>CM062809.1:251611114-254216775 GCA_031772625.1 Pinus tabuliformis | reverse complement strand
ATAAGTGAAAGAAAAACTCCTTAACTACAATGAATCATAAAACAGAATACATTCCAATCAGTCTGCATATTTGTATCTCTCAAAACAAAAACAACAAACTTATGTTCAGAAGGATACTAAAGTGCGCACAATTTAGTGCAATGATAATGTTTCATCACAAGTTTCTAGTAATCGAAAGATTCCACAAAATATTATTTGGATGGTCAAATCCTTTCTTCGAGTGAGAATTTTATATATCACTCCAAGGATCGTATCAACTTGTACCAATGAAGATGAGAGTTCTGAGACGAGAATACATTTGAAATAGAAAAAGAGATCAAGCCTTTTCATCAACAAGCTTTGGGGACAAATCTCTTTGAAGAGGAAGGAAATGTTATGAATAAAATATATTAAATATAAAATTATAATTGTAATAGTGATTAGTTAATCAGTAATTAGGTTGAAGGGGCATGTCTAAATGGGCTAAACAAGACATGAATTTCCATGAAGAGGCACCTGCCTAGTATATAAGTAGGCCCCTAATTCTCATTTGTATCATCATTCTCATTCATATATTTAACATATATTCTTGTATCCTAATTAGAGATCTACATATTCCAAATCTTCTAGAGTGTTTAACTTTTAGAACGAACTTTGTTCATTCCAGATAATAATTCCTTTGAGGTATTTAGACTCGATTGCAAATCTAGTTCCTATTAGAAAAAAGAGTGGAGAGATAATACTATGTGTGGATTTCCAAAATGTAAATAAAGCATCCTTGAAAAATAATTATCCATTTCCAAAAATGGAGTATATCCTTTAGAAAGTTACAAGGTTAGAACATATTTCAATGCTATATGGGTTTCCACGATATAACCAAATAATAGTGAATAAGGAAGATCAAAGCAAGACATCATTCACTACATCTTGGGGGACATTTATGTATGCTAAAATGTCATTTTGATTGATGAATGTAGGAGCCACCTTTTAGAGGGTTATGAATTTGGCGTTTATGGGAGAGGTAAATAAATTCATTGTTGTTTATCTAGATGACTTGACTATGTTTTCTAAGTCAAATTCTCAACATCTTTGACATTTAAGACATATTTTCCAAAAATGTAAAAGCTATGGGATTTCACTAAATCCAGAAATGTCAATGTTTTCCATGTAGGAAGGAAAACTTCTTGGTCATATCATTTCCAAGGATGGAGTGAAAATTGATCCACAAAGAGTATCGAAAATTGAATAAATCAACTTACCTTGAACTAGAAAGGAGATACAGCCTTTTCTAAGTAGAATTATTTTTTTTAGAAGATTCATTCCAAATTAAAAAGAAAGTATTAAGGAAATAAAAAATATGCTTAAGAAAGATCAAGAAGTAAAATGGAATGTTCAGTCCAAGTTATCTTTTTCTCAAATTAGAAAGGCTCTTATGGAAGCTTCAGTATGGGAAAGTCCATATTATACAAAACCTTTTAGTATATTTTCATTTTCCTCAGATATTACATTGGTTGTAGTTTTGTTACAAAATAATTCTTAAGTTTTTGAACAACCTATTGCATTTTTCAACAAGGTTATGACAAATTCTAAACTAAAATATGATATCATATAAAAACAAGAATATGATTTAGTTAACTAATTGAAATATTTCAGAACTTATGTACCAAATAATGCAATTAAGACTACGTTGATTCAGCCAGACAGTGATGGAAAAAGAAGGAGATGGATAAAAAAGATACAAGAATTTCATTTGGAGATCAAACCTAGAAATTGTCGAAAGGTAAAGGATTGGAAAAATTACTTGCAAAATCAAATTGCGAAAATTTTGGGAATAAACTCAATGATGCAACTATCATCCCCAATTTCAACTCCAATTTCAACTATAGTTTTAGAGAGGAATCCACAAGAACCTTCTTATGAAACAAGAGAGAATAGTCGACAAGCACCTTCTTGAACTATAATCCCACAAAATAGCTCACAAGATCTTCTTATTCAAATCATTGATTTTTTTATTATCGGATTGGTATAAATATATATTCTCTTTTTTCATGGAATTTTCATTGTCCCCATGAGTTCAATAAGAACATAGAAATCTCTCTTAAACTCAAGGCCATTAAATACTTCATAGTTAATGAAAATTTGTATTTGAAGGATCCTTTAAGCATTATTTTATTGTGCTTAATTGAATGTGAAAAATAAGAGTTATTGATCATCTTCATGAAATATTTTGTGGAGGACACTATGCTTGAAGAGAAACTACACATAAAATTAGGAGAGCTAGATTTTAGTGGGAAAAATTATCTTTCAAAATTTAGATCCAAAGTTAGAAATTGTGTTCCATTTCAAATTTCTACAGGTAAAAATAAATTGGCTTCCTTACCCTTAATTCCAGTATTGGTTGAATCTCCTTTCTTACAATGAGGTTTAGGTTTCATTGGCGAAATAAATCACACATCAAGTAATCAACATATATGGATGCTTGCTTTAGGGGGCCTGACCTAGGTTCAATGTTAATTAGACAAATAAATCCCTACACTACTAGCCCTTTCGGCATCAGCCCATGAAGCGCAAAACAAAGCCTCACCTGAGGCAGTATGGGGGGATGCTGGAACCAATTTTCTGCACCATGAGATGGCTTTGATGTCATTAGTTTTCTTCTATCCCTGCCTTCACACAAGCAGCTTTGCCCTAGGGCTTGCACAAAAAAACCCTCTATTCTGTCCTTTTGTACCATCGTGAAAGGGTATCATCGACCTTCACGCAACCCTAATATGTGGCTCAGGTACTTTCGCGCTGTTATGGCAGCGTGCCATGTAGATTCCCCAATTATCCTAAGTAATTTGCTTAGCTCATCAAATACTTAAAGTTAACACTATGTAAGCAAATATTCATAATTTTGTTCAATTATTCAATGTAATTTCATTCATTCCCGCATCGTATAAGCATAATAGAGGAAATTCATACATAAAATATTCAAGCACATCAATAGAACAAAGACACAAAAATTACATAGTAACTCCTTTTATTAATATCTTCCAAGTGTTTACAGACTCTATCCACCCTGCGCACAGAGCTGCAGGGATTCGCTCATTCAGCTACGGACTTCTACCCTAGGCCTCTGCACACTCATCTGTAGAGCCTCTATCTACATTACGACCCAAGACTTAGACTTCTTCTTCAGAGTTAGCACTCTATTGCATGATCTTCCATTCTATTAATTGATGCCTAAACTGCTTAGAGCTTAGCTCTTTTTATACAATCCCATGGTCCGCGGACCATGTTAGGTCTCTTACAGCTGAATTTACTTTACAAAACTAAGGGTGGACTACCCTTTTTGACACATAACACCTTCAAGCTTCGCGACCACAAAATGTGGAGTCTTTACAATTATATTAGAAAAATTGACTTAACATGGGCTTTTAGCCCCAAAACTGCCCTTGGGGATCTCGCTCCCAACAGGACCCCAACACAAACATCGTGACTCACCCTCGATTCACTCGGCACATGTAGAGATCTTTACATGAAGCCTGTCCATCTCGACCCGTATGACCGTAACTTCAGGCATGCACTGAGTTGCTACCTACTTCGCATATTTAACTGTCTTCTCAGTTACTGCCCCTGCACTGTCAACCTGAAGTTGTTGTTGCATCGCTTGCAGAGTCGCAAGCTTTCCTTCAATGATTCCTGTGGCTATGTAAGATTCCTCCAGCCATGGTTTTAGTCATGCCTTGAGCACTGCTTCCTTGTGCAATGTTGTGTCCACCTGTTCTTTCAGCTACTTGGCTTCCTGCAGCTTGGCTAACCTCTCTGTCAGCGCGCCAGTTCATGTTGTGCCCTTAACTTCGTCATAGCCTTGTTGGAGTTCACGCACTTCCATCTCTAGCCTCTCGATGTTTAGGTCCTCCTGCAAGCTAGTCAGGACCTAAAACGATTGTTCAAACAACTGTGTGTAGTTTGCTACAACACTCTCCACAACTATGATTGCTTTTGTGACAGCGATCACCTGCTGTTCCTTTACTTCTGGCAGTGTTGAAGGCTGGGCCCTCAACTGGAGCTCTGTAATTTGTAGGTTTAGCTCCAACTGAACCCGCGCCATCTCTGTCCGAGTGTCATGCACCCTTGTGGCCAATTTGTGGATGCGGACCTTGACTAGCTCCTCCTTCAGAATGGCCAACTCTGGGACCATTCTGCATGCCTCCTCTACGACCTATATGATCTTCTTTCTCTAGCTGGTCGCTTCGGCCTTTGTGGTGATGGCAGAATTTCTTTGTAGGGCCATTTGCTCATTGTTTATCTTTTGTCTGATGATCACCTGAAGGGTGTGGTGCTCACAGGCCCTCAATTCTGCAATTACTCCATCATGTAAGAGGTGGAGTTCTTCGCGCAGAAGCGCTGGAAGGTTCAGTCCAACTCCCTTCAAGGTACTGACAATGGGTCTGTCAGCCTCATTTTCCATGGTCAGTGCTCCACCTGGTAGCACTATCGCACTAGAAGCCTTCGTGCACAACATATCAGCAACCTTTGACGTGCCAATAGACAAGTTGGTAGACAGCATACCAGCATGTGACGTGTGGGTCTGCAACTCCTGCAGCCTGGTCTGGATGGCCCCTAGAATGATTTTTTGCTGCTTTTCAAATTGTTGTAAGGCCTCCACGGTGACATCTCTGACTGTGTCACCAATGTCATATAAGTCACCCTCCATCAATGTGATAGGGTCCAGTGAGGTCTTGGTTGCTTTGGATTTCTTTATGGACCCTCCCTTCTCTAGCTCTCTCAGGCACTTAATGCGGGAAGACGTCTCCTGAGGGTCCACGCCATGTTTTTCTGTGTCCTCCTCTTCGGTCTCAGTTGAAGGCAACCATGCGCCTTTTTCAGAGCCCCACTCTGTGACACTTGTTTTTTTTCCTACCTCCTTTCCTGCCTATTCCGCTTGGGCCTTCTCAGCGACCTCTTTTTTCCTCTTTTCGACCAGCTGCGCCATCTTCAACTTAGCCTCTTCCTTCTTTTTCTATGTGATGGATTTACTTCCACCCACTACCATGTTCGTGGTAGTGCGCCACTCCACCAACCATTTAGCAAGCACTGCATTGATGGCATCATCTGTGGCTAGGTAAGGCAAATTGTACCACTTTTATGTAGTGTCCTTGCTCCCCTTGATTGATATCCGATGGAAATCAACTTTAAACTCGACATAGCTCTACAGGTTAGTATATACTTTGGCTGACAATTGTGGCTTGCGATTGACAACCATCCTGATATTCATTTCCATTAAGATACAGAAGATCTTGTTGTCCTGAACTCGCTCCGCATCCTTGGTCGCCCACAGCGAAGCATGCTTCACTGCTTCAGGAAGGTCTAGTGCGAACGAATGGAACCGGCTCTCCTCTGGGAGCTCCTATGCTACTAGCATGATCAACAGTAAGAGCCATGTGTAATGGAAGCTCTTCCCTTTCTCTTGTGCTTCACGGAAATTCACCAGGAACTCTCCGCAAAGGTAGTCTGACTAGTTAAACTGGACTCCTTCTCCGCACTGCTATGTGAGCGTGATGACAGGTGCCGCCACCTCATTGGCACAAAACTTACAAATCACCTTCCATGTAAGGATCTAGTTGTCACCTTCACAGTGGGGTCATAGATGCTAGAGATAATGTACCCACATGGCTTCTTCACCAGTTTGAACTTCTCTTTCATTGATTCTGCAAGCGTCTCCTCGCCACCCTTGCTGCTAGAGATCATAGCTAGATTTTTTCCTGTATATGGCAAGCACGTTATTCTCTGAATCAACATATCAGTGATGGATATCAGTTCCTCCAGCCACAGACACCCATCATGCACCAGGCACAACAGCTACTTGATGACCAACACTGTCTCCGGGGTGCAGTTATAATGTGGCACCCAGAGCAAGTTTAGTAAGCCTGCCTTCTCTACTCCCCTGAGCCACTTTCACGGCTCCAATGCAATCATCCCCGTATTCGTGTCTATGATGTGGTGCAACCGTTCGGTCACCAGGTGGGGGAACTTCTCGTGGTTCCCCAAGCCCTAGTCTTTATGCTTCAATATCAGCACTCATGCCAAACGCGGACCATCAAAAGAAATTTCATCTGGTAGCAGAGGGGTTTGCAAAGTAGTCTTTCATCAATGTCCTTTGGGACCTTGGACTTGGGCTTGTGTGGAGGGACATACTTTGACAACTGTGTAATAGGATCCACACCCTGAGCTTCAACCTCCTCTATTTCTACTCCCACATCCTCATCACCCATCGGGAAGTCTTCGATATCCTCCTCCTTTGATTCTAGGTTTATAGCCCTGCCTCTCCTGGGAAGTGGGGTTTGGTGGGTTTCATATTAGCAACGTGCGCACCAGTATGGCAGGCTACTTGCCCTTCTTGTCTTTCATGGTCTCCTTGGTTGAGGTTGGCTTCGATATCGACATTCTTGGGGATTTAGGGACCTCCGCCAATACTTCGACCACTTCCAGAGCAGCTACTTCGACCCCCATATCAATTTCCTACACATTTTCCTTGGCTACCACTCCCTTTGTGTCCATAGCTTCTCCACGAGTCGACATGTCGCTATTCACTAGTTCTTGTGTCTCCTTTGACAATTGTTCAAACACAGACTCACTACTATATATTGAAAGAATTCCTAGTTGATGTGCACCTAAGAGCACAACAACTCAATTCTCAAAATGCCAAGTGTTTTTTGCTGGACAACCACTTTAATTTATTGGGCATTTTGAATTTGAATTTGACCATTCCCCCTAAAACAGGTCCATTAATGTCAGATTGGCGGAAGATTTTCAAGGATCTAAGCCATAAATTTCATCTTAAATGTCAGTTTCCCGCTCCATTTGGCCTCACTTTTGCTATCTTTTCATGAACAATGACTTTAATAGTCACTTTTCGGCTGACTTGCATGATATCTCCCTAGGTGGAACAACTCCCTCTGCGTTGTTGCAGACCCAGTGGCACATCCTTGCTTCGCACCATCTTCCAATCGTGTAGTTCCCCAAACCGGGAAGTGTATTTTATAGTCACGTGCCTCCGTTCAGCCACTTGGAGCATTAAGACTATACTACTTTCATTTAGTCACATGGCTAGACCACCGGTGTATTGCTTCAGGCGTCTAGAATTCACCTTTGTTGACAAGGGTTCTCCATTTAATTTGACCAGCTGTACCACTCCTTCATTGGTAATCTCCTTAATAACATAAGTCCCTAACCAGTGCATCCTGAATTTCCCAGGAAATTTATCAAACTTACTATCATATAACATGTGGAAATTCCACTGTAGATCAACAGATTATGCAATAAACTAAAGAAAAATACAAAATCTACTTCTACAACAAACTTTGCGGAAGCTTAATCAAATTCAATGAGCAAGATCAACGAAATCCTCAGGGAAAGCCTCAGCCTAAAACTCCAATCTCTGTATTATCATACAAGTGGAAATATGTTTGAGTTAGAAAAAGAATTAGCTCACAAGCTATCTTGCTTTCTCTCCAATCAAACAATATTGCTCATAGATAGTCAAAGGCTTCTCCAAACCTTCTCCCCTGCCCTCCAAGCCTCCTATTTCCTTGCGTAGTTTTTCCTTGGGTCCAGTGCTTCCACTTGTGTGAATTCCCACCTCACACTGCTCACTTGGCTTAGAAATAACTGCACAAACCTGAAGGAGATAATTCCTTTTGCATGGATGAGTTTCCTTTATAGGAAAAATCCTCCAACTAATAGTACACTATCCCTTCCTCTAATCTCAACTTGGTCTCTGTTTGAACTGACATGCATGAGTTATTTATGAGAGAATATTCAGTTATCTGAAGTGCAACAGTTACATGCATGCATTGTTGTAGGGAAAAGTATCCGATTAGGATGACCCTATCCCACTCTAAGAGTGATAGTACCTCAGCAACAACTGTAAAGAAAACTACTTAAGGTTTACTTCTTTATGAAAGCAAGAGAGAATGAAGAAATGCACTAACCGTTGTCTTGCGCTTAATGTCGAATCCAAACTCTTCTCTTTGCTTGCTTGCTCCCAGCTCCTTGCTCTTTTGCTGGCCCAGCTACAATGAGATCCTGCAAAATAACAAAGAAGGAAACTACAAGAAGCATGCAATCATAACTGATTCAAGGATTAGCATAAATCAAATATACAATTATCACAATACATCATTGAAACAAGTGCATATAGAAGAACCTCAATAGCTTTTATTAATGGAAGAAGTAAAGTTCTGAGAGTGTTACAACCATTGAAGGCCCCAATCCAGCAACACCTCCCAGTAGAAAGAATTTCTCCTCTTCACCTCCTTCAAGCAATAACCCAATAGCTCTATAGTGAAACCAACAGCATATCATTACTTTGCACAAAATTCCAGCCTCCTGAGCTCATAGGAGAGAGCTCAATATATAGATGAATTGAGAAAGGATGAGTCAGCTTGCAACTGATGTGTAGCTGCCTTGTGTCCTCTCTCTCTTCAGTTGATCTTCAGTTCTTGAGTCCACTTGGAGAACCTTGCTTCCACTTGGAGAAACAGAGCCTCTGACTCATCACAAGGCGAAATCTCTGATCCAAGTGTCATTTTTGGAAGATTCCAGAGCAATGACTCAGTGTGCCACTTGTCCCATCTCGCTCAGCGCAGGTGGCTTTGTTCTACCTGCTTTGCAACGCAGGTACACCATGGAGGAGTTGAGTCTCAGCGCAGAAGCCTAGTGGAGCACCTGCTTTGATTTCAGGATTGCTTGTTTTTGAGTGTTTTCAGGTGGAGAACTGATCTGAGAGCTGTTGGTTTGCTGACCTTGTTCCTCTAGGGGTAGGAACATCATGTTTAGGGACTTTGGATCCCTTGGATTATTGACAATTCATGCCTGATGCTGCAAGGCACAAAATTGTCTATAACAGATGCCCCCTAAAGTATGAGGTCGTTTATCGGGTGAAATGCTTTATTAGGAGGATCCGAAGTTCATTCAATCTGCTGAGAAGTGTCCTGTAATAAGATACAATACAATACATTATTTTTCATACTTTTTCATGATCTAGCTGAGGCGGGCATTCCCATGCTCAGCTTTATAAATTCATTTTGGTAGATAGAACAGACGATCGTCTGATGGTAGACTGATAATTCTCTGCTGAAATTATCATCCTTTGAGAAGGATGATCATCTGCTGCAATGATGTACACATCAAATGTCTTTATATCCTGAATATATATCGCAGCCCGGATGGATGAAACTAGATCCGGGGTCTTCAATCTCTTCCGATCTTCACTCGATGTACAAGTCGATCCATGTGAGAATTTCTTGAAGTCGAACATGGAAAGACATCGCTTGATTACCGGTCAATGATGTAAACCGTTAACAAGCGCGAGAGGAATCACTGATAAGGATGATGACCCTCAAGGTATGGCAGTACAATTCACATGGTGGGAATAAAGGACTTGGCGTCGACCACCATGCAAAATCTTCTGGTCGAAGGTCACTGATGTATACCTGTCGCCGGAAGTGAGAAACTTGCCATTGAGGTATGCAAGCTTCAAAGTACTGAAGGGGTTGTTCCTAGATCAACTCCTTGGATAATGAGATGATGTCGACAAGGAGCGATCCGTCAAAGGAGGGCCTTAATGAATCCCACATCAGTGACACGGAACGGAGCTAGTGATTGTGATGAGGTTAAAACAAACTGTGATGTATGATTCAGGGTGGCGGTCATGAAATGGATGAAGGACAATGTATGGCAATGGATGGGACACGGTTGACTCTTTGCAGAACAACATCTCTTGAACATATAACGACACTGATGTGATGGATTGGTAGCATTACCCCAAATGTGGATGGTGTGGCGAGGACCATGGTGATGAGACCGGTGAATGAAACAACCTAACCCGATGTGATACGGAGGACAAAGTGTCATGTTCAAGAGCGACTTGCTACCATTAAAGCTGTGAGGTTCTCCCAATTTTTCCCCAGTCATTGCTGACCAGTACCTCTTTATTTTTGTCAAGCTTGAGGAGGATAACATATGCTTGTTCTATAACCTGCCCTTCGGGCAAGCCCATCGCTATGTTTTAACGAGCCTAGCGATAGGGAAACTCGTTCTCGTCTAAAGACAAGTTTGTCGCTATTTAATGAATTTAACGAGTCTAATGACAAGGATAACTCGGTCCTTTTCATTTTTAGAGAGTCTGAAAAGGTACATAAAGTCAACTCCTGAATTCCTTTTTCGTCATCTAATCCCTTAAGTCCGAAAAAGTATAAAACAATATAGAAGGGATGAATTTCCGATTGCTTTAACGAGCCGAACAAAACAAGCGCTCGATCTTTTTGTGCAATAATCCCTCAGGTCCAAAAAGATTAAAATCTAGAGGAGGGATAGCTTTCCGTTCACTTTAACGAGTTGGAAGGCCAAAACTCGACAAACTTTTCATATTTTACGAGTCAGTGAAAAGAGCTCAAAGAAGACTCGTCTTTTGAGGAACGAGTGATGAACAGGGCAGCAGCAGATTCCAGGTACAGGTTGGAATATTCCAATCACGGCAGTGTCACAAGGATGGCTTAGTGAAATCACTCTTCGCAGCTGTTCCTCAAAATGGGTAAATAAACATATGGAGATGAACGATTGGCCAAACGAACGGATGGAGGGTGATGGCATATAAACACGACCAAGGGCTTTAATATGGCTGTCAGAGGTTACATTTACCAAGGTTATTTACCGGTTCATTTTTTCTGGGTGAGCTTGAACTCTAGGGGAAGATTGCTCACACTTATGTTTATTTTTTAACGAGCATGAACTATGTGCTAAAACTGCTCGGATCTTGCGTTTATTTTTTAACGAGCATGAACTGTGTGCTAAAACTGCTCGAATATACCAGTCATAATACAAGAAACGCCTCAGGTGAGATAGCTATTTTTTAAGGAGCTTTATCTCACGAAGCTATGCTCCTATTTGGCAAGTTTTGACTTTTGCCCCACATCCTTTCTTTATGCAAGCTGGAAACGGCTAATCCTACGAGTTTAACGGGTTAGACCTACAGGTTTAAAGGGAGGACCTAAAAATTTAAAAAATAAATAGTCGTCCCGTGCTTGCATTCCAAAAGGTTCGCATGCCCCCAGGTATAAAGTATAATTTCTAGGTTCGTCCTCTTACTTATTATCCGGAAAATGGTTATGTTCGCTGCCGCAAACTAAACTCTTTTTCCGGCGATGTCTATTACTAGGTTGCTAAGGATGGTGACTACTTGTTGCAGCAATTTCATCTCTTTCTTTGGAGGCTGCCCCTACTTATCCTTCAAAACATATGTTTTAATGGGTGAGGCTTGCCTTCAAAGATGGTGGCTACTTGCCGCCACAAATGGATCTCCTCCCTTAGGAGAGCCTAATTTCTAGACAAAGGGAGCGAGAAGCTGATTATCTCACTCACATAACTTTGACAAAAGAATCTTATTCTAGAACAACCCTCTCTTCCTTCCTTCGGACGGGGTACGGACTAGTCATATTCTTCTGCGGAAATCAACTTTATACCCAAGGTTTCCTCTGCCCAAGGCAGGCCAGGGTGCATGCCCCCTGGGTCCCAGTTACATCTTTCCGAATCACTCGCATTCATCGGGAAGTAGAACCGGGGGTGGAGGCATTCCTTGAGTGAATAAACCGTTAAGGGATGGTATTTGACTATTTGCGATGCGTGATCCTGGAAATGAAAGTTGGTCTACGAGCTTGACCATTCTTCCTTCGTGCAGAAAACACATGACTCTAAAGAGTGAGGACACTATCGCCTCCATGCAATATATATAGTCTCGTCCAAGGACTAAGTTATAAACCAAGGGTCCCTGGATGACCATGATGTTCATATGAATTGTCTTCCCTTTCAATGTAACTGGAACATTGGGGAGAATCCCTAACGGGTGACTGGTTGCTTTATCAAAACCTGATAGATTCCTCATCTCAGGTAAGAGCGTCGGGCAACCCAGTGCTTTCCAAGCAATAGAGGAAAGGATACTCACAGATGCCCCTTCATCAATGATAGTTCCAGCCATCACCATTCTGTATATTTGGACGATGATTCTGAATGGGATGCTGGCTGGTAACCGGGGTCTGCCTAGTTGATTCCAATCAAAGGATACAACTAGGTTGCTTGGTGGTGGGACCGAATACACGGCCGGATACGACCCTGACGATGTTCCTTCCTGCGATAAAGGAATAGGTGCATTGCCCTGATGCTCATCAGAGTCTGTGTTGATGAAAAGAATCTGGATGGTGTCATCCTTATTCTCTTCAGTGAGGGTGTCATTCGAAGATGAATCTTCAACGACGGTGTCATTTGAGGATGAAACCTCTGAAGGAAGAACCAGGTCAACTACCATTTCGACCTTTAGACTTTCGTCTGGTCTGGATTCAGTAGGTTCATTCTCCATGACGGACACTTCAGCTGACCACTTGAGCGGGCCAGCTGGATTTTCAACTATCGAGGGATTAGGCACGAGTTTTTGGTATCCAGGAGGAAGTCGTAACGGTGATACCGGACGATCTTCCAAAACTCTCTTCGCCTCATCTAAGAATGGACATCGGTGGATGGCGCGATCGCCTTCACACAACATACAGGGTGATCTTGGTCTCCCTTTTCGTCCTTCACTCTCGCTAGTTGATGGACTGCAATCAACATGACTACCAGAGGTTGATGCTACCGGATTGTGCAACCTGGGGGACCAGTCCCTTAGTATCCGGGGAATACAAGGACAATCATGATGGAAGTGGGTCCCTTTGCAAATGACACATGGCGATTTAGGCCCGGTCGGTGCAGTGTGTGTATTTTTGTCAGATGTCTTTTGCTTGCCCCCAGTCGCCTTCGCCATAGGCCCCTTCTGCTTCTTTTCTCTCTTCTTCTTTTCCTTCTTCTCCATGGAGGCTGACTTTTGTCGGCTCTACCCTGCGAAGATGAAGGATCAGAGGAGAATTGTAAGAGGTGGAAGGCTGGTGGGTAGCTCGAGACTGGTCTGACTGTTGATTCGACTGCTCAGGATTAGTGGCGATTTGAACTACATTAGTTGAAAAGAGCCATACAGGTAGGCCAATTGTCAATCCTGGAAGTGACAATGTGGCCATATGAGGCGCACCAACATCTCCCCAAGAGGAGAAGGGATTGGGACTTCCACCAAGGTGACTTCCTTGGTTGGTGGGCTCCATACTTTTCAACTGAAAGATCAACGTGGGAATAACAGGTGATTATGTTCCGATTAAAATAAATTTTATTAACGACGCTTTAGACACAACTTTGCTTTTCATGTTTTAAGAGTCGAGAAAAAGCTAAAGATGACTCTAGTCTCCTTCGATGTATTAACGAGCCCGAAGTGACAAATGCTCGGATGGACTTTTTCAGTTATAGAGTTTGAAAAAGGCCAAAAGAAACTGCTCTGGAGTTCTAGGCAGAGGGTGTGCCAAACTTTTCGCGAAACCACAGAATACGTTTTACGGTACGGATGGTCGATCTTCGTGAATGCTGTGTTCACTGCATCGCGATCAGTAGGGCGGCCGACACGGCTTCCTATGGATAAAGGCTTTGTTCCTATAGGGGTCTCCCAATATATACGTGATGGTACGTGGGAGCACAAGTCCGTATTAGTGCCACCGACTCTCAGGAGGAATCACCCACCTTCGTAGAGATCGACAGTCACTATGTTTAACGACGCCGGAACACGTCTCTACCTAGACCTCTATGTGTTTGCGTTATGTTTCAAAGCGTTGTTATGTAAATTGAATTTATTTTAATGTTGATCTTGCTTAGCAGTTTGCCTTTAAGGATCACCACGAGATGTATATGACAAATTCCTGATGCAGTCTAAGATGAGAAGCAAACTTTTCAATCTTTCAACTTTGAAAATCTTAACTACTGAGGGAGAAGAAAGGTAAATCTTTTCACACAGATCATAGAGCACACACTAATGCAAAATTTCCTAAATCGTCATGCAAGCAGTCAAATGCAAAATGCACAATGCATGTATTTTCTTTTCCCTTTCTTAATGTTGATGTATTACAAAAAGAAAGTTGTTATATAACTTTGATTTCAATTTAAAGCGAAAACAAACAAGCTTGTCCAAAATCAAAAGACACCTTAAGATTTACTTGTTTAATCACTGGAAATACATGAAATCAAACCATAATGACGAAAGTAAAAAGACTAATCAGCTATGGACATCAAACAAGCTAACTCTTTAGACCAGCAAAATGCCTAACACAGGTTCAGATCTAAGAGGCCAAAGCAAGACTAGTTTACTTTCATTATGGGAAATTGTAAATGATGTAAGAAATACAAAAGAACAAGTACAATTTCGTTATATAACAGAGGCAGAATGATGGCAAGTAAGGTTGGTTTCAGAATAGGTGCAAGACTGGTAACTGGCTGCAAAATCTATTAGTGAAAACAGGCAAGAAAAAGGGAGGAAACCCCAAATGCATAAGGCAAAATTGGGCCAACGCAGGTGCTGCACAGCCAGTCTGGCTCTCAGTGCAGGTAGCCCCTTCGGGACCTGCGTTGCAAAGCAGGTAGCCTGTGTACTACCTGCTTTGGAAAACGAAAGCTGCGTTTTCTCAGTTTCCGGGTCACAATTTTCTCAAAAATTCACAGTTTTTGCTCAAATCAGAAGCTATCAGTCAAGCACACACTAAGGGATGACAAGGAAGATGAAAAGCTATCACTAAGAGCTTACAAGGATCCTTGTAGATCAGCTCTTCAAATCATGAAAATGCTCAGAAATGAGCTAGAGTAGCTGCCCTCTACTTCGCTTTTGATATAGTCAAAAGCTTTTCGATTTGGTACTCTTTTGTTCAGGAAATGAATAGCAAAATACTACAAACAATCAAACAGATACGATCCCTAGCGGAGTCGCCAGTTTGTTGTAGGGAAAAGTATCTGATTCGGATGACCCTATCCCACTCTAAGGGTGATAGTACCTCAGCAACAACTGTAGAGAAAACTACTTAAGGTTTACTTCTTTATGAAAGCAAGAGAGAATGAAGAAATGCACTAACCGTTGTCTTGCGCTTAATGTCGAATCCAAACTCTTCTCTTTGCTTGCTTGCTCCCAGCTCCTTGCTCTTTTGCTGGCCCAGCTACAATGAGATCCTGCAAAATAACAAAGAAGGAAACTACAAGAAGCATGCAATCATAACTGATTCAAGGATTAGCATAAATCAAATATACAATTATCACAATACATCATTGAAACAAGTGCATATAGAAGAACCTCAATAGCTTTTATTAATGGAAGAAGTAAAGTTCTGAGAGTGTTACAACCATTGAAGGCCCCAATCCAGCAACACCTCCCAGTAGAAAGAATTTCTCCTCTTCACCTCCTTCAAGCAATCACCCAATAGCTCTATAGTGAAACCAACAGCATATCATTACTTTGCACAAAATTCCAACCTCCTGAGCTCATAGGAGAGAGCTCAATATATAGATGAATTGAGAAAGGATGAGTCAGCTTGCAACTGATGTGTAGCTACCTTGTGTCCTCTCTCTCTTCAGTTGATCTTCAGTTCTTGAGTCCACTTGGAGAACCTTGCTTCCACTTGGAGAAACAGAGCCTCTGACTCATCACAAGGCGAAATCTCTGATCCAAGTGTCATTTTTGGAAGATTCCAGAGCAATGACTCAGTGTGCCACTTGTCCCATCTCGCTCAGCGCAGGTGGCCTTTGTTCTACCTGCTTTGCAACGCAGGTACACCATGGAGGAGTTGAGTCTCAGCGCAGAAGCCTAGTGGAGCACCTGCTTTGATTTCAGGATTGCTTGTTTTTGAGTGTTTTCAGGTGGAGAACTGATCTGAGAGCTGTTGGTTTGCTGACCTTGTTCCTCTAGGGGTAGGAAAATCATGTTTAGGGACTTTGGATCCCTTGGATTATTGACAATTCATGCCTGATGCTGCAAGGCACAAAATTGTCTATAACATGCATGCATTAACTAACTGAACTCACAATTAATTCAACAAACTGTTTGAATTAATCTAACTGGACTTGACTCAGTTAACTGATCCAACTAATTACAACTCATCCTTATCTCTTTAATTGATGGATAAATTCCTCAATTAATGGAGAAACTGTTGCATGTCCCCACATAGACTTCATGTTTGATTTTCTACAACTAATTAACTCATGGTGAATTAATTAACTATTTTACAAACAACTGCTAAGATCAAATTTGAATTTTACTTCTCTATTTTATTTCAGGGACTAACTAAAATAGGAATCTAACCCGAAATGCTATTTATAGCAGTTCCATTTTTCATTCCTTGTTGCTCTGTCCAACACTGGTACCTAAACTGCTATTTATCGCAATGCTAATTTTAGCATTTCTTGTTGCTATTTTCAACATAACAAAACCAGGTCATTTACCTTAAATGTGTGCAGCTTGATGTGTCGATCATGCCATGCCTTTTCATGTTGTTTTTGGACCTGTTGGTGAAATCCAACCAAAAATATTTCTTCTTCGAGCTCGTCCATCTGTGCGAGCCTCTCCTCGAGGGCTCTGCGATCTGTCATACATGTGAGCATTGCTATGCACAGACTAGGCACGATGTATTCCATAGGCATTACCACTTCCACACCATAGACAAGCCTAAAAGGGGTTTGTCTAGTCAACTTCTTGCATGTCGTTCGATAAGCCCACAGTACTGTAGGTATGCGTAGGTCCCAATCACTTTGCTGATCATTAAAAACCTTGGCCAGTGAACTTTCGAGCACTTTGTTGAATGTCTCCACTATCGCGTTAGCCTGTGGGTTATAAGGTGTGCTCTTTTGGTGGTATACCTGAAATTCCTCCGTCACTGTGCTAATCGTCTCATTCAAGAAGTGCGTACCACGATCACTTATCAAGATCTTTGGACAACCAAATCACATCAATACAGGCTCAAATAGGAAATTTGTGTCAGTCACGCCCGTGCAATCGTTCACCAGCTGCGCTTCTGCCCAATGAGTCAAATACTCCGTCGCAGTGATAATGTACCTTGCTCTTGTCTTCCCTTGTGGCTAAATGGGTCCTACAAAATCTATCGCCCACTTCTCGAAGGTTTTCAATGTCATTTGTGGATTCAAAGGCATTTCATCCCTCCACGATGGCCTACCTATTCTTTGACATACATCACACGCCTTGCAATATGATTTTGAATTCTGATGAAGGGTTGTCCACCACAACCCTACACGTAGAATCTTCTACACGATCTCTTTCCCTACATAATTTCCTCCTGCAGCACCCCCATGAAGATCTGTGAGGATGACACTTCTTTCGAACTCAGGTACATACTGTCACCATATCTCATCAGTCCCCATTTTGTACAGATGCCCAACAATGATAGAGAAATCTGTCGTGCGCACCACTAATTCCTTCTTTTGCTAAATAGTGTATCCTTTCAGTGCGGTTCCTGTTGTTAGGAAGTGTATTTTATCCTCAAAATGACCATCCGTGGCACACACTACAAATAACTGTGTGTCAAGCAATCCTTGTTCCATGTTAGTAGGTTCCTCCCTGTTTCGATGCGCAACCGATGGTCTGGTCCCACATTCAATCGTCCAAGCTTCATAACAACTTCAAAATCATACTCCTAGAACAATACGAGCCATCTACATATTCTCCCCCCCAACACAGGCTTATTGACCAAGTACTTCAACGCGGACTGATCCATATACATCTTAAAATGGCCTCCCAGCAAGTAGTGCCTATACTTCTGGAGCACATACACGATAGGTAGCCCCTCTCGCTCATTGGTGGAATAGTTCCTCTCTACTTTGGATAACATGCACCTTGCGAATGCGAAAGGATGGTCCAATCCTTCTCCACCAGCCTGTGTTAGTACTTCTCCTAGTACTATACATGATGCATTGACATGTACATTAAACTCTTTCTTCCAGTCCGGGAAGACTAGAATCGATGTGGTAACCATCCTTTCCTTTGATATATCCAAGCTCTTCTGATATACATCGTTCCAGCAGAACGTGACGTCTTTCTTCAAAAATTTCTCCATAGGTGCGAAGATTTGGGCATAGCCTTTGATAAACTTTCTATAATATCTTGTATGTCTCAGAGTAGCATAGTTGTCTCACACTCCTTGGTGCTACCAAGTTCGGTATCACCGCAATCTTCACAGGGTCTACCATCAACCCCTGTCTGCAAACCACATGTCCCAACAGGTTCCCAAATGGAACATAAAACAAATGCTTCTTGAGATTGAGTGCGATCTGGTATCTTCGACAGGTATCCAGCATCAGGTGCAAGCTTGCTACATGGTGCTTAACCAGCCCAAATACATTCCATTCATCAAAATATTCCTCTAGGAGCATGTGAATAAATTCCTTGAATGTCACAACAACCACGCGCGAGAAAATTGTAGACGCATTCTTCAATCCAAATGGCATTACAACGTACTAAAAACAACCCCACTCAGTTGCGAAGGTTGTATTGCTCCTATACTCCGGCACGATTTTGATTTGGTGGTACCCAGAGTAGCCATCAGTGAAGGAATATGCTTCCTATCCACCTACACTATCCAACACTTCATCAGTGAAAGGAGTCGAGGAAGGAACATGCACACAAGCATCATTCAGTTTTCTGAGATTCATGCATATCCTTATCTCATCCTTCTACTTCTTCTCTTGCACCACCATTGGGCTTACCCAATCAGATTCTTTCACAGGCTCAATGATGCCTGCCGCAAGGATCTTGTATAGCTCTAAGCAGACCTTCTCCTTATATTTCAGATTGAGATGGTAAGGTCTTTGATTAACTGGCTTTGCGTCAGGTTTAAACGTGATCTTCATCATTCCGAGGTCCTTGATTATTCCTTTCAGATCCGTAAACTTGGTAGGGAATAAGTCTTGGTATTCACGGAGTAATTCAGCGACCTTATCCACCGTCGCATCTTCTTAGTAGTCTCCAATCTTCTTGAATTTGGGTCCTACCTCCATACGAATGTTCACTTGTTTTGTTTTCAATGGCGTGGTTATATCAGAGTTCTTAATCTATGATCCTTGAACCTTGCGGTGACCTTCTATTTCTGGAATGTTAATCTTCTGTAGATCCTCATCCTCTTTTTCAGCAGTTACATTAGAACATTCTAGCATGTGACTCAGCTAAGTAGCCGATTCAGGCTGAATCATGTCTAAAGGATCCTGCGGTATCCTAAATATCGCTGCTTTCACCTCTTGTAGCTCTTCATCAATACTGTCAAACCCGTCCTCAAAACTGATTGTCATCATGAATCCCTCACACAGGATATCCCATTCACCTATCCCATGCTGGAGCATTGTTTCTATATACCAATTCATTGGGACAACATCCAGGGTATGATACAATAGATGCACCCACTCAGGTTAGGGCTTTTCTCCATAAGCCTAGGTCCATTTGGCCAAATGCATGCATGGATCATTCTGCCCATCATACTTGTCTGTCAATCGCATCTTAGGCTTCCCAAATTATGTTCTCATCATCCTCCTGCATTCACACCAATCATTAAAGCTGCCCTTGTGCGTACCCCACCATCTTGTGGGCGTAATGCGTAGTGCCTAGTCCAATGCCTGGAAGCGCTGCTTTTCTAGTACGTCCCTTTCAAATGTATCCAAAAATATATCTGCCTCATTCAAACCATGACAAGTAGGCAGATTTTGTACCTCTAACAACACATAATGCAGCGACCGGGTCATCATGTTGCAATTTAGCGTATTTACTTCATGTAACCGATTATGTTAGCATTTTATTTCTTCATCAGAGTTCGAAGTGTAGGAACTCTTGTGATCCCATGGAATCCATCCATCCGTAGTGGGATTCACCGACTCTTGGTCTCACGCTGTTATCTTATAGATACAGTCTAGGTCATCATCACTCTCATAATCATGGATAGGTTCAGTATAGTGCAATCGTTCAACCGGATCGAGGGGTACTATTATGTGCAAAGATTTCTTCTCAAAGTCATATTTCACTTCTTCAGATTGATTACCCCATTCATATCAGTAGCCCAGTAATTTCCCAGGAGCACAGGATAAGGATTGTTGTCATCCACTATTTCTATTACTTCAAAATCAGCTAGTGCACTTTCTCCCTCAATATCCACAGTCACCCCCAGCAGCCACCCCATGGGGATGATCTTCTGTTGATTTGCCATCCTTAGATGAATCGGAGACCATTGCAGCGCTGGTCTCCCCATTTTCTCCCAAGTCTACTTTGGTAGGACATTCACATCTTACCCTAGGTCTAAAATGACTTGATCCATTTCATACTCTCCTATTTGCGTGGTCAGTCTCATCTCCCATCAAGTTCTTGTTTTATGCTTGCCAATCTTTCATACTATGCGCGGCTCACCTGGCGCAATTCCAACGCATCTATTGATGAGTTCTTGTAACCCTTTCACAACCTTACTATTGCGCAATAACTTCATACAAGTTTCCAAGAAAGTTATGAGCATAGAGGGCTCCATCTCCTGCTCAGTCTTACCCTTGTTTTCTGAGGTGGAGGCCTCAGTGAAGCTCTTATTAGTTTCCATGAAGGTTTCATGTTCATGCTCCAAATAGAACTCAGCCTCCTTTGTTGGGGCTTTGTGAACCCATGTACTGTCTTCTGGCTATTTCCCCTTGTCATCTCCTATCACGATTCCACTTTTGAGCACTATATTTACATTTTTATCCTCTTCGCGTGTCTTAGATCTCATCATTTGTAGGTTCTAAGTCAGTGGAGGGGGTAGCACCCCTTTGTCACATATCCTAGCTATCAGTGTAGGACAGTCTTTTGTTTCATGATCAAACAGCGTGCAATACTTGCATGATGAATGCATTGGATTACTGAAATCACGGGCATAGTGTCCTGGTCCTCTGTAATTGTAGTAAATCAACTATCCTTGACCCCTACCAGTTCCTCCTCCACCTCGGCCTCTTTTGCGCCCCTGAAATCCTGTCCGAACCATCCCTGCACTCTAGTCAAGGGGCCATGTTTTGGCCTGAACCCTATAGGTAGGAGTTCTATCCATAATCAGTTCATAGCTCCTACAAGTATGCTCATCATGCCCTACCGACCTACAAAAGTTGCACAACAACTGTTGCAGTGTCTGTACAAACTTCTGTAGCAAGTGACAGTTATTAGTGGCATGTTTTCCAGCTACCTCACGGATAGTGCACCATAATGCAGGCCCCGCGCTTGAACCAAATTGAGCTTCTAGCCTTAAAGGCATCGGTCCTCCTCCTACAATATAGTTTTCAAAGACTGGGCATTGGTCTTTGTCATGACCCTGACTCTTGCATTTCAAGCACCATACCTCCTCTCATACTTCTGGTCGAACCGTCCTATCCTACTTTATACTTTGCATCTCAAGGCAAAAATTCTTCAGCTTTGCATGGATATGCTAAACTCCTAGATTAGGATCTTGCATCGAAGTTTCATGTAATCTCATGGCAATCTCTAAGGCCTCTACTTGAGTTGTTATCTTCTGCTGCAACAGCGCACTCCTTAAGTGTGGTAGTAGCGAAGCCGCAAACCACTTGCGATGTTGTCCATCTGTCAAATTCATGTTGGCTTCATGGATTATACATTTTAGCCTCTAATATAGTTCCCAAGGCATCTCGCCTCATTGCATCGTGATCTCTTTGAATCCCACGATTGACTACGCCTCAGATTTAGGCCTACTGAATTCCCTATTTAGTGTTGCCTAGATGTCTGCCACTCTAGGATTCGGGTTATCGTTAGAGTACTTAATATACCATGTTAGCACGCAGTATTGTAGAGTACTAACCAGTGTCACCTTCTTTATATGGTCATCTATAACACCTTGAGCTTCCCATACAACCCTCACAATCAACCAGAATTGGTCCGGGTCATCCTTTCCCAAGCCTTTGAACAAAGGAACTTCACCGTATTTGCCATACTGAACTGTGGTGGAGGTGGAGGTGGTATGGGTGAAGTTGGAGGTGAGAGTGGTGAAGTCGAAGGTGGTGTGGGTGGAGGTGGAATTTGCAAGAATCCTTCTCTTATTAACTGAATAGCACTTCATAGAGAAATGTTTGCTATCCCTTCTTCGTTACCTCATGGAGGTGAAATCAAGGGACTATACTCCGGACCCTTTTTTCCTTTGTTCCTGTAAGTTTTTTCGCTTTGTGTAGTCCTGAACATCAAGGTAGATGCATGACCCGTTTTTCGCACAATATCATTTTAATCTAGGTATTCAAATATTTTACATAATTATCTCACGGTCCTTTGAAAAAGCGTCGCTCCACCTCGCTGTAGCTGACTGAGGTGTCGACTGCGAATTCAGTCACAAATCCTCCTATGACGTGATTGAGCTAATGGTCGACAGCGTGGATGATCTTATCCTCCAATGCTTCCAACCTTTGCACTAGCTCCGAGGTCCACACAATAGGACCATCAAGTTTCCACCTTCCTTGGCTATCTGCTAGCTTCGCGATCCACTTTTATAGCTCAATACTGAAGGAGCAGAAAATGATCTCGTGGATCTCTGTATACAGGTATCTTTCCAACCACTGTTCCTTTGTTAGTCGAGGATTTCTATCCTCCTGCGCCACAAATTCATGGATCTTTCTATCCAACCAATCTCTGATCTCCTTCTTATTTTGATTCTAGTGATATTACATCACACATCTCTTATGAAAATTCTCGTCTCAGAAACAGAACCATTTGTTGGCTTGAGGGGGCCTAACCCAAGTTCAACGTTAATTAGCCAGACAAATCCCTACACTATTGGCCCTTTCAGCATCAACCCACGCAATGCGGACTGAAGTCTCACCCCAAGAAGTATGGGGGGATATTGGAACCAAGATTCCCCACCCTAAGATGGTTGTGATGTTGATAGATTCCTTCTATCCCTTCCTTCGCGCAGGCAGCTTTGCCCTAGGGATTGCAAGGCAAAACCCTCTATTTCGTCCTTTTGTACCACCGCGAAAGGGTATGATCGACCTTCACGTAGCCCTAATCTGTGGCTCAGGTACTTTCACGCTACTATGGCAACTTGCCGTGCAGATTCCCCAATTATCCTAAGTAATTTGCTTAGCTCTTCAAATACTTAAAGTTAACACTGCGTAAGTAGATATTCATAATTTCGTTCAATTATTCAATGTAATTTCATTCATTCATGCATCGTATAAGCATAATAAAGGAAATTCATACATAAAATATTCAAGCACATCAACAAAAGAAAGACACAGAAATTGTAGAGTAACTCCTTTTATGAATATCTTCCAAGTGTTTACAGACTCTGTCGACCTTGCACACAAAGCTGCAGGGGTCCATGCACTTAGCTGCAGAGCCTCTATCTACACTATGACCCAAGACTTATATTTCTTCTTTAGAGATATCACTCTATTACATGATCTGCCATTCTATTGATTGATGCCTAAACTACTTAGAGCTCAGCTATTTTTATACAATCCCTTGGTCCACAGACCATGGGTAGGTCTCTTATAGCCGACTTTACTTTACAAAACTAAGGATGGACTACCCTTTTTGACACATAACACCTTTGCGCTCCGTGACCACAAAATGCAGAGTTTACAATTATATTACAAAAATTGACTTAACATGGGCTTTTAACCCAAGAATTTCCCTTGGGGGATCTTGCTCCCAACAATGGATTTTAATTGTAACTGAATACTTCACTAAGTGGGTAGAAGAAATCCTAGTCAGTAATGCAATTGATAATATGGAGATGATATTTATTGAAGAAAACATCTTACCAAGGTTTGATTAATCACATATAATTCACAACAATTTATTTCAATTATAATGAATAAATTCTTCAAGAAGTATCAAATTTCTCTGCATCATTCTACTTCGTATTATCCATAAGTGAGTCAATTAGTTGATTCATCAAAAAAAATCTTGATGAACTCATAAAAAAGGTGCTAGCTGATCATAAAAGATGTTGGGGTAGTCACTTGAAATTTATAGTTTGGGAAAATAGAGTCTACCCTAAAAGAGAAATAGGTAAATATGATGTTCAACTAGTGTATGGAACTGAAGCATTTTTCCTACTCAATTAGCTTTTCTAGCTATGAAGAATTTGTAGTATTCATATGAAGAAACATATGACTTGTCAAAAAGGATCCATCAAATCATTGAGCTCAATAAAGAAAGAGAAGAATTTAAACACAAACTTCTCCAATATCAAGATAAAATGAAAAGTATATTTAAAATAAAAATTTAGAGAAAGGGATTTTAGAATAGGAGATTTACTTCTGATATGGGATGCTAGAAGACAAGAAAAAGGAAAGAAAAACATATTCAATAATATCTAGTTAGGTCCAGACAAGATTGCTTAAATCAAGAAAAACAACACCTTCAGTCTGCAAAATATGGAGGGAGGATACTTCTCATTGGTTGTTAATGGGTAGTATTTAAAGCATTACATTTAGTACTAAAGAAACATTTATTTTCATTGTAAAGAGTCAATGTGATTTACTTTTCCAGAACAGGTGTGAAATTTTCTTATGATAATGACTCCATAGCCCGAGGTGAAGGCATATTAGGTCCACAAATTCTCTACGTCCCACAGGGGGAGAATTTCTGAGATGGAGCCAATGTTGTAACATTCTCTTTTCCCAATAAATTTTCCAAAAATTTGGCAAAAAAGGAAGAAATATTTCATTTTTGTTATGCACATTTGGAAACAAAATATATGTGCATTTTTATAATGCGATGTATATTTTATATTTATTTTCATATGTTCAAATAAAAATATTTTAATATAGCTTGTATTAAGTGTGCTCATTAAAATTATTGTTCCTTTCCACAACAGAGATCTATTTGGTGTAGATCAACGATTATTATTCATTTGCACAGCCCCCCACTTGTTCGACATTTAAGAAGGGGGGTGGGGGGAGAATAAGATTTTTTTTTAATATTCCTTTTGCAATGTGGCAGTCATTTGTGAATTACGCACCCCACTCCCTTTTACAACTTACTGTCCCACCACCCCGACCCGCACCCCAACCCAGGAAAAACCACTCTAGCTCTCGAAAAAGTTAGCCTCCTGCCAAAATTTTACGCTTTCGCCATTTTTAGTTCTTGCCAACTACATTGTCTTCACTGCTATCTCCTAAACCCATCAACCATTCATCATTTAGTGTATATAAAAATATTCCCATTGTGTTTAAATATGTACATCATTAATTCATTCCACTTCTAATATTTTTATATACACTTGCTCCCACCATGACCTCTTCAGTGGTTTCTAATTTCATTTCTCCTCTCATTTTCCAATTGCAGTGAAACTGGGTAGTGCATTGCAGCTTATTGAAGGCTATCATCAACAGGAGTTCTCGCTCTATATTTCACAGGTAATGTAAACTTCTCTACTTTCCTTTGCATTCAAAATAATCTCACAAAAGGGAAAGGACACCTCAGCTCACCCTGAAATCATGACGTCCACTGCCTCTGTTAAGATGGATGATTTTCCGTTAATCAACGAGGAAGACAAAATTGTAGAGACAAAATGTAAGTTTTACCCGTTTAAACTTCAAAACTAGGCCTTTCATCGATTCCAAGATAAAAACGATGAATTCTCCCTTTGGGAATCATTATTACCTCAAATTATATTCCCTCGGACTGATCACTTTCTAGAATTTGTTGTATGATGTGTTGATAGACATTTGTTGAGTGAGAAATCTATAATTGCCCGAAACGGAGAGCCCTTATTTTATAGAACCACTGAATCCATAGTAAAATCTTTACATATTACTACTCCTAGTTCTCTACACCCATTCTCTAATTAAGTATTGTTAGAGATTTATCATAAACTAACTTTTGAATATATAGCTTTGAAATTTGAATAATTTATGCGTGAAGGAACTAGAATTCCTACTCATAATCCTCCTTATCCCCCATCCACATTTCCCAATCTTTCAACATAGATTGTATCAATGTTATTTTGCTTTCTAGGGTATCAAAGTGATGAGGTAGTAGATGAAGTCATTTTAGGCTTTCTGTCAACTTTCTCATCTAAAAAGAAGCCAAAAAAAGTGTTCAATTTCAAACATTTTCTATGAGAGGCCATTCATGAACAATTTCTAAATTTTGGAATTGAAAACCATTTCAAATATTAGTTTGTATTGGTGTATCTATTTTTATATTATCAGCGAGAGAGGTTTCAAATATAGTTGCAAAAGAAAGTTTTGTAAGGAAACCAGTGGTCAGTTGTGCATTGGGCGTCATTCGTTAGGAAGAATTTTAAAGATTCTTCTTTGGCTAATTGTGGACAAATTTCTTCATATATGTCTGAGTCTTTTAAGCAGTGATAGTGTTCCCTGAATTTTACCAAAAGTCAAGATAATTTTGCAATTTAGTGAGCAAACAAAATTGGGGCACTGGTATGTGTATAAGGATTTTACAAAAATTATATTATATGGTTGGGAGCTCCCCCCTTATCAATTACAAATGTTTCTTCCTATTAGAATTTTTCCTCTTGAGTTTATTAGAAAAAGTATTAATGTTGATCAAGTACAATATTTACTAAGGAGGAAACAAAATCTATTTAAACTTAGCGAAAAAATAAGGTATTTTATTGTTAATTTCATAGTTGCAGAAAAGGAAGTTGAGAAATTATAGGTGCAAATGAAATTCAAACAAGGAATCAGTTGGCCATATGATCCAATAGAAATAATCTCAACTATCATAGTGTAGAAAAACACTACTCCCTATGTACATGTTTCAAAACCAGAGATTGAGAAGTTTGCAAATAGGGGGACATGGGAAGAAAATGAGACTGCAATAATTATCAAAAAAACAATAAATAGAGCAATCAATGGAACCTAAGGTCTTAACTACACCCTAGTTGAAGGAAAAAGAGCTCAAGATGACATTGAAAGTGTTTCAGGATCAGAGAAACTCAGTTCAAAGTGTATAAAAGACATAAAATAAGCGATGTGGAAGAATCCATTTGAGAGAATGTATCCTCAGACATTTTTTCACCTACTATAGTGGTTATTTCAAGTGATATTACATTTAGATTACAACAAATTGAGGAAATAGAAAAAAAAAAAAAAAAAAAAAATCATCTCCTTCATATCCTTCTTCTTCATATCAAACTATTTTTTCTAAGTCCATGGAGATCAAGAAGAATAATGAAAGTGTGAAATCAATGACCTATTCTCAATTCAAGAAACATACTTCTATAAAAAAAAAATATGGTTTCTTTTAGCTTTGGATGTTGAAAAGGGACAATTTCAAATGGCATTTTCTTGAACCCAAGGTTCCAAGAGGAAAGGTTGCAAAAGATTTTAAAACTTCTATGTTTTCTTTTAGTGCTAATCAGATTCATCCCATATATCATATTGATTTACATAGAATGACTGGAAAAATAGTCTATTCTACTTTGATTAGTTCAACCATCAATGTGTCAAAGTTACATAACTCCTTGAACAATAAATTCTTAGAACTCAAAATAGAGAAAACATCATACCTAGCAAAGGAAGATAAAATTAAGACACTGGAGGATATTTTTATTAAATCACGCTTAGATCCTAAGGATGTTAATGCTACCCAGGATACTGTCAAAAGGAAGAATGCTGACATTCAAGCTCTTCCAAAGAGGTTAAAGTTGCCCTCTATGGAGCATCCACAGACACAAGAGGTAGGAGAAATTGAAAAGGAGAAAGAAACTTTGTTATCCATCATAATTTAACAAAATATAAAAATACATAAAATGGAAATATAGATGGATAAATTACTAAAGGAAGCATATATGGCTGGAAATGCAGTAATTTTTGCATTAGAAATAGATCCAATAGAAGGAGAAGCAATAAAAAATTCACTAAAGAATTATCTTCTCTCATCGTAAAGAATGAAAAGATTGATAAATTGAAGAAATCATTAGAGAGATTTGAACAAAATAAGATTAATAGAGATAATGCATTGGTGGTTGAGATATAGAAAAATTCTAGACTGCAAAAACAACTTGAACAATATTTGAGTGGGTCTAATAGTGTTCAATGTTTGATACAAGAAAAAGAGAAAATTTAGATGGAAATCATTTCCTCAATATCTAATTCTTGGTCTTAAATTGAAATAATTGTTGCGCGGGAAGAATTGTTGGAAAGAGCAAAGGAGGCTATTGATAAGTTCAAAAATGAATTGGGAAACAAACCTATCCTGGCAACTCAAATCATCATGTTTTTAAATCCAAAGACAGGGGAAGAGTTATAAGAGTTGGGCATTGATGGTAGAACTGCCATAGTTACATGAACTAAAAAAATTCTAACAAAGAAGACTCTAATGTTGCAGGTGAAATGATAAGTGTGAAAATTTGCAAATGCAAATTCATAAATTTTATAGAAAATTTTATGTTTTGCAGCAAAAGGGTCTACCTTCTTTCAATAATTCGCAAGGAAAAATGATGACAGAGGAATATTATCAGAGATCATTGAACATGGTAGCAATGGACAAGTCAAAATGTGTTGGAATAAAAGGAGAACTAAGTGGTCAAACTTTATTTCAAATTTTAGTTGATGACTCTTTTATTTGTTATGATATCAAACACATTTTCATAGTTAAACCATATTTTAAAAGATATACATAATTAGATGAGGATTTCATAAAATTGATTGATCTAGATTATCTAACTAATGAGGAATGGGAGCAACTCGTTAAACTTGTTGGATCATTAGAAAAATTTTGAGGTCAAAAATGAGTGTCAAAACAAAAAAGTATAACAAAAATCAACTTTATAAGGACCAATAGGATTCAATATGATGATGTCAACCATGGGGTATGATTCACCATTTTTGGAGTAAAAAAGTAAGAAAATAAAAAACTACTTTTTCAACTTATATCTATACAATTTTACTCAAATTTCAAGCAAGAACAGTCATTGGATGTAAAATTTAATTTTGCATCCAAGGAGTACCCATGTTGCATACTTTTTATGGGCCCTACTACACAAAAAATGTGAAATACATGAAAAAATCATTACTACAATCATGTTTTTCATGTTTTTTCACATTTTTCGTGTAGTAGGGTCCGTCGAAAGTATGCAACATGGGTACTCCTTGGATGAAAAATTAAATTATGCATCCAATGAGAGCTCCCACTTGAAATTTTAGTAAAATCATATGGAGATAAGTTGAAAATACAATTTGAAAAAGTAGTTTTTTCTTTTTTCCCTCCAGATCTTGATGAGGTAATCTTATCTTATTTTATTATTTCCACTATTATTTTATAATATTCCTCAGGAGGCCCATTTTAGAACTCAAAATTTCTCTAATGGAAGTAAAAATTATCGCGGCAGAAGTCTAGAAAATGATTAGGATAGTTCCAGAGTTGAAGCAGTTAAAATAGAATAGATTTGGATACATTGGACCCAAATGCGAATATCAAGGACAATTGAAGATTTTTCAAGGGAAAAAATTCAATTCTTATTTAAGCTATTATTGAAATTATCCAAAATCTTTTGGATAATATTTTTTTTTTCAATTTAAATCTATAAAAGATAAAAAAAAAATTGTAAAATACTTTATATATACTATTATTTTTTAACAGAGAAGGGTTAACACCTGGACCAAACTTTGAAATACCATTGTAGAACTTTAATTTTTGAAGATAATGAAAGGGTCTTGTTTCTGACTTATAACAACATTTTTATACTACATGAGTACTTTCATGTGTTTACGTAATTCTTTTATGCATACATTTGAGGTTTCATTAATATTTGGCAAAAGGTTGGGTTGAATATCAACCTCCTTAAATTCTCACTGCAAAGTTATGTTCATTACTAGGTAACTTGATTGAACAATTTGTTTAATTTAATTACTCGTCATCATTAGATTGTTGCATCTATACCATTCTCATGTTCTACATAGAAATTTTTATATATGCTTATGCTTATTTATATGATAAAATATTTAGAAAAAATATTTGGTTTCCTAAGTCCTCCTTCATTCATCTACCAAATAATTTCAAATAATTTTATGTTGTTACTATTGGAATCAACACTTTGAATGTTATTTAATTTTTTTAAGGATTATTAACATCAAAGAGGGTTTATATCTTTGAATCATTCATTTTCAAACACACAGGCTTACTTAGATGCTTTCACATAGTTATATAGCCTAGAATTGTCTACAAAGGAAAACCCATGGGATGTATAAAACACTAGGGATGAGTTTTCAATTTTCCTTATTCTATGAATTTTGTTATCCAATCATCTCCTTATAAAGTGTCACCGTGATCATATCTTTCATACTCACATAACCAATTCCTATGAGGATTCATATGAAAGGATGTCCATGAGTTGACCAGCCATGCATCATGGTATACATGTATAGAAGCCAAATACACATCCCCTCCATCATCAGCGCATTTTTTTCTTATGTAGAAGGAGCATCATCAGATCCCTTCCCTTTCTCAACAATTTTAGATTTACAATATTTCTTGTAATTCCATTATTTTTCGCATCTCCAACATACCTTTACAAATTTTCCTAGATATTTAGATCTTCCTCTAAATTTGGATCTCCTATTTGACTTATTTGTATTTCTCTTTTGAGATAATTCTCTTATATACAAGGAATCAATGTTTCATCTTTACATGTTTTTACATCTCATCTCCTTCAATAATAAGGATGATACCATACATCAAAACTTAAAGTAGTTGCAATACTACCTATGACAACAACCAAACTATCCCATGAGTCTATTAAAGAACACAATATATTGATACACTTATCTTCATCTGAAATGTTAACATCATAAGATAATAACTTACTTACCACAATATTGGTAGAGTTTATATTGTTTTCCACTAAGCCTCCATCCTTCATCCTTTGGTTATACAATTTGTTTTGTAGGAACAATGTGTTCACTAGGGACTTAGATTAATACAATGCCACTAACTTATTCAGTAATGTCTTCGGTGTAGCTTCTCCTAAAACCTTTAGTAATATTGAATCTAAGAGACACAATCATATTATGCTCCTTACATTTTGATCCATGTTGGTTTAATATTCTATTGACATCCTTATTAGTGTAGTTCCTAGATCCATAGTGTTACAATGATCTTTGTCAACCAACAAATCTTCCATTTTGAGCTTCCAAAAATTAAAACTTTGTTAAATGAATTTATCTATCTCTATATTTAAACTACTTTTCATTTCCTTTAACCACAAGAATTGATTTCATATATGATCCACCACATGCCCAATTAAAACCCCTTAGCCACAAAAGTGTCCCCTTGAATCCAGAACTTGGCTCTAATACCAAATTTACATTTTAACACTATATAATTAATTACTGAAAATAGTTTCTTATTAAAATAGAGAATTTGCAATACTAAACACATACACTAACATAGAGAATTTACCCTGGAAACCCAAGAACTATAAAAACCATAATTTTATTTTTCTAAGTAGATTCTTTTGTACTTTATTACAATTGAATATGTATATCTCTCCTGGCATCCATAAACCACCAATCTATATACCATGGATTAGAATACAATTGTGTTTCCTTAACATAAACTAAAAACTAATGGGCTAAACTACCATGCACCATAAAACAACTAAAGGTAAAAATATTTTGTTGAAAACTCCTAGATATGGATGCAAAAAACAACCCAAAAAAGAAATTTGGGGACACTTCGCCTAAGCCCCCACATAGGGGAGAATCCACCCCGTTGTGAAACACTAGAAAAAGGATGGATTTCCCCCCCTAAAACCCCCTTATCACCCCCTCATTGTGCCCAATGCAATGTATAGTGTGTTGAAGTAGTCACACAAAGAATATAACATGTAACCAATAATTTTGGATGTTATGGTAAAACACTTGTAGAAATGTTTGGTTGAGGAAAGATGTAGTCATACTTGTTTCTACTAGTTTTGATTACTCCATGTTACACAAAATTTGTCGCTGTCCCTGTACTCCCTAGTCCACGATCCAGGAGGACCTCTACAATGAACCCTACATGATTTCCCATCATGAATAATCTCCCATTATGTCCCTCTTCATGAGCATAATGATTCCCTTTTGCATCATTTCCCAAGAATCTTCCTTTTACGCCAGTTTACAAGACTGACGCTATTGACCAGTTTCCTCCTCGCGCCGATTTGTATAGATTAAAACCAAGACTAGCGTCGTACAATGCTACTGAGCCTTTTCTCAGTCATGCCGATCCTCTTTTGGCAAGTTTTTTAAATATGGAGTCGAAGCTTCTAGGTCTAAAAGCTTCGTAATGAAAGTCTGGTAAATGGTTTGGATGGATGGAGTGGAGGAAGTCAGTTTGGGCTCCTTTACCCTATTAGGATGGAACCAACCAAAGAGATAAATCCTTCTCCCATGATAAGAGGAACCATCTCCTCTCTATCCAAGCTATATAAACCCCTCCTTTTACAAGCTTCACTAGTTTCAGTCTTGGTATTTTTGGAGCTTGAATAATCAGAAAGACATTTATAGCTTGTAACTCTCTAGTTTATGTTTGAGGGAGAATAGTGTATTTGGTTTGGTCTGAGACTAAAGGGAAGAGGCCTTAAAACTTCCATTGTTGGGGCTATACATGAGATGCTAGCAGAAGTGTGGGAACCTGGATATGTTGGAGGAGACCAACAACGTCAAGGCATTGGTTGTAATCTCTTTCTAAACTTATATGAATACAACTATTGATTGATTTCCTACATTGAAGTGTTATCTTACATTTGATAGCTTAATGTTCCTTGACCTATTAAGTAGGTTGAATGCAATTTGTATGCTATTAGGTTTGTTGTTGTTGTTTGTTTTCTTGTTTCAGGTATTCGAAGGAAGGAAAGGGAAAGTAGCTGGAGTGAGGAAGCATGATCATCACCAAGAGGAGTAACGTTCTAAGAGGTAGGCCCCCTTATTTGATTCTAGCTTAAGGAGATTTTCCATAGGTTGTTTGTTTGTGGTTAGACCCACTCGCTCGGGCTACAGGAATTGTTTTTGTTCACACTAAGAATTTACCTGCACCACAAATTGGCGACTCCACTGGGGACCCAATCCTTATGTTTGATTGATTTTCATTTAATGGTTTTGTCTAAAATTTTCTAGTATCACCAATTCCGTTTAGTGTTCTCTACTTTTCTTGGTTTACTGCTCTGAGTCTAAAATTTGCAGTGGCAAGTCAGGTTTTAGCCTTCAAAATTTTTTATTTTTTTCCTTGAATCCTCGGTCAGCGCGTTTATTTTTCTGACAGTCGCGTCGATCAACATGAGTTTCTCAAAAACAATCTCGCCGACCCCCTTCTGGCACTTGTTGTTAGTTAGGCAGTTGCAACAATTCCTATAGGTGAAGATCAGGATTTCCCCTAGATCATAACCAATGTGTCTTGCCCTTCTGATTTCTGTCTCTTAGCTTGTTTTGATTTTGTTCTCCCTGACTGGAAAGCTCCATTAGCTTGGTTTATATGTTTTTTTGGTTTTCCTTTTCTTCACTTGGTTTCTTGAGTCCTTGGATGGTTTGTAGCCCTAAGGAATCTAGGTCATCATCCATTCACTTGTTGGTGTGCTCACCAAGTCAAGTTGATATTTAAGTTGCTCCTTGCATTTCTTTTTTAGTCCTTTTGTTGCTTTCATTTCCATTTAACAAGTTTGAAAAGTTTCATTTGTTAATTAAGCATCTCTTCTCGGGCATAGATCACATTTCTCATCTTGTTTTTGGTTGAGTGTTTGCATCATTAGTTTGGAAGGAATTACCTTTTTTTATTTTCATTTTCTTGAGGTTGATTGTTTTGAAAAAAAATCATTGAAGTGTTTGTGAAAGATTCGTTTTCTCATTTCATTGAAAAATACATAATTCTAGTTTGTTGAATCAATATGTTACATTAGTTAGCATCATTGAAGACTAGAGTTGCATCGTCATTTGCAATGGAAAAGAAATGAATTCTCTTCACTATGAAAGGACTGTTTGAAGTGCATTTGATAGGAAAGATATGAATTGGAAAGAATTTTTCATCATTTTGTTTTCAAAAAAGGTAGTCAAAAAGTCATTTTCTTTCAATTTCTTGTTTATTGCATTAAGTGTGTTTTGTACTCTCATTAGTGTAAACAATTCATCGAATTGAAAGGGTCCTCTCCCATTTAGCTGCATATAGGATTTTTTTCGAGTCACATCGATAAGGCCTAAAAACCAAGCATAATTTCAAGATAAACTTTAAAATGTACTCAATTAACCTAAGGTGCATTTGAAACCTAATGATCACATTTAGAAGGTCTATGCTAGAGATGTGTTCTGGTGTCTTTAAACCTAGCAGTTGTCATTTGCTTTGTCACTAGACAACGCTAGTACAGACTTGTGCTCCCCATACCATCGTGTATATAAAGGGAGACCCCACTCGGTTGCAATCCTTTATCCATGGGAAGCCAAGTCTTCCACCTTGTAAACGTGATACACCGAACACAACATTCAAGGAGATTGCATGCTCGTACTTCTCGGTGCGCCGAGAGGTATTCTACAGTTCACGATTACTTGATAATCCTTTTCTGTCTAGATTATCCTAAGTAGTCATTTTGATATTTTTGACTCCTTAAATATAAAAGATCATCAGAGCGCTTGTCCTTTCAAGCTCGTTTCAAACCAAAAGTGATAGAGTCACCTTTTCTTCTTTCTCAACTCTTAAAACATGAAAGAGTAGCAGTTTGTTTTTGCATCTTAAACAACTGTTTCCCACGATCATATAAAATTCTTGTTATTATTTTTATAGACCACATCATGAGTACACCTTTAAAGATATTTTAAATCCTTGGAATCAATCTCGCTCTTCTGGTTAAGTGAGTCAAAGTCATCATGGTTGAACCATCAGGTTTTCCTAGTTCCTCTTCCTCTTCTCTATCTGAAAGATCATCTGAGGAGCCTTTTCGTGAATTACCACAATCACTTGAGGACCAAGGTGTTGAAATTGGAATTTTTCTGAGCATTCAACCTTTTTCATCTCGTCCTCCCCCTCCCTCATGTACTGGGTAACTTTCTGACATTAGCTTAGAATCTTCGAATAATCCTATTCAGACTCCCGACAGTCCACCGACTTCATAAGGTCAGCTTGGACTCGTTGTTTATCCTTCGAATCCTTTCTTCGATCCTGTTGTGATATCATCACAGTGTTCGTACAATCCATACGATCAGCTAGGTATTCCTTTGGAATTATCCCCTCAAACATCTTCGGTAGTCCGTCGTCGATTGTTTTCACCCATGGAATCAAAAGGTGAAATCCCAGTCTCCTCTCTTGGTCACTTGGAGGTTTCCATTCCACTCACAGTCGAAGAGAAGGAATATCATTTCCCTCTTTAAGGTTTCCCTTACACGAGAAGCATTCTCACTAGTGTTCATCCTGAGTTACCACGTAATTATGTGACTTTAGCTCAGTTGGTTTCAGGTACACCTACTACCTCATCGCTACATCATAACCCTATCTAGATGTCTGGCACTATGCCTACCTGAGGTCTGTTCATTCAGAACCCGACCTCCCAACTAATGGTTCATTCTACAGTTCTTTCGGTTCCGGTTCAACCCACCGTTCTGAATCCTCTTGTTTCGTCGGTCCAAGTAACCCATCTGGTTCAACCAACAGTCTCGAGTCATGTCTCTGTTAGTTATTTGATACCTCTAGTAAGTGGAAAGATTGTTCCACTGCTTGGGGGGAAAGTCCAAATGTTTCTATAATGTCTGGCACAACCAATGTGAGTGGATCACAAAGTCACATGTTTAGAATGAACCAGCCCTCTTCGGGTGCCATTCTAAACCCTATTGGTCTTGTTGGATCGAGTAATGTCTAGTACCAGCAGCCGAAGCCTATTGGTCTATCTGGGTCAGGTAACATCCAATACCACTAGCCTAATATGGCTCAGGTTCAGTACCAACCTCCTTATGTTCCATATGGTTCACAAGCAATGGTTAATCTACCCTACATCCCTCATCCTGGACCTTATTTCCAGCCTGGATCATCTGCCACACCCATTGGATATGGACAGATATAGTTCGGGAACTTTTAAGGTGTCATTCTAAGAACTGTTCAAGTACCCTCACAATAGCAAGGACAGTTTCTACAGCATCAAGGGCAACCTTGGTTGCATTAAGGGTCATCCATATAGTAGCAAGGCAGATAATGTTGCAGCAAGGACACCTACAACAGCTGTAGGGGCAACCCACGTAATTGTTGCAGCAAACCATGCAATCGTAATCCTCCCAACCTATGCCTTCACAAGGTCAACCTATGCCACCGCAGGGACAACCTTTACAGCTGCAAGGCCAGCCCTTACAACAACAAGGTCAACCCGGGCAGCAGAAACCCTCATACTCATATCAAGAGGGCCAACCTTTGCAATGACAAGGTCAGGACCAAGTCCTGTAGCAGCATGCACAAAATCATTATGTCCAAGGGTAGTAATTGCAAAATCCTTACGTCCAAGGGCTGCAGGTTCAAAACCCTTTTGTCCAGGGGTAGTAGGTTCAAAACCCTTATGCTGAGGGGGATCATGTGTAAAATCCATATGTCCAAGGCCAACAATCTCAATAGCCTCTTAACCCATATGTTGCTTATCAGCAGCCTATGGCTGGACAGTTTTATGGCTTTCAAGGTTAGAATCCTCCCTATGGGAAAGGTAGCCTACAGACTGCAGTGGGGGAAAAATCAAATTCCGTATGGACAAACCCTTCACTATGGGGACAAAATCCTTACCAGCAAGGATGGGTCCCACCAATTGGGTCCCCTTATCAACCTAAAATGCCTTTCAATACCCAATTGTCATTCTTGGCTACACTGGAAGTACCAGATGTGTCTAGGCTCACGAATGACTTGATTCTTCATTCGCCATACTGGCCTCCAGTTCCATACAAGATCCCGAGTGATTGTACGAAGTTTGAAGGAAAATCAAAAGAGGATCCACAAGCCCATGTGATAACATATCACCTCTAGTGCTCCTTGAATTCCTACGTTGATGATTCCATTCATCTTCGACTTTTCCAACGAACTGTTACAGGTGCTATAGCCAAGTGTGATATCAAGCTACCTCGAAATACATATCATGACTTTAACACTCTCACCATGCCTTTCTCACACATTTCCAATTGCTGATCCGCTATGAAACTGGCACCCATCTGCCAATGTCGCTCAAGCAAGACACTGCAACCCACATCTCTGGTCACATTCGTGAATGGAGATGTAGGTGTCACCTCATTAAGTTTGAGATTGTTGATCAGTTGTTGACCGAGTGGTTCACCAAATCATTCGTCATCAAAATTGTTGAGGACATTGCTATGGGTGCATGTGTCACTAAGGAACAAGCCATCGCACGTGCCCTGTATATAGACCTCATCTATTCACAATCTGGCACATTATATGATATGTTACCCAATGCACCCTAACCATCATCTAATATAATGACATCTAAGTCTCCGACTACACCTCCTATTGATGGAATAATTGGTTCAGAGACTCAGATCAATGCAAAATCTTCTTCCAAATAGAAGTCGGTCTCCAACACTGCTCCCAATGATTCCTCTCACAATTCATTTGGCCCTGGTAAACCCTCAAAGGTTGATGCCATCTATTCTACCACAGCAGACAAATCCTCTAAAGGTATGAAGAAAGGCAAAGGCAAGGTTAAAGCTGATGCCCTAAAACAGGGCCCTCCTAAGTCATCTTCTAGTCATTCTTCCCAACGGAAGCCCAAATATCCATGCCTCATCTGTGAGGAGGATCACTATACTAAGGATTGTCCTAGATGATCCAAAGCTAGTAAGTTTCTCAAAGGGACCCCAACTATCCTAAAAGATCCTTTTGCATCCCAACAGACCCAAATGGTAGACTAGCCTCATTCATTTCCTTCCTAAGGTTCACAAGCGTTCATGATGAATACACTGATTAACATGGCTACCAGGTCAAAATATTATCAAATTCCTACCAGGACAATAGGGAAAGGGAAAGAAGGTGCCCCTTCTTCTTCTACCCCATCCAATTTTGGTCCTCTCCATATAGAGCGACCTAATCTTGATTCCTCCATTCGACCACCTTCTCGAGGTGTGCTACGAAAGTCCTCATACAATCGAAACACTCGATTTTCTCAACATTATAACATTGTTGAATATTTGGCTCAACCGCCATCAACTATGTCTACTCTCGAGGTCCTTCAAATTTGTCATTCTCAGTGGAAATCATTATTGTCAGCTATTGGGGGTATTGATCCAACTAACTCTAATCTCATTTGTTTTGACCTGGAAAACCACATTCCACGTTTACCTCTTCAGATTTCCTTTCTCATTCAAGTAATCATAAATGAGAAAACCATTCATAGGACCATCATCAATAAAGGTGCTTCTACCTGCATCATGTCTATCACTTGTTGGAAGACAATTGATTCTCCTACTCTGAACCAATCCCCTAACACTTTGGAAGCTTTTGATGGGCGTGATTCGCAACCATTGGGTGTCCTTCCCTACCTTGCCATTACTTTGGAGGGAAAGACAGTAAATATCAAAGTAGAGATTGTTAACGCTAATATTAACTATAATCTTATACTCAGACAGAGCTGGACCCATGCTATGCATGCTATAGCCTCCTTCCTTTTCCATGTGATTCATTTTCCCCTTCAAGGGACGATAGTCACAGTCGACCAGCTGTACTTCTTTGCCTCTTCCTCCTAGGATGGAAATGTTCCATATGTTAAGCACACTGGTGCTCCTTATGAGAGTGTGGGCGCAGGACTCTTTAAAGATCCTGCCTTGATGAGTATTTTTCCGCTCCCACCTCCTCATGTTGCCTCTATCAACATGACTTCGGTCAAGTCTGATCCTTGGGTCATTCCTTCACCGAATCTTATTGATACATGGGGTGAGGTTATGTCATTAAGCCCTTCCTAAATTAATTATGTGGAAATTGTTTCAGCTTCACCTTCGGTATCCTCTGATTTCTCTGTTTCACAAATGTCTCTCGATGCGTATTCTCAATACTCGTGGCTTGGTTCTTCGGAATCTCCCAACCCCTTAACTGATACTTTTCTTTGTGACGAGAGTATCATGGAAGTTATGTCTCTAGAGGAAGTACCTTGGAATGACACTCATCATCATTCATTGTTCTTTCCTGGCCTGATGGTCATGTTTACTTGTCTCGAAAAGTTCTCTTCTCAGTTACCGTCCCTACCACTTCAAGCACTGATCATGACTCACGAAGTTTGGTCAGAAGGTAACATGGGTAACACTACCCAAACGATGCCAATTGATATTTTTGTCAATCCTGGTGTCATTGAAAATGTCCATCTTGGGGTAACTTGTTCTCCAGATGAGATCCAACTATATACTCGTATGTTGCAAGAGTTATGAGATGTTTTTGCAGGGTCATATGAATAAATGCCTGGAAATGACCCAAGTATAGTCGTGCACAAGATTCCAACTTATCCTCATGCGAAGCCCATTCACCAACGGCTTCGTCCAGTGCACCCTAGAAAAGCTGCCGCCATCAAGGGAGAAGTTGAAAAGCTTCTAAAAGCTGGATTTATATATCCTATCCCTCTTACAGATTGGGTGTTGAATATTGTATCGGTGACAAAGAAGCAAGGCTTATTCACATTTGCGTCGATTATTGTGATCTCAATCATGCTTGTCCAAAGGATAATTACCCCACTCCCTTGATTGACCAGATCATTGATGAATGTGCTGGGAGTGAATTTTTTTCCTTTATGGATGGTTTTTCTGGTTACAACCAGATAAACATTGTGCCCACTGATTAAGATAAGACAACCTTTAGTTATCTGTGGGGGACCTTTGCATATAAAAAGCTCCCTTTTGGCCTTAAGAATGTTGGGGCTACATTTCAGAGAGCAATGTCCTACGTCTTCCACGACATTTGAAACATTGTTTAGCCTTACTTGGATGATCTCCCTTCTCATTCTCGTAAATTCCATGATCACCTTGATCATCTCCGACAAATTTTTCTTCGTTGTCGACACTACAACATTCAGTTGAATCCACATAAATGTTTCTATTGTTTCAAATATGGATGACTCCTTGGCTTTATCATTTTGAAAGAAGGCATTCACCTTGATCCTCTTAAAGTTGAGGCCATTGTTAATTTACCCCCTCCATAGTCGTTGCAACAACTGTAAAGTCTGCAAGGAAAAGAAAATTTCCTCCATCATTTCGAACAGAACTATGTTAAGATAGCTTCAAGGTTCACCTGGTTGCTCAAGCACGGAACTAAATTTGTTTAGGATGAGGCTGCCCGAATGTCTTTCAATGACCTAAAATTTGTCCTCATCAATGCTCCTTTGTTGCACCCCCCCGAACTATCATCATGACTACTTCCTTTATGTAGCTACAGCCTCTAGTACCATAGCTATGGTGCCGGTATAGGATGATGACGAAGGCAATGAGCATGTTATTTACCACCTCAATTGCAATCTCCTCGACACCGAGAAGCATTATGCTGATGTTAAGAAGTTGCCTTTGGTTGTCGCACAGGTTGTTCAACGCTTTCGTCATTACATCCTCCTTTGCACTACCACTGTGATTTCTGAATGCGACCCCATGACCTACATCCTGACTCATCAGTTGCTAGGGGGAAAGTATTCGAAGTGGATCGTTATCCTCCAAGAATTTGATTTTGTGTTCACTACTGCAAAATCTAAGAAATCATTGGCCTTCGCTGAGTTGATTTGCTTCGTTCCCTCTGCTTCTCTTCCTGCTGGTGTTGATGAGCAGCTCCCGGACGAGACTCTTTTCTTGATTAGCACTCTCGACCCCTGGTACAATGATATAATCGTGTATCTCCAGACATCCACCTTCCTATCTACGTTGACTAAGGATGATCGCCGATGCATTCGACATCAATATCAACCTTATAGTATCATTGGAGATACTTTATACATGTCAGTGTTGATTCAATTCTTCATCAATGTCTCACGCTCGAGGAGGCTGAGAGAGTCTTGATGACTGCCATTCCGGTGCATGTGGTAGTCACCTGTTTAAATATGGTACTGCTCAAAAAATACTTTACACTGGTTATTTTTGTCCCTCCATCTTCAAGGATTGCATCCTTGTTATTTGCAAATTCCATGAGTACCAAATTTCTCAGCATAAAATGCGCGCCCCACCCGCTCACCTACACCCTGTTATTACTGTTGTTCCTTTTTCCAAATGGCGCATCAAATATATGACATGTAACCCTCGTTCAGTGGGGGGGAATGGGTATATTATCGTTGCTGTGGATTATTTCACCAAATGGGCTGAAGTGATGCCTACATAGTCTGCGGATAGTAAAACAGTGGCTCAATTTCTATTCAATCACATTATTTCTAGGTTTGGAGTGCCTCATACCATTGTCACCGACCATGGCTCCCATTCTCAAGATTACATGATGGTTGATATGACTTCTACGTTGCATTTGCGCCACGATGGTTGAAACCCGTATTACCCTCTAGCTAATGGCCAAGTTGAAGCTGTGAACAAAGTCTTGGTTACGATGCTTCAGCGCACCATTGGGATGCACAAGTAAAATTGGCATCTCATGCTCTTTTCAGCTCTGTGGGCTTACCAAACCTTGACGAAGGATGCAACTAGATTCACACTGTTCCAGCTAGTCTACGGTCTGGAAGCAACTTTACAGATTGAGTGCGAAATTCCATCCCTCAAGTTGGCTGTTGAACTTCTCCCTGAGACCTCACCTTAGGAAGAGTGCCTCTTGTATTTAGAATAAATGGAAGAGACTTGCCATCTTGCTGCTTTTGTCATCGAACCACAGAAAAAGTGGTTCAAGTCCCACTTTGATTAGTCTGTCTCTCTTCAAGCTTTTTCTGAGGTCAATTTGGTTCTTCTGTATGATTAGGCTAATGATAAGCTGGGGGTAGGAAAGTTTGAACCCATGTGGCATGGGCCCTACATTATTAAATGTGTGTTAGATAAAGGGGCCTATGAGCTGATTAATTATGGGGGAAATCCTTTAGACAAGCCCCGTAATGGGATTTATCTCAAAAAGTATTATGCCAAGGTCATCTTGCATGGATACCTTTGTACAATAGCGTGTTATTCATTTTTGTGCAGTGTGGTTTTGTGTGTTATTTTGCAAGCAGCTTTCTTGCTTATTATGTTTCTACCTGCTTTGCAGATGTCGGTGTCTCCTCACGTCGGCTTCGCTGATGGTGCTTGCCGTACTACCCAGAATCTATCATCCATGGCATGGGGCATTTATGAACCCCATGGTGAGTTGATTGATCTTCAAGGTATTTTACTAGGTCAAATGACTAATAACATTGCTGAGTATAGTGTAGTTATTGAATTGTTGTCAAAATCTATCGCTCTTGACATCTGCAAATTGGTTGTCAACCTTGATTCACAACTTGTTGTTCTTCAACTCAATGCATAATATTCCATCAGAAACCCTCAAATATTAAGAATGTATCTACGTATTCATCTCTTGACATTACATATCATCATATTCCTAGACATATGAATACATTGACAAATGCATTAGCTAATTATGTGTTGGATCAAGATTTGCGAAACATGTAAAAATAAAAAACAAAACATTTGTACCATAGTAAGCAACGAAATATACCATATATATATATATATATATATATATATATATAGATATATATGTCGATAATTTTTGTCATACATCAAAACACCAAAAAATAATATGTGTGTTCAAATACATCCGTGGCTCATAAGCCTCATACATCTATGGCTCACATGCCTCGAAAATGTGGAATGATAGACCTATGAACTAAGCGGCATGGTGCTCATTGTAGCACATAACTTCTTGTACTACATGAGTCAGTATTCAGTGGATCCAGTCTGATACCCACACTGTGTGCCTCTGATATTGACGTGGGATATCTCCCATCCAGGCATACCCTAGGATACCATGGGTCAATCCCTTGAGTTTCTATGTGATATCCTCCTCATTATCGCTTCCTTCTTGATAAGGAGTGATATTTAATTGCTGAGCAATGCGCCTGGAAATCAGGGACATCCAGGAAGCACACTCTGATCGCACATCTGCATTTACAAAATCAAAATGTCATGAATGCATGCATTTCAAAAACAATAAGAAATCAAAAATTAAAATTGTTTGGTTTTACCTCCATCGTCATAATCCTCTCTCTCTCTAGGAGAGGCATATCTGGATCACTGCAAAAGTCGGTACCGCTATAGGGTCAATCCTTTATTATGATCAACTATCGCCATAGCCACGAGAAGAGGGTGAGCTTATATGACATTTGTTGGCCCCCATTAATCCTAGGCATCAATGGACTCCAATGGACCATCCATGGGTCCGTGGCAATGGCAGTTCCACCTCAGCAAGCTCGTAGTGAAATAGCGGGACCTACTCCAGAAAGAAGGTCACTAGAAAGGAACCATAGTAGAACTACTTCAGGTTTCCCGCCTTAGCTTTTGATAGTTGGCGCTTCATGTTTACCTTCATGGCTTATGCCCACTTGAAGATAGTTAGTGTCGTGCAGTCGATAGCATACTGAAACTTCGACTTTTTGGACTCATGTTGTGCTTAAGCCCCAGCAACACTATTGATGGTCAACAATAGCACTTTCAGCACAAGATCATGAACACTCATGCTCTCTATCTTGCCACTTTTTGATTTTAGTGCTTCTCGGTAGTGTTCTGTGAGAATGTTGGGTCCCTATAATACTAGTGATTACCCCATTACTATTGTAGTTATACCCCTTATTTATATTGTTGTACCCCTATTACCCCCATATTGTTATTTCTGTGCCCCATAGAATCCCTCTATTGTTATTTTTGTGGCTTTATATTATTATTGTTAGGTCGGCTGGATTATATTGTGACTCCTTAGACTCCTATATATAGAAAGGAGGTTTTGTCATTTGTATCATCCAAGAATTGTTCATTTATGTAATGTAAAGGAGGTTTCCCCCTCGAAGAGGCTGAATTCTAAGGCGTTGATCTTTCTTTTCTATCTTTTCTTGAGCTGGTTTCATAACATTTGGTATCAGAGCTTTGGATTCTAGGGTTTCGCTGCTCCAAACAGGTCATCGTGGCATTTTCGCTATAACGTTTTTTCTGTGACGTTTCAGAAGTCACAAAAAAAACCCATTTGAGAAGAAATCGCGCTGAACCTTGGGTCCGAATTTCATATCTTTTCGCGCAACATTTGTGGAGATATGCTCTGAGGAATTTTGTCTTTTTGCAGACTCCTGAATTACATTCAAAACAGGTGACCTAGGAAAAATCGTCATAACTTTCTCTCTGGGGATCGCATTGAAATTTCGTAAGAAGGTACAGAAAGAGGACGGACTGTAGTTTCTTGTATATCTTTTTCAAAACCAAAGGTCGAAAATTGTACACGTGGCACTTCATACAAGTTCACTCTTTTGGAAAGGTCTATAATCAGGTCATCTTGGGAGATTGTGCATAACGCTTTCTTGGAGAATCCAATTTGGATCAGACTGGTGGCATTGGAAAGAGGACACAGAGAGCTACTACAGGTCACAATTTCAGAACTAGATGATTGGAAAGTACAGAGATACATCAGAGGAAATATCAAGCTCCTACAAAGTGAAAAAAGGTGTGTAGATTTTTTAAATTTTTGCTTAAGCTTGGTTTGAAAATTTATTTTGAAGGAATTCAAAGGGCATAGTAGAGCATTATTATCGGTAACTGATGCCCCGAGGAAAGAAAATGCAAACACCTAGTAAGGAACCTGAAAGCTCTAGCATGACTCATGAAGAAGAGGAAAAAATGCAACATGATATATCAAAATTACAAGACCAAGTGCAACAACTGTCCCTTGCACAAAAAGGAACAGAATCTAAGATGGATGGTTTAAAGAAAGGTGTAGAAGCTAAGATGGACTGTTTAAAGAAAGGCGTAGAAGCTAAGATGGATGGCATGGAAGCTAAGGTGAAGGGCATGGACGCTAAAATTGATGGCATGGATGATAAGATGGAAGAATTGAAGATAAATATGAATAAGTTGCTACAAGAAATGGTCACTAAGGGTGAAAGAGTACTAAAGGAAACTCATGATGAGAACAAAAGAAATGTTAATCATGATTCCATAGACTCTAATGTTGGATCAAAGACTCACCATGTTCCAAAAATCGATATGAGGAAGTTTGATGGCAAGGATCCCGCCACATGGATATTACAGATGGAGCAATTCTTCGATCTCAATAATGTGCAAAACACACAAAAGGTACGTATGGCAACTTTATATTTGGAACCAAATCAGTTTGTATGGTATCAATGGCTTTGTTCTCGTAAACAATTTATCACTTGGGCAATTTTTACGGAAGAATTGATAGCACATTATGAGGATACAAAAAGCAACACTTTTTTTAGCCAATTGATAAGTCTCAAACAAAAGGGTTCAATAATGGAGCACATTGAGGATTTCCAAAAATTGAACATAAGGGTAAAAGATATTCCAGAGGAGCATAGGATTGATGTGTTCATAGGGTCTTTAAAGGATAATATCCAACATGATGTGCGCCTTTGGGAACCTGATTCATTAGAGAGGGCATTCAGGTTAGCAAGAAAAATGGAAAGCAAAATTATGGCAACTAGGAAGCATACCATTCACAACTATAAAGACGGAAGTGTTGTTGCCCATAGTCTTCCACAACCTACAAGGTTGACACCACAACAATTGGAAGAAAAAAGAGCAAAAGGGCTTTGTTACAATTGTGATAGAAAATACACAAAAGGTCATAAGTGTGCTGAGAAGAAATTATTCTACATAGATTGTGAAGAGGAAGAAGAAAAGGAGCAAGAAAGGTCAAAAGAAGAGGATATATTCCAGGAACAAAGCCTAGATGAAGAACAAATAAATCCGACCATATCTTGTAATGCATTGGCGGGAATTACCACTCCTCAAACCATCAAGATAGAAGGACAAATCAAGAAGAAAAAGGTAATAGTGTTGATTGATTCAGGAAGCACCCACAATTTTATTCATTGTAGGGTAGCAAAAGAATTGAATTGCTTCCTATATCCAGCACCAGAGTGTCAAGTGATGATTGCAAATGGAGGAACAATAAATTGTTCTGGAAAGTGCCATAATATCAAGCTATCCATGGGAGAATATGTATTGACTAGCCCAATGCTTTCCATTCCAATGGGAGGTGCTGATGTTGTACTAGGAGTCCAATGGCTACAATCCTTGGGTACAATAGCTTTTAATTTTCAAGAACTTTTCATGAAATTTTCTGTGGAAGGAAAGGAAGTTGAATTAAGGGGTATTGCAGGGAAACCAGGAAAGATAATCAGCTCTAATGGCATGACAAAGCTTCTAAAAAAGGAGCAAAGAGGTGTAATTGCACAATTATGTTCGCTAGATGTTTCCACATTGGAATCATCTATTTCTCCAGATCTCCAAAAAGTCTTGGACAATCATTCCAAGGTATTTGAGACTCCCAAAGGTCTCCCACCTATGCGTGATCATGATCATGCTATTCATCTGATTCCAGGAAGTGTTCCTCCAAACATCAGGCCGTACAGATATCCATATGTCCAAAAAAGTGAAATTGAACATATGGTTGCAGAAATGCTAGAGGCTGGTATAATTCAACCAAGTCAAAGTTCTTTCTCAGCTCCAGTAGTATTGGTGCACAAGAAGGATGGATCATGGCGCATGTGTCCAGATTATAGGGAGCTCAACAAGCTCACTATTAAAGATAAGTTCCCCATTCCTGTCATTGATGAATTACTGGATGAATTGCATGGATCAATTTACTTCACCAAGTTGGATCTTCGTTCAGGATATCATCAAATCAGAATGAAGATTGAAGACATTCCGAAAATGGCATTTAGAACTCATGAGGGTCATTATGAATTTTTGGTCATGCCTTTTGGCCTTACCAATGCACCTTCAACATTTCAAGGTTTGATGAATTCAATTTTCAAACCATTCCTTAGAAAATTTGTGTTAGTATTTTTTGATGATATACTAATCTACAGCAAGTCTTGGAAGGATCATGTTGAACATGTTGACAAGGTGCTACAACTATTGGAGGAGAAACAATTATATGCAAAAAGATCCAAATGTTTCTTTGGAGTCCAGGAGGTGGAATATTTGGGTCATATTGTATCTCATGAAGGAGTTAAGGTAGACCCTAGCAAAATTAAAGCCATTAAGGAATGGAAAATCCCCACATCCATAAAGCATTTGCGAGGATTTCTTGGGTTGACAGGGTATTATCGCAAGTTCGTTAAGAATTATGGGAGAATAGCAGCACCTCTAACAACATTATTGAAGAAAGATTCATTTTCATGGACTCCGGAAGCAACAAAGGCCTTTAAACATCTTAAAGAGGCAATGTGCCAAGCACCGGTCTTAGCTACACCGGACTTCACAAAAACCTTTATTGTGGAATGTGATGCTTCAGGAAATGGAATTGGTGCTGTTCTAATGCAAGATGAAAGACCCATTGCTTTTGAAAGTCGTCCAATCAAGGGAAAGTTTTTAAGCAAAGCTATTTATGAGAAGGAAATGTTGGCAATACTCCATGCACTTAAGAAATGGCGACCCTACCTAATGGGAAGACACTTCAAGGTAAAAACGGATCATGATAGCCTTAAATACTTTTTAGAACAAAGATTATCCTCTGAAGAGCAACAAAAGTGGGTCACAAAGATGTTGGGTTATGACTTTGAAATCATCTACAAAAAAGGGAAGCAAAATGTGGTGGCAGATGCACTCTCAAGAAAGGATGAGGATATGGAAGCATTGTTGTGTGCCATTTCTATTATCCAACCAGATTGGATAAACGAAGCAAAGGAGGAATGGAAGAATGACGAAGAAGTGTGGGCACTTATTCGAAAGCTACAACAAGATTCCAGTACTTCTGATACATTTAGCTGGAAAAATGATTCGTTATGGTACAAAGATCGCTTATACCTCTGTAAGAATTCCCAGCTAAAACAAAAGATTCTTATGGAATTGCACACTTCTCCCTTAGGAGGGCACTCAGGATTTTTAAAAACTTACCACAGGGTTAAGAAGGAATTTTTTTGGGATGGCCTTAAATCAGATATTCAAAAGTTTGTGGCGGAATGTTTGGTTTGCCAACAAAATAAAGTTGAAACAATTAAGACACCGGGTCTATTACAACCTTTATCCATTCCAAGCCAACGTTGGGAGGAGGTTTCAATGGAATTTATCACAGGTTTACCCAAGTCTGAGGGAAAGAGTGTCATCATGGTGGTAGTTGACAGACTTACCAAGTATGCACACTTTTGTGCATTATCACATCCATTTAAAGCCAGTACAATTTCTACTGCATTTATGGAAACAGTTCAAAAGCTACATGGAAACCCAAAGATTATTGTAAGTGACAGAGATCCCATTTTCACTGGAAATTTTTGGACAGAATTATTTTCTTGTCTTGGTACTCAGTTAGCTCATAGCTCATCTTATCATCCTCAATCTGATGGGCAAACTGAGATAGTAAACAAATGTTTGGAAGGATATCTTCGTTGCTTTGTATCTGATAAACAGACACAATGGGTCAAATGGTTGCCTCTGGCTGAATGGTGGTATAACACTTCCTTCCATACAGCAACAAAAATGACCCCATTTATGGAACTTTATGGGTACCAACCACCATCAATCACATCATATTTAAGAGAAAATTCTAAGGTTCAGGCAGTGGAACATCACATCGAACATCAACAACAAGTCCTCCAACTCTTAAAGGATAACCTCGTGTTGGCACAAAATAGAATGAAACAACAGGCAGATCAACATCGCAGTGAAAGAAGTTTTGATGTAGGTGATTGGGTATTCCTACGGCTACAACCATATAAGCAAATGTCCCTAAAGCAAGCTAAGAAGGATAATAAATTATCACCAAAGTATTATGGTCCGTACAAGGTGTTGGAAAAGATTGGTACTATGGCATACAAATTGGAGCTTCCTGCAGCTTCTCGATTGCACCCAGTTTTCCATGTTTCATGTTTAAAGAAGGTTATAGGTGACAAGCTCCCAGTTCAAACAATATTGCCAGAACTTGATGAGGAAGGAAAAATTATATTGGAACCGGAAGCAGTCACAGAAACAAGAACTCGACAGCTACGAAATCGATCAATTTCAGAGTATCTTATCAAGTGGAAGAACTTATCCGCTGAAGATTCCACATGGGAGGATGAGAATTTTATGCAGAAGTATCCAGAACTGCTCAAGCGTTGAGGACAACACTTTTTTGAAGGAGAGGGGCATGTTGGGTCCCTATAATACTAGTGATTACCCCATTACTATTGTAGTTATACCCCTTATTTATATTGTTGTACCCCTATTACCCCCATATTGTTATTTCGGTGCCCCATAGAATCCCTCTATTGTTATTTTTGTGGCTTTATATTATTATTGTTAGGTCGGCTGGATTATATTGTGACTCCTTAGACTCCTATATATAGAAAGGAGGTTTTGTCATTTGTATCATCCAAGAATTGTTCATTTATGTAATGTAAAGGAGGTTTCCCCCTCGAAGAGGCTGAATTCTAAGGCGTTGATCTTTCTTTTCTATCTTTTCTTGAGCTGGTTTCATAACAGAGAAACATGTTCACACCTTCCCCAATAGGCCGGACCCTTACAGATTTATTGGTTTCCCTCTTCGTGACAGTCCTGTGATGAAATAAATGTTGGAAGTTTCCAACTCCAGTTCTTGGTCTCGGATCATAAAAAATTCCTGATTGACATCCCAGAGACTAATCAGATACAGTAGCAATTTGGGTTGACCCCGCAGACCTAGTGTGAAGAAGAATTTGAGGAGCCCACAGTTCTTCAAGACATTCAAGAAATTTGGGTCTGCCATTGCTTGTGTGTCAATGTCCTCATGCTCATGTTCCTTCCAATCAACCATTTTTCGCAATGTTTCCCCTACAAAAACCATAAAATCAAGTCAATAATCATCCTTGGCTAAAGAAATTTGGATCAAATCAGAGAAATTTGAGCAAAACTTGAAGATTTTATGTTCACGGCACCGGCACGACTATTTTAAAAAAAGTAGTGATGACGTTGCATTTGACAGTGTTCATAACCCCCGATCAGCGTGATTCCATGCCCAAAAATCACGTCGACTGAGGGAGATTTTTTTTTGCTAAATCCTCCTCAAGAAATCCAAAAAAGGTTGGAACAGGAAAATGAGCATTAAAATGATACTAAAGGTCTTGGATCTTACCTGCAACTAACGGATCGTCGAATGGCCACCCAGATCTCCTGCAATTGGCTCCTAAAAAACTAGGGCACAAATGGGTGAAAAGTTCTTCAGACAAGGTAAAATGGTAAAATGGTACAAAATACTTACTTTTTCCTCCTTTTACTATTTTTTCATGAAATATTATGGTTTTAAAAGTATTTTGGACCTATTGTTTCCTCAGAAATTGGATAATACAATTACCTTTTGTGCGGCAACAGGTGATGGATTACTGATGATGGTACTGGAGTCATGTTTAAGCTCTTTTCTCGAATTGTAAAACTCAAATGAAAAGATCGCTAAGTACTATTCCCTTTTTGACTCGTAAAAGAGAATAAAAATGGGGGGTCCAATTTTAAGCTCTTTTCTGACTCTTTAAAAATGAAAATATTGCCGAGATCTTATCGTTTTGAACATGTTAAAGGCTACGAAACATCATTTACCTAGTATACGTTTACCCCTTTTTCGGGTTGGGATAAAATATTTACGAAAAAGGTACTCCTTGACTGAAATGGTCAAGTGGTTCTCTCAAGTATCGTTTTCTACCTTTTCGGGCTCGAGAGACACAAATGTATGAAAAGGGACCATGTGGAGTTTTCTTTTCCGTGTCTTTTTCAAACTCTCTAAATATGAAAAAGATACTGAGTTACACCTTTGTTGGAATCGTTAAAACATTAAGTGACATTAGATTCTTTGCCATGACGAACATGAGCTTCTCCTTCCTGGGGCTCATTAAACTTACTAGGTTGGATTCATCTGAAGGATGAAATTACAATGCAAGCACATGATATCCCCTTCAAGCATGTGATAAAAAATAATTGGGGTACCTACCAGAAATGGTGTGGGAAAATTGGAAATTCTATCAGTCTTGTCGGCAACTCACTCTTGAACATGACACTTTCTGCTTCGTGTTGGGTTGGGATATCCTCCTTTTCATCATTGACCTTCTTGGGTTATCTGGTTCATTTTTTCCTTCCATTTGATCTCTACCACGTCATCATGACCACCGTTCCTATGGATCCAAAAGCTACCAAAATCCGGAGTTGTGTTGCCGATATGTTCAAGAGTTATTCCTTCTGCAGTTACACTTACTCCTAATTCTCTGTATCATCTAAAATAATTTTCATCCCTTTGTCTCATGTCGGTGATGTGGGATATATCATGGCCCTCCTTTGACATAGTCACTTCCTGTTGACTTCAACTCATTATCTAGGAAGCTGGTCGAAAGACTTCCTTCCAGTACCTTAGATCTTGCATGCCATAATGGAAAGTTCTTTGCACTCGACGACAAGTTCACATCATTGTCTTTCAATCAGGTGATTTCACGGGTGTTTGACTTCACCTCCTTATTCAGATTCCATGAACTATGCTGCTAGTACCTTGAGAGCCATTGTCATTATTAGTGGTTTCTCTCGTGCTTGTTAATGGTTCGCATCATTGACCGCTAATCAAGTGAATTTCTAGCATGTTTGACTTCAACACATTCATTCACATGTTAGAATTTGTACTTTGATCGGGTCGTGTTGAAGCGCAAGAACCTGGGCTCAGATTACACAAGTCCACATTACAAGGCCATTTGACATGATCATGTGGATATACATGTCCCTTTCAGATGGATGGCTGCGATCATACCATGAGTTTTTATATGTGATCCTTCTTATTATTGGATGTTTGTGAGCATACCTTGGTTTTGATATAATCCTCTCTATTGGATGGCTGTTCCCATGCCTTGGATCCATTTACATAATTATTTTATGGGTGGATGCATTGATAGCACAATTCATGTATCATTTGTCATAGTTTTTAGTGATTTATATGTATCTATGCTTGCTTACTAGTTTTCTAATGACGAACTCTGGTTCCCTGCATCTACTTGTAGTGCATTTCACCCCTCACTCTAGTTCGGCCTTCGTGCTTTAGGGGGAATCTATTACACCAAATGTTTTCAGTGTCCCTACACTCTCCATTCCACAATCCTGGAGGACCTCTACAGTGAACCCTACATGCTTTCCCATCATGAAGAAACTCCCATTATGTCCCTCTTCATGAGTAGAATGATTCCCTTTTGCATCATTTCCCAAGAATCTTTCTTTTACCCCAGTTTATAAGACTGGCGCTACTGACCAGTTTCCTCCTCGCGCCGATTTGTAGATATTAAAACCAGGACTAGCACCATATGGCCCAACTAAGCCTCTTCTCAATCGTTTCCATCCTATTTTGGCAAGTTTTTGAATATGCAGTTGAAGCTTCTAGGTCTAGAAGCTTCGTAATGGAATTCTGGTAAATGGTTGGGCTAAATGGAGGCGAGGAAGTCACTTTGGGCTCCTCTCCCCTATTAGGATGGAACCAAACCAAGAGATAAAGCCTTCTCCCATGATAAGAGGAACCATATCCCCTCTATCCAAGCTATATAAACCCCTCCTTTTACAAGCTTCACTATTTTCAATCTTGGTATTTTTGGAGCTTGAATAATCAGCAAGACATCTATAGCTTGTAGCTCTCTAGTTTACGTTTGATGGAGAATAGTGTATTTGGTTTGGTTGAGACTAAAGGGAAGAGGCCTTAAAACTTTCATTTTTGGGGCTATCCATGAGATGCTAGAAGAAGTGTGGGAACCCGGATATGTCGGAGGAGACCAGCAACGTCAAGGCATTAGTTGTAATCTCTTTCTAAACTTATATGAATACGACTATTGATTTATTTCCTACATTAATGTGTTATCTTACATTTTATGGCTTAATGTTCCTTGAACTATTAAGTGGGTTGAATGAAATTTGTATGCTATCACATTTGTTGTTGTTGCTTGTTTGTTTCTTTCAGGGGTTCGAAGGAAGGAAACGAAAGTAGCTGGAGTGAGGAAGCAGGATCATCACCAAGCAGAATAACATTCTAAGAGGTAGGCCCTCTTATTTGATTCTAGCTTAAGGATATTTTCCATATAGTATTTGTTTTGGTCTAGACCCGCTCTCTCGGGATAGAGGAATAGTTTGTGTCTGCACTGAGAATTTACCTGCACCACACTCCACCCTTGCGGAAGATTAGTCCATTAAGGTCTTTGCAATAGAGGTATGGTTTGAAATGGTTGGTAAGGAGGTTGATAGACTGTCTTGGTTACTACCAATGGTTTCTCATGGGCCAAGTAGATGAAGAAGTCTAGTACGAAGGTTAAGAAGGTATGTTATCATTATAACCCCCAGAGTACTAAGGTGGAGTGTAGTTCATACATTTCTATAATGGACATGATGCCCCTAACTTTCTCTGGTTGATGAAGCATAGTGATTCCACATTCTCCTTAGCTCCTTCATATATATATTTTAAAGATATCAAGGAAGGAAATTCATTACTTGGATATGGATCTTTGAAAATTGCACAAACTTCATTAACATTACCCTGGAATTCATTTTTTGGATTCCTCTTAGTACATATGGGGAGAAATATAGCCAAATATTTCTTTTTTACTTATTCTTTCATCTTCACCTACAAAATGTCCATCTACATAACTACTAATTTTAGAATGTTTATTTTCATATCTTATAGTAATCCTCCTAACTCATTTTAAGTAAGAGTTTTTAGATGAGAATATTGTTGTACCATATTCTCATCATTTCCACCTTTCTTCCTAGTTGATCTAGAGTCACTTTTGAATATTTCCTTAATGTCCCCATAACAAAGTGTAAATTTATATCCATTTGAAAATAGATCCAATATCTCCATGAGTTCTCTTCATATTCCCATTACAAATAGAATTTTTAGTGGGTCTCCATCGAGACTGAAATTGTGGGGTATCCTATAACTAAAATTAAATATGTCTTCATAGTCTTTCAAGGATTAATTCTCCCCTTGGGTCATAATCCCTATACTTGTCACTAAAAGTTGGCTTCATTTGATACCAAATGGTAGTTATTTTACCTTCTAAGCTCGTGAACCATCTCAAGCATGAGTCCTCTAGTGTAGAATGGAATAGCTTAATCATTTACTCATTTAATATGTAACCATAGTTTATGTTGTACCTTAAGAAACCAATTTCCGGTTGTGGAGAAATTGTGCTTAAGAAATTAATGACTGTAATTACTGTCCCTTTATTGTTTGTTGTATTCTTAAATGAAGGACCAGGAAATCTTGGTCTTTAACCCTTAATACATATGTGACCAAAAAATATCAGAATGCCATTTGTTGATAGATATAAATGATGAATGAAGAAAGCTTGAAGGAGAAGCTTAAGATAATATGCTGCTAAACATAGAACCTACTATCCGCCACTTAGAAGAATTATGAAAATGAGAACTGAATCATAGAAAATATGCTACTTGACATAGAAACTATTATCTACGACCCTTGGAGAAGTTAAAGATAATATGCTGCCTTACACAGAAACTATTATCTATAACTTAGAAAGGAAGATGAAAACTTCAAGTTATAGTAGTGCTCTTTTAATGAATTTTGACTTTATCTACATAAGAAAATAAAGACCTACAGCTTCATTACTGTACTTGAAAGAAGAAAACATAATATGACACATGACAAAGAATATTACAAAATTATACCCAACAATTCATGGAAACTTTGATTCCTTCATTAATCAATAGTTATATCAGGAATACAATGGCCTAGTCTCCAGGTTCTCCAAAATTCGAACAACCCCTTTACAATTCCATTTTCAGGCTTTTATCTCTTCTATCAGATCAGTTCTGGAAATTGACTTCTTGAAACAGCTAATAAACTACTTTATAACATTTACAAAACTATTTTCTATTTGAGATTATTCAACTTCATTACATATAAAATATTGAAACTCTAAAACTGCACCAAAATATTTGAAAGGGGACCACATATATGTTGGGAGTATTATGATTGGTGAAAATACAAATAAACCTGACCAATCACCTTTTCTTTATATTCATTTCAAACATTGATTCTTCCCTTTGCACAGCGAAATCGACGCAAAACGGAACTCAAAAGAATTAACTTTGTTTCATAACCCATCGAGTCTGCCCATCCAATGTTCCATTGACTTCTCATCACAAATCGCAATCGGCTCTTTCAAATATTATATCGACCCAATCCTTTACATCTTGCGATATGACGAACGCATCGAAGTTATAGAACATAATATAAAAACAATCGGGTCTGGCATCTTTATCACAGATCACAATCGGTGAATGAAACAATACATATGCATTTGGCGCTTTACGGACTCACCGGAATTATAAAACACGATATAAATGCTTTCGGGTCTGGCCATAGCAATCGCAATCGCAATCGGTGGAACCAACATCTATAGCCCTACGGTGTGGTGGACCTGCCGGGACTTTAAAACACAATGTATATATGTTTCGGGTCCATCTATCACAATCGCAATCGGCGGAAGCTGAGGTGCTATGGGATGCGTCGAACCCGCCAGGCTTTTAAATATAATATATATATATATATATATATATATATATATATATATATATATATATGTCAGGTTTAGATCTTTAACACTTTAGCACTTGTTTCTTTTACGATTCCAATATATTACTTTGTTTCTTTCTTGTTAAGTGTCGTTGTGATTCATATAACTGCCGCCACGATTTGTGATTGCGATTTGATCGCATCGCAAGCCAAAGCACCGCCCTTATTACTTGTTTCTCTTTATTATTTTCAATACGCAATGTGATTTGCAGTGTATATATATATATATATATATATATATATATATATATATATATATATATATATATATATATATATGTATGTATATATATATATATATATGTATGTATGTATGTATGTATGTATATATATATATATATATATATATATATATATATATATATACATACATATATATATATATATATATATATATATATATATATATGTATGTATATATATATATATATATATATATATATATATATATATATATATATATATATATATATATACGTACATTCAAATGTGTTTCCATATACCTTCTTTTAGCGATTTCAATATGTAATTATCACAAGCACAATACTTCTTTCCTTTTAGGCTTTGCGGGGAAAGAGAATATAAAGGAGCTTCATTCAGGTTGAACCCATGCAGTGAATTTTTAGACCACACATTGTGATAAAAGTGATAAATAAGATTAAACACAATATAAGCTACAACATCTAGCTCCAACTGGGGATAGTGCTTTTGCCACAGAAGCACTAAGAACCATAGATTAGTACCTTCACTTTGAGTATGGAATCATATATTGCCTCTCCAAACTTAACTGTGTGAAATTTTTTATAGTGAACCCACGCCGATATCTGCAATGATAGGATGCTTGTACATTGATAGCAAAATATTGAGAATCATAGGTCAGTAGCCTTAGTTGGGCGTGGAGTCCAGAACTGTGAAAACCCTGAAATTTGAAAAACTGAAACTTGACACTCTTGAAGTCTGAAACCTCTGCAAACCGGTTTCCAACTGGGAAAGTCACCCTTATTCAACAACTAATACTAAACTGAAGAACTGCAACTGGAAACCAAATGCTCAACACCTGAGCTTATTTATGTACAAGTTCCTACATATGTACATAATTGATCTCCATCAGGTGAATTCAATCTTCCAATGGTACCAGGTTAGCATTTGAGTGCCTAATCTTGAATCATTTTACCAGTGAATTTTTAAAATACAATTCATCCTGAACGGAAAATAAACTATGTATAAAAGTAGCTCACAACAAAAATTAGGAGTATATCCACAAAATGATATATGTAGACTATTGATAAATTCTTCCATGTAATCTGTAACAGGATCTTCAAAAGTATAAGGAAAATATGGTCCTGATCAGCTCCAAAAAAGAAATTCTCTATGTGTGAAGGTTCTTGCTCAAATAAACCTTTTGTTGGGATAATATGTTCAATAGAACAATCAGACACATCTTTAAGAAAATGATCTATGTCACTTTCATGTCTCAAATTTTCATCTCTACGCTTTGATTGAAAATAATTTGTAATTCTAACCTCAGGAAGAAAAATAATTTTTTTCTCATTACTATACAACATATGATCAACTTCAAATAGATTTTTTACCTTTGATCCATGGGCATCATTATGTTCTTCAATGCAATGATATACAATCTCTTTATCATCTTTCTTTTTACATAAGATAACCTCTTTTGCTATGATAGATGGCTCAATATTTTGCTGTCCACACATCCCACTTGTTGGTTTCTTCCTGTATGTTCAACACCTAACTAATGAACTTGAAGAGCTTCGTCCTATTCCTCATTTAAACCATTTTCGTTATAGATAGGAGGACCATCAAATTTATCAAGATAAGATCTATGGGGACTTATTTGCAACTTAATTATTTCTTCCTCTTCTCGACTGTTGAGCAGAAATTCTTGATGCATGTTTGAACTTTCCTCTATCTGAATACTGTTGAACTGGCTTAACCAATTCTCTGCTTAGGATATTATTGAAGAATTCTCCGCATCGTTTTGAGAAAATAATAGTTCCTCACTTTCAGAGACTTTCTCATAGTTAATATGGCTATAACTCCTCTAGATGCTTGATATATTATCAACAAGATCATTAGTTTTCTCAACAATATTATCTTGAGCTTTTAAAGTTTCCTTAAAATCATAATATTCAAAACAACCTTTGAAAAGAAACTTGTGTGGATGATAAGTTCTACAATATGAATTGAATACTGAATGGAAATATTTCAAAGATGAAATGCTTGAACAAGGCAGAGACCTGAACCAAACCAAAGCTTCAAGGTCCAAAGAAAACAAAAACAACTTCATCTTCACATCTTCATGAATGACACCCTACTGCTCCATGCATTCATGAAACTCTTGGAGGTGCTGAGCTGGATCTTCATATTCCTTTCTACTGAATTTTGGAAGATAGTCATTCCGGACATAAAATGCAGGCATATCATGAGGATAGTTGGTGATCCCAGTAAAATCAAATGGATCAAATTTATGGACTAAAAATGTAGGGAGAGCCATTAAAACCCATAAGAGGAAAATTCAAAGTGCAGTGGAGTCACCAATTACTGTTGTAAGTGAAAATCATAGGTGTGAATGTACAACCAACTACTGAAACTTGTCACTTTCAAGAATCAGATTCAAAATTAATAAACCTAGGGAAAAGTGTTCTTATTCAATTGTTTTTCAAGCTATGGTTCTTGCTAATATGGAGTCGCCTTTTATTGCTTTTATTCAAAACAACCAAGTATTTCCTCATCACTGAACAACCAGAGGAAAATTTTGAAAAACCCAGGGAAAAGTGTTCTTGTCTTCTCTCCCCGACAACAGCACCAATTAATGTTGTACCTTAAGAAACCAATTTCCTGGCTGTTGCGAAATTGTGCTTAAGACATTAATGACTGTAATCACTATCACTTTATTGTTTGTTGTATTCTTAAATGAAGGACCTGGAAAACTTGGTCTTTAACCCTCAATACATATGTGACTGGAAAATCTCAGAATTCCATTTGTTGCTAGATATAAATGATGAAGGAGAAAGCTTGAAGGAGAAGTTTAAGATGATATGCTGCTTAACACATAACCTACTATCCGCTATTTAGAATAATTACGAAAATGAGAACTGAATCTTAGACAATATGCTACTTGACATGGAAACTATTATCTGCAACCCTTTGAGAAGTTAGAGATAATATGTTGCCTTACACAAAAACTATTATCTATAACTTAGAAAGGAAGATGAAAACTTCAAGTATAGGAGCGCTCTTTTAAGGAATTTTAATTTTATCTACATAAGAAAATAAAGACCTGCAGCTTCATTACTATACTTGAAAGAAGAAAACATAAGATGACACATGAATGAGAAGGTTACAAAATTATACCCAACAATTCATGGAAACTTCTAATTCTTTCATTAATCAATAGTTATATCAGGAATACAGTGGCCTAGTCTCCGGGTTCTCCGAAATTTGAACAACCCCTTTACAATTCCCTTTTCAGGCTTTTATCTCTTCTATCAAATCAGTTTTGGAAACCGATTTCTTGAAACAACAAATAAACTGCTTTATAACAGTTATAAAACTATTTTCTATTTGAGATTATTCAACTTTATTACATATAAAATATTGAAACTCTAAAACTTCACCAAAAGCTTTGAAAGGGGACCGCATAGATGTCGGGAGTATTTCGATTGGTGAAAATACAAATAAACCCAACCAATCACCTTTTCTTTATATTCGTTTCAAACATTGATTCTTCCCTTTACATAGCAAAATCGACGCAAAGCGAAATTGAAAAGAATTAACTCTGTTTCATAACCCATCAGATCTGCCCATCCAATGTTCCATTGACTTCTCATCGCAAATCGCAATTGGCTCTTTAAAATGTTATGTCGAGCTAATCCTTTACAACTTGCGATATGATGGACGCGTCAAAGTTATAGAACCTAATATAAAAACTATCAGGTCTAGCATCTTTATCGCAGATTGCAATTGGCGAATGAACCAATACATATGCATTCGGTGCTTTACAGACCCACTGGAATTATAAAACACGATATACATGCTTTCGAGTCTGGCCATCGTAATCGCAATTGGCAGAAGCAACATCTATAGCCCTGTGGTGTGGCGGACCCACTGGGACTTTAAAACACAATTTATATATGTTTCGGGTCCATCTATCACAATTGCAATCGGAGGAAGCTGAGGTGCTGTGGGTTGCGTCGACCCCGCTAGGGTTTTAAATATATATATATATATATATATATATATATATATATATATATATATATATATATATATATATATATATATATATATATATATATATATATATATATATATATTCACTTCTGGATATTTAACACTTTAGCACTTGTTTCTTTTGCGATTCTGATATATGAATTTGTTTATTTCTTGTTAAGTGCCGCTATGATTCATATAATTGTCCCCGCGATTTACGATTGCGATTTGATTGCATTGCAAGCCAAAGCACCACCCTTATTACTTGTTTCTCTTTATTATTTTCAACATGCAATGTGCTTTGCGATATATATATACGTATACATTCAAATGTGTTTCCATATACTTTCTTTTAGCGATTTCAATATGTAATTATAACAAGCACAATACTTATTTACTTTTAGGCTTTGCAGGGGAAGATAATATAAAGGAGCTTCATTGAGGTTGAACCCCTGTGGTGATTTTTTAGACTACGCATTGTGATAAAAGTGATAAATAAGCTTAAACACAATATAAGCTACAACAGTTTCTACACACAACTAAAAGCTTAAAAAATAAAGTGTCAAGGTATTCTATAATAAGGCCATGGAAGTGATGAAGGGAATATGAGTTAATGTTTCTCAATTTTGTATCTAATTTTTTTTCTTGAATGGAAAACTCAAAGAAATTTTCTTGACCTTCATCATCAAACATTGTGTAGTGAGATGGTGACCCTTGTTCCTCTAAGGTATTCTCAAATTCTCTTGTCTCCTCTTCTAATAAATCCACAAAAGTTTCTATTATATTTTAGAAAGATGGTACACAATCAACATCTTATTTATTTTTATTATCAAGTCTTGGTTCATTTAACATAGTTTTAAGGATATTTTTTCCTAATTTATCCATAAGTCAAGGAATGCATGCTTAACAAACTTATTAAGGAAAGAAAAATATGGTATGCATTCTAAAATTAATTTTCTATGTCTTCCTCTTTGGTGTTAAAATGATAAAGATAATAAAAGATATCTGCAGTATTTAGCATCACCATAGAAATGATTCCAAAAAGTGGTTATGGTTTTTGGAATAGCAATAATAATATTACACTCCTAAGGTTAGTACTTTTTCATGTAAACCTAAGGTTCATACAAATGTGAGAGGTTTGGTGCATTGTATATGCAAATGCCACAAAAGAATTTACCTATAGGGAGATTCTAATTCTTCATGGAAAATTTTAAATTATTTATTAAATGTGAGTGATAACTAACAAATACATAAAATTCAATTTCGAGAAAATTTATAAATTAATTGGAGGAAACTACAAAGTATAATTTTGAGGACCATGTAAGTCAATAAATAATCCCTACTTTTCCTATCAATGGAAATCTATGGTACAAATATGAAATAATCATATTGTAAATCTACAAATTTAGGGGAATTTATATGATTTGTTGGGTAAAACCGAGAGATCATTAAACTAAAAATCAAGTTGCAACTAGCTATTTGAGTTAAAGCAAAGAAAACCCTAGTTACAATCTATTTTACCACATAACTTGGATTGAAGCATAGGAAAGAAAGCAAATCTTCCATGAAGTGAAAATGAAGTAATCCATAATCTAATACATTCCCTATAATGTCTAAAAATTTTATAAATTAAGTGAATCAAAGCTAGAAATAGTGCTACAAAAATTATGTGTTGTTATAGGAAATCCTACAAGCATATAGTCATTGCTAGAAGTGGCTATATAGTAATTTAGGAACTAATACGAGAATGGTAGAATTCCATAATAACCATAAAATGAACATAAAGATGGAAGATTATAAACCTTATGCTGCACCTTTCTAGTTGGGAGTGAATTTTACGAAGGAGTTTGATTCTCAAAAGTTTGATGCAATCCTCTATCATCGCGTGGTTAGTAGAGATATTTATTTAACTCACAATTGACCTAATATTACCTTTACTATTGGTGTGGTTTCCTATTTTATTCAATATCTATCAAAAACACACCAAAATTGTATGAATAGGATTGCCCATTATATCAATGGAAATTATTAACTTTATATAGAGAGAGTATTACAAGAATTAATTAGACCTATTGGCCAGCTATACTGACATAGATTGAATTGGAGGTGATGATGATAGGAATTATGCTTATAGCTATGCATTCCATCTTGGTTTAGGACCCGGTGTAGTCATGAAGGAAGAAAAATACGGTCTCTCTTTGAACCATGGAAGCTGAATATCATATGGTACTTAATGTTCACACTGAGTATAGATTTAGTAACTCCTCGGTAATCTTTGATTTACACTATAGAAATCATCTAGTATATTTTGTGATAATTAGAGTAATATATAGGTGGTGAAGAACATTATTTCTCATAGTAAGATGAATTCAATGTAGCTTCATAGTCATTATTTAAGACAAGTGGTATAAGGCAATATTGTCAAAATTATTTATTATAGGACAATGCTAAGTTTGTTGGTACCTTTGGAAAGAATTCACTAGAAGATATCTTTGTGAATTTTTTTTTCTGTGTTTTGGATTAAAGAATATTTGATTATTGTAGGGGTGTGGCAGATGGGTGGGAGAGTGGTGGGGGTGGGGAGTGTGCATAATCAAATCCCTTTATTGAATGTCCATATCATTATGATAATGTGGTGTGTGTTGGAATACTAGGTTATGCAAGTTCACAAAACCTTTTTATCTTCTAGAGATAATTAATCAATGGTCAATATTCAACTAGTAGAGTCAATTGAGTGACTCACTAAGCAGTTGACTAGTTAACCATGTGAAATGTAAAGTAGAAAAAATGTATATTTCAAGGAAACTATTTTGTATCCTTTACATTATCTATGGACTAGATATTCCTAACTTCAAGGGAGTTTGTTACTTCCTGGTGCTATAAATGGATGTCCATATGTGTCGATCTAACGTGTGATTATGACCAATCTATAGTGCATTTTGATGTGTTATTTATATGTTGAGCTATGCTAGCTTGTGCTAAGTGTTTTCATGGTATCCCTCAATGCCACCTAATCTTGTAATCATTAGGTCTCCAATCTATCAAATTCCTTAGTTCTCTAACACATGGGTACCAAGTTTTAGTCTACCTCTTAAACTTGTTAAAGATCTTGTCTTTCCTCTCTTTGTTTATGCTATAACACACACAAACGCAAGAGATATTGATAAAGTGTGTGATGAATTATTCATTCATATGATACATAGAAATACATCTATTTATCACCCTTGGTTTCATCTTCAAATAGGTCTCTTGGACTTCACATGACTATTCAAATTCACTTGTGGTTTTTCGCCTTCCTTGTCTATGAATAATACAAGTTTACGCAATCCCTAAGGATTTTGTTTCCAACATTATCCCCTTTAATCTAAATGGGTGCGTGTGATTCCAAGATAAGAATTAAAATATGGAAGTGGATAGAATATATGGCTAAATGTGTTGTTAAAATATGGTGGTTTAAGGAATATCACAAGCCAAATGGTTGGTAAAAATTTAGTTCTTCGACTAAATGGTGGTTTAATTCTAATCACCAAATCTAGAACTTGGCTCAAAGAAATTCCTATAACAATTCCCAATGTAGCTATAAATTGATGTCTTTTACAAAATGGAAGTACTCTATGACGTTGGTTTAAAGATGACAATGATATTTTTCCTAGCATAAGAAGTAAGTCTTCTATTTAAGGACGACCGCAAAACAAATGATGCTTATGGAACATGATTTTGGCTACGGCTATATCTCTAATTTTGGCTTTAATTGAGTCTAGATCTAGGTGTTGGCTATTGCCTCTAGTTCTGGATGTGGCTTAGCCTCACTTTCTATAACTTTGAAATTTGAAGTTGATTGCCAATTTTTACACCATCAGATAGAAGGTAAGATCTCTCCATTTTAGGATGTGTCAATAGCTAGGAATGAATTCTATCGTATAAACGATATATCCTCTTGGTTGTTAATGACAATTTCCAAGATGTAATCCATTTGAGGTGAATCTTCTCTTGCAAGGTTCTTATGATTGGAAAATTTGTTAGAATGATGATTATGCTTTCAAAAATTCTTACAAGGATTCCTTTATGTGGCAAAGTCAATGACAACATTGGAATTTACAAATCTAATGTCGAAGTGGAGTAGGTGAAGATGAGTTTTCTTGGAAAAAACTTGTGCTCGGAAACTAGATTGGTTTGTAGTAGTCTGGAATGTGAAAGGTCACTTCCCTTTCTTACCCAACAGTCGTTGTATCATTTATGTTGATGAGTTTTTCACAAAGTTTGATAGGGGGCTTAGAAAGTACAAGTAAAACTTCAACTTCATTTGAATTTGCTTATGATGTAGCATAATTGATTTGATAGATGGATTTTTCTCAAACTCAAAGAGGGAAATTTTTTGAACAAATACTATTTTAGGATGTTCAATCTTTTGTTGAAATTCGTCTATTTAGAGCTATTATTTGAGTTAGAAAAAATCAATTTTGTTTAGCAAATCTTGTAAATAAGTTAAAACATCTATGAGAGTGGCTTTGTTGATTTTGAATGTATTTCCAATTCTATAGAGTACCAGAGTATTTAATAACTCCAATATTTCATCAATTTGAGTCATTTAGACCTTAAATATTTTCTTAAAACTCTACCCTTTAACAATTTAAACTTTAAGCTATGGAAATAAAGGGTGTCAGCGTCTACTAAAAATACAACCATTTACAATGAAATTCAACTTAATTTTAAAAAAGTACAAGTAGACTTATAAAACAGCTATTTCCAAGCTACATGAGTTTTTAGTAAATTGATATCGAATAAACTAAACAAAAGATGTCATTTTATAGAGTAAGGTACTCATCCATGGCTTTAGCAAGCAAAGTATGTATGTAATACGAATTTTACTACACATTAAATAAGTGTTCAACACGTAACACATATGAGTGATTGAGTTGATTAAAGTATTAAAGAAAAAACTTAAATCGTGTAAGCTTGAAATCTGAATTCGATAGTACATCCTTGATTTAGAGATAATATTTCTGTATTTTCCCTAATTATTGCCATGTGTAAACTTCATATTCATGTGTTATGATTTATGCAACCAAAAAAATATCCATAAAAACGTCAATAGAACTCCCTCTCAAGAAATAAGAGAGGAGAAACTAAATACCAAATGTATAGTCTTGTTGTAATCCACTGTGTGCAGACCCACACCGAGGCAATATGTCAACCAACACTTAGTTTTGAACTCGTCCAATTAGTTAGAAACATAGATGAATACAATATGAAAAGGGAAAATATAACATGGAAACGTAGTACAAATATGTGATAGGTCTTAGGTGAAAGTTATTTCTACCAGCATTGTCTTACTTAGCATGCTTACAATATCTCTTTCCATAATGTATTTTATAATACATGTCTAACACCCCATTGATACCCATTTAGATGTATTAGGAAAGTTGAGTAGATGGATGTATCCAGATGGACGTGAGAGCTAGGTTTCACACACGCAGACAAAAGGAAATGGGATTACACTCATACTCTTTGACATTGTCTATTTAGGGGGTAACATTATGATAGTGTGATAATTAATCTTCCATCAGCTTCCAAGGATATATAACATGTTCGCATTTGATTGATTCGAATTGTTAAAAAACTCTAAGAGCCTAAATGAATTTGTGAAATATGACCGGAACAACTAAATGATAGCGTTGGATAATGCATAGAGGTAGGAACAATAGCATTGGGGAACACACATAGAGGAATGATACCACTGGTGTGTAGGAATTTATAGGGTCAATTCCTTAGATAGAACACTAAAGGACACCACTCACAAATGGATCACAAATCAATACACCAATATTCTTGACGTGGTTAAAACCCTCAAAGAGGGAAACATTCTATGACCTAAGCCAACATGGCCACTTCAGAAAATTTATTAATGTAAAAAAAAGAAAATTTACATAATATTCTCTCATGAATGGTCACCTAACAAATTACCCTCCATGCTCTTTAAATATAGACCATGGACCAATCGAGTGTTAAACCACGGATCAAGTGTCAGTAATACCGGGGAGAGAATCAACCATTAGATCACTTCATGTCTAGAACATATCATGACTATCGGATTGTAAGTTACAAAAGGTACATACTAAAGAAACACACTTTACCTAACTATACATTAGACCAGTTTATACTTAATTATTTCCTATGTGTCGGAATATCCTAACACCCCCCCTTACGAAAAACTTGGGATAGGATTGAAGGATGTACAAAGATGACATAATATGAGAAGGAAGGAGGCATTATAGCCTATCGCCCCTTAGTGACAACTTCCTGAACTGTAACAATAAATCGAAGTTTTGTAAACTTCACCTCTGTGAGAGCCTTTGTAAAGATGTTTACAAATTGATCATCAGTTAAACAACAGTGCACTTCAAGAACATACTCATGGATGAGATTTCTGATGAAGTGCATGTGTAGTTCAATGTGTTTGTTGCGCTGATGTTGGACTAGATCTTGGCATAGTTGAATGGCATTTTGGTTATGACACCAAATTGTAGCTTGGTGCTACTGTTGAAAACCAAACTCTAACATGATCTGACGAAGCCACAGGGCTTCCTTACTAGCTTCAATGGTGCCACGATACTCTGCCTCTATTGAAGAAATATAAATGGAACTTTGTTTCTTGTAATCCCATGTAATAGGTCCACAACCAAGAGTCAAGACATAACCTACAGTAGACTTTCGATCATCAGGGTCACCAGCCCAATCAGAATCAGTGAAACCAACCAATAAAGGAGTTGCTTTTGCACTGTAATGAATCCCAAACTGAACTATACCTCAAACATAACAAAGTATTCTTTTAGCTTATTTCTAATGAATTTCATGTGGGTTTTTCATAAACCGAGCAACAAGGCCAACAACAAAGGAAAGGTTAGGATGGGTATGGGTCAGATACAATTTTTTTCCAACAAACTAATGGTAGAAGGTAGCATCAAATTTAGGGAAGTATAAGTGACTGAAATTTTGGTTCCAAATTGAAAGGAAGAAGGGGTTGGCTTACAGTCTTCCATGCGAAAGTGGCGTAGAAGATCACATGCATACTTAGACTAGGAAAGTGAAATACCTTCTTTGGATTGCAAGACTTGAATACTAAGAAAATAATGCATGTGTCCTAAGTCTGTCATTTCAAACTTCTTTTTAAGGTTGGACTTCACATGGCTTATAGGGTTGGGATCACTACCAGTAAGGATAAGATCATCAACATAAACAACAAGAATGATAAGAGACTTACCCACTTTCTTGGTGTAGACAATATTGTTAGAATGACACCTAGAAAAGCCAGTATCTAAAAGAAAGATATCCATTTTGGCATACCAAGCTCGAGGGGCTTGCTTGAGACCATAACGGGATTTCTTAAGCCGACATACAAGGAAGAAGTTTGTTTTTATAAAGACAGGTCGTTTTTCAATATATATTTCTTGATGCAAGTCCCCATGCAAGAAGGCAGATTTAATATCCATCTGATGTACTTCCCATTTGAAAGAGGCAGCAAGGGAAAGAAAAAGGAAGATAGAGTTCATTTTGGAAACATGGGAGAAGCTTTTAGTATAGTTAATGCCTTCAACTTATGAAAAACCCTTAGCAACAAGATGAGTTTTATGTTTATCAACTTTTCCATTTGGTCCAAACTTGGTTCTATAAACCCATTTGCATCTAATAAGTTTTCATCCCTTTGAAAGAGGAACAAGGTCCCATGTATCATTTTCCAATAATGAACGATATTCTTCATTCATAGTTCTGTCCCAATATGGATGGCCTGAAGCTTCTGCAAAGTTGTCATGATCATAATTCAAAAAACTTTACATCTCTTCTAATGATAGCATTTTTGGATTTAGGTTGAAGAAGTCTATATCTTTTGACATCTTCAGAATATCCAACAAAAATACATTTTTCACTCTTATTTTCTAAGGCTTTATGTTTTCTCATCTGGAATATGGATTCATTCTTCACTTCCAAGAACACAAAGGTGACTTACATCTAGTTTAATTGAGCTCCATGCTTCTTCTAGAGTGATATTCTTTAAAACCTTAGTAGCAGTGCAATTTACTATGTAATTTTCACAGTTAATTGCTTCTAACCAAAAATTAAGACTAAGTCCTTTAGATTGAAGCATATAATTAGCCATTTCCTTTAAGGTGCAATTCTTTCTTTTAGCTACACTATTTTGCTGTGGAGTATATGGAATAGTATGTTGCAATTGAATTCCACGCTTAGTTTAAAAGTTGATGAATTTGTTTTTAACATATTCTCCGCCATTATTAGATATTAGCTTAAGAATTTGATATCCATATTATTTCTCAACAAAGGCCTTAAAGGCCAAGAACATGTTAAAGACTTCACTCTTGAGTTTTGAGAAGTATAGTCAAGTGCATTTGGAGAAATCATCAATGAAAGTTAAGAAATACTTATAGCCAAAGAATGAAACAACTGGAAGTGGACCACATAAATCACTATGCACAAGCTGTTAAGGGGCTGAGGTGTGCCAAGAGGCATGTTTTTCAAAACTATCCTGATCATGTTTTCCAAGTACACATCTGGAACAAATACCATCTCTGCAAGATACCATAGGAGGACCTATCACCATATTTTCTTTACATAGATTTTGAAGGGAGAGATAGTTTAAGTGACAAAATCGCTCATGCCAAATTTTTCTCACTTCATCATTATGAGAAACAAATACCAAGGGAAGAGTTCATGACCCAAAGTCGTTAAACTTATACAACCTTGTAGAATCATCAACAATGCCAGTAGCTAAAACCTCTCTAGGATCTCTTAGGTCCTTAATTACAACATCACGAGGTGAAAATTCAACGATCTTACACCTGAATGAGTTATCTAATATACAGATAGAAGGTTGCATGATAATGTAGGAGCACATAATACATCATTTAATTGACCATTGTCTAGGTGAATAGTTCCAGTCCCTACAACACTAAGAGATCTATCATCACCAACATATATATTTTTGGTGTTATAATCATTTAAAGAAGAAAACATGGCTTCGTTTTTGGCCATGTGATAAGAATCTCTAGAAACAATGAGCCACTCATGATAATGAGAAGAAGAATATACATTTAGTGCATAACCAGACCAAGATGGTTGACAACCACATGCATAAAGTGTTATTCGTGAAGATGAAGTTGATGTTGAAGAGTGCTCCAAATGGATGTTATGATTTTTCATTGTTGTTTGCATGACTTCCATCTTCCTAAAGCATTTGGATTCTAAGTGGCCATCACGATTACAAAAGTTGCAATGTCTACCAGTCTTCTTCCCTTTGTTTTTAGTTGCCATATAATTTTTTTTGAGTTGATTTTTCATTGTGAGACTAAAATTGCTTAGGACCCTTGTTTGGTTTAGGACCATTTTTTTGAGGATGCTCCTTCTTAGGATTCTTTGAAATTGGTTGTTGTTGGGATGCTAAGGATTTCTTAGAAGATTTTCTAGCATTACAAAGACCAAGATGTAATAGTTTTTCTTGCTATCTTATTGAAGAGTCACAAAAGGAATCAAAAAGAGGGGGACTTGTAGGCATGTCCTTGAGAAATAAAGGCTTCTCTAGTAGAATGGAAGGTGGAAACAAACACAGAGTAGGCTAGTCCTAAATTAGTAAGAATGGAATAGATAAGGCTACCATCTTTTTTCTTAACATTAACACCTTCCAAGAGAAGTCTAAGGGTCTTAAACTTTGACAAAAAATCTTCAATAGAAGAAAAATTATTGGGGTCTAACGTAAGCAACTCATTTTCGAGTTGATGGGATTTAATTGCAGGTTTTAACCCCGTACAGAAATTACTTGCATAAAAATTCTAAAAACATAAAATAAACAATGGCAATATCATAAAACATAAAATGGATATATGCAGAGTCTTTCCCCTAAATCCCAAAATCGAGACTACTAGGTTGATTTTTCATTATGTTCATTTCAATGTTACAATACATATATATACATGCTGAATATAACACAACCAAACATTCTCCCACTGGTTGTTTTCTTTCCACAGGGGGGCATAGAAGAGCTTACTCATTGATCCATCCCAGCAATGCCCATTGTTTCTCTACACCAAGAGAACTTCTCAGTGCTCACATACTTTGTCAATGCATTTGCAGTATTCTTCAAAGTGTGCACCTTTACTAGCAACACCCTTTTGTCCTCAACCATATCCCTCACAAAGTGATACTAAACATCAATATGCTTTGTCTTTGAATGATAAGTAGGGTTCTTTGCCAAGAAAAATGTACTTTGGTTGTCACAGTCTATCCTTATAGCTCGATGTACTAACCCCATACTTGAACACAATCCATACAACCAAACTACTTCATAGCTTGCATGAGTGGATGCCATTTATTCTACCTTTGTAGTTGAAAGTGCCACTGTAGACTGTCTCTTACTTATCCAAATGACTACACCTCTAAATAGGTTAAACACATACCCACTTGTAGATCTTCTCTGATCTAGATCTTCAACTCAGTCTACATTAACAAAGCCACGAATGTCCAAAACTCTGTCCAATACTGGTCTTCCTTGGTAGCACAAACCATAAACACTAGTGCCACACAAATACTTGAAAACCCTCTTCATTGTAGTCCAATGCTCCTTCCCTGGTTTTGACATAAACCTTCTCAATAATCCCACTGCATGTGCAATGTATGGTCTAGTACAAACCATTGCATACATCAGGCTATCGACTTCACTTGCATATGGAACACGAGACATGTCCTCTTCCTATTTTTGTGTCTTGGGACATTGTTCAAAAGATAAATTTACACCTACAGGAATAGGAACATTTATCGGTTTACTATACTACAGATTAAACCTCTACAGTGTTGTCTCGACATACTTCCTCTACTTTAATGAGATTTTCCTCTTTGCCTGATCTTGTTTAATTTCCATTCCCAAAATATATTTTGTAGCACCAAGATCTTTCATTTCGAATTTGAAGGAAAATTCAGTCTTCAAATCCTGGATAATTTCTGTCATTTCCAACCAGCAACATATCATCCACATACATGACTAGATGAATAAAATGATCACCAATTAATTTAAAATACACACAGTGATTTGCTTTGCTTCTAGTGAATCCATGTCCCCGTATAAATGTATCAAATTTATGACAGCACATCCTTGGTGACGGTTTTAGCCCATACATAAACTTTTTTTAACTTGCATACCAGTTCTTTCTTACCCTTTATCACAAAGCCTTCAGGTTGCTTCATGTAGATCTCTTCTTCCAGATCCCTGTGAAGAAATTTTGTCTTCACATCTATCTGTTCTACCTCAAAATCAAAAGTAGCAGTAATAAATAAAGGTAATATAATAGAATCTACCTTAGCAATAAGGAGAAAAAATGTCATCAAAATCAATTCTTGGCACGAGTGAATAACCTTTTGCTACCAAACAAACTTTGTATTTCTCCATTGTTCCTTCTGCGTTCATCTTCTTCTTAAACACCCATTTACTACTAATGGGTTTCTTTCCAGTCGGTAACTCCACCAGATCCCAAGCATAATTTTTGTGTAAAGATGTAATTTCATCAACCATGGCCTATTTCTAGAGTTTGCCATCCTCTGAATCTACTACTTCCCTCTCAGTTTTGGGATCATCATCAGTAATAAATAAAGAAAAATTCGAACATAAAGTGGATGGACTATACATTTCTTCGTGCCTTCTTTCTTGAACTAATCTTCTCACAACTAGAGTTTGTGGTTCTTCATCTTCTGGTTCCTCTTCTATTGTAGAGGCTAATTCTTCCTCCTTTAGCTCAAATTCTAACTTCTCAGGTTCCTTTGGTAGGAATTCATGTTTAATAACATATTTAACCTCTCTAAACACCACATCTCGGTTGTACACAACCTTCCTTGTTTTTGGGTTCCAAATATTATAACCCTTTAAACCATCCTTATACCCAATAAAGACGCACTTTTTAGATTTACTATCCAACTTTGTTCTTTTCTCGTTTGGAAAATGTACATATGCATCACATCCAAATACCCTCAGATGTGAAAGAGAATGTTTCTTACTAGTCCATACCTCTTGTGGAGTCTTATCTTCCAACGCATATGAAGGTGATCTATTGACCAGGTAACATGCAGTCTCCACCACCTCTGCCCAGAATACTTGTCCTATCCCAACACCACTAAGCATCCTTCTTTCCCTTTCCATTAGTGTTTTGTTCATTCTTTATGCAACTCCATTTTCCTCAGGTGTGTATGGAGAAGCCTTCTACCGTGCTATACCACACTTTTACATAACTCTTCAAATTCCTTCTTGCAAAACTCTCCACCGTTATCTATCCTCAACACCTTTATCTTTTTCTTTGTCTGGTTTTCCACTAGAGCCTTAAATTCTTTAAACCTATCAAAAACTTCAGGTTTCTTCTTGAGGAAATATATCCATGTATTCCTGAGAAGTCATCTATAAATGATACATAGTACACAGACATATCCAGTGATGGAACCGACACAGGTCCAAACACATCACTATGCACAAGCTCTAATATTTGTTTCACTGTCTTACCACTAGAGGGGAAACTCACCCTATTCTGCTTCCCATATACACAATTTTCACAGAAATCAAAATCCAGAGAGAAGATAGACATACCTTGTACCATACCATTTCGATGAAGTATTCAAAGGGCCTTCTCTCCAATATGTCCAAGCCTTTGATGCCATTGCATGGTGTTTTCTCCAGAGACTACAAGATTTTCTACTCCACTTTCAAGAACCATAAAACTATTGCACCTGTTAGTGTTAGTCTTTGAAACCTTGCACCAGTGATCAAATATGCTCTTACAAAGTGGTCTTAGGGTGTCAAATTCAAATTTTGTCATTTCAGTGAGTTTTCAAGTAAAATATGGTCACTAGGTATTAGCTCTAGGATTTGTTTTAACTCCATTCAAAGTTGTCCAAATGTCAATCCATCTCACCATTTAGTTGAGTTTACCATCATTCAGAGAGTTGTCATCATCATTTTAGGTTCCAATGGGTCATTTTACACCTTGTTCGTGCTTCAGTTGTACTGGGTAAGGCTCATTTCCCTCTCCTAGGGTTTTGAAGGTAATTTCTCTTGGATGGTCAAATAATCAACAAATCTTGTATCCTGATGCTCATTCACCTTCCCCTATCCCTAATGTACCTTCTTAAGCACTTTCCATTACTAACATCCCTCAAATTTATCATTTTCTGATAAACCCTAGCTTCTTGCTACAATTTGACAATTTTCCAGGCTAGGCCTGTGTTTTTCCCTTTTGAACCCCTTCCCCTCACTCAACATTTGAAATTTCACTTTCCCCTGCTTCCTCGCATCCCTCCCTACTTCCCAAAACTTTCTCAAGAATTTAGAAGCCCCTTATCCCCTTCATTTCACTTCATTTCGACAAATCCCTTGTTCCACACATCGGGATAGGTTTTACTCAAATGATGTTTCTAATAAAGAAAAAATGAATTTGGATAACTTGAGAGAGGTTTTTGTCCACAATATGCCAAGGAAGAAAAACCTCCTTCTTGTTTTACACAGGTGTCATGGTTTTAGAGAAATGTAAAAAATAAAGTTGCCTCAGGAGGGTTGCTGCACCTCTGAAGTGGCCTTGGGAAAATAAATATTTCGCCTAGCTTGGTTGTCCAAATGACTTACTTGATGAGTGAAATGATAACTAGACACAAATATCTTTCCAGTGAGCTATCATGAGCTCAATTTGGAGTTGAGGAAGACCTTCACAAGTTGACTGCAACAGTACTCTACATTTAGGCAGCCTCATTTCACACATTTTTACCAGTCTTTGGAGATTTGACTTTTGACAGGTCAAATGAACTCCAAATTGACAAATTCAAGATGTTTTGGAAAGTAGACTCAATTATATTTCCAACGAGTTATCCTGCACCCAATTTGGACACTAATAAGGCCTCCCAAATAGGTATGCAAAAGGGAATTGCACATTAAATCAATGGCATTGCGCATTAAATTTTGCAACACAAGAAAACCTAATAGGTGCATAGCGCCACTGGTGCTACGCTTTTGTTGGGGACCTCTATTTGCAAAATGGCCTACAAATTGGAATCAGCATGGAAAAATAAGTAAACCCATAAATATTGAGAATATTTGGACAAGGTCTTGGTCACCAAAAGGGCAAAAAACACCCAAAAAGTGCCCTCTATACCACTTTTTTTTCCACACAGGAAACAGTCTTGGGAGAATCAAATTTTGGAGGGGCAAATGAGCTCCAAATCAGAAAAGTAAAATTTTTACAGAAACTATATAGGTAGGGCTTTCCAACAAGCCAACTTACACCTGATTTGGACACCAGGAAGGCCTCCAAAATCAGCCCTGAAATTGCGCTACGTGTTAAATTTTTGGCACTACACATTAAACTGATTTTGCTAGTTTTGTTTAAATTTCCGGATTTTTCCTAGTTTTCTTCGAAATTGACTTTTTCCTCATTCCTTGGTAAATGTATGCATGGTAAATGATGTATTTGATGTAAATATGGATGAAAAACATCACATAGGGTAGATACATCAAGTTTCAAGTGGTTTTGATGATGAATGAATTGGTTTTCTAAGTTTTAGAGGCAAGTTGTTCCACTGCCTACTTTTGTGTTCCTAGTTTAGATATGGTTGAAACCACCCCCATTCTCATGGATTCGACCCCTGATAGCTAGCTTGAGTAGTTTCCTTGCCTATATCATGTACTTTTTGATTCATTTGTAAGGGTTGGACTCTTACAGAAGCTCTGAACTCTATTGTATATCTCTACAGCAGTTTGACAAGGAATAAAACTAGGTTGAATCACATCTATTTTTGTGGGATTCTTGTGACAGTGAGTTTATGTATGATTTCTTCTTTGTAAGGAGTTTTTCTTATGTTTTATATGTATCTAACTCTATCTTTCTCTTCTAAAACTAAATGAATCAAGGTGAATAGACAAAATACACTGTTGTGCTTTGTCTTGGTAATGCATTTGGTTCTCAATGTTTTCAACTATTTGAAGAGGACTCATAGTTTCTTTATGCCCTCCTCAACTCCTCAGCTATCTTAAACTACCATCTCAATCCATTTCTAGTACATAAAACCTTGTCTACCTCACCCCACAGAACATGATTGTATCCCTAAGTTGATTTCCCGGACCCAATCTACCTTCTCCAATTGATTGAGCAACCCAAACCTAAAAATCAACCAAAATCCTTTGAGCTACTATACCTAGCCTAAAATCTATATTCAATTCAGTTATCTCAAGTCATAATTGCAACCACCCTAACTAAGATTGACATGGAGAGAGCCCTCTCCCGACCTGGTAGGGCTAGCTACCAGGTTAAGTGTGGTTTGTGGTTATCCTAGGATTGCCTCCCTTCAGCCTGAGGTCGATCTAGGCTCTAACAAAACCCATTAATAACAATGCTACCTTGAAGCTTTCACATAGTTCCAATCTGAACTCCACACATCAATAACAGTGCTCCCTGAACCATCTTGTAGATATCTTTCTCGAACACTTTTTTTTCACATGCATCATCCAACTTACTTACAGAAATTAGATTTCTAGCCAATGCGGGAATATGCAGAACACCCGAAAAGTGTTCTAATCCTTCCACCTTGAAACTTAACCTTGAATTTTCGATGACCAACAATTCTAGCCTTCCTGTCATCCCCTAAGAAGACATCACCACCATCATATTTCTCATACTCACAGAACCACTCTCTATGGAGAGTGAAGTGAAAGGATGCACCAGAGTCAATCAACCATGCCTCATGATCTACATGTGTGCTTGAAGAAGAATCCAATTACACATCCCCACCTTCATCTGAGGCGGCTTTTTCCTCCACAGAAGGAGCATCATCAAATCCTTTTTCTTTCTCTAGAGCTTTAGATTTACAGTACCTTTTGTAGTGCCCTTCCTTTCTGCATTTTGATCACACCTTTGCAGGTTTTCTTGGAGATTTAGATTTCCCTCTAGACTTAGATATATCACTCGAGGACTTATTTTTGTTTCTATTGTAGGACCTTCCTCATACAGGCAAGGCATCACCATTCTGGCCCTCCATATTTTTTTGTCTCATCTCCTCTGACAACAAGGATGAAACTATTTCATCAAACTGCAAGGCAACTGCATTACTACCTATTGGAATGACCAAAGTATCCTAGGAATTTGGTAGAAAACACAAAAAACTAATGTGCTTATATTCATATAAAATTTTAATCTCAACCATTAATAACTGTCTTACCATAGTATTAAAATCATTCAGATGCTCTATCACCGAGTCTCTGTCTTTCATTCTCATGTTATACAAGATTTTCCATAGGAACAATTTATTCAATAGAGACTTAGATTGGTACAAAGTCCCTAACTTATCCTACAAACACTTCGCTAAAGCTTCCCCTAATATATTCAACAATACTGAATATGAGACACACAATCATATTTTTCTCTTTGCCTTCCGATCCAACTTCACTTAGTCTTTAGCTATCATTATTGTTGGTTTAGTAGCTAGATCTACCGCAATCCACTGATATTTATCCACCAGTAGATCCTCCATCTTTTGTTTCCACAACTCAAAACTCTGACCATTAAATTTCTCGATCTTTATCTTTCCACTGCTGGCCATATTCTTTCACCACAAGAATCGATCCCATAGATCCCGCAGATCCCCCACTGAACAAGGTCTACCACATGCCTGAGTAAAAAAATCCTCAGCAGCAAAGGCATCCCCTTGAGAACAAAACAACTCTAATAACAAATGTAGGTTTTAACCTCATACATAAATTGCCCACATACTAAGAACATAAAATAAACATGCACAAAGATTTTCCCCTGGATCTCAAACTGAGACTACTAGATTGATTTTTCATTATGTTCCTTTCAATGTTACAATACATATATATACATGGCGAAGCATCCATAAACCCTAATCCATTAACCCTGTATTAGAACATAATCATAGTTCTCTTGAGCGGATCTACAAAATACCATGGGCTGAAAACCATCATGCCTAACATAAAGCAAATATACACAAAGATTTTCCCATGGATCCCAAAACTGAGACTACCAAATTGATTTTTCATTATGTTCCTTTCAATGTTACAATACATATATATATATACATGTCGAAGCATCCATAAACCCCAATCCATTAACATTGGATTAGAACATTATTGTAGTTCCCTTGACCGGATCTACAAAATACCATGGACTGAAAACCATCATGCCCAAAACCATGTGCGAAATCGATGCACAAAACCATAGGTAGGTCTGCCCACCTAACATAGGGTCCAAAAAAAATTCCTGGGGCGTTGCCCTGGACCCCATGCAAGAGGGCTACCGCCCCCTTGCATAACCTTTGGCAGCGCTCGACACAATGTACAGGGGCGCCTACCACCTCCTGCACGTGGGGTAGTAATGGAAACAATATAACACAACCCAACACTAATTTCATTTTTAATTCCAAAAAAATTATTGAGTTGTTTCATTGCTTCATCGGGGGTATCAATTTATGTGATATGGAATCTAAGGTCTACAAAAATAGACATCCCTATCAACCCATGTGCTTGATCTTTCTTATTTTCCCATTTGGGTTGCTTATCTTCATCTTTAGGTTTAGACTCTTGGCCTAAGGCTATTCTATAAAGTCCTTTACTTCTAAGTAAATCCACGATGTAGGATATCCATTGGAAGTAGTTGGTGCTATCAAGAATAACTAGGCATGGAATTTCCATTTTAGAAGAAAATAAAGTTGCATATGTTGAAACTAAGTGTTCCAATGGAAAGATCTCGAAAATTAGGTAAATTCAAAAGAAAGACTCAGAAAATGGCTTCTAGATGAAGAAGTTATGGTTTTTTGAAGAAAAGTTGTTGAAAATGCCAACGAAGCACGTGAATGTTTGGAAGTGGATAATAATGTTATATTTAAACCCACCCCCCCCCCTTCCAAACTTAATCTAATTAACTCACTCTTAAAAAAAAGATTACTTTATGTGAACCACTTTTAGAAATAAGTGAAACTCACTTTTACAATGGTATTTTATGAACTATCCACTAAATTGTAACTTAAATAAAATATAAAGTCACTTTAGAATTATAAGTGACTTACTTTTGATAATAGGTGAGAACACTTTTACATAAAGTAACTTTAAAACATAAGCTACATGTGTTTTTTGAAAAAGTAACTCAACAAAAAGAAAGGTTTAACCCAAGATCTCTATTCTCATAAAGTAACTTTAGACCAAGTGAGTTAGTTTAAAAGGTTAATAATTTTTGGATATGAGGAAGGGGGGGTTTTTTATTTTATTTATTTATTTGTACATTGATACTTTGGGGTGTGTTCTTACTTGAAAAAACCATTTTTTGTCTGCAAAACAGAAAAACAACCACACAAACCAAAGGAACAAGAAAAAGTATCCAAGTCTTACAACTTAAAGTTAGGTTTGGCCAAAAACTATGTATTTTCCTCAATGTTTCTGATTTTCCGAGATCACAATAAGGTGTGGCGAAAAATAGCATATGCATGAGAAAAATCCTTTCTTTATGTTTTTGGTTTGCCTAGATCGCATAGAGTCATAGAGAAAAAAGCATACACAAAAATGAAAGGTATAGATCCAGTAAAAAAAAAAAATTAGAGGACTATAAACCGAAATAAATAGAGATATAAATAACAATAACTAAAAATAAAGATTGTATACTTGTAGATCTTAAAAATCACGTATCTAGGGCTACCAAAAACTTTTTCGCATGAAATGAAAGGGGTTCCTCACTAGAACAGATGCTCCTAATGCAATAGAGCAGTCTTCTCGGCCCAAAAGTGGTTAGAAATAGTAGATATAGGAAACAACAGTCGGATGCAATAGTATCAGCTTCAGATTTGGATCTCCAATGAATGTGGCCCTCAAATAGCTCTGATACGATGTAAGAATTTACAAGGTAAGCTCCCTAGATACAACTCCAAAGGAAACCACCCACAAAAAAACCACAAATTAGTACACCAATATTCTTGACGTGGTTAAAACCCTCAAAGAGGGAAACAATCATTTGCCTTAGCCAACGTGACCACTTTAGGCAATTTATTAATGTAAAAGTTAGAAAATTTACATAAGCTTCTCTCATGAATGGTCACCTAACAAATGACCCTCCATGCTCTTTAAATAAAGATCATGGACCAATCGGGTGTTAAGCCACAGATTAAGTGTACGTAATACCGAGGAGAGAATGAAATATTGGATCAATTCATGTCTAGAACATATCGTGACTATCAGATTTTAAGTTACAAAAAGTATACACTAAAGAAACACATTTTACCTAACTATACACTAGACCAAGTTATACTTAATTATTTCTTATGTGTTGAAATATCCTGACATGAAGCATGCAGATATAGATGTGGTGCAAGGTGGTTATTTTTTCCTCGGGTAATCTTCTCCAAGGTAAGCCCATAAAAATATAACATCTCGAATGCAAGTATTCAACATATTCTACCTAGGTTTAGAATGAGTTTTTTATGACATAGTGAGCTCATGTAGGTATAAGGTAACCAAATATTTCATAATGAAATATCTCTATGTTCCCCTTCGACATCTAGTGATGTTTGTCATGAGTATAAATCCATAGGTGTACACTCGATTATCTAAATCTCAAACTTGTGTCAAATGCAAAAGTATCATCATGGTTGAAACCACAATTTGGTAGAAAGTGACCAATTATCATTAAAAAAAAAATCATCCCAAAAGTGCCCATGAAAATCTCTTGTACAAAATATGTAAACCAACCATAATCCTTTAAATTTAAAAAAAGATACATGTAAATATTTTGGAGAGAAAATTATATATATATATATATATATATATATATATATAAACCAATTTTTTTTAATTGTACTTCTGGCTTATATCCTTATAGGTTTACTCAAATTTCGAGTGTAGACACTCGTGGGTGTAGAATTAAATTCCACATCCAACGAATACTCATTATGCATACTTCCGAGAAGACCCGGATGGATAAAAATTAAATATAGACTAAAAAACCATGTTGTTCATGTTTTTTTAATGTATCTTCAATTTTTATCAATGTGGGTCTTCTCAGAAGTATGAGTAATGCATACTCGTTGGATGTCGAATTTAATTCTGCATCCAACGATTGTCTACACTTGAAATTTGAGTAAACCTATAAGGAGGTAAGCAAAAAATACAATAAATAAAAACTAGTTTTCTTCTTTTCCCTCCAAAATTGATAACCCTTATTTTATTATTTCAACTATTGTTTTATTATTTTTCCTTAGGAGGTCCCTTTTAAGCTTAAATTTCCTCTAATGCAAAAGATTTTCAAGGTTAGTCTAGGGTTTCAAACTCGAGAATGATAGAATCCAAATGTCGAAAATAATTCTCTCTAACTCTAGCAAGACAAAATGGCATAACCATAAAAACTCCCTTTAGAATTTTGCAACTAGATAGACTTATACAATTCAGGTAATCACAATGTTGGTTGTTTAAAAAAACTTCACTAATTGCGCTCATTTTGGTCCTTGCTATGTGAGTTTGGCTTGCCTTTTCCAATCTAGAGGATTTTATTTAACAATTTGGAGCTTGAGAGCTGGGATAATGAATGTGTAATGAGTAAGGCCACACTAGAGAGAAATGAACTATCTCTAAAGAATAAAAGTAAACCATAGGCTACATTAGTAGGAGTGACTAGGAAAAGGGATGAGATAGATCATGGCTCTCATACAAATAAGTAGGGAAAGAAAGGTAGGAAGGAACCTCTTTACACCATCGTTAAAGCATATGAAAATGAAAGAGATATTAATAAGTTGTTTGATACATTATACATTCATATGACTTACATAAAAATCTCAATTTATGACTATTGGTATCATCTTCTCAAATCTCTTTAAACTCCTCATCACTATTCAAATTCAATTATAGCTTTTCACCTTCTCGAGTGAATAATGCAAGTTTACTCAGTCCCTAAGAATTAGGTTCCCAACAATTTAAACCACATTATTCTTTTGAGTTTTCTCTTCAACTTCTAATTATTCTTCTTCTCCACTCTCATCATCACACATGTTATGATTACGTTGTTTTCGTTGCATCCATGTTATCAAATTTTGTACTTTAACACTTTCTTTTTTGCAAAATATTCATTAAAACATACCTACTATTTTTTTCGACAATTATATCTAACATCTCTACTTTTCCATGAAATTATTTTAATCTTTAAAGTTATTATGCTTTAATATTATTTTATATAAACATAACCATTTCTCATTATTAAAACTTCTCTCATAACAAAATTCAAAAGTGCATGAACAAAATTGGCAATGATATCGACAACACATGAGCATTATTACTTATTCAAATGACCAATGTTCATGAGCTTTATTACACTTTCCAAAAGATTTTCCTTTCTGTAATATGAAAAAAAAAAAAAAAAAAAATCAATCCCTACTTCAAAATGAAACCATCATTTTAAATGCACTATCATGAATAAATATGCCTTAGGATTGTAGTGGAATTCCTCGTTTATACAAGAACTAAATAAGGAAAATCTTTACAACATTCACATTGGTTTCCCAATTACTCAACCATATTGAGATACAACCATCTTTTTAAATGCACTATCATCAATAAATATGCCCTTAGGATTGTAGTGGAATTCCTCGTTTATACGAGAACTGAATAAGGAAAATCATTACAACTTTACAACATTCACATTGGTTTCTAAATTCCAATTACTCAACCATATGTGTACCAATGAGATGCATTCATTATTGGCATTACCCTAATTTAATGTACATTATTAGCATTACATTAGTCTAAAATTCAATAATTATGAATTTTGTGTGAGGTTTCTAATAACATCTCATACAGTTTCAAGCTCTTTTTTAATAATGTGCACCTAACAAGTTCCCATAGTATGTAAGTATCCCATCTTTCATGAATTATTCCAAGTAGGTTCATATTACTAATATAATGTTAATAATTTAATTATTTAATTAAAAAAAATGAGTTAAGGGTGTGAAATATAATAAAACATATTAATATGAATTATATATATATATATATATATATATATATATATATATATTATTTTTAAATATAAATATGTCAAAATGACAATTTCATCATGTTTATTATTTTTAAACAATATAAATTAATTTTCAAAAGCATGTATATCATATTCAAAATGTATAGTCAATCTATAGAGTAAATATTTGAATAAAATTTTAAGATGCGTAACTTTTATACATATTCAAAATTTTCACTTTGATTTTAAAACTACCCATCATTAAAACATGATGAAACATTTAAGCCTAATAAAAAGTGAAAATACATTTTAAAAATGGTTATACATATTAAGTTATTGAATTTAAATTAAATGGGTTAAATTATTTATAGGATATTTATATTATAGAAATCCGCACATTCTTTTTCATAATGGTCATAACTCAAAGGTATGCTAAAGTAACAATTGGCCTCTATTTATAAGCTTTAAGTTTTTAACATAATTTTAAATTAATTCTTTCTAATATTTATATGATAAATAGAGTTTATCAAATTAAATTAAATGGGTTAAATTATTTATAGGCTATTTATATTTTTTCTTTTTTCTGAATATGTCTACTCCTATATTGATACAAGAAATATTTACAAAGAGGCAGCAATCTCGGGAAGTCTAGCCCAGAGAGGCGGCATACTCACATTACATAGCTGAAAATTGACCAAAAAGACTTGCTGTAGACTGATTAGATGAGCTTCTAGGACCAGAACCATGACTAGTGCATGGACACAGAATACAACATTGTCAAAACTGTAGATTGACCAGAGGTAATTCAGGGACCAAAACGGATTGTCTAGGCTTATGCATATAAGCAAGGAAGCGCTGCCCAGGTCAAAACTGTAATTTGATCCAAAATGCAACTGTACCCGTAACTTTGAGCAACAGGGAAACAAAAACCAAAGAGCGCAGACCTGTTTATCCTTCATGAGTGGTGGAAGGCGACTCTTCAACGATACGACACACATAATTGAAGGGGTCATCATCATCAGAGGGATGGCCCTCTTTGCCTGAAGAACCGCCAACAGTTTGCACACTCGGACTAGCTTGAGTTTGTATTTCCTGGGTAGCAGTACCACTTGGAACCTTATTCTACTTGCTATGAAGCTGAGAAGTGCCAGGCGAGTCTTCCGCCCTCGTCTCCATGCTTGCTCCTAGAGTTGCAGCCACCAGACCCACAGTACCCTCGCGCAGCTCAATTGTGACAGAGGAAATGAAAGAGTGAAATTGAAAATGAGCAGTGTGAGAGTGAGAATTGTGAGGCTCGACGCTAATCCATGCTGCCCACGACCTCGTCCATGATGGCTCCTGGTACCGGATAGAAATCAGAGCCAAAGCCCGAGGAGTAAGACGAGGAATCCGTGGTAGAGGAGGAGGGCTGGCGGATAACTCGCCCACGGGAGCTTCCCCTCTTGCAGCCCATTCTTTGGCGCAATTTAGGCATGTTGAAAAGAGCAGTAGGAGCTAAACTGGCAGCAGGACTGTGCAGGCCGGGGGAGACTGAAAGGGGCAGAGCTTCAGCACGCAGAGGAGCGCTGAGAGTGACAGAGGCCGAGCGACACTTAAAATTGCAGGAAGGACTTTGGAAAGCATGAAAACCCGACTGAGAATCAACACTATAGTCCTGGGCACAACGATTACCTAGTCTGGACTGAGAGCAGGGCTCCACGGCAGCGAGGGAGCAATACATTCGCAGGGGAGGAGCATTGAGGAAATGGAGGAGCGCCATAACAAAAGGACGAGAAGGCAGGTATGGAGGAATGAGCTGCAATAACACAGCATTGAAGGAGCTTGTAGAGAGTATAAAGGCCGACAGCACGCGAGGCCAGATGGCGGTGGGAATGAGCCACGCGCCAACCCACCAAGCCGCCTTCGTACCATATGCAGTACTATACACCCGCATCGGGGAATAGGCTATTTATATTATAGGAATCCATGCATTTCTTTTCACAAGGGTCATAAATCAAAAGTATGCTAAAGTAACAACTAGCCTCTATTTCTAATATTTATATGATAAATAGAGCTTAATTTGATGTTTTCTTTGTTATTGCTAGGTTTTTTCTCTTTCCAACCTTCGTCTTCCAAATGACATGGTTGATGGAAAAAATATTTGCATTGCATCACTATGGAGTATTCTTTTAACTTGAACTTGGGTGGCATTGTAAAGATGTGGGTATCTAATATAACATAGAACTATTCAAAAAACCAGATTAAAAAATAATTATTTTAGAGGATGTTTGTGATGTGCATTTTTGTAATTAATTTCTGATAATAAAACTACTAATTATAAATAACTTATAATAAAACAATATTTCTCTTTAAATCCACTTTAATAGATATTATATGATTTGACCAAAACAATTTGTACTTTTCATTTCTATTTTTTATAATAAACATGTCAATACAAGACTTCCCGCTAACAAAGATCTTTGTAAATATAATTCGAAAAAATATTAGCTCTCATTAATGATGATGATGATGATGATGATGGTTAACGTCCGCTGAGACCAAATAATGATCTATCGGACCTAAAAAGACAAATTATTTATTTTGATTTAAGATTTTATTCCTATGCTCAAAAAGCTTGGAGAGAAGCCTCCCGAGTTCACTATAATTTTGGCATTGTAAAAGGCTAGGAAGATCAGTATTGTAGCAAAGGTTGTGAAATTGAGATCTAATGTGGTTGTATGCAGGGCACTCTAAGAGGAAGTGGTTTTCATCCTCGATGCTCCTATTCTCACAAATATGGCAGATCCTTTCTATCCATGGCGTTTTAGGAACTGCCCAACGTCCAGTTTCACTATGGAGCTCATGAGAATTCGTTCTAATCTTTGCAATATTAATTTTCTTCTTTGAGCTAGTTAAAATAGAGAGATACTTTTGATCTTCAAGGGTGGGGTTGATGACCCTCTTATAATAACTTAATTTTCTTTTAGACGCTAAATCTTTCTCACACCACAATTTTTCTTTGAACTTAGAAGTAACAATATCTTTAATGTTATTTATGTTTTGCAAAGCATCATTCTCATTGATCTCCCAATAGTTTAACCAGGCCCTTGTGTCCTTATGCCATCCTCGGTTGAGCCTTAGGTGGTTTTGGCTGGAATTTAAAGCTAGCTTAGGAAGTCTATGATTGTCTATGTTATTGAGCTTGTGCTTGTACACCAGAAACCTGAGCATAGCTAGGCTCTCAATAGGAAAAAGACCTGCTTCTATAAGGAGAATAGGATAGGGTGTATTACTTTTAATTTTCAAGTTATAAATTATAAAACGCTTCTGGATTTGCTCAATCTTTCTCCATGATTCTCTGGAGATGCTGCAGCCCCAAACTTCACAGCCATATAAGATAACAGGAATGACTAAAGTTTCAAAGAGGAACTTCTTTTTATCCCACATTACGAGGTTTGCAGTTTTACAATTATTTTCAAGACCAAAATAAGCTTTCTATCCCCCATTGATCCTTTTCTCAATGCTATGGTTCCAGTTGAGCTTGTGATGGATATCAATTCCTAGGTACTTGTAAGAATACACTTCCTCCAAGTTATTATTGTCATACATAAAATTAGCGCAAGTGTCCTTCTTGGATTTGATAATCATAACTTTTGTTTTTTCAGTGTTAACAGTCATACCCATGGTAGAGCAGAAATCCTTAAGAAGCTTGAGTTGCTTACCAAGATCAGAAGGGCACCTTGCCAAAAGAACAATATCGTCAGCGTAGAGAAGAAGGATAACGACTATCCCAGCTAAGATTGTGCCACCACATCCTGCTTCTTCTAAATAACCTTCAAGCTTATCGATGTAAATTCCAAATAGGGTAGGGGAGAGGGGGCAACCTTGTTTAACTCCGATGTTACACTTAATATCTTTTGACCACCCCTCATTGTTCTTTAGCTTGGCAATTACATTCTCGTATAGCCTTATAGCAGCAGCTCTCAACTCAAGAGGAACCTTTAGCTCTTCTAACCTATTCCAAAGGTTGTATCTAGGAACCGTATCGAAAGCCTTTCTAAAGTCTACAAAGCAGCAAAATAAATTGGATTTATCGTTACGACATTCCTCCGCAATGATACTAAGCGTAACAAGGTGGTCTGTTGTTGAGTGATGCCTTCTGAAACCCGCTTGGCCTTTAGCCCGCTTACCTTCACTTTCAAGCCATATGCTTAACTTTTTTTCCAAAATACTACCGTACAACTTGGCTAAGAGAGGGCTGATCATAATTGTCCGATAATTAGAGGGGTTATTTGTATCTCCACTTTTAAAAATAGGGATAATGAGGCTCTCAGTCCAAGGTTTAGGGAACCCTTGCTTAACAGCTTGGTTGAAAAGCTTGTGGATGTGGGGGATGAGGACAGCGCCTCCAATTTTTAAGATTTCTGCCTCATAACCTTCAATGTCCTTAGCTTTCCCATTCGCGAGGCGATTAACCCCAAACTTAATGTCTTCTAAAGAGAAGACTTCTTTCGTTGTGAGCAGGGTTTCCAAATTATCCATGACATTAGGAGATTCATAAAGCTTTTTAAGATAAGAATTCCAATCGTGAAGAGCAATTTTATTATTATCCTTAGTCTTCCTAGTCAGAATCTGCCTCCAAAATTTCTTAGGAGCAACCTTAGAGAGGTGTAAGAGATTCTCCTGTCTTTGACGAATGTACTGCCTCTTTTTCCTTTTAATTAGGGCTTTGTATATTCTTATCTTGTCCATTTTAAGAGAATCATCAACAGCTTCCTTAATTGCTCTCCTCGCATTTTTACAATCTTTGTCATACCAAGGATTGGTTTTGCTATTTCTTTTATTATTTGAGACTTCAATTGAGAACTTTTTAATAGAATATGAGAGGGTTGTAGTAAAATTATGATATAGGTCTTCTATGTTGTCTATACTAGATAAAGGAGGCAAATTAGTTTTTAATTCATTTAGAAAGAGGTCCTTTTTATTTTTATCAAATATTAAGTTCTTTTGGTTGTAAGTATTATTTTCTATGGGAACTCTATGCATGAAAAAATTGAGGGTTATAAGTAAAGGCCTATGATCAGAGTCAGGCTCGTGGTCGTTTAAGATGTCAAAGATTATCATTTCGTTGTATAATGGAAGATCAGAAATAACGTAGTCTACCACACTGCTACCAAGTCCATGGATGCAGGTCATCTTGCTGGAATTAGGCCACTTTTTTAGACCGTTGCAAATTATGAGATTCTGAGCACTACAGAGCTTGATTAGCTCTGACCCAAACAAATTTTCTCCGAGGTCTTCAGAGCTCCTTTTGTATCTACTAGCCAGGATAGGGTCTTCGTCTAACCAAAGAGGATTAGGGTTGGAACGATTGCTTAAAATAATAGCTTGGTTGTTTGAAGTTCGAGCATTGAAGTCACCTATTAAAAGGATATTACCCTCATTCCTTAGGCTAGAAATATCGTTCTCTAAACTATTGTAAGGGTTAGTTGTATCTAGATTCTTCTTCTTATAGAAGTTAGAATTAAAGGGGGGGAAATAACATATTGCTATTTAGGACTTTTTATTATTAATGTCTCTGATCTCTATCCAACTAAATTGGTTGTGAGGGTCGTTTTTATAAATCCTAACATAGGGGGAGATGTTCTTCTTAATGTAACAAGCTATTCCCCCAATGCCTCTACGAGAGGATCGCTTGTTCCACGTAGACCATAGCGTGAAGCCATCTATGTTAGGGACCTTAGATTCTTCGTGCTCCCAAGTTTCAACAAGCAAAATAATATCAACATCATTTGAGATCCAACTTAGCTTGGGGCCTTTGTTCCATGGGAAGCCCCGACAGTTCCAAGAAAGGATCCGGAGCATGTTTAATTGCTATTGATTACTATCTTTTTGGTTTTTGTCTCGAATAAAGGCTTTTCTATTTCTGATTATTGCCCATTTTCCTTCATTTCTAGCTTCTTTTACCTTTTGAACCTCCTTTCTTAATTGTGCTTGATCTTCTGGAATGAGATCTTCATTTATGAATATTCCCGTTCCTTTCAGACTTGAGGTTTTACTAAGTATGTTGTGCTTATGGTCAATAGAGCTCACCTTTATGCGGATTAATCTTCCTTTATTCTCAGTTAATTTCCCCAACCTTGTTGCTTCTGTGAGACACACTGTTTCAATTTGTAATCTATTATGTAATTCTGTCTGGACTAAGGCTAAAGTACCCTCATCTTCTTCCTCTTTTAAACCGAAGATTATAAGGTTTAAGGTCCTTTTGTTACGTTCGTGGTCTAATTCTATTAATTTTATCATTTCGTCTTTAATTGGTTTAATATCTAACTTATCTACCGCACTATTTAGGGTTCCTACTCACAAAGATCTTTGTAAATATAATTCGAAAGAAATATTAACTCTCATTAATATTACTTATGGATTAAAATTACTATGAATTTCCTCCATCATTATATTCAATTCATTAATATCTTATGGTATAATTTTTTTTCCATGACTACATACAATCTAAAAAAAGTTAAGAAACAAATTTCTCCTCCTAAATTGAGAATTAAAAAAATTAGAATTAATAATGGGAAGGATCCGTTGACCTTGTAATTAATGTGCTTCACTTCTTGAATGCGTGTCTGAAGAGCGTATTAAACAACCTCTCATAGTTCTCGTCACAGTAAGGCAATATTTTCTTTAGTATCTACATAATTTATTTTTTTAATTCAAGGTTTGTTAATGTTATAATAATTAATTTTTTTACAGTAAAATTTTATTAACAAAATATTTTACTTTTCATAGTCAGAGTAACAAAAAACTTTTATCTTTCATAGTTCTAGTCATAGTAAGCCAATATTTTCTTTAGTATTCAATAATTTTATTTTTTTTAAGTTAAGGTTTGCCAATGTCATAATAATTAATATTTTTACAATAAAATTTTATTAGCAAAACTGTTTTATAATATAGTTTAGAAAAATATGTTTTAAAATGATTTTTATTAAATTTAAATAATATATTTTTTATAAAATTATAATAATCAATATAATTTGGGGTAATCTTATAATGTGAATTTAATGGTCAAATGTATGTGTTTCATTTCAAAATACAATAAACTGAAAACCAAAAAAATAAAATAAAAACTTAACGGTCAAATCCCCAAACAATAATTTAAATAGCTGAACAATAATCTTAAAATTAAATAATAATAATAATATCTTATTAACATTAATTTTTTAATATACAAATAAATTTAATGTGGTGTGGCATCCAAAGCATATAAACAAAATGATTTAAAACAACATATGTCTCCGGAAAAATCGATCTCCAAAAAACTACAAGAATTTCGAGCTATTAATTCTCTCCCAATTATTATAAATTGAACCAGAGTCCTTAATTTCATCAACGTGATCATGGTAGTTATAGGGAAGAGAGCTTTCACTTTTGTCACAAAATCCAATAAGCATCCCATTCATTATAGCGGTTGCTAAGATCGAAACAAGATGGGATGAAGAGGGCCGGGAGAAAATGCCGTAGTCTTTAACGCGATTTTTTGAAAGCTTTTTCGGCGATTTTTTCCGGTCAAAATCCGGCAGTAATTTATTGAAATCGAAGTTTGATAACTAGTTTCTGCACAATGAAAGCGTCCCAGGGGTTTTTCAGGGTGCTGAATCCGAATATGCAGCTAAAAAACCATTTTAACTGCAACAAATCATGATTTCATCTCAATTTCTTCCGCCGGATTCCGTCACCGGAATCTCAAAAAGTCGCATTATAGACAACTCCGGGAGAAAATAAGTGGAACCAGCCATAAAAATTCGAAAGTGCAGAAACCCTTTTGCTCGAATGTCGCGTAGTTGACGTGGAGCGAATGTTTGATTGAGAAACAGAAGAATCCATGTGACAATCCAACACTAATTACTCAACCATGCCAATCTTCTGATTGAAATCTGCACTGAAAACGGGTAGAACCATATAAATTAATATGAAGTATTTTAGAATCTAGATTGAAGACCTCTGAGAAGCGAGAGGTTTTGAATACAGAATTTGTATCCTCACGAGGTTCAGATAAATCTCTACTATATTCTCTAACTCATCCAAATTTCACTGGTGGAATGAAGTTTTTAACATTACCTGACAACCAAAGCAATCCTTACAACAAAGACAACTCGACAGAGCCACTCATCAGCTACCTGTATTTGTTACAGGTATTCATTACAATATTTGTTACAGGTATTCATAATGAGAAATGTAACTCATTTAAATTATTTTAAACAATGGTTTTTTTTAAACCAGAGAAATTATGTTTGGAGTAGTTTTTGGGTATATATAGTTTGGTTCAGGGATGGACTAATTGTCGAATTTAAAATTTGACTAACTAAAATATTTTTTAGGAAAATTATTTTCACTTAACCATTAGACTACATCGTCGAAACTAAATCAGATACTAAATAGGAAATCGGACACAAGATATGACTTTCTTGTTAAGAACACTAGTATAACAATTATGCATTTTTGCCTGGAAAGTTATGGAAATTTTGGTATTATTTTGAAAAATTTGAACAAGGATTTTTGTAAATCCAAATAAAAACTGTGAAAATTCATAATTTTAAGTGTCTTCAAATTTTTGCTGAATCAATTTTCGCCATAAAAAACATTATTCAAACAATGCTTTTACAATATTTTTTGAAATTCTTTGTAATTTTTTTTTTGAATTTTTTTAACCTTCTGGCCATTTCCAGCCTCTGTAGACGACTCTGAAAGAATATTTGGCTTTATCATGATAGCACGTCCGAGAGTAGCTTGAACCGACGACCCAATCCACTTTTGGTAGAGCTTCTCTGAGAAGGAGTACGCGCCAACTTTTCGCAGCTTTCAGTAGATAATTCGTTTCCTGTGAGAGACGCCTGATTTGACTGGTCCTGTTTGCTGCCACCGAATTTGACGTGAAGTTTAAGGGTAGGCTTAGCATTATTCTTGCTGGGTTTCTCAATGGTTACAGATGCAGGTTGTTTCATGACATTTGTGGATGCCGACCTGGAGACAACTTCACTGGCAGCTACCACTTTGGCCTTCCTATTTCCCATTTTGTGCAATAAATCTTTTCTTTGGTAGCTTGCTTTCTCTTTTGCTTGCAAGTCTAGGCACCAGTCACATACACTTATTCCGTCTAATTCGAACTGATCAGAGTACAGCCTGCTGCAATATCTGCAACATTGCAGGTTTCATAATGCACATATCAGAATTAAAACAACTAATTTACAAAATATCAGAATTAAAACAACTAATTTACAGAATATCAGAGGGAATGACTGTAATCGAATACGAAATTATTGGGTCGCAGAGAACTCACATGTGTTGAAATCGGTTGTTGCATCTATGGCATCTAAACAATCTTTCCTGAAATCCAACGTCGCCACACATGCAGCATTCTCTTCCTTTTCTTTTCTTACTATTCATTTTGGAACTGGAATATTTTGTTTCAAGTCCTTGGAGATCCATACTATTCGAACGCCCCAGATTATCCTCCATGGAAATGCATGCAGCTTCCCTAATTTATGACGAGAACCCTAACGAATCTTACAGCATTGGTACGGTGAAAGGCATGGGTAGATCCATTTTCCCAGGTATTCTGTCTGATAACTATATGGGCATTAGGTGCATCACGTTTGGTATGTTTGAGAGCTCTGGATTTTAACTTGAGCAGACATGACACATGCAGTACAAGTAATGGTGGGGATGGAGGCACGGAAATTCTGCAGAGCACAAAACCCAACTATTGCTTGACTGACCTCCATAAAGTAAAATGTCATACTGCACCGTTTGCTAGACGACTGGAAAAGCTCTCAGTGTACACAGACACAATTTATTTCTACAATAGTGTCATACTGCATACAATAAACTAAACATAGAAAATGAAAAGTTGGCCTGGGAATATATTCCTGACTGCTTTCTTCATTAAAGATATAATATAAGATATAATATATAGTGATAGGCCTGGAAGGTGCAAGATGATGATTAAACTTTGAGGAGACCGAGAAAGAGGATGGGAATGGAGGGCCTGCGGCAGCTACAGACGGGATATCTGCCTAGGTTGATCACAAATGAAAAGGTGAGGCGGTTACAAACAGCATCGGGAGTGGGGAGAAAAGAGGAGTTCATGTGGACAAGAATGAGCAACCGCCCCGAAAATATGAGAGAATATGATCAGCGTTGACCCACCCACTTATAGACAGTAGAGAGACAGGAAACTTTTTCTTCTGCGACTGCCCATGTCACTCCCATGGATCTCTGATATTTTTTTAATTTTGATTGACACGTCAACTTCAATCCTCAATCCCTACAAATCACAGGGGAGATAGTGACACGGTGTGCATGTGCATTTCATAGAGAAGATAGTGAAATGGTCTGTACATAATAAGTTTGTAAGGTGTGACAGGATTAATCTCAAGTGGTACTGTTATGTCAACATGATATGGTATTATTGCATCATGATGTTCCATTTCATCAAAAAGGCACTGTCTTCGAATGTAGATTATAATGAATAAAGGAGGATGCATCTAAAATATACTTTTCAATCTAGGTTCAAGAATGGAGTTTGTATTTCAAAATGGAAAATAAATATGATTTTACTATTTTAGTATTAACTATAATTCTAGATTTATAATATTTTCTAATATATTTATTACTTTGTGTTTTAAATTATTTTTTTAAGTAATTATTTTTTTATAATATTTTAAAGTTTTATATTTTAGGAATTTATAGGGTAAGTTTTTCACACAAAGCATTAAAGGACACCACTCACAAATAGATCACATATCAATATATCGGTATTCTTGACGTGGTTAAAATCGTCAAATAGAAAAACAATCCACCGTCTGAGTCAACGCGGGTACTTCTAGCAATTTATTAATAAAAGAATGAAAATTTACGTAAGCTTCTCTCATGAACGGTCACACTACAAATGACCATCCATGCTCTTTAAATAGATATCATGGACCAATCGGGTGTTAAGCCACGGATCAAGTGTTGGTAATACGAAGGAGAGAATGAACTGTGAGATCACTTTATGTCTAGAACATATCGTGACCGTTGGATTGTAAGTTACAAAAGTGCATAGTAAAGAAACACACTTTACCTAACTCTACACTAGACCAAGTTATGCTTAACTATTTCCTATGTGTCGGAATATCCTAACATTCCCCATTAAGAACAAGTTGGGACAGGATTGAAAGATATACGAATATGACACGATATGAGAAGGAAGGAGGCATTAGAACCTATCCCCCCTTAGTGACAACTTCCTGAACTCCAACCATAAATCGAGGTTTAGTAAACTTCGCCTCTGTGAGACTGTGAGAGCCTTTGTAAATATGTTTGCAACTTGATCATCAGTTGAACAATATTGCACTTCAAGGACATGGTCATGAATGAGCTTTTTTATGAATTGCATGTGTAGTTCAGTGTGTTTTTTGCGCTGATGTTGGACTGGATCTTCGCATAGTTGAATGGAACTTTGATTATCACACCAAAGTGTAGTCATATGTTGCTGCTGAAAGCCAAACTTTGACAGGATCTATCGAAACCACAAGACTTCCTTACTAGCTTCTACAGTGCCATGATACTCTACTTTTGTTGAAGAAAGAGAAATGACACTTTGTTTCTTGCAATCCCATGTAATAGGTCCAGAACCAAGAGTGTAGACATAACCTGCAATAGACTTCTGATCATCAGGGTCACCAGCCCAATCGGAATCTGTGAAACCAACCAATAGAGGAGATGTTTCTGCACTGTAATGAATCCCAAACTAAATTGTACCTCGAACATAACGAAGTATTCTTTTAGCTGCTTTGCAATGAATTTCATGTGGGCTTTGCATAAACCGAGCAATAACGCCAACAACAAAGGAAAGGTCAGGATGGGTATGGGTCAAATACAAAAGTTTTCCTACAAGCTGACGGTATAAGGTAGCATCAACTTCAGGGGAAGTACAAGTGACTAAAAGTTTGGCTCCGGAATAAAAGGGAGAAGGGGATGGCTTACAGTCTTCCATGTGAAAATGGCATAGAAGATCACAGGCATACTTGGATTAGGAAAGGGAAATACCTCCCTTGGTTTGCAAGACTTGAAGACCAAGAAAATAATGCAAGTGTCTTAAGTCTATCATTTCAAACTTCTTTTTAAGGTTGTACTTCACATGGTTTATAAGGTTGGGATCACTACCAGTAAGGATAAGATCATCAACATAAAGAACAAGAATGATAAGAGAGTTACCCACTTTCTTGGTGTAGACAGTTTTGTTAGAATGACACCTAGAAAAGCCAGTATCTAAAAGAAATCTATCCATTTTGGCAGACCAAGCCCGAGGGGCTTACTTGAGACCATAAAGGTATTTCTTAAGCCAACATACAAGGATCGATTCTGTTTGTATAAAGTCAAGAGGTTGTTCCATATAGATTTCTTCATGCAAGTCCCGATGCATGAAGGCAGATTTAACATCCATCTGATGGACTTCCCATTTGAAAGAGGCAGCAAGGGAAAGAAAAATTCGGATAGAGTTCATTTTGGCAATAGGGGAAAAGGTTTCAGTATAGTCAATGCCTTCAACTTGTGAAAAACCCTTAACAACAAGAGGAGCTTTATGTTTATCAACTTTCCCATCTGGTCCAAACATGGTTCTGTAAACCCATTTGCATCTAACAGGTCTTCGTCACTTTCTAAGTGGAACAAGATCCCATGTATCATTTTCCAATAATGAACGATATTCTTCATTCATAGTTGTGTCCCAATCTAGATGGCTTAAAGCTTTTGAAAAGGTTTCAGGATCATAATTCGATGAAGCTTGAGCTAGTAAAGAAGAGGCTCTATTGAATTTAGAATGTGTATGTCGCTGATCTGTAGGATCATTTGCAATAGCACCTACTGCATCCCGAGTAGCACAGATCCATTTCAGAAGCTAAGGAGCTAAAGGAGGATCTTGAGAAGGTGGGGGAGGATTGTCATTCTCTCTCTCATCATCTGAAGAAGAAATATTTTTAGAAGTAGAAGTAATAGAGAGAGGTGGCACATCTGCCGAACTAGGCTCGTAGGCCGATATATTTTCAACAAAATTTACATCTCTTCTAAATATAACATATTTGGATTTAGGTGAAATAAGTTTATATCCTTTGACATCTTCAGAGTATCCAACAAAAATACATTTTTCACTCTTAGGTTCTAAGGCTTTATGTTTCTCATCTGGAATATGGGCCCATGCTTCTCTTCCAGAAACACGAAAGTGACTTACATCTAGTTTAATTGAACTCCATGCTTCTTCTTGAGTGATATTCTTTAAAACCTTAGTAGGAGTGCGATTTACTATGTAGTTTCCACAACTAATTTCTTCTGCCCAAAAATTAAGACCAATTCCTTTAGATTGAAGCATACAATTAGCCATTTCCTTTAAGGTGTGATTCTTCCTTTTAGCTACACCATTTTGTTGTGGAGTATATGGAACAATATGTTGCATTTGAATTCCATGCTCATTGTAAAAGTTGATGAATTTGTTGTTAACATATTCTTCGCCATTATCATATCTTAGCTTAATAATTTGATGTCCAAATTGGTTCTCAACAAAGGCCTTAAAGGCCTAGAACATGTTAAATAATTCACTCTTGAGTTTTAAGAAGTATACCCAAGTGCGTCTTGAGAAATCATCAATGAAAGTTAAGAAATACTTGTAGCCAGAGAATGAAACAACTTGAAGTGGACAACATAAATATATATCCACAAGTTGTAAAGGGGTTGAGGAGTGCCAAGAGGCACATTCTTCAAAATTATCCTGATGATGTTTCGTGAGTACACATCTGGAACAAACACCATCTCTGCAAGATACCATAGGAAGACCTGTCACCATATTTTCTCTATATATATTTGAAGGGAGCAATAGTTCAAGTGACCAAGTCGATCATCCCAAAGCTTTCTCACTTCATCATTATGAGCAAAAAATACCAAGGGAAGAGTTGATGACCCAAAGTTAAAATTATACAACCTTGTAGAATCATTAGCAATGCCAGTAGCTAAAGTCTATCTAGGGTCTCTTAGGTCCTTAATTACAACATCATGAGGTGACAATTCACTGCTTTTACCTTCACCTAAATGATTTATCTGATATAAAGATAAAAGGTTGGAGGATAAGGTTGGAACACAGAATACATCATTAAATTGACCATTGTCTAGATGAACAGTTCTAGTCCCTACAACATTAAGAGATCTATCATCACCAACATATATATTTTTGGTGTTACAATCATTTAAAGAAGAAGACATGGCCTTATTTTTGGCCATGTGATAAGAAGCTCCAAAATCAATGAGCTACTCATCATAATGAGAAGAAGAAGATACATTTAGTGCATAATCGGACCGAGATGCTTGACAACCACATGTGGAAAGTGTAATTCAGGAACTTGAAGTTGAAGTTGAAGACTTCTCCAAATGGATGTTATGCTTCTTCATTGTTGCTTCCGAGGCTTCCATCTTCTTAAAGCATTTGGATTCGAAGTGGCCATCTCGATTACAAAAGTTGTAATGTCTATCAGTATTCTTCCCTTTGTTTTTATTTGCCTTATCTTTCTGTTGAATTGATTTTTCATTTTGAGACTGAAAGGGCTTAGGACCATTCTTTTAGGATACTGCTTCTTAGGATTCTTTGAACTTGGTTGTTTTTGGGTGGCTAAGGATTTCTTAGAAGAGTTTCCAAGATTAAAAATACCAAGATGTAAGAGTTTTTCTTGCTCTTTTATTGAAGAATCACAAAAGGCATAAAAAGAGGGAGACTTGTAGTCTTGTCCTTGAGAAATAAAGGCTTCTCTAGTAGAATGGAAGGTGGAAACAAACACAGGGTAGGCTGGTCCCAACTTAGTAAGAATGGAATAGATAAGGCTACCACCTCCTTTCTTATCCTTAACACCTTCCAAGAGAAGTCTAAGGGTCTTGAGCTTACACAAAAACCCTTCAATGGAAGAAAAATTATTGGGGTCCAACGTAAGCAACTCATTTTCGATTTGATGGGCTCTAATTTCTTTTTTAATTCCAAAAACATTAGTGAGTTGTTTCATTACTTCATTAGGGGTATCAAGTTCTGCGATATGGAAGTAGTTGGTGATGTCAAGAATAACCTGGCATGGACTTTCCATTTTAATAGAAACTAAAGTTGTAGATGCTAAAACTAAGTGTTGCAATGGAAAGATCTCAAAAAAATAGGTTGATTCAAAAAACACGGCTCTGAAAACAGCTTTCGGATGAAGAAGTTATGGCTTTTTGAAGAAAATTTGTTGAATATGCCGACGAAGTGCGTGAATCTGTGGAAGTGAATGATGATTTTATATTTAAAAAAGTACACCCCCTTTCCAAACTTAATCTAATTATCTCACTTAAAAAAAAAACATTATGTGACCCACTTTTATAAATAAGCGAAAGTCAGTTTTACAATGGTACTTTATGAGCTACTCATTAAATTGTACCTTAAGTAAAAGATAAAGAGACTTTAGAATTATAAGTGACTCACTTTTTATAATGGGTGAAAACACTTTTACATAAAGTAACTTTAAAACATAAGTTACATGTGTGTTTTGAAAAAGTGACTCAACAAAAAGAAATACTCGAACCCAAGACCTCTATTCTCATAAAGTAACTTTGGACCAAGTGAGGTAGTTTAAAAGATTAGTGATTTTTGGAAAAGAGGAAGGGTTTTTTTTTTTTTTTTTAATCACTGAAGCTTTGGGATGTGTGCTTACTTGAAAAAGCTCTTTTTTCCTATAAAACAAAAAATCACACAACCCAACATAGACATGCAAAAAAAAACCAAACCTTATGGCTTGAAGTTAGCTTTCACCGGAAACTATATGTTTTTCTCAATGTTTCTAATTTTCCAAAGTCACAATAAGGTGCGACGGAAAAGAGCATGTGCATGAGAAAAATTCTTCCTTTCTATTTCTGATTTTCCCTGAGCGCACAGAGTCACGGGGCAAAGAGCATACCCAGAAATGAAATGTATAGATCCAGTAATAAAAAACAGAGAGATGAATAACTAAAACTACAAATAAAGATTGTATACCTACATATCTTAAAAATGACATAGCTAGGGCTACCATAAACCTTTTCGCATGAAACAAAAGGGGTTCCTCACTAGAATGGATTCTCCTAACACAATAGAGTAGTCATCTCGGCCCAAACGCAGTCAGAGACAATAGATCTAGGAAACGACAGTCGAATGCAGTTGTACCAGCTTTGGATTTGGATCACCAACAGATACGGCCCTAAAATAGCTCTGATTCCATGTAGGAATATACAGGGTAAGTTCCTAAGACAAAACACCAAAGGACATCGCTCACAAACAAATCACAGATCAATACATTAGTATTCTTAATGTGGTTAAAACCCTCAAAGAGGGAAACAGTCCATGGCCTGAGCCAACGTGGCCACTTCAAGCAATTTATTAATAAAAGAATGAAAATTTACGTAAGGTTCTCTCATGAATGGTCACACTAAAAATGACCCTCCATGCTCTTTAAATAGAGATTATGGACCAATCGGGTGTTAAGCCACAGATCAAGTGTCAGTAATACCGAGGAGAGAATGAACCATTGGATCACTTCATATCTAGAACATCTCGGGACCATCATATTGTAAGTTACAAAAGTACATAGTAAAGAAACACACTTTACCTAACACTACACTAGACCAAGTTATACTTAACTATTTCCTATGTGTCGAAATATCCTAACAATATTAATAAATTATTTTTAATTTAAAATGCGTTTGTATTTTGTGTTTGTTTGGTTGGTTAAAGGGAGGTTTTATTGTAAAGGTTTTTTTTTTTCTTATATATTGTTTTTATCAATAAAATAATATTTAATATTATTAGTTAATAAATAAATAAATATTTAGTTATTTAATATTTTATTATTGAAGTCCATAAATTTTGGATAGATGGTAATTGGATACTTTGTCAAGCCACTCCTTAATATGAAATTATTGAAATTTTCTTTCAAATCAAAATGATATATTAAACATAATGAACTTATAATGCTACTAAACTTACAAATACATATATATTATTTTTGACATTTTAATTCATTATAATTTTTTAACTAAATTATTTGATATTTTGAATAATATTTCTTTCATTTTTAATTACAATTATCAATTTATTTAAGAAAAAAACATATATTTTCACATCTATTTCCATTTGCTTTAATATAAGAAAGATTTGATAACATAAAATAATAGTATGGAAAATTTTGAACTTGAAAGATATAAAGTTACTTTAACTTTTCATCATGGATAAAAACTAATTTAATAGTATATTAAAATTTTGAAATATAAATATTTTAACAAATTTAAATATAAATGATAAGATTGAATGCAATACCATTTAACTGATTAAAATGTTTTTATCTGTTACTTAGTCTTCCACTTTTATATTTAACTTCTATCAACTCTTAACAATAGTTAATGGTTATCATTAAATTTATTAATCATAATAATATTGATTATAAATAATAAATTAAAGTAATAACATTTAACCCATTTAAACACGTGCATAGCTTATTTAGCTTTCCACCTTCATGTAACTCCACATTAGTTAATAATTATTATTAAATTTATTAATAATAAATTTATTTAATAACATTTAAACATTTAAACATGCGGATACCTTCTTTTGCCTTCCGCCTTCATGTAACTCCTTCCCAAATTTGCCATCCTTATTAAAGTTACACGAGCTACCAATTTTGGTATTTTCATTTACTACATACATGTTTTGGAAAAACATTATCACAACACTGCCATTAAGTTTTAAAGGGATTATTATCTCATTATAATTAAGTTTAAATTATTTAATTTATTTATTTTTGGAGAAAGGATATAATTTTATTTAACTTGAAATGAAAATAAAAATTACATTTCTGAGATATTTAAAGTATTTAATCAAATAAGATATATAATTTATGAACAAATAAAAAAAAATTATAAAATTTATAAATAATATGTCAAAATTAGGAATGATAAAAATCGTCTAACTTTTCTTTTTCTTTTTTCCTTTGTCTTTTGTACCTTCCACCATTCCCTAGGGTTAGGATCCACCGTTACCATGGTCAATTCATTTCCATATGTCTGTAAGGGGGCTTGTTTGTCAGAATCAAATCTCTCAAACGAATGGTTTCTCCTGATACCTCCATGCTTATTTCATCATGTGATACATGCTCCTGCTACAATAATGTTTGGGTCATTACTAGCTAGTACCCTTCTAAATGTGTGTTACATTTCCAAACTGAATCACAACTCCCCCTTCTAGTTGATTTCCTTGTTGGATCTGAGCATCTACATTTGTGTTTTTCTCCATGATCTCCTCATCTTCTTCTTTTGAAAGATGAGGATCAAATAATTGCCAGCCCTTCAACTTTTGGGATAGCCTCTTTTCCTTTTTTGAATTATTTTTGGCCTACAGGCATGACTTATATAGGTGTCCATTTTGAAAGAAAATACATCATTTGAAAGTCATGTTCTCATAATATAATACTTGAGTCCACTGGATGTTTTTGTGCTTCAGTACGATTCTATCAGGTAGGCCTTTTCTCAAGTCTATCTTTAAACATATTTTGGAAAAGGTGAAGATGCCTTTTTATGTTCTTTCAATGTCCATCTTTTTATTTTTTCCCAAAATATTTCCAATATCCTCTACAACCATGGTGGCAAAAAGGAAGAGTGAGATTCAGTAGTATCACCCATACTACGTAGCATCAAATTTTTGGAACCATGGGGTAATGAAAAGCCCTGCTCTGCCCCAAAACCATGGTCCCTCATTTAGGGAAATTTCCATATCTTTCTTTGTATCAAATTGAACTATGAAAAATCCTTTGGATCATAAATATATATCATAGTCAGGGGTCTAAGGAGAGAAGATCCATTGGTGTAATGCGTCATATTTTTACGAGAAGCCATTGAATTTGCATATTATCACCCAAGATTAGAAAACAGAAAAATGAGATTTTACCTCTTGTAGATTAACTTCCATATCTGTTGTTTGTTCCATTTCATCTACGATGTAGGGTTCTTGGTTGTTATAGATTTGATCGAATGGGCTATGAGCCTTCCCTTGCACTTCATCCTTTAAAGAGTCTAATCCACCAATATCCTTCTCTTTCACTATGTCCTTGAAAGAGACAAATCCAGTAGGGTTTCTATAGATTGAAGTTCCACACCTCAACCTCAAGTTTAATATTATTGTTATAGACATTTTTGTGCCTTACAGCATGAAGCATGAAATGTCAATAATCTGAGGGATCCAAAGTCCCTAAACATGTTGTTCCTACCCCTAGAGGAACAAGGTCAGCAAACCACAGCACTGAAAATCAGTTCTCCACCTGAAAACACTCAAAAACAAGCTATTTCTGGATCATGTCAGCTGCTCCACTGAGCATCTGCGCTGAATGTCAACTGCTCCACTCTGTACCTGCGCTGAATGTCAAAAGCAATGAAGGCTACCTGCGCTGGGCGAGATTGGCCAAGTGGCACAGTCATTCTGCAAGGTGTCAAATGCCCAGGAAGCTTCCAAAATGACACTTGGATCAGGGAATTCGCCTTGTGATGAGTAAGAGGATCTAGATCTCCAAGTGGAAGCAAGAAACTCCAAGTGGACTCAAGAACTGAAGTATAACTGAAGTGGGAGAGGACACTAGTCAGCTTCATGCCAAACTCAAGCTGACTCATCCTTTCTCCAAATCTCCTATATATAGAGCTCTCTCATGAGGTCTAGGGAGGCTGAAATCTTGTGAATGTAAGGAAGTGTTGTTGGTTTGAGTATAGAACTATTGGGTGATTGCTTTGAAGGAGGTGAAGAGGAGATTTCTTTCTGCTGGGAGGTGTTGCTGGATTGGGCCTCTTATGGTTGTGACACTCTCAGAACTTTACTTCTTCCATTAATAAAGCATTTGAGGTTCTTCTATATGCATGTGTCTCTGTGGCGTATTGATGCTTGTATATTTGATTTATTCTAATCCTTGAATCAATTATGGATGTATGCTTCTTGTAGTTTCCCTTTCTTGTGCTTTTGCAGGATCTTTGTGTAGCTGGACCAGTGAAAGAGCAAGGAGCTGGGAGCAAGCAGCAAGGAGAGAAGATTGGATCAAACATTAGCGGAAGACAACGGTTAGTGGATCTCTTTCTCCCCTCTCTTACATCTCATAAAGAAGTAATCTTGAATAGTTTTGCACTCAAACCAATAGCACTTCCTTACATTCACAAGATTCTAGCCTCCCTAGACCTCATGAGAGAGCTCTATATATAGGAGATTTGGAGAAAGGATGAGTCAGCTTGAGGTTGGCATGAAGCTGACTAGTGTCCTCTCCCACTTCAGTTATACTTCAGTTCTTGAGTCCACTTGGAGTTTCTTGCTTCCACTTGGAGATCTAGATCTAGGCAAAACTGGTTCAGTGCAGGTGCTGTGAAGGCAGTCTGCATTTCAGCGCAGTTCCCGAAGGGGCTACCTGCGTTGAATGTCAAACTGACAGTGTACCACCTGCGCTGAACCAGTTTTGCCTAGTGCTACTGGGGTTCCCTGCTGTTTATTGCCCTGTTTTCATCCTTGTTTTTGCAGCCTATTATCAGTCAATGTGCCTATCTGAAACCAACTTTCCTTGCCACTATTCCGCCTCGGTTGTATAAAGAAACTGTGTTTGTTCTTTGTGTATTTCTTATATCATTTACAGTTTCCCATAACGAAAGTGAACTAGTCTTGCTGTGGCCTCTTAGATCTAGACCTGTGATAAGTGTCGTTTTGATCTTAAGAGTTAGTTTATTTGCTGTTCATAGCTGATTGAGCTTTTTCTTTCGTCACATGGTTTGAATTCATATATTTCTAGTGTCGAAACAAGTAAATCTTAAGGTGTCTTTTGATTTTGGACAAGCTTGTTTGCTTTCACTTGAAATTGAATTCAAAGTTATACAACAGCTTTCTTTTTGTATCGCACAAACATTAAGAAAGAGAAAAGAAATACCTGCATTTTGCATTTTGCATTTGATAAGTTTGTATGTTGATTTAGGGAAAAAGTGCACTAGTGAGTGCTCTTTGATCTGTGTGAAAAGATTTTGTCTCTCTTTTCCCTCAGTAGTTAAGATTTTCATAAGTCGAAAAGATTGAAAAAGCTTGCTTCTCATCTTAGACTGCATTTAGGAATTTGTATCAAAACATCTCGTGGTGAACCTTGAAAGGCAAACTTTAAAAAGATCAACTTAAAATATGTTGAATGAACCTAACAACGCTTTGAAACATAACGCAAACACATAGAGGTCTAAGCTAGAGACGTGTTCCGGCGTCGTTAAACGTAGTGACTGTCGATCTCGACGAAGGTGGGTGATTCCTCCTGAGAGTCGGTGGCACTAATACGGACTTGTGCTCCCACGTACCGTCGCGTATATATTGGGAGACCCCTATAGGCATATATCTTTTATCCATAGGAAGCCGTGTCGACCGCCCTACTGATCGCAATGCAGTGAACACAGCATTCACGAAGATCGACCACTCGTACCGTAAAACGTATTCTGTGGTTTTGCGAAAAGTTTGGCACACCCTCTGCCTAAAACTCCAGAGCAGTTTCTTTTGGCCTTTTTCAAACTCTATAACTGAAAAAGTCCATCCGAGCATTTGTCACTTCGGGCTCGTTAAAACATCGAAGGAGACTAGAGTCATCTTTAGCTTTTTCTCGACTCTTAAAAAGTGAAAAAGCAAGTTGTGTCTAAAGCGTCGTTATAAAATTTATTTTAAGCGGAATAATCATCACCTTTCCCTCGTTGATCTTCGAAGTTAGTCTATCACTAGTGAAGTTCCTGTAGAATCACTAGGCAATCTATTGGATAGACTCGATATGTCTGAACAACCGTCGACATCTAGGACTGTGTCGTCCGACACAGCAACAACAGAGCCTCCTGCTGCTACTCCAACGATGTACGCCGGTATACCATCTGAGCCGGCAAGTTATCAACAACAAGCCGGAGTCCCGTCAGGGACGACGACATGGTTAGTTCCTATTTCTTCATCCGGATTATCATCTGGTATTTCTTATGTTGAAACTCAACAAATTGATCCAATGTGTCTTCAAAGGCCAATTTACCCTTTAAGTACTGGATTTCCACCATATGGAGGGCAGTATGCTCTTTCATTGTTCCCTCCGAGAGAACAACCATATGGGAGTTTACAACAAAGTTCAGGTCAAACTGGAATTACAGCCAGCGGTTGGGTACCGATACTGCCTCAACAACCAGGAGTTGTATATTCAACGCAACCAGTACACCCTGTGTCGAATATTCCCACCATACCTGCTATAGTGAATGTGTCGCAAGTACAAGCTCTACCTATTGTATGTCGACCCCAAGTTTCTCAGGTTGCAATACAACAACATCTTGTCTCAATGACTCAATCACAACCTCAGATTAGTGCCTCCTTATCTGGAGCGACTCAGGCTCAAACAAGTACTGTGACTCCTCATCTTGGTCAATCATCCAGTATTGGTCAACAGCAAATGGTCCAACAACCAGAGCTGGTTCAATCTCAACAAACGCCATTCCAGCAGTCATATCAAGGACCTGAGCAACAAGTTTTTGTAAGTAATGGGCAACCATACTATAATGGTTATGCCCATCAACCTTGTCAAAGTTGTCAGCATTATGCTGGTCTGCAAAGACCCATTGCTCAGGCGATACCATCTTATCCTGGATATGCTTCGCCTAACCTGAACCAACAGTTGCCCTTTGTAGCAACTCTAGAACTACCAGATCTAAACCGGCTGACGAATGATCCAATTGCTTATGCCCCTTGGTGGCCAGCGATTCCACATAAACTTCCGTCAGACATTCCTAAATTTAATGGAAATCCGGGTGAAGATCCGTCGAATCATGTGACGACATTCCATCTATGGTGTTCATCAAACACCCTGAATGATGATTCGATACGACTTCGCCTCTTTCAGAGAACGTTAACGGGTCCAGCGGCAAAATGGTACATTGAATTGCCTAGAGCTTCGTTCGACAACTTCAGTACCTTAGCCACAACCTTCTTAACCCATTTTCAATTACCAATAAGGTATGAAACGGGAACAAAACTCCTTACCAACTTCAAACAGACGACTGCCACCCACATATCTGATCATATACATGAGTGGCGACGTCGTCGTAGGATGGTAAAAATGTACATTCCCGATCAGCTATTAGCTGAATGGTTTATCAAGTCATTACTTCCTGCCATCACGGAAGATGTGGCAAAGGGGGGAGTCGTAACGGAAGAGCAGGTTATCGCTCGTGCGCAATATCTGGACTTGGTCTATACTCAGTCCGGCACGCTCTACGACAAAATACCTGACGCCCCTAGACTGGAATTCTCAATTCCTCCTCCTCCTAAATCAAACAATGACTCTCACACCGGCGATGGTGTGATTGGCAAGCACAAAATTTATAGTCAAAATGCAAATGAAGAACTTCTTGCCTCAGAAGTAAATGCCATGTTGACCGACAAGGGCAAACAACTGAAGCAACCAGGGGGCAAGAAGAAAAAGAACGGGAGAAAAAGGAAACCCCCAGCAGGGTGTCATATATGCGATGAGGATCATTGGACGAAAGATTGTCCACATATAGCTGAAGTTAAGAAACTCTTTAAGAGTTCAAAAACCCTAGCAGTATTGACTAATCCGTTTCCTAATCCAGGTCAAAATTTGGTTGCTAATCAAAATGCTTCCCGATCCCAAGTGCTTATGTTGTCTACCTCAAAGCAACAGAATGATGCTTTGACAAGGAATAAAGATTACAGGAATCCAAAGCTGTCGAACAACAAGGTTAATGAACGACCTAGTAGTTCAACAACAACTTTGACCGAAGTTGTGCCACCCATCGTTCCTGAGCCATTGATAAAGTCGCCAAAGGGAGTAGTACACAAATCGACATTTAATCCTCGTGCCAAAGGAGCACAGAATTATAATATAGTAGAGGACCTGGCCCAATCGCTGTCCGCTATGTCGACACTTGTGGTACCGCAAAATCGCTTCTCCCAAGAGCAAGCTTTATTATCAGCAATAGGTGGAATTGACCCAATGGATTCCAATCTTGTGGCCTTTGATCATAAAGGATATGACCCTCAGTTACCAGCTCAACTAGCTTTCCTTATTCAAGTGAAAGCCCTCAACAAAACTGTTCATCGAACAATTATTGATGAGGGGGCATCTACATGTCTTATGTCGATGAGCTGCTGGAAAGATTTAGGCTCACCACCCTTGTCGAAATCGTCAACAATGTTAAAAGCATTTGATGGACGATCATACACTCCATACGGGATTTTAAGTAACTTGCAAGTTGAACTGGGGGGCAAAACAGTAGGAATTGATGTTGAAGTAATTGATGGAAACCTCGATTACAACATCCTACTCGGAAGACCATGGATCTATGCCATGGCCGCAGTTGTGTCGACCTACTTCAGGAAGATTGCATTTCCCTTCCAAGGAGGAATTACAATCGTTGACCAACAAACTTTTCTCCCCAACAGTTCACAAGTTACGGGAAGCATTCCAATGATCCATGGAAGGAATCATTCGCTCCAAAATATCGGAGTAGGTCTCCTAAAAGACCCTGCCTTAATGGGTACTTTTGCCCTGCCGCCTCAAAGTAATCTGGCGGAAGTGACCACAGTGGAATATGAAACCTTCTATGTCTGATGGATTTGGACACCGAGGACGGTTCTTATCTCATGTCAACCTCATTAAAAAAATGAAACAAGGAGTCAGAGGACGGTTCTTATCTTGTGTCAACCTCATTAAAAAATGAAACAAATCCCCTTTCTCAAAGGTAAACCTTCATTCCAACCACCGAGTTGAATGCAATGAAGCTTGGGGGGCATGCACCTCGATTTGCGTTATTATGCTGGGGGCATGCGAACTTATCATCGAGCAGTTTTACCGCGGAATTTATGCTCGTTAAAAAATAGAAAAGCGAGATCCGAGCAGTTTTAACGCGGAATTCATGCTCGTTAAAAAATAAACATAAGCATTGAGCAGTGTTTTGGCGCATTCAAGCTCATTAAAAAATGAACCCATCTCGGTAAATAACCACTGTGATCGTAAATTTATTAGCCATAAAAAGCCTTGGTCGTGTTTACACCCGCCACCTCCATTTCATTTGGCCAATCGTTCACCTTCATATGATTGTTTACCCATTTTGAGGAACAGCTGCGAAGAGTGATTTCACTTAGCCATCCTTGTGACACTGCCGTGATTGGAAAATTCCAACCTGTACCTGGAATCTGCTGCTATCCCTGTTTATCACTCGTTCCTCAAAAGACAAGTCTTCTTTGAGCTCTTTTCATCTGACTCGTAAAATATGAAAAGTTTGCCGAGTTTTGGCCGTCCAGCTCGTTAAAAGGACCGGAAGAGCTATCCCTCCTCTAGATTTTAATCTTTTTGGACCTGAGGGATTATTACACAAAAAGGTCGAGCGCTTGTTTTATTCGGCTCGTTAAAATTATCGAAAACTCATCCCTTCTGTATTGTTTTATACTTTTTCGGACTTAAGGGATTAGATGACGAAAAAGGAATTTTGGAGTTAACTTTCTATACCTTTTCAGACTCTCTAAAAATGAAAAGGACCGAGTTTTCCTTGTCGTTAGACTCGTTAAAATGATTAAATAGCGACAAACTTGTCTTTAGACAAGAACGAGTTTCCCTATCGCTAGGCTCGTTAAAACATAGCGATGGGCTTGCCCGAAGGGCAGGTTATAGAACAAGCATATGTTATCCTCCTCAAGCTTGACAAAAATAAAGAGGTACTGGTCAAAAATGACTGGGGAAAAATTGGGAGAACCTCAAAGCTTTAATGGTAGCAAGTCGCTCTTGAACATGACACTTTGTCCTCCATATCACATCGGGTTGGGTTGTTTCATTCACCGGTCTCATCACCATGGTCCTCGCCAAACCATCCACATTTGGGGTAATGCTACCGATCCATCGCATCAGTGTCGTTATATGTTCAAGAGATGTTGTTCAGAAAGAGTCAACCGGGTCACATCCACTGCCATACATTATCCTTCATCCACCCATGATCGCTACCCTAAATCATATTTCACAGATTGTTTTCACCTCCACTAAAATCATTAGCTCCGTTCCGTGTCACTGATGTGGGATTCATTAAGGCCCTCCTTTGACGGATCGCTTCTTGTCGACTTCAGCTCATTATCCAAGAAGTTGATCTAGGAACACCCCCCGCAGTACTTTGAAGCTTGCATGCCTCAATGGAAAGTTTCTCACTTCCAGCGACATGTATACATCAATGACCTTCGACCAGAAGATTTTGCGTGGTGTTCGATGCCAAGTCCTTTATTCACACCACGTGAATTGTACTGCAGTACCTTGAGGGTCATTGTCATTATTGGTGATTCCTCTCGCGCTTGTTAACGGTTTACATTATTGACCAGTAATCAAGCGATGTCTTTCCATGTTCGACTTCAGCGCAATTCTCACATGGATCGACTTGTACTTAGAGTGAAGATCGAACGAGTTTTGAAGACCCCGGATCTAGTTTCATCCATCCGGGCTGCGATATATATTCAGGAAATATAAAGACATTTGATATGTACATCATTGCAACAGATGGTCATCCTACTCAAAGGATGATAATTTCAGCAGAGAATTATCAGTCTACCACCAGACGATCGTCTGTTCTATGTACCAAAATGAATTTATAAAGCTGAGCATGGGAATGCCCGCCTCAGCTAGATCATGAAAGCAGAATGAAAAATAATGTATTGTATTGTATTTTATTACAGGGCACCTCTCAGCGATTGAATGAACTTCGGATCCTCCTGATAAAGCATTTCACCCAATAAACGACCTCATACTTTAGGGGGCAACTGTTATAGACATTTTTGTGCCTTACAGCATGAAGCATGAAATGTCAATAATCTGAGGGATCCAAAGTCCCTAAACATGTTGTTCCTACCCCTAGAGGAACAAGGTTAGCAAACCACAGCACTGAAAATCAGTTCTCCACCTGAAAACACTCAAAAACAAGCTATTTCTGGATCATGTCAGCTGCTCCACTGAGCATCTGCACTGAATGTCAACTGCTCCACTCTGTACCTACGCTGAATGTCAAACGCAATGAAGGCTACCTGCGCTGGGCGAGATTGGCCAAGTGGCACAGTCATTCTGCAAGGTGTCAAATGCCCAGGAAGCTTCCAAAATGACACTTGGATCAGGGAATTCACCTTGTGATGAGTAAGAGGATCTAGATCTCCAAGTGGAAGCAAGAAACTCCAAGTGGACTCAAGAACTGAAGTATAACTGAAGTGGGAGAGGACACTAGTCAGCTTCATGCCAACCTCAAGCTGACTCATCCTTTCTCCAAATCTCCTATATATAGAGCTCTCTCATGAGGTCTAGGGAGGCTGGAATCTTGTGAATGTAAGGAAGTGCTGTTGGTTTGAGTATAGAACTATTGGGTGATTGCTTTGAAGGAGGTGAAGAGGAGATTTCTTTCTGCTGGGAGGTGTTGCTGGATTGGGCCTCTTATGGTTGTAACACTCTCAGAACTTTACTTCTTCCATTAATAAAGCATTTGAGGTTCTTCTATATGCATGTGTCTCTGTGGTGTATTGATGCTTGTATATTTGATTTATTCTAATCCTTGAATCAATTATGGATGTATGCTTCTTGTAGTTTCCCTTTCTTATGCTTTTGCAGGATCTTTGTGTAGCTGGACCAGTGAAAGAGCAAGGAGCTGGGAGCAAGCAGCAAGGAGAGAAGATTGGATCAAACATTAGCGGAAGACAATGGTTAGTGGATCTCTTTCTCCCCTCTCTTACATCTCATAAAGAAGTAATCTTGAATAGTTTTGCATTCGGTTGTTGCTGAGGTACTATCACCCTTAGAGTGGGATAGGATCATTCCGTATCGGATACTTTTCCCAACAACAACTATGGTGGAGTTCGTCGCAATACTATAATATTTCAATTGAAAGGAATATTGTAGCAATTCCCCCTCATATATAGAATTTATAGAAATTACAGGTATAACTTGAGGCTTTTCTCAATGCTTTGCTTCATGTTTTCCACTAGATTCGAGCCCCGAATCCAGAAGATGGAAGTCTTCCCATTATTTTTTTTGACAAATATCTAGAATTTCTTAGTATCTTCCTCTCTTTTGGTCAGATCTGAGTATATAAGACAAAATAACTCCTTCTGATTTGAATATTTACTTAGATCTTCTTCGATCTAGGATCTTAGGCTAATGGGTATCCTTTGAAGGGACAAATCTATGATAAAAACCATTCTCTATAGCTCGCATACCTCCAGATCTAGTGGGACTTTACACGCGGGAGCTGGCAAAATGACATCCTTGACATCAATTTTTTTTTGGAAATAACGACCCATTTTATGAGTTGCACACCATGGCTACTGACTTATGTACATGTCCAAGGAAGATAACCCACACCTGCACCATGTTTCATGGGACATGAGGGTGAGATTTGAGTTTTACTTACTGGGATGTCGTATGCCCACAAGAGATAAAAAAAAGAAATCACTCCACCCCCAAAAACATTTGAAGACTGCTACATATAATTGTAGAAAAGTCAGATAAACAATCCCGAGATCTATAATGATCCAAAAATTCATAAAGATCAATCAATGATAAAAAAATTTCTATGTATTTATTATTAAAAAATGAAAATTTCACATATAATTTTTTATATGTAAATATTAATTAAACTTTTATTTTTAAAATAAATTATATTTTATAAATTTAAATTTGTCTATTAAATTTAATTTTTTTATATAAAAAAATTAATTAAAAGAATCAATTTAGCAAATTATATTAGGAAATTATTTTTTTACCATTTAAATTTTGTTATATTTAAAATATTAATCCACCTAAAGTTATGAGGAAACTCATCCTTTGAATTTCCAGAAAGTCCCCACACCTTTATGTTGTCGAATAAAAAATTTAATATTAATATTACATTAATTTGTAAAACTTCTTTCATCCATGTGAATAATGTACTTCTTGTTTTTAGAATTTCACAATGGATAATGTACCAAGCATGTAAAATAATGGTTTTCCAAGAAAACGAAGGTTTACTTAAAAGTAACGATAATTTATGGTGGACAAATAACTTTAATTAAATAAACGACGGAGTCCGTTGGCGTTACTTGTAACACGTACAATGTTGATTTAAGCACATTGACTATTGTGCAAATGTGAAAATGCCCAAAATGTGCATTTCTTGTAAGTTCGTGCATGTTTGGAATAACTTTTGGAGTTACGTCTACTTTTCAGAGAAGGGAGAGATAGGTAGAAAAATGCTATAGCCTTGTGATATGATGCTTTCTAAATTTATGGAAAATACATCTTATAATATTTCTATATATATTAATATTTAGAGAGATTTCAAGATAAAATCTCTATTTATGGAAAAATACATTTTATAATATTTCTATATATATTAATATTTAGTGAGATTTCAAGATAAAATCTCATTAGGTTAAGGTACAAAGAGTTGTGTCTCAAGCTAATTTCACTTAGAAATAATTGCTCTTGCAAACTCAAGTGATCTTTCTTGGAAAAAGAAAGGAGAAGTAACAGAGGAGGAGATCCTATAAATTTTTTGCTCAAGGAAGCGCTCACATGACAGAGGAATGAGATGATGGACAATTTCACCTAGATATGTCAAACACTACCGACAACGGTCGAGGCAGCTTCAATAAGTTGTAGTTTTGGAGGTGTGACACCCTTCAAGATACAAGATATCATTGATATCCCCTTATTCATAGGTCAAATAGATGCAGATGCTTTGGAGAGATGGTTAAATCTATTAGAATGTTATTACTCAATCCAATTTTTTTCTAAAAATGAGAACACTAACTTCGTGTGGTTAAAATATGTTTTTCATCCCAAATATTGGTGAGAAGGTTACTAGGAGAGACACAAAAAATATGATTTTGTGATGTTCAATGCAAGACCAACTTAGGGCACTTTTATTGATATCCTTAAGCGAGAAACCTACCCTTCAGGAAACTATGATGGCCATTACACAATATGGACAACTTTGTAAGAGGAGAGAGACTAGATAGTGCTAGAGTACACCAATAATTTCCATACCTTGCCCTCACAGCTAGGTATTAGACACTTTGGGAAACATATGGTATTGAAGTATTGTAGTATCCTACATAGGTATATCTAGACATAAATGGATTTCTTGGACATCTCCTCACTAGGAGTTTCTTATCAATATGATGTCAAAATTGAGTAGAAATTGAAGTAGTGAAGTAAGAGGGATTTCAGATCTCCAAATTTGTCGCAATAGAATCCTAGAAATGGGGCCCTCACTCAAAAAAGAAATGATAAATCAAGGAGATAGACCTTAATAAACTTATCTCAAATCATGGGTGAAGAAGGGCAATGGGAAGCCAAAAAAGGAAAATAGAAAGTGGTGTGAGTTCCACAAAATTCCTTGGCACCATGTTGACAAATTTCACTAGGAAAAATCATTCATGGTAGAGCTTAAGGAAAAGAAAATAGAATTTGGCTCTGATTCTAATTTAGCAAATAATAAAGGAAAAGAAAACATCAATGTAGAACCTAGTGCTACCATCGTAACCATAGAGATCCGACTTAAAGAGAGAGGAGATTGAATAGGGGAGCGCCTCTTTCATTCACAGATGTGGGTGAATGGGGCCCCACTCCATTTCTTCATTGACAATGAGAGCCAAGATAACTTGATAACAACTTAGGTCATCAAGAAACTAAGATTTTGATAGTGCCATATCCCCAAGCATATGCATTATTTGGTTGATCTGTGGACGAGACATTCAGGCCAGCCAACAATGTTGCATGTCTTACAACATCAAGTCCTTAAGGTATCGTTTGATGTTTCCTTGTTGAAGTTTGTGGTTTTATTTTAAGAATAATTTATATGTGGAAGCGCCAAGTATTTTATCAGTCTCGTCCCTATAATGTCATTTTTACTCTCAAAGACAAGCTCTATAGGATACTAGAGGTACTCTCAACTACTGAAATTTCATTAATCTCATGAAATAGCACCAAAAGGTAATATTTCAAACTACAAATATTTTTCTCTTCATGGTTCAATCAAAAGATGAAAGGAAGGTCATTAGAACCATCACAACCTCCACACAAGGCCTATCTACATCACATAATCGAGTGGACAATATTGTAGAGACATATAGAGATATCTTTCCTTCGCTTGCGGGGGCTCCTTTGCATTTCCATGTCTAACATTAAATTGACTTGATACTTGGTGCTCCTTTACCTAATGGCCCAATATATAAGTTCTCTCTCTTAGATAATGAGAAAATACAGTTTCATGTGCTCATCCAAAAAATCCACATTTGATTCAACTCCTGACGTTGTGGGAGTCAAATTGCGTTGGTGCAGAAGATATGACAAAGAAACTTCTTAGTAATTATAGAGCCTTGAAAAAAATAATTGCTAAGAATACATACCTGATCCATAGGTTTTATGATCTTCTTGACCAACTTAAGGGTTCCAAGTTCATTAGGAAGATTGATTTGAATTCATGCTACAACCAAGTTCCAATTGAACAAATGGAAGACAACAATCAAACCCAAAGAAGGCATTTTTGAGTGGTTGGTCATCCCGTTTAGCTTGGCTAATTCTCTAACAATGTTCATGATGATGATGGATGATATATTATAGCCATTCACAAAATCTTTTGTGGCTCTATATTTGGATGACATCCTCATATTTAACAGAACCCACACAAAGCATTTGCATCACATTCAACATGTCTTGAGCACCCTACAAAAACAAAGTTAAAGTAAATCTAGAGAAATGCTCATTTCACATGCAAACAATTGAGTAACTGGGGTACATTATGGATGAACATGGGGTGCATGTGGACCCAACCAAGATCCAAGTGATTTGGGATTAGCTAGCCCCAACAAGTCTAATATAGATTTGTAGCTTCTTGGTCCTTGCTAACTTCTATCAGAGGTTCGAGTTAGGGTTATCTTATATTAATTGGACCTTAATTCAAAAGACCAAGGGTGAAGAAAAATAAAATAATTCATGGTCTAAGAAACAGTACAAAGGAATTGAGGATCTTAAACACTACCTTAGTTTTGCACTAGTCCTCACCCCATCAGACCTACAACAACATTTGAGATTGAGAAATATGCCACTAACTATGTTATTCATGTGACACTCACTTGGCAAGGACATTCAGTGGTCAATCGCAATGAAATACTCTCTTATACTTTCTAGATATTTCCCACCCATGTCAAGGAGATGTACTTGATCATCTATTCTTGTTGAAAATGAAAGAATTATATTATGGGGAAGGAGATGATTATCCACACTAAGCACATGCTTCTATAATTTATGTAGATACAAGGAAAGTTACATAATAATTTCCATAAAAATGGTCCACATGCACATAACAATTCCATTTGAACATAAAATATGAGAATGGTAGCACCAATCATGTCACGAACTACCTTAGTCGGCCCCAAGTTGTGGCACTAACCATAGTTCTTAACTCTTATGGGCACGAGACCTTCGGGTGGCCACAGTTATGCATGAGTGACTTTGACTTCATTACCACATATCATATATTGAGCGTATACAAGAAAGTTCTAGAATTCCACCTTTAGGATGCACTCTTGTGCTATTTGGGCTACTATTATGTTCCTTCGAGAGAGTGTGCCAAGATGAGTTAGGAGACACATTATAGTCAAGTGACATGGCACTTTGCTGTGGAGAAGATAATAACAGTAATTCAAAAATATTTCTACTAGCCAAAGTTTCGATAGGATGTCCAATGATATCATTTAGATCATGCATTGCCTATGTCATTTCCAAACCAACCATCAAGAAAAATGGATTGTAGACTCCTTCAACTACCCCATACAAGACTTGCGAGTTAGTATGCATGGATTACATGTCAGATTTTTGATCCACCATGCACAATAATAATTGTATGTTTGTGGTTGTCAACCAGCTCTTTGATATGGCCATTTTATGAGCATGCAAGAAGAGTACCATAGCTAAAGCCACTACTAAACTCTTTTTTATCATGTTTGGATTCATTATGAGCTACCTAAGATCATTATTTTAGATAGGACAACATGCTCCTCAACAACTTTTGGACCAGCCTATGGTATCTCATGGATACCAAGTTGACCAAATCAACTACCTTTCATCTCTAGTCAGATGGAAAAACAAAAATCATTAATAGGATGACTAGGGATATATTGCACCTTTACAACTCCTAACATCCACATACGTGGGATGAAATCTTCCATATGTTTAAGATAGTTATAACAAAGCCCTCCATAGCTCCATTGGCCATATTCCTTTTCAAGTGTGTTTAGGGTTCCAACCATTAGCCTCAATTGATTTAACTATGTCCATTTCATCTTCATGGATAGATTCCTCCCATGTTGTAGGATTCCCTAGCTACCTAAGTGGTGTAACATCACTCAAACGTCATTGTTATCAAAGGAGAAAAATAACACATACACACATGCAGGAGGTCCATAAACTTCATAAACAACATAACATGACATAATAGTAAAATATGTGTCAAATAATCCATAAAACATGCACATAATAGGTCTTGAGCAGTTATTTGATGAACTTTCTAACTAGTTGCAAACCTCATATGCACCACCCAACCATTGACCATGTTGCTTAAGCTCTTTTAGCAATTGGTCACCCTCAATATAGGGTCATGACTCTACTTGAAAATGGATCCTTGATTTAGGTACATACTTAGTACTGAATAAAAGTAGGGCCAAGGAACCACACCCAACAACCTCCAATAAATATGATCACATCCCTCATCAATCCCACACCCAAGTACTTCACCCCCTTCTCTACTGCTATAATCCATCTAGTTGTGCCACTACCCCCAAAGTGTCTATCTTGACTGGCCAAGGATGTTCCAAGTTCTATGGCTCAAAGAGTTTTTTTTGTCCTCATAGGTATCTAGGTACCCTCTAGGCTCTCACAAAAGGATAATTGTCCCCTTACTAATTGATATCCAATTGGATAGAGGAACCACCTTTTTATAGGCATGGGGCCCTTTTAATTTTTATTATAATATTATATTACAATATTACAATATACTTTCACATCAAGATAGTTTTCGAGTCATGGAATCCTAATGCCCCACATTTTTTTCATCCCTCAATCCCTAACACTAATATGTTTACTAGGATCACTAGACTTTTACAATACATGCTCATTGGCTCAATCACGCTCGAAGTTTGTCCTTAATATCATAACTACTTTGGCCCTTTGGCCTAACACATTATACATACACAAACATGTAGGCCTTAATGAAATTTGGCTCACCAACCTAATGATACAAGTTATCTCACTAAATTACATAAGCATACTTACCTTAAACATATATATACACACAGATGTATGCATAACCCGATAGAACCCAACTCACCAACCTAAGTAACTTGTACCAACTCACTAGCCTACGTGTCACATATTGATGTAAATTACAATTTCAGGGATTAATTTTGGGTATTACATTTCCCTACCTCTTATTTATTCAATATCCTCAGTCCATTGTCATATGTATACAAGAAAAATTTGCAAATAGATACAAAAACTATTGCTACATTCTCCTATTTTTCATCTAAATAATACAATCCCCATCAGATCAATCTGGTTATAATAATCATCCATGCTTTTCCATATTGATTAATCAATAAGTTAATGTAGGCAACCTGTTTTCCTTGATTCCATGATTAACACCCTTTCTGAATATATCTTGTTCCAAATTGCTAGTATTACCTTCCATTCATTAACTACTACCTGAACATGAATATCCCATGAACATCCAAGACTCTTATTGTCTATAGATCTCATGACATGGTAGGTTCTTGAAATGGTCACTAACAAAATATTTAACATCTGTAGTTATGTGACCTAAATACATATTATGCCATAATCCTTCATTTTATTATTCTTTGCCAAGCAACTATCAACTTGATGTGACATCTTCACAGATGGATCTTGTTTTGTTATCTCACTACTAAAAATAGTCTGTTGTTCATGCCAAGGCTATAAAGTATGCTCATGAAAGTAACATTCAAAGATGTTTTTTTTAATTCTTGGTGACAAGCAGATGGAGGAAATATTGAAGTCACACTTAGCATGTTTTTGTAGTTACAGATAATCAATCCCATTAATATAACTTGCCAAGAATAGTCCCTTCTAGTGTTGCCTTATAAGTGAAATTTTATTTCAAATATATTCTGTTGTGGTAATTAGTATGTCAAGTTTTATAACATAATTGCATCCTATTAACTTATCTAAATACTTCTAGATCCAAGACAAGTACCAACCTTCATTAAATCTCTCTAATTTCCTCAAGTTTTCGTTTATGTTTATGTGAAGCTCAGATTCATAATATCCAAAAATAAATTATAGGTTACCATGAGTCAAATCTTATGGTGATGTGTTGTAAGAATGTTTTCTATCAGAGGAATAAAGAGTATAACTATCTATCATTTGATTTTAATTTATTTAACATCATAGTGCCTCATGTCTATAACTTCTTAATGCATGGATTTAAGCACTAAAATTCCTTATGGTGCAAATCCAGATAAGATACGACTACATGAAGTGGTTATCTCCTTAGTTCGAGGTTCTAATCTTCATTGTTGGATTGAATCTCATTCTAGATTCTTTTCCTTCAGGATTCTAGGGTGTCATGATTGTCCTCGCTAATGCATTTTATTAAAAGGTTGGAGTAATTATTTGACAATTGAAATTCATTTGAAGTTCACCTCTTTGATAATAGAAGGAAGCTTACTTGATGAGCCTTATTATAAGTGCAATTTGAAAATGGAATTCCCCATTTGCCTTTCAAGTTTTATATTTTTCTCCAATGATGCATATATCTTGCCCTTATTTTGTGTGATCAATCAACAATTAAAAGTGAAGGTAATATGAATCAATTTATTGGAAATCCTTCAATATTTTTTCCACAATATTTTATCCACCTATGAGGGTATTGTATGTAACAATATTAGGCATTAAACCATTCCTCATCATTTCATTAAGAATTTAAAATGCCTCATTAACATTTCCATCCTTTTAGTATACATACATAAGGGTTTTGTAACTAATATGATCTAGAGCTAAGTCCCTCTAGTGAATTTCATGTTAGTTTTTGGTAGCAACAGACATGTGCTATAGTCTCTATGGTGTCTATGAGGCTAGGGAAGAAATTTTATCCAATACCTAGGAAAGGTTTCGAGACAAAACACCTCAATTAGATTAATTGACCAATTATTAAAATTTCCCTAAGCTTAATTTATGAAAACTTGTTAGTTAAATCAAATTAATTGAGAAAAATGGATTTTTCTCTAGCAACTTTTAGAAAATTCATTTGATGGAGTCAATATGATCTTATGCATCGATTGTGATTCGATCATGGTTGTTGGTTTCTCAGTGAGAGATTATAAGAGCAATATTATGGGGCTGTAGAGACACTTTTGATTAGTTTTAATTACCGAGTTCCAGAGATAGCAAGGGAACAATTAAAGTAGAGGGAGACACCGACAATAAGGGTTTTACCAAATATTTGGGAGAAGAATTCCAAAGGATATTTCCATTGTGATTTCTAGTTTCTAAATGCAATAAGAAGGTCAATTTTATATGCAGAAGAAGAGGTTGATTCATCTAGTGTGAGTAGTCGATTAGCCAGTGTGAGTTTTAGAGGAGAGCTCAACTTAGTGTGCCAGTGTCAGATCTATCACCTGGAGGCCGAGCAAGTGGGTCTAGAAAAGTGTTGGAGGAAATTTTATTTGCAACGACATTTTCTCCAACGCTGCAAATTTTCCAGAGCAAGCAGTTTACATTTTTGGAAGGTAGTACGAATAGCTAGGAGGAGTGGGGAATGTTGGGAAAAGGACAGATCAATTTTCAGAGGAGATTTTGTGTCTCCATATTATTGTTCCAATGAAGATTCTTATTTTCTGGAGCTTTTCCATTATTAGGCAAGCAGATTTATGTGCTCTCAAATTGCTCAAGAATTAATATAAACCCTCATCTATTGTGCTGACTTCCCCACATTAGGATTTTTCCAGAGACTATTGTCCAAAAACCTTGGTGTCCACAATTTTGTGTGTGCATTACTTTCCCAATTCCAGAAATTAATTTTCTAAAGAATGCAATAGTGAATTAACCATTATTTTCCAAATTAAGATTCTACAGACAAATAATCTCCAGTGGATAGAATATTAAATTCTAGTTATTGCAATCATGCAAATTTTACATGGTATCAATGCTAATCTAGGCATAAAGGGTTTCTAGTGGTAAATAAATGTAGGGATCGTGAAGAGAATCACACAATGGTTTATACCAATATCAATTTCTTTAGATTTATCTAGATTAGTTGAATTCACATATTTTCTAGAGATGGTCACAGTAGGATTGAGAGATCGAGATATATCAGATGGAGCCTCAAACGTTGGAGTTTGGAAGGCCAAGATGTTATTCTTATCGGAGGAGTATAGTCTGAAGGATTTTTCTACAACAGTTATTATTGTGCGAGCAGATCCCATCTCGTTAAATGACTACAAGAGGGACAATTCCAAAGTGAAGAAGATGATTCTTGGGAGGGTCAAGGATCACATCATTCCACATATCATAGAGAAGAATACAACAAAGAAAATATGGGATGCCATCATCAAATTATACTAGGATCCTTTAGAAGGTAGAAAAATGATCCTCAAGGAAAGGTTTAGAACCATCAAAATGCATAAGGAATAGGATGTAACTTTCAATCTCACTAGAATTCAGCCTGTTAGAGATGAACTAGCTGCAGTTGGACAAAGTTGAGTGATGATGAGCAAGTGGGTATAACACTTAATGGGTTTACCAAAGAATGTCATGTGTTCTTCCAACTAATTTCTGGGTGAGACAAGCTTCCATATTAGGGTCACCTATAGAGTGACTTCAACCAAGAGGAGTTGAGTCTCAACTTAGTCAATGAAACCAACAATAGTGGTAAAGAACTGAAGCTGAAGGAGGATCAAGAGAATGTCTCTCTATCAATAAAATGTAAAGCGAAGAACGGTCCCATTAAGCGACAAGGCTCAAAAAGAGAGAAGAAGAAGAAGGACCTGTTGAAGGTCAAATGCTTGGTTGTGGTCAATACTGTCACTCTGTAAATGAATGTCCAAATAGGAAGAAGGAAAGGAAGGGGAAGCATATTGCAACTTCAACATCCATTGAGGGTTTCTCTACTAGGTTGGAAGATGAATTCTTTCTCCTAGCTTTCCTATTAGCTCCACATCCATAGGTGCCTGGTACATAGGCAGTGGAGCATCAAACACATATGAGAAGCATTAGAGACTATTTCTCCAACTACAAGAAGGAGGAAATGGAATTTCAGATCCAGATGGGAAACAAGATGAAGTGTACTCTAAATGGGAGAGGTACCATCAACATTCAGAGAGAATCAAGAAAGAGCACTAGTGTTATAGATGTGTTGCATGTGCTAGGTTTTTGCATGAACCTGATTTTAGTGTATGCACGATGGGATAAAGGGTATGATGTCTACTTCATAGGGAAAAATTTGTATATTAAAAACCAGAGTTGAAAGAAGGCCAAACAAATTAGAGTTTAAAGCAGCAAGTTATTCAACATGCAGTTCAGTTCTCCAAAGGCACTAGTGAGTAGTAGTAGTAATAGTGGAAGAGACTTGGGAAGGGTATGAAATAGGAGGATGGGACACTAACACTATGGAGCACTCATGTTTTTAGGGAGACTGTAACATGACTTCCATAATTGAGCACAAAACACGATGACATGTGTAGGGGGTGTGTGCTTGGGAAGTTCACTAAGGAAATGTTCCCAATAAGTGATAATAGAGTCAATGATGTGTTGTAGTTGGTGCATTCAGTTATTTGCAGCCTGATGTCCACCATATCTCTCAAAGGGTACTACTACTTCATGGCCTTTATAAATGACTACTCCAGGAAGACTAGGATCTACTTTTTGAAGACAAAAGATGAAGTCTTTAGTCTCTTCTCAGATTTCAATTCTCTTGTGAAGAACATGATCGGAAAAAGGATATAGGAGTTTCATACAAGCAATGGAGGTGAGTATACAGATAAGAAATTCATGAGGTTCTATGTGAAGGAGAGCATCAGGAGAGAGTGGACAACTCTATACAATCCACAATAGAATAGAGTAGTGGAGCAGAAGAACAAGATGATTATTGGGGTAGAAAAGGCGATGTATGACTAGTATATGCCCAACTTCCTATGGGCAGAGGAATGTAACATGGAGGTGAACATACAGAAGAGGGTTCCTCACATAGTGTTAGGGAAGATAACATCATAGGAGGTCTTCATAGGAAAGAAGCCATAAGTTTGGAACTTTAGGATCTTTGGCAACATAGCTTATTGTCATGTTCCTAATAATAAACACGCCAAACTTGATCATACTACAAAGAAGGGGTATTTTGTTGGCAACAAAAAAAATTCGAAGGAATATAGCATCTACATTCATAGTATCACAAGGATCATCAAGAGATGGGATGTGAAGTTACTGGAGGAGAAATACCTTAGGAGATCTAGTGAGTTGCCAACAAGTGATCAAAGTTAGTCATAAGAAGCTCCAAGGGTAGAATAGAAGCGTCAAGGACATCCACAAGGAAAACAAAACATAAGTATAGTCACTAGTATGAGAAATAGCTAAGGTGCAGAAGGTCCAACGAGTTCATAGTTGACAGAGGAGTAGAGGCAGGATGAGGAGAAATAATCTCCACCCACCACGAATATAATAAGAAGTAGAGAGGTGCTTCAAACATTGAGATATGCTCATGATTTCGTGGGAGCTACTAGGGCGAGCACCAGAGAGCACAAACAACTAGACAAGTAAAATGCATTGGTGATATAGGTCATTAATAGGGAACCTTACAGCTATTATCACGCTACACAAAATCAAGTGTGGTAGGATGCCTTGGTGGAGGAGTATAACTCCATCACGATTAATGATGTATGGGAGGTCGTGGATAGACTAGTGGATAGGGAAGTGTTGGCTCCAGATGGATCTACAAAATTAAGTACGTTGTGAACAACAACATGGAGAAGTATAAGGAAAGGTTCATGGCCAAGGAGTATTTATAGAACAAACGAATAGATGATGAGGATACATTTTCTCCAGTGGCCAAATATATCTTTATTCGAGCAGTGATATCTCCAACAATGCAGATGGGATGGATTCACCAGATGGATGTTAAGATAAACTTATTGAACAAGGTTATGGAGGAGAAGGTGTGTATTGAACAATCAGAGGGTTTCGAGATTCATGAGAGAGGCACACTTGTGAAAATCAAAGAGAGAACTAGACATGCTCAAAAAATCTCCCAAGACATGGTATTGTCAAATAAACAACTACTTACAGTGGATAGGCTTTGTGAAGAGTGAAGCAAATTCTGATCTCTATTGTATGATGGTATGGGCTGAGCCACTCATCGTAGCTTTTTATGTGGATGATCGCTTCTTGGAAGAGTCATCAAGGTTCATAGGGGATAGTAAGAGGGAATTGGCATCATAATTTGAGATGAAGGCATTGGGACTAATGCATTACTCCCTAGGATTGGAGGTATGGGAGACGAACGTGGGGATCTTCCTTGGGAAAGGGAGATATACTATAGATAACTTAAATAATTTCAAGATGCAAGACCATATACCCATGTCTATTATAAACTAGGACAATATTGAGAGGGGGGGTGAACCAATATTGTAGGAATTTAAAAAATTTCTTTCACTTGTAATTATACTAGGACACCAATAAATACTTCAACAATTGATTCAAATTAAGATGAAAATATATAGCACAAGTATCCCAAAGAGAACACATAAATTATTTAAATCCTTTATTCAAATTACTTCACAAGGAAAGCTTCAACTTGCTATTAAAAAATTCTTTGGCTACAACCAATAGGAAACAACTACTCGATGATTTAATATCTACAAATGAATGGAGTTACAACCCCTAAGTTTATTAGCTTCTACTGAAAGGAGCTTCAACCCCTAGATATTTACCAACAACTACTAGAAGGAGCTATAACCATTGACTTGCAAGCTACAACTTGCATGACCTCAATGATTCATCTTTCACATAATTTTCATACTTAAATCATCAATAAAATCCATTTTACAAAGTAAATCAATTTGTCTCTAAAACATTCACCAATACCATCATTAGAAACAGATACATCGATATCTTATTACTGAGTAATTCACCATACTCACCAACAACATCAATCCATCTCACCCACATAGTTCCACACCTCCTGTTCCTTATCTTGCAAATTCAATTATGCATATAAATATTTTTGGATTGGAACTTTGATTATCTTGCTTTTGACTAGCTTGCATGAATGCTTTAATTTTTCCTTTGTCATAATCAAATTAAGTCATTTGCATATGATCTCTTCTAAATCACCTTACTTGTTTCTGTTTCTTCTTTGAGAAATTTTGAATTAAACTGCTCAATTTTTTCTATTTTATAATTTTTTAGAATTTAACAATGCCCCTTCAGTTTTGGTGAATCTCCAAACTTAGTGTTTTGGCCAAATTTGCCTCCAAACATATACATGCCTCTAATTTGAAATCTATCTTGTTCATTCCTTTATTTTAGAGATTTTGTGCTCTACTATTATGTTTGGCATAGCTACCAAATTTAAGTTTCTGACTCATTCATAAAAAATCCCAAAGGATTTTAAATAAAAATTGCTACCAAATAAACCTTTGTAGTCTCTTTTTTATATTGCCCCAAGGGATAATGTGGCACTACAATCACTCCGTGCCTTTGGTCACCAAAACATCAAAAATGTTTCAAGAACCATGACCTGGGCATGTTTTTCTGTCATTTAATAGAACCATTACCTATTGGCAAAGACTCCACCTCTCAGGCCTATTACCCTAGCCTCAATCCCTTGTGCACCTTTATTTTTCCTATGGAGTAGAGCCTCCCAGGATTTTCCTTTTGGGTTGTTGTCCTCTTGACATCACCAACACTATGTGGTGCCATCTGAATGATGAGACATGCCACTTAGATTTGGCCTACTAGGGTACCCAAAAACACCGAAATTTTTTGCCACATGTTCTATGTATTGACATCATGTAGACGTCATCATGGGCTACTACTTTACTGCTATGCATCCTCTAGAGAGGAGAGAGAAGAGGGTCCTGGGACTTTATGTTTTTCAACACATTTCTTTGTTAATGTTTATAATCAAAACCACCGGGTTCAAGCCCTTTTATGCCCCTACCACCCAACTCTTAATTATCCCAAGCAATTATAAACTGTATTGCACATTTATCTTCTAAGGAAGGACCTCTCGGGATGGGCATGCATCATCCCACACTTCAACACCCACACACACTTACGAAATATTCTTGGATTCTACCCGCCAAGATGAACTGGCAGTGAGACTTCATGCCAATAATAAAACCTTCTTCTACATGTTTCATGGCCACGTTTTCCTGTTGCCTATGCCATCCGAGGTGCTCCCTTATGCACTCAAATTTGATCCTACTAAGGAAGACTTATATCATGATTACATGTTATGTAAGGGCTCCACTGTGAGCCAATAAAAATGCTTCCTGCTACTTCATTGTCTGCCACATTTCCTGGGATTTGGATAGCTACTCTTCCAAGGAATTATTTGTGTTTGGGGAATGTGGAAAACTTATCTTGTTCCAAACATTCTCTAACCACTTTAGATATGCAATATTTGACTTTGGGGGACCCTTCTTTGATTGGCTCTAACTTATGATCTAGTTTTACCTTGCATATACCATTTGAATGCTCTTTCATAGCTCTATCCATTTGAGTGGGTGCCAACTATGTTTGAATAAATCTTATGGCTTCAAAGTCTCTACATCATGACCAACATTTCCTTTACCATTATTTGAGTTTTTATTTATTCTTCTTGTAGTCATATCTATTGTTTCCTTCATCCTAATCACCTTTTCCATTAAGGACAACACATTTCTAACATTACCTCCCTTTTGCATTAATGGCGACACCTTGATCAACCATAATAAACTCCGTCAAGAAACAAAGTGTGTATCATATTCTTCTCCTCATTTAGAATCCTTTCGATGGTGCTCCACATTTGTTTGAATTTATTATTTTGTTGTTTGATGACAAATATTACTATATGCATTTGTTTGAAGTTCTTATTCTGCTGTTTGATCACCTATATTACTCTCCCCCTTTAACATCAATGATAAAGACAATAAACATGAGATGAAGAGCTACTATGACATGACCGAACCTCCTAGGTCCCATTAAGGAAGTTGGGTTGGTAACTAATGACAATATGACCTTTCACAACATACTACAAATGCTATAGAACACTTAGGAGTTGATAAACCATCCCAAGTGGCCAAACCCTGAGTCGAACCCATCCTTCTTTTCCCTAGACTCTCAACCGCTCCCAGAGTAAGCCCTCCATGTGGTTGGAAGCCTCCAATCAAATGCACAAGCCCGCATCCATGCAGTTGCAATGTCTAGTTTAGAGCATGCGGTCCTAGATTCTAAGCCTAAATTCCAGGTCAGCCTCCAGACCACTACCCAAAATTTAGTGAGACTTTCTAGAATCAATAATGACATCAGTAAAATGCCATCCATATAAAAATTTACCTAACCAAAATTGACCATGACTGTCATTTCGTTAAACATATTGAAAACATTTAATATACAGGTCATGAATGCATATGTGAACATAGGGGTTTGAAAATTATTTGAGAATCACCAAGAAGGTCTAATTCCCTCTCATAATAGTTGAAATAACATTTGTTAGCTTATGCATTCATCAACCATTCATCAATTAATCAAAGATGTCAAGATCCATAACTAGAACCTGTTATGACACCATTCTTATAACCAACATATAACCAAAATAATAACTATGATAGAAGAACCATCAAAGCTACATAGTAACAAGTAAAAATAATCATGAAATACAAGAGGAAAATAACTCTTATTAACATATCCAAAAACCAACCAAGTTAGGGACTTCCATGTACCACTTGACCATAGATTGAATTGAACTAAATATTTCTTCCAGCCAATCACCCCTATGCCAAATTCCAAGCATGAATGTGGGACTCAAGACAAAAAAAACTAAGGCATCCTGGAGATTAAACCAACTTCACCCTTAGGGTTTATCATAATACCACCAAAACCAGTCAAGGGATTCCCAGGCCCAAATCAAGCACCTAAACAACCAGCCTTTACCGTAATCCCACCAAAACCAGTCAAGGGATTCCTAGTCCCAAAACAATAATATAAACCACCAGGCTTTACCACAATCCCACCAAAATTGGTCAAGGGATCACTAGGCCCTAAACAAGTTTGGATGCCTCAGAATTTATTCACCAATATCTTGAATATTTTTCCCATATCCACCCTCAGGATTTTCCACAATCCCACCAAAAGTAGACAAGGGATTCCTAGGCCCTATGGGAATTTTCCTGAGACCACCTCACCTGGTTCCAAAAATATCTGACAATCCAAAGCTCAACCAAATAAAAGAACGACATGACACCATGGCTATATGGAAAAGACAAGGTAAGGATGAAACCATTGTCACACCTGGAAAAACCCATGGCAATGATAACAAGAGAACAAAATACACACATGCATGTAACATGCATTCACCAAATAGCTAGGAAATCATACATGGAACCTATTACTTGTAAGCCTTCCTATTGAAGTTGCTTGATCCAACCTTCCTTACTTGTCCTTACTATGCCTTCCTTTCTCTAATGCTAGAGTTCTCCAATAATGCTCTAAGTGTGCAAGAGTATGAGACAATAGAGAGAGGTCCAAGCTAAAATTGACAAAAGGCTACAAACTGATCCTCAAAAGCCTTTTTCTTATTGAGGTCTCTATTTTCTTCAATTTCCTCTAATTTTCCTTCAAAATTGTGACCTTCCATCTCCATTTTCTCTTGTTTTCCTTTATTTTCATCAATAAAATGCCAATTAATGCCTCTTTTCCTTTTCCAATTACTTTTCCAATTTCCCTTAGCCATAATAAACTGAAGTGACACCCACTAGGATTTTCTTCCCAACATTCAGCTTGGAATACATGTCCCATGACCTTCGTCTTATTTTTTCATGATTAATTTTATTACATGAACTTTTAAATTGAGGCTATTACAATTTGTGTTAGCACTGTTGCGTGTAAAATTAAAGGCTCAATCATTAAAAATGGAAAATGAAACAATGGGAATTTTTTTCACAGTAATCACACAAATTTCAATTTTGTTTCAAACATTTTATAATCATTTTAACAATATGACTTTGGTGCTTTGTCTCTGGCCCATTCAACCACCGTGCAAACCTATTGTTGTAGCGTACGCTTTGATGCCCACTTGTAATATCCCATGGCTACCTATTTGGGTTCACATCAATGACAACATCACTATTACAAAAGGAGCATGAAAATACACACAAATTACGTAAACAAAAACACATTAACATGAAAGAGGTCCATAGACAACATAAAAAATATAACATGGAAACATAGTAAAATAGATGTCAAATAATCCATGAAACTTATCTCATTAACTCTTTGACTAGTTCTAAATAATGAACATGCCACCTAGCCATAGACCATGTTTCTACAAATACCTCAATAGTTAGTTACTCTTGAGCTAGGGCCATGAATTAACTTGGAAATGGATCCTCAAAGAAAGTAAATATCTAGTAAAAAATGCAAATAAAGTCAAGTTACCAAACTTGATAGCCTCGAACCAATAGGCTTATATCACCCATCAACCCCACACCCAAGTAGTGCACCCCCTCCTCTACACCTATAATCCCTCAGGATATGCCACTACCTTTGGGGTAACTATCTTAGCTGGAAAATTATTTCTAGTGTCTTGTGCCTCTAGGAGTTCGCACTTCCCTCACAACTCTCTAGGTACCCTCTAAGCCTTCACACAGGAAACATATTCCCTTACTAATTGATATCCAACTGGATAGGGGAACCACCTTTTATAAGCATGGTGCCCCTTTACTTTTAATTATAATAATATAATATACTTTCTCATAAGGATACTTTTCAATTCATGGAGTCCCAACCCCCCACACTCTTTTTTTCCCTCGGTATACAATGAATATTATATTTGCTAGTTTCATTGTCCTTATCACACTAGCACTCTAGCCTTAAACTTGTAAGTACTCTTACCCTCTAGCCTAACGCATTATACATATGTAGGAATGTTAGGCTTAAAACATATTTGTACAAATAAAGGTATGTAGACCCTAATAGAACATGGCTGACTAGCTTAAGTGTTACATGCACATATTATAATTCAAGGATTAAGTTGGGGTATTAAAAATGCTAAAGTTGAAATAGAAAGGGAAACCAAAGTTGATGAACGTATCCAACACATCCAACAAAAATTCCATGATATCAAACATAAACCTAATGTCAAGTACAAGCAGTGACATGACAAGCACAACGTTCCACATAAGTTTCAAGTTCGTGATAAGTTATGGTTACATTTACAAAAAGAATGGCTTAGAAGCACCCACAGGAAGCTCAAACCACTTAGATTTGGGCCTTACATAATCATAAAGGATGTGGGTGAAAATGTTTTTGAATGAAACATTACCCCTTTCCTTGGCTTGCACCTAGTATTTTATATGGAGCTGCTTCAACAATATTTTCCACCTTTGTTGGACACCTTAGAGTTAGTCGAGCAATTGGCCCCCGTTGAACAAAACCTTGAATGCATCGAATAGGTTGCAGTAGATCGAATCATGAACACCAAGTCAAAGGATACCCACCAATAACTCATATAACTCTATAAGGTTGTCAAAGCCGAGAAACTTTTTCATGAAGGAAACTGCCTTACCAAGAGCCAAATTGATTAGAAGTTTCTCCATTTGCTGAGGGAACTTGAAATAATGTATTCAGTTGCTTCCTAAGGGGGATGAAAAATCTAGGTGGATATTGGTCACCACCAACCTCTTCCACTGTCTTAATGGTTCATCTTGGTAATTTTTCTATTATATTTGGGTCCCAAACTTCTAAGGCTATTTTGAGGCCCTAAATGATGATTTTTTGCAATTTGGGGGACTATGGGTTATGATGACACACCTTGGCCTTAACTGAAAGTTGTACTATTTAGATAGTTCTTTCGAATGAGCTATCGTGCAACCCAAACAAATCTCTATTATATTCCTCTCTGAGTGTGTTCCATTTACTTTTTTGCATTTCATTTCATTCCTTGTATGACTCAAATCAATGTTGATGTTTCACAATAATATTTCTCCATGTTTAAGGTGGAAAATAAAATTTTCATATTCCTGATTCACATGTTTTTTAATATGATTGTAAAAAAATTTGATAATGCTTGGATGGGACTATAATATATTGAATTTAGAATGCTTGAGGGACTATCGGTTATGATGACACACCTTGGCCCGAACTGAAAGTTGTACTATTTAGATAGTTCTTTCCAATGAGCTATCATGCAACCCAAACAAATCTCTATTATATTCCTCTCTGAGTGTGTTCCATTTACTTTTTGCATTTCATTTCATTCCTTGTATGACTCAAATCAATGTTGATGTTTCACAATAACATTTTTCCATGTTTAAGGTGGAAAATAAAATTTTCATATTCCTGATTCACATGTTTTTTAATATGATTGTAAAAAAATTCTAGAATGCTTGGATGGAACTATAATATATTGAATTTAGATAAATATTTATCATATATGAAATTCATAAATAACTTTCCTATCTATGAAATGGTTGATAAAAAATCCACTTTTTTTATCATCTCAACATATGAAATAAATTGAAACCAATATAAATATTTCTACAAAGGTTAACATTTTCCTTGATATCTCGAGTCATTTCAAGTCCATAATGCTTGTTTCATTCAATGGAAAGATCCCCCTTTTCATCATCCTCAAAAGGTTCAATATTGGGTTTAAATTTATCAACTTCCCTATCTTCATTGTATAAACATATCTTTGATGTTATATTTTTAGCATTGGAATGTCATTATTCATTTCAATCATTTCCTTGCCTCCTATATTTCCACGCCTTTCATCAATGGAAGAAGAAATGTTCATTGAAGTAGTGCCATTTCTATTGGACTATATGGATTTTTTCTTCTTCTTCCCTAATCTATATAAGAGCACTATAATATTTAGAGGAGTCTATTGTACCATTATTTTCATTGTTTCTATTTTCATCTCCCTAGAACCAAGGATGTAAGAATTTTATTTGGTGATTCACTAGATTTTCTATCATTCAAAGGTAGGCCAAAACTTCATTCATGTTTACTCTTACAAGTATTAAGTTGCAAAAAATCACTTCACTTGATATCATTCTTTCATATGATTGACTAAGATTAGAATTAAGTTTTGTAGTCATTTCCAAATCAAAGTCTTATATATTAAAAATTTTCCAAGACACCCTTTGCAGTTGGATATGGAACTACTTCCAATCTTCCTAGGCTTTTATGCTTTTAGTAATGTAAATTATTGGTGAAATTTTAGAATATGTATAACAACTTCTATTTGTATCATGGTGTCTAATTCAATGCTTTTAGCTTTAGAGTTCTTTTTCTCTAATGTTTCTAGAGTCACATATAATTCAAGCCTCATGTTTTCATCTGTAGTGATAAATTCTAGGACACTGATGTTAGCATTAGCATTCTTAGTGCCACACCCATTGAATTTATGACTAGTAAACTTCAAAAACTCTTGAGTCTTATTATTCATTAGTTATCCCTCTGAATGGTGATAAGTATTCTTAAAATTAAGAGTGCAACACTCAATGGAGCTAAAAGAGAGATGTGATTCTAATTAATGGAATTCCATTTCAGTTCTTTCTTTGGGAAGATCTACATGTCTTTTAGTATCATTATGCTTTGATTTGAAGCATTCATTGGCCTATCATTCATTTCCTCATGTACTTTACGAGACTTCCAACTATCATCACAAGAATTTTCAATTCCATGTGGCACTGTCTGATGCATTGTTTCTACTAATTTCTTGGTATTGATGTTGATATATTATAGTGGTTTCCAAAGCTGTATGGCCATTAATTGAGATAAAACCATTTCCTCTATTATTTAGCCACTCATGAAGACCATTCTGCCTTGAATTTGATTTTACATCGGCATCAACTGGCTTTGATGATAGTGGGTTACTATGAAGGGTTGTATCCTCACCACCACATGACTAATAATTAACATTATCTCCAGGATCTTATGTAAATTCCTTTTCAAATGATGATGCTCCAGTGTTACCATATGCTATCATTCCATTAATTGGTATATCCATTTCCTTCATGTTTCTTGTTGGTTTGCATGTAGTAGATAAAGGAGATTGATCAAGATGTTGAACAAAAAGTTCCCTTGGTTTTTGATGAACATGGAATCTACCCTTGGAGTGCTAGGTTCTTCCTCATTATCACTGAAAAATGATATCTTTGTAGTATCCTTCTTAGTATTTTCATGCCTTGGATTCACCAGAGATGTTGTCCTTACTTGAATAGGCTTTGGATTATTGGGAAAACTAGACACTTTCATATTGAACAAAAGGACAATCTACGTTAGTTCAACCAATAGATATCTGTGGCATTGCCAAAATAGTTCCAAATGTAATTTTTATAGCTTTTTGTGTAGTAACTATTATATTATGCTAAGCGGGTTTCCTAAATTTTCTCTGTGAAAAATCTAGAGCTGATATGCCACTAAAACCACTATAATTAGTTTGTTACGATTGGTAGAAACTATCAAAAGAAAATGCAACTTTTATCTGGGAAGGATTGGATGTTTGAAAGCCATTAAACAATCAAGGATGTGAGTATACAAGGCTTGATAACTTGCTATGGTACATAAATGATGATGTAATGATAGAAAATAGGTTGCTCCCAAAAGCAGGATTGCTTTAGCCAAAACTTGGTGTTGAATGATCAATTGATGGCATGCATTCACCAAAAGTTGGAGTTTATTATATAAATTCTAGTGTGGAATGTTGAAAGAATCTATATGACTGAGTACTTCCAAGAGTTGTTCTTGATCTAAATGAAGGAGATGCCCCTAATAATCGGGTTGAACCAAAAATAGATGTAAGTTGAGATGGTTGACCAAAGGGTGATAACTCCAGCTTTTTTTCCTCCATTGAAATTTCCTGTGACTCATCAACTAAACACTAGAATATAACATCACTGGATGAATTATGTCCATTTGATAAACATTCTTCAAATTCATCACTCCCAAATTTATTTTGGTCCCCGTCACTATTATGGAGAGAATATTTTGAGTTTCCCGTAGCACTAGTTTTAAGAGATTGATTACTTTTATTCTTATTAGGAGGGTATAGCCATGAAGTTTTATCTAGGTTTTCCTTCATCCATGCTTTCATTTATTCTCTCATTTCTATATCGTACTTGACATGACCTTCAAATGGTTTCAAAATCTATATGGTCTGCTTCCCCAAGGGGAAGACTAATGCTTGCTGCCACATTTTGACATAACCTTCCAGGATAGCAGGAGAACCAACTCTGATACCAATGTAATGTCCCTAGGGAAATTTCCCCATAGGTTTTTAAGAGCATAAGAGAATAATGCACATTTATCATAATACCCCTTGATTCAATTCAACACAAAATAACGAGTGCATAATAATAAACTGGTAGTTGTTTGTTTTAGAAACTCTAAACATAAAAAATATTTTACAACTTCCAAAATTCACTTCCTAGAACTATTATAGTGCCAAAAATTAAGAACAATAATATTCCTTTCATAGGTATCTATAGCATGAGTGAAGAAATACTAGCTTATAGCTTCCTTGTGCTACTGTTCTATATACCTACTTGACATAACTTACTTTCTACCTACTCTAATCATGTTTATTTCATTGTCTATACCTTGAATGTTCCTACAATGTGAACCACCAACTACCATGGATGATACTTGTGATCTCTAGTTAGATTGATTTTGTTAAAGTATATCGAATTCAACCATTCTATCATGGGAGAATACGATCAAAGAATTTCTCCTGCAAATTTGATCCTTAAGGGAGCTCACTACTAAAATTTACTCCTTCACAACCTGGTTCATATGGGCCACATGCCTTAGTTGTCTATTCCAATGATATTTTGCAGAGGAATGCACAAATCACCCAAATGAGGGTTTTGTGTCCTAATTTGCTTCAGGTTGAACCCCTAAACATCAAGTGAACCTTCCTCTTGATGGAATTAGCGCCTCAATAAGGTCTTGATGTTCCAAACATGACCCTAGCTTCCTCAGCTCCTCTCAACCACTTTTTTGGTGACCTAAACCACAAAAAACCAACATAATATTTGTTGTCTTCAAATCTACTCAATCTATTTTGATGACCAAATAAACCACCAAAAATTCACTCCTTTATTTCAAAATAACATTAGAGATGTCTCAAAATATTATGTTGTAATAAAGTGAATAGAGAAATAGAGAGAGGATTACCTATGGTGGGATCACCACCACCAAAACCAATCAAAATAAGAAGGGGTCTTGAAATGCTTAGAGCCTTAGCTCAAAAATATAAATATCCAATCCAATGATGAGAAAGTGATTTATACTCTCTCTTATTTATAGATTCCTTATGGGGTATCTTCTCCTTAATTTAATGTGAGGGGTTACAAGTTTACCCCCAATTTTTGACTTCCTTCACAATTTGTTCCCTAGTTACATCAAATTTACCAAATGCTGCTCCAAAACATTGGATAATGGGTTCCCCCTTTATCATTGAAAATAACATATGGCATTGGATAGGATATTTTGTCCTCCCTAGGGAAATTAACCAATAGGGAGCACTACACATATAAAGAAGTTTTGTGATTTTCTCCCGTGAAGCTTTCCATGTATATCTTGTGTTACTTGCTCAATTTATAATATTGATGTCCTATGTTGTTTGCAAGGAATTAAATAAGTATAAATTGTCATTATATTGATTCACCTCCCATCTCAGTATAATTATACATTCTTCTCAAAGGAAATGGGTTTCTTTTGTTCCCTTAGAATTCTATAAGGGTTTCCTTATTTGTTTTGCAACATCGTATAACTCCCATAACTCATGATGGAACCTCCACCCATTAAAAACTATTCATGACCAAGAATTACTCCACAACAACAAGAATATCTACAACTATTATAATGAGCATTGTACTAATATGTGGTTTTTAACTTATCCATGCACAAATGTCATCAATTTCACCATAGGAAAGGAATTTCTTGAATCAATAACATAACTACTTTCTCCAGTTTCATAGTATCTAGTAAATTCCAACCCTAAAGGTTCCAATTTTCAAAGTGGCATGATATTATTGGTAGTTCCTCTATCAACCATGCAATCATGAAGAAAAAACCATGGTTTTAAAGATAAATATATAAAGGAAACACTTTACCTCTTACTCTCAATAGAAAGTAATTTGGTCTTTGGTAGCTACCAACTAAGGTTTCTTCAATTTTTGAACTTGGTGAACTCGTATTGTCAAAAACCTTAATAAGGTTCTCCTTTTCTTGAGGAATCTTAATTACCTAAAGAAAAGAAAGGGTTATTTTCACTTTCAAAATCTCATATAATATATTATAAGATATATTTGTTATATCTACATGATACTTTGTTGATTATGCAGTGACTTGTTAAAATGTTGATTGAGAACCATTATTGACAAATTTCCCTTTGTCAACTTGATTTCTTGCTTTGAATTTATTTATTTTAGCTATTGTCTGGACCAAGTTCTTCTTAATTTCATCAAAATTTTCTTGTTTAACAAAATCACTTTAAGTGAAGATCTACACATTTTCTTCAGATTGCATGGATTCTAATATTTAAGAATTGTTAATCTTTTCATTTTTTTGGGGTTCTAAATATTCTTAAATTTTTTTGAATACATAATTTTCTTATAAGACAATTATATATGGATTTGTCACCCCACATGCTCTTGACCTATGTTATTTAGCTCTTTGATTTCGATCACCTCATTCTCTTATATCTAGTAGCATTGATATTTCAATATGTGAAACTATCAAGGGAAGATATTATCATTCCTTTTGAGACAATTAATTTCATTTTGTATTTGCAATATAGAGTTTTATTAAGTTTCATATTTACGTTTCTTGACATGTTCTTGAAATTTCTTGTACATCATTTATTACATTTGGAGGTTGTCCTTGAAAAATATATGTTCCAACTCATTGTTATTTCTATAGATTTGATGAAGAGGAGATTCAAGAAGATAGTGCTAGCCTAAATACATGTCTTTTGACACATCCAAGGATGTTTTTTGGGTCAGCATTACTTTCAATCATATCTTTCTCCAATGTACATAACCTTTTTTTTTATTTCTTCTTATAAAGTATCAATTTTGGAACTATTTGATAACATATTTCACACTCGAATGCATCACATTAAAATAACATGCAAATACCACTGGGTCATTTAGACATGATCTCAAGAATTTGTTGTAAAGTCTAAAAGAATTGGATACTAAAATCCTCGATTCTCCCATTCTTGTGAAGAGGGATTTGAGTAAACTTTGTAATAAATTTATGATATTAAACTACCTAATCATATATTGACATAAATACTTGTTCCATATCATTGAAAGAAGAAATTATTTTGGAAAGTAGCAAAAGATACCAATCATATACTGGTCTGATCAAAGTCTACAAAAAAACTTTGACCATAACATCATCATGTTGAATTAAATAAATATCACATATAGTCAAGAACTAATTGACATATTTATTTGGAACCATAACTGCATCACCACTAAATAAAATAAGAACCCCTAGAGGAAGTACCATAAAAGGGTGTCTCTCTCATCTAAGATTAAAAGGGATATATAATTGTCTTCTTTGATGGTTCCTTCTTGCATTATTTGATATATTCAATCCTCCTTCATTTGTTTTTTATTTCTATCCACATTCTTCTCCATATTCCATTGTATATTCATTTGTTTATATAAAATTCTATTGCAATAATCAAGCTTTTTAATTAATGTCTTTGAATTGTTTGAAGAAGTTCTCATCCACTACCTTTTCTTGGACCTTTGAAATTTTTAAGAGACATAAACATTTAGAATGATTTTTTTTTGTATTTGTATCTCTACAAGTCTTTCTTGTTGAACTATAACATGCAAAATTACTCAACAACTTATTCATTCTATGTAGGTTGTAAGATCGGGCCATACAACTAATGTAGCACACTACTTTGTGCTTCAATTGTGTTTGGTAATTGGATTTGAACTGGATTTTAACGAGTCATAGAAAATTTACTAGTCTTAGAAAAAATATTTTTGTCTAGACCCCAATATGGTTTCTAGTGAATGTTCATCATTGTTATTTCTCAAAATCTCAAATATAACATTCCTAGGAAAGACCTTCCACCCTTGTTTTTTTAGAGTTGGAACTTATATTTATCAAACAGTATAAAAATTTTTTGGGTGGTAGCACAACTGGAAAAAAGCATGTTGGTAATCCATTATGTATAAAAGTGATCGAAAGTTCAATACCTTTGCACATGTCTCACTACCCGAACTTACAACAAGAAAAAAAAACAAACAAACAAAACAAAAAACAAAAAATACAATTTTTTTTTTGAAAAAATACACAAAAGAAATATCTTTGGATATGACCAAGCCTTAGATATTCACAATAGTATGACACAACGTGAATAAAAACATGAATAAAGTTGAATATCATTGATTTCCATTACAATTACAAAAAAAATAATCACAGATTTAGATAGATAGAAATAATCATGGAATGCATTTCTACATAACTTTAAAAGATAATTGCATTTAGAGCTACATGAATTAAAGGAGTTATACACTTGCATTATTAAGCTTAAAACTCAATGTCAAAATACCACACTATACATGAACTCCTAGTAGCTCTCTAAGGAGCCTTTCAAAAAATATATAGATGTTTAAGATTTTGTAATGTATAACAAATTAAAATGTATATTTCTATTTAAGGATAGGGATTTGGCTCTCATGAACCATATAAATAATAAAAATACTTGGAAGAGAAACGAAACTACATTTAGGAATCAACCATGATTCTTGTAAAACTCTAGAGCTAATAATTTTAAATGATTAGTAAGTCAGAAGAAAAGGTGCGGTGGAGGGGGTTGGAAAGGGGGAAACAAGACAATTCACTTACAATATTAGAAAAATAATACATTTCCTCTATTGAAGACCTCCTCAATTGAAATAATGGATTCTCATTGAAGACAAATTCACTGGAACTATCGATGTGTCATTTTGAATTCATTAGACCTTCTAGAGCATAGTTGAGCCATTATTTGATGTAATCTCATAATAGTACAAAAATCACTTGTTCCTATACCAAGACTTCAAATTGTTGATCTTGAATTTCATTTAAATCATATCCACCTTGAAGTACTACTTGTAATTGGCCATTGTTTCCATTTATGAAATGAATTAATCATATTTCATTTTTTTCTTTATGAAAATCAACAAATTTATTGAATCCATCACTGCATGTGACCTTTAGTACATCAACACATCCTTGCCTTTCCCTCACATTAATAATATTGTACAAATAATCAAATGGGGACCCTCCAACTCCTTAGCAACCTCAATTAGCTTAAAAAATAGATCATTTCTCTTTATTTTAATGTTGTCACAATTAGAAGCCCACTAGTGGTAGCTCAATTAGAAATCATCATGTTATGAAAGGTGATGCAAAGAAAGAGATTCAATGTTCAAATCCCCCATGTGCCAAGCCAAAAACAATTGTTGTCACATTTGGAAATTAATTCTCAAAGCCTGGTAATTATTTCCTTCTAAAAAGCCTTCAATTGATTTATTCTACTTGTGATACCAATTTATTTTATTTTCTTTTTGATTCATTCATAACTTAGACTTTCATAATAAATATAGTTAAAGCATCCTTATAGAATATCTCATCAATCTCTAAGTGATTTTTTAAATATTCAATGAGAGAATTAATTTTGATGGGTGTGGAGCGATAAAAAGGTGTCTTTTGAACTCCTAATTACCTTCACATTAATTATCAACCCAGGGACGACTTTTTATTTCAAGAGTGTACTCAGTCTGAGGCGGCTATTTACTCAAGAGTAATGTTTTGTAGTATAGTGCTTAAAAGCTACAAAAGTAAATGGTTGCATGTTTAAAACTTAACTACTTCAAAAGGCTAAATCACACCAAGCATTGCATCAGTCGAAGGTTCGGTAGCAATAACCCATCCTTTTCATAACTGATGAGAACAAATCTGAGGTCTGGGAGCTAGGTAGCAGATGCTGGGGCTCACTACAGCCTGAGATCGTCCTTGATGAATATAAATGAAATGGAAAATAAAGGAAATAACAATGAAATAGAACAGCACATCAGCCAAGGGTTTGGTGGCAATAACCTATCCCTTTCATAACTGATGGGAGCAGATCAGAGGTATGGGAGCCAAATAGCAGAAGCTGACACTCACTACAGCCTGAGTCTATCCTTAAGAAATGACAAGTAAAAGAAACAACAAATCAGCAATCTTGAAATAGACCAGCAATTGAAATGGAATAGCAATGCTAAAATACTAGAATTAAACAGCAATCTTAAATGGAACTGAACAGCAAAACTAAGTAATTAGAAGGACACAACAACTATAAATGTAATTGAATCAACAACCTATCAGCATGAACATTAATCACAGTTATTGAAGCAACAACAATCGTAGTTATAATTGAATAGTAACTTAATTGAACAACCATTGCAATTATAAATGAGCAGCAATTAAATGAACCATAGTCTTAATTAGATAGCGCAGCATTAGATCAGAATTATCAACAGGACATTTCAAGTTATAATTAATAATTCTATCACTGACACAATCCAATTATGATTTCAACGAAATGTTCATAAACAAAAGATTACTGAACAAACAATTTAAAGAAATGAAAAAGGAAATCAAACCATCACACGAAAGCAATTGTAAGGATATGATACACAGCAGCAACATACTCCACCAGAGGCTGGGTCCTTAGCCGCCAGCGGATGCTGCTGGTTTACTTGAGAATGAGAAGAATGAACAGTAACTTCCAAATCATTTATTAATCAGCCAATTGTGGAATCATTACAACAGCAAAAGCTTGAGAATTACAACATGCAACAATCCCTATCCTATCATGAATAATCCACCATCATTCTTCATCATTTTTCCATCATTTTTCATCTCCCAAAAATCATCCCATATCATCCTAAATCATCCTTATCTCTGATCTCTGTTTTCATTTAAATAGAGAGAGATCAGAGAGAAGTTACAATAAGGATAAGTAAAACATGATTCCTATTACAAAATTGGTTTGCTTCTAACCATTTGATCAACAAGAACAAGGCGAATTTGGCTTTGTAGCTGAGATTTGGAGGACGGCCGTAACAATAAATCTGAGAAAATCGTGCTCAAAGAACCCTGCGTTTCTCTCAATACAAGCCAAATTTGGGCAAACCGTTCTTAAATAAAGTTAATATGGTTCGTTCTGGACAAAACCCATGTTCCGGATTTTCCAGATTCTACTTCATTTGCTCGAAATCTCAACCGCAAAACCGTCACTTCTTATTCCAGCGAATTTCTGAGTTGGCACTTTTAATGATCAAATCTTCAATCTGGAAATTATCTTGGAGGCTAAAAATGGTGAATAATGCTACAACTGATTTATTAAAACTATCATTGATAAAATCATGCATAATCATCAATTTATTAGAAACAAAGGAGAATAAATAATATTCATTCATAGAAGCATAAATCATCATAAAATGGATTTATATAATAAATTATAATAAATGACATGATGAAGAATAAAAGAAATGGGTGGAATAAGTGTTCAAAAGTGATAATAATAATGGCATATTAACGGCCCAACATACCCCCACACTGAATATGTTGCATGTCCTCATGCAACGAAAACTGAATATATTGCATGTCCTCATGCAACCCAAAGACAAAAACCCATGTGTTAACCAAGCAATAAAAAATATGTTCGTCTCAGCTCATGAAATGGATAGAACAAATGAATTCTTCCTTAATTAATGAATATTCACTTTTAGTAATCTTGATGAAGGCATAACAATTTTTATATTGACATTCAACTATATGTATATATGAAGTTGCAACAAAATATAAGTAACAGCAAACTTCATTAACCATTTTCTCAAAAAGTACAAACCTACTTTTGTTGAAATTTGGCAAGTAAATTTATAATATATGAATGCCTTTATGATCCAAAAATCAGACTGTTTTGATGCACGGATCATGAGATATAAACAAAATGGCAGTAGGTGAGAGTGCATGATTTCCAAAATTTTATGAACCAATTTATCTTGAAATTGTCTGGGTTTGTATTAATAATATGTCTGTGTTTTCCAAAAATCACAAGAATTGAGTTCATAGCTTTAAAAATATTATGGAAATCAATTTCTACACTGAAATTGTATGCCTTAAATGAGAAAGAAAAATAGAAAATATCCATCATGCGTAGCAATTCCTCCCCCTCTTTGAAAAATTAGCATGCCCGCATGCGATGCTAGAAAACAAATAGAGGTGGTTGCCACTATCTGTTGAATTCTATGCTTGGTGTAAAACAACATGGAATAAGGGAGGTGTTGAGAATGAATAAGAATAGCAATGGATGATAAAGAATATGAATGACGTGGTCATAAGAAAGAAATGAAGGAACGCTCCCCTACACTCGGAAATGATATGCTGCTAAAAAAGGGGAAGTGGTAAAGATGTGAAATGAAGGATGATAAATAATGCTCAAAATGGATTTTCATTAAATTCTCCTAAATTCGTAATAAGTTAGAAAATTATGCTATTGTACCTCGAGTTTTACCGCCCAAAAGGAAAATGTGAAATGACATATATGGATTGGCAGGTGTTGAAGCTGAGTTGGTGCGGAAAGTGATGCAAAAGGTGGAATCTAGGTAAGCACACCATGTCTGAAGAATTGTTCACGTTCGCGAGCCTCTTCTGTTAAGTGCAATACTGTGGTCATGCTACGAATAGAATGCTGCCCATACTTGTTGTTCTCTTGTAAACAAAGCACTATTTTGCATACAATGTTCTTGAATCCATAGTGTTAGCTTTGAATAGCAACATATAAGATGCATGCAAAATTTCAATTAGAAAAACTTATGTATACATGCAAGACTAATATGTTGTCAAATCAACAAGGTATGGCAAAGTGCAGTAATCATATCGCATGCAATCCCATAATGCATACATTCCCCCCTCCAATTGGAAAATGGTTTCCATAACCATAAAGCATATGAAAGGGGTGGTGCTGACGGCAAGGCAATGGAATGAACAATATATCAGTAAGTGAAGCAGAGTACACTTATCAATGATAGGACGGTGAAAGTTATGGTTATATTGAGAGAAAAGTGTGTAAAGATAGTTATGAATAAGAGATAGGACGCTTTGGATTGATGATAGGTTATGCAAAACGAAAAAGGACAACAATATGCTAAAGATGCTTTACTGAGGGTATTCTAGCTGAAAATGATGTGAATGATCATAAAACAATTTCTCATGCATAAAGGTTCAAAATAGGGAAAAAGTTAAGGAAATAACTTCTCTGATAAAAAGAAAAAATAAGAAAAGGGTATTATAATAATAATTGACGATAAGATATAACTTCAATACCATAAGCAGAGCCGCTGCGGCCAGCAGGCGTCGATAGCCTCGGCAGGGTTGCTTTTTAACCCATATGAGCCAGGATCCTCAATTTATAAATGGAGAGTTACAGTTCTGTTCTACAAAAGAGATCAGTGTGCTGGCGTGGTAACCAGATAATCACACTGCCATTCACTGGAATGTAGCAAAAGTGATCAGGCTGGCTCGTGATGAGACCTCTTGTTCCAAGGATAATTTGGCTATCCAATGGATCATAACCCTGGTGTGGTGGCCATAATGGGAATGTCACTTTGTTACAACCTTATGAACATGGTAGGCTGGCTCGTAATGATACCCCCTATCCTCCATCTGCGAACAAAATTTTGTTGCTATTACATATTTTTATGATAAAATGAGGGAGGCTCAGTACTCCTTAAGAGTAGAGATGGTGGAAGAAGTTGAACATGTCAATAGAAAAATATACCCATAATCTCATTTATTACAGACAGAGAAGATTATAACCAGGAAGGGTGGAACCAGCATGGTATTAAGATGATCAATCAATATCATGTTCAACAAAAAACAATGCAGTAAAGTAGTATATAAATAATTGTGTCCCTTTTGAAAATAAGCTATCATCAAGGAGTTGTCCCGTTAAAGATCATAACGTGAATGATATTAACTCGCTTCAATAGAATCCATAATTCTTGTCCTTATAAAAGTAGTGTACTTCATGCCATGAAAGGGAATCAGTAAAATGTGGTTGACATGAACGAGGAATAATCCCACAAGAAGAAGGAAAGGGTTGCTCTCAAAAATATTCCCAAAGTGTTGCTCTTTTGAAGGAACAGCGAAAACACTCAAAAAGTGGTGTTCCGTGTACGGAACAGCAAAGGAAATGCACACAAAAAAAAAGCAAAAATACACACACACACACAAAAGTGTGAAAATGCGAATGTCGTTCCTTTGGAAAAAGGAACAGCAAAAACTAAAAGTGTCGTTCCTTTCGAAAATGAACAGCAAAAATCAGAAGTGTCATTCCTTTGGAAAAGGAACAGCAAAAACGCAAGTGCCGTTCCTTTGGAAAAGGAACAGCAAAAATGAAAGTGTCGTTCCTTTGGAAAAGGAACAGCAAAAACGCAAGTGTCATTCCTTTGGAAAAGGAACAAAAAAATCAAAAGTGCCGCTTCTTTGGAAAAGGAACAGCAAAAATGCAAGTGCCGTTCCTTTGGAAAAGGAACAGCAAAAATGCAAGTGTCATTCCTTTGGAAAATGAACAACAAAAAAATGAAAAGTGTCGTTCCTTTGGAAAAGGAACAGCAAAAACGTAAGTGTTGTTCCTTTGGAAAAGGAACAACAAAAACGCAAGTGTTGTTCCTTTGGAAAAGGAACAATAAAAATGAAAAGTGACGTTCTTTTGGAAAAGGAACAACAAAAATGAAAAGTGCAGAAGTGTTGTTCCATTAGAAAAGGAACAACAAAACGTGAAAGTGCAGAAGTGCTGTTCAATTCGAAAAGGAACAACAAAATGTGAAAGTGCAGAAGTGTTGTTCCATTCGGAAAGGAACAACAAAACGTGAAAGTGCAGAAGTGTTGTTCCATTTGAAAAGGAACAACAAAACGTGAAAGTGCAGAAGTGTTGTTCCATTCAGAAAGGAACATCAAAACGTGAAAGTGCAGAAGTGTTGTTCCATTCGAAAATGAACAGCAAAATGTGAAAGTGTTGTTCCATTCAGAAAGGAATAACAAAACGTGAAAGTGCAGAAGTGTTGTTCCATTCGAAAAGGAACAGCAAAATGTGAAAGTGCAGAAGTGCTATTCCATTCGAAAAGGAACAACAAAACGTGAAAGTGCAGAAGTGTTGTTCCATTCGAAAAGGAACAGCAAAACGTGAAAGTGCAGAAGTGTTGTTCCATTCAAAAAGGAACAACAAAACGTGAAAGTGCAGAAGTGCTGTTCCATTCGAAAAGGAACAACAAAACGTGAAAGTGCAGAAGTGTTGTTCCATTCGAAAAGGAACAGAAAAATGTGAAATTGCAGAAGTGTTGTTCCATTCGAAAAGGAACAGCAAAACGTGAAAGTGTTGTTCCATTCAGAAAGGAACAGCAAAACGTGAAAGTGCAGAAGTGCTGTTCAATTCGAAAAGGAACAGCAAAACGTGAAAGTGCATAAGTGTTGTTCCATTCGAAAATGAACAGCAAAACGTGAAACTGCAGAAGTGCTGTTCCATTCAGAAAGGAACAGCAAAATGTGAAAGTGCAGAAGTGTTGTTCCATTCGAAAAGGAACAACAAAATGGACAATCATAAAATGCAAACATGCAAAAAACCAAATTAGCTGTTCACGGCATTGATGCTGAGGATGAGTTACACTTTGAATGAAGCAACACCTGAAACACAAAATATAAGAAATATCAGAAAAGAAACAACGTTTTATTTAAAAACAATATGTAAATAACTAAATTAATTTACAACAACTATGATATTATAAAAAAAAAATTGATCTTTTTTGAAAAATGCTTTGGCAGCAGTGACAAGACATGAATCTTCAAATCGAAATCAATTCTTCATTTGTTTTATTATGAATCCGTTGGATAATGAGTTGGATAAAATTCCTTTGTTTTATAAAAATTTCTTTGAAAAATTACTCGTCCATAAATTGACCTTCTTTATTTTCCCAGGACCTGCAAAAAACGAGTGTCTACCTGCAATAAAACATTCAATCATGGAGAAAGAGAGGTGATCGGGCTCCCCTAATCCAAGAATTATGCAAAAAAAAACAAGTAGTTACTCTGTATAACAAATCCATTGAGAAAATAACAAAGTAAAATTTATCTGTCACTTGCGGGAGAGCAGTGGCCAATCATGCTAGCCCGCAGTGTTTTAATCACAACTTCTTTGTTTTTCGTCGAAATTGAGTGATTCCAAAGCAAAATGAGAGTTAATTCAAAGGGTTATCTCCAGTAGCAACAGGTTTTAAAAATTCAATGCTATGATATGTCAAATTTGTTTAGAACAACCTGCATAATAGAGTCATTTTCGATTACCAAATCTAGACCAACGATTGATATTTCAAGCATAGATTATTCGTTTGATGTCGGATTCAAATGATTCAAATTGGAAATGAAATTAGATTCATTTATGTATCTCAAATAGAAACATGTTTTGAAGAAAAGAGGAATTGATAGGTCAAATACTGTAAGGAACAGCCAGAAAGACATAATTTTAAGAGTGCTGATTTACAATAGACAATCAGTATTTTGATCATAACTTCTCCATACGATATCAAAAATGCGTGATTCCAATTGCATTGTAAACTAGATTCATAGGGGAATCTACCATAGAAACAGGTTTTAAAAATTCATTCATTTAGGCCTCCAAAACCTGACTGTCCCAACTCTGTTCCTGAGCTACCCGCTAGACATCCGGTCAATGTTTTGGTTCTAACATTTTCGTTTCAAATCCAAATTGAGTGATTCAAATTGGGTTAGAAAGTAGAAATCAAGGGCCACCTAGGGTGGAAACAGGTTTTTAAAATATTCACTTTTGGTCCCTCAAAACATGACTGTCCCGACTGTTTTTCCAGGAAGTTCATCAAGCCCGCAAGCCAAAAAAATGATATTTAAGCATTTTTTCAAATTGATGATAAAGATGAATATAAGTGTTTGTAGAATTTTTATTTCCATTGTAAATCATATACATACACAAATGAATTAAAAAAATTATCACCAATGTTGATTTGCATAACATGTTGCAACAGAAAAACACTAGTTTTTACATAAAAAACAAAATGCATTTATTTATTCCCTTATTTATTTTATTTTCTACACTAACCTATTTTGATTTGAAAAATGAATATGACTACGTATATGAGTACTTCCAATGGAACCATTTTTTAAATAGGGCTTCATGTATGCACATACCCAAATTTGAAAAATGCATATTAATGAATATTAGGGTATGAGAAGCCAACTTCCCTTGAAAAGATGTTGTAAAAAATTGTTGAAGTATGGAGTGCCATTGCAAACAAGTGATGGAGTGAAGCCAATCTTCAATATATCCTTTACTTTCTTGATTTTCCATAGTCATCATACCATGAAGTTCTTGGACTTTTAAAATGACTTGTTGATGCATACTAAAAGAAACTTCATTTTTTCCCATAACTTCTACAATTTTTGAATTTGAAACATTCTGAATCTCATTGTAAATTTTCTCTAATGGCGCATGTGAGATAGAATGGGTGGGAAGGGTGGGTAAATTTAGAAGTTCAACATTGTAAGCATGTTGTACTGGTTTATTGTGGTGAGGGTGTGGAATTAGTTGAGCAGGAAAATGTGTAAAGAATGGAGCATTGTGATGATGTGTTTGGTTGGGTTGAGTGGATAAATTTGATATGCAAGTAGGATGTTGCAAAAGATCCGGTGGAGAATATGGAGAATGTGCTTGTGCTACAAGATGAGGGAGAGTAGTCATGCAATCATAAGGTGAACCGTGCCAAACTTGTAGACAAGATTGGTGGTTATATTGAAATTGACATGGCTTCCCTAACACATTAGTATTCCGTAATGGATTATGCAAGTAAGAGAATGGAGAAGAAGTGTTTTGAACCATACTTGTAGGCCATGATTTCCATGGTTTTGACTTTGTTGCAGCTTCCTCACCTCTTTGATATGCTACTTCCATCGTAGATAAGGAAGAGTGAGTATCTATGGGATGCTCCTTTCGGTCATGAGAGTAAAACACTTCATCAAATTCTTCATTTTTATGAACCTGCAAAACATCCAATTTTTCATTTAGAGAGCTAATAAAATCAACTTTAAAATTTTCAAATAAAACATTGATTTCAGCTCTTATGTCTCCTATTCTTGTAGCATATTTGGAAAGCAAAGAAAAAACATCTCTAGAATTCTTACCAGCCTTGAAGATTCCTCTTGAATACCTTATGCACAATTCACAAACATCATCATATGATAACTGAAAAACATCACCTTTTCCTATCAGATTTAAGAGTTCGAAAAATTCATCTTTGATCCCTTTAAGAAGGAGTGTTTTTAAGATCTCTTTTTCCAAATGCTTATGCTTTGATTTTTGAAGGTTATAATGAAATCGATATACATAATCCTCCAAACTTTCATCTTCCCCTTGTATCATACCGAAAATATCTTCGTTGGATTTGCAATAGTCTTGGTACTTCTTCAAGAATATGTTCTTCATGTCCTCCCATGGTTGGATGCAATTCCCACCTAGGCTCATGAACCATCGGAGAGCTGCTCCTTTTAGAGTAAGAGGAAACACTTTCAATCTTTGATCATTAGTACAATAATCATATCCTCTACAAAGTATTTCGAACTCAAATAAGAATGTATCTGGATTTTCATTTGTCAAGCCATGAAAATTTGGTAGAGGCAATGGGGGAATTATGTGCATTTGTGTCACTCCTCCTAGATCTTTGATAGGAAATTCAAAAGTAAAAATGTAATCCATTTCTTACCATAATAGAAGATGTTCTTCATGTGTTTCTTCGACGCCCCTTCTTCAAATGTTCCTGTCAATCGGTTAGTGAAATGGGTGGTGCTTACATCACCACTTGAGAGAAATCATGAGATTTGATTTTCAAAATTTCTATTTTTTTTTCTTTTAATTTATTCACACAAAAATTCAAACATCTATTTCTACCCAACAAAGCAACAACAAATATGTTAGGAAAGCAGACAGTGGAGCAGGGCTTTTACATGCTCCGCACGCAGGTTCTTACCTTCCGTTTTTAAGATCCAACTCTTCCCTAGCAGGCACTCATCAGATTCACACTACTCTTTAGAAATGGCTACACTCTCCCCGGCAACGGCGCCAAAATGTGGAGCGATAAAAAGGTGTCTTTTGAACTCCTAATTACCTTCACATTAATTATCAACCCAGGAACAACTTTTTATTTCAAGAGTGTACTCAGTCTGAGGTGGATATTTACTCAAGAGTAATGTTTTGTAGTATAGTGCTTAAAAGCTACAAAAGTAAATGGCTGCATGTCTAAAACTTAACTTCCTTAAAAGGCTAAATCACACCAAGCATTACATCAGTCAAAGTTTCGGTAGCAATAACCCATCCTTTTCATAACTGATGAGAACAAATCCGAGGTCTGGGAGCTAGGTAGCAGATGTTGGGGCTCACTACAGCCTGAGATCGTCCTTGATGAATATAAATGAAATGGCAAATAAAGGAAATAACAAAGAAATAGAACAGCACATCAGCCAAGGGTTTGGTGGCAATAACCTATCCCTTTCATAACTGATGGGAGCAGATTAGAGGTCTGGGAGCCAAATAGCAGAAGCTGACACTCACTACAGCCTGAGTCTGTCCTTAAGAAATGACAAGTAAATGAAACAACAAATCAGAAATCTTGAAATAGACCAGCAATTGAAATGGAATAGCAATGCTAAAATACTAGAATTAAACAGCAATCTTAAATGAAACTGAACAGCAAAACTAAGTAATTAGAAGGACACAGCAACTATAAATGTAATTGAATCAGCAACCTATCAGCATGAACATTAATCGCAGTTATTGAAGCAACAACAATCGTAGTTATAATTGAATAGTAACTTAATTGAACAACCATTGCAATTATAAATGAGCAGCAATTAGATGAACCATAGTCTTAATTAGATAGTGCAGAATTAGATCAGAATTATCAGCAGGACATTTCAAATTATAATTAATAATTCTATCACTGACACAATCCAATTATGATTTCAACGAAATGTTCATAAACAAAAGATTACTGAACAAACAATTTAAAGAAATGAAAAAGAAAATCAAACCATCACACGAAAGCAATTGTAAGGATATGATACACAGCAGCAGCGTACTCCACCAGAGGCTGGGCCCTTAGCCGCCAGCGGATGCTGCTGGGTTACTTCAGAATGAGAAGAATGAACAACAACTCCCAAATCATTTATTAATCAGCCAATTGTGGAATCATTACAACAACAAAAGCTTGAGAATTATAGCATGCAACAATCCCTATCCTATCATGAATAATCCACCATCATTCTTCATCATTTTTCCATCATTTTTCATCTCCCAAAAATCATCCCATATCATCCTAAATCATCCTTATCTCTGATCTCTGTTTTCATTTAAATAGAGAGAGATCAGAGAGAAGTTACAATAAGGATAAGTACAACATGATTCCTATTACAAAATTGGTTTGCTTCTAACCATTTGATCAACAAGAACAAGGCGAATTTGGCTTTGTAGCTGAGATTTGGAGGACAGCCGTAACAATAAATCTGAGAAAATCGTGCTCAAAGAACCCTGCGTTTCTCTCAGTAAAAGCCGAATTTGGGAAAACCGTTCTTAATAAGTTAATTGGGTCCGTTCTGGACAAAACCCATGTTTCAGATTTTCCAGATTCTGCTTCATTTGCTCGAAATCTCAACCGCAAAACCGTCACTTCTTATTCCAGCGAATTTCTGCGTTGGCACTTTTAATGATCAAATCTTCAATCTGGAAATTATCTTGGAGGCTAAAAATGGTGAATAATGCTACAAATAATTTATTAAAACTATCATTGATAAAATCATGCATAATCATCAATTTATTATAAATAAAGGAGAATAAATAATATTCATTCATAGAAGCATAAATCATCATAAAATGGATTTATATAATAAATTATAATAAATGACATGATGAAGAATAAAAGAAATGGGTGGAATAAGTGTTCAAAAGTGATAACAATAATGGCATATTAACAGCCCAACAATGGGAAAGTTGGTAGAATTCATAACTACTTCCTACACCTATATTATGTCAACCCTTTTATTTAGGTTATCTGATACATACTATCATATTCCTACTAATAAACTTGAAGCTACTCTAATTGATAGAGGGAAATGTTCCCTTAGGGCTTTTTGGGTTGAAACCCTAACAGACTGAAAGTTATCTATTCAAATAAACATACATTCATACAGCCATTATGCTATTATAAGCAAATTCTATGATAAGGGTATGCACCTTTGGTCCTACGTTTGAGAAGACCTTTAGGGTCCAAACCCTTCTTGGAGTTCCCTTCTTCTCTTTTGTCCTGCAAAACAATCAATTCAAAGAATACAGTAGTACATGGACAAAAAATTATAAATAAACCATCTTCATGTTATAAGGAAAGGTAGTTAGTTATGAAATCCAAACAACCATTTACATATGAATTCTAAACATGAATATCATTAACATAAAGAAGATTCATTTCGGGAACCAAGACATGTGTTTCTTTTATTATAGACAAATAAAGTACATAAAAAGGAATATTTTCACCTGAGTCACCTTCAGCAGGCTCCAAGCAAAGCTTCCTTCCGGATTCGTTCCAGCCTCAAGCCTCTAACAAAACTCCTTCCATGACTCTCTCCATGATGTCATAAATGGTGGATAAACATCAACACACAAGGAAACAAAGGTTTCCTGTACAAAAGGGGGGAAGTGCAGAAGGCACAAGGGACTTCAGACCTGGTCAAGGGAAAAATCTCAGCATAATAACCTTTCTCTCTCTTCTCTCCTCCCTTAGGCCTTCCCTTTGAGGTCTTTTTATACCATCTCCAAAGTAGTTTTTTAGTTAGGAGTTGGTTGGGAACAGTTGGGCCACGGGCACTAACAGGTGATCAGCAGGTAAAACCCGCGATCCCCGCCCGAAAATAAGGAGTTTTATATTTTTTAAAGTGTTTTAATACATACATGCGGGTTGGCTATACACATACCCGCGTATACACGCGTTTAACTCAGGGCAATGTCGCGTATAAGGGATAAAACACTGTTTTTTTAAATTTTAGGACCAGATCTGGAAGGAGGGGTTGCCCTAGGCCATGAGTACAACATCACAAACCATAAGAGTGAGATTTGGAGCTATAACAGATGCCCCATAATATATGAGGTCAGAAGGGGTATATGATGGCCGAAATATATTATGCGAGTACATGGAAAGGAAGTCTGTCAAAAAGCGAGGAGGACTTCACCAGAATTCAGCCTGCCAAGCCACCAGAGGAGATCAAAAAGAAACACTGTCTGAGGTGGGCATACCCATTCTGAGAAAAAGTAAAGAATGTCCGCATATCAAGTACAAGCGGATCCACTAAGTATACAAGTATAAATGACTGAAAGATACATAATGGATCATCTGATCATAATGAACAAGTACATGTTTGAATATCACATATAAGACTGTCAATGATGCTGAAAGATGCAACGGATCACTGATATCAAAGATTGATCCCCAAAAGGTACCAACTGAACATGATGGAATAGGATGGTACTACACTGCAAACTCAGGTGCCAGCATATAGAATGTCGCCATGACTGACTGCAACATATAAAGTGGAGTGGTATCAACTAGCAGCAACAGGAGCAACTGTCAAGTGAACCAATGAATGCTGATACAACCTGAGGTCTTCACCGACCACCGTGGTACATTTCTACACCATGGGAATAAATGATCTGAAGTCGACCATGTGAGAAATCGTTTGATTACCGGTCATTGATGTATACCGTTAACAAACGTGAGACTACTCATCGATAATGATAATGAGAGACAAGGTACCCATTACAATCTAACAAGTGTGAATAGATGAGCTGGAGTCGAACACCTGTAAGAATCTATCGATCAGGAGACAATGATGGTTTCCCACTGTCGATAGCGAAGGATCTGCTACTAATGACTACAAACCCCAAGGTACTGCCAAATGGACTCTAGATCTTTGCCCCAGAGCAATGAGTCGGAGTCGATAGGGAAATATCTGCTAGAAGGAAGGCATTAAGGCATCCTTCATCAATCTAGCGCGAGTGTAACCCGTAGGCCAATAATGTGGAAGGAATCGGACGAAAAAGATGTAGTAACCCAACCGAAGTACGTTTCCGGCGTACACAAGATGTGGCTAGCGCACGGAGAAACCCTCTGAACCAACCAATAATGAAAGCTGACACAGAGGCGAGGTATCCACCAATAGGGTCAAATGGAAACCAAGGTACTGCACGAATCCCAATGTGTGATAATGTAAGCTGATGTCGAACACAAGGGAAACCACTCAGTCAAAGACCCATGATACTGATCGATGCTGAGCACAAGGTAACCTATCAATAATGAAAATAGGGCCAAGGTGCAGCTCTGGGCCTGTCCTCAGAGCAATATGTCATCGTCGATAAGGACAAGACCTGCCAGCAAGAAGTTAATGGGGACTTTCTCAAACCGGCACGAGTAAAGGACCAATATAACTAATGTGATGATAGACATGACACTGACAACCAGGGATGGCTGACTGAAAAATGAGTCAAGAGACACCGCAGAGAGGCCGACTCGGGCTAACCTCCCTTGAACAAAAGCACGACTCAATGTGACTATGTGGCAGCATATGATGACTCTGTATAAGTTCGCCATGGAGGAGGCACGAACGAACCCCCCATATGATTGGAAGAGATAACCAATCGGTGGAGAACTGACTCAATAACAAGGTTATGGCGTACCTAAGTCAAACTAAATCCCACCCATATGGAGGAGACTTTGTTTTGAGTGCTTTGTTCAAGGGCGACACGACTGACTCTAGCTGCCAACAATAAATGGAAAAAATGTCCTGTTCCCGCTCTTTTTGGAATATTTAATTTTTTTGTCTTTTTCTATTAAGCTGGAAAAAGAATAAAAGAATGCTATGGTACAGCGGAAAGAACGAGTGTCGGTGAAACAGATGATCTAGTTCTTGGGAAAGGAACATTCCTATGCTCAATGCAGGGAGGTGAAAACTGGTCAGTGACACTCAAAGGTATGTTCCTTCCATGGGTCAAGGTGTGTCAAGCTGCAGAAGTCAAAGGTATGCAAGGTTGATTTTGCAGACGTCATGGTCAAAAGTTGGCTTAAATACGAGTCCAAGTGAAGCCAGCTCTAGGCCAAAAGGTGCAAGTGGTCAACATGCAATGCAGTAGTACAACTCAACACAAAGGAGCCTCTAGGGTATAAGGCCAGAACAAAGCGGAGAAGCCAAGAGGAATGAGTCTTCAACACATAAGTCATGGCGGACTACAGAGGACCCCCGAGCTTACTCAAATCGGAGCAGCATGAGCAACAAATGTTAGTGAGGTGCTAACTATGATGCCCATGTAAAGGATGGCTCTACCATCGTGTCATGATTTAAAGAATCGACGAGTGAAGATGGCTTACGAACCATAACACGATGGGATCGACCCTATGGCAGATGTATCAGTCAAATGGAGGCTAGTATGCATAATGCAACGGAAAAATCGTGTCCCTAACCTATATGCCAGTAAGAACACGATACCTGCCATGACGGGTCAGCAGTCATGGAACCGCCTCGAAACTGAAAATCATCCAAAATGTCCTGAAAAACAGACCAATCTCGACATTCCAAGCTCCCAAGTTAAAAGTCACATGAGGCCAAACAAAATAAAATTTTGAAAAAAATTTGCATTTTCAAAACTTATAAAAAGCATTTTGGACTCACCATTTTTACCATTTGAGTTTGAGAGCAAAAGATTTGGAGCAAAAGGAGCAAACTTCCCACAGCCAGATTCAACCGTTCAAACTTGTCGAAAACCTCCAGGTAACTCTTATACTTAGCTTGCAATTGATTGTGACTGGTTTTAAGATTTTTGATTGATGTTTCACCGTTGAACTTTTGTCCAAAATTTCCTCGCGGCGTATACGCGGGTTGATCATATTGAACCCGCATACACGCGGGCCCTATACGCGACTGTGTGCACAGGGACCCGCGTATACGCCGCGCAACATTTTTAAACAAAAAACTAACGGTCTTAAATCGATTTTTCTCAGGATGCCTGTCACGTGGCGTGAAAGAGAGCACGCAGCGGTAGACAATGAAGTTATGAACAGTCCAGAAGCATTAGATGCCCTACGGGGATGCGGTTTGCTTAAATTTTTCAAATTGCCAAATATGAAAGTGAACACGCGTCTGCTTGAGATGCTCATTAATTATTGGGATGTCGATGAGGAAGCTTTTATGATCGATCAGATGCCGCTCAGGGTAGAAGTGGAGGATATTTATTTTATCACGGGCCTTTCCCGAAGGGGAGAGGTAGTACAATCCCGGGGCAGGACATGGAGTGCCCTCTCGATAGAGGACTGTGTACAGATATACTGCCCAGGACATCCCAAGAAGGTTGGGAGCCAGATTTCCATCACACATGTGGCGAGTTTATCACTTAGGATAATCCTGTTTACCATGGATCGAGTGAACGGATCATCCTCTCTGCATCAGGCGTCATGGCAAAACATGAGTGTGGCAGTTGACTGTCTCACTACTGTGTTTGACTGGTGTACTCCTCTTCTGGCCATCATGAAGAGACAACTCTCTTCTATCAGGAGGGGTCAGACTAAAAACTTTGGATATGGGAGCATCTTGTGTACTTTCTTTTTCAAGAAGGTTCCCGCACTCCGCCCCAGGGTAGCAGTTTCCATCAGCACCCCACGCGATCCACGCATGGGCCGGTGGGCTGATCTGATGAAACGTCTGGGGGGTGGGGAGGTCCCAAGGACTACCTTTGATGATGACTTCTTCACCTGGTGGGATCAGCAGATCATTGTCGTGGATGACTACCCCTATGCTGGGCTGGATTTCCGAGGAGATCCTGATCTAGTGTTACCACCAAATGCAGCATGGGGCGAAATCGGTAAGATTTTTTATTTTATGATTTTTTGGATTTTTCAAATATAACAATGAATTTTGAAAAATATTTTTGATGAGATTCAAATGACTGATATGATGATCATGTTCCAGACATTGGGCCTATATGACCAGATGGATTCCCACGGCATGGACGGTGCGGCCGAGGAGCCGAAGAGGTGGCTGCTGATACAGAACGGGCTCTCTAAACAACGTTCAGCGACACTTGGCGAGATTGAGCTACCGAGTATCAATGGCCGTCATAGAGGACCTTCCTGAGGATATGCAGGGTCATGTGGTTGGCATGCCACGTGACTGGGTTCGCATTTTTCAGCGTGTGGCCAATGCTATAGTGACATACTTAGACACTCATCCTGAGCCGACGCATTAGATATGCCGGACATGATTATGGGCATTTGAGTCCCAATTTTGTATATTTTTTGCACACACATATGTACACTCGAGACGATTTACGATATATATATATATATACAGTTTGACTTTTTGATGCTTGATTTTATTATGATGAATGATTGATGTGCCAGTCTAATGCCTGATTAGCGATAGAATCAGCTAACCAATTATGAGATCTTGGAATGTGCAAATAATTAATATAAATAAATGATCTTTGCAACAACCTCACCCTTAAATACTAGCGATGTAAATATGTATCCCGTACCCGATAAATGTTATTTAATTGAGACACTATCAATTGAGAATCAAGATATACTACCAACGAGTCGATCCCATGAGAGATTGCCTCGGATAATAAATTAATAACAGCAGTATCCTCGGCCATATTGTTTGAAGTAGGACCGATGCACACGCCTCTTGATGCCATCAATTGACCAGTTGGATAATAGAGTACCCAAGCTGCGGAAGCAAGATTCCGAGTGTGCCGACTAGCACCATCGTCGAACCCAAAATAGACCAAATCATCCATCAACACCTGCCACAGCAGACCAAAAAGTGCTGATATCAGAAAAACTCTCGATGAAATATGTACAAATATACATAAAGTACAAAGAAGCCATTGCCTGACCAAAACTAAGCAAAGTACTTCTTTAGGTAGAGCCCGTTTCGGGGCTCCGCCATCTTGTGTCCCTCAAAGTCAATTAACTCATACGACCCTTTTTCTAAAACTCGTTTAATAATGAAAGGACCGTACCACATAGGCTTAAATTTTCCTGCCCCCAAGGCATATTTATCTTGGTCATAGACCAAGACAAGGTCACCTTCAGAAAAGACTCGAGGACGGATAGACTTATCATACTGGGTTTTAACCCTTTTCTTATGGGCCCCATTCATCATGGTGGCATCTCGACGCTGCCCATCGAGATGCTCCAAGTGAACTAGGCGCTCTTCGAGACTCGAAGTCTCAGGAAGAAGCTCAACAACCAACTTAAGAGATGGAATTTCACATTCAAACAGAAAGATAGATTCCATCCCATAAACCAACTGAAAAGGAGTAAAACCAGTAGATGTTTTGACGGAGGTTCGGTATGCCCAAAGAGCCGAATACAACATAATGTGCCAATTGGACCGATTTTTATCGATTGTCCGTTGGAGTATCGTCTTAAGAGTTTTATTGACTGCCTCGACCTGTCCATTGGCCTGAGGATAATAAGGGGACAAATGCTCCTGGAGGAAACCTAATTTAAGAGCCAATTCGGACATCAGTTGATTCTGGAAATGACTGCCATGGTCAGTGACAATCTCTCTTAGGATACCGAATCTTGAGATAACCTGATTGAAAAGAAACAAAGCTGCCGTGTCACTATCGTTCTTATAAGTAGGCATGGCCTCAGCCCACTTCGTAAAGTAGTCTACGCCCACGATAATGTACTTGTGATTTGCCGCTGAAGGCGGATTACAATTTGTAAAATTAATACCCCACTTAGTAAAGGGACTGACGGTGACAACGGGAAAAAGGGGAGCTGGATGCGCACACATCTTGCGAGTAAAAATTTGACATGGGTGACAGCGTTTGACCGCTTCCACACAGTCCTTAAAGAGTGAAGGCCAAAAATAGCCGGCACGTAAGATGCGCTGGGCTGTAGCAAGCCCTGATAAATGGCCCCCACAAGCTCCACTGTGGTAGTCATTGAGCACAAACTCTGCTTCCTCTAAGGTTAAACAACGTCGAAGGATGGAATCAACCCCTAGATGATATAATGTGTCAGCAATGATAACATAGTTTTTAGCCAGGTGACGTAGTTTTCGACGTTCATCCTTGGAGAAAGTAGAGGGAAACTTCGAAGTCTGGAGATAGACAATGATATCTCCATACCAGGGGTCGAGTGAAGAGATGAGGAATAAATGTTCATCGGGAAAACTTTCCTCATAAACAGTATCCTCTCCACAAGGAAGCTCAGAAATTAGCTCTGCAAAAACCATGGATTTTTTAGACTTGGCAGACAAGAACTCGAGATCGAATTCTTGAAAAATGACTATCCATCTATTATATTTGCTCCCAATCACTCACCTACTGAGGACAAATTGAAATGGATTGACCGCCGCTAAGACAAAAGTTTTACGTAGCAAGATATAATGACGGAGCCTCTGGACAACGTGGACAGCCGCCAAGGCAAACTTCTCAACCGGATAATAGCGGAGTTCAGGACCTATTAAGCCTCAGCTCAAATAATAAATCACGTGCTTGGTGAGAGCATCGTCCTCCTGAACTAGAACCATGCCAATGGTTGATTCTGCTGCGGCGAGATATAAAAGGAAGTCTCTACCATAATCCGGTGGACTCAAAAGCGGGGCAGAGACTAATGCCTTTTTCAAAGCATCAAACGACCGCTGCGCAAAGTCATCCCACACAAATGGAACTCCTTTCCATAGCAAACGCATAAACCCTTTAGTGATCTCGGCATAGTTTGCTATAAAAGGCCTTAAGAAATTAGCCTTCCCTTGAAGACTTTGAAGTTGTCGAATAGAGGACGGGGGAGGCAACTGAATTATTTCCTCAACCTTGAAGGGATCAACCCGAATCCCTTCATTGGACACGATGAACCCTAACAACCGACCGGACGTAACCGCAAAAACGCACGTGTTGGGATTCAACCGGATTTTATAAAAATGACATCGTTCAAAAACTAATCGAAGATGACTAGGATGATCAGTTCCCTTTCAAGAACGAGCAGCGAGATCATCCAAGTATGCCTCAATGACATGTTTGATGTCGTGGAAAGCATATGACATGGCCCGCTGAAAAGTGGCTCCAACATTTTTAAGACCAAAAGGCATCTTTCTATATGCAAAGGTACCCCAGGGACATATAAAAACTGTCTTATGTTGATCTTCAGGACGGATAGAAATTTGATTATAACCCGAAAAACCATCCATGAAGGAAAAAATTTGATTACCTGCACACTCGTCGATAATCTGATCAATGAATGGCGTGGGGTAATTATCTTTCGGATAAGCCTTGTTTAGGTCCCTAAAATCGATGCATACGCGGATTGTTCCTTGCTTTTTGTCCACAGGGACTGGATTAGAAACCCAATCAATAAGAGGAACAGGGTATATAAAACCCGCCCTTAGCAGCTTCTCAACCTCAGCTTTGATAGCTGCTGCTTTCCTAGGGTTAACCGGTCGAAGCCTTTGACGAACTGGTTTCGCGTTTTCATATGTCTTGATCTCATGTTGAACTATAGAAGGATCAATGCTATGCATTTCTTCATAAGACCAAGCAAATACATCACGATATTTCTTGAACAGGTCGATGTAAATTTGAATTTCTTCAAGGGAGCACTCAATTCCGATGAAGATATTCTCGATGACGTTAGGGTCCCTAGAGATGTTTATAGGTATCATTTTTGAAATTACCGACATATTACCTTCGACACGAATGTGTGCTGGAGCCAAAGGGTTTGACACCATACAAACATCACTAGTGAGGAGCTCGGAGAATCTAGATTCTACTTCCTGCAATGGAGGAAGAAAGTATGAACGATGGTGTAAGTTTTCCCAAGGTCGATTTATACCCATCATTACTTCGAGGATTGCTTCTTCAGAAGGTAAAACCAAATCTAAGCAGTCAAAGGCAGAGGTAGAATCAAGGCTCCAAGCCGGGGCCACATGACCATCTAACTCCTCTTCGGAAAAAGGAGTAGAATGGTTGTCTGCAGAGTCTACGATAGACTGATATCTAAGTTCAGCTGCAGATATAGGGAATGCCATTCTGTTGCTTGTCCTTCAACTAATGTGGTCGTAGGTGAAGGTAAGGTCCAAGGGTCTGAAAAATAACGAGTTCGAAAGAACTCTTCTCGAGGAGACTCCTTAGATGATGAAATAGCATTGATTTTAGCGAAAGGAGAGGGAAGATCAAATGTACCCATCAATGAGGAATACATCCCTACTCCTAAATTCTCAGTAGGTGGGTGAGGGTTATCCACTAAAGGGACAGTAGAGTCAGAGCTTGCTTGAGGATCGACTGGACAATAGTCCAATTGATCAACCTTAACGATTTTCCCCTCATGAGGAAAGCAAATGACACGAAACATAGTTGAAACAACGACATCCATCTCGTATACCCAATTCCTTCCTAATAGGAGATTATAGTCTAGGTTAGCGTCTACGACCTCTACTTCAATATTGACCACCTTTCCCCCAACACATATAGGAAAGGCCGGGATAATCCCATGCAGCTTATGAGAATGACCATCAAATGCAGTCAAGATGGTGGGTGAAGGAACAACCGAATGTGATCCAATATCCTTCCAGCATGACATCGACATGACGCATGTGGAAGCTCCTTCATCTATCACGGTGCGAAAAATATTGATTTTTCGGTATGTAGACTTTATTTGGAAAGCCATATGATGAGGGAGTCGCTTTTTGACATTTAACATGTCAAAAGTGAACACTAAAGAGTTAGCTGGATCGACTGCTCCAATTGCGGAGAGTAAAGCACTTCTCTGAGCCGGACACGACTGGAGAACCTCTAAAGCGGACATGGCGCACGGACTTTGAGCCAGATCCTCCACAATGGAGTAATTCTGGGCGGCCCTGACATTAGGATTAATCGTCGCGCGTTTAGCGGAACCTTTCGGTATCCGTGGTATAGTCTCGATAGGGGGTCGCTCAATATGAAGGTCAGCACTTCTGGGAACAGTCCTGTCCTTGGAAGTTTTGGCTGCACCATAATCACGTGACCGAGTAGCCACATGGACGTTAGAACCCATCATGAAAACATTTGACGATTTTTCCCCTTCCTGGTTGCCCCCAGCGAAGGTTCCAGGGTTTGAACTCGCGCCAGCAAGAAGTTGCTGCCCTTGGGGAAATGGGTTGGTTAACACAGCTTGAGAACTAGAAGTCCCTTGCTGTCCTAACAAGCGCTGCGCGTCTTCAATCTTAGGGAAGAGATGAGTTAGATGGTCTCCACTGCACAATTTGCATGGAAACTTGACTTTCTTTCTCGACTCATTTCTACCACCACCAGCGTTGTTGCCGGATTTATTTGCATCAAGCTTCCCATATGGTTCTTTTTCTTACCTCGTCCTTTCTTTTTCCCATTGGAATTTTGATTTCCTTTGGGGTTATCAGATTGGATGACATTTATTGAAGAAGTTTGGGAAGCGGGGGGATTAGATGATGTGACTTGGTTGTTAGAAGCAGCTTGCAAGGACAACTGCTACAATTGATTCAACAAGTTCACTATAGTTGTGTCTACTGACCCAACGATACCATCCGCATGTGGACCTGGCTTCGACTTAGCTACGTCAACTGTAGATCTAGGAGCATCTGGCAAGTATTTTTGTAGGATCCCAGACTGAGAGTAGATCAATTCTAATTGATGGGCCCTAAAAATGGCTTGCTCCTCAGAATAGACCCCAGACATGGAGACATCCTTGGAGATCTCAGGTTGTAACGACTTCAAAAACCACTCGAGACGGTACTCCAGAGGGATTTTGGCTTTAATGATCCTCTTTCTCCGTCTCCATTCCTGAATATGGTCAGAAATGTGGGTTGCCTTATCCTAACGAAAGGTGGCCAGAAGTTCAGTTCCGATGTCATAGCAGACAGGCAACTGGAAATGATTTAACAAAATGTTGGCTAAGTCAGCGAACGATGTAAAGCTACCCCCTGGCAACTCTATATACCATTTGGCCGCATTACCAGTCAAGGTGCACTGAAAGAGTCTCAACCTAATCGAGTCATCGATAAGGGAGTTAGATGAGCACCACAAATGGAATGTGGTTACATGGTCACCTGGGTCCTCACCACTCTTCCCTTTGAATTTTGGAATGTCCAAAGGGAGTTTGGTTGGGATCGGAGGCCAGGCCGGATTGTACTTGATTGGGTCATTTTTTAACTTAGTGAGATCTGGCAAGTTCAACGTTGCCAGAAACGGAAGCCTAGGAGGACCTTGGGGATTCCACCCAGATTGGGCAGAACTCCCAAAGCTCTGAAAAGATTGTCCTAGAATTTGGGAGGCACCAGGCTGCTCGAAGTAACTAGTAGAACCGACTGAACCAAAAGGCAAGCCTTGTGGTCCAGCAAAATTCGGAGTTTGACCAACTCCGGCCGTATAGCCTCCATAACCAGCAAAGTTTCCTCCTAAAGGATTGTAAGGAGTTGATAACCCCTGATACGGATTCCAAGCCGAAGCTAGGGGAGGAATACTTTGGAACGAACTAACCGTGGAGTATGGCCTATTCCCTTGTTGGCCGATAAACGGATTCCCGGTTCCCGCGTTACTAACCCCAGGGTTATTCCAACCTTGGAAAGGATTGCTGCTTTGTCCTACAGAAGAAAAAGGCATGGATCCTACCGTCGGGTTGGAATGTGGTATATGACCACTTCCAAAAGGAAAACCCTTGGAATGAAGTCGATCTGCCCATCATAGACGTAGCGGCACTAAACGGAACCGATGGAATACCCTGTGAGTGGGTGCCAAATGGGAAGAATCCAGTACCAAAAGCATTGGTTTGGGCATTTCCACTCGTGGACGGAATGGAGGTAGACCCAACTAAAGATGTGCTAGCAAAAGATCCAAACAAGGAAGCAGAGGAGATGGAAATGGTTCCCCCCCCCTTGCACCGATGTTGGGGTTTGCATAGTCGTAGCACTTGTAGAAGCCATGCTTCCAGTAGTGGTCATTGATGGTAAGTGCGTAGCGTAACCTGGACTTGACGGTCTATGCATCGGAGTCCCAACGTATTGCAATACGTCTAGATGACTAGATGGTAGTGGAGAATTTGGAGCCACTAACGACTCTGAAAGTTCTTCTACCTCTATGATATTCTCCGCTTGAAAGAGAACTCGAGAAAGGACTGGAGTGTCCCTCTCTTGTTCAAAAGTACCAGGCCTTGCTTGGTCGCTAATGCCCCTGAGAGGAGGATCAATCCCCGATGTGTCAACCGGTGTGGGACGGAACCCACCGGTAGTATTGCCTCTGCGCCTTCTAGGAGAAGGCTCTAAACTTGGTGGCGAAAGACCACGAAGTCTTCAAGACCGTCTAGGAGATCGGTCAGCCACTTTGAATTTTTTGTTATGACCTAAATAAAGACTCAAAAAATTGAAAGCTAGGCCACCTAGGAGCACAGAGCACACACTATAAAGTCCCTAAAGATACAGCCAGTCAAACAACTTCCAAGTATTTCCACTCCGAGTGATTAGGACCGGACACCAAAATACGAGAAAGTGAAATAAGGGGCCTTCCGAGGATAGTGTGGGATGATGAGGGCCCAGTCCTATCAGCGAAGGTACCAGAGGAAGTTACGCTGACCTCCTAACAACAGCCTGCGCCGATGCAAGCCCCCAAGCTTCGCAAGGGTGCCCTCCAGTAGTACTGTCGAGAGTGATGCAATGTCAACCTCAGGTGCCACGGGATTCCCCTCCGCAGCCACCTGTGCAGTTCCCTAGGAGCAGCAACTATGGATACCAACTCGTCGCAGAAGCCAGGCGGAACAGTCGTGAGGTAAGTTCAGACAAGTAGGAGAGGGGGTATCTCTCTTCCCTGTCTTCACAGACCCTCGTGCTTAACTCCCAGATCCGGAGCTTTCCTGGTCTTCCTAACGCTATTGGATTTTCTCTCGTTAGTCAGACTCCTATGTTTGATGTTTATATGGCCTTGGAGAGTTAACTCTCCACTTGCCTAATCCAAGGCCCTAATATCCTAATCTTGTTGGTGTAATCGACTAAAACAAAAAGTTCTAGTGAATTTTAGTTAGCGCTTGATTTTATTAGGCTGTTCTTTAAGTCACAAGGTAACGGAAGTGAAACTAGTGGTGTTTTTTGACGCAAAAGAAATTAATAAAAACTTAACTACATGCACATGCACTTTTTCGTTTTTCGATGAAGAGAAATTTCTATAGGGTTCAGAGGTACTTCTAATAAAACAAATTTTCCTTTTCTTTTCGTTAATACACAATTCACACTCACAAATGCTAACAAAGCTATTGTTACACTAAAATTTTTCACCATGACTATTTGCAGTTAGTATGGCTCCATCAACTGTCATACTGTCCTCCTTGGCAAGTCTCATACATCTGCTCTCCATGTCAAACACCAAGAAAAAGAGAAAGTCTTTAAAAATCTATATATCTCTGGGTACGCAGTTTCTCTTAGCCTTACCTGCATGTACGCACCTCAAGTTCACAATACCTGCGTACTTGTACGCTCTGTCTGTAAAGGGCTGGGTGCGTACTCCTGTAAAGGTCAAAAGGCGCAAGTTTCACTCCAAAAAAGTTACTTGTGGTCATTTCTAGAGCATTCTAGAAGCTTGTTTGACGTGTATGGAGCGCCTCCAGATGGTTCATGTATCCCTATGAAAGAGGAACTTATCCCATCAAGAGGGGAGCTATCCCATCCAAAGAGGGGCTTATCCCATTGATGGTGGACCTGATTAACTTCCTCTAGAGCACTATAAATACAGGCATTGGGCCAGAAGGAGGGGAGGTTGAAAGTTGAACATTCCTAAGGGTAGATGCTGCTGGAATTAGGACTCCCTTGTAAAGCTTGAGAGGAGAGATTCCCATCCTTTCCTAGCCTTATTTGGAAGTGGGTGAGCTGATCAAAGTAAAGGAAAACTCTTGCTGGACCCTAGGAGGGACCTGCACAACACCAAGGCTCAGGTTGTAATGGTTTCTTTTGTTTCCACTTAATGCAAATAAACTCATTTTTCTCAGTAGATTGTTATTCATGATTTGTTTCATATACTCCTTGGTCTGTATGATGAATATGTGTTATTTTATAAGTTTATAAGGTGCTATTTAATCTTTTGGTTTGTTAGTGAATGCAGGTTTCAAAGAGAAGGAGGAGCTCATCCAGATCGGCGAGGCTGGACTACTACAAAGCGTTGGACTAAAGGTATGTTATAATCACTTGATTACTTGTATTCTAAATGCATATTTAGAGAAAGGTAGTGTTTATTTGTCTTGTTTGTCACTAGAAAGCCTTAGCTTCTAGGGAGGTCAGTTTTGTCCGCAAAATTGACTCTTTCCGCATGACAAAATGGCGACCATACTAGGGAACTCCATTGATGTGAATGATTTTTCCTTTGTGTGAAACTTTGATTTGAGAAAATTCATTTGTTTTTTGGTTTTTGGCTGTTTGACTGTGTATTTGGGTGGGATAGCTTAGGGTTAAATCAGATTTTAGTTTTTCTTAGTTTTGCTAGAAGTACGCGGCCTCTGAGTTAAGCACAGTGCGTACCTGTACGCACTGCAGCTTTGTGCACAGAGCGTACACGCACCTGTGCAAACAGGTTGCCTGCGTACCCTGTCAAAATTGAGAAATTTTCAATTTTTTGCTTTTTGGCCTTCTAGATTTTGCTTTTAATTTGTTTTTTCTACCCAGATCCACTGGTTATCTGCCATAAATCTTCACCTAAGCTTGTTTCGTCAGTGTCAAGAGTTTTAGTGAAATTCATAGAGATTTTGCCCTAGGGTTTGATTTTTGCACTGGTCCTGTAGTGACTTTGGCTTTAGAAGTTGTAAAACCTTGGATCTCCCTGGTTTTGTTCAGTCTTCTTAGGAGTCGGGCCTTTCATAGAATCCACCCTTGTGAGAAACCTACCTTTGTGTTGTCTCTTTGCCGAATCTCGAAAAAGTTTGTTGATTGAACTTTGAATTTTATTCTTAAGAAAAAGAACAAAAGATTTTGATTTTTGTTTTTGACTGGTTTTTGATTCTGCATTAACTAGTCCTTAGTTAAATTTTGACTGAGTAAAACATCCTGGAATCATACTTGGTAGGCTTTTGCCTCATTAGATTTACTTTTAGGTGCATTTCTCTTGGATTTTCTTTTGTGTGAAATTGAGTTGATTTGATTGCCATAGATTTTTTTAACTTCGATTTCTGTTAAAGTAAGTTTTGCATGCTTTTTTAATATAGGGAAAAATACAAAAAAAAAACTCTTTTGAAGAAAAGTTTGCTTTGGTAGCATTTGAGTCTTTGAAAAGAAAAGGAATTTTTGTGAAGTAATTAGTGGTCATGTGTTGTATGTTTTGGAAAAGATAAAGAGTTTGTTTCTTTGATTTTCATTGCCAAGAAAGTTGTTTTTATATCCATTTTGCATTCTCCAACTCTCTTAGCTAGGGAATTCATTGAAAAAGAAAATTAGTATAAATCATCCTAAGTGCATCTTTTTAGTGGATTTGAGTCGAGTCTACACACCATCAGTTTCATCTCCGCTACCTTTTGTCTTAAAGAAAAGCCATAAAAATTAACGCTTAAAGTAAAATCAACTTAGTAACTTTTTATTTACTAGGGCTCTGAAACACCAATATAGATCAGGCTAGTGTCTTGGAGTAGGAGAGTAATTAACTCTCCAAGACAGTAAAACCAAACAAGTAGCTCATCTTGTGGTAGGATAAATCCAACTGTCTCATTTGTACTCTGGGAAAGCTCCTCTTAAAGGAGAAGCACGAGACCGTGTCCGAACCAGTGAGGGGATCAATCCTCCTTCATTGGAAAGACGCCAGATACGCACGTACTACAAACGGTAAACCTCGGATTATTGTCGAGGAGCCTGGGGTCACTTGTCGGTAAACCTTTGATTATTGTCAAGGAGCCGGCAAGGGGATTGAGCTTGTTACTCTGCCCTTGCGTGCTATCGGGTCGTAGACTGTTCCCCCAGGTATATTTGTTGCTGTTGGTAACCTTAGTGACCATTATCTTTAGGATTCTACCGAGGTGATGGTGGAGGGAAGATCCCACTGTACCTGAAGCAGACGTCGGCTAGACTCACTTCGATTTTCCGGGGGGTTCACTTCACTCGAGACGGTTAAAGTGGAGGAACTTGTGCTGGTCTATTCATTAAGTAGGTTGCCGGGGTAACTGTTCCACCCACCACTTCTGTACTGAATTCGGCGATGTTGGGCTTCATCACCAACTAGTGTTTTCGGTCCGGAAGGCTACTGTTTGTGTATGGTTTGACGCCCTAGATTCTTTAGGCATGTGCTTCGAATTTGTTTGGTTCTTTAGAGACTTTAGGTGGTTTGCTTTGAGATTTTACTTTTTTTGCGTGTGCAGTAGTTAAAAGTTTTTAACTGTGGCTGAATTACCGAGACAGTCCCGTAGACTTCGGGGCAAGTCTCCTGAGATTGTTACCGTGGCCGATTTGTTGAGGAAGTCCCGTAGACTTCGGGGCGAACCTCCTGAAGATGTCCCGGATCATTACGAAGGTTTGAAAGTCCTTGTAACTCCTAGTGGCAGTAAAGTAGGTTCACCTGAAGAAGGAGAGTCGTCGTTGGTAGTCCATCCAGATTACCAAGGTCTAGAAACAGGTTATAATCCTGAAGCTATTGCAGTTTCCGAGCTTGCTGGTAGTTTTTCATCTACTAGTGATATAGGCGAAGAACCTGAAATATCTGAACCTGTTACTCCAACTTCTAGTGCTCCTGATTCACCTAGGGTAGAAAGAGTCATCACCGAAAATCTTCCTGCTGGTTTGATAGCTATTGAAGAACTTGCTCCAGAAGAAGAATTTGGCATCTCTATCCTTGAAGATCAACCTACTATTGATCTAAGGGAGCGTGAATCCATATTTTACAGTCCTCCTAGAAGCACTACTTGGTATCTTTCGTTAACTAATTATTTAGACAACTCAGGGTCAAGTTTTTCTCCACCTCGTACTCCTTATCCGCCTGGAGGTATATATACTCCTGTAAATATGTCTGGTCAGTCGTCTATGTTTACTCAATCTCCTGAATCTTTCTTGTACGGCGGTCCTTCTGTTCCCTCTGGGTATCAGTCACTTTCTGGTACTTTTGCGGGAGCATCTCCTCAACCCATTGAACATGGGTTATTAGCTGGAAACAATGGTAATAAACCGTTGGGTGTAGGAGACATTTACATGATGTCAGGTTCAGTTCCTGGTTCTCAACCTCAAGGTGGCCAGTTACCGCCTGGGGGACAGCCTCAATTAACGCCTGGGGGGCAACCTCAAGGTACACAAATTGCGTCTGGGGGGCAACCTCAAGGACAGTATGTACCCATAGTACAATACATTCCTCAAGGTCAACCCCAGCCTCAATATATACCCCAAGGTCAACCTCAGTATCAATTCATAGCTCAAGGTCAACCCCAGTATCAGTATTTACCTTAAGGGTATCTACCTCAAGGTCAGTACTCGATTCAAGGTTATCAACCACCCCAAGGTCAATCTTATGTTCAAGGTACGGGAAATGTACCTTTCAATTATCAATCCTACCCTCAATCCGGTTATGGATCTCAATATCCTCAACCTGTCATGGGTCAATACCCCGGAATGAACATAGTGTGGGATCCATCGCAAGTTCAACAGGTATTACAGCCAAGTGTACAGTCGTCATCTCAAGCTGGACAACCTTTAGTTTCTGGTTCACCCCAGCAACCAGTACAGTCTAATGTTCAAACTTCTGTACCTTCGGTAGTTACTCAGTCGCCCATTGCACCTAGTACTCCATCTCAAACGATTGCTGTAACTACCGCAACATCTGTTCCTTCCACCACACTTACTTCTGGAGTATCGACACGTCCGGTTTCTACTGTCTCTGCAACTACTCCTCAGACATCTTTACCATTGTCTGGATCCACGATTCAAACTACGGTTCAAATGCCTGTAGGACAGCCTGGTTTAAGTACGGTTGTCACTAGTCAACCACAATTCACTTATCAACCGTACCAGGGACAGTACCAATACGGGCCTGCTGTCCAGCAGCCAGTTTACCAGTATCAACCGTATCCTGGGTACACTTATCAACAACCTCAGCAACCCCAGTACGGTCCGGTTAATCCTGGTTTTCCAGGAGGATACAATATCCCGAATGCGATACCTATTCCAAGTTATCCTGGATATCCTCCTCCTGGGACTGGTCTTGTGACCCAGAGTTTTAGGGATCCTAATCGGCAATTACCGCTTATCGCAACTTTGGATTTACCAGACTTGTCGCGCCTAACGAACGATCCAATCAATTATCTTCCGTTTTGGCCGCCAATGCCGAATAAGTTGCCCAGTGACATTCTCAAGTTTGAGGGTAAGTCTGGAGAGGATCCGTCAAATCATGTGATGACTTACCACCTTTGGTGTGCTTCAAATTCCATCTCGGATGATTCGATCCGCTTACGTCTTTTCCAGCGTACGCTCATTGGTCTCGCGGCCAAGTGGTACATTGAGTTACCACGGGCCTCTTTTTACAATTTTAGTCAGTTAGCTACCTCGTTCCTAACTCATTTTCAGTTGCCGGTCAGATATGATAATGGCACGGAGCTACTAACTTCATTAAAACAATCGACGTCCACTTATATTTCCGATCATATACATGAATGGAGACGTCGAAGGCGATTAGTGAAAGTTTTTATCCCGGACCAAATCTTAGCTGAATGGTTTGTTAAATCATTATTACCGAAGATTACTGAAGACGTAGCTAAGGCCGGAGTAGTTACTGAGGAGCAAGTGATTGCTCAAGCGTAGTACCTTGACTTAGTTTACACTCAGTCAGGTACGTTACACGAAAAGATCCCAGATCTTCCGAAGTCAAATCAAATCGCTGCTGCTCCTTCGGGATCTCATGCTGCTGATGGCATGATTGGTACGGTAAATACTAAAAGCAAGAAGAAGTCTTCAAAGAATTCTTCGCCCATTATAACCTTACCAGATTCCCCGACAGGAGAATCTTCTCCTGAAGTTTCCGCTGATATTCACGCTGTAGAGTCATCTACGGCTAAATCAAAAAACGGTGGGAAGAAGAAAGGTAAGAAGAAGAATAAAGCAGACAAGACTCCAAAGGAGAAAACAGAAAAGTCGGAAACCAATGACGAAAAGCGCAAACCTCGATATCCTTGTCTTATTTGTGAAGAGGATCATTTTACAAGAGATTGCCCTCATCGGGCCGAGGTTGTGAAAATCGTCAAGGGTTCCCCAACTCCTGTTGTTTTGAAAGATCCATTTCCAAAGAAGGAGAGTAAGATGATAGGTTCTTCCTCGGGTGCCAGTGAAGAACCCATATTGATGATGTCTCATGTAAGGATTGCGACTCGATCGCAAGATTATGGTAGTAAAAGTCCTGTTGATGGATCGAAAGAAGCCGAATCTTCTCATTCAAATCCATCAACCTCAGCTCCCGGTTCCGATCCACTACAGATCGAGAAACCTAACCCTGACTTAGTAATCAAACCGCCAGCCAAGGGTGTACTTCGAAGGTCTGCTTTCAATCCACATGCGAGAGTTTCCCAGAATTACAACATTGTTGAGGATTTAGCTGTTTCACCCTCAGCAATGTCGGCTTTAGAAGTGCTGCAATCATGCCCAGCACAGCGAAAATTACTTTTGTCGGCTATAGGAGCTGTTGATGTTCAGGACCGGAACCTAATAATCTTTGATCTAGAAAATAGTACACCGCGTTTGCCTCATCAGATGGCTTTCCAGATCCCAGTGATAGTAAAAAACAGGCCTATTCATCGGACTGTAATTGATGAGGGAGCTTCCACGTGTATTATGTCGATACAGTGTTGGAGATCGCTTGGTTCTCCTTCACTAAATCAATCCCCGACAATTCTTAAGGCCTTTGATGGCCGTGGGTTCCATCCGTTTGGCATTCTACAGGATTTGCCTATAGGGGTTGAAGGAAAAACCGTTAGTCTAGATGTGGAGGTGGTTGATGCCCCTCTAGACTACAACCTTCTCTTGGGTCGAAGTTGGTCTTACGCTATGACAGCGGTCGTTTCATCGGTCTTCAGAGTAATAAAGTTTCCACATAATGGCAAGATCGTAACCATAGACCAGCTGGCTTACTTTTCATCCGACCCAGCCTCTTCAGAGAGTATCCAGCATGTCGGTAAAACGACTATCCCTTACAAGGATGTTGGCGTAGGATTAGTTAAAGATGCCGGTTTACTGGGAACTTTTCCTTTTCCTCCAATCAACGCCGTGTATTCGTTTGCATCTATTCATATGATTACTTCAGACACCATTATTTATGACGATCCTTGGATCGTTCCTTCTGAATCTGAGATAGACTCATTTGGTGATGCAATGCCTTTGAGTCCATATGAAATTGCCTATGAAGCAGTGCAGTCTTTTTCCGACCCGAGTTCAACCAAAAGCGACCAAATGAATGTGGTCCGTGAGGAATCCCTTTTCGCATCAACCTCGGAGTTAATAACGTTTCCCGAAGTTGTGTCATCTGACGAACAACTTTGTGAAGTCCTGTGTGTAGACGATTTACCATGGGAAGATCTCCATCATAGATCTTCGTTTTTACCTGAGGATGATCGTTTTGAAAACAATTTCTCATCAATCTTTACAGCTGAATATGTCAAAGACGCTCAGAGTCCAATGAAACATCCTGATTCAGAGCTGAATTTGGAAACATTTCTCGCACTATTCCCATTGACATTTCAGTCAAGCCCGGAATTGTTGAGCACATTCATATAGGTGCCTCGTGTTCAAATAACGAAATTCAGACATACAAGGCCCTATTTCAAGAATTCTGCGACGTGTTTGCCTGGTCCTATGAGGAAATGCCAGGAATTGATCCCGCAATTGTTGTCCATGAGATCAAAACTTACCCGGACGCTAAACCCGTCCGGCAACATTTGCGTCAGATTCACCCACGAAAAGCGGCTGCAATTAAAGCAGAAGTTGAGAAGCTGTTGAAAGCAGGTTTCATTTATCCGATCCCGTTAACGGATTGGGTATCGAATATTGTTCTGGTTAACAAAAAAAGGGAACAATAAGAATATGTATCGACTATAGGGATATCAATCGTGCTTGTCCCAAGGACAACTATCCAACACCCTATATCGATCAAATAATTGATGATTGTGCCGGCAGTGAAATATTTTCCTTTATGGACGGTTTTTCCGGTTACAACCAAATCAATATTCTACCTGCCGATCAACCAAAAACGGCTTTCATTTGTCCATGGGGGACATTTGCTTATTGCAAATTACCTTTTGGGCTTAAGAACGCCGGAGCCACTTTTCAAAGGGCGATGTCTTATGCATTTCATGACATCAAACACATTGTGCAACCGTATCTTGATGATTTGCCCGCTCACTCCTTACATCGAGCTGATCACCTTGTCCATTTACGAGCAATCTTCATGAGGTGTAGGCATTATCGTATACGGTTGAACCCACACAAATGTGTCTTCTGTATAGAAGTGGGACGATTGCTGGGATTTGTAGTTTCAAAAGACGGCATTCGCGTCGATCCCTCGAAGGTAGAAGCTATCATCAAATTGCCTCCTCCTTCGAGTCTTCGCCAACTCCAAAGTTTGCAGGGGAAAGCAAACTTTTTACGCCGATTCATTCCTAACTACGCCGAGATTACCAAGGGTTTTACCCAGTTGTTGAAAGAGAAATCTTTTGATGCACTCAAGCACGCGTTGACCCATGCACCGTTGCTGCATCCTCCCAACTACAACCAGGATTACTTTTTGTACCTCGCCGCCGCTCATTCCACCATTGGAATGGTCTTAGTCCAGGAAGATGAATTCGGAACGGAACATGTGATCTATTACCTTAGTCGGACATTGAATCCCACTGAGCTCAAATATTCGCATGTGGAGAAATTGGCCTTGGCAGCCGTTCAAGCTGTCCAACGTTTTCGTCATTACATTCTTCTCCGTAAAACTAGAGTCATTTCGGATTGCAACCCTATGATCTACATTTTGACTAAACAATTGCTAGGGGGCAAGTACTCTAAATGGATCGTTATCCTGCAGGAGTTCGACTTGGAATTTGAAAAATCTAAGTCTAAGAAATCTTTAGTTTTTGCAGAGTTGATGTGTGATTTCCCGCGTGCTGACACAGAAACTGTGGCAGAGGAACCCATTGCGGACGAATCTTTGTTTCTCATCAGCACTTTAGATCCGTGGTATGGAGATATAATTGTCTATCTCCAGACCCAATCCTTTCGGCCCGAAGTTTCAAATTCGGAACGTCGGAAAATTCGATTCCAGTCCCAACAGTACAAAATTATTGGAGATACTCTTTATCGCCGTGGGGCGGACTTGGTTTTTCGTCGTTGCTTAACTCATGAGGAAGCTGAAAGGGTTTTGAATGACTGTCACTCTGGAGCGTGTGGCGGTCATATGTCTGGGTATGCCACAGCCCAAAAGATATTGCGCGCTGGCTATTTCTGGCCGTCCTTGTTTAAAGACTGTATTATTGCGGCCCGGAAATGCCACAAATGTCAAGTTTTTGATCGCAAGATGCGCGCACCACCTGCTCCTCTCCACCCTATAATTGCCGTTGGTCCTTTTGCTAAATGGGGTATCGATTTTATTACATGTAACCCTCACTCGGCCGGGGGGCATGCGTATATCATCCTTGCGGTTGATTATTTTACTAAGTGGGCCGAGGCGATGCCTACATTCGAGGCAGACAGCAAGACAGCTGCAATTTTCGTATTCAATCACATTATTGCTAGGTTTGGTGTCCCACAAGCGATAATCACTGACCATGGACGCCATTTTCGAAACGTTATGATGACAGAACTTACAGGCCAGCTTGGTTTGTGTCACGATAGCTCAACTCCTTATTATCCACAAGCCAATGGCCTGGTTGAGTCCATCAACAAAGTTTTAGTTATCATGATCCGACGAATCATTGGTATTCATCGGTCGAATTGGCACAACATGTTATTTTCTGCGCTTTGGGCGTACCGAACCTCAGTGAAAACATCAACAGGGTTCACCCCTTTCCAACTAGTTTATGGTTTGAAAGCAGTGCTGCCCATTGAATGCGAAATCCCGTCACTTCAAATGGTTGTCGAATTACTTCCAGCTACTTCCAAAGAGGAGAAGCGTCTATTATACTTAGCTCAATTAGATGAGACTCGACGTGACGCTGCATTGGCAATCGAGACTCACGCAAAACGGATGAAATCTCAGTATGATCGCAACGTGACCCCTCGAAATTTTTCAGAAGGAGACCTAGTGCTATTATATGATCAAGCTAACGATAAATTAGGTGCTGGAAAATTCGTTCCTATGTGGCATGGGCCCTACATTGTCAAGCGAAAGCTAGCAAAAGGGGCCTATGAGCTGGTAGATTTTGATGGGGACTCTTTGGGTAAACCCAGAAATGGACTTTACCTAAAGAGGTATTATGCTTAAATGATGGGTATGGAGATTTAGTTAGGTTAGATTTTTCTTTCTAGCTAGTGTGTTTGTTTGTATAGACAGTGTGCTTAGCTTAGAGAGTGTGTTTTCATTGTTATTCTGGCTTATCTTGGTTTTACTCTTGATATTGCAGATGTCGACGCCTCTCCAAACGTACATTGGATTCGCTGATGGTGCTTGTCGTAGTACACAGAATATCTCTTCCGCAGCTTGGGTTATCTATTCGCCCTCTGACGAGTTAGTTTCTATGCATGGGGTGAGCCTCGGTCAAACAACAAACAACATTGCAGAATACAGTGCAGTGATTGAGTTATTGTCTGAATCTATTTCGTTTGGGATTCGGAGTTTGATAGTGAGGTTAGATTCTGAACTCATTGTATTACAGCTTAATAGAGTATATGCCATTAGAAATCCAGTGTTATTAAGGTTATTTTTGAGAGTGCGCCTCTTGGAACGTGAATTTGATTACATTGAATATCAGCATATTCCAAGGTCTTTAAATACATTAGCAGATGCAATTGCTTCTCGAATGTTAGACAGACATTTGCGATAATCATACATGTAAATTTAAAAAACATTTCATCACACATGTTTAACAAGATAAGCCGGTAATAATGATATATATAGATAGGAGTGTGTCAAAAAAATACATCGTCTTCGATCATAGGTTGAAAAACACCTTATGATCGGCAAAAATGATAAGTACAAAAAACCAAAATGTCACATGTGTCTACAAAAGTGACCATCCAATCACTGGTGGTGCTCTCTATACGACACCACTGCACGGGCTACCCTACACAAGAACCTCCTAAAAGGTCCTGGGACTGCGACCACATAGCGCTGAAGTCTGATAGGAATATCGTCTATAGTCGTCTCTGGTATGTCTGCCGTAAGACGCTCTAGGTCTTGTTCCAACTCAGCTAAGGTCTCTGCGGCCGCGTCCTGTGGGGCCGGTGCCGGTGCAACTGGTACTCTCCTCTCGAAAGGCCGGAGATTGGCCGGACGCTGTGGGCCTACATCTGCATTTTGAAAATTGTCACTGTCAGTTTTGAGACGATAAAAAAAAAAAAAAAGTAAATAATTTAAAAACTTGTGAAAAATGAAGTACCTGTGTCTTCCCACTGTTCTCCTGGTGGAAGAATCATGTCCGGATCTTCGCGAAAATCAACTCCGGCATAAGGAAAATCCTGTATCGAGAAGACCTGGTTCTCTAACCAGTGAAAATACTCCAGTCTAAATCGGACAACCTCCGTGCCCTCGTCAGGATGACGGGCCATCACCGCAACCCATCGCATCAACTTAGGCTGTCGGGGAGGCCTAACCTCAACAGTGAGCTGCTGTGGGATCAGCATCGGAACCCTCTCTAGGGAAAAACTCACAACTAAAGGCCCATAACCAAAAGTCTTTAGCTGTCCGTTTTTGGTCCTAGTCAGTTGGCCCTTTAAATTGGCCAACACAGCATCACACCAGTTGAAAATGGTGCCCCGATAGCAATCAATCGCCATCCGCATCTGGGATCCAGTGGCAATGTGCAAGGCGGCAGCCCCGCAAAGTCTGGTAACTGTAAAGGCAATTACCATAAGTTCAGGTCGGGATATCTTTTTGATTTCTATCCCCTTATCCTGGTTTTGATTATTGCACCACTCTAGTCGGAGACTAGCAATGGACTGGCCACCCGGCCTAGTCCCGGACAGAGTCAATTGTTCGCCCCTCTTGGGCAAACCAGTGAGAAAGTAAATATCATAGGGCTCTATCTCGAGCTGGTGCCCTCCGATGTAAAAGCACTGATCCTGAACGTTCCACCTTTCAACCAGCCACTCTAGAAAGCGCACCTGGGCCCTCATGCCAGGTATGGCCCAGTATTTGTAAAGACCGCATGCCTTCAAAGCATCAATGGAAGGTTGGTGATTAATCGCGGCCAAATCAACATCTTCGTGTTCTCTCTCGCGCCAATCAAGCATGGTGGACAATCTACACACCATAAAACATCTGTTAGAGTCCATAAAATTGAAAGTTTTTTGGTTCATTTTGGAAAAATGGGAGTTTCAAAATCCTTTCCGCGGGGTACGCAGCCCGCCTTTAGAGTAGAGCATCTGTACGCAGGTTCTCTTAAGGCAAGTTGCGTACACCCGGCATTTTCCCAACTGAGAAAATGTCGGGGTACGCAGGTCACCCATGGGGCACCTGCGTACCCCGAAAAGCGGACCTTGAAACCCCCAAGGCCTCCAAAAAATAAAACTAAAGCTTAAAAACAAATTCTAAACGGATGGAAATGCAAGGGAGGATGTTGTAGAATACCTGATGAGACGGCGTTCGATTTCGACGGTCGGATTCTCCGCAATGTCCACGGGAAGTTTCTTGCCAAAAGCCCTTTTTCTCTCCTCAACAGTAAAATGGTAAAAATGAAATGGTAAAAGCCCTTTTTATAGGTTTTTTGAGTAAATAAATGTCAAATTTGTTTATTTTCCACCATGAAAAGGTATTTTTCAGGTATGAGTAATGTGTTGGTTTTTGCGCAGGATAAAAGGATTTTCAGGGAAAATTGTCATTTTTCACAAACAAAAACATCAGAGTCATCTTTTAAGCCCTTTTCTGACTCCTAAAACATGAAAAGATTGCCGAGCGTTTCTTTTACACTCGTTAAAACGGAATTAAAAGACGGTCCTCTTATAGCCCTTTTCTGACCGTAAAAACAGGAAAAGATTGCCGGATTTTTGTCGTTTCAAATTCGATACTGGAAATAAAACGACGTGTCCTTGATCGCTTTTTACTTTTCAGGTCAAAGACACTAATCATGAAAGTACTCCTTGGTCGCAAGATCAAGCGGTTCCCTCAAGTATTATTTCATACTTTTTCGGGCTTGGGAGACATAACTTTACGAAAAAGTTCAACCCTGGAGTCTTCTTAAGTTTTTTCAGACTCTCTAAAATTGAAAAACGCCGAGTTTCTCCTATACTGGACTCGTTAAAATTTCACAGTAAAGGACCTGTTCGATTACAAACAGGAACGGACCACTCCTTCTTAGGGTTCGAATGAAAACTAAGTTGGACTCATCCGAAGGATGAGCTTATAATCAAGCATATGTTATCCTCCTCAAGCTTGTAAAAAATAAAGAGGTACTTGCCAGAAATGGTGGGGGAAAAGAGAGAAAAATGAGCCTATTTGTTATCCTTTGTCTCAGAAGAAGCCTTATCACCACTCTTGAACATGACACTTTTCATTCACCTGGGTTGGGAAATCCTTTGCCTCACAGTGTATCAAACCACATTGAAAGTCTTCAGCCGGGTATTAACTTTGGGTCAAATGTCACCAAGCCATCTGTTGTGTCGTTATGTGTTCAAGAGGTCACTGCAAATAAACCATTCATCTGCAAAATACCCGTCATCCATCTCGACCATCCCTGAGTCAGTCCTTACAGCTACATTTCTTCAACTTGATCTATGATTTCGTGTTGTGGGCTTGCCTGCAACGGGTCGCTTTCTATCGACATCAGCACATTATCTAGAAATATGACCTAGGAATCGTCAGTACCTTGCAATCTGCATGCATCAATGGCAGGTTTCTCGCCTTTGACGACGGTTTACATCATTGACTTTCGATCGAAGGATTCCGTGAAATGTTCGACATCAACTCATTCATTCACATCTCATGGATTGTACTGGGTACTTTGAGAACCATTGACATCACTGGTGGTCTCTCTCACACTTGTTAACAGTTTACATCATCGACTGGTAATCAAGTGGTTTCTACCATGTTCGACATCGACTCATTTATTCGCATGGATAGAATCGTACCTTTTCGGGAAGTAGAAACGAAGACCCTGGATCTAGTTTCCACCATCCAGGCTGCGAGGAGTTTTGTATTCATTATACAGTAGACTAATCATAAACAGATGGCTGCGTCCATACTGTGTCTACAAAAGTCTATGATTATGATGTACTGCGAAATCATTCCTGTATCAGAGCAGTAGTTAGTTTCTTAGTTAAAGTTTTCAATCTGAGTATGGGAATGCCTACCTCAGCGATGATATGATCTTATATATGTATTTTGTGTTGAATAATTGCAGGTTCCGACTGGGCTCTCCACAAGATAATCCTTGAAATGATAAAGTACTTCACCCTTCCTAGATGATATGAAACCCTAATCTACTACAGGATTCGCACTTTAGGGGGCAATCTGTTACACTAAAAATTTTCACCATGACTATTTGCAGTTAGTATGGCTCCATCAACTGTCATACTATCCTCCTTGGCAAGTCTCATACCTCTGCTCTCCATGTCAAACTCCAAGAAAAAGAGAAAGTCTTTAAAAATCTATATATCTCTGGGTACGCAGTTTCTCTTAGCCTTACCTGCGTGTACGCACCTCAAGTTCACAATACCTGCGTACTTGTACGCTCTGTCTGTAAAGGGTTGGGTGCGTACTCCTGTAAAGGTCAAAAGGCGCAAGTTTCACTCCAAAAAAGTTACTTGTGGTCATTTCTAGAGCATTCTAGAAGCTTGTTTGACGTGTATGGAGCGCCTCCAGATGGTTCATGTATCCCTATGAAAGAGGAACTTATCCCATCAAGAGGGGAGCTATCCCATCCAAAGAGGGGCTTATCCCATTGATGGTGGACCTGATTAACTTCCTCTAGAGCACTATAAATACAGGCATTGGGCCAGAGGGAGGGGAGGTTGAAAGCTGAACATTCCTAAGGGTAGATGCTACTGGAATTAGGACTCCCTTGTAAAGCTTGAGAGGAGAGATTCCCATCCTTTCCTAGCCTTATTTGGAAGTGGGTGAGCTGATCAAAGTAAAGGAAAACTCTTGCTGGACCCTAGGAGGGACCTGCACAACACCAAGGCTCAGGTTGTAATGGTTTCTTTTGTTTCCACTTAATGCAAATAAACTCATTTTTCTCAGCAGATTGTTATTCATGATTTGTTTCATATACTCCTTGGTCTGTATGATGAATATGTGTTATTTTATAAGTTTATCAGGTGCTATTTAATCTTTTGGCTTGTTAGTGAATGCAGGTTTCGAAGAGAAGGAGGAGCTCATCCGGATCGGCGAGGCTGGACTACTACAAAGCGTTGGACTAAAGGTATGTTATAATCACTTGATTACTTGTATTCTAAATGCATATTTAGAGAAAGGTAGTGTTTATTTGTCTTGTTTGTCACTAGAAAGCCTTAGCTTCTAGGGAGGTCGGTTTTGTCCGCAAAATTGACTCTTTCCGCATGACAGCTATGTATGCCTAAAAAGGGGATGCAAATCTATTCTAATGCAACAACTATATGTGGATGCAAGATTCAAAACTACTCTAAAAACAAAAAATGAAAGTTGCTTGCTTATCAATCTTTATCTTGCCACTTAAAATGCCTAGATGGAATATGAAATGTTACCTTTCATTTCGTCTAAACACTAAAAACAAGTTCTAAGACAAACATAAAGCACTTTCACTTACTAAAAGGAAACCAAATGAAAAGCAAGTTCAAGAAAGCAAAACTAAGATTTTCAAAAGATTTTCTTCAAAGCAACAAACAAAAAAGTCTTTTCAAAAATGCTCTCAACAACACTGAAACTTGTGATTCAAGAATAGGCAATTAAACACTTTTACGAATTGACACCACACAATGGATGAAGACTCAGCAAAAATAAATGTGTTTGAAATCGCTCTTAACAATCAAAAGCAGCAATGAAAGCTTTGGCAATGAAAACCAAAAGATCAAAAAGACAAATTCCAAGAAAGTGTCAATCAACATCTTTCATGAAACAAAGAAGTGGATGGTCACAAAGTGGTTTTGTCAAGCAAACAAAAAGTCACCTAAAAGCAAGATTAACACAAAGATCGAATTCAATCTTCCTACCTTGATGAAACAGAGCAGCCAAGATTCCTAGCAAGAAATCTTGCGTGTTTTAGCAAAAAACGATGATTCTTGCAATCAACAAAAAGCAAGACCAATACTCCTTATAATTAGAGATAATTCGGAACAAGATGCTCGCTGTAAAACAAATAACTGATACTGGAAAATGACTGTTTCAGACTGACTCAAACCACCAGAAAAACCTTCAGAGGCTAAAAAGATTTATAGATCTTGAAAATTGCAATATATACGCGACTGTACTTATGTACATATTGCGTGTATACGTGACTGTGTTTGAGGAAACCTGCGTATACACGGGTTCACTCAAAGAAACAAGCGTATATACGCTTTTGTATCTAAGAAAAACAGCATATATGAAAAGCTTCAAGAAAAATAAAAAAAACACACTGAAGAAATTGGGAAAGCTTAAAGTTCAAAAACAGACCAGACAGTAACAGCAAACAGACAAGGCAGCTGAGCCCTTATTGGCTTGAAAAACACACAAACTAGGAACAACAAGAGTGTTGTCCCCAGTGGAGTCGCCAATTCTGATAGAGGGAAATGTTCCCCTAGGGCTTTTTGGGTTGAAACCCTAGCAGACTGAAAGTTATCTATTCAAAGAAACATACATTCATACAACCATTATGCTATTATAAGCAAATTCTATGATAAGGGTATGTACCTTTTGTCCTACGTTTGAGAAGGCCTTTAGGGTCCAAACCCTCCTTGGAGTTCCCTTCTTCTCTTTTGTCCTACAAAACAACCAGTTCAAAGAATATATCAGTACATGGACAAAAACTTATAAAGAAACCATCTTCATGTTATAAGGAAAGGTAGTTAGTTATGAAATCCAAACAACCATTTACATATGAATTCTAAACATGAATATCATTAACATAAAGAAGATTCATTTCAGGAACCAAGACATGTGTTTCTCTTATTATAGACAAATAAAGTACATAAAAAGGAATATTTTCACCTGAGTCACCTTCAGCAGGCTCCAAGCAAAGCTTCCTTCCGGATCCATTCCAGCCTCAAGCCTCTAACAAAACTCCTTCCATGACTCTCTCCATGATGTCATAAATGGTGGATAAACATCAACACACAAGGAAACAAAGGTTTCCTGTACAAAATGGGGGAAGTGCAGAAGGCACAAGGGACTTCAGACCTGGTCAAGGGAAAAATCTCAGCATAATAACCTTTTTCTCTCTTCTCTCCTCCCTTAGGCCTTCCCTTTGAGGTCTTTTTATACCATCTCCAAAGTAGTTTTTTAGTTAGGAGTTGGTTGGGAACAATTGGGCCACGAGAACTAACAGGTGATCAGCAGGTAAAACCCGCGATCCCCACCCGAAAATAAGGAGTTTTGTATTTTTTTAAGTGTTTTAATACATACACGCGGGTTGGCTATACACATACCCGCATATACACGCGTTTAACTCAAGGCAATGTCGCGTATAAGGGATAAAACACTGTTTTTTTTAATTTTAGGACCAGGTCCGGGTTGCCCTAGGCCATGAGTATAGCATCACAAACCATAAGAATGAGATTTGGAGCTATAACACTAATCCCCAAATTACTTTGATCATGTATTCTAAAACTTAAATTGGCTTGATGGTGGATATTGGCTTAGTGAACAATTACTTTGGTGCAAAGCCACTTCTAATTCTTTATTCTCTTCCTTCATACAACATTTTATGTTTCTTTCTCAAAAGTTGAATAAGGAAATGCATATGTAGATTCATAATGGAAATCAAACAATTTGGATGGTTTTATTCCTCTTACATTGGTTTATAATTTTACCTTATCAACCACATCTCTATTACTCAGGTTTACTTATTCAAATTGTATTTTCTTAAAACTCTTGTCAAGTGTTACATTGTGCATTGTAATTAATGGTCATTGTATGTGTTATCATTGATTTCAAGTTATATAGTTTCATTGATGCCAAGCTCAGGGGGGAAAAACCAAGACCAAGAAGAAACACTATGATGTCAAGTTATGCAGTTTCATTGATTTCAATCTCAAGGGGATCCAAACCAAGATCAAGCAGCAGAAGGCCGAAGAACACCTAGAATGAAATTTGGTGTTTCCCAAGTGAGATATGCTATAAATCCTAGGAGAGCTCAATAGTAGTGTATAAGCCAAGGCACAATGTCATAGATGAAGAAATAATTGAAACATTTATAACTCAAATCAGTGACATTTCTAAAAAATCAAAGTCCTCTAATATTACTTGCTAATTAGTGATTAAACCATGATTAGCAACCTCAGACATCAAGTTGCTTCAAATGTTGAGAAGATCAATGACCCATGTCAATATCAGGCTCACAACATGCATGGAGTTTATAGTGTACTTGATGCAGGAGCATTCAACTCAATAATATCACTGTATCTTAGTAGACATAGGGGGTCTTTTTTTTTCAAGGAATTTGGTTTCCTATGTTTTGAATTAATGTAATTATTAATGTTTTGAGAAATTTTAATGAGAGAAGCTAGAATAGGGATTAATTAAGTCTAGTGAAGCACATTACTAAATATTATTGAATGTAGGAGAACATGAGAGAATCAAGATAGTTAAGAGATTGAGAGATTGAGAATTAATTGTAAATCTTAGATTAGGAGCTAGTTCATGATTTTGTGGATTAGAAAGGATCCTTAGTGATAAGTAAGAGATTTTAGGGTTTTGTTGAGAATATTATGGATCTAAACCAGGAATTGGTTGTAGAATCCTTTTGTATAAATGTAAGCCTAAAAGGCATAGTGAAGGGTTAGCTAGTTAGTTAGGAGTTAGAGTGTGAAGAGTTTGATTGTAATCCTATGGGCAGATTGTTAAACAGAGGCCACTGATATTGGAAATCAATCCTGAGAGAAGAAACTGTGTAAATACCTATTTATTAATGGAAACAACTTAATTCTAAGATTATGTGTGTGTATGGAGTAATTTTATTGTAATCTGTGTGTGAACTACAAGTAAGTTCTATGTAACAGAAGTTGTATGTGTACAATAAGAGGCGAAATACAGAGAAGAATAATAGAGAGGCGTTACGGATTTGTACACACTGATAGTACAGGAGGAAGCCTTTAGTATTATAGTGAAGGTGGAGGAGCATAAAGGCAAGTGGAGTTAAGGAGAGAGTTATCTGGCAGAACAGCGAAAGAACAGAACCTTGAAGAAAACCAGAATCACAAAAGAACATTGAAGAATGACATAAAAACGAAGTAAAGAAAAGGGTGAAGAAATGAGGAACGATGCATAGGAGTCGTTGGATCTGAAGAACAACAAATGAGGTTGAAGGCCATGGGCAACCAAGATTAAGTTGTGCCACATAAGTAAAAGAAATGAACGACAGATATTAAATCAAAGTACTTGCAGAAGGAGAAAGGCGGAAATCGACTTGGACTATCGGATCGACGTATCTAGTAGATCGACAATGATTAGTAATTGCAGCGGGGGTAGAGATTACGAGATGCCTTGATCAAGGTTGAAGGCTCGCAATGGTTATTAGTTGTCGATCGCAAAATTCAAATGCTTATGTCATAGTCAACTACGGGGGTTGAGAGCTTGATAACCCATGTGCTAGTTGAAGGGCCACAGATCATAGGATTTGATGGCCTCTGTTATCCAATGGATATTGGGTTTTAAAGTGATCAGACTTTAAATTCAAGGGTGGACACGAACATTTATAGGTTAAGGTTTATAATCTATATCGGCTCCGTAAGATCGGTTAAACATCGTGCAAGTGGTCTTTGTGATGTCATTGTGGACCATCGGATCAAATCGGTTTTTATCTACGACACAAGATCACTAAGTAACTCTATTGATCAGGGAATACATCAACCGTCGGATTAAAGGTAAGATCAACAGTGGAGATTTAAGCGGACCCGAGAAGGTTATAGGCATAATTTTATTTTATTTGAAGTCCAGTTGTGTTATCACATATCACATTCGAGAGGCGATGAAGCCACATGCTGGTGTGATGCGATATTGTGACAGTCATTGATTCGGTGGACAAAATCAACGGTGGAAAAGGGAAATCGCATATCGCAAGTCAAGAGTTTTGAATACATATTCTATTGAGTCCAATGAAACTCCGCAATTGCGATATATGAGGAATTGGCTTATAGAGTTGGGTTTGGTTAATGTGCGTGGTTATGGAATTAACCATAGTTGTTTTAAAGGATGAAGGTTTGATTTATAAGGTTATGCGAAACATGATTACCAAAGGGTTAGATTGGAGTTAGTAATTAACTCGTTCCACATGAGATTTGATTAAGGGGCCTTAAACCTTAAATAATGAAGGTTTGACTAGACAGGTCATTGAAATTCTTGGGACAGATGAGATTATGCATTTTATATGCATAATGTGGGTATTGGAGGTTTTTCCTGCATCATTTTGGTATCAAAGCTGAATTGTCGTTGAAACATTTGATATTAAAGTAGCACAAAGAAATTTTGTGTGAAAAATTCTTTGAAAAGAATTTAGAACATGGCTATGTTTTGAAGGTGTGTATACAGGTGAATGGTGATGAAAGCAGGCAAGAGGAGACCAGATTCTAATCTGACAAATAGTAAGCAGACAGGAATAAAGTATAGTAGAATATTGGGAGAATTGCAGATGCAAGGGAATAGAGGACAATCTATTCAAAGTGCAGGCGAATGGTAGAACAAGATCATGTAGAGATATTGAAGGTGAGATGGTATGTTTTTATTTTGATTTGATTTGAATATTGGAGAGTGTGTGGTATTTATATTGATACAAAAGTAACAACCTAAGAAGGTGAGAAAACTTGTAGTAGCCTAGAACAAGGAGTACTCAATTGGTTCCAGAAGAAAGGACCAGAGAGATGCTATATGACTGAGCTCAGAGCAAAGAAGCTTAGTAAGGCATATGTAGCAAGAAGGATACCTATTACTGCAAAGGTATTGCTGCAACTCACAAGATGATCATAAGGGAAATTCCACAGAGGATGTGGGTAGAATTGCTAAGTAATGAAAGAAGCTGATAAGACTTTCTAAGTGAAAGAAGAAGTGGCCAGAACCAAGTATTTCATTGTGATTGAAATACAAGAGGACAATTGTGTTCTTAGAAGATTCATATGAGTTGAAGCCTAGAAGGAGCAGAGAGAAGTGATCAAAAGAGGTTCCAGAGATAGACAACCAAAGGCTTGCTAACAGACAAGTATCAAGGAAAGCTTGGTGAGGTAAGTGGCAGTAAGGAGGATTTGTTGTGGCAGAGGCTTTAATGCAAATCATAGGGAATGAGTGAGGAACTCATAGAGATTGAGGAGAAAATGACTATTCATATTCATAGCAAATGTTCTGAGGAAGACTACAGCAAACGAAAATTGAAGAAGGAGGATGCCAAGGCAAATGGCAAGAGAATGAGTCAAGAGGAATTTGACAAGGAAATTGCAGAGATGAAAGAACAACTTGATGCATTAAGGAGAATACTGGAGGAAAACTAGAGACAAGGTTGGGTCTTGAGGAAAAAGGTAGTAAAGTGGCATAAGATACAAAGAAGGCTACAACAAAGGCAAGTAAAGTGGCTGATGGGAAAACTCAGAGACACTGAGTTGGAAATTGAAATTTCCATTTGTAAACCAGAATAGGGTGAAATTGTGGGTGAAGATGAAGAATGGAGATCAATGAACTATTGGGATAGTTCAGAGTAGCATACTGAAGTGTTGCCAATGGAAGAAGATACACTGAGGTCTTATGTTTTTAATTATAATGATTGTTTTGTGAGTGCAGGTTTTGGAGAGGATTGGTAGTCTTATGAAGCTATCATGAAACTTGACGAAAGTTACCAGAGTTCAAAGGAGAACTTTGATCAGCATATTGATGTACTGCCAAAGGATAAAGAGTACCTTTTAGAGGATAAGTATTCTAGAGCAGAGTATGATGAAGAATGCCTCTTGAATGAGGAAAATATTGAATTGTTGCAGCAGAAAGGAATTATTGATGAATTGATATTTGGGACTGTTATATAACAAGGACAATTCCTTGTGGATGAAGGAGATGAAGATCAACCTGAAACGCTGGTATGTGAAACGTTAGTTGAGGTTGTTGAGCCGTACATTTTTCAAACTGACAATTGTTGTGTGAATACAGGGATTATAAGTGTTGAACGTGAACTTATTTCTGTGGAGATAAATGAAATAGAATTGTCTATGGAAGGTAGTCCGATTGAATCATTGGGCAATATGACTGTGTAAAGGATGAAGTTGGAAATGAAGAGCGTTGTGATAAGACACTTGCTAAATGTAAGGAGGAAATTGAATTGTTGGAGAGTTTGCTAGGAGGAAATGGAAATAGAAAAGAAGCACTTACAATAGTACTTAATAGTAGTAGAGGGTCTTTAAAATACATGGGGATAGAAGAGTGTTTTGATTCACAAACAAATAGTTTGTTTGCAGGGACAACACATATAATGAATGAGTGTGATGTTGTGATAAAATAAATTGAACAAAATTTATTTGGAGAAGAAATGGAAGTTGAAAAGAAACAACAAGGTAAGGATGTAATGGTGGCCGCAAGGAGCTAGCAACTACGAAGTGAAAGTAACCAGTAGAAGGTTAAAGGAAAATTTAAAGAAGAGACTATGTTAGCTGAAAATATATTAAAGGATCATAATTCCATCATGATGATAGGCACAGTGGAGATAGCTAGGGAAACTGTTGAGACAGTCAATAAAGAAGAAGGACTAAACTCTCATCAAAGGATCAATGAATGGGAGATAGAATTGCAGCTACTAGAGAAATGGCTGAAAGCACCAGTAGGGAAGAAAGAACCTGATGAAGTTTGCAAAGGATATGCAAGAGAGGAAGAGGAAAGTTTCCATCAAAGAAATGAGTTGGACATATAAATTGAATTGATGATGCATTTGATGAGAAAACAGTCTCAAAGGGAGAAGACAATAGAAAGAAAGAAAATTGGAAACAAGAAAAAGACAACAGCAGACTGTGAGAGCATAGCTAGTGGGGAATGCAGCATAAAGTGTCGAGACCTAGAGAACAACAACAAACAACAGAAACAACAAAGGACAGACTATAGAACAAAGTATGGGATCCAGGAGGACACAAATCAGAAGTACATGATCAGGAGACCATGATTATTTTCAACCTTGAGAGTCTGATGCAGGAGCATTCAGCTCAATAATATCATTGTATCTTAGTAGACATAGGGGGGCTTGTGTTTTCAAGGAGGTTGGTTTCCTATGTTTTGAATTAATGTAATTATTAATGTTTTGAGTGATTTTAATGAGAGAAAGTAGAACATGGATTAATTAAGTATAGTGAGGCATATTAGTAAATATTCTCGAATGTAGGAGAACATGAGAGAATCAGGATAGTTGAGAGATTGAGAGATTGAGAATTAATTGTAAATCTTAGATTAGGAGCTAGTTCATGATTTTGTGGATTGGAGAGGATCCTTAGAGATAAGGAAGAGATCTTAGGGTTTTGTTGAGAACATTATGGATCTAAACCAGGAATTGGTTGTAGAATCCTTTTGTATAAATGTATGCCTAAAAGGCATAGTCAGGGGTTAGCTAGTTAGTCAGGAGTTAGAGTGTGAAGAGTTTATTTGTAAGCCTATGGGAAGATTGTTAAACAGAGGACACTGATATTCGAAATCAGGCCTGAGAGAAGAAACTATGTAAATACTTGTTTATTAATACAAACAACTCAATTCTGAGTTTATGTGTGTGTATGGAGTAATTTTATTGTAATCTATCTATGAACTAGAAGCAAGTTCTATGTAATAGAAGTTGTATGTGTAGAATTAGAGGCAAAATATAGAGAAGAATAACAAAGAGGTGTTATGGCTTTGTACACACCAACAGTACCAGAGGAAGCCTTTAATATTACAGTGATGGTGGAGGAGCATAAAGGCGAGCGGAGTTAAGGAGAGTTATGTGGCAGAACAACGAAGGACCAAAACCCTAAAGAAAATCGGAATCACAAAAGAACATTGGAGAACGACATAAAAGCGAAGTAAAGAAAAGGGTGAAGAAATAAGGATCAATGCACAAGAGTCGTTGAATATGAAGATCAATGAATGAGGCTGAAGGTGGTGGGCTACCAAGATTAAGTTGTGCCACATAAGTAAAAGAATTAAACAACGAAGATTAAATCTAAGTACCTACGAAAGGAGAATGGTGGGAATCGATCTAGACTGTCGGACCGATGGATCTGGTAGATCGACGGTGATTAGTAACTACAGCGGGGGTAGAGAGTACGTGATGCCTTGATCGCGGTTGAAGGCCTGCAATGGTTATTAGCCGTTGATCGCAAAATTCATCTGCTTATGTCATATTCAACTACTGGGGTTGAGAGCTTGATAACCCCCATGCTAGTTGAAGGGCCGCAGACCATAGGATTTGATGGCCTCCATTATCCAATGGATATCGGGTTGTAAAGTGATCGAACTTTAACTTCAAGGCTGGACCATTTATAGGTTAAGGTTTATAATCTATATCGGCTCCGTAAGACCGGTTAAACATCGTGCAAGTGGTCTGTGTGATATCATTGTGGACCTTCAGACCAAATTGGTTTTGATCTACAACACAAGATCACCGAGAAACTCTATTGATTGGGAAGACATCAACTGTTAGATTAAAGGTAAGATCAATGGTGGAGATTTAAGTAAACCTGAGAAGGTTATAGACACAGTTTTATTTTATTTGAAGTCTGATTGTGTTATCACATATTGCATGTGAGAGACGATGAAGTCACATGTTGGTGTGATGTGATATTGCGACAACCGTTGATCTGGTGGATGAAATCAACGGTGGAAAAGGGCAAACACATATCGCAAGTCAGGAGTTCTGAATACATATTCTATTGAGTTCGATGAAACTCTGCGATTGTGATATATGAGGAGTTGTCTTATAGTGTTGGGTGTGGTTAATATGCGTGGTTATGGAATTAACCACAATTGTTATAAAGGATGAAGGGTTGAGTTATAAGGTTCCGCGAAATAGGATTACCAAACGGTCGGATTGGAGTTAGTAATTAACTCGTTCCATATGAGATTTGATTAAGGGGCCTTAAACCTTAAATAATGAATGTTTGACCAGGGAGGTCATTGAGATTCCTGGGACAGACGAGATTATGCATTTTATATGCATACTGTGGGTATTGTAGGTTTTTCCTGCATTAGTACTTGTGCAGGCGATGGATCAAATGGATGAAAATGGATCAATCTAATAACCCAGATTGATATCAAACTCACACATGCATGGTGGTTAAAGTAGGGGTGTGCACATGGTCTCCTGTCGAGTATAACATGGAAACATCATGAAAAGGAACCAGATGGAAAATAGGTGGAATATCCAATGGTTTGGCAGTAGTGGAAAGTGACACATGGAAAGTACATGTCAACACTCAAACAAATAGCTATCATTGATTGGTCACAACATATAACATGACAAGTTAATTGGCAGGTGACTTAGTAATGGTGGCTCCCATACTGGACCACTTGGTGTTGAATTTCAGATATATATATATATATATATACACACACACACATCAAGTCGAGTATTCAATAGGTCATGGCATAAATGATGTGATGGATGCCATGGTAGTAGAAACATGTGATTGATAGTGATTAGCTTATGGTGGCTTAATGTGGTAGAACTTGATATCTCAAGACTCATGCCAAGACTGTGTTTGGTAAACATTTCTTGTGTATCTTGTTTTGGCTAAACTGTATAAAAACGAAGGTTATGGGCCAAAAATCACATATGCAAAGGATTATCCCTTGTGTACCTCATATTGGGATACCAGAGTACTAGAATCGACCAATGTTAGAGCCTCCAGTATTCACTGGTATGATGTGATATTGGAGAAAGTTTCATCAATTACAGACATGTTGACCAATTTTGCTAACTGCAGTTATGTCTATTGTAGTGGTATGTTAGGATGAAGGTCATAGTGTGTGGTCAAGAGTTCCTAATATTTTAGAACTTGGAGATAAAGTACTCATACTGGGACCTTTGCAAATGGGGCATACCAGAGCAATGTGTTAGGACCAAGGTTGCATCATGCAATCCCAATATCCTAATGGTATAACACTCTAAGCCAAAGAATTCAAACAATCTCTAGTATGGAGACAGGGTTATAGTAGTCAAAGTTCCGTGTGGACAATAAGGTCACAACACTTAGTCACAATATCTTGATGGTTTAGAGCCTCGACCCAAAAGGATATGAAAATAATCTAGTACCTAGTATGAAAAGGAAGTGTGCACAATGTTAAAGAGTGTCTTTTGAGGGATGATCATCACCACACTAAAAGATGTAAAGTTTGAAAATGTTCTAGTATTCCATACTCTCAATATGATGGGCTTGTGGTCAGAGGTGTGGGAATATGTGAAGATTGTGAGAAGTAAAGGGTTGGATGGAAGGAAGCAATAATTTGAGCGAAACCATACAAGTAATGAGAAACATAAGCTCCCCCATAAGAAAAGAAAGGAACACAATAACTTGGTGTCTATGAGGAGTAATGTGACCCAATTAACCCATAATCCCATGTTTCAATACCCTGGATCAATATCCATGGTAAAGGAGGTCGTAATCTATAAATGTAGAGAAAAATAATTTAAATTACTCTTAAAACAAAGAAACAAAATTGAAATTGTTAAAAATAACATGAAGAGGATGAATACTTAGGAGAGAATAGATAAAAATGGTGAGACTAAGAGAGTTGTGGAATACCTTGTGAAGGAAGAGACTAGAATGGAGTGTCGAATAAGTGAGGGAGTAGTGATTAATTCTTACAGTAGATCAACCTCATAGTGATTAAACTACATTGACATAATTATAAAGAATGTAGTAGAGAGAAGTTTGGAGCATTGAGAATATCAAAATTGGAACCGTGTAGAACAATAGAGTAGAGAGAAGAGTGTAGAATTGAGAAGAAAAAGGTAGAACATAACATAGAATCATTATTAATCAGGGGATAGGCTTCCCCTTAAGGTTGGTGCATATAGAATCAGAATATATATGTCTCCTTTATGTTTCTTTTTATAAAATTAGGGGACAAATATCTCATTATGCTTGGTGCCAGTGAAGTGATGTAACAATAGGTTGGTGCCTATTAGAATATCATTACAAATGAGTTCTATGGTTTTTACCCTTGAAAGTTTACACATATATCTGGTGTTCTCATGTGTTTATTATATGATTGATGTTTATACGGCTTGAATAATTTTAGATTATTAAAATTTTCCATTATATTGATTCAGCCCCCTCTTATTATAATCATAATTCAACAATTCGTATAAAATATAAGTTCCTTTAAGGATATTTTAACCACCAGAAGGTAGAACATAAGGGATAATAACCAGTCATAAGGGTTATCCCTCAAGAAAAGGTCCCCATTTGATGGCACAAATTACAAATTCTTGAAGATAATGATGAATACATATATTAAGTCTTTAGGAACTATTATTTGACTATCTGTTGAGAATGGTTATAAGATTCCAACAACTCCTCGAATTGATTTAGATGATAAAGAGAAATAATTAAACAACACAAAAGAAAATAATTCCATCTTGAGTGGTTTAATATATACATAATTTATCAAGGTAGTGCACTTTAAATCTGAAAATAGATTTGGGACAACCTTCAGAGTAGCTATGAAAGAGATGAAAAGGTGAAAAGAGAAAAGCGTCAAACTCATAAAGGATAGTTTGAGAGTTTGAAGATGAATGAAAATTAGATTGTTGCAACCTCTGTTCTTGAAGTAGATGACGTTGCTAATACTATAAAAGAACTCAGTGAAACAATTTAGGAATCTATAATTGTGCACAGTGTATTGATAGCTCTTTCCTCATGATTTAGTCCAAAAGTTTGAGTCATTGAAGAGATAATTGACCTTCAAAATCTATGTATGGATGCTCTAAATGGAATCCTCACTACATATGAAATGAGAACAGAGAAAGATAATTTAGGTTCAAAGGAAGAAACATTAAAATAAGAATAGGAAACAATTAGTCAAAAGGCCCATGAAGTTTCCATCTATGAATGAAATGATGAATAAGCTCAATTGGTGAGAAAATTAAAAAGTGGATCTAGAAAATTCAAAGGTAAGACTCCATTCAAATTATTTGAGTGTGGTAGAATAACACATTATGCATCTAAATGTCCCAATGCAATAGTAAAGGTTAATGATGATAAAATCAGTTATAATGTTAGAGTCAAATATTAGAATCATAAAAAGAAATGTTATATAAAAAAGAAGAGTTTTATTCGAAACTTGAATGGTGGTTCATCTAATGGAACTGATGAATGTGTGTATGATAATAAAATAGAGAGTTCCTATTCACAGCTATTAATATCAAGATATGAACCAAATTGGTCAAATGAAAAACCCAAATTCAAAAGAAGAAGTTGAAGGGGAGATAGATCTTGAAGTAGAACTTGTAAGTTCCTTGGAAGAAACAAAATTCTAAGGAAAAAGGTGAAACAACTAAAAAAACAATTGTAGAAGTATGAGAATGAAGGTTGTGATGGAGTATCAATCACTGTCCTAAAAATTGAACTAGAACAGACTTAAAATAACATTCTAATAAATACTAACAATTTAACTAGAAAAAAAGAAAACACATTATGAAAATGTAGAAGTTGAAGTTGTCTCCTTGAGAAGGGAACTAGAGAAAGAAACTACTTAACCAAACCAAAGTTAAAAGTTTGTAGAAGGCATTGAAATGTTAGATCATATTCTCAAATGACATGACACACCTTTAATCAAGACATGTCTTTTCTATAAAAGAAAGTTATGGAAACCCAAGGGGGAGTCATGTACAAAGACATCAGAAAAGGAATGCAAATACGAACCTAACAGGATTGTTTATGTACTTAAAAATAAAGGTACACTTTAGAAAAAACATGATCCTATCAACAACTTCAGAAAAAAGGTGATGGAATAGAAGAGACCTAAATATTCCTTCAATCAAAAGTGGTTTAGAAGACCTATTCCCTCAAGTTGTTTTAGGTACCAATATATTTTCTTGGGTTACTTCTATGCCTATAATAATTTTGATCATAAGACAATAAATTGTATAGCTAGTCATAAGATAAATAAGAATAAATCTTCCCATAATAACTGAAGAAATAACTAAGAGAAGAGAAATCTGAGAAGTTTGAATGAAAATACACCTAGAAATCATCACTCATTTGATCCTATACTAGGTCATGTTGAGTTATATAAGTGTTGTAACTATGGGAACAAAGCATGATATTGTAAAAATAGTTTAATCATTCCTCTAAATCAAGATATCAAAGAAGGCATACTCAAGGATAAGAAACAATATCCAAAAATATAGAAATAGAAGTAAGAGTAGTAAGAAGAATGTGATATTGCATGATATGCTTAGAACAAGGAAAGAAAATACTATGTTGATAATGGATACTCAAGGCACATGATAGGACACCAAACTAAATTTCTTAATCTAAAAGAAGAAGATGGAGGAAAAGTAATAGTTGGAAACAATGCATCAACAAAGATAACTGGAAAAGGAACAATCAATATTGATAATGGAAAAACTAAAGCGAAGAATTTCCTATATGTTTAAGGTCTAAAAAAAACTCCTAAGTGTCATTCAAATGTGTGATCAAGGATATGATATCACATTTCATTCTAAAGGATGTGAGATAAGAAAATAATAAACAAGAAAACTAGTAGCAAGGGAAAACATGACTTCCAACAATGTGTTGTGTATGTAAAATAAATGAGAGTTGGTTATCACATGGGAGGCTTGGTCATCTAATAGCCCTGGTGAAAAGTTCAAGTAATAAAGGTTAATAAAGGAAAAATAAGACCACGATTAAGGGAAACTTATTCCAAGCTTAATGTTGGGAAAACATATCCTAGCGCACATCACTGGATGTGTACTTTGGCTAAGGAAAATTGGCAAAGGCTAAGACAAAGGCATTAAAAGGAAAAAAAGAATTTTAGCACATTTATTTATGAAAATAAAGGAAATTAGGAGAAAAGTAAGGTGAAAGGTCATGGGTTTCATGTGAGGAGGAAATTGAAGGAAAATAATGCAAAATGAAGAAATTAGAGGCCTCATGCATAAAAAGGATAATGAGGATCAGTTCATGGCTTTTGTCAAGTTCAAGTTTGGAGCTCTCTCGTTATTTTCTCTCTTTCTCACTCTTGGTCACTTAGAGTTTTCTTGGAGCACTCTAGCTTTGGATCAAAGGAGGCCCAAGCAAGAAAATGTAAAGGAAGAAATTTAAGGATCAAGGAAGAAGAGCAGGATCAAGCAGCTTCAACAAGGATACTTGCAAGTAACCTTTTGCATGTGTGATTTCATAGTTGGTTTGGACATGCATGGATTTGCATGTTGATGTATGGTTCTATTATTGTCGGTGGCATGGTTTTTCGAGGTTATGATAGTGGTTTTCAACCTAGCGTTGCCTTTTCCTAGATGCCATGGTGTTGGGATGTTTATTTATGTTTTTTGAGCCTTGGTTTGTTGGATGGATTTCAGAATGCCGGGCAGAGGTAGTCTCAAGTTCCATTCCCAAAGGCCTAGGAATCCCTTGACTGGTTTTGGTGGGATACATGGTAAATCCTAAGGGAGATGTCTCCGTTAAGGGCCCAGTGATCTGGTTTTGGATTGAAATAAATCCTAAAAGACAAGGAGATAGAAAATTCCTCAAGGATAGTGATGGATTCTAGATGGCATTCCATGTTCTATTCGGTTGTGACCCGAGCATCATTTTTGGTGTGATCACAGTTTGATGAGGGTGGAGGTGGTTTAACCTCTGGATTCACTTGGTTGTCCCTGGATTGTTTGTTCTATGAGATCCCACATTCATGCTTGGAATATGGCATGGGGGTGATTGGTTGAAAGAGAGATTGGTTCATCCATGTCTATGGTCAGGTGGCACGTGGATGTCCTAAACCTGGTCAGATTTTCGTATGATTAATAAAAGCTAAGTTCTCTAAATTTGGCATTGATTTATATGTGAATTTAATGGTTGTATCATCTTTGATATTTACATGGTTTTATGCTGGTTATAAGAATGGTTAAATGGCTGGCCCATGTCATTGTTATTTCATGTATTTACTTGTAACTATTAAATGGATGGATGAAAGACTTAATTGATGAGGTAGTAATTCAATGGATAAGGAGGTCATCCTTATGGTTATGTTTCATAAGTTTTTTCAGTCATTTATGGTTTGTTTTGTATTCTAGACCGTAGGTTGCATTTATGACAAGTGTTTGACAGAATGTTAGTCCCAGTTGGGGATGCTCAGGCCTAGTCGTAAGGTTGATTTTTATTGATCAACATTGTTACCATGTTTTTAATGAATTATGAAGGTTGTAGCAAGTTCTGGGAAGAGGCTAGGATTCTGGGCTAGAAAAGTGGCTTAAATCTAGGGGTCACTAGCACAGAACTAGAAATTTTGGTCCACAGTCATTGGCAGGCAATCCTATGAGAGCAACTTTAGGTTGTTGGTCATTCCCTTGCCCATAGAATGAGAATGACTATGGCCTAAGATTTCCATAACAATAGTGGGACCCATGGGTAAGCTATTTGAGTGACTGACTTATCTCTGAGGGTTTTTTTGATGATGTTGGATGATTGTGTGTGATGTTCTGTCAATTCCACTTCCTTAAGGTCACATAGGAAGTCGAATCCGATCATAGTAGCATCTTGTCTCATGTTTACCCTGGTTGTCATGGTTAATTTGGGTAGACCTATGGGGGGGCATTATGGATTAGTGTCAGAGAATGGTTCACCCCTCAGATTGGATCGGCGGTGTGTGTTGGTCATGCGTGCATCTTAGTTGCATGTGTCTCTCTTACACTTGTGTTCCATGTGTTTGTTGTATTGCTTATCCTAATTTAAATAGGAGCACAAAAAATTATAGATATAACCATAAATACTGAGATGCAACAAAAATAACACTTCATTTTATTAATATCAAATATTGAAGTATTCTTACAACTGAATGGAAATAAGACTAGGTCAGGCAATTGTAACTTATCTCTGAGAAGAGATGTGGTGGCTACATGCCTCTGAATTGTGTTACAATGAGGCTCTAAGGCCTATTTATTATTGAGAAACAATGGAAAACTCTAAACATCAAGAAACCTAACCCTAGGAGATGAAGCTTCAAATTATGGGCCCCGTTTGGGTAAATTGGTACATTAACTTCTCGGGGGCATAACTTTGGCATATGATCCTCATTTGACATGCACAATACCTCGTTAGAAATATCTATCGAAGGAATACAAATTTTGAGTGGCCAAAATCAGTCTACAAGGCATGTTGGCCATGATTTTCCCAAAAAACATCGTTTAGGGACTCAAAATAGCTTCGGAATTTCAGTACCTAAAAAGCTTCCAAAAATAGTAAATTATGCTACAATTAAGGAAACTGAAAAGAATGAAAGAAACAATGGTGGGGGTTTATGTCAAATAGGTGGGTGGCTACCAATATCCACCTGGATCAATTGTATCATGTTGATCATGGTTGTAGTAGGGTTATTGTGAGAAACTTGATGTCAATTTTATAGAATGCAATGTCAGAAGTATATGATTGGTTATATGATTATATGTATCTTGATTACATCCTTGTATGTTGGATTGCATTCTTGATTATTTGATTTCATGTATTAGTCTTGTAGGTTGATTACAAGAATTGATCACTTATGCTCGACTACATGCGTTCATACGTATGTGTAGTTGATTAGGCATTGCTTATGCATGTTGATGGTTTCGTGTGGAAATGTGTACGATGGAATAACAATTGTTGTCATGCATAACATAATAGCATGAATTGTTGATATGGCCTTACATTGATGACTGGACCCTACCTAGAATGATGTTTATGCATTGATGCACTTATTTGGTAGATGTATGTATGCTATACATGTATCACGTTGACTTGATGATCTTGTAGACAAGGTATCCTCCCCGAATTATGCTAAGGTGCATTGGTTTATTGAGATTTGGTTTAGTTGACATAATATTCCTTGTAGGAAAGATATCAAATGGCTAGAAAGGTAGTAGACTACATAAAATCTCCCTATGCATCAGATGAGCAACATGGTGTGGGGAATTCTTCTAATTTAGCAAACACATTGAGAAGCTTGCACGAAGAAATAAGGAACTACAATTTGGAAAATGATAAAATGAAGAAGGCACAAGAGAAACAAGTAGAGTTGAATGCAATACTACTTTAGAGTTTGTTAGAATTGCAGCAACAGGGCCACTTCGGATCATCCATGGGCAAGAGTACATAACTAATGGTGCATATGGCAGTAGGTATCCTAGTAGACAAAGTTCTTATGGTGGGAATAGGTCAGATAGATATAACACGATCAAATATGGCAGGTTGTTTGACACTCCATATAGGAGAGGTATTAGACATAGGTACTATTCTAGTTCTGGTTCTAACAGGTAGTATGATCATTGTCATTATTACCCTTACATGATGAGTGATAAGGGATACTTATCGAATGAGTTCAAGAAGGCAAATCCACATACGTTTGATGTAGAGATGAAGAAATCACAAGATGCAGAGGCATGGTTTCTTGGTATGAGGAAATTCTTTAAATCACATGACTGTTTAGGACAACCCTTTTCAGTCTCAAAGGTAAATAGAATATTTGGTGGGAAGATGTGAATAATATTAAAGTTGATGAAGATGATTTGTTAGGCCCCTATACTACTAGTGTAACCCTTATTGTTATTAGTACAAGCCAATTATTATATTGATGTACCCATGTAGTGCCCATATTGTTACTATTGTACCCCATAGAAGCCCACTATTCTTATTATTGTGCCCTTACATTATTATTGTTATGTCGGCTCTGATTATGTTATGACCCCTTAGACTCCTATATATAGAAAGGAGGTATTTTCATTTGTATCATCCAAGAATTGTTCATTTCTGTAATGTAAAGGAGGTTTCCCCCTCGAAGAGGCTGAATTCTAAAGCGTTGATCTCTCTTTTCTATTTTTTTGTGAGTTGTTTTCATAACATTTGGTATCAGAGCTTTGGATTCTAGGGTTTCACTGCTCCAAATAGGTCATCATAGAATTTTCACTATAAATTTCTTTATGCGACGTTTCAGAAGATAAAAAAAAAGCCCATTTGATAAGAAATGGCACTGAATCTCAGGTCCAAATTTCAGAGCTTTTCGCACTATACTTGTGGAGATATGTTCTGAGGAAGTTCGGTCTTTTTGAAGACTCTTGAATTAAATTCCAAACAGGTGACCTGGGGAAAATCGTCATAACTTTCTCTCTGAGCATCAGATTGAAATTTTGTAAGAAGTTACAAAAAGAGGACGGATTGTAGTTTCTTTTATATATATTTTCAGTGCCAAAGGTCGAAACAATGACACGTGGAACTTCATATAATTTTGCTCTTTTGGAAAGGTTTATAATCAGGTCATCTTGGGAGATTGTGCATAACCCTCTCTTGGAGAATCCAATTTGGATCAGACTGGTGGCATTGGAAAGAGGACACAGAGGGCTACTACAGGTTGCAATTTCAAAACTTAAATATCCGAAAGTACAGAGTTACAGTTGTTTCAAGATCGATCTCCTAAAATTAAGAAAAAGCAAGATGAAGAAGTTTGATGGCAAGGATTCGGTAAATTGGATACTTCAGATGGAGCAATATTTTGATCTACATGGTGTATCACTGTTACAAAAGGTATGTATTGCATCTTCATATTTATAACCGGATAAATTTTTATGGTACGAAGGCTTTGTTCTCGTAAACAACTTGTTACGTGGTCAATTTTCACGGAGGAAATGATAGCACATTATGAGGATACAAAGAGCAACACCTTCTTTAGAGCAACACCACAACAATTGGAAAAAGTAAAAGGGCTTTGTGACATAGTGGAAAGAAAAATTATGGAAACGAGGAAGCATACCCCTCACAACTATAAAGATGGAAGTGTTGTTTCTCCTAGCCTTCCACAACCTACAAGGGTTACACCACAACAATTGGAAGAAAAAAGAGAAAAAGGTCTTTGTTACAATTGTGATAGCAAATGCACTAAAGGTCATAAGTGTGCAGAGAAGAAATTGTTTTACATATAATATGAAGAGGAGGAAGAAAAGGATCAAGAAACATCAAAAGAAGAAGATATACACGAGGACCCCACCCCAGAGAAAGAAGAAATGAATCAGACCATATCTTGTAAAGCATTGGCAAGAATTACCACTCCTCAAACTCTCAAGATAGAAGGACATATCAAGAAGAAAAAGGTGCAAGAAGTGAAAGATAACATCGAGAAAGAATAAATGAATCCAACCACATCCTGTAATTCATTGGTTGAAATTACCACTCCTCAAACTATCAATATACAAGGACATATCAAGAAGAAAAATGTTCAAGAAGTGCAAGATCACATCGAGCATCAAGAAATCAATCTGACAATATCTTGTAAAGGATTGGAAGAAATTACCACTCCTAAAACTCTAGAGATAGAAGGAAATATGAAGAAGAAAAAGGTTCAAGCAGTGAAAGATCACATTGAGCATCAACAAAAAGTTCTCCAACTTTTAAAGGATAAATCCACTTCGGTGCAAAATCAAACGAAACAACAGGTAGATTAACATCGTAGTGAAAAATGTTTTGATGTAGGTGATTGGGCATTTTTACTGCTACATCTCAAGCAAGCTATTTATGAGAAGGAAATGTTGGCAATACTACATGCACTTAAAAAATGGCGACCTTACCGAATGGGAAGACTCTTCAAGGATGAGGATGTGGAAGCATTGTTTTGGGCTATTTCTATTATCCAACCAGATTGGATAAATGAGGCAAGGGATGAATGGAACAAGGACGAAGAAGTATGGCCACTTATTCAAAAGTTGGAAAAGATCCCAATTCAAGCAATATTGCCAGAAATTGAAGAGGAAGGAAAAATCATATTGGAACCTGGAGCAGTCACAGAAACAAGAACCCGACAGCTACTAAATTGATCAATTGTAGAGTATCTCATCAAGTAGAAGAACTTACCCGCTGAAGATTCCACATGGGAGGAAAAGATTTTTATACAGAAGCATCAAGAGCTACTCAAGTGTTGAGGACAATGCTTTTTGAAGGAGAGGGGCATGTTAGGCCCCTATACTACTAGTGTAACCCCTTATTGTTATTAGTACAACCCACTTATTATATTGATGTACCCATGTAGTGCCCATATTGTTACTATTGTGCCCCATAGAAGCCCACTATTGTTATTATTATGCCCTTACATTATTATTGTTATGTCAGCTCTGATTATGTTATGACTCCTTAGACTCCTATATATAGAAAGGAGGTCATTTCATTTGTATCATCCAAGAATTGTTCATTTGTGTAATGTAAAGGAGGTTGCCCCCTCAAAGAGGTTGAATTCTAAGGCGTTGATCTCTCTTTTCTATCTTTTTTTGAGTTGGTTTCATAACATGATTTGACTTGGAATGCATTTTTAAAGTGTCTTCAAGAAGAAGTACTTGTAGAAGAGGTACTATGATGACATAGATAAGGAGTTTTATGAGTTGCAGATGGGTTCTATGACAGATGATGAGTATAGTAGCAGATTTGTGGAGTTGTTGAGATCTGTGCCTTACCTTAAGGAGGAGAAGGCCAAGGTTCAAATATTCATAAGTGGAATTCCAGTAGTATATAGAGATCGAATTGAGTTCAATGAGCCTAGATATTTGGAGGAGGCCATCTAAAAGTTGAAGCATTGTTATGAGAAGTGAAAGTGAAAATTTGAGCTGAAGCGTGACTTGAAAGGAAATGAGAAAGCTAAAGGAAAATGGACACCAAAGTGAGGAATACCTGAAGGTGTAGGTGATAAATAAAACACAGTTCCTTACAAGAGATTCGATACAGCTGAGAAGGGACATGGAGAGCAGTAGGCTAGAGGTGGTGGTAGGGAACCATTGTAGTATTGGATATGTTGTAAGGATCATCATAATAACTATTGTATATAGTATCAGAGTGGTGGTAGACACTAGATCGATAATGCTTTGGAGGCTGACACAATTGGTGATGTTGGTCATAACATTGCACAGATCTATGCAATTATGTACAACAGGTAGGGAGACCATCAGGCATTGATCATTGAGATCGACAACAAGCTTTGAAATCAAGTTGTTTCTATTTGATTGATCCTTGATATAACTATAGCTATATTAATCCTAACCTTGTGGATAAGTGTGTTTTGAGAAAAGAAGTCCATGCAGAATATGGGTTGGTATAGTTGGCTACAGGTATGAAGAAGCGAGTTCACCATTAGCTAAGAGCTTGTGCATTTGAGTTAAATGGTATGCCTACAACAACACACTTGAATTTGTTTCCATTGGGATCGTATAACATGCTTTTAGGTGTGGATTGGCTATACCTTATTAGAACCAAAATGGATTGCTTTGACAAGGCCATTGAGTGTGTGGATGATAGTGGGGAAAAGAGGACCTTGCAGGGAAAGAAGAACCCTACATAAGTGAGGATGGTTACTGCTATGCAGGCTAAGCATTGTCACAAAAACGTTTGTGTGATGTTTGAAGTGCACATTTCTAGTGACAAGGGTAAGGAGGTTGAGGATGCAGATGTGTTAAGAAGATACCCAGTTTTGCAATAGTTTCAGGATGTATTCCCTGAGGAAATTACAGAGTTTCCACCTCATAGGGAGGTACATTTCTCTATTGAGTTAGTTCCAAGGGTGGATCTAACATCAAAAGAACCATACAAGATGAGCTCACGTGAGTTGGCAAAGTTGAAGTTGCAGTTAAAGGAGATGATTGACAAGGGATACGTTAGGCCAAATGTATTGCCTTGTGGTGCACCAGTGTTGTTCGTAAAGAATAAAGATGAGACTCTTAGATTGTGCATTAATAACAGGTAGCTAAACAAATTAATGATCAAGAACAAATGCCATTTCCAAAGTATTGATGATTTGTTTAATCAGATAAAGGGAGTAGCAGTGTTCTCTAAGATTGACCTGAGATCAGGATACAATCGGGTACGCATAAAGGAAGAGCATATCTTCAAGACTGTGTTCAGGACCAAGTATGGGAAATATGAGTTTGTTGTTTTTCCATTCAGTTTGACTAACTCTCCAGCTACATTTATGTGTTTGATGAATAGTGTGTTGCCTCCTTATCTAAGCAAGTTTGTTATTGTATTCATTGATAACATACTGGTATATTCTAAAAATGACGAAGATCATGTTGAACATTTAGCAACAATGTTGAGGTTACTACAAGATGATCAGTTGTATGCTAAGTTTAGCAAGTGCAGCTTTTTTCATACTAAGGTACACTACTTGGGACATGTTGTTTCCAAGGAAGGAATTGCAGTAGATTCAGAAAATGTAAGGGACATCATGGAGTGGGCAACTCCTAAGAATATAGATGAGGCGAGATCATTTATGGGATTGGCAGGTTACTACTGGAGGCTCATCAAGAAGTTCTCATGCATTGCATATCCTATCACATCATTGCAAAGGAAACGTAAAGTTTGAATGGACGGATGAATTTGATGCTAGCTTTGAGTAGCTTAAACAATTGTTAACATATGCACCAATGCTAAATATTGTGGATCTGGAGAAGGAGTTTATAGTGTGTGCAGACACATGCCAGAGAGAACTTGTGGACTCCTCATGCAAGAAGGAAAAGTAGTGTGCTATGAGTCACGGAAACTTAATGAGAATGAAGCAATCATACATGCATTCAAGACACTGGATTTCTCATGTTGGAACCAATCGTACATGCATTGAAGATGTGGAGACACTATCTTCTGGATAGATGGCTTGTGTCGACGAGAGATCATAATGGTTTGAGGTATTTTCTTGACCAACCAAATCCAAATGCCACACTGTTGGGTGTGGAGCCTGATTATCTTCTATAGTACCGGCATATTGGACCCCCGTAATAATCGCTGCCGTGATTTTGGGAAGCGCAAGCTAAAAACAACTGTAAAATTGCCTTGTAAAAGTATAGTAATTTCTAGTCAATCATTAGGCGGATGAGACTGTAGAACTTATGTTTAGTTTAGGGTTTTTGCCCTTCTCCATTGTATTTGAGGCTGTGATATAGATGTGTATTCGGTGAGCGAGAAACATAGAGGTGAGACTGTGAGAGAAAACAGAGGATATTACAGCGGTTTTGCTGTAGGTTGTATCATTTTGCTGGATAATAGAAAGAAGGACTGGCTGTTCGAGGTGGACGTAGCCCATGGGTGAACCACGTATATCTGTGTCATTTTCTGATATTTCTGCAATATTTTATGTGTTCCATTGCTCCGTTAGCTAGATGGTTGGATACCTTTAGCGAGTTTGACTTCGAGATCAGATGTATCAAAAGGAAGAAGAAATGGGTTGCAGATGCTCTTAGCAGGAAGGTACCTGTAAATCATATAGAAGCTATGAGCTCTAATGGGATAGAGTTACAGGATATTCTCTCATAGGCAAGCCAACACGATGACAAATACATGGATATTATGCAAAGGTTACAACACATCACAGGTATAGGTATAGATACAGGTGAAAGTATAGGTACCGGTGACTAGAATGCAGAGTATCATCTCACTACAAATGGTTTGGTGACATTTGGAGACAATATCTATGTGTCGAATTGTAGTGAGCTCAAGAAGCTTATCTTGAGGGAGTTTCATGTCAAGCCATACTTGGGTCATCCAGGATGTCAGAAGACATTGACGGTGGTTAAGAAGTTCTACTATTGTACAAATCTGAAGAAGAAAGTGGAATAGTTCATGGCTAGATGTTTAGAATGTCAACAGGTAAAGATGAAATCCAAGCATCTAGCTAGTTTACTATAACCTATTGCAATTCCGGAATGGAAATGGGAGGTCATTTCCATGGATTTCATCACAGGTATTCCAAGGATAATGAAGCAAAATGATTCTATTATGGCTGTGGTTGACAAGATGAACAAGGTAGCTCACTTCATTCCTGTGAAGGTACATATTCAGTCAGTGAGGTATCACATGTTTTCATCAGAGAGATAGTGAGACTGCATGATGTTCCAAAGAAAATTGTTGCGGATAAGGATGCCAATTTCACTTCCAAGTTTTTGAAGGAGCTATTTGCAGGTTTGGGTATAGAGTTGGACTTCAATACAACTTATCATCCACAGATATATGGACAGACATAGACAATCAACAAGATTTTGGAGGATATGCTGAGGATGTACATGATGTACCAATAGAGGAAATGGGAGGAGTATCTTCCTTTGATGGAGTTTCGCATACAATAATGGTTATGAGGAGTCATTGAGGATCAGTCCTTTCAAGACATTATATGGGTGGAGTTCTAATACTCCTATCAGCTAGAGTGATCCAGTGAATAGGGTGCTTATTGGACTGAACAAGTTGGCAGGCATGGAGGAGGAGATGCAGGTTAGAAAGAAGAATCTAACGGAAACACAGGATATGTAGAAGAGTTATGCAGATCAGCACAGGGTATTTAATGAGTTTCAGGTTGGGGAGCATGTGTATTCACACATCAAGCCCAAGAAAATCTCTTTAAGGATTGTTTCATATGCCAAGTTGGCACCACGGTATTGCAGGCCTTCTGAGATCATTGAAAGGATTGGACCAGTGGCATATCGACATCCACTACCTCCAACAACAAAAGTCCATGATGTTTTCTATATTTCATTGCTTAAGAAGTATATAAAGCATGTTGATCATGTTATTGATTGGTCTATATTGCAGGTGGAGCAAGAAGGAGAGTTCCAGCCGAAGCCTCAGTGCATATTGTAGTGGAAACATATCATGCACATGAACAGAGAAACAGAGCAAGTTAAAGTGCAATGGAAGCATTTTGGGCCTAATGAAGCTACATGGGAAATCGCAGATCAGATGCGGGACCTATATCCTTCATTTTTTTCCAATTGAGGCAAAGCAATTTTGGTTTGATGTTTGGTATATATTTTGCTGATATCTTTAGTATTTGTATATGTATTAATATATGGATGTAAATACCACCATGAGCTGTCATAAAGCTCCAATAAGCGATATGGGTGTCATATTATTATCGTTCTTAATTTGTCATGATGTTTTCCTTTTAACCAGGTCTTTCATTGTAAATATTGCAACCAACTAAGTATATAGCTCCATAGGCAACATGTTTTATTTTCTGCGGTTTTGCTAATGTCATGGTGTGCTTTAACACCGAGGATAGTGTTTCCCCAAGGGGAGGGGGCTCTATAATAGCCTTGGTGAAAAGTTCATGTAATAAAGGTTAATAAAGGAAAAAAATACCATGGGTAAGGGACACTTATTCTAAGATGAATGTTGGGCAAAGATATCCTAGTGGGCATCATTGGATGTGTGTTTTGGCTAAGAAAAATTGGCAAAGGCTAAGGTAAAGGAATTAAAAGGAGAAAAGGAATTTTGGCACATTTATTTATGAAAATAAAGGAAATTATGAGAAAAGTAAGGTGAAAGGTCTCAGGTTTCACGTGCGAAGGAAATTGAAGGAACATAATGGAAAATGAAGAAATTAGAGGCCTCATGCATAAAAAGGATTCTGAGGATCAATTCATGGCTTTTTTCAAGTTCAAGTTTGGAGATCTCTCATTATTCTCTCTCTTTCTCTCACTCTTGGACACTTAGAGTTTTCTTGGAGCACTATAGCTTTGGTTCAAGGTAGGAAAAGCAAGAAAAGAGAAAGGGAGGAAAGCAAGGATCAAGGAAGAAAAGCAGGGTCAAGCAGCTTTAGTAGGAATACTTGCAGGTAACCATTTGCATGTGTGATTTCCCAGCTAGTTTGGACATCCATGGCTTTGCATGTTTGTGTATGGTTCTCTTTTTGTCAGTGGCATGGTTTTGTAGGGTTATGACAATGGTTTTAAGCCTAGCCTTGCCTTTTCATAGATTCCATGGTGTTGGGATGTTTATTTTGGTTTTTTGAGCCTTGGTTTACCAGATGGATTTCAGAATCAAGGGCGGAGGTGGCCTCAAGTTCCATTCCCAAAGGCCTAGGAATTCCTTGACCAATTTTGTTGGGATACACGGTAAAACCTGAGGGATATGTCTCGGTTTAGGGCCTAGTGATCTAGATTTTGATTGCGATAAAGCATGAGAGACAAGGAGATAGAAAAGTCTTGAAGGATAGTGATGGATTATAGATGGCATTCCAGGCTCTGTTCAGTTGTGATCGGAGCATCGATTTTGGTGTGATCATGGTTTTATGAGGGTGGATGTGGTTTAACCTCTGGATTCCATTGGTTTTTCTTGGATTGGTTATTCTATAAGATCCCACATTCATGCTTGGAATATGGAACGGGGGTGACTGGATGAAAGAGAGATTAGTTCAACGATGTCTATGGTTGGGTGGTACGTGGAAGTCTTGAACCTGGTCAGATTTTCCTATGATTAATAAAAGCTAAGTTCTCTTACTTTCTCACTGATTTCGATTGCGATAAAGCATGAGAGACAAGGAGATAGAAAAGTCTTGAAGGATAGTGATGGATTATAGATGGCATTCCAAGCTCTGTTCAGTTGTGATCGGAGCACCGATTTTGGTGTGATCATGGTTTTATGAGGGTGGATGTGGTTTAACCTCTGGATTCCATTGGTTTTTCTTGGATTGGTTATTCTATAAGATCCCACATTCATGCTTGGAATATGGCACGAGGGTCACTGGCTGAAAGAGAGATTGGTTCAACGATGTCTATGGTTGGGTGGTACGTGGAAGTCTTGAACCTGGTCAGATTTTGCTATGATTAATAAAAGCTAAGTTCTCTTACTTTTTCATTGATTTATATGTGGATTTAATGGATATCTTATCTTTGATATTTACATGGTTTTAAGCTGGTTATAAGCATGGTTAATTGATTGGCTCATTTCATGGTTATTTCATGTATTTACTTGTAACTGTTAAATGGATGGGTGCAAGACCTAATTAATGAAGTAATAGTTCAATGGAGAAGTAGGTGATCCTTCTCATTATGTTTCACAAGTTGTTTCAATAAATTATGCTTTTTCTTGTATCTTATACCTATAGGTTGCATTGATGCCAAGTGTTTGATAGAATTTCAGTCCTGGTTGGGGATACTCAGGCCTAATCCTAAGGTTGATTTTGATTGATCAACATTGTTATCATGTCTTTAATGAATTCTTAAGGTTTTAGAAATTTCTGGGAAAAGGTCAGGATTCTAGGCTAGAAAATTGGCTTAAATCTTGGGGTTGCTAGCACAAAACTAGCAATTTTGGTCCATAGTTGCTGGTAGATAGGCCTGTGAGAGCTACTTTAGTTTTTTGGTCGCTCCCTTTCCCATAACATGAGAGCGACTATGGCCTAAGAGATCCATAACAATATTGGGACCCAGGGACAGGCTATCTAAGTGGCTGACTTGTCTCCTGAGGGTTATGTTGATGATGTTGGATGATTGTGCATGATGTTCTATCAATTCCACTTCCTTATGTTCACATAGGAGGTTGAATTTGATCATAGTAGCCTCTCATCTTATGTTTACCCCGGTTGTCATGGTTACTTTGGGTAGACCTGGGAGGTGTTACAGGTCACATTAGATTTGACAATCTAATCAAAATAAGCAAAGCACATGCTATGACATACTCGGTGCCTTAGTGCTTGATTAAGGATATGAACATTGAGAGGTACATAATAGCTTTCTCGGGGGGGGGGAATGAGACAGGGGAAGGGGTTGGGAATATGAATATAAGTGAGGAGACTAGAGATGATCAGATATACTAGTTGAGCTAGATGCATCTCGATATGGATGTTATGGAATGATTATTACTATATATTCATCATCTAAGAATCTCTTGTTCAATATGCTCGCTTCACTCTTTTGCATATTTTTTGCTTCTCCTTCTATGAATAACTTCAATGGCACATAATCTAGTGATATGTTGGTAATCGAAGGGTGCTTCTCCATGGTAGCATAGGTTTTCATCATAGAGATAGTGAGACTGCATGATGTTCCAAAGAAAATTGTGATGGACAGGGATGCAAAGTTCACTTCTAAGTTTTGCAAGGAGCTATTTACATACTTGGGTACATAATTGGCCTTCAGTACAACGTATCATCCATAGATAGATGGACAGACAAAGAGGGTGAAAAGGATTTTGGAGGATATGGTAAGGATGCACATGATGCACCAACATACTAAATGGGAGGAGTATCTTCCTTTGGTTGAGTTCATATACAACAATGGTTACAGAGAATTATTAAGGATGACTCCTTTCACGACATTGTATGGGTGGAGTTGTAATACTCCCATCATCTAGTGTGATCAAGTGAATAGGGTTCTTATTGGACCAGACATGTTGGAAGACATGGAGAAGGAGATGCGGGTTATAAGGAAGAATCTAAAGCAGTTTTGGTGTGATGTTTGGTATATGTTTTGTTGATGTCTTTGGTATTTGTATATGCATATATATATATATATATATATGGATGTAAATACCAAGATTAGCTAACTTATAAAGCTCCAATAAGTGGTATTAGTGTCATATTATTATGGTTGTTATGTCATCATGTTGTCATGATGCTTTTCTTTTGAGAAGGTCTTTCACTATAAATACTGCAAAGAGATAAGTATAAAGTTCCATAGGCAGTATGTTCTGTTTTCAAACATTTTGTTGAGGTCATGGTGTGCTTTAACACCGAGGATGGTTTTTCCCCAAGGGGGAGGGTTATGTAATATCCCTTGTAAAAATTTCGTGTAATAAAGGTTAATAAAGGAAAAATAAGACCATGGTTAAGGGACACTTATTCCAAGTTGAATGTTTGGCAAAGGTATCCTAGTGGGCGTAACTAGATGTATGTTTTAGCTAAGGAAAATTGAAAACGGCTAAGGAAAAGGCATTAAAAGGAAAAAAGGAATTTTGGTACATTTATTTATGAAAACAAAAAAAATTAGGAGAAAAGTAAGGTGATAGGTCAAGGTTGCATGTGAGGAAAAAATTGAACTAAATAATGGAAAATGAAGAAATTAGAGGCCTCATGCATAAAAAGGCTTCTAAGGATCAATTCAAGGCTTTGTCAAGTTCAAGTTTAGAGCTCTCTCATTAGTCTCTATCTGTCTCTCACTCTTGGTCACTTAGAGTTTTCTTGGAGCACTCTAGCTTTGGATCAAGGAAGGAAATGGAAGCGAAGGGAAAGGAAGGAAAGAAAGGATCAAGGAAGAAGAGTAAGATCAAGCAGCTTCAACAATAATACTTGTAGGTAACATTTTTCATGTGTGATTTGCATGTTAGTGTATGGTTGTCTTGATGTCAGTGGCATGGTTTTGCTGGGTTATGTCAGGGGTTCTCATCCTATCATTGTGTTTTTCCATATGCCATGGTGTTGGGATGTTTATTTTAGTTTTTTGAGCCTTGGTTTGTTAGATGGATTTTATAATCTCGGGCGATGGTGGTCTCAAGTCCGATTTCCAAAGGCCTAGGAATCCCTTGACCCATTTTGGAAGGATACATGGTAAAGCCCGAGGGAGATGTCTCGGTTTAGGGCTTAGTGATCTAGGTTTGTATTGTAGTAAAGCCTAAGAGACAAGGAGACAGAAAATTCCTCAAGGATAGTGATGGATTCCAGATGGTATTCCAAGTTTTATTCAGTTGTGATCAAAGCACCGATTTTGGTTTGATCACGGTTTGATGAGGGTGGAGGTGGTTTAACCTTTGGATTCCCTTGGTTGTTCTTTGATTGGTTTTTCAATGAGATTGCACATTCATGCTTGGAATATGCCACGAGGGTGACTGGTTAAAAGAGAGATTTGGTTCAACCATGTCTACGGTCGGGTGGTACGTGGAAGTCCTGAACTTGGTCGGGTTTTCCTGTGACTAATAAAATCTAATTTCTCTTACTTTTTCCACTAATTTATATACGAATTTAATGGTTGTATTGTCTCTGACATTTACATGGTTTAATGTTGGTTATAAGCATTGTTAAACGACTGGCTCATGTCATGGTTATTTCATGTATTTACTTGTAACTGTTAAATGGATGGATGCAAGACCTAATTGATGAGTTACTATTTGAATGTAGAAGGATGTGATTCTTCTAGTTATGTTTCATAAGTTGTTTGAGTCATTTATGCTCTGTCTTGTATCCTAGACCTATAGGTTGCATTGATGCCAAGTGTTTAACAGAATGTCAATCTCGGTTGGGGATGCTCATGCCTAGTCCTAAGGTTGATTTTTATTGGTAAGAATTTTTATCATGTCTTTAATGAATTTTGAAGGTTGTAGCAAGTTCTCATAAGAGGCCAGGATTCTAGGCTAGAAAAGTGGCTTAAATCATGGGATCACTCGCACAAAACTGGCAATTTTGGTCCACGTACACTAGCAATAATGATTGTGAGAGCGACGTTAGGTTGCTGATCACGCCCTTTCCCATAACATGAGATCGACTATGGCCTAAGAGAACCAAAACAATAGTGGGACGTCGGGACAAGCTGTCTGGGTGGATGACTTATCTCCTAAGGGTTTCGTTAATGATTTTGGATGATTGTGTGTGATGTTCCGTCAATTCCACTTCCTTAAGGTCACATAATACATCGAATTTGATCATAGTATCCTCTCGTCTCATGTTTACCCTAGTTTTCATGGTTAATTTGGGTAGACCTAGGAGGGGGTGTTACAGGTCACATCAAATTTGAAAATCTAATCAAAATAAGCAAAGCACATGCCATGACATACCCAGTGCCTTAGTGCTTGATTAAGGATATGGAGTATCAATTTTTTTCATTCTTTTATGAGCTTAAGAATCATCTCTAAAACCACTTTGTAATGTACCCAGCTCACTACTCCTTAATTAGGGATGTGAATTATTATATTTTATATAAATAATTTTATTATATAGTTTCCAAACATATTCTAATCACCATCCACAAACTACATTTTTTTTGTGAATTTCTTCCAACAATTTGTGTGCATTATTTAATTCTCTCAACCCTCAATCTTCCACATAGTATATCTAAAAAATTATAAATGACCAAACCTAAAATTTCTACCACAAGAAACCTAATATGTTTTTTCTTCCTCTTGAAGTTTCATAGTCTAGAACCTCTCATAAAGAAAGTTATGGAAAGAATTCAAAGATGACATGTTTTAAGAAGAATTCAAGAAGTTAAGCTTTCTTAGAGCATAGGTCTAAAAATATAGTAAATCATGATTTTAAAAATGAACTGGATTATCAGTGAGATATAACCTCACTTTGGTCCAATTTTGAGGCTCTAGAACCTCCCACAAGAAAAGTTATCGTTATAGAAATTTTGATGTCTAAAATGGGCCTCCTAAGGAATATTGTAAAATAATAGTGGAAAATGTAAAATAATATTAGATTACAACATCAAATTTTAGAGGGAAAAAAGAAAAAACTTATTTTTCAACTCATATTTTTAGCTTATCTCCCAATGGTTTTACTAAAATTTCGAGTGGGAGCACTCTTTTTATGCATAATTTAATTCTTCATATAGGGAGTATCCATGTTGAATAATTTTGATGGACACTGCTACACTAAAAATGAGAAATACATGAAAAAATGTGATTGCAATCATACTTATTTATGCATTTCTCATTTTGTGTGTAGCAGGTTCCATCAAAAGTATGCAACATGGACACTCCTTGGATGAGAGATTAAATTATGAATCCAACAATTGCTCTTGCTAAAAATTTGAGTAAGATCGTAGGGAGATAAGTCTAAAATATGAGTTGAAAAATAGTTTTTTTTTCTTAATATTTTTACTCTTTTACTCAAAAAATGGTGAATCATCACCCATGGTTGAGATCATCATCTTGATTCCTATTGTTCTTATAAATTTGGTTTTGGTTGTACATTTTTTAGGCTCATTTTAGACCTCAAATTTCTCTAATTAGTGAAAAATCCAAACTGCCCTTATTTTAGGAGAAATCGAGAAGCTCAACTTTCTTAGAGCATATCTTCAAAAATATAGAGATTCAATATGTGAGAATTGAACTAGATCATCAACAAATTTCTCCTCATTATGCTCCAAGTTTAAACCTTGTCAACCTATAGAGCCTCCCAAAAGAAAATTTATAGTGAAAATTCCAAGATGTCCAGTTTGAAGAAGCATTCAAGAAATATGACTTATTCGAATTCGATATTTGAAAATACAATGAACTAAGATATGAAAAATGATCGAAATGAACAATTAAATTTCATCTCGCTATGATCCAATTTTCAACCTCTAGGACCTCCCAGAAGAGAATTTATAGCAAAAATTCGAAGATGGGTTTACACCATAAATCACATTTTTGGGCTTCCACCATTAAACTCCATGAACTCAACTATAGCCTGTAGAGGAAATTAAATAAAATTTAGCATGCAGATAATAGGGAAAGTATGCAATTTAAAAATAATACATGTAATTACCCAAAATTTCCATTCATTTCCATGTGTCCCAATTCATTTAAATTCCACATCCAAATGAATTGAAATCCACTTCTTCAAACTTGACTATCATTACTAGCATAATGATATTAAATAAAATAATATAACAATAACAATAATTTCTACATATCACTAAATCATTCATGTAATAAATATAAATAGAGAAGAAATAATGATATATCTATTAAAACTAGAAAATACTAGAACTGAAATAAGATAAGCCATGTTCCACCACAGCTTATGCTCAATTGTGTTGTAATTTTTCCCATGACTAGCCATCCTCATTCTAGATCTTGATACCTTGAGGGGATACTAAAATCATGGTTTTAGCACACATTTTTCATATCAAATATAAAATATAAAGTGAAGGTCACTTTCCTTCACACACAAGAAAAACTCATTATCTATCACATAGTTTGTTACTCATAACTCTTCACCAATCATAGGATCAAAATCTCTCTAGGTTCTCCCACCATTTACATTTCCAAATTAAATTTATCACAGAGAGAGAGATGTATGATAGGTTAATAAAATAGAGAAAAACATGAATTTTAAGAACCCAAAAGAAGAACCCCTTGATTTCTCCTCCCTCTTATCTTTAGAATCACAACTTGACCTTCATCTTCACAAACTTCTATATTCTTTGGAAGAATAACCATCACAACAAAGTGAGATATTCACCAAAGGTATATTTTTCCTCTTAATTCGAGCTTTACCCCTCCCCAAGGCATCAAGATATGTTGACCACTCCTTTTTTTCATCTCTAGATTTTTTTTAAATAAAATAGAATAGTACATCCCATAATAAATTTTAGTATATGATATAAATGCTAGTAACCCAACATTACAAGTATATAATTACAGCACAAATTTTGGGAAAAGGAAAAGGGCGTGTCACAACTCCCCCCTTGGAACATTGTCCTAGTTGTTCCCATTGATATTGGATTTTCTTTGGCTGTAACAACACCAGCCTAGGTGTTGTCTTTCACTACAACAATGGTATTCATCCTTTCCTTATCTACATCAAAAGTATACCTCTCTTAAATTTTTATTCTTTTATCCTTATGTATGTTGTGTCAGGTTTGACTACCTCTTGACCTTATATAGCTATCTTGTACAAGACCAAATTTTCCTACAATAAAATAGATTACCAGTGTTTAGTATTGCAAACTGAAATCATAAGATTTAGATATCAAAACTCTTGTGCCATTGGTTATAGTATTAGGCACAAAATGCCTCTTTTCTCTTATGTATCAACCTACTTACTTCCAATAGTGATCGATTCAGTACCTACACTAACAGATCAAAGTCACATATGTCTTATAATTAGTTTTCTTACTCAACCATCTTTTGCAAGAAACTTGGATTTTTTTTTCCAAAATAAGTTGAATTTTTAACTCGAGTGTTTTAAACCATTACTTATCTTTATGGGTATTATTTTCCTCATTTTCATCCACATGTAAAAATTTCATCTCATTATCTGCATTGTATAAGTGATGTTATATTCACGTCCTAGTGAGTGTGTGGCAAATATCTTCTCCCATCAGTTACTCACCCTTTCAGGCCCAGGAAACCCCCATCCTTGGTTGATCTACCTGCCTTAGAGGTTTTCTGTATGGGATTATTGATATTGTTAGAGCATTATAGTTAAGTTCATTTATGACATGGATTACACTACATTTATAATGGAGTCTTATAGTCAAGGTGCCCTTTATGAATTTCTCCCATGAGGTAATCAAAGTGTGTAACATATCTACAATGTCACCATAGTGGCCTTATTCATGGGCTCTTTTCTTCATCATTTCACCTATATCACAACATCCAGTTCCCATGAGATATAGTCAAAAATTTCAAATTAGAAATGTTAGTTTTCCCAAATTTGCTTAATCTAAAAGCCATATCTCACAAACATGAGACTTTAATTTATGATGTTGGGCTCCTTCATAGATGCTAATATTTTTATATTTCATAGTGGATTTTATCTCACACCCAATTCCAACACTCTACCTATAGTCTGAACTTTCATTCAACCAAACAATGGTAAGCATTATTACATAGAATATCTTCTTTGCAAAATGTATAACATCCCCTGAAGTGATCTCAAAATCGTTAGACACATAATAATTCTATCAATTTCAATTGATTTAAGATGTATTGAAATGAAACTATCATTTCATTATATATTTATATCACAATCATTTTAAGTATTTCATAATTCAATCAAACATTTATTCCAACAACCTAAAGGGTTGAAACTGAGAGTTACATAACCACTTTCCCCACTAAGATACTTATCTCTAAATTCGTGAGTAATTATTTTCCACTTTGTTTTTCAGGATGAGGGATTCATGCCACTCATTTTCTACTAAAAATTTCCTTAAGAGTATTAGAATTTATTTCCTTTCATGGAATTCAATAATACAATTGATTGTTCCATACAAGTATGCATGCACTCAATGCACCAAGCATATGTACCATCATGATTCATAATATGAGTGTCATAATCAAATAATATCATATTAATTCATGGATGCATCAAAAGTATTCTGTAAATCTTTACGCGTTGAAGGATTCTTGCCCTTGTCATAACCCACTATGTACTAATGACAAACTTGCCTTCATAGATCAACAATCATAGAATTCTCAAACTAGGAAAATCCAATCCTTCAACTGCATGTTCCTTAAAAACATGCTCAACACTATATGATGGAGTCAATTTTATTCAGTTTAGAATCTTTAGGGCCAATAGCCATGGATGCATGAAGACAATGCATTCCCTACATTTACTTCATACCCCCACTTTTGCATGCAAAATCTCGATGCATTACCGAACACATTTGATCTCACGAGTGTATTATTTTTTCATTTAATTTATGTTTCAACATGGAAACTTCATGCATTCACATATTTCTAATATTTTACTAAATCTTTATGTGCTGACAATTTCCTACCTTAACCATACCTCTTCTCGAGAATCCATGCATTACATACATGAAATTGGATAAACAAAATATATCAAAATCATCTACAAATAATTCTTACCCAATTTCTTTACATTTTATCTTCACTTGAAGTTTTCCCTACTTACTTGGCTACCATCAACATGCATTCTCGGCTGAAATATTTTCAAGGAATCCAACTATCTACATTTATGACTTTATTGACCTACATCTACTATCATTCTGTTCATCATTCATAATTGTGCCTCAATATAATGTTCATAAGGTCCATTTTCAGGTGACCACCTTAGCATACTTGAAGTTTTAATACTAAATGACCCATGAGATGATCTCAATCTCACATTTAGTCACTACTCTATCATTTCATTTCATTACATACAAATTTCAATGAATATTAAAAATGGGCACTTTAACTATGTATCCAATTCATGCTTTTAAACAATATCTCTAATAATGCACCCAAGCATGTACATATTTTCATGCATGTGTCATAGTTTCACATATTCCATTCCATTCATACACACATATATTGTTAGTCAATTAATTTATGCATGAAGTATAACATCTCAATTCAACAACCAATTCAATCGTATTAATTTTTTATTGCAATATTTCAATTATATATTTTGATATTTGTAACAAACCAAACCTTCTCATGCTTATGTGGTTTTGTAATTAAATGTACAACTTGATTTTACATATTCAATATCTTCTCTCTACATTTATTGTAGGAAGGAAACTCAACAAACTATTAAATTATTTGCTAAGGTATATGGCAACCTTAAAATTCCCAAATATTTTTAAATATTCTGGGAGGAACCATCCCACTTGAATTCTTATGAAATTGGATTACCTTAGTTAGGCATCATTATTTACTAAAATATTATAATCATATTTTATTTCATTGATTTCTTCATTATATTAGATATATTTTTTGGATTCTCCGTCATTTCTCTTCACCTCACCACCAAAGTTCGTTGCCTTAGCCTTCTTAATTTCTCTAGGAACTATCCAACTCCTGGAAAGCTTTACTGCCACTTCTAGGGATTTGTTTTATTGATTTCCCATTGTTGTGCCAACCTTTAACACACTATGTATTCTTTTTCTTTTAGGTAGTCTCTTCGACATCATAGATTTCATTGCCTTCATGCTATTTATAAGGGTAATACAAAAAAAGGTTTCCTTTTTGCAACTTCAACATTTCAAATTCTTTGTCTTTGATTTAATTCTTTCTATAATATTAGTTGTTGCTCCATGTTTCTCGAGTTTAAATGTGTTATCCTTCCTTTGTTGTTGATGAGTGAATTCATGTTCAGTAGGTTTTGTCCTCCACAACCCCAACATTTAAATGACCTTTTCTTCTGCTAAAGCTTATGAGGTTTTACCTCATTTTATAACTGCTTAAAGCATTGTTTTTCATTTTGAGTAATTTATTCAAGTGTCTTGCGCTCCTCTGAATTTATCTTACCATAAAATGACCTTGGTGATCCATTGAGAAATATTATATTTTCATCTATTTATCTTTGAGAAATGGCACATATTCCAATAGTATTATCAACCAATTAGCATAGTCATCCAAGGTGAGTTTTCCCATTCTTAGTTAAAGGAATTCCCTGATCTTGTCACTATAATACTCCTCTATATATGCAACAATTTTTCCATGTTGCAACAACCCTTACATATATGCTAAGTTTTGTAGTAGTATCTTGTTTATATTTTTCTACACTTCTTGTTCTCTAATAATTCTTTCGTTATCTACTTTACAACTCTCAAGGTATTCCTTCAAACTCTTCATTTTCTTAATAAGGTCGAGAAATGTTCCCTCTTCTCTCCCATTTTCCTTAGTGGGGATCATTTAATTACTGAGCTATGCCTTTCTGTTCTACATCCTTATCTTTCTTTTTATTATCGAAAATAGTTTTTATCATCTAACATAACACACATTTATTAGTACCATTAAAATCAATAGTAATTAAACTTGTTTATTAGCTTTATTTCATTGTCTATAGGCCTATTCCAGCTTGCATGTCCATCTTTCTAGATCAAAATAAAATTAGTCTTCAAGTAACATCAATATATTCATGTATACAACAAAACAATTTAACATAAGTACACGTGCATGCATAAATATTAATTTAGAACTTAAATTATTTACTATACTCAAACCCATCAAGGGTCAATACTAAACCTTGGTTTTGATACCATTTATAACATAGTATCAATGTTCCCATTTCATATATTCTTGAGCCCATCCAGATTTACCATTGAACCATGCTATGATAGATCTTTATAACATAGTATCAGAAATCCCATTTAAAACATTCTTAAACCCTTCTAGGTCCAGTGTTGAATGATTCTCTATGGCTACTTTGTAACATACCCAATGCCTTAATGCTTGATTAAGGATACAGGGTATCAAATTTTATTCCTCTTCATGAGCTTAACAATCAACTCTTATACAACTGTATAATATACCCAAACCCCTAATCCTTCATTAGGGCTATGGCAGAACACATTTTCTCTAAAGTATTTTGTCAAAAACATTCCACACATTGTCTAATCACCATCTAGGAAACCACATTTTGTTGGGGATTTCATTAAATAGTTTGTGGTCATAATTTATTTCTCTCAGACCCTAATCTTCCATAGAGAATATATTAGAAATTATAGAGTACCAAAATCTAAAGTTTATACCACACGTACCTTGAGATATTTTTCTATTTCTCCTCCAAGTTTCATAGTCTATAACTTCTTAGAAAGAAATGTTTGCCAGAATTCCAAGCTAGCCTGTTTGAATAAGAATTTAGGAAGCTCAACTTTCTTAGAGAATACTATGAAAATATAGTGAGTCAAGATCTAAAAACTGGATCAGATGGCCTATGGTTTTCCTCTTCCTATGGTCCAAGTTTAAGCCTTTAGAACCTCTTAGAAGATAAAGTATAGCAAAGATTACAAAATGATTTTTTTCTTGAAAATTTAGGAAACTTGAATACCTTAGAGCATAACTCCAAGGCTATAGTGAATCAATATTTGAAAATTAAACTAGATGATGAGTGGGGTTTCGCCTCACTATGATGCATGTTTCAACCTCTAAAACCTCCCAGAAGAAATGTTATAGTGAAAATTACAAGATGAATTGTTTGAAGAAGCATTTAGTGAGATCGATTTCCTTAGATCATATACCCAAAAATATAGCAAAATGAGATCTCAAATTTGAAACATATGATCAATGATATTTCCCCTCAATATGGTCCAAGTTTTGGCTTATAGATATTCCGAAAGAAACATTATAGTAAAAATGGCAAGATTACTTGTTTATGTTGTAAATCACATTATGGGCTTCAGCCATCAAACTCCATGAGATCACTTATAGTATGTACAAGGAAATTAAAGAAAATTCATTGTGTATTTAATATGGAATGCATGCAAGTAATACGAAAGGCATGCAATTAATAGAAAAGATATGAAGTTACCCAAATTATCATACATTTCCCATGCATCCCAATTCATTGACATTCAATAGCCAATTGAATTAAAACCCACTTCTCAAGCCTTTACTATCATAACAACACAGTGATCATAAATAAAATAATGTAACAATAACAATAATTCATGCATATCACTAAATCATCCATGTAATATATATGAATAACACAAAATAAGCACACACACACACACGGACATATACATATACATGTATTGTAACTAGAAAATACTAGAACTGAAATAGGGTGAGCCACATTCCACTCCACCTTAGGCTCAACTTTGCCACAATCTTTCTGATAGTTGGCCACCGTCGTGTCATATCCTGATTCCTTTAGGGAAAACTAAACTCAAGTATTTGACATACAATTTTCAAAGTATATTTAACACAAAAGGTGAAGGTCACTCTCCTTCACACACAAAAAAAGCTCACTCTTTGTCTCATAGGCTATCAATCATAACTCCTAACTAGTCACAGGGTCTAAACCTCTATGGGGTCTTCCACTATTTCTCATGCCAGATCAAATCTCCAAGTGAGAGAGATATATGTATGAGAGAATAATAGAAGAGAAAAAAACTAGAAGCTTAAGAACCAAGAAGAAAAATCCATTTTTTTCTCCTCCATTGTATTTTTATAATCACACCTTGACCCTTCATCGTCCGCTATTTTTAGCTTCTTGGGAATACTAACCATTATATCAGAGGGAAGTATTCACCTAAGGTATATTTTCCCTCTTAATTTAAGTTTTCACCCTCCCTACGGCATCATGATCTATTGCCTTCTCCCTTCCTTCAACTTTAGAATTTTTCTTAATAAAATAGAATAATGCATCACATAATCAAGTTTAGTACATAGTATACATGTTGCTAACCGAAAATTTCAAGTACCCAATTACATTAAAATTTTTGGGGAAATGAAAAGGGGGTGCCACACACGTTGTAAGGCATATGTCAAAATTGTCAAAACTAGATAACACTATTAGTAAGCCATGTCATCATGGGATGAATACCAGGGTTAATTATATTCAAAATAAAAGAGCACTCTAAATTCAGGCTATTGCAACTTATTTATACAGGCCTCTATGAACCAAACACGACAAATATATATATATATATATATATATATATATATATATATATATATATATATATATATATATATATATATAATTCAGACTTCTGTGATCCATATTACATTAAGAAGAGTCTTTTCGGTAGAAATCGGATAGGAGAAAATAGATCCTACGCATTTCGAACCAACTAGAGTGATTCATAATTAGGACGAGATGAAGATGCAGATCATGGCACTAGCTTAAATAGAGGGCGATGTAGGGACCAAAAGATCATATAATGGCTATAATAATGATTAGTTTATGAAAAATAATATTTTAATAATATTCCTATAACGACTATTTTATGAATAATAATATTATAATTTATAATAATTATTAAGATAAAAAAATATTAATTAATAAAAGATCGAAAAACATAAACATAAATAAGAAACAAACAATTAAAGTCAAACAAAGACAAGTAACAGAGCCAAAATATATAAAGAGGAGTCAATACATGATTAATGAGTCAAGATCCTATAAAAATAATAATTAATGGAGACTAAAATCAAAACGAAGCAATCAAAGAGGGAGGGATGAATAAATTAGGGTCAACCAAAAATAAAGGTTTAAGGTCCTACAATTAATATAAGGAGCCAAGAAAAAGTAATAAAGTCTAACATAAATATTCAAAGCGGTTGAGATGAAGATAATACTAAAAAGCCAAGGAAAAATAAATAAAAAATGGGAAAACCGACCAAAGGAATATTAACATTAAATACAAATACATGTACAGAAATAAAAACAAAACAATTTATAAACAGAAACATAAAACCCTAAAAAAAATAATTCGCAAATATAAACAAACTAGGAGGATAAGACAGGGACCCAACTTCTGCTAATGTTTCAACCATTGTCTCTATTTAAATTATCAAGCCTTTTTTTGATTTTGAGGGTCTCCCTGAATTTACGATGATGGAAATGACTAACCTTGGCAATGACATGGGCCTCCTCAATGCATATGTGATGCTTAGATTTTTCTGCATGTTTTTTTGAAGTAGAGGAGCGGGTCCTTCCATGCTTGATGTCAGCTGCATGCTCATGAATCCTTTGATTAATCAAGTGACCAATCTCACCAATGTAGGGAGCCCCACATGAGAAATGGATAACATAAACACCTTTCATATTTTTGGGGTCCATTGGGTGTTTAGCAAATCTTAAGGAGCTTCAGATGGTATTTAGAGGCCTAAAGGTTGAAGGAACCTTATGCTTCTATAGGATAGGATCCTCACAATCTTGTATATGGTTCCTTGGATAAAATGGAGATGAACACCAAAAAAATGATCCATGGTTTCTTTCATAGCCTTAGGACCTTTTTTGGCTTTGAGGAAATCCTTAGTGCATTGGTGTCTACTATACCCATTATTAAAGAAAAGACTCAAAAGGTGTGCTTTCTCCTCATTAGGATGGTCATCATCAGAAACCCTTAAAGCTCTAGTTGCAAAGTGTTGAGAACACCAAGCTTTTGAGCAAGGAAATGATGAGAATTAGCATGAATATTTTTCTCTGTGTGAGTTTTCTTCCAAAAGACACGATGAGAAAAAGATTCATCATCATTCCTTGAGAGGAGGATGCCAAGGAAGGGCAGACTATTATAACTTTTAAAATCCATGGTGTACTTTATGGAATTAGATTTATTATTAAAATGAAGGGAAAAAATTTTCAACTCTTCCTTTCCATGGGACCAAATGACACAAGTGTCATCCTCAAACCACTTCCACATCTTAGGTATAAGAAGAGTAGAGGCCAAGGCCTTTGATTCAAAATCCTCCATGAATAGATTAGCCACCATAGGGGAGAGGGGTGAACCCAAGGCGACACCACATGTTTTCTCATAGAATTCCCCATCAAAGGAGAGGAAAATGGAGGTTAGACAAATATCAACTAACTTAGTAGCATCAGGATCTGTAATGCACTTGATGAACTAGACGGCCTCGATGATAGAGATATTAGTGTAAATTGAGACCACAACAAAACTCACAAGATTTTCATCGGGATGAACCCTAAAATACTTCAATTCATTAAAAAAACGAATCAAAGTCTTTGAAAAAGGAATTTTTATTACCTACAAGGGGCTTAAGCTTCATTTCTAAATATTTAGGATGAAGATAAGTCATCCCTCCTATTGTGTTGACAATGGGTCTTAGAGGAACGATTCCTTATGGATCTTTGGAAGTCCATATATTATGGCGGTAAGAAGGCTACTCTCAATGAGCTTATTACTAAACAAGTTGACTGAGATACTAGTGTTTATAGCAAGAGCCACACCTTTTGAAATCTTCTTCAAGGGGTCCTTACTAAGTTTCTGTAGCTCCTACTATTCTAGAGAGGATCCAACATCTTCCCCTTGTAATCCTCTTTATCAAGAATAACCACAGGACCACCCTTGTCGGCTTTGAGAAAAAAAAAATATCCCTATTATTGTTTAAGGACTTGAGAGCATAAATTTCAAGCTTACTTCTATTATTCTTGGGGCTCTTAGCCTTTCTAAGGAAAATCGTACAGTCTTGTCTGATGATATCTTTAGTGACTTCCAGTAAGTCTCTAATACCATATTCAATGTCACAGATGATATTGTTGACTGAGATATTTCTAGGAGCAAGGGAAAAATTTAAACCCTTCTCCGAAATACTAAAGACTAGGGGTCAAAAGAAAAACTAGAGAGATTGACAGCCTTATTGTAAGAGGAAGGAAGAAAATTAGAACTAGCAATATTATTCAAACCTAAAGTTCTAAAACTTTTCCTATTATTATTATTAGAATTAAAAAGATAATCATTAACTCCCTTATTATTATTATTATTATTATTATTATTATAAACTCTATTATTATTATTATTATTAAGAAAAAAATAATTATTAATATTATTATTATAAAAATATATATTATCACTATAACGAATTTTAAATTCCAATGGATTACCTTCATTTTTAATTCTTTTGATATCATCCCCAACAGAGGTTGTGGAATAACCTGTTAACGACCATGTAGGATCAATATTAGAGTTTGCTCCAATCTTACTCGACAACGATTCTACCAACAACCCTTTCCTACCATCAACAGATTCATTGTTCAAAGGAGGACGAGATAGAGACATGTTGGCTAATCTAGAGCTTTAACTGGGAGATGGGGAAAGACTCAACACGCTGACCAACACTGAGTTTATGACTGTTGTCATGTCTTCCTAGTTTGTTTCTCTTAGCGATTTTTTTTTTAGGGCTTGATGTTTCTATTTATGAATTGTTTTGTTTTTATTTCTATATAAGTATTTGTATTGAATGCTAATATTGTTTTGGTCGGTTTTCTCATTAAAAAAAAAAATTCCTTGGCTTTTTAGTATTATTTTTACCTCAACCACTTTGAGTATTTATGTTAGGCTTTATTTTGTGGTTCCTTATATTGATTATAAGACCTTAGACCCTTATTTTTGGTTGACCCTAACTTATTTATCCCTCCCTCTTTGATTTCTTTGGTTTGATTTTAGTCTCCATTAATTATTATTCTTATAGGACCTTGACTTATTAATCAGGTCTTGACTCGTCTTTATATTTTTTGACTTTGTTCCCTGTATTTGTTTGACTTTGATTGTTTGTTTCTTATTAATTTTTATGTTTTTAGATCTTTTATTAATTAATATTTTTTGAACTTAATAATTATTATAAATTATAATACTATTATTCATAAAATAGTTGTTATTATAGCTGTTATATGATCTTTTGGTACCTACATCACCCTCTATTTAAGCTTGTACCATGATATACATTGTCAGTTGGGCCTGATGATGAACCACACTAGCTAGTTTGAAATGCATCGGCATAATTTTCTCCTATGTGATTTCTACCGAAAAGAGCTTAATAATTCCATTTACCTTCTCATTTTTCTTAATGCTAGTTTTTTTAGCTCGTTTGGAGATTGGAAAGGTTAGAAATAGCCTTGATTTTGTTTCTCGTGGTTTGCTTTCTCTACATTTGGAGCTTTCGAATATGATTTTTTCTCCTCCTTGGTCCCGGATTTACGCATGCTCTGCGCTGAAATCTATTAGCAGGGAAGACATCTCAAAAGTAAAGAAATATAAGAATTTCATCAAGCTCTCCAAGAAAGGGTATTGACTCTTGTCATTTTCATGATTCTTCCACAAGCATAATCATTCCTAATCAGGTCTATTCCCTCAGAGAGTCTTGGGTTGACTCTGTCTCTCACCCTTTCACTATTGAAGGTGAAGCTGAAATTGTCTCTCATTTTTGCTGCAATAGCTATAAAAGATCACCTGTTCGAATGCCCCCCTGCTCGATTGTTTCTCCCTCTTAGTATTTATCTTTCGCTGTTTGGCCTCCCTACTCTATCACCTCTCTCTCATCATGTTGACGATAGCGCTTACTCTGTCACTGGTTAACACCAATCTGGTGGCGCTCCTCTCGTAACCTTTACCTTAGTTTAGCTCCTCTAGCTCTATTCGTGGTTCACGTTCAAAGCATGTAGTTGTTGTGAACTCAGGGTTGGTCAGTGCATTGAAACTTTCTCCATATGCTAGTTACAGCTCTAGATCAACGAGGGGATCTCTATCTTGGCCTCCTTTGAACAACGAATCCATTGATGGTTGGAAAGGGTCATTGGTAGAATCGTTGTTGAGTAAGATTGGTGCAAACTCTAATATCTAACTTGCATGGTCGTTGACAAGTTATTTCGCGACCTCTCTTGGGGCTGATATCAAAAGAATTGAAAAGCCAGGTAATCTGTTGGAATTTAAAATTATTTATAATGATAAAATAGATTTTTATAATAATAATATTAATATTAATTATTTGTTTGATGATGATGATGATGATGATGGAGGAGTTTATAATAATAATAATAATATTAATAATAATAGTAATAGCAATAATGGAGTTAATGATTATATTTTTAATTCTAATAATAATAATAATAGGAAAAGTTTTAGAACTTTAGGTTTGAATAAAATTGTTAGTTCTAATTTTCTTCCTTCCTCTTGCAATAAGGTTGTCAATCTCTCTAGTTTTTCTTTTGACCCCAGTCTTTAGTCTTTTGGAGAAGGGTTTGAATTTTTCCCTTGCTCCTAGAAAGATCTCAGTCGACGATATCATCTGTGACATTGAATATGGTATTAGAGACTTACCGAAAGTCACTAAAGATATCATCAGACAAGACTATGTGGTTGTCCTTAGAAAGGCAAAGCCCCCCAAGAACAACATCAGTAAGCTTGAAATTGATGCTCTCAAGTCCTTAAAAAATAACAAGGATATTGTTGTTCTCAAAGCTGACAATGGTGGTGTTGTGGTTATTCTTGATAAAGAGGATTACAGGAGGAATATGATGGATAATATCCACAATAACAGGAGCTATAGGAAACATAGTAATGACCCCTTGAAGAAGATTTCCAAAAGCGTGGATTTTGCTATAAAGACTAGTAGCTCAGTCAACTCGTTTAGCTGTAAGCTCATTGAGAGTAGCCCTCTTACCCCCAGAATCTCTGGACCTCCAAAGATCCATAAAGAATGGGATCCTCTGAGAACCATTGTCAACATGACAGGAGGGTCGACTTATCTTATTTCTAAATATTTAGAAATGAAGCTTAAGCCCATTGTAGGTAATATATATTCCTTTGTCAAGGACTTGGCCTTGTTTGTAAATGAATTGAAGGATTTCAGGCTTGATCCAGATGAAAATCTTGTCAGCTTCCATGTGGTCTCCCTCTACACTAATATCCCTATCATCGATGCCATCGAGGTCATAAAGCACATTATGGATCATAAAACTGATAAGTTAGTTGATATCTGTCTAACCTCCACTTTCTTCTCCTTCGATGGGGAATTATATAAGAAAACTTTGTGGTGTCGCCATGGGTTCTCCCCTCTCCCCTGTGGTGGCTAATCGATTCATGGAGGATTTTGAATCAAAGGCCTCGGCCTCTTCTCGTCTTCTGCCTAAGATTTGGAAGAGGTTTGTGGATGAGACTTGTGTCATTTGGTCCCATGGCAAGGAAGAGTTGGAACATTTTTCCTTCATCTTAATAATCAATCTAATTCCATAAAGTTCACCATGGAATTTGAAAGCAATAATAGCCTTCCCTTCCTTGACTTCCTCCTCTCAATGAATGATGATGGATCTTTTTTCTCATCGTGCCTTTCAGAAGAAAACTGATACTGAGCAATATCTTCATGCTAATTCTCATCATTTTCCTGCTCAAAAGCTTGGTGTTCTCAATACTTTAGCAACTGGAGCTTTGAGGGTTTCTGATAAAAACCATCTCAATGAGGAGAATGCACACCTCCTGATTGTTTTCTTAAACAATGGGTATAGCAGACACAATTACACTAAGGCTTTCGTCAAAGCCGAAAAGGGTCCTAAGGCTAAGAAAGAAACCAGGTATTGTTTTTGTGGTGTTCATCTCCCTTTTATCCAAGGAACCATGGACAAGATTACAAGGATCCTATAGAATCATAAGGTTCCTTCAACCTTTAGGCCTCTAAATACCACCTGAAGCTCCCTAAGATCTGTTAAAGACCCTATGGAGCCCAAAAATAGAAAGGTGTTCACATTATCCATCGATCATGTGGGGTTTCCTATATTGGTGAGACTAGTCGCTCGATTAATCAAAGGATTTGTGAGCATGCAGCTAGCATCAAGCATTTCATGACCTACTCCTTTGCTTTGGAAGAACATGCAAAAAAATCTGAGCATCACATTTGCATTGAGGAGGGCCATGTCATTACCAAGGTTATTCATGTACATCATCGTAAATTCAGAGAGGCACTAGCAATAAAAAAAAGGCCCAATAATTTAAATAGAGATGACGGTTAGAACATTAGCAGAAGTTGGGTCCCTATCCTATCTTGCCCAATAATTTAAATAGAGACGACGGTTAGAACATTAGTAGAAGTTGGGTCCTTGTCCTATCCTCCTAGTTTGTTTCTCTTTGTGGATTATTTTGTTTTTTAGGGTTTGATGTTTGCATTTATGAATTGTTTGTTTGTTTGTTCTTTTTTTTGTTTGTTGTTTGTTTGTTTGTTTTTTTATTTGGTTTTTTCTTTTTTTGGTATAGATATTTGTATTGAATGTTAATATTATTTTGGTCAGTTTTCCCATTTACTTTTTTTTTTAAATTCCTTGGCCTTTTAGTATTATTTTCATCTCAACTGCTTTGAGTATTTATTTTAGAATTTATTGATTTTTCTTGGCTCCTTATATTAATTGTAGGACCTTAGACCCTTATTCTTGATTGACCCTAATTTATTTATCCCTCCCTCTTTGATTGCTTGGGTTTGATTTGAGTTTCTATTAATTAATATTTTTACAAGATACTGACTCATTAATCAGGTCTTAATTCCTCTTTATATTTTTTTACTCTATTCCCTATCTTTGTTTGCCTTCGATTACTTGTTTCTTATTAATTTTATATTTTTCAATCTTTTCTTAATTAATGTTTATTGATCTTAATAATTATTATAAATTATAATATTATTATTCATAAACTAGTCTTTAGAGGAATATTATTAAAATATTATTTTTCATAAACTAGCCCTTATTATAGCTGTTATATGACCTTTTGGTCCCTACATCACTCTATTTAAGAATATGCCATGATCTGCATCTTGATCTGGTCCTGATGATGAACCACACTAGCTGGTTCGAAACATGTCAGCAAAATTCCCTCCTATGTGATTTTGACAGAAAATACTCTTCTTAAGGTGACAGATATTTGATGTTTTCAATTTATGATTATATAAGAACGACACGGGTAACATTTCTTGGAGAAAAAATTCAGGCAATTGAGAAATTTAAGACCTTTAAGGCTCTTGCTGAAAATAAGATTGATATGAAAATTCAATGTTTCATATTAGACAAAAGATGTGAGTGTACCTCTAACGAATTTAATAAAATTTGTGAAAGTCATGGGGTTGGAAGACAACTATCTATTGCAAGGACACCACAACGATAAATTTATCCAGTGGATATTGGTGGCCACTCACCTATTCCACTTATACCCCCAACAATTTCTCTATCATTTTTTCTGTTTCCTTAATGGTAGCACAATTTACTATTTTTGGCAGTTTTTCAGGTCATGAACTTCCGGAGCCATTTTAAGGCCCTAAACGATGTTTTTTTGGAAAATCGGGAAAACTGAAGTATTCATTCATGTTTACATTCAAAATTTGTAGTCCTCAGATATATCTTTCTAACGATGTATTGTGAGCATCAAACAGTGATTGTATGCCAAAGTCATGACCCCGAGAATTTGATGTACCAATTTACCCAATTGGGGCCCATAGTTTTGGCACTTCATCTCCTAGGGTTAGGTTTTTGGATATTTCAGGTTTTCCATTATTTATCAATAATAAATAGGCCTTAAAGTGTCATTGTAAACATAGTTCATACACATGTAGCCACTATATCTCTTCTTAGAGATAAGCTACCATCACCCGAGCTAGTTTTATTTCCATTTTGTTTGTAATCATATTTAAGTATTTGATATTAATGAAATTAAGTATTATTTTTTATGCATCTTTGTATTTATGGTTATATCTGTAAGTTGTTGTGTTCTTGTTTAAGTTTGAATCAGTGGCATTAGAGCGGCCTTCTCTTTCTTTGTTTTTCTTTACGTGTCCCCAATGAGGTCCAAATATAAGGAGTTAGGGCTTGAACTGGCCAAACCTTTTCAATACCAGCCTCGCAAATCCCGACAACCTCCCATGGCAGAAGAGAAGAAAGGCGAGGGGGCAGGGGATCCTTTAAAAATCTTGCTCGAAGTGTCAGAGGAACGCGATGATGGAAATATTTGCTCATATTCTTCAGCGGCTACCCAAGGGCGATGCATCTCCTTCTAATAGCTACTCTCGAAGCAACACACCCATTAAGGTACAAGTTAGCTTTGACATCCCCATATTTGAAGGTCAAATAGATGCGAACGCCATAGATAAATGATTAAATACTGTAGAAGGATATTTTTTTGTTCGTGATTTTTCCAATCAGCAAAAGATTAATTTTGCGCTTCTTAAAGTCGCCCCCCACATCAAAGACTGGTGGTAAACCTACCATGAGAAGAAGGACAAAAGTACATCCTCACTATTTTTAGCCGCACCCACTTGGAATTCGTTCTAGGACTCCATCAAGCAACAACACTAACTTGTTGGGAGATATGAGGACACGGGGGCATCACTCAATGAACCTATGACCTATCATCTGCATTCATGGCATATTAAGAAATACCCTTAATTTGACTACATATTGGAAAATTCCCCTAAAAATCACATTACTTAACCCCCTACCAATATGAACCCTGTTGTACCTCAGGAGACAGTTCCTGGCTATGAGAGAACGAGTGCCTAAGACATTTTGATTTTGGATAAAAGATTGAAATTATGGCCGAAAATACATGCCATGACGGCTTGTAACCCAAAGTTTTGGTTTCAAAACCCTAGCCTTCTAAAGAAGAATGGCCAGAGACTATGAGAGTTGCAGGGTGGAGATGTAAAGTAGAAAATGAAGGAGACAATGTTTTGGCATATACAATTAAGAATCTATGCTTCAAATCTATAGAAAGAATGATGGATGAAAATAAGAATATGAATGAGATTCCCAGATGTGGAGCGCTTCATTAAGGGCTTCAAGATTATTTTTTAATGATTGCAACTAAATTTTAATGAGTACAATGAAGTAAATTCATTAAAAACATAAACTAAAGTGCCAACTACATTTTACACTGTCCAAGAGAGGAAAAACATATATAAATTTTGAGACACATGAGAAAAACAATCATCGCAACACCAATATTGGAATCAAACTGATATATATTATTTAGGCTTCAAGAATATTATGGTTTATAATCCCCTGTCATGAAGACTGGACTCTAAACCCCCCTATTGATATTTTTCCATATTTTTAATTCCCCTCTTAGACCTAACTGATTAACTATCTCCAAATTAGTTTCAAACTGATGCTTGACATGGTTACAAAATAAGCTCTACCCACTTATAAAAATTGTGTATTTAAAAGGCTCTTTTAAAATAAAACTACAAAGTTTTAAAACATTATATATATCAAACATATATAATGTTTCATAATGGTCCTTTAATTATTCGCATCCAGATTCTTCGTTATGACACAACACTAATGTTCGAGTCATTTAACTTTACGTGTGTTCCAAAATCTTCGTGCCTGCAAATGTTGTCACGCATATGTCATTTATCAAACTAGAAACTACTTGTAGGAGCACCTTTGGCGGTTTTGGTAAATAAGTGATATCGTAATAAATATGAACTGTCAATTTCTTCGGTGGGCAGTTTGATGAATCTACTTATGGGAGCACTTCAAATTTTATCTTTTGTATAATTTTTCTTCCCGCAAAACCATTAGATCTAGAAATGATGATATAAGTCGTCAATGTATTTTGGCACTTACAGGGAGTATATTTCACGCTGCACAGTCTTGGATGTGAACTATGGTTGACTTGAGATTGTCTCTCCTGGACCTCAATATTTAAGAGCATTACTAAAATGACCATGGCTTGGATGTCCATTGTCTTCTGTAACTGAACCAAAATTCCTTACTGGATCAACACTTATTGGTAAGAGCTCTTGTAGATGAGCTTGATTACTATGTTGCTTACTAGTATCCTTACTTTCATAAACAATTTAATCACCTCTGTCAGATGAAATTAAAAATTTCTTCGGGCAGTACTTTTGACGGATTTAACTCAGAGTTAAAGCATTTGTGCTTGGATGCATGCTCCTATGTTTTCATGAGAATAATTACATCAAACACCTCGCTCATAATCTGAGATAGTTACAGAGGAATCATCTGGTTGATTTAGAGACGAAAATTGACTTATTGAACACGTTTTACAAATGTTGGGCATATACCTTACTGAGTAACTCGAAATATCGCTTAAAACGCTCTGAATATTTGGACACTTCTTGCGTTGAAGTCAATTTGGGGTATTCTACACAAAACCCATATCACGAATTTTTGAAATTTTCCTTTGTTTTCTCATAGAATGCATTTAAAATATGACACCTCATCACCCCTTCCTTTTCTGTGTAGGTCAACTCTGCTCCAACCTTTTTCTTCTTCTGCTATTTTTGTGTCAGAATCACCAATTTCACCATCCTTACCCTCTTTGGCATCCATTAAATTCTCTAAATCTCCAACAAAGGAGTCTAGATCACTATTTTCTTCATAATCCCTTTCAAGTGCCTCATCGGCCGCTGAAAGACTCTAAAACTGACAATCCCAGATTTCTTGAAATTTTTCTCGTGCTTGCTGTTGAAGCTCAATTAATGACATGTGTTGTCCTTGACTTACTACTTGATGCGTTAAGAACTGATTCAACTCTTACGATAGATGGATTTGATTGTTGTTGAATAGTGGACATTGTTTTAATTTTTCTCCCACATTGATTTAGGAAAAATGCCTTAAGCTCTTAACATACCAGAGTGCCCCCATACATTATTAAGACATATAGTGCACAGATGTTCACCCCTTAGTTTAATAATCAACTTGGGATGCCTTTGAATCCTTATGAACGGAAGAAATTAGGTCCTTCGGTCATTTTAAATAAATAATTTCCTTCTACAACAAGTCGAGAGTATTAAAGGCCAAATTTGCTCCAAAATCATTTTCTTTTGCACCTTTAATGAAATGAAGATCCCGAAATTTGATTTCTCCCATTTTCTTGAAAACATATATATATCTTATAAAAGTTGATTTCTCCCATTTTCTTGAAAACATATATATATCTTATAAAAGTTTCTATAATAGTAGGTGCATTACAACTCCACCCTCCATCACTTAATAGTAATGCAAAAATGCATACCTCCACTGAAACACCAAATGCATCATTATCCCGAAATTTGATTTCTCCCATTTTCTTGAAAACATATATATATCTTATAAAAGTTGATTTCTCCCATTTTCTTGAAAACATATATATATCTTATAAAAGTTTCTATAATAGTAGGTGCATTACAACTCCACCCTCCATCAATGAAATGAAGATCCCGAAATTTGATTTCTCCCATTTTCTTGAAAACATATATATATCTTATAAAAGTTGATTTCTCCCATTTTCTTGAAAACATATATATATATCTTATAAAAGTTTCTATAATAGTAGGTGCATTACAACTCCACCCTCCATCACTTAATAGGAATGCAAAAATGCATACCTCCACTGAAACACCAAATGCATCATTATCCCGAAATTTGATTTCTCCCATTTTCTTGAAAACATATATATATCTTATAAAAGTTGATTTCTCCCATTTTCTTGAAAACATATATATATCTTATAAAAGTTTCTATAATAGTAGGTGCATTACAACTCCACCCTCCATCACTTAATAGGAATGCAAAAATGCATACCTCCACTGAAACACCAAATGCCATTGCAGATACACCCATTCAAAACATGATAATACATTTAATGAAGTCTTTTGTTGGAGCTTTTTAGATGTGCTATATTTAGCTACAAAATATCCGATACACTTTCCCTATTTAAAATACCCCTACTTCCATTAGATATTGCAAATATCCATTTTTTCATTAAATTTTTAGTACCTTTCATACCATTCGCACGAAATTGGGTATCAAGGATTCTGAGCGACATTTAGTACTCAAGTACCATGACTTCTTACACAGATACATCCAGGATGAGATGGAGTTCCTAGAAATATCTTCACTCGGAACGACGTACCAATACGCTGTCAAGATTGAGCAGAAGTTTAAATCAAAAGAAACGACACTTTGGATTTGTGAATATGAAGCAAGAGAAAGGCGCCCCCAAACAGCAAAGGAAAGGACAAAGCCAAGGTGGGGCAACCCAAGACAACTCGTCGAAGCTGCAAGAAAATGAAAACACCACAAAGACAAGGAAGCACATACGAAAATGGTGTGAGTTCCATAAGAGCTCCACTCACAACATGAGTGAGTATCAGGCCAGGCAATCACTGGTGACAGAGCTATAGGCTTCTGAATCAGATGCATGTTCTGAATCCAAGTCAGAACCTAACTAGGGGAATGAAAAATGGCAGTAGATCATTGATGCAAAGCCCAGTGCCATCGTGACCACCACCAAGATTCAAAGAATGAGCTTGAAGATCTAGAGGGGGAATGCCTCTTCCACTCACAGATGTGGGTAAAGGGTTCTCCATTGTAGTTAACTGTCGACAACGGGAGCCAAAACAACCTCATTTCAGCAGAGGTTGTGAAGCGGTTGGACCTACCTTCTACAACACATCCACATCCATACACCATCAGGTGGCTTCACCAAGGACAAGATCTCTGTGTGAGCCAACAATGCCGCCTTCCCTACAACATCAAGCCCTTCATGAATGAGGTACCGTGTGATGTTGCCCCTCTTGAAGTTTGTTATGTATTATTAGGAAAACCATACTTGTGGAAGCGACATGTTGTGTATGAGACTAAACCTCGCTCTATGATTATTACTTTTGGCAGTAAGTTGTACAGGATACCAGAGTTAGCCCCACCTACCACCATCTCTTTGATCACTGCAAAGAAATATAGTAAGATCATTTCACAGACCAGGAAATTTATTTTCCTTATGATTCAACCTCAACCCAAGAAGAAGATTGTGGCCACAACTTCCAGATAGGGATCCTCCACACAACAACAGTAGATGGACAAGGTCATGGAGGAGTACAGGGAAATTTTATCCTGACCTGTGGCGGTGCCTCTACACTGTTAGGTCAAGAACTCCATCGATCTAACCCTGGGCATGCCGCTACCTAATGGACTGATCTATTGATGCTCTTCTCTGGAGAACGATGAGATTAAGAGGAAGATTCAGGATTTGTTGCAGAAAGGGAACATCAGACGAAGCTCATCACCCTGTGGGAGCCCAAATGTATTGGTATAGAAGAAGGATGGGACCCGAAGACTCTGTATTGACTTTTGGGCATTGAACGAGATCACTGTACGAAATAGGTACCCAATCGTCTATATTGATGACCTTTTGGACTAGCTCAAGGGGGCCAAATATTTCAACAAGATTGATTTGAAGTCTGATTATCACCATAGGCCTATCGAACCCTCTGATGTATGGAAGATTGCATTCAAACCCAAGGAGGGCCTTTTATAATGGTTTGTCATGCCTTTCGGGTTGACAAATGCACCCTCAATCTTCATGAGATTGATGGATGACATATTGCGACCCTTCACCAATGCATTCGTGGTGGTGTATTTATATGACATCTTGATCTTCAGTGAGAGTTGGGAAGAGAACCTCCACCATATTTGATAGGTCCTCCAAACCATGCGACAACACAAGTTGTGTGCCAATTTGGAGAAATGCACTTTTGGCCTTACCTAGGTTCAATATCTGGGGTACTTCATTGATTATTCGGGTGTTCATGTGAACCTAAGCAAGATACAAGTCATCTAAGATTTCCGAGACCCAACCACTCTAACAGAGCTCTTCAGCTTTCTGGGTCTTTCCAATTTCTATCGCAAGTTTGTGTTGGGGTTGTCTCATATCACCTCACCTCTAAGTCAAGTCACCAAGGGCAGGATGAAGAAAAGTTAGTTTGGTCTGAAACCCAACATAAGGCATTTGTTGAGTTGAAACATTGCCTCTACTCTGCACAAGTGCTCACATTACCGTACCTGCAACAACCATTTGAGATTGAGACGGAGGCCTCCAACTATGCTATTTGTGCAATCCTTACTCAGCAGGAGCATCCAGTGGCTTACCACAATGAGACACTTTTAGACACAGCCTGAAAGTATCCCACCTATGAAAAATAAATGTATTCCATTGTGCAGGTGTTTCATCTATAGAAGCATTACATTCTAGGGAAGGAAAAAATCATCCACACAAACCACCGACCCATCCATTTCATACACAAGGAAGGGAAGTTGCAGAACGATCGCCATAAAAAATGATCCACATACCTGCAACAATTCCATTTGAACATTAAGTATAAGAAGGGAAACACCAATAATGTTGTATACTACCTCAGTTGACCACCATTCATGGCATTGATCACTGTGCTCAAATCCTATGAGCACAAGCCTTTGGGTTGGCCGCATTTTTACAATAGGAATCCAGAATTTGGCAACACATATCAGACACTCATGGAAGGTAAGAAAGTTCCAAATTTTCACATCCAGGATGTACTGTTATGCCACCTGAGACACATCTGTGTTCCTTCAAGTGAGCATGCCAAGATGATGTGGGAGGCATACTACAGTATGGTCGCTACACATTTCAGAGTAAAGAAAACAATGATGGTATTGCAGAAGTACTTTTATTGTCCAAACCTTCGTCAGAATGTTGGGAAGTACATTTGATTCTACACCGCTTGCACCATTGCCAAACTAACCATCAAGAAGTAAGGCCTATATATTCCTTTGCATACTCCTATTCGACCTTGGGAATCCATCTCCATGGATTACATGTTGGGACTTCCTTCTACGAAGAACGACAACGACTACATTTTTGTGGTTGTAGATATATTCTCTAAGATGGCTATTATGGCGGCCTGCAAGAAGAGTATCACAATAGAGGGAATTGCTAAGGTCTTCTTTAAGTGAGTGTGGGTACGCTTTGGGATCCAATATTCTATTTTCTTTGATTAGGACAACATATTCCTAAGTGAATTTTGGCAAAGTCTCTGGTCGATGCTGGATACCAAAGTTGCTAAGCCCATGAATTTCCATCCCCAAACTAATGGCCAAACAAAGGTTGTCAACAAGATGATCGTACACATTATGCGAATGTACAACTCGAATAATCCATGCGCATGGGATGAAAACTGCCCCTATGTCTATCACAGCTATGACAAATTTCTCCATAGCTCAACAGGAAACAACCCCTTTCAAGTAGGGCTGGGATTTCAGCCATTATGTCCCATTGATATGGTCATACCATTTGTATCCACTCAGGAAGATTCAACTCATGTCTAGTCCAAAGTCGACAAGGCTAACAACTTCATTGAGAACACTCAACACATCTGCCAGCAGGTCCATGATATATTGGATAGAACTAATGCTCAGTATAAACAGTGTCATGATGAACATCAGGTGTTGCACAAGTTCTAGGTCGACGACAATTTTTGGCTATATTTGTAGAAGGAGCGCCTCACTAGACCCCACCGCAAGCTTCGCCCACTCTGATATGGGCCATACACCATCACCAAGGTTGTAGGGGTAAATTCCTTCAAGCTCAGTATTCCACCTTTCCTTGGTCTACACCTAGTTTTCAATGTAGACTACCTTTGACCATACCTTCCACCATTGTTGGACAAATCCGACATTGCAGAAAAACTCACACCAACAGAGCTAAACCCAGACTGCATGGAACAAACCACAACTGATTGGATCATGGAAACAAATCAAGAACACTCACCAGCAGAAGATCCAACTGTATCGGGTTGTCAAAGCTGGTCAACTCTTGCACCAAAGCATGTGGCTCACCCAGGACTAAGTTCAGAAGAAGTTTCCCCATCTCATGGAGGCACACAACGCAATGGGGACCATTGCTTCCTAAGGGGGGAGGACTAATCTAGGTGGATATTGGTGGCCAATTGTCTATTCCATTTGGACCCCCAACGCTGTCTCTTTAAATTTTTTGTTTCCTTAATTGTAGCACAGTTTACTATTTTTGGGAGTTTTTAGGCCATGAACTTTTGGAGCCGTTTTGAGGCCCCAAATGACATTTTTTTGGAAAACCATGGAAACATGAGTTTGTGTCTCATGTTTGTATTAAAAAGAGGTAAACCTCGAATAGATATTTCTAATGAGGTATTGTGCACGTCAAATGGAAATCGTATGCCAAAGTTACGACCCCGGGAAGTTGATATACCAATTTACCCAAACAGGGCCAATAGTTTTGGCACTTCATCTCCTAGGGTAAGGTTTTTGGATGTTTAGGGTTTTCCATTGTTTCTAAATAATAAATAGGACTTCAAGCCTCATTGTAACATAATTCACATACATGTAGCCATCACATGTCTTCTCAGAGATAAGCTACCATCGTCCGAGCCAATTTGATTTGCATTCTGTTTGTAAGAATATTTTAGTATTTGATATTTATTGAACTGGAGTGTTATTTCCGTTGCATGTCTATCTTTATGGTTATATTTGTAATTTGTTGCATTCTTGTTTAAGTTCCGATCATGAATGAAGTTTTTGAAAGAAATAACAATGCAGGAAATGGATAGAAAATGCTCAATGAAGCCAATCTAGTTGATACATTTTGGAAGAAGTAGTCTACAAAATTGTCTACATTTTAAACAGGGTATTGTTGAGACCTCATCACCTCCCTTAATTTTTGACATAAATCTCCCATATATGAAAATTTTAAATTAGTGTCTTATTTTACCTTTAATTTTTTTTTGCTTGATTTGAAAGTATGGTTTGATGATTTTCCTCCTCTTAGTTTTTTACTTTGAATGTTGCTTTTTCTTTGTCTCTCATGGAATGATGACATGAAGACGCGATTCTTTTGAAGTGAAACCTTTAGTAAAATTTTATTCAATATGATTGTTGTACTTTGGGAATTAATGAATTAAATGGGAATTTTGACGGATCAAAATAATTCAAGTAGAAATCAAATTTTAAGAGAGCTAATTTGCACTTGGAAAGATTACAGGTTAAGGAGTAGAAGCTAGTTAAGAGTATTTGATTTTAAAAAATACCAAATTTTATGAGTTTCAAACTTTGACTTCAAAAAACCATGATACATTCATAATTTTATATTAGTTGGCAGGATAAAGTAATTAAATAAAAACCTATAGCATAAGTCAATCCCTCTCTTGAAAAAGTGTATGTAAAAGAATTAAGATGAGCGGTTAGATTAAGTGTTATGAAAAAACATCGTTTTTTTCATGCCCTTCACTTTCTTTTTTTGGTAAGTAACCACCCACAAGGGATTTGAACTAGTGACCTATCACAAGGAGTGCTTTAGTAGTGCACCCATTCACCATCAATCCAAAGCCCCATAGACAGCGTTCACTTTCATTAAAAATAAAATTTTCATTTTTCTGTTTCTAAAGTTTAACTATTGAATCATCATCCGAGTCCATATTGAATCATCATGCGAGCCCATAGTAAAATTTTGTTATTTTATCTTTGTGCTCAATTAGTCCTACCATTCCCAAGGTGTAAGGTTTTGACATGGCTTAATAAAACTTTGTAAATAAATAATTACTTTTAAAAATTTTCATACTATTCTTATTATAAGTTTACATATTTTTATATTTTAACTCTATTTTTGTCATGATAAGAATAGTTTTATGTTTGAACTCTCCCTTTGTCATGGTAGGAATAGAACGTACGCTGACCACTATTTTCTTTTTATTGACGTAAAAATATTAAACCAAAAAGAAAAATTCGATAATTAATGATTAATGGGATCTGACGTAATAAATGCACCTAAATATGGTGTATTATGCATGTTTTTCACTTTCTGGCCTCGTGGTTTTTTTGGAGATCTAAAAAAACCTATTTATCAATTATCATTACCACATGAATTGAAATGCATGATTAGTGGAAGTTTATGAATTGATTGATAATTGTTCTTGTTTTATTTTGTGGGGGTAGTACGCAACATTGTAAAGCAAATCAAGGAGGGTTGCTCACGAAAGAAATCAATTACGAAAACTTTTGTTCCAAAGAAACAGAGTAGTGCCTAGTCTTAGGGCTTGAGCTGATGAATATATTAAACAAGCCGGATAGATGCAGAGAAACACAATCTCTGTTTTTATGCGGGGGTGATTAAGGTAGTGCGAGGGGCATAACTGTGATTGAAAATCTATAATTTAGTGACGTCATTCATGAAAATCGTGGATCTTGACAATTAACAAAATCATCAGTGGGCATGTTTCATTTTTGCAATCTACTATGGAGTCTTCTCGATGTTTTTGATTTTTTTACATAACAATAATTATTATACAATGCTTCACAGTAAATGTTTAGTAATTTGTAAATTATTTGTTGATTTTCCCAATAAATTTTTAAAATATTTAGAACAATTTGTGGAACGGAAAAATATGTGTGCATGAGTAATCTAGTGCGGGGTGTAGAACCATGATCGCCGACCTACCATTCGATGACACCATTCATGAAAAGTGTGGATCTTGACAAGTATACAGCTTGAGTGGGCCTAATGGTTAAGAGCATGTGTTTCCTCGTAAGAGGTCATAGGTTCAAAATCAGAGGGGGGTAGAGTATGTATGCTTTCATAGACTTAGCAGTCAAATTGCTGCGTGGAGGTGGGTCCCTTGTCCCACAAACAAGGGGGTCTCATACACCAATTTGGTGTCTAGCTTGGCTGTGACCTTAAAAATAGATATTATTATTATTATATTATTAAATTTGTCAAATGATAAAAAAATGAAAATTTTCAAGTTTTCAACTAATGCAAAGCTGACCATAGCCACTATTACAAATAGTATGGCAACTGATGAGATGTTATTCCATGACAGGGATTCCTAGGAATTCTAAACGTAAAGTTTGAAGCACGCCATGGTGGATGTTAAGGAGAAAATGCCGAGAAGGAAATGTAAAGGTCATGACATCTACGTATTTCGTTCTTAGCCTGGGCATTTCAAAGTTTAGAATAGTTTAGAATTTTGAAAATGGTTAATTGTTCAAAGGAGAAATTAATTTAAAACAAAAAAAAGTTTTCATGTCCCCCAGATCTTGGTGACATAATTCCATTAAAAAGCAATATAGACCCTCTTGACAATCACCCCCATAATGTATAACTTAGGAGCTCGGTGGAATCGTGGATCATCAATGGGCATGTTTTGTTTCCGCAATATTCTATGGAGTCTTAGAACGTTGTGTGGAATGGGAAAATATGTGTGCACGATTAAGACGATGCGGGGAGAAAAACTGTGATTGCGGACCTCCCATTCAATGACATCATTTGCAAAAAGTGTGGATCTTGACAAGTAATTAAATTTGGCCAAGGACGTGAAAAAGAAAAGTTGCAGCTTTTTAACTAACGTTGAGATTTCAATTTCTATTGTTACAAATCACATGGAAACTAAGAAAATGTTATTCCATGATAAGAATACCTAGCATAACTAAATGTAAAGTTCGAAGCCACGCCATGACTAGCGTCAAGGAGAAAAAGTGGAAGTCATGATATCTTTGCATTTCCTTCTTAACCACAACAATTCAAATTTAGATGTTTGAAAATTTTTAATTATTTAAAGGAAAAATTAATTTAAAATAGAAAAAACTTTCATTTTCCCTCGATCTGGGTGATGTAACACCATTAAAGAGAAATCACATTCCTCATGATGATCACCCCTAGAACTCATAACTCAGTGGTTCAACATTGCCATTCACATACTCTCCCTAGTGCTCATTGTCCAAGGCAAGGTGGAGGTGGAAAGCACTTCCTCCCTTTGCGTTCATGGTCTGAATTGATCCATACCATTCATACTTCTACTTGGCAAGTTAGGAAGCATGTATAGGAGGCTACCAACATAGGCAGAGGATGGAAACAAAATTCAACAATCCATAGTAGACAAGTGAATATAGTTTGAGATCATTGGAGCTAACATGGTAAGGGAACACTAAGGCCCTTGCAAGGGAGGAAGATGAAGGGGGAGACCACCACTCCCCCCCTAGCATGGACAAGGTGATGAAAACATTGACAATGGTATCCCTAGTCACCGTCATCAAATGGTTGTAGACGTAGAGGAACATGAACTTTGTAGGATGGGAAACCACCTCTAGGATATTCTCAATGTTCTTGGTCGAATGTATAGGGACCAGGAAGATGTTCCTGCTTCAATTGAAGGCGACATCCTCAATATCAAATTCCATTTAACTCATGCATGAGTTGTGCTTCACAGGGATTTTGGATATCTAGGCATGGAGATCCAATACTCCTCCTCGCTAGCAAGTTCAATTGTTCATACATCTTATTAGCAGTATCTAGTTGGATCGGTAGCAAATCGCTCTAGGCTTCATAACTAGTCACCCAAGGATCAACATCCTCGTGGAGAATCTAAAAATGCCACTGTGAATCTTGGTCCCTCTGGAAGCAGTGTTTTCCACACTAGTAGTTACGTTGGATCCCATCTCCTACAGTCAATTGAGCATCCAATGACGTATGATCAACCAATCTCCACAAGGCACCACACTCTTGACGAACATCATTACTACAAACCCACTCTAGTGTAATGGGAAGACCCTAGAGAGTGATAGCAATGCGAAAATAATTTCTTGAGGTAGATTTTGGGATGGCCATAACATATTGTCTCCCAGATATTATATTCCTTTTTCTGTGTAATCTTATGTAATGACACACAGAAAATTCCAAGAGGACATATGGTCTCTCTTTTGGGTAGAGGTATCCTCATCTAGTTAAATCGTTCGACTCTTGGTCTTTTTTCCTATTACTCTAGATGGTATCTGTTGGGCCAGAGAGCTTTTTTGGATGTAATTTTTTTACATTTCCTAGTTCAAACCTCCTACATAGGCTGAAAATTGTTTATTTTGGGTCAAAATTAAAACAAATCTTTACTTTCATACTCTTTTATTGTTAGGATATCAAGTTAGAAAAAATCTTGGAAAGAATATAAATAATGACACGATTATGAAATAGAGGTTCTGATTCTATTGAGAAAGTATACTATGCATTGCTCTAAAGTTATATTTTCTTAATATAATTTTGGTCCACTATGATTTGACATTGAATGATTAGGGTACTATTACTTTAATTCGTTTACTCATTTTCATTTTCATTGAAATATTTTTCTCGTTAAGGCTTTGATAGTAAATGATTACCATTGGTTACTGGTGTCAAACTACTTTTATCATTATTGAGGCATTAGTGTAGGAATCTATGTATGAGAATTGTAAATAACTCAAATTTGTTTAATTGTTTAGATGAACATTGTCTTGTTTATAATTGATCTATTAAAGCTAATAAATTTGTACATCTATATTTAAAATTTACTATTGTTCCTGTTATTTCACATGGCACAAATTGGACATTGGTTGATGTAGGAGTTGTGATTTTGCTGAGAAATTATACTGCGCATTGGTGTAGAGTTATGGGAGACTAGTTTCACGATTGTTTTGTACATTTTTTGCATATTACATCAACACTATTAAGAATGTTATATTTTATGTTATATTTTTTTTCATATAGCTCAATGGGAACATTACATTTGAATAATATTTTTTGTTGCCAACTTCATTGTTTTATTGAACATTTAGTGCCTCTACTTTATCAATTTTTATAAAGATGTCATACCCCTGAACAATTACTTGATGATTTTACACTACTTATTGGCTAGAAAAAAATGACTGCGAATGTGACATGCTGATGAATATTTATTTTATTTTATTTTAATTATTGAGAAAATAACCTATTTTTATGTGTTAAGAGAAAAAAGGAAAGAAAAAGATCATTCAAAATGTGTTGAAGGCTGGCACATGAGACTTAAATTATTAATTGTCAGGAAAACAATTATGCTGAGAAGGGTGCAAGACCAAAAAAAGGAAAACCCTCCCATATGCCAATATTTAAGATAATTTTGGGAGAGAGAACCAAAAGAATTTTTTTTTCATGATGGGAGATAAAAGTCATGAGGTGTAGTCTATGGAGAAGAATTGTGGGAGAGAGAGACAATTGATTCTGAAAAGGAACTAGTGGGAGAGAAAAACCAGCTGAACCCTGAAATTTATTGCAGGACGTTACAAAAAGGGTTAGGAAGTGAATTGTGAAAATAAATTTCCATCTTTTTTTCTAATACTAGAGAGAAAGCTCAGGGGGAACTAGCTATTAATCCAGTACGTAGGTTGGGAGGAACATGGAAGCCTTTGGCACATTTTCTAGGAAATTTTAGATAAGTAGATAATTAATGATTTATGTGATTGATTGATTACTGTTTAGAAAACGGGTATTGATAGAAAAGTTGAATATTTGATGCAGAGTAGTTATTGATAATTAGTACAAGTTTAGAGATATTATCTTTAAACATGTAGTTCATATGCATGAAGAACATATTTCTCTTCTGTACTAACTCGTTATAGAAAAACATATGGTACAAGTGAAAAGGGCAACTTCTGTTGCGAGATTGAGAGTAAAAGGGTAAAATAATCCTCTATCCTAATCCCTATAGGATGAAAATTTATGGAGAGAGTGAAAATAGATATTAGATTAAAAAAAAACGAAAAGAGTAAGGTTAAGGATTACGAGCATCACTTTGGTTGTTCAATTGTTGTCTTTTCTCTCTTTCTTGGAGGTGTCATGGAAGTGGATAAAATATGTATAGAAATAATATTATTGATGAATATGTTATATATATATACCCTATCTATGTTGTGGTCCCTGTAAGTAAACTCTTAATAACCAGTAAGTGAAAGCATGTGTAAAAGATAGTAAGAAGAAATATCGTAGCCATAAAACAATGCATACATCGAATGAAAGGAAGAGGATTTTATATTATAGAATATATATATATATATATATATATATATATATATATATATATATATATATATATATATATATATAATGAGCAAAAGTCTCTAGAAAATATGAACAAGATTTAAGTCTCAGAAAACACTTTTTTTCCATTAACATAGTTACCGATCAAACGAGAAAATTACCTAGTACACGTTTTTTTGAGGTAGAAAAAAATCACCCTATTTTGAAAAATGGTGATTCAGAATACACCTTTTTTCTTCGCATATTTTTTGCGCTTCAAATTTTTTTATGTATCAAATATGAACATTTCTTTTAAATGTTAGTGATTTTCAAGATGATTTTGAAAAGTGTTGATGCAAAATCAACACATTTTTTTAGAGAGCTTATTTTTTACACTTTAAATATTTTTATGTATCAAGTGTGAACATAATTTTTTTAGAGAGCTTATTTTTTACACTTAAATATTTTTATGTATCAAGTGTGAACACAATTTTTTTTGTTAGTGATTTTCATCTTGATTTTGAAAAGTGTTGATGAGCATCAACCCTTTTTGATTAGGGGGCTTATATTTTACACTTAAAATTTTCTAATGTATTAAGTGTGGATAATTTTTTTTAAATGTTGGTGATTTCATGTTGATAATAAAACATAAAAAAACAAATTAAAAAAACATGACAAAAAAAAATCAAATACAAAAAATATATAAAAAAAAAAGCCAAAAAACCATAAAAATGTAAAAATAAATAAAATTAATTCATAAAAACAAAAAACTTGAATAAAAGATTAAAGAAAAAAAAAAGAAAATTTTTCAAAAAAAAATTAATTTAAGGGAAAACAAATTAAACCAAAAAAGAAATCTAAAACCATTTTTTTAGGTTAAAAATTAAAAATTAAAAATTAAATCCTCATTTAAAAAAAATTATAATTACAAAAAAAATTAAAATAAAAAAAAGGTTACAAACAAACAAATAATCAAATAAATAAAAAATAAAAAAGAAAAAATTATATTTAAATTAAATAATTTAAATAAAACAGTTAAAAATAATAAAATAAAATAAAATAAAAATTTAGGAATTTATTTTTTTTATATTAAAATTATAAAAATCTAAAAAAAATGCATTAAACAAGAAAAATAACTTAAAAAAAATAATAAAAAATTTAAAAGATCTTGCCACCCGCCTTCCATCCCTCTGCCTCACCCCACCGCTGAGCTCCTACCCTCCCCTTCCACAGCCAATCCTACCCCCTCTTTCTCCTCCTCCTCCTTCCCTCCCCACCCCACGCCACCCCCTCCACACCCCTCCCACCCTCGCTCTCCGCCCACCTCCTCCCTCTAACCCCTTACCCTCCCTACTCCACCCTTCCTGCCTACCCAGGCCGTCGACCAACAACCAAAGGGTTGGAGTCCAATTTCTAAAGTTAGCATATGACCCTTTGGCCGCTAGCCGGGGGCCTGGGCAAGCAGGGAGGCTGCGCGCCCGAGCTCCTCACTAGTGGCCAAAGGGTCACAGGCAGATTCCTAGAATCGACCTGCAGCCGTTTGGCCACTAGCGGGTGGGGGTTGTCCGCGCGTAACCAACCCCCCTACCAGTGGCCAAAGGGTTGCAATCCAATTCCATGAATCAATTTGCAACCCTTTGGCCACTGGCAGGAGGCCCAGACGAGCAGGGGGTTGCTGCGCGTAGCCCTATCCACCTACCCGAGGCCCCCCGCCAGGGGTGCTTTGGCCGCTGGCAAGGGGCCCTAGTCAGTGGGGAGGGCGGAGTGGGAAGGGAAGGGGAGAGGGAAGGAGGGGGCAGGTAGGGAGCAAGGGAGGGGGCAGTGGGGTGGAGAAGGGAGGAAGGAGGGGGATGGAAAGCGTGGGAGGGAGGGGGAGTGGGTGGGAAAGGGAGGAAGGAGGTGGATGGAAAGCGTGGAAGGGAGGGTGGAGTGGGGCGGTGAGGGAGGGTGGAGGGCGAGCGAGGGGCATGGGGTTGAGTAGGGGGAGAGGGGGAGGGATGGAGGGTGATGGTGGGGTGGGGCGGAAGGAGGTGTGGCGGGTGGCGGGTCTTTTTTTTTTTATTTTTTCAATTTTAGTTTTTTGAATTTTTGAATATTTTTTTTTAATTCATATATATTTTTTAATTTTAATTCTTTTGATTCAACAAAAAAAATTAACTTTTTTTTTTTATTTAATATTTTTTTTGGAAATTATTTAATTTTTTTTCTTTTAAATGGGGTTGCCATTTTTTTTTTAGCTTAAAAAAATGGTTTTTGCTTTTCATTTTTAATTTTTAATTTTTTTTTTCCACTAGTTAATTTTGGTTTTTTTTGTTTTTTTAATCTTTATTATATATTGTTTGATATTTGAATTTTTTTTGTCATGAATCGTCCCTTTGCCACCCCTTGGCTGGTCGGGCCTCAGGGTGGCCGAGGAGATTTAATTTTTTTTAAGTTTTTAAATTATTATTATTTTAATGTTTTATTTTATTTTTTTAACTTAAAAAGGAAATTGTTTTTTTTTTTTCGTTAATCTTTAACTTTTTTTTCTTAAATTATGTCTATTTTTGAAATATTTCCCCCCTTTTTATTTATTTATATTGATTTTACTTTGGTTTTTTTTCTTTACATGGTATGGTTAATTTTTTTACAGTGTATAGTTTTTTTTGTCCTTTCTATATATGTTTTATATTTGAATTTTGCTTTCTTATGTATCTTTCATATATATATATATATATATATATATATATATATATATATATATATAGGGCTTGCGTCGATGCTTGTCTAGCAACCCAATCGCATTATGCACAATTTGATAGTTGATTTTTCATTTTTTTGAAATGTATCAAGTTGTCTTAGGCTAAGATTTTAAAATCGCTATACATTTAGCATTTAAAAAAATTACTCTTGATATAATAACTCGTACATTCAGGGGTTCATTTTTAAAGTTTTTTTAGTCATACATTTTTTCCGTAGTGTCATGCTTGAAATATTTTGAAAACTTAAGATTGTTTTGTAGTTATAAGCTTTGGTTTTAATTCCATGGTTGAAAAATTGTCAAGATTTTAATGTTTTTCTAAGTCGTGATATTTTATCTTTAATGCTATGGTTGAAAACAATTATAAGTATTTTTTCTTAGCACCATGCCTGAAAATTGTTCGAATTTTAAGTTTTTCAAAGAAGTGATATTTTAAATTTAATGTCAGGTTTAAAAATCGTTGGAATTTAAGGCTTTTCAAAGACGTGATATTTTATCTTTAATGTCATCCTTGAAAATCGTTGGAAATTTAAAGTTTTTCAGAGTCATGATATTTTATTTTTAACGTCATTATTAAAAAATGTTGAAAATGTACCCTAAAAAAAAGACATTATTCTGACATCAACACTTTTCGATTTCAAGGTGTTTTTTGCACCAAACAAAATGGATTTTATTGTTTTTTACTGTTATTTTTTAAAAATAGAAAATTGACTCTAAAAAAAAATGGTGATGCAGAATCAACACTTTTTACTTTTGAGTTGTTTTTTTCATGTTTTTTGGGGGGTTTTTGGGCTTGAGTACCCGTTTTGAGGTAATAGTTCCCATTTGATATGTAACTATGTTCATTCAGCAGATGTATATAGTTGTCTTTGTACATTTCGAAGCAAAAAAAAAGTAAAATTTGCATTATTTTCAGCTAGATTATAATTATAAGTAATTCATGAAATATGAGCAAGTGTTGAAAGTAAACTAAAAGGGACTGGTTAACCCTTACTAGAAGGTGAACACAAAGGATTTACTAATTCATAAAAGAGACAATAATCTATAACTAATATAAATTTTGTATAAAAATGAGTATTGAATTTTATATGACTTAGTCATATAGTCCAACCAAACCAGAGAAACACAACCATGGCAAGCCAATGTGAATGCGGAAAATTGTACTTTAATTATTAAAATACCATAACCAGAGGAGTCGAGAAAAAATTGCAAAGTATTGACTCCATCTCTATATAAAACTATACAATTGCATGCCATACTAATAATTGAGATCTATTTACAAAGAGGCCATTATAAGGCCTTTCAATAATTTTAGAAAAAAATAATAAAATATGAGTTTGAAACCCTGGAGATGATTTAGTATCCAAGATAGGGAACCCCATACTTTTCAATGATAAATAAGATATAGTTTGGAAGAACGTGGAAAGCGACATAGCCGAGAAGTATAAGTTGTGAGATTCCATGTGAAAGAGTAAATATTCGAAGAAAGAACCCTCATATATACGTACCTATAATTACAAACGAATATACATAATTTGAGTTAAGAGCATGCTAAGGCTTTGTAATAAAAAACTCAATAGTGCACAATTTTAATAGTGAACATTGTAGCTAAATCAAGGCAGAGGTAGAAGGGTTTGACTTGCTCAAACACCATGGAAAATAAGACCCAAAATTCTTGCATTTTCACTATATATATATGTATATATATAACCCTCTTTCTAAAAACAAGAAAAAAAATTAGAACCTAGATGTGAAATTATGGAGGCACTAGTAAGGATAAAATCATACCTGGAACAAGTTAAAAGGAGACATGTTCATCGATGACCTTGATGTTAAACACTGACACTCGGAAAGGTTGTCTAGAGTCACACCCAAAACCCTAGACCGACGGCAACCCTGTCGAGACAGAATTCAAAGGGTGAGGATTAACAAATATACAAATGACAATAAGAACTTAGAAATTTTGCAACAAAAACAAACAAGAAAAGAATTAAGAAAATTCTTCATTAGAGAGAAAAGATTACCAAATTAGTGCACCAACAAGCTCCTATGGGGAAATTCAATCAAAAGGACAAAACATGAAATTTGACATAATCAAAAAAGTTGATTAAGAGTGGAAAGTTGTATAGGGTTTTATCGATACCAAACAAATATTCCAGATTTGAAAACCCTCACTGGTGCGAGTGCAAATGAGCTAGAATGAGCAGGGAGATTGTCAGTGTCAGTTACAAAAACTAACCCTAAACCATTCCACCGTTGATCAAAACCTGAGCCATGTGGGTCATCGATGAGTCTCGACCTCACCACTGAAATAACAAATGGATGTAATGACACATGCCACGGCTTCATCTGATCAAGTTAAAGAACTGCTGCAATGTTAGACCTCATATCCTTAGAGAGCGTAGCGAGGTATATAGGGTTTGATACCCCATCATTAAAATTCACTATAAAGTCGATCGACATGGTCATATAAATATGGATACCATAGTTTTTTTCTTTGAGAAGTTAGTTCTATAGAATCCATGTTATATAGTTACGTCGAATGAAATAATATAATTATATATATAGACACGCACACACACACACACACACACCTTGCTTGTATCAATTGCAACTTAGAAGATTGAAAATTAATCATCACCCAAACATATTTGTGATGAAACAAAGTGTTAAGTTGGACTAAGTTTCCACAATATGAATGTATCTTGTGTGTGTAATTTCCATAAAGTAATGAAATAACTAAATTCATTGTTGTGACACATAAAAAAAAGAGTTATGTTGTACATCATAATACCCTAATACAATAAGGATGTGACAGGTGGTATCAGAGTGATTAGGTTCAAAAACTCTAATCTTTAATCTAACCATTAATTTGTCTAACAATGAATTTTTGCTTTCAAATAGAAATAAATATAGTGAAGACTAATTCAAAGGTAAATATAATGGCAGATCCATATCGAGACACATACATAGGCAAGGAAGAAATACATGTGTACCTGGACCAACAGGCACAAGTACCTACCATAGAACTAGTGGACATGATGAAAAATATTCAAACAAAAATAATAAATCTACATACTGGGCATGAGCAGTTGTTGAAAGAAATCATAGAACAAGAACAATAATCAAACGTTTGACGAAAAAGTCTAATCATAAGACTGTGCAAATTGTGAGAGAAGGAGAAAACATAGGAGAAATATCAAAGAAGATAACATCTGAGGAGATGAATAAGAGTCAAGAAGAAAATTATAAAGAGGAGAAGCATAACTCTTCCAAATTCCATAGAAAATACAAGAAAAACCCACTGGTGGAATTACATGTAGAATTTCGAAAAATCAAGCCCTCAACATATGATGGGTAGTTTGAGAAAGTAGAAAAAGCATAGTTTATCAACATCAACATATATTTTCAAGTTTTTGATTACTCTACTAAGTTGAAGGCCACACTAGCCACTTACCAGTTACTAGGAAAATATTCCCTATGGTGAAAAGATGTCAGAATAATTCATAATCTGGAAGGGAAGGATCTTAATTTGGAGGAATTCCAGCGGTTCTTTAAGGAAAAATACATGACTGAACAATATTTTGCTGATAGGAAAAATGAGTTTCATCATTTAAAGTTGGGAGATATATTCATGGATGAGTTGCTGACCAAATTTATACATCTGTTGCGATATGTGTCCTATGTAAAGGAAGAAAAAGTAAAAATACAACATTTTATTAGCCATATTCCATATTATTTTAAGGAATGGATTAAATATGATAACCCTATTATAATGGGAGAGGTTATCCGAAAAGTGAGAATATGTTACCGAAAGGCCAAATAGAAAATTTAGTGCTCAAAATCCTCACTGAATAAAAGAAAGATCGATTTCTAGTAGGTGGAAAATAATGGATGACTAAAGAATTTAAACAATCTAGAAAGGGGAACCAACATCCGAGTTTTAGTAAAAATAATAATTAGTCCCAAAAATCACAAATGCAGACTCAAACTGGGTCTAGATAAATTGAACCTAATAAAGGGCTTAACATAAAGTACAAAGAACAGTTAAAGTGTTGTGGTTGTGGTGAACACCAACTTTTATGAAATTATCCCTACAACAAGAAATCAACACTACATGTACAAAACATCCAAGAGTCCTCCACCGTCAATGATGTAGTCGAGAACATTCTGCACCGTAGTGAAACATTGGAAGAATGATAGGAAAAACATCAATCCACTATGGTGGAAATTGAAGGTAATATCTGTAACTGAATCTTTTCTATATTAATTGACTCAGGTGCTACTATGAGCTATGCTCGCCCTCAAGTTGTAGAAGATTTTAAATTAGTGGCTTAAAATTATAAAAATTCATGGCTTGTCTAGCTAGGTACTGGCGCAAAGGGTAAGGTTGCAAGTTGGGTAAAAGCATGTTCAATTGTATTAAATCGAAATCATGTTATCGTAAATTTAAATATATTACTCTTAGACTCATATGATGTCCTAATAGTAATGGACTTGTTTTAGGGTCACCGAGAAATTATCAATTGATTTGATAAAATAGCCGCTTAGACCACTAAATATGGGGAAACACAAACTATAAGGGGCATACCTAGGCCCATTTCAGTGCATCAAATATCCATGTTACAACTAAAGAAAGCTACTAGAAAAGGATATCAACTTTATGCTATTAAAATATAATATCACTCCCAAGAAGGTCAGTTAATTCCTTCGAGGAGTTGGAAGTTGTACAGGGTTATCAAGATGTATCCCCTAATGAGATTCCTAGTTTGCCACCTATGAGGGAAATATATTTCTCCATAGACTTAATACTGGGAGCAACATAGGTATCAAAGGCCCCTAATTGGATGAGTATATTGGAATTAATGGAGCTAAGAATATAGTTGCAAGAATTTTTAAGAAAGGGTCATATCAAACACAGTGTATCACAGTGGGCTTCACTAGTCCTTTTCGTTAAGAAAAAGGATGGGACGCTTAGACTATGTATTGATTATCATCAACGATATAAGCTAATTATTAAAAATTAATATCCCCTGCCTCAAGTAGATGATTTATTTGACCAAGTTAATGGAGTAACTTTGTTTCCTAAGATAGATCTCATATATGTTTATCACTAATTGAGAATTAAAGAAGATAATATATCAAAAACTAATTTTCGAACCAGGTACATACTTTATGAATTCACAGTATTTCCCATTGGGCTTACAAACATACCTACTACTTTGTAAGAACATAAACAACATATGGATATAGTGTTACTAACATTGTGTGAAATCAATTACATGCAAAATTCAATAAATGTGTTTTTTTTTTTTTTTTTTCTGTAACACCCATCTGTTTTCTATGTTAATAAATGGTTGTCTATAAACATGGACTATAATTATTTTTATTTGAATGAATGAAAAGGGGAGCCATATCATATTTATGAATAATGTAATCTATGGAACTCTTTATAATGTGATTAATAAATTATTATTAATAAATAAAATGTTTGAAATTACTCGGAAAAGAAACATCGTAGTTAGAAGATTCTTTCCAAGTTGGAAACAATATTGGTGGTTAAACTCACGATAAATCTTCCCTAAATATCTCCTAAAAATCCTTACGAGAAAATAGACAAGATTTGATATGAAGGGAGAGAAATATCATATTAAATCACTTAGTTGGAGAAAGATGGTAAGTCCAGGTTAAATAAAGGGTTGCGGGAGAAAAAGGTGGGCTTTAAAGAAAAAGGAAAGAGACTTTTTTGAAAAAACAAGAAAAATGAAAGGCCTCGGATAAAAGGGTTGGGAGACCCAAAAGTGGGATGCTACTAAAATCTATGGGAAGGAAACTTATAAAAGAAACCATCAAGGATTCCAAAAGTGGGATGCTGCTAAAATATATTGAGAAGGAAACTTATAAAAGAAACCATCAAGGAATCAATGGTGTGGTTGGTTCAATTGGCAAGCATATCTTAGCTTGGGGGGAACTCGTGAACCTAATTCGTGGTTGGGAGGAATGTGTTTCAAGTCCGAGTAATTTTCCACATAGTAATATTGGTTAGAATTATACTTACATTATCATGGATGTTATGACGCATGTGATTTGGTAACATTATTCAATATTTTGTACGATATAGAATTGTTTTTGTTAAGTAATATACAATTGCACTAGTGATTATAAAGGGGGGAGAAAAGGAATAATATTAGGTAGTATTTATAAGAAGTAGATTTCGGTTATGTATGTACTATATGATTTCATGTGATGTTGTGGTGCTGAATTGTATGAGTATATCAACGGGTTTTCTTGAAGTAATTATAAACTAGAAACAATTCTTTTGTGAGAAATAAACATGATGTAGGTTTTAATACTTCTATACTTGTATAAAATTCAAAAGAAAGTGTAGCTATATTACTAACGGTGGTACAAAGTAGAAAAACATTTTAAAGCCTATTCTTTTGTTTGCATTAGGTTATAGGTAGTATGGATAATAGTATTTTTACCCTAAAAACAAAGCTAGGACTACACCCTCTCAAGGAAGAAAATATGTTTTAAAGAAAAAAATGTTGCACCTCAAAGAAGTGTGGGGATTTCATAGGAAAAACAAATATAATAAGGACTAGCAGATGATTACAATATGTAGGGACAAGTGCATTCAATCCTAAGGAAACTAGTTAAGAGGAAAACAAAGAAATGAGAACCTTAAGTGCTAGAAAGGAGGGAATTGGCATTTCATGGAAGCTTTTAAGGAGGAAATCACAGTAGCATATGAAGGTATTACTATCAAACTGACAAATTAGGAGTTACTATACAACTCGAATAACCTTAATTAAATGAATTAAAATTAACAGGTATCAAGAAATGAACGTTTCCAAACCCATCATCAGTTAAAAATTGAAGCATTTTCGAGAGACGGGGGACATAATTTATGTTAGCGGGGATATGAGCTACCTAGCCTTGAATAGATTTGACCTACCATAACTCAGATACCATATAAGTCATATCTAAAAAAACTATCAGGGCTTGCATGCACAAAATGTATCAACACATTCGACTAAGTATAATCACAGTAAGGAAAATTCATAACAAACCCTATCTAACTACTGGCATAAAGTGTAAATATTAATGAAACCTCTAAAATATTGATGCTTGATCATTTCTCTATGAATATATATAATTAATAGGCTACATTGCAGCGGAGTCTGAAGTTCAAGCAGCTGTCAAACAAAAGTAAGTTATGAGTAATCCATAACAAAAGAAAATATGTTGGCGCATAAGTTAGAAGTACATCCAAGAAAAATATTTTGTAAATATAAGTAACAAAAAAATCCATTTTCTAATGAATGACATCCAAATTTTATTTTATAATAGTGAAGAACTATTCAACAATACAGGGTACACATTTCAACATAGAGCCATATAGCGAATTTTGCCTTAGAGAATTTCAAGATAACATAAAAATTAAGTAAAAGAAAACCCTGTGGGTTTCTTGTCCACCTTACATTTCATTAAGAAAAATTTATAGGTATCCTCATACAATATTATAGTGACTATATGTTCCCAACAATTAAAAAGACAACAAAGAAAAGATCGCAGAGTGAATTTTCTCCTAAATAATTATTTTTATAGGGCAGTATATGATAATAGTTACTCAAGTAATGACCAAGAATATTGTTATCACATGTATTTAAGTGTGAACTTTTTTAATGTTGACAATTACTGTGTAAGTGAAATATTTGTAATAAACATGAGAAATGTTGATAATGGGACTATCAACACTTTTTGAGTTTAGAAAATTATTTGAGGAAAAAGATGACAATGGGAGTGTTAGCATTATCGGGTATTTGCTGATAACTGGACTACCAGTGCTTTGGTGATTTCATTAAATTTAAAAATTCATTGAAAATGAGAGTGTCAACATTATCGTGTCTTTGAGAATCAAAAAAGGAAAATGCGCTGACAACGAGGGTAGTAGCGCTTTTTTGTAAAAATAGTCAATTAAAACTCTATTTTTTCTTATGCATCATAGTAATTTTGGGCATGCTTTCCAAATAAATGAGAATAAATTTTTCAAAATCGAAAGAAATTTTTTTCCATAACAAACCCATTTAAAAAAGACTCCCGGTTTCCTAACATCTATCATGGTTTTGGATTTTTGAAGGGATCACTAGACCCTACTTTTCAAGATTTCGTGAGGAAAAAGCTCATGGACATTTGTTGACTTGGATGCCACCTCACCAAATTCTACTTTTTGATCATTATCTCTAGCCATGACTCCAACAATAGCATGATCTTTAGATGCAGATAGGTTTGGAAAGTTTCATATGCATGTACCTAAGATATGTATATTTCTATTATGAGATTACTGTAATTATTTTTTAGCTACAAACTTGTTTTAGTTATTATATTGTTTATATAAGAAAAGACTACAGAAGAAGAAAGGGTTAGTGTTTATTTGATATATATCATCCCTTGTGTATTTATGAGTAGATCTTAATGAAAATAGTCTTCATGAGCATTTACAAAAATTCTTGCGTTGTATTTCCCTGTGTGTCTTTTGCTTTGTTTTATATTTCCTCATGTCTGAAAAACTTAGTGTATTCAAGTGTGATTCATATTTTATGCTCCTATTTCTTTATTTCTCAGAAAATAATAATTGTTGTTCACTTAACGTTTACATTAATTTCCTTCATCTTCCTCTAAAACATTTAAGTGTCAAAGGAATTATTGCTACCCTGCTTTTGTGTTTTGCTCATCGAAATTGTGTTTTTATGAACCTGATTAGGTTAGACTCCATTCCCAATGGTAGTATTTTCACATATCCCAACCAAATTTCAACCATTGTTTGATAAATATGGTCACATGACTCAATTGTAAACCTTCCACTACATTGGCCTAGAGTAGTTGATTTTTTAAGGAGAGATCCATCTCCAGGTTGAAGGGCCAACTTTCAACCTCAAAGAAGTTAGAGGTTACCTTAGAGGTTTTCTCGAAATAATTTTTCCTCTAAGAGATAATATTTTGGCGTCATAGTCGGGGACCGAAGGTGAAATTTTCTCTAGGATGATGACAATGAACAAATCTGATATCTGATGGTGAATAGAGGACAAACAAAAAAAGGTTGTGCAACATTCACCTTGCAACTCCATTCTCAACTGAATATTGAGCTCAAAATCTTCATGACGATTCCACTGTCTGATGTCTCAGTTGTCTGAAGAACTGTTTGGCGACTCCACTATCTCGAGATGGATCCACAATCTGCAATTTAAGCTCCTATGAATTGTGTTCATATTCTTGGCTTTCCAAATCATATTCCTCATATACATTTCCAATTATATTTGCCAAGATTCAAAGATGAGGATGAGGATGATGTTGTTCTACATTTGATCAAGTTTCAAATGCATACAAGTAAGTTGTGGGTTAAATTTCATGAAGACCATCTCATGAAAATGTTCATGGCCACTTTGGAAGGAAAGGCAATATCATGGTATAACAATTTACCAGCTGCTAGTTTATACTCTTTCAAAGATTTTGATACATTATTCTATGAAAATTACAGAAAACATTACCCATCTTTTTCACTGTTTGGAAATTGTTATGAATGTTTTAAAAATTTTGTTTAACACATTGAAAATGAATTTGCTAATGAAGAGCTAACAGATGAAGAAATCAAAGAACCATTGTATGAAATTTCTTTTCAATAGCAAAAGGGGATATTAGATGATAATAGTCATGATGTATAGGAACATTCTATTTTAGTGGCTACAACCACCCTCCAAAATTTTGGCCTGCACCAATCCTGGAGCCTCCCTTGAGGAGTTTCACTTTATCATTGCACACACTCAAGTTCACTCCATGAGCTCATGTGAGTCTTTACATCCACCTTGCTAGTCATTGCATTCAAGTCTCTACATGTTGATGTCTAAGTCATGCTTGTGACCATGTTCTGGTTCTGCTCAAAGTCTTTGCTTCGCATGTGCTTGTTATGTTCAGTATGAAAGAATCTGTCGCACTCACACACATAGTCACACTCATTGTCACGCAAGCGTCATCTCGATCAATGAACGATCAATCACGAGTGCCATGCTTGTCACTTGCACCATCGGTCAGTCATGTTGAACATGTGTGTCGGGATGGTTCGGTCGTGTCATTGTCAAGTCATGCGAGTGTGTGTTCGTATGATCACCTGTGCATCTTTTGATTGTTCACACACTTAGACATTTTTTCTAAAGTTCTGACGACCAAACTCCTCTCTGATAGCTGGATCATCACCCTGCCATCGATGAAGTCGAATTTCCACCCGAACAACACAGAAACATCAAGCTAGTATTTTCATGTTGCATTGTCTGTAAGCAATTTAATCAACTCTCATGCTAGCCACCCAGACATTCTGACCCGGCAAGAACCCTGGGACTGACTGCCCTTAAAAATTGTGCAGAGGCCACTAACCTCACCCGCTCAACTGCCTGAGGAAATTGTGCAGATAGGCCAGATAGACAGCAAGTGCCTGTCCCTGTCTCACTCAGAAAAATGCGTAGTTTTCCCTGTCATTCATCCTGATTATCAACCAACTGTTCATTTTAGAAATTTTGCAGTGTTCCTGAGCATGCCTTTCGTTGGCCATCAGTCAAATCAGCTCACAAATTACACAAAGATGATCAGCAAGCCGGCCTTCCAGCCTCAGTGCAGTTTTTCCTCACCAGCAGCCCCTAGCAGCAAACTGCCAATTCCCCCCAGGAATTGCATAGTTTATGCTTCCAGTGTCTCCAGCAGCCAACTAGCAGTTCTCTCTAGGAATTCTGTAGTTTTGGCTACTAGTGACTTGAGCAGCCAATTGGCAGTTCCCTCTGGGAATTGCACAATATTGGCTAGTAGTCTCCTGGGCAGCTCCCCCAAAAAACTGCGCAATCCCTGCCTACTGACCCTTCATGCAGCCCGATCCATTACTCTGGAAAATTACACAAATCTAGTTGTCCAGCCATGCTGCCCATTTTTTCTAAAAAATGTGAAGAACATGCTTGCCTTACCTTCTAGCAGCCCGGACTTTCCCTCCCAAAATTGGCACAATTTTTCCTCCCAGCTGAGCCAGACCTCACAAACAGTCACTATCGACTCATATTTCCCATCTCCATCACTCAGTGACTCTTGCGTAGTTTTCATCAATAGTGCCCAGAGCCATCATCCCGCTTCACAACCTTGCTGCCTCTCCTGGTCACCTGGATAAAAAATGATCATGTCTCATGGTAGAATAGGATGTTTTGGATTTGATGTCATCTCATCATGAGTGGTTGTAGGTACAGGTACACCAACAAACATGGCAAGATGACGAATGGGATGAATGAAGGGAGCACATGCAGAAGGACATGTTCACTAACGGATGAACGAACAAATTATGCGAAGCGGATGAACACGACGAACATGCACCTTCGCGAACAAATGAACCTATCAAGCCTTCTAGCATGCAATAAAGGAATAACATGCTAAAGCTTCATCAACCGAACCAAGCACCATCAAAGACTATGCACTTCATCATGCGGAGGTGAAGCTATGATACACCATGAAGACATCCATCACACAGCAACACTATAGATCGTCATGCACTCTAGCAGCAGCACAAATGTACCAGCATTATCATGTCAAGTCATGTCGAGTCACATCATTAGTCATGTCACCCACATCTCCAATATGGGCTTGTTGTCAATCAATGTGATGTAACGTGGAAGTCCAAGAGACCCACTTGTTGAAAAAAGAGTCATGTAAGTTGAAAATTCAAGGAAGTCAAATGGTCATGACGGTAGTTAAACAAACACAAGGGTCAGTTTCACCCTTGGCTATAAATACCCCCTCATTTGTACATGGAAAGGAATTTTCACCTCAGCTCCTCCCACATAGCCAAGAGAGTCTGCAATATTTTCTTTGAGAAGTAAGTAGTGGCTCCAACACTCCACACTTGGGGTTAGTGATGTGTATGGTGTAACGATGTGTCTTAGAACTATCGCTTAACTCAGAAGCCTACTAACACACCAACACTTTTTCACACATGTATTGTATCTATTGTAAGGCTGATATTTAACATTGTAATGCATGTTTCTTTAACCTGTGTTCTACATCTAAACTATTTCATTTTTTGTAATTCATAATCTATTAATGGAAATGTGTTTTATATGTTGTTAATGCTGTCTTGCCCGTGTAGACTGATCTATTGGACATCAGACAAACCTTTCACATGAAGCTTGTTGTAACAACCATTGCACTTGTTCGAACTGATCCACGAGTGATGTACATGTTATCTTACCTTATATTTTGTGACTTCCACATACGTGTGGACTGCTCCACCAAATGTTGTGCATGTCTTGTTGTATTGTGTGTTCCTAGCAGTGTTGGGACTACTCCCAATTGACCTAGAACTCACTCCCACCCTCTTCCTCGACAGTGAAAGAGCCATTCACACATGTGACACTTACACTCACTAGGCATGTGAATCTCACTTCCCGAAGACAAAGCAAAACACTATCATGTGCTGACAAGGAAGAGTAGACGAAAATCCTTAAGACAATGGAAAGAAGGCCTTCATACCGGATAGGACTCCCACACCAAACGGTGTGAGGTCTAGTTGGGACTTCATACTGGGGTGATCCCCTAAATGTTGACAGGTCCAGCACCGTCAACATTTCTGGCGCTAGAGTGAGGGCAGCCAGTTGTACATGGCTGAAATTCCTGTCACACTCACTCATCAATCATCTGGTCAAGGCAGTAACTCGCACTACCTCTCACGTGACATTGTAGGTTGTTACTCCTCACCTCCCAGAATTTAACATGAGATTTCATATCAACACCTTCACTCCATCCATCTCATCACTCGCCAGTTCACAAAAGTAGTGAGCTTGATCCTATGCATACAACACCTTCCATAAACATCGAAGAAGTCAAAAGCCACTCCCACGAGAGTTGTTGTGTCATCGGTGGAAGAAGCAGTCCTTGCCACACTTGAAGGTCTGGCAGAAGCTATTGAAGATGAAGAGGAACCTCCAATCTTCCAGCAAGGTGAACAAGACACTCTCGTGATCTTGGGATTTGACTTCGATAGAAGGAGGTAGAGGGGAAGGCAGCAGAGGAGGTGGAGGTGGAGACGAACCAACAGACTCAGATCTGGAACCATCAGACTCCGACATAGAGGAAGAGAATGAAGAAGAAGAAGAGATGGCTGACCCAAATCTTGAATGGATGACTCAGGGGCCATTGGCTCTCCCAGCTGTTTTGCACAAGATTCTGAAGCAAATGGAGAGAATGAAAATCAAGTTCAACCCTGAAAGCATGGTGAAGGAAAAATATCATTTGGACAACTTCTACCTGCAGCTCCAGACCCCTGAGGTACGACATGATGACGTAGCTTGTAGGTTGTTCACATGTCCCTTGGACGGTTGAGCAACTACATGGTATCATAACCTTGCACCAAACTCCATACAAAATTTGGGTGCATTCAAATGCATGTTCCTTGAAAATTTTGCTGATGAAAAGACTCCAGCTATGTTACTGAAAGAATTGGGTAGCCTGAAGATGGAGGGGAAAGAAAAGGTAAATTATTTCAACCAGAGGTTTACACGCATATTGAAAAAATTTGCAACAGACACCAAACCTCATGACTCCATCATTGTTGATTACTACATGTCCACACTGTCGACCAGCATTGCACAGTTCATCAACCGAGCTATGAAACCAAAACTCGTGGAAAACTTTAAAGAGGCTATTGTTGTCGAAAAAGACCTACACGCAATTGGACTCATCAAGGATGATGAACCAACAAAGGGCTCCAAAGACATGAGCACGAATTCCCAAGCGATGGTGAGCAAGGGTAGAGACCAGGAAGCAAATGTTATTGAAACGCTCACTCTCCTCGTCAATAACTTAATAACTGAAGTGTCTGAGGGCAAACAATGGAAAACAGACACATTTGAAAGGAGCTATCCACCTAGATAGAGACATGGAAGAAACTCATCAGGCGACAATTGGTCTGCTCAAGAAAATGCGCAGAGCTCTATGCTCAATTTTGATCAGTGTACAAATCCCGAGTTATGCTCATTCCATGAAGAACATCACCCCGGGAACTTCTGTTTAGACTGGAAGCTAGTCGTAAACTCGGTATACAATCATACACTTGATGCAGACAGTGGTATGCAGAAGCAGCTGGATGGCAGAGATTATGAAAAAGGTATTGCACATGTTGAAGCATCAAGTTCTAGGCATGTGGTGAATGCATATTAGTGCTCACAAGAAGTGTCGAAGACAAACGCCGAGAAGCATCCATCAAGACAAAATTATAGTTACAATCTGAGGAGTAAAGGTGACCCCCCTACACTTGGGGAAATGTAAGAGAAGATTAGACTGTTGATAAGGAAGGTTGATCCACCGGCCACCCCAAAGCAAAAAACACAAAACAAGTCTGGGAAGGCAACGGCGGGCAAGACTACTTCCATGAGCAGAAAACTACAAAAAACTCCGTCGGATAGCATGAACATTCGTTCCACCCCGGGCACCTTGATGAGTCTACCACCTCTGGACTACAACATAGCCAATGAAATGAATAAAACTTGAGTGAACATCAGTTTGTCCGATTTAGCCAAAGTTTAGAGTCAAGGAGATATCTTTCTGCGTGCATTGGGACAAACAACAGTGGACAGTGCAGCCTCTACCAACAAGGGAGAATGTACACCTCTCAGATCACTATATATTGTGCTTAATACACTGGATGGAAGAAGAAAACTCAGGTTGCCCCCCATTCCTAATTTCATTCAAATTTTTCAACTACAATGTTCACAACTACTTGGTTGATTCTAGCACAGCAGCCAATGTCATGCCACTCTCCATTGCTAAGAAGATCAATGCACGATGGAGCGAAACATCCACGAGAATCATCCAACTTGAAACAGCCTCAGTACTAGCCATTGGTGAACTTCGATACATGATCATCCGACTATCCCATGACAGTCGAGTCCATCAATGCATCAAAATAATTATTGTTGACATACTGGAAGCATACGGCCTGCTACTCAGCAAAGACTAGTCCAACAAGCTAGATGGATATTTTGCTACAGACAGGTCTCACATGTGGCTTTTGTACAAGGGCAGATGCAATGAAATCCGGGTGTTATCCAAGAGGTATATGAGGCACAATGTCACTCCCCTTAATGACGAGAATGAACCATTGGCCTTTGCAGAACTCATGTTTGCAAACTGTCTCCTGGAAAAGAAATTTGAGTGTTATCCTCCATGGCCAGCTCCAACCTCATCATACAAGTAGTTGGGACTCCTTCCTCACCCAACTGATGATAATGAAACTTGTATGGTTTGTTTTTCCGATAGTAGCAGTAGTAGCAAAAATGGTAGTAGCAATAGTACCAGCACACCAAATGGTCCATATACAGACATGAGTCTTCAAAAATCGGGAACACGTGATGGTTGAAGGACTAAGTATATCTCGGTCATCCAAAACAATGAAAAATGAATGTTTTCAAGCTTTTTGAAGTTCGAAGGCACAAAAAATGATGCTGAGTATGAAGCACTCATGTTGAAAACAAAAAGTACCAACACTATGAATGGACAAATCAACCTGGGAACCTACCACGGTCCGAAGATGGCCAATCTTGGTACAAGCTACGCACTACAACAGCGACAAATCATTGACCGCTTAATCAAACAGTACTGGGATGGGTCTGCACGAGTAGATGATGACCTGAGTATAAACTACATGCGATCAATCCAACATGAGATTCTAGGTAAAGGAGGAGACAAGCCATTGCAGCAAGGAACAGGTAACACATTCATGTTGTTTGCACTCCTTTCACTGAAAAGATTGACTAACATTTTAAGTGTTTGGATTACTTGCGAATTTCGTCCTCATACTTTGTTTTCTAATTTAAATCGTGCACATAAGAAATGTGGAAAAATCCTCTTATGCATTGACTTCAGAAAGTTGAACCCTTCCCATAATAAAAACAACAACCCCGTGCCATCATCTGAGCCCATGTTGCACACAGTACCTGAAACAATGGTGTTGTCTTCACTTAAAGGTCTTCTGGAATGCCGCCAGGTTCCAGTAGCAGAACTCGGTGGACTTGCATTGGTCTATGAGAAGCTTTGCCCACACACATATCATTTGCAATCACTGGGCAGGAGGATTGACAAACTTCCTTCCAATGGCCAAGATCTCAAACATTATTTTCAGTAGGTCAAGCCACGCCCATGCCATGTACATAGTCTACCTGCTGCTTGTTGTTTCATTTGGTTTGTTTTTCTTATTATCTTTTATTTTGCTTTCTTTGATTTTGCTTACTATTTTTGTTCACATTCATTTTGTTTGATGTATTACTATTTTTGTTTCTTAAAATAAGTGCTACCAACTACTAGTCTGGGCTTTTGAATAGAGTATGTGGCTGAAATTTGAGGAAACTCATGACACTGCAACACTTGCCCAATCTTGTGTCCGCCTTCTCTGTGTTTTGTTGTAACTTTTGGTCGATGAAGTCCTGACGGAAAATACGAACCGTCTACAATGGAAGTTTCGATCCAACCATGAACCTGTGTCCACACTCGGAAGTCCCATGCCTATATTCAGCCTTCTGCTCTATGTGTTCAAACTCATCCAACTAGTACAAACGGAGAAGGGAAAACTCTAAACGAGAAAACCTATGTCAAAGGTCTTACATGATTCTCTAAGGGAACAACTTCTTATGCTCTCAATAAGTCAGGATCCCTCTTCTACCCCAAAAATAAATAAGTGCCTATGCATAGTCCTCTTGAAAAATACAAAGTCAAAAGAAGAGAAAGGATTCCTGCACAGAGAGGTGAAGCATGAAACTCCACCGGGGTACTGACCAGGATCACTTGGAGTAGAGAAATGTATGTGTTCCTGCGTGACTCCCTCAGGGTACTATCTGGGCCTGCTGGCAGCAGAGCAACACCAGAGATGGAAACTTATACTTTGAAAATCTTCAACTCGCGAGCTTAACTACCCTTCCCGGATTTGAAACACTGAGATCTAAACTGTAATTTTGATTGTGTTTGACTGAGTGGCAATGAGTGAACTATCTATGTCCATGGGGTAAGTGGGGAACTGAAGTAACCTGCAGAATGATTCAATACTCCTCGAAAGACCAAGGCCCCATGCTAGCAACGAACCAAAATAGAGAAGATGGAGTTCTACTAGTGTGTTGCCAAGTGTTGTAGCGGCTGCAACCACTCTCCAAAATTTTGGCCTGCACAATTTCAGAACCTCCCTTGAAGAGTTTCACTTTATGACTGCACACACTCAGGTTCACCCCATGAGCTTGTGTGATTCTTCACATCTGCCTTGCTTGTCATTGCATTCAAGTCTCTGCATGTTGATGTCTAAATCATGCTTGCGACCATGTTCTAGTTATGCTCAAAGTCTTCGCTACGTATGTTCTTGTCGTGTTCGCTATGAAAGCATCTGTCGCACTCACACATGCAGTCACATTCATTGTTGCACAAGCGTCGTCTTGGTCAAAAAAAGATCAATCACGAGTGCCGCGCTTGTCACTTGCACCATCAGTCATTCCTGTTGAACATGTGTGTCTGGATGGTTCGGTCGTTTTGTCGTCAAGTCATGCAAGTGTGTGATCGTATGATCACCTGTGCAAATTTCAATTGTTCACACACTTAGCCATTTTTGCTGAAGTTTTGACGACCAAAATCCCCTCTGACACTTAGACCATCACCCTACCATCGACTTGATCGACTGTTAGCCAGAACATTGAAGAAGCACCAAGCTATTCTTTTCAATCTGCACTGCGTGCAAGCAATTCAATCAACTCTCATGCTGGCCACCTAGACAGTTAGACCTGGCAGTCATCCTGGGACTAACTCCCCTCAAAAATTATGTAGAGGCCACTGACCTCACCCACTCAACTAACTAAGGAAATTTCCTAGACAGCCTAGATAGACACCAAGTGGCCGTCCATGTCTCCCTCAGAAAATTGCGTAGTTTTCCCAGTCAGTCATCCTGATAGTTGACCAACTGTTCATATCATAAATTGTGCAATGTTCATGAGAAGGCCTTTCGCTGCCCATCAGTCAACTCAGAATATAAATTTCTCAGAGATGATCACCAAGCCAGCCTCCTAGCCTTAGTGCAGTTTTTCCTCGCCAGCAGCCCATAGCAACAGACAACCAATTCCCTCTAAGAATTATGCATTTTCTACTGCCAGTGACTCCAACAGCCAACTGGCAGTTCCCTCTAGGAACTACATAGTTTTGGTTGCCAATGACCCCAGTAGCCATCTGGAAGTTCCCTCTGTGAATTGCGGAGTTTTGGTTGCCAGTATTCTGGGTAGCTCCCCCAAAAAACTGTGCAATCACTGCCTGTTGACCGTTCATGGAACTTGACCCATTCCTCTAGACAATTGCGCAAATCTGGTTATCCAGCCCCACCACCCATTCGTTCTGAAAAATACACAGAGCATGCCTTCCTTGCCTTCTTGCAGCTCAGACTATCCCTCCTAAATTTTGCGCAATTTTGCCTCCCAAGTGAGCCAGACCTCGGAGATAGTCACTGTCAACTCAGATTACCCATCTCCATCACTTAGTGACTCTTACGCAATTTTGATTAGTAGTGCCCAAATCCATCATCCTGCTTCACAACCTTTCTACCTCTCCCAATCACCTGCATCTGAAATGATCATGTGTCATGGTAGACTAGGAGGTTTTAGATTTGATGTTGTCTCATCATGAGTGACTACAGGTACAGGTACACCAACAAACATGTCAAGAATGATAGGTTCACATGTAGAATGATAGTTTCACTAACGGATGAATGAACGAAGAATGCGAAATAGATGAATGTGACGAACATGCACCTTCGCGAACAAATGAACCTGTTAAGCCTTTCAGCATGCAAGCAAGGAACAACATGATAAAGCTTCATCAGGCGAACTAAGCACCATCGAAGACTCCACGCACTTTGCCATGCAGAGGTGAAGATATGATACACCATGAAGATATCCATCACCAAGCAACATTGTAGCTCGACATGCACCCTAACAACAACATGAATGTACCATCATTGTCATGTCAAGTCATGTCGAGTCATGTCACCCACATCTCCACTATGGGCTTGTTTTCAATCAATGTGATGTAACATGGAAGTCCAAGAGACCCATTTTTTGGACAAAGAGTCATGTAAGTCAAAAAGTCATGGAAGTCAAACGGTCACGAGGGTAGTTGAACAACCACAAGGGTCAGTTTCACCGCTGGCTATAAATACCCCCTCATTTGTACATGGAAAAGACTTTTCACCTCAGCTCCTCCAACATAGCCAAGAGAGTCTTTAATATTTTCTTTGAGGAGTAAGTAGTGGCTCCAACGCCATGCACTCGGGGTTAGTGATGTATGGTGTAACGATGTGTCTTGGAACTTTCGCTTAATTCAGAACCCTGTTAATAGGTCAACACGTTTTCACATATGTATTGTATCTATTGTAAGACTAATCTTAAACACTTGTAACGCATGTTGCTTTAACCTGTGTTCTACATCTAAACCATTTCATTTGTTGTAATTCATAATCTATTAATGGAAATGTGTTGTATATGTTGTTAATGCCATCTTGCCCATGTAGACTACTCTCTCGGACATCATACAGACCTTTCACATGAAGCTCTCTTCAACAACCGTTGCACTCGTTCAAATTGATCCGTGAGTGTTGTACGTGTTATCTTACCTTGTATGTTGTGACTGCCACATCTATGTTGACTACTCCACCAAAATATGTGCATGTCTTTTTGTGTTGTTTGTTCCTAGAAGTGTTGGGACTACTCCCAATCAACTTGGAACTCACTCTCACCCTCTCCCTCGACAGTGAAAGAACTATTGACACAAGTGACACTTACACTCACCAGGTATGCAAAACTCACTTCTCGAAGACAAAGAAAACCACTCTCATGTGATGAGAAGCAAGGGCTGAGGAGAATCCTTAAGGCAATGGCAACTAGACCATCCTACTAGATGGGACTCCCATACCAAATGGTGTGAGGTCTAGTTGGGACTTCAGACTGGGGTGATCCTCTGGTGAAGTAAAATTATAAGTGCGGACACGAACAAATTCCTCTAGCCTGATAATGGGTCTAGCCACAACAATTACATTCTATAGAAGATTTTCTTAGGTTAGAATCAATCAAGAGGGCCTACCTCTTGGTTACTTATCCTACTTGATGATGTCCTCACTTACTCGCTCCAGCAATCTCTCTCTTCCTTCTCAAGATCCTAAAACAAGCAAACAACAACAACACACAAAGATAATAATAGAAAAATTTCAATTCAACCTACTTAATGAGTGAAGAAGCATTAAGACACGAATATGTAATATTACAAAACATGTATGAAATCAATCGATAGTTGCATATATTAATATTAAAGAGAGATTAAAACCATTCGTCTTGACGTTGCAGTATTCCTCTGACAAGACCAGGTTCACACACACTTCTTCTAGCACTTCATGATGGCTTCAAAAAAAATAGTTTAAAGACTCTTCCGTTTAGGCTTCACTCCAAACCAAACACACTTCTCCCTCACACAACTAGATGGCTAGAACTAGTAATAGCTTGCTTGACTAATTCTGATTTTCACACTAATCACTCTAACTCACATGTGCGTGGGAGGAAGGGAGGTTTATATAGGAAAAATGGATGGGAGATGGATCCTCTTCTCATGGGAGAAGGACTTATCCCTTGAGGTAGTTCCATCATTATAAGGGAAAGGAGCCCAAACTGTCATGCTCGACCCCATCCGGTCAAACCTTTTACCAGACTTCCGTTACGGAGCTTCTAGAGATGGAAGCTTCAGCTCCAATTTAAAAAACTTTCCATAACAGGACCGGCATGACTAGAACACAGCTCAGTCGCACCAATCAGCGTGGGGAATAGTGCTAATCTCTACACATCGATCAAGGGGAGACAAAGGCCATTAGTCGGTCTTGTAAATTGGGACAAGTAGAAGTTTAAGGAGAAATGGTGCAAAAGAGAAATGATCTGCTCATGAAGAGGAACATAATGGGAGTTTCTTCATGAAGGAAAAGCATGTGACGTTCACTGTGGAGGTCCTCCAGGATCAAGGAACGTGGATTACATGGACAGTGACAAAATTTTGTGTAGCAGATCCCCTGACTATTGGCGGGTCCACCAGCGTCAACACATTCTTAGCAGATAATAGCTTCTCCCTTGATTATAGATGAGGTAAATGTGAATTTTAATGTTCACATTCATACTGTTTCTCCTCAAATTGATGTAGAGATCCAACAACCTTTAGAAATTTCAATATATCAGGAAAATGATATGGATAGAAATCAATATGTTATGTAGTTCATTTACCTTTCGATGAAGTCATTGAAGAAGAATTTTTTGTTTTCGAGGCTTATGAAAGTGAAGGAACTATTCAGGGTTTTGCACCTTTTGAAGAGATAAATCATAAAAATTTAGACAGCCAAGATATTATTCTTATTGAAGTACATGAAATATCACTTTCAAATATTCCTCATCCACATGCTATGGTTGTTACATTTGAAAGTGTTCAAGAATGCAAAAATGTTTTCACTGATGTGCATGATAGGAAATATAAAACGATTGTTCCCATTTGTTTTGAGAATGATCTTGAATTTGATGAAATGGAACAAGGAGTAGCATCTAGAGATCATGGTTACTCTTTCCTTCTTGCTAATCAACACGAGCTATTTTTCCATGCTCTGAAGGACCTTTTTGCATTTTTGTTTGAATCGTCAGAGGAAATGAGTATTACAGTTCTTATGATTAAAGGAGATAGTTTCAAATGGTATGATGGGTTGTCCTTTTTAAAGGATTTCCTTTTGTTTGAGAAGAGTGAAAGAAGAAACCAATTAAGTAACCATCTAATGTCATGGTTACATTGGCATTTTTGTATCACTTGATCAAGCATCTTTTGTTTCAGTTTAGTAGGTAGGTGTGATGAATAATCTCTACACTCTGAGAATCCCTTTCAGAAGTGCATGTTTTCAGTTTTCAGTATTGGTTGTTTCAACTTCAGTTTTCAACATTTTTCAGTTTGATTTTCAATAGTAAATTTTATAGTATAGTTTTCAGTTTCAGCAGTGTGCATTTGTGATTTTCAGTTTGTATAGTTTGATTTGAGTCAGTTGGAATATAGGTTATAGTTCAGGTTACAAATTACAGTTGTTGAGCTGTAAATACCACAATGGATCAGGCCTCTGGTCTATGGGGTTCTCGTTGCCATCCATGATCAACAACATCCCCGTGAAGCCAACTATTATCACATGTATTTAGGTTTAAATTTTTTTAATTATGATAAATACAGTGTCAATGAAATATTTGTAATAAACATGACAAATGTTGATAATGCGACTATGAACGCTTTTTGCGTTCAAAAAATTATTCAAGGAATACGATGACAAAGAGAGTGTCAGCGTTATTGGGTATTTGTTAATAACTGGACTATCAGTGCTTCTTTGATTTCATTAAATTTAAAAATATGTTGAAAATGGGAGTGTCAACATTATTGTGTGTTTGAGAATCAAAAAAGGAAAATGTGTTGACAATGGGGGTAGTAGAACATTTCTGTAAAATCATTTAGTTAAAACTTTTTTTTTCTTGTGCATCACAATAATTTCGGTCATTCTTTCCAAACAAATGAGAATGAATTTTTCAAAATCGAAAGAGGTTTTGTACACAACAGACCTAGTTAAAAAAACCTCTCTCAGTTTTCTAACAACTATCACAGTCTTAGATTTTCAAAGGGATCACTGGACCCTATTTTTTAGGATTTTGTGAGGAAAAAGCTCATGGACAGTTGTTGACTTGGATGCCACCTCACCAAATTCGACTTGTTGATCCTTATATCCAACCATGACTCTAACAACAACATGCTATTTATATGAATACATGTTTGGAAAGTTTCATATTCCTGTACCTAAGAGATTTATACTTCTATTATTGGATTACTGCAATTATTTTTAAGCTACAAAACAGTTTCAGTTATTGTATTGTTTATATAAGAAAAGACTGCAGAAGAAGAAAGTGTTAGTGTTTATTTGAGATATCTGATCCCTTGTGTATTTTTGAGAAGACATTAATGAAAACAATCTTCATGAGAATTTACAGAAATTCTTGTGTTGTATTTCCTTGTCTGTCTTTTGCTTTTTTTTTATATTTCCTCATGTATGAAAAAGTGAGTGTATGAGATTGGGATTCATATTTTATGCTCTTGTTTTCTCAGGCATTAATAATTTTTGTTCACTTAACCTTTACATTCATTTCCCTCATCTTCCTCTAAAACATTTAAGTGTTAAAGGAATTATTGTTACCCTACTTTTGTGTTTTTCTCCTCGAAATTATGTTTGTATGAACCTGATTGGGTTAGAATCCATTCTGAATGGTAGTATTTTCACACATCCCAACCAAATTTCAATCATTCTTCGATAAATATGGCCAAAGGACTCAATTGTGAACCTTATATTATAGTGATCTAGAGTATTTGAGATTTTAGGGAGAGATCCTTCTCTGAGTTCAAGGCTCATATTTCAACCTCAAAGAGGTTAGAGGTTACCTTAGAGGTTTTCCCACAATCGGGTTTCCTCTAAGCGATAACAAATAACATTACTCACTAACATATCACTACGGCAAGAATTAATTGGTGAGAAGCCCAAAAAGAGTGCAAAAAATACCGACTTGTAGCACAACTAGTAGACCTTGAGGTGAAAGCATGTCCCCAATGCAGGGAATTCAACAAAATAGGGCCCCAAACGTACCTGTATAAATTTTGGGAGATAAGTGAGGACATGATAAATAACAGTAAATCGTTTAAATTCTAACCAAGACCAATGAGTCAAAACGATAGCTAAATGGGAGAAGTCATTTTCGAAGTACATTCCTCCTGAACATTTCATTCAAGAACCCCATTAGCTTCGTAAAGGTATACCAAAGCATACAGGTATTTGGAAGAGATAGGGTATTAGTACCAATAATTGAAAGTAAACATAGAACATGCAAATATACATAAAAACATTATGAACCCTCATATGAGGCTATCTTAGGATTCGTGAGTCAAAATCGCCAGTCCCAACACCCAATTGCAAAAAAAAGAAACTGAATATTTAATAAAATAACCATCTAATGGGAATTACAAGGGTCTCTCTCTAGGTAAATAATTCACTGGTGAAATGTCAACATTGGCAACTAGTAAGCAACCATAAAGGGGTGTCTTATAACCTAACAATGGAATTAATATCTAAAAAACATCATACACCAAGAAATACATAAATCAGGAAAATGAATGATAGCTACCTCGAAGAAAAATTGTGGAAACATTTCCCTGGAAGGGATCATGACCCCCATGAAATAATGTTGAGCATGCATGAATACGATATGCATGAAAGTACTCTCAAACTAGCATGAGGAGGAAACCAAATAAATTAAGAATAAAAGGAAACATAGAAATTGGGTAGTAATAAAGAGGCAAGGACAAATTATAATAAATCTTACCAGTATTTCTCAGTGAAGCACTGAATTAGGGGAGGATACCATGACTCAGAAGCTGGCAAGAATCCCCAACTTCCTAAGCACTTGCAACTCTCATGGAGGTGATTTACGAGCCTGACACCATTCAATCCAACGAAAAGCAAGGGAAATCCAAATGAAAAGTGGAACAATTGCGGTGTGTACGTTAGGGTTGGCGAAAAGGGTATCTACCCCTATATGAGTACAAGATCAATGCTCATCATTCATGTATTTTAGGTATTGACAACCATGTGAAGTTCACATGGTTCAGGCGAATGTGGAAAAATGCCATTCGCCTAAGAAAACTCAACTATTTCCAATGTTATATGCTTATTAAATATCACAAGGATGCTCATGACTATAAGAAATTAATATCATAACATTGGTAATTAAAATTTATTAACAAAATTCAAGTTAAAATCCACCATTCAAGGCCCTTGTGGCTTAGACATTATGAAAAATATACACATTTCCCCCCATATTCATTACTGTGCATTAGTGACAAGGGGTTAGGTTGTGTTGGTATTGATCTCCTTATATTAGTGTGAACACTTTGACTATGATTCCAGATGCCTCCTAGCTTCATGAAGATAGTTGATGGCTCGGCTCTGTCTGCCTCTTGGGGGAAATCTCTTGCCCATATCGTCAGTGAAGCCCCAACTCCCACTGTCTAGGTGGTCTAGGCCTCACTCGATCAGGCTTTGAAGTTTTCTGAAATTGCCATTATTTTTCGGTTCAATGGTTTTTGGTCGCGGCGGACAACTCTCCACAGTTGGATCTTGGAGGTATGGAAGCCTATCATTTCTGATGAAATTATTATCTACCCCTGTGCTAGGGGTTTGTTTACAGTGGATTTTGATAACCCTGAAAGCAGACAATGTATTCTAGATTTCGGCCCTTAGTTTTGGGAAAACTCAAGCCTATTCATGAAGCCATGGAACCCATCATTCAATCCCTGAACAACAATCATAACCTCAGCACCAGTTTGGGTGAGACTGCCAAACCTACCCTTGCATCTCTGGAATTTCTCCTCGCTAAAAGCCATTGGAAATGCAATTGGGAAATTTTACTGCAGGTGCCCAGAAATAGAGGAATATGCCAGAACCACCTATGGACTTCAATTCCGGATTCCCAGCTAAAATAAACCTAATAAGTAAAGACTATGTGTGGAACCAGAAACTCAATTATGAAAGTGTCCTCTTCAGATGTCGATCCTGCTTTGAGACAAACCATCTAGCCAAAAATTGCCCAAAAGCCTCCAAGAAAAATTATGCTAGAAAGAATCACCACAAATCTACATTGTGGGAAGGAACACAAAAATAACATTACACTGTCATAAAGGAAAAATACTCTCCAAAAAACTCTGAATCGCAAGAAATCGAGAAAGAAAGAAACAACTCTCAAGACAAGCATGTGGAAAGCCCCACCCAACAGCAAAAAAGTGAACTCAACAACCCCTCAAGCATCAACATTTATGAGGATTCGAATACCACACAAAATAAATCTTCATTTAACAGCAAATCAGATCTCTCGAACGAAACCTCCTCTACGACTATCTTCAAAAGGACAAACACAACAGATCACAAAGCTAAGACACAAATATCCCAAGAACCAGAAGAGATGAAGGAGATGCAAGATAAAGGAAGTTAGAAGACCGTAGAGAAAAAGAAAACTATAGCACCAATCTCACCAAGAATGACGAGAAGCTAAACAATTAAGAACTAAGAAAATTATAGGTCCGATAGACCAATTTGGTCTCATTGGACGTTAACCACCATCACCATCATCATCATCATCACAAATGAAATTAAATAAGAAATTATTTGAATGAGATATCTAATTTTGGAGGCACCACTCTTAGAGAGGAATAATATATATTTATATAGGTACACGACATATAGTATCAAAGCACTAATTTCAAAACTGGGCTTACAATGAACCATAACACTGTAAATATTGTTATGTGCATAATTGTAAATCATGTTTAAAGTTGGAATACTAATGATGGGTTTTTTTTATTATTATAAGGTATTCAAGTGAAGCAAAGTACAACATGAAATGGCAGATGATACCAACCCACCTGTAACAGAAGGAGACGAAATGTATGTGGAGATAGGAGTACAAAATACTCCACCAACAACTCAACTTATGGAGATTGTGAGAAGCTTAAAACTAGAGCTATTTTATCTCAAAACTAGTAATTAGTGGTTATTAAAGGCAAGAAAAGAACAAGAAAGAATGATCAAAGATTTAAATAGAAAGTCTAGTCAAAGAATAATAGAAATAGAACCAATGGAAATGAATAATTTTGAGACTGAAAAAGAAAAGTCTAAATGTGGGAATAATTAAGAGAAAACTTATCCAAAACACAAAAAATGAAGAAGAGAGTGGAGCTACAAGGGGAGTTTATAAAAATAAAACCACCTACTTTTCATGGTGAAAAGGAGGATGCAGAAGCATATCTTCTCAACATGAACAATTATTTCCAAGTTTATGAATATGAAAGTAGTTTGCAAGATAGATTTGCCATTTAATAACTACAAGGGAAGATTTCCCTCTTGTGGTAGGAGGTCAAAAGTGTGCATACATTAGAAGAAAAGAAAGTTTCGTGGGATGAGTTTCAAAAACAATTGAAGCCCATATATCTAAATGAATGATATTATGATGATTGAGCAAAAGAGTTTCATGAGTGAAGACTAGGACAGTTAACTATGGACAAGTTTGTGGCTAAATTGACCAATTTGTTGCGGTATGTTCCTTACATTAGGGAAGAAAAATACAAGGTGCATAGATTCTTAAACTTCCTACGAATCCCTTATAAAGAAGGGATTGACTTCGACAATCCTAAAACAATTGACGAAGTAGTAAGGAAGGCAAGACTATGCTATCAAGAATTCAAAAACAGGGTAGAAGGCTCAAAACTTTGGAAAAGTAAGGATAGAAACAAATCTACAATGGGGACAAAATGTTAAAAGCCTGCCTATCTTAAATTTTTTGGAAAGGATCAATAACAGAAGAAATTCAGCAAAGGGAATTGAACTCAACCAACGCAATCTCAAACTAGATCCAAGCCCATGGATTTTAATAACAAAAAGACAAGTGTGTTCAAAGAGAGGGAACCTTTACAGTGATCGGGGAGTGGGGAACCTCATTTATTGATGGATTTCCCACATAATACCAGGAATATTCAAAACATCCAAATTATACATGAGGCAACAATAATGAATGTTATTTCCATAAACATTCTAAGGATAAGTATAGCGCTGCAGGATAGGCGTGCATAGCACCAATCCATTATGATTGAGATTGAAGGTACCATTTTGAACCATTATGTTGTGGTCTTAATTAATCAATGGGCTAGGTTAAGTTATATTAATCCCCAAAGTGTGGAAAAATGTAATATAAAAAATGAAATTTTTTTAAATGCATGGTTGAAACAGCTAGCTATCGGTGCAAAAGGGAAGTTAGTTAGGTAGGTAAGACAATGTCCCATAGATTTAAACACATGTCCCACTAAACTATATTTAAATACACTTCCATTAGTTTCATATGAAATGTTAATAGTCATGGATTATTGGGAAGAACACGAGGCAGTAATAAATTGTTTACAAAAAACAATGAGCTATGTAAACCAAGAGGGGTAAAAATAGATGATAATAGGCATTCCAAAACCAATTTTAGTTATAAAGATCTCATCCTTATAACTGAAAAAGAGTGCCAAAAAAGGGTGTCAGTTATTTGTCGTGCATGTTGAAACAAATAAACGACAAACAAAAAATAGAAACTAGAGGAATTGCCAATTATTAGGGATTTTAAGTATGTTTTTCCATAAGAGATTCTAGGTTTACCTTCCTACAGATACATATATTTCTCCATCGATCTTGTACCAGGAAAAATCCCGGTGTCTAGAGTGCCTTATCAAATGAGTATTCCTGAATTACTCGAATGAAAGATGTGGTAATAAGAACTACTCGATAAAGACAATATTAGATCCGTCGTCTTACCATGGGGGCTCCTGTGTTATTTGTGTTAGGTATGGAGCCCGATTATCTTCCTGATTGTTCATAGGTTTTTGTTTCAGCCGCATCTCGAGGGGGAAATGGTCATTTTTATGAGCCAATGAGGGTTCAGAGGGCAGTGCCTCTGAAGTAAAAAATAGATGAAAATTTTCCTTGTAAAATATTATAATTTCATAGTCAATCTGGGCCATTTATTAGGCAGATTATCTGATGGTAGAAGTTATGTTAATTTAGGTTTGTTTTCCCTATAAGGCAATGCCCAATTTATATGAGGAATTGTACTGCAATTGTGTATGATTATTTTGAGTGAGAGAGAGAAAGAGGAGACTATGTGAGAGAGAAGAGGAAATTACTGTGGATCTGTTCTAGGTTGTTTCTCTCCATCTTGCTGGATAATATAAAAAGAATGACTAGTTTCTTCTCTGTGGATGTAGCCCAAATTTGGGTAACTATGCATATATGCATATCTATTGTTTTATGCATTTCTTTATTTATGTTTCTACAATATTTTCTCTCTTTCATTGCTCTGTTAATTAATTTCTAACAATTTGTGAAGAAAAAGGATGGCATATTTAGAGTTTGCATAGATTACTAACGATTAAATATATTGACCCTTAAAGATAAATTGCCACTACCTCGTATTAATGATCTATTCGATCAGGTAAGAGGAGAAACCATATTCTCAAAAATTAAATTAAGGAACAAGTATCACTAGTTGAGAATAATGGAGGAAGACATTTATAAAAACAACTTTCCAAACTAGATATGGTAGCTACGAATTTGTAGTGTTACCATTTGGCCTTACTAATTCACCATCAACATTTATGTGCTTAATGAATAGTGTGCTTAGTAAATCTCTTGATAAATTTGTTCTAACATTTATATATGACATTTTTGTGTATTCTTAGAGTGAGAAGGAGCATAAAGAACATTTCAAACTAGCACTACAAACATTAGGAGAACATCAAATATATTCTAAGTTTAGCAAATGTGAGTTCTACAAGGACAAAATATAATATTTGGGCCATATGATTTCAAATGAATGACTATATGTTGATCCTAAAAAGCTTAGGGCCTTTTAAACTAACCCATACCTAAGGACGTGTCAGTTGTTTGATCATTCATGGGAATTGCAGGACATAACCAAATATTTATTGAAGGTTTCTCTAAACTCACCTACCCTATTACTTCCAAAAAAAGGAACACATTTTGAGTGGAAAACCAAGTGTCAGGAAAGTTTTGATAAACTAAAACATTTTCTAATAGTGGCCCCTATTTTGGAAACTACAAATCCAGAAAAAGAATTTTGTTGTATGCATATATGCTTTCTTGGAAAGTTTAGGAGGAGTTTTGTTTCAAGAAATTTATGTAGTGGCTTATGAATCTAGGAAACTAAAATCGCATGAAAATAACTTTGTCATGTATGATTTAGATTTAACTATTGTGATCCATGCTTGAAATATGTGGAGAAACTACCTAGTGGGAAAAAAATCACCTTCATAACATATCATATTAGCTTAAAATATTTTTTCAGCCAACTAGGTCTTAATGTCAGACAAGCTACGTGGATGGATTTTTTCAGTGAATTTGAATTTGATATAGAAAACATTAAGGGTAAAAAAAATAAACAATCATATGCTTTAAGTAGACATGCAAATGCTATTATGAAATTTTATGTTAGTAGTGCCACTACATATTTTACGCAGTAGATCAAAAATTCAATAGAGGAAAATCAAATTTATTAGCAAATTCAACAAAATTTTCAACAGGTAGAAATTCCAAGTGATACCAAAAATTCATAAAGGTTGTTAGCCTACATAAATAGGTTGTATTTTCCAAATGGAAATGCTTTAAAACAAATGATAGTAGATGAACTTCATAAGAAACTGTATGTTGGACACCCCAGATAACAAAAGATGATAATTGCACTAAGGAAGGAGTTTTATTGGCTTGACATGAAAAAGGAAGTAGAAGAATATTTATCTAAATGTTTGGAATGTTAGCAGTTGAAGGTAGAACACCCACTTGATTGTTGAATCCATTTCCCATTCCAAAATGGAAATGGGAAGTGACATGATTGCCAAAAAAAAGATGACAACATCACTCCATAATGGTGGTAGTGGATATGGTAAGAAAGTTCGCACATTTTATACCTATACAGTCTAGTTATGGAACCACTCAAATTGCAAATATTTTTAAGAAGGAGATTTTTCGATTGCATGGAATACCAAAAATGGTAGTATCTGATAGGGATGCTAAATTCACTTCCAAATTTTGGAAGGCCTTATTTGGAGGGATGGGGACCCAGCTGAATTTTAGTACCATCTGACACCCTCAAACTGATGGGAAAATTGACAGGACCAATCATATTCTAAAGGTCATGTTAAGAATGTATCTCATGGAAAAACCTACTAAATGTGACGATTTCCTAAATTTAGCAAAATTTTCTTACAAGGACAGTTATCAAGATTTGGCAAAAATGAGTCCTTTTGAAGCATTATATGGCAAAAAATGCTACACAACCTTTAGCTGGAGTCAGCAAGAAGATGGGCTAATTTTGGGACTAGATGGATCACAAGAAATGGAATAGGTTTTACATAAAATTAAACAGAACATAAAAATTGCATAGGATAGACATAAAACTTATGCTAATAAAAAGAGAACTCACAAGGATTTAAAGGTTGGAGATCATGTATACATCAGAGTTAAATCGAGGAAAATCACCTTAAGGACATGAGCCTATACCAAATTGGCACCAAGGTTCTGTGGCCCTGAAATTTTGAATAGAGTTGGACTAGTAGCATATCAGCTCCCATTTCATAGCCATATAAAAGTACGCAATGTTTTTCATGTATCTGTGTTAAAAAAATATTTTTCCATGATAATTCTCACATAATTAATTGAACTTGATACAAGTGGAACCATAAGGAGATTTCTTGGTAGAACCACTTCACATATTAGATCGAAGAGAGATTTTGATTCAGAATCAAGCCATCGCTTAGATTAAAGAGCACTTGAAGCACTTTACCCTTGAGGAAGCCACTTGGGAGATGGAGAACAAAATGGAGACTTTTCTAGCACTATTATAGAAGGAAGGTAGTGGAAAATGAACATCGAGGATGGTGTTCAATAAAAGGGGTCGAAGACGTAACACCCCTCCATTTTCTATGTTAATAAATTATTGTCTTTAGAAATGAACTATAAAATTTTTTATTTAACTAAATGACTAGGGAAGCCATATCATATTTATTAATGATGTAATCAATGGAACTCTTTGTCATGTGATTAATAGATTGTTATTAATAAATAAAATGTTGGAAATTACTCATAAAACAAACGCTGCACTTAGAATATTCTTTCCATGTTGGAAACAATATTGGTGGTGTTGGTCACTTTAATTGCTTATTGATTTAAACAACAAAGTGCTACATAAATTGTCAACCCAGGGAAGTCTTGTTATTTCAAAGGCAACTGCGTACTATATGTACTCAATCCTAAAAGCAACAAAAGTTGTAGTAAAGACTGGTCACACTTTGCCTTAAGCAAACTGAAGCTCCACTCTGTGTTACAGCAAAAACAACTTATTGCAGACAACTACTAAAGAATGCTTAAAAGGAAGTAATCTAAAGAATCAATCTGCACAAGAGAGTGCTGGCTGTGTTGTAACAGAGAACAGGACCCTATTCCTAGAGTAGGAATCTTCAACACATGTCCCTGATTATCAAGCTGCCACCTTGCTCTGTAAACCTAATTGCAACACACATGAATTAACTGTTGATAAAATGAACGCTGCAACAATTAATTGAAAAGAAAACAGAGTTTCAGCAAAATGATACTCAGTAAACAGTTCTGTTAACAAAGCATGAATAAAAGACACACTTAACACACTGCAGAAATAAAATGGGTGAATCTTGTGATGAAGGTGGGCCCTATCCTTCTCACAAGATTCCCCAGGAAACAAGAACTAGAAAGAAATGTTCAGAACAAAATTTTATTCATCTGTCAATAGGTCATGTTACAGAGAAACAGATTCCAGTTCTGTTCCTTCAACTAAACCTCCTTCCGGAGTTTGTTCGTCCCCCTCTAATGTAGATGTCTCCTCTTTTTAAAGAGGAAACATTTATTACAATAGATTACATTGTAAGTCCTATTTTAACCCTTTGTACGAAAATAGGGAAGTCAGTTTTCCCTTTAACAAAATGTTGTTAAAAAATACTGTCTTTAGATCATGAACGTTGCATCCAGTGTAGCAACTCCTTCGGTGATCTCCTTTTGCTGCTGTCGAATCTAAACTACAGATCACAACTATTCAGCCACGAGATTTGCACGTCGTTCCTACTGTTTCAGCAACTGTGGAAGTAGTCTTGCAATCTCCAGGTAGTTTCAGCAACGTGAACTACACATTGTTCTTTAACCATTCAGTAATTATCAATTCAATGGTTAATAATGAAGATAGTGTAATTATATGCAAAACAATTAAACGTATAGTGATGAGAAGAAATATTGTGTACCTTTGGGATACTTGGGTTAAAACAATAACAAGGAATTTAGATATAAGTTGAAAAAGGGTGACATTATAGTAAAATGTATGGTCAAAAAGAGACAATATGAGGTCCTAACAGGTGGTTAAAGTCAAGATAAATCTTCCCTAAATATCTCCTAAACTTCCCTAGGAGAAAATATACAAGATTTAATATGATGGGAGAGAAACACCATATTGAATCACTTGGTTGGAGAATGATGTTATGCCTAATTGAAGTAAAGCATTGCGGGAGGAAAAGGCGGGCCTTAAAGAAAAAGGTAAGAGAATTTTTCGAAAAAAGACACAAAGGTGCTAGGAAAAAATGGTTGGAAGACCCAAAAGTAGGACGCTGCTAAAATATGTTGGGAAGGAAACCTATAAAGGAAACCATTAAGGAATTAATGGGGTGTTTGGTTCATTTGACAAGAATATATTAGCTTAGGGGGAATTGGTGAACTCAGTTCGTGGTTAGGAGGAACAAGTTTTGAGTTCGAGTAATTTTCCGTGTAGTAATACTGGTTAGGATTATAATTTGTTTCTCGTGGAAGTTGTGATTCATGTTATTTGGTAACATTATTTAATATTTTGCATGATATAAAAAAAATTTGTTGAGTAATATATTGTTGCACTAGTGATTATAAAGGGACAAAAAAAGAACAATATTAGGTATTATATATAAGAAGTAGATTTAGACTTTGTATGTGATATATGATTGCATGTGATGATGTGATGTTGAATTGTATGAGTATATTGATGTGTTTCCTTGAAGTAATTATGAACTAGGAAGATTTATTCTGTGAGGAGCAGGTTTGATGTAGGATTTAATACTTGTAGACAAGTAGAAAATTCTAAAGGACAATGTAGTTATATTACTAAAGGTGGTAGAGAACATAAAAAATTATTTTAAAGCTTATTCTTTTACTTGCATCAACTTTCAATTAATATATTCAAGTATATATTTATTATTATGATTTTCTTCTTTAAATTTTTATCCACATTGTTTACCAAATATACAATGTTTGCAAAAAATTAAATTCAGATATTTTAAATTTGGAAGTAACTTGCAATCATTCAGTACGTAAAATCCATTCTCACTAATATGATCCAATCGTTGATGCCATAAATGAGTGGAACCATCTACCTCCTTAGATACCACTATTGCTTCACTAGTCTGAGTACTTCTCATGAGCTTGTAATGGTTCTATATTTTCATATCCTACTAAAGCACCCTTGAAAAATTTGAACATTAAACCTTGAACTGTGAACTTATAACCACTAGAATCCAATATTCCCATAGAAATTAGATTTTTTTTCAACTTAGGTACATGTTATACATTTGTTAATGTTCTCACAATACCATCAAACGTTTTAATTTTGGCACTCCCAACACCAAAGAGTTTACAAGAAATATTATTATCCATAAGGAAAAATCCAGCATAAGAAACTTCATAAGTTGAAAACCAATACTTATGTAAACACATATGATGATAAATACTAGAATCTAATAGCTAACCTTCATAATATTTATGAACATCACAAATTATCAACACCTCATCGATCATACCTGAACTCGATTCAATTGGATTTGCCTCCCTTTTTGAATTCTCCTTGGATTCTTATCTTTTCTAGCATTCTTTCTTGAGATGGCCATTTTTTTTGTATAACCAACATCATGGTTTTCCCAATTTTCCTTTTGACTTTAACCTAGAAGAACATTTTTTATTTGTCTCCTCTTTTTCTAGAGCAACCTCTTGCCACCATTTCTTCCGGCATCGAGGTTTCAACACATGATTTCGTTCTCACTTCTTCATTTAACAAATCTCCAACAAAAACATCAAACTCAAGGGTTTTTTTGTGCTCATGTTGATGTAAGTTACAAAATGGGTGCAAGATTTAGGTAGTGAACACATCAATGTAACTTACTTATCGTCGTTATCAAGTTTGACATTTATGATGTTTGACTCGAAAATAAGTGTATTAAACACATTTGAATAAGTTTAAATTTTTGTACCTTTTTTCATCTTCAAGTTGTATAATATATTATTTTGGTTGACTCTATTAGTCAAGGACTTTCCCATGTATAGTCCCTCCAAGTTGGCCCACAAGTTGGTTGTCCTAATTTCTCCGATGATGTTAAATAAAACATCATAAACGAGACACAGCCAAATTGTACTAAGGGATTTGGCATCCAATTCCTCCCATTCATCATCTTTCTTTGTTACATGCTTGTTAATCCTACCACCTAACTCCTTATGCAACCCATATTGCACTAGTAAATACCTAGTTCTTAAAATCCACAACTCAAGATTGTTTTTCCCATTAAATTTTTCAACTTCAAATTTACTTTGGAAAACATTATTTATACATAAACTTCTCCCAAGAAAAAATTAAATGTATTCAACCCCATTTTTTATTAACAAATAAAATGTCTAAAAAAATCTAGTTTTTCAAAAAATATTTTTTCTTCAAATAGTTCTCAAATCCTATTAAAGTTAGTTACTTGTTTCGTAAATCCTACTCATTTATTATTTTAAAAAAAAAAAATTATTTCTTTCACAAAACCCCTTCTCTAAAAGAAAACCGCAACAAAAGCTTTGTTTTAAGCTACTTTCAATATAAAAATGGTTCTTCTTTGAATATTCTTTTTTAGAATGAAACCCTCAGCTGAAAATTTTCTAACAGTACGTAAAAAAATAATTTGTTCGAGGGTTTTACTAGGGTTTTATAGTACAAAAAATCCTTTGATCAAGTCATAAATACACCATTAGGGTTTACACATGCACTATTAAAAAAATGCTCTAGGTTATAAAAATACCCGACTTAGTGGAACTTGATTTATTTCACCATGCGAAATCCTTCATGTAGTGAATCCTCAATGTTTTTTCTTCATTTAAAAAATGTTCCTTCACACATAGATTCATGGATGTCTTCTAGAACAAGAAAATGGGGTTTTCTTTCATTTGGGTTACGACTTAATTTCTTTGAAAAAACGCAACACCAACTCATGGGAGTTTAGTTTTTCTTGTTTAAAATGGCATAGACTTGGCACCTTTTTTCTATAAAATTGTGGTCCAATTCTTCTCTAGAAAATCCTGTTGCCTCCACCAAATGTTTTCTACAAACTTGAAACAATGGTTATTTACTATGCCCGACTTGTCTTTCTTTGCATTGGACACATATATATTTCCTAATGCATGCAAAATGGAAGACCTCTGTCTCTTCGTCTTCATACTCACAAACAATATTCCCTATGCATCAAATTTCCTCTACGTGGCTTCTTTACAACAATCTCGGGCTTTCCGCAAAACATGATTTCCTACCAAGACAATTGTTGTTGAACTTACTTTCTTTAGACATGATGGCTAAAATAATAGCTACACAAAATGTGACCTTTTCTCCTTCGCTCCACAAGCTTCATACTATAATACAATTTGGTGTTCAATCTATAAGCAAATGATTTGATAAATAAAGTAGCACACAAAATTATTTGTTATGAAACTAGCTCACAAAAAGATAGAAAAGATAGATCATCGCCTTAGAAATAAGCCTCTTCGAGGGGGAAACCTCCTTTACATTACACAAATGAACAATGCTTGGGTGATACAAATGATAAGACCTCCTTTCTATATATAGTAGTCTAAGGGGTCATAATGTAATCAGAGCCGACATAACAATAATAATGTAAAGATAGAACAATAACAATAGTGGGCTTCTATGGGGCACAATAATAACAATATGGGGACTACATGGGCACAAAAATATCATAAGGATGTTGCACTAATAACAATAAGGGGTTACACTAGTATTATAGGGACCTAACATGCCCCTCTCCTTCAAAAAGTATTGTCCTCAATGCTTGAGTAGTTTTCGATGCTGCTTTATAAAATTCTTGTCCTCCCATGTGGAATCTTCAGCGGGTAAGTTCTTACACTTGATGAGATACTCTGAAATTGATTGATTTCGTAGCTCTCAGGTTCTTGTTTCTGTGACTACTCCAAGTTCCAATATGATTTTTCCTTCCTCGTCGAGTTCTGGAAATATTGTTTGAACTGGGATCTCCTGCAAATTTTGAATGAGTGCCCACACTTCTTCATCATTATTCCATTCATCCTTTGCTTCGTTTATCCAATCTAGTTGGATAATAGAAATGCCATAACAACATGCTTCCACATCCTCATCCTTTGTTGAGAGTGCATTTGCAATAACATTTTTCTCCCATTTTTTGTAGACGATTTCAAAGTCATAACCCAACATCTTGTGACCCATTTTTCTATTCTTCTAAAGATAATATTCTTTCTAAAAAGTATTTAAGACTGTCATGATCCATTTTTACCTTTAAGTGTCTTCCCATTAGGTAAGGTTTGATGTTTGGAGGAAAGCTTCCTTGAATCAAATGAATAGCATAATCATGATCACGAATAGGTGGAAGGCCTTTGGGAGTCTCAAATACCTTTGAATAATTTTCCAAGACTTTTTGGAGATCTAGAGAAATAGATGATTTTGATGTGGGAACCTGTAGAGAATATAATTGTGTAATTATGCCTCGTTGTTCTTTCTTCAAAAGCTTTGTCATTCCATTAAAGCTAATTATCTTTCCCGGTTTCCATACAATACCCCTTAATTCAACTTCATTTCCTTCTAAAAAAAATTCTTGAAATGTTCTTGAAAATTAAAAGCTATTGTACCCAAGGATTGTAGCCATTAGACTCCTAGTACAACATCAACACCACCCATTGGAATGGAAAGCATTGGGCTATTCAATACTTATTCTCCCATGGATAGCTTGATATTATGGCACTTTCCAAGGCAATTTATGGTTCCTCCACTTGCAGCTGTCACTTGACACTCTGGTGCTGGATATAGGAATTAATTCAATTCCTTGGCTATCTTACAATGAATAAAATTATGGGTACTACCTGAATCAATCAACGCTATTACATTTTTCTTCTTGATATGTCCTCCTATCTTTATAGTTTGAGGAGTGGTAATTCTGGCCAATGCAGTACAAGATATGGTCGGATTTATTTCTTCTTTCTTTGAGGTTGGTTCCTAGTGAGTATCCTTTTCTTTTGACATTTCTTGATCCTTTTCTTCCTTGTATTTCACTGCTTGAAACTTCTTCTTCTTGATATGTCCTTCTATCTTGAGAGTTTGAGGAGTGGAAATTTCTGCCAATGCAGTACAAGATATGGTTGGATTCATTGGTTATTTCTCTAGGGTTGGTTCCCAATGTATATCCTCTTTTTTTGACATTTCTTGATCCTTTTCTTCCTCCTCTTCACAATCAATGTAAAATAATTTCTTCTCAGCACACTTATGACCTTTAATGTATTTTCTATCACAATTGTAACAAAGCCCTTTTGCTCTTTTTTCTTCCAATTGTTGTGGTGTCAACCTTGTATGTTTTGGAAGGCTAGGAGAAAAAACACATCCATATTTATAGTTGTGAGGGGTAGACTTCTTTGTTTCCATAATTTTGCTTTCCACTGTTCTTGCCAACATGTACGCCTTATCCAATGAATCAGGTTCCCAAAGGTGACCCTCATGTTAAATGTTATCCTTTAAAGTCCCTATGAAGACATCAATCCTCTACTTCTCTCGAATATCGTTTACCCTTATATTCAATTTTTGAAACTCCTCAATGTGCTCTGACATTGAACCCTTTTATTTGAGATTTATCAATTGGCTAAATAAGGTGTTTCTCTTTCTATCCTCATAATGTGCTATCATTTCCTCCGTGAAAATCAACCACATGAAAAGTGGTTTACGAGAACAAAGCTCTTCATACCATAAAAAATGATTTGGTTCTAAATATAAAGATGCAATACATACCTTTTGTTTCAGTTTGACCTCATGTATATCAAAATATTTCTCCATCTGTAGTATCCAATCTACCAGATCCTTGCCATCAAACTTCCTCATATCGCTTTTTCTTGATTTTAGGAGCTTAATCTTGAAACGACTGTAACTATGTAATTTCGAATCTCCAAGGTCTGAAGTTGTGATCGAAATTGGATTCCCTAAGGAAGAGTTATGCCTAATCTCCCAAGATGATCTTCTTATATACTTTTTCGGTAGATCAAATTTGTACGAAGTGCCACGTGTTATTGTTTTCACCTTCAGACCTGAAAATAATGCACAGAAATGTACATTCCATCCTCTTTCTATAGCTTCTGACTAAATTTCAATTTGATGCTCAAAGAGAAAGTTATTACGATTTTCCCTAGGTCACCTGTTTGGGATGTAATTTGGGAGCCTTCAAACACCCTAAATGTCTTAGTCCGTATCTCCTCATATAGCAAAAATAGATCTAAAATTTGGGCCTGAGCTTCAACGTGATTTTTGCTCAAATGGGTTTTAACTTCAGAGTCTGAACCTTCGTAGAAAAAAAATTATAGTGAAAATGCCACAATGACCTATTTGAGATGGAATTTTGGAGCTTGTAAAAACCCTAACTTCCTCAGATCATATCTCCTAAAATATAGCGAGACAAGATCTAAAATTCAGACCCGAGGTTTAGAACGATTTCGACTCAAATGGGTTTGTTTTTTAGCTTCTGAAACATCGTATAAAATTTTTTATAGTGAAAATTCCACGATGACTTATTTCGACCAGTGAAACCCTAAAATACAAAGCTCTGATACCAAATGTTATGAAACCAGCTCACAAAAAGATAGAAAAGATAGATCATCACCTTAGAAATAAGCCTCTTTTAGGGGGAAACCCCCTTTACATTACACAAATGAACAATTATTCCATGATACAAATGACAAGGCCTCATTTCTATATATAGGAATCTAAGGGGTCATAATGTAATCAGAGCCGACATAACAATAATAATGTAAGGGCACAACAATAACAATAGTGAGCTTCTATGGGGCACAATAATAACAATACGGGGAGTACATGGGCACAACAATATAATAAGGGGGTTTCACTAATAACAATAAGGGGTTACACTATATTACATGTTGTTTAGTTGCATCATAGCTGCCAATTGGATTACACTCTAGCAGAGCACGCCTCTGCTAGGTGAAGCCCCTGCTACCGACTTGAACGTGCCTCGCCTTCGGCTCTCTGCCATGGCCCCTCCGGAAGCTTCACTGGAGGGGCCAGCTGCTTAACAGGCATTTTCAGATCTGGTTAAGTCCTTACCTCCCCAGAGGCCTCACCCAGCAATCTCCAAGTTTGTGAAGACGCTCAATGTTTTGCAAGAAGTCAATCTCCCCCCAGCTCTGCCTCGTATGGCTTCTCTTGCACTAACAGAACAAGGACTCATTGGGCAATTTACTAGGATCTGGCCATTTCCGAAAACAGTTCAAAGATGGGTTGAAAGGAATTGGCCTGATAAAATACAAGGCAAAATTTCCATTCAATTTTGTGGAAAATGGTACTTCACCTTTAATTTTGAAACTAGAGAAGACAAAGACTTGATATTCAGGAATGGGCCCTATTTCATGGATTCAAGAGGGCTATATCTCAACTAATGGACTCCAGATTTCGATCCCGAGTTAGATATTTCGAACGTTGTCCCTGTGTGGGTTCAACTTCCACATCTCCCTCTCCACTGGTGGGGAGACGAATCGGTCCGAGCTATTGGGAATGCTGTGGGTAGATACATTGACCGCAGTGAACTAAAAGATAATATGCAGGCTTGTGCCCGCATATGCGTAGAAGTAGATCAAGGAAAAGGACTTCCTGAGGCCATAAAGCTCAAGGTGGACGATTGGACCTACATTCAACAATTGGATTACGAACAGATTCCCTTCAAGTGCAAGGTATGTCACGAATATGGAAATTTTGCTAATTGTTGTACTAAATTAGTTGATGTAGAGAATACTTCGCAAGATGAACATTGGGAAACAGTTAAGAAAAAGAAAGCAGCCCCAAATCCCAAGTCAAACCCTGAAGCTGGCTCTGCTCGTAATCCTCCCATTCCATCCTCCTCATCCCCCTCTAATTCCTCCCTTCCACCGCTGGACCACCCCCATCCGCAACCACCTCCTTCGTCCTCCAAACCTTTCCATATCCTTAGTCCCCTAGAGGACAATCCCCCCCCATGGCTCAAATCGATGCCCTTGAATCTCCTCTCTCTCTAATTATCTCCTCCACCCTCCCTCTTGATCCACCCTCATCTAGAATCACCAGAAGTAACTCAAAGGAGCATGGTGCAACCCTAGACACTCAAAAGAGAAATGGGTCAGGAAGGAAATCCGCCAAGCAGCAGAGAGATGAAAATACCCAGAAGGATATAGCCATGTGCACCCAGAACCCCATAGAGTCCTACATCTTGGGACAAATTGACAGAGATATAGCAAACAAGGAGTAGGGAGGGTGAGAAACTCTCTGTAACCCCCACATGAAATGATGAAATTCCTCTCCTGGAATAGTAGGGGACTACGACACCCCTCCAAAATAACTTCCTTAAAAGGTCTAATAAATCAGGAGAAACTAGGAGTTGTATTAGTTCAAGAAACCAAGCAAGGGCAACAAGAAATGAAGAAAATCATAGCATACCATAAACAGTACAAAGCTAGTGTTTGTGAATCAAGAGGAGCCTCTGGGGGAATCGCAACGCTTTGGGACCAAAATAGTTGGAGTCTCACAGCAGCACAATCAATCAACACTGGATAAAACTGCTCTGGAGAGCACTACAAATAATCAAAGGATAGTCATTTATAATGTATATGCTCCAAACCATTATAGATACAAGGAACAATGTTGGGGCACTCTCAAAGAAAATATAAATGAAGAAGAAAATAATAAAATTATTCTGGGGGGGGGATCTAAACCTCATTTTGCACTCCAATGAGAAGCGAGGAGGCTGCTTCTCTTCAGATCACTACAGAAACTAGGTGGAGACTATCATGCAGGACCACGACCTTATTGATGTACTCCCAAAAAACCATAGATTCACTTGGAATAATTGCAGGATAGGGAAAAACAATATTATGGAAAGTTTGGATAGAATCGTGGTGAATGTTTCACTTCTCTCCACTTTCTCTGCAGCTTATGCCTTCATCCATCCCTTCACACCTTCAGATCACTACCCCACATCTCTGATTCTTGAAACCCACTACTCATTGGGACCAATTCCATTTAAGTACAGTCCTTTGTGGAATGATAACTCAACAGTTAAAAGTATTATTCAAAGTAGTTGGCAGCAGCACATAGAAGGATCGCAAGGATATATATGGGAAAGAAAAATTAAAAGAGTCAAATATGCAATTAAAGACTAGGAAAAAAATCGCTACACTGAGCCAGGAAAAGAGAAAAGAGAGACCAAAGCCAAATTGGAGGATCTCCATAGCACAATTGAGGGGTGCGGATATCAGCAAGAAGATAAAGATCATCAAGATAAAATTTATTGCCAGCTATATCGTATCAATAGAGAAGAAGAGAAAAAATGGAGAATTAAGTCTAGGCAATTATGGCTGAAAGGAGGAGACAAAAATTTGGCTTTTTTCCATAAGCAAACTACAGCCCGGAAAATTAGGAACAACATTACATCTATCATTTATAGAGAAGACAACCTACAAACCAGCCAAGGTGCTGTCAAGCAGGTAGCTTCAAATCATTATAGAGAACTTCTAACAGAAACTAAGGAAGAGGAAGACTATTCAGACTTGTTGCAATACCTTCCAAGTGGGATCAACAAAGAAATCAATGACAACTTGAGTAAGGAGATAGAAGAAGAAGAAATAAGAGGAGCCACCTAGGCTCTCCAACCAAACAAAGCTCCACTCTACCAATTCACTCTAATGTAGGCCCCAGCCATATTCCATAATAAAATGGAAAGTATTCTCTGCCATTTTCTCTGGAAAGGGGGGAAAATCTAAAAAAATAATTTCAATCTTGTTAACTGGAAGCAAGTAATTCAAGGCCGGGATTGTGGAGGACTCTAAATCAGATCTCCCAAGCTCTCAAATTTGGGTTTTGGAGGTAAGATCATGTGGATACTAATCAGCAAGCAACCAGCATGGTGGAAAAGAGTTCTAGAAGTCAAATATCTAAGCTACCCAAGACAGTAGCTTTTGGACTGTGAAATACCCACTAGAAACAGTTCAAAAAATTGGAAACTATGCAAAAAAGTAATCCCCTTTTTGGCCCAAAACACTTCCAAAGTCCCCAAGGGAGGTAGTAGTATCAAAATTGGTGCAAAAAAAAAATGGGGAACCAATCTATCAATAGTTAACCAGGTATGGATAAAATCCTTCTCTTTCTTTACAATAAAGGAATTCATTATCTGGACCAAATATCGCAATGGGACACCCACTCGCAAATATAGATGGGATGGACTTTTCCACCCATACCCTTAGATATTAAGGAGAGCTTTGACATCCTTCAAGCTCATCTCCACAACATTTCCCCCATAATAAAGAATGACATCGACAATTTTCGATGGGATCCTACAGGCTCCAACTATACAATTCAAGCAGGCCACCAATACTTATGTAACAAAGAATATCCTGCTCTTGCTTGGACTCATTGGAAAATTGTCTAGAAATCTGAGGCCATCCCCAAAATCAAATTCTTCATATGGACCCTCTTGAAAGGAAAAATTCTAACTATTGATAATCTGCAAAAGGGAGGTATAGCAGGACCTTCGCGATGTCAAAATTTTAAAGAAGCAGAAGAAACCATCCAACATATCTTTATCACCTACCCTTTTGCAATTTCTTACTGGAAAGGAATATTTCCCAACGACCATCTTCCATGGAATTCCCAAAACTCCATTGGCGAGGTTCTAAATCTATGGAAGAAGAGTTACCCTTGGCAGCATAAGAAGAACAATATAGCCAAATGGGTTTGGGATGCCCTCCCCTATGCCCTTCTATGGAAAATATAGTTGGTAAGGAACCGTATGATCTTCCAAAACAAGGAAACCATCATAAGGCATCTCTGCAGCAAGGCAAAAAGTTTAACGTTAGAAACCATTTCTACCAAAAATCTGAAGAAAATTGATGTCGTTGGCCTTTGTGTTGAGGAAAGGGATTTTATTGGCTATTTGTTAGATAAAAGCAATAGTAATCAGGTTCTATGTAATTCCAGCATCTAGTCTAGCATCCGCAATCATAGTTGGAAAATAAGAAACAAAGAAGAAGAATTTTCAAGCTGGCTCCAAGGCAGCAATCTCCACTATCTCTTCTTCGATGGAGCTTCTAAATCCAACCTAGGAATAACAGGTGTAGGTGGAGTCATCTACAATCCTAATGGTACCATTATTTCCACTTATGAATGGGGACTGGGCTCCTTATCCAACAACAGGGCAGAAGCTCTTGCCCTCTATCAAGGTCTAAATCAACTCCAAAAATTTCGAATTAGAAAAGCACTAAATTTTGGAGACTCTGCCACAATCATGAGTCTCATGGTTTGCAATTGAAAGGCATCCAATATCTTCCTTCAACAAACTATTAACAGGTGTTAAGCTCTAACCCATCAAAACATGGAACTTAGATTTTTCCATGTGCTTCACTCTCTCAACAAAGAAGCTGACATTTGTGCCAACAGAGCTTGTTGCAAACCCAAAGGAAATCTTCTCTACAATAATACAAAATCCCATCATCATATCCCGTAATCTTTTCCCTCATCATGATATGTGGTATTTCATCTGACCCTGTCCTCCGCAGCATCTTCATGGGATTCTCTGATAGACATCTGCATCTCTCTTACTCCATCAAATCTCTGATTAAGATCTTCTCTCCTCCCATCAGTCTCATCGCCCCTTCCGCTCTGCCCCGATTGACTCGATCCCTTCACTCTCATGACTCCCTCCTTCCCTCTCTCATGATCCCGCGCTCCCACTTCCGTGTTATAAATTCGAGCATCCCCCCTCAATCCAGTGCTCAGTTTTATTCACTAGTTTTTTACGTGATCCTCTGCTTTTGTTCCTCGATTCCTAGCTTGGTTGGGACCTCGGTCTCTGTTGTCTACCTAGCTCACTACTGCTCTCTACTTCTCCCTCGCCTGCATTCCCCTCTGCTCTCTGATCTGCGCTCTGTCCTCATCCCTTCTCTGCAGCACCTTCCTTTTTTCTCCCTTTCTTTGTCTCAGAAGGGTTATCCCCTCAGTTCTTTTGCTCACCAAGACTATCTCCCTTTTAGTCCTTCTTCTTCTTTATCTTCGTCAACTAAACAGAACTCCTTAAATGTTCCAGGTCTTTCTCATCCCAAGCAGAGCACTAAGACAACTCCCAGCATCCACGATATGGCAAGAACTGAAGACTATCTACATTGTACTGATCTACAGGAAGAACTAGAACAAATTCGCGTGCATCAAAGACTTCTGGATGCCAAAATAGATTCTCATGCCAAACTAACCAGTGAGAAAAATGAAGCAGATATCAATCTATTTCTACACAGAGTCTCCTCGCTCCAGGAACATTTTAATGATCTGGCCAATAAATGCAGTCATGTCCAGGAATCAATCGAAATCCTGAAGTACATGATGGAGAAAAGGAATGCACCCAGCACCAGTTCTTTAATTCTCAAGAATGATAAAGTCAACAACAAACTAGAAGATTCAACAGCATGCCAAATTAGCCATGTTAGCATAGATTAAAGATGTGTTGCAGATTTTGGTTACTTCTATCTCAGTGTTAGAATTTTTACTTACTCTTGTTTTCCAAAAGTCAGAAATGACAGAAGAAAAGGGGAAATTTGTCTTCCCAATCATCTCCTAGCTTCGCCTTCGGGCTTAAAACATTGTATCACAGGAGCTCAATCTCCCAATCTTTTTTGGAATACAAATAACAACCGATTATGTGAAAAAAAACAATAAGGGGTTACACTAGTAGTATAGGGACTTAACATTGTTCACAATAGTGCATAAGATTTTCCAGGTAAAACCCTAACAACCTAAGTAACCTAAAATGTGGATTTGGGATTCGTCGGATATGGGGATTCAAGTGTCGGATTCAAACATGTTGACCCCCCAGAATGGGACACATTCGAATATCTATATCTATATCTATATCTATATCTATATCTATATCTATATCTATATATATATATATATATATATATATATATATATATATATATATATATATATATATATATATATATATATATATATATATCTATATAGATATATATATATAATTATAATTATAATTATAATTATATAAACATATATTTCTTACACAAATTATCATTAATGATACAAATTCATTTATTTCAAACATAGATCTTCATCTATATCTAAGTTTTATTTTTTACAAAGTAAGTTAGTAACGTTATAACATGCATAGTACAGACAAATTCAAATACATGTCACATAAATGATAAATCAATGAATCATAAATTCTAAATTCATAAATGATAAATCATAATCCATATTCAATTCAGCAATGATCCAGTAGGAGAAAGACAAGATAGTAAGATAAATACACTGACAGTTGTAGTTCTCTCATTAAGTCAACAAAATCAAAATGTGTTACATAGGTAATGCAATGCCAATGGAAAATAGAAATAGAAAATACAAAAAAACTACAACTATACAAGCCTCAAGGCACTAGGTAGCCGATGACTCATGAGTCATCAATCCTCATAGTCATTATCAAAATCAGCATCATTGTCCTCATCATCATGGTCACCGTTGTTCTCTTCTGCATCCTCATCCTCCCCTGTATCCAAAGTCATCTCCGCATCTGTTGGCGTGCAGGATGACCTCTCTACAGTATCACCATCATCAAATCTAACAAGCTCTAGCACTCGACGTTGAGATCCATGTTGGCCAATGCCAACTCAACACTGTTGTCTAGACCCATATCATCAGGAAAGACATCCCACATCTTTTTCTTTCCCTTCAACCACTCTTCCCTCTGCTAGTAAATAAGGCGAAGGTTAGTGTGCACATACACCATTGTCTCTACCCTGGACTGCTCAAGCCTTCACTTCTTCACAGTATACAAATTCCCATAGGTGCTCCAATTCCTCTCGCAACAAGATGATGAAGTCACCTGAGAGAGGAGCCTCATGGCTAATTGTTGTAGAGGAGGGCTTGTTGCCCCATGATTTTACCACCAAGAATAGGTCTTCTTAGCCCCCTATCTCTAATCCCATCATATCCTGCAAATCGACCAGTGCCAGTGGAAAACTCTACAAAGACATCCTCCACCTCATTAAGCAATGTTCTATCCTGAAAGGCCTATTTGAATGCATCTTTCCTCCCCTGTGAGATTTCACCATCCATGAGAGGAGGGAATCTGTGGGAAGGTCCACCATTTAGCCACTCATGGCAGTAGTATTTTGGGTTCAATGAGTGAGCCAAACAATGTAAAGGTGTGAAATTCTTGTCCCATCTGCTAACAAAAATATCCTATATAGTACCACAGAAGGCCTCTGGTGATGTCTCATACTCGGGGCACTCACAGTATAGAATAATGTTCCTCATAGACTCAATCATGGAATCTCGTTCCTCATAAATGTCTCCTAGGATCAGTTTATCTGTATTTGCAAATCCAAGCAAAGAAATGATAGGTTCCATGATCTGAATAATTAGATCTACCCTCTCCCACCAAGCATCATCTAGCACTGTGTCCTTCACTCTTTTAGAGTCTAGTTGATTTGTCTTTCTCCAAAAATACCAAAACTCTGAAATAACCATGGCCCTAGGAGCCGTCTTGGCCTCCCTCAACCTCTTCAACATGATGAATGAAGAGAAAAAAACATGTATCTACAATCTTGAGTAATGATATATTGTTGCACTCGTTGTATATAGTGAGGATAATTGTATGGTTTTGTACAAAGTTACGGATATGTCGTGCATTCTCAATAATGTTACCAATCCAATTAACATCAGAAGCAATGGATTTCAGTGCCAAGTTCAATGAATGGATAAGGCAAGGTGTCCAAATCACTTGTGGATATTTAACTTCCACAACCATGCGAGTAGCCTTGCAAATAGGTTCATTATCTGTAATGATTTGCACACAAGAATCATCACCTACATCTTCAATAACTTTAATAAACTACTCACCCATATATTGTGCATCCTTGTATTCTCCAAGTGTATCCATTGATTTCAACAAGGAAGACGCCATGAAGTTGATGAGTGGGTGTCATGTTGGATCTGTACATCCATTAGAAACAATGCTAACCCCAAATGTTGGCCATGATGCTTTAATAGGTTCAAGCATCTTTTGCACCTATTATTTTGCCTTCGTCAACAATGTGGTTTTAATATTCTCTGAACCTAGAGGAACATACCATGATGGAGTCCCATCAGTTAGAGCTTGACACATCTCAATAGATAAAGGTGAGCATGCAACATCAAAGGATATAAAGTTTTGATAGAAAAAAAAGGCAATGGTGAGATCAAGCTCTTCCTGTTTCTCCTTTTGAAAAATATTTCCCATTGGACCAAGTGAAATTTAATTTCTTTTCACAGCTTGTCCCCCACTAGAAATATCAAATGGGAATTTGTTGCTTCCTCTCCTAAAAAATGGAAGGGTGTCATCATTATTGGTTTTTTCTTAATTTTGCGACCACATTTTCCATACCAACAATGAACTCTCTTTCCATTTATTTCCTCTTTGGTAAAGGAACTTGTGTACAAGCTACAACTCCACAACCTAGTAAAACCAACAAATGGCCTTTCGCACGGTAGTATGTGCTTGTGAAAGTATTGTGTCAAAATTTTCATCTCCAATTCACATTGCCTCCTCCCTTGACCTTGCTGCTTGGCCCATCCTCTCTTGTGAGATATTCCCACAAGGGATATTTCTCAATGTTACGTTTAGGAGGAAGTCTTCCCTCAATATTACTTGTAGCAGAATTTGATGAAATTAGGCGAGGATGGGAATATCGAATGGGGACATTCTTCCCCTTCCTTTTCCCCCTACCTGTTTCCCTTGATTAAGCCACCAATACTATAAAAAATAAACAAAAGAGGCACAAATTTGTAAAAGAAATACATATACAAACTGTTGTAATACAAATGCAAATAAAACAGAGAGGAAAGGCACTTATCTGTTGCTTGAATCTCCTTGAAAACGCTCCAAACCCTTGGCTCCTTGCTCCAAAATCCTCACAGCAAACCCACAACTCACCTATTGGAAAATAAATGACAACAAATGATGCAAATAAGAGGCATTTTTTCCCTTTTATGGCCGCACAGGTCCTAGTTTGGTGGATTCGTCTTCGGATTTCGTGACACGATGTGTCTGATCGAGACACGATACGGATTATATCCTGTCCCAATCGGATATGACGTGTCACAAAATCCATACATGATTTAGGTTGAATCGTATCATATTCGATGGATTTAGATGTGTGGCCCTCTAAGAGCGAATCCAGTTTCAGAGCTGACAACTCGTTAAGTAAAGATCTCTGAGAAAAGAAATTAGGTTGTATTCTTCCAGAGAATTATGAATTCAGGCTTATTATAAAACTTTCTCATCTCTCAAAACACATGTGAAGTATGAAGTACGATTAGTTACAATAACTTTAATAACTATATTTTAATTCATGAAACTAAATAACCTTACTTAAGTAAACTTAAATTTACATTTATATATTATTTTATTTTTTAAAATATCTTTATTGAATTATGTATCTAAAATTAAATACCACCAAATATAAAAATCGAGAAACAATATGTATTTCAATATCTAATCATATTTATAAAACTAAAAATGGTTGAAAATAAAAATAAATTTTCTTCTTGCAGATACAAATCACCGTACAAAAACAAGATACAAATTACCATAGAAATTTCCATATTGATTTCAATGTTTAAATGTTTAATTGAAACTATTGAAGTATAGTGTCCCAAGCCTATCTTCATATTTAAGAATAAGATGTTGACATGTAAAGATTGAACTAGGGGTTTTATGGGGAAGGGAAACGTTTGAAACGATTTCAAGATAATATGATTTATCTATTATCGTATGTATATCAAAATTATGAATAAAGAAATTGAAACTATTGAAGCATAGTGCCTCAAGCTTATTTTCATATTTAAGAATAACATGTTGACATGTAAAGATTTAACTAGAGGTTTTATGGTGAAGGGAGACTTTGAACCGATTTCAAGATAATAAGATTTATCTAGTATCATGTTTATATCAAAATTATTAATAAAGAAATACTTATATATATAACAATAGTATTCAAATAGTGCAAATAGTCCAAAATGGATATTGTTTGGCCTTTCTCAATATCATTTCAAAACATGAAATATATTAAAAATTATTATTAATTTATATCATTATTAAAATTCCACAAAATACACAAATATATAATACCTAAAATATTTTGGGTTAAAATTGTATTAAAATAATTTATAAGTACCTTTACATAAAATATACTTGTATGAAAATACAAAACCTATGCATCGATGTAAAAGGAGAGGTGTCTCTCCAATAAGTAGTCTAACTAAATGAAGTGGTCTATGTCTTGAGGATGGGCTACCCATTCTTTTTGAGTAAGGGTGTTTAAGAATTAAGATCAAACCATAATTTAAAAGGGTATAAGTTAGGATATATACTAAGAGTATAAGTTAGAATATAAAGAAGAAGAAACTATACATTTTATATATATATATTTTATACGAAGAAATAAATATAAATATGGGACAAAATTAGAAAGGTTTTATTAAAGTTTTAAAATTATAAAAAAATAAAAGGGTAATAGGTTTTTTTAGGATGGTTATTCTTAGTTTTACAAGATAATTTGAATGAGTTTCGCATGGAGTTTGGTGACAGATTCTAATAATCGTGTTAAGCATATGATCTATCTCAAGGTCTTTTTTTGGCTTAGACAAGTAACAAGTTAAACATACGATCTATATCAAAGTTTTTCTTTGTCTTAGACAAGTAACATTGAAATGATTATAATTGTTGGGCACTCTAAACCCACTACTGGTCATCTTCGAAATTAGTACAATCCTAATGATCCCCTTCTCAATTCAATCATTAATCAAATAAGACATAATCTTTCAATTCTCTAGTTTTCAATGCTTTCATGTCTCAAGGAATAATAACAAGAAGGCTCATGCAATGTCAAGCCTAACAATAAGGCTATTATAGGGATTATTTTAAATTAATGATCAAATTTCATTCTCTTATATTCTGTAACTCCTCTTTTGTCCCCCAAAGGTTAAATTAGGGTTTGGCCCTTCTCAACCACTCGATGTAAAAGATAATATAGTGATTATCTGGAAGGGGATTTACATGCATTCAGTGGGGGTTTCAAAGGCATGGACTCTCCCCCCTCCATGTGCCTCCCATGCAAGAACATCGTGTTTTAGTGGACCAAGGAGTGCAAGAATATGAGTGCATGGAGGTGTGCATTATTGTTCTTTGTGGGATGGACAATGGTATTAAAGCTACATTCAATATATGAATAGGAGTGATTGGGTCTCCTTAGTGAGTGATGGACTGGAAATCCTCCACCATCCATTTGTCATGAATTGGACTTGCTTTAGTTGAGCATCAAAATATTATGGCTCTAGGAAATAAAGTATGGACATCAATTCAAGACGTTGGAAAAAAAATGTTCTACAATTCAAGAGATCTTTTAGTTGCAGAGTTCCATGTGTGACATTTCAAATCAATTTGTTAGTGAATTTCCTCACCGAGGTATGATTACTCTATTTAATGGCATCCATATGTCATTACTTTAAGACCAAGAGGTAACTCCTCAAATGAAATTATGTTTCTTCATTCAGGTTAGTCATTATTATATACAAGAGGGAGTCACTGTTCAGTTCATCTCCCTATGACTCTCCATTTCCTCTATTATTTATTTACACTAATTACAGTTGTTCACCCAATCCCTATGATTAGGTGTCAACATTCCCCCCCCTTAATCTGAAGGGATGTTGGTGAGTCCAAGCATCGTTCTAAATCTTTAAAGCTTTTCTCTTCCAAGTGGTTTGGTGAATATGTCTACAATCTGTTCATTAGTGGAACAATGGTGGAGATGGATTGTTTTGGCCTCAACATGATGTCAAATGAGATGATATTTTGTATTGGTGTGCTTTGTTCGATCATGGAACTTTGGCTTCTTGGCCAACTTTATTGCCGAGGTATTTTCAATCATGAGTGGAGTTGATTGTACTCGTTTTACCTGCAAATCTTCAAGAATTTTCCTGAGCCACACAATTTCTTTTGTTGCCTCAGTTGCTGCCACATATTTTTCCTCTATTGTGGAATCTACTGGAACTGATTGTTTGCGTGATCTCTAGGAGATAGTTCCCAATCCAAGACTCATAGCATAACTTCAAGTAGATACCCCCATTTCTTTGTCTCCATTGAAGTCTGAATCAGAGTATCCAATCAAGTTGAAGTCGCCCACTTGTTTATACTTGATTCCGAAGTCTTGAGTTCCCTTCAAGTACTTTAGAACTCTTTTTGCATCAGACTAGTGTCCCTCACAAGGCTTTTGCATAAACCTGGAGATGATTCCAACATCAAACAAAATGTCTGGTCTGGTAGTAGTTAGGTAGTTGAGACTTCCTACAAGTTGTATATACTTTGCTGCATCCTCAAATTCTTTTCCCTCAATGGATGTGAGCTTTAAGTTTTGTTCCATTGGAGTAGTCAGAGGATTTCATTCAGTCATGCTTTATCTGTTCAACAGATCTGCAATGTACTTCTTTTGAGAAAGGAATATGGACTTTGGATGTTGAGTTACTTCAATACCAAGATAGTAATGAACATAGCCCAAATCAGTCATTTCAAAACCTTTCCTCAATTCCTTCTTTATGGATGCAATGTAGCTCTCATTGTTCCCTGTCATCAAAAGATCATCTACAAATATACTAGTTGTAGTTAGTATAACTGCAAATAGACTGATCATGAGTTGTTAAAATATTTATTAACTCATAATACAACTATAGAATACATTAGTTAACTCAGTTGCATGTCAGTGCATGTTCAGTTAAGCAGGGACAGGTGTTAGAGAATTAGATTGCTATCAGTTGTGACTATAGTTGTGCATCAAATCTTGCACAATCAAGGGATTGAGTATGCCAATTAGTTTGCTCATGTATTTGCCCAGTATTATAGCCTCTTCTCACGTCTAACACAGTGTGAATGATTCTTTGGAGGTGAAATACGAGTTTGGTAAACCATTCTAAATCATTCTTGAGCAGGTATTGAGCAGTGGAGGCAGGCAAGTAGTGGAATAGATTTGGAGATCAGATCTTAGCTGTATTGTGTGTAACAGGTGGAGCTGGTACTGGATTTCTTGTGATAAGCATTGTACTTTGTAATGTTACATGGTCTCAATCCTTAATATACATATAGTTGGGGTTTTTAGCGAGATGCTTTCCCCGGGTTACATACTATGTTAATGTGTGAATGCTCTTGATGTTTTATTGTTATTGATGCTGCTATATTGATGATCAACATAGAAGAGCTTATGTGTTGTGTATGTATTCCACAATAGTACATGATCAAGATAATCTCCATTGAATATGTGTTAAATTATTCAAAATTTCTACATGGCATCAGAGGTGTTGATCATCAGATCTACTATTCAGGAAGTGTTTACATTCTATTTCTTCAGGCAAAGTCTGTAATCGGGCCAGGTAGCCTCTGGATTCATCCTTCCTTTGGAAGGTGAGATATCCGGTGAATGCCCATACAATCAATCTCTGTACGAGAAATATTGTGTTCTCACGAATCTTATATCCGAGGCGGTTGAGTTGGTTGCTGGTGGAATTTGAATTTGCAGCAGTGTTTTCTTGGTGACAACACAACAATGTCTTTCAATGGATTGCTATTGGAGTATGCTCTTGAGAGCAGCTCAAACTATATTGCATGGAAGGACAGGATGGAGGCAGTATTGGATGATAACGGGCTGAAGGAGTTCATAGATATGGATATCCCAAAGCCTACCGATGCTACTCAAGCTGATGCTTGGCAAAAGAAGACCGCAAAATGTCGAAGGATTCTGTTGGAGGGCGTGAAGGATCACATTGTGTCCGGCCTCCATGGAAAGGCTACTCCATATTTGATGTGAAAATCATTAACATAATTATTCCAAAGCAAGAGCGATCAGAGGAAGCTGGCGCTCAAAGATAAACTCATAAACATCAAATGCGAGAAGGGTGACAGTATGCCCAAGTATCTCACGAAGTTCACTCAGTGTCGAGATGAGCTAGGAAGTGTGGGGGTTACTGTCAATGATGAGGACTTGGTGAGTTTGGCTCTCCTTGGTCTTCTGAAGAGTTGGCATTCCTATCAGGACTCTGTCAATGGTCGGGAGAAATTGCCAGGATGGGAAAGACTATGGTCAGATCTTGTGCAGGAGGAGATCGGGCGGAGTACCAGGGACGGATCTTCGTCAAAGGGAGCTGATGAAGAAAATTTTGCTTTGGCTGCCAAAGAAAAGAAAGGGAAGAGCAAGAAAGCTTCTCAGTCTGGTGCGAAAGGCAAGAAGCAGGATATGTCCAAGGTGAAGTGTTTTCACTGTCACCAGCACGAACACTATGCCACTAATTGTCCGCAGAAGAAGAAGAACAAGCAGGGTGCTAGATCGGCAGCAGGAGAGGCTCTAGCCTCGCAGTTTGAGCTTGATTTTTCATTGATCGCATGCTTGGTTTCAAGTGTGATGGGATCGGTGTGGTTCTTGGACAGTGGTCTGTCTTTTCACATGATGGGAGATAGAGATTTGTTCTCTGATCTGGAGGACAAAGATGTTGGAGTGCACATCGAGATGGGCGATGATGGTAGATACAGTGCAACTGATATCGGTACCATTTCCTTTGATAGGGAGTCTGGTAAACCCTTCATATTGAAGGAAGACATGCATGTTCCAGGATTGAAGAAGAATCTCATCTCAGTGGCGATGTTAGAAGACAAGGGGTATGATGTTGTTTTCAGCGAGGGAAAGGTCTTCCTGCGCAGCAAGACAACTGGTGAGACCCGGCAGATAGGGGTTCGAGTGAGGAACCTTTATCAGTTGCATGTAGATGGATGCGTAGCAATTGCGGGCAAGGCAGAAGGATTGGTGAGCCGGGATGATGGTGAGTTGTGGCACAGGAGATTGGGTCACCTTCACCATGGAGCCTTGAAGATACTGCAGTAGATCACTACAGGGCTTCCTAAAGGCACACTTGCGCAGTTAGATCAGTGCAAGGGGTGTACTTTAGGGAAGTTTGTGAAAGCCACCTTTCACGAGAAGGATAGTCGTGCCACGACGATCCTTGAGAGAATTCGCACAGATGTGTGTGGACCTTTCTCAGTTGCTTCGGTAGAAAAACACAGGTATTATGTGATTTTTGTTGATGATTTCTCTCGTAAGTGCTGGATCTTCTTCATGCAGAAGAAGAGCGAGACATATTCAAAGTTCTGTTAATTCAAAGCACTGGTCAAGAAGGAGTCGGGGAAGAAGGTGAAGGCTCTTAGGAGCAATAATGGTGGTGAATACATCTCGGACGAGTTCAAAGATTTCTGCAAGGCAGAAGGGATTTGAAGAGAGCTCATAGCTCCCCATAACCCACGGCAGAACGGGGTAGCTGAGCAGAAGAACAGAACGATTGTGGGTGCTTCACGGGCAATGTTGCATGATCAGGGCCTACCCCTTCACTTGTGGGCGGAAGCATGCAATACAACAGTTTATGTGCAGAACCGTTGTCCTCATAGGATACTTGGCATGAGTACACCCGAGGAGGCTTATTCTGGTAAGAAGCTTGATCTTTCTCATTTGAGGATTTTTTGTGCTAACTTTTACATGCATGTGACGAAGGATGCCAGGAAGAAGTTGGAGCTGACCGCAGAGGTTGGGATATTTGTGGGGTACACTGATACGACCCACAATATCGTGTGTATTTTCCAGACAGTGGTAAAACTGTCGTGCGATGGGATATAAAACTGCAGGAGGAGAAAGCCATGAAGTGTTCGCTTGAGAGGGAGCTAAACTTGCATGTAGATGAGGAGCTATTAGCTCCTAAGGATGAGCTTCAGGACATGGATCAGCCACGGGACGAGGTTCATGGAGTGGAAGAGACCACTCATGCAGCGCCAACCATCAGAGGGCGAAAGCGCTTGACAGAAGCTGAGCGACTGGCTCAAGATGCAGAGAAAGTTGTAGGACCACCTACATCCCAAAGCAAGCAGAGACAGTCACCTGAGCGGTACACTGGATACATGGCTCTTATGAGCAAGTGTGTTGTGACTGAGCCATCCTCTTTCGAGGAAGCTGTGGAGGATCCCGCATGGGCAGACGCCATGGTGGAAGAGTATGATTCTATTGTCAGAAACAGTGCATGGGAGATTGTTCCTAGACCGGAAGGGAAATTAGTGGGGGGTTCAAGATGGATCTACAAAGTTAAGTAGGCAGCTGACGGGAGTGTGGAGAAGTACAAGGCAAGATTTGTTGCCCTAGGCTTTTCACAGATAGAGGGGATCAATTATGAGGAGACCTTTGCACCTGTCGCAAGGTATTCTTCCATACGGACGATTCTTGCTCTCTCAGCGCAGATGGGATGGCACATTCATCAGATGGATGTGAAGACTGCGTTCCTCAAAGGAGTCATTAAGGAAGAGGTGTACATTGAGCAACCCGAAGGCTTTGAGGTCTTTAGCAGTGAGTCACATGTGTGCAGGCTCAAGAGAGTGCTGTATGGGTTGAAGCAAGCACCACGTGCTTAGTAGACACAGATAGACAACTATTTCACAAGACTTGGATTCTCCAAGAGCGAGGCGAATCTAAACCTATACCAGATTGTGGTGGAGGGTAAGTTGCTTATCATTGTACTGTATGTTGATGATTTGATTCTAACGGGTGATGAGCTGTTGATACTGTCATGCAAGAAGGATCTTGCTACAGAGTTTGAGATGAAGGATTTGGGCCTCCTTCACTATTTCCTAGGATTGGAAATATTGCAGCGTAGTGGTGGACTGTTTGTTTCTCAGGGCAAGTATGCTCGGGAGATACTGGAGAAGTTCAAAATGCATTGTTGCAAGCCTATTGATACTCCTCTTCCTGGCGGTTGGAGGAAGGAGGATGCCACTTCGGGAGAAGAAGTGGATGCCACTGTTTATCGACAGTTGGTGGGGTCCCTGATGTATTTGGTGAATACATGACCCGATATATTCTATGCAGTTAACCAGCTTTCACAGGCTATGATTAAGCCTACCAAGCTCTTCTGGAAGGCGGGCAAGCATGTATTGCACTACTTGAGAGGCACATTGGGATATGGCTTGTGGTACAGACAGGAGGATTAGGTGAAGCTATGTGGCTTCACAGATGCAGATTGGGCAGGTAGCCCAACGGACAGAAAGAGCACATCAGGAGGGGTCTTCAGTATTGGATCGACGACAGTTTCTTGGTACAACAAGAAGTAAAGATCCGTGGCACTCAGTTCAGCAGAGGCCGAGTATATGGCAGCAATTTTGGCTGCATGAAAGGCTAGATGGATGAGGAAGATCCTGGTTGGTTTGTTCGATTCTCATTTGGATCCTACTGTGATTTACTGTGATAACCAGAGTTGCATTAAACTCTCGGCTAATCCTGTATTTCATGATATATCTAAGCATATTGACATCAGGTACCATCATATCAGAGATTTTGTGCAGCAGAGGATCATGTTGCTTTCATACATTCCAACGGAGGATCAGGATGCTGATATTTTGACGAAGGCTCTCACTAGGAGCAAATTCGAGTACCACCGAGGCAGGATAGGGGTTGCTGATAATCCATATCTTGTCGAGAGGGAGTGTTGAGATTGCAACAAGATGATGGAGCTTAGTGAAAAGAGTCACCTTCACTAAGTGGGCCCGCAGGCAAATTATGGCGCAAGTTCTATTTTTGGATCCCAGTAGGGATGATCACAGCAGGAGTGACCACAACAGGGATGATCACAGTAGGAGTGACCACAGCAGGAGTAATCACAGTATGAGTGACCACAGCAGGAGTGATCACAACAGGAGTGATCAAAGTCTATTTTTAGACTGGCTGTCCAAAATAGAAAAGTCAAATATTATTGTCTCATCATAATATTTGGACTATAAACTTGATGTTATTCTCTTGGAGCACTTCAGTTTGAGCTACAGATGTGGCCCATGCAGCTGTCAGAAGGAACTACGCTTTTCTTGTGAGTCAGTTGAGTTGTTGCATGCATGACTTCAGCTAGAACTCAATCAGTTGAGTTTGGTGGAGTTGATTGTGGAGTTGATGGAGTTGTGTTCAGTTTGACTTGGTTAAACTAGTTGTAGTTAGTATAACTTCAAATAGACTAATGATGAGTTGTTAAACTAATTATTAACTCATAATACAACTATAGAATACATCAGTTAATTCAGTTGCATGTCAGTGCATGTTCAGTTCAGCAGGGACAGGTGTTAGAGAATCAGATTGCTATCAGTTGTGACTATAGTTGTGCATCAGATCTTGCACAATCAAGGGATTCAGTATGCCAATGAGTTTGCTCATGTATTTGCCCAGTATTATAGCCCCTGCTCACGTCAAACACAGTGTGAGTGATTCTTTGGAGGTGAAATACGAGTTTGGTAAAACATTCTCATTCATTCTTGAGCAGGTATTGAGCAGTGGAGGCAGGCAAGCAGTGGAATAGATTTGGAGATCAGATTTTAGCTGTATTGTATGTAACGGGTGGAGCTGGTACTGGATTTCTTGTGATAAGCATTGTACTTTGTAATGTTACATGGTCTCAATCATTAATATACAGATAGTTGGGGTTTTTAGCGAGATGCTTTCCCCGAGTTACATACTGTGTTAATGTGTGAATGCTCTTGATGTTTTATTGTTATTGATGCTGTTATATTGATGATCAACATAGAGGAGCTTATGTATTGTGTATGTATTCCACAATAGTACATGATCAGGATAATCTCCATTGAATATGTGTTAAATTATTCAAAATTTCTACAGGACTTTCCAACCGTTCTAAGCCGCTAGGGCAAAGAGTGTTCAGATGGTAGCCCATTTTACTGTGGGGGCAAAAGTCTCCTCATAATCGACCCCTTCCTTTTGTGCAAAACATTTTTCCACAAGCATGGCTTTGTGCTTTTCAAGTGAGCCATCAGCTTTATACTTGTTTTTGTAGACCCACTTGTAGCCAATTGGTTTGCTTCCCAATGGAGGATAAACCAGCTTCCAAGTGCCATTCTTTATCAAGGCATCATACTCCTTTTGCGTTTCTTCTTTCCATTCATCATGAGAAGCAACTTCTTTGAAGGAAGTTGGTTCAAAATTTGTAGACAAATTCAATTCACAATCATAAGAAACATCCATATCGATAGGTGAATCAGAGTCATATACATCACCTCCATTTTACCCGTTTGAATTTCTAGTTCCTAACTTTCCAACCTCATCAGGATGAACACTTTCAAGTGTCTTTGTTAGCCACTTTGGGGGACCTTTCTCAAATGGTACATGCTGCTTTGTTGATTGAGTTGGGATTGAATGAAGATTGAGTCTCCCAATTATGTCAATCACATCACTCAAAGTATCATCCATTGTTGGAGTTTCATGTGGGGGAGAGAGTGCTTCAGAAGAATATTACACAGGTTGATCTAGTATAGGAATCCCCCCTTCATGATGTGGAATTTGATATCAAATTCTTGAAACGATTTTGCATTTGCGAATCTATCCAGGCGATCAAGTTGCCTCTCAACAACATTGTCAATTTTGGATTATTCAAGAAAGATTACGTCTCTAGATACAACAAACTTTTTATTGACTTCATCATAGAGACAGTATGATTTGGAGGTGTTTGAATACCCCAGGAAGATACACTTACGACTTCTTGCACCAAGTTTGTTTCTATGTACCTTTGGTATCAAGGCATAACATGTGGAACCAAAGACCCTGAGATGCTTTACCGAAGGAATGTTCCCATACCACATTTCATAAGGAGTCTTGTTTCTAATAGCATTAGATGGACATCTATTCTTTACATATATAGCACATATAACTACATCATCCCAAAACATCAATTTTACATTTTTGAAAAACATCATGGAGCGCACCAATCATTTTTCCAAGAAGCAGGTGAAGCATTAAATAAGTCTTCATTTACTCCAATATTACAGTGTGCCACAACATACTGAGTGGATTTAGGTGCTTTACCTTTCACTTTGTCATTAGTTTTACCTTTGGGTTGGTTTCTTTCTTGCTCAATTCTGTCCCAAGGAATCTTGCATGTGGATGCATCATGTGATCCATCTCTTTTGCAATGTATGCAGTGCAAATCTAACTTTTCTTCTTGAGAGTGTCTGCCCCCCTTACATCTAAAATTTCTTCCTCTTCCTCTTCGACCACCTCTTCCTCTGGAAGACTCTTAAGCAAGATTCTTTTCTCTATGTGCAAGACACACAGCCTCTTTAGAAGACTATGGAGTTGTCTTCCTCCCAAAAGCTTTCTCTCTTTTAGCAAATATTTTCAGAAGGGAGTCAAAAGTAATATCTCTGAGGTTTCCATTTGCTTGTAATGACTCAAGATAATTTGAGTAAGTGGGATAAAGTGCCTTGAGAAAAACTATCAGAGGAATATCCAGTTCAACATTAGTGACTTTGATATCATGCATAATGGATTTTACTTCTGATGCAAGGGCAAGAGGATCATCATTTTGTAATTCAAGGGCGAACAATTCAATCATGAGTTGAACAAATTCAAGTGTAGAGTGTGAGTCATAGAGTTCCTTCAGTTTTTGTAAGGCTTTGAAAGCATTTGAAAATGGTGAAATATGGTGACTCACCTCTTCATTTACTGATGCTGCAATCAATGCATAAGCCTTGCTATTCTTATTTTCCCAAATGGAAAATTCCTTGTCTGAGGTAGGTTGTTTTGGCTCTTTGTCCCCGTTTCCAACACACACTCCTTTCCACAGCTCATTATGAGAGTGTGTTTTATTTTTCGCGACCATTTTGGATAGTTTTCCTTTCCTGTGAGAACCACTCCCACGATAGATATCAATGAATGCATTTTAAAGATATGTGTACTGTAAAAATATTTCTGTTGCCAATGTAAAAAAAAGTGCACCTCTAGTGTTAAAAAATGCAGTTCTGGTGTAAAATTGGAAAAAAAATTCACTTTGATATATAGGACAGAGGTATTTTATGGGGGAGGTGGTTTATGGGGAAGGGTTTATATGCGGTGGAGGTAACATATGGGGAGTATTTAATAGAAAAAAAAATTCGAAAGGTCATGGTATAAGGAGGAGCAACAACGCCAACGCTTAAAGAGGAGTGCTTATGGAGCAACGCTTATGGAGGAGCATTATGGAGCATCGACTATAGTGGAAGCCGAGGGGTGACTTCACCTTCGTATTCAGGAAATGAGGTGTGCATGAAACCTGAAGTAAAAGCCAAGACAGATGGAACCGTTTCAAATTCTGCCGCTCAGATTGTGCATGAGCAACATGGGAATGTTGTGAGGAGGGCGTACCAGAGAGGAGGGGTCATATCATGGGAGCAAGAAGCGCATATTTGTGGATCAACAACAACTTGGGAGGAGAAGCACAGCGTGGGAGGAGGCAGCGTATATTTTTGGAGCACCAATGTTGTGTAATACATTGGCAAGAGAAATGTTGTGTAATACTTTGGTAGGAGAAACACTGCAAGAAGCCACACAAAATAGTGCACTGCAAAATGTGGTATGGGAGTGAGGAGATATGGAGATGTTGGTTGCGTGTGAGATACCAGCTACAATACAGTGAAGAAATGCAAGCGGAGGCTGCGTTCTGGTATGGAGAGGATGGTTGGGAGCAAGTTGCAAGCTGAGGAACCTGTGCAGGTATTTGATGGGTATAACAAGTGTTACACCATATTATCACGCAGAGGGTAGAGAGCATAGGACAAAAGAATATGGCAAATTGTAGGAAATGCAGGATAAATTTATGAAAAATGGCATAAAGGAGTTACAATGGCAGACTGCAATGCCAAAAATGGAGCTGGCTCTCATACCATGTCATACCAGGAGGTAACTCCTCAAATGTAATTGTGTTTCTTCATTTAGGTTGTTCATTATTATATACAAGAAGGAGTGACTATTCAGTTCATCTCGCGATGACTCTCCATTTCCTCTATTATTTATTTACACTAATTACAGTTGTTCACCCAATCCCTACGATTAGGTGTCAAAAATTACAAATTTGGTTTTTTTTATATATTGATACAATACCACAATGGGAGTTAACTTCAAATAGTGGCTTCAAGAGGGTCTTTTGGTGTATATCATCACCTTTCAGCATCCTCTATTAATAGGGGATTACTTAATTGGGCTCTCTATTTCACTGTGATGGATGACACAATTCTCTTGGGGGCTTGGATTGCATGTTGGGGCGGAGGTGACTCCCTTCTGGGTGTTTCCTTAGGATTTCCTTCTATCTTGGCCTTCTAAGGTTTCCCTTTCTAATATGATGTGGACTAGATTATCAATGGTTTTTTGGAAATTCCTTTCCTCATTACTTAGATGGTGTCTTGGAGCTTGGGTTTGTTCTATCTCTTTTCTTTTGGTTTCTCTCCTCCCTAAAGTGAACATAGTGGAGATTCCCTTGTATTATAGGGTTTCCTTCTTGGGGTTGGGAGATCAATAGATTTGGTGGTAAAAGGGGGCATAGTATTGTTGGAGTGGTGGGTTCTAGTACCCGCTTTTCTTGGGGGAAATTTGGGTCTCTTATGTGAGGTGGTCTCGAATGGGCTTTGGGTCATCAGTCACATGGGAAAATTAGATTGGCTAGAGGCCCTTCCTCAATTACAACATGACATGTTCTAACTTTAGTTGCAACATAACTAAACTATGTCCTCCTTGACTTTTGTGATGGAATTATTGGTTAAAATAGGGTCAAAATGCAAGGTATTAAGAATGAGTTGGAAACTCTTCTTAAATAATTATCGAACTTCAACTTTCTACGAGCTATAACACTTGAGGTTCCTCCCCAGATCACTCTTCTTCTCTAGCTATGGGGTATCTTCCAAATTTGAATGGTGTTCCTTTTGATGAGTCTTATTGGGGAATTGTTGTTGGCTATCAATATTTGTGGAGCTATAGCTACATTAATGCATTGGGGAAGTATATGTTAACCATTGGATTTAACCAAGTACAAAATCCAATTGGTGGCATATAATGCCCCAATGCATTAATGGAGCTATAGCTCCACAAATATTGTTTGCCATCGTTGCTACCACACTCTTTCTATCTAGTTAGAATGCAAATTAAATGTATTAAGATATTAGGAGCGTTCTTGGAGACTCTATACTTCTAAGGTTACTAAATTTGTAATGGATACAATTAGAGAATCTTGGTCATTGATTCTTGGAAAGCCTATCTTTACGAGCAGTTTAAGGAGGAAAAAAATGCACTTTTGTAATTTTGATGTATGGTCATGTCTCCAAACATATATTTCCTTGTTAATATAAATACTCTCCCTCTCTCTATATATATATGTGTGTGTGGGGGGGGAGGGGTATGATATAGGGTATCATGGATTTATAAGTATTCAGGATTCTAAAATAAGGTATCTAATAAAACTAAATCATTTTTAATTGAAAAGATGTATTTAAAAAGTTTCAACAAAAAAATTAATAGATATCATAAATATTTAACCAACTTAGAAATATTCTTTAATATCTCATAAACACATGAAATTAAAAATATTAGTTAATATATTATAAACAAATATACTATATGATAATTACCTAGAAATAAAATAAAATAAAAATAATAATAAATTTATAGAATAACAATTTATTAAAAATAAGATTAATTTATATATAAATATTAATTTAATATGATAACTTAAATAAGTTTTTATTAATTAAAAACTTATCAACCTTAAATTAAAGAAATAAGATAATAATTTACAATCTAAACACACCGGTGAAAGTGCGTCCTCTTATAAATCACTAAAACAATGTATTTTTCAGTGATATGCAGAAGATTACATAATTAATTTGTTTAAATTCGTAACCACTCATATATATATATATATATATGAGAACTACGTATGCTTTCATTTTTCTTAATATTGCATTTATCCGTATGCTATTGAAATTACTTTACATTTATTTATGCAGTGTAAATCATGTGATTTTAAGAGGGATTTTAATTTATAAAAAATTTAAATGTTTTATTTTAATTATATATTTAATTAGTGAGAGTTTTGCATCGTATTTATCAAAATTTAATTTAAATAGTTAAATTAAATTTATGCAAAATTACATAATTAAATCTTTTAATATATATATGATTTTTCTTAAAATTGTATTTATCCATAAGATATTGAAATTACATTATATTTATTTGTGTAGTTTAAATCATGTGGTTTTAACTTTTTAAAAGTATCTTAATTTATAAGATTGGATAATAATAAAAAAATAAAATTTTTATTGTAATTGTATATTTAATTTGTAAGAGTTTTTCATCGTATTTATAGAAATTTAATTTAAATAGTTAAATTAAAAATAGGTATGGTCAGTTTTATTATTAATTATGTTTTTATTAATAAAATTATAAATTATTTAAATAAATTTAAATAGTTATTACTCATATTATTTTTTGAAACGTTTTTGGAAAAATCACATATGGCCAACGGTTCAAACCTACTAATGAGGTTTATCTTCATGACGAAGTTTAACGTCATTAATAGGTTCAAACCTACTAATGAGGTTTATCTTTAGGACCAAAATTAACGTCATTAATAGATTCAAACCTATTAATGAAGTTTATCTTCAGAACCAAGATTAACCTCATTAATAGGTTCAAAACGTTGGTCATCAATCATTTCTTATGTGATTTGCCTAACAACTTTTACAAAGATAATTATGGATAACAAAAGTCTTAGATCAAATATTATTCATAATTTTGATATTAGAAAACTTCATATTTAAATTTAGTTAAATAATGGTATAAACATTTAATACTTTTTTATAAGCTCTTAGGATTAATTCAATTGGTCTAAATTGGTCTACTCTTGTTGTTAAAGTACTTTTTCTATTGATAGCTCACACGTTTAATTCTCTTTACAATAGACCACACTCTATGGTTGAACCTTGTGATCTTCCTTGTACAAATTTAGATGTAGCATTCATTGAAAGAGATTTATATTTTTGGGATGTAACTATCATGAATATCTAGATACCTGAATCACATAGAAAAAAATTAAACTTAATACTTATGATAAACTATTAATTTTAAACTTTATATATATATATCGAAAAAAATTAAATTTACAAATGAATGCAATTATATATATTGTGAGTTTTTAATACAACTGAAAATAATAATATTTTTATATATGGAAATATTAAATTCATATATAGTATAATTAATATTATAGAAATCAGTATATTCATCTTAACTTTAAAACTATCAAGTGTTAAGAAGACCAAATCTCTTAAAGCCCAAAGCTTTCTTTAAATTTTACACTACAAAAATTGTATTTCAAAAAATTTGAAAATATTAAGAGGATCAAGTCTCTTAAAGTGCAAAACTTTGCTTAAATTTTACACTAAAAAATTTATATTTTAAAAAAATTGAAAATATTAAGAGGATCAAATCTCTTAAAGTGCAAAGCCTTCCTTAAACTTTACACTAAAATATATATATATATATATATAAAGAAATTTGATCACTTTAAATATTAAGTAAATACAAAATTAAAATAAATTTTGTAAAATTACTATTTCCCCAATAATTAAATAACTAAATTTTAATAATAATTATTAAAAATCTAAAAAAATAAAAAATATTTAAAACCGTACACTTCTATCGTTTTATGAATCTTCAAAATATAATAACTTTAAACCCTTGCATAGAAAGTTTTTACATTAAATACTATTTATATAAGTGGGCATCTAGGTTTCCATGGGACGATCCATTTTAAAACTATTTTGTATTCATAAGCCTAGTTACCAAATTGGCCCAGCAGAAAAATATGCAATTTCAATGATTCAATCCGAACACTGTATAGTTTGAAGAAATTCGATCTGGTATGATTGAAATTGGATGTTTCATAATTTATTCACGGAGACTAAATAATAATTAAGAGGCTATTTGAGTCCACTGTGTCGACCGGGTCACTGGAATATACCATTTTCATCGTCTTAACTCGATTTAGCTAACAACCCACATTAGCAAGATATCGTACCCTCTTCTCTTTCACAACCCCTTTTCACCCTTCAATCATTTTCATTGACTTAACTCGACTTAGCTAACGACCCGCCTTAACGAGGTCTCGTCTGATCTTTTCTTTTATAAGGTGTTGTCCAGATCCTTTGTCCTAGCTCGCTTATGGAGAGCCAGTCAGGTCAGAAATAAGAGAGAATAAGTCCATGTCCACTAGTATAATGCATGCTTTGTAGTTTATCAACGTACATTTGTTGTTCAGGATGTTAATCGTGGTATCTGCATGAACACAAATAGATAACCCAATTCATGCATGTTTCTGTTCAAAGGATTTTAGATAAATACATTATGACTACTAATAATTTTAAATAAACCAGTTTTAAAATTAAAAATAACAAATAAAAAAATTAAGTTTTCAAAACACCGAATAATTTTTTCTTTAATATTTTAATTAAATCTCTAAAATCATTTATTTAAAATGTATCAAGAGAAAATTAACAAAAGCCATCATGGTTAATATATATCCATCAAACTTTTTCAAAATCCATAACATTGTTCATAAGTACATGGCATTTATATGAAACTTATGCTTATCAGTCGCTAATTTCTTGGTAAACATGTCACCAAATCATGACATGAATGAAACCAATTTATAGACTATTCAAAATAGATATGAAACCAATTTGTAAATTATTCAAAATAGATTATACATACAGATAAAGTAGTTTAAAGAGTTTATAATTTTGTCTGGAAAATGGAGGAGATTCTAACCAGATTTTGATCAAAATTTTGTTAGATGTTTTAGGAAATTTAAGTACAGTCGTCAAATTTAAGAAATTTTAGTGCTGCAGGGTTTATAATAGTGCTAAATCTATTTGCGCTATTTAAATAAATTATTTAAACACCAAATGAAATTTGAATTTCCTTTCAAAATTGTTGCGGACTTTGTAGACCACCCGTGGATCTATCTACCCAGATATATAAAAGGGGTCAGAGATGTGATTGTTTTGTAAAATGAATTTGTAATGTTGTTTCACAGTTTTGGGAAATGAAAAGGAATCCGTCGTCTCCCTCGCAAGGATTTGACGTGGCCACTTATTGATGCACCCGTTAAATGGACTGGCCCGTGTCTCCGGATGTGTGTAGATGAGAAACAAGCTTGTGCGTCACATGCCTATCAACCAATTTCTGATCATAGCGATTTGCGACAGCCGACGGATGGGCGTCCGGATTGGATATAAAAGTAAGTGGCTGCGTCAACATCTGTTCCACTCGTCCTCTCAACTCAACCTCTAGGCTGTTGATCCTTCTCTTTGGGATGGCCGGCATAGAATTGGATAGGAAAATTGTTCAATTCTATTTTATTTCTAAAATACCTTTTTTTTAATATTTATTAATAAAATATAGTGAATATTTTTTAATATATTTTAAAATAAATTTAAATATTAATAAATTATCATTCATATATTAAAAAATTGTATTTAAAATTAGAGAATAAAATACAAATCTATAATATTATTAATATGAATTTTTGTTAAAAATTAATAAATTTATAAAAATAAAAAGAATATTTATTATAGTTATAATTTAGTGTGTAATATTAATTATTATAAAAATGCTTTTTATATGTGGCTTGGTGGTGGCTAAGGTTTAGTTCCAAGTGTTAGAGGTATGTTTGGGTTTAATTTAGGGGAATTTCTTTGTGATTTGAACATGTCAATAGTGAAAAAAGTTCTAACAATTAGTTTTACTAGTGTTTGAAGCCACAAGATAGCCCAAATTAGATCTTTTAGAATTCAAGGGTTCAATCATTAGTTCCACTTGCTATTATAGTGGTTTTGCGTTTACAGATATTGCTAAGAAAGATGTTAATATCAATTCTTATTTGGTATAAGAGGTCTCGATGGTATCCATTCAATGCTGAAAAATGTTATTGATGAAGTAACACTTCTTACCGTCAATGCTTAGTGTGTTGGTTTAATGGTTTTTACTCTCATCTAATTGATCTTCAGGATTGGATCTCAAGCAGATCTAAAATTTGAAAAAGAGTTATATTCATCTCATTAAATATATATTGATCTAAAGTTTTATTTTCACTTAATCTAGATCAATATATATCTAAAGTGAATTAAATTGAATTTATTAATAAAAAACATAAATACAATGAGATTCTTAAAATTAATGTAGAGAATAACAAAGACCTCATCAAAAACAAAATAAACTTGAAAAAAATTAATAGAAAAGTACAAATCTCCTCCAATATCATAACCAATTGTGACAAAAAGTAAAGCCCACAATTCAATCAAGTCATGCAATATGTTTCTCGTCTTTTCTTATATCAAAAAAATCTTAAAACTTACTCATTAATAAATATCAGTATATATTTTTTGTGGAAATAAGTGTTTTATGTACTTGGGAAATATGGTGTTGTCAATTTTATTTGAAATCTAAAACGAATATTTTTTGTAATTTACTATGAGCCTTGACATACTTTTCTACTGATATAAGTATCACAAACACACATTATAAATATAAAACGTATGTAAATGTGGTTTATTATATTGTTGATAATGAATAGGGCAAAAAACACAATATGGAAAAATTTCTCATGACGTTCATAAAGAGTATAATGCATGCTTTGTAGTTTATCCACGTAGATTTGTTGTCCAGGATGTTAATCGCGGTATCTGCATGAACACAAATAGATAACCCTATTCATGCATGTTTCTGTTGAAAGGATTTTAGATAAATACATTATGACTACTAATAATTTTAAATAAACCAGTTTTAAAATAAAAAATAAAAAAATTAAGTTTTCAAAACACCAAATAATTTTTTCTTTAATATTTTAATTAAATCTCTAAAATCATTTATTTAAAATGTATCAAGAGAAAATTAACAAAAACCATCATTGTTAATATATATCCATCAAACTTTTTGAAAATCCGTAACATTGTTCATAAGTACATGGCATTTATATGAAACTTATGCTTATCAGTCGCTAATTTCTTGGTAAACATGTCACCAAATCATGACAATAATGAAACCAATGTATAGACTATTCAAAATAGATATGAAACCAATTTATAAATTATTCAAAATAGATAATACATACAGATAAAGTAGTTTAAAGAGTTTATAATTTTGTCTGGAAAATAGTGGAGTTTCTAACCAGATTTTGATCAAAATTTTGTTAGATATTTTAGGAAATTTGAGTACAAATTTAAGAAATTTTAGTGCTGCAGGGTTTATAATAGTGCTAAATCTATTTGCACTATTTAAATAAATTATTTAAACACCAAATGAAATTTGAATTTCATTTCAAAATTGTTGTGGAATTTGTAGACCACCCCTGGATCTATCTACCCAGATATATAAAAGGGGTCAGAGATGTGATTGTTTTGTAAAATGAATTTGTAATGTTGTTTCACAGTTTTGGGAAATGAAAACGAATCCGTCGTCTCACTCGCAAGGATTTGACGTGGCCACTTATTGATGCACCCGTTAAATGGACTGGCCCGTGTCTCCGGATGTGTGTAGATGAGAAACAAGCTTGTGCGTCACATGCCTATCAACCAATTTCTGATCATAGCGATTTGCGACAGCCGACGGATGGGCGTCCGGATTGGATATAAAAGTAAGTGGTTACGTCAACATCTGTTCCACTCGTCCTCTCAACTCAACCTCTAGGCTGTTGATCCTTCTCTTTCAACTAACATTCTCTCTCCTACCAACTACAAGGGATGGCCGGCATAGAATTGGATAGGAAAATTGTTCAATTCTATTTTATTTCTAAAATACCCTTTTTTTTAATATTTATTAATAAAATATAGTGAATAATTTTGAATATATTTTAAAACAAATTTAAATATTAATAAATAATCATTCATATATTAAAAAAATGTATTTAAAATTAGAGAATAAAATACAAATCTATAATATTATTAATATGAATTTTTGTTAATAATTAATAAATTTATAAAAAAATAAAAAGAATATTTGCTATAGTTATAATTTAGTGTGTAATATTAATTATTATAAAAATGCTTTTTATATGTGGCTTGGTGGTGGCTAAGGTTTGGCTCCAAGTGTTAGAGGTATGTTTGGGTTTAATTTAGGGGAATTTTTTTTGTGATTTGAACATGTCAATAGTGAAGGAAGTTTTAACAATTAGTTTTACTAGTGTTTAAAGTTACAAGATAGCTCAAATTAGATCTTTTAGAATTCAAGGGTTCAATCATTAGTTTCATTGCTATTATAGTGGTTTTTCGTTTAGAGATATTGCCAAGAAAGATGTCGATAGCAATTAAGATGTCCATAGCAATTCTTATTTGCTGTAAGATGTCTCGATGGTATCCATTCAATGGTGAAAAATGTTATTGATGAAGTAACACTTCTTACCGTCAATGCTTAGTGTGTTGATTTAATGGTTTTTACTCTCATCTAATTGATCTTCAGGATTGGATCTCAAGCACATCTAAAGTTTGAAAAAGGGTTATATTCATCTCATTAGATACTTCACTTAAATCTACATCAATATGTATCTAAAGTGAATTAGATAAATTAGATTGAATTTATTTAATAAAAGACATAAATACAATTGGATTCTTAAAATTAATGTAAAAAATAACAAAGACCTCATAAAAAACAAAATAAACTTGAGAAAACTTAATAGAAAAGGACAAATCTCCTCCAATATCATAACCAATTGTGACAAAAAGTAAATCCCACAATTCAATCCAATCATGCAATATGTTTCTCGTCTTTTCTTATATCCAAAATATCTTATAACTTACTCATTAATTTATATTAGTATGTATTTTTTTGGGGAAATAAGTGTTTTATGTACTTGGGAAATATGGTGTTGTCAATTTTATTTGAAATCTAAAACGAATTTTTTTTGTAATTTACTATGAGCCTTGACATACTTTTTTACTGATATAAGTATCACAAACACACATTATAAATATAAAACGTATTCAAATATGGTTTATTATATTGTTGATAATGAATAGGGCAAAAAACAAGGTATGGAAAAATTTCTCCTTTTCCATATATTTTCTTGCTGGAATGTTACAGTGTCTCCATCTTCTAAACATTTCTCCTTCTTCTAAACATTTGTACTCAAAGATTATACTCATTAGAACTCACAACTAACACTTAAACTAAAAAGTGAATGGTTACCCTAGTGACGATCACCTTGCAACATAATGGTCGTACCTCTATACCATTTATAATGCGAAATACAATAACTTTTAAGATTAAAAATATTATATGATCAAATAATATATTGTTATATTTTCTTAATATAATATATTACTTATATATCGTTATTGTTAGAAAATAATTAACTTATCGTTCATGATTATATTTAATTATATTACATTTTAATAATAATATAATTAAATATTCAAGTATTATTATGCTCTCATGATAATGTAAATATACAAACACATTTATAAGAAAAATCGTTAATTCTATATTTACTGTATTTAGTTTTATATGATTATGTTTAATATAATAAAGATAATTATTTTAAAAATAATAATGTGGTTCTGATTATAGTTGAATATGTATTATTATATTGATATTTTGTTATTATGTTTTATTATAATTGATTTTGGTTAATTGTGATTGACTATGATTATATCTAATCATATTTTAATATGTTTTATCATGAATAAATAGGTTTGATTAAGATTGACCATGATGGGATATGGTTGATCGTGTTTGGACATGGTTTCTTATGATTTATTATGTTATACTATGGCTTACTATTTTTATTTATGTTTAACAAAGGTTAAATATGCTTAATTTTAATTGACAATGTTTGACTATTGTTGACTTGGTTGTAACTATGGTTGACTTTAGCTAACCATGTTTGACTAGGTTAGTTATGGATGAACATGTTTGACTCACTAACCATATTTCACTATGGTTAATTATAGTTGACAACGGTTGCTCATCGATGACCATTGTTATGCACAGTTAAATAAGGGTTATGTTGGATTAAGATACATTCCTTAAAGGCTATGTTTTAAGTTTACTGGCTATGGTTGGCCATGGTTGATTATTGTCACATTCATCAAGAGTTATGCTGCATTAAGTTAAACTATTATTATCTCTGTTGTAATATTTTTCTTGGTTGACTTATGTCAGCTTTTCTAAATGGTTATATTACATTAGTACATACATCAATGGTTGTTTCACATTGAGTTTTCTCGAATTTGATTCAACACAGCTAACTATGGCTCACCATAATTGATTATGGTTGGTCACATTTAACTTCGGTTGATCCTGATTTATTATGGTTGTCTTTGGTTGAGTGTGTTTGGCTATAGTTTTCTATGGTTCATAGTAATTGATTATTATTTACCATAGTAAACCATGTAGACTTTATTTGACTGTGATTGACTATTGTTTGAACATGGTTTATGATGTTTGACTATGTTTCAATATTCAAACACACTAACGCATGAAGAGGATGTGAAACTAAAAGGTCTATAATATGTTTATATATATTGTGATGTTCGTTATAGTTGAGTTATGTCAACTTACTATGTTCCTTAATGGTTATGTCACATTACAACATTCACCTTGACTTTCTTATGTCAAAAATGTTATATCCATCATATTTTATGCTCCACAATGGTTATGTCACATTACGATATTCATCTAAGATTAGTTATTTTGAATCATTGCATCCCTAAATGATTATGTTGCTTTATGATCTTCATCTTGCCTTACATATGTTAAATTGTTACATTCCTAATTGTCGTGTTTCAGTATGACATTCATCAAGGGTTATGTTACAATGATATATAATATGGAACTATGGAATTTATCTTGTTTCACTTATGTAAACACGCTACATTCCTTAATGTTTATGTTGCATTGTGTTGTTCATAAAGGATTTTGTTGCTTTACAACATTGAACGATGCCTTTATCATATATGTAATGTTCAAGAAATGTTATATTGGATGTGGCATTCATCAATGGTTATATCATAGAGTAAAATTCATATTGGCTAACTTTACGTCAAATTGATACCTTCTTCAATAGTTTTCTTGCATTATAACATTCATAAAGAGTATTGTTTTTTTTTATCGGTCCAAAAAATTTCATTAACTCAGAAAAATGATACATCTTATAGACCAGTTCATCCTTTCTCTCTCGACTTCACTCTAACTAAATTTTTTAGCCAGGAGAGTGTTACAAAAATAAAGAAGATGCTACCATGTTTCATATGAGATCCATAAGCAAAAAATCCAGATAATAAAAAAATATATATAACACCAAAAAACAACTAGCAGATGGCATTTAAAAAGGAGGATTTGGTGGTTGAGCAACACCTGGGCCCGCAGCGTGGCCATGAACTTTGTGCACATGGTAATCTATGTGAGCCAAACACAACTCTATTTCATCAAGCTGGTCATTAATTCCATGATGGATCTAACGCAAAGAGGTGAGACGTTCAAAATTTCACCTTGGATAAATTGGACATAATTGATATATGTTATGGTTTCATTGTGGTCCTCATACCGCTGTTCACACATAACATCCAAACTTTCCACAACATCCTGAAGTTGATGAGCAATCGAGGTGAGCTAGGGTGGTTACACCACCTAACCCAAAGAATGGGTGCGATCGTGGGTGACCTTGCACTCCTCATCCACACTCCCTTCTACTTCCTTTTTCCTTTCTCCAGTCGCACAGCTATGTCTAACACCCCACCAAGCATGACCGCTTTGGCGATTCATATTTTCAATGTAGTCACTGCACCAAGTATACAAATTGCGCGGGTCTCTCGAGTCAACCCTCCTAAATACTTACCACACTTCAAGCTCTTGGGAGGGTGGTCACCCACCCACCTCACACTGTAGCCACACCCGAAAACACCCCACCAATAATGGTTCTAGTTACCACAGTCTCCCATATTCCATTCAAAGGTATAGGACTAGGGCCTCCCAACTTCGCCACTATAGAACCCCCAAATGATGCTAGCCCTCAATGCAACATCCCTAAATAAGGGATATCCATATTTCCCATACTCGTAATGTTGGTAATTACTGTCAACCCACCAGATGAGCCTTGAATTATTGTCTTCCTTCAAAAGGGAGGAGTTAGCAGTATCATTTATGAAATAGGGCCATCGGAATCCACTTCTCCCGACACCTAAGGCCGATCTAACACTCAAAGAAGCGAAAACCAAGTACAAAAGTAGGGCCAAGAACTTGAACAAAAACCATACTAGAGCAGAAACAAGAGACAAATAATAACTGAGACCTTGGGGGAAACCTCTACTTACTGAAATTTCTAAACCAGCTCGAAAAGTACAACATTGGCCTGACTAAGTCACTCAGATTGTCCCTGCAATTTTCATGTTCTAGAATGTGGACCAACTTTGCAAATAGACCTTGCTCCTCACTCCTAGATCCCACACCATCCTATAGTTACCCTGAGCAATGAACTCCTTGTCTACATAACTCTTTCCACTAGAACAATGCAAGGTCAAGGCACCCAGACCAAAGGTTATGCATAGGGAACACGCATGTGCATTCTCAATCTCATTACAACCACACTCACCTACTCCCATACCATAACTATAGAAAATGCTTGAAACACTAACCATCATTCCTAATTAATGAAACATTTGTTTCTCGAGGTTTTGAGTCATTCGTCGCCACTTGGAATGGTCGTTGGAGGATACCTGTATACTAGTTATATTATTAATTACACCACCTAGGAGTCAAGTCCCATACCATCATTTCCCCCACTCCCATCAGGGTCTCATCAAGAATATTGTTACTTCCAATGAAAAAAAAAATTATGTGGAAAAATACATATGAATATTTTCAACTTATCTACAAACTAATTAATTTAATTGTGTCCATGAGTTAATACATCTAGATTTACATGATGTCTTTGTTAACATAATCTTATTAAACTGATAATATAATAACACATAATATTAGTTTCCCCCATCCTCGAGGGTTAGCTTAATTGGTCGAGTCCCCATCGTTAAAGCACCTTTGTTATTCATAGGTCACGAGTTAAATTCTTTCGATACTCTTGGGATCAAGCTCCATGGTTGAGCTAGCAAGAAGTGACCCATTTAGGTGGATATACCCAGTACATATAAATATATATAAATAAATAAATAAATATATATATATATATATATATATATATATATATATATATATATATATCTGTGTGTGTGTGTGTATGTATGTATGTATGTATGTATGTATGTAGCCCTAGGGGTAGCTCAATTGGAAATCACCTTGTAAATGAAATATTATGTTCAAATAGATTCTAGGTTCAAATCCCTCTACTTTATCTATGGGATGAATGTTAGGGGTGACATGGTTCAACTAGAGGTTATAGTGGTAGCAATTGGAATTGACTTCATGCCAAGCGAGCATGAAATATGCTGAGTTGTTGATTCCTCTAGTTACAAAGAAAATTATTACAAAATATTAGTATTTACAATTTAATATCTTATTTTTACTATTTAATAATATTTATTATAATTTTTATTTTGTGTAATAAATATATAAAAATTATAATATTATAAATGTGTGATATTTTAGAATATTAGTATTTTTATTTATATATACAAAAGATATAGACATGGATTTTCATTATTTAAAGCAAAAGATAACACTCTCATGGATATTGTCTTGCCACTTGCAAAACTAGGCCAATAATAAAGGCAAAGAGATTTTTTCACAATTATTAGTCTAGATTTTATGATAGAATTATATAAAACAAAGTATCTAGATATATATGGAAATATATCGATTAGCTTAGAACTAGAGTTCTTAACAAGGCTATCTTGCTTACTTAGATATAAAAAACTCAAAATATCCACATTGACCAATTATGATATGGAAGAGTCCACGTAAATGATTGTAGGTTCACCTTCCTCCTCATCACTAGTAGGTAAGTGAGTTGCAATTGCAAGACATGGATGTTGAGTATAATTTCTTGGTGTACCTCACTTATTTCAACTAGGACATACTCTCATTTGTAATAAATTCTATATATAAAGGTATAATTATATCATAAATATAAGCAACCTAATTTGATTTTGAAATAGTTATATTTTATAACAAAAGAAAACATAATTATATTATTATTTTTTATTAAAAATGAAATACTATGAACCATGTAATGCAACATAACCATTACAAAATATAATGCCTGTGGTACAACCTTTCATGAAACTTACAATGTGACAAACCATTAAGGAACATACTAATTTGACATCAAGTTAGCGAAATGAATGACACACTATGACATAATCTATAATGAATGTCACAATCCAAAAAAGATCTTCCATGAACTTTACAATGCAATAAAAGCCTTATGGATTGTTGCAAAGTGAAAAAATCCCTCAATGAATGTTAGGATAGGATAAAACCATTGAGGAAATCCCCAAGTTGATATAAGTCAACCAAGATGAACATCACTATAGATATAATCATATTATATCTCAATGCAACATAATCCACAATGAATGTTGTATTGCAACATAACAAATCAATATAACTATTAAGGGAGGTAGCAAGTCAATATAAGCCAATGAAAATACAAATCAAAATATATAAAACCATACTATAAGCCTTCTAGGTTAATAACCTCTTCATATCTCAATATGGTTGATGTGTGCTATTTTCGCTCAAATTTCTAATTATTGAATATAATACAATAATTAAAATATGAGAAGTTGAAAGAGAATTATTGGTGTGTTATTTATATATATATGAATGTTATAATAGACCTAAACTATTGAGGAAAGCACCAAGTTGATATGTAAATGAACCAAGATGAACATCACAATACATATAAACATATTATATCTCATTTGTAACATAACCCATAATGAATGTTATATTACAACATAACAAATCGATATAACCATTAAGGAATACATAAAGCAATAGAAGCCCATAAAAATGAATGTCATAATACATATGACCATATTACAAACCTTTTAGTTTAACAATCTATTCATATATAAATATCGTTCATATGTATCATTTCAGCTAAAATTTGTAGTAATTAAATATAATATAATAACTTAAATGTAATAAGTTGAAATGAAATTATTGGTATGGAATTAGTTTGATATGTCTATTTCTTTTGTGTGTGTAATTTATTATTCTTTTAATATATTATTATTTTAATAATTATGTGTATGTAACTAACTTTGGTTGACTTATGTTAACATCCTAAATCCTTAATGTTTTTTTTGTATTATTATTATCATTAAGGGTTTTGACGCTATGTGACACTCAAAATATGTTTTCTCACATTTTGTTATTCATGTTGGATTGTGATCTTCATCAAAGTTTATTCCACATTGTGACATTCATGTTGGCTCACCATATGTCAACTTGTTGTGTTCCTCAATGGTTTTTCTATAGTGCGATGTTCATCAATGGTTATGCCCCTTCTAATGAGAGAATAATTTTCCTCAATGGTTTTTTTGTAGTGCGACATTCATCAATGATTATGCCCCTTCTAATAGGAAAATATTATTCTATATTGGTAATGCACTCCAAAAGTTTCAAATCATCTTCACAAGCTAATTAGTTTGAATTTATCAATAATTTACTTTCAAATCTAAATCAATCTGATTTTTAGCCACAAGTTAAATTGTAACACAAGATTTAAAAATCTAATAAAATATACATTTTTTTTTCAAATATTTATAATAATTTATAATAAATATTTAATTTTGATGGTTCAATATTTATAATAATTTCTAAATATGATTACTATTAAATTTGTAAATATTCAATTTTGCTAGAACATTTTAATTACACAAATTGAATAATATCACACGTATTATAAAAATTATAAAAATACCCATTTTATCAAATTAAAACTTTCACACGTAGTATTATGACTAAATAATATTAAATATTTTTTTTAAATTATTAAACTAGCATTTTTATTTTTCTATATTTATAATATATTTAATAAATAATTTATATAAAAATCATACATTATACTTAATTTATACTTACTTCACCTTAAGGAAACCCTACTTACTTCATCTTATAGTCCTAAAAAAACAAAGAAAATGGAAGAGGTCATTAAAGTTTATCGTAAAAGGAAACAAAGAGAAAAAGAACCATAGGGAAGATAGGAGTAAAAATTTCCATAAATTTTTACAATGATGTTTAAAGATGAATTTTATTTATAAAATTATTCACTAAAATTTTATTATAAATTTTTAATTTTTAATTTAATATTATGAAAAATGTAAAATTTATTTAAATAAAATAATTTAATTAAAATTATCAATTTGAATGGTATATATAAAATGTTAAAACATTTAAAATTAAATTTGCCTTTTATATAAATTATATTACTTAATAAATAGAAAATATAAAATTGATTTACATAAAATAATCTATATGATATGTTTATCTATCAATTTTAAATAATATTTATATAATTTCATATTATTATATTTATTATTAATAAAATAAAAAAATTATCTCATTTATCAAAAAAAAAACTTTAAACTTTTAATCGAGAATAATTAAAAAAATCAGCGTAGCTAAGTGACCATCTAAAAATGATTTTAACAGGATATCCAGCAATGCATCTAACACAAAAGTTTTAGGAGGTACACTAGAATAGCTGGGTTCATGCTATGTCGCCATCAATACTGAATTTACTTTAATTTATAATCAAAATCGTTCGTGTGTTCGCAATCATATACATAGATATTATATAAGGAAGCTAAGGGACGTCGTAGTCGCTAGTGCCAAAGATGTTGCGAGTGAAATCCGCAACCACACCCCTTCACATATCTTTGATCTGAGATACATGTAGCAAAATAATTGTTGTTCACTCAAACCAATATTCATGGTTCCATAGTAAAGCCACTTATTAATTCAAATTATTAAAATGAGTGGATGTCTTACGTACAAAGTAGCATAGCATGAACAAAGTGTAAGAGTTTTTGTTATTTAACCAAATTTTGTGTACAGAAAGGACATGAAAAAATTTATAAACACAAAGGAGCTGAAAACGATTGATGCTTTAGTAACCATGCTCGACTTAATTTTATTGTAAATACCCACAAAAGCAAACGCATGTGAAGAAACTGCACCAACAGAAGATGAAAAGATGCGAGTAAGGGAACTCTTTCAAGAAACCATTTTTTTACAACACCAAAACCAGGCTTCGAAATTGCATTCACCTTGCAGGAAGGAAGCACAGGATGAAATAGAGTGTGAGGTTTGCCTTTTAACGGAGCGTTGACCCGTTTTACCATTTAAAACAACTAGCAACACAGTAACAGTCACATGGTCAGCATCCATGACGGAAGCGTTTCCGAAGTCGAGGTGAACAGACATTTTAGGGTATGTTTCGCCCACATCAATCCATTTGATTTTTCTCCATTTTGGATCATCTCGGCTGGCATAACGTTGGCCAAACCTACGCATTATTGGTCTTCTATGCTCAATTCTCCGTAACTTTCTGCTTCACCTCATCACCCTTTGCTCGCGTCTAAACCTAATACCATCTGTACTTATATAGAATTATAATATAGCTACAAGAATTTAGACACGAATATGCTTAATGGGATAGGCAGGGTTCTATGTGGGGATTTAGGAATTTCAAATTTTCAAATTATGAATGATTAAGATTGATAATTTGAGAATACTTTTCATCTTATACATGATCTAATAAACAATATAGAAAGTTTGCAAATGGGTTTTCATTTTTTTCATGACCTTAATCTATTAAAAATACTTTATGAATGGTAGATGTCAAGTAATTGTTCTACATTAAGGACATCAGGAAACTCATTTTGCATTACATTAAACACATATAAATACATTAAGTATCGGTTTAAGATATAAATATTATCTTAGCCATACAATTTAGTTTGGTGAGAGAATCTCTCAACCACACACCTAAATAGGAACTAAGATCTTATAGATCTAACAAACACATAAAGAAAGCTAATCACTCCATCACAAGGCAAGTAGGAATTATATTTTCCAAGTCCCCATACAATCCAGTTTATTGAGAGAATATCTCAACCAAACACCTAAATAGGACCTAAGCTCTCATAGATCTAACAAACACATAAAGAAAAGTAATCACTGCATCACAAGACAAGTAGGAATTATATTTTCCAAGTAGCCCATTTAAACATGGTGTTTACAAACATGACAAAAAATATGTAGACGTCCATATAAAGGAACAACCATCCACCAGAATGCATGGGTACCCAACCTCTACAACCGTAAGTCTACTAGGATGTCCTTCGTGTACATGGTTTAGTCAACCATTATATTTGCATGCATATACGTACATGTACATGTATCTTCTAGGCCACTAACACCATCAGGTTGCCTCTTAACCCTCTTAAAGGTGTAGTTGGCAAGTTGGATTCTCGAGTTCCACTTACCTCCCAAATCACGGAACAACGTTCCAAGTTGTTGCATAACCTTATGAGAACACCACTCCCACATCTTCAACAAATGAGGGATCCTTCCCTAGGTCCACAACTCCCAAACTATCTGAACAACTATCCATGCTGAGATTTTACTTGCACTTGGTTCCTTCTATAAATCCCTTCAAACTGCTAAATCAATTTTTTGACCTCTTTCTCTAATTTTAGAAGCTCATTGTTAGAATTAATGGAGATTAGGTGATTATTGTTACGTAGATACGATTGTGCTTTTGTTGGTCATTCAGTTCCCATCATTCAGGGATTTGATTTACTATCCCTAACAAAGTGTATCTATTTATTATTGGAGCTTAATGTCAAGCCTAAGTGGCGTATTTGCTTGTAGGAGCTCCTGGTAATCCGCACCTATGAGCTCTTCTTCTGTTGTTTTCCAATTCATGTCTTCCATGTGCAACTGTTAACATGGTATCAATGCACAAGACAGGGAATCCTGTAATCTGAGCAAGGGCACAACTACTGTGGAGTCGTCACGAGTATTCTAGGGGCAAGCATGAAGTCTGCACTGTGATACTTCCCGCATTCGTTTTTTTTGCGGCCCGTCATGAGTCCTTGGTTGACCGGCACGAATTCGATCTGTACAGCTGTGACTCTTCATGACGGTCAAAGTAACATAGTGCGACGACTGTTTGGTGGCTTGGAAGCTGCCAGTTGGACCTGCATCGAGGAGAAGGAGGCGTGATTGCTGCTGGAGGCTAATCAAGGCTGCGTGGAGGCATTCGAAGGGTGAGTGCTGGGAGCTGTGTGTTTTTTTTCTTTCTTCTCAACAAAACACTACATTTGAGTTGGTTGGTGCTCTGCCGTTTGCGCAGAGGAAGTCTATTGACCGAGAGAAGCTCGGTGACTATGGCAGCATCGAGTGATTCAGGTTGCATGGTGGAAAGAAACTAGAGGGAGCGTAAGGATTCAGATCTATAGCATGAGAACTGAATGCCATAGCGTGAGAGTGAAGATCTGCAGCATGAGAGAGTGAAGATCCGCTATGTAGGAGGCACTGCGATTGCAACGAAAATCAAAATTGTAAAGAGTTCGCTTGTTAAGGAGGCTTCTAGCGAAGTCAGTGAGGAAGTGGAGAGTAGCCACAGGTGTGGAGTGTGGTCTCTCTGGAGCGCGCATAGAGTGAATAAAGAGTGCTTACAAAAGTGGTGTTTATTTGTTGCCTCCCCGAGGTGATGCTGGTTTGCTACATAGTATCAAAAGCTCTCAACATTTGGTCTTAAGCTCTCAACACTTGCCCACATCGTATCATAGCTCTCAACATTTGGTTTGTTGTTCCTCCTCCTCCCCACTATGGTGCAGAAATAATCATTGCTCGGACAATTTTTTTTTTTTAAGTGAAGTTTTTTTTTCTAAGCTTTAATTAAAAAAAAAATTGGAATTCTTTTTTGATTAAAGGGATTATTATCACATATTGAGGGGGAAGTTTTTTATTTTTTAAAAGGAGATCTAGGTTTCTTTAAATTATTGAAGATTTTATTCATTCAAGATGAATAATCAAATTGTTGAAGCTTATCTCAATGAGACTAATAAGCTTGATGGTTCCAGTTACACTAATTGGAAGTTTAAGCTTGAGACTTTGCTTGAGGGACAGAATGCCTATGGCATTGCCACCAGTGATGAGGTCAAGCCAAATACTGCAACTGGTGGATCGAATACAACAACTCAAGGTTGGGAGAAAAGGGAGATGAAGGCGAAGGTTCTTCTTAAGTTATCAGTCAAAGATTGCATCATCCCTCACATTAGGGATTTCAAGACAGTGAATGACATCTAGATGATTCTCAAAGAGATGTACGAGATCAAGAACACCAGTCAAAATTTGTACCTCAGGAAGAAGATTCTCTCAATCAAGATGGAGTAGAATGAGTCTGTTTCTTCATTCATATCCTGGTTAAAGGAAGTTAAAGATAAACTAACTAGTAATTGTCAGACCATGGCGAATGATGATCTGGTGACAATTACCATGAACGGCATGATGGATGATTATCAGATGTTTATAACGGGATTGAATGCAAGAGAAAATCCTCCAGGATTTGAAGAGCTCACTGGGATTTTGCTACAAGAAGAGGAAAGGAGGTTGTCTCTCAAACCTCAAAATCCAGATCTTGCATTGATGACCAAGTTCAAGCCGAAGGGGAAAGCAATGGTTGATCACAGGAAAGGCAACGCATCAAGAAAAAGGACACCACAAGGTATGACCTCGCATAAACATGACTCTGCTCCTAAATTCTTTTATTGTGGTAAGATAGGCCATATTGCTAAATTTTTCCATAAGAAAAAGGTAGATGGGGAGAGGTACAAGCATAGAAGACTTACAAGTCATTTGGCTGATGTAGATGCAGATCAGAATCAAGATGTCAGATTGTTTATGGCTGAGGCTAAGACTGCTTTAGTTATTGAGGAGGATGAATCATATATTTAGTTCATAGATTTTGGAGCCTCCTCACACATGACAAGTAAAAAGCAATGGTTTAGAAATTTTAGAGAATCAACACTGGAGTAAAAGTATACATTGGGGATAATAGAGGGTACGAGATCAAGGGACATGGAGATGTCCTTGTTACTCTACCTGATGGAAAGATCAGGAATATATCTAATGTATGGTATCTTCTTGGTATTAAGAAGAACCTGATTTCTGTATCAAAGATTATAGATCAGGATCTCAAGGTAGAATTCTTTAAATCTCATTATATTATTAAAGAATTGTTGGACCAGATGAAGCATATTGCTACATGTATTCTTGTAGGAGGACTCTACAAACTGGATGTGAAGAGTACGCCACAACAAGCATTGATGTCATTAGATAATTCTACTAAAAATTTGTGGCATCAGCGACTTGGGCACATCAATTTTAGTGACCTTGTTTTGTTGCAGAACAAAGGTATGGTAGATGGTCTTCCTGTTTTGAAAAAGTTGCATATTGATTGTGAAGCATGTGCATTCGGTAAACAACATAGAGATGAATTTCCTGCTGTTAAAGATAGGAAACAGAGGGATATACTCGAACTTGTACACACTAATTTATGTGGCCCTATGCAGACAAGATCGTTAGGTGGGGCCTACTACTTTTTAATATTTTTTTTATGATTGTACAAGATTAACATGGGTGTATTTTCTTAGACAGAAGATTCATGCCTTTGAGTATTTCAAGCAGTTCAAGAACATGATCGAGAAGCAGACAGGAAAGTTCATCAAGATTCTTTGATTAGATCAAGGCGGAGAATTCAAGAAAGGGGATTTCAACAAATACTGTAAAGAGCATGGGATAGGGAAGCAGTTTACAACACCTTACACTCCTCAGCAGAATGGAGTAGCTGACAGGAAAAACAGAACACTAGTGGAGTGTGCTCACAATATGTTGAAAGGTAAGAATATAACTAATGGTTTTTGGGTAGAAGCTGTCAATACTTTAGTGTATTTGAAGAATAGGAGTCCCACTAAAACTCTTGATTATAAAACTCATTTTGAAGCATTGTTTGGCTTCAAGCCTGCAATAAGTCATCTTAGAGTATTTGGTTGTAAATCTTTTGTGAATGTTCCCAAAGAGAAAAGGAAGAAGTTAGATTCAAAGGTCGTTAAATGTACCTTCATTGGATACTGCAGTGAGTATAAGACTTATAAAATGTTCGATCCTTCTACTCACAAGGTGTTTGTTAGTAGAGACGTAATATTTCATGAACAGGTTGATGATGGAAATCCTGTTCAAGATAATGAAGAATGGCATGTACCCTTACTTTCAAATGAGGATATTGAAATAGGAATCATTCAACAATAGCAGCAGCAGGATAAAATTAAGTTCTGTCCACAAAGAGAAGAACAAAGAAGAATAGTTGGACCCCCACCGCTTAGGAGATCTAGCAGGCTGAAACAGTTACCAGCTCGACATATGATTGTGTACTCATGACTGATATGTTACACATTGCAGAACCTTCTATTTTTTATGAAGCTAGTAAGAGTTCTAAATGGAAGGAAGCAATGAAGGAGGAATATGAATCTACTATTAAGAACAATACTTGTATCTAGTAAAGCTTCCTCATGGTAAACAACCCATAGGTTACATATTGTTATTTAAGTTGAAATTTAAAGCAGATGGGTCTATTGATAAGCATAAAGCAAGGTTGGTTGCAAAGGGGTATTCCCAGAAAGAAGGTATTGATTTTGAGGAAACATTTTCCCCTGTTGCAAAATTAAATACTATTAGAATGATTATTGCATTAGCTACTAAGTATGATTGGAAAAAACATCAATTAGATGTTACATCTGCTTTCTTAAATGGTGATTTAAAAGAAGAAGTATACTTAATGCAGCCTGAGGGGTTTGTTAAGAATGGATAAGAGAACTTAGTATGTAGATTAAAGAAAGATTTATATGGTTTGAAGCGGGCTCCTAGATCTTGGTACGAAAAAATTGATTCATTTTTCGTCATGCATGGTTATAAACGGAGCAAAAATGATCCTAATTTGTATATTGTGTTTAATGATGAGGAGCAGATAGTGTTGATTTCTTTATATGTAGATGATCTGATCATGACAGGGAGTGTAGACAATCTCATTGAAGAAATCAAGTAGTAGTTATCATTGAAATTTGAGATGAAGGACCTTGGAGAAATGCATTATTTTTTGGGTCTAGAAGTTTGGAGAGATTCAAGCCAAACTTTCTTGTCTCAGGGTAAGTATGCTAAGAGTTTGTTGACGAAATTTAAAATGGATGAGTGCAAGGCTACATTTGTGTCTTTACAGCAGAACAGCAAACTTCAGGTGGATGATGGTTCGAAATATGCAGATGTAACATTGTACAGACAGTTGGTTGGTAGTCTTATCTACTTGACTACAATGAGACTAGATCTAGCTTATGCAGTGAGTGTTTTGAGTCAGTTCATGACTCGACCTCATGAGAACCATTGGATTGCAGCGAAAGGAGCATTGAGGTATCTGCAAGCAACTTCAGACTTTGGTATTTTGTACTCTAACTCATTTGATGTTAGCTTGACAAGTTATACAAACACTTATTGGGCAGGAAATTTAGATGATAGAAGATCAATTACAGATTACGACTTCAGCATTAGGTCTGGGGTCATCTCTTGGTGTAGCAAGAAGTAGCATAATGTAGCCTTATCCTCAACAGAAGCATAATATCAAGCTATGTGTGCAGCAATATGTGAGGTAGTTTGGTTGTGCAGACTTCTCCAAGATGTAGGAGAAGAACAAACAACAACTACGGTTATCAATTGCAATAATCAAAGTTCCATCAAACTGGCCTACAATGCTGTGTTTCATAAAAACACTAAGCACATAGACACTCAATTTCATTTTGTCAGGGAGAATGTGCAATCCAAAGAGATTTGTGTTGAATATTGTAATTCTTGTGATAATATGGCTAATATATTTACTAAGCCTCTGGGAAGACTGAAGTTTGAGTTGTTCAGGGACACATTAGGTGTGTTTAATAACCCATTCTCCATTAAGGGGGAGTGTTAGAATTAATGGAGAATAGGTGATTATTGTTACGTAGTTATATTTGTGCTTTTGTTGGTCATTCAGTTCCTATCATTGGATTTGATTTACTATCCATAACAAAGTGTATCTATTTATTATTGGAGTTTAATGTGAAGCCTAAGTGGCGTATTTTCTTGTAGGAGCTCCTGGTGATCCGCACCTGTGAGCTCCTCTTATCTTGTTTGCCAATTCATGTCTTCCATGTGCAACTGTTGACACTCATCATCAATTAATTTACAAAACAAAAATAATACTTATATACAACATATATATCCGACATAACAACAACACTTAATCTGTCCAAATTTTTGACATAAATCACCAACAACCTATCCAAATTTCTGCCATAAGTCACCAACAACATGATTCTACTTTAGATTTAAGCCAATCTACCTTTTTGGCAATCATATTTTCCAGTGGAAACAACATTTAAATTAAACTTCATAGGAATACACTAGCCTTTCTTCATTATTCCTCCTATGATCTTCATCATTTCCGATAGACCTCTACAATAATCATCAAGGAAGCGTTAAAATAATGGGAATTGTCCTTTCCTTCTATTACAAAAGGTTACCATGCACTATCAAGACGAGGAGAAGCATAAATCAGACCATGATTATTGTCTTCCCTTGGCGGTCCACTAAATATTCCACTTTATATGTACAAACAAATCAAAATAGCCACAAGTAGCTTCTACAAAAAAGAGTGAGTGCGTACAGGAGGTCTCGTAACAGTTTATGCAGGAAGGCTTTCGGGTAAAAGGTAAAAGTGTTGTTGCATTGAAGAAGAATTTCAGCAACAAAATATATAATAAACCAGAAGAACCTAGATGGAGAAGTTTGCAATGCCTAAAAAAGTTAAAATGATGAGTGCAACAACTTTCAAAGAAAAGACCAACCCATCTGACTCAACCTCCTCAAATTCACAATGTTCCCTGTTTTGCAGCATAACAACTCTATAGAAAATCAATTAGCAAACAAGGTTACATCATGGAGAAGTTTGCTACGCCTAAAAATGTTAAAATGATAAGTGCAACAACTTTCAAAGAAAAGACCAACCCTTTACCCTTGAGGAAGCCACTTGGGAGATGGAGAACAAAATGGAGACTTTTCTAGCACTATTATAGAAGGAAGGTAGTGGAAAATGAACATCGAGGATGGTGTTTAATAAAAGGGCTAGAAGACGTAACACCCCTTCATTTTCTATGTTAATAGATTATTGTCTTTAGACATGAACTATACATTTTTTTATTTAACTAAATGACTAGGGAAGCTATATCATATTTTTTAATGATGTAATCAATGGCAATCTTTGTCATGTGATTAATAGATTATTATTAATAAATAAAATGTTGGAAATTACTCATAAAACAAACACTGGACCTAGAATATTCTTTCCATGTTGGAAACAATATTGGTGGTTAAAGTCAACATAAATCTTCCCTAAATATCTCCTAGAATTCCCTAGGAGAAAATATACAAGATTTAATATGATGGGAGAGAAACACCATACTGAATCACTTGTTTGGAGAATGATGTTATGCCTAAGTGAAATAAAGCATTTCGGGAGGAAAAGGCGGGCTTTAAAGAAAAAGGTAAGTGTTATGAAACCAGCTCACAAAAAGATAGGAAAGAGAGATCCACGCCTTAGAATTCAGCCTCTTCGAGGGGGCAACCTCCTTTACATTACATGAATGAACAATTCTTGGATGATACAAATGAAAAGACCTCCTTTCTATATATAGGAGTCTAAGGGGTTATAACATAATCAGAGCCGACATAACAATAATAATGTAAGGGCATAATAATAACAATAGTGGGCTTCTATGGGGCACAATAGTAACAATATGGGCACTACATGGGTACATCAATATAATAAGTGGGTTATACTAATAATAATAAGGGGTTACACTAGTAGTATAGGGGCCTAACATGCCCCTCTCCTTCAAAAAGCGTTGTCCTCAACGCTTGAGTAGTTCTTGATGCTTCTATATAAAATTCTTGTCCTCCCATGTGGAATATTCAGTGGGTAAGTTCTTCCACTTGATGAGATACTCTGAAATTGATCGATTTCGTAGCTGTCGGGTTCTTGTTTCTGTGACTGCTCCAAGTTCCAATATGATTTTTCCTTCCTCTTCAATTTCTGGCAATATTGCTTGAATTGGGATCTTTTGCAACTTTTGAATAAGTGGCCATACTTCTTCGTTCTTCTTCCATTCATCCGTTGCTTCGTTTATCCAATTTGGTTGGATAATATAAATAGCACAAAACAATGCTTCCACATCCTCATCCTTGAAGCGTCTTCCCATTCGGTAAGATCGCCATTTTTTAAGTGCATGTAGTATTGCCAACATTTTCTTCTCATAAATAGCTTGCTTGAGATGTAGCAGTAAAAATACCCAATCACTTACATCAAGACATTTTTCACTACGATGTTGATCTACCTGTTGTTTCATTTGATTTTGCACCGAAGTGGCGTTATCCTTTAAAAGTTGGAGAACTTGCTGTTGATGCTCGATATGATCTTTCTCTGCTTGAACCTTTTTCTTCTTGATATGTCCTTCTATATTTTGAGGAGTGGTAATTTCTTCCAGTCCTTTACAAGATATGGTCGGATTCATTTCTTGATGCTCGATGTGATCTTTCACTTCTTGAACATTTTTCTTTTTGATGTGTCCTTCTATCTTGATAGTTTGAGGAGTGGTAATTTCCTCCATTGAATTACAAGATATGGTTGGATTCATTTCTTCTTTCTCGATGTGATCTTTCACTTCTTGCACCTTTTTCTTCTTGATATGTCCTTCTATCTTGAGAGTTTGAGGAGTGGTAATTCTTGCCAATGCTTTACAAGATATGGTCTGATTCATTTCTTCTTTCTCTAGGGTGGTGTCCTGACGTATATCCTCTTCTTTTGATGTTTCTTGATCCTTTTCTTCCTCCTCTTCATATTCTATGTAAAATAATTTCTTCTCAGCACATCTATGACCTTTAGTGCATTTGCTATCACAATTGTAACAAAGCCCTTTTTCTCTTTTTTCTTCCAATTGTTGTGGTGTAACCCTTGTAGGTTGTGGAAGGCTGGGAGAAACAACACTTCCATCTTTATAGTTGTGAGGGGTATGCTTCCTGGTTTCCATAATTTTGCTTTCCATTATGTCACAAAGCCCTTTTACTCTTTCCAATTGTTGTGGTGTTGCTCTAAAGAAGGTGTTGCTCTTTGTATCCTCATAATGTGCTATCATTTCCTCCGTGAAAATTGACCACGTAACAAGTTTTTTACGAGAACAAAGCCCTTTGTACCATAAAAATTGATCTGGTTCTAAATATGAAGATGCAATACATACCTTTTGTAACAGTTGTACACCATGTATATCAAAATATTGCTCCATCTGAAGTATCCAATTTACCGGATCCTTGCCATCAAACTTCCTCATCTTGCTTTTTCTTGATTTTAGGAGCTCTACCTTGAAACGACTGTAACTCTGTACTTTCGGATATTTAAGTTCTGAAATTGTGACCTGTAGTATCCCTCTGTGTCCTCTTTCCAATGCCACAAGTCTGATCCAAATTGGATTCTCCAAGAAAGAGTTATGCAAAATCTCTCGCAGTGACCTTCTTACGAAATTTCAATCCGATGCTCAGAAAGAAAGTTATGACGATTTTCCCAGGTCACCTGTTTTGAGTGTAATTCAGGAGTCTGCAAAAAGACCAACTTCCTGAGATCATATCTTCGAAAATATCGCGCGAAAAGATCTGAAATTCGGACCCAAGGTTCAGCGCGATTTCTTCTCAAATGGGTTTTTTTTGCGACTTTTGAAACGTCACAGAAAAAACGTTATAGCGAAAATGCCACGATGACCTGTTTGGAGCAGCGAAACCCTAGAATCCAAAGCTCTGATACCAAATGTTATGAAACCAGCTCACAAAAAGATAGGAAAGAGAGATCCACGCCTTAGAATTCAGCCTCTTCGAGGGGGCAACCTCCTTTACATTACATGAATGAACAATTCTTGGATGATACAAATGAAAAGACCTCCTTTCTATATATAGGAGTCTAAGGGGTTATAACATAATCAGAGCCGACATAACAATAATAATGTAAGGGCATAATAATAACAATAGTGGGCTTCTATGGGGCACAATAGTAACAATATGGGCACTACATGGGTACATCAATATAATAAGTGGGTTATACTAATAATAATAAGGGGTTACACTAGTAGTATAGGGGCCTAACAGTAAGAGACTTTTTCAAAAAAAACACAAAAGGCCTAGGAAAAAAGGGTTGGAAGACCCAAAAGTAGGACGCTGCTAAAATATGTTGGGAAGGAAACCTATAAAGGAAACCATTAAGGAATCAATGGGGTGTTTGGTTCAATTGACAAGCATTTCTTAGCTTAGGGGGAATCGGTGAACTCAGTTCGTGGTCAGGAGGAACATGTTTTGAGTCCGAGTAATTTTCCATGCAGTAATAATGGTTAAGATTATAATTAGTTTCTCATGGAAGTTGTGATGCATGTTATTTGGTAACATTATTCAATATTTTGTACGATATAGAATTTTTTTTGTTGAGTAATATATTGTTGCACTAGTGATTATAAAAGGAAAAAAAAAGAATAGTATTAGGTATTTTTTATAAGAAGTAGATTTAGACTTTGTATGCAATATACGATTGCATGTGATGATGCGGTGTTGAATTGCATGAGTATATTGATGTGTTTCCTTGAAGTAATTCTGAACTAGGTACATTTATTTTGTGAGGAACAGGTCTGATGTAGGATTTAATACTTCTAGACTAGTAGAAAATTTAAAGGACAATGTAGTTATATTACTAAAGGTGGTAGAGAACATAAAAAATTATTTTAAAGCTTATTCCTTTACTTGCATCAGCATACAATTAACATATTCAAGAATATCTTTATTATTATGATTTTTTTCTTTAAATTTTTGTCTACATTGTTTCCCAAATATACAATGTTTGAAAAAACTTAAATTCAGATATTTTAAATTTGGAAGTAACTTGCAATCATTCAGTACGTAAAATCCCTTCTCACTAATACGACCCAATCATTGATGCCATAAATGAGTGGAATCATATACCTCCTTAGATACCACTATTGCTTCACTAGTCTGATTACTTCTCATGAGCTTGTAATGGTTCTATATTTTCGTATCCTTAATGACCACTAAAGCACCCTTGAAAAATTTCAACGTTAAACCTTGAACTGTGAACTTATAACCACTAGAATCCAATATTCCCATAGAAATTAGATTTTTCTTCAAATCAAGTACATGCCATACATTTGTTAATGTTCTCACAATACCATCAAACGTTTTAATTTTGGCACTCCCAACACCAAAGAGTTTACAAGAAATATTATTATCCATAAGGATAAATCTAGCATAAGAAACTTCATAGGTTGAAAACCTATACTTATGTAAACACATATGATGATAAATACTAGAATCTAATAGCTAATCTTCATAATATTTATGAACATCACAAATTATCAGCACTTCATCGATCATACCTGAACCCGATTCAATTAGATTTGCCTCCCTTTTTGAATTCGCCTTGGATTCTTATCTTTTCTAGCATTCTTTCTTGAGATGGCCTTTTTTTTTGTAGAACCAACATCTTGGTTTTCCCAATTTCCTTTTGACTTTAACCTAGAAGAACATTTTTTTTTGTCTCCTCTTTTTCTAGAGCAACCTCTTGCCACCATTTCTTCTGGCATCGAGGTTTCAACACATGATTTCCTTCTCACTTCTTCATATAACAGAGCTCCAACAAAAACATCAAACTCAAGGGTTTTTGTTGTGCTCATGTTGATGTAAGTTACAAAATGGGCGCAAGATTTAGGCATTGAACACATCAATGTAACTTACTTATATTCCTTATCAAGTTTGACATTTATGATGTTTGACTCGAAAACAAGCGTATTAAACACATTTGAATAAGTTGAAATTTTTGTACCTATTTTCATCTTCAAGTTGTATGATATATTCTTTTGGTTGATTCTATTAGTCAAGGACTTTCCCATGTACAGACCTTCCAAGTTGGCCCACAAGTTGGTTGTCCTAATTTCTCTGATGATGATAAATAAAACATCATAATTGAGACACAGCCGAATTGTACTGAGGTATTTGGCATCCAATTCCTCCCATTCATCATCGGTCTTTGTTACATGCTTGTTAATCCTACCACCTAACTCCTTATGCAACCCATATTGTACTAGTAAATACCGAGTTTTTAAAATCCACAACTCAAGATTGTTTTTCCCATTAAATTTTTCAGCTTCAAATTTTCTTTGGAAAATATTATTTATACATAAACGTCTCCCAAGAAAAATTTAAATGTATTCAACCCCATTTTTTATTAACAAAAAAAATGTCTAAAAAAATCTAGTTTTTAAAAAACTATTTGTTCTTCAAATAGTTCTCAAATCCTATTAAAATTTAGTTACTTGTTTCATAAATCCTACTCATTTTTAATTTAAAAAACATTTATTTCTTTCACAAAACCCCTGCTCTCAAAACAAACCCCAACAAAAGCTTTTTTTTAAGCTACCTTCAATATAAAAATGGTTCTTCTTTGAATATTCTTTTTTAGAATGGAACCCTCGGCTGAAAATTTTCTAACAGTACGTACAAAAAGAATTTGTTTGAGGGTTTTACTAGGGTTTTATAGTACAAAAATTCCTTTGATCAAGTTATAAATAGACCATTATGGTTTATACATGCACTATAAAAAAATGCTCTAGGTTATAAAAAATACACGACTTAGTAGAACTTGATATATTTCAATGTGCGACATCCTTCATGCAGTGAATCCTTAATGTTTTTTCTTCATTTAAAAAATGTTCCTTCACACATAGATTCATGGATCTCTTCTACAACAAGAAAATGGGGTTTTCTTTCATTTGGGTTATGACTTAATTTCTTTGAAAAAAACGCAACACTAGCTCATGGGAGTTTAGTTTTTCTTGTTTAAAAGTGGCATAGACTTGGCACCTTTTTTCTATAAAATTGTGGCTGAATTCCCCTTTGGAAAATCCTGTTGCCTCCACCAAACATTTTATACAAACTTGAAACAATGGCTATTTACTATGCCCGACTTGTCTCTCTTTGCGTTGGACACATATATATTTCCTAATGCATGCAAAATGGAACACCTCTATCTCTTCGTCTTCATACTCACCAATAATCTTCCTTATGCATGAAATTTCCTCTACGTGGCTTCTTTACAACACTCTCGGCTTTCTACAAAACATGATTTCCTACTAAGACAATTGTTGTTGAACTTACTTTCTTTAGACATGATGGCTAAAATAACAGCTACACAAAATGTGACCTTCTCTCCTTGGCTCCACAAGCTTCATACTCTAATACAACTTGGTGTTCAATCTATAAACAAATGAATTCATAAAGAAAATAGCACACAAAATTATTTGTTATGAAACTAGCTCACAAAAAGACAGAAAAGATAGATCATCCCCTTAGAAATAAGCCTCTTCAAGGGGGAAACCTCCTTTACATTACACAAATGAACAATGCTTGGATGATACAAATGACAAGACCTCCTTTCTATATATAGTAGCCAAAGTGGTCATAATGTAATCAGAGCCAACATAACAATAATAATGTAATGACAGAACAATAACAATAGTGGGCTTCTATGGGGCACAATAATAACAATATGGGGACTACATGGGCACAAAAATATCATAAGGATGTTGCACTAATAACAATAATGGGTTACACAAGTATTATAGGGACCTAACGTGCCCCTTTCCTTAAAAAAGTGTTGTCCTCAATGCTTGAGTAGTTTTGGATGCTTCTGTATAAAATTCTTGTCCTCCCATGTGGAATCTTCAGCGGGTAAGTTCTTCCACTTGATGAGATACTCTGAAATTGATTGATTTCATAGCTATTAGGTTCTTGTTTCTGTGACTGCTCCAGGTTCCAATATGATTTTTCCTTCCTCATCGAGTTCTGGCAATATTGTTTGAACTGGGATCTCCTGCAACTTTTGAATGAGTGCCCACACTTCTTCATCATTGTTCCATTAATCCTTTGCTTCTTTTATCCAATCTAGTTGGATAATAGAAATGGCACAAAAACATGCTTTCACATCCTCATCCTTTCTTAAGAGTGAATTTGCAACAACATTTTTCTCCCCTTTTTTATAGATGAGTTCAAATTCATAACCCAACATCTTTGTGACCCATTTTTTTTGTTCTTCTGAAGATAATATTCTTTCTAAAATGTATTTAAGACTATCATGATCCATTTTTACCTTTAGTGTCTTCCCATTAGATAAGGTCTGATGTTTGGAGGAAAACTTCCTTGAATCAAATGAATAGCATAATCATGATCACGAATAGGTGGGAGGCCTTTGGGAGTCTCAAATACCTTTGAATAATTGTCCAAGACCTTTTGGAAATCTGGAGAAATAGATGATTTCGATGTGGGAACCTCTAGAGAACATAATTGCGTAATTATGCCTCGTTGTTCTTTCTTTAGAAACTTTTTCATTCCATTAGAGCTGATTATCTTTCCTGGTTTCTGTACAATACCCCTTAATTCAACTTCCTTTCCTTCTGAAAAAAATTCATGAAAAGTTATTGAAAATTAAAAGCTATTGTACCCAAGGATTGTAGCCATTAGACTCCTAGTACAACATCAGCACCACCCATTGGAATGGAAAGCATTGGGCTATTCAATACATATTCTCCCATGGATAGCTTGATATTATGGCACTCCCTAGATCAATTTATGGTTCCTCGACTTGCAACTACCACTGACACTCTGGTGCTGGATATATGAAGTAATTCAATTCCTTGGCTATCTTACAATGAATAAAATTATGGGTACTACCCGTATCAATCAACACTATTACATTTTTCTTCTTGATATGTCCTTCTACCTTTATAGTTTGAGGAGTGGTAATTCTGGCCAATGCATTACAAGATATGGTCGGATTTATTTCTTCCTTCTCTGGGGTTGGTTCCTAGTGAGTATCCTTTTATTTTGACATTTCTTGATCCTTTTATTCCTGGTATTTCACTGCTTGAAACTTCTTCTTCTTGATCTGCCCTTCTATCTTGAGAGTTTTAGGAGTGGTAATTCCTGCCAATGCAGTACAAGATATGGTTGGATTCATTGGTTCTTTCTCTAGGGTTGGTTCCCAATGTATATCCTCCTTTTTTGACATTTCTTGATCTTTTTCTTCCTCCTCTTCACAATCAATGTAAAATAGTTTCTTCTCAGCACACTTATGACCTTTAATGTATTTGCTATCACAATTGTAACAAAGCCCTTTTGCTCTTTTTTCTTCCAATTGTTGTGGTGTCAACCTTGTATGTTTTGGAAGGCTAGGAGAAAAAACACTTCCATATTTATAGTTGTGAGGGGTACACTTCCTTGTTTCCATAATTTTTCTTTCCACTTTTCTTGCCAACCTGTATGCCTTCTCTAATGAATCAGGTTCCCAAAGGCGAACCTCATGTTGAATGTTATCCTTTAAAGTCCCTATGAAGACATCAATCCTCTACTTCTCTGGAATATTGTTTACCCTATTCAATTTTTGAAACTCCTCAATGTGCTCTGACATTGAACCCTTTTGTTTGAGATTTATCAATTGGCTAAAGAAGGTGTTTCTCTTTCTATCCTCATAATGTGCTATCATTTCCTTCGTGAAAATTGACCACGTCACAAGTGGTTTACGAGAACAAAGCTCTTCATACCATAAAAAAAGATTCACTTCTAAATATAAAGATGCAATACATACCTTTTATAACAGTTTCACCTCATGTAGATCAAAATATTGCTCCATCTGTAGTATCCAATCTACTAGATCCTTACCAACAAACTTCATCATATCGCTTTTTCTTGATTTTAGGAGCTCAATATTGAAATGATTGTAACTATGTAATTTCGAATCTCCAAGGTCTGAAGTTGCAAGTTTCAGTAGCCCTCTACGTCCTCTTTCCAATGCGAGTAGTTTGATCAAAATTGGATTCTCCAAGAAAGACTTATGCCCACTCTCCTAAGATGATCTTCTTATATACTTTTTCAATAGATCAAATTTGTACGAAGTGCCATGTGTTATTGTTTTGACCTTCGGACCTGAAAACAATGCACAAAAATGTACATTCCATCTTCTTTCTATAGCTTTGACTAAATTTCAATCTGATGCTCAGAGAGAAAGTTATTATGATTTTCCCTAGGTCACCTTTTTGGGATGTAATTTGGGAGCCTGCAAACACCATAAATGTCTTAGTCTGTATCTCTGAATATAACCAAAACAGATCTTAAATTTGGGCCCGAGCTTCAACACGATTTTGGCTCAAATGGGTTCTAATTTTAAAGTTTGAACCTTTGTAGAAAACAAATTATAGTGAAAATTCCACAATGACCTATTTGAGATGCCATTTTGGAGCTTGTAAAAACCCTAACTTCCTCAGATCATAGCTCCTAAAATATAGCAAGACAAGATCTAAAATTTGGACCCAAGGTTTAGAAAGATTTCGGTTCAAATGGGTTTTTTTTTTAGCTTCTGAAACATCGTATAAAAAAATTTATAGCAAAAATTCCACGATGACTTGTTTGGAGCAGTGAAACCCTAAAATCCAAAGCTCTGATACCAAATGTTATGAAACCAGCTCCAAAAAAGATAGAAAATATAGATCATCACCTTAGAAATAAGCCTCTTGGAGGGGGAAACCTCCTTTACATTACACAAATGAAAAATTCTTGGATGATACAAATGACAAGGCCACCTTTCTATATATAGGAGTCTAAGGGGTCATAATGTAATCAGAGCCGACATAACAATAATAATGTAAGGGCACAAAAATAACAATAGTGGGCTTCTACGGGCACAATAATAACAATATGGGGACTACATGGGCATAATAATATAATAAGGGGGTTGCACTAATAACAATAAGGGGTTACACTATATTACATGTTGTTTAGTTGCATCATAGCTACCAATTGGATTATGCTCTAGCAGAGCACGCCCCTGCTAGATCAAGCCCCTGTTACTGACTTGAACGTGCCTCGCCTTCAGCTCTCTGCCATGGCCCCTCTAGAAGCTTCACCGGAGTGGCAGCTGCTCAACAACCATTCTCATATCTGCTTAAGTCCTTACCTCCCCAAATTCCTCACCTAGCAATATCCAAGTTCGTGAAGAAGCTAGATGTTTTGCAGGAAGTCAATCTCCCTCCAGCTCTGCCTCGTATGGTTTCTCTTCCACTAGCAGAATGAGGACTCATTGGACAATTTACTGGGCTCTAGCCATCACCAAAAATAGTTCAAAGATGGGTTGAAAGGAATTGGTTTGATAAAATACAAGGCAAAATTTCCATTCGATTTTGTGGAAAAGGGTACTTCACCTTTCATTTTGAAATTAGAGACGACAAAAACTTGATATTCAAGAATAAGCCCTATTTCATGGATTCAAGAGGGCTATATCTCAACAAATAGACTCTGAATTTCGATCCCAAGTTGGATATTCCGAGCACTGTTCCTGTGTGGGTTCGGCTTCCACATCTCCCTCTCGACTTCTGGGGAGACAAATCGCTCTGAGATATTTGGAATGCTGTGGGCAGATACATTGACCGCAATGAACCAAAAGACAATATGCAGGCTTGTGCCTGCATATGCATAGAAGTAGATCTCGGAAAAGGACTTCCAGAGGCCATCAAGCTCAAGGTGGATGATTGGACCCATATTCAACAATTGGATTACGAACAGATTCCCTTCAAGTGCAAGGTATGTCACGAATATGGACATTTTACTAACTGCTGTACTAAATCAGTTGATGTAGAGAAAACTTCACAAGATGAACATTGGGAAACAGTTAAGAAAAAGAAAGCAGCCCCAAACCCTAAGTCAAAACCTGAAGCTGGCTCTGCTTGTAATCCTTGAATTCCATCCTCCTTGTCCCCCTCTAATTCCTCCCTTCCACTGCTAGACCAGCCCCATCCAACCACCTCCTTCACCCTCCAACCCTTTCCATATCCTTACTCCCCTAGAGGACAATCCCTCCCCCCGTGGCTCAAATCAATGCCCTTGAATCTCCTCTCCCTCTGATTATCTCCTCCACCCTCCCTCCTGATCCACCCTCATCTAGAATCACTAGAAGTAACTCAAAGGAGCATGGTGCAACCCTAGACACTCAAAAGAGAAATGGGCCAGGAAGGAAATCCGCCAAGCAGCAGAGAGATGAAAATACCCAGAAGGATATAGCCATGGGCACCCAGAACCCCATAGAGTCCTACATCTTGGGAAAAATCGACAAAGATACAACAAACAAGGAGTAGGGAGGGCGAGCAACTCTCCGTAACCCCCACATGAAATGATGAAAGTCCTCTCCTGGAATAGTAGGGGACTAGGGCACCCCTCCAAAATAACTGCCTTAAAAGATCTAATAAATCAAGAGAAACTAGGAGTTGTATTAATTCAAGAAACCAAGCAAGGGCAGTAAGAAATGAAAAAAATCATAGCATACCATAAACAGTACAAAGGCAGCGTTTTTGAATCAAGAGGAGCCTCTAGGGGAATCGCAATGCTTTGGGACCAAAACACTTGGAGTCTCACAGCAGAAACAATCAATCAACACTGGATAAAGACTGCTCTGGAGAGCACTACAAATAATCAAAGGATAGTCATTTATAATGTATACGCTCCAAACCATTATAGAGACAAGGAGCAATGCTAGGGCACTCTCAAAGAAAATATAGATGAAGAAGAAAATAATAACATTATTCTGGGGGGAGATCTAAACCTCATTTTGCACTCCAATGAGAAGCGAGGAGGCTGCTTCTCTTCAAATCCCTACAGAAACCAGGTGGAGACTATCATGCAGGATCGTGAACTTATTGATGTAGTCCCAAAAAACTGCAGATCCACTTGGAATAATTGTAGGCTAGGGAAAAACAATATTATGGAAAGGTTGGATAGAATCCTTGTGAATGTTTCACTTCTCTCCACTTTCTCTATAGCTTACGCCTTCATCCATCCCTTCACAGCTTCAAATCACTTACCCACATCTATGATTCTTGAAACCCATTGCTCATTGGGACCTATCCCCTTTAAGTACAGTCCTCTGTGGAATGATAACTCAATATTCAAAAGTATTATTCAAAGTAGTTGGCAACAGCACATAGAAGGATCGCCAAGATATATCTGGGAAAGAAAAATTAAAAGAGTCAAATATGCACTTAAAGGCTCGGCAAAAAACTGCTACATTGAGCTGGAAAAAGAGAAAGGAGAGACCAAAGCCAAATTGGAGGATTTCCATAGCAGAATTAAGGGGCGGATATCAGTAGGAAGATAAATATCATGAAGATAAACTTTACTGCTAGCTATATCATATCAATAGAGAAGAAGAGCAAAAATGGAGAATTAAGTCTAGGCAATTATGGCTAAAAGGAGACAAAAATTTGACTTTTTTACATAAGCAAACTACAGCTCAGAAAATTAGGAACATCATTACATCTATCATTGATAGAGAAGGCAACCTACAAACCAGCCAAGGTGCTATCAAGCAGGTAGCTTTAGATCATTATAGAGAACTTCTAACAGAAACTAAGGAAGAGGAAGACTATTCAAACCTGTTGCAATACCTTCCAAGTGGGGATCAACAAAGAAATCAATGACAACTTGATTAAGGAGATAGAAGAAGAAGAAATAAGAGGAGCCATCTACGCTCACCAACCAGATAAAGCTCCTGGACTAGATGGCTTTCCAATCTGCTTCTACAGAGCTCACTGGGGTATTATTAAAAAGGATCTTATCAAAATGATGAAATGGATCCAGCGTAAAGGGAAAATTGGAGGCTATACCAACTCCACCTACCTAGCCCTCATCCCCAAAGAGAATCGCCCCACGACCTTCTCTCGCTTCTAACCCATTTGTCTTTGCAACTCGTCATACAAAATCCTCACAAAAAACTTAGCTACTCATCCCAAACCTCTTCTTCCTTCGCTCATATCTGAAAACCAAGGTGGTTTTCTGGCCAACAGGCAAATCTCTAATTCAATCCTCCTTGTTCAAGAAACAATCCATTCCAGTCATTCCAGAAAAGAAAAAGGGTTCATCCTGAAGCTAGATTTGGCCAACACCTTTGATAGGGTAAGGCACTCCTTTCTTATCGTTGTCCTTAAGAAAATGGATTTTGCTAAGCCCCTCCTTGATCTCATCAAAGCCTATATCATGGGGCCTTAGATTTCCCCCCTTGTCAATGGTAGACCTGGACCTCCCTTTCAATCTTCGAGAGGGCTGAGACAAGGTTTCTCTCTCTCCCTTTATCTGTTTATCTTGATGGCAGAATCCTTCAACAAAGCTTTAGATTACAAGAGATGAACTGGTCTCATCAATGGCATAAAATTCAAGAACAGAGTCAAAAACATAAACCATTCAGAATTTGTGGATGACACTCTGTTAATAAGAGGGGCATCTATCACAATAGCTCATCGTTTCAAAACTCTTCTAGACAAATATATGAGTTACTCAGGAGGCATGATAAACCATTTAAAAAGTTGCATCTATGGTTGGCATGCAACAGCCCAAACCCTTCATAATATAGCCAACACTTTTGGGGTCCCTTACAAATTGAATTGGGAATGTTTTGCCTATCTGGGAATGCCTGTGAGCATTGGACCCTTAAAATCTGAAATCTAGGACACAATTATAGACAAAATGAAGAGGAAAGTGCAGCAATGGGGTTCTACATGGCTTAACCCGGCAGGCTGCCTTGTTCTCCTAAAATTAGGGCTCTCATCTCTTCCACTCTACCAATTCACTCTAATGCAGGCCCCAACCATATTCCATAATAAAATGGAAAGTATTATCTGCCATTTTCTCTGGAAAGGGGGGAAAAATGAAAAAAATAAGTTCAATCTTGTTAACTAGAAGCAAGTAATTCAAGGCAAGGATTGTGGAGGACTCAGAATGAGATCTCCCAAGCTCTCAAATTTGGCTTTTGGAGGCAAGATCGTGTGGAGACTAATCAGCGAGCAACGAGCATGGTGGAAAAGAGTTCTAGAAGTCAAATATCTAAGCTGCCTAATACAGCAGCTTTTGGACTGCGAAATACCCGCTAGAAACAGTTGAAAATTTTGGAAACTATGCAAAAAGTAATCCCCTTTTTGGCCCAAAACACTTCCAAAGTCCCCAAGGGAGGCAGTAGCATCAAAATTGGTGCAGAAAAAATTATAGGGAACCATTCTATCAACAGTCAACCAAGTACGGATAAAATCCTTCTCTTTCTTTACAATAAAGGAATTAATTATCTGGACCAAATCTCGCAATGAGACACCCACTCGCAGATATGGATGGGATGGACTTTTCCACCCATACCCTTAGATCTTAAGGAGAGATTTGACATTCTTCAAGCTCATCCCCACAGCATTGCCCCCATAAGAAAAAATGACATCGACAGTTTTTGATGAGATCCTACAGGCTCCAACTATACAATTCAAGCTGGCCACTAATACTTATGTAACAAAGAATATCCTCCTATTGCTTGGACTCATTGGAAAATTTTCTGGAAATCCGAGGCCATCCCCAAAATCAAATTCTTCATCTGGACCCTCTTGAAAGGGAAAATTCTAACTACTGATAATCTGCCAAAGAGAGGTATATCAGGACCTTTGCGATGCCCAAATTGTAAAGAAGAAGAAGAAACCATCCAACATCACTTTATCACTTGCCCTTTTGCAATTTCTTGCTAGAAAGGAATATTTCCCAATGACCATCTTCCATGGAATTCTGAAAACTCCACTAACGAGGTTCTGAATCTATGGAAGAAGAGTTACCCTTGGTAGCATAAGAAGAACAATATAGCCAAATGGGTTTGTGATGCCCTCCCCTATGCCCTTCTGTGGAAAATCTAGTTGGCAAGGAACCGTATGATCTTCCAAAACAAGGAAACCATCATAAGGCATCTCTGCAGCAAGGCAAAAAGTTTAACATTAGAAACCATTTCTACCAAAAATCTGAAGAAAATTGATGTCACTAGCCTCTGTGTTGAGGAAAGGGATTTTATTGGCTATTTGTTAGATAAAAGCAATAGCAATCAGATTGTAAGTAATTCCAGCATCCAGTCCAGCATCCCCAATCATAGTTGGAAAATAAGAAACAAAGAAGAAGAATTTTCAAGTTGGCTCCAAGGCAGCAATCTCCACTATCTCTTCCTTGATGGAGCTTTTAAATCCAACCCAGGAATAGCAAGTGCAGGCGGAGTCATATACAATCCCAATGGTAGCATTATTGCCACTTATGAATGGGGACTGGGCTCCTTATCTGACAACAAGGCAGAAGCTCTTGCCCTCTATCAAGGTCTAAATCAACTCCAAAAATTTGGAATTAGAAAAGCGCTGATTTTTGGAGACTCTGCCACAATCATCAGTCTCATGGTTTGCAATTGAAAGGCATCCAATATCTTCCTTCAGCAAACGATTAACAGGTGTCAAGCTCTAACCCGTCAAAACATGGAACTTAGATTTTTCCATGTGCTCCACTCTCTCAACAAAGAAGCTGACATTTGTGCCAACAGAGCTTGTTGCAAACCCAAAGGCAATCTTCTCTACAATAATACAGAATCCCATCATCATATCCCATAATATTTTCCCTCATCATGATCTGTGGTATTTCATCTGACCCTGTCCTCCGCATCATCTTCATGGGATTCTCTGACAAACATATGCATCTCTCTTCCTCCATCAAATCTTTGATTAAGATCTTCTCTCCTCCCATCAGTCCCGTCGCCCCTTCCGCTCTGCCCCGATTGACTCGATCCCTTCACTCTCGTGACTCCCTCCTTTCATCTCTCGTGATCCCGCACTCCCACTTCCGTGTTATAAATTCGAGAACCCCCCCCAATCCAGTTCTCAGTTTTATTCACTGGTTTTTTACATGATCCTCTGTTTTTGTTCCTCGATTCCCAGCTTGGCTAGGACCTCAGTCTCCACTATCTACCTAGCTTGTTATTGTTCTCTGCTTCTCCCTCGACTGCATTCCCCTCTACTCTCTGATCTGTGCTCTGTCCTCATCCCTTCTCCATGGCACCTTCCTTTTTTCTCCCTTTCTTCATCTCAGAAGGGTTATCCCCTCAATTCTTTTGCTCACTAGGACTATCTCCCTTTTAGTCCTTCTTCTTATTTATCTTCATCGACTAGAAAAAACTCCTTAAAAGTTCTAGGTCTTTCTCATCCCAAGCAGAGCACTAATACAGCTCCCAGGATCCACGATATGGCAAGAACTAAAGACTGCCTACATTGTGCTGATCTACAAGCGGAACTAGAACAAATCCGCGTGCATCAAAGACTTCTGGATGTCAAAATAGATTCCCATGCCAGACTAACCAATGAGAAATATGAAGCAGATATCAATCTATTACTACATAGAGTCTCCTCGCTCCAGGAATAGTTTAACGATCTGGCCAATAAATGCAGTCATGTCTAGGAATCAATCGAAATCCTGAAGTACATGATGGAGAAAAGTAATGCACCCAGCACCAGTTCTTCAAGTTTCAAGAATGCTGAAGTCGACAACAAACCAGAAGATTCAACAACATGCCTGATCAGCCATGTTAGCATAGATTAAAGATGTGTTGCAAATTTTGCTTACTTCTATCTCAGTTTGTTAGAATTTTTACTTACTCTTGTTTTCCAAAAGTCAGAAATGACAGAAGCAAAAGGGAATTTTGTCTTCCCAATCATCTCCTACCTTCGCCTTTGGGCTTAAAACTTTGCATCACAGGAGCTGAGTCTCCCAATCTTTTCTTGGAATACAAATAGCAACCGATTATGTGAAAAGAAAAACAATAAGGGGTTACACTAGTAGTATAGGGACCTAACATTATTCACAATAGTGCATAAGTTTTACCAGGTAAAACCCTAACAACCTAAGTAACCTAACACGTGGATTCGGGATTCATCAGATACAGGGATTCAAGTGTTGGATTCAGACACGTTGACCCCCCGGAATAGGACACGTTCGAATTCATTATATATATATATATATATATATATATATATATATATATATATATATATATATATATATATATATATATATATATATATATTTCTTACACAAATTATCATTAAGATACAAATTCATTGATTTCAAAGATAGATCTTCATCTAGATCTAAGTTTTATTGTTTACAAAGTAAGTTAGTAACATTATAACATGCATAGTACACACAAAATTCAACTACATGTCACATAAATGATAAATCAATGAATCATAAATTCTAAATTCATAAATGATAAATCATAATCCATATTGAATTCATCAATGATCCAATAGGAGAAAGACAATATAGTAAGATAAATACACTGACAGTTGTAGTTCTCCCATTAAGTCAACAAAATCAAAATGTTTTACATAAGTAGTGCAATGCCAATGGAAAATGGAAATAGAAAATACAAAAAAACTACAACTATACAAGCCTCAAGGCAGTAGGTAGCTTGTGACTCATGAGTCATCAATCCTCATAGTCATTATCAAAATCAACATCACTATCCTCATCATCATGGTCACCTTTGTTCTCCTCCACATCCTCATCCTCCCCTGTATCCAAAGTCGTCTCCACATTTGCTGTTGTGGAGGATGACCTCTATACATTATCAGCATCATCAAATCTAACAAGCTCTAGCACTCAATCATTGAGATCCATGTTGGCTAACGACAACTCAACACTGTTGTCCAAACCCATATCATCAAGAAAGACATCCCACATCTTTGTCTTTCCCTTCAACCACTCTTCCCTCTACTAGTAAATAAGAGGAAGGTTGGTGTGCACATACACCATTGTCTCTGCCCTGGACTGCTCAAGCCTTCACTTCTTCATAGTATACAAATTCCCATATGTGCTCAAATTCCTCTCGCAACAAGATGATGAAGTCACCTGAGAGAGGAGCCTCATGGCTAACTGCTGTAGAGGAGGGCTTGTTTCCCAATCATTTTCCCACCAAGAATAGGGCTTCTTAGCCCCTATCTCTACTCGCATCATATCCTGCAAATCGACCAGTGCCAGTGGAAAAATCTACAAAGACGTCCTCCACCTCATCAAGCAATTCTCTATCCTGAAAAGCCTATTTGAATGCATCCTTCCTCCCCTGTGATATTTCACCATCCATGAGAGGAGGGAATCTGTGGGAAGGTCCACCATTTAGCCACTCATGGTTGTAGTATTTTGGGTTCAACGAGTGAGCCAAACAATGTAAAGGTGTGAAATTCTTGTCCCATATGCTAACAAGAATGCCCTGTATAGTACCACAAAAGGCCTCTGGTGATTTCCCATACTCAGGGCACTCACTGTATAGAATAATTCTCCTCATAGACTCAATCATGGACTCCCGTCCCTCATAAACGTCTCCTAGGATCAGTTTATCTGTATTTTCAAATCCAAGCAAAGAAATGATAGGGTCCATGACCTGAATAATTAGATCTACCCTCTCCCACCAAGCATCATCTAGCATTGTGTCCTTCACTCTTTTAGAGGGTAGTTGATTTGTCTTTCTCCAAAAATACCAAAACTCTGAAATAACCATGGCCCCAAGAGCGGTCTTGACCTCCCTCAACCTCTTCAACATGCTGAATGAAGAGAAAAAACATGTATCTACAATCTTCAACAGTGATAGATTGTTGTGCTCCTTGTATATAGTGAGGACAATTGTATGGTTTTGTACAAAGTTACTGATATGTCATGCATCCTCAATAATGTTACCAATCCAAATCACATCAGAAGCAATGGATTTCCGTGCCAAGCTCAATAAATGGACAAGGCAAGGTGTCCAAAACACTTGTGGATATTTAGCATCCACAACCATGCCAGTGGCCTTGCAAACAGGTGCATTACCTGTAATGATTTTCACACAAGAATCAACACCTACATCTTCAATAACTTTAATAAACTACTCACTGATATATTGTGCACCCTTGTATTCTCCAAGTCTATCCGTTGCTTTCAACAAGGAAGACACCATGAAGTTGATGAGTGGGTGTCATGCTGGATCTGTCCATCCATTAGAAACAATGCTAACCCCAAATGCTGGCCATGATGCTTTAATAGGTTCAATCATCTTTTGCACCTATTTTTTTTCCTTCGTCAACAATGTGGTTCTAATATTCTCTGGACCTAGAGGAACATACCATGATGGAGCCCCATCAGTTAGAGCTCGACACATCTCAATAGATAAAGGTGAGCATGCAACATTAAAGGATATGAAGTTTTGATAGAAAAAAAAGGCAATGGTGAGATCAAGCTCTTCCTGTTTCTCCTTTTGAAAAATATTTCCCATTGGACCAAGTGAAATTTCATTTCTTTTCACTGCTTGTCCCCCACTAGAAATCTCAAATGGGAATTTGTTCCTTCCTTTCCTAAAAAATGGAAGGGGGTCATCATCCTTGTTTTTTTTCTTAATTTTGCGACCACATTTTCCATACCAACAATGAACTCTCTTTCCATTTCTTTCCTCTTTGGTAACGGATCTTGTGTACAATCTCCAACTCCATAACCTGGTAAAACCAACAAATGGCCTTTCACACGGTAATATGTGCTTGTGAAAGTACTGTGGCGAAATTTTCATCTCCAATTCACATTGCCTCCTCCCTTCACCTTGCTGCTTGGCCCATCCTCTCTTGTGACATATTTCCACAAGGGATATCTCTCAATGTTACCTTTAGGAGGAAGTCTTCCCTCAATATTACTTGCAGTAGACTCTGATGAAAATGGGGGAGAAGGGGAATCTCCGATGGGGAAATTCTTCCCCTTCCTTTTCCCCCTACCTGTTGCCCTTGATTGAGCCATGAATACTGTAAAAGATAAACAAAACATGCACAAATTTGTAAAAGAAATGCATATACAAACTGTTGTAATACAAATGCAAAAACAATAGAGAGGAAAGGCATTTACCTGTTGCTTGAATCTCATTGAAAACTCTCCAAACCCTTGGCTCCTTGCTCCAAACTCCTCACAGCAAACCCACAGCTCACCTATTGCAAAATAAATGACAATTAATTATGCAAATAAGAGGAATTTTTTTCCCCTTTATGGCCACGCAGGTCCTAGCTTGGTGGATTCATCTTCAGATTTCGTGACACGATGTGCCTGATCAGGAAATGATCCGGATTCGATCCTGTCCCAATCGGACATGATGCATTACAAAATCCAGACATGATTTAGATCGGGTCGTATCATATTCGATAGATTCAGACATGTGGCCCTCTAAGAGCGAATCCAATTTCAGAGCTGATAACTCGTTAAGTAAACATCTCTGAGAAAAGACATTAGGTTGTATTCTTCTGGAGAATTATTGATTCAAGCTTATTATACAACTTTCTCATCTCTCAAAACACATATAAAGTATGAAGTACGATTAGTTACAATAGATTTAATAACTATATTTTAATTCATGAAACTAAATAACCTTACTTAAGTAAACTTAAATTTACATTTACATATTATTTTATTTTTTAAAATATATTTCTTGAATTATGTATCTACAATTAAATACCACCAAATATAAAAATAGAAAAACCATATGTATTTCAATATCTAATCATATTTATAAAACTAAAAATGGTTCAAAATAAAAATAAATTTTCTTCTTGCATATACAAATTACCATAGAAATTTCCATATTGATTTGAATGTTTAAATGTTTGATTGAAACCATTGAAGCGTAGTGTCCCAAGCTTATTTTCATATTTAAGAATAAAATGTTGACATGTAAATATTGAACTAGGGGTTTTATGGGGAAGGGAGACGTTTGAAACGATTTCAAGGTAATATGATTTATCTATTATCTTGTGTATATCAAAATTAAGCATAAAGAAATTGAAACTATTGAAGCATAGTGTCTCAAGCTTATTTTCATATTTAAGAATAAAATGTTGACTTGTAAAGATTTAACTGGAGATTTTATGGTGAAGGGAGACTTTGAACCGATTTCAAGATAATATGATTGATCTAGTATCATGTTTATATCAAAATTATTAATAAAGAAATATATATAACAATAGTATTCAAATAGTCCAAGTAGTATTCCAAATAGTCCAAAATGGATATTGTTTGGCATTTCTCAATATCATTTCAAAACATGAAATATATTAAAAATTATTATTAGTTTATATCATTATTAAAATTCCACAAAATACATAACTATATAATACCTAAAATATTTTGGGTTAAAATTGTATTAAAATAATTTATAAGTTCCTTTACATAAAATATACTTTTATGAAAATATAAAACCTATGCATCGATGTAAAAGGAGAGGTGTCTATCTAATAAGAAATAGACTAAATGAAGTGGTCTATGTCTTGAGGATGGGCTACCCATTCTTTTTTAGTAAGGGTGTTTAAGAATTAAGATCAAACCATAATTTAAAAAGGTATGAGTTAGGATATATATTAAGAGTATAAGTTAGAATAGAAAGAAGAAGAAACTATACATTTTATATATAATATATTTTATACGAAGAAATAAATATAAATATAGGATAAAATTACAAAGGTTTTATTAGGTTTTAAAATTATAAAAAAATAAAATGGTAATAGGTTTTCTAGGATGGTTATTTTTTGTCTTAGAGGATAATTTGAAATGAGTTTCGCATGGAGTTTGGTGATAGCTTCTAATAATCAAGTTAAGAATATGATCTATCTCAAGGTAATTTTTGGCTTAGACAAGTAACAAGTTAAGCATACGATCTATATCAAAGTTTTTCTTTGGCTTAGACAAGTAACATTGAAATGATTATAAGTGTTGGGCACTCTAAACCCACTTTTGTTCATCTTTGAAAATTGATACAATCCTAAGGATCCCCTTCTCAATTCAATCATTAATCAAATAAGATATATTCTCTTTCAATTCTCTAGTTTTCAATGCTTTCATGTCTCAAGGAATAATAACAAGAAGGCTCATGCAATGTCAAACCTAACAATAAGGTTATTATAGGGATGATTTTAAATTAATGATCAAATTTCATTCTCTTATATTATGTGACTCCCCTTTTGTCCCCCAAAGATTAAGTTAGGGTTTGGCCCTTCCCAACCACTCGATGTAAAAGAGAATATAGTGATTATCTAGAAGGGGATTTACATGTATTCAGTGGGGGTTTCAAAGGCATGGAATCTCCCCCCTCCATGTGCCTCCCGTGCAAGAACATCATGTTTTAGTAGACCAAGGAATGCAAGCATATGAGTGCATGGAGGTGTGCATTATTGTTCTTTGTGGGATGGACAATGGTATTAAAGCTACATTCAATATATGAATAGGAGTGATTGGGTCTCCTTAGTGAGTGATGGATTGGAAATCCTCCACCATCCTTTTGTCATGAATTGGACTTGCTTTAGTTGAGCATCATAAAATTATGGCTCTAGGAAATGAAGTATGGACATCAATTCAAGACGTTGGAAAAAAAATGTTCTACAATTCAAGAGATTTTTCAGTTGCAGAGCTCCATATGTGACATTTCAAATCAATTTGTTAGTGAATTTCCTCACCAGGGTATGATTACTCTATTTAATGGCATCCATATGTCATTGCTTTCAGACCAATAGGTAACTCCTCAAATGTAATTGTGTTTCTTGATTCAGGTTGTTCATTATTATATACAAGAGGGAGTGACTGTTCAGTTCATCTCCTGATGACTCTCCATTTCCTCTATTATTTATTTACACTAATTACAGTTGTTCACCCAATCCCTATGATTAGGCGTCAACATTCCCCCCCCCCCCCCCCCCCCCCCCGCAATCTGAAGGGACGTTGATGAGTCCAAGCATTGTTCTGAATCTTTCAAGCTTTTCTCTTCCAAACGCTTTGGTGAATATGTCTACAATCTCTTCATTAGTGGAACAATGGTGGAGATGGATTGTTTTGGCCTCAACATTATGTCGAATCAGATGATATTTTGTATTGATGTGCTTCGTTCGATCATGGAACTTTGGCTTTTTGGCTAACTTTATTGCCGAGGTATTGTCAATCATGAGTAAAGTTGATTGTATTTATTTTACCTGCAAATCTTCAAGAATTTTCCTGAGCCACACAATTTATTTTGTTGCCTCAGTTGCTGCCACATATTCTGCCTCTGTTGTGGAATCTGCTGGAACTAATTGTTTGCGTGATCTCTAGGAGACAGCTCCTGATCCAAGAATCATAGCATAAATTGAAGTAGATACCCCAGTTTCTTTGTCTCCATTGAAGTCTAAATCAGAGTATCCAATCAAATTGAAGTCGCCCACCTGTGTATACTTGATTCCAAAGTATTGAGTTCCCTTCAAGTACTTTAGAACTCTTTTTGTAGTAGACCAATGTCCCTCAGAAGTCTTTTGCAAAAACCTAGAGAGGGTTCCAACATCAAACAAAATGTCTGGTCTGGTAGTAGTTATGTAGTTGAGACTTCCCACAAGTTGTCTATACTTTGTTGCGTCCTCAAATTCTTTTCCTCAATGGATGTGAGCTTTAAGTTTTGTTCCATTAGAGTAGTCAGAGGATTGCATTCAGTCATGCCAAATATGTTCAACAGATCACCAATGTACTTCTTTTGAGAAAGGAATATGGACTTTGGATGTTGAGTTACTTCAATACCAAGATAGTAATGAACATAGCCCAAATCAGTCATTTCAAAACCTTTCCTCAATTCCTTCTTTATGGATGCAATGTAGCTCTCATTGTTCCCTATCATCAAAAGACCATCTACATATACCACAATATATACAATTGTTTTTCCAACCTTCTTGACAAACAAAGTTGCATCATCAAGATCATAATGTTTGAAATTGAGTTTCAGAAGATGCTTGGTTAGTTTTTCATACTAGGCTCGCGATGCTTGTTTGAGGCCATACAAGGATTTCACAAGTTTGCATACTTTATGTTCATGTCCTTTTACAACAAATCCTTCAGGCTGGGACATAAAAACATTCTCTTTTAGATCTCCATTCAAGAAAGAAGTTTTTACATCCATTTGATGGACTTTCAAACCGTTCTGAGCTGCTAGGGAAAAGAGTGTCCGGATGGTAGCCCATTTTGCTATGGGGGAAAAATTCCCCTCATAATCGACCTATTCCTTTCGTGCAAAACCTTTTGCCACAAGCCTAGCTCTATGCTTTTCAAGTGAGCCATCAACTTTATACTTGTTCTTGTAGACCCACTTGCAACCAATTGGTTTGCTTCCCAATGGAGGATCAACCAGCTTCCAAGTGCCATTCTTTATCAAGGCATCATACTCCTTTTTCATTGCTTATTTCCATTCATCATGAGAAGCAACTTCTTTGAAGGAAGTTGGTTCAAAATTTGTAGACAAATTCAATTCACAATCATAAGAAACATCCATATCAACAGGTGAATCAGAGCCATATACATCACCTCCATTTTTCCCATTTGAATTTCTAGTTCATGTCTTTCCAACTTCATCAAGATGAACACTTTCAAGTGTCTTTGTCAGCCACTTTGGGGGACCTTTCTTAGATGGTACAAGCTTCTCTGTTGATTGAGTTGGGACTGAATGAAGATTGAGTCTCCTAATTATGTCAATCACATCACTCAAAGTATCATCCTTTATTGGAGTTTCACGTGGGGGAGAGAGTGCTTCAGAAAAAGATTACACAGGTTGATCTAGTATAGGAATCCCCCCTTCAAGATGTGTAATCTGATATCAAATTCTTGTAACGATTTTGCATTTGCGAATCTAGCCAAGCGATCAAGTTGCCGCTCAACAACATTGTCAATTTTGGATGATTCAGGAAAGATTATATCTCTAGATACAACAAACTTTTTATTGACTTCATCATAGGGATGGTATGCTTTGAAGGTGTTTGAATACCCCAGGAAGATACACTTACAACTTCTTGCACCAAGTTTGTTTCTATGTACCTTTGGCATCAAGGCATAACATGTAGAACCAAATACCCTGAGATGCTTTACTGAAGGAATGTGCCCATACCACATTTCATAAAGAGTCTCATTTCTAATAGCATTAGATGGACATTTATTCTTTACATATATAGCACATAGAACTGCATCAACCCAAAAGATCAATTTTACATTTTTGAAGAACATCATGGAGCGCACCATATTTAAGATTGTCCTATTCATTCTTTCAGCTACTCCATTATGTTGGGGATTATAAGGCACAATTGTCTGATGTTTGATCCAACGTTGGCGAAGATATCTTTCAAATTCATTTGAAGTGTATTCTTTTCCATTATTAGTGCGAATAGAGCCAATATGAGATTGTGCATCATTTTCAATCCATGTATGAAAGTTCTTGAATGTTTGAAAAGCATCAGATTTGTTCTTCAATAAATAAACCCAACACATTCTGGTGTAGTCATAAATAAATTTCATCATATATTTATTTACATTTGCGGAAGGAACATGCATTGGAACAAATAAATTTGAATGAATGAGTTCAAGTTTTCTATGTGCTCTGGAATGTGAATCATGAAAAGGTTGTTTTCTATGTTTTCCTAGAGTGTAAGCATCACATTGCTTAAGTTTCCTAGGAATTGTTGGAAAAACAATAACACCATTTTTCTTCAACAAGCGGAGGTTTTCACAGTTCAATTGTCCAAATCTAGCATGCCATAATAAACTTGATGGAAATGTACCTTCTTCATAATGAGAATTGTATGAGAAATTTTGTGCGCAAGTAGAGGTACCCTGCAACTTGAGAAGCCTTTCTTGTTCTATCCCTGTCATGACAAGTGAGTGGTCTAATGCTTTTCTCACCTCAAGATTGCCATCAAACATATCAATGGAGTGTCCTTGCTGGCAGATGTGGACCGAGGACAACAAGTTTACCCTCAACTGTGGGAGAGATAGAACATGATGCAGAAGAAATTCTGGAAGACCAGGAAATTTAAGCCTGATTGTTCCAAGCCCTAATGGCTTTAGTTTTGATTTGTCTGCAAAGTATACTACTCCATCAACATTGTCAGTAAATTCTTCAAAAAAATCTATTCTAAAAGTCATGTGGCAAGTTTCTCCTGAATCAAGCAACCAATGATTTTTCCAAGAAGCAAGTGAAGCATTAAATAAGTCTTCATTTACTCCAAAATTACAGTGTGCCACAACATAGTGAGCGGATTCAGGTGCTTTACCTTTCTCTTTGTCATTAATTTTACCTTTGGGTTGGTTTCATTCTTTCTCATTTCTATCCCAAGGCAACTTGCATGTGGATGCATCATGTGATCCATCTCTTTTGCAATGTATGCAGTGCAAATCTGATTTTTCTCCTTGAGAGTGTCTTCCCCCCCTACCTCTAAAATTTCTTCTTCTTCCTCTTCGACCACCTCTTCCTCTGGAAGACTCTTGAGCAAGATTCTTTTCAATATGTGCAAGATACACAGCCTCTTCGGAAGACTAAGGAGTTGTCTTCTTCCTGAAAGCTTTCTCTCTTTCAGCAAATTTTTTCACAAGGGAGTCAAAGGTAATATCTTTGAGGTTTTCATTTGCATGTAATGACTTAAGATAATTTGAGTAAGTGGGATAAAGTGCCTTGAGAAAAGCTATTAGAGGAATATCCAGTTCAACATTAGTGACTTTGATATCATGCATAATAGATTTTACTTCTGATGCAAGGGCAAGAGGATCATCATTTTGTAATTCAAGGGTGAACAATCTAATCATGAGTTGAAAAAATTCAAGTGCAGAGTGTGAGTCATAGAGTTCCTTCAGTTTTTGTAAGGCTTCGAAAGCATTTGAAAATGGTGAAATATGGTGACTCACCTCTTCATTTACTGATGCTGCAATCAATGCATAAGCTTTTCTATTCTTATTTTCCCAAATGGAAGATTCCTTGTCTGAGGTAGGCTGTTTTGGCTCTTTGTCTCTGTTTCCAACACACACTCCTTTCCACAACTCATTAAAAATGAGAGTGTGTTTGATTTTCTGCGACCATTCTGGATAGTTTTCCTTTCCAGTGAGAACCACTCCCACAATAGATATCAATGAATGCATTTTAAAAATATGTGTACTGTAAAAATACTTCTGCTGCCAATGTAAAAAAAATTGCACCTCTAGTGTTAAAAAATGCAGTTCTGGTGTAAAATTGGAAAAAAATTCACTTTGATATATAGGACAGAGGTATTTTATGGGGGAGGTGGTTTATGGGGAAGGGTTTATATGTGGGGGAGGTAACATATGGGGAGTATTTAATACCAAAAAATAATTGAAAGGTCATGGTATAAGGAGGAGCAACAACGCCAACGCTTAAAGAGGAGGGCTTATGGAGCAGCATTATGGAGCAGCGACTATAGTGGAAGTCGAGGCGTGACTTCACCTTCGTATTCAGGAAATGAGGTGTGCATGAAACCTAAAGTAAAAGCCAAGATAGATGGAACCGTTTCAAAGTCTGCCGCTCAAATTGTGCATGAGCAACATGGGAATGCTATGAGGAGGGTGTACCACAGAGGAGGGGTCGTAGCATGGGAGCAGGCAGTGCATATTTGTGGATCAACGACAGCATGGGAGGAGAAGTGCAGCGTGGGAGGAAGCAGCATATATTTTTGGAGCACCAATGTTGTGTAATACATTGGTAGGGGAAATGCTGTGTAATACTTTGGCAGGAGAAACTCTGCAAGCAGCCTCACAAAACAGTGCGCTGCGAAATGTGGTATGGGAGCAAGGAGGTATGGAGACGCTGGTTGCGTGTGAGATACCAGCTACAATACAGTGAATAAATGCAAGCGAAGGTTGCGTTCTGGTATGGAGAGGCTGGTTGGGAGCAGCTCACAAGCTGAGGGACCTGTGCAGGTATTCGATGGGTATAACAAGTGTTACACCATATTATCGCATAGAGGGCAGAGAGCATAGGACTAAAGAATATGGCAGATTACACCAAATGCAGGACAAATTTATGAAAAATGGCAAAAGGGAGTTACAATGGCAGACTGCAATGCCAAAAATGGAGCTAGCTTTGACACCATGTCATACCAGGAGGTAACTCCTCAAATATAAATGTGTTTCTTCATTTAAGTTGTTCATTATTATATACAAGAAGGAGCGAATGTTCAGTTCATCTCGCGATGACTTTCCATTTCCTCTATTATTTATTTACACTAATTACAGTTGTTCACCCAATCTCTATGATTAGGTGTCAACAATTACAAATTTGGTTTTGTTTTATATATTTACACAATACCACAATGGGAGTTAACTTCGAGTAGTGCCTTCAAGAGGGTGTTTTGGTGTCTTTCATCACCTTTCAACATCCTCTATTAATAGGGGATTACTTAATTAGGCTATCTATTTCATTGTGTTGGATGACACAATTCTCTTGGGGGCTTGGATTACATGTTGGGGCGGAGGTGACTCCCTTCTGGGCGTTTCCTTAGGATTTCCTTCCATCTTGGCCTTCTAAGGTTTCCCTTTCCAATATGGTGTGGACTAGAATATCAATGGTTTTTTGGAAATTGCTTTCCTCATTACTTAGATGGTGTCTTGGAGCTTGTGTTTATTCTATCTCTTTTCTTTTGGGTTCTCTCCTCCCCAAAGTGAACATAGTCGAGATTCCCTTGCATTATAGGGTTTCCTTCTTGGGGTTGGGAGATCAATAGATTTGGTGGTAAAAAGGGGCATAGTATTGTTGGAGTGGTGGGTTCTAGTGCCCACTTTGCTTGGGGGAAATTTGGGTCTCTTATGTGAGGTGGTCTCAAATGGGCTTTCAGTCATTAGTAGCATGGGAAAATTAGATTGGCTAGAGGCCCTTCCTCAATTACAACATGACATGTTGTAACTTTAGTTGCAGCACAACTAGACTATGTCCTCCTTGACTTTTGTGATGGAATTATTGGTTAAAAATAGGGTCAAAATGCAAGGTATTGAGAATGAGTTGGAAAATCTTCTTAAATAATTATTGAATTTCAACTTTGTACAAGCTATAACACTTGAGGTTCCTCTCCAGATCACTCTTCTTCTCTAGCTATGGGGTGTCTTACAAATTTGAATGGTGTTCCTTTTGATGAGTCTTACTGGGGAATTGTTGTTGGCTATCAATATTTGTGGAGCTATAACTGCATTAATGCATTGGGGAAGTATATTTCAACCATTGGATTTAACCAAGTACAAAATCCAATGGGTGGCATATAATGCCCCAACGCATTAATGGAGCTATAGCTCCGCAAATATTGTTTGCCATTGTTGCTACCCCACTCTTTCTATCTAGTTAGAATGCAAATTAAATGTATTAAGATATTAGGAGCGTTTTTGGAGACTCTATACTTCTAAGGTTACTAAATTTGTAATGGATACAATTAGAGAATCTCAGTTGTTGATGCTTGGAAAGCCTATCTTTACGAGCAGTTTAAGGAGGAAAAAAATGCACTTTTGTAATTTCGATGTATGGTCATGTCTCCAAATATAGATTTCCTTGTTAATATAAATACTCTCTCTCTATATATATATATGTGTGTGTGGGGGGGGGGAGGGGTATGATATAGGGTATCATGGATTTATAAGTATTCAGGATTCTAAAATAAGGTGTCTAGTAAAACTAAATCATTTTTAATTGAAAAAATGTATTAAAAGGGTTTCAACGAAAAAAATTAATAAATATCATTAATATTTAACATGCTTAGAAATATTCTTTAATATCTCATAAGCACATGAAATTAAAAATATTAGTTAATATCCTATAAACAAATATACTATATAATAAATTAAATGATAACTACCCATAAATAAAATTAAAAGTAATAATAATATATTTATAAGATAACAATTTATTAAAAATAATATTAATTTAAATATAAATATTAATTTAATATTATAACTTATATAAGTTTTTATTAATTAAAAACTGATCAACCTTAAATTAAAGAAATAAGATAATAAATTAAAATCTAAACACACTCGTGAAAGTGCATCGTCTTATAAATCACTAAAACAAAGTATTTTTCAGTGATATGTAGAAGATTACATAATTAATTTGTTTTAAAGTCGTAACCACTAATATATATATAGATGAGAATTACGTATGGTTTCATTTTTCTTAATATTGCATTTATCTGTATGATATTGAAATTACTTTACATTTATTTATGCAGTTTAAATCATGTGATTTTATAGGAATTTTAATTTATAAAAAATTTAAATGTTTTATTTTAATTATATATTTAATTGGCGACAGTTTTTCATCGTATTTGTAAAAATTTAATTTAAATAGTTAAATTAATTTTATACAAGATTACATAATTATAATTATATATAATTCTTAATATATATATATATATATATATATATATATATATATATATATATATATATATATGTGTGTGGACAAGAAAATAGGGTTTCATTTTTCTTAAAATTGTATTTATCCATAAGATATTGAAATTACATTATATTTATGTAGTTTAAATTATGTGGTTTTAACTTTTTAAAAGTATTTTAATTTATAAAATTTGATAAAAAAAAAGTAAAATAATTTTTTTTTATTGTAATTGCATATTTAATGTGTAAGAAATTTTTATCGTATTGATAGACATTTAATTTAAATAATTAAATTAAAAATAAATATGGTTAGTTTTATTATTAATTATGTTTTTATTAATAAAATTATAAATTATTTAAATAAATTTAAATAATTATTACTCATATTATTTTTTAAACATTTTTGGACAAATCACATATAACCAACGTTTCAAACCTACTAATAAGGTTTATAAGATTAACCTCATTAATAGGTTCAAAACGTTGGTCATCAATCATTGCTTATGTGATTTGCCTAAAAACTTTTACAAAGGTAATTATGGATAACTAAAGTCTTAGATCAAATATTATTCATAATTTTGATATTTGAAAACTTCATATTTAAATTTAGTTAAATAATGGTATAAACATTTAATATTATTTATAAGCTCCTAGGATTAATTAAATTGGTCTGAATTGGTCTAGTCTTGTTGTTAAAGTAATTTTTCTATTGAGAGCTCATATGTTTAATTTTCTTTACAGTAGACCACACTCTGTGGTTGAGCCTTGTGATCTTCCTTGTACAAATATTAGATGTAGCATTCATTGAAAGAGATTTATATTTCTGGGATGTAATGGTCATCAATCTCTACATCCCTGAACCACATAGAAATAAATAAATAAAACTTAATACTTATGATAAACTATTAATTTTAAACTATATATATATATATATATATATATATATATATATATATATATATATATATATCAAGAAAAAAACTAAATTTATGGATGAATGCAGTTATATATATTGTGAGTTTTTAATACAACTGAAAATAATAATATTTTTATATATGGAAATATTAAATTCATATATAATATAATTAATATCATAGAAATCAGTAAATTCATCTTAACTTTAAAACTATGTGTTAAGAGGATCAAATCTCTTGAAGTGCAAAGCTTTCTTTAAATTTTACACTAAAAAAATTGTATTTTAAAAAATTTTAAAATATTAAGAGGATCAAATCTCCTAAAGTACAAAGCTTTCCTTAAATTTTAAACTAAGAAAAACATGTATTTTAAAAAAATTGAAAATATTAATGGATCAAATCTCTTAAAGTGCAAAACTTTCCTTAAACTTTACACTAAAAAAATATAATTTAAGAAATATAATCACTATAAATATTAAGTAATTACAAAATTAAAATAAATTTTATAAAATTACTATTTCCCCAACAATTAAATAACTAAATTTTAATAATAATTATTAAAAATCTCAAAAATAAAAAAATATTTAAAACTGGACACTTCTATCGTTTTATGATTCTTCAAAATATAAAAACTTTAAACCCTTGCATACAAAGCTTTTACACTAAATATTATTTAAGTGGGCATCTAGTTCCATGGGACGATCCATTTTAAAACTATTTTGTATTCATAAGCATAGTTACCAAATTGGCCCAGCAGAAAAATATGCAATTTCAATGATTCAATCCGAACACTGTATAATTTGAAGAAATTCGATCTGGTATGATTGAAAATGGATGTTTCATCATTTACTCACGGAGACTAAATAATTAAGAGGCTATTTGAGTCCACTGTGTCGACTGGGGCACTGGAATATACCCTCCTCTTTCACAATGTTTTTCACCCTTCAATTATTTTCGTTGTCTTAACTCGATTTAGCTAACAACCTGCCTTAACAAGATATCGTTTGATAATTTCTTTTATAAGGTGTTATCCAGAGCCTTTGTCCTAGCTCGCTTATGGAGAGCCACTCAGGTCAGAAATAAGAGAGAATAAGTCCATGTCCACTAGTATAATGCATGCTTTCTAGTTTATCCACGTAGATTTGTTGTTCAGGATGTTAATCGTGGTATCTGCATGAACACAAATAGATAACCCTATTCATGCATGTTTCTGTTCAAAGGATTTTAGATAAATACATTATGACTACTAATAATTTTAAATAAACCAGTTTTAAAAAAAAAATTAAGTTTTCAAAACACCAAACAATTTTTTCTTTAATATTTTAATTAAATCTCTAAATCATTTATTTCAAATGTATCAAGAGAAAATTAACAAAAACCATCATTGTTAATATATATCCATCAAACTTTTTGAAAATCCGTAACATTGTTCATAAGTACATGGCATTTATATGAAACTTATGCTTATCAGTCGCTAATTTCTTGGTAAACATGTCACCAAATCAAGACAATAATGAAACCAATGTATAGACTATTCAAAATAGATATGAAACCAATTTATAAATTATTCAAAATAGATTATATATATAGATAAAGTAGTCTAATATATATAGATAAAGTAGTTTAAAGAGTTTATAATTTTGTCCGGAAAATAGCGGAGATTCTAACAAGATTTTAATCAAAATTTTGTTAGATATTTAGGAAATTTAAGTACAGTCGTCAAATTTTAAAATTTTGTTAGATATTTTGAGAAATTTAAATACTGTTGTCAAATATAAGAAATTTTAGTGCTGCAGGGTTTATAGATTTTGCACTATTTAAAAAATAATTTAAACACCAAATGAAATTTGAATTTCCTTTCAAAATTGTTGTGGACTTTGTAGACCACCCCTGGATCTATCTACCCAGATATATAAAAGGGGTCAGAGATGTGATTGTTTTGTGAAATGAATTTGTAATGTTGTTTCACGAATCCGTCGTCTCCCTCGCAAGGATTTGACGTGGCAACTTATTGATGCACCCGTTAAATGGACTGGCCCGTGTGTCCGGATGTGTGTAGATGAGAAACAAGCTTGTGCGGCACATGCCTATCAACCAATTTCTGATCATAGCGATTTGCGACAGCCGACGGATGGGCGTCCGGATTGGATATAAAAGTAAGTGGTTGCGTCAACATCTGTTCCACTCGTCCTCTCAACTCAACCTCTAGGCTGTTGATCCTTCTCTTTCAACTAACATTTTCTCTCCTACCAACTACAAGGGATGGCCGGCATAGAATTGGATAGGAAAATTGTTCAATTCTATGTTTTTTTTTTTTTTTTTTTTTATTATTATTTATTAATAGAATACCCTTTTTTCAATATTTATTAATAAAATATCGTGAATATTTCTTAATATTAATAATATTAAAAAAATTGTATTTAAAATTAGAAAATAAAATACAAATCTATAATATCATTAATATCAATTTTTGTTAATAAGTAATAAATTTATAAAAAAATAAAAAGAATATTTATTATAGTTATAATTTAGTGTGTAATATTAACTATTATAAAAATGCCTTTTATATGTGGCTTGGTGGTGGTTAAGGTTTAGCTCCAAGTGTTAGAGGTATGTTTGGGTTTAATTTAGGAGAATTTCCTTGTGATTTGAACATGTCAATAGTGAAGGAAGTTCTAACAATTAGTTTTACTAGTGTTCAAAGCCACAAGATAGCTCAAATTAGATCTTTTAGAATTCAAGGGTTCAATCATTAGTTCCACTTGCTATTATAGTGGTTTTTCGTTTAGAGATATTGCCAAGAAAGATGTTGATAACAATTCCTATTTGGTATAAGAGGTCTCGATGGTATCCATTCAATGCTGAAAAATGTTATTGATCAAGTAACACTTCTTACCGTCAATGCTTAGTGTGTTGGTTTAATGGTTTTTACTCTCATCTAATTGATCTTCAAGATTGGATCTCAAGCACATCTAAAGTTTGAAAAAGGGTTATATTCATCTCATTAAATATATATTGATCTAGAGTTTTATTTTAACTTAAATCTAGATCAATATGTATCTAAAGTGAGTTAGATAGATTAGATTGAATTTATTTAATAAAAAACATAAATACAATTGGATTCTTAAAATTAATGTAGGGAATAACAAAGACCTCATCAAAAACAAAATAAACTTGAGAAAAATTAATAGAAAAGTACAAATCTCCTCCAATATCATAACCAATTGTGACAAAAAGTAAAGAACACAATTCAATCAAGTCATGCGATATGTTTCTCGTCTTTTCTTATATCAAAAAAATCTTAAAACTTACTCATTAATAAATATCAGTATATATTTTTTGTGGAAATAAGTGTTTTATGTACTTGGGAAATATGGTGTTGTCAATTTTATTTGAAATCTAAAACGAATATTTTTTGTAATTTACTATGAGACTTGACATACTTTTCTACTGATATAAGTATCACAAACACACATTATAAATATAAAACGTATGTAAATGTGGTTTATTATATTGTTGATAATGAATAGGGCAAAAAACACAATATGGAAAAATTTCTCATTTTCAATATATTTTCTTGCTAGAATGTTATAGTGTCTCCATCTTCTAAACATTTCTCCTTCTTCTAAACATTTGCACTCAAAGATTATACTCATTGGAACTCACAACTAACACTTAACTAAAATGTGAATGGTTACCCTAGTGACAATCACCTTGCAACATAATGGTCGTACCTCTATACCATTTATAATGCGAAATACAATAACTTTTAAGCTTAAAAAAATTATATGATCAAATTGTATATTGTTATACTTTCTTAATATAATATATTACTTATATATCATTATTGTTAGAAAATAATTAACTGATCGTTCATGATTATATTTAATTATATTACATTTTAATAATAATATAATTAAATATTCAAGTATTATTATGCTCTAATGATAATGTAAATATACAAACACATATATAAGAAAAATCGTTAATGCTATATTTACTATATTTATTTCTATATGATTATGTATAATATAATAAAGATAATTATTTTAAAAATAATAATGTGGTTTTGATTATGGTTGAATATGTATTATTATATTGATATTTAGTTATTATGTTTTATTATAATTGATTTTGGCTAATTGTGATTGACTATGATCATATCTAACCATAGTTTAATATGTTTTATTATCAATAAATAGGTTTGATTATGATTGACCATGATGGGACATGGTTGATCGTGTTTGGACATGGTTTCTTATGATTTATTATGTTAGACTATGGCTTACCATGTTTATATATGTTTAACAAAGGTTAAATATGCTTAATTTTAATTGACAATGTTTGACTATTGTTGACTTGGTTGTAACTATGGTTGACTTTAGCTAACCACGTTTGACTAGGTTAGTTATGGATGAACATGTTTGACTCACTAACCATATTTCAATATGCTTAATTATAGTTGACAACGGTTGCTCATCGATGACCATTGTTATGCACAGTTAAATAAGGGTTATGTTGGATTAAGATAAACTATTATTATCTCTGTTGTAATGTTTTTCTTGGTTGACTTATGTCAGCTTTTCTAAATGGTTATATTACATTATTACATACTAATGGTTGTTTCACATTGAGTTTTTCAAATTTGATTCAACATAGCTAACTATGGCTCACCATAATTGATTATGGTTGGTCACATTTAACTTCGGTTGATCATGATTTATTATGGTTGTCTTTGGTTGACTATGTTTGGCTATATTTTTATATGGTTCATAATAATTGATTATTATTTACCATAGTAAACCATGTAGACGTTATTTGACTGCGATTGACTATTATTTGAACCTGGTTTATGATGTTTGACTATGTTTCAGCATTCAAACACACTAACACATGAAGAGGATGTGAAACTAAAAGGTCTATAGTATGTTTATATATATTGTGATGTTCGTTATAGTTGAGTTATGTCAACTTACTATGTTCCTTAATGGTTATGTCACATTACAACATTCACCCTGACTTTCTTATGTCAAATATGTTATATCCATCATATTTTATGCTCCACAATGGTTATGTCACATTATGATATTCATCGAATATTAGTTATTTTGAATCATTGCATCCCTAAATGGTTATGTTGCTTTATGATCTTCATCTTGACTTATGTAAAATTGTTACATTCCTAAATTGTCATGTTTCAGTATGACATTCATCAAGGGTTACGTTACAATGATATATAACATGGTTATATCCACTATGGAATTTATCTTGTTTCACTTATGTAAACACGCTACATTCCTTAATGTTTATGTTGCATTGTGTTGTTCATAAAGGATTTTGTTGTTGTACAACATTGAACAATGTTTTTATCATATATATAATGTTCAAGAAATGTTATATTAGATGTGGCATTCACCAATGGCTATATCATAGAGTAAAATTCATATTGGCTAACTTTACGTCAAATTCATACCTTCTTCAATAGTTTTCTTGCATTATAACGTTCATAAAGAGTATTGTTTTTTTTTTATTGGTCCAAAAATTTCATTAACTCGGAAAAATGTTACATCTTATAGACCAGTTCATCCTTTCTCTCTCGACTTCACTCTAACTAAATTTTTTAGCCAAGAGAGTGTTACAAAAATAAAGAAGATGCTGCCATGTTTCATATGAGATCCATAAGCAAAAAATCCAGATAATAAATATATATATATATATATCTATATATATATATATATATATATATATAACACCAAAAAACAACTAGCAGATGGCATTTGAAAAGGAGGATTTGGTGCTTGAGCAACACCTGGGCCTGTAGGGTGGCCATGAACTTTGTGCACATGGTAATCTATGTGAGCCAAACACAACTCTATTTCATCAAGCTACTCATTAATTCCACGATGGCTCTGACGCAAAGAGGTGAGACGTTCCAGAATCTCACCTTGGCTAAATTGGACATAATTGATATATGTTGTGGTTTCATTGTGGTCTTCATACCACTGTTCACACATAACATCCAAACTTTCCACAACATCCTGAAGTTGATGAGCAATCAAGGTGAGCTAGGGTGGTTACACCACCTGACCCAAAGAATGGGTGTGATTGTGGGTGACCTCACACTCGTCATCCACACTCCCTTCTACTTCCTTTGTCCTTTCTCCAGTCGCACAGCTATGTCTAACACCCCACCAAGCATGACCGCTTTGGTGATTCATATTTGCAATGTAGTCACTACACCAATTATACAAAGTGTGCAGGTCTCTCGAGTCAACCCTCCTAAATACTTACCACACTTCAAGCTCTTGGGAGGGTGGTCAACCACCCACCTCACATTGTAGCCACGCCCGAAAACACCCCGCCAATAATGGTTCTAGTTACCACAGTCTCCCATATTCCATTCAAAGGTATAGGACTAGGGCCTCCCAACTTCGCCACTATAGAACCCCCAAACAATGCTAGCCCTCAATGCAACATCCTAGAATAAGGGATATCCATATTTCCCATACTTGTAGTGTCGGTAATTACTATCAACCCACCAGATGAGCCCTGAATTGTTGTCTTCCTTCGAAAGGGAGGACTTAGTAATATCATCTGTGAAATAGGGCCACCTAAATCCACTTCTCCCGACACCTAAAACAAATCTAACACTCAAAGAAGCGACAACCCAATTCAAAAGTAAGGCCAAGATCTTGACCAAAAACCATACTAGAGCATAAACAAGAGACAAATAATAATTGAGACTTGGGGGCAAACCTCTACTTACTGAAATTTCTAAACTGGCTCGAAAAGTACAACGTTGGCCTGATTAAGTCACTCAGAGTGTCCCTGCAATTTTCATGTTCTAGAATGTGGACCAACTTTGCAAATAGACCTTGCTCCTCACTCCTAGATTCCACACCATCCTATAGTTACCCTGAGCAATGAACTCCCTGTCTACATAACTCTTTCCACTAGAACAATGCAAGGTCAAGGCACCCAGACCAGAGGGTATGCACAGGAAACACGCATGTGCATTCTCAATCTCATTACAACTACACTCACCTCCTCCCATACCATGACTATAGAAAATGCTTGAAACACTAACCATCATTCCTAATTAATGAAACATTTGCTTCTTGAGGTTTTGAGTTTTTCGTCGCCACTTGGAATGGTCGTTAGAGGATACCTGTATACTAGTTATATTATTAATTACACCACCTAGGAGTCAAGTCCGATACCATCATTTCCCCCACTCCCATCAGGGTCTCATCAAGAATATTGTTACTTCCAACGAAAAAAAAAATTATATGGAAAAACACATATGAATATTTTCAAATTATCTACAAACCAATTAATTTAATTGTGTCAATGAGTTAATACATCTAGATTTACATGATGTCTTTTTTAACATAATCCTATTAAACTCATAATATAATAACACATAATATTAGTTTCCCCCATCCTCGAGGGTTAGCTTAATCGGTCGAGTCCTCATCGTTAAAGCACCTTTGTTATTCATAGGTCACGAGTTAAACTCTTTTGATACTCTTGGGATCAAACTCCATGGTTGAGCTAGCAAGCAGTGACCCATTTCGGTGGATATACCCAGTACATATATGATGTAGTGGTCACCAATCTCTGGGACCTGTGCACTCCATAGAAAAAGATATATATATTATGTATGTATGTATGTATGTATGTATGTATGTATATAGCCCTAGGGGTAGCTCAATTGGAAATAACCTTGTAAATGCAATATTATGTTGAAATAGATTCCAGGTTCAAATCCCTCTAGTTTATCTATGGGATGAATGTTAGGGGTGACATGGTTCAACTAGAGGTTATAGTGGTAGCAATTGGAATTGACGTCATGCCAAGCGAGCATGAAATATGTCGAGTTGTTGATTCCTCTAGTTACAAAGAAAATTATTGCAAAATATTGGTATTTAAAATTTAATATTTTATTTTTACTATTTAATAATATTTATTACAATTTGTATTTTGTGTAGTAAATATATAAAAGTTATAATACTATAAATGTGTGATATTTTAGGATATTAGTATTTTTATTTATATACACAAAAAAATATAGACATGGATTATCATTATTTAAAGCAAAAGATAACATTCTCATGGATATTGGCTTGCCACTTGCAAAACTAGGCCAATAATATAGGCAAAGAGATTTTTTCAAAATTGTTAGTCTAGATTTTATGATAGAATTATATAAAACAAAGTATCTAGATATATATGTAAATGTATCGATTAGCTTAGAACTAGACTTGTTAACGAGGCTATCTTGCTTACTTAGATATCAAAAACTCAAAATATCCACATTGACAAGTTATGTTATGGAAGAGTCCACGTAAATGATTGTAGGTTCACCTTCCTCCTCATCACTAGTAGGAAAGTGAGTTGCAATTGCAAGACATGGATGTTGAGTGAATTTCTTGATGTGCCTCACTTATTTCCACTAGGACACACTCCCATTTGTAATAAATTTTATATATAAAGGTATAATTATATCATAAATATAAAAAACCTAATTTGATTTTGAAATAGTTATATTTTATAAGAAAAGAAAACATAATTATATTATTTTTTTTATTAAAAACGAAATACTATGAACCATGTAATGCAACATAACCATTAGAGAATATAATGGATGTTGAACAACCTTTCATGAAACTTACAATCTGACACACCATTAAGGAACATACTAATTTGACATAAAGTTAGCGAAATGAATGACACACTATGACATAATCTATAATGAATGTCACAATCCAAAAAAGATCTTCCATGAACTTTACAATGCAATAAAAGCCTTATGGATTATTGCAAAGTGAAAAAATCCCTCAATGAATGTTAGGATAGGACAAAACCATTGAGGAAATCCCCAGGTTAATATAAGTCAACCAAGATGAACATCACTATATATATAAACATATTATATCTCATTGCAACATAATCCACAATGAATGTTGTATTGCAACATAACAAATCAATATAACCATTAAGGAAGGTAGCAAGCCAATATAAGCCAATGAAGATACAAATCAAAATATATACAACCATATTATAAGCCTTTTAGGTTAATAACCTCTTCATATCTCAATATGGTTGATATGTGCCATTTTCGCTCAAATTTCTAATAATTTAATATAATACAATCATTAAAATATGAGAAGTTGAAAGAGAATTATTAGTGTATATATATATATATATATATATATATATAAGATTAATGAATGTTATAATAAACCTAAACTATTGAGGAAAGCACCAAGTTGATATGTAAATGAACCAAGATGAACATCACAATACATATAAACATATTATATCTCATTGTAACATAACCTATAATGAGTGTTGTATTACAACATAACAAATCGATATAACCATTAAGGAACACATAAAGCAATAGAAGCCCATAAAAGTGAATGTCATAATACATATGGCCATATTATAAACGTTTTAGTTTCACAATCTCTTCATATATAAATATGGTTGATATGTATCATTTCAGCTAAAATTTGTACTAATTAAATATAATATAATAACTTAAATGTAATAAGTTGAAATGAAATTATTGGTATGGAATTAGTTTGATGTGTATCTTTCTTTTGTGTGTGCAATTTGTTATTTTTTAATATATTATTATTTGAATAATTATGTATATGTAACTAACTTTGGTTGACTTATGTTAACATCCTAAAATCCTTAATGTTTTTTTTGTATTGTTATTATCATTAAGGGTTTTGCCGCTATGTGAGACTCAAAACATGTTTTCTCACATTTTGTTATTCATGTTGGATTGTGACCTTCATCAAAGTTTATTCCACATTGTGACATTCATGTTGGCTCACCAGATGTCAACTTGTTGTGTTCCTCAATGGTTTTGCTATAGTGCGATGTTCATCAATGGTTATGCCCCTTCTAATGAGAGAATAATTTTCCTCAATGGTTTTGTTGTAGTGTGATGTTCATCAATGCTTATGCCTCTTCTAATGCCCCTTCTAATAGGAAAATATTATTCTATATTGCTAATGCACCTCAAGAGTTTCAAATCATCTTCACAAGTTAATTAGTTTGAATTTATCTATAATTTACTTTCAAATCTAAATCAATTTGATTTTTAGCCACAAGTTAAATTGTAACACAAGATTTAAAAATCTAATAAAATATACATTTTTTTTAAATATTTATAATAATTTATAATAAACATTTAATTTTAATGGTTCAATATTTATAATAACCTCTAAATATGATTAGTATTAAATTTTTAAATATGAATTTTTTCAAATATTTTAATTACACAAATTGATTAATGTCATAGGTATTATAAAACACTATAAAAATACTCATTTAATCAAATTAAAACTTTGACACGTAGTGTTATGATTAAATAATATTAAATAATTTTTAAAAACTATTAAACTAGCATTTTTATTTTTTTATATTTATAATATATTTAATAAATAATTTATATAAAAAAACATACATTATACTTAATTTATACTTACTTCACCTTAAGGAAACCCTACTTACTTTATTTTATAGTCCTAAAAAAAACAAAGAAAATGGAAGAGGCCATTAGAGTTTATCGTAAAAGGAAACAAAGAGAAAAAGAACAATAGGCAAGATATAGTAAAATTTTCCATAAATTTTTAAAATGATGTTTAAAGATGAATTTTATTTATAAAATTATTCCTTAAAATTTTATTATAAATTTTTAATTTAATATTATGGAAAATGTAAAATTTATTTAAATAAAATAATTTAATTAAAATTATCAATTTGAATTGTATATATAAAATGTTAAAATATTTAAAATTAAATTTGTTTTTTATATAAATTATATTACTTAATAAATAGAAAATATAAAATTGTTTTATATAAAATAATCTATATAATAGGTTTATTTATCAATTTTAAATAATATTTATATAATTTCATATTATTATATTTATTATTAATAAAATAAAAAATTTATCTCATTTATTAAAAAAAACAAACAAAAAACAAAAAACGTTTAATCGAAAATAATTAAAAAAATCAACGCAGCTAAGTAACCATCTAAAAATGATTTTACCGGGATATCAAGCAACGCATCTAACACAAAAGTTTTAGGAGGTACACTAGCATAGCTGGGTTCATGCTATGTCGCCATCAATACTGAAATTACTTTTATTTATAATCAAAATCGTTCGTGTGTTCGCAATCATATACATAGATATTATGTCAGGAAGCTAAGGCACGTGTTAGTCGCTAGTGCCAAAGATGTTGCCAGTGCAATCCGCATCCACACCTCTTTGATCTGAGATACATGTAGCAAAATAATTGTTGTTCACTCAAACCAATATTCATGGTTCCATAGTAAAGCCACTTATTAATTCAAATTATTAAAAGGAGTGGATGTCTTACGTACAAAGTAGCATAGCATGAACAAAGTGTAAGAGTTTTTGTTATTTAACCAAATTTTGTGTACAGAAAGGACACGAAAAAAATTTATAAACACAAAGGAGCTGAAAATGATTGATGCTTTAGTAACCATGCTCGACTTAATTTTATTGTAAATACCCACAAAAGCAAACGAATGTGAAGAAACTGCACCAACAGAAGATGAAGAAAAGATGCGAGTAAGGGAACTCTTTCAAGAAACCATTTGTTTACAACACCAAAACCAGGCTTCGAAATTGCATTCACCTTGCAGGAAGGAAGCACAGGATGAAATAGAGTGTGAGGTTTGCCTTTTAACATTTAAAACAACTAGCAACACAGTAACAGTCACATGGTCAGCATCCATGACGGAAGCGTTTCCGAAGTCGACGGAAGCGTTTCCGAAGTCGAGGTGAACAGACATTTTAGGGTATGTTTCGCCCACATCAATCCATTTGATTTTTCTCCATTTTGGATCATCTCGGCTGGCATAACGTTGGCCAAACCTACGCATTATTGTTCTTCTATGCTCAATTCCGTAACTTTCTGCTTCCCCTCATCACCCTTTGCTCGCGTCTAAACCTAATACCATCTGTACATATATAGAATTATAATATAGTTACAAGAATTTAGACACGAATATGTTTAATGGGATAGGCAGGGTTCTATGTGGGGATTTAGGAATTTCAAATTTTCAAATTATGAATGATTAAGATTGATTATTTGAGAATACTTTTCATCTTATACATGATTTAATGGGTTTTCATTTTTTTCATGACTTTAATTTATTAAAAATAATTTATGAATGGTAGATGTCAAGTAATTGTTCTACATTAAGGACATCAGGAAACTCATCTTGCATTACATTAAACACATATAAATACATTAAGTATTGGTTTAAGATATAAATACTATCTTAGCCATACAATCTAGTTGGTGAGAGAATATCTCAACCACACACCTAAATAGGAACTAAGATCTCATAGATCTAGCAAACACATAAAGAAAGCTAATCACTCCATCACAAGGCAAGTAGGAATTATATTTTCCAAGTCCCCATACAATCCAGTTTATTGAGAGAATATCTCAACCAAACACCTAAATAGGACCTAAGCTCTCATAGATCTAACAAACACATAAAGGAAAGTAATCACTCCATCACAAGACAAGTAGGAATTACATTTTCCAACTAGCCCATTTAAACATGGTGTTTACAAACATGACAAAAAATATGTAGACGTCCATATAAAGGAACAACCATCCACCATAATGCATGGGTACCCAACCTCTACAACCGTAAGTCTACTAGGATGTCCTTCGTGTACATGGTTTAGTCAACCATTATATCTGCATGCATGTACGTACCTGTACATGTATCTTCTAGGCCACTAACACCATCAAGTTGCCTCTTAACCCTCTTAAAGGTGTAGTTGGCAAGTTGGATTCTCGAGTTCCACTTACCTCCCAAATCATGGAACAACATTCCAAGTTGTTGCATAACCTTATGAGAACACCACTCCCACATCTTCAACAAATGAGGGATCCTTCCCTAGGTCCACAACCCCCAAACTATCTGAACAACCATCCATGCTGAGATTTTACTTACACTTGGTTCCTTCTATAAATCCCTTCAAACTGCTAAATCAATTTTCTGACCTCTTTCTCTAATTTTAGAAGCTCATTGTTAGAATTAATGGAGATTAGGTGATTATTGTTACGTAGATACGATTGTGGTTTTGCTGGTCATTCAATTCCCATCATTCAGGGATTTGATTTACTATCCCTAACAAAGTGTATCTATTTATCATTGGAGTTTAATGTGAAGCCTAAGTGGCGTATTTGCTTGTAGGAGCTCCTGGTAATCTGCACCTATGAGCTCCTCTTCTGTTGTTTTCAAATTCATGTCTTCCATGTACAACTGTTGACATGGTATCAGTGCACAAGACACTGAATCCTGTAATCTGAGCAAGGGCGCAACTACTGTGGAGTCGTCATGAGTATTCTATGGGAAAGCGCGAAGTCTGCATTGTGATACTTCCCACATTCGTTTTTTCTGCGGCCCGTCGTGAGTCCTTGGTTGACCGGCACGAATCCGATCTGTAGAGCTGTGACTCTTCGTGACGGTCAAAGTAACATAGTGCGACGACTGTGTGGTGGCTTGGAAGCTGCGTGTGCTGGCTTGGAGGCTGCCAGTTGGACCTGCATCGAGGAGAAGGAGGCCTGATCGCTGGTGTAGGCTAATCAAGGCTGCGTGAAGGCATTCGAAGGGTGAGTGCTGGGAGCTGTGTGTTTTTTTTCTTTCTTCTCAAAAAAACACTACATTTGATTTGGTTGGTGCTCTGCCGTTTGCGCAGAGGAAGTCTATTGACCGAGAGAAGCTCGGTGGCTATGGCAGCATTGAGTGATTCAGGCTGCATGGTGGAATGAAACCAGAGGGAGTGTAAGGATTCAGATCTATAGCGTGAGAATTGAATGCCATAACGTGAGAGTGAAGATCTGTAGCATGAGAGAGTGAAGATCTGTTGTGTAGGAGGCACTGCGATTGCAATGAAAATCAAAATTGTAAAGAGTTCGCTTGCTAAGGAGGCGTCTAGCGAAGTCAGTGAGGAAGTGGAGAGCAGCCACAGGTGTGGAGTGTGGTCTCTTTGGAGCGTGCATAGAGTGAATAAAGAGTGCTTACAAAAGTGGTGTTTATTTGTTGCCTTCGCGAGGTGATGCTGGTTTGCTACATCATATCAAAAGCTCTCAACATTTGGTCTTAAGCTCTCAACACTTGTCCACATCATATCATAGCTCTCAACATTTGGTTTGTTGTTCCTCCTCCTCCCCACTGTGGTGCAGAAATAATCATTGCGCGAACAATTAATTTTATTTTTTTTAATTGAAGTTTTTTTTTCTAAGCTTTAATTAAAAAAATTTGGAATTCTTTTTTGATTAAAGGGATTACTATCAGATATTGAGGGGGCAGTTTTTTCTTTTTTAAAAGGAGATCTGGGTTTCTTTAGATTACTGAAGATTTTATTCATTCAAGATGAATAATCAAATTGTTGAAGCTTATCTCAATGAGACTAATAAGCTTGATGGTTCCAGTTACACTAATTGGAAGTTTAAGCTCGAGACTTTGCTTGAGGGACAGAATGCCTATGGCATTGCCACCAGTGATGAGGTCAAGCCAACTACTGCAACTGGTGGATCGAATACAACAATTCAAGGCTGGGAGAAAAGGGAGATGAAGGCGAAGGTTCTTATTAAGTTATGAGTCAAATATTGCATCATCCCTCACATTCGGGATTGGAAGACAGTGAATGACATCTAGATGATTCTCAAAGAGATGTACGAGATCAAGAACACCAGTCGAACTTTGTACCTCAGGAAGAAGATTCTCTCAATCAAGATGGAGTAGAATGAGTTTGTTTCTTCATTCATATCCTGGTTAAAGGAAGTTAAAGATAAACTAACTGGTAATGGTCAGACCGTGGCAAATGATGATCTGGTGACAATTACCATGAACGACATGATGGATGATTATTAGATGTTTATAACGGGATTGAATGCAAGACAAAATCCTCCAGGCTTTGAAGAGCTCACTAGGATTTTTCTACAAGAAGAGGAAAGGAGGTTGCCTCTCAAACCTCAAAATCCAGATCTTGCATTGATGACCAAGTTCAAGCCGAAGGGGAAAGCAATGGTTGATCACAGGAAAGGCGGCGCATCAAGAAAAATGACACCACAAGGTATGACATCGCATAAACATGACTCTGCTCCTAAATGATTTTATTGTGGTAAGATAGGCCATATTGCTAAATTTTGCCATTAGAAAAAGGTAGGTGGGGAGAGGTACAAGCAGAGAAGACTTACAGGTCATTTGGATGATGTAGATGCAGATCATAATCAAGATGTCAGACTATTTATGGCTGAGGCTAAGACTACTTTAGCTACTGAGGAGGATGAATCATATATTTGGTTCATAGATTCTGGAGCCTCCTCACATATGACAAGTAAAAAGTAATGGTTCGGAAATTTTAGAGAATCCAACATTGGAGTAAAAGTATACATTGGAGATAATAGAGGGTACGAGATCAAGGGACATGGAGATGTCCTTGTTACTCTACCTGATGGAAAGATCAGGATTATATCTAATGTATGGTATCTTCTTAGTATTAAGAAGAAACTGATTTCTCTATCAAAGACTATAGATCAGGATCTCAAGGTAGAATTCTTTAAATCTCATTGTATTATTAAAGAATTGTTGGACCAGATGAAGCATATTGCTACATGTATTCGTGTAGGAGGACTCTACAAACTGGATGTGAAGAGTACGCCACAACAAGCACTGATGTCATTAGATAAGTCTACTGAAAATTTGTGGCATCAACGACTTTGGTACATCAATTTCAGTGACCTTGTTTTGTTGCAGAACAAAGGTATGGTAGATGGTCTTCCTATTTTGAAAAAGTTGGATATTGATTGTGAAGCATGTGCATTCGGTAAACAACATAGAGATGAATTTCCTGCTGTTAAAGATAGGAAACAGAGGGATATACTCGAACTTGTACACACTAATTTATGTGGCCTTATGCAGACAAGATCGTTAGGTGGGGCCTACTACTTTTTAATCTTTTTTTATTATTGTACAAGATTGACATGGGTGTATTTTCTTAGACAGAAGACTCATGCCTTTGAGTATTTCAAGCAGTTCAAGAACATGATCGAGAAGCAGACATGAAAGTTCATCGGGATTCTTCGATCAGATCAAGGCGGAGAATTCAAGAAAGGGGATTTCAACAAATACTGTAAAGAGCATGGGATACAGAAGCAGTTTAAAACACCTTACAATCCTCAACAGAATGGAGTAGCTGAGAGGAAAAACAAAACACTAGTGGAGTGTGCTCACAGTATGTTGAAAGGTAAGAATCTAACTAATGGTTTTTGGGCAGAAGCTGTCAATACTGTAGTGTATTTGAAGAATAGGAGTCCCACTAAAAGTCTTGATTATAAAACTCATTTTGAAGCATTGTTTGGCTTCAAGCCTGCAATAAGTCATCTTAGAGTATTCGGTTGTAAAGCTTTTGTGAATGTTCCCAAAGAAAAAAGGAAGAAGTTAGATTCAAAGGCCAGGATACTGCAGTGAGTATAAGACTTATAAAATGTTTGATCCTTCTACTCACAAGGTGTTTGTCAGTAGAGACATAATATTTCATGAACAGGTTGATGATGGAAATCCTATTCAAGATAATGAAGAATGGCATGTACCCTTACTTTCAGATGAGGATATTGAAATAGGAATCAGTGAACAATAGCAGCAGCAATAGCAACAGCAATAGCAGCAACAGGATAAAAACAAAGAGAAGAACAAAGAAAATAGTTGGACCCCCACCACTCAGGAGATCTACCAGGCCAAAACAATTACCAGCTCGATATAGGGATTGTGCACTCATGACTGGTATGTTACACATTGCAAAACCTTCTAATTTTTGTGAAGCTACTAAGAGTTCTGAATGGAAAGAAGCAATGAAGGAGGAATATGAATCTACTATTAAGAACAATACTTGTATCTAGTAAAGCTTCCTCATGGTAAACAACCCATAGGTTACAAATTGTTATTTAAGTTGAAATTTAAAGCAGATGGTTCTATTGATAAGCATAAAGCAAGGTTGGTTGCAAAGGGGTATTCCCAGAAAGAAGGTATTGATTTTGAGGAAACATTTTCCCATGTTGCAAAATTAAATACTATTAGAATGATTATTGCATTAGCTACTAAGTATCATTGGAAAAAACATCAATTAGATGTTACATCTACTTTCTTAAATGGTGATTTAAAGGAAGAAGTATACTTAATGCAGCTTGAGGGGTTTGTTAAGAAGGGAGAAGAGAACTTAGTATGTAGATTAAAGAAAGATTTATATGGTTTGAAGCTGGCTCCCAGATCTTGGTATGAAAAATTTGATTCATTTTTCATCATGCATGGTTATAAATGGAGCAAAAATGATCCTAATTTGTATATTGTGTTTAATGATGAGGGCCAGATAGTGTTGGTTTCTTTATATGTAGATGATCTGATCATGACAGGGAGTGTAGACAATCTCATTGAAGAAATCAAGTAGTAGTTATCATAGAAATTTGAGATGAAGGACCTTGGAGAAATGCATTATTTTTTGGGTCTAGAAGTTTGGAGAGATTCAAGCCAAACTTTCTTGTCCCAGGGTAAGTATGCTAAGTGTTTGTTGACTAAATTCAAAATGGATGAGTGCAAGGCTGCATTTGTGTCTTTATAGCAGAACAATAAAATTCAGGTGGATGATGGTTCGAAATATGCAGATGTAACACTGTACAGACAGTTGGTTGGTAGTCTTATCTACTTGACTACAACGAGACCAGATCTAGCTTATGCAGTGAGTGTTTTGAGTCAGTTCATGACTCGACCTCATGAGAACCATTGGATTGCAGCGAAAGGAGCACTGAGGTATCTACAAGCAACTTCAGACTTTGGTATTTTGTACTCTAACTCATTTGATGTTAGCTTGACAAGTTATACAGACTCTGATTGGGCAGGAAATTTAGATGATAGAAGATCAATTACAGATTACGCCTTCAGAATTAGGTCTGGGGTCATCTCTTGGTGCAACAAGAAGTAGCAAAATGTAGCCTTATCCTCAACAGAAGCATAATATCAATCTATGTGTGCAGCAATATGTGAGGTAGTTTGGTTGTGCAGACTTCTCCAAGATGCAGGAGAAGAACAGACAACAGCTACGGTTATCAATTGCGATAATCAAAGTTCCATCAAACTGGCCTACAATCCTGTGTTTCATAAAAACACTAAGCACATAGACACTCAATTTCATTTTGTCAGGGAAAATGTGCAATCCAAAGAGATTTGTGTTGAATATTGTAATTCTTGTGATAATATGGCTAATATATTTACTAAGCCTCTGGGAAGACTCAAGTTTGAGTTGTTTAGGGACACATTAGGTGTGTTTAATAACCCATTCTCCATTAAGGGGGAGTGTTAGAATTAATGGAGAATAGGTGATTATTGTTACGTAGTTATATTTGTGCTTTTGTTGGTCATTCAGTTCCTATCATTGGATTTGATTTACTATCCATAACAAAGTGTATCTATTTATTATTGGAGTTTAATGTGAAGCCTAAGTGACGTATTTTCTTGTAGGAGCTCCTGGTGATCCGCACCTGTGAGCTCCTCTTGTCTTGTTTGCCAATTCATGTCTTCCATGTGCAACTATTGACACTCATCATCACTTAATTTACAAAACAAAAATAATACTTATATACAACATATATATCCGACATACCAACAACACTTAATCTGTCCAAATTTTTGACATAAATCACCAACAACCTATCCAAATTTCTGCCATAAGTCACCAACAACGTGATTCTACTTTAGATTTAAGCCATTCTACCTTTTTGGCAATCATATTTTCCAGTGGCAACAACATTTAAATTAAACTTCATAGGAATACACTAGACTTTCTTCATTATTCCTCCTATGATCTTCATCATTTCCGATACACCTCTACAATAATCATCAAGGAAGTGCTAAAATAATGGGAATTGTCCTTTCCTTCTATTACAAAAGGTTCCCATGCACTATCAAGACGAGGAGAAGCATAAATCAAACCACGATTATTGTCTTCCCTTGGCAGTCCACTAAATATTCCACTTTATATGTACAAACAAATCAAAATAGCCACAAGTAGCTTCTACAGAAAAGAGTGAGTGCGTACAAGAGGTCTCGTAACAGTTTATGCAGGAAGGCTTTCGGGTAAAAGGTAAAAGTGTTGTTGCATTGAAGAAGCTAAGACGTGAAGACACCCAAGGAATGGAACAAGTACTAAACAAAAGCAGGTTTCTCACATAATTTGTAGATTACCCAAATGGCATACTTTCTTAGCATTTAAAAAATTAGGAAAGAGGTGAAGCTCTTTCATGGAGACAAGATAACAGTAACTGTAGAAACTTCTCATGCCCTTTCTTACCTTATTTGGGCCATAAATTTTCCAATTTATCACAAGGATGTAAAATCACACAACATTTTGTTTGGTTGTCTCAATGCCAAGGTTGTAGATTTTGGGTTGTCTAAACTTGTTCTAACAGAAGCCTTTCATGATTTCTATGTCTCCTGAAGTGCTAATAGTTGTTTGTATGACGTTGATTGATGCATTCAAATCCCCAACAGATGCATTAAAATCGCCAACAGATACAGTCTACACAGAAAGTGTGATATTAAAATAAAAAAATTCAATGGAGTGATGATTGCAATGAGTAATCATCTTCAATAAACATTGCCAGTAATAGTGGCCACTGGCCAGATTCACACATGTAAAAAATCACAACATTATATATGTTCACATTCCTACACTTAATGTTAATCTATAATTCTATTCCTAGAGTCAAGTAATCTCACACATCTCTCACAGTCACAGATATGTGGGTCCTCCTTCTAGGGAGATAACCTAAAGCCAGTGGCTAGGTACCAAATTTGACACCAAATTGACAAAACAATGGCACATTAAAAAAACTCATCTTGCATTACTTTAAACACATATAAATACATTAATTATTTATTTAAGATAGCAATATTATCTTAACCATACAATCTAGTTTGTTGAGAGAATATCTAGACCACACACTTAAATAGGACCTAATATCTCATAGATCTAACAAACTCATAAATAAAAAAAGCTAATCACTCCATCACAAGACAAGTAAGAAGTATATTCTCCAAGTAAATCTATATGATCATTGAAAAATATCAGTCTGCAAAGGGGCTCGACAAACTTCTACTAGATAAAACTGGGAGAGCCTTGTATGCCATGCTACCTAGCATTTATTTCCGTAGTAGGTGTTATAATCCATTGATAAACTAGCTTACCTGTGAAACATGACAAGGGAATGCCAAATAAAAGGCAAAGTGTATATGTTGTAAATTTTTTTTCTTTATTTTATAAATCATAATGGAATTTATTATTAATAGTCATTTTCTTCCATACTTTTTAAAAAAACTATATATTCTATTGGTGTAGTCTCCCCTTTACAAAACAAAATAGTTCATGTATAAAAACATGTTTTATAAAAATCTATATATTCTATTGGTCTAGTCTTCCCTTTACAAAACAAAATAGCTCATGTATAAAGACATGTTTTATATAACTAGACAACAAAATGTAGAGAACTATGAATCTAGAGATGCGAAGTCTATCCATCAGGTTGCCAAGTATGTTGAGCTACCACATATCCATGTTTTGTATTATGCTTGGGATAAGTAATAAATGTCATTTAAGACTGATTCCAAATCATGTGCTCAATATTCCCACCCATTACATGGGAGAATGTGAATCTAGCAAGTTTTTCACATAATAGTTTGTGTATGAGGCTTGATAATCAATGTGCTTGAAAAAGTGAAAATAATGGCATTCTTCTTAAGAAACTACATACTCACCTTTGGAGAGGGAAGGTCATTGCCACTACTTGATTCATCATTTAGAGGTTGTGGAGAAATTGGCTTGAACCTCAACATTTAGTGCATAAATTTACTCCATTGTTGTTGCCAAAACACATGTTAGGACAGTTATAATCAATGGATCTAGTAGGTGCAAGCACTGAGCATCCTTCCATATCACCAGAAATAGATATAATGCCTCCCTTATTTCTCCAATTGGTATCAAGATGTTCCATCATATGGGTAACAACATCAATACCAACACACATCTCATGTTGAGCTTCCTAACCATGATCTATTAGCCCATTATTGTGTGCAGACAACACCTCCCTAAAACTTCTTGTAGCCTTTGCAAAGGATTCCTTGCACCTGCAAAAGTACCATTCAAATATTAAGATAGGAGGAAATGCAAAGTGATTTAAAACATCCCAGAGAATATACAAACCTAGATGGCATGGAAGTTAATCGAGATTTAAGTGATTCTAAAAAAGGATTGCATCTCAAATGCTCTCAATCTCCAGTGATATTCCATGGAAGGTTGTCCTCCAGTGTTCATGATTGGAAATTACAATGGAACAAAGAATAGAGAAATAAGAACCAATTGTTTGCCTACCAAATTGTGTTCTCAATAAAATTAAAGTAGCTATAATAAGAACGAAATGCAGAAAGAAATCAAAATTACTCACTATTTTCAGCTTGATCTCATCATCTTCATCACACGCCTTTCATATCTATGTGGAAATAATGAATTTTTGTCATCCACATATTGAGAAGTCATGCTTGCACTTTGAATTGAATGTGAGTCTTAATCAACTTGCATGGGAAGAGATGGTGTCCACATTAATTCTTCCTCAAGAACTATAAGAGGTGTAATAGGAATAGGCATGGTCAATGTTGGGGAATGCCCATCCTTAAGCAACTTTATCGTTTGGGACATAAGTCATCACTCGAAGGGGAGGCACATTAGGATGAGATGAAAACAAAAAAATGTGTGGGTAGCCCTAAGCATAAATCCTATCATGTGAAGTCTAGTTAATCATCGCACCATTCCTATGGTAGCTATAGCTTCCAAATGTTGCATTATGTGCTCCTCAAGATATGGATCATCACTATTTATCTGAAACTAACAATATTTACAAATTTAAATTATCAACATTATCCCACATGAACATTTTACCTAGTGCGCAAAATAATTATGAGTATCTCAAAACTAATTATGTAAAACGTGATTACATACATTGTGTAAGTCCATATCCTCAAAAGATATGTGGGAAAATATTGGATGATTTTGAGGCCTGCTAATTCTTAAGGTTGTTTCTTCCAAACCCAAGGCACGTTTGATCACTTTGGAAGGAAATGAAGAGAACCGATGAAGGTGGTTGTTTTTCTAACCACTTGAGGCAATTCTCCCTTCCGTCTTCGACAAGTTTATCATTATGTTCAAGTGGCGACGATGATATGAGTGGCCCAAATGGAAAAAATGGGTCACTCAATTAATATCGATATGATTAGATACCTTTCCTTACACTATCCATATCATTGATTGTTTATTATTTTTACAGTTGCCTTATCATCTACAACAATAATGGGCTACAAACCCTTCCGTCTTCTACAAGTTTATGGCGATGATGATATGAGTGGCCCAAATGAAAAAAATGGGTCACACAATTAATATCCATATGATTAGATACCTTTCCTTACTATCCACATCATTCAATGTTTATTACTTTTACAGTTGCCTTATCATCTACAACAATAATGGGCAACAAACCCTTCCATCTTCGACAAGTTTATCATTATGTTCAAATGGTGATGATGATATGAGTGGCCCAAATGGAAAAAATGGGTCACTCAATTAATATCCATATGATTAGATACCTTTCCTTACACTATCCATATCATTCAATGTTTATTATTTTTACAGTTGCCTTATCGTCTGCAACAAATAATGGGCAAAAAATTAATTTAGTTTAGTGCACAATGTTGGTTAGTTTAGTTTGTCTAAATTAAAGAGTTGATATTCTGATGATTTATCCAATATCCAAAATACCAATTTTCCCATCATTATATATATATATATATATATATATATATATATATATATATATATATATATATATTTCATATGCTTTGATACTGGATCTCTTCATAACTCCCTCAATCTTATCTGCAACTTCCCTCACCTTCTTGTTTCAACTTTCAAAATCTTGCATTTCCTTTATCTGCCCTCTACAAATCAAGCAAGTTTAGAAGTTCTCTTACCACATATATAGTTTTTGCATCTTCCCTCATCCAAATTTTAATCCTATTTATTGCATGTTTTTTTTACAACCATTTCTAGTGAATAAAGACAACATCACATATCCATTCACACACATAATATGTCAAAATACCAGAATAGTCAATCATAGCCCATTGTTGATAAAATAACAAGAAAGTAACTTATAGAGTATATTACCCTGTTTAGTGAAGGGTTGAAAAGTAAATATAGGCTTGAAAAGTAAAGATGTTACCAATAGTTTGGTATTCTCCTCAAAAGCCTTTGCTTGACCTTTAGTTCTAGATTTACTTTTTCCAAATTCCTTAGATAGCCCCATCATAATTGTAACAAAAAGATAGGAAAAAGTATACCCAATTATAATAGTCATGTAATTATTTGGCTCAATCGTAACCCTAATTGAAAGTTGGGTGAACAATATCATGTGATTGTGCAGGAGGAAAACCCAAGCCACTACATCATTGAAAATATTAGCAATAGGAACTTCTAAAGAGTCAATGCCATACATGCAAAAGTCCTCCACTATCCATATCTTTGCTATTGTTCAAATTCCATATAGATTTTTTAATATCTCTAGGGGTAAATAAGTCACATGAGATTAATGGAGAAGAAACAAGAACATAGAAATAGACAGGCATATAATAAAGTGAGTCTATAGTAGATACCTAAGATAACTGAGATTGGAAATCGATCTCTGAGGAAGAGATATTTTCTTAGGGAGGAGACTCTGCCAAAAGGTCTTAAGGGAAGTGAAAAAGGTTGAAAGATGCTCATGTCTTCTCAAAACAAGAAAAAGTGTTGTTTCTTGTGCGGGAAGAGACGAAATTTCTCCCTACGTCCAATAGAAATAAAAGATGGGTCATGGTTGACAAGAAAATAAAGGTGCTTGTGGATATTTACATTCCACATCGTAGCAACAATGAATAATAAATATACCTAAAGGGTGGATGAGTTTATTATGGTGCGTGGTGTAAGGGTAGGTATTAAGAGCAACCTTTAAAAGTATATCATTGACTAGTTGTGTCTGCTCATTTATTGGACATCAATAAAGTCATCTCATTTTATGCTATCTATAGAGACTATTTTTTACGAGGTGCAACATCCATATATACATTGGAGAAGGGAGTGAAAGTTTCAATCTTTATGTGCTTTAGCTTTTTACTCTGTAGATAACACTTGGACCTTCTTTCCCCTATTGTTAGTACCTTGGAATCCGCTACCAAATGTAATTGAATCCTAGTGGAATTACTATCGTTATCACTAAGCTTATCATTTTTAGAAATGAACTTCTTGTTGTTACTATTGAATTTTCTTGTTGTTTACTACCATTAATGCTTTATTGACATGCCATGTCATATTAATTTCCAAGTTCTAGATCTCTATTGAAAATTTTTGTCAGCTTAAAAAGCCAAATTTTCAAATTAAGCTCAAATGAATGCACAAATTTCACTGAAGCATGAAAGCCACTAAAAGCTTCAGGAGGCCTAGTATGTGCAGATTTGGTAAACTACTTATACAACTCAGTAGGATACAAACTACAACATCCAAAGATTTCAAGAAGTAGTGGTTCAATAAAGGAAAGTTTAGCTCCATAATTGAATGTCCCTTTCACCTTGCATAAATCAACAATAAATTTGGCACCACACAGGGATGCATAAGGGAAGAGGCGACAATGATATAACTACATGACTTGAAAGTATTAAAAAAATAAAGAATCAATTTTATTGACTAATTGGACATCTCACAGGCAAGGAACTCCACCTGGAGACTACCTTCGGCAGAATTCCCTACAAAAATAATCTTACAATAAAAAATATATATAGTGTTCACACATCTAGTGAAGTTAGAACAACTGCCTAAGAAGTAGGAACTAATTCCTAATCTAAGGCTCTAATGAACCAAATCTCTCCAGATTTACATATTCTCCATTATCTTCAACACTCTCCCTTAATGGAGAAAGGGGCTCACAAGTATTCCTAAGATTTCCTTAAACAATTCAAACTTGAATCTATCGAAAAGCTTAGTGAAAATATCAACAACATTATCACATGTATTACAATATTCAACATGGATTTCCTTTGACTGAACTTTCTATCAAAAATATAAGAATCAAATTTATTAATAAACCTGAGTAGCTCACAGGTGTCAAACACCACCTGGAGACTGCCTCTGCAGCACACGCTCTGCCTTACATTCATTACATGAGAAATATATATAATTTACACACATTTATGGAAGTTGAAACAATGCTCTAGAAAATGGGAACAAACTCATAATCTAAGGTTCGGTTTGAATTGTCACTCCATTAAGAAATTTCTTCATTAATCTCAAAACTCCCCCTTAATGGAGAAATGGATTCACACATATGCCTCACACTTCCCTAAACAATTAAAACTTTATTCTACCAAGAGGTTTGGTAAAAATATCAACAACATTGTCACAACTATTACAATACTAATATGGATTTCCTTCGACTAAACTTTCTCCCTAACAAAATGAAATTGTGTATCGATATTCTTTGTGTTCTTATGAAATAATGTATTATTTGCAAGTTTGATGGAGCTTTTGTTGTCGCATTTGATCATTGTTGCAACCTTCTGTTCTTCTCCAGCATCTAGGAGAAGTCTCCTCAACCAAAATGCTTCACATGTTGCTGCACACATAGCTTGACATGCAAATTTCGCAGAAGACAAGGATACTGTGTTCTGCTTTTTTATGACCCATGTAATGACCCCGTATCCAATGCTAAATGCATAGCCTATTATGGATCATCTATCATCTACGTTTCCAGCCCAATCGGAGTGTGAAAAACCTGTCAATATAACATCACATGAATCAGTATAAACAATACCAAATCTAAGGTTCCTTGGAGATACCTTAAAACGCCTTTTGCTACAACCTAATGGCTCTCAAAGGGCTTTGACATAAATTGGCTCAATGCATTGACTGCATAAGATAAATATGGCCTAGTTGTATTCAAATAGATTAGAATCCCAACCAGTTGTCTATAAAAAGTCACATCTGCCTCCTTAGATCATCATCATTATGAAGTTTTATATTCTGTTGTAAAGGTACTGCCGCAGTAAGCTCTTGACATACTTACTCGTGACAGAAAAATTTGTTCAGAATCCCTCCAGACTTCCAAACCCAAATAGTAATGTAGCTCTCCAAGGTCTTTCATCTCAAGCACTTGTGACATCTGCTCCTTGATTTCTTTAATGAGATTGTCAGCATTCCCTGTAATGATTAGATCATATTCATGTAAAGAAATCAAAAAAATCCTTCCCCCTTTATCAAACTAGATATAAATATTAGGGTCATTTTTTCTTCTTTTATAACCATGTTGCAGGAAAAATGAATCAATTTTGTCATACCATGACCTGGTTTCCTGTTTTAGTCCATACAACACTTTCTTCAACATACAAACTAAATGTTCTTCACCTTGTTTGACAAACCCCTCAGGTTTCACTAAGTAGACTTCTTCTTTTGAGTCCCCATTTAAAAAATCAGATTTAACATCTAGTTGGTGAATCATCCAATGGTGTTTGGTAGCTAAAGAAATTATCATTCTAATTGTGTTTAATTTAGCTACGGGGGAAAATGTTTCATCATAATCTATGCCTTCTTGCTGCGAATACCCCTTTTCAACCAACCTGGCTTTATACTTATCTATGCTCCCACATGCTTTAAAATTAGGCTTATACAACCATTTGCATCCTATGGGTTGTTTGCCTTCAGGTAGTTTAACTAAATCCCAAGTTTTGGTTTTGAGGATTGACTCATATTCCTATTCCATGGTAGCCCTCCATTCACTATATTGACTGGCTTCTTTATAACTAGAGGGTTCAACAAAATTCATCATACTAGTTATAAAAGAATTTTCCCTATATCTTGCTGGCAATTGAATATTCCTACCTGATCTCTTGAGTGGTGGGGTAGCTTCAAACCTTGTCTGATCATCCTTTAGTGGACTTGGCTTGACAGCGACACCATCTTCTTTCCATTCTTGCTATTGATGTTTCTGATTGTTGTCACCTGATTCGTCACTTCCTTCTTCCACCAACAGGGTCACGTGCCATTATTCATTAGCACTCTCTCGGCTTCCATCATTAACCTACTCATGAAACACTACATCTTTGCTCAGAAATACTTTATGAGTAGAGGGATTAAATAGTTTGTATGTCTTAAATTTTGTACAATACCCAAAAAAATACTTTGGATGGCCTTTGAATCTAGTTTCTTTCTATCTTCCTTTGGGACATGAGAAAAGGCTTTGCTACCAAAAAATCTCAAATGGTTAACTGCGGGCTTATAGCCAAATAAAGCTTCAAAAGGAGTTTTAAAATCTAAACTTCTTGTTGGACTCCTATTCTTTAGATATATTGCAGTATTAATTGCTTCATCCCAAAACTCATTAGAAATATTCTTACATTTTAACATACTGCGAGCACACTCCACAAGGGTTATGTTCTTCCTCTCTACAACCCTGTTCTGTTGACGATTGTGGGGTACCATAAATTGTTGCTATATTGCATGATCTTTGCAGTATTTGAGGACATAAGATTTCTTGTACTTCCCCTTTGATCCGAGCAGAGAATCCTCATGCATTTACCTATCTACTTTTCAACCATACTATTGAACTCCTTGAAGTATTCAAAAGTGTGGCTCTTCTTCTTGAGGAAATACACCCAAGTAAATCTAGTGCAGTTATCGATAAACAATAAAAAATAGTATGCACCGCCTAATGACTTCGTCTGAATAGGCCCGCATAAATCTATGTGTACCAGCTCGAGTATATCTCTCCTCCTTTTATCAACATTCACAAGAAATTCATCTCTGTGCATCTTTCCAAGTGCACATGCATCACAATCAATATGGATAGGCTTTCAAACAAGAAGACCTTCGACCATACCTCTTTTATATAATAACAACAGATCATTCAAGTTAATATGGCTGAACCTTTGATGCCATACATCCACTGTAGCCATGGAAGATGATGTCAATGCTTGATGTGGTGCAATTTTGACATTTATCTTGTACAATCCTCCCACACAAATACCTGATGCAATAGGCTTCATACAATCCAACAGGTCTTTAACAACACAATATGATTTATAAAACTCTTCCTTGAGATTCTGATCAGTTATCATAGAGACAGAGATCAGATTCTTTTTTATCATGGGTACATACATCACATTATGAATATGTCTAATATTTCCATCAAGCAAAACAATAGGAATATTACCATAACCATTGATTTGGTACCGTCTATCATTGCCAAGATAGATGTTTGCTCCACTGCTGGTCTCTTTGAAGTCATGAAACCATTGTCTGTTCCCTATCATGTGGATGGATGCACCTGAGTCCACAAACTAGGTATATGTTTCATCATCCTTAGCCAAAAATGCAGTCACATATGAATAGTCTAAGGTTCTCACTCTGTTCCTCACCAGCAAAATCACTTGCATGTTGTTTATGTCTCTTCCGACCTTCATCAGACTTCTTCTTCAAGTAATATCTGGCTATATGGATGGTTCTACCACAATAAAAACATTTGGTCATAGAGTCATTTCTATTGAAAGACGTACCTTGAGGTGGGGGCATCTTTCTCTATAGGGTTTCAATACTCTTATGTGCTACATTTGGCTTTCCTCTGAAGGGCTTCTTCGTCACCATTAAGGCCGGATCTGAACTCTAAGTTTTATGAGTCAGTCGCCTTTCCTCCACTTGCATGAGGATCCCAATCAATTCTTCATACATAGGGGATTTTTCTCTTGCATTCAAGCTAGTGATGAACATCTCATACTCGTCAGTCATACCATTCATGGTAATCATGACTGTCACTGAGCTTGTTCTTGAGCTCCATGATCCACAAAATAAATTCTACAACTGTCTCATTCTCCTCCATCTTGATGGAGAGAATATTGCTCTTAAAGAACAACAATTGATTGGTGTTCTTGACCTCATAGAGATCCTTGATAATATTCCATATTTATGGTGCAACCTTGCAATGACGGATATGGGGAATAATGCAATCTTTGACCGACAATTTTAGGAGCATTCTCGCCTTAGTCTCCCACTTGTCCCAGTCTTGGATTGTTGTTGTTGTTCCTCCTGCAAGCACGTTCAGCTTCACCTCATCATTATTCACAATTTCCCATGCATTGTGTCCTTCAAGCAGGGTCTGTAGCTTAAATTTCCAACCAAAATAATTGGATCCATCCAGCTTGTTATTCTCATTGAGGTATGCTTCTACTAATTGATTAATATTGAATAAAAAATAGATCTTCAACCCCAACAACTTAAAATTCCAAATCCAGTGAAAACTTCAAATAAAATTGAGCCCAGATCTCCTTTTTTTTTTAGAGATCACTCCAAATAAATTCACCCCCTTTATAAAATAATGAGCCCCTTTTTTTAATTAAAGAATTAAAAAACTATAATTAAAAAATTTATTTAAAAAAATATCCAATATCCCCTTCCAATATCACCATGGCTTTCAAACGAACGTGGAAGAAACCGAACACCTTTTGATCAAATGGTGAAGAAAAGAGACACTTTCGAGTATCAAGAAAAGAGGCTAGCAATGACGAAGCCCCAGTTGGCAACCGTACCCCATAAATGATGAGTTGTTTTGGGGCCAACATGATTGTTTCAAAATATTCGTAATGATGTTATTCCCTGATTCAGCTATTCTTAAAGTACCCTTCAGATCTTCCAAAGAGAAAAAGGATTATGAACATAGAATCAAAAACTCAAAGTCAGATATGCAGAGTGAAGGATTGTGATGGTTTCACAATATTTAGAGGTACGTCAGGGGTCACCTTTCCTCTAATACCATGTGTGCAGAAGAAAACCACCATGACTTAAGCAAACGTGGAAGAAACCACTATGAATCAATCCCACAACAACGAAGAAAAAAAATGTTGCGAGCAGACATCAACAACTATTTCATGCATACAATAACAACTTACCACGCAGGAAGCAGTAGCGAAAATGCCTCTTCCTTGGCAATCCCGACCTCCTTTACAGTAACCTACAGCCTCCTCGGCAATCCCGACCTTCTCCATAGTTGTCCTGTAGCGATCCTAAAGAAACGGGATTCAAATCCAAATAAACCAAATCCACGGCAGTCTCTACTTGATCATCGTCTCAAGCAATAGCTTTCCTCTACTTTCGTAGCATCTGCCTTGGCCACCTCACAATGTTGATCAACACCATAGAAATCGAGAGCCTAGATCGTCCACAACAGACTCAGCGCTGAGAGACTACATTCAAAAAATGATCTAGAGAATTTCTTGATTCACACAATCAGTGTGATTGGAGAATGGCACACCTATGCCATTCTGGAAAATAAAATTGCATAAGGCCATAACTGGATCTATGTGATCGTTGCCCTATGGATCTTGCATTGGTCACCCTTAAAACTGCACCCGTCAAATTTTTTACTCTCAGTCTTCACTATACTACTCCACTCAGGGTTACATGCAATCCTCAGCCCTGTAGCTCTGATATCATATCAAAAATATAAGAATCAAATTTATTAATAAACCTAAGCAGCTCACAAGTGTTAAACACCACCTGGAGACTGCCTCTGCAGAACACGCTCTACCTTACATTCATTACATGAGAAATATATATAATTTACAAACATTTAGGGAAGTTGAAACAAAACCCTAGAAAATAGGAACAAACTCCTAATCTAGGGTTTGGTTTGAAACATCACTCCATTAAGACATTTATTCATTAATCTCAACACTTTGTCCCTAATAAAATGAAACTGTGTATCAATTTGCTTTGTGTTTTTATGAAATAATGGATTATTTGTAAGTTTGATAGAGGTCTGGTTGTCGCATTTGATAATTGTTGAAACCTTTTGTTCTTCTCCAGCATCATGGAGAAGTCTCCTCAACCAAACTGCTTCACAAGTTGCTGCACACATTGCTTGATACTCAGCTTCTGCTGAAGACAAGGATACCCATTTTTGCTTTTTGTTGCTCCATGCAATGACCCCAGACCTAATTTTTAATGCATAGCCTACTATGGATCATCTTTCATCTACATTTCAAACCCAATCGGAGTATGAAAAAGCCATCAATCTAACATCAAATGAATCAGTATAAATAATACCAATGTCTAAGGTTCCTTGCAGATACCTTAAGACACCTTTCGCTACAACCCAATCACTCTTAAGAGGCTTTGACATGAATTGGCTCAATACACTGACTACATAAGCCAGATCCAACCTAGTTGTAGTCAAGTATATTGGACTCCCAACCAACTGTCTATACAATGTTGCATCTTCCTCCTTAGGACCATCATCATTCTGAAGTTTTATATTTTGTTGTAAAGTCACTGTTGCAAATTTGCATTGATCCATTCTGAACTTTTCCAGTAAGCTCTTGACATACTTACCCTATGATAGAAAAGTCTAGCCAACATCCCTCCAAACTTCCAGACCCAAAAAATAGTGTAGTTCTCCAAGGTCTTTCATCTCGAAAACCTGTGACATCTACTGTTTGATTTCTTTAATGAGTTCATCTGCATTTCCTGTAGTGATAAGATCATCTACATATAAAGAAATCCAAACAATTCTCCCCTCTTTGTCAAACACAGTGTACAGATTAGGGTCATTCTTGCTTCTTTTATAACTATGTTCTAGGAAAAATGAATCAATTTTGTCATACCATGACCTGGGTGCCCGTTTTAGTCCTTACAATGCTTTCTTCAATCTACAGACTAAATTTTGTTCCCCGTGTTTAACAAACCCCTTAGGTTGCACTAAATACACTTCTTATTTTAATTTGCCATTTAAGAAAGAATATTTCACATCTAGCTAGTGTATCTCCCAATGATGTTTGGTAGCTAAAACAATTAACATTCTAATTGTCTTTAATTTAGCTACAGGGGTGAAGGTTTCCTCATAGTCAATGCCTTCTTTCTCTGAGTACCCCTTTGCACCAGCCTAGATTTATATTTTCTATACTACCATCTTCTTTAAATTTAGGCTTGTATAACCATTAACAAACTATGGGTTGTTTTCCTTCAGGTAATTCAACTAGGTCCAGGTTTCATTTTTAAGTATTGATTCATATTCCTCTTCCATTGGTGCCCTCCATTCACTATATTGACTAGCTTCTTTATAACTAGAGGGGTCAACAAGACTTAACATACTAGTTATAAAAACATTCTCCCTGTATCTTGCTCGCAACTGAGTTTGCCTACCTGATCTTTTGAGTGGTGCGGTTGCTTCAAACCTATTATGATCTCCCCTCTGTAGAATAGTTTTAAACCTGATTTGATCATCCACTTCGTCTTTATCCTGTTGTTGCTATTGCTATTGTTTTTTCTATTGTTTCTCACCAACCCCTGTTCCATCACCTTCTTCTAACTGTAAAGGCACATGTCATTCTTCAACACTACGAACAGGCTTCCCATCATCTACCTATTCATGGAATACCACATCTCTGCTTGCAAACACCTTATGAGTAGAAGTATTAAACAACTTATACGCCTTAAATTCACTGTAGTATCCAACAAAAGTACACTTAATGGCTTTTGAATATAACTTCTTCCTATCTTCTTTTGGGACATCAGCAAAAGCCTTACATCCAAAAGCTCTAAGATGACTTACAATAGGCTTGAAGCTAAAAAATGCTTCGAAAGGAGTTTTATAATCAAAACACTTAGTAGGACTCCTATTCTTAAGATACATTGCAGTCTTTATAGCTTCTACCCAAAAACCATTGGTCAGATTCTTACCTTTCAACATACTGGCAGCACACTCCACGAGGGTTCTATTTTTCCTTTTCGCAACCCCATTTTGCTGAGGAGTGTAAGGTGTTGTGAACTGTTGTTGTATTCTGTGTTCTTTGAAGTATTTTATGAAATCACCCTTCTTGAATTCTCCACCTTGGTCTAAGCGAATAATTTTGATGAAATTTCATGTTTTCTTCTCAAGCATACTTCTGAATTGCTTGAGGTATTCAAAAACATGACTTTTCTGCATGAGGAAATACACCCAGGTGAACCTTGTACATTTATCAGAAAAAATAAGAAAATAGTAGCCCCTCCTAATGACCTTTTTTGCATTGGCCCACATAGATCAATGTATACAAGTTCAAGTATATCCCTTTGCTTCCTATCAACAATAGAAGGAAATTCATCTCTACGTAATTTACCAAGGGCACATGCTTCATAGTCAACATGCATACTCTTCAAAACAAGAAGAACATTCACCATACCTTTTTTCTGAAGAGATAGTAGGTCACTGAAGTTTATATGTCCAAATCTTTGATGCGAGAGATTCTTTGCAGACATTGCTGATGATGCCAACGCTTGATGTGACACACTTCTGACATCCAGTTTATACAATTCTCCTACACTTACACCTGTTGCAATGAACTTCATCCAATCTAGCATGTCTTTAATTACACAATCATATTTAAAGAACTCTACCTTAAGATCCTGATAAGTTATTCTAGATACAAAAATTAGGTTATTTTTTATCTTGGGTATATACATAACATCATGAATATGCCTAATGTTTCCATCAGGTAATAGGACAGGGACATCACCATATCCCTTGATATCATAGCTTGTATCATCTCTAAGGTAGACCTGCGTACCAGTGCTAGATTCTCGGAAATTTTTCAACCATTTCCTCTTACTTGTCATATGGGAGGAGGCTCTTGAGTCCACGAACCAAACTTTTGCTTCATCCTCCTTAATTGACAACATAGAATTAGATACGAACAATATGATATTCAAATTCTAATCTGCATCAACCAGATGGCATGCATTCTTCTTATGTCTTTTTTGACCTTCATGAAACTTCTTCTTCCGACAATGTTTAGCCATATGACCAAATTTACCGCAATAAAAACATTTTGGTCGTGAATTACTTCTGTTTAGAGACATACCTTGAGATGGAGGTGGCTTTCTTTGTGGGGTTCCTCCACTTTTGTGTGTTGCATTTGTCTTTCCTATGAAGGGCTTATTCTTTTCAATTAGGGAAAGATCTAAGTTCTATGGTTTCAGGGTCATCCTCCTTTCCTCCTATTGCATTAGGATCCCTATTAATTATTCAAACTTGGGGAATTTTTATTTCGCATTCAACCCAGTGATGAACATCTGATATTTGTCAGTCATACCATTCATGGTAATCATGACCAAATCAGTGTCTGATACTGTTTCAACAATTTCGCCTAGCTTAGTCTTAAGCTCCTTGATACGAGAGATGAACACCGCTACTAATTCATTCTCCTCCATTTTGATGGAGAGAATTTTTCTCTTAAGAATTAGTAGGTGATTTGTGTTCTTGATCTTGTACAAGTCTTTGAGAGTTTTCCAGATGTCTGTTGCAGCTTTACAATCTCAAATGTGAGGAATAATGCAATCTTTCACAGAATATTTGAGCAGCACCTTTGACTTGTTCTCCCTCTTTCCCTAGTCTTGGATTGTTGTTTTTGTTCCACCTATAGCTAGGGTTGGCTTCAACTCATCACCATTTGCGATTGTCCATGCATTTTCCCCCTCCAACAAGGTTTACAACTTAAATTTCCAATTGGAGTAATTGCAACCGTCGATCTTATTTCTCTCGCTAAGATAGGCCTCTGCCATCTGATTATTCATCCTGACAAAAAAAATGACCTCTAGCAAACAAGATCTATCATAGATTCAAAGAGAAATCTCAAAACACAAGCTTGAGATTCAATTTAAAAAGACATGCCCCAATTGAATTTTAAAAAAATGAGAACCCTTTGGTTTTTTTTTAAAGAAAAGCATCCTTTAAAAAAAAAACTCTTCCCCTTTTTTTAAATGTATGCCACCACAATTTAATAATCCACAGACATTTTCAAAAAAATGCTACCATACACGGTGGCCAACTAATAGAAGTTTCAACTGTATCTATTTCATCCACAGATTGATCAATTTCACCCCATTCGAAATCAAAGCCAAACTTGGCCACCACTCCTCTAATCAATAGCGTGCCACACAACGTTTCCACTAAGAATTTGCAAAAATTTCCAGAGATCTATTTCAACGAAATCATTGATTGGACTCTGTAAATTATTTTCCTTAGATGGAATTAATATTTGAAGTAGATATTGCAGTGCCCACTGAATACACAAAATTCTCTCTAAGAAAATCCGCCAAATTGTTGCAATCTTTTGGATGTAGAGTGCCAAATAAGCTGCTTATGGAAACCGAATGTCGCACGCAAATAGAGGCTGAGAGGATGATAACGATGCCTCAATGCTAAAACCACACAATACCACAATGCTAATCCACCATGACCTGCAACAATTCACAATGCTGCTCCACGATGGCATGCATCCACCAATCAACAACACCCTCGGCCTTAAAATCCTAAGCCTCCATCGATCAATAGCACTCTCGGCCTTACAATCCTTGGCCTCCACTGATCAAAAACAAAAATCTGGGATCCAAAACTCCACTTCTTTTCCACAAGCAGCCTCTACGCATCACTCAACAGAGGAGAATTACCACTCCACATGCAGACCACAGTAGTCACCGACCTTGAATTCTCACTGCATCCTTCTCAAGAAGTTAATACACGTGCTTCACGCTGATCCAGGTAGATATTGGTGGCTACCCACCAAGTCCACTTGGACCCCCACCATTGTTTCTTTCAGCTTTTTAGTTTCCTTACTTGTAGCACAATTTACTATTTTTAGAAGTTTTTCGAGTCCTGAACTTCCGGAGCCGTTTTGAGACCCTAAACGACATTTTTTGGGAAACTTGGAAGCAACATGGGTCCATGGATTGATATTTCTCTTCCCAAAGTTGCAGTCCTCAAATAGATATTTCTAACAAGATATTATGTGCATCAAACGAAGATCAAATGCCAAGGTTACGACCCCGAGAAGTTGATGTACCAATTTACCCAAACGAGGCCCACTATTTGGTGTTTCATCTTCTAGGGTTAGGTTTTTGGATGTTTACGATTTTCCATTATATCTCAACAACAAATAGGCCTTCGAGCCTCATTGGAACATAGTTCAAAGGCATGTAGCCGCCACATCTCTTCTTAGAGATAAGCTACCATGGCCCTAGCTATTTTATTTCCATTTCTATTTGTAAGCATATTTCAGTATTAATCAAATGAAGTATTATTTCTATTGCATCTCTATATGTATGGTTATATCTGTAATTTGTTATGTTCATGTTTAAATCTAGATCAGTGGTATCAGAGTGGTCTGCTCTTTCTATGTCTTTCTTTGCATGTCCCCAACGAGGTCGGGATATAAGGAGTTAGGGTTTGAACTGGTCGAACCTTTCCAAGACAAGCCTCGCAAATCCCGATGGCCTCCCATGGCGAATGAAAAGAAAGATGAGGGGGAAAGAGATCCTATCAAAATATTGCTCAAAGAGGCCCCCAAGTGACAAAGGAACGGGATGATGGACAACTTTGCCAGATCCTTCAGTGGCTACCCAGGGGTGACACATCTACTTCCAGTGAATACTCTGGAAGCACCACACCGTTTAAGGTACAATTTAACTTTGGCATTCCCATATTTGAGGGTCAGATAGATGCAGACACTGTAGATAAATGGTTAAATCTGCTATAAGGGATTTTTTCTATTCATGATTTTTTCGGCCGGCAAAAGATTACTTTTTCTCTTCTCAAATCCACTCCCTACGTCAAGGACTGGTGGGAAACCTACTGTGAGTAGAAGGATGAAAGTACGACCCCACTGTTTTTAGCCACACCCACTTAGAATTCATTCCAGATTGCCATGAACGAGCAGTACTACCCTGTTGGAAGCTATGAGGATCAATACATAAAGTGGACCACGCTGCAGTAGGGAAGGGACCAAGACATGCCAAAGTTTTCCAATATTTTCCATACCCTTTGCACAATGTTGGATATCAAGGATCCAAAGCAGCATTTGGTACTCAAATTCCACGGCTACCTGCATAGGTACGTCCAGGAAGAAATAAAATTCCTGAGCATCTTCTCGCTCGGCACAACATACCGATTTGTTGTTAAGATCGAGAAAAAGTTTAAACAGAAGAAGCGAGAATTTGGATTTGTGAATCCGAAGCAAGGGAAAGGTGCCCCCAGACCTTAGAATAAAGGACAAAGCCAAGGCGGGGAAACCCAAGAAAACCCACGAAAGTTGCAAGAAAAGAACATCGTCGTGAAGCCGAAAAAGGACACAGAAAAGTGGTGTGAGTTCCATAAGAGCTCCACTCACAACACAAGTGAGTGTCGGGCCAGACAGTCACTGGTGGCCGAGCTAAAGGTTTCAGAATCAAAAGCATGTTCTGACTCTAAGTCAGAACCTGACAAGGGGAATGACAAAGGGAATTAGATTATTGATGCAGAGCTCAACGCCACCGTTGTCACCACAAAGATCAAGAAGGAGGAACCCGAAGATCCATAGGAGGTGGCGCATCTCTTCTACTCCAAGATGTGGGTAAGAAACTCCCCACTACAGTTCATTTTCGACAACAGGATCCAAAAGAAAGTCATTTTACCAAATTTCATGAAGAGGCTGGGCTTACTGACCACATCACATCCACAAACGTACACCAATGGGTGGCTTCACCAAGGACGAATCTTCGCACGAGCCAGAAGTGTCGCCTTCCATACAACATCAAGCCCTTCATGGATGAGGTATTGTGTGACATTGCTCCCCTTGATGTTTGTGATGTATTATTAGGACAATCATACTTTTGGAAGCGACATGTTGTGTATGAATCAAGGCCCCGTGTTGTTATTGTCACTTTGGAAAATAAGTTGTACAGGATACCGGAGGTAGCACTGCCTACTTCCATATCTTTCGTTACTGTAAAAAAAAGTACTAAACTCATTTCCATAACCAGGAAATTTGACTTCCTAATGATATGCCCTTAAGGAAAGAAGAAGACAGTGGCCACGACCTGCAGACAGGGCCCTTCCGCCCGACAACTACAGATGGACAAGGTCGTGGAGGAGTACAAGCACATCTTCACCTCCCCCACAGGGGTTCCTCTGCACTTTCATGTCAATCACTCCATAAATCTAACCCCAGGTGCGTCGCTTCCTAATGGACCAATCTAGTTGCGCTCTGTTATGGAGAATGATGAAATCAAGAGGTAGATTCAGGAGTTGTTACAGAAAGGTCACATCCACCTGAGTTTATCACGCTGTGGCAGCCTGATCTTGTTGGTAAAGAAGAAAGATGGTACTTGGAGACTCTGTATTGACTATGGGCACTGAACAAGATTATTGTCTATAATAGGTACCCGATCCCATAGATTGATGACCTCCTAGACCAACTGAAGGGGGGAAAATATTTTAGCAAGATCGATTTGAAGTCAGGATATCACCAGGTACCAATCAAACCCTCCGATGTGTGGAAGACTGCCTTCAAAGCCAAGGAGGGCCTTTTCGAATTGTTACTTATGCCTTTTAGATTGATGAATGCTCCTGCAACCTTCATGAGGCTAATGGATGACATCTTGTGGCCATTCACCAACTCATTTGCAGTGGTATACTTGGATGACATCCTGATCTTTAGCCAGGGTTGGGAAGAGCACCTCCACCACATCCGACAGGTTCTCCAAACACTGCGGAAACACAAGTTATGTGCCAATTTGGAGAAATGTACTTTTGGCATGACCCAACTTTAGTATCTAGGATACATTATTGATGAATGGGGGGTGCATGTGGATCTAGCTAAGATCCAAGTCATTCGGGATTGGCCATCTCCAACCACTCTTACAGAGATCCATAGCTTTCTAGGTCTTGCCAACTTCTACAGCAAGTTCGTGTTGGGAATTTCTCATATCACTTGGCCCTTGAGTCAAGTCACCAAGGGAGGAGCCAAAGAAAAATTCTTTTGGTCTAAATCTCAACAAAAGGAATTCATAGAGTTTAAATATCGCCACTGCGCGGCACCAGTGCTCACATTACTAGGCTTGCAAAAACCATTTGAGGTCAAGATAGGTGCCTGTGACTATGCTATTGGCGCATTCCTTACTCAACATGGGGATCCAGTGGCATATCACAGTGAGACACTTTCAGACACAGTCTGGAAGTATCCCACTTATGACAAAGAGATGTATTCGCTTGCCTACAATGGAAGCATTACATTTTGGGGAAGGAAACAGTCATCCAAACAGACCACCGACCCCTGCAGTTCATACAGACCCAAGAGAAATTGTAGAATGATCGCCATCAGAAGTGGTCCACATACCTGGAAAAATTCCATTTGAATATCAAGTATAAGAAGGGAAGCACCAATAATGTTGCAGTTTGCCTCAGTTGACCACTTATCATGGCATTAACCATCGTGATCAACTCTTTTGGGCACGAGACTTCTGATTGTCCACTGCTCTATAAAAGCGACCCAGAATTTGGCCACACATACCAGACACTCTTGGAGGGTCAGCATGTTCCATACTTTCACCTCCAGGATACCCTGTTATGGCACCTAGGCCACCTTTGTGTTCCTTCAAGTGAGCGTGCCAAGATGATTTGGGAAGCACACTACAGTCAGGCTATTGGGCATTTCTAGGTCAAGAAAATGGTGGCATTACTGTAGAAGTATTCCTATTGGCCAAATCTTTGATAGGATGTCAGCAAGTACATCAGATCATGCACTACCTGCACCATTGCCAAACTGACCATCAAGAAGAAAGGCCTCTATACCATGTTTCCTACCCCTAGTCGACCTTGGGAATCCATCTCCATGGATTACATGTCAGGCCTTCCTTCTACTAAGCATGGAAATGACTGTGTTTATGTGGTCGTCAATAGGTTCTCGAAGATGGCCATTATGGCAGCCTGCAAGAAGAATATCACAGTAGAAACCACTGCTAAACTCTTCTTTGAACAAGTGTGGGTACACTTTGGGATCCCACAGTCTATCATCTCAAATCAGGACAGTAGGTTCCTCAGTACATTTTGGTCCAGTCTTTGGTCGATGTTGGACACCAAACTCACTAAGTCCATAGCCTTCCATCCTCAAACTGATGGCCAGATGGAGGTTGTCAACAGGATGATCGTATACATTCTATGCATGTACAACTCAAAGAATCCACGCACATGGGATGAGAGCTTCCCCTATGTTCAGCATAGCCACAACTGGGCTCTTCATAGTTCGACTGGCCTAAGCTATTTTCAAGTGGGCTTAGGATTCCAACCATTATGTCCCATTGATGTGGCCATGCCATTTGCAGCTACTCATGCAGACTTGGCTCATGTCCAGTCCAAAACAAATAAGGAAAACAACTTCATTGAGCACATCCAGCATATTCACCAGCAGGTCCACAACATTCTGGGGAAATAAAAGGCCAAGCACAAGAAGCGACATGATGAACGTTGGGTGTCACACAAGTTTCAGGTGGGTGACAAAGTCTAGTTGCATTTGCAAAAGGAACGCCTTACCAGAGCCTATCGAAAATTAAGACCACTATGATATGGTCCTTACACCATTACCAAGGTTGTGGGAGACATTGCATTTGAGCTCAGCATTCGCCCATTCCTTGGCTTTCACCTAGTGTTCAATCTGGACCACCTTTGGCCATACTTTCCACCATTACTGGACACATCCGACATTGTAGAAGAACTCACACCCATAGTTAAATCTAGATTACATGTCCAGAACAAGCTGAAACTGATTGGATCATGGACACACAGATCAAGCACACTCACCAGTAGAATATCCAACTATATCGAGTTCTCAAAGTAGGACAACTCCTTCACCAGGGCAAGTGGCTCACCAGGGACCATGTTCATCAGAAGTTTCCTCATCTCATGGAGGAACTCAATGTAATGGGGACCATTTCTTCCTAACGGGGTAATAATGATCTAGGTGGATATTGGAGGGCACCTGCCAAGTCCACTTGGAACCCCACCATTGTTTCTTTTAGCTTTTCAGTTTCCTTAATTGTAGCGCAATTTACTATTTTTAGCAGTTTTTCACGTCGTGAACTTCCGGAGACGTTTTGAGGCCCTGAATGTCATTTTTTGGGAAAACTTGGAGCAACATGGGTCCATGGACCGATGTTTCTCTTCCCAAAGTTGTAGTTCTCAGATAGATCTTTCTAACTAGATATTGTGCGTGTCAAACGGAGAACGTAAGCCATTGTTACGACCCTAGGAAGTTGATGTACCAATTTACCCAAACAGGGCCCACAATTTGACGTTTCATCTTCTAGGGTTAGGTTTTTGGATGTTTAAGGTTTTCCATTGTTTCTCAACAATAAATAGGCCTTCAAGCCTCATTGTAACATAGTTCATAGGCATGTTGCCACCACATCTCTTCTCAGAGATAAGCTACCATCGCCCTAGCTAGTTTACTTCCATTTCTCTTTGTAAGCATATTTCAGTGTTAATGAAATGAAGTATTATTTCTGCTGCATCTCTATATGTATAGTTATATCTATAATTTTTTGTGTTCCTGTTTAAATCCAAATCACACACCTTCAAATATCGCGATACCATTTTAAACTTTTTCAACAGCCACACCACGACTCCACGAGGTACTCTACTCCCACCTCCATGCAGAATGAACAAAGACCGTCGTGATCTATGCTCTCAGATCTGCAAATTATGTCGATTTTTGGGGGAAATGATGGAAATCATATTATGGAAGGCATCAATCATTGTTTTTCTCCCCTTACCATTTGCGATGGTCAGTGGTTTCTTTCCTTAAGAAAGAGTGATGATCACTATGAATTAAATTAAAAAAAGTTGTGATGCTTCTCCGCCTTCTCACCATGCCATCTTTCTCCACACTTGTTCCCCACTTAGGAATTCTCAAGCCCTCTCAAACATGAAACTCTGATACCATGTTAAAAAAATGAAGAATCAATTTTATTCACAAATTGGACAGCTCACAGGTGATGAGCTGCACCTGGACACTGCCTCTGGCAGAACGCTCTACAAAAATCATCTTACAATCAAAAATATATATAGTGTTCACACAACTAGGGAAGTTAGAACAACTTCCTAAGAAGTAGGAACTAATTCCTAGTCTAAGGCTCTAGTGAACTAAATATCTCTAGGTTTACATATTCTCCATTATCTTCAATAGCTAGTGAAGAAAAAAAACTCGCAATGGCTCATCTTCCGTGCCTCTTTGTTACTCCTTTCCCTAAATGTACATTAACTTTTGTATCTGTACTTTTATCATCTGGAAATTGTAAAGACGAGAAGATGAACTAATTTACTTTCCCATAGAATCAATATCAATCTATTACTTCCATTGAACATGGTTTACAAATTCAAAAATTTATTTTGATTGTAGATTTTTGATGTGATGGCCAATCGGTTTGAGTTTGTCTATCTAATAATGCCTTATGTAATTCAATTTCACTACTTTTAGTAACTTTGGATAGGGATAAATATATGTAAATGAAATTAATGGATTTAATTATCAAACATTTAAATATATTACATATTTTTCTCTCTACATGTATAGACATCAACAAATGTTTAAAGTTTTGACATCTAATGTAAAAGAGTGATAGACACTTTAAAAACATCTAATTCCTTTCACTCATAAAATTTCCTCTGGCTGGAATAAAAGGAAATCCCATTACATTTAAAAGGGTAAACAATATATAGGTCCAATCTCCTAATAAACAAAAGTACTCAGATTGATTCCCACAAGAAAAACAAATAAAAGGAAAAATAAAGAACAAAAAAAAAAATATAGCAAATGGCACAGAGAAAACCTATATAACTAGACATCTGGGGATCGATTCTCAGTAAACAAACAAGATAAATAGTTGAAGAAAGAAAGCTAATTTTCACACAAGATATATGAGAAATCTGAAGGTTAATCTAACCATCAAATAGGTCTCTGCAGTAGCATGCCCAAAATCTTGCCTAAACGAACATTGTCTCTCTCGTCACAAGCCATAAATATTACTATCGCTCACAGTCCTCTTCCTCTTATTATTAAAACTATTATTTAGATCATTGAAGCCACTAATAATGGAGTATCTGACCCTTCTTCTTACAATGACAAGTTCTGAGAAAGCGTCATTCGACCCTTCATATCTAGACTCAACAAGGCTAAAATCGATGTTGAATCAAAAATTGATGTGGGAAGGATATCCACACACCCATCATGGATTTCATTGTTGTTGCTGATATTGGAGTTGGTCTTCATTTTATTTGGGTCTATGGTTGGGATGGGAATTGAACCGAGAGAATTTGTATGTGAAGTGCTCCAATTATCTTTGCAACAAGTACCATTGAAGATGAATACCTAGTGTCCTGTATCCTGAAAGAAATAGGAATTCAAATGAAGAGGTTAACCCCACTATAAGATTCATTCAGTGCCCCATCTTTGGTATGAAAACATATGGATAGGTTGGACTGAAATTGCTAGTTTCCTATGAATTTTTGTCACATAGCTTAAACGATAGGTGGGAACTATTTATTTTATCTAGACATACAACAAAAATCCCTCGAAGAACTCTCTCTTAATAAAATTCCTTTGACATAATTAACTGTGATATATTTTACTAATTTTGGGGTAAACAATATTCAATATTTTCTATTTAGAGATAATGTATTAAGTCTCATACCCCATTGTTTACCCATCTTTTAAGGATGTGAGGACATAGTATTTGAAATTTAACATTGCTACTATAAAGGCCACCAAATTTAAAATACTCTCTTCTTTTTTAAAGAAGATAACATAGGAAGTCTCATGCTCAAATGTTTAATGATGCTCCATATCCACTATGTTACCCAATACTTAATTCTATGAGTGGTGGTACAAAGGTCATTGGATTTGAAATTTGATATTGCTAATGGTGTTCAATGTTATTCTAACACCGTCCTCCAACATCTACCCAAGTAACCGGCCCACCAGGGTAAACATATGACAAAGAGTTATTGTGATATGATTCAACTCCCTATGTAGCATTTAAGAAATTGGAACCGACAGAACATAGAAAACTTGACCTTCTACAGATGAAACAGAACCCCCAGGAGCCATCCAACCCATCTAGGTGACCAGCCCCTGAGACAAACTAACTTTTTGTTGAGTTAAAGCCTTAGTCACTCCCTTGACATGGGAATGCATGCAACTAATACCCTCTAGTCACTCCTACAACAAGGTATACAAGAGAGTGGGGAATTTTCTAAGTAGATTTGTACCAGCAACTCTCGATTCTGTGCCACTTTTTCAAGGCCTAGACTGAGGCCACTAGCGAAAACTCCATGAAACTTCCAAACATGAAAACTTACATTGAAACAATGTTATGTATGCAAATAACTGAACAAGGACTTGACTAGACCACTACTATCCATGAAATGAATTTCGTCAAACATGTCACAAATATGCATCCTATAGGTTTAAACAATAGATCTGAGCAAAGGGGTCTTAAGCTTATCTAAGAATCACTAAGAATCATTGTTGCCTCATTACAATAAATTCGTTACCATCTGTTAAGACACATATTCATTATAAGTTTAGTGATTAACCAAAACATGATGAGAGCCATACATTTTCACTATCATAAACCTCATTCATAACCAACATATAACCAATGGAAATATCAAGGATATAACAACCATATAAGCCATATATAAGCAAGTATATTTACCCATAAAATACCAAGGAGAAAGAGATATATTATTGATGATTCCATAATCTGACCAGGTATGGGAGTTCCATGAACAACCCAACTGTAGACTAGGCTAAACCAAGTCTCTCTTTCAACCAATCACCATCGTTCCATATTCCAAACATGAATGAGAGATCTCATCAAATGAATCAATCAAAACCATCCAGGGCTTCCAGAAGCCAAACCACCTCAACTCTCAACCATTGATTCCACCTCACGATCAGACATCACAAACCATCACTAGATTGGTCCCTACCCAAGTTGTCAAAGGCTCTAGAGCGTTTGTTGCAACCAAGGCTTCCAAGACTAGTAACTCAACTCACAATTGTCGCCATTATTCCAGAGAACTTTTCCATCCAGGGCTTCGAGGACTAGTAGCTCAAGCCATCAAGGGCTTCTAGATTGTTTTTCCAACTAAGGTTTCCAATACTAGTAACTCAACCTAAGTTGTTACAGGGATTCTAGAGAATTTGTCCAACCAAGACTTCCAGGAACTAATAACTCAACTCACAACCAAAGGCACAAGAAAACCAACAAGAAAAAAAAATTTAAAACCCATAACACCATGGATATTTAGGAAATGGAAAGTCTAGGAGAAACCACTATAAATCTAGGGAATCCTCCATTCCAATGACAGATCATAACCAAATAACCACATGCATATGCCACGCATGCCAAGACTAGCAAGGAAATCATACATCTAACTCGGTACCTGCAAGCAAAATTCGATTTAAATGTTGATCCCAATGTCCTCTTGCACTTTCCTTCTTTTAATTTTCCTTCTTGCTCCAAATCCCAAGAATTCCACACTCCTCCAAGAGTGCTCCAAGAAAACTCTAAGTGTCCAAGAGTATGAGAGAGAGTGAGAGAGAGAGAGAAAATGAGATCTTGAAAATTGAACTGATCAAAAGTCATGGACTGATCCTCAGAAGCATTTTTATTAATGAGGTCTATATTTCCTTCATTTTCCATTATTTTCCTTCATTTTCCTCCTCACACGTAACATGTGACCTTTCACCTTCCTTTTCTCCTAATTTTCATTATTTTCATAAATAAATTCCAATAAAATGTGACTTTGTCTTTACAAAGACTTAGCCATTGTCTTTTCCAATTTCCATAGCCATTAATTAATCACAAGTGGTCCCCATCACTATTGTTTTGCCCAACATTCAACTTGGAATGTTTGTCCCATGACCAAGGTCTTATTTTACCTTTATTAATATTTACATGGATTTTTGACCAGGGTTGTTGCAAAACCCTCCCCCTTGGGGGTACACCGTCATCGGTGTTCATCGACACATACAACCAAAAAAATGTTGTAAACAAAACATATTTCCCATGGAGCTTTATAACATAACTCGTTACAATATTTTCAATGATCAACCTACTAAGAAGAAAACCAACATGAAAATATAACAACATGACAACCATAATGACATGATACCCATACCTCTTATTGGAGCTTTACAACACATATCGTGGCAATATTTTCATCCATATACATATGTACATACACCAAAACATATACCCAAGACATTCCAAACCTTTAACTCAACCAACAAATAAATAATGATACATAACTCACATCTGATCCACCATCTACCATGTAGCTTAATCCAGCCCAAAGTTCTTCCACTGCACTTTAACATGCTCAATTGCTTGGTTCTAGAGCATCAGCATATTTCTCTGCAATATACATTGAGGTTCTGACTGGAATTACACTTCTAGATCCACCTACAATACATAGCAGTCAATTATATGATCAATGTATTTAACATATTTTTGAAGTAATGACAAATGGAAAACATCATGGACTTTCACTTTCGGAGGCAGTGCAAGTCAGTAGGCTACTGGTCCAATCCTTTCAAGAATCTTGAAAGGTCCACAGAAATGAGGTGCCAACTTGGCACATGATCCAATCTACAGGGATCTCTTCTTGGGTTTGATGTGAAATTACACCTATTCCCCAACCTGAAATTCCTTAAACAACCTATTATGATATGAATAACTCTTCTGTCTATATTTTGTTGCCTTTAAATTCTTCTTGATTACCTCTATTTATTGTTCCATTTCTTCCAACATGTCCGATTTGATCAACACCTTGCTCACTGGATCACTCAAACTGATGGGAGTATTACAACCTCTCCCATACAGTGCCTCATATAGACTCATCCTCAAAGACTCCTGATATCCATTGTTGTAAGCAAACTCTACCAGTGGAAGATACTCTTCCCACTTTCGCTACTGATGGATCACATACATCGTCAACATATCCTCCAACATCATGTTGACCCTCTCTATCTGTCCATCTGTCTATGGATGATAAGTTGTTTTAAATGACAACGTTTTACCCAAACCTACAAATAACTCTTTCCATAACCTATAAGTGAACTTTTCATCCTTTTCTAATATGATCTTATTTTGTACACCATGCAACCTCACTCTATCCATGATGAATACGTATGCTACATCATTAGATAAATAAGTAGACTTCACTGGAAGGAAGTGTGATACCTCAGTCAACTTGTCCACAACAACCATAATCAAGTCATGCTATCTAAATGCCCTTTAAAAACCTGTGATGAAGTCCATGGAAATGACCTCCCATTTTCACTATGGAATTGATATCAGTTGTAGTAACTGAGCTAGATGTTTACACTCTACCTTTACCTGTTGACAATCCAAGCATCTAGCCACAAACTATGCCACTTATTTCTTCAAGTTTAGCCAATATTAGAACTTCTTCATCGCTATTAGTGTCTTCTGATATTCTAGGTAACCTGAATATGGTTTCACATGAAACTATCTTAAGATAATATTCTTGAGCTCACTGTCATCTGGCACATATATCCTGTCACTAAATCTAACCAAGCCATATGTTGTGAGACAACAGTCCACATCATGTGCACCTATACTTGCACCTGTATGTGTACCCGTAGCTATGCCTGTACCTATACTTTGTTGTAACCTCTGTCTAAGCTCCATGTACCTATCGTCATGCTCAGCTACCTGTAAGATCTGAGCTTGTAAATTTGTCCCATTATAACTCATAGATGTTATGTGATTCACTTGTATCCGCCTGTTAAGAGCATCTCCAACCCTGTTGTCTTTATCTTTAAGGTACTTGATATCAAATTTGAACTCATTGATCGTGGACAACCATCTAGGTTTCTTGGCATTGAAATTCAGTTGGTCAAATAGATACCCCAGTCCATTATGATCGCTCATCCGTACAATCACGTGCCAAGGAGATAGTGCCTCAACATCTTCAATGCATGTATGATCTCTATCAACTCAAGATCATGTGTCGGATAATTTTTTTGTGTTCATTCCGTTTCGGTGATTCATAGCATACTAGTTGTCCTTCCTTCATAAGAACTCCCCTAATTCATCTCTTGCAAGCATCTATGAATATCACAAACTCTTTGTCTAGATCTGCAATCTTTAGCACTGAAGCATTTGTCAACAACTGTTTCAGTTGCTCAAAACTTGTTGCACATTATTGTGTCCATTCAAACTTCTTACCTTTTCACTGCCTTGACGTGATAGGATATGAAATGTAAGAGAAGTTCATGATGAACCTCCTATAGTAACCTTCTAACCCCATAAATGATCTTACCTCATCTACATTCTTAGGGGTTTCCCATTCCATGATAGCCCTTATATTTTCTGGATCTACTACTACGCCTTCCTTGGAAACAACATGTCCCATGTAATGTACCTTTGTCTGAAAGAAACTTCATTTGCTAAGCTTATCATACAACTGATACTCTCGTAAAAATATCAACACTTCTTTAACATCAAAGACTTCTTTAACATCAAAGATGACATTAGTAATCGAACCAATCATCAATCTTCAGTAATGGATACCTGTTCTTGATGGTCATTTTGTTAAACTACCTGTAATCATTGCACAACTTGAGGTTCCCATCCTTCTTCTTCACAAAAAATACTGGTGCACCCCATGGTGATACACTTGGCATAATGTATCCCTTGCCAATAATTTCCTTTAAATACTACTTTAGCTCTACCAACTCTCGAGTGCTCAACTTGTATGGTACTTTTGATGCTAGTGTTGCCCCTGCTACCAACTCAATAGAAGAACCCACTTTGCTATGAGGTGCAACTCTGAAATATCTACGGGAAATACATCCTGAAACTATTGTAAAACAAAGTACTTGATAAAAACATCTACATCCTCAACTTCCTTAACTTTGTCACTAGAAATGTGCACTGCAAATAACACACACCCTTTTGTAAGATTGCACTTCACCTGCATAGTTATCACCATTCTAATTGATGTTTCTTTCTTCGTGCCCTACAAGATTATATGTTCTCCATTGTTATCCAAGCCCTCAATATCTTTGTCATACCAATCCACCTTGGTTCTATGGAGATACAACCACTCCATACCCAAAAGCGTCTTATATAAACCCAACGACAATACATTAAAATGTGTTGATGAAACATACCGTTCAATTCAAATGCACAAAATCTTACCCAATGATGAGCTCACTTCTTTGTACCTATAGCCAACTGTAATAACCAATATTTTGCATGTACTTCTTTATTCAAACCACATTTATCCACCAAGTCAAGATCAACGTAACTATAATCAGATCTAGTGTCAATCAAAATAGAAACAACTTGACCACAAAGCTTAATTTCCACCTCAATAATAGATGCTTGGTTATATTGCTACCTGTTATTTAATGCTACATAGATATTTGGAACACTCTGTCTAACATTCCCCACTGTTTCCACTTCTTGGTCACTATATTTATGTGGTCTACCAGCCTGATGTTGTGGACAATATCTCCTGCAATGATATTTGCCACAAGTCTAGGACTGTATAGGCTTCCAACCTCCATCCTTGTTCTACTCCTCAAACTGGAATCCCTGCCCTTTGTTAGATGCATTGAACTTTTTTTGAGGTGTTTCATTCTCTTTGTTACCTGTGTCCTGAGGCATTTCTCTCTTCTTATCCCATTTCCATTTATTCCTTGCATTACCTTATTAGTCTAGTTTAGTCTCAGATCTGCCCTTTGATTGCTCAAAATAATGTTTTAGCTTCTGAATGGCCTCCTCCAATGTTATATGCTCATCAAACTCAATATTGTCTTTGAATGCTATTGTCAACCCATTGATGAATCTCTGAATCTTGTCCTTCTCCTCCTTGAGGTAAGGAACATACCTCAATAACTCCAGAAATATGCTAATGTACTCCTCTTCAGTCACAGATCCCATCTTTAGCTCATAAAACTCTTTTTCCCTTTCATCATAATACCTCTATGATAGATACTTTTTCTTGAATAGTTTCTCAAATTCACTCCAAGTCAACTCCTCCTCATAAATATCTCTAACGTTATTTACATCTTCCTGCCACATATCTACTTTACCTTTATGACTAAATGTAGAAATTTTAGCCTTCACGTTCTTCGAGTAATCGTGCAATCTGAAGAACTTATTCATTACAAGAAACCATGCTTTTGCATCCTATGTTTTCTTCACTTCCCCATCGATTGTAGGTGGCTTTTCTTTCTTAAACTCATCCCACTAATATTCCCTATCAGTCCTCATGTAAGGATGATAACGATGATGACCATGATACTTGTTAGAACAAGAACTAGAATAATACTTGTGTCCATCACCCCTCCTATCTGGAGTATCCAAGAACCTTCCACATCTGATTGTGTCATATCTACCTAAACTATACCCACGAGGAGGCCTACTTCCATATTTCCCATTAGTTTTATCCTCTTGTCCATGGCTGATCTAAGGTCGTCTCTGTCTCTGCAGTTCTAACAAACTCTGAAGGATTGCTTCATTAACCTTTGCTTGTTTCTCATGTGCCTGCATGATTTTGTCATTATCTTCTTTACAACTTCTTATCTCTGCCTTCAAACTCCTCAATCTATCTGCTAAGTCAAAAGAATTCCCAACACCACACTCCCGATCTGATCCATAGGGAGAGTCTCGGGAACTGTAGTCTACCATCTTGCTAGTCATATTTTTTGTTTCTCTTGCTCCAAGGTATATCATGTCAGCTAAACTAAAATATAAATAAACTAATGTAACCTTAGTGTAGTTCAAGGAAGGATGTCTCATCTGCAAGACCAACCAGATTAGCACAACACACACACACAAACACACACACACACATATATATAATCATATCAAAATTTATTCATTGTTTCAATCATTATCCGATCATGTAAGCATGACCATACCAACCACATGCTATGACCTCATGCATGACAACTACAACCATATCAATGTATGCATAACCATATATAAGCATTGGCATGCATAACTAATTCATAAATGGCATATGCTCATGAAAACCACATATAACAACAACACCATCAACTTCCACATGGCGACATCATTGCAACCATGACCAACACCATGCATATGCAACAAGCACATATACAACAAGAGTAAGGAACACATATATGCAACCAACATGAATGCATGGCCAACACACTACCCATCCAGTTAAACGGGTGGACCATGCTTTGATACCACTCTGTAACACCATCCTCCAACATCTACCCAAGTAACCAACCAGCTAGGGTAAATGTTTGGTCAATTTAGTGTTCTAAATTGCTCTACATAAATTATCAATCCGGGTATCGTAAACTGATGAAGTTTAGTGCACTGTTTGTGCTAGATAACCCTTCTTTGTTCTTTTTGTGTTTTATGTTGTCTTGGGGGTTTTTGGTCTTTTAATTCCTAATGATTTACAATGTAATTATCAAAAACTTAAGTCTAACTTTCGTAAAGACTGTTCAAAATCTAAAAATGAAAATAGAGCTTTTAAAAAAAAGAAATGAAAACAGAACTAAGAAAGACTTGGATGTAAAGCTTAAGCAAGAAATGAAAAAAAAAATTATATTCCTGTTTTACGATTATTTCCAAATCATGAATTAAAACTGAAAGTGAAATTTGCAAACTGATGTCTAACTAATTACAAAAATAAAACTAGATGAAATACTTAGTTACTCTGCCTCTCAATTTTTGGAGAAAGTCTCCTTGGGATGACATTTGAGGAATTTTGTACTTCATTAATCTAAGAGAAAACAAATACAGAGATGCAACAAAGACTCATTGCATAAATGAAATGTTCAACCACTTAGTTTAGGATGAATTATCAACTTGAAAGGTTTTTCAGAAACATTTATTAACACTATGAGTCAGTAAACTAAAAATAAAATGGAAAAGACAGTAAATGACACTGATCGGTCTAATTGTGAATTTAAATACTGGTAAAATAGTGAATGAAGTAAACTAGATTACATTACTGAGTTTCATCTTCTAACTACTGATAAAAACTAGAAAGAGATCAAGAAAATGGAAGCTACTCTGAATTATGAACACTATTAATAAGAAAATGATGAAAATTTCATTATAAACATTGTTAGTAAGAAAATGATTATAAACACTGTGAAAGAAAATGACGAATTTAAAGTTAACAAGAAGAAGAAAAATGAAATGAAATGAAACCTTCTTCAGTGCAGGGGCCCTCTGAAACTGATTAGGCTACGCTTTTTCAATCAAATCCAAGAAAACTCCTTCAGATTTTCATAAAACATGCGGTCTTCATATTAAAAACAAGGACACAAAATGCCCAAAAATTACAGAGTCTAGAATTTCGATTCTCCAATAAAATTATCACTATTACCACTAACTTCTTCGGTCCTTTACATAGGTATTTATAAGAAAAACCATACAACTATTTGTGGAGAAAAACATGCTACAACCAAACACGTAGAAGACAGATATGCAGAATTTCTTCCTCAGCTGCTGGAGACATAAATCCAAGACATGGTGGCTATTGGATTCAGTTGTATAAGTGGCTGTTGGAGTCCGTAGGTATAGGTAGTTATTCCGGGTAATGCTTCCCATCACTGTGAAACGTGTTAATTAACCACGAAACAGAGTCTTGTAACCGTCGGTCTCTGTGTTTGACTTATCCATTGACCGTAGTCTTATGCCATCTTCTTTGTCAACCTGGGCTAAGTGAATAGGATAGGGTCTTTGTCACGATGATTTCCAAGCTGCCCATGTAGCTAGTTTCTCCTTCTGACACCTGGAACCTATTAGAGCAGGAAGGTAGCTGCGAAATAGGCTGTGTTTCGTAGCTAATATACAAAAATTTATTCAAACATCAAAACATAACATGTAAATTATTAATTGTCCTCCTTAAGACAATATATATTGGTCATTGGTGATGAGAGTGCATCTTTCTCATGGAAAAACAAAGAAAAGGAATGAGAAGAGTTGCTAGGGAAAGAGTAATTTTGAGGCTCAACATACCCCCACTACAAAATCATTGCATGTCGCCATGCAATTTTTCAAAAATGTGAACTTTTTCCTCCTATTGTATCTGTTCTGACACTTCTTCCAACACATCCAACTTTCTTCTCTTGCTCTTCTTTGAAGTGACAACCATCCTTGGTTTCTTCATGAGAAGTCTGTATTTAAGGTTGATCACTGTCTTGTTCAAGTTTCTATTCTTCCTCTTCAACTTCCTATTTTTCTTGTACCATAGGTCTAGGTGCAGTATGGTATTGTCATGAATGGCTTTATCCAATTTTCTTTGTTCCTTTAGGGCTTCATTTTCTTTCTTAATATGCCTGTTCAATATCTCCAACTCATAGATTTCTTGTTTTAGTGAGTCAATCAGAGGTTCTTGTGGATTGATTGGTTGTTCGAGATTGGCTAAAGAACCTGGATCCCTTGAGGCATTTTTCTATTCTAGTGATTCTATGTAATCGTAGATTTTCTGTTGTATTCGATTTATGCTTGGGGATCCTCCACTGGGGCTATCTTCAAAATACTATCTAGGAGAGTTTTGAGTATTGTATGTAAATGGAATATTTTCTAGAGATGATACTAGGGTTTCTCCTTCCAGATTGATGAACTATGTTTCCTTTGATGATACCTTCTTTACAATTCCTTTGATCCTAGAGCTTCTTCTAAGGGTTTTTATTTTCTCCTCCTTTGCACCTTTTTTCTCTTTTCCTATCTTTTCCTTCCCCTTGATCTGTCTCTTAATCTCTACCAATTTTTTAGAGATTAGTTGTTCATCATCATCTCTTCCAACTTTCTATTTTATCTTCTTCCTCTACTTGATTTTCTTTCTGATCTCTGTTAATTTTTTAGAGATTGGTTCTTCTTCATCATTTTTATGTACTGAAGGCTCGGGGTTGCTTTGAATCGTGAGATTAGTCTTCTTTCTCCTACTCTTTCTAACACTATCTTTTTTAGGATATTATGGTGCCCCTTGGAAATGGTTTCTTATCAGAAATTTTTCCCAGGTGTCCCCTATTTTCCTTAGATGATATTCAACCGGGATTTTGACCAATCCGTGATGGTACATGGTCGTTTCCAGAAATTCTATTTTCTTCTGTCCATTTGAAGCCATTCTCCTTAGACTATTTAGAAGGAAGAAAGGGAGGTCGATGTTTCCATTGTCTAGAAAGTTCATCAATAAACGCATATGATAAACATACATACATCCGAATCTTCCCTCACATGTAATAATTTTTTTTAATGTCAAAAACATGCTTCTCCATTTATTTTTGAGTGCTCAAATAAGGATTCCTTTCCTAAACGTAATAACATCCATACCTGGGTTCCTAAGGAATACCTTCCATGATTCACTGTGAAATTATTTGTTTTTGAACCACCTCTCACCAAGTCTTGGCAGCTCTATAGGCTCTACTATGTAAGATTCTGTTATTGCAAACTTGATGTCCCCAATCTCCACTTTTGTACCATCAAATGGTCTAGCGAAAGATTCCGTGCTCTCCTTGTGATATCCATCAAAGCTTTCAATGAACTTGAGCCATCCAGTCTTCTATATCATTTCCTTGAGTTGGGGATACCCTGCCATAAATTTTTCCCCTACGAGCTCTATCCTGACGATGAGTCCCATTGTCTCTGTTTGTAGAATTTACTAACCTCAAAATTACTCTCACTGTCTATGAAATGAGTTCTATTTGGGAGATGGAAATGAAATGAAATAACTGTGTATATAGGAAATGGCTGCATGAATATCAAAGAAAAACTTAAGAGTTGGCATGTAATAAATAGACAACAAAGATTTAGAGAGTCATATATAGGTATGTCACATCGTTATCTTGACTGTTAACAGGTGTAGTTGTGGAGGACTATCTGAGTACAAGTTATGGAGTTTGAAGTGGAGATTTGTTATGAAAGAATCATTGAGACCATTTGTCATTAAAGATGGAAGATATGGCAGAGACATCGTGGCGGTCAAATCAAATGATGGTTGATTAAGGAGACATGTGATTATACATACTATACAAACTTATGTTTTGAAGTTTCTTTTTGAAATGAAATTTTTCATTTACCTTTGGAACCTTTACCTTTCGCTTGCTAATTTTTTTGATGTTGATCCACAGGTACCTTGAGCATGATTTATCTTCAAAAATTGATTTTTCTTCAATTCCTTGCATACATGATTTTATTATGAATTGTACACTTGTGCCTGAACTAACTAACTATAGCTACAGAATCAGATTAACTGCAGAACAGAATTAGCTGCAGAGCGTGAAATATAAAGTGAAATATGGCTTATCGATCATGAATGAAATGGAAATGGCTATGTAAATGAAATGAAATGAGATGCAAGACAAGATGATGAAAGAAATGGAGATGGAATGAATATTGTAAAAGGAAAAATTTATTGAAGAAATATGACAATGGGATGAAGTGAAACTGTAAAAATAAAATAGAGTGAGGTGAGATGAGATGATGAATTTTTTAGAATCTAAACTATAGAGTGACTATGACTTTTTGTCACTACTTATTACAGAAAGAAAATGGAAAATATAGGGTGCCAGAAACCTCTGTTTTTTTCCCTATATTTTCTGTATAAGTATGCAAATCAATGATTGGTTTTCAACCTTATATATATATATATATATATATATATATATATATATATATATATATATATATATATATATATATATATATATATATATATTTCATAGGAAAAATAAAGACTAAGTTAGTAGAGAAGAAGAATTATTCTTCACTAACTTCGTTTTAGAATTGTCTTGGAAAATCTTGATGAAATCCTCTTTTGAAATTGGTTTCTAATATATCTTTAATCTATGACCATTCACAAGAAGAGGAGTTTTACTTTCATCTATTTTTCTAATCCTCGCTGCTCCATTACTAAAGACTTTTTCAATCTCATATGGCCCAAGCCAATGAGTTTGAAACTTCTCTTGAAAATCTTTAAACTTTGAATCAAATAACAACACCCAATCTCCCACTTGAAACCTCTTGTCCTTGATATATTTGTCATGCCATTTAGCCCTCTATTCTTGGACTATACCAGTTCTTTGAACTGCATCTTGCCTGATTTCATAAAGTTCATTTAATTGCTCCAGCCTATGCTTTTGTGCCCCTGATAAATTTAGCCCCAGTTCGACTGCCCTCTTGAAAGTTTTGATTTGGAACTCTGTAGGGAACATGACTTGTTTCTCATAAACAAGTTCATAGGGTGTATGTCCCATTGTGTTCCTCCATGTAGTTCTATAGGCCCATAAGGCTTCAGGAAGCCTTTCTACCCAATCTCTTCTATGTGGATGCACAATATTGGTGAGGATTCCTTCAATCACTTTATTTGTAGATTCCACCTAACCATTTTATTGTGGATGATAGGGAGGATTTTTCCTATGCTTAATCTTTTATTCCTCCAAAAGCCCTTCCATCGTGTTAGATTTTAATTGAGATCCCTGATCTATCACAATTTCTCTTGGAACACCAAAACGAGTGAAGATGTCCTCAAAAAGAAAATTAAATACAGATTTTTCATTAGCAAAAGGTAATGCTTTGGCTTCTACCAATTTAGTGACATAATTAGTGCATACCAATATATACTTTTTCTGCTTAGATAGAGGATTAATTGGTCTAGTAAAATCTAAGACCCACTTTTCAAAAGGTTCGATGAGTACGCTAGTTTGTAATGGCATTTCATTTGAGGGAGCAGGTTTCCCTACCCTTTGGCAGCTGTCACATCTCCTAACACATTCTTTAACATCTTTGAATATGGATGGCTAATAATATCCTAAAGAAAGGATTTTATAGGCTGTCCTCTTGTCAGCAAAGTGTCCACCACACGGCTCATCATGACATGCCTTAAGAATCTCAAGCATTTCATCTTCCTTCACACACCTTCTAGTCATAAGATCTAGCCCTATTTTATACAATTCGTTAGTGATCCATGAATATCTTGCACTTTCCTGAATAATTTTTATTTTCTCTCTAGGAAACAAATGTGAAGGTAACTTTCCTATGACCAAGTAGTTAGCAACATCTGCAAACCAAGGAGTTTGAGTAGTTACTACAAAAATATATTCATCAGGAAACTTATCTTCAACCAGAGAATCTTCTTTGATATTCTAAATCCTCAACAAGAAATCAACAACTATGTTTTGTTTTGCAGGTCTATCTAGCATAGTGATGTTGAATTCTTGCAAAATTAAAATCCATCTTGTAACTCTTCCATTAGTAACAGTTTTATTCATCAAATATCTAATTGCAGAGTGATCTGTATGAACAAGGGTTTCATAGCATGTTATATAGTGTCTGAACTTGTTAATTGTATGAACAACATCTAAAAATTCATTTTCAGTCACAGTATAATTCAACTCAGTGGGAGTCAAATTCTTACTTGTATAGTAAATGGCATAAGGAATCAAATCTTTTTGTCCCAATACAACTCCCGGAGCTCTGTCTGAAGCATCTGTTGAAATATGGAAAGGGAGTTTCTAATTTGGACCTCTTAAAATGGGTGCTTCAGAAATTATTGTTTTTAAGGTTTCAAATGCCAATTGGCAATCAGAATTCCAATTGAATTCACAATCTTTGGTGAGAAATTTGAAGAGTGGGAATGCTATTTTAGTGAAATTTTCTATAAATCTTCTATACTACCTTGTAAATCCCAGAAAAATTCTAACATCCTTTTGGAAATTTGGAATTGATAATTTAAAGATGACTTCAACTTTAGATTTGTCAACTTTAATCCCATCACCTGAAATGTGATGTCCTAAAGCAATACCTTCTGTAAGCATCATAAAACATTTTTCATGGCTTAGTGAAAGGTTTGTTTCCTTCCATCTTTTAAGAACTATTTCCAAATTTTCCAAAGCTTCTTGAAATGTATTTCCATATACTGTAAAATCATCCATATATACCTCTACACAATCATGTATCAGATCAGAAAAAATTCCTAGTACTACTCTTTGGAATGTTGCAGGTGCATTACATAACCCAAAAGGAAGTACTCAATAGGCATAATTTCCTGATGGGCAAGTAAATGTGGTCTTATCCTGATCTTCAGGTGCTACCTAAATTTAATTATAACCACTAAAACCATCCAAGAATGAGAAATATTTCTTACCTACTAATGTATCTAACACTTGATCTATAAAAGGCAAAGGAAAATGATCTTTAAGGGTTGCTTTATTCAATTCTCGGTAATCAATGCACACCCTCCATTTACCATTATTTTTAGGTATGATTACCAAAGGAGAAACCCATTGGCTATCTGAAATTGGATAAATGAAGTTTACATTCAGTAATTTCTGGAGCTCTTCTTTCACAGTCTCTCTAAGATTTGGATTCATCCTTCTCTGAGGTTGTTTGATAGGTCTACAATTTTCCTCAATATAGATGTGATGGATACAAGTCTTAGGATCAATGCCTTCCATGTCGGTATATTTCCATGCAAATGTAGCATAATGTTTTTGTAATGTTTTGATTAGCTCTTCTTGTTGTAGTTTCTCCAAGTTTTTGTTTATGTTCAATGTCCTACCTAGAAAAATTTCAATTGTAGAGCTACCAAACTCTTCCATAAAATAGAGAGACATCTGCCTAGATGAAAAGTATTCAACATTAGATTTTTCTTGAAATTTCTCATGGTCATATTCTGAAGATGATTCAAAATTTTCCAATGTATTCAAAATTTGACTATCTTCACTAATTTCCGAAATAGTAAATAGAGGATGAATATCATCTTCATCATCAATCCATTCTTTGTCATCTATTTCTGTGGTTGCTTTTACTGGAGGATATAGAGTAAATTTCTTTGTTTAATTACCATCAGAAATATACATGTCACCAGATATACAACTAAGAAAAGCATCACCTGTGGCCAGCCAAGGTCTTCCTAATATGAGTGGATGTCCTCCTAGATTATTCTTGGGAGTTAAGATCATGAAATCAACATGATATTCCCAAGAATCTAAGGATATTGAAATATTTTCTAGCACACCATCTGGTTTGGTTACTGATATATCTGCTAGTAGTAGTAAGGTAGGTGTGTAAAGAAGATTAGGAAGTTTAAGCTGCTCCATAGTTTGTTTACTCACGATGTTTATTGATGCCCCTAAGTCAATCAATGTATTTGGAATTTCAACTCGATTGATATGTGTTTTCACAATTGGACTTCCTCGATCCACATATTTTTGTATGGCAATGTTTCCCATCATTATGTCTGCTATTTTTCCTACCAGGTGAATTCTTTTTGTTTTTTTTGCTTTTCTCCCTGGTTTTTTTATTCTCAACTCCTTTATTGTTTTGGCTAGAATTGGAATTTCTCTAATGGCTTGTAGAAAAGGAATTTTGATACATACATTCTTCAATTCATCTAGAAAATCATAGTTGGGCAACAAGATTTGTTTTTCTACCCCTCTGTCAATTTTTAGTCTTTCAAAAAAAGGAGGTGTAGAAGTAGATGCTGGTTGCTCAATGATAGGAGGTGTTCAATGTTTTTTTTTTTTTTTCAATGTTTTGGTTTTAGAGAGATCTTTCCTAAAAAAATTTATTAACCTTTAGAGAATCTTCCTCAGAACTATCCTGTTACTGAATAACTACAGAAGGTCTTCCCCTTTCCAATATCCTTCCAGATCTTATTCGAACATCATTAAGATCTAGAGGCGTAATCATGTAAGTTGGAAATTATTGTCCTTCTATCATGTAAGCATTCTGAGGGATTTTATTGTTGTGGTTTGGTAATGGTTGGGCAGAGGTAGCTGATTTGGTTTCTGCTGAAATGGCAGTAAGAGTTGAGGATTTTGGTTTTGTTGTGGAGGTTGTTGTGGAAATGGAAATGAACGTTGAGGGTTATGATTTTGAAGTTGTGGCTGCTGATTTTGTTGCCAAATGTGTGGGAGAGGATAATTCTGATATGATGGAGGAAATTGGTAATATTGAGAAAATATCCCGTAAGGATTTTGTACTCCTTATGCCTGTGGTTGAGATTGAGATTGAGATTGAGGTTGAGGCCAAGGTTGCTACCAAGAATTCTAGTTTAGTGGGGGTTGAAGATACATTTGATTGTTAAATCCCTGATTTTGTGGCCCTTGCTAAGGTATTCTAGCAACAAAACAAAGAGGTTTGGCGGAATTTGGGACTGTTTCCTCTTGAAAGACAGCCTTAAAGACCTGGGATTGAAGGACAACCCTTGGTATCATGACTTTCTGAGCAAATGATACAAGTTTCTACAGTTTTTGCATCTAAAGGGCATTCCCTTAGAGCATGTTTTTTTCTGCATTTTGAACAAAAAATGGCTAAAGCATCAACCTCAGTTTTTTGCTTGTTTTGTATTTTAGGGTGTCTAATTGCTCACTAAGGCACCCTAGAATGTCAGTTTTAAATTCATAAAGCATATTACCGATTTCTGCCCTACTTACAAATCCCGTTGCAAATTTGTTTACTCTAACAAGAGAAAGATCTCTAGGCCCTTTCCCTATTTTAGATTTCCTTCTTGAGAGAACACAAAATTCTCATATATCATTTAATGGAAGTTGAGAGATATCTCCCTTGCCCATCATGTTAAGGATATCTATCAACTCATCTCTGATGGCCTTTAGTAAAAGAGCTTTCAAGGTTTCTTCATCTAAATTGTTCATCTTTGCTCTTTTCAAATTATAGTTGAATCTCTCAATCAAATCTTCTAAGTTTTCATCCTCTCTTTGCATCATTTTCAACACTTCATCTTCGTGATTGGTAGGCATGCAATAATCCAAGTACCTATCCAAAAACGTTTTTTTTCATGTCATTCCATGTTCTAATGGACTGAGTGACTAACCCCATGAACGATTTCAAAGCAGCTCCTTTCATTGTTGAAGGAAACAATTTAAGTTTTTGAGATTCTTCAAGGTAGTCATAAGTTCCGCACAAGACTTCAAACTCAAACAAAAATGTTTCAGGATCCTCACTTTTCAACCCATATAAGTTTGGGAGGATAGAAGGTGAGATATTTTTCATTGTGGCATTTATTTCTTCATTCACTATAGGGAATCCAAAAGAATTATCCAAATCCCTATTTCCTCTACCTCCTCCATTATTTCCTCTACCTCCTCCATTATTTCCTCTACCCCCTCCTTCAAATAGTGATAATTCTCCATCTTGTTCTTCTTCTGCCATTATAGTTTCTTCAGAGTCAGTATAGGGTTCAACCTTCAAGGTTACTTCCTCCTACTTTGGTTCTTCTATTAATCGAATATGGGAGACAGGTTCTGCTTCTTCTTCATCACCAGGTATTCCTAATTATTTAACTACAATGTGATCTCATGTGGAGGTGAAAAAGGCTATTCTTGCTATTGGAGATTCAAAATTTTGCTCCCCTAGGACTAACTTGGTTGATGAAGTAGGAGATTCTTTTGATTGGATTTCTGGCCCTGGAATTCCAAGAGCCCTATGGCTGGGAGTATGAGTTTGGGATGGAGGTGTGTCTTTTCTTGTTCTTGGTGGAGTAAGTGGTGTTGGAGGAATTGAACTTCTACCCCTAGAGCCTCTTTGTCTATGCATGTCTTTTTTTTTTTGAATGCAAGAGATAAGGCTACCTAGTTACACTTCCCCGGCAACGACACCAAAATGTCTGGTCAATTTAATGTCCTAAATTTCTCTACATAAATTATTAATCTGGGTAGCATAAACTGATGAAGTGTAGTGCACTGTTTGTCCTAGATAACCCTTTTTACTTTGTTGTTTTTGTGTTTTATGTTGTTTTGGGGGTTTTTGGTCTTTAAATTCCTAATGATTTACAATGTAATTATCAAAAACTTAAGTCTAGCGTTCGTAAAGACTGTTCAAAATCTAAAAATGAAAACGAAGCTTTTAAAAAAGAGAAATGAAAATAGAAATAAGAAAGACTTGGAAGCAAAGCTTAAGCAAGAAATGAAAACAAAGTTTCTATTCTTGTTTTACCATTATTTCCAAATCATGAATTAAAACTGAAAGTGAAATTTGCAATTGATATCTAACTAATTACATAAATAAAACTAAATTAAATACTTAGTTACTTTGCCTCTTAATTTTGGGACAAAGTCTCCTTGGCATGACATTTGAGGAGTTTTGTACTTCATTAATCTAAGAGAAAACAAATACAGAGATGCAGCAGAGACTCATTTCATAAATGAAATGTTCAACCACTTATTTTAGGATGAATTATCAACTTGAAGGGTTTTTCAGAAACATTTATTAACACTATGAGTCAGTAAACTTAAAATAAAATGGAAAAGATAGTAAAGGGCACTGATCAGTCTAATTGAGAATTTAAAGACTCGTAAAACAGTGAATGAAGTAAACTAGATTATATTATTGAGTTTCATCTTCTAAATAATGATAAAAACTAGAAAGAGATCAAGCAAATGGAAGCTACTCTGAATTATGAACACTATTAATAAGAAAATGAGGAAAATTCCATTATAAACATTGTTAGTAATAAAATGATTATAAACATTGTGAAAGAAAATGATGAATTTACAATTAACAAGAAGAAGAAAAATAAAATTAAATGAAACCTTCTTCAGTGTAGGGACCCTCTGCAACCGATTAGGCTACTCTTGCTCAATCAACTCCAAGAAAACTCCTTCATATTTTCATAAAACATGCGGTCTCCATATTAAAAATAGGGACACAAAATGCCCAGAAATTATAGAGTCTAGAACTTCAATTCTCCAATAAAACTATCACTATTACCACTAACTTCTTCAGTCGTTTACATAGGTATTTATAAGAAAAACCATACAGCTATTTGTGGAAAAAACATGCTACATTCAAACACATAGAAGATAGATATGCGGAATTTTTTCCTCGGCCGCCGGAGACATAAATCCAAGACATGGTGGCGATTGGAGTCTGTAGGTATAGGTAATTGTTTTGGATAACACTTCCCATCACTGTGAAACGTGTTAATTAACCACGAAACAGAGTCTTGTTACCTTCGGTCTCTGCGTTTGACTTATCCATTGACCGTAGTCTTATGCCATCTTCTTTGTCGACCTAGGCTAAGTAAATAGGACAGGGTCCATGTCACGATGATTTCCAAGCTACCCATGTAGCTAGTTTCTCCTTCTGACACCTGGAACCTGTTAGAGCATGAAGGTAGCTGCAGAACAGCTGATTAGCTGCAGAATAGGCTGTGTTCTGTAGCTAATATACAAAAATTTATTCAAATAGCAAAGCATAAAAGTATAACATGTAAATCACTAAATGTCCTCCTTAAGACAGTGTGTACTGGTCATTGGTGATGATAATGCATCTTTCTCATGAAAAACAAAGAAAAGGAATGAGAAGAGTTGCTAGGGAAAGAGTAATTTTGAGGCTCAACAGTAAACATGTGACGAAAATTTACTATGATATGATTCAACTCCTTATCTAGCAGTTAAGGAAGTGGAACCAACAAAACATAGAAAACCTGACCTTCTACACATGCAACAGAACCCATAGGAGCCTTCCAACCCATCTAGGTTACCAGCCCCTAAGGCAAACTAATTTTTTATTGAACTAAACCCTCAGTCACTCCCTCAACATTGGCATGCATGAAATTGAGACCCTCCAGTCGCTCCCACCCCAAGGCATGTGTGCGACTCGAGAATTTTCCAGGTAGTTCTATGCCAGTGACTCGAGATTCTGTGCCTCTTTTTTAGGGCTAGGAGTCAAGACACTATCCAGGACTCCATGAAACTTACATAAATGAAAATTAAGATTGAAACAATTATATATATGAAAATACGTGAACAAGGACATGACTGGACCCCTACTAGCCATGAAATACATTTTTTCAAACATGTCTCAAATATGCATCCTACAGGTTTAAACAATAGATCTGAGCATAGGGGTCTTAAGCTTATCTCAGAATCGCTAAGAAGCATTGCTGCCTCATCACAAGAACTTCATTACCACCTATTAAGCCACGTATTCATTGTACATTCAATGAGTAACCAAAACATGATGAGAGCCATAAATTTTCACTGTCATAAAACTCATTCATAACCATAATATAACCAACAAAAATATCAGGGATATAACAACCATGTAATCCACATATAAACAAGAATATTTACGCATAAAATACCAAGGAGAAAGAGAGATCTTATTGATGATCGCATAAGCTGGCCGGGTATAGGACTTCCATGAACCACCGAACTATAGACTATGATGAACCAAATCTCTCTTTCATCTAGTCACCCCCATGCCATATTCCAAGCATGAATGTGGGACTCATGAAACAAATCAATCAAAACCATCCAGGGCTTCCAAAAGCCATACCACGTCAACCCTCAACCAGTGATTCCACCTCACAATTGGACATCACCAACCATCAACAGATTTTTCTCTACCAAAGATGTCCAGGGCTCTAGAGTGTTTTTTCCAACCAAGGCTTTCAGGTCTAGTAACTCAATCCACAACTGGACTAGTAACTCAACCTGACAAGGGCTTGCAGAGCATTTGTCCAACCAAGGCTTCTAGGACTAGTAATTCAACCAAAGTTGTTACAGGGCTTCAAGAGCATTTTTCCAACCAAGGCTTCCAGGAACTAATAACTAACCCCACAGCCAAAGGCACTAGAAAAAAATAGAAAACAAAAGTAAAACTGACAATACCGTGACTATCCATGAAATGGCTAGGCTAGGAAAAACCATTGTCAATCTAGGCAATCCTCCATGCCAATGACAGATCATAACCAATTAACCACATGCATATGCCATGCATGCCAAAACTAACAAGGAAATCATGCATGCAACTTGGTACCTGCAAGAAAAAGTTGTTGTAAATGTTGATATCGATGTCCTCTTGCGCTTTCCTACTTTTCTTTGACCTTCTTGCTCCAAATCTGATGTATTCCACACTACTCCAAGAGTGCTCCAAGAAAAATCTAAGTGTCCATGAGTATGAGAGTGAGAGAGAAAGAAAATGAGAGCTCCAAAAATGAACTCATCAAAAGCCAGGTACTAATGCTTAGAAGCATTTTTATTAATGAGGGATCTATTTTCTTCATTTTCCAATATTTTCCTTCATTTTCCTCCTCACATGAAACATGTGACCTTTCACCTTCCTTTTCTCCTAAATTACATTATTTTCATAAATAAATGTCAATAAATGCCACGTTGCCTTTCCAAAGCCTTAGCAATTTCCTTTTCCAATTTCCATAGCGATTAATTAATCACAAGCGATCCCCATCACTATGTTTCTTCCCAACATTAAGCTTGGAATACATGTCCCATGACTAAGGTTTTATTTTACCATTATTAATTTTTCATGTATTTTTTACCAAAGTTGTCCCAATTATAGTGGTAATCCGATAAGAAATGCAATGGCCTCTATACCAATTGTAGCAACATTAAAACCCAACGATCTCTATACCAACAATTAAAACATTAAATTTCAAATATGATAACTTCTATATTGTTAATGGAAACATTTAATGCGAGATAGCTGGGAGGTTATTGAGTACGGTCAAACAATAATATTATTCTCATTGAAAAGAAAGAAGTGAATATTTCTTTAGAAGTTAGGAAAATATACTTTAATTCATCATTCGATTATGGAAACATTTAGCATTTATTATTACCTATGAGTTAATTTATGGATACATTTTTTTTATTTTCAAATATTTAATCAAAATTGATTGGAATTTATATTATTGATTTATATTTTGATGATGTTAATGATTATTAATGTTAACTAATGGGATGGTTATTGGATATAAAAAAAAGATAAGAGAATATTCAAGATTCATCAACATTTTATTTTTATGCTCAAAAACCATTAAGAAGAGGTTCAAAGATCACCATAGTTTTGTTGACTTAAAATTCTAATAACGTTGGTAATGTGACAGATATTTTCAAAACTAGATCCAATTTGAGTATAAGATGGACAATTTAGGAGAAAATTCTCTTCATCTTCAACCTTTTTAGTGTCTCAAAGATAAATTTTTTCATCCCATTTTTTTTGGGGGAATTAAAAGTAATTAAAAAAATTTCTTATTTTAAAAGTGTTAATTTGCGTCTTAACATTAGAGAAAACATAGAAACATTTTTGTTTTAAAGATTGTAGTTTTTCAACACCTTATAATATCTTAGTTTTCTTTTATCTTCTAATTCTTTATCACTCCATATTTCCTTCTTAAATTTTGAGGTAATAATAATTTTAATATTGTCTTTATTATATGAAATTATCTCCTCCTTTATCTTCTAATGGTCTAATCAATATTGGGCATCCTTAGGCCATTCCCACTTTAGGGGAAGGTGAGGGTTTTGACTAGAGTTAGACATAATTTTAGCAAACTTCTTGGCTTCCATGTTTAATTCCTTATTATACATAAGATATTTGGTCATAACCATGCTTTCAATGGCGAAATACCTACTTCAATTAGGAGTATAAGATAAGGGTTAATTCCTTTATATTATATTTAAACTTATTAAAAATATATTGAGAAATTTGATTATTTTAAAAACCCGCCATTATGATTTTAATATCCTAGGTCACGGTTTCTCAAGTCAGACTTCAGTCCTACGAAGTTGCAAACAAAATAACAAAAAAATAAAAAAATTACTAACTTAATATAAATGGGTTAAAATTTATATTATAGATTTATATCTAAAATTATTAAAAATATATTTAAGGTTTTTATTATTTTTTAAAAATGAAATTTAAAGTTAAATTTTAATAAACATTTTGTGTGAGAGAGAATTTGTTTATGTTACTAATAAAAAGGAAGCATTATATGTCCATTTCTTGTCATCTATCAATAGGTAAATCAAATCATAAATGTTGAAAAATATATTCAATCATAAAATAAAAACCTATAGAAATGCATCTCTACTAGGGTATCAAGTCTATGCATTCTTCTAAAAAGAATAATTAAATAATTAAATAAAGCTATCAAAATTAACTATAGGGAATGTCCATGTGGGTGGGAGTTGATATTGGATCAACTTCATCACTAATGTTGTCCATCTAGTTATATGTTGGTGCAAAGTATCAACGCATAATGGAATTTCTTCTTGAAATTCATTTCTATAAACCAAAATTTTACCTAGTATAATATTAACTTGCATACAGTTTTCATATATTGAGATTATTGGGAACAATTGTTGTCTATATGAGGTACCCATTTCCTAACATTATCCTCAACCTTAGTGTTTAACAAGAGTCTGTGTTCAACCATTGCCTCTTATTTTGCCTTTTCTATTTCTTTAGAAGTAGGTTGGATGGTATATTCTCAACAGTAGCTAGTCAAGGCCTCCACATTGGCCAAGGCACAAGTTCTAGGAGGAAAATATTTCCTATCATGACCTAGGATGGTGTTTGAGTGATTTTGATGAAGCATAGTAGAACATCAAGGGATATTTGAGAAATAAGTCAACGAGCAGGATGGTTGAACCAATGAAAATTAAATCCCCATTAAATCCAATGGGAAACTGAGAGTGAGAGGGTTGAAGACAATGAGGATGAGAGGCTTTAAAGTAGAGGGGAATTGAGAAGGTGGAGATAGGAGCCTTGAGAAAACCACCAGAAGAGGTGACAGAGAAATAGTTAAGTTGGAGTTAGATCCATCTCAAATAACATAATAAAATATAGAAACAAGGAGTGAAACAATTAGACCCGATAAAATATATCCATAGAAAGCTCCCAGTGATAATAATGGTTGTGAAATTGGATTACTTTGACCATAAAAGACCAAATATTCCCATCCTTGATACAAAACCATTCCAACTCTTGTTAATGTGATGTTGCATTGCAAGAAAAATTACAAACAAAATAAAAGAAAATATGAAATTACCATAATGAAATGCTTCTAACAATTATTATATTATAACACAACATCCATGCCAAAATAAAAAGTGGCATCCTCTACTTTTATTAAATAGATTATCCTCAACTCTTGATACCCCTCTAACAACCATTATATTAAACCAAAATATCCATGCCCAAATCACAAACATAAGAGGTGGCATCCTTTATTTTTATTAAATAAATTATCCTCAACTCATGATATCTAGGAATGTGGCTTTTAATTTCATACTTAACAATAAATATTTTAACATTTTAGACCCCAAACAGAAAAACACAAAACCACAAAACTTTGTGTTACATTTTCCAATCAATTACAATAAAATAATATAACATTTTTAAAGAAAAGGATAATAATAATGATAAATTGAAACACACAAAACCATAAAACCTTTTGTTAGATTTTACAACAAATTCCAATAAATTTATATAGTATATGACAAGAAAAACTAAAACTGAGTTTGTTAATTGAATGTGGGTCTCTTATTAATAGACATATAAATATCTGGAAATTGCAATTCCTACTTGTCTCAGTTGTGATTCATTCTATATACAAGAGTATGTTCCTATTCCTTAAGGTTGCTATATCTAGATGTTTCCTAGATTGATGTGTGGTTGAGAAAATATCTCAACCAAAAGATTTTGTGTCCAAGTTAGTTCACCTATGTGAGACAACCTAAATGTATTTATATGTAATATGTGAGACAACCTAAATGTATTTATATGTAATATTATTTCACATGAAATAAAATAGTGTGCATGCTAAAAATTTAACTTGGTATCATAGCGGGTTTGGCCCTGACTCCCTCACAGGAGGCCCAGGTAAATACTGCGAAGAATAAAAGTATTTGTTCAGAGTTGGAGTTGTTGGATCTATTTGTTGCTAAGTTGTGGCAAGAGCATGGCCGAGTCCTCGAAGCCGGGTTGTGAGCTGTGATATGTTGAATGAAGGGTGAATGTGGTCGAACTAGTGCTGACGATGGCGCTGCAAGTATGTGTTTAAATTTTTTGTTGAAATTAGTTGAAAATGCATTGAATACGTTCTTTTATGCTGTGGACATTGCAGGTTTTTCACTTTCTTTCAGATTTGTGTATCTAGTTAGGCGGCTAAAGTCCACTGGATCAATGTTTGGTCCATGTTTCTGTCCAACTCATGAAACAGAGTTGTACGTGGTCGATTGATTGAAGGATGAGCTGCGATTGTAACTTGTGAAAGTGTGTGTCGTGTGGAGCTCGTCTCTCCTATGGATTATGCCGCTCACTGGTTAAATGCCAATGCATTTTTAAAACTTTGATTTCAAAGCTATAAACATGTACAGCCTAGATCTCTGATTTCAAGAGTATTGTGGTGTGGCTGATCTGCGTCGGAGTGTCTGCACACGGAGCTGGTGAGTGGGTGTAGTAGGAAAATTGCGGAAGAGTGCATTGGCGTTGTTGAAGAGCCAACACCGATTGGAGACATGGACCAGGTGAATGAGTCGAGTCCTTGTGAACATGGGTAGATAACTTTGTTGGATCCAAGCATTATTGTTATCGTTCTTTTAGGAGCAGTCCGCTTGTAAAAATCGAGCTTTTTTGCTTACTATTGCTCTCCAATCCCTACAGGGGACGTTAGGTTCCAAAGCTGCTCAAGATTTAAAGAATTGAGCAGATTAACGGCTCAAATCTAGAATAATGTTGGAATATTAATTCCAACTGCCGTGCAGCAGCAGCGAGCCGCAATAGAGGACTTACAAAGGAGTCGGCTTATTCACGCCACCGCCACAAGTGTCTTTTCACCGTTTGCTTGTTTGTGTTCCCAAAGGAGGAGGAAGATCAGATCTGGGCTCTGCGCCATAACTGCTCACCAAACAACATTAAAGAAGAAGCATGGCCTAGAAGGAAAGTACCAGCCTCGAGCCAGCCGCAACATTTATCAGACTTGGGTTTCAGCACAACCGACTCAAGAAATACAGAAAAAGATCAGATTTGTTCATTATGTGCAGCAGAGACTCTGTCAGAGAGTTGAGGCGATTGATGGATAAATTATGACCGCTTCCTGCACTATATATATGTGTAGAGCCACAGCAGTGTTAAGTACTCAACAATATAGCACAGCAGCGCTGGAATGTAATTTCTGTGTTTTTAAAGAAGAATGTGCAGCAACATGAGCTCACATGAATGAAGCCCTTTTGCACAGCAGTGCATGGATTGAAAAGAAGTAGAAGGAGAGTAGTAGAAGCAGCAGCAGCAGCTGAAGAACCACACAGAGCAGAGGAAAGCACGCATCAGCGTGAAGAGGAAGAAGAATAATTTCAGAACAGTGAAATGCACAGCAGTGCAGAAATTTGAATATAATTTTCTTTTTATGTTCATCTGTGTGGAACAGAATCGTTCCTTAGTGAATTTCTGAAGTAGATGTTCAGCAATAGAAGTTTTGAAATTCCCTCTGTATGAGGAAGACAAATCTGTAACAGTTAGTTTATTTTGATAAATACAAGTAATTCTTTCCTGTTTCTGTTACACCGTCACCGTTGCTGAAACACCTCGTAACTCAAAAATTACTTGACGTCAAAAGTTTACGTTGCTGAAACACGACGATCAGCGTTGCTGAAACACCTGTTTCAGCAACTGAAAAAAAAACTGTGTTGCTGAAACACCGTTTCCAGCAAGCGATTTTCTATTTTTCTGTGTAAAAACAGAGTGCGATTTTTGTCTGTCTGTTATGGAATTTATCAGAAAATTCCAACATGGTATCAGAGCTAGTCCAGGCTCTTTGAAGTGTCAAAGAAGCTGAAGGAAGATTTCTTGCAGCAGCAACTTCTCCAGCAGTGTGAAGACTCAGCCAAGAAAGAATCTAAGGTATTTCTCAAGAATTTTTTCTGTGTTACTGTTGAAGATAGACAGTGATTTTTCAAATATAGTCAAGTATTTGAAGCATAATTTAAAGTGCAAGGAATGGCCAGCGTTAGCACATGCGTGGGTATTTTTAATACTCAGCTCCCACTACTTAATGGGAAAAACTATGACTATTGGGCAATAGTTATGAGAGCTTTTCTTTTCTCAGAAGATTTATGGGAATTTGTTGAAGATGGTTTTGAAAAACCAGCAAATGAAGATGAAACAGAAAATGAGCTATTGAAGAACTATAAGAAGAAGGATGCTTTGGCCCTCTACTTCTTGTATCGAGCAGTGAATGAAAGTGTGTTTCCAAGGATAGCAGCAACCAAGACATCCAGAGAAGCATGGCAAACTCTCAAGACAGCCTATCAAGGCATGGAGAAAGTGAAGACAGTAAAACCTCAGTTCATTGAGGAGGAAGCTTGTGATAAAAGCTTAGAGAAAACAGTGAATGATAAAATCTGTTTGTCTCGTGATGAAGGTGATGAGGAGATGGCTGAAGTACATCCCCAAATAGCGGTGCCAACACAAGGGCACCAAGTCGCACCCTTGAGCAAAAATGAATGTGCTTCTCCAAGCACACCACAAGAAGCAACAAATGAAGGTATGAATTCTTTGTTTGCTTTATCTAGTCATGTTGATGACCCTGTTTATTTAGAAGATGGAGTTCAAGATAGGAAATGGACAGAACCCATGAATGGGAGAAAGGAATTGAAGTTCCTTGAAGATCTGTTTAAAAGGTACAGAGTTCGATATGTAACTCTTGCCAAGATCGCTGAGATGGGCTTCACTGCCAAAACCCTTGTCAATATGACAGAGGAAGAGATTGAAGATCTGATGAAGACCTTGGTAGAACTATATCAGATGGATCTTCCTAAAGGGGAGAGATATGAAATTAAATCTCCCATGAGAGCAGAGAAGGAGCACGTTGCTGATATTCTGACCAAACCGTTGGATCAGAAAAGTTTCGAATTTTTGATGAAGTGTCTGGGTATGACTGATAACCCGGCAGTTGAAATTAAAGGGGAGTGTTGGAATATTAATTCCAACTGCTGTGTAGCAGCAGCGAGCCACAATAGAGGACTTACAAAGGAGTCGGCTTATTCACGCCACCGCCATAAGTGTCTTTTCACCGTTTGCTTGTTTGTGTTCCCAAAGGAGGAGGAAGATCAGATCTGGGCTCTGCGCCATAACTGCTCACCAAACAACATTAAAGAAGAAGCATGGCCTAGAAGGAAAGTACCAGCCTCGAGCCAGCCGCAACATTTATCAGACTTGGGTTTCAGCACAACCGACTCAAGAAATACAGAAAAAGATCAGATTTGTTCATTATGTGCAGCAGAGACTCTGTCAGAGAGTTGAGGCGATTGATGGATAAATTATGACCGCTTCCTGCACTATATATATGTGTAGAGCCACAGCAGTGTTAAGTACTCAACAATATAGCACAGCAGCGCTGGAATGTAATTTCTTTGTTTTTAAAGAAGAATGTGCAGCAACATGAGCTCACATGAATGAAGCCCTTTTGCACAGCAGTGCATGGATTGAAAAGAAGTAAAAGGAGAGTAGTAGAAGCAGCAGCAGCAGCTGAAGAACCACACAGAGCAGAGGAAAGCACGCAGCAGCGTGAAGAGGAAGAAGAATAATTTCAGAACAGTGAAATGCACAGCAGTGCAGAAATTTGAATGTAATTTGCTTTTTATGTTCATCTGTGTGGAACAGAATCGTTCCTTAGTGAATTTCTGAAGTAGATGTTCAGCAATAGAAGTTTTGAAATTCCCTCAGTATGAGGAAGACAAATCTGTAACAGTTAGTTTATTTTGATAAATACAAGTAATTCTTTCCTGTTTCTGTTACACCGTCACCGTTGCTGAAACACCTCGTAACTCAAAAATTACTTGACGTCAAAAGTTTACGTTGCTGAAACACGACGATCAGCGTTGCTGAAACACCTGTTTCAGCAACTGAAAAAAAAACTGTGTTGCTGAAACACCGTTTCCAGCAAGCGATTTTCTATTTTTCTGTGTAAAAACAGAGTGCGATTTTTGTCTGTCTGTTATGGAATTTATCAGAAAATTCCAACAAATAATTCTTTGAATTTTTATTTTATTGAAAACTTCTTTTTGGGGTTCAATTCTTAACGAAGAACAATTCTTTAGATAAGAAAATGAGCTTAAAGATCAGGGATTTGTTTGGCGTAATGGTGAAAATTTGTGTGGAGGCTTAAAGATCTAATCTATTGCAGGTTTAGTTGTGGAGAAATAGATTTATTCGGTTGTAATAGCCATGGGAAGAGGCAGAGAATATTACGGCACACAGAGCCCTGTGATCAAGCCCTCCGATCAGAAAATCTTCCCCCTTGGGCCAGAGATAGAAGTGTTGTTGTATCAAAGGTAGTTTCTCTAGAAATTTGTGGGCGGTATGTCCCCGTTGAATCGACTGGTGTAGCATGAAGGGAAAAAGCTATTGTTGAACCTGCTTAGTGTTGGCATCAATGAATGGCGTGGCCTTGTGTGGAACGTCATTTGCAGGCTCATTTTTCTTTAGCTGGCTACATGACAAACATGAGAGAAATAAAGTGTACAGGTTAACTTATCGGTGCCATAGTTAACAGAGTATTCGATACAATGGTGTCCACAATGGAGGGAAAAGTTTAAATTTTTTATTTATGGATTCGTAAAAATGGATATTGCATTACTAGTTTAAGGCTTTTTGCCTTAATGCATAAGTGCGTGCTCATTGCTTATACTTATATTGTTATTTGGTATTGTATTTTGTTTTTTTGGGTATGGGTAAGGGTGAATAAGTTTTGGAAATTTGTATCTATATTAAAATCTGTGAATTCAATATGAAGTTATTTTGTTAGAATTTGTGACTCTAACTGATAACAAGTAAAACATGGAGACTAAGCTTAGTATGCAAAAGTTAAAAATGAAGATCCTAAACATTCAAAAGTATAAAGCCGATGATATTCAAGCGGGAAAGCACTGGTGTGTTTCAGCATATGAATAGTATGTTGTATCCAAGATGAGTGGCAAAGGATCCAAATGGTCTTGAAAGTTTGTTTGTGTTTGTCGAATTTACTCTATTATGTTGTAATGTGAATCACATATGTATTAGTAAGCAAGTCTATGTAATGTTTTATAGTGGACTTCGTAAAGTATGTACCTCGTAACTCGAAGAGTTTCAGTGTGTAATGTAAACCTGATGAGGCATATGTACCCCCATAAAGTTCGTGGTAATCTTAAAAACACTTTGTAATTTCAGGTTTGTGGTTAACCAAAAATCTTCGTGCAGTGTTGGTTTGTGGTAAGCATGAAACCACATGCGAGAGTGAAGTGGACACGGATTCCTATAGGCATGGTTTAGGGTCAGTCGACAAAACCCTTGGCATGGTCGAGGGTGATCCAAGAAAAAACTGGGCCCAAGTAAGTTGAGTCTGTGGTGAGACTTGGTGGCTTAATTGAGTGCCTCGGTGGCAAAGTTGAGCCTTCATGGCTGTGTTTAGCGTTGGTGGTTGAATTGAGTGCCTTGGTGGTTGAGTTGAGCCTTGGTGGTTGTGTTGAGCCTTCGTGGCTAAATTGAGTGCCTTGGTGGTAGAGTTGAGCCTTGGTGTCTGTGTTGAGCCTCGGTGGCTTAGAGCCCTTGTTGGCATGGTTGAGAGTAGTCCGATAAAACCCAAAGCATGGTTATGGGTAATCCGATTGATCCGGATTTAAACAGGAACGCAATAAATTATAAAGATAATCATAAATACAGAGATGCAGTAGAAATAATATTTCATTTCTTTAATATAAAATACTGAAATATTCTTACAAACATAATGGAAATAAGACTAGCTCGAGTGATGGTAGCTTATTTCTGAGAAAAGATGTGGCGACTACATGCCTATGAACTATGTTAAAATGAGGCTCAAAGGCCTATTTATTGTTGAGAAATAATGGAAAACCCTAAACATCCAAAAACCTAACCCTAGGAGATGAAGCGCCAAACTCTGGGCCCCGTTTGGGTAAATTGGTACATCAACTTCCCAGAGTCATAACTTTTGCATACGATTTTCGTTTGACATGCATAATACCTCGTGAGAAAGATCTATCCGAGGACTATAACTTTCGAATGGAAAACATCAATCTACAACAAATGTTGGCTCCTGTTTTCCCAAAAAATGTCGTTTAGGGCCAGAAAATGGCTCTGGAAATTCAAGACCCGAAGAACTGCCAAAAATAGTAAATTGTGCTACAATTAAGGAAAGTGAAAGACAGAAAGAGACACTTGTGGGGGTCCAAGTGAGATAGGTGAGTGGCAGCCAAAATCCACCTAGATCATTCCTCCCCCCTTAGGAAGCAATGGTCCTACTTTGGAAGCAATGGTCTCCCTTAAGAAGCAATGGTCCCCATTGCGTTGAGTGCCTCCATGAGATGAGGAAAATTCTGCTGAACTTGGTCCCTGTTGAGTTGTTCTGCAATCTCCGATGTGTCTAGTAATGGTGGGAAGCATGGTCGAGGGCAATCCCATTGAACACTCGGTGCAAGCCAAGGAATGGGGGAATGTTGTGCTCCAAAACATTGTTTCCCACAACCTTGGTAATGTTGTAAGGACCATATTAGAGTGGTATGAGCTTTCGATGGGCTCTTGTAAGGTGTTATTTCTACAGATGCAATCAGACTTTGTCTCCCACCTAAAACTTGCATGGCACACGATGTTGATCATGTTGCTGCTTGTACTTGGCATTTTCCACAATGGAGTGGTGATATATTGACCTGTTGAGTAGAGGTGCTCCGGGAGTCAGATTGAACAAATGCTTGACATGATAGTGCAACGGTACCCCTATGGTGAGGAGAAGATGTTCCTGTATTCTTTCATGACCGCATCCATCTACTTCCGTTGCATGGAAGAACCCTTCCCAGGGGCCATGGATGTGGATATGATCTTACCCTTACTTTGATAGCAAACCAGAAAGAAAATGATTTTCCTAGTTTGGGAGACGATCTTACTACATTTCTTAGCATAGATCAAAGAGGTGGCAGTAGGTGGGGCTACCTCCGGTATCCTATGTAATGAATTACCCAAAGAAATAATATAATCGCGAGGCCTTGGTTCATACACAACATGTCACTTCCACAAGTATGGTTGGTCTAATAATACATCACAAACATCAAGAGGTGCAACATCACATAATACCTCATCTGTGAAGGGCTTGATGCTATAGGGAAGGTGATACTACTGGTGAACTCACAGATCTCGTCCTTGGTGAAGCCACCCGATGTTGTATGGTTGTGGGTGTAGTATGGTGAGTAGGCCTAGACGCTTCACGACCTTTGCTGAAATGAGGTTATTTTGGCTACCACTGTCGACATGAATTGCAGTAGCTAACCACCCACAATTGTGAGTTGAAAAGATGCTCCCCCTGCTATGGATCTTTGACCTCATTCTTTTGAATCTTGGCGGTGGTAATAGTGGCGTTGGGCTCCACATCAATGATCTGCTTCCCTTTGTAATTCCTCTTTTCGGGTTCTGACTCAAGGTCGAAACATGCATTTGATTCTGAAACCTTCAATTCAACCACCAACGGCTGCTTGGCCCAACACTCACTTCTGTTATGAGTGGGGCTCTTATGGAACTCGCACCGCGTTCCTGTGTCCTTCTTTGACTTCGTGGTGTTGTTCTTTTCTTGTGGTTTCGAAGAGTTTTCTTATCTCACACCATCTTGGCTTTGTCCTTGGTTTTGCGGTTTGGGGAAGCCTTTCCGTTGCTTCGGATTCACGGATCCAAAGTATCGCTTCTTCTGTTTAAACATCTGTTTGATCTTGATAGCATAAAGATACGTCATGTTAAGCGAGGAGATGTCCAGGAACTCCATCTCGTCTTGGATGTACCAAGCATGGTTATGGGTAATCTGATATAACCCATGATGATGATGAAGGGGGATTTGTAGGTATGGGTACATGTATGCAGTGATAATGGTTGACAAAACCATGTATGCGAAGTGCATCTGAGTAGGTTGGCGGCTGCAGTAGTTGGCACCCACGCATTCTGGTGGACGATTGTTCCTTTATATGGACGTTGACATATTATTTTATCATGTTTGACCACAACTAGGCTTTGCATATTGAGATCGAGACAAGCAGTCATTAAGGGGGTGACTTATAAATTGTAATTCCTACTTGTGTGAGTTATGATTCATTCTATCTATAGGAGTATGTTCCTATTCCTTAGGGTTGTTATATCTAGATGTTTCCTAGATTAGTGTGTGGTTGAAATATTCTCTCAACCAAGTGATTGTGTGTCCAAGTTAGTTTATCTATCTTGAGACAATACTAAATGTATTTATATGTAATATTATTTGATGTAAAATAATATAGTGTACATGTTCAAAATTTAACTTCAATACAATGGTAAAACGTTCCATTTGAAACTTAAAATTATCACCAAAAAAGAAATCCAATTTCTACAATTTTAGTTTATTCCTAGTTCTCATCCATCCATACCATTAGTATTTTCAGTGGTAGTGTATGTGTCATGTACGGTCGAAGTAAAACCTAAATTAGCCAAACTCACAGAGCTTCATGCATCGACTCAAGTACTCTGCCCATACTTGCATATAGATGTCGTGTATGGTTTACGGTAAGTTCTCACGACAACTTTTTTTCCACTTTGGTCCCCCATCAAAGTTGTATGGGAATGTATTCATCTTGTTGTGAAAATTAAGCACCAAAAATGTATAGGAGTTGTTTATGGAGGTGGAGGAATTGCCCGGACGAGCAAAAGTGGTCAGAATCTGGGCAAATTTTTTCAAAAAATCTTGTAGTAGCAATGTTTGACTCATGTTTTTTATGGTGGAAATGGATTTAGCACCATCAAAAACCCCAGGGCACCCAAAATATTGAACTTTGACAGTTATAACTTGGATTTAGAAAAATCCTCCCATATTTTATCAAATATGACCAGAATTTCCATAACTTTTAGGGCAAAAAAGCAATCTGATTAGACTACGACATATATTAAGTGTTGCACCAAAAAATTATCCCAGTTGCTGAATTGCAATATGTGTCCCCAACGTAGTCTCTCAACACAATAACTACGGAGTCATCTACGGAGGTAGAGGACTTGCCCGAACGGCCAAAAATGGTTGGAATTCGGGCAAAAAAAATTCAAAAAATCTTGTAAAAGCAGTGTTTAAATCATGTTTTTGGTGATGAAAATGGATTCAGCACTACCAAAATTTGTTAAGACACCTAAAATTATGAAGTTTAATAGCTTTTACTAAGATTTACAAAAATCCCTACTAATTTTTTTTAAATATGACCAAAATTTCAATAAGACAAGAAAACATAATAGTTAGACATGGCATGACGGCATAGTTGGTTTAGTATTTGAAAATTCACGCGCATTTTGTAAAAAGACATAAAAACCATAATGGTTGGACCTGGCATGATCGCATGGCTGGTTTAGTATTTCACGCGCCTTTCCTAAAAAGAAGTGGAACTTTCACAAATACCAATTCGTGCACCGATTTCATTGATAGACTGAATTAAAAATCAAACAGATCCATCAACACGATATGTTCTGCCTTTTTGACGGTACGCTTTGTTATATAGCAATATTCCATTGGATATATTTATGCGTAACGCCTAAGTTGGAAAGAAATGTATTTCCATGCCGTAAAATGGTGTATGCTGGGGTAAGAGCCGATGTTCCTGGGGTCTAAGGGAATAGATTAACGACATAAAATTTATAGGTTTTGAAAGAAAATTATTTTTATATTTTAAAATTGTATTTGTTTGGGTAAGAACTGATATTCCTCCATTTAAAAAAAACCGTTAACGCATTAAATTATGTCCTTTACAGACTACCAATCGGTAATTACAAGTATCGTGGTTTCTTTGATAGATAACAACCCACCGATTACTGATTAACAACCAACTTATAATAATTTCCTCCAAATTGAAATACTAATAAACAACTAAATTATAATAATTTTTTCCCAATTGAAATGCACTGAGAAGACAGTTCCAACTTCCAACCCGAGCAAACACATGGCTAAAAGAGGAGGAAGCAAGTGTTTGTGTCAACGATTCGCATCTACCACATATACGAAGTTCGAGCCCGGGAAAGACTTCATATCCGATTTACGATCGTGAGACGACGCCATATGACATGATGCGGCAACCAGAAGAAGTTGGCTGCTGCTTACCTTTCGCTTCTCCGGAACGAATGCTGTGTCAGCTTCTGCCGATAGGTATAACAACGCTGTCGTAAAGTTGACTGCCTACCATCAAACTGTCCTGTCCTGTCCTGGTTCAGGAAGCAAGGCACGTGTCGTTCTTTTGCTTTGGGTTGAAGCATATCATGCTAATATTGGATACAAATGCCTGAAGCCTTCTGAATTTTGACAGGTAATGGATCCACAATTGTCATTCACCGGACCAATGTAGCAGGCTTTGTTTGAGTCCAGACCTTTCCAGAGATGCTGACTGAGAACTTTCCAAGCTCTTTCGATCTTTTTAGGCATCCACGGACGGCCTCAGGAAACATAACGTATCTATTATAATAAGAGTGAGGATTCATTGGGCAAGATGCATGCATCCATGGAGAAAAATAGGTCGCGCTCGAATAGTATGGATCTCCAAGCAAATGAAACCCAATGTTGCAGCTCTAGAAATAATACTAAGAAATTAGGGAAGGGAAGAGAATGCTGCATGTGTGGCGACGTTGGATTTCAGGAAAGCTTGTTCAGATGCCAAAGATGCAACCACCGATTTCAACACATGTGAGTCTCTGTTTCACAAGCAATTACGATTTCAACACATGTGAGTCTCTGTTTCACAGCAATTTCAGGAATCTTTGCGTCTAGTGTTCTTTTATCGACATGGGTTTCATATGATACACTGTTTTTCTTGTTTGTGCATATGCCGCCACTCTTGCAGATATTGCAGCAAATTGTACTCTGATCAGTTGGAATCAGACGGCTTAAATGTATGTGACTGGTGCCTCGACTTAGAAGAAAAGGAAAAAAATCAGAGACAGAATAGGAATGTTGAATTGGAGGAAATGGATAGTAGGAATGCCAAGGAGCTAGCTGCCACTGAAGCAAGCGCCTTGAAGGAAGCTGCTTCGATAACCACTGAGAAACTCAGAAAGGCTAATGCTAAGCCCACGCATAAACTCCGTGTCAAATTTGGAGGCAGCAATCAGCCGTCGAGTCCCACACAAAACTGCGAGTTGTCTGGTGAAAGCTGTAGAAACTTGCCACGTACTCCCTCTCAGATAAACCCTACCAAACGTGGATTGGGTCGTCGATATAAGCTTCTCTCAGACGTGCTGTGCTGATAAAACTAGGCTTTCTTTTGGGCTTCGGAATTTCTCATCAGGTATATGTTTGGACCGGAGACAAGAAGATCATACCAATTTGTCTGACACTAAAGGGATGCGCGGTACATATTTAAATACTGTTGATTTCTCTGTGGTATGTAGCATATATACATAGCTGATGAATTGTTCCATCAAGTTTTCTCTCTCTTTCATTATTGCTTTGGTGGTCAGATATGTTCGCTACATATGTACATAACTCCATTTCAACGAAGAAATTTCCAGTATATCATTGCCGTAGTTTCTCCTTTTTCATCAATTTTAAGTGTCGTGTAGTGCAAATTTCATTCAGAAGAGAAGTTATCGTGAACTTTCTTCCTTGGTAAGCGTTAATGAACCGTAATTTCTTTATAGTGTAATGGAATATGGTCGGATAGCAGGAGAGCGTGAAAAAAAATCACTTTTGTTGTCGTTTTTCGTCGTTTTTCGTTTAGTTTTGATTTTGTTTTTTTATTTTTATTTTATATTATAAACTTAAGTGATTAATATTAAAAACTCAAGAGATTTTAAACACAAAGAAATAACATTAAATCTTAAGATAAATATTAAACCCTAAGAATATAAATCATATAATTAATATTATAAATTCAAGGAATTTATATTATAAACTTAATAGATTATAAACTTAATAGATTATAAATATAAATGCGAGGGATCAATATTAAACCTTAGAATTAATATAAACCCTATGAATAATATTATACCATAGGAATATAAACCTTTAGATTAATAAACTTAAGGGATTTATATTATAAATCAAAGGCACAAATAAAAATAAGGGTTTAATATTGAAAACCCAACAGACCAAAAGATTAATACTATAAACCCAAGGTATATAAACCTAATATAAATATTATAAAACTGAAAACAAACATAGTTGACCATTGTTGTTTTTTTATATTGAGACAATATTTATCATAATGTGACGTTGGATCATGTTTGACCATGATTGATTTTTGTATTAAGAGAATATTTGTCACAATGTGACGTTGGACCATGGTTGACCATGATTGATGAGGGTTGATTTTCATACTGAGACAATCTTTGTCACAATGTGAAGTTGGACCAAGGCTGATAATTATTGACCATAGTTGACCATATTTGACGATGGTTGACGATGGTTGATTTTGATATTGGGACAACCTTTGTCACAATGTGACATTAAACCATTATTGACCATTGTTGATTTTCATACTAACCATGATTGGTTTTCATTTTGAAACAATCATTGTCACAATGCGACATCTGACCATGGTTGTTCGCGGTTGAATATGGGTGACCATGTTTGATTTTCATATTGAGACCACCTTTGTTATAATGTGAAGTTTGACCATGGTTAACCATGGATGACCGTGTTTGACGATGGTTGAACATGGTTGATTTTCATATTGAGACAATCTTTCTCATAATGTGGATTATAAACCCAACGGAATAACATAAAACCCTAAGATGCCTATTAAACCCTCGGAATATAAAGCCTAAAATTAATAAACCCAAGGAATTAATCTTGTAAGCCTTAGGTTTAATGTTAAATTGTAGGACTATAAACCCTATGATTGATATTATAATAATAATATTAAAAACATACATGGTTGGTCATTGTTGACCATGGTTTATTTTCATATTGAGACAATATTTTTCACAATGCAACGTTGGAACATGATTGACCGTGATTCATTTTTATATTAAGAGAATCTCCATTACAATGTGACGTTCGACCATGGTTGAACATGATTGACCATGGTTGATTTTTATATTGACAATCTTTGTCACAATGTGACATTGGATAATGGTTGACCATGGCTGATGATGATTGATGACAGTTGATTTTGATATTCATACAATCTTTGTCACAATGTGATGTTGGACCATGGTTGAACATGGTTGATTTTCATATTAACCATCATTGATTTTCATTTTGAGACAATCTAGTTTAGAATGCGACATTTGACAATGGTTGACCATGATTGAAGATGGTTGAACATGGTTGAACATGATGGACCATCGTTGATTTTCATATTGACAACATTGTCACAATGCAACGTTGGACTATGGTTCGCCATGGTTGAGGATGATTAACGATGGCTTATTTTGATAATGAGACAATCTTTGTCATAATGTGATGTTGGACCATCGTCGAACATGGTTGATTTTCATATTGACCATGACTAGCCATGATTGATTTTCATTTTGATACAATCTTTGTAACAATGCGACATTTGACAATGGTCGACTGTGATTGAATATGGTTGACCATTGTTGACGATGGTTGAACATGGTTGATTTTCATATCGAGACAATCTTTGTCACAATGTGACATTAGACCATGGTTGACCATGATTGACTAATGTATATAAACCCTAAGGGATTAAAATTATAAGCCCAAGGGAAATAGACCCTAACATAAATATTATAAACCCAAAAATAAACATTCAACCCAAGATTAACATCATGAACCTTATGATTAATATTATAAACCCAAGGGATTAATACTAAAAACCCAAGGGAATAACATTAAACCTTATGATCAATATTAAACCCTGGGAATATAAATCATAATATTAATTTTATAAACTCAGGGAATTTATATTATAAACCCAATGGATTATAAACCAAAGGGATCAATATTAAACCCTAGTATTAATATAAACCCTATGAATAATATTATACCATAGGAATATGAACCCTTAGATTAATAAACCTAAGATATTAATATTATAAACCAAGCAACTAATAGAAACAAGGGATTAATACTAAAAATCCAAGAACCCAAAAACCGAAATTGTTAATATTGTAAACCCAAGGTATATAAACCCTAATATAAATATTATAAACACGAAACAAACATGGTTGATCATGGTTGACCATGGTTTTTTTTCATATTGAGACAATAATTTTTATAATGCAACGTTGGATCATGGTTGACAATGATTGATTTTGGTATTAAGGGAATATTTGTCACAATGTGACATTGGATCATGGTTGACCATGGTTGATTTTCATATTGACAATCTTGGTCACAATATGACGTTGGACCATGGTTGACCATGGTTGGGAATAGATGACCATGGTTGTGACAATGTGACATGGGACCATGAGACAATCTTTGTCACAATGTGACCATTGCTATTGGTGATCATTGACCATGATTGGCCATGGTTGACCATGGTTAATTTTCATATTGAGACAATCTTTGTCACAATGTGAATTTGGACCATGGTTGATAATGATTAACCATAGTTGATCGTAGTTGATGATGGTTTACGTTAGTTGATTTTGATATTGAGACACCTTTTTCATAATGTGACATTAGACCATGGTTGATCATGATTAACCATGGTTGATTTTCATATTGACCATGATTGAACATAATTTATTTTCATTTCGAGACAATATTTGTCACAATGCGACATTTGACCATAATTGACCATGGTTGAAGATGGTGGACCATGGTTGACGATGGTTGAACATGGTTGATTTTCATATCGAGACATTATTTGTCACAATGTGACATTGGACCATGGTTGACCATGATTATAAACACAAGGGATTTATATTAAACCCTACAATTAATATTATCAACCCTATGAATAATATTATACATTAGGAATATGAACACTTAGATTAATAAACCCAAGGGATTGATATTATAAACCCAACGGACTAATAAATGCAATGAATTAATACTTAAAATCCAAGGGATTATAAACCCAAGGGAATAATATTGAATCAAATGGTTCTATATCATAAACCCAAGGTATATAAACCCTAAGATAAATACTATGAACCCTAAAATAAACATTGTTTACCACCATTGACCATGGTTGTTTTTCATATTGATGCAATCTTTGTTGCAATGCGACATTGGACCATGGTTGACCATGATTGATTTTCATATTGATACAATCTTTGTCACAATGTGACTTTGGACCATGGCTCACCATGGTTGATTTTCATATTGAAATAATGTGTGTTCTAATGCAACATTGGACCATGGTGACCATGGATAACTATGGTTGTGATAATGTGACGTTGGACCAAGAGACAATCTTCATCACAATGTGACCATGATTATTGACCATGATTAACCATGGTTGACTATGATAATATTATTTCATCTTATTAATATTAATAATTAATATTAAAAATAATATTTATAAATATTAATAATATGAATATTAAAAATATATCATTAATATTTAAGATTATTATTTTTCAATGATAATATTATTAAAATTTATTAGTTAATATGAATATTAATAATATTAATAATATAATAATAAGAATATCTTTCACATTAATTATATCATTAGGATTCGGTAGACGTTTCGAACCAACTAATGTGGTTCATCCTCACATCAAAGACCGAAACGCCTTTATCTTGAAGATGAACCACATTAGTTGGTTTAAAACTTTGACCAAATCCTAATGATGTGATTAATGTGAAAGACATTTTTATTTGCAATATAAATCACAAAAATCCAAAATCTAACAATAATAATAATAAATAATATTGTAAATTAAATTTATTAATATTATTGTACATACTAAATATTGCTAATATTTAATATTAAACAAATTCTTTCCATAAAAATCACATGAGAGAATTTTTTGACCGACGCGTTTTGAACCAACAAATGTGGTTCATCATCAAAACTATTATTTAATATTAATATTATTTATAGTAATAATATTAATATAATAATATTATTAATTAAATTTTTAATATTCCTATTCATATTAATATTAATATTAAAATAACTTAAAATTAAAATTTATATTATATATTATAACCTATAAATAATTTACAAATTAAAATTAATATTAAACAAATCGAATCCAGAGTACAAATTCGATTCCTCTCTTGCTAGGATTTTAAAACAATTCAGATAACATAACTCGATTCCTCTCTTGCTAGGATTTTAAAACAATTCAGATAACATAACTCGATTCCTCTCTTGCTAGGATTTTAAAACAATTCAGATAACATAACGCACGCATTAGTCAGATGGAATTGTTAGGAAGCGCACTATCAAATTTAATGATAATTTTGATAGACTAGTGACAACTTTAATAACATAAAATTTCCGAGGATAAATATATCAGTATATCAGTATGTTATATTTAATGTTTCTAATGAAAACTAATTCCCAAAAACTTTATAATCCGTAATAATGCAATAAAATATGAGTAATTATAATTTAGGTTAATATTCCGAGTTCCAATAAGAAATGCATATAAACCTAAAATAAACCAATTTAAAATGCTTATAAACCTAAAAATAATCTATTATTAAATTGATTATTTAGTGAATTTCTTAAAATACTATTCAAAACTTGCATGCGGTTTAATGTTTTTGCAAATTTATATTTTGAGTAAGTAAAGGTTACTCAAAAATGCAGCGAGCACGTCTCATAAGTTAAATTAAAAAGTGTTATTTATTATTAATGTTAACATTTTCTAAATTCGTATTCGACGCAATTACATATGATACACATTTTTTAATTATAAAATTATTTTAGAATTTTAAAATATTTTTTTAAAATGATTTTTAATATTAGTTATAAAATTAGTTTCAAAATAATACAAATTAAACAATAAAATTTCTTGTAATCTAACATAAAATAAACAAATTATGTAGTAATTGTTTAAGAGGACATCACATTTTCAAAATAAAAGATAAATAGATATAAAGGTTCAACAATGGAAGATTACAGCAAAATGTTTTCAACCACATTTATTGCAAGGCTTCATCTATACCTTCTTTTTAAACCAAACTACATTATTCCTCCTATTCTTATGCAAAATATATTCTTATACAAATTATTGCATTGAAAGATGTTGGGATGGTTGGTGAAAGGTCGTGTTGGTTAACTACTTGGAAAGATGAAGTAAATGCATTTACAATGAAAGTCAATTTATGAGAGTTTAGTAAAATGCATGTTCTTGCATGGGTTGGCCCAACGAAAGGAGGCTATTAGGCAAAAGCCGTCAAGAAACAACAATTTTCAAACACGTTGATATGAAATTATGATTCACATCTCTGCTTATGGAGTGGAAATATTGTGAAATTGTCCGAACCCTAAACATGTTAGTAGTTGACAATGAAGCTTATGAAGGAGCACAATGCTGCTATCAAATAGATATGCTTGAGGGATCTCAATTAGCCTATCCACATTCCTCAATATTTATATATTTGACCATGGACTCCATTTTGAGATCTAAAAGGGGAAATTCATATTCTATCCGCAATTTGTTTGTGAGTTTTTATAATTTCCCACACTTCCCATTATATTATGTGTTCTGAATGAAAGGATTATTAGTTGCCATTTATAATGTTAATAGTAATTGACTTCAGTAGTAAATTGAGTTTCAGTACTAATATTTTTCCAAGATGTTTTAGATGCCATTTTATTCTCAAAAATTTATTAGAGAGATTGTAAAATGGGTCAATCTTCATGAAATAAATGATGAGTATACATTGCATATTTAGTTTTCAATTTAATTATTGTGGTTTTAAAAAGTATTGAACTTATTAAAGAAAATAAAAAATATTAATATGATAGATAATTTTAAAGTAGAGATTTTAAAAAATAAAAAATTGAAATAGTGGAGATCAATCACATTTATCTCTCATCAACAAGATCGAAAATAAAATGCTAAGGTGCTAGTTATTAACCCATGAACAAATAACACGTAACCTCATTATGCAATGGCCAATAATTATTAGTTGGGAAAACAATTCGAAATACGTAGATAAATAAATTCTCGTTGTAAATAGAAGCTTTAAAATAAGAGCAGTGCTTATGGATTCCTATCGGCAATAAGTTCATATAGCTCCCTCTGTACATGACATTAATAATCAATTAATAATCGATAAAATTACAATAATGTAAACATTAATAATCAATAAAATTACAATAATGTAAATATGTAAGGTACATGTGATGTACATAAATCATATTCGATTCTCATAAACAAGTTATTGAAGAAGGAGGAGATTCTAATTCTATGCAAGTGATGTTGAGCCAAAGTGGGTTGACATGTATCCATTCAAAGTTGTTGCTAAGGGAAAATAATGTCCAATACCACCAAAGGTGTGTCAACCTCAAAAGTGGACAAAGGAAACAAGTTGTCACATCAAAATCAAGGCGAACACATTCAATGTGCCAATATAGCGAGTGCTAGGGTTTTAATAGAAACTTAAGTTTTATGTAAAAATTGGTTTCCTTACCAAGAAGGCAACAAGTCGTGACATCAAAATGAAGGCTAATGCATTCGATGTTTACATAAAACTGGTTTCCTTACCAAGAAGGCAACAAGGCTTCACATCAGAATGAAGGGGAACACATTCAATGTGCCAATATAGCTAGTGCTAGGGTTTCAATAAAAACCTAAGTTTTATGTAAAAATTGGTTTCCTTATGAGGAAGGCGATATCAATATCCATTCAAAGAAGCTAGGTCAATATCCATTCAATGCAATTGGACTGGGTAGATAATGCCCATTACTTCAAAATATGTATCAACCTCACAGTCAACAAAGGAAAAAATCCATCCCATTGAAATGAGGGAAATTCCACAAGCACTGTCCGCATAAAAAACTTAGTGGAAAAGGCCAATTTTTATCAGTGTAGATCCCTTAACAGTTAAGATGAGAAGATCAAACCAATTTAAATTTCTTGAGGTTGTGTTGTGCCCTTCCTATGTGGGTTGCCAATTTTTTCGACATTAAAACAATGTTATAGATTTGAGGCTTCTGCGATCTTCATTTGTGTAGTGTTGTCTTCCAGATTCATCGCATTCATGATTTTATTGTATCGACGTTTCGAACCAACCTCTGTGGTTCATCATCACGATCATATGTGCAAAAAAGTCAGATAATAATGGGGCAATAAATATAGGAGAGGGTTGGGATGATGATGAATGGAGTCGACAGGTTTGATAATGTCCAAAAATAAATTTAGATTAATTAATTAAATGTTGTTATTAAGTTTTTGTTATTATTAAATGTTTATATTTTTATTAGTTTATTTGATATTTGTATGTTGATATTTTTATGATTATTATTAATTTATTAACTAATACTAGATTGAGTAAATAAGGTCTACATCAAATTATTTGAATTTAAAAATTACAAAAATTAATTTTTTTTAGCGTTATTGATTAATGTTATTTATTAAAATATTATAATGTAATATTTTGGTATTATGATGTTATTTATTAAATATTATAATATTATTATCTAAAAGTTTTTGTATTTATTATTTTAGTTGACATTAGTTAATGCTTAATGTTATTTATTCAAAAATAATATGATGCAACATTATAATGTTATAATATTTTACATACTATAATGTTATAAATCCATTAACCAAAAGTTTTAGTATTAATTAGTTTGTTGAATTATTAATGTTAAATTTATTTTGTATTAACATTAATGTTTTAATTTTTGCAATATAATTAAGACGTCTAATTTTATAATATAACTAATTAGGTTTTCTATATATTACTAATTGAAAATTTATTATAGTTCTTTTTATTAATTAATAATTTGAGATAAATTGCTAAGGAAGTCCCTAGTTTTTGAAGTTGGAATTAATATTATATAATGATATATAAAGGTTTCTGATTTTTATTTAGTTCTTGATTAGGTCAACTCAAGTTAAAATGAACTTATTAAAATATTAAGTGAATGATTTTAGGGATAGGTGTACCATCAAGAGATAAAGGGGTGAGGTGTACCTAGGAGATAGTAGAATCCTCAGTTAGTATAGGAATCCAATTATCACTTATTTTCCAACCATCATCACAGTTGAGGTTATTGGGGTGTTTTCCTATTTCGATAGCTTCTGTAAATTTTCTATGGTGATAATGATCGATTTTGGCCAAAGCATTAGAGTTCTCAATGCAAATGTGATGATTGGTTTTGTTGGAGTGCTCGGCCAAAGATGAGGTTTTGGAGCAGTTATGTTTGATGTTTGCGGCATGTTCGTGAATCCTAGTTAATATAGAACGACCAGTCTCACCAACGTAGGATTTTCCACATGAACATGGAACTAAATAAACCCCTTTATGGTGTTTAGGATCAATAGGATCTTTTACTAATTTCAGACATTTTCTAATTGTATTCAAGGGTTTGAAAGTGGTTTTTATATTATTCTTTTTTAAGATGTGTGAAATCTTATCAATGGTGCCTAGAATGTAGGGCAGGTGAACCTTTCCTGTACAATCATCCTTTGGTTGTTTCTTTTTAGGATTCTCTGCCTTTTTTAAAGCTTTTATTCCTTGGTGTCATCTATATCCATTCTTTTACCAAGATTTAAAACAATCCCAAATCACTCCATTTCTTAACCACATCCAAAAAATTACCATAATAATTTCATTGATGTGAATTGATCCTATCATTGGCACTCCACCACCTATCGAGATTATCTACTTCAGAACCAAAGAAAAAAATAACATTTCTTATATTAAAGAAGTTGTTACATTTCCAGAAAATATATAGCCACAATGTCTGTGAAACAAGAAAACACCAAAATAGGCAAAATAAATAGTTAGATAAAAAGGAATAGAGAACTCTAGAACAACCCTTACATCTGCTTTAAGATATGTTAGAACGTGAAAAAAAATAGTTAGCATTACAATTCTTTAGGAAAAATCATAAAACACATGATACTATAATATACAATTATAATTCACTAATTTACCTTGCATAGCTTTCAACAATCCAAAGAGTGAGGGTTCAACACATTTGAACATGCACCATAATTTATGATCCATGAGATCTCCTATGCAACCACTAATAGATACTAAACATTCACCAATTAGAAATGAAACCACCTAACCACTAAATGGCCACGAAATTCTTAATGCATAGGAAGCCACCTAGATAATGGAGTGGCCAAGGGAATTTGTAACACATAGGAAGCCATTGGAGTAATGGAGTGTCCAAAACACTTGGAAAATTGTTGAATGACATACGTTTGACAATATGAACAGTTTCATTTTTTTATTAATTATGATACGTGTAATGCATAGGCAACCATTGGAGTAATGGAGTGTCCAAAACACTTGGAAAATGGTTGAATGGCATACGTTTGAGAATATGAATAGTTTCATATTATTTTAACTCTATTTTTTATTAATTATGATACCTGTAATGCATACGCAATCATTGGAGTAACGGAGTGTCGACAACACTTGGTAAATGGTTGAATGGCATACATTTGAGAATATGAACAATTTCATTGGTTTTAACTTCATTTTTTATTAATTATGATACGTGGTTATAAACAATAGGAACAGTAAAATTTTAATCATGTTTTGTAAAAAAATAATTTAAGTATAGTTTAAACATGTGATTTAGATATGCAAGAAAGTTATTGTTTTCAATTTCATTCATTGATGGAGTGACGACGACAAGAATATACTGGCATCTTTCAATTTAGGCCATCTGATCAAAATGATTAATTAAGAAAATGATTAAAGTGGCCAATTCCAGTAAGGGGACACCTATCGACGTAATTATTTCTTGATCAATCAAAGCATAAAGTCAAAAGTGATTTTAAGAAGCTCTATTTTCATGAGAGGGCATAGAGCAGCACTTTAATGATCGGGAACACCTAGATCATTATCACTACTATAGTCATCATAGCTAGGGAAAGAAATAGAATTGGCTATGACCTACTCCACTGTGTTTCAGAAGTTGGCTATATATAATAAATAAGGCAGTTCAATGATCCAAGCTAAAAGGAAAGGCTCTCTGGACCATCATCCCCGAAGGAGCATGCTACTACTATAAGTCCTTCCTCAGCTAATTGACCCCATTTATCAAACAAACTCCACCCAGGGAACATATAATAGGTACTTTTGCATGGTTCGCTCCTTTGCAGGTATTTGCAGGTAGTTGTCAGTTGTGTATTTGTGCACCTTATTGTATCTTTCATGTATGTATTCATTTAATAGTCTAGAGGCTTATAGAGAAAGTTAATCATTTATGTACTATTGTATTTTTTTATAGTTGGTTTGGTTCTATTTAACATGTATATTAAAATTCATAGACTAAAAAATAATTCCATAAATGGTTTAAGAAGTTCACGTTCAATTGCAGATTTTATTTATTGTTTCTCTCTAAATGGTGTATTTTGGTCCTAGGTTATATATATAATTATTTGGATTTTCCTCACAGAAACAATAATTAGCCGAATGCTCAAAATTCATAAGAATATATACATTTAATTGATTAGAAGGCATAAGAATATATATATTTAATAGTTAATTTGTTGAGCATCAATATAGCACTCATATTATTTAGTCGTTTAATAAAATTTGTACTGGACATTTAATTGCAACTATATTGAAAATTGAAGCTAGATCATATTTTTCATTTTTATTTTTATTTTCTCTCTCCTCCTTTCTTGTACCTCTCAACTTTGTTTCTCGTATCGTTCTATTTTCTCGTTTCGTTTTCCATTTCTCGTTTCTGGTAAAATAAGTTGGGTTAAAGACATATTTACTTTATAAAGATAATAAAAATAACTCACCATTGAAATAAATCAATATAAAAAGTATTTAATTAAAAAAAAACTACAATCTCATTGACTAATTCATATTAGTGAATAGTGGAATTGAACCACCAACCTCCTACTTATAATGCAGGTCCTCTTTTGAACTAACACCTTTTAAATAATTATGTGAGAGATTATGGCAGTCCTTAAAATGACATATATAAACATTGTTTTAAAAAAATGCTTAACCCAAAATGGAATAATATTTGTAAAATCTATAATCATGCACCATGTTGAATGAATAAGACAATGGATTTTGAAACCAAATCCTAAAATCATGAAAAATAATAATTCATAAAAATAGGGAAGCTAACTAAAACAAAAGGTGGTATGAACATTTTAATATTACTTTATTGCAGCATACAATTTTCCATATCCAACCCATTATATATTATTCAATTGAATATGCAAAAGTTTTCTTACCTTCTACATGGCCAACACCTGCATGTCCAAACCTTGAATCTATTTCGATTGAATGCATGACATTAACTACGGTTTTTGATGTTATCAGCGTGCATTCAAGCAACTACTGTTTTGACAATATCATTGACATCTATAGTAGTAGGGAAGAGAGTATGAGGATTCTGGATACCTGAGATTCCAAATGATCTGCCATCATCGTGCAACTCTGACCAATGTGGTGTATGCTAAAGCATTGCAAAAAATATTTATCATTTCCTATTCTAATCATATCAAAAAATCATTGTTTCAGCAGTGGAATTATCCATTATATCACAGCCAGAAGTGATTTTCCATTAACTTCCCGCATGCCAAGGGCCCGTGGACAACATGGTCATTTTAATCTGCATCTATCAGAGAATCACCATGATTTACTGAAGCAATAATTTGTTCAGAGCCTTCGGCGACATCCAATTGTTGCCGATTTAAATATATTTAGAATCCAATAATCCATCACTACATCTTCCTTTCTTAGGTGAAGTGTTTCAGGATGACATCTCCTGTGTATTTGCAATCTTGCAATCTCATACACCTCTAAAATTTTCAAGCATATAGGTAGTGGGCATTCCTAAAGCTGGCTTGCTGCATGTAGATAATCCATCACTACATCTTCCTTTCTTAGGTGAAGTGTTTCAGGATGACATCTCCTGTGTATTTGCAATCTTGCAATCTCATACACCTCTAAAATTTTCAAGCATATAGGTAGTGGGCATTCCTAAAGCTGGCTTGCTGCATGTAGAGGATCTACTAAGAGATAATACTAAAAAAAAAAAATTCTAAATCTTCTGTATTTTGTTTTATTAATTATCTAAATCTTGTGTATTTTGTTTTATTAATTACATTGAACATGGTTTTGTCCTTATTATAAATCCGGCCTAAAAATGTGCCCATCTGTCCACTTTTACATTGGCTAATTATATATTTTGTTAACCCTAATAGCATAATTAAAAGCATAACAAAACAACATTGCGAGCACTATGGGAGTATGAAGGTCCGACTAAATGGCACTTGATTTGAGAGTTTCCGTCATGTATTACAATCTCAGCATGAAATAAGCACCCATATATTACATGATGACTATTTATGTTGATATGGGATCTCAAGTTATTTGAGATGCAATGATGTACGCATGAGCCAATCCTAGTCAAGAAAGATAATATTAATTAATTTATCTTTTCTAAATGTGAGATCAATCAATGATATAGGTAATAACATGGAAACCTTCCTGCCTAGATTTCGACCTTGTGACTATATTGAGTCCCATAAAGTAACATGCATAGTGGGATTTAAGGGTTTTTGAGTTCCTATGCCTTGAGTAGCACGATAAAATTATAATATAAGATTATGCGAGTCTCTATGCCTTGAGTGGCGCGATAAACTTTGAGGAAAATCAGAGAATTTTGGTCTGCCTGTACCCAATGATTATGTATTGAGAGGGAAATTCTAGTCCATCTAGCCCATCCAATGATTCTTTATTGGAAAGGGATTTTATTTTGTGTGAGATAATCGAGTAGCGAACTAGTAGCCTACTATAAAATGCATTGGGATTCTTAGTACTCTCACTAGGCCGTCTTTATCAACCAAATTAATACTAAAGACAATAATCAACAATTCTTCGTAAATACAATTGTGAAAATTATGTTAACCTACCACCTCGTCCTAATAAGAAACATCCGCATATACTTTTGGAGTGAGAGGTACACTGATTGTTTTCTATTTTGGATGAATGCAATAAGAATATATAATTTTGGAGTGAGAGGTACACTATGATGGTTTTCTATTTTGGATGAATGCAATAAGAATGAAAGCTTTCTTTGTTGTCGATGGAAACTATTAATGGGTAGGTAGATGAGAAGAATAACTCAAACTTACACATATAGTTTTATTTTGATTAGGGTTTTATTTTGATTATCCATAAAACGGAAAAACGAATTAGGGAGAAATTCATAAATATTGCGGTTAAATGAAATTAAACCATTTAGGTGCACAATCCTTTTAGATAATTAAAACAAATTACAATCAATTTTGAGAAACCACCATTTTATAACCAAGAAGTTGTTAGACAAAATTATCACAACAAAGCTAGAAAACCATTCTAAAGATATCTCTAAGAATCTAAGCACGAAGGAGAGAAAACATACACTCTCATGTTTGACTGTGATTTTGAAGCAAGGTTAAAATCTAGTGGTTTTACCATGCAACGATCTCAACTTACCTTTCCACGATCATATGTAATTCAACACCAGTGGATTCAACTAATCATATTACCACAGTTGAGTGTTCCACGTATTTCTTCTTCTTCTCACCTGCACGTGTACCTGTAATAGAGCCAACAATTAGAGGTTGTGTCACTATTGTGTTGGAAAGGAAGAAGAAGAAAGGCACAAATTTGACACACAAAATCAACATGAGTTGTCATTGTTCTATTGATCACACTAAACTTGATGATTACAATGAACTCAATGAGTGTTATTTATACTTTTTCAACTAACGACATACTCAAAATAACTTCAACATGCAAATACGCACTAAATTTGAATTTTCCCAAAATAAGACTGAACTCGAACTCACACTCACTTGACTCAATTAAATCACATGGACACTATTTAACTCAAACTCTAAATTTGGATTACTCTACATGCGGGAGTAATTAGCTATCTTTAACACTCCCCCTTCGTTACGATCGCTAAACTAAGGCACGACTCATGACAAGTCAAACATGCTAGATGGTCTAAGTCCTAGAAAGGCTTTGACACCTAAGTTTCCTCTATGAAACTCAAGTACATCTTTTGCTAATGGCTTAGTCAATATATCAGCATATTGATCACTCGATTTATAAGGCTTAAAAGAAACTTCTTAATTGCTCACAAGTTCTCTAATGAAATGATATCTTGTATCAATATGCTTCCTCTTTTGATGAAAGAAACTATGCTTAGATAATGCAGTGGTTGAGGTGTTGTCGTGATAGATTGTTGTTGATCCTTCTTGTTTCTGTTGAAGTCCACCCGAAACTCTTCGTAACAATACTACTTCACCTATTGGTAATGTTGTTGCTACATATTTTACTTTTGTTGATGAAAGTGTCACAATAGCTTGCTTCTTAGATGCCCATGATATCACACTTGAACTAATATGAAACACATATTCAAAAGTGCATTTCCTATCATTCAAACTTCCTGCAAAATCATTGTAAGTATATCCAACCAAATCTTTCTTCTTTGTGCTTGCATAAAATATGCCACAATCCGTAGTTCCTGCCACATATCTCATAAATATTTTTCCTTCTCTCCAATTTGAGTCTTCTAGAGACTCCATAAATGTAGAAATCAAAATAACTCCTTCCATGGTATCTGGTCTCGTACCTATGAGATACATAAGGCTGCCAACCAATCTTTTGAATAGTGTTGGATTTATATTTGATCCTTCATCATCCTTAGTTTACTTCGTACATGTCGCTATTGGTGTAGGAGCAAGTTTACAATTTCCCATCTTGAATCTTTTCAACAATTATTTAGTATATTTATTTTGCAAAATAAAGATCCTTTTCTATGATTTCTCAACCTCTATGCCAAGAAAATATTTCATAACACCAAGATCTGTCATTTCAAATTATTTCTTCATTTTTTCTTTGAATTAATCTAAATCAAGATCACTAGTATAAATCATGTCATCTACATACAAGCAAACGATTAAAATCTGTCCATGCTCATTTACCTTTGTGTACAAAGTCGATTCAATGTTTATTTTCCAATATCCATTCTTGATCACATAACTGTCAATTATGGTATACCAAGCTCTTGGCACTTGTTTGATTCCATAGAGTTCTTTCTTCAATCTGTAAACTTATCTTCTTAACCTTCAACTTCATAACCTGGAGGTTGCTAAACATAGATTTCTTCTTCTATAATTCCATTTAAGAGGGATGATTTTACATCCATATGATAGACTTTCCACTTTTTCAGAGTTGTTGTTGCTAACACTTCTCTCATAGTATCCAATCTAGCGACCAGAGAAAATGTTTCACCAATAAGTATTCCTAGTTGTTGTGAGAACCTTTTTGCTACAAGCCTTTCTTTAAATCTGTCAATTTATTGTTTCTCATTCAACTTTACCTTGTACGCCCCCTTCAAAACAATGATATTTTTATCGTTTGGAAAATCAACCAAATCCCAAGTATCATTCTTTTTAATAGATTCCATTTCTTCATCCATATCTTGCACCGAATTTCATCTCTCATTACTTCTTCAAAACTTGGAGGTTTAAATGAAAAAAATGCAAAATTTTAACTAACATCCAAATCATCATAAATATATTGCAAACTTCTAATTTTTCTCTTACCATTGCTTGAGTAATCACCTGACTGATTGTTAGGACTATTTTGATCTGTTGTTTTTCTTGAAGATCCATGTTTTTCATAAAATCTTTGATTCCTTGCTGGCATGACTTTGTTTTGTTTCTTCTCTTGTAATCCTTGCTGCTCATTTTTTGCTACATCTTCTTTCCATGAGTGGTACTCTTATGTCAACTCTTTTGTCTACAATTCCATTCCATGACTCTTTTTCTTTGAACACAACATTTATGTTGATTGTAGTCTTCTTGGTGATAGGGTTATACAACTTATAAGCTTTTAATTGTTCAGTATATCCAATTAATATGAATTTTTCACATTTATCATCCAGTTTTCCTCTTAGCTCTTTAGCTACATGTGCATATGATACATATCCAAACTCTCTAATATGACATACACTACAAGACATAAATGACCATTCTTGTTATGACACTCTGTTCATCATGCTCTTTGTAGGAGATCTTTTTAGCGCATAAACAACGCATGCAAGTGCTTATGCCCAATACTCATTAGACAAGTTCCTTCCTTTTAACATACTTCTTATAATGTTCATACTTGTTTTGTTCTTTCTCTCTGCTACGCCCTTCCGCTGCAGTATGTATCTGGTTATAAACCATCTTTTGATTCCATGTTGTTTGCAGTAAGCATCGAATTCCTTTGAATCATATTCTCCACCATGATATAATCTCAATACCTTGATGTGATGATCACTCTCGTTCTCTACTATGGCTTTGAATTATTTGAACTTTGCAAAAGTTTCATAGTTCTTCTTCAGAAAATAAGCCCATGTCTTTTTGCTAAAATTATCAATAAAGGTGAGGATGTAAGAACTTCAATTAATTGACCGTGTCTACATAGGTCCACACAAGTATGTATGAACCAACTCTAGTGGTTGCTTTTCTCTATATTCAAATCCTTTCGGAAAACTCTCACGGTGTTTCTATCCTAAGATACAACACTCACAATTACTAGAAGGTTATTTGATGGGAAGTAATCCTACAACCACCTATTTTTGCTACAGTAATATTAAACCAGAGAAATGAAAATGTCCAAACCAAATGTGACATAACCAATAATGATCATAACATGCTACCAAAAATGAACTGATCCGATCTCTATAGTTTATGATCAGAGGAAATAGGTTGTTCCTTGTCATTTGCACATTTTCTATCAGCTGCTTACTTGGGGGCTTGTCATATATAACATAATATTGTTTGTAAAAAAAAACTAGGCATCCTTTCTGCATCAATAGACGAACACTTATCAAATTACGTTTCAGAATAGGGAGATAATATACCTTTTAGATTGTCTTTGACTTCCCCTGGTTGGTGAGAATGTCGACCACTCCTTTTCCATCTACATCCATAGTCTTTCTAGTGCCCAACTTTAACTTTGTCTTCATATATTCATCCACATTTGCAACCAAATTCTTGTTTTTGTCATGTGGTTACTACAATTGTTGTCTAATAGCCGAACATTGTTTGAGGGTTCATGCATGGTATCACAAGGTAGGAACATCGAGTTATTATTTTCTATAGTTATATTAGCTCTCTGCTTTCCTTCATCAACTATCCTCTTCCTACAATCACATGAATAATGACCTAATTTATTGCAATAATAACATCTCACCTTCGATTTATCGACACTTCGATTTTTTTTTAAGTTTCTGTTGTTACTTCCACTCTCTTATTCCCTCTCTTCTCCTCCATCTCTCCAACCACCCATTTTTCTGCCTCGTCCTCTACCTATCAATTTACCTTTGCATAAACATCTATCTCTTTAGATAGAAACCTGCATTTTAAAAGCGGTTTCTAAGGAGGAATCCTTATCTATCCTCACCTCATGGGATAGAAGTGATCCCATTAATTCATCAACTTTCAACGTCACCAAATCCTTGGCTTCTTTAATAGTTGTTACTACAACATCAAACTTAGTAGAAAAAGGTATGAGGACCTTCTCATCCATTGTTTGATCTTCAATGTGATCACCATAAATATTTAAATAATTTACAACAGTAAGAACCTAAATCATGAATGAATCGATGTCCTATGATTCCTTCATTTGCAAACTTTCAAAGTCTCCCCTAGTATTCTGAAACTTAACAATATTGACTTTAGCCATACCTTTATGGCCCGTCTTCAAATTCTCCCATGATGTCTTTGATGAAGAAATAGTCATAATCTTTTTGAACATTGTTTGGTTCACTCCTCGTTGGATAGGTTTCAATTATTTTGGATCTTTCTTTTTCCTTTCCTCAATTGCTCCTTCTTTGCATTAGTGAGGGCTTGTTCTTCTACTTCATTCCTATGTTTCGGAAATCCAAACTTAACATGTTCCCAAACATCACAAGTCTTTAAATTTTTTTTATTTTAATGACCCATATATCATAGTTCTTCCCTGTAAATAGTGGAAATGACAACTGGAAATTTGATGAAGCCATCTTCTATAATTCCTCTCTAGAAATAAAACCCTCCTTTGAATAAAAAACCTTAAAATAATCCTTTTAATAAACCCTTTTTAAAAGTTATTAAAGCAACCTTTTAAAAAAACCTTTTAAAAAACTATTTTAATAAACCCTTTTAAAGTTAAAAACAAAAACAAAAACTTATTTTAATAAATATTTTTTAAAGTCCTTTAAAAATCCTTTTTGAAAAAGTTGTCACGTATTAAAATATTTTCATATAGGTCAAAAGCAATCCATGTGATCTAATTTTTTTTGGAACGAAGGCACCTTAAACCTTTTAAATTTACTCACCGGATTTCACACCTTTCGACACAACTGACCTACAACAGGGTCGTAAAATCCACGGAGCTATAATTTAATGCTAATTTTTTGCACCATTTTCACTACCAACATGTGGTTGATGCTCCGAAGTGTGACAACTTTAAAATTTTAAGAATGGGACACTTATGCAAAGCTACTTAAACAAAGCATCAACCTTGTTCTGTCGGCTCTCTTCGACTTGCTTTGCAGGTTCTTCAGATCTGGTATTATTTCTTCGGTTTTGATATCATTTTGTTGGAAAGGAAAATGAGGAAAGTCAAAAAATTTGACACACAAAAACAATATGAGTTGTTTTTGTTTTGTTGATCACACAAAATTTGATGATTACAATGAACACAGTGAGGGGTATTTATACCTTTTCAACTAGAGATATACTCAAAATAACTTCAAGATCCAAACACACACAAAATTTGACTTTTCCAAAAATAATACGGAACTCGAACTCATACTCACTTGACTCAATTAACTCACACTGAGACTAGTTAACACAAACTCTAAATTTGGATTGCTCTGCATGCAGGAGTAATTAGCTATCTTTACCATATTGTAGAATAATCTTGTTATCACTCAGGTTTTTCCCAAAAGTTGTAAGAAAGGGAATACTGCTGAGGTAACCACAGACCAATCTTTTAGATATAGAATCTAGCCAATCTGTAACCAGAGAGGGCTCTCTCTTTTTGATTTAGCCTTGTTTTTTAAAGGTATTAGGCTAGTTATGAAGTTCAAGGGTTTTGTTTTGGGTTTGGGTAGTGAGATTCCATAGAACAGAGAGGTAAGACAGAATAGTTCAGTCCATTGGGCATGATGGAGTCAAAGAGGACAACTTTCTGGACTTTGTGTCTTAACAAAGGATGGCTTCACAAAGCAAGGTATTCAAACAAGGAACAAATGAAGGATTGAAACAAATGAAATGGGCTCAAATGGGTGAAGAGCGGTTAGGAATCCTTCAACATATTGAAAGAGGGAAAATGAATGATTACTGATAAGGAGCAGTTCAGAATTCTTTACCAAATAATCAACATGAAAGAATTAGGAAACATGAGCAATTAAGAGTTCACTGTTTATTCTAATTCTGAAGAAAACACAGAGAATAATAAAGATTGAAAACAGAGTGCAATCAAGCAAATTCTGAAATTAACCATTTTCTTTATCATTCAGATTATGAAACATAGATGATATAGTAAACATGAAAATTGTAAAACACAAGATATAGAGGACTTATTGATCTAGAGATTGATTCAAGAATTCTGTGACATGTCCTCTGCTTCAATTCTTCATCCAGTAGGCCAAACAACAGTTGATTCCAACAACTTTTTTATTCCAAAAGTTTAGTATTACAGCAGAGTCTAGGAAATCTCCACACCACAGACTACTCAATACTCTAATGGAGGGGGTATATATATAACAAAATATGTACAACCAATATCTCATAAAAGTTGTGAGATAATATTTAGGTTTAACCAATAAGATTTTACAAGTAAAATAGAAACATCGAACTGATGTTGTGCTGGAGGTAGGCCTTTAGGGTTCGGCTTGCAGCTATCTTCTGTAGTAGCTCTGCGCCGACTTCCTATCTTAAATGGGCTCTTTAATTCTGATCTTCTGACTATAATTCTACTCTGACATCTTTAATGCTAAACTGACACTTCACACCACTATCTGGCATTCCGCCCAAAATTTTCTTTTTTCCAAGGATAGCAGCACAGCAAAGGACAAACACCTGTTGTTTGGGACGTTGGAGGTTTTTATGTGCCCTCCAATTCCTTTCCTTTATAATTTCTATGGTTGGTCCGCAAATTTCCCACGGAGATTGCTGAGAATTACTGGAAATTGATGCGCTAATAGCCATGTATTGAGAAAACTTACAAGTACCTGTGTCAAAAGAGGAGGAAGCCGTACACTGGAGGGTCAGTTGACAGGCAGAGGGGCTCGTTGATGGAGCCTTTTCTGGTCCGGAGGTAGTCTATACTTATCTGTAAACTCGGTCAATTGCATGGCCTAAGTGCCGGTTGCAGCGAAAATATAGCAAAAATGACATTTTACCCTTTTTATTCGACAAAGTGAAATTTTGGCGGGAATTTTTTATTTGGAGAATGGATGACGTCATCAGGGGTATGGGGGTAGGTGACATGGCAGGTGATGTTAGCAAAAGGATGAATGATGTTAGCGAAGGGTGATGTCAGCGGATGACGTCAGCCAGAGGACGGTGGTAAGCGGTTTGGCCTGCACCACCTTTGGGGCTGGACAGTTTCAGATGGAGGGCGAGCGATCATAGTGGGAGTGCGACGCATGTCCTTGGTACGATGGAAAAACCACCGATCGATTGTGCGTTAACTCTCGGTGATGGAGGGGGTCCCGAAATGATCGTCGACCGTTGGATATGAGGGTGGAAATCTGATGGCGGATGAGCATGAAATACGGCAAGAGGTTAATGTATGTAGGCCCGGTGTATTTAAACTGTTTTTAATGGTGTCGGGGCTGTTTTGATTGGTTCGGAACTCGTTATTAAACCTGGGTGGCTAATTAATCCCTTTATGCACACGGGGAGGGTTCTTAATAAATTCCAAATAAATATATTAATCCCTGATTTAAATAGTGATATGGTCGTATTTCGACCGGGGGAAGGGATACATAATATTTGGGGCTTTTATTATATGTACATAATACGGGATAGGGTAATATGTGCAAGGGATTTAAATAATAAAAATTAAAGTTGATATGAATTTTGAAGTGGAAAGCGCTAAGTCATATGGTTAAAAACTTAGGCTAAAAATGGAAAAGTGGTTTTATATGAGAAATATGGCTATTCTCTAAGTGAAACAGATTTTTTCTTGGGCAATCATTTTGAAACGGAAAGAGTGGTTCATGGATATTAAGCAAATCCTAATATTTAGGGGGAATTAGTAAATGATTTGGGGAAAAACATGCAGGGAAGTTAGTTATGAATCTTGCTTGAGCTGCTCCAAGTCTGATGTTCGCCATGGCACTTGTGATAGAAGTGAAAATTAACACATCAAGAGACATGATCCATCACAAATATCATTTTGCAACACCAATCTTCCTACCCTGCCTATTTTGCCTAGCATTTTTTCTTTCTTTCAGCTTGGGTGCACTTGGACTAGCAAACCCTCATCAACTTTTCTTTTCTTTTCATAGTAAGCCTACCTATGTCTGCACTTATTACTTCCAAGGGCTCATATTTAACTGTTGAGCTCCTTTGCTTCTCTACCTATCTATTTATCTACCAAGATTAAATAGTTTGGTCAGATTTTATTCTCTATCTCTAAAATAGGAAATTCAAATATGAACTAGCCAAGGTTAAGTTGTTTGGCCATTCATCAATTGTGGCATAAAGTTCAACAAGCTGCACACAATGCTTTATTTGCAGAAAATGGAAAAGTAGTGGCATTTTGAACTTACACACTTTCTTGGTATTTCTTTGTTTGGGGTTCATTTCTTTCATTTTTTGACCATTTTATTCTTTTTACCCTTTCATTTTTCTTTTAGGGTATACTCTCTTTACATTTTTTAATTTTTTTGATTTTTTGACAATATGGAAAACCTTTGCAACAAGGAAAGGAATGAACATATTGCAGAGCTCATCAACTCAATCATGAAATATGACACCTATCGGTATAGGAGTATAACAGTGGCTCCACTTGGGGATGGCTTTCCCAGGTGGAAATTCAAGAACAACAGGTCAGATGGCCTTCTGAATAACTTTTTTTGTGCTCTGAAATTTCCTTCGCTAGTTGGTTTATTGTATATATGACAACACACTTGTGAAGCTTAGGGCCTTCTCTTTGGGCTTCAACTGTAGCAAGCTACTATCCAATCCAAATTCTAACATTATCAAGGATATAGTATGTACATGTTAGAGTCAGAATTCATCAAAAAACTAGATCAATGTAATGTTTCAGCATTTGACCATTCACTGGTCCTTCTTCTATTTCTGTGCCATCCAGGGTCTTTAGAAAGTAAGTATTGTTCCCTTGCAATGCCTGGATGATAAACGGCCCTTTCCACAGCAAGTCAAACTTCCCATGTTTTCCTTTGTCTTCTCTCCTGGAATCCCACCTTAGAGCTTTGTCTCCAATGTATAAGTCTTCTGCTTTGGTCCTTTTATCAAATATTTTCTTGAGTTTTTCTTGTAACACTTGGGATCTTCGGTGCACTTCTTCTTTGGTCTGTTGCAAATTGATGGTCTGATTTATTCTCCTTTGAATGTCATTGGGTTCCACCTAAGCTTCTTGTAGCAATTTGATTACAGGAACTCGTAAAGATGAAGGAAACACAACCTCCATGCCATAAACTAACTCACAAGGGCTAGTTCCAATAGATCTCTTTGTAGTAAGTCTGTATGCCCATAGTGAATTTGTGAATTTCTTGTGCAATTTTTTCTTGTTCTCTTCTAACAATTTCTTAATAATATTGATTAGGCTTTTATTGGAGGATTCAGCTAGATCATTACCTTGAGGGTAATAGGCTGTGGAATGGCCTAAAATGATATGGTATTTGTTACAGAGATTTATCATTTTCTTGGACTTGAAGGCAACAACATTATCAGTTATGATCTTTTTAGGACAGCTAAACCTGGACAAGATGTTGGTTTCTAAGAATCCTATAATCATTGTATCATTGGCTTGTCTATAAGGAATGGTTTCTATCCATTTGGTGAAATATTCTATGGCAGTAAGAATCCATTTATGTTGGCCAGAAGAGGGAGGGTGTATTTCTCCAATGAAGTCCAAACCCCATTGTTGAAAGGGCTTTTCAGTGGAAATTGGTTTCAAGGGAAAGGGTAAAATCCAGGGAACAAGGTTGGCCAGTAAAATCCAGTGCTTAGGATTTTGTCTCTAGTTGATTTCCAATAAAGGTGTCCACCACAGTCCCCTGCATGAAATTCTTTGAAAACTTTGTCAGCTTCTTCTTTTATTAAGCAATTCAATAGATACATTCATGATTTTTCCAAAAAAGAGCATTGTCTAAAATGCAAAATTTTGAAGCTTTCATCTTTAAAAACCTTTTCTTTGTTCTGGATAACCTTGGAGGAGCCTACAGGTTTAATAATACATGATTTATATCAGCATACCAAGGTGATTCTAAGAAGGCCTGGCTGATTTGTGGAGTCGCCATCTCCTGTTCATTATCCAATTCATTGATATCCAGGGCTTGAAAGTTTGTTTCAGTCATGAGTTTGGCCAATCCCTATCCTTTTATCAGCTTTGTAGGTTTTATTTCAATGTCATACTCCAATATTTTAGCTATCCATTTACCTCGTTTGACTTCAATTCCATCCTAAATTAGGATATCCTTGACAACAACATTTGGTACATAAGCTACTACATGGGAGTACAGTATATAGACCCTGAAGTCTTGAATAGCTTTCACAAGTGCATAAGCCTATTTTTCCATGATTTTGTAATTCAGAGGTGCATCTCTAAGTGCTTTACTAAAAAAGGCTATGGGTTTTTCACATCCTTGGTCATCTTTTTGGAGTAAAATAGCTACTATAGTGTGTTTTGATGCAAAGCGGAAAATTATGAAGTCTCTATCGAACTTTGGACTTGTGAGGACTGGTGTTCTAGTCAAAGCGAATTTAATTTCTTCAAATGCTTGTTTGGCTCCTACTGTCCATTTAACCTTTGAATCCTTTTTTAACATGTTGTTCAGCAATCTAATTAATTCAGCTAGATTAGACATGAATTTTCTCAAAAAGTTAATCTTCCCTAAGAAATCTTGAATTTCTTTGACATTTCTGGGGTGGGGTATTTGCAGAATAGCTTCTATTCTAGCAGGATCAATTCTGATGACATCTTTGGAGATGATATGGCCTAACAGTTTACCTTCTTCTAGACCAAACAAAGATTTTTTAGGATTTAATGAAATACCATACTCTCTAGACTTTAATTTTTTTTTGCCTCAAACGATCTAAATGTTGCTGATCTGATCTAGAAAACACAGTGAGGTCATCTAGATATACAACCAGAAAATCGTGAATCTCTTTTGCAAAAGCAATGTCCATTGCTCATTGAAAGGTTGCCCATGCATTCTTAAGTCTGAATGGCATTTTAACATATTTGAATGTACCCCATGGTGTTGTAAATGCAATCTTTTCTTGGTCATCAGGATGAACTAGAATCTGATTGAAACTTGAAAACCCATCCAAAAGTGAAACTCTAGAGGCACCTACTACTCTTTGTAAAATGTGATCCATCTTAGGTAAAGGGTAGTTTTCCTTCAAAGAAACATTTTTTACATTCCTTAAGTCAACACATAATCTGATTTCTCCTGTTTTCTTCTTGGTAGGCACTAAATTAGACACCCACTCCAAAAATCTGATTGGGGCAATTATCCCTGCATTATGCTTTTGTTTGATTTCTTTTTCAATTAAAGGAAGCAGTACAGGGTTAATTCTTCTGAGCTTTTGTTTGAAAGGTTTTTGATTTTCCTTGAGGGGTATTGTATGTTGAATTACAGAGGCGTCATAAGACTTCAAGTCATCATAGCTCCACACAAAAACATCCTGGAATTCTTTGATCAGTTCAACATACTTATGTTTTTTATCAGGAGGCAAAGCTTTGCACAATTTTATCATTTTTGGATTGTCTTCAGTTCCTATGTTGTAGTCTTCAATGTCTACTTTTGGAGGTTCCATCTGAGGTTTCTTTGGAATATCGTTGAAATCAAAGAGATCTTCCAATGGAGTTAATCCTTTGGGCAAATGATTGTCCTTCAAATTGATAATTTCAGATTCTCTTTCAATAATATCATCAACCTCTATTTCTTTAAGATCATATATTTTCTCTTTGGAAAATTTCGTTGGATGAAGCATTTGAGTTGCATTTTTTACTGAAATGTCTATTTTTATCTGATTTGTTGGATCAGATTCACTAACCGTATCTCCATCTACGTTAGTGCTGGAAAATTCTTCTTCTAGGGTTAAAAAACTGTTGATATGATTATCAATATCAAACACCTGCCAGTTCTTTAGATTATCAGGTATGGCTGGCCTATGTCTAATTTCTGCTGTGAATTGATGGTTTGGTTCAAATAGAAATTTGCAGGTGTTGGCAAACATTGCTAGGCTATGAGCTTGCAAGTTATGTTTTCTCGGGATTTTGGAAAGCTGAGTTTCCAGAAATGTATTGAGGATCTCTATGGCTATTCCTCTGTATTCTCTCAATCTGGGATCATTTGTTAAGAACTTCCCTTTTATCTGTTAAATGATTAAATCAGAATCTCCTAGGACTGACACTCTAGTTGCTCCCAATTTTTTGACTAGTTTAAGACCTAACAACAGAGCTTCATATTCAGCCATATCATTAGTGCACCTAAAGTTTAATCTGTAGGCATGGCCTTCAGCATGATTGTTTTCAAAATTGTGCACCCAGACTCTTGCCCCTGCTCCTAGTTTGTTGACAGAACCATCAAATTCTAAGTACCAAAGGATTTCATGTTCATAATTAGTATCCGGTGTTTCAGGGATCTGTTCAATAGGGAGATCTGGTTTTTCAGTTCCTTCTGGTTTATCTGATGTTTCATGATGTTCAGAAATTTCTTGGATTCGGACACTAGACTTTTCATTTGTTGTTTATTCTGTTTCATCTACCAAAACTTTTATTGCATGTGGGGGATCAATTTCAGCATTGTAAAGGATAAAGAATCCATATCTAAATGTACTGAGTACATAGGGAAATTTTGAGGTTTCTCTTGACTACTTACTACATACTTCATTAAGGTTTCTTTGTATAGTCTCTTGGGTTGACCAAACACTGAAATAGTAGTGTAAGACATGTCTAACTGTAGAGATCCTTGAAGTTTTGCACCCCAAGATATAGACAATAACATACCATACTTTGGTGGAATATCAGCTACTACTATGTCCATTAAGATGGTTTTGGTAGGATATTGGACTAGCGACACACATAAATCTTTGATTAAACCCAAACATTTGACCTGACTTGAATCAAAAGAGAAAAGGTCCTTATATGGCCTGGTGATGTCAAGGTCAAGTGTCTCCATTACAGATTTAGGCATTAAATTATGGGAAGCACCTAAATCAAACATGGAATTATGGAGTATATTATCATGTATTCTTAAACCCACATAGAAAGGAGGAACTTCTCCCTCTGCTATTTTTCCATTTACTCCAGGGCCAAATATCAATTCAGGCTGGTCATCAAAAACATTTACTGAATCTTCATTCACAGAAATTTTGAGTGATATGCTGATTTGACTTCTATAGACATCATGTTTAGCTAATTCTGATAAGAGAACAACTATCTTTAGTTTGGCTACTTTTTTCTCAAGATTGAAAGGTTTTTCGGTCTGAGTTCTTGTATTTTGGACAATTGAATTTTCTGCGTTTTTCTCCTCTTCAGGAGTGGGATTATGGGCTGAAGTTTTTTCCAAATCAAGTACTAGAGGCTCTTCTTTTCTTCCTTTAGAAGGAATAGAAGTGGAAGGTTGTCTATTTTGTGGCTGATTATCTGATACATCTTCCATAATTGGGTTGTTGGGGTTAGGGTCTGTTTTAGGAAGAATATGTACAGTGGGGCACTGATTTCACCTTTGTTAGTCTGTTCGGTATCTTTTTGTTTGCTTGTTTCAAAGACATCTATCCTTCTGCTCCTCAGATTGTATTGTTTGTGGACTTCATAAATGGCTGTATCATATCCCTCCCTAAAGTCAAATGATTCACCTGACTGAGTTTGGAATGGTTTAAGAATTTGAGCTTCTTGATCCTCTTGGGTCAAGAAAACTTGTTGTTCATTGTTGAGTCCCATCAATATGATTTGAATATCTTCTGTTGGTTTATCAGAAGTTGAGGCTTCAGCATAATTTTCTTGAAATGGGGGCCTAATATTTTGGTCGGGCCCTATCTTTCCGGTGTTAGGATTTTGGTTTTTCCTGAAATTTGGATTTCTCCTAGTATTGCTTGTTTGACTATCCCAAGGGGGTTTTCTATCGATTGTTTCTACTCTATCTCCAAGTCTATCCATTCCGTTGATAATAACATATAATTTTTTTTCAAAGGCAGAAGGTTTTTCTTTGAAAGGTGTCCTCCCTTCAGCTCTGGCTCTAGATTGTTTAGATATCATATTGGCCTCAACATTGACAGCTATACTCTGCATCTCTTCTAAGTTTTGAGGAGCTCTCTCCCTGAGTTGGTATGCCATATCAGAATCAAATGCATCAAGGAATTTGATCAAGGCCAAATCTGGAGGACGCCTGAGATTTTGGGGAATAGCATTGTAGATATGATTGAATTTGGTACAGTAATCTTGGACAGTTTCTTCTGTGCCTCTTCTTAGATTTTCATATTCTGATAAAATGTGGAGAGGGTCTTTCTTCTTTTCCCATTTGTTCAAGAAGGTCTGATAAAGAACTTGTGTGTCATTGATATTGTTTGCAGGGAGGGCTCTAAACCAAGTTCTAACATCTCCAGTTAAACTTTGAACAAATACTTTCATTCTAACATCATCATCATCAATCTCATAACTTTCAAAATAGTTCGTCATTTTATTGGTGTGTTGTTGAGCTATGTAAGTTCTAGTACCTTCAAAAGAAGGGATTTTACTTTGATAGTCTTGAGGCATAGCCCCTGGATTGGCAGGTAAGTTTAGGGGAGTATATCAGTTTGCCATGATTGCAGAAAAAGATGTAACAACTAGAGGAGTAGGGATAACAATGGGAATGTGTGTTGTAGATGGAGGAGTGGAAAGGGTACTTGGAGGTGTTGATAGTGAATTTGGAGAAGCTGTAGTAATCACAGAAAGGTTTGTTGTTTTCCCAGAGGTAAGCTCAGATTGAATGGAGTTCTGAAAATGTTTGTCAAGGTGTGAACTAGCAAAATTTCCTTGGATCTCTTGAATTCTAAGAATCCTAGGAATCAGATTAGGATTTTCAAACACAGGTGGAGGATTAGGATCAAGATTTGATCTGGTGTAATGAATCTTTTCTAAAGCCAGTTTCTAGGTATGTTTTTGGTTTTTTCTTGGAATAAGTTTGACAATACAACTTTAACAATCTCTTTTAGGATGTTTTTAGATGTCGGAGTTTTAAACATTCTTGAAGATTTATTTTAAAGGAGGAGCTGATCAAGTATTTGGAACTACATGTTCAGTCCATAAACTAGACCAGAGATAGACTGAAGCAGCATTTATTTACATCTGCAATTGCAAAGCAAAAGCATTTCAAAGGCTACCTAGACAACTTTAGGCTCCATCTGTAGCTTATGAAATAAACAATAGTAACAAAAAATTATTCAGGTTCCCCAGTGGAGTCGCCAATGATGTTATCACTCACGGTTTTCCCAAAAGTTGTAAGAAAGGGAATACTACTGAGGTAACCACAGACCAATCTTTTAGATACATAATCTAGCCAATCTGTATCTAGAGAGGGCTCTCTCTTTTGGATTTAGCTTTGTTTTTTAAAGGTATTATGCTAGTTATGAAGTTCAAGGGTTTTGTTTTGGGATTGGGTGGTGAGATTCCATAGAACAGAGAGGTAAGAAAAAATAGTTCAATCCATTGGGCATGATCGAGTCAAAGAAGATGGCTTTCTGGACTTGGTTTCTTAACAGAGGATGGCTTCATAGAGCAAGGTAGTCAAACAGGGAACAAATGAAGGATTGAAACAGATGAAATGGGCTCAAATGGGTGAAGGGCAGCCAAGAATCCTTCAACGTATTGAAAGAGGGAAAATGAATGATTACTGATAAGGAGCAGTTCAGAATTATTTACCAAATAATCAACATGAAAGAATCAGGAAACATGAGATTTTAAGAGTTCACTGTTTATTCTAATTCTGAAGAAAACACAGAGAATAATACAGATTGAAAACAGAGTGCAATCAAGCAAATTCTGAAAGTAACCATTTTCTTTATCATTCAGATTATGAAACACAGATGATATTAAATAAGAAAACTGTAAAACACAAGATATAGAGGACTTATTGATCCAGAGGTTGATTCAAGAATTCTGTGACAAGTCCTTTGCTTCAATTCTTCATCCAGTAGGCCAAACAACAGTTGATTCCAATAGCTTTTTTATTCCAAAATTTCAGTATTACAACAAACTCTAGGAAACCTCCACACCCACACACTACTCAATACTCTAATGGACGGGGTATATATATAACAAAATATGTACAACCAATATCTCATAACAGCTGTGAGATAATATTTAGGTTTAACTAATAAGAATTTAGAAGTAAAATAGAAACAGCTAACTGATGTTGTGCTCGAGGCAGGCCCTTAGGGTTCGGCTTGCAGCTGTATTCTGTAGTAGCTCTGTGCCAACTGCCTGTCTTAAATGGGCTGTTTAATTCTCATCTGCTAACTTTAATTCTGCTTTGACATCTATAATGTTGAACTGACACTGCACACCACTGTCTGATATTCTGCCCAAAATTTCCTTTTTTTCAAAGTATAGCAGCGCAACAATGGACAAACACCTGTTGTTTGGGACGTTGGAGGTTGTTCTGCATCCTCCAATTCCTTTCCTTTAGACTTTCTATGGCTGGTCCGCAAATTTCCCGCAGACATTGCTAAGAAGTCCTGGCAATTGATGAGCTGATAGCCATGTATTGCGAAAATTTACAGGTACTTGTGTCAAAAGAGGAGGAAACCGTACACTGGAGGGTCAGTTGACAGGTGTAGGGGCTCGTTGACAGAGCCTTTCCTGGTCTGGAGGTTGTCTAGACTTATCTGTAAACTCGGTCGATTGCATGCCCGGAGCACTGTTTGCAACGAAAATATAGTAAAAATGACATTTTACATTTTATTCGACAAGTGAAATTTTGGCGGGAATTTTTGATTTGGAGAATGGATGACATCAACAGGGGTACGATGGCAGGTGACGTGGCAGGTGATGTTAGCAAAAGGATGAATGATGTCAGCGAAGGGTGACATCAGCGGATGATGTCAGCCAGAGGATGGTGGTAAGCGGTTTGGCCCACACCGCTTTTGGGGCTGCGTGGTTTCGGGCAGAGGGTGAGCGATCACAGTGGGAGTGTGATGCACGTCCTTGGTATGGTGATAAAACCACCGGTCAATCGTGCGTTAAATTTCGGCGATGGAGGGGGTCGTGAAATGATTATCGACCGTTGGATATGAGGGTGGAGATCTGACGGCAGACTAGCATGAAATATGGCGAGAGGTTAATGTATGCGGGCCCAGTGTATTTAAATTGTTTTTAATGGTATTGGGGCTATTTTGATTGGTTCGTCATTGGTTATTAATTAACCCGGGCGGCTAATTAATCCCTTTATGCGCACGGGGAGGGTTCTTAATAAATTCCAAATAAATCTATTAATCCCTGATTTAAACAGTGATATGGTCATATTTCGACCGAGGGAGGGGATACATAATATTTGGGGCTTTTATTATATGTACATAATACGGGATAGGGTAATATGTGTAAGGGATTTAAATAATAAAAATTAAAGTTAATATGAATTTTGAAGTGGAAAGCGCTAAGTCATATTGTTAAAAACTTAGGATAAAAAGGGAAAAGTGGTTTTATATGAGAAATATGGCTATTCTCTAAGTGAAACAGATTTTTACTTGGGCAATCATTTTGAAACAGAAAGAGTGGTTCATGGATATTAAGCAGATCCTAATATTTAGGGGGAATTATTAAATGATTTGGGGAAAAACATGCAAGGAATTTAGTTATGAATCTTGCTTGAGCTGCTCCAAGTCTGATGTCCGCCATGACACTTGTGATAGAAGTGAAAGTTAACACATCGAGAGACATGATCCATCACAAGTATCATTCTGCAACACCAATCTTCCTACACTGCCTACGTTCCCTAGCATTTTTTCTTTCTTTCAGCTTGGGTGCACTTGGACTAGCAAACCCTCATCAACTTTTCTTTTCTTTTCATAGTAAGTCTACCTAAGTCTGCACTTATTACTTCCAAGGGCTCATATTTAACTGTTGAGCTCCTTTGCTTCTCTACCTATCTACTTATCTGCCAAGATTAAACAGTTTGGTCAGATTTTGTTCTCTATCTCTAAAACAGGAAATTCAAATATGAACTAACCAAGGTTAAGTTGTTTGGCCATTCATCAATTGTGGCATAAAGTTCAACAAGCTGCACACAATGCTTTATTTGCAGAAAATGGAAAAGTAGTGGCATTTTGGACTTGCACACTTTCCTTGTCTTTCTTTGTTTGGGGTTCATTTCTTTCATTTTTTGACCATTTTATTCTTTTTACCCTTTGCTTTTTCTTTTAGGGTATACCCTCTTTACATTTTTTAAATTTTTTGATTTTTTGACAATATGGAAAACCTTTGCAACAAGGAAAGGAATGAACATATTGCAGAGCTCATCAAGTCAATCATGAAATATGACACCTATTGGTATAGGAGTATAGCAAATCCTTCATGGGGAAACTCTAAGAGAATAACAAATAAATTTAAGAATAAAGGCTTTCCTCATTGAAGAAATAAAGGATTTTCATTCCTCTGATAGAAATTTGAAATGTAGATGCAGCAAATCAAGTAACAACACAAGTTATAAACTAACAAATGGATCTTTTGGCCATACTTTCGTATATTGGGAATTTTCCTATTTCTATTGTAGTCCATGCAAAGGATGCGGCAAGAAACATATGAGTTGTTCTACAGCTACATCGTGTAATAAAAGGAGAAGTGACATTCTTTTCAACATATGGAGATTTTAGTAACTTCCCTCAAAAACTCAGATAAGGTTTTCAGATTGGGGTAAACCTTATAGATGTTGCCAGTGGAGAAAAGGATGTAACATATAATATATTTTAGTTGACATGCTCTTGTTTTCTCTTGATAATACCCCTCCTTCAACTATTCTCTTAATTTCCGGAGACATTGATTATTCTCATATTTCGCACAAATTGGGGAAACGTGGTTACATTGTTATGCTTTCTATTCCATTCGGAGTGGGAGTCTCTTCGACACTTTACAATATTGTGAAATTTTGTGCGGGACTGGCTTAGTGTTTCTTTGGTGAGGGTTTTTTCCTGCAAATTCATTTTTGTCACTGTCCCCTAGGTTGGCTTGTTATCCACTTGGATCTTCTGAATGATGAAGAGGCTAGGGGCTATAAAGGGATGCCATAGAATTCCTATATTTGTGGGACAAGTTCAACCCAAACTTATACCTTGCATTTAACACATATCGCTATAGATTTGTATAGAATTCATTTGTCAGGACCATTGACACAAGTTAGTGTTTCCATTTCAAGGGACTTCAATAGCTTTCCAATGTCATCATCTTCATTTGTACAAAACAATATTCAAATTGTGAGTAACTCCTCTAGACCAATAAATTTTAGAAAATATGTTTGAGTATCACCTTTTACATATGTTGGTCACTCCGCTAATACCACTCTAACACAAAATTCAACCCCCTGAGTTTATCCAGGTGATATTCAAAGTTTGAAAGGGTAACTTCTGAATCTTGTAAATAGATTTGAAGGAAGTTTTCTACAGAGTCGTGTTCCAATTGAATATCATAAATTATTCGGAAGACCTTAAAATCTGGCTAAATATGGTTCTTGTAAATTGGTTAATTTAATAAAGAAGACGCTAGATACTTTCTGCATAGAGGGGAAGGGCACAAAAAATTCTCGTGTTTAAGAGAATCTACAACTTCCTCAATTGTAATTAATCCTTGCAATACAAGTTCTTCCAATGTGGTTAGTAGAGAGTCTCAGGCTATGAAGACAAAGATGTGCAAAAATGATCTGAAATGTGGAAAATTAGATCATTCTTTCTCTCCTTGGAAAGAATAATTAAATGATGCTTCATGCAACTTTGTTAATTAGTTGTTCATTATGGATGTTAAATTAACTTTAAAGAACTTTAAACAAAAGTTACACAAGTCAGCAATATATAAACACCGACGTTGATGATGGAGTTCACCCCTCCTGGGCTACGCTCCCAGCCCTACGCAAAAGGCTAGGCCGCTCGTATTTTAGTGAATAAGAAGTATGTTACATTTGTTTCCATAGTTGCGGCTATTTCCCCAGAATGGAAATTCTATTGGACAGAGAGCTCTTGAAACTTCACATGGACAATCTACTAGTGAACTTTCCAGTTATAGCAAAACAAAAGAGTCTTAAATTGCTGACTCAAACCTCTACTGAAAACGAGAATATATAAAAAACAATGAGAATACAAATCAAACCTCCTTCAACTTGACATAGGAGTCATATTGTCTTTGTACTGAAATCTGGAATTTCAGTTACTTCACTCACTGAAAGGACCTTGTCAGTGTCTCCAGAGCACCTTAAAATCCCTTTCTAAGCTTTTGAATCACTCCATTTCATTTCCATATAACTTCAGAAAGCCCAAAACTCACTGACACATAACTTCAAGCTTCTTGATGCCTTGATCTGGCACACTTGTTCTCTACCTTCTGCGCTCAAATCTGAACTTCAACTCTTGTAATCGAATTGAATATGTTGCATACTTTGTTTCCTTCCTAAAAAGCTTCAAGAAGAACTCTCCCAACGAATATGTGATCTCCGCAAGTGTGTCCCTCTCTATGCTTAAAACATTCAAAGCATTTATAGAATGGATGAATGCTACATTTAGCATAGTTTGTTTCAACAAATGAGAATTCATGGTGTATTTATATGCATTTTTAATATAATATAAAAAAACTATATTATTAGCTTGCACTTAACACAATCTTCGTAGAACATTCGAAAAGGGTTCTACATAGGTGCAAACTTGTGAACCAATCTTTAGAGCTTGTTAAAATTAATGATTCGATATTTATAAGTACATCAATATAGTATAAACAACCATATTAATAGACGTGCTCATCAACCATATTAATGGACCTGCGCTGGTGAAGGGACATTTATTAATGCATGCAACCATGTTGCATTAACTCTGTAATGTTTAAGCTGTTGTAGCCATATTTCATGGCATACTCTTTGAATTGTCTTGCCACATCGTACCTCCTCACCCGTGAATTCTAGTTCAATTCCAGTATTACGTTGCCCTCTCTATCTTGGCTTTTTCTGCACTGGCTTGGTGCCATAACCATGCTCATTCACTGCGCTGACAGTGATGACCTATATCAATACCCTAGGCATGTTTCGTTTACTGCAATGACCATATATGTTACGGATTTGAAAAACCATAATGCACAAGATTTAAAATGTTCACAGTCCATGATTTTCAGACTTTGAGGATTCTGTCGTACCTTGATGGATGACATGGATAACCAATAGTTGTTCCCTGGATGTGGACATAACAATATCTGTTACCTTTGACTGCCATCATGACATCATTGACTGGATGAATGGGCTAACGTGGATTGCAGCATATTCATATGAATCCGATAAATTCCATCGTTTTGTGACATGGTTTTTAATTTGCAACATATATAGAAAACTTTAGCATATAATTTAATGCCACATTAAAATGTATTAAATACATTTGCCACCAAGGTTTACATATGCGCCTAGCTTGCCATCATTGTATTTACAACATATAGTTTTGCCACATTAACTTTGAATATGACTTTTAAATGCGACATAACCATTTCAAACTTTGCACTAAGGTTTGAAGTAATTTCGACTTCACATTTTATGATATGGTTTATAAACATGTACCCTTGCTATGAAGGATAAACCCAAATATTACCATTCAATCTGTAGATGTGCACTTGAGATAGGATTCAACTTGATGTCACGTGTGAAATGATAGAAATACCATGTGGAGAGATGGAAACTCCATATGACCAGCTAAGCCTCTTTTGCGCCTGTGCTTCATTGATGGATGATTTCTCCATCATCTCGAGTCCAAATGAGAATCCATAAGAAGCACGAGATTCAAAATGACGGAAAATTTAACTTGATTTTATTTTCGGGATGATTTAGGACTACCCGTTTTCTGTACAGGTTGAAAAAAAGAATTCTACATGGGACCATCTTGGTCGTTAAACAAATTTCAACTTAACCTACAAGATCCATTTTGTTAGGAAAACAGCTCACAAAAAATACAAAAGATAAATGAATGCCTTAGAATTCTGCCTCTTCGAGGGGGAAACCTCCTTTACATTACACAAATGAACAATTCTTGGATGATACAAATGACATGACCTCCTTTCTATATATAGGAGTCTAAAGGGTCATAATATAATCAGAGCCGACATAAAAATAATAATGTAAGGGCACAACAATAACAATAGTGGCTTTCTATGGGCCACAATAATAACAATATGGGGACTACATGCGCGCAACAATATAATAAGGGGTTTGTACTAATAACAATAAGGGGTTACACTAGTAGTATAGGGACCTAACATGCCCCTCTCCTTCAAAAAGTGTTGTCCTCAATGCTTGAGTAGTTCTTGATGCTTCTATATAAAATTCTTGTCCTCACATGTGGAATCCTCAGCGGGTAAGTTCTTCCACTTGATGAGATACTCTAAAATTGATCGATTTCGTAGCTACTAGGTTCTTTTTTCTGTGACTGCTCCACGTTCCAATATGATTTTTCATTCCTCGTAAATTTTTGGCAATATTGTTTGAACTAGGATCGTCTGCAACTTTTGAATGAGTGGCCACACTTCTTCATCCTTCTTCCATTCATCCCTTGCTTCGTTTATCCAATTTGGTTGGATAATAGAAATAGCAAAAAACAATGCTTCCACATCCTCATCCTTTCTTGAGAGTGCGTATGCAACAACATTTTGCTTCCCTTTTTTGTAGATGATTTCAAAGTCATAACCCAACATATTTGTGACCCAATTTTTCTGTTCTTCTAAAGATAATCTTTGTTTTAAAAAGTATTTAAGACTATCATGATCCATTTTTACCTTGAAGTGTCTTCCCATTAGGTAAGGTTGCCATTTCTTAAGTGCATGTAGTATTGCCAAAATTTCCTTCTCATAAATAGCTTGCTTGAGATGTAGTCGTAAAAATACCCAATCGTCTACATCAAAACTTCTTTCACTGTGATGTTGATCTGCTTGTTGTTTCATTCGATTCTATACCAAAGTGGCGCTATCCTTTAAAAGTTGGAGAACTTGTTATTGATGCTCGATGTGATATTTTACTGCTTGAATCTTTTTTTTCTTGACATGTCATTCTATCTTGAGAATTTGAGGAGTGGTAATTTCTTCTAATGCATTACAAGATATGGTCAGATTCATTTTTTGATGCTCGATGTGATCTTTCACTTCTTGAAAATTTTTCTTCTTGATATGTCGTTCTATCTTGATAATTTGAGGAGTGGTAATTTTTGCCAATGCATTACAAGATATGGTCAGATTCATTTCTTTTTTCTCAACATGATCTTTCACTTTTTAAACCTTGTTCTTCTTGATATGTCCTTCTATCTTGAGAGGTTCAGGAATGGTAATTCTTGCCAATGATTTACAAGATATGGTCGGATTCATTTATTCTTTCTCTGGGGTTGGTTCCTGGTGTATATCCTCTTCTTTTGATGTTTCTTGATCATTTTTTTCCTCCTCTTCATAATCTATGTAAATAATTTCTTCTCAGCAAACTCATGACCTTTAGTGTATTTGCTATCACAATTGCAACAAATCCCTTTCTCTCTTTTTTATTCCAATTATTGTGGTGTAAACCTTGTAGGTTTGTAGAAGGCTAGGAGAAAAAAGACTTGCATAATTATAGTCATGAGTGGTGGGATTCCCTGTTTCCATAATTTCTCTTTCAATTTTTCTTGTCAACCTGAATGCCTTCTCCAATGAATCATGTTCCCAAAGATGAATCTCATGTTGAATGTGATCCTTTAAAGTCCCTATGAAGACATCAGTCCTTTGCTTCTTTGGAATATCATTTACCCTTATATTCAATGTTTGAAAGCCCTCAATGTGCTCTTCCATTGAACCCTTTTGTTTGAGATTTATCAATTGGCTAAAGAATGTGTTTCTCTTTGTATCCTCATAATGTGCTATCATTGCCTCTGTGAAAATTGAACACATAACAAGTGTTTTACGAGAGCAAAGCCCTTTATACCATAAAAATTGATTCGGTTCTAAATATGAAGATGCAATACGTACCTTTTGTAACAGTTTCACCTCATGTAGATCAAAATATTTCTCCATCTGTAATATCCAATTTACTAGATTCTTGCCATCAAACTTCCTCATATCGTCTTTTCTTGATTTTAGGAGTTCAATCTTGAAACAATTGTAACTATGTAATTTCAGCTCTCTAAGTTCTGAATTTGCATCCTGCAGTAGCCCTATGAGTCCTCTTTCTAACCCCACAAGTCTGATCAAGATTGGATTATGCAAGGAAGAGTTATGTCAAATCTCCCATGATGACCTGATTATAGAGTGGTTCAGTAGAGTGAAATTGTACGAATTCCCACGTGTCACTGGTTCAACCTTAGGATCTAAAACTGATACATAGAAAACTACAGTTCGTCCTCTTTCTGTAACTTCTTACAAGATTTAAATTTGATGCTCAGACAAAAAGTTATGACGATTTTCCCAAGGTCACCTATTTAGGATGTAATTAGGGAGCCTACATAAGCCCTAAATGTCTTGGACGGTATCTTTGAAAATATAAAGAACCAAGATCTAAAATTTGGGCCCGAGATTCACCAAAATTGTGGCTCAAATGGGTTTTAATTTCAGAGTCTCAAACTTCGTAGAAAAACAGGTATAGAGAAAATTCCACGATGACTTGTTTGAGATGGAATTCTGGAGTTTTCCAAACCCTAACATCCTTAGATCATATCTTTGAAAATATAGCGAGAGAAGATCTGAAATTTGGACTCAAGGTGTAGAACGATTTAAGGTCAAGTGGGTTTTCGCTTTAACATCTGAAACTTCGTAAAGAAAAATTTGTAGCTAAAATTCCACGATGACCTGTTTGCAGCAACGAAACCCTAGAATCCAAATCTCTCATACCAAATGTTAGGAAACTAGCTCACAAAAAATAGAAATGATAGATGAACGCCTTAGAATTCAGCCTCTTTGACAGGGAAACCTCCTTTACATTACATAAATGAACAATTCTTGGATGATATAAATGACAAGACCTCCTTTCTTTATATAGCAGTCTAAGGGGCCATAATATAAGTAGTTTCGACATAACAATAATGATGTAAGGGAACTATAATAATAATATGGGGACTACATGGGCACAATAATATAATAAGGGGTTTGTACTAATAACAATAAGGGGTTACACTAGTAGTATAGGTACCTAACACATTTTGGATCACACCTCCCAACAGAAAGAACTTTTGGACCTCCAAAAGTTTTATTACCAACATGAGTAAAAATGCATTAGATAAAAAAAGCATCTAGACCCTACTTACGGACTCGACTAGGTCTACTAAAAATTTTACAGACACTTGTTACATAAAGCATGAATTCTGTCCAGTTCAAATCTGGAGACTTGCATTCCTTGGCTCTAGGTTCTTTTACTCGGTTGATGTTGAAGTTGTTTCTTGAGGTAGCATCAGACATTTTCTCGTCGAATTCCCTTTCAACTTGCAATATCGACAAACCCGTTCTCTAGAGTTTGTGCTAGATTCCTTTTTATTGGAATTTCCCGTACTTTGTTTGGATGTTGCGGAGTCCTTGTCTAACAACAATAAAATATTCCTTGGACGCTTCTTTACTTGTAATGTTTCGTCATCTGTATGTAGCTTAGTCCTTACTACACCCACATTCTTGTTGAATGCCTTCTGCTTCTAGCATTCTTCTACATAATGTGAATTACTACCAAAAAATGTACATGGGTAAATCCTCTTTGTAACTTTTAACATTAAGTTTTGACTTGAGGACTCAACTTCTAAATCACTGCGTGATTGATTCAGTTGCTTACCTTTTCGGTCTTGCAGATTTTTCGGCAACAGTTCAGGATGTATAGACAAACATCAATCTGCAATGTGGTCACTCTTCTTACAGTAGTCACATATCAATTGGTAGAAGCCTAAGCCTTCATACCTCAGCCTCTCGTGTATTGAAATCCACTGAAGTCTGTCCTAGCCTTGCTTGCCAAGACCTTGTCCTTCCTGGAAACCCATCTTCTCCATGAGCTTCTTACCCATTCCTTTGATATGCTTTTCAAATGCCCCAATTTCCTGCTCACTGGATGACTCATCCTTCTCCAAGTATTTTCTGAGTAAGGTTGGTTGATAAGAAGTTTCCTTAGAAGGTGAGGAAAAACTTCCAATAGCTTCTTCTAATGACTGACTTTTTTGGAGTAGTGGATAATGATGAACTATCTTCATCATCCAGATGAAGAGGTGAGACCTCTTTCGTCCTTTCAGTGGATGAACTGCGAATTTATGGACTATTTATCCTTTGACTCTTTTGCAACTTTTCAATCTTTGTCTGGAGTTTCTTCTTGTCTTCCTCCATAGATTTCACCATTCGTCGCAAAGCATCATTTTTCAAAGCTTCAACTTTTGTGTGGAGTTTCTTCTTGTCATTCTCCACAGATTCTATCATCTGCTGCAAAGCATCATTCTCCCACTTGAGCTACTTTGAACTCTTTTCCATTCTTCCACTGGATGAGAACCTGCTCTGATACCAAAATATGATCTGAAACGTGGAAAATTAGATTGTTATTTCTCTCCTTGGCAAGAATAATTAAATTATGCTTCATGCAACTTTGTTAATTAGTTGTTCATTATGGATGACTTCATCACATGTGAAATTATCTATAAAGAACTCTAAAAAAAAGTTACGAAAATCAACAAGATAGAAACACCAATGTTGATGATGGAGTTCAACCCTCCTGGGCTACATCTCCAGGCCCTACGGAAAAGGCTAGGCCGCTTGTATTTTAAGGAATAGGAGGTATGTTACATTTGCTGCCACAATTGCGGTTATTTCCCCATAATGGAAATGCTCTTGGACAAAGAGCTCTTGCAACTTCACATGGACATTCCACCAGTGAAATTTTCAGTTATAGCAAAACAAAAAAGTCTAAAATTGTTGACTCAAACCTCTACTGAAAACGAGAATATATCTACAACAATGAGAATACAAATCAAACCTCCCTTAACTTGACTTAGGAGTCAGATTGTCTCTGTACTAAAATATGGAATTTTGGCTACTTCATTCACCAAAAGGACCTTGTCAGTGCCTCCTGAGCACCTTAAAACCCCTGTCTAGGCTTTTGAATCACTCCATTTGGTTTCCATATGAATCCAGAAAGCCCAAAACTGACTGGCTCATAACTTCAAGCTTCTCGATGCCTTGATCTGGCACATCGGTTCTCTACCTTCTGCGCTCAAACCTGAACTTCAACTCTTGTAATCGAATTGAGTATGTTGCATCCTCTGTTGCATTCCTAAAAAACTTCAAGAATAACTCTCGCACTAAATATGTGATCTCCACAAGTGTTTCCCTCTCTATGCTTAAAACATTCAAAGCATTTATAGGATGGATGAATGTTGCATTTAGCTTAGTTTGTTTTAACAAATGAGAATTCTTGGTGTATTTATGTGCATTTTTAATATAGTATAAGCAAACTGTATTATTAGCTTGCACTTAACACAATCTTTGTAGAACATTGGAAAAGGGTTCTACATTGGCGCAAACCCGTGAACCAATCTTTAGAGTTTGTTAAAATAAATGATTCGATATTTATGAGAACTTTAATATAGTATAAGAAATCATATTAATAGACCTGCTCATCAACCATATTAATGGACCTGCGTCGGTGAAGGGAGAGTGATTAATGCACACAACCACATTGCATTGACTTTGCAATGCTTAAGCTGTTGTAGCCACCTTTCGTGGCATACTATTCGAATTGTCTTGCCACATCGTACCTCTTCACCAGTGAATTCTAGTTCAATGCCAGTATTGTGCTGCCCTCCTTGCGTTGGCTTTTTCTGCGCTGGCTTGGTACCATAACCATGTTGCGTTCACTGCGGTGATGGTGATGACCTGTATCAATACCCTAGGCATGCTGTGTTTACTGTGCTCACTAGATATGTTACGAATTTGCACAACCGTAATGCACAAGATTTAAAACATCCACACTCCACGATTTTCTAACTTTTAGGATTCCATATTACCTTGAGGGGTGACGTGGATAACCAATAGTTGTTCCCTGGACGTGGACGTAACAATAGTCGTTATCTTTTAGTGCCACCACAGCATCGGTGAATGGCTGAATGTGCTGACTTGGATTGCAGCATATTCATATGACCTCTGATAATTGCCATCGTTTTGTGACATGGTTTTTAATTTGCGATATATATACAAAACTTTAGCACATAATTTAATGCCACATTAAAATGTATTAAATACATTTTCCACCAAGGTTTACATATGCGCCTACCTTTCCATCATTGTATTTACAACAAATAGTTTTTCCACATTAACTTTGAATATGACTTTTAAATGGGACATAACCATTTCAACCTTTGCACTAAGGTTTTGAAATAATTCTGACGTCACATTTTATGATATGGTTTATAAACATGTGCCCTTGCTATGAAGTATAAACCAAATATTACCTTTCAACCTTAATATGTGCACTTGAGATAGGATTCGACTTGATGCCACATGTCAAATGATGGAAATACATTGTCGAGTGATGGAAACTCCATATGACCAGCCAGGCCTCTTTTGTGCCCATGCTTCATAAACTTTGACGGATAATTTCTCCATCATCTAGAGTCGAAATGAGAATTTGTAAGAAGCACCAAATTTAGAACAACAAACACTTTAACTTGATGTTGTTTTCGGGATGATCTGGGACTGCCCATTTTTTGCACAAGTAAAAAAAAAAAGTGCTACATGGGACCATCTTGGTAGTTAAACAAATTTCGACTTAACCTATGTTATGCTCTTGACCTGCGAGAAGATATTATAATACCAAATATTTGAAGAAATATAACCCAGAACATAGAACAATGAGGAATAACAACATGTATTTTATTATTCAGAAAAGAAAGCAATGTTCACTTGCCTCTTCGAGGGGGTAACCTCCCATAGAGAAAGGCTCAATTACAAAATAGGACACAGCTCTCCTCGATGGGGAGTCTCTATCCTTTATATAGGATTCATACATGCAATACCATGGGTAAATACCATGGTTCTTATTAGAACCATCTATCTAATACCATGTCCCATTTGCAACTAACTGTGGACCCTTCTTTAAATGTGGGTCAACCACTTACAATTATTAATATGGGCTTTATTGACTCTTTCACTAACTATAACTATGACTCGACCCTATTACATAAATAAGGGGGTTAGGGTTGGACCCTAACATGCCCCCTTGATAAAAACAACCTTGTCCTCAAGGCTGAAGCTGCGGAAACTACTGAAGAACAGTGGTTGGTTCCCAGGTCGCATCTTCTAGAGAGGTGTCTTTCCATTTGACGAGGACTTCCTTGATCGTGCAGCTGCGCAGGTGCCGTTCTCGCGTGTCAAGAACCAGTTCAGGTTGGAGCCAGATTGAACATTCTTCATCCAATTCGAGTAGACTGGTTTGAATTTTTCAATTGTTCCCAACCACTTTCTTGAGGCATGAGACATGGAAGATGGGATGGATTTTTGCAGTGGGTGGTAAGGCTAGCTTGTAGGCTACTTCTCCAATGTGCTGAAGTATTTGATACGGTCCCTAGAATTTTGGAGATAATTTCTGAAAACCCTTCTCTTTGAGTGATGTTTGCTTATATGGTTGTAGCCTCAAGAATACATGATCCCATTCTTGAAATGTGCGCTCTGAACAATGTTGGTCTACCTATTTCTTCATGTGATTTTGATCTTGATGGAGATTATCTTTGAGGTGGGCAAGCATGGTTACACGGTTTTGCAGGAGTTGATCCATTGCTTGTACCTTAGAGCATCTCGGGATATAAGAAGTAGGTGAAGGGGGGAGTTGACCATAAGCTGCTTCATATGGAGTCATCTTGGTGGTGGCATGATAGTTAGTATTATACCACCATTCTGCTAGAGCTAACCACTATACCCATATATGTTGCTTTTCTAAAGTGAAATACCTTAGGTAGGTCTCCAGAAATTTTTTGACTGCTTCGGTTTGACCATCAATTTAGGGATGATAGGAAGTACTGAGTTGGATTTGGGTACCTTATAGCTTGAAGAGTTCCTACCAAAAGTTACTGGTGAAGATCGGGTCACGATCAAACAAAATGGAAGTGGGCATGCCATGCAATTGAAGATCTGGGCCATGAATGATTGAGCCACCAAAGCGGGTTTAAAAGGATGTGGTAGGACGCAAAAATGAGCATCCTTAGAAAGTCTGTCCACAACCACCATGATGACTGACTTGTTGCCTAACTTCAGAAGACTAGTAATGAAATCCATAGAAACATCCATCGAGATTGAGGTAGGGATGGGAAATGGTTGTAAAGTGCCTCGCGATTTGGCTATTTCTCCTTTGTGGCGCTGACACACATCACATTCAGCTACAAAAGTAAGAATGTCCTTTTTCATGCCTGTCCAAAAGAATGAATGCCGAGTGCGAGCATAAGTCTTTTGAAAGCCTGAATGCAACTTTGCCAAAATGCGATTTTTGAGGGTGGATGTTGGTGATATCACTACTTTGTCCTTATAGCAAAGAATCTCATCCTGCCAAGAGTAGCTTACTGTAGAATTTGGATTTGCTTGAAATTGATTAATGAATTGGGAGATCGAAGGATGTGAAAACCATTCCTTGCGAGCCTCTTCAATCCACTCTGGAATGGGAAGAGAGATTGCTAGCAGGGTGCTTTCCTCCTCAAATTGGCATGATAAAGCATCTGCTATGACATTTTCACACCCTTTCTTGTAAATTATCTCATAATCATATCCCAACATTTTTGCTAGCCATATATTTTGTTGTGGCGAGGATAGGTGTTGCTCGAGAAAATATTTAAGGCTTTGATGGTCTATGTAGATTCGGAAATGTCGTCCCAATAAGTATGGTCTTCAGGTATCCACTACATGTAAGATGGCCATCATCTCTTCTCATAGGTAGATTGTCCCAAATTTTTCCCACTTAGTTGTTGGCTAGTGAAGGCCAAGGGTCGACCTTCCTGCATTAAGACAACCCCAAAGCTGATCCAGGTGGATCTTTAGATACAATGGCATGGAAAAACTCAAAATCAAAAGTGCTCGAAATGAATTCGACCCAGGACTAGAGCATAGATCTCATCGTTCTGATTCCAACAGTATGAATGGTACTTCAATCCAAGTCCAGATGGTGAAGTTATCGTGAAAAGAAGGTTGCTTTGCTCCTTAAGAAAATGAGGCATCTTCCGTTAAAAATGGACTTTCAGGGAATCACGTTGCAAATCATGTAGAGGGCGGACCTTAAGACCCCCGATCAGCAATTGCAGAAATATCAGGTCGAAGGAAGGCCATATATACATATCAGCAATATCAGAGCAGTCAGGGCCAACTTGCGATTGTGATCGATGATACAAAGTGATCAGCGGGATCGTTATCGGTGATCGGCAGACTAAGACACTAAGACATTATATGAGCGGGGTACCGACGCAATTAGTCGACGCCGATATTGGTGATCGGCGGTCGACAATCCCCGTTAACAGTACTGTTGCACTCCCAATATGCCGATTGTGATATCGAGCTTGGACTCGATAAGGATATTTGCCCGATTTAATGTTTCTTGAGGTCTGGGGCTTAAAGATTTGGTCGGATTTTAGTGTTTTTGGATAGTATGGCTTGGAACAATAAAAGGCTTGTGTTGGGTTCTGTTGCACCCGCCGACCATTCTACTAAAACAACCTCTATTTTATGCTAAACCAACACTGATTTAAGTGGGATTTGTCCAAACGACCCATTATAAAATCCTGATAGTTAGAAAAAGCAAAGGAGGAGGAATTTCAACACGTTGTTCGAGGGAGGAGAGCTTTTAGGTGGCTGATAGCGCATTTTGTCTATTTTTGGAGAAGTTTTAGATTTTTTTCAGCCCTCTCAATGCCACGGACGCATTGGTGCTACCCACTTCTCCATCTAAATTATTCTATTCTCAACCATCTTTCAGAATGGAGGTATTCTCAACCATGATGTATCAGATGATTGCATTGTCTTATTTTTATTCCATTTATTATAAAGGCCTCCCCATTGACAAAGTAGGGCTCGGAGACGTAGTCCGAGTTGGACGAATTCTGTTATCAAGTATTTGTGTCTTCCTTCATGCTTTTTGTGCGTTTCTTCTTCTTTTCTTGTGTGCACATTATAATTATGTGTTAAGCTGCAATTTTTACATGTGATTCTTTCCATACATCTATAAGAAAAAGTATCCTAGATCGAGTGGTATCAGAGCAAGTCTTTTTTGATGCAATTGCATGTTTGTATGCTAACAAGAGACATACTCTGAAGAGGTGAAGGGGAATTAGAGCCTTTCGATCCCGAGGTGGGGCATGCACATCAAAGGAGAAACATGGTAGAAGATGAAGCTCATCTTGAAGAGGAGCGCAATCTCTGCAAGACTTTCTATTCAATGGTAGAGAATATCAGTCAGCTGGTTTTAAGGTTGGAGAAGGCAGAGGAGAGAAACCCAGAAGGAAAAGGTTCAGCACATGGGAATGGTGGAGAAGAACCTACTTCGTCTCCTTCTTGGAGTGAAGGTTCTCCTTCCTCTCACCACCATAATCATAGAAATTCAAAGGATGCATCTAAGAAGCCTTTCTTTAAATTAGAGGTTAAATTTGATCTTCCCATGTTTAAGGGTGAAAGAAATGCAGAAAATCCTAATAATTGGATTAGGCAGATTGAGGTCTACTGCAGGATTTAGAAGATCGTGGAGGATGAGGAAAAGATTCCGCTGGCCTCAGTACGACTGAGCAGCATTGCTCTCGTTTGGTGGGAGAGAAAATTTCAGCGCAGTAAGAATGTGGGTAACCTCCTTTCCTCATGGCTTGATTTTATTTCTTCGTTAAAGGAACAGTTTTATCCCTTAGGATACAAGCAAAAAGCATTAATGAATTGGTAGTATTTAAGGCAAGGCAAAGGTCAGGATATTCAGATTTTTATAGAGGAATTTAGAAAGCAAACACTAAATCTGGGCATTGCACTTGATACACATGAATTTGTAACTAAGTATATTGGCTCATTGCACAATTATATTAGGCATTCATTGTTTTTGTTTGAACCAACCACTATTGACTCAACCAATGTAAAGGCAATTCATATTGAGAACAGGGGCAAAAATGAAAGAGATGATCATTCCAGAAAACCATCATTCAAACTTCTCAATGAAAAACATAAAGCGAAATGGAAGGGAAAGGAGAAGAAAACAACAGCAACCAAAGAGGGAGAACGATCGTATTACAATCATTGCAAAAAGGAAGGCCACAACGATGATCACTATTGGAAGTAGCAGCCAAAAAAGCATTCAAAGAAGTATGGAGGAAAAGGGAAGTAGAAGATAGTGGCAACAATGCAACAAGACCTTGGATCGGATTCAGGAGATGAAGCGCTGATCACAACAGCAGGAACAAAAGGTACTCTTACACCTCATCAATTTTGAATCACATGAAGGCACCAGTTCTATAAATGAGTCCCTTCCTAGTGACCGAAAGAGAATTGAACTGTTTCATATTAGAGTTGTTGTAAATCATACTAAAGTTGAAACTTTGTTTGATACTGGGTCCCAAGAAAACTTAATTGCAGAATCCCTGGTAAAGAAACTTGGCTTAGAGACAAAGCGACAGCCAAAACCTTACCCGCTTGGATGGATACATGATAAAGCAAAACTGAATGTAACCAAATAGTGTAAGGTCAAATTTGTAATTTCTTCTAATCTAGTAGACAAAGTAGAACTGGATGTAATAACGTTGGATATCTGTGGCATGGTGTTAGGGAGCCCATATCTGTATGATAGAAAGGAAGTCTTTTTCCGTCATGAAAACAAATACCATATAACAAAATATGGGTGGAATATATAGTAAGGGCTCATCAAAATAAAATCATTGGCAGCCTTGTAAGCACTGGACAGATGAAAAGACTGGTGAATTCCAGTAAGGGTTGCATGCTTATGGTCATAAGGGAGAAAGAGGCTGAATTCACTGATGCTTTCCAACGCTGCGATCGAGAACATAAACAAGAATTATCTGAATTAATTTCTAACTATGCTGAGCCGTTTCAGGAACCAAAGGGATTACCTCCAAAAAGGGAAATCCAACACGAGATCCATTTGCAACATGACGCTCCTCTGCCAAATATTGGCATGTACAGGATGTCAACTATTGAGATGGAGGAAATCAAGAGACAAGTGTAGGAATTGCTGGACCAAGGGGTCGTCAGGCGAAGCACCTCTCCGTGTGGCTCACTGATTGTCTTAGTGCCAAAGAAAGACGACACATGGAGTATGTGCATGGATTACCGTGTGCTCAACAAAATTACGGTGAAAAATCACTATCCCCTTCCATGCATAGATGATTTATTTGATCAATTAAAGAATGTTGTTTATCTCACCAAGTTGGATTTGCACAGTGGTTATCGCCAAGTCCAAATCGCAGAGTAGGACATATGGAAAACTACCTTCAAGACCAAGCAGGGGATGTTCGAATGGATGGAGATGCCATTTCGACTTTGCAACGCTCCAACCACTTTTATGAGGGTCATGAATGATCTCTTTGAGCCTTACATCGATGAATTTTCTCTTGTATATTTAGATTATATACTTGTCTTTAGTAAGAGCTGGGCTGAGAAAGTGTGTCATGTAAAGAAAGTGCTTGATGTAATGAAAAAAGAAAAACTCTTTGTAAAATTGTCAAAGTGTGAGTTCAGGAAAACCTATTTAGGTTACCTAGGTCATATTGTTGGTCATGGTCAGTTAGAAATTGATCCCTCTAAAGTTTAAGCAATTTTAAATTCGCCTAAGCCTATCAGTGTAACCGAGGTCTATAGATTTTTAGGTGCAGTCCAGTGTTGGAGGAGATTTATTGCTAATTTCTCTGTTATTGCAACACCTTTGCACACATTGACAAGTGTGAAACAGGTCTTCTAATGGGGAGGAAGACAACAAAAGTCCTTCGAAACATTGAAGGAAAAGATCAGCACCACGCCAGTCTTAGCCTTACCTGATCTCCAACAGCCATTCGAGATCGAAACCGATGCCAACGGTTATGCCATGGGAGCTGTACTGATGCAGCAAAAGAAGCTGATTTGTTACCATTATGAGAAGTTTTCTCAAGTTGTGATAAACTTTCCCACTTATGACAAGGAGCTTTATGCCTTGGTGGAGAGTGTGAAGAAATGGAAACACTACCAAATCGACAAGGAGACCATGATCCATACAGATCATCAGCCCTTGCAGTACCTTTAGTCACAAACCAAGTTGCAGCAATGTCGTCATTTCAAGTGGATGGGTTTTCTTCAACAGTTTCATCTGGTAATAAAGTATAAGAAGGGAACTAGTAATAAGGTGGCCGATATGCTATCTCGCCCTGCTATTTCTGCTTATGTTATTTTGCATAATGCTTCGTTATCTTTTGAGAGTTATGCTAAAAAATATGCTATTGATGATGACATTAAGGAGGTTTATGCAAAACTAACCCATGGTTCACAGGTGGACAACTATCACTTGTAGGGGAAACTGTTGTATCACCTTGGTAAATTGTGTATTCCCACGGGGAAAGAGTACATGTAATTCAAGAGGCCCACACCTCTCTTGTGTCTGGACACTTTGGTGTCAAAAAGACTTTATTTCATGTACAAAAATTTTGTTTTTGGCATCATGTGAAAAACATTGTGACTTGCTATGTAAAGGGTTGTGTGATGTGTTCTGTTTCAAAGCCCTCTAATAGAAAACTCGGGCTCTACACACCACTCCCTATTCTGAGTCGTCCATGGGAAAGTGTGTCAATGGAATTTGTAGGAGGTTTACCTTTGTCTAGAAATAGTCACGACTACTTGTATGTTGTCATTGACTGTTTTAGAAAGATGTGTATTCTTATACCTTGTAAAACGTAGATTGCTGCAGAGCAGATTGCTTCTCTTTTCTTCCAACATGTTTTGGTCCATTTTGGATTACCCGCACCTATTGTGTCAGATCGGGACACTCGCTTTCTCGGAGAGTTTTGGACTAGTTTGTGGAAGAGGATTAACACCAAATTGAAAAGAAGCATGGCATTTCATCAGCAGACTAATGGAAAGACAAAGGTTGTAAACCATACCGTGGTACACTTGTTACGAGGCTATTTTGTGAAACATCCCAAGTTGTGGGATTAACATCTCCCTTATGTACAACATTCCTATAACCGAGCAGTGCATTCATCTACGCAGCGTTCACCGTTTGAGACATGCTTTGGTTACCTGCCAAAGGACCCTTTTGATATGGTCTTTGGAAGGGAAGATGGCTCCGGTGGACGTAATGATAGGGAGAAAGCTCAGCAGTTCATTCAGCGAATCCAATTTATTCACCAAGCAGTACAAGAGCAGTTGGAGAAAGTCAATCCCATTACAAGGCTCGACATGACAAACACCGAGTCGACCAACAATTCCAAGTGCGAGACAAAGTGTGGTTCCACATTAGTAAGGACAAGATGAAGGGAGAAGGGAAGAAGCTGCGACCCATCTGGTATGGTCCATTCACCATACTGGAAACAATGCCTTTTGTCTTGATTTGTCGGTGTATATGTAGATGTACTCAATAGTGAATGTAGAGAACCTAAAATTGTATGAACCATCATTGATCATGGACATAGATGAGGTGGGCACAGTTCCTACAGTCGATGATTTTGCACCATAATATCTCAATGAGTTACCGGAGGACATCATCCTTGATAGAAAGACAAGGACTTCACAGTGAGGAGATGTGGAATACCTTCAAGTGGGTTTTAAGGGAATGCACCGTAGCAAGGCCAAATGGCTGGAGAAGGAAAAGGTGAGGGAACAATTCCCTCACTTGCCAATTGACTAATGAAAGCTTTTGGTGGTCCAAAAGCTCCTCAATGTGGAGGATTGATCCAAGTGGATCTTCAGATACAATGGCATGGAAAAACTCAAAATCAAAAGTGCTCGAAATGAAGTTGACCTAGAACCAAAGCATGGATCTCGGTGTTCTGATTCCAATGGCGCGAATGGTACTTCAATCCGTGTCCAGATGGTGAAGTTATCGCGAAAAGAAGGTTGCTTCGTTCCTTAAGAAAATGAGGCATTTTTCTTTAAAAATGGACTTTTAGGGAATCACGTTGGAAATCGTGTAGAGGGCAGACCTTAGGACCCCCGATCAGTGATTGCCGAAATATTGGGTCGGAGGAGGGCCATATATACATATTGGCGATATCGGAGCAGGTAAGGGCCGACTTACGATTGCGATCGGCGATATAAAGCAATTGGCAGGATCATTATCGGCGATCAGTAGACTAGGACACCAAGCTGTTATATGAGCGGCGTGTCAATGCGATCGGTTCACACCGATATTGGTGATTGGTGATCAGAAATCCCCATTAACAGGATTTTTGCACTCCCGATATGCTGATTGCGATATTGGGCCCAGACCCGATAAGGATATATGCCTGATTTAATGTTTCTTGAAGTTCGGGGCTTAAAGATTTGGTCGTATTTTAGTGTTTTTGGATATTATCGCTTGGAATGATAAAAATATTTTTTTGGTGTCTGTTTCACTCGCCGACCCTTCTACTAAAACAACCTCGATTTTATGCCAAAACAACCCCGATTTAAGCGGGATTTGTCTAAACGACGCATTATAAAACCCTGATAGTTGGAAAAAGCAAAGGAGGAGGAATTTTAGCACATTGTTCGAGGGAGGGGAGCTTTCAGGTGGCTGATAGCACATTTTGTCTATTTTTGGACAAGTTTTAGATGTTTTTCAGCTCTCTAAAAGCCACTGACGCATTGGTGTTGCCCACTTCTCCATTTGAATTCTTCTGTTCTCAGCCATCTTTCATAATGGAGGTGTAACCCTCTTTTGATGTATTGGATGATTACATTCTCTTATTTTTATGCCATTTAATATAAAGGCCTCCCCATTGATAGAGCAGGGCCTGGAGACGTAGTCCGAATTGGACAAACTCCGTTCTCAAGTCTTTGTGTCTTCCTTCATGCTTTTTATGTGTTTCTTCTTCTTTTCTTGTGTGCACATTATAATTCTGTGTTAAGCTGCAATTTTTACATGTGATTCTTTCCATACATATATAAGCAAAAGCATCTTGGATAAAATACCCATACCTGAAGCATCACATTCTTTCACAAAATATTTGGAGAAGTCAGGCAGTGCCAATATGGGAGTGGAACACATGGCATGTTTGAGAGCTATAAATGCATGTTGCGCTTCATCATTCTAGAGGAATGAATTTCTGTTGAGAAGGTGAGTGAGGGGTCTAGCAATGAGACCATAATTGCGGAAAAATTTTCAATAGTAGCCTGTGAGACCCAAAAATCCTCTCAAACACTTCAAGGTCTTTGGTTGGGGCCAATCCTGCATTGCCTGGATCTTTTTGGATCCATCCTGACATCTTCACGCCCCATGATGTGGCCCAAATACTTGACTTATTTCATGCCAAAAGAGCACTTGGACAATTTGACAAATAATTTATGCTTCCATAGCAGTTGCAAGAGCAGGTCTACATGTTGAAGATGTTTTTCCCAGGTGAGGTTGTAGATTAGGATGTCATCAAAGAAAACAAGGACAAGTTTTCTGAGATATGGTTTGAGCAGGTGATTCATGAGGCTTTGAAAAGTGGATGGGGCATTACAGAGACCAAATGGCATTACCAGGAATTCAAAATGGCCTTCATGAGTTTGGAAAGAAGTCTTTGGAATGTCTACTTCTTTCATGAGAATTTGATGATAGCCCGAGTGAAGGTCTAGATTAGTAAAGAATTGAGCCCCATTTAGTTCATCCAGAAAATCATCAACAACCGAGATGGAAAATTTATCTTTGACTGTTAGCTTGTTGAGGGCCCTGAAGTCTAGACACATATGCCATTCCCCATCTTTCTTGAGCACCATGAGCATAGGCGATGAATAAGGACTAATGCTAAGACGAATGACACTAGCTTCCAAGAGTTCCTTGATGATTTTTTCAATTTCATTCTTTTGGGTGAAAGGGTATCTATATGGGCACACATTTGGTGGTTTTGCCCCTGGGACCAAAGTAATGCTATGATCATGTTCCCCTCTCGAGGGTGGAAGCTCATGAGTTTTGTGAAAGACTTGCCGACGGTTGTTTAACACCTGTTGCATCTCAGGGTGAATATGAAGAGAAGTGGGCTCGAACGCTTAGATGGCATTAAATTGGGTGATAACTCCATGGTGGCCCATTTTTAACAACTTTTCCATCCGAAGTGAGCTGATGATAGAAGGATCACTTGCCTAGAGTCCGCGTGGGGTATGCATGTGGTCATTCTGCTTAAAGATCATATATATCTCCTAGAAATCCATTGTGATTAGGCCGAGTCTGCAGAGCCATTCAACCCCCAAGACAATGTCACACCCACCCATGTTGATGGAAAACATGTGGATCTTTAGTTGGTAATCCCTCATCTGAAGTTTGACATTTTCACAGGGCCGTCACATTTCATTGTCCCCCCATCAACAATTTGGACCTGGAAATTAGAGACTTCTCTGACAAAAAAATGCACTAGTTCTGTGACTCTTTGATGGATAAAATTATGTGTGCTGCCACTATCAATCAAGACTACTACAGGGTGATATTTAAAAAAAACCTCTGATCTTGAGAGTTTGGGGAGAAGAAATGCCTGCCAAAGCATGGATCAAGATAACTAGTTCTTCTAGTGTAACTGGGAGCTCATTGTCCTGTTGGTTGTCCTCATCTTCCTCCTCTAGTCCCTCACAGGGTGGGGCTCCCTTAGTAGCATCAATTTGAAAGAATTTGGGTTCCTTATGCCCCGGGGAGTATTTGTCATCATAGTAGTAACACAATCCTTGCTTTCTCTTTCTGCGATTTCTGCTAGTGACACCTTTTGAACCTTAAGTGTTTGGGTAGTGCTCGAAGCTTGGGTGGGGCATCCCTTGGCTATGACATTTGGACGAGGTGATTGGGTTGCTAACGCGCGTTCCACTTCACGAGCCATCGTGGAAGCTAACAACCATGTGGCTGGGTGGTGCATCCGTACATGGGCTTGTATGGCGCCTTTGAGACCACTGATAAAACATTCCAAGTAGAATTCATCAGTTAGACATCCCGTGCGAGAGGCTAATGCTTCAAAGGCATTAATATATTCTTGTACTTTGCCTATCTGTTTGAGCATAATAAGACGACCCAAAAAGTTAGATTCGTGATCAAAGCGATCAAAAAGGGCTTTTGAGAATATCTGCCAAGTCATTGGCCTTGCATAGCATCGTTGATGCCGCTGCCACCATTGCCATCTTTCTTGGTCCAAGTAAAGGCTTCCCACACTTAGCTTAGTCGCATCATCTTTGACATGATTCAATGTGAGATATTGCTCCATTTGTGATAGCCATATGGCCAGATGAGAGCCATCAAATTTATACATGTCCAACTTGGGTGGTCGAGGGTGGGACTGTTGGTGGTTTCCATAGAAGTGAAGAGAATGGCTAGATTTGCCCTCCTAGTTTTCATTAAAATCATATGCCTCCGATTGTAACCCGCCTTGCCCTTCGTGATTTTGTCACTTAAGGACTGGATCTGCTTCATTAATTCATCCAACTTTTGTTCAAGGGTGTCTATCTTCTCATTAGCCATAGCTTCAGCTCTGGTTTGTACCATGGATAGATCCTGTGCATTTGTTGTTACTAGAAAAGAAATTTGGAACTACCTGAAAATTTGAAGCTGACAAGTGAATGGTACCACCTTACTCAGCCCCTCGTCCTGATTCTTATGGGCTAAGTCTCCTATAAGTGCCCCAGGAAGGCCTCAGATCAAAAAGTGTATGTGTGTATATATATATATATATGCTTGATATTTTTTAAATTATTTTTACATTACAAAGATTTTATTTATCATTTATGTTTTTAAGCACAAACATTATATGTCTTATTCACAGTAAATTGTAGAATGCTAGAATGCAACTTTCCTCGTGCCCGTGCAACAATCATACGAATAGATTTAATCAAAATGGAGCGTGAGATGAATGTCCACTAACGAAATGCTCATATAAAGAAAAAATGAAGTTTAAAACTTCTCTCACATTATAGAGCATTAAGCTAGCATTCTACCACCATAAATTGTTAATTTCAAACCAGTAATCTTCCTTGGGAAAATGTGCAGCTCCAAAAATTGGTTGATTCCATTTTGTTATCCAAAAGGGATAACATAATCAACCTCATTATCAACCTCAATCATTTATTGTAAGAAAACTTGATAAATAATTCTAGCATATATATTTGATTTCTGAAAGTTAAGAAACTAAAGGGGCCAGATAACAGAATAATATGCAATCATCTCGAAAATAATTTTAGCCAACCACTATCCCCAGTAGCTCCTTACGACATTGTTTGACTCGGACATCAAATAAAAAAATTAATGAAGTGTATTTCATGATACAATTTCGAGAAGAAAACATTTCTTTATATGAACTTTCTTTATCATTAAATAAATCTTTGCTATCAACATTGAGTTGTCTTAACATTGATACAATGTAGTGATGTAGGAAAGAAATTTTTTCATTACCAACTAAAATGGCTACAAATTTTGTTTCATTACTTATACTTCAACATTTATAGCTTGAAATAAGGAATTTTCGTTGAGTACCATCACGCTCTTCCTTTATTATATCAACATCTGTGACTTTCTCTACTAAGCCTGAAGCTCTTGAACACTAAATATGCTGCAATCAATTTCTTTTTTAGAGCGTTGTTGATATAAAGTCGGAAAGTGAAACAATAAAGTTTTGTAATCACGTTCATTTTTGAAAGACTTGAATATGCTGCAATCAAGTTCCTTTAGAGAGCTTTATTAATCTAAAGTAAAAAAGCTAGACAATAAAGTTTTGTAATCACATTGATTTTTGAAAGACCTATAGATATACAAAGTTAATTAGGAGTTCTTGAAGTACCATCGTGTTGTCATTTTCAAGAGAAAAAAAAAATTATGGACGCAGATCCAAGTGCTTATAAGTTTCCAGAACGAGACTTTATTCTGATGTGAAATTAATCATAAAATTTGAAATACCATAAAGAAACTGAAAGTATCACACAACTGAGCAGAGTGAAGAGGGCCAATACTTGGATAGAATATTGTATCCATCACAAGTTTGAAAATTTGGTTCTTGAGGGATTTCCTTAGAAATAAATCATGTCTCTAACACAAACTTGTAGCCCGAAAGTATAGCTCTAGATTAATGGCAAGGGCTAACCAGCCTGCTATAGGGCATTAAATGCCCGGGTACATGCATGCTCTATAACAAAATAATACACTACTTTTATTTTTAATTTATATAGCCAGCGTTTAATTTATGTAGCCAACGGGTGCGCGTTATATTTTGTTATAAAACATGCATATATCCTGACATTTAATGCCTTATGACAAGCTGGTTAGCCCTTGCCCTAGATTAATAGTCACGGGACTTGCCTGGAGTAGGAAGTGTTCATAGTTATTAAATTAATTCCTTGTTAAAGCAATAAATATGATCCGAACTAAATTACCTAATCAATATAAAAGCATGCCTCAAAGAAAACCAAAAGGGAAAAGACGATACCTATTAATACCTTGTACTCGCTAATCGTAAAATTGGAAATTCAACCATCAAAGGTTGACTTAGCAGACTCATCTCCTCCATTCTCTGCACATACAAGAAGTAGGGAAACTCTTAAGTAATATTGTGCTAAGACTCGAACAAAAACTTGTATAATTCATTTAAGGTAAAAAAACATTCTTAATAGTACAAAAAAATCTGCGTAAGTCAGACGAATTACCTACTATGGATTGAAGGGGTTTTTTAATACCTTTATCTAAGGGAAACCTCCTTGTATACATAGTAATCATTCATGTTGGGCATGCTTAAGTCTTCTTTATATGAATAAGGATTTAAAAATAAAAGTACGACAAAATTTAAACGAAACTGAAATAGCAAATAATATCCCAATAACGAAAACCCGAAAGAAAATATGGCAAGAACATTGTAAATACTTGAAGAAAAAAAGCTAATGGGAGAAATATCTTCTAGACATCCAGGGGAATTAAAACTATTAATTAATCTATATCTTATTCAAATGTAAATTATTGAGTAATTAAGAATAATGACTAATGATAAATAATAATACTCAAGTAAGTAGGAAGAATGGCCAATGCCAAAATAAAAAATAAAATTTACTCGATAAATAAGGTAGAATGATGAATCTCTAAATGAAAGTGTAAAAAATATTATTTTATCTATCGAATAAAAAATTGTAAAGAAAACTCAACATCATGATTGATGAAACATCAATCAAAATTGAAGAAATAAGAATCAAAACTATTTCAAAGTTTCCCACTGATGTCATTTTGATCATGGTCAGATTGGCAAGGCGGTGTTGTGGTCTATCTTACAAGTATTGTGGATCAGCTTGAGCAGTTATGCCAGATTGGCATGGCAATGATCTAATGTGCCCTACAAGTTTAGTAGGTGCTTGGAATTGTTATTAAGTCTCGTCATATATCCATCTATACAACATACACTCTCTTATTGGTTTATCTTTGACTTTGCGACAATAAACTTAGAGATGAATCAATGGTTAGTTTCTTTGCTATAACAAACAAACAAAACACCAAACAAAGCTACCTTCATTCATCACCAATATCAAAATTTTGAGGGCCTTCAATATGGTCAACGTAGTATTTATGATTGCTTGCCTGCAACTTAATGACATTATCATACACAGAGCAGTCCACATCTTCAAGTTTAGGAGAAACTTTAAATTCATAATTATGATCATTGTTTCCTTTATTTTATTGATACTCCTTGTCTACATCATTGTTTGCTCCTATTATTAGGTTCAAGGTGTAGGTGAGAATACCTCCTTGTCTACTTATGCATCCTTAATACTAGCCTTTCTTTGGGGAATATGGTGATTGGTGTCCATTTTTGGTGGTTTTAAGCACAATTTCCTTGTATAAAAGAAAAGAAATCAATAAAGAGAAATGAAGTAAGAAGAAAAGTGTTATATCATATTGTGCCAAGTTTAGGGTTTTGGCCCTCTATTGGTCTTGTTTTGGTTGTGACAAAGACAAAAAAAATACCTACAAGAGAAAAGCCTATGGATGGTTTAGGGGTTGGATTGTACAAGAGTTGTTGGGAAATTTCATGGAAGGTGGTTTCCTTAGTTCTTAGTGTTTTGTAATTGAGCTACAAGATATTTCAAAGCTCCCCCACTATATATTTTAAGGTTCTTATTCATATAACAAGGGTGTTAGGAACCTAGCTTGGGTGTCTCCCATCCACATGTCTTATGTAAATTGAAAATGTATGTGTTGAGTGTGTTAATGTTCCTTGCATACAATTTTATTAAGTGTAATATTTGCTTCAATATTGTATTGTGGAATGCTTAAACGTTGCGATTGGATGCATCCCTTGTGCCAATTTGATGAACTGAGTGCATCAAAGTTGGATGGGAATATAATTTCTTGTAGGCTAAGGGCAGTTATGGGCAGGACGTATGTAAAAAGGTGTAGTGTGACTATAATATGCATAGGATGGTGAAACCCTTATGATTAAGGAAAGGTAATGTTTAGATAACTTAAGCATGCTAGGTCACAAAAATAAAATCTAATTAAACTACAAATATGTGAGCAATGGTATCAAAGCCATGATCAAATGTTAAAATAATGAGAATGTTGTTCACCAACAACACCATTTTCATTTAAGGAGCTGACGGGGCCATGTTTACAAGGCCATAAAGAATTAAAGTGGAAAATAATGTAAGGGCCCAACTTGAGATGCCATTGACAATGGCATGATAAATCACACATCATGTAAACATGTCAAGTGGTGCATGTAAAGTCCATATTATTTGGTAGGCTCACTGACCAAACTTACAATAATTTATGAGACAATTATGATAGTGTGCTAGCACATATGATAGGAAGACGAAGGTTGTCTTTCTTAACAAGAGAATATAACCATCAACTTGTTTCCTAGCAATCTTTCATGGAAAGCTTCGACAAAGGACAATGCAACTTGTAAATGTAATGGACTGTGTGTTAGCCATGGTAATGGTAACACAAGAATACTAATAAAGGTATTGAATGTGTGTGCACATATGGTGAACCAAAGACATGATCTTCATGGATTGTCATATGTTGACCTAAGATGGATTACAACATCTTCTCACATTGGGCAATTGGTTGTTAAACTAATATTGGATTATTCATGATAGGAATTGAATTTGAGAGAGTGGGACCTTCTTAAAAATTCCTCAAATTACAAAACCCCTAGATGGGTATTATCTCCACATGTTATCAGGAAAAAAGGCATCCAAGAACACTTGTAGGAAGGAAAAAACATTTCCAAAGGGTTTCTCACAACAAGACTAAAGGAACTCGGGAAACCCCTGAGTTATCCCTTGGAATGAAAACCTAAGAAAGCTTCAAGTGGAAAACGTAATGAAACAATGAAAATGCTTACAAGAGATACTAATTTTGAACCAACAGAGGTAGCTCTTGTAGAAGGGGACAACATCTCCAAGAAAAACCCTAAAACAAAACCCAAAAAAAACGTAGTATATTAATTTTTTTTGCAACCCCTCTATATATGTAATAATTGTGAACAAATCAGGTAAAAAAAATTAAAGTAATTGATGCTTTGATACCTAATAAGTGGTATCTGTGTCCTTGGATAGCCTTAAGGCTAAGCCTATAGAGGATTTATCTTTTATGAGGAATTTCTCAGAAACCATTGATGGTATTTCTAGTAGAAAACCCTCCCAATTGAACTTGTAAAGGGTTAACCAGATGTCATACCGATGTTTCATAAATATTTGTTTCATTTTATTTATTTTATTAATTTTAATTTTTCCAACTATAATTTTGTACATCTAAAATATTTCTATCCCATTTAAATAGTCTCCTACTCGCATTTCATTAGGGCTTATAGTAATGGAATCAACTCCAAACTAGATTATTACTATGTGCATATATGGATTTATATGGTTTATAATTATATAAGATCCATATCTTCGTGCAAAATTAATGAAGGCTTGAATGGTGGGTTCCCTCAACCTTTATTAAAAGATGATGTTTGTTAGCTCTATATTATACAGCTCCTCCAAACAAAAATTTGATGTGGGATTAAAGGGGTGGATGAGAAAGTGGTCATAGTGTTTTGTGATGTAAATTGATAATGGCCACGTCCTCATGAGCCACGTGAAATTCATGTGTCTTCCAGTACATGGCTCACGTGGATGGTGGAGATTTACTTTTCCAATCCAAGGGTGGGAATTCATTTTCCCAACACTAACCCTATGAACTGAGTTGCTCTTCCTTCCATTTTGTTTTTTCGTTGGTTGCATTATGTCGTGCCCACAGAGCGCTGCCATGAGAAGTATTGGTACTGTGGAAACTGTGGCTTCTTTCCAAGGCTTTGTGACAATAATATTCTTTCCTAAAGTTGGTGCTTAGTTCCAAAAGAATTTTGGTAAAGTTTAAGTCACTTATGCTTTTCCTTTTTGCTCATATCTCAAATTCCTCCATTTTTTTTTCCTTTTTCTTTGTTAGTTGAGCTAAGTTTCTTCTCATGCTGTTATAGGGAGCTCTCATGCCTGCTATGACTATGTAAGTTCTCCACAGTGTCATGGGTGTCACTACAACCTTCTTGGAAATACTTTGACCGCTTCTCCTACACTTAAACTTCATTTCTCTCCTTTAATGTGCCTTTTCTTTCTTATAGTTTAATTTTTATAGTGATTTCGCTACTTAGGTGTTTCGCTGCCCCTTTTTCATTGAATTCACTAGCCTAATGTAGCAATATTTCACCATGCATGGTTAGGGAGGCTTCTCTTGAAAGGGTATTTACTCTTGCATAGGACACAATAACTTTGTTTTGAGGTGTTTTCATTTATTTTTCTCATATGGTTGTTAGCGCTGGGCGAATTCGTTCCACACCTTCTAGTTTAGTCTTAGAAGAGGATTAATGACTCCTTGGTGTAAATTATTCTATTATATGTTCTTTTCTTTGGTTCTAGTTTTTTACCATGTCTCTTTACAGAGGCCCATATGCAGAGGGGTGTTGATGTTGCAGTTATGTTGACACGCGAGTGGGATGTTGGGTATGTTAGGAAACTATGTCACAAAAAGATAGAAAAGATAGATCAGCGCCTTATAATTCAGCCTCTTCGAGGGTGCAACCTCCTTTACATTACACAAATGAACAATTCTTGGATGATACAAATGCCTAAACCTCACTTCTATATATAGGAGTCTAATGGATCACAATATAATCAAGCCGACATAACAGTAATAACATTAGGGAACAACAATAACAATAGTGAGTTTCTATGGGGAACACTAATAACAATATGGGGACAACAGGGGCACAATAATAACAATAAGGGATACAATGACAATATTAATGCGGGGATAACTAGTGTTATAGGGACCTAACATGCTCCTCTACTTTCGAAGAGGGTTGTCCTCAATGCTTGAGTAGTTATGGATTCTTCTGTACAACATTCTCATCCTCCCATGTGGAATCTTTAGCAGATAAGTTCTTCCACTTGATGAGATACTCCGAAATCGATAGATTTCATAGCTGTCGAGTTCTTGTTTCTGTGATTACTTCCGGTTCCAATATGATTTTTCCTTCCTTGTCAAGTTCTAGAAATATTGTTTGAACTGGGAGCTTGTCCCCTATAACTTCTTTAGACATGAAACATGGAAAACTGGGTGCACCTGGGAAGTTGCAGGAAGCTCCAATTAGTATGCGATAGTACCAATCTTTTGCAGCAACTTGTATTGACCATAATACATTGGTGATAATTTATTATCCTTCTTAGCTTGTTTGAGGGATATTTATTTATATGGTTGTAGCCGTAGGAATACCCAACCACCTACGTCAAAACTGATTTTGCTGCAATTTTGATCTACCTGTTGTTTCATTCTATTTTGTGCCAACGTGAGGTTATCCTTTAAGAGTTGGAGAACTTGTTTTTGATGATTGATGTGATGTTCCACTACTTGAACCTTAGAATTTTCTCGTAAATATGATATGATGTATGGTGCATGATATCCATAAAGTGCCATAAATAGGGTCATTTTTGTTGCAGTATGGAAGAAAGTGTTATAGCACCACTCAGCCAGAGGCAACCATTTGACCCATTATGTTTGTTTATCAGATAAAAATCAACAAATATATCCTTCCAAACATTTTTTTACAATCTTTGTTTGCCCATCAAATCGAGGATGATAAGATGAGGTATGAGCTAACTGAGTACCGAGACAAGAAAATAATTATGTCCAAAAATTTCCAATGCAAATGGGATCTCCGTCGCTTACAATAATCTTTGGGTTTCCATGTAGCTTTTGAATTGTTTCCATAAATGCTATAGAAACTGTACTAGCTTTAAATGGATGAATAATGCACAAAAGTGTGCATGCATGGTAAGTCTGTCGACTACCAGCATGATGACACTCTTTCCTTCGGACTTGGGTAAACGTGTGATAAAATCCATTGAAACCTCCTCCCAACGTTGGCTTGGAATGGATAAAGGTTGTAATAGACCTGGGGTCTTAATTGTTTCGACTTTATTTTGTTGGCAAACCAAACATTCTGCCACAAACTTTTGAATATCTGATTTAAGGCCATCCCAAAAAAATTCCTTCTTAATCCTGTGGTATGTTTTTAAAAATCTTGAGTGCCCTCCTAAGGGAGAAGTGTGAAATTCCATAGGAATATTTTGTTTGAGTTGGGAATTCTTACATAGGTATAAGCGATATTTGTACCATAACGAATCATTTTTCCAGGTAAATGTATCAGATGTTCTGGGATCTTGTTGTAACTTTCGAATATGTGCCCACACTTCTTCATCATTCTTCCATTCCTCCCTTACTTTGTTTATCCAATCTGGTTGGATAATAGAAATGGCTCACAACAATGCTTCCACATGCTCATCCTTTCTTGAGAGTGCATCTGCCACAACATTTTGCTTCCCTTTTTTGTAGATGATTTCAAAGTCATAACCCAACATCTTTGTGACCCATTTTTGTTGCTCTTCAGATGATAATCTTTGTTCTAAAAAGTATTTAAGACTATCATGGTCCATTTTTACCTTGAAGTGTCTTCCCATTTGGTAGGGTCGCCATTTCTTAAGTGCATGTAGTATTTCCAACATTTCCTTCTCATAAATAGCTTTGTGTAAATACTTTCCTTTGATTAGATGACTTTTGAAAGCGATGGGTCTATCATCTTGATTTATAACAACACCAATTCCATTTCCTGAAGCATCACATTCCACAATAAAGGTTTTTGTGAAGTCCGGCGTAGCTAAGACCGGTGCTTAGCACATTTCCTCTTTCAGATGTTCGAAGGCCTTTGTTGCTTTTGGAGTCCATGAAAATGCATCTTTCTTCAATAATGTTGTTAGAGGTGCTGCTATTCTCCCATAATTCTTAACAAACTTGCAATAATACCCTGTCAACTCGAGAAATCCTCGTAGATTCTTTATGGATATGGGGATTTTACATTCCTTAATGGATTTAATTTTGCTAGGGTCTACCTTAACGCCTTCATGAGATGCAATATGACCCAGATATTCCACCTCTTGTACCCCAAACAAACATTTAGAGCTTTTTGCATATAATTGTTTCTCCTCCAATAGTTTGAGCACCCTGTCAACATGTTCAACATGATCCTTCCAAGACTTGCGATAGATTAGTATATCATCAAAAAATACTAACACAAATTTTCTAAGGAAGGGTTTGAAAATGGAATTCATTAAACCTTGAAATGTAGAAGGTGCATCAGTAAGGCCAAAAGGCATGACCAAAATTTCATAATGACCCTCATGATTTCTAAATGTTGTTTTTGGAATATCTTCTGTCTTCATTCTGATTTGATGATATCCTGAACGAAGATCCAACTTGGTGAAGTAAATTGATCCATGCAATTCATCCAATAATTCATCAATGACAAGAATGGGAAATTCATCTTTAATAGTGAGCTTCTTAAGCTCCCTATAATTTGGACACATGCACCATGATCCATCATTCTTGTGCACCAACACTATTGGAACAGAAAAAGAACTTTGACTAGGTTGAATTATACCAGCCTCTAGCATTTCTGCAACCATACGTTCAATTTCACTCTTTTGAGCATAGGGATATCTGTACAGCCTGATGTTTGGAGGAACACTTCCTGGAATCAAATGAATAGCATGATCACGATCATGAATAAGTGGGATACCTTTGGGAGTCTCAATTCCCTTGGAATGAATGTCCAAGACTTTTTGGAGATCTGGAGAACTAGATGATTTCGATGTGGGAACCACTACTGAATATAATTGTGCAATTACGCCTCATTGTTCCTTATTTGGAAGCTTTTTCATATCGTTAGAGTTGATTATATTTTTCAGTTTCCCTGAAATACCCCTTAATTCAACTTCCTTTCCTTCCACACAAAATTTCCTGAAAAGTTCTTGAAAATTAAAAGCTATTGGACCCAAGGATTATAGCCATTGGACTCCTAGTACAACATCAACACCACCCATTGGAATGGAAAGCATTGGTCTATTCAATAAATATTCTCCCATGGATAGCTTGATATTCTGGCACTTTCTAGATCAATTTATGGTTCCTCCACTTACAACCATGACTTGACACTCTGGTGCTGGATATAGGAAGCGATTCAATTCCTTGGCTATCTTACAATGAATAAAATTATGGGTACTTCCCGAATCAATCAACACTATTACTTTTTTCTTCTTGATATGTCCTTCTATATTGATAGTTTGAGGAGTGGTAATTCCAGCCAATGCATTACAAGATATGGTCGGATTCATTTTTTCTTTATATAGGGTTTCTTCCTGGAGTATATCCTCTTCTTTTGACATTTCTTGTTCCTTTTCTTCCTCCTCTTCACAATAGAGGAATTTGAGATATGAGTAAAAAGGAAAATCATAAGTGACTTAAATTACTAGTATTATAGGGACCTAATAGGGTATGTAGGCATTGGGCCACATGTAAGGGAGCACCAAACCTAGATTGATCAAACTGCCATCCCACCTGACTTCCAATTCCACTCGACTAAGTCACAGGTAGGGGACTAATTTAATGCATAGTTCATAACCATTTATTTCCAAATTATTTCTTTTGTACACATAACATTCTAATTAATTTGAATTTGAATGTATTATATTGCAGTACCAGATTATGGATGTTCACTTTGCACAACAGAACACACATAAGAGTTCTAGAAGTGATAATTTCTAGATTGGATCATAGATAGTTTGTATATTTTCAGGCCCATTTGATAGGGCACATTCATATGTGATGTATCGACTTTGTATATTTTCATGCACGGATAGTTTATGGATGCATGAAAATTATTTCAATTTATGGATGCTTATTATTTCAGTTTGTGGATGTCCATGTATAATGTAATTTGTATATATTTTCATATGGACATTTTATTATCGTGCCCAACTAACAAGATAACAATTTTGACAAGTTCTCAGGAAATAGACTAAGAAAATTAGTACAATCTCAAACTATGTTGCAAGTCACTTTAATACTTAAAATGAACTAAAATATATGTTTGTGGTTCAATTAAAGAACACAAATATGATTTAAATATGTTTTAAATTCATTTTTAAAAGATGTCTTCAACCACTAATGTTCAACAAATAAATTTTATTAAATTTTATTTCTTTTGAGGTCATCCATCGGATCTTAATCATAACATGATATAAGTCATATGTATTGGAATTTAATATACCAAAACCCAATTAATGATATGTTTTTAGATAATTTTATATAATTTTATGAACTTTCTTAAATTTAGTTGGCTATCCAAGTATTTAAATCAATTTCTTACCTTAAGACCTTCAATTAAGCACATCCAAGATGTAAAATTTTACAAAATAACAATTTTAGTTGCCATATTGGCTTGTAGAAAGTGTCTTTTAGTGCACAATAAATGTATGTTAAATTATAATGATTTTAAAAGATGTCAAGATGTAAACTACAAATAAATTTTATTTTATTTTATTTATTTTGAGTTTATCTAAAAGAACTTAATTGTCATGACATTATATATATATATATATATATATATATATATATATATATATATATATATATATATATATATATATATATATATATATATATATATATATATATATATATATATATATATATATATATATATATATATATATATATATATATATATATATATATATATATATATATATATATATATATATATATATATATATATATATTCTATTGGTTGAATTTTTTACAATCCAATATGAAACATGTGTGTAACTATTTCCAAAGTTTATATCAAACTCACACATGACATTTATTATTAACATAAAAATATTTGAACTTGGTTCATAACCTAAATAATTGAATTTCCATTTTAACTAAAATAATATTATATCAACTTGGTTGTTACATACTGAAATGGATTTTCTAGAAACCAAATAGTTCAATTTTCATTTTAATTAAAATAATATTATATCGACTTAGTTGTTACAAACTGAAATAGATTTTCTAGAAACCAAATGTATGACATGTATATAGACATATAAAATTTCTTGCATGCTCAACATGAATACTATACATGACATTTTAAAAACTTAAGATCAAATATTTTAGTTAAATCTAAATCTAAATCCCTATTGATTCTAACTTTTCATTAAATTTTCTATCTATGTGGCTCACATAAGGATCTTATCCCTAAAACTAAAACCTCCTTGAAATTTGTTGTACTTTTGAAACTTAAGCACATCAAGGAGACAAAAGAGTATATAACATATATATACACCATTATGAATCCATCCTAGATGAGCGGCAAACATTTCTCTATTGAAAATTACAAAATTAAAAGAGTATTCAAGTGTCACATTTATAAATTACAAAATTCATACATTTGAGATCTCTTATTCTAGATTAGAGTACACTTGAATGTTACAGACTCGGCTTTAGGGCTAGTCATTTGCATCATCTACTCATCTAGCCAATGGCTAATAGGAATGCAAGTCTCCATAATATGTTCATGGTATGATTTTGTCATCTTCAATCTCCCTAGTTCAAACTTCTTTATTTTGATTTCTATGAGATGACTAGATGACTATGAATAGATCACAATATTGACAAGATACATATTCAAGCATAAATCTCTATAAATGAAGTGATATATTTTTTTAACCTTTTTGAAAAGTAATGGCCCATCACAACCATGTCACCAATTTGGTATGTGAATTTTCCATCTTCATATGGCCTCACCAACCTACTTTTCACATGTGTGCATTGCATCAAATAGTAGTTCACATTCTCTTAATTTCCTATGAGGGAAATGATAATAAAACAATCATCTACAACCAAAATACAAAATATATCTTACTTAAACATGTTAAATATTTCAATTTATATATGAAACTGTTAATGATAGATGGGCCACATATATTCTCTTACAAGATCAGAGACTCGATCATGATTAAGTGAAACAATTAGCTTAATGTGGCACACAGTGTTCCCTTAGTGATAGTTGATCAGCTTGATAGGGATCATGTTCCTCTAGTGGTTGATTTGGTCCATAGGGCACATCTTGATCATCATTTGGTTGATCATATTCGTTGGAAACATCTTCTCCCTCATGTGGTTTCTCAATTTCCATCACTTCATAGTGCAATAAAAAATATACTTATAAGCCAAGTGAATCATCATCATAAGAAAAGTGAATAATAGATCTAGATACACATGATTATTTAAGAAATCAACATAGGTGGAAGGTCTTGATATGATTTGACAGTAGGCAGATAGGTAGAAGAAATTGACATGTACCAAGGGTTCTAACTTGATACATGAAAAGAAAAGGGTTTCTAGCTCAGTGAAACATGGGTTGAAGAAGAGCACACCAGTGAAAGTATCAGTCCTTTTCTAACAAAAAAGGTGATTCATAATATGATTAAAAGTAAAAAAAATCTTCTTCCATCAATAAAAATCAATTTGGAAACCCTATGATTCTAGTTACAAACCCTCGGCAAAAGTTAGATGAAAAACAAGTTAATACTTGGCAGCTAGGTAGCATAAGTTGACATGGACCAAGGGTTCTAACTTGAAACATGAAAATAAAAGGGTTCGAGCTTAAGGAAATATGGTTCGAAGAAGAGTGTGTTAGTAAAAGTATCAATCCCGGTGTCAACAAAAAGGGTCATTCATAATATGATGAAAGGTAAAAGAATTCAACATGTATGAAAGGTAAAATAATTTTCATGATGATGTGAATTCTATGTAGGAACCACATGAGGATGATGTAATCCCTATGAAACATGTAACTAATGACAGGTGTTTTATTGTGAGAAAGAAATCAGTTGGAAAGAAAGGAAAGAAATAAAAAAACACTTGATACTGTTGCATTTGTAAGCACATTTGAACACATATATTTTCCTTAGGAAAACCAAATGAATCATATACATAAGACAAAGTAAGAAATAAGTCGTTAATTTTCCCTTTAATTCTAATGTGTGAAACAATCAATAAAAAAGGTTTATCTGATGTTTTTCATATGGGAAAAATTCCTAAAAAGGCATAATTTCCTTCCTCTTAAGTAGTAACTGGGCCTTGTGAATATTTATAATAGGGTACTCGGGCCACGTCAAAAATGTCACTGGTGATGCTTCTAGAAACCAAAAAACCAACCAAGGTATGGAGAGGGTTATAGTGGCCAAATGTACTAGGGCTATGTCCCAAAGGAGCTGGCGGTGCTTTCAAATCTTGACCAAGATCACCTCAAGTCTAAGTGCTCCTGCACCTCATCTTATAGGGAAAGATGCCCTAAGATTTGACCACTAAGTTATTTGCGTCCAATGGGAATGGATGAATCTTAGTCTCGAGTTGTCAATTTTGGACCCAAAACACTTACCACGTGTCAGGAGGGAACATGAAGATCTGTGATAATCCACCACTTAGGCCTTACCCCCTTGACATGTTTCTTTCCATGTACCAAATTTGTCACTAGATGAGGCAAGATTTTGATCTCTCTAAAATACAACTTTCTATGCTTCAATATGAAAAACAACCATGATGACGTATGTGTTATCTATCGCCATTATCATACCCTAAACTATAAATTATCTTGTGGCCCCTATGAGGAATTTAGTGTGTTCATGTTCAGGTTGTTTTTAGAAAGGATTTTCTTCATTTAGTGTGTGCAACAAAATATAAGCTCAAATAAATTAGGTATAAAGATTCTAGAAAGAGGATACCATTTATATAAAGTTCAATTGAGCATAGTGTGTGGGCTGAATGTGTGTGCAAGTGAAATGGTGAGCATAAAAGGTGTGAATTGATGTGGATATGAGGTTATCCTTTACAATTCCCTTAATTAAATTATGTGATATTTGTTCCTTCCGAGAAAAGAAATTATGTGTGGATGATGGGCCACTTACTTCTTTCCTAACTATACCATGTGAGCATATGTTTGTGTGCAAAGTTTCAAAGTAAAATATAAGAAATTACTCTACTTGTAATGGTTAGTAAAGAAAATTGGTTAGTAGTAATGGTGTGTGCGGGGTGAATCTAATGCACATACAAAGTGTTTGGATTGAAAGTATGTGGATATGTGGTCCATGACCCTTTAATACAATTCCCCTAATTACACTATGTGATGTTTGTTCCTTTGAAGAAAAGAAATGATGTCGTGATGATGGACCACTTACTTCATTCCTAATTATACTAAATGAGCATATGTTTGTGTGAAAAATTTCAAAGTAAAATATAACATTCAATTACTCTACTTGTAATGGTTAGTAAAAAAAAATTGTTAGTTGTGATGGTGTGTGCAAGGTGAATCTAGTGCACATACAAAGTGTTTGAATTGCAAGTAAGTGGATATGTGGTTCATGATATTTTACTACAATTCCCCTAACTACACTATGTGATATTTGTTCCTTGCAAGAAAAGAAGATATGTGTGGATAATGGCCCAATTACTTTTCCAATTTATGTTATATGTGAGCATAATATGAAAAATTAGTGCTTGGGGAAACATTATATTTCTATTGATAACTAAATTGAATTACATAACTCGATTTAGTTAAATAACTAAAATTTATTGCTTATGCATAAATAATGATTTAACATCAAGTGATGCCACAATTGAGAACACCTAATAGAGAAATCCCCATGTAAAAGGATAAGAAATTTGCAAACTAGTTGAAGGTATGCAATTTGTAAAATATTTTCACACGTAAAATTTTATATTTTATGTGTTAAATATGATCCTATGTTAACAATGAAAACTTAATTCATTTATATATAAATTTTAATGATAAAAAAAAATTAATATTTTATGTTAAATCATGAAGTTATGTTGGCAAAACAAATTTAATTAATTATGTATAAATTTTAATGATATATTATAACTTAAGTGTTCAAAAATTGTCATTTGAAATATGTATTATATAGTTATAGTGCGTGGTTAAATATATTTCTATAAACGGTTAGTTTTATGTTAAATCATGAAGTTATGTTGACAAAAAAATCATTATATATATATATATATATATATATATATATATATATATATATATATATATATATATATATTTAATGATATATATAAAAAATATTGATATATATTTTGAATTTGAGAGAATGGAATGTTCTTGAAAAATAAATCTAGTGATAACCAAATTGAAGGGCCAACTTTATTTCTCGAGAGAAAACAAAATATATATCTATAAATTTATACAAATTTAGTCAACTATAAGATAATTTGTGACAAAAAACCATACAACAAAGAAGTACACATTGCAGGATACAATAGAGAACCTATTCAACTAGTTTTTAAGTGTGTTAATATTTGAAATCTTACTATACAAAATCAAATTAGTTAGAAACATTTTTTTTCATTAGAATCCTCATATCATTTAGCGTTTTAAAACATATAACTTAAATTACCATAAAACAATAGTAGGAAGAACTTTCTTAAAAGAAGAACTTATCATAACTACAAAGAATTTCACAATTCGAAATAAAAACTGGAGGAAACGTGGGTTGAGAAGTATGAGAAGGCCAATGAAGTTGTTGATAAGGAAATAAAAATAATTCAAGAGATGGAGGTTTTAGTAAATTTAGAGAACAAGAAATATGCTTCAAGGTCTTGTTAACAGTGAATGTAGATTGCTATCATTATTGTAATAAGTTCAAGTTCAAGGTAGGGATCATAATTTAGGATTCAAGGAACCATTAAATGTTATATATGATCATGAATGTTAAGAAAATTTAATGTTTTTATATATGTTTAACAAAGAATGTCTTCTAAACATGCACATTGTAAGGAGGGATATTCTTGATCCTTCTAGATACTGACACATTTTCTCTATTTTAACTCCTACTAGGATATCAAGCATTAATCAAACTAATGATTATAGGTTTTGGAGCACCTATGTGACAAATATTTTTGCTAATCCCTCTTGTAAATAAATTGTTTTGGATTATAATTCATGTAATTAATATATGGAATTGATGTTACAATGGTTTTCTTTGGTTAAATCACATCCTCAGTTTTTGTGGGTTATCCTAAACCATTTCAATTCTAAGGTGGTTCATAATTTGCATGAATTCCAGTGGTTTTAGAAAATTATAATAAACCATGGTTTCAAGTAGTTTTCAATAATTTGCATGGATTCAAGTGTTTTTCAATAATTTGCATGGTTTTAAGATGTTTTCTTTAGTTGTTGTTACATCTCAATTTTTAACTACATGGTATTACTTTCAATGCTTATTTTGTCTTAGTTTTATTGTTTCATTCTCCATTTGTTTTTGGTTTTCAATCATATTTCATAATGCATACAATATGGAGCGAGTAATATGAAAAGTGAGACAATTTGAATTGCGTGTGTTTGCATTAATTACTTGAATTGCATGATCTCCTTGTTCACTAAATGTCTCGTGTCTCTTTCTCACCCTTTATCTAGATTTTTCTCACATTTCCTCTATGGATGGAAATTTCTTTCCTTTTATACATCCAAGTCTCCAATTTCCCATGTTTTCTATGAATCCTTGTGTAATTTTCACGTCTTGATATTTCTCAACGAATAAAAGTTTGTTGTTTTTTTTTACATTCGAATTTAGACTATTTTCTTTTTTCCGGGTTGAAAGCAGAGGCTCAATTGAGCTAAAGGCTTGATCGATCCCTTAAGTCATAGAAATTTACATACATAACATTAATAAAATTTGGTAGGATATTTGGTGATGCGTAGTATTTTAATGGCTCGATCGAGCGAGCCACTGGTTAACAACCTATTCAACTCGATTGAGGGTTTATTTAATACTTGATCGAGAAATTTAAATTTTGAATATAAGTTCTTGATCAAGCATTTTAAGCACTTGATCGAGCTCCCAAGGTTCTAAAAATCATATTTTGAGCATCCCTTTGGAAAATTTCGTGGCAACCCCATTTTCTACCCTAGTAGATTTAGGGCAAATTTGTCCTTAAGTGGCAGAGTTGATCATGCTAGATTCGTGAAGGAATCCTCAATCCAATGGCATATGAGTTTGACACTTTCGAATTCATATGATATTTTTTGTACCCTAGTAGATTTAGGGCAAATTTGTCCTTAAGTGGTAGAGTTGATGATGCTAGATTCGTGAAGGAATCCTCAATCCAATGGCATATGAGTTTGACACTTTCGAATTCATATGATATCTTTCATCTAATTTCTTTAAGTACGCTTGAAATTCTTTTGGACATAAATAAAAAATCAATAACATATAATAAACACAACGAAAAAATTTCAAAAAATACCACTATCTTTGTTTATGAGTCCTATTCAAAAGGGTACTCATGGTTTTTAAGTTTATTTAAAGAGTAGAAAAAATTAATAGGCGAAAACATGTGTTTCCAAAATGCAATTGAATTATTACTTCACCAACTTAGAAAAATAATAAAAAAATATACTTTTTCATAAAAAAAAATTAATATAAAAAACTTAGTTCTCTCTATGTATATCATGCCATATATATATATATATATATATATATTAAAAAATACACATTTTAGACTAAGTTATACTATGTGAACACACACATACCTCTTAAGATGTGTGAAAATTTGCAAAGGACAAGTATTGCTATTAATGGAAAATTGAAAGATTATAAGACACTAAAACGTTTTGGAAAAAATATCATTGTAACAACGACATAATTCTCCACATATTTTCTTTTTACTTCCAATCAAAATTCACAATGCTTATATGGATTTTGAGGGCTTCAATTCGATAAAAAAGAAAAACTTCAAATTTCATTGCCACAATTGGCCCAGAAATATAACCTATCTTCATGAATTCAGCCGATATTCAAGAATACAATTATTATTATGATTGTCTTCTTTAAATTTTTGTCTACATTATTCCCAAATATATAATGTTTGCAAACACTTAAATTCAAGTATTTTAAATTTGGATGTAACTTCTAATCATTCAGTACATAAAGTCCCTTCTCACTAATATGACCCAATTATTGATGCCATAAATGAGTGGGTTAGTATATATCCTCAGATAACACTATTTCTTCACTAGCCTGAGTACTTATTGCAAGCTTGTAAAGGTTCTATATCTGTGTATCCTTCGTGACTGCTAAAGCACCCTTGAAAACTTTCAACATCCCACCATGAATTATGAACTTATAACCACTAGAATCCAATATTCCTAAAGAAACTAGGTTTTTCTTCAACTCAAGTACATGTTGTACATTTGTTAATGTTCTCACAATACTAGAAAACCTTTTAATTTTGGCACTCCCAACACCAACAATTTTACAAGAAACATTATTATCCATAAGTACAAATCCACCATCATGAACTTAATAAGTTCAAAACCAATCCTTATGTAAACATATATGATGAGATGCACTATAATCTAATAGCCAATATTCATAATATTTATGAACATCACAGATTAAAAACACTTCATCGATCATACATAAACCTAATTCAATGAGATTTTCCTCCCTTTCTTAATTCTCCTTAGATTCTTATCTTTTGTAGTAATCTTTCTTAAGATGGCCCGATTTGTTGTAAAACCAACATCTTCGTTTTCCCATTTTTCCTTTTGAATTTTACCCAGAAGAATATTTTTATGTCTCCTCTTTATCTGGAGCAACCTATAGCCACCATTTCTTATGGAATTGAGGTTTCAACAATTTATTTCCTTCTCACTTGTTCATATAACAAATCTCAAACAACAACATAAAACTCAAGTGTTTTTGTTGTGCTCAAGTTGATTGAGGTTACAAAATGGTCACAGGATTTAGGAAGTGAACAATAAATGTAACTTCCTTATCTTCATCATCAAGTTTGACATTTATGATGTTTGACTAAAAAATAAGAGTATTAAACAATTTGAATGATTTGAAGTTTTTGTACCTTCTTTTGTATTCAAGTTGTATAATTTCTTCTTCAAGTAGATTATGTTCGTCAAGGACTTTCTCATGTATAGACATTCCAACTTGGTCCTCAAGTCGATTTTCCTAACTTCTTTAATGATGTTAAACAAAACATCATAAACGAGACAGAACTGAATTGTACTGAGGTCTTTCAAATCCAATTCCTCCCATTCATCATTGGTCATTGTTATAGGCTTGTTACTCCTACAACCTAACTCTTTATGCAACCCATATTGTACTAGTAAATCACGAGTTTTTTAAATCCACAATTCAAAATTTTTTTCCCCATTATATTTTTCAGCTTCAAATTTTCTTTGGAAAGGATTATTTACAAAGAAAATTATTTCAAGAAAAATTTAAATGTCTTCAACCCCTTGTTTTATTCACAAAAATATATGTATAGATAATTTCGTTCTTCAAAAAACATTTGTTCTTCAAATAGTTCTCAAACCCTATCAAAATTTTGTTACCTGTTTCATAAATCCTACTCCTTTTTCTATTTAAAAAATATTTATTTGTTTCATAAAACCCCTTCTTTCGAAACAAACCCCACCAAAAGCTTTGTTTATACTTTCAATATAAAATTTGTTCTTATTTGAATAACCTTTTTTTAGAATTGAACCCCCAACAGAAAATTTTGTAACAATATGTACAAAAGGAATTTGTTTGAGGCTTTTACTAGGATTTCTAATACAAAAAATCCTTTGATGAAGTTCTAAATAGATCATTAGGGTTTATACATGCACTATAAAAAAAAATTCCTCGAAGTTATTAAAAATACCTCACTTAGTAGAACTTAATATATTTGATTGTGTAGCCTCCTTCATGCAGCGAATCCTCAAAGTTTTTTCTTCTTTTACAAAACATTCCTTCACACATAGATTCATTGATATCTTCTACAACAAGAAAGTAGGGAGTTCTTTCTTTTGGGTTACGACTCAATTTCCTTGAAAAACGCAAGACTGACTCATGGGAGTTTATTTTTTTTTTGTAAAAAGGTGGCATAGACTTCGCTCTTTTTTCTATAAAATTTTGGCCCAATTCCTCTATACAAAAAAAATGTGGCCTCTACCAAAATTTTTGTATAGACTTGAAATAATGGCTATTTACTCTACCCAACTCCTCTCCTCTCTCTTCGTGTTGGACAAAAATAAATTCCCTACTAAATGCAAAATAAAACACCTTTGTCTCTTCATCTTATTATTCACCAATGACCTTCCCTATGCATGGAAGTTCCTCTACATGGATTATTTACAACAATCTCGGGCTTCCAGCAAAACATGATTTCCTACCACGACCCTTGTTGTTGAACTTCGTTCCTTTAGACATGGATAAAATAACGGCTACATAGAATGCGACCTGATCTCGTTGGCTCCATAAGCTTCAGACTTTAATACAACTTACAAGTGTATTCATAAGGAAAATAACACACCAAATTATTCACAATAGTGCATATGATTTACATCGTAAAACCCCGACAACTCCCCAAGTAAACATATTTGAGAAAGGAAATAAAGTTGTATTCTTTAAGAGAATTATTACATTCAAGCTTATTATACAACCTTCTTATCTCTCAGAACACATATGAAGTAGGATTCATTACGATAGTTTTAGTAACTATATTTTGAATAGCCACAACAACATTTACTTGACTAAACTTAAATTTACATTTACATATTATTTTCATTTTTAACAAATATTCCATGAATTATGTATCTACAATTATGTATCATCAAATATAGAAATATAAAAGCAATATCAATTTCTAATCATATTTATAAAACTAAAAATTAATAAAAAACCGATACAAATTACCATACAAAAACAAGATACAAACTAGCATAAAAATTTCCATATTAATTTGAATGTTTAAATGTTTAATTGAAACTATTGAACCATAGTGTCTAGAGCTTATTTTCATATTTAAGAATAAAATGTTGACATGTAAGGATTTTATGGTGAAGGGAGATGTTTGAAATGATTTCACGACAATATGATTTATTCAGTATCATGTTTATATCAAAATTATATATATAATATTCAAATAGTCTAAAATGGAGATCGTTTTGTTGGAATATGTAATTCCTACTTGTTTCAGTTGTGATTATTTGTATATAGAGGAGTTTGTTCCTATTTTGAATCCTAGATTTGTGTGTGGTTGAGATATTCTCTCAACCAAAAGATTGTGTTTCCAAGATAGTTTTCCTATCTTGAGACAACACTTCCTATATATGTAATATCATACATATTTGATTAATTAATGGAGAGATAATTTGCACTATCAAATTTTATCATGGTATCAGAGCCCTAATGACTTGGCAGCTCCTGAGGTTGGGTTGAGGAAATAGAAGTGTATATTTGTATTGCTTTTTATTTTTTGTTTGTCCATCTATATATGCAAGTTGCGGTGGTAGTGTGGCTGTTGGGATCTGAAAGCAAGTGGAGGCCACTTGGAATCTATTTGGAAGCGCCATAAGATCAAGTGGAAACGCTCTTGGAAGAGTTATTGAAGCTGCCAGTTCTGATTGCTTCAAAGCTAACCACAGACAAGGAGGCTGACTTTTGTTGGAGACTCTGAGAGATTTTCCAGAACCCATTAAAGAGCTAGTACAGTCCAGTTCCACTAACACATGGATTGTATCAGATCTAACTCATGGTGAAGGCACTCTTCTTCAATTCTTGACGCATCGTGGTGATCATGCATCGTGGTTCCCTTCTGGACGTGCTGCCTTCACATAGGTGGTTGAGGCCGAATTGCTATGTTGTAGAGTGAGTGCTCCCCGATGAAATCGTTGAATCTATAGTGGCAGCACTCGTAGCTACAGATCGACCCTAGAATCGACAGATCCGTTGAGCTGTGGTATTGCAGAACTGGTGTGGATGTTGGTTGTTGCCTCCTTCATGTCTGGTGGCCTACCTGCTAGGCTGTGTGACTTGTGGAGGGAAGAACCGGATCATGGCGAGTCCGATGTGAAAGTACAGTTGATTTCTACCAGTGATTTGGTTGTGTTGTTGTTGTGAAAAAGAAGTAGTTGTTAGGTGTAAAAGGTTCATGGAAAGAGGACCTGTGTAGACGAAATCCATTAATCATGCAAAGGCCACTAGGAGGCACTGCTTGAGGAGGCGCGGGACTAATTGGCGAGACCCTGCTGCAAAATACATTGGGGCAAGGAAGGTTGGTGATGCAAAAGTCATTGTGTATCAGGCATCGTGGTGGAATGGAACCCATGACGTCGATTCCAAGGCCTGCGACGGAAAATTGAAGGGGACAGAGCGAGACATGGAGCAGGAGCGAGGCTCACCGAAGGCAAGTCTGGATAGAGAAAGAAGCCTGGATCTGAATTTACTGGCGGGTTAAAACTTAATACCCCTGTTTTTCCAATATGTTTTTGGAAATTTCTACTTTTCAGTTTTCTGCATCATAATATGTCAGTCTTCTCACAGTCAAATAAATAAAGAAAACGCTGAGAATTTTGATTATGGCGTGGCTTGATTCCTTTCAATTTTATATTTTTTGGGGTTCCTGGGTTTGAAATCAGTGAAGAATGAGTGGGGAACCGAATTCGATAAGTTTTTTTCTCGACTGTCTCACACCAGTTTCACTACTCTATGAAAGAAAAACCCATATCATAATACATAAAAAAATTATTTTGTCGAGTCCTTTTTTGAGTTGGGTACTTTCCAGGCTAGTGGCTATAAGGAGCTTTAGCAGCAGAGAGAAGAAATATTGAAGTAAAAGTCCCGACTAAAATCAGATTATGAGTTTCCCTAATCGCCCCAACAAAGTGTTTTGAGCTTTAGGAAGCCATGGAAATAATGGAAGAAATGATAGAAATTTCCCGCTTGAATGACAACATCGGCCTGAACATTCTGTGGCTTCATGGAAACCATCAATTTGAAATATGGGCTGGTCATCTTGGTGATGGACGTGCCATAACACTTTGATCACAGTTGGGTTTGAGTTTCTTAGGTAATATTCTATCACGGTAAAATGTGGTATTTATAAATGTTTTGGAATTAAGAGAATTGGGCCTAGCTAACTCAATGTAATGTTTTTTTTTTTTCTTTTTGTTAGAGTTAACTATTCTAATGAATCACGTAGGTGAATCTAGGACAATTAAACCAGAAAAAGAAAGAAGAGACCAAAGACCCTTGGTGGCCAAGGTTGAAGTGCAACAAATATTGATTTTGTGCAGCAAAGGCACTGAAAATTATGTGATGATGGACAGTTAAGTTAAAGTTTGTGTGTGAGTTTGTGGAATAAACTCACTTAGTAGCACGATATATTATGAGTCACACATATTAATTGTAAGTAAGTCTATGATGTTTTGAAGTGGTTTTTGTAATGTATGTACCTGGTAACTCCAAAAGTTGGAGTTGTGTTGTAAGCCTTGTAAGGCAAGTGTACCCCCATATAGTTCGTGGTAATATAAAAACTACTTTGTATTTGCAGTGTTGGTTTCTGGTAAGCCAGAAACCACATGTAAGAGTGAAGTGGGACAAAGATTCCTATTAGCATGGTTTAGGGTTAGCTCAGAAAACCCTCGGCATGGTTGAGTTGGGTCTTTGTTTAGCCCTAGTGGCTACAGAGCCTTAGTGGCTATAGATCCTTCGTGGCTATAGAGCCTTCGTGGCTACAATGCCCCAGTGACAACATAAGAGCCTCAATGCTCACAATTTTAGAGTCTAGGTGGTCGGGAGTGAAATACCTTACTCACAGGAGAAATTTATTTTCTCAGAGGTCTCAGTGTATCTCCAGCTAAGCACAAGGCATGGTTGAGGGTGATTCGATAAAACCCAGAGCATAGTTATGAGTAATCTGATGAAAACCATGATGATATTGAAGGGGGATTTGTAGGTACATGTACATGTATGCAATTATCATGGTTGACAGAACCAATTATGCGAAGGACATCTTACAATATTGGCGGTTGCAGCAGTTAGCACCCATGCATTCTGGTGGACCGTTGTTCCTTTCTATGGACATCAACATATTCTTCTGTTATGTTTGACCACAACTAGACTTTGCAAATTGATATCGAGACAAGTGCTCATTAAGTTGGTGTGTTGGAATATGTAATTCCTAATTGTCTCAGTTGTGATTATTTCTATATAGAGGAGTCTGTTCCTATTTTGTTTCGTAGATTTGTGTGTGCTTGAAATATTCTCTCAACCAAAATATTGTGTGTCCAAGACAATTTTCGTATCTTGAGACAACACTTCCTTTATATATGTAATATCATATTTGATTAATGAATGGTAAGATAGTTTTCACTCTCAAATTTTATGAAGTTTGCCATTTCTCAATATCATTTTGGAACATGAAATATGAAAAAAATATTGTTATTATAAATTATTTTAAAATTCCATAATACATAAATATACAGTACCTAAAATATTTTACTTTAAAATTGTATTAAGATAATTTATAAGTTTCTTTACATAAAATAAACTTGTATCAAAATATAAAACCCATTGATCCAAGTAAAAGGAGATTTAAGAAATAGTCTAACTAAATGAAGTGGTTTATGTCTTGAGGATGGACTACCCATTATTTTTGAGTATGGGTGTTTAAGAAGTAAGATCCAACAATAATTTATATGAGCATAACTTAGAATATATTAAGAGTACAAGTTAGAATTTAAAGAAGAAGAAAATACACATTGTATATGTAATCTATTTTATATAAAGAAATACATATAAAGATATGACAAAATTAGAAACATTTGAAAATTATAAAAAAATAAAAGGGAAATAGGTTTTGTGGGAGGGTTATTCTTAGTCTTAAAGGAGAATTTGAAATGCGTTTTGCATGGAGTTTGAGAATGAATTCATATAATCAAGCTAAGCATATGATTTATCTCAAAGTCTTTCTTTGGTTGAGACAAGTAATATTAAAAGGATTATCATTGTTGGGCACTCTAAACTTACTATTGGTCATCTTTGAAATTGATACAATCCTAAGGACCCATTTCTCAATTCAATCTTTAGTCAAATAAGACATATTCTCTCTTAATTTTCTAGTTTTCAATGCTTTCATGTCTCAAGCAACGATAACAACAAGGTTAATATAATGTCAAACCTAACGTTAAGGGTAATATAGGAATCATTTTAAATTAACGATCAAATTTCATTCTCTCATATTTTGTGACTCCTCCTTTGTCCCCCAAATGTTGAATTAGGGTTTGGCCCTTCCCAACCACTTGATGTAAAAGTGAATATATTGATTATCTTGAAAGGGATTTACAGGAATTTAGTGGGGGTTTCAAAGTCATGGACTTCCCCCCCTCCATGTGCCTCCCATGCAAGAACATCATGTTTTGGTGGAATTAGGAATGCAAGCATATGAGTGCATGGAGGTGTGCATTATTGTTCTTTGTGGGATGGACAATGGTATTAAAGTTGCATTCAATCTATGAATAGGAGTGATCATGTCTCCTCAGTGAGTGATGGATTTTCAATCCTCCACCATCCTTTTGGAATGAATTAGACTTGCCTTAGTTAAACAGCATAAAATTATGGATCTAGGAAATGAAGTATGGATGCTAATTCAAGATGTTGGAAAACAAAGTTCTACAATTCAAGACTTCTTTCAGTGGAAAAGATCCATGTGTGACATTTCAAATCAATTTTTTAGTGAATTTCCTCACCATATTTAATGGCATCCATATGTCATTACAGATTTGGTTTTGTTTTAAATATGGATACAAGACCACAATGGGAGTGAACTTTGAATAGTGGATTCAAGAGGGTGTTTTGGAGTCTATCATCAGCTTTCGACATCCTCTATTCATAGGGGATTACTTAATTGGGCTCTCTATTTCATTTTGTTGGATGCCACAATTCTCTTGGGGGCTTGGCTTGCATGTTGGGGTGGAGGTGACTCCCTGTTAGGTGTTTCCTTAAGATTTCCTTCTATCTTGGCCTTCTAAGGCTTCCCTTTCTAATATGGTGTGGACTAGGTTATCAATGGTTTTGGAAGTTACTTTCCTAATTACATAGGTGGTGTGTTGGAGCTTGGGTTTATTCAATCTCTTTTCTTCTGGTTTCTTTTCTCCACAAAGCAAACATAGTGGATCATCCCTTGTCTTATAGGGTTTCCTCCTTGGGGTTGGGAGATCAATAAATTTGGTAGTAAAAAGGTGCATAGTAGTGTTGGAGTGGTGGGTTCTAGTGTTTGCTTTGCTTGGTGGACATTTGGGTCTCTTATGTGAGTTGTTCTCAAATGGGCTTTGGGTCATTAGTCGCATGGAAAAATTAGATTGACTAGAGGCCCTTGCTCAATTACAACATGACATATTGTAACTTTAGTTGCAACACAACCAAACTATGTCCTCCCTGAGTTTCGTTATGGAATAATTGGTAGAACACAAGGTCAAAATGCAAGGTATTGAGGATGAGTTGTCAACTCTTCATAAACGATTATTGGACTTCAACTTTATACAATATATAACAATCAAGGTTCCTCTCCATATCACTCCTCTTCTCTAACTATGTGGTGTCTTCCAAATTTGAATGTTGTTCCCTTTGATAAGTCTTATTGGGGAATTGTTTCTACCCCCCTCTTTCTATCTAGTTAGAATGTAGTTTAAATGTATTAAGATATTAGGGGGTGTTTTTGGAGACTCTATACTTGTAAGTTTACTAATTTTGTATAGGATATAACTAGAGAATTTTGGTTGTTGATGCCTGGAAGGGTTAACTTTACGAGTAGTTTTAGGAGCCAAAAAATCCACTTTGGTAATTTTGATGTATGGCCATGTCTCCAAACATGGATTTCCTTATTAATATAAATACTCTCTGTCACTCTTTATCTTGGCATGATATGGGGTATCATGGATTTATAAGTATTGAGGATTCTAAAATAGGGTGTCTAATAAAACTAAGTCATTTTTAATTGAAAAATGCATTAAGAGAGTTTCAACAAAAAATATTTGGTAGGTATCATCAATATTTAGCAAACTTAAAAATATCTTTTAATATCCCATAAACTCATCAGTGAAATTAGGGATATTGGTTAATATTTCATGAATAAATATGTTATGTCATAAATTAGATAATGATTACAGATAAATAAAATTAAGAAAAACAATAATATATTTATAAAATAACAATTTATTAAAAATAAAATTAATTTTAATATATATAAAATTATTAAATATTATAATTTGAATAATTTTTTATTAATTAAGAGAAAATTTCATGCTTAAATTAAGAAGGAAAATAATAATAATAATAATAATTTAAGAGCTAAACACGCTAATAAAAGCGCATCCTCTTATAAATCACTAAAAAAAAGAGTTTTCAATTATATACAAGATTACATATTTCATTTGTTTTAAATTCTTCAAAATTATGTATATATATGAACTACTTATCTTAGGAAACGGAAGCATATTTCATTTCTCTTAATATTGCATTTATCCATATAATATTGAAATTACTTTAATTATATATATATATATATATATATATATATATAAACTATTTATATTAGAAACGTAAACCTGATTTCATTTCTCTTAATATTGCATTTATTCATATAATATTGAAATTACATTATATTTATTTGTGTAGTTTAAATTATGTGTTTTCAATTTTTTTTTAAACATTTTAATTTTCTCATTATTCAACATTTTAATTTATAAGATTTGATAAAAAATAAAACATAAATTTATAAGATTTGATAATGAATAAAAAATAAGAGAGTTTAATTGTAATTGCATCTTTAATTTATAGGAGTTTTTCATCGTGCTCATAGAAATGTAAGTTAAATAGTTAAATAAAAAATAAATAATGTTATTTTTATTATTAATTATATTTTTATTAATAAGATCATAAATTATTCAAATAAACTTAAATAATTATTATTTATATTTTTAATAATAATTTTGATATTGGGAAATTCATTGTTTAAATTTAGTTAAATAATAATATTTTCTTATTTCTATATAAATAATGATATTTTCTTAATTTTATAGTTGAGCTTTTTAGAAGTGATTTTATAGAGTAGATTTGTTTGGTATAAGGATATTTTGAGTATAAATATTGGATATAGTGTATCTAAAGAAATCTGTGTTGGTACAAATATTTCTGGGATGTAGTGGTCATCAATATCTTGGTACCTAAATCATAGGGAAAAAAATTGACTTAATACTTACAGTGAACTTTTTTTCCTAAAATGTTATCTATATATAAATATACACACACGAATTTCTAAAATGGAGAAAGTTGGAAGTTTGTTTATGGGTGTTAGAAATTTCCCTAAAATTTACACGAAAACATTATGATAAAAAAATATAAAAAAATAATGATATAATTTACAATTCTTATATTTTTTGAACTTTTAAATTAACTTTTAATATTGATATTAATAATATCAATTCATGAATTGAGGCTTCTATGATCCATATCAAATTTATGGGAAAAAAAAATCACATGATCCTACATTTTTTCTCATAAATATCAATTCAATAATTAAAGTTAATTTATAACAACATTCTAAATTCAATGAAATACATAATGATATTTTAATAATAATTCAAAAACATAAATATTATCCATTTTGCTGTTAGATGTTTTTTTGGCGGTCAAAACATTTATGCTTTCAAAATAAATATTTGAAGAATCTGAAGTTAAAATGGAATTAGTTGATTACCACAAGTAAAACTACAAGAGCGCTAAAAGTGGCAACCATGGAGATTATTTTATGAAGCATGCAATGACGACGGAACAAGAAAGTGAAAGCTACATAACGTTTCGTTTAAAATACAATGTGGCCGATGTCGGTCAACAGGGTTGCTAGTGCAGTCATCTATATTTTCAACCATCATTTTCACTCTGCAAAATCATACCTTTATCCATTCCCCACGGCATTAGATTCAATCTATTCTATTAGGCCCTTTAAAAGAAGTCAGAACCCGATCGAATGCTTCGAATTCGATACCGTTTGGTGTAAAATTCTCATTGATTTTGTGCGATAGAGGGTTCACAGAACGATAGCAGCAATGGGCCGCCCCCATTCATAACTAAGACGTATGATATGGTGGACGACTCGACCTTGAATGCTATGGTATGGTTCTTAGTGCCAATCCAGGGCCTGGAAGTGCAATTGTAATCGGCATGATCAGATTTAAAAGAAATTCCAATCCCCATATCTCATTCAAATGGGAATGAGAAACAACAACACTAAATTATTTATATTATACAGATTAGTCTGGCTGGAATTGGAATGTCGATAGCAGCATTGAATTTATTAAAATTATTTATATCTATACAGTTGATGTTCATGTCCATGTTTGGATGTTTTCAGTTCGGTGTGCCACAATTTAAGAAAAATTTCGTACAGTTATCACCACATTGAAAAGCGTGTTCACATCAAAACGCAAGGGATGTATGACTGTATTTAACGTGTTTTATTTTCTCTAGAACAGTAAATTCGATTTTGGGACCTGAAAACACCGCTCCCACTTTCCCCGATCAGAGTCCCCAACGTGTCAGAAACTTGCCCCCGATTATGTTGTCGTTCACCATGAAAAAAGATCGTTTCGGTCTCGTTCCAAAGATCTAGGGAACGCAGGAACTGCTAGACTGGGCTCCCCACATGTCAGGAGTCCTTCCCCTCTAAGTTATATATATATATATGAGAATATATATATATATATATATATATAAAACAAAAAAATGTATTGGGAGGTTTTTAATATAAGTGAAAATAACCATATTTTATATATAGAAATATGTAATATAATTAATATTATAAAAATCAGTAAATTTATTTTCATTTCAAATCTATGTATTAAGAGAATTAAATTTCTTAAAGTGTAAATCTTTTTTTAAGTTTTACACTTAAAAAAAGATTATATTTTGAGAAATTTGATCACTATAAATACTAGCATAACCACATTTAATAATGTGTTGATGTGCGCAAATAAATGTACATGAAATACATTTACAACCACATTTAATAATGTGACTGACCTTATATCTACCACATAAATAATTATTAAGTGTAATGTAAATGTGTCTTATAAAGATGGACCATTTGACTATTTATGTTTATTAATAATTTTATAAATAATAGCCTATATATATTAATATTATAATATCTATTAATATAATAATAATAATAATAATAATAGAATTGTATTAACTTTATAATAATATATTTTATTATTAATATAATATAATATTATATTATAGTATAATAATAATAATAATATAAAATATATATAGTGTATATTACATTGAAGTATAATCATTTCAATACAATTATAGTATAATTATTATAATTATAAATGGAAATATATATTAATAATAATAAATAATTAATATTAATATTAAACTTATAATATTAATTTACATTTATTATTTTGGGTTTAAAATACTAATCCCTTGGGTTTAATATTATTCCCTTGGGTTTATAATCCCTTGAGGTTTTAGTATTAATTCCTTGGGTTTTTAGTATGAATAATATTATACCCTAGAAATATGAACACTTAGATTAATAAATCCAACTGATTGATATTATAAACCCAAGAAAATAATGAACCCAAGGGAATAGTATTAAACCCAAGGGATTAATATTATAAACCCTAGGAATATGAACCCTTAGATTGCACCTTAGGAATATGAACCCTAAGATTAATAAACCCAATGTATTGATATTATAAACCAAAGGGAATAATAAACCGAGGGGATAAATAATAAAACTGTAAGGAATATAAACGGAAGGGAATAATATTAAACCAAAGTGAACAATACAATAATCCCTAGGTATATAAAGCATAGTATAAATACTATAAACCCTAAAATAAAAATGGTTGACCATGATTTACCATGGTTGATTTTCATATTGAGAATATATTTGTCACAATGCGACGTTGGACCTTGGTTGATCATGAGTATAAACCCAAGGGATTTATATTAATATACCTAGTCTTTATAAAACTAAGGTTTATACTATTAATCCCTTGGGTTTATATTCGTTAGGGTTTATTATTCCTTTTTGTTTATAATATCAATCCACTGGGTTTATTAATCTAAGGGTTTGTATTCCTAGTGTGTAATCTAAGGGTTTATATTCCTAGGTTTATAATATTTTTATCGGTAAAGACTATCTAGACTATTATATTATATTTACATGTAAACTTTACATACAGTGAGACAGGCTTTCCAGGGCCAGCAGTTGCACCTTGGATAGCTTAGCTTTGAAACAAAAAGCTCCCACGCAGGGGCAACACCTACAGAACTTCCAAAATCACCTTCAAGACTAACAGAGTCCCTCCAAAATCTAATCGCTGCTGGAGGCCCAAAAGACATGAGTAGCAGCGTGCTAAGGGGCCTCATTGCGCTTAACAGACCCATGACTGCCCACGCAGGGGCGTTCGACATAAACTGACTGAACCCCACAGTATTGAAAATTGACAATAGACCCGATAAACATAAACCAGATAGACATACGCATAAACTGCCAGCCAACAAACATAGTGTTATCCGGAACCGACATACTCGCAGAAGCTTTAATCCTGGATTCAGGCTGAGAGAGGAGGGCGTGTGTTGAGTCGGGCTTCAGAGTCCGGGTCCTCGCGAAGACTTTTGTCTTCCACAATGTAGCACCACCCCCGCCCCTCAGGGACTCCTTCCCACATCGCCTTCCATTTGTCCTCAGCAATGCCCTGAGGTGCCGGCCCCATTGGATTTGAGGTGCCTTGCATAATCTCCTTCCCCGAATTGCCTGCCTAAATCGGGGGCAACACAGCAGGGCTGTCCTCACCAGAACCTTAAAGAGGCTTCTCCAACGAGACCGCACCAGAGCCTCCTGGAGGCTTCTTTGACGAACCCAGAGGATTTTCAGCTCCATTTCCTTCAGGGATTTTGGTAAAAAGAACAGAAATGTGGGCAATGACTCCTGCATTGTCCTCTGAGCTGCCCAGAGTGAACACCACGGAGCCGAATGCCGGAAGCACTGGCCCTCCCTCGCTAGAGCTACCGACCTCCAAGAATTGCCCGGCTGGGAGTTGTGTGGCTCTTGCCCGCCTATGACAGTAGCAGCAACAACAATGGTGGTGTTCATCTGCTGCAGGGGGTCGAGAGGAAGATCCTCTCCATGGTCCCCGTCTGCTAGGCTGTCGCTCCCGTAATTTGGCCATGTCTTCTTCGCTGCCACCCTCGAATACCTGAGAGAATAGGTGAGAATAGGCACTGTGCAGATTTCGCCCCAATCCCCACACTGGTGAGACGATTTCTGAGCGCCTTCCTCCTGTGCGAGAGTTAACACTTCTCGCTTCCAATTGTTCCAGAAATCTCTCGAATTGCCCCCCCTTCCTACAGCCGCAGCTTGAATTGCAGCAGCAAGAGGCTTCAACATCCACCGGCTCGCAGCTTCTCTGCTCTCGCACCCTTCGAACCTCGACATGCCAATGAACCCACGTCGTCGCTCCGGTTCGTTGATATTGTATTCCATTCCTTCGTTGCAGGCGAGCATTAACTTCATTCTGCGCCACCATCGATAACCTCTGTCTAACATTGAATGCCCATCGCTTCGATGCTGGGCCATTAAACCTTGACGGCGGTTTATCCTGGAGTATTAAGGTTAACACAGGGCAGCACATGTTGGGCATGTGGCACGCCCCCCCTTGACATATCATCACCCGCATCCGGGGATTCAGCATCTCTGTGGAGGAGACTCTCACAATCCTGTTTCTGTTGGTTGCTTAGGATGATGTCCAGGCTGCCTTCTAGGAAGGGCTGGTCACAATCTACCCCAATATTTGCCAGGAGATCAGCAATCTTATTACCCTCTCTTTTGGTGTGATGGAAGGAAAGGGCATTGTGATTGCGCAGTTCGTAAGCAATGTTGCTTAGCCTGGCCTCTAGTCTCCAGCTGTCAGCTACCTTCCTGGCTTGAGAGCCATTCTGAATGCGTGTTGCCATGTTTATGAGGATTTGAGAATCGCCTTCCACAATCAGCGGTTGAAGATTGAGGCGTCTTGCTACCAGGATCCCTTGCCACATCCCTTCCAACTCCGCTGAATTGTTGGTATCCCATCCTATATTGCCGAAGTAGATCTGCAGGAGGGAGCCTTTGTGATTCCTTATAATGCCTCCAAATCCTGCTGGTCCAGGGTTGCCTTTCGAGGCTCCATCAAAATTGAGTTTGTATGAGTTGATGGGTGGGGCAGCCCATCCACTAACCTCCTTGCCTTTGCGATTCGTTATCTGATGCATGGTGGGCTCTTGTAGCAGCTGCAGCTTCCAGTTGTCTAGGATGTTTTTCTCGTTGTCTGCAGTGGGGAGATCCTCTTTAGTCCATGTTCTCAGAAGCATGGTTTCTTGGAGGTTGCTGTGCATTCTGTTCCAGATATTCTCAATGGTCGTACTTTGATTTTTGAATATGCGCCTATTCCTTTCCTTCCAGATGTTCCATAGTAGAGTACCCAGGATAATATTCCACAAGTGGTTGAGAATCTCACAGTTATAAGGTCTCTTCGGCCATTGACGGATGGTGTCTATGATACCGTCAGCTTCCCTACATCACCTTTGACATCTGAATCCTACCTTTTCCCATAATTGATTGGCGATTGAGCAAGTATCCAGAAGATGCTGCAAGGTTTCCTCGTTTTGAAAGCAGTTGTGGCATATGGAAGGTCCTTGAAAATTGCGTTTCCTTAGCTTATCCCAGGTGAGAATCTTCTTGTGCCCAACCAACCAGAGGAAATGAGATATTTTGGGCCAGGCTTTGAAGCTCCATATTCTTTCCCATAGAGGATCCGGCCTGGTGGGGAAGTCGCCTAACAGATTGTAGGCTTCGGAGGTGGAGTATGAGCCTTTAGGTAGGTAGCCCCATCTAAGTATGTCCTCATTGTTTTCATACCTGATTCTTCTTTTCTTTAACTCGTTTTCCAGTGCTGCTACCTCCTGGAGGCTAGTGATATTGGTTATTTGATTGCTCAGTTGCCATTTTCTAAATCCATTCACCACTTCTTGTGCCCAGAATTGATGCACAGTGGTTTGCTGCTGCTCCTGGCTGCTTGGAATGAGCATTGCAGAAAGAACACTTGAGAGTTTAGGCATCTGGTTCCAGGCATCATTCCAGAACCTAGCACTGCGACCATTCCGTATTTCCCAAAAGCTGTGTTTCTGAACGAGCTGATGATGTTGTTTGGCGGCGTTCCAAATAAGTGACCCATTGGTAGTGGGCTTGAATCTAATGAGCTCTGCTTGAGGCATGTTGTTGGTGTATTTGGCGGTCCATATTTTCGCCCATAACTTGTCTGGACTAGTCACCCATTGCCACCATATTTTGGCCGTCATGATGGTGTTGCTGTACTCAGGATCCCGAAGACCAATGCCGCCTTTGTTTTTGGGCTTACAGACAGTGTCCCATTTAACCAGTGCCCACTTGCGATTGGTAGCTGAACTTCCCCAGAGAAAGTCGCGCTGCAGATTTCTCAATCTCTTTAAGACCCACTTTGGTGCAGCAAGGATGGAGAAAAGATAGAGAGGCATGGCTTGAAGGATGGACTTGATAAGCACAACCCGGCTGGCAAGATTTAGGGAACGATTGGTCCATAAGTTGAGCTTGGACTCGAGCTTCTCCAGGAGAGCTCGCCATGCTGGCTGCTTTATGGCCGAGTCAGTGAGGGGAGCACCCAGGTACGTGGATGGGAGAGAAGCGGATTGGAAACCAAGGATACGAGAGACGGCGAGTTTGACAGATGGAGTGGTATGGAAGAAGAATATTTGAGATTTGGAGCTGTTGACATGAGTACCTGAGGCTTTTGAGAAATCGTTGAGCAGGGATTTCAAACGAGAGGCTTCCTGAGCTGAAGGATAGCCATAGAGCATGGTGTCATCAACAAATTGCTGATGAGAGGAAGCCGGGGTGTTGTGAATGGAGATTCCTCTAAGCTGATTAGAGTGGAGGGCTTGCTTGATGTGCCTGACAAGTCCTTCCGCCATAATCACAAATAGGAAAGGGGATAGGGGGTCCCCTTGTCTGATGCCCCTGGAGGGTTTGAAAGGACGGGAGGGCAAACCGTTGACGAGGATGGAGAAATGGGAGGATGAAATAAGGCTCATGATCCATCTTACCCAAGTATCACAAAATCCAAAAGCTTTCAACATATGTTGAATGTAAGACCAGCTGAGCTTATCGAAAGCCTTGGAGAGGTCGATTTTAAGTAACATACCAGCTTGGTTGGATTGCTTGAGCGAATGAATGATTTCATGAGTGAGGATAATACCGTCCATGATCTGTCTGCCCTCAACATATCCTGACTGCTCTGGAGAGATGAACATAGGTAGAAGAGGTTTAAGCCTGTTTGCTATGACTTTGGTTATGACTTTGTAAAGGACATTACAGAGAGCAATGGGCCTGAATTTATCAGGGGTGATGGAGTTTTCCTCTTTGGGGATGAGAGTAATAAAAGTGGAGTTAAGTGAGGGGAGCAGCCAGCGAAGGGCCCTAGATTCTTCAACTATTTGCCAAACCTCCACTTTAATCAGGTCCCAGAAAGCATGAAAGAACGTAGTTGTGAAACCATCAGGGCCGGGGGCTTTACCTTCTTTGAGCTGCGCCATTGCTTCGTCTACCTCGTGGATGAGAATTGGGCTCATGAGCAACTCGTTGTGTTCCTCTGTAACCAGCCTAGGAATGTTGCTGGTAATTTTCTCAATCGCCCGCTTCCGATCCACCGTCTGCTCTTGGTGTACCTGCTGGAAGTGATTGATGAGGATTTCCTCTATCTTCTCATGCTCTTCTTCTTTGGTCCCCTCTTGGCTTTGGATGAAAGGAATTTTATTGTGCATTCTTCTTTGCACTGTAGTATTGTGAAAGAACTTAGTGTTGCGTTCCCCTTCTTTTAGCCACCTGATCCTTGATTTTTGCCTCCAGTAAATTTCTTCCTGCTTCCTTCTTTCTTCGAGCTGATTGTAGATGTGCTTCTCTTTGTCCAAGGTTGCCTCCGTGTGCCCTGTGTTAATTACTGTCTGGTGTAGATCCTTGAGCTCCTGATTAAGCTCCTGTTGTGCTTCAAAAATATTCCCAAAGGTCTCCCGATTCCAGCGTTTGAGGTGGCCTTTTAGGAATCGCAGTTTCTGTTGTAGTTGGTACATCCTTGTGCCTTCTGGTGGGACAAAGGAAGCCCATATGGTTCTGACGAAGTCCTTGAATGCTGGATGTGTTAACCAAAAACCTTCAAATCGAAATGGTTTTTTGGTTCTGTCCCCTGGTCGCTGCCAATGCAGAGCTATCGGCCAGTGATCCGAGCCAGAGTGGGCCAAAATCTCCGCAGTGAAATCGCCACCTAGATGTACCGCATTATCCGAGATCAAAAAGCGGTCGAGTTTGGAGGCGATCTGGTGCTTGCCCCCTCTGTGATTGCTCCAAGTGAAGGTTCCATTGCAGAAAGGCATGTCTATGAGTGAGGCGTTTTGGATGAAGTCCTTGAAGTGTTCTACCTCAGGTTCCAGTCTGGATCTTCCTCCGATTTTGTCCTCGATTTTGGTTATCATATTGAAATCCCCTGCGACTATCCAAAGCGGATGCTGCCTGTTAGTGTTCATCGCTTCAATGGTGTCAAGGAGCACTTTTTTACTGCCACCGTCCTGTGGAAAGTAGACGTTGGATAAGTTCCCATGAACATTGGTGCCCAGAATGTGAAAGGCCGCTTGAATGAGGTGATGGGAGGCGTGGAAGTCAGTAAGCGATATTGCCTGGGTGTTCCAGGCGATGGCCAGCCCTCCCGAGGCTCCCGTTGCATCCACGGCTACTGAACGGCAACCTGGCCAGGCCTTTGAAAGTATTCGACCCAGCGTATGACTATTGCATTTGGTTTCTTGGAAGAAACACATTTGCGGTTTTTCCACCTTGATCATGTTTTTTAGCATTCTAGATTTTGCGGGGCTGTTAAGCCCTCTTAGATTCCAGGAGATAAGCTTCATGGATAACTGGTTTGGGTAGGGTTGAAGTACTTCGTGAGCTTTGCGTATCTCCCTGAGTCCACCAGGAGTTTGCCTATCTCCATTGTTCGCTGAAGATCTGTCTTTCTCCCTCTTTTTTTGGAGTCCTTTGGACGTAGATTGCTGTCCCAAGCGCTGCCAGGTTCAATGCCTAGTTGCTGTTGGTGGAAGGCTCTGGATATGACCTCTTCCAGCTTTTCTAAATCAGTCTCTGAGATGGAGTCAAACGCCTCTTTCCTACAAGCTAGCTCCATTCCAATAATGTCCAGACCGTGGAGATCTATGCTTTCAGGTTCTACCTCTATTATTTGAGCTTGACTTGTGTCTTCTTGAGTGATCTCTGAGTTCTTCAGGGGAGTCGACGTCTCATCCACCTCCTTTTCCTTGGGGGTCTCCTCTGGATCTTTCTGGTGCCTGCTTAGGATGGTCGGGATTAGAATGGGGGTTTTTGATTTGGGAGGGGGGCTGGATGGGGGGGGGGATGGGTGGAAGAGGAAGGGCGGGCAGGGATGTTATTATTGTCCAAGGGTTGATCTTCTGGGAAATCGCTAAGAGACTCAAAGCTGTTCTTGGAAGCAGGGTTTTGGGTATTGGATGGCTGAGATTTGGAAGCATTCGGAGGCTTTTTATGCGCACGCTTTCTATTTGAGACCTGGGTGAAGCCATCCTGAGATGGGGAATCAGAAGATTCAGGAGGGCTAGCTTTTGCATTGAGTGGACAGTCCCGAAACAGATGCCCTAGTGCATGGCATCTTCTGCACCTGAACGACACATGTTCATAGTCCAGGGGCTGGGTCCACTCCTCGTCGCGATGGGCGAGGGTTATTGATTCAGGAAGAGCTTCATTTAGACGAATAAAGACACAGATCCTTGCATAGGAAATATACTTACGGGTTTTTGTTTCCTCAGATGCCCTGATATATTGTCCCACTCCATTACCTATGCGCTTTAGACTGTCTTCTTCCCAGTATTCATCGGGGAGAGAGTATAATCTGATCCAGACCGGTGCCCAGGTGAGATCTTCCTTGTCAGGGTTAAATCTGGGTTTCCAGTTTGTGATATAGAGGCCTGCCGAGTTAAAGAAATACGGTCCCCCTCCTAGGATCCTGTATTTGTCTTCTAGGCAATAAAAGATGGCGGTGAAGAAGCCCTTCGGCCCTAGCTGGAGAGAAACGTCTCCCTTAGGTTTCCACTTTGCTGCAATCCATCCATTTAGGGCTCGTTCGGTTGGCCAAAACCCTATAAATTTACCAATGATCGCATGATCTGTCATGAACTCAATCCTGCTGTCAATCTTATCTCCAGGCAGTTCTATGCGCGGCCTAACCTTGGCTACCGGTCGGCAGGTAGAGGAGGTGACGTGCGGTTCATTCGCCTGAGTCTCTTGTGCTTCTGGCTTATCATTGTCGTCTTCCTGTTGCTTTTTCCCTTTGCTAAATATATCCGGATCCACTGATCCAAATATGACTTCAGGTCCCGTGCTATGCCGTGAGGGGGAGGGCTTTGACGCCCCCCCCTGGGGTTGAACCATTGTCGTTCGCTGTTCCCCTGCAGCACTGTCACGCTGCAGCGAATTTTGATCAGAGCCTGAGCCTGATCCGCCGTGCAGAATGCGCCGTCGAGGGTTTCGTCCTTCGAACCCTAGCTCAGTCGCTCCGGTTCTCCGTGTTCTCGGTCTGCATGCAATTGTTATTACTCCTAGGTTTATAATATTAATCATCTAGTTTTAATATTATTCCCTTGGGTTTATTATTTCCTTAGGTTTATAATATAAATAAATTGTGTTTATTAATCTAAGGGTTCATATTCCTAGGGTATAATATTATTCATATTCCCAACGTAAAATACTATTCATATTATAAAACCAAGGAAATAATGAACCCAAGGGAATAGTGATAAACCCAAGGTATTAATATTATAAACACTAGAAATATGAACCCTTAGATTGCACCTTAGGAATATGAACACTCAGATTAATAAACCCAATGTATTGATATTTTAAACTAAAGGGAATAATAAACCTAAGGGATTAATATTGAAAACCCTAGGGAGTATAAACTCAAAGGAATGGTATTAAGCCCAACAGAATATACCTATAAACCCTTGGTATAAAAACCCTAAGATAAATACTATGAAACCTAAAATAAAAATGGTTGACCATGATTCATTTTCATATTCAGTATATCTTTGTAGCAATCCAACGTTAGACCTTGGTTGACCATCGCTAATTTTCCTATTGAGACAATATTTGTCACAACGTGACATTATACCATGAGTATAAACCCAAGGGATTTATATTAATATACATAGGATTTATACACCTAAGGTTTATAGTATTAATCCATATTGTTTATAATATTATAAACATTATGAATAATATTATACCCTAGGAATATGAACCCTTATATTAATAAACCGAGCTGATTGATATTAAAAAACCGAGGAAATGATGAACCCAAAGGAATAGTAATAAACTCAAGGGATTAATACTAAAAGCCCTAGGGAATATAAACACAAAGGAATAATATTAAATCCAATGGAATATACATAAACCCTAAGATAAATACTATGAACCCTGAAGTAAAAATGGTTGAATATGGTTTACCATGGTTGATTTTCATATTGAGAATATCTTTGTCATAATGCGATGTTGGACCTTGGTTGACCATGGTTAATTTTCCTATTGAGACAATAGATGTCACAATGTGACATTGGACCATGGTTGACCATAAGTATAAAACCAAGGGATTTATATTAATATACATAGGATTTATACACCTAAGGTTTATAGTATTAATCCCTTGGGTTTATATTCCCTAGGCTTTATAGTATTAATCCATTTAGTTTTTAGTATTAATCCATATTGATGTAAATAATCCATATTGTTTATAATATTATAAACATTATGAATAATATTATACCCTAGGAATATGAACCCTTAGATTAATAAACCCAACTGATTGATATTATAAAACCAAAGGAAATAATGAACCCAAGGGAATAGTAATAAACCCAAGGGATTAATATTATAAACCCTAGGAATATGAACCCTTAGATTGAACCTTAGGAATATGAACCCTTATATTAATAAACCCAATGTATTGATATTATAAACTAAAGAGAATAATAAACTTAAGGGATTAATACTAAAAACCCTAGGGAATATAAACCCAAAGGAATAATATTAAATCCAACGGAATATACCTATAAACCCTAGGTATATAAACCCTAAGATAAATACTATGAACCCTAAAATAAAAATGGTTGACCATGTTTTACCATGGTTGATTTTCATATTGAGAATATCTTTGTCACAATGCGACGTTGGACCTTGGTTGACCATGGTTAATTTTCCTATTGAGACAATATTTGTCACAATGTGACATTGGACCATGGTTGACCATGAGTATAAACCCAAGGGATTTATATTAATATACGTAGGGTTTATACACCTAAGGTTTATAGTATTAATCCCTTGGGTTTAATATTATTCCCTTGGGTTTATATTCCCTAGGGTTTATAGTATTAATCCATTGGGTTTTTAGTATTAATCCATATTGATACTAATAATCCATATTGTTTATAATATTATAAACATTATGAATAATATTATACCCTAGGAATATGAACCCTTAGATTAATAAACCCAACCAATTGATATTATAAAACCAAGGAAATAATGAACCCAAGGGAATAGTAATAAACCCAAGGGATTAATATTATAAACCCTAGGAATATGAACCCTTAGATTCCACCTTAGGGATATGAACACTTAGATTAAAAAACCCAATGCATTGATAATAGAAACTAAAGGGAATAATAAACCCAAGAGATTAACACTAAAAATCCTAGGGAATATAAACCCAATGGAATAATATTAAACCCTATGCAATATACCTATAAATCCTATGTATATAAACCCTAAGATAAATACTATGAAGCATAGAATAAAAATGGTTGACCATGGTTGATTTTCATATTGAGAATATCTTTGTCATAATGCGCCATTGGGCCATGTTTGACCATGGTTAATTTTCCTATTGAGACAATCTTTGTCACAATATGACATTTGACCATGGTTGACTATGAGTATAAACCCAAGCGATTTATATTAATACACGTAGAGTTTATACAACTAAGGTTTATAATATTAATCACTTGGGTTTAATACTATTCCCTTGGGTTTATATTCCTAGGGTTTATATTAGTAATCCATTGGGATTTTAGTATCAATTCATATTCATACTAATAATCCATATTGATTATAATATTATAAACATTATGAATAAATTATATGGTAGGAATATGTACCCTTAGATTAATAAATGAAACCGATTGATATTATAAAGCCAAGAAAATAATGAACCCAAGGTAATAGTAATAAACCCAAGAGATTAATATTATAAACCCTAGGAATATGAACCCTTAGTTTGCACCTTAGAAATATGAACCATTGTATTAATAAACCCAATGTACTGATATTATAAACTAAAGGGAATAATAAACCCAAGCATTGGCTTATTGGGGACTGAACTAGGTTCAAAAGTGTTTTAGCCAAACAAATCCTGCACTACCGGCCCTTTAAGCAACAATCAGCAGAGCACAGGCTGAAGTCTCACTCGAGGTAGTAGGGGAGGGTGCTGGAACTAGGTTTCTGCACCTTAGGGATGCCTTGATGGGGACTGGAAGGGTTGCGAACCAATCGGCGCACTCGTGCTCCTATGCTCAGCTATTAGGCCTTCACGTAGCTCTAGTTTTTAATGTGATTATCATAGATCCAATCTCATTCTTATTATTTTAAGCAAACATTTAACAGTAATACCTAGTGCACCCAATCATAAATATGCATAAGTTCTAAACATAAGCAAACAGATAGATTCGAGATAAAGCACACAATGATTTAGAAACTCTTATCTTTATTAATGTCTTCATTTTAGTACAATCCACATTTTGCCCTGCGCACACAGCTACAAGGGTCCGCGCACACAGTTGGGGACTCTACCAGGCCTTCGCACTCACAACTACGGAGCCTCTATCTAGCTACTAACCCTCAAGACTTGTACTTACAGACCTAGAGTGAACATTGCTTTCACAAACCCATAACACATTAGATCTTCTCAAAAAGATACCTTCTATCCTTAGAGCCTCACTCTATTTATACATTCCCATGGTCCGCGAAACATGGGTAGGCCGAGTCACTTTATACTATTTCATATTAACTTCAGGTGGACAACCCTTTGAATCGACGTACTACATTCGCGCTCCGCACACTTCACGAAACTTTTACAATAGCATTACCATAACCTATGGGCTTTAAGCGCCAAAACCGTTATGCGGGGCCTCCGCTACCCAACAGGCCCCCAACACAATCATCGTGACTCATCCCGAGTCACTCGTTGGTGTGGCGATATGCACTGCCAAGGCTTCGCTGTCCACCATCCCTGTGAGTGACGCACTATGTTCTACTACTCCCTCTTTGTCTACTGCAGCTCTTCTTCAAACTTCTCCTCCATTAACTCTACTAATTCACACAACCGAGGATGCTCATTCTTCTCTGCTCAGTTAACATAGAGCACCCCCTCATAGGATTTTAACTCAAGATGGGGTTCTGCATGCGGGAACTCTTCGTGCCAACGCAACAAGTCTCCAATTTCTGGTCTACTATACACACTGTCTGTTGCAGCTTGTGTTGCATTTTTGCAATAAGAATGTTGTTTTCCACGAGATCCCAATCCTTGAGGTGCATCATAGACGAACTGTTAACGAAAATTCCATCATTTGTCTACATATTCATAGTCTTTTCTTTATCTTTCACGGGTCGTCGGCCAGCCTATGGTTTAGGAAGCGGTATCCAGACCAGTTCTGCGTCGTGTCTAAGAATTTTTTATACATCCCCTACTATCGGTGTTGAACTCGGTGTGACGTCTGCGACTATCACCACCACACTATCCAGAAGGTCCTACATCTCCATCGGCCATATTACAACTGTTGGGCTTACTCCTTTAGCATCAATGATCAACAGTTCCATACTGGAGGGAAGGCACAATAGCTCACTTCTCTAGATACCACATATCGTTTAATGGATGTCCCTCTGTGATTTATAGACATATTGAAATTCAAATTCAGTCGTTCCCTCCTTTTCTTGCACTTTAACGTTACATTTACAGTAGATCGTTCCGAATATGGCTCGTACTGTGTATCTTAGTTGCCTGCACCCACTCATTTTTGCCATACTTCAGACATATTGTCATGAACAGTGACAGCAATAGTCACCTCCATGTTTATCCACGTAGCATCGAAGCCCTTTATGCGCAACTGTGACCCTTATGACATACTGATTCTACGTGTACCCTTGTTGTCGCACAGCTCTCTCACAGACTGCTTTATCGTCCCGCACTCTCTTTCAATTGTTGGAGCAGTGAGACTGTACTTTGGTTGGTTAATAATGCAGTCGACCCACCCATGTAGAGATTTAGGCAATTGCCATTTACGCTTCCTGGGAAGGGCTCTCCATTAAGCTTGCCGATCTGGACCGCGCCTCCATATGTGACTTCCTTGACTACATATGGTCCAAACTAATGCATCCAAAGTTTTCTAGGAAATTTCTCAAACTTGTTGTCATACAGTAATACTAAATCATTTTCTTTGAATGTGTGCAACTTGATATGGCGGTCATTCCAAGATTTGTCCCGCTACTTTTGTACCTGCTGATGTAATCCTACCAGAAATTGTTCCTCCTCAAGTTCTTCTAATTGCTTGACCCTCTCTTCCAAAGCCCCGCGAACTGCCATGCCTGTCATTGCTACTATTCGTGAACTCAGTACAATGTATTCCATTGGCGTGATGACTTCCATGACACAGACTAATCAGAAGGGTGTCTGGCCCGTCAATTTCTTGCACATGGTGCGGTATACTCGTAGCACAGTAGGTATGCGTAAATCCCAATCGTTGTGCTGCGCATTACATACCTTGGTCAATGCAGTCTCCAAAATCTTGTTGAAAGCTTCGACAGTCCCATTCGCTTGTGGACGGTACGACGTACTGTGTTGATGATATATCTGGAATTCCTCAATGAGCGCGCTGATAGTCTGATTTGGGACGTGCATTCTGCGGTCCCTCATTAGAATTTTTGGACATCCAAATTATGTCAACACATTTTCAAACAAAATTTTTGTAGCTGTAGCAGCCATGTAGTCCTTAACTGGATGTCGTTCCACCCATCGAATCAAGTATTATATCGCGTGATGATATAGCATGCACCCGTCTTTCCTTGAGGTGTGATAGGCCCCACAAAGTCGATCGCCCATTTTTCGAACAGCTGTAGTGTCATTTGTGGCTTGAGCGGCATTTCATCCCTCTATGATGGCTTCCCAGTCCGTTGACATACGTCGCTAGCCCAACAATATTCTTTTGAGTCTTGATGTAGAGTTGGCCACCATAGTCTAGCACGAAGAATCTTCTGTGTTGTGGTGAGTCCCGCATAATGTCCTCCTACAAGCCCCCATGTGCTTCGGCAAGGATATGTCCTTTCTCAAATTCAGGTACATACCTTTGTAATATTTCATCGTTGCCCATTTTGTAGAGGTGCCCTGAAATAATAGTAAAGTCTATTGCACATATCACCAGTTCTTTATTCTGCTGAACTGAATACCCCTGCGGTACGGTCCCTGTGGTTAAGAAATGGATTATATCCTCAAAGTGGCCATCTGCAACGTGCACTGCATAAAGCTATGCATCAGGTAGTCTTCTTCTAAGTTTGTGGGTTCTTCACCATTCTTAATTCGGGACAGGTGATCTGGGCCTGCGTTTAGACATTCCAGTTTTACGATGAATTCAAAATAATATTCTTGAAACAATAACAAGCATCTACAAATGTGCCCCCCAAACACAGGCTTATTCACTAAGTACTTTAACATGGAATGATCAGTATACATCTTAAAGTGTCCTCTGAGTAGACAATGGCGGTATTTCTAGAGTGCGTTTACCATCGCCAACCCCTCATGCTCAATAGTGGAGTAGTTCTTTTCAGCTTTGGACAATCGCCGACTTGCGAATGCAATCGGGTGATCAATTCCTTCTGCTCCTTCCTGCATGAGTACAAAACCCAGCACGATACACAACACATCAACATGGACATGAAATTCGATGTCCCATTTTGGGAAAACCAACATGGGAACCAACGCCATTTTCTCCTTGAGAATCTCTAGACTTTTCTTACAATTGTCATTCCAAAAATATGTAGCGTCTTTCTTCAACAACTGTTCCATTGGTGCCATGATTTGTGCATAGCCCTTAATAAACTTATGATAGTAGCCAGTGTGTCCCAATGTGGTGTCGAGTTGTTTGAGACTGCGAGGCGCTTATAGATTGAGTATGACAACAATCTTCACTAGGTCCATCATCAGGCCTTGTTTGTAGATGACATGGCCAAGCAAGTTTCCAAAGGGGATGAGGAAAGTACAATTCTTTAGGTTTAGTGCAATTTAGTGTTGTCGGCAAGTATTCAGAATTAACAGTAAGCTCGCGACATGTCTCTTGACTAGGCTGAATACAGTCCAATCATCAAAATAAACTTCTAGAAACTTATGGATGAATTCCTTGAACACAACAACTACTATACATGAAAATATCCCCGGGGCATTCTTCAACCCAAAGGGCATAACCATGTACTGAAAACATCCCCATTCAGTTACGAAGGTGGTCTTGCTTCTATCTTCTAGTGCGATCTTGATCTGATGGTACCCTAAAAACCCATCTGTAAATGAGTACACTTCCTCTCCACAAAAATTTTCCATAAATTCATCTATAAACGACGTCGGGAACGGGTCATGAACATAGGTGTCATTTAGTTTCTGTAGGTCCACGCAGATTCAAATTTTTCCCCTTTGTTTCTTCTCTTGTACTATCATAGGACTCACCCAATCAAATTCTTCCACAAGCTCAATAATTTTCGCTGCCAGCATTTTGTCCAATTCTTTGCAAACCTTCTCCTTGTACTTAGGATTTAGACGGTAAGGTCATTACTTAACTGGCTTCGTGTCTGGTTTCAGAGTTATTTTCATCGTCCCTAGATCATCGAGGATACCTTTTAAATCGGTTACTTTGGTCAGGAATAACCCTTGATAATCATGAAGTAATTCGATGACCTTATTTACTGTGGCATCATCCCAATAGTCCCCAAGTGTTGCATACTTTAGCTCCTCATCCGTACCAATGTTCACTTGTTTCGTTTTCAGCGGCACGGTGATTTCGGGATCCTCGATCGCTGGTCCACGAACCTCATGACTCCCCTCTCTTTCCGGAATATTCATGTTTCTGGTGCCATCGTCATCATCTTTTACCTGTACGTTGTAACATTCTAGGGCCTGGCTCAACTGATGCGACCATTCTGGCTGCACTATTTCTTCTGGTTCCAGTGGTATTTTGAAAATGGTGGCCTTCACAACTTGCAACGCATCATCAACAGTATCCATCCATTGGTCCTCAAATAAGAACGTTAATAAAAATCCTTCACGCAAGATATCCCATTCTCCTGTACCATGTCAAAGTTCTATTTCAGTCTACTAGTTCCTTGGGATGACATCCAGGGTATGATAAAATAAATGTACCCACTCCGGCTGGGGTTCGTCTCCATAGGCCTTGGTCCATTTGGTGAGATGCATGTGTATGTCATCATGTCCATTGTATTTCTTGGTTATTCATAGTTCCGACTTCCCAAACCTTATCTACATCATTGTTCTGCAGCCACGCCAATCTTCAAAGATTCCTTCATGTGTTCCCCAGCAACGCGTAGGTGTCACGCGCAATGCCCATTTTAATGCATCGAACCTCTGGTGCTCCGGTAACATGTTCTCAAATTTGTTCAGGAATCCGTCCACTGCTGTCAACCCATCATACGTCGGTAGATCTTGCTCCTGAATTGATACGCAACGCAGTGATTTAGTCATCATATTACAATTTAGCGTTATTACTTGGCTCAACCGATTATGCCACTGTTTGTCTTCTTCTTTTGAATCTGAGGATCTGCGCATACCCATGGTAGCCATGCAGTCGGATGTACCCAATCCTGATATTGTGTCGTTATTTTGTAGATATAATCCAAGTCATCATCACTTCCATCGTCACATACAGGTTTAGTGTAGCGCGCTCCTTCAGCTGGATCCAGTGGGATAACTACACATAGGGACTTTTTCTCAAATATCATATTCTGTTCCTTTAAGTTAATGACTCCATTCTTATCTTTGGCCTAGTCTATCCCTAACAATGAGGGGTATGGGTTACTGTCATCCACAATTTCTATTACCTCAAAGTCCATTTGTGTGCTCGCGCCATCTATATCCACAGTGACTCCTTGCAATCTCCCAATGGGCAAGATTTTTTGTTGGTTTGCCATCCATAATTGAATAGGATACCACTGTAATGTGGGTCTACCCATGCATTCCCATGTCTATTTAGGTAGCACGTTTGCATCCAAGCCTAAGTCTAGAATGATCTGATCCATCTCATATTCGCCAATCTACATTGTTAATCGCATTTCCCGTCCAATGTGCGAAACATGTTTTCCCAGTTTCCGGACCACGTGAGGTTCACCTGACCCTGCGCACCTAGTTATCAACTCTTGTAATCCTTTAATTATCGTATTGTCGCATGGAAACTTCATACATGTATCTAAAAAGGTAGTTAGTGTCAAGGGATCCATTTCCAGCTTAGGTTGATCCTTACTACCTGAAGTAGAGATCCTCGTGAAGCTCTTCTTAGTTTCCATAAATATCTTCTTTGTGCATTCCAAGTCGAACTCAAACTGCTTTGTAGGGCTCTTGAGAACCCCTGGGTCTTCCTTGGTTAGTTTCCCCTTATCTTCCCTTGTGGCCGCACCACTTCTAAGCATCACGTTCATGTTGGGGTCTTTCTCGCACGGTTCAGACCTCATCATTTAGACGTTTTGTGTTGGCGTAGGTTACATTGCCCTTCTTTCACGTATCTGTGCTATCAGTGTGGGGAAATCTATCATTTCATGATCGAACTGCTCGCAGTAGGGGCATGATATTCTAATCGGGTTGGTACAATCACGCGCATAGTTCCCTAGTCCTCCACAGTTATAAAAAATTAGCTGCCTGCGGCCCCTTCCTGGCCGCATTCCTCCCCATCCTTGTCCTTGCCCCTGGAAAGCACCGCGCGCTATCGTTACGGCTGCATCCTGACCTCGCGCCTCAGTCTGCATCTTGTAGGCAGGTGTTCGATCCATCAACAATTGATAACTGCAGCAGTCTCGTTCATCATGGCCCACCAATCTACAAAAATTGCAAAATAGTTGTTGGGGGGTCTGGGTAAACTTTTGCAGTAGATGGCAGTTATCTGTGGTGTGCTTTCCTCCCACCTGACAGATCGTGCACCAGAGCAAGGGTGTCGCGCTTGGCCCCACTTGTGCCTCTGTTCGCAACGGCATTGGTGCCCACCCTACCAAATAGCTTGCAAATACCAGACAGTGATCCTTATCATGGCCCTGGCTTCTACATTTTATGCACCACACTTCTTCGCGTGCTTCTAGTCCAGGCACTTTCTCTTGTTTCAAATTCTGCATCTCCAAGCATAGGTTTTGTAGTTGCGCGTGGGTCTGTTGAACTCCCAACCCAGGATCCTATATTGGAGTCTCATGCAACCTCATTGCTATCTCTAATGCTTCAGCATGGGTCAACATCTTCTGCTGTGACAACACCATCCTCAGATGTGGCATCAAAGATGCCACAAACCACACATAGTGCTATGCATCCGTTAGCGTCATGTTAGCCTCTTAGACGTATTCTTCAGTCTCTGATCTAGATCCCAAGGGGTTTCACCTGGCAGCATCATGATCTCCTTGAACCTTATGATCGACTGCGTCTTTGATTTTGGCCGACTAAACTCTTTGTTCAATGCATCCCAGATCTCAGCTATTTCGGCATTCGGGTGATCGCTAGAGTGCTTGATATACCACGTCAGTGCGCAATCTTGCAATGTTCTCACCAAGGTAGCCTTTTTAATGTTATCATCTGTAACTTTGTGCGCTTCCCACACTGCCCTTACTACGAACCAAAACTATTCTAGATCTTCGCTTCCTACTCCTTTGAATACAGGCAACTCGATCGTGCTCGCCATGTTAAACTTCTGGTTCTGTGGAGGTGGTGTGCATGCATGTGATGAGGCCAACCAAAAACTCGTACAGCTTCTGATCCAACCAATCTTCAATCTTTCTCTTTGTAGGTTTCTAGCGTTCTGACGTTAGACATCCCTTAGGCAGATCCCGGTCCTAGCAATGAAACCATTTGTTCGCTTGTTGGGGCTTGACCCAGGTTTAGAAGTGTTTTAGCCAAACATATCTCACACTACCAGCCCTTTTGGCAACAATCCGCAAAGCGCAGACTGAAGTCTCACCCGATGCAGCAGGGGAGGGTGCTAGAAGCAGGTTTCTACACCCTAGGGATGTCTTGATCGGGACTAGAAGGGTCATGAACCAATCAACGCACTCACACTCCTCTACTCAGCTGTCAGGCCTTCACGTAGCTCTGGTTGTTAATGTGATTATCATAGATCTAATCTCATTCTTATTTTTTTAAGAAAACGTTTAACAGTAATACCTAGTGCACCCAATCATAAATATGCATGAGTTCTAAACATAAGCAAATAGATAGATTCGAGATAAAGTACACAATGATTCTGAAACTCTTATCTTTATTAATGTCTTCGTTTTAGTATAATCCACTTTTTGCCCTGCGCATGGAGCTGCAAGGGTCCGTGCACACAACTGCAGACTCTACCAAGCCTCCGTGCACACAGCTGCGGAGCCTCTATCTAACTACTAACCCTCACGACTCATACTTATAGAGCTAGAGCGAATATTTATTTCACAAACCCATAACACATCAGATCTTCTCAAAAATCTACCTTCTATCCTTAGAGCCTCGCTCTATTTATACATTCCCATGGTTCGCGGACCATGGGTAGGCCGACTCACTTTCTATTATTTTACATTAACTTTGGGTAGACAACCCTTTGACTCGACCTATTACATTCGTGCTCCGCACACTTTGTGGAAATTTTAGAATATCATTACCCTAACCTATGGGCTTTAAACCCCAAAACCGTTACACATGGCCTCCGCTACCCAACACCAAGTGATTAATACTAAAAATACAGGGAATATAAACCCAAAGGAATAATATTAAACCCAACAGAATATGTTAGGCCCCTATAAGACTAGTGTACTCCCTTATTATTATTGTCATTGTTTCCCCTTATTGTTATTATTGTGTTCATGTTGTCCCCATATTGTTATTATTGTGCCCCATAGAAGCCCACTATTGTTATTGTTGTGCCCTTACATTATTATTGTTATGTCGACTTGACTATATTGTGACTCCTTAGACTCCTATATATAGAAAGGATGCCTTTTCATTTGTAGCATCGAAGAATTGTTCGTTTGTGTAATGTAAAGGAGGTTTCCCCCTCAAAGAGGATGATTTTGAGGTCATTTCTTGATCTTTTCTTCTATTTCATGAGTTGGTTGCATAGAAATTGGTATTAGAGGTTTGGATTCTAGGGTTTTGCTGCTTCAAACAGGTCATCATGGTATTTTCGCTATAACTTTTTTCTACGATTTTTTAGAAGCTAAAATTAAGATCCATTTGAGCCAAAACCTTGATGAACCTTGGGTATGAATTCAAGTCTTGTCTCACTATATTTTCGTAGATATGATCCATGGAAGTTAGGGTTTGGGTAGGCTCTCAAATTATATCGCAAAAAGATGACCTGAGGAAAATCGTCATAACTTTCTCTCTCAACATCAGATTGAAATTTCGTAAGAAGGAACAAAAATAGGACAGAATTTAGTTTTGTTTATATTGGTTTCAGGTCCGAAGGTCAAAACAGTGACACGTGGCACTTCATACAAGTTTTCTCTACTGAATCGGTCTATAATTAGGTCATCATGGGAGATTTGGAATAACTCTTTATTGGAGAATCAAATATTGATAAAACTTACAAGGTTTGAACGAGGACACAAAGTGCTACCATAGGATGAAATTTCAGACCTTGGAGATCCGCAATTACAGAAATACAACCAATTCAATATCGAGCTCCTACAAATCCAAAAAATGTGTGTAGTCTTTTTAAAATTTTCAATAAGTTTGGTTTGAAAAATTAGTTTGAAGGAATTCAAAGGACATAGTGAAGCATAATTATCATTAATTGATGTCCCTAAGAAAGAAAATGGAAACACATAGTAAGCAACCTGAAATATCTTGCATGACTCATGAAGAAGAGGAAAATAATGCAGCATGATATATCAAAATTATGAGACCAAGTGCAACAAATTTCACTTTCACAAAACGTAACAGAAGCTAAGATGGATTGTTTAAATAAAGGCATGGATGCTAATATGGATTTTTTAAATAGTGGAGTGGAAGCTAAGATGAATGGCATGGAAGTTAAATGGATGGCAAGGAAGCTAAGATGGATGGTATAGAAGCAAAACTTAAAGGCAACATTGAAGATTTGAGGATAGATTTGACAATGTTGCTACAAGAAAAGCTTACTAATGGTGAAAGGTTAGTAAAGGAAACTCATGATGAGAACAAAAAGAAATGTTAATCACGATTTCATAGACTCTAATGTTGGATTGAAGACCCACCATATTCCAAATATCAATATGAGGAATTTTGATGGCAAGGATCCTGTAACATGGATACTATTGATGGAGCAATATTTCGATCTCCATAATGTGTAAAACACACAAAAGGTATGCATTGCAACTTTATATTTGGAACCCAATCAATTTGTATGGTATCGATGGATCTGCTCTCATAAACAAATTGTCACTTGGGAAATTTTTACAGAATAAATGATTTCACATTATGGGGGAACAAATAGCAACACCTCTTTTAGCCAATTGTTAAATCTCAAACAAAATGGTTCATTGGTGGAGCACATTGAGGACTTCCAAAAATTGAATATACGGGTAAAAGATATTCCATTGGAGGATAGGATTGATGTGGTCATAGGGACATTAAAGGATAACATCCAACATGAGTTTCAAATTTGGGAACCTGATTCATTAGAGAAGGCATTCAGGTTGGCAAGAAAAATTATGGCAAAAAAGAAGCCTACCAACCACAACTATAAAGATGGAAGTTTTTTCCCCCCTAACCTTCCACAACCTACAACGTTGACACAACAACAATTGGAAGAAAAAAGAGAAAAAAGTCTTTGTTACAACTATGAAAGCAAATACACTAAAGGTCAAAAGTGTGCTAAGAAGAAATTATTTTACATAGATTGTGAAGAGGAAGAAGAAAAGGAGCAAGAAACATCAAAAGAAGAGGATACACACCAGGAATAAAGCCTAGAGAAAGAATAAATGAATCTGACCATATCTTTAATTCATTGGTCGGAATAACCACTCCTCAAACTATCAAGATAAAAGGACATATCAAGAAGAAAAAGGTAATAGTGTTGATTGATTCAGGTAGTACCCATAACTTTATTCATTTTAAGAAGCGAAGGAATTTAATTTCTTCCCATATCCAGCACCATAGTGTCAAGTGATGGTTGCAAATGGAAGAACCATAAATTACTCTGGAAAGTACAATAATATAAAGCTATTCATCAGAGAATATGTGTTGAATAGTCCAATGCTTTCCATTCCAATGGGTGGTGCTGATGTTGTAGTAGGAGTCCAATGGCTACAATCTTTGGGTACAATAGCTTTTAATTTTCAAGAACCTTTCTTGAGTTTTTTTTAGAAGGAAAGGAATTTTGAATTAAGGGGTATCACAAGGAAACTGAGAAAGATAATCAACTATAACAGCATGACAAAGCTTCTAAAGAAATAACAACATAGTGTAATTGCACAATTATGTTCGCTAGAGGTTCCCATGCCGAAATCATCTATTTATCCAGATCTCCAAAAAGTCTTGGATAGTCATTCCAATGTATTTGAGACTCCCAATGGCCTCCCACCTATTTGTGATCATGATCATGATCATGCTATTCTTTGGATTCCAGGAAGTGTTCCTCCAAACCTAAGACCTTACAAATATCCCTATCCCCAAAAGAGTGAAATTAAACGTATGGTTGCAGAAATGCTAGAGGCTGGTATAATTCAGCCTAATCAAAGTTCTTTCTCTACTCTAGTAGTATTGGTGCACAAGATAGACGGATCATGGCGCATGTGTTGAGATTATAGGTAGTTCAACAAGCTCACTTTTAAAGATAAATTTCCCATTCCTGACATTGATGAATTATTAGATGAATTGCATGGACCAATTTACTTCACGAAGACTGAAAATATTCTTGAAACAACATTTAGAACTCATGAGGGTCATTATGAATTTTTGGTCATGCCTTTTGGCCTTACCAATGCACCTTCTACATTTCAAGGTTTGATGAATTCCATTTTCAAACAGTTCTTTAGAAAAATTGTGTTAGTATTTTTTGATGATATCCTAATATAAAACAAGTCTTGGAAGGATCTTGCTCAACATGTTGATAGAGTGCTCTAACTATTGGAGGAGAAAAAATTATATGAAAAAACCTCCAAATGTTTATTTTAAGTAAAAGAGGTGGAATATTTGGGTCATATTGTATCTCATGAAGGTGTTAAGGTAGACCTTAGAAAAATTAAAGCCATTAAGGGATGGAAAATCCCCACATCCATAAAGCATCTGCGAGGATTTCTCGGGTTGACTGGGTATTATCACCATTTTATTAAGAATTATGGGAGAATAGCAGCACATCTAACAACATTACTGAAGAAAGATGCATTTTCTTAGACTCCAGAAGCAGCAAATACTTTGGACATCTTAAAGAGACAATGTCCCAAAAATCAGTCTTAGCTATGCTAGACTTCACAAAAACCTTTATTGTGGAATGTGATGCTTTAGGAAATGGAATTGGTGTTGTTTTAATGCAAGAAGAATGACCCATTTCTTTCGAAAGTCGTCCAATCAAAGGAAAGTATTTACACAAACCTATTTATGAGAAGGAAATGTTGGCAATACTACATGCAATTAAGAAATGACAACTGTTGGGAAATTTATTGGGCTTAAATTGCTGCATTAAATTATCAACCAGGGAAACTCGTAAGCTTGTGATGATGCTAGCACAATATATGCAGGAGTAGGCAACTAACTCTATGTCTAACTAAATTATTTAAGATTCAATACAATATGTAAGGGAAGAGGCTCCTAACTAAGGAGGTCCTGGTTGTCCTTCCCTACAGTATCATAAAGAAATCATTGATTACATAAAACTAAAAACTTGAAATGAAGAAAAGGGAATGAACTTAATTGTTGTTCAGATTCAAGTAGAGAGAGAGACTAACTTAGTCTCTTGATTTTCTTCTCATGTACTAATCCAAACTAAACTAAGATTCATTCAAAAGCATAAGAAATGAAACAACTTGAAACATAAACAGAAAAGAATGAATTTCAATTACCATATAAATCAATGGAGATAGAGTCTAACTTAGACTGTTGGTATCTCCTCATATGATACTTGAAACATAAAAGCAAAAGAATGAATTTCAATTATCATGCAAATCAAATGGAGAGAGAGTCTAACTTAGACCCTTGGTTGTTCTCTCATGTGCTGATAAGATTCTAATTTAAAACTCATTCATCAATCACAAACAAATCCTCAAACATCAAACATCTAAGCAATTAAATGAAATAAGATCTAATATGAAATAACATGTTTCTCTCATCCTTTTAGAGTGAGCTCAATTCTCTTAAGAACAAGACAAATTATTCCATATACTACATTAAGGAAACTTATATCTAAAAACTACATAATGGAAATAAAACTACATAATGGAAATGTATGAAAAATGAAGCTTTATTCTATGCCATCATAAGTTGGATACACGCTCTAAGAGTCCTCTCTTTAGAATGGAGGAGGTACTCCTATTTATACAATGAGATGAGATAACAAACTCATAATGATGATCCACTAATCTCTCTTTAGTTCCATACATTTCTCAACCATCTAGACACATAACCCTATCCTCCATGATCTCCTCCATGAGGTCCATGATTTTCTCCATGATCTTTTCCATGAGGCTTATCTTATCAAATTCGAATTTGATCATTCAAGGCCACATAAAGATGCCCTGGAAGCTTCCTTTGTGCCTACACATGTCAACAAACTCATTCTAATTGTTAGGTATAAGTATAAGCATCTTATTTTCTAAAGTTTAGCCATAAATTCACTTTAAAATGTTAAGAACAAGGATAATTTTAGGGGCGAATGTTCGCCCTTTGGCGAAATTAAGGGGTTTTAAATTTTTAGTGGGCGAATATTTTGTATCATAGTACATTTTTACATATCACCTCAAATAGCCCACCTTATTTTAAGGGAGAGGGTAAAAAAGGTAAATTTAGCCCTTCAAATTAGGACTTACAACCTTCCATTCACCCATTTTCAAGAATACGTTTTATTTAAGTGAATCCATTCGACCATTTTCAAGAATAGGTTTTATTTAAGTGAATCCTATGGGCCAAATACCATATTTATAAAAGAGGTATGGTAAATTAATAAAAATATAAATAAATGAGAGGTATGGTAAATAAATAAAACATTTTTTATATTTACTCCATAAGTCACCTTATATACATGTAAGGGTGTAAACAAATAAAAATATAAGTAAAGTGGAGGTATGATAAATAAATAAAACGTCTTTTTATACTTACTCAAAAGGTATGGTAAATAAATAAAAATATAAATAAACTAGACGTATCGTAAATAAATAAAACCTCTTTTTATATTTAGTCCATAACCCTCGTTCTATTTATGAAGGCTCAAGAAAGAGGTTTCATTTAAGTGAATCCTATGGGCCAAATACCATATTTGTAAAAGAGGTATGGTAAATTAATAAAAATATAAATAAACGAGAGGTATGGTAAACAAATAAAACATTTTTTTTTATATTTACTCCATAAGTCACCTTATATTTACGAACACTCAAAAAATGGGTTAAATTTAGGTGAAACCTATGGACAAAATACTATGGGACAAATACCATGGACTAGATTGTTATTAATACCATGCAAAAAACCATTATTGACCCTAATATTAGAATTAATAAAAATAAAAATGGCACATGGTATTGACCCATGGTATTCACCAAAATGGCACATGGTATTGACCCCTAGTATTCACCTGGAATGTAGCCTATTTAAATGGGGGAATTAAACCAGCATGTAGCCTATGCTAAGATTCACTAGGACTTTACAAAGTTTTATTATTTAGTGAAAGACTCGCCAAGATCTTACAAGATTTTATAATTGAGTAAAATATTCTAATAAAAATAAAAATGGCACATGGTATTGACCCATGGTATTCACCAAAATGGAACATGGTATTGACCCATGGTATTCACCTGGAATGTAGCCTATTTAAATGGGGGAATTAAACGAGCATGTAGCCTATGCTAAGATTCACTAGGACTTTACAAAATTTTATTATTTAGTGAAAGACTCTCCAAGATCTTACAAGATTTTATAATTGAGTAAAATATTCGCCATGCCTGGTGAGAGATTCGCCAAAAAATTATATATACATATTATATTATTGATAAAATCGCCTTCCATTTTTCCTATATACCATGGAGATTCACCCATTTATTATATTTATAAATTTAGGGGGGGTTCTTAAAATTTTCCCTGGTTAAGAATTAATAAACTTTGGAAAAACATTGTTAGAACCCAATAATGAGGTAAATGTAATGATATGGAGGTGGAATGGAGGTGACATGAAGGTAAAATGTGAAGATATTGGTGAATAATGGAGTGAAAATAGGGACTATTTTGAGGCCCAACATCTCCCCCAAACTCAAGGTATTGCATGTCCTCATGCAATCTATGGTATTGCATGTCCTCATGCAATCTATTACATTACTTTTTGAGCTTTGGCTTAAACTCTGCATGATATCATTTACTTAACTTTTGCAAAGCGTTATTTTGATGAATTACAACTTGGTTGGTTCTTGTGTTTCAACCATATTTTGTTTGTTGCATTCAATGTATGATCTTTGCATATTGATAATGTGATTTTTATTGCAGAGTATTTTTGTTGGAATGCATCATGGTTGGTTCTTGTGTAACAACCATGATTGTATTGGCATCCAATTAACTTTCAAATACTTTTGTCAAAGCCATTTGTATGCTCATGTAATAGTGAATATATTTTGAAGGTAAGTGGGGTTAAGAATGTGATATATGAATGTGGATGTATCCTTCCCCTTAAACGGATGATTTTGGAAATTATGTGAAATGGGAAAAACAAGGAAAAATGAAGTGAAGTTTTTCCAAAAATTATTATTCTAACTTTTCAAGGAATTTAATGGTTAAAAGTTAGAAAATATCATACCTTAACTTACCCTTCCAAAATGGATGAAAGTTGTGCACGTGTGGCTGCAAAAATTTTTGTTCATGGTCTTCTTTACTTGGTTGGGAAAATGGTGGATGAATCATGCATGTTCAGCTGCCACAATTCTGCGCTGAAGCTTCTTCCTCAAGTTGTGGATGAAAGATGGATCTGTATTGTCGTATCGGCTGCTGCATCCTCTGCTACTAGATGATGAATCTGATGAGTCTACTGAATATGGCTGAAAATCTATAAGGCTTGGAAGGTATATACAATATATAACTTACATTTCCCTCCCAGCCTTACTGATTGACTTGTCCTCAAGTGATGGCAAACTGAAAAACAATGAAAAGAAATTGGCTTCATCTGCTACCAAATATTGGTCTTCAAGTCTTCAACGCTCGATGGCACAAATCTTACTATGTGATTAAATGTGTCGATGTCGAACATAGCAAGAAGTTGTTGAATTAGTGGCTGTTAATGAATGCCCCTAGCCAACACAAGAGCTCCCACCATTGATTCCAATGGGAGTCAGGATGCCTAACACATCTTTGTAGGTACGAATAAACTTGTTGTGGTCGAGTCACCTACAAGATCCAACGAACAAGGGATATTAATGTACTCCCATTGTTCATTGGCAAGAGTACTTGCCATTAAGGCATGCAAGCCTCTAGGTGTTTTTTCAATGATACTTAGACTCTAGGACTTTGACTCAAGCAGGGTTTTATTGCAGAAATGAAGGGGAATGGTAATGACATGGAAAATGACAATAAGGAAATGCATGGTGTATGAATAAGAACTCTTGCTGTGAAAAATGGATATGGAAAGGTCATGCTTTATGGTTTGACAATAGGTGGAATTGAAAATCTGTTGCAAAAAAGGAAGTCGCAAAGGAGTGGTTGTAGAGTTGGATTTGTTTTTAGAATCTGTCATGACTTAGTCTTTGGAAGACCAATTGTCGTCACAATGTAATCTTCTTATGATCACTTGATTATCCTATAACCTGTAAAAAACTTGGTACAAAGAAAACATAAGTGTGCTCTAGAAGAAATGGCCAGTTTCTTCATGATTCTTACGCAAAAATTTCAAACCAAATAAAACAACTTAAGGACAAACAAAGTGTTAAAATTGACTTAATCATGATATTAATATCAATCCATTTTTTAAAATAACCATGAAAAGTAATACTCCCTGTTTGTGTCAGCTGACCTCTGTGCATGGCGAAAAGTTTGGCATCATAGATTTGTTGTGTCCTGCATATTAGTGCGTTATAAAAGCATACAACAATATCAATTTGCCAACTCTAAACAAATTAGTCAGCATTTAAATAATCCACCAAATGTTCTTTCAAATTATGCTTCCAAATGTTCCATTCTTTATTTTCAAACCGGCGTGAATTTTGTGAATTTTTTTTTTCTTTTTTTTAATATTTGTTTTTGTTTTTGTTTTTTGTTTTTTTTTTTTTTTTTCATGATTCTCTCAATTTTCGTGCCCCCAAAGTTTTGTTTATGCCAGTGCCCTTCACATGCCAATGGTTTTTTTTTTTTTTTTTTTTTTTGAAAAATCCTTCTAAACAACAATACAACAATTGTTAACTATTTTTTTTTTTTTTTTTTTTTGTTTTTTTTTTTTTTTGAAACTTGATAACAAAAGATAATATATTATTATAATATATTAATATATTAATATAATTAATATATTAAAACAAAAGATAATATATTAATATATTAATATATTGAATTTATTAATACAATCATAATATTTATATTAATATAAATCAAATATTATTTAAATCAAAACATATCTATCATAACTAAATATACAATCAAAACAAATCCATCATTAAAAAAAATGATAACTACAAATCAAAAGAAATCGAAAATAGATAAATATAAAACAAATAAAAATAAGTATAATATATTACAATAAATACAAAACAAATTTAATCTAATAATGGAAAAGAAATCCAAACAAAACCTGAAAATTGGCAGGTGAAGGGATATGGATGTTTTTTTCTTATCTCCTTTCTTCCTCCATTCTTGTTTTTTTCTGATTATCTCCTTTTTACTTGCAGCATGTCTATGCGCCAAATTACTCCGTCCCAATCCAGGCCCAAGGATTTTATTCCGATAAAGCCGCTGACGGTAATACAGTTGTTGCCGCTCAACCTCTTGATCACAAAGAATTGTTCTTTTCATCTGATAAGAAAATTAGGTGGGCAAAAGGACAATTGTCACCCTCAGCAAATCAAGTGGAAACTCAGAATGCAACAGAAAAGGACGTGTCTAATTTTCCCCTGGATTCAACCTCCAAGATCGACCTTGAGACTGAACAGTCATATTCATTTCAAAATGAACAAAAAGTTGATGCTTCTGAAGGGTGTCGACCAGTTGACAAAAGTGCAGAAAATAGAATATCCAATTCAGTCTGTGGTTCTAAGTCTAGCAATGAGGACAAGCTATTAAGTACCATCGAATGGCCTGTCTATGAAGATGTTAAGCCAGTCTCTCCAGTTGAGTTGAATTTGAAGGGTGATTCTTCTCCAACTTCTATGAAACTTCAGAAACAACATTGTATTCCAAATTGAATCATATATTCCAGCATCCTTGATTGAATTGATAAATATCTCATCAACCAGGCGTATGGTATCCAAGGAATTCCTTCAGTGACATTACCCAAAATACGTACAGCTAAGCCAGGACCAGGGAATGGATGCCTCTTAAGAAACCCTTGAGGAACACTCTCTGTACAGGGGTTTGATTGCCGAGGGAAGATCTCGTCTCTCTCTGCCCTTTCCTTTTTCAGCTTTCATCAAATTTCCAACAGCTGCCTTCAATATTCAACAACAAAAATGTTTGAATACAAAGTCCATGGTTGCTAAGGGTGGATAGAACTCGAGCTGCAGAGTACCAATATGTTATTCAGATGAGCAGAATTCGCAACAATCTGCTCTTTCAAGCAAAGTACCCCGGTCTCAACTGTGCAGAACTACGGCACAGTCTCCGCACATTTCTTTGCAAAGCTCAGTTCCCGGGACCCTTCGGTCTATTTCGCAGTCCTATTACCTTTGTTTGCAGTGTAACTGCGCATGGTTTAACTGAAAAAGAAGACGTGGAAAAACACTGTTAAGAAGACGTGGTTTAACAAGAAAAGCTTGGTTTGCAGCGTAACTGCGCATGGTTTAACTGGTAAGAAGACATGGAAAAACCATAGTTTTCTTGAACAAAAGCGTGTGGCAGACATGTAAAAGTACTCAGCCCCACAGCTTTCAGTACCCCATTGGTCACAGTCAAAAACTTCACGCGGTAACGGCAAAGTTGTCTTCACATTGTTTTACTCCAAAATGTTCAGTCTATCGTGCCTGGCAGTCAAGTGACTGTGTTGGGAATTTATAGTATCGACCAAGCAAACAATTCTTCTGTTCGTAGGGCGCTGTTGCGATCAGGCAGCCCTATATTAGAGTTGTGGGCATTGAGCAGGCCACTGAAGCTACTTCTGGTGTTCCTTCTGCCTTCTTCCTTCAGTGTAGACGAGAATATAGAGATCAAAGAATTTGCTCAAAGGCCCGATTCATATACCAGGCTCTGTGCCATGGTTGCTCCATCTATATTTGGCCACACTGATGTTTAGAAGGCAGTTGCTTCCTCCTCTTTGGCAGATCGAGGAAGAGACTGCCTGATGGAGTTCGATTAAGAGGAGATATCAATCCACCGCATATATCAAGCCCCGGTTGCTGTTTACACTTCTGGAAATGGTTCATCTGGTGGAATGGCAATGGCAAACTAAGGACCTGTGTTGGCGACTTCATGTAGCGCAGCCATCGATGCTGAGTCGTCCGTTCAGCGTCGACCAGGCTTCGACTTCCACCTGCGTTATTTACTTCCAGAGCCAAGCCCTCAGATAGGTCAATCTCAGAACTCAGTGGCAGCGGATGGTAAGTAGGCATGCTCATGGAGGATCACTAGAGCATCCAGTACAGCTTATGGAACAATGCCATTCTTTGAATGCAAGTACAGTTTCACTAGACCAGACGAGGAGTAATAAATCAGAGCAGCCCAACATTTCAAACGATGAACATTTTTACCTGATTGCATGTCCAAACGAATGAGATTTCATCATATCTCCTCATAACAGTCTTTCTCAGAAAAACAAAAGAATGAAAGTCAATTTTTTTTTTTTTTTTTTTTTTTTAAGAATAATATATATATAGAAGATATACATATTATTATTACATAGAAATTTGTTTTTTTCAAACAACAAATCTTAAAAATAAAATATTAAAAGAAATGAAAACATATTTTTTGTATTTTTTTATGTTGAGTTTTTTATTGCTTTAGATTTTTTTGTTAAACAACAAATTAAAAAAAACAATTTTTTTTTTAATTTGTTATTTAAGTTGAGATTTTTTAAAGTTGTAAAATCAACAACCCTTTTTTTTATTAAAACCTATTATTAAACAATGACTATAATGAAGTTAGTTTGGTATTTTTTATTTTTTTTTAATCAAAAAAAAAAAAAACAAAAGAAATAGGTTTTTTTTTTTTTTTTTTTTAATAATAATATGTATATATGATACATATATTATTAAAATTTTTATTTTTTAAATCTAAAATTAAAAATCTAAATTTCATCTAAAAAAAAATTCAAAGATGTTTTTTTTATTCACAAAATTCTTCATTGTCTTTTTGCAAATTAGTTCTCCAGCAAGAGTATTTTTATTCGAATGAAATCAATAGATTTTCTGATCTTCCTGATCGCACGAAGCGTGGGAAGAGAGCATACTAATTGATTGATTCATTTTTATTTATGCAGGGGGGTGTTTTTGAAAAGACGAAATTTAAAACTAGCTAAACACTAAACTATTTGAAAACTCAAACTTAAACTTCTTTGTGAAGATCCTGCTGTCACCAGGTCTCACAAATTATTTTTCTAAAGAAAAATACTAGTACTGAATTAAATTCCTAATGCCTAATCCCTTAGCACCATCCCCGGCAATGGCGCCAAAATGTTGGACAATTTATTGGGCTTAAATTGCTGCATTAAATTATCAACCAGGGAAACTCGTAAGCTTGTGATGATGCTAGCACAATATATGCAGGAGTAGGCAACTAACTCTATGTCTAACTAAATTATTTAAGATTCAATACAATATGTAAGGGAAGAGGCTCATAACTAAGGAGGTCTTGGTTGTCCTTCCCTACAGTATCATAAAGAAATCATTGATTACATAAAACTAAAAACTTGAAATGAAGACAAGAGAATGAACTTAATTGTTGTTCAGATTCAAGTAGAGAGAGAGACTAACTTAGTCTCTTGATTGTCTTCTCATGTACTAATCCAAACTAAACTAAGATTCATTCACAAGCATAAGAAATGAAACAACTTGAAACATAAACAGAAAAGAATGAATTTCAATTACCATATAAATCAATGGAGAGAGAGCCTAACTTAGACTCTTGGTATCTCCTCATATGATACTTGAAACATAAAAGCAAAAGAATGAATTTCAATTATCATGCAAATCAAATGGAGAGAGAGTCTAACTTAGACCCTTGGTTGTTCTCTCATGTGCTGATAAGATTCTAATTTAAAACTCATTCATCAATCACAAACAAATCCTCAAACATCAAACATCTAAGCAATTAAATGAAATAAGATCTAATATGAAATAACATGTTTCTCTCATCCTTTTAGAGTGAGCTCAATTCTCTTAAGAACAAGACAAATTATTCCATATACTACATTAAGGAAACTTATATCTAAAAACTACATAATGGAAATGTATGAAAAATGAAGCTTTATTCTATGCCATCATAAGTTGGATACAATGCTCTAAGAGTCCTCTCTTTGGAATGGAGGAGGTACTCCTATTTATACAATGAGATGAGATAACAAACTCATAATGATGATACACTAATCTCTCTTTAGTTCCATACATTTCTCAACCATCTAGACACATAACTCTATCCTCCATGATCTCCTCCATGAGGTCCATGATTTTCTCCATGATCTTTTCCATGAGGCTTATCTTATCAAATTCGAATTTGATCATTCAAGGCCACATAAAGATTCCCTGGAAGCTTCCTTTGTGCCTACACATGTCAACAAACTCATTCTAATTGTTAGGTATAAGTATAAGCATCTTATTTTCTAAAGTTTAGCCATAAATTCACTTTAAAATGTTAAGAATTAATAAACTTTGGAAAAGCATTGTTAGAACCCAATAATGAGGTAAATGTAATGATATGGAGGTGGAATGGAGGTGACATGAAGGTAAAATGTGAAGATATTGGTGAATAATGGAGTGAAAATAGGGACTATTTTGAGGCCCAACAACAAGCTTACCTAATGGGAAGACACTTCAAGGTAAAAACAGATCATGATAGTCTTAAATACCTTTTAGAAAAAGATTATCTTCAGAAGAGTAGCAAAAATGGGTCACAAAGATGTTGGGTTATGACTTTGAAATCATCTACAAAAAAGGGAAGAAAAACGTTGTCGCAAATGCACTCTCAAGAAAGGATGAGTATGTGGAAGAATTTGTTTGCACCATTTCTATTATCCAACTAGATTGGATAAACGAAGTAAGGAATGAATGGAAGAATGACGAAGAAGTGTGGGCACTCATCCAAAAGTTACAACAAGACCCCAGTACATCTGATAAATTTAGTTGGAAAAAGGATTCGTTATGGTACAAATATCGCTTATAACTCTGTAAGAATTCCCAAGTCAAACAAAAGATTGTTATGTAATTGCACACCTCTCCCTTACGAAGGCACTCAGGATTTTTAAAAACATACCATAGGGTTGAGAAGGATTTTTTTTGGGATGGCCTTAAATCTTATATTCAAAAGTTTGTCATGGAATGTTTGGTTTTCCAACAAAATAAAGTTGAAACAATGAAGACCCCACGTCTATTACACCCTTTATCAATTCCAATTCAACATTGGAAGGAGGTTTCAATGTATTTTATCACATGTTTACCCAAGTTCGAAGGAAAGCGTGTCATCATGGTGGTCGTTGATAGACTTACCAAGTATGCACACTTTTGTGCAATATCTCATCCCTTTAAAGCCAGTAAAGTTGCTACTGCATTCACAGAAATAACTCAAAAGCTACATTGAAACCCAAAGATTATTGTAAGCGACAGAGATATTTCACTGGAAAGTCTTAGAGAGAATTATTTTCTTGTCTGGGTAGTCAATTTACTCATAGCTCATTGTATCATCCTCACTCTGATGGGAAAACTGAGATAGTGCCGAAACGTTTGGAAGGATATCTTCGTTGCTTTATATCTGATAAAAATACACAATGGGTCAAATGGTTTCCTCTGGATGAATGGTGGTATAACAATTCCTTCCATATTGCAGCAAAAATAACAACATTTGTGGCACTTTATGGATATCATCCACCGTCCATCACATCATATTTAAGACAAAATTCTAAGGTTCAAGCAGTGGAAGATCACATTGAGTATAAACAAAAAGTTCTCCAACTCTTAAATGATAACCTAACATTGGTACAAAATAGAATGAAACAACAGGCATATCAACATCACAGCAAAAGAAGTTTTGATGTAGGTGACTAGGTATTTCTACGGCTACAACCATACAAACAAATGTCCCTCAAGCAAGCTAAGAAGGATAATAAATTATCACCAAAGAATTATAGTACATATAAAGTGTCCCAAAATATTGGTACTATGGCATACAAATTGGAGCTTCCTTCAGCTTCCCGAGTGCACCTAGTTTTCCATGTTTGATCCTTAAAGAAGGTTATAGGTGACAAGTTTTGAGTTACAACAATATTGCCAGAACTTGACGAGGAAGGAAAAATCATATTGGAACCTGAAGTAGTCACAAAAACAAGAACTCAACAACTACGAAATCAAACAATTTCAGAGTATCTCATCAAGTGGAAGAACTTAGCCACTAAAGATTCCACATGGGAGGATGAGAATTTTATACAAAAGGATCCATAATTACTCAAGCGTTGAGGACAACACTTTTCTGAAGGAGAGCGACATGTTAGGACCCTATAATACTAGTGTATTCCCTTATAATTATTGTCATTGTATCACCTTATTTTTATTGTTGTGCCCATGTTGTCCCCATATTGTTATTATTGTGCCCCATAGAAGCCTACTATTGTTATTGTTGTGACATTACATTATTATTGTTATGTCGGCTTGACTAAACTGTGACCCCTTAGACTTTTATATATAGAAAAGAGGTCTTGCCATTTGTAGCATCCAATAATTATTCATTTGTGTAATGTAAAGGAGGTTGCCCCCTCAAAGAGGTTGATTTTGAAGTCGTTTCTCTATCTTTTCTTCCATTTTGTGAGTTGGTTTCATAACAGAATATACCTATAAACCCTAAGATAAATACTATGAACCCTAAAATAAAAATGGATGATCATGGTTTACCATGGTTGATTTTCATATTGAGAATATCTTTGTCACAATGCGATGTTGGACCTTGGTTGACCATGGTTAATTTTCCTATTGAGACAATCTTTGTCACAATGTGACATTGGACCATGGTCGACCATGACTATAAACCAAAGGGATTTATATTAATATACATATGGTTTATACACCTAAGATTTCTATTACTAATCCCTTGGGTTTAATATTATTCCCCTGGGTTTATATTCCCTAGGGTTTATAGTATTAATCTATTCGATTTTTAATATTAATCCATAATGTCTATAATATTATAAACATTATGAATGGTATTATATCCTAGGAATATGAACCCAAAGGAATAATAATAAACCCAAGGGATTGATATTATAAACCCAAGGAATATGAACCCTTAGATTGCACCTTAGGAATATGAACCCTTAATAAACCCAATGAATTGATATTATAAACTAAATTGATTAATACTAAAAACCCTAGGGAATATAAACTCAAGAGAATAATATTAAACCTAAGGGAATATACCTATAAACCCTAGGTATATAAACCCTAAGATAAATACTATGAAACCTAAAATAAAAATGGTTGAACATGGTTTACCATGGTTTCCTTTCATATTGAGAATGTCTATGTCACAACGCAATGTTGGATCTTGGTTTACCATGGTTAATTTTTCTATTCAGACAATCTTTGTCACAATGTGACATTGGACCATGGTCAACTATGAGTATAAACCCAAGGGATTTATACTAATATACGTTGGGTTTATAAACCTAAGGTTTATAGTATTAATCCCTTGGGTTTATATTCCCTAGGGTTTACAGTATATCCATTGGGTTTTTAGTATTAATACATATTGATACTAATAATCCGTATTGTTTATATTATTATAAACATTATGAATAATATTGTACCCTAGGAATATGAACCCCTAGATTACACCTTAGGAATATGAAACCTTATATTACTAAACCTAATGTATTGATATTATAAACTAATGGGAACCATAAATTTAAGGGATTAATACTAAAAACCCTAGGGAATATAAACCCAAGGGAATAATATTAAACCCAAGGAAATATACCTGTAAAACCTAGGTATATAGACGCCAAGATAAATACTATGAACCCTAAAATAAAAATGGTTAACCATGGTTTACCATGGTTGATTTTCATATTGAGAATATATTTGTCACAATGTGACATTGGACCATGGTTGACCATGGTTAATTTTCCTATTGAGACAATATTTGTCGTAATGTAACATTTGACCATGGTCAAACATGAGTATAAACCTAAGAGATTTATATTAATATACATAGGGTTTATACATCTAAGGTTTATAGTATTAACCTCTTTGGTGTAATATTATTCCCTTGGGTTTATATTCTCTCGGTTTTATAGTATTAATCCATTCGTTTTTTAGTATTAATCCATATTGATACTAATAATCCATATTTTTTATAATATTATAAACTTTATGAATAATATTATACACTGTGAACATGAACTCTTATATTAACAAATCCAACCAATTGATATTATAAAACCAAGGACATAATACACCCAAGGGAGTAATAATAAACTCAAGAGAAGAATATTATAAACCCTAGGAATATGAACCCTTATATTAATAAACCAAATGTATCGATATTATAAAGTAAAGGGAATAATAAACCCAAGGGACTAATACGAGAAACCATAGGGAATAAAAACCAAAGGGAATAATATTAAACCCAAAGGAATATACCTATAAACAATAGGTATATAAACCCTAAGATCAATACTATAAACCCTAAAATAAAAATGGTTGACCATGGCTTACCATTGTTAATTTTCATATTGACAATATCTTTGTCACAATGCGATGTTAGACCTTGGTTGACCATGGTTAATTTTCCTATTGAGACAATCTTTGTCACAATGTGGCATTGGACCATGGTCGACCATGAGTATAAACCCAAGGGATTTATATTAATATACATAGGGTTTATACACCTAAGGTTTATCGTATTAATCCCTTGGGTTTAATATTATTCCCTTGGGTTTATAGTATTAATCCATTGGGTTTTTAGTATTAATCCATATTGATACTAATAATCCATATTTCTTATAATATTATAAACATTATGAATAATATTCCCTAGGAACATGAACCCTTAGATTAATAAACCCAACCGATTGATATTATAAAACCAAGGAAATAATGAACCCAAGGGAATAGTAATAAACCCAATGTACTGATATTATAAACTAAAGGGAATAATAAACCCAAGGGATTAATACTAAAAACCTTAGGAAATATAAACCCAAGGGAATAATATTAAATCCAAGGGATTATACCTATGAACCCTAGGATAAATAATATGAATCCTAAAATAAAAATGGTTGACCATGGTTTACCACGGTTGATTTTCATATTGAGAATATCTTTGTCGTGACGTTAGACCTTGGTTGACCATGGTTAATTTTCCTATTAAGACAATTTTTGTCACAATGTGACATTGGACCATTGACGAACATGAGTATAAACCCAATGAGTATATATTAATATACATAGGGTTTATACACCTAATGTTTTTAGTATTAATCCCTTGGTTTTATATTCCCTAGGGATTATAGTATTAATCCATTGGGTTTATAATACCTTGAGTTTTTAGTATTAATCCCTTAGTTTTTTAGTATCAATAATATTATACCCTAGGAATATGAACCCTAAGATTAATAAACCCAACCGATTGATGTTATAAACCAAAGGAAATAATATTAAACCCAAGAGATTAATATTATAAACCCTAGAATATAAACCCTTAGATTGCACCTTAGGAATATGAACCCTTAGCTTAATAAATTGTCATTATAATCGTTATAGGTATTATCATATTTATAATATTGGGTAATAATATTCTATAATATAATTAATATTATTGTATTACTATTATATATATATAGAGAGAGAGAGAGGGAGATAGAGAGAGATATCAATATTAAATCCATATTTAACCATATTTATTAATATGTTTGTGCTAATTAAATTTTTTATTGTTAGTAGTAAGAAGGTAAATATTTTTAATGTATGTTAATACTATTTTTCGTAATAATTTTAATGTAATTAATATTATTAATATTATGTTATAATGTAAATATTATTAAGGTTAAATTATAATGTACATGTTATTAACAATATAAATGTGCAATGTGAAAATAATAATAATAATAATAATTATTATTATTATTATTATTATTATTATTATTAAATAAATAATATAATATAAAGTTTAATATAATTTTTAAATATAATATAAACTTTGTTATAAAACAAATATGGTTATAACAATATAAATAATAAAGACTAATTAAATAATAAAGCTAATCTGAATTTAATATTATCATTAAATTTAATATAATTTTTAAATATAATATAAATTTTATTATAAACAAAATAATATTATAATAATATAGACATTAAAATTAATTTAAACCTCTTATTATTATTTTTTTTTCTAAATTAAGCTAAATTCTATTACTGAAAAAAATACAGTACACTGAGGCTTTAGCATGTGCGTGTCCATGCCTGAGTGTGGGGCAAAAAAAACAAAACAGAGTCTGGACTGCCCATGATGTGAACCATTCCGAATAAAAAATAAGATTACCAGTGTTATCTTGTTGCCCACGCAGGGGAAACCAACACTTATGCATAGTTTTTAATCAGTTTTTCAGAGAAAAACAAAAAATCTACCAAATAACCAAATAACAGCAAGTTATCCTGAAAGCCTCGTAAAAGAAACCAGAAGTCTTAATTCCCATAACCTGAGAATAGTAGACACGTGGCAGGTTGTGTGGCCGATCAGGTGCATTGGGGAGACAACGGGTGTTCCTCAACAATGAAGCACCTGTAATCCTCCATATCGTCATCTGCCTTCTTCGAAGCCTCTGTGTCATCTGCCTGCTTCGCCGGTTGTTCCTCCACAATAAAACAACGGTAAGGATCCATGTCTTTGTCGTCATGTTGGTCTTGGTCTGTCTCCTTCCCAGTTTGCTTCATCTCTGCATAGTGAGTGCTCTTCTCGACCATGGCTGGCTCCGCTTTGGTGTGGTAACCACCGTTTGTGGCTTGCTCCTCCTCGTGGAAGGTGATGGAATGTGAGCTCCCGGTGACTCTGGCAGGTGTCGTTCTGGAATGACATCCACCCTCTGTAGCTTGCTTCTCCTCGTGAAAGGTAATGGAGATGGTGGTGGTAATGATGGGCTTGTTCAAGGAGCAGCGGTAGAGGAATTGGGCTGAGAGGAGGGGTGGTTGTGGATTGGAGGGAATTCCACTGGGTGGCGAAGCAGGGGGCATCAGATGGAGGTGGAGAGGTCATGAGCAGCCTCTGCCACTACGAGTGTTTACGTAGTGACCTGTAGTCATGAGCTGAAGAGGAGGTGGTTTTAGAGGTTGGAGGAGGAGGGGGATGAGTCGTTCTTCCTCTGTTGCCACCTCTGTGACTACGCATTCTATGGCATGTTCTTGGAATGTTAACACCATAAGTATGAGAATTTCTGCCAGGATAAGGCTCAGAGTGATGAGAAGGCTCAGCAAGTTCAAAGGTAGGCTCAAAGGAGGGATTAGCTGCAGAGGCCAAGTGGAAGACGAAATTGCAGATTAGGCTTTGAGTAAAGTGGATTCTCAGGCCTACATCAGTGAAACAAAGGATGCTGCAATGCCTCCCCATAGCAGTGTGAGAGCTAGGTGCTGCAACTTCCTGAGGGCATAAACATTGCAGAGGCAGGGGATAAGAGATAGGGTTGGTGGAGTTAATATCCCCAGAGGTCATTATTGTGCAGAGCCGAGGCGGGTAGTTGCAGGCTGGTTGAGGATGATGCCAGCTTAAATGCCATTTAAGGCCGTGTTAGTATAGTTTATAGACTAATGTGTAGGATTATGGAGGGCCATGTGGCATGGCCACTTGCCATCCCATTCTTCCGCCACCTTAATATCTTTGATGTGCACCCACATCCAGGAGTTGAGCTTCCTTGTGCACCAGGTCAGTGCATGCTTGTAATTGAGTTTGGTCATTTAAGATATTAATGGTTCCTGATTGGAGTACCTGGTCATGTTCAACTCCTATGTTTGCCAAAAGATTGACCACCTTGTTGTTCTCTCTCTTAACATGAATGAAGGTGGTGGCTCTTCTGTTTTTCATCCATTGCTCCATTAGTTCGAGCCGAGCCGCTAGTCTCCAACTGTTAGCAACTCTTGAAGCTGGGGTTCCCATTTGTATTTGGGTAACCATGTGTATAAGGATTTGGGAGTCCCCTTCTATTATAATAGGATGAAAGTTATGTTGATGCGCTAGATTCATACCTTTCCATAATCCTTCCAGTTCTGCTGAATTATTCGTGTCCCATCCAATTGAACCAAAGTATACTAGTAGAGGTTGGCCTTCTTGATCTCTGAATATTCTGTCATGTCCTACTTTGCTTGGGTTGCCTTTTGAGTCCCCATCAAAGTTTAGTTTGATCAGATTTGTTGGAGGGGGATTCCAATGTGAGGGTTGTTTGTTGATAATGGTTGCTTTGTTGTGATCATTTTGAACCTGTTGGATACTTAATTTCCAGTTTTCCCATATACTTTGTTCCTATGCCTGAGTGGGGAAGTCCTCTGCATTCCACTATCGAAGTGCTAAGGTTTCTTGAATGTTCTGACATAAATTGTTCCAAATGATCTCCAATGGAGTGCTTTGATTGTTGAAAATTCTTTTGTTTATTTCCTTCCAAATTGTCCAGAAAAGGAAGCCCGGGAGGATTTTCCATAGAGTGTTTAAAATCTTGCTATTATAGGGAGCAGAGGACCAATTACAAATGGTTTTTTTGATATCCCCTGAGATTCTACAAGGTTGCTGACACCTAAAGGTGATTTTTTCCCATAATTGGTTGGCCATGTGGCAAGAATCCATGAGATGCTAAATAGTTTCTCCTTTTTTCTTGCAGTTAGGACAATATGAGGGTCCTTGGAATCCTCTTTTAATTAAATTATCCCAAGTGAGAATTCTCTGATGATAAAGTAGCCAAGTGAAGGTAGAGACTTTGGGCCATATTCCAGTAGTCCAGAGACGAGTCCAAGCAGGATCTACTGGTTCCTGTGTTTGGAGCATCAACTTATATGCTTCTTTTGTTGTATAAATTCCCCTTGGAGTGTAACCCCATCTCAAAACATCTTTTTCATTTGTACATCTGATTTTCTTGCTGGTGAGTTCCTTGTGTAAATCTTTATAGTAGTCTTCAGTTTCATGATGTATTATCTGTTCAATTGGTTTCCATTGCCTGAAGCCTTGATTGAAATCTTGAGTCCAGTGCTGTGAGACATGGTCAGTTTTTTTGATGTTATTGCCATCAATATTTGAAGAAGGAAGGACTTCTAAAATTTTTGGCCACTGTTGCAAAGAATCCACCCAAAAATGCACAGTTTGGCCTTCTCGTATCTCCCAAAAGCTATGATGTTGTATTAACTCTTTATATTGTTTTACTACATTCCAGATTAGAGATCCTATGTCTATAGTGGTTATTCTGATCAATTCTTCATGCAAAAGATCATTCACATATTTTGCAGTCCATAGTTGGGCCCATGGCTTATGTGGGCTTGATACCCAATGCCACCATATTCGTGCTCCCATCAAAGTATTACTGTGTTGAGGGTCTTGCAGTCCTAGACCCCCCTACTTTTTTGGTGTGCATACTGTTGCCCACTTTACTAGCGCCCATTTGTGGTTTTGCCCTGTGGAGCCCCATAAAAAGTTGCGTTGCAAATATTTGATCTTTTTGAGTGCCCATTTCGGCGCTGCAAGAACTGAGAAGAGATAGAGAGGCATAGATTGTAAAACCGCCTTTATCAGAATAAGCTTGCATGCCATGTTGAGAGTTCTATAGGTCCAAGATGATAAGCAGCTTTCAATTTTCTCAATGAGTTGGTTCCAAGAGGCATGCTTTAAGGCTGAATCTATCAATGGAGCACCCAAGTATTTAGATGGAAGTTTAGCTTGTGAGAAGCTTATGATTCTGGCAATTATTCTTTGGGTGGCAGGAGGAATATGGAAAAAAAAGATTTGAGATTTAGCAGTATTAATGGTGGTTCCTAAGGCCATGGAGAAGGTGTCTAGCAGAGCTTTGAGAGCATGGGCTTCACGAACAGAGGGATGTCCGAACAACATATTGTCATCCCCAAATTATTGATGAGTGATGGTAGAGGTTCCATGGGAAGAGATGCCTTTGAGGTCGTGGGAGTGAACAACATTCTTTATAAGGCGACCCAAACCTTCTGCCAGAAGAACAAAAAGGAAGGGGGATAAAGGGTCATCTTGACGAATTTCTCGGGATGGGAAGTAAGGTTTAGAGGGGACTCCACTACCTAAGATAGAGAAGAAGGGGGATAATATGAGATTCATAACCCATCTGACCCAGTTCAGGCTAAAGCCGAAGGCAGTAAGCAATTGTTTTATATAAGTCCAACTTAATTTGTCGAAAGATTTAGAAAGATCGATTTTAAGAAGCTTACCTGCTTGTTTGTTGCTCTCTAAGGAATGAATAATTTCATGAGTCAAGATGATGCCATCCAAGATTTGACTACCTTCAACATAGCCTGATTGTTTCAGCGAAATGAGGAGAGGGAGTAGCGGTTTGAGGCGGTTGGCAATGACTTTCAAAATGATTTTGTATATGACATTGCACAGAGCGATGGGCCTGAACTTCTCTGGATTACTTGGCCGATCATCTTTGGGGATGAGAGCCATGGATGTTGCATTGAGAGAAGGAAGTAGCTAATGCATAGATCTTGATTCTTCCACCACCTTCCATACTTCCTCTTTGATTAGATCCCAAAAGTGATGGCAGAATTTAGAGGTGAAGCCATCGGGTCTAGGACCCTTTTAGTTGCGCTGAAGCTGTTTCTAATTCCATCATAGTTACCGGTCGCAGCAAGAGCTGATTATGATCTTCTGTTATAATTCTTGGAATATCTTGGAGTATTTTGTTTATAGAAAGCTGTCTACCTGTAGGCGGCTCTTGATGTACCGTTTTGAAGTGATTAGTGAGCTCTCTCTCAATGTCTTCATGTTTCTCCATTCATTCTCCCCGTGGATTTTGAAGATGCGCAATGGTATTATTCATTCTTCTTTGGATAGTTGTGCGGTGAAAGAATTTGGTGTTTCTTTCCCCTTCTTTTAGCCATCTGATTCTTGATTTTTGTTTCCAGAGAATTTCCTCTTGTTTCCTTCTTTCTTCTAGTTGTGTGAGGAGAGCTTGTTCTTGACTTACTAATGCCTCGGTTCTACCGCCTCTAATGATATTTTGTTGTAGCTCTATCATACTTTGCTCGAGCATTTTTTGACCTTGAAATATATTTCCGAAGGTGGTATTATTCCAGCGCTTGATTTGTTTTTTGATATGCTTCAGTCTCTATTGGAATTTATACATAGTTGAACCTCCAGAGGGAGTAAGGTTATCCCAAGTAGATTTGACTGTATTTTTGAAGTCAGGGAGTAAGCCAAAAAGTTTCAAATCTGAGTGGTTTCCTATTTGAGTTTCCAGGTCTCGTCCATTGAAGGGAAATGGGCCAGTGATCTAAGCCTATGATGGGTAGTATTGAGGTAGTGATGTCACCTCCCAAATGTACTGAGTTATCTGAGATGAGGAATCTATCCAGCATAGAGGTGATTTGTTGAGAGCTTGACCTTTTATTGTTCCATGTGAAAAGACCATTATCAAATGGTAAATCAATTAGCCAGTTATTTTGTATGTATTCTTTGAAGCCGCTGCTTTCAGTATCCAACTTCCTTTTGCCTCCTTTTTTTTCTTCCAGCTGAGTGATAATATTGAAGTCACCTCCTGTGATCCAAAGTGGATGGTTTCTTGTGGAGTTGAGAGTTTCCAACGTTTTTAGCAGCACACTCTTTTGCACAGAATCTTGAGGGAAGTATACATTTGTCAAATGACCATGTATGTTGGTTCCTATGATGTGAAATGTGGCCTGGATGAGATGATGAGAGGCATGAAAGTCTGTGAGGGAGATGTTTTGCGTATTCCAGGCTATAGCAAGCCCTCCTGAAGCTCCAGTTGCATCTACCGTGACAGTTTGGCATCCCAGCCAGGCTTTGGATAAAATAGAATCTAATGTACTAGTGTTACATTTTGTTTCATGCATGAAGAGAATATGTGGTTTTTCATGTTGTATCATGTTTTTTATCATCCTGTATTTCCCGGGATTGTTGAGTCCTCGTACATTCCATGAGATGAGCTTCATGGTTGACCATTTGGTAAGGATCTATAGTATTTAGTCAGCTTGGAGCACCTGTCGGACTCCACTAGCATTTCCCCAATGAGGATGTTGTGATGTAAGTCTATCTTTCTTCCCCTTTTCTTTCCATCTTTGGTGATGTGTTTCCCATCCCAACTACTTCCTTGTTGTATGCCCAAGGTTTTGTGCTGGCACACCTTTGAGAGTACCACTTCCAGATTTTCGAGTTGCCTGTCCGGTATTTTGTCAAACTCTTTCTTTGTGCAAGCTTGTTCTAGATTGAATATGTCTAGGTCTCCTAGATCAAAGCTCTCAGGTTCTTCTTCCATGTGACTTTGTTGACTACTCTCAGCCATTTGGTGGTTTGTTTTGAGAGGGTATGTCAAACCGTTGTCAATGTCCATTCCTTTTGCGGACCATAGGGCTTTGTTGTCATATTGAAGGGGGATAGGTTGAGAAGCTGTTGATTGTTGATTTGAGTTAGTCTCCGAGGATGGTTGACTAACATCATTTGGAGTAGGTACATCGAATGGTTTGGTGGATGGTGCAAAAGTTGTCTTAACTATTTTGGAAGGGTATGATTTTGGCATATCTGGGTTTGATAGAAGGTCAGAACTGTTGCTGGTGGATGGAGCAGCAGAGGATGACATTGCATTTTTTGGTCCGTTAGGGGATTTTTTGTTATGCTTCTTTCTATTGGTAACTTTGGTGAACCCTTCAGAGTTAGATTTTTCCACTTGGTTTGTAGGTTTAATAGAGGCATTTAGTGTATAGTCCCGGAATAAATGTCCATGGGCGTGGCATTTCCTACATCTAAAGGGCACATGTTCATAATCTATGGATTGAATCCATTCAAAGTCATCATGAAGGAGACTTACCGAATCTGTAAGTGCTTTGCCTAGTCGCATGTAAATGCAGATGCAAGCATATGATGTGTACTAGCGGAGCTTTGTTTCCTCTGCAATCTTCATAAACTCTCCTAGCCCGTTGCCTATAGCTTTGAGTGATTCTTCATCCCAGTATTCCAGAGGTAAGGAGTACATACGAATCCAGACTGGTGCCTAGCTGAGTTCTTCCTTGTCTAGATTGAATCTTTAAATCCAATCTCATAGATATAGACCCGCGGCATTGAAGAAATAGGGTCCTCCATCGAGGATGCAATTTCTATCTTCAGTACAGTTGAAGATGGCCGTGAAAAATGTTTTGGGGCCTAACTGTAGGATAACATGCCCCTTGGGCTTCCATTTTGAGGCTATCCATCCTTGCAGGGTTTTCTGAGTTGGCCAGTAGCCTATGAATTTACCGGTAAGTGCATGGTATTTCATATATTGGATTTGTGCATTGATTCTATGGCTGGGTAGATAAATCTTGGGGTGTTCCATTTCAATGGGCTTGCAAGTGGAAGACGTTGCCTTCTTTGGTTCTTCAGGTACCACAGAGGTTTTCTCTTTTGCATTGTTCAGATCTTCCGTTTCATTCTCTTCCTATTGTTGCACAGGTTGGACTGGTGGCTGTTCTGCGCTCCTAGTTGAGGGTTGTTCAATTTCGTCCCCATGAGACCGGTTTCCAGTGTTGCGGCCTGTAGGGGGAGGCCCTATGGCCTTGCCCATCTGAATGTTCATTGGTTGTTTTTGTCAAGTCATCTAGACCCGCGTTGGCAGTGATACTGCTTGATTCTGAGAGTCTGCTACCTCTATTGTTTTGCCGTGGAAGGGTTTGTCAGAAACCCTCATCCGCCATTTTCCTCTCAGCAGTCCCTCCCCGTTAACAGACTCCATAACACACTTACTATTGTTAACCTCTTATTATTATTATATGTAATACAAATTTTAATATTATTTTTAAATTTACTATAAAAAAAGAATTATAAACTTAATATTATTATTAGTAATATTTAAAAACATAATACCTAACACATAATATTAAAGAACAATATTAAAAAATGTAAAATAAAATAGTTTTTTAAAAGTAGAAAATATAATTATAGAATCTATAGAGTAAAAATGGAAGGAATTTACATGATATCAACCCAAAACTTAATCATAGAAATTAAAATCTTATTATATTTTGTTTTGAGAGTTTCAATTAAAAAGAAATTAAAACCATGTAGATTATTTAACAATATTTTAATACACAAATTTTAAAAACATAATACCTAACACATAATATTAAAAAACAATATTAAAAAGTGTAAAATAAAATAGATTTTTAAAAGTAGAAAATATAATTATAGAATATATAAAGTAAAAATGGAAGGAAGTTGCCTGATTTCAACCCAAAACATAATCATAGAAATTAAAATCTTATTATATTTTGTTTTGAGAGTTTCAATTAAAAAGGAATTAAAACGATGTAGATTATTGAACAATATTTTAATACACAAATTAAATTAAAATGAAAATATTAAACCTATCATTTTAATAAATTATTTAAAAAAAATGAAGTTAAATATCTTACATAAAATTGTAAAAATTGTTAGAGTCAAGTACTTAAAATATAAAAAAACTCAAAAAGAGGTTTCAAGAAAGAGATGAATGACCTAGATATGTAAAACCTATGTTATTCTTTCTCCACCCAAGATCGTTTCACTACTATACGTTTGCCTTAACGTTAAAACAATACATTTTATAAGATATTCCCCTTTCCTCTAAACTAGACCCTTATTAGGTTAATTTCTTAATTTCTCTTATTAATAATAATAATTCCTTTATTATTAATAAGATTAATTTAAATTTATACAACTTTAAGATTAATATTATATATATATATATATATTATTTTACACTCCTTAATTATATGGAGTTAAAACTAAGATTTAGTTAATCAGTAATATAATATAATTAAATAGGCTTCAAACTTAATAGAAAAAGTCAAAGAATGGTTAAATTAAATGAACCTTCTTGATTTATTATAAACTATTAAATTTAATAATAAAATTAACCAAACTAACTTTCCCTATTCATATCCCTCGGTCCTAGTACAGTTTCCTAGTCAAACTTAGTCGTTTCATGGTCAAATTTAGTCGTTCCTGGTCCAATATAGTCATTGGATGATCTGCTCTCTCTATTTAATTTGCTGCCTTAGTCTGATTCTTCAACTTGTCCTGACGATGAACCACACTTGTTGGTTCGAAATGCGTCGACAAATATATCATGATGTGATTTCACCAAAAAATCTTCTCAACATGTGGCCATCTATAATATAAATAATAAATATTAATTAAAAAAGAGATTTATATTAATATAAGTAGGATTTATACATCTAAGGTTTATAGTATTAATCCTTCGGGTTAATATTATTCCTTTGGATTTATATTCTATAGGGTTTATACTATTAATCCATTGGGTTTATAATCCCTTGAGTTTTTATTAATATTATTAATTAAACGTTATTAATGTTATGTTATAAAGTAAATGTTATTAATGTTAAATTATAAGGTAAACATTATTAACAATAGAAATGTGTAATGTGAAAATAATAATAATAATAATAATTATTATTATTATTATGAAATGAATATAATATAATATACATTTTTAGTATAATATAAATTTTAATTTAAGTATTAAGGGGTTTCCGCAGTGTATTATATTAGATATCATTTTGGGAATCAACTGCATTGAGTAATTCATTCATCTGTGACCATTTCCATGAGAGGTAGTTGTAACTGACTAATTTCTCATGATTTGTTAAGAGTTCATTTAGCACTCATTGCATCGGGTGATGCTCACAAGGGTGGAGAAGAGGGATTGAAACTACTGAAATGAATCACATAGCATCAATCATAACTTCGGGGGCTTGCACCCGCTTAACTGTGGAGTTTTCCCCACAATCAAGCCCACTTAGCTTGCAAGCCCTAAAAGTGATGATTGACACTATGTGATTCATTTCAGTAGTTTTAATCCCACTTCTTCACTCTTGTGAGCATCACCCGATGCAATGTGTCACACCCATACACTGGTAGTACTCTTCTAACCACACTATAGGAGGTGCGGCACCACCGACCACTTTTTTTTTAACAATTCTTGTGATTGTGGACTACGCATACTTTCTATACTTATTTTATTTTTCAACTTTCCTAAGTATACTTTCATTAACACAGCAGAAACTTTCTTAAATCATTCATTATTATTATCTTTTAAAAATATATGCACAGCGGATAATAAACCATGTTACCGGGAAAAGTGTCTATTTAGAACTGCTCTATCCCACTAAGGTGTGACAGCTGCCTTAGAAACAAACAGAGAAAACTACTTTTGTATTTCCTTTATGAATTAAAGATAGAGGGGGATAGAAAGAACCGACCCGTGTCTTGCACTAATCCTTTGATCCAATCCCTCTCTTCTTTGACAGCTTCCAGCTACCTGCTCCCTTACTTGCCCAGCTTCACCAAGTACCTGTAAGATCACAGAAGAGGAAAACTATACAAAGACATGGATCTATATTCATAAACAGCTTAGGATCAAATTTAAGCTAACCATACAAATGTAACAAGCAACAATGATTCACAATAATGGAGGGAAAACTCAAATAGTTTTATTGATATAACAAGAAGATCCAGGAGGAGTTACAACCGATGATTCCTGACCCAGCATCAACCTCCCAGTAAAGAAGCCCCTCTTCACCTCCAACAAAGCATAAATCACCCAATACTCTGATATCTATCTCAAAACCAACAACAATTCCTTGCAATGTACAAAATTCCAGCCTCTGGATCTCTGGGATGAGGGATCCATATTTAGATGTATGCAAGGAGGATGAGTCAGCTTATGATTTGATTAGTGTCTTCTCTCTGTCAGTTCTTGCTGCCACTTGGAGACTGAAAGCCTCTTACTCATCCTTGGTCGAACTCAGTGAGGCAAGTGTCATAGGAGAAGATTCTGGAAGCTTCCATTGTCTTTCCACCTCGCGGAATGACATTTCCATTTGTCATTTCTCGCTCAGCGCACCCTCATAGTGCACTTAGGTGCGTTGCAACGCACGTAGCTAGTGTGTTCAGGTGCTATGCAACGCAACTAGCCAGTGGTGCAGCTGAAATGATCCTATTTTGACTTATTCTGAGCAGTTTCTGGTGGAGAACTTCTGGGAGAAGCTGTAATTTGTTGACCTTGTTCCTTTAGGGGTTGGAACAACACTTTTAGGGACTTAGGAGCCCTTCGTTTATGGACATTTCATGCTTGGAGCTGCAGGGCACAAAAATGTCTATAACAGTTGCCCCCTAAAGTATGAGGCCGTTAATCAGGTGAAATGCTTTATTATGAGGATCCGAAGTTCTTTCAATGCTGGGAGGAGACCTGTAATAAGATACAATACAATACATTATGTTCATACTATTTTTCATGATCCAGCTGAGGCGGGCATTCCCATGCTCAGCTTTATAAATTCATTTTCATGTACATAGGACAGACAATCGTCTCATTGGAGACTGATGATTCTTCTAGAGCCATCATCCTTTTGGTAGGATGATTATCTGTGCTGCAATGTTGTACATTTTAATGTCTTTATTTTCCTGAATATATATCGCAGCCCGGATGGATGGAACTAGATTCGGGGTCTTCAATCTCGTCCGATCTTCACTCGAAGTAAAAGTCGATCCATGTGAGAAATGTTCTGAAGTCGAACATGGAAAGACATCGCTTGATTACCAGCCAATGATGTAAACTGTTAACAAGCGCGAGAGGAATCACCGATAATGATAATGACCCTCAAGGTACTACAGTACAATTCACGTGGTGTGAATAGAGGACTTGGCGTCGAACACCATGCAAAATCTTTCGGTCGAAGGCCATTGATGTAAACCTGTCGCTAGAAGTGAGAAACTTGCCATTAAGGCATGCAAGCTTCAAAGTACTGAACGGGGTGTTCCTAGACCAACTTCTTGGATAATGAGCTGATGTCGACAAGAAGTGATCCGTCAAAGGAGGGCCTTAATGAATCCCACATCAATGACACAAAATGGAGCAAATGACTTTGATGGAGGTGAAAACAATCTGATGATATACGGTTCAGGGTGGCGGTCATGAAAGAATGGAGTATAATGTATGGTAGTGGGTGGGACACAGGTGACTTCTCTAGATGACTTCTCTTGAACATGTCGGCGACACTTATGTGATGGATTGGTAGCATTAACCCCAAATGTGGATGGTATGGCGTGACCATGGTGATGTGACCGGTGAATGAAACAACCCAGCCCAACTCGGACACGGAGTGGAAGTGTCATGTTCAAGAGCGACTTGCTACCAATAAATATTCTTTGAGTTTTCTTCCCAATTTTTCCCCAGTCATTGCTGACCAGTACCTCTTTATTTTTGTCAAGCTTGAGGAGGATAACATATGCTTGTTCTATAATTTGCCCTTCGGGCAAACCCATCACTATGTTTTAACGAGCCTAGTGATAGTGAAACTCGTTCTCGTCTAAAGACAAGTTTGTCGCTATTAATATTTTTAACGAGTTTAACGACAAAGATAACTCGGTCCTTTTCATTTTTAGAGAGTCTGAAAAGATACATAAAGGTAACTCCAAAATTCCTTTTGCGTCATCTAATCCCTTAAGTCCGAAAAAGTATAAAACAATACAAAAGGAATGAATTTTCAATAGTTTTAACGAGCCGAACAAAACAAGCGCGCGATCTTTTTGTGTAATAATCCCTCAAGTCCAAAAAGATTAAAATCTAGAGGAGGGATAGCACTTCCTGTCCCTTTAACGAGCTGGAGAGGCAAATGGCTCGGCAATCTTTTCATATTTTACGAGTCAGTTGAAAAGAGCTTAAAGGAGACTCGTCTTTCGAGGAATGAGTGATAAAATGGGTAGCAGCTGATTCCAGGTAAGGTTTGGAATTTTCCAATCACGGCAGTGTCACAAGGATGGCTATTGAAATCACTCTTCGCAGCTGTTCCTCAAAATGGGTAAACAATCAAATGGAGGTGAATGATCGGCCAATGAAAAAGTGGAGGTGACGGTGCAAACACGACCAAGGCTTTAATGGCTGAAGTACTACATTCACGGTGGTTATTTACCGAGGAATAGTTCATTTTTTAACGAGCTTAAATGCGGGTGGAAACATTTGCTCAGTCCGGGTTTATTTTTTAACGAGCTTGAACCTCGTGGTAAACACTGCTCGATTAATCTAGTCGTATGATAAGAATGTCTCATATAAAAACGGCAATTTTTAGAGTTTTGCCCGACATCCCTTCTTTATGCAAGTTAGGTGACGACTAATCCTACGAGTTCAAAGGTTTAGAGGTCCTAAAAATTTAAAAAATAAATAGTCGCCATTCGCTTGCACTCCGAAAGGTTTGCATGCCCCCAGGTATAAAACAGAGTTTCAAGATTACCTCTACTTCTATCCGCCAAAAAATTTGTTTTACCGAGAGAGGCCTACCTCTCACAGGTTACCCAAAGATTGTTCTATTCACACTGCAAATAAAACACTTCTTCGGCGATGTCTATCGAAACAAAAAAGGTGAGCGACGATGCCCACCAACTCACATAACGTTGACAAAAGAATCTTGTTCTAGAATAACCCCTCTTCCAATCATGGACGGGGTACAGACTAGTCATATTCTCCCGTGGAAACCTACCGTATACCCGAAGGTTTCCTGCCGAAGCAGACCAGGATGCATGCCCCCTGGGTTTCAGTCATATCCCTCCGAATTACTCGCGCTCATCGGGAGGACGGACTGGAGATTGAGACATTTCTTGCGTGAAAAGACCATTTAGGGATGGTATATGACTATTTGCTATGCGTGATCCGGGAAATGAAAGCTGGTCCATGAGCTTGACCACTCTTCCTTCGTGCGGAAAACACATTACTCTAAAGAGTGAGGAGACAATGGCTCCCATGCAATAAATATAGTCTCGTCCAAGGAGTAGATTGTAATCTAGGGGTCCTTGAACTACCATTACGTTCAGGCGAACGGTTTTCCCTCTCAATGTTATGGGCACATCGGGAAGGATCCCTAAAGGTCGACTGGTTCCTTTATCAAAGCCTGTCAGATTTCTCATCTCAGGAAAAAGCGATGGCGAACCAAGCGCTTTCCAAGCAGTTGAGGAAAGGATACTCACAGAAGCCCCTTCATCTATGATGGTACCAGCCATGACCATTTTATATATTTGAACGATAATTCGGAATGGTATGCTTGCTGGTAAACGGGGTCTGCCTAGTTGATTCCAGTCGAAGGAGACAACTAGGTTGCTTGGAGGTGGGACCAAATAGACGGCCAGGTACGACTCTGACGAACTTCCTTCCTGCGGTAAAGGAACGGGTATATTGCCCCCATGTTTGTTGGAGTCTGTGCTTATGAAAAGAATTTGGACGATGTCATCCTTGTTCTCTTCAGTGAGTGTATCATCTGAAGATGAAACTTCTGAAGGCAAGATGGGGTCAACTGCCGCCTCGACCTTCTGACTTTTGTCTGGTATGGATCCAGATGGTTTATCTTCAATGATAGGCGCTTCAGCCGACCACTTGAGCGGGCCAGCCAGATTTTCAACTAGTGACGGACTCGGCAAGAGTTTTTTATATCCAGGAGGAAGTCGTAATGGTGAAACCGAACGATCATCCAAAACTCTTTTAGCTTCGTCTAAGAAGGGACAACGGTGGACGGCATGATCGCCTTCACACAGTTTACAAGGAAATCTATATTTTCCTTTTTGTCCTGGGACTTCACTTTCACTAGTCAACGGTGTGCTTTCAACATGATCATCAGAGGTTGATGACACCGAGTTATGCAATCTGGGAGACTAGTCCCTTAATATCCGAGGGATGCAAGGAAAATCTCTGTGAAAGTGGTCTCCTTTGCAAATGACATATGGTGATTTAGGCTTGGTCGGTGCAGTGTGTGGATTTTCGTTAGACGACACTCGTTTTCCCCCATTCGCCTTTGGATCCTTCTTCTTCTTCTCTTTCTTCTTCTTTTCCTTCTTCTCCTTAGGAACTTGATTTTTGGCTTTACCAACCCCATCAAGAGAAGAGGAAGTAGGAGAAGAAGAATTAGAGGAAGTAGAAGGTTGGTGGGCAACTCTAGACTCGTCTAATTGCTGATTCGATTGTTCAGGAATAGTGGTGTTCTGAACGACAGAGGTTGAGAAGAGCCATACAGGCAAACCAATTGTCAGTCCTGGAAGCGACAATGTGGCCATATGGGGTGCACCAACATCTCCCCAAGAGGAGAAGGGACTAGGATTTCCTCCAAGGGGAATTCCTTGGTTGGTAGACTCCATATTCTCAACCCAAGATCAACGTAGGAAAGGGGTCATGAATATTCCGTTTAAAATAAATTTTTAGACGCTTTGACACAACTTGTTTTTTCAGTTTTTAAGAGTCGAGAAAAAAGAAAAGATGACTCTAGTCTCCTTCGATTTTTAATGAGCCTGAAGTGACAAGTGCTCAGATGGACCTTTTCCGTTAAGGAGTCTGAAAAGGAACGAAAGGGACTGCTCTGGAGATCTAGGTAGAGGGAGTACCAAACCAATCACAAAACTGCAGAATACTTTTTACGGTACGGCAGTCAATCTTCCCGAATGCTGTGTTCAGTGCATTGCGATCGATAGGGCGGCAGACACAGCTTCCTATGGATAAAGGATTTAAGCCTATAGAGGTCTCCCAAAATATACTCGACGGTACGTGGGAGCACAAGTCTGTACTGGCACTTATCGTCTCACAGTGGAGGAATCACCCAACCATCAGTGAGGACAACAGTTACCAGGCTTTACGACGCTGGAATACGTCTCTAGCCTAGACCTCTAAATGTTGTGCGTTAAGTTCCAAAGCGTTGTTAGATTCATTGAATTTATTTTAAGTTGATCTTTCTTATGAAGTTTTCCTTTTGGGTTCACCACGAGATGTAGATGTAATTCCTAAAATGCAATCTAAAGATGATAAACAAACTTTTATCTCTTTTCAGCAATGAAAATCCTAGCTACTAGGGGAAAAGAAAGACACAATCTTTTCACAAAGAGCAAAGAGCACACTGTAAATGCACTTTCCTAAATCAAGCCAAACAGACTGTCAATATGCAAATGCACATGTGCATGTATTTGTTTTTGACTTTCTTAATATTGATGCTAAAAAGAAAGTTGATGTACAAATCTGAATTTGCTTTCAAGCGACAAACACAAACAAGCTTCTTTTCGAAATCAAAAGATAAAGACGATTACGACACTTTAAGATTTTGAAATGAACACTCGTTTTTGACACTAGAAAAACACAAATTCAGACCAAAGGCAAAAGTAAAAGTATAGTCGACCATCAACAGCAATCAAACTTTCTCCTATGATCGAAATCGACACTTGCGACAGATCTAAATCAAAGGACGACATTACGACTATTCTACTTTTGCAATGGAAAACTGTAAACGACTCAACAAACACACAAAAACATCTACACTTCTTTTGTACAAAGGAGGCGGAATAACAGCAAGGAAAAGGGGTTTTTAAACAGACACATACACTGATCACAGGCTGCAAAAATCAGAGACAAAACTGGAAAGAATGAAGCACAAGAACCTCAGCTGCACAGGGCTAGTCTGATCAGCGCACCTGTAACACAGAGAAACTGGATTGCAGCGCAGGTTTCCCTTCCGGGAAGTGTGCTGAAATGCAGGAACTCTTAACAGTACCTATGCTGGGCCAGAAACGAGAATCTGTCCAGGTTCTGGGTCACGGTTTGCAGTTTAGTCTTTGGTTTTTGGCCGAGTAAAAGCAATCAGTAATGCAAAATCAGGGGGTAGATCTAAGGAGGGTCTAAGAGCTATCACAAAGGGCAATCAGATCATCTGTGAATCAGCTGTTCAAATCATAAACAGATCCAGTGAATGGATTGAAGCAACAGATGTCTACTTTGCATTTGTTATGGCAAATGCAGTTCGAATGCTACTTATAAGTTTATGAAACAAACAACAAAGAGATACACAAACAAACTAATTAGACATTCTCCCCAGTGGAGTCGCCATTTTGTTACCGGGAAAAGTGTCTATTTAGAACTGCTCTATCCCACTAAGGTGTGACAGCTGCCTTAGAAACAAACAGAGAAAACTACTTTTGTATTTCCTTTATGAATTAAAGATAGAGGGGGATAGAAAGAACCGACCTGTGTCTTGCGCTAATCCTTTGATCCAATCCCTCTCTTCTTTGACAGCTTCCAGCTACCTGCTCCCTTACTTTCCCAGCTTCACCAAGTACCTGTAAGATCACAAAAGAAGAAAACTATACAAAGACATGGATCTATATTCATAAACAGCTTAGGATCAGATTTAAGCTAACCATACAAATGTAACAAGCATCAATGACACACAAGAATGGAGGAAAAACTCAAATAGTTTTATTGATATAACAAGAAGATCCAGGAGGAGTTACAACTGATGATTCCTAACCCAGCATCAACCTCCCAGCAAAGAAGCCCCTCTTCACCTCCAACAAAGCATAAATCACCCAATACTCTGATATCTATTTCAAAACCAACAGCAATTCCTTGCAATGTACAAAATTCCAGCCTCTGGATCTCTGGGATGAGGGATCCATATATAGATGTATGCAAGGAGGATGAGTCAGCTTATGATTTGATTAGTGTCTTCTCTCTGTCAGTTCTTGCTTCCACTTGGAGACTGAAAGCCTCTTACTCATCCTTGGTCGAACTCAATGAGGCAAGTGTCATAGGAGAAGATTCTGGAAGCTTCCATTGTCTTTCCACCTCGCGGAATGACATTTCCATTTGTCATTTCTCACCCAGCGCACCCTCATAGTGCACTTAGGTGCGTTGCAATGCACCTAGCTAGTGTGTTCAGGTGCTATGCAACGCAGCTAGCCAGTGGTGCAGCTGAAATGATCCTGTTTTGACTTATTTTGAGCAGTTTCTGGTGGAGAACTTCTGGGAGAAGCTGTAATTTGTTGACCTTGTTCCTTTAGGGGTTGGAACAACACTTTTAGGGACTTAGGAGCCCTTGGTTTATGGACATTTTATGCTTGGAGCTGCAAGGCACAAAAATGTCTATAATAAACCAGGAGGGGCAACTCCCTGAAATATGAGTCTGCCTGATAATATCAATACTTCACAAATATTCATTTTTACAGTCTTTGCAAGGAACCCCAAGTTTCCTTGGTACAATATTTGTCAAATCATGAAAGTCGACTTGCACCGTTCGAACTGCCCAAACCACCAGTCGGAGTGCCCAAGGATACTTTCACCCATCGTACCTCATTCACCGTCGCACTGTTCAGCATGTCGTTCACCCTCGGCTCATTCAGTTGAATGCCCTCAACTTGTTCCGGTGAACACCCTTGCACGCCCTTGCACGCCCTCACCCGTTCACTCATTCGGCCTAACACCCTCGCACGCCCTCAACCATTCACTCATTCAGTCCGACGCCCTCGTACACCCTCACCCGTTTGCTCGTTCAACCCGACGCCCTCACCCGAATGCCTTCGAACGACTTCGCCCAAACGTCCTTGAATGACTTCACCCGAACATTACCCATTTGGTTGTTTGGCCCGGCACCCTCGCATGCCCTCGCCCGTTCGCTCGTTTAGCCCGACGCCCTTGCACACCCTCGCCCGAATGACTTCAAACAACTTCACCCAAATTTCCTCATACGCCTTCACCCGAATGTTACCCGTTTAGTTGTTCGACCTAGCACCCTCGTATGCCCTCGCCCGAACACCTTTGCACGACCTCACCCGGTCATTCAGACAAATTCCCTTAGACGCCCTCACCGGGTCATTCGGCCCAACACCCCCACACGGTCGTTTAGCACGACGCCCTCGCACGGTCGTTCGGCCTGACGCCTTCGCATGACCTGTGGCTCCATTTTTTGTGTTTGCCCCGACTTAGTGTTTCGGCCTAAGAGTCTGCCTACACCTTGCAAAATTTCAGTCCTCTCCAAGTTAGCTCACCCTCCGGCTCACATGAACACTTGGAAACTTCACTTGAATGATTTTACCACCATTCCAATGCTTTACTTATATGGCGGTTGGCCCATCATTTAGGGCATCGACTCTCCAAGTCGACCCACCATTTCTTCTAACTCGACCCAACTTCCCGCCGACCCATGGTGTGGGCGCCCATGTGCGGGACCGCCCCCATATATAAACTTTCCACTACCCAACACTTAGTCATTTTCACAAGATGACTTTCATGTCACATGTTTCCTTCATTTGGTCGTCTCGCCGCACCGTTCGCACAAGCCCTCAACTCACTGTCCAACCGCCCATCCTGTCGCTCACCCGTCGTGTGCCCGTGCCAACTCGCGTTGACCCATCAGTTAAACACGCTCGCTCAACATGCCCGACTCGTGTGCTTGACATACTCCCCCACTCTAAATGGTTGTCATCCTCAACAACACCATCATACGACATCGCAAAGTGTCACTAGCTCCAACATCCAAAGATGCCCATGCTGCCTACCTCTTCTCTGCCATCACACAAACCATAAAGGCTCATATCTCCATAAATCGGAAATTCTCTTCAATCCATGATCATCAACCACATCTGTCGCAATCCCCACATGCTGCTCCCACTGTGGAAGGATGGTCCCTCCAACTCAAGCTACATGCTTACTGCAACATATTGTGTCGACCTCATCATCTATTGCCATCGTGTGAACTGTTGTCATGATAATCCAACACAATGCTAACATATGTTTTACACTTCCGGACCCCATGATTTGAACTAATCGGGTAGCTAGTCCACCTGCCTCATACCATCATTAGTCATTTCTCTTAGCCTCCTGTCACAACATCAACTCAATTAGGAATCCATCTCCATCAAAATAAGCCATGCCTAGGTCCATGAAGTAAACTCCATCTCTTCTGCAACACACTGCCCATGATGTTTGGTGTTAATGTGCTACATGTAATCAACCACATCTATCCCAACATCATCATCCATATGTGTAAATTCCACAACCTCAAAATGAAGAGATCCTCTCATCAAACCTGACTCTTGATGTGCCACATCCAGTTCCATGAAGCAACCTCCATCATATCTGCAATGTGCCATCCCTCAAGTTTGCCAAGGAAACAAGTATACACTTGTCTCATCTCCCATGTGCTGCCCATGATCATAGACCAATCAACTCCCATATGTAAAAAGTGGTTAAGTCTCAGCTCAACGCATGCCCAAGTGTTGCCACCAAGGCATCACCATTGCTGCAACTCCATCACTTCAAAGTGTTTCATATCGATCCTCCACATCAAGTCACTTTCTCAAGCACACCCATAAACTGTACTCAAAAGTATGCACCCCATCCTGCATCAAATTCCCTGACCGCAACTCCTCAATGCATCAGATCCTCCAAGTCCACCATAATATGAAGTCCCTAAAAGTCACAACCTCATGTCATCATGAGCTCCATGAGTCATCTCTAACCGACTTCCTAACAAGCATAAATGTCTCGGCCTAAAGGTCTCTGCAAGATGCCTCGTCTCTCCGTGTAGTAGGAATGCTCCATAGTCTGCTGATAATTCCAACCAAGTCCATGGCCTTATTGTACAAGAGTGTACAACATCCACATCAACTCATAAATAAAACATCTCCATGTCACATCAACAAATCCATCCGCACAACATCCTTTCCTTGGCACTCCTCATTGGATGCCCATAAGTGACACCTCTACAAGTGCTCTTGCATAATGTCCCTACCTAAGACTGCCATGATCCATATCTCCAACTCGATGTCCATGACTCAATTTGCCCATGTTGTCCAACTAAGTAGACCCATCACAACAATCGGTCATCCTCATCCAAGTCTGCAATCTGGTCTAGTGAACTCGGTCACCCAAACCATATCATCATCACATGAGTCTCTTCCATCATGGCTCCCCCATTGAAGGTTCCACCAAGACTTCCTCTTGGTCTCGGCCATGAGAAGTCCACCCAAGTATCATCAAACTCAAGTGTGTGCCCTTCTCCAATCTGTCCATGAGTCATGCTAGGCACTTAGCCAATTTCTCCATTTGGCTAAAGCATGACCCATTCCTCCATAATGATCATCACGTTCCTCCCTTGTCATGGGCATTTGCACCTTCTACCATAAGGTCACAAAAAACCCCAACAAGCTCTGCAGCGATCAATGGTCCTTGCCTCTCCATACAAGATCTCGTTGTAGACATCCATGGTAAGATCCTCCATCAAATCGGCAAATTGATTTTTCTCTTCCCTGCATATGGCCCATCTACCAAAATCTCAAATGAAACACAAGTATCAATAGTACTTACTTCATCATGAGGCTCCTCCATGTGTGTATCCTCATCCACCAATTTTTGCAAACTGTATAATCCTGGTCCAACTTAAAAAATTTCAAGCTCACCCTCCATCATTGTCATGCCTGCAACATCCTCAAATATCATGGCTTCCTCTTGTTTTTCATTGTAATCTGCAGCTACAACCTACTCCATTTGCCAACCAAGTCGTAGAAGTTCGTCTTCAACATTCATTTCCAAGACTTCAAGTTCATCTCGAATCCTTGGGTTCTCTTCTTTCATTGGCTTCAACCGGTATAAGTTCAGCAAGAGCCTCCCTCGACATTCTACCAAACCTGCCATGTCTTATTGTTCAGCTTGGCCCAAGCATGATGCTTCACCACTGCGAAACCTTTCACAAAGTGTAGCACTTCAATCTGCAATTCTGAATCACCAAAGCCTGTAGAATACAAACCTTTAATACTAACTATCACGAAGTGCGGTGGGATCAGCTTTTCTGCAAATCAGATACTCTAAATCAGGGCTTTGATACCAATTGTCACGCCCCTACACTGGTAGTACTATGCACTATAGGAGGTGCGGCACCATCGACCACTTTCTTTTTAACAATACTTGCAATTGTGGACTACGCCTACTTTCTATACTTAGTTTATTTTTCAACTTTCCTAAGTATACTTTCATTAACACAACAGAAACTTTCTTACATCATTCATCATTATTATCTTTTACACATATATGCACAACGGATAATAAACCGGGAGGGGCAACTCCCTGAAATATGAGTCTGCCCAATAATATCAATACTTCACAAATATTCAGTTTTATAGTCTTTGCAGGAAACCCCAAGTTTCCTTGGTACAATATCTGTCAAATCGTGCAAGTCGGCCAACACGGCGTCCTCGCCCTGCCTGAACCACCGTTCGGAGTGCCCAATGATACTTTCGCCCCTCGCACCATTTAGCACGTTATTCACCCTCGGCTCGTTCAGTCGAATGCCCTCAACTCATTCAAGCGGATGCCCTCGCACACCTTTGCACGTTCAGTTGTCCAACTCGGCGTCCTTCCACGCCCTTGCCCATTCACTCGTTTAGTCCAACGCCCTTGCTTGTTCTCTCGTTCGGCCGGGTGCCCTCACACTCCCTCGCCCGTTCGCTCGTTCGGCCTGACACCCTCGCCGGAATGCCTTCGAACAACTTTTCCCAAACGTCCTCGAACGACTTTGCCCGAATTTTCACCCGTTCGGTTGTTCGGCCCGGTGCCCTCGCACGCCCTCGCCCGAACACCTTCGCGTGACCTCACCCAATCATTCAGACAAATGCCCTCGGACCCCCTCGCCCGATCATTCGGCCTGACGCCCTCACATGGTCGTTCAACCAGATGCCTTCGCATGGTTGTTCGATCCAACACCCTCGCACGACTTGCGGCTCCGTTTTCTGCATTTGCCCTGACTTAGTGTTTTGGTCCAAGAGTCTGCCTAAACCTTGCCAGGTTTCAGTTCTCTCCAAGTTAGCGCTCCCTCTAGCTCACATGAACACTTGGAAACTTCACTTGAATGATTTTGCCACCATTCCAATGCTTTACTTATATGGAGCTTGGCCCATCATTTGGGGCATCGACTCACCAAGCCGACCCACCGTTTCATCCAACTCGCCCCAACTTCATGTCGGCCCATGGGGTGGGCGCCCATGTGTGGGACTTCCCCCACATATAAACTTTCCACCGCCCAACACTTAGTCATTCTCACAAGATGACTTTTGTGTCGCACGTTTCCTTTGTTTGGTTGCCTCATCGCACCGTTCACACGCACCCTCAACTTGTCGTTCAATAGCCTAGCTTGTCGCTCACCCGTCGTGTGCCTGTGCGAACTCTCACCGACCCTTCGGTTAAACGCGCATGCCCCACATGCCTGAATTGTGGGCTTGACAAAATGAGTGCTAAGTGAGCTATTCAAAAATCATGAGAAATTAGTCAATTACAATTACCTCTTATGGAAATGGTCATAGATGAATAACTTACTTAACGGAGTTGAATCCCAAAATGATATCTAATAGATTTTAATACTATTCTTAAATGTAATATAAACTTTGTTATAAAACCTATATAATAATAATGATATAAATAATAAAGACTAATTAAATAATAAAACTAATTTAAATTTAATATTATCATTAAACTTTAATATTATTTTTAAATCTAATATAAACTTTATTATAAACCCATTAATATTATAATAATATAAACATTAATATATCTAATATAAATTTTAATATTACTTTAAAATTTACTATAAAAAAATTTATAAACTTAATATTATTTTTAATAATACTTAAAAACATAATACCGAAAACATGATATTAAAGAACAATATTAAAACCTGGAAAATAAAATAGAGTTTTAAAGTAGAAAATACAATTATAACACATATAAAGTAAATAAAAAATATTATAAATTTAATATTATTATTAGTAATACTTGAAGGCATAATAGCTAAAATATAGAACAATGTTAAAACTTAGTAAAAGAAAATAGAATTTTAAAAGTAGGATATACCATTATAAAATATATAAAGTAAAAATTGAAGAAAGCTACTTGATATTAGTGTAAAAATTAATCTTTTATTATATTATATTTTGTTTTGAGAGTTTTTATTTTTTATTTTTTGGTAGGTTAACATTCATGGGATTTCGCTAAGAGTGCCTTAATAATGCATCCATTCACCGTCAATCCAAAGCCCCGTAAGCTTGTTCTGAGAGCTTCAATAATAAAGAAATTAAAAAATTGTAGATCATTTAACAATATATTAATACACAAATTTACCTAAATTAAAAATATTAAACATGTCATTTTAATAAATTGTTTTGAAATCTTAAAAAATAAATAAAAAATGAAGTTAAATATCTCACATAAAATTATAAAAATTGTTATAGTCAAGTACATAAAAATAAAAAAATAAAATCTATGTTATTCCTTCCGCACCCAAGACTATTTCAGTACTATGCCTTTGGCTTAACATGTGGCCATCTATAATATAAATAATAAAGATTAATTAAATAATAAAATTATTTAAATTTTAATATTATTAAAGCTAATTAAATTTTAATATTATTGTTAAATCTACTATAAAATTGGTTATAAACTTAATATTATTATTAGTAATGGTTAAAACATAGTACCTAAAACATAATATTAAAACCTGTAAAATAAAATAGAATTTTAAAAATAAAAAATTCAATTATAAAATATATAAATTAAATACGGAAGGAATTCATGGTATAATTATTTTGTATCGATCCAAAACTTAATCGTAGAAATTTAGAAGTATGGAATATAAAATTTTATTATATTTTTTTTTTTAGAGTTTCAATAAAACGAAATTAAATTAAAAAGCTATGGATCCTTTTACAATATATCACTAAACAAATTAATCGAATTGAAAGTATTAAACATACCATTTTAATAAATTATTTTGAAATCTTAAACAATAAATACAGGAAAAAGGTAAATATGACATAAAATTGTAAAGATTATTACAGTCAAATAGTAAAAAAATAGACAAGGCTTACTATATATAATTAAATGCTTTTAATTATCAAGTATCATATTTTTTTTATTTTTTTTAGCTTTTTACATATAGAAAAGGGCGTTTAAGACGTCACATTTTTGCCTCGGTCTACATACATCTTCATCTAGTAACAAATTTGTTTAATTCAACAATCGCAACATGCATCAATTGATTCCATGCTATCCATTGGTTTCTTTTCTATGAAAAAATTCCATGCAGTTCACAATTGGTTTTATCTTTTCTGTAAGCAATCTAACCTCGAGATACCGGGAATTAATTGCAAAATTTCAAGGTTTTTAAGCAATTAAAACCCTTATTACTTTTCTGATGTTAATTTTATTTTCCTGCATAATATAGATCAATATTGTATACATTCAAACACATTTCTAAATGTAATGGCTGGGGCGGATGGCTTTCGCACCCCCAGCCATGTTCGATTCCTGCAGAGGCGCATATTTGATGACCCCCACGCTATGGAGATATCTGAACAATATTTGTAACGGCTAGGCCGTAAAAATTTTGCTGGCTTCGGCAATATAGATTGTAAAAATCTGCGGGCTTCGGCCATATGATGATTTCTCTCTGAAAAAAAAAAATATATCAACAAAATCTAAAGATATCAAAAAGGATTTATGAATGTAACTTGACGCACTGGAGTCCAATTTCCTCCCCGGCTTTCTTGAGCAGGACACAAGACTGATACAAAATACAGTCTTATGGCGTTTATATAAGGGAAGAAATCAGAGTTTGTGACATTCAAATGGAAAAATGAAGCCAGGCCAGAGTGATCACTCTCTCTATGGCCACAGCGATCACTCCCTCTTTCTTATAGAGCTCGTAATTTTTTTTTGTAATAATTCTACCAATATCGATACGGGCTAATAAAATTACGTGTTTGGAAAGAGAAGGAATGAACAATAAAATCTGTGGGTATGCTGCCATGAGAAGGGGAGAAGTGTATACCATTATATTTATGTTTGATCTCATCACTATTATAATTTAATCATCAGAAATCTAGAATACTCAGTAGCCATGAAATTTACAAAGAACTTTGGGGATCTATGACATGATAAACAAATTGAAATATGAGTAATCCAAACCAATTTCTGGTTGCCTGAGTAAAGCATGTGGTAGAAGGTGAATATGAACGGGAGCAGTTACATAACCACTTTACCTTGGGTTGTCATTTTTTACTTTACTTGTCAACATGCATACGTTTTTAGAATGCAAACAGACTTTTTTTTTTCATAGGCACGTTTGAAACTAAATTCATAGGCATGTTTGAAACTAAATTTTCAATTTTATTTTCTCTAATCTTCATAAGTGGAGATTCATAAGAGGCACACTAAATTGTTAATGATAATTTAGTAGAAAAAATAATTTAAATAATGTTTAATCACTTGATTTTGATACACAACCAAGTTATCGGTTTCAATTTTATTCATTGATATTGTTGGGAATTTTTCCGATAAAATTCCAAAAACAAAATCACTGAACACAGAGACAATGCTCTGTTTCTGCCATAGGATCTTTAACACAGGGAAGCCTAAAAACAATTTATGAGAAGACAGAGTTTTCCACACACAAATCAAACTTGTATTCATTAATAAATGTCTGATACAAACTTCTTCCTCTTACAGAGGGATTACACAGCTGCTGTTACAAAAGAGTATTCCTCTTAACAGAGGGCTTCACCAACACTGCTTCAGATGCAGTTTCACAAACAACAAAAGAGTCTTCCTCACACAGAGGGATTCACCAGAGATTATGCTGAAGAGTATCTTTATCTTAACTAGAGGGATTCACCAGTCTATGCTGAAAAACATCTTCCTCTTGACAGAGAGATTCACCAAAGACAACAGATCTTCCTCTTAACAGAGGGATTCACTGGAGACTGTGCTGAAAAACACCTTCCTCTTTAACAGAGGGATTCACCAAGAGCTTCTACAAAAACAAAATTACTCTACCTCCATTTAAAAGGATTTACACTGATGTGTGTAAATTTTTTATTTACATTTACTGTTGTAAAAAAAATTTCATCATACGCTCATCCTCTGTTCTTGTTTCATTTCGAGCTGCTGTGCATTCCATGTGCTCAAACTCATTTTAACCTGCTGAAAAATTCTCCCCTGTTCTTGCTTCTTTTACGCTGCTGCGTTTTTACATTTCATTAAAAAAAACATTGCATTTCAACACTATCTCTGCAATATATATTTACACTGTTGTGTAAATATTTTCTCATTCATATGCGTTGCTGCATATTTCAAATATATCTTCACTGGGAAAAATTAACTCTGCCCTCTCTTCTTTTTCCTCGCACTGCTTTGCGTTTTCATTGCCAATACAAAACATTTCCATCTGCTGTGTATTACACTCACTCTGTTGTGTGTATATTCTCTCACATTACATAAAAACTACATTCCATTGCTATGCATTTCAATGCATGTGCTCCACAAAAATTTCCATGCTGCTGTGCATTCTAATTCATGTGCTCCACACACAGAAGTTTCAATGCTACCCTTGTTCTATGTTCTACCTTCGCACTGCTGTGCGGGTTTCATTTCTTTGCATTACAATGCATATACAATGCATATGATTCACATCGAATTCATCTTCGTCTTCACCCGCGCACTGCTGTGCGTTCTACCGCTTCCATCACACACCGGTCAACGCCACACAAAACATTACCCATACAATGCATATGCTTTCAAAAAAAAATTACATACGTTTTTACGCCCATACTTCCGTAATAATAAAAAACATTAAAATTAATAAACTTTACCAACAATCTACGAACCCAAATAAATTGCCTTTATGTTTTACTGGCGGTCAACACAAAATTTGTTTTACTCCACGCAATCTTTATTAACTGCAGGCTTGTACGCAGCTTGGCATTAATCGACGGTGGACAACCTCCCTTGCAATCGGATGGTTTGGAACGATATCGGATGAGCCTTTTTTGCCGAACTTTATGTCCCGATGGAAAGTGGTTTTGGAGAAAGTACAATGGACGCGTGGCTGAAATTTATTGCATTGGGCTTGATTGAAAAAATACCGCTACCTCAGCAAAAGTGGTCCGATGGAGGTAGCCGGTTTTTCCTGAATGGTTTTGCTGCTGCACGATGGCAGATTCGGCAAATGACCGGGCTGCCGTTGCTGTCCCTGCACGGCAGTTGGAATTAATATTCCAACACTCCCCTTTAATTTCAACTGTTGTGCTCAGGCACTCCAATCATGTAATATCCTCTTTCTCTCTGCCTCAGGCAAGATTTCCAATCTTTGCGTCTCCAAGCTATCCTGCAACCTTTTCTTCTCTGCTTTTATGGCAGATTTAATTCCATATCTCTCCCCTATAAGAAGATCTTCATCAAATAATGGCTGTTAATATAGTTTAGCAATAATGATCAAGAATTACAGGCTCCCCCTCACTGTATGCATCGTCTCCTTTTTGGCAGAGTCTTCTCAAAAGAAACTTAGATTGGCTGGGGAGCTCAAGGGACTTTCGGACTGTATTTCCTTCCTTCTCCATACTTATGTAACTTTCTTCTTTTGCATGGGTCCAACTTGTGTAAGAGCCCATGTTAAGTTACAATCATGTGCCATATGCCCAATGTTATGACACTTGAAGCATTCTACATTGTCCATGAATAAGATTTCATGATTTCTTCCTGTAAAATTGTTCCTTGAAGGTTGTCGGAGACCATAACATCTATCTCTATGAAATGCTCTACAGTCTTTTGCCATATGAAACAATGTAAACTTTGAAACGGGAATTGATACTGTTACCCTTTTCGTAGAGATAGAAAAAAAGTGACCTGATTTTGAAAAGGGGTGATGCAGAACGAGCATGTTTTTTTTAGAGCATAGTTTTTAGCACTTTAATTTTTTTATGTACATTACGTTTTAGAATCGTTTTAGAATGATAGTGATTTTCATGCTGATTTAAAAAAGTGAGTATTTTGCATCACCCCATTTTTTTAAAAGACCTGTGTTTTGGATTTCAATTTTCTAATGTATAAAATATAAATAATTATTTTGTAAATTTGATCATTTTTGAAGTAGTTATTTTCCTCACATTTTCTTGTTTTTTATTTTAATTTTAACTTTTTTCTTAGTGAAGTTTTTATTGTTTTGCATTTTTAAATTAGGAAGTCGATATTTAGAATTTTCGATATTCTACATATTTATACATCCTTAATTAATTTTTCAATCCACATAAAATAATTGTTTCTAAAAAGAAATATTTTTTAACAATACATAAAAATAACAATTTTTAACATAAACATAACTAATAAACTACACGTTTTGATAATTTTTTGCCAGAATTGACATGTCAAAATCACAATTTTTATACGATAATTTTAACTAAAAATGGTTAAATAATAGTTTTTTTTTTATGAATTTCATGTAAAAAAATAATAATAATCACTTTTTTTTTTTTAAAATAATGATTAACTTAAAAATCAATGCGAAAATCACATATTACAAATATTGAAAGTATAACAACCCTAATTGAGTGTTTATTCTTCTCATAAAATGTCAAAGTCAAAACATTGCAAAACTTGATTTACAAGCATAACTTAAATTTAATCAACAATATGACGTAATCCAAACTCTTCGTCCTCTAGAGTTTCATCATTGTCTTCTTCCACAATATTCTATGTTTCCTTTTACTCACTTTCCTCTTCTAATGGGTCTTTGATGTCTACGAATCTCCCAATGTAATCTTTCCAAACATTCCATGTAATGGTGGTTGGGGTTCCTTTGCCTTTTTTCCACACGTGATTCACTAAAGTCCCCTTTATTCAACTCAATTTCTTGCATTGCATCTAGAAGAAATTGAAGAACATTAATTCTTTGCTGAATGAAATTGCACTGTATCGGATATTTTTCAATTGCAATGCAATTTCTTCCTTTTTGAAAGCAACATGCTAGCATTGTACCAAATTATCAAGCACAAAAGAAATAATGAACTAAAATAGTACAATAACATATTAATTAAAAAATAACATATTGAAATTCAATTCCATATAATAAAACTTACCTGAGCCAGAAAATAAATCTAGAACCCAATCTCCTTCATCTGAACAAATGTCTATAAGATAGTTAACCAATAATTGTGGTTTTTTATAAATGTTAACTATCTCTCCTTTTTCTTTTGATTCCGGGAATCAACCAGCCACCAGCCGGGCGGGCGGCTGGTGGCTGGTTCATTCCCGGAATCACCCAGCCACCAGCAGGGCAGGCGACTGGTGGCTGCGTGATTCCGGGAATCAACCAGCCACCAGCCGGGCGGGTGGTAGGTGGCTCAGTGATTCTAGAAATCAACCAGCCACCAGCCGCCCGCCCGGTTGGTGGCTGGGTGATTCACCAGCTGGGTGATTTTAGGAATCACTCGGCCACCTAGCCACCAACTGGGTCAGGCGGGTGACTGGTGCCTGATTGATTCCCGGAATCAACCAGCCACCAGCCGGGCTGGTGGCTGGTTTATTCCGGGAATCACCCAGCCACCAGCCGCCTAGTGGCTGGTTGATTCCCTACCAGCCGGGAGGGCGGCTGGTGGCTGGTTGATTCCAGGAATCAACCATCCACCAACCGCCCGCGGTCACCCGGCTGGTGGCTGGGTGATTTCGCGAATCACCCAGCCACCAACTGGACCGGGGGGGCGGCTGGAGGCTAGTTGATTCCCGGAATCAACCAGCCACCAGTCGAATGGCCAACTGGTGGCTGGTTGATTCCTGGAATCAACCAGCCACCAATCGGGCTGGTTGATTCCTGGAATCAACCAGCCACCAATCGGGCTGGTTGATTCTCGAAATCAACCAGCCACCAGCCGCCTGCCCGGCTGTAATCACCCAGACACCAACCACCTGCCCGACTATAATCACCCGCCACCAGCCGAGCCGGGCGAGCGGATGGTGGCTGGTTAATTCCCAGAATCAACCAGCCACCAGTTGGGTGGCCAGTTGGTGGCTGGTTTTATTCCCAGAATCAACCAGCCACCAGCCGCCCGCCTGGGTGGTGGCTGGGTGGTTCCAAGAATCAACCAGCCACCAGCCAGGCGCTTGGCTGGTGGCTGGTTGATTCCTGGAACCACCCAGCCACCAGCCGGGCGGGCGGCTGGTGGCTGATTTTGGTCGGCTGCTGGCTGATTCTTAGAATCACCCGGCCACAAGCCGGGCCGGGCGGGCGGCTGGTGGATGGTTAATTCCCGGAATCAACCAGCCACCAGTCGGGCGGGCGGTTGGTGGCTAGTTGATACACCAGCCTTGTTGATTCCTGGAATTAACCAGTCGCCCGCCCGGCTAGTGGTTGGTTGATTCCGGGAATCAACCGGCCACCAGCCAAGCGCTTGGCTGGTGGCTGGTTGATTCTGGGAATCGCGCTTGGTTGGTGGCTGGTTGATTCCCGGAATCAACCAGCGACCAGTCGACCACCTGGCTAGTGGCCGGTTGATTCCCGATCGGCTGCTGGCTAGTTGATTCCCGGGAATCAACCACCCACCTGCCGGAGAATCAACCAACCAGCAGCCGAGTGGCCAGCTGGTGGCTGCTTTATTCAGGAATCAACCAGCCCCCAGCCGGGTGGCCGGCTGGTAGCTGGTTGATTCTCGGAATCACTCAGCCATTGGTGGCCGGTTGATTCTCGGAATCACGCTGGTGGCTGGGTGATTCCTGCAATGAACTAGCCACTAGCTGGGCGGGCGCTGGTTGATTCCCGGGAATCAACAACCCACCTGCGCCCACCCGGCTAGTGGCTGGTTGATTCCGAGAATCAACGAGCCACCCACCCGGTGGGTGGCTGGTTGATTCCGGGAATCAACGAGCCACCCACCCGGTGGGTGGCTCGTTGATTCCCGGAATCACCCAGCCACCAGCCGGAATCAACCAGCCACCAGCCGAAGCTAGGTGATTCCGGGAATCAACCAGCCACCAGTTGGGCGGCCAACTGGTGGCTGCTTTATTTGGAAATCAACCAGCCACTAGCCGGGCGGCCAGCTGGTGGCTGGTTGATTCCGGGAATCAACTAGCCACCAGCCGAGCGGCTGGCTAGTTGTTGGTTGATTCCCGGAATCACCCCCGGCTGGTGCTTGGTTTATTCCCGACCGGTTGATTCCCGAAATCACTCAGCCACCATGCGGGCGGGCAGTTGGTGACTGGTTGATTCCGAGAATCAACCAGCCACCAAGCGGGTGGAATCAACCAGCCACCAGCTGCCTGCCCGGCTGGTAGCTGGTTGACTCCGCCCGCTTGGTCGCTGGTTGACTCTGGGAATCAACCGGCCACCGAGCGAACGGAATCAACCAGCCACCAGCTGCTCACCCGACTAGTGGCTGCGTGATTTCGCGAATCAACCAGCCACCAACTGGCCGCCCGGCTGGTGGCTCGTTAATTCCTGGAATCAACTTGCCACCAACCGGCCGCCCGCTGGTTGATTCCGAGAAATCAATCAGCCACCAGTTGGGCGAGCGACTAGATGATTCCGGAAATCAATCAGCCACCAACTGGGCGAGCGGTTGGTGGCTGGTTGATTTCTGAAATCAACCAGCCACCAGCCTGGCGAAGCCACCAACCGGGCGGGCCGGTGGTGGATGGTTGATTCCCGGAATCAACCAACCATTAGCCGCCCGCCCGGCTGGTGGCTCGGTGATTTTGGGAAACAGTCAGCCACCAGCTGCCAGCCTGGCTAGTGGCTGGTTGATTTCCGGAATCACCTAGCCAACAACTGCCAGCCCGGCTGGTGGTTGGTTGATTCCCGAAATCACCCAACTACCAGTCGAACGGGCTAGTTGATTCCCAAATAAAGCAGCCACCAGCTGGCCGCCCTGCTGGTGGCTGGTTGATTCCCCGGCTGGTGGGTGGTTGATTCCTAGGAATCAACCATCTAGCAGCCGGTCGAAAATCAACTAGCCACAATATATTAAGAATATCAATTTACAATGTACAAGTGTGCCTTGCCGAACTATGTCTACACTTAGCCAAATATACAATGAGAGGCAACCCTGCCTTTTTACAATCTTGTGCACCTCTTGCACAAAGGGCGGTGCTCACCCGAGCCACCTAGATACCCTTGCCAAGTCCTACACCAGAACTGCACTTCGAAATGCACCGGGCACACCTTGCCCAACCCACAACCGGCTCCAAGTGATACTCCAACTGCGCTCTTAAGATATGCGCATGAGCTATGCGCATTCCCTCTTAAAACTGCGCACTTTTATCCCTTTACCCTTGCGAGTTCTCCAAATGCGAGTTGCTTGTCTCCAAATGAATCAACGCATGTGTATATATATATGCATGTTTACATGGGAGGTGGCCCTCCAGCCGACCCCCAAAACATGACTTAACACACCCCAAAACAGCTCTTTATAAGTCGGCCTTGCCCTCATCGCAAGCCACTCCAAGTCATGGTATAAACCCACCATCGTTTCCACGCACTTCATTCAAGTGTCGCAAAACTATCCAAGTATCGTCACATTTCTGTTTTCTCTTTCGTCACACTCCCGTGTCGCCTTGCCCGCCCGCCGTGCAGACCTCGCCCACCCGTCGTGCAGCCATCGCCCGCCCGTCGTGCAGACCTCGCCCACTTCGTGCGCCCGTGCGCGCGCCCGCGTGCCCTTCATTCACCCGCGCACCCATCGTGCACGGTGACTCGCCCGGCACCCGTCTGCGTTCACGCCTAAGGACCTTACATCCTCCTCCACCTGAAATCGTTGTCATCCTCGACAACATACCATGCTGGTAACCATCCACCAAGATCATCACTATCCATGATGTCAACTCCTCCACATAAGGCAAACATCCCTGCAACATATGTAGAGTCTCATCTCCATCATGCCACGACTTAGTGACCAACTGCCACCAAGCTCACCATACCAAGGTATACACCTCAATGGTATGTCCTCCATCATCAGATATCATCTCAATCCATGATCATTGACCCCTCTGCCACAATCTCCACTGTAACATCTCGTGTCAACCCCATCATGTGTCCCTATGTGAATCTCTGCCATGATACCCTAGCACAATGCTAACATATCTCTGTGCACTTCTGGACCCCATGTCTGAACTAGTTGGGTAGCTAATCCAACTATCATGCTCAATTCATGAGAGTGAACATCCTCATGCCATCATCAGCTGTTCCTCAATCATGTGTCACATCCTTGACTCATCAAGAATCTATCTCCATAATCCATGCTCAGGTCCATGGAAACTCCATCCATCTCATCTGCAACATGTCATGATGCTTGATGCTAAGCCATCCCTGCACCATCAGTCATACCTGCTCAAACATGTTAAGGAATCACTGCCATGAGCAGCTAACAATGAGCCCCATCTTCTCATCCATCTAAGAAGATGTAGAGGGAGTAGAGCCTGAAGGCTCTCCCTCACTAATCAACTCGATCAACCTATCAGGATCCTCAATCTCCATCTTTTGTAGATAAGCAACCCGATCTTCCCTCTGGACATCCAACCTCACATATACATCATCATCATCATCATCATCCTCCACCAACTCTAGCCTTCTTGTCAAATCCAAGATGCTATCTGAAAGTGATCTAATGACCAATGACTGCTCGGCAAGCTTTGTCACAATAGTAGACAACCACTTGTTCACCTTCTCCTTGTCCTCCATTTGCATCACTCCTAATTTACAATCAGGCCTTGTCACACCAATGGGTACATCTTCCCTTCCATCATAAATGTAGAGCTTCTTCAAACGTGAAACAATCATAGCATCAAATTGTTTCATGAATTCCATCCCCAATACAGCTTCATAGTCATCAATCCGCACTATAGTGAAGTCCACCTTCCTGGTTCATTCACCAAGTGTAGTGTCCACCCTCTAAGCTATACCAACAATCTCAATAGGAGGAGAATTCATTGTCTTCATTTGTGCCTTTGCCGGTACAAATTTCAGCCCAATTCTTCTCGCAGTATCTTCACCCATGAAGTTGTGAGAAGACCCACTATCCACCATAGTGAGCACATCAACACCTCCAACCTTCATTCGAACATACTCTAGCTTGTTCCCCTCAGGATCCCTCCTAGACGCCACCTCCATAGTAGTAGAAGCACCAAGTATCTGCATCATCCCCACAGAAGTATCTTATTTCTTTTTATCTTTCGCAGCTTTCTCCTTATGAGCCAAAGCCATGGAATGTTTCACCTCAAGAGTTAGCCATTCCCATTTCTTTCGAATCAATTTTCACCTTATCTCCAATTCCTTGAGTTCTGCTTCAAACAAGCCCACTTCCTTCGCAATTCGATAGGCTTCGTCCCTATTTCCGTTAGAAATTACTTCCTTGACCAAGGTACGAAGAGCATCCTTTGCCTTGGACAAGCCTTTGCCCAATTCTGCAAATTCTTTTTCAACCTTCCTTGATTCTTCAAGTAGATTCCCTTCAAATTCCTCGAAGGTTGCAAAACCCATCTCTTGCAAGATAGACATTCTTCACCAGCTTCACCAAGTCACCTGCAACCTGAACCAACCCTTGTTCCACTTGTGTGAAACGGCTTCCTTCACCTGCAAGTACCCTTTCCACTGTCACGAGCAACCCTGCTCAACAGCTCCAAACCGAAGCTCTGATAAGCTCTTCACCAAGCTCTGATACCACCTATCATGCCCCTACACCTGCGGTAGTCTTCCAACCGCTTGTAGTAAGGTGTGGCACCACCAAATATTTTCTTTTTACCAATACTAACATTCATGGACTACGCCTACTTCACTTTAACATTACTTAGCTTGTGTTTCGCAACCAAGTAAACATACAATTATCTTTTATACCAATGAAGCCCATACTCATTCATTATCCATAACAATTATAAAAGACAACACAATTGCAACAGTATAAAGGGAGGGGCAACTCCCTGTAATATGAGTCTGTTCGACAACATATTAAGAATATCAATTTACAATGTACAAGTGTGCCTTGCCGAACCAAGTCTACACTTAGCCAAATATACAATGAGAGACAACCCTGCCTTTTTACAATCTTGTGCACCTCTTGCACAAAGGGCGGTGCTCACCCGGGCCACCTCGATACCCTTTCCAAGTCCTACACCAAAACTGCACTTCGGAACGCACCCGAGCACACCTTGCCCAACCCACAACTTGCTCCAAGTGATACTCCAATTGCGCTCTTAAGATATGTGCATGAGCTATGCGCATTCCCTCTTAAAACTGCGCACTTTTATCCCTTTACCCTTGCGAGTTCTCCAAGTGCGAGTTGCTTGTCTCCAAATGAATCAATGCATGTGTATATATATGCATGTTTACATGGGACGTGGCTCTCCAGCCGACCCCCAAAACATGACTTAACACACCTAAAAATAGCTCTTTACAAGTTAGGATATTCCGACACATAGGATATAGTTAAGTTCAACTTGGTCTAGTATAGAGTTAGGTTAGAGTTAGGTAAAGTGTGTTTCTTTACCGTTGTACATTTTGTAACTTACAATCCGACGGTCACGATATGTAGTGATCCGACGGTTCACTCTCACCTCGGTATTACCGACACTTGATCCGTGGCTTGACACCCGATTGGTCCATGAGTTCTATTTAAAGCGCATGGAGGGTCATTGTTCGGGTAATCCGTGCATGAGAGAAGCTTATGTAAATTTTCATTCTTTGATTAATAAATTGTCTGTACCCACGTTGGGACAGGCCGTGGACTGTTTCCCTCCTTGCACTCTGAGGGTTTTAACCACGTCAAAAATACTGGTGTATTGATTTGAGATCTGGTTGTGAGCGGTGTCCTTTTGGTATTCTTCTGTGGAACTTACCCTGTAAATTCCTACATGGTATCAGAGCTATTTGAGGGCCGCGTCCGTTGGTGATCCAAATCTGAAGCCGGTAGAACTGCATGCGGCTGTCGTTTCCTAGATCTGCTGTTTCTGACTGCTTTCGGGCCGAGAGGACTGCTCTGTTGCATTCGGAGCATCTGTTTCAGTGAGGAACCCCTTTCGTTTCACGCGAAAAGGTTTCCGGTAGCCCTAGCTGCGTCATTTTTCAGATCGGGAGGTATACAGTGTTTTTTTTGCAGTTTACTGTCATTTTCTCTCTGCTTATTTCGGTTTCGGTTTATTTAGCCTTTTTTTCCCGGATCTATACCTTTCATTTCTGCGTATGCTCTTTGCCCTGCGACTCTGTGCGATCTGGGCAAATCAGAAACAGAAAGAAAGGATTTTTCTCATGCGTATGCTCTTTTCCCTGCACCTTAGTGTGATCTCGGAAAATCAGAAACATTGATGAAAATATTTAGTTTTTCGGCTAAAAGCTAACTTTGAGATTTTTTTTTAAAATTTCTAGTTTTTTGGCTAAAGCTAACTTCGAGCCGTAAGGTTCGTTTTTCTTTGGATATTCGTGTTGGGTTTTGTGTTTTGTGTTTTGTAGGGGAAAAGAGTCTTCCCAAGGCAAGCACGCAAATCGAGGCCCCCCCCCCCCCCCCCCTCTCTCTCTCTCTCTCTCTCTCTCTCTCTCTCAAATCTTTTGTATAGATCAATTGGTTCAAAGACCTTTTAAGAGAGTAGAGGTCTTGGGTTCAAGTCTCCATTTTGTGGGGGCGGATTTTTTCATTCCCGCACATTCGCGCACTTTGCCGGCAACGTCAACAATTTTTTTTCAAAAAGCCATAACTTCTTCATCCGGAAGCCTTTTTCAGAGCCGTTTTTTTTAAAACCGCCTATTTTTTCGAGATCTATCCATTGGACCACTCACTTTCAGCATCTTCAGCTTCAGTTGTTTTTAAAAAATGGAAAGTCCATGCCAAGTCATTCTTGACAGCACTAACTACTTCCAATGGGTCGCCTACATGGGAGATTTACTTAGAAGTAAAGGTCTCTTCAGAATAGCCACAGACCAAGAGAAGAAACCCAAAGATGAAGACAAGGCCGAAAAATGGGAAAATCGACAAGATCAAGCACGTGGCTTGATAGGAATGTCTGTTTCTCCTGATCTTAGATTCCACATTGCAGAAATTGAAACTCCTCATGAAGCATTAGAAAAACTTGCTAAAGTTTTTGGGATTAAAAATGAAATTAGATCCCATCAACTTGAAAATGAGCTGCTTACTTTGGATCCTAATAATTTTTCTTGCATTGAAGATTTCTTGTCAAAATTCAAGAACCTTAGATATCTCTTGGAAGGTGTTAAAGTTAAGAAAGATGATGGTAACCTTATTTATTCCATCCTCACTAAGTTAGGGCCAGCCTACTCTGTATTTGTTTCCACTTTCCATTCTACCAGGGAAGCTTTCATTTGTCAAGGCAAAGACTACAAGCCCCCTTCCTTTGACTCCTTTTGTGATTCCTTAATAAGAGAACAAGAAAAAATCTTACACCTTGGTCTTCTTAATCTTGGAAACTCTTCCACAAAAGCGTTAGCCGCCCAGCAGTATCCAAATTCAAAGAATCCTAAGAAGTCTTATCCTCAAAGGAATGGTCCTAAACCAACTCAGCCTCAAGATGAAAGATCATTTCAGCAATATGATAAGCCCAATAAAAACAAATGGAAGAAGACTGAAAGACATTGTAACTTTTGTAATCGAGATGGCCACTTAGAATCTAAATGCTTTAAGAAGATGGAAGCCTTGGAAGCCGCAATGAAGAAACATAACATCCATCTGGAGCCTACTTCAACTTCAACTTCCGGAACGGCATTTTCTGCATGTCATCGTCAATCATCTCAGTCTAGTTATGCATTAAATGTATCTTCTTCTTCTTCTCATTCTCATGAGTGGCTCATTGATTCTGGAGCCTCTTGTCACATGGCCAAAAACCAAGCCATGTTTTCTTCTTTAAATGATTGTAACACCAAAAATATATATGTTGGTGATGATAGATCTCTTAATGTTGTAGGGACTGGAACTGTTCATCTAGACAATGGTCAGTTCAATGATGTATTATGTGTTCCAAACTTATCCTGCAACCTTCTATCTGTCTATCAGATAACTCATTCAGGTGAAGGTAAAATCGTTGAATTTTCACCTCATGATGTTGTAATCAAGGATCTAAAAGATCCTAAACAGATTCTAGCTACTGGTCTTGCTGATGATTCCAAAAGGTTGTATAAGTTTCACAACTTTGGGTCATCCCATCTTCCCTCAGTATTTGTTGCTCATAATGATGAAGTGAGCAAACTTTGGCATGAGCGGTATGGTCACTTAAACTATCGCTCCCTTCAGCATCTCTGTAAAGAAAACATGGTGACAGGTCTTCCTATGGTATCTTGCAAAGATGGTGTTTGTTCCGGATGTGTACTCGGAAAACATCATCGGGACAGTTTTGACAAACGTGCCTCTTGGCACGCCTCAGCCCCTTTACAGCTTGTGCACAGTGATTTATGTGGTCCTCTTCCTGTTGCTTCATTCTCTGGCTGCAAGTACTTCTTAACTTTCATTGATGATTTCTCTAGACGCACTTGGGTATACTTCTTAAAACTCAAGAGCGAAGTATTTACCACCTTTTTGGCCTTCAAAGCATTCGTTGAAAAACAATCTGGACATCAAATTCTTAAGCTAAGAACTGATAATGGTGGAGAATATGTTAAAAATGCATTCATCACTTTTGCACCGAAAATGGCATTCAAATGCAACATACTGTTCCATACACTCCACAACAAAATGGTGTAGCTGAAAGGAAAAATCGCACTTTAAAGGAAATGGCTAATTGTATGCTGCAATCTAAAGGACTCAGTCTTAGTTTTTGGGCCGAAGCAATTAATTGTGCAAATTATATAATCAATCGCACTCCCACTAAGGTTCTAGAGAATATCACTCCAGAAGAAGCTTGGAGTTCCATTAAACCAGATGTAAGTCACTTTCGTGTGTTTGGAAGTGAAGCATGGGCCCATATTCCAGATGAAAAGCATAAAGCCTTAGAACCTAAGAGTGAGAAATGTACTTTTGTTGGATATTCTGAAGATGTAAAAGGCTATAGACTTATTCCATTTAAGTCCAAAAATGTTATCATTAGAAGAGATGTAAAATTTGATGAAAATAAATCGGCCTGCGAGCCTAGTCCGGCGGATGTGCCACCTCTTCCCATCTCTTCTATCTTTGAGAACATTTCTTCTTCTGATGATGAAAGCGAGGATGATAATTCTTCCCCACCTTCTCAGGATCCTCAACTTCCAAGATGGGTCCGTGCTACTCGGGATGCAGCAGGTGATCTTGCCGGTGATCCTACAGATCAGCGACGTACACGTTCTCAGTTTGAAAGAGCCTCTTCTTTACTGGCTCAAGCTCCAGTGAATCATGATCCTGACACTTTTGCAGAAGCTTCAGGCCATCCACATTGGGAAACAGCTATGAATGAAGAATATCATTCATTGATGACAAATGATACATGGGATCTTGTTCCTCTACCAAAGGGACGCAAACTTGTTAGATGCAAATGGGTTTACAGAACCAAGTATGGACCAGATGGGAAAGTTAACAAACATAAAGCTCGTCTAGTTGCTAAGGGCTTTTCACAGGTTGAAGGCATTGACTACACTGAAACCTTCTCTCCAGTTGCCAAAATGAACTCTATCCGCCTTGTTCTTTCCCTTGCTGCCTCTTTAAAATGGGAAGTACATCAAATGGATGTTAAATCTGCCTTCTTGCATGGGGACTTGCAGGAAGAAATCTATATGGAACAACCCATTGGCTTCATACAAACAGACTCCAGCCTCGTTTGTCGCCTTAAGAAATCCCTTTATGGCCTCAAGCAAGCTCCTCGAGCTTGGTATGCCAAAATGGATAGCTTTCTTTTAGAATCTGGCTTTTCTAGGTGTCATTCTGACAATACTGTCTACACCAAGAAAGTGGGCAACTCTCTCATCATCCTTGTTCTTTATGTTGATGATCTTATTCTTACTGGTAGTGATCCCAACCTTATAAACCATGTGAAGTCCAGCCTTAAAAAGAAATTTGAAATGACAGACTTAGGACACTTACACTATTTTCTCGGTCTTCAAGTCTTGCAATCCCAAGAGGGTATTTTCCTTTCCCAGTCCAAGTATGCTTGTGATATTCTTCGTCATTTTCACATGGAAGACTGTAAGCCAGCCCCTTCTCCCTTTCAGTCTGGAGTCAAACTTTCAGTCTCTTGTACTTCTCCTGAAGTTGATGCTACCTTATACCGTCAACTTGTCGGAAAACTCTTGTATTTAACCCATACTCGTCCTGATCTTTCCTTTGTTGTTGGCCTTGTTGCTCGTTTTATGCAAAACCCCCGTGAAAGTCATTGGAAAGCAGCTAAAAGAATACTTCGTTATGTTCGAGGTACAATACAGTTTGGGATTCATTACAGTGCCAAAGCAGCTCCTCTGTTAGTTGGTTTCACTGATTCTGATTGGGCTGGTGACCTTGATGATCGGAAGTCTACTGCCGGTTATGTCTTCACTCTTGGTTCAGGACCTATTACATGGGCTTGTAAGAAACAGGCTGCCATTTCTCTTTCGTCAGCAGAAGCAGAGTATCGTGGTGCCGTGGAAGCTAGTAAGGAAGCCTTGTGGCTTCGTCAGATCCTATCAGAGTTTGGCTTTGAGCAGCAGCATCCAACCACACTTTGGTGTGATAATCAAAGTGCCATTCAGCTATGCAAAGATCCAGTCCAGCATCAGCGCAGCAAACACATTGAACTACACATGCACTTCATCAGAAAGCTCATTCTTGACCATGTTCTTGAAGTGCAATATTGTCCAACGGATGATCAGGTTGCAGACATCTTCACAAAGGCTCTCACAGAGGCGAAGTTCACTAAACTTCGATATATGCTTGGAGTTCAGGAAGTTGTCACTAAGGGGGGATAGGCTCTAGTGCCTCCTTCCTTCTCCTATTGTGTCATATTTGTAAATCCTTCAATCCTATCCCAAGTTGTTCTTAAGGGGGGATGTTAGGATATTCCGACACATAGGATATAGTTAAGTTCAACTTGGTCTAGTATAGAGTTAGGTTAGAGTTAGGTAAAGTGTGTTTCTTTACCGTTGTACATTTTGTAACTTACAATCCGACGGTCACGATATGTAGTGATCCGACGGTTCACTCTCACCTCGGTATTACCGACACTTGATCCGTGGCTTGACACCCGATTGGTCCATGAGTTCTATTTAAAGCGCATGGAGGGTCATTGTTCGGGTAATCCGTGCATGAGAGAAGCTTATGTAAATTTTCATTCTTTGATTAATAAATTGTCTGTACCCACGTTGGGACAGGCCGTGGACTGTTTCCCTCCTTGCACTCTGAGGGTTTTAACCACGTCAAAAATACTGGTGTATTGATTTGAGATCTGGTTGTGAGCGGTGTCCTTTTGGTATTCTTCTGTGGAACTTACCCTGTAAATTCCTACAAGCCTTGCCCTCACCACAAGCCACTCCAAGTCGTGGTATAAACCACCATCGTTTCCACGCACTTCATTCAAGTGTCGTAAAACTATCCAAGTATCGTCACATTTTTGTTTTCTCTTTCGTCGCACTCCCGTGTCGCCTTGGCCGCCTGCCGTGCAGAACTCGCCCACCCGTCGTGCAGACCTCGCCCGACCGTCGTGCAGCCCTCGCACACTCGTCGTGCAGACCGCGCCCACTTCGTGCACCCGTGCGCCACCTGTGCGCGCGCCCGCGCGCCCGTCGTACACGGTGACTCACCCGGCGCCCGTCCGCGTTCACGCCTAAGGACCTTACACCGATGGCCCGCCCGCCTTCTCGGCTGGTGGCTGGGCGATTCCGGGAATCGCCCAGCTACCAGCCGGGTGCGCTGCCAGTGGCCGGGTGATTCCATCCGCCTGGGCAATTTCTGGAATCACCCAGCCACCAGTCAGGTGGGTGCGGGCAGCTGGTGCCTAGGCGATTCACAAAATCACCTAGCCACCAACCAGCCGGGCAGAAGGGGTGGCGCGAATCACCCAGCCACCAGCCGGGCGGGCGGACAGGCCGCCGGGTTGACCCGGCTTGGGTTGGCGCCACCCCGGTGGCCCGTCCGCCCGCCCGGCTAATGGCTGGGCAATTCTGAGAATTTCCCAGCCACCAGCCACCCGCCCCGCTGGTGGATAGGTGATTCGAGAATCACCCAGCCACCGGGTGGGCGAACCACAGGGGTGGCGCGGCCTAGTCTGGTGCCACACCGGCTGCTTGCCTTCCTGCCCAGCTAGTTGCTGGGCGATTTCGGGAATCACACAGTCACCAGCTGTGCCACCGAGTGGGCGGACCACCGGGGTGGTACGGCCTAGTCTGACGCCACACCGGTTGCCTGCCCTCCTGCCCAGCTAGTTCTGGGTGATTTCGGGAATCACCTAGTCACCAGCTGGTGCTTGGATGATTCCTGGAATCGCGCAACCATTAGCCGGGTGGGCGGACGGGCCACCGGTGTCACGCCCCTACACCTGCGGTAGTCTTTCAACCGCTTGTAGCAAGGTGCGCACCACCGAACACGTTCTTTTCAACAATACTAACATTCGTGGACTACGCCTACTTCACATTAACATACTTAGTTTGTGTTTCGCAACCAAGTAAAAGCAATTATCCTTTATACTTAATGAAGCCCATACTCATTCATTATCCATATGCAATTAAACCGAGAACAACAATTGCAACAAGTATAAAGGGAGGGGAAACTCCCCGTAATGTGAGTCTGCCCAACAATTTTATTAAGAATATCAGATTACAATACAACAGTGTGTCTTGGCCGAACCAAGCCTCACATTTAACCAATTTTTACAATAAACAGGCCACCTGCCTTTTACAAAACCGTACACCAAGATCCTACACAAAACCGTACACCAAGATCCACCCTGGGCACACTAGCCCAACCTTCGACTTCTTTTCAAGACTTCCTTCAAGCGTACAATCCTCCTGCGCATGAGATATGCGCAGCTCCCTTTTGCGCACTTGTCTCTTGCCTTATTGTGAAGGTGTGAGAGCGAATGTCGATGATGGAATGAGCCTTACGCTCCACATACTTATACACAAGTTAACGTGGGTTGATGGGTGTGTGCAGCCCCATGACCGACCCCCAAGCCACTATCATACGCCCATGTAACTCTTTACAAGTTGGCTTCTATGTTCTTTTCTCCATCGCATATATGAGTGATACGTTCCAACACTTAGTCGAATTAAGTGTTTACCCATCATCGCATTTTATGTCGCATTGTGATGTAAGTTTGTCGCATTTCCTCCGCACTCCGTCGCACATCGTGGTTGAACGCGCCCGCGCGCCCGCCCGCACTCTTGCCCGCGCCCGTGCACGATCGTCCGCCGTCGCCCTGCTGCACGAAGGCCTTACATCCTCCTCCACCTGAAATCGTTGTCGTCCTCGACAACATGTCATCCCGGTAGCCATCCACCAAGATCATCCGTGATGTGAACTCCTCTTCGCAAGGCAAACATCCTTGCAACATATGTAGAGACTCTTCTCCACTATGTCCCGACCCAATGACCACTGCCACCAAGATCACCATACCAAGGCATGCACCTCCACGGTATGCTCTCCATAAGATGTCATCTCGATTCAAATGTCACCATGTGAACCTCGTCATGATACTCCAGCATAATGCCAACACATCTCTGTACACTTCCGGACCTCATGTCTGAACTAGTTGGGTAGCTAATCCAACCATCACGCTCATTCCATGAGAGTGAACATCCTCATGCCATCATCAGCTGTTCCTCAAACATCTGCCACATCCTTGACTCCTCAAGAATCTATCTCCATAATCCATGCTCAGGTCCATGGAAACTCCATCCATCTCATCTGCAACATGTCATGATGCTTGATGCCAAGCCATCCCTGCACCATCAGTCATACTTGCTCAAACATGCTTAAGGACTCACTGCCATGAGCAGCTAACAATGAGCCCCATCTTCTTTATCCATCTAAGAATATGTAGAGGGAGTAGAGCCTGAAGGCTCTCCCTCACTAATCAATTCGATCCACCTATCAGGATCCTTAATCTCCATCCTTTGTAGATAAGCAACCCGGTCTTCCTTCTAGACATCCGGCCTCACATATACCTCCTCATCATCATCATCATCCTCCACCAACTCTAGCCTTCTTGTCAAATCCAAGATTCTATTTGAAATTGTCTTCATGACTAATGACTGCTCCACAAGCTTTGCCTCAACACTAGACAACCGCTTGTTCATCTTCTCCTTATCCTCCATTTGCATCACTCCCAATTTACAATCAGGCCTAGTCACACCAATGGTTGGTACACCAATGGGTACATGTTCCCTTCCATCATAAATGTAGAGCTTCTTCAAATGTGGTACGATCATAGCATCAAATTGTTTCATGAACTCCATCCCCAATACAGCTTCATAGTCATCAATCCGCACTATAGTGAAGTCCACCTTCCCGGTCCATTCACCAAGTGTAGTGTCCACCCTCTCAGTTATACCAAGAATCTCAGTAGGAGGAGAATTCACTGTCTTCATTTGTGCCTTTGCCGGTACAAACTTCATCCCAATTCTTCTCGCAGTATCTTCGCCCATGAAGTTGTGAGAAGCCCCACTATCCACCATAGTGAGCACATCAACACTTCCAACCTTCATTCGAACATACTCCAACTTGTTCCTTTCAGGATCCCTTCTAGAGGCCACTTCCGTAGTAGCAGAAGCACCAAGTATCTCCATCATCCCCACAGAAGCATCTTCATTCTTTCCATCAGACTCATCCTTCTTCTTCAAGGCCTTGAGATGTCTTACCTCAAGAGCCAAGCAATCCCAGTTCTTCTGATTCAATTCATGTCTTATCTCTAGTTCCTTGAATTCTACTTCAAGCAAGTCCATTTCCTTTGCAAGTTGAGAGGCTTCCTCCTCATTCTGGTCAGAAACCCCTTGTTTAGCCAAGGCATGAAGAGCACTCCTTGTTTCAAACAACCTTTTACCATATTCCGCAAATCCTTGTCTTACTACCTCTGACTCTTCAAGTAGACTCCCTTCAAACTCTTTGAAGGTAGAAAAACCCAATCTCTGCCAGATAGACATCTTTACCAAGTCACCTGCAACCTGAACCAACCCTTTTTCCACTTCGTGTGAAACGGTTTCCTTCACCTGAAAGTACCTGTCACGAGCAACCCTGCTCACCAGCTTCAAACCGATGTCTTGTTCTCACCTGTCAAGTGTACACCGGCTTCAATGCTTCAACACCTGAACTTATTCACAAGCTTCAATCTTCACGACCAAATCTTTGCTCTGATACCAACTGTCACGCCCTACACCTGCGGTAGTCTTTCAACCGCTTGTAGCAAGGTGCGGCACCACCGAACGCATTCTTTTCAACAATACTAACATTCGTGGACTACGCCTACTTCACATTAACATACTTAGTTTGTGTTTCGCAACCAAGTAAAAACAATTATCCTTTATACTTAATGAAGCCCATACTCATTCATTAGCCATATGCAATTAAACCGAGAACAACAATTGCAACAAGTATAAAGGGAGGGGCAACTCCCCGTAATGTAAGTCTGCCCAACAATTTTATTAAGAATATCAGATTACAATACAACATTGTGTCTTGGCCAAACCAAGTCTCACACTTAACCAATTTTTACAATAAACAGGCCACCTGCCTTTTACAACATGCTGTGCACCCTTGCACGAAGGGAGGTGCTCACCCGAGCCACCAAAGATCCCTTAGCCAAGTCCTACACAAAACTGTACACCAAGATCCACCCTAGGCACACTAGCCCAACCTTCGACTTCTTTTCAAGACTTCCTTCAAGCGTACAATCCTCCCGCACATGAGATATGCGCAGCTCCCTTTTGCGCACTTGTCTCTTGCCTTATTGCGAAGGTGTGAGAGCGAATGTCGACGATGGAATGAGCCTTACGCTCCACATACTTATACACAAGTTAACGTGGGTTGATGGGGGTGTGCAGCCCCATGGCCGACCCCCAAGCCACTATCATATGCCCATGTAACTCTTTACAAGTCAGCTTCTATGTTCTTTTCTCCATCGCATATATGTGTGATACGTTCCAACACTTAGTCGAATTAAGTGTTTACTCATCGTCACATTTTATGTCGCATTGTGATGTAAGTTTGTCGCATTTCCTCCGCACTCCGTCGCACCCGTCGCACATCGTGGTTGAACGCGCCTGGGCGCCCGCCCGCGCTCTTGCCCGCGCCCGTGCACGATCGTCCGCCGTCGCCCTGCTGCACGAAGGCCTTACAACCGGGGTGGCGCCAACCTAGGCCAGGTCAACCCGGCGGCCCGCCCGCCTGCCCGGCTGGTGGCTGGGTGATTTGCGCCACCCCGCCTGCCTGGCTGGTTGGTAGCTAGGTGCTTTCAGGAATTGCCCAGGCACCAGCCGCCGCACCCGCCTGACTGGTGGCTGGGTGATTCCAGGAATTACCCAGGCGACTGGAATCACCCGGCCACCAGCAGCGCACCCGGCTGGTAGTTGGGCGATTCCCGGAATCGCCCAGCCACCAGCCGAGAAGGCGGGCAGGCTACCGGGACAGCAAGGCCAAGGCCGCGCCACCCCGGCAGCCCGCCCGCCCGCCTGGTTGATGGCTGGGTGATTCCCTACACCTGGCTGGTGGCTGGGTGATTCCCAGAATCACGCAGCCACCAGCCAGGCAGGCGACTGCTGGTTGGGTGATTCCCAGAATCACCCAGCCACCAGTCGGGCGGGCATGCGGGCCGCCGGAGTGGTGCAGCCTAGGGTGGCACCACCCCGGTGGCCTGCCCGCCTGCCCGGCTGGTGGCTGGGAGATTCCGGGCTGCCCACCCCAGCGGCCCACCTGCACGCCTGGCTGGTGGCTGGGTGATTCTGGAATCACCCAGCCACTAGCCAAGCGGGTGGCTAGTAGATGGTTGATTCCGGGAATCACCCATCCACCAGCCGTGAGGGCGACTGGTGGTTGGTTGATTCCAGGAATCACCTAACCTCCGGGAATCACCCAGCCACCAGCCGGGTGGGTGGCTGGTGGCTGGTTAATTCCGGCCAGAATCAACCAGCCACCATCCGCCCGCCCGGTTGGTGGCTTTGCCTGGCTGGTGGCTGGTTGATACTCGGCCGGCTGGTGGCTGGGTGATTTCGAGAATCAACCAGCCACCAGCTAATCTGGGAATCAACCAGCCACCAGCCTGGCAGTTAGCTGGTGGTTGGTTGATTCTCGAAATCACCCAGCCACCAACCCGGCGGGCGGCTGGTGGCTGGTTCATTCTGGGAATTAACCAGCCACCACCGACCCGCCTGGTTGGTGGTTCCGCCCGGTTAGTCGCTGGTTGATTCCCGGAATCAACCAGCCACCAGCCGCCCGCCAAGCTGGTGGCTGATTGATTCCCGGAATCACCCAGCCACTAAACGGGCAGCCAACTTGTGGCTGATTGATTCTCGGAATCAACCTGCCACCAGCCGGCCGCCCGGCTAGTGGTTGGTTGATTCCGGGAATGAACCAGCCCCCAGCCGAGCGGTCGGCTGGTGGCAGGTTGATTTCTGGAATCAACCAGCCACTAGCCAGGCGGCTAGCTGGTGGCTGGTTGATTCCAGAAATCACCTAGCCAGCAGTCGGGCGGGCGGCTGGTGGCTGGTTGATTCTGCCCGCCCGGTGGCTGGTTGATTCCAGGAATCAACCAGCCACCAGCCGCCCACCCGGCTGGTGGCTGAGTGATTCCGGGAATCAGCCAAGCACCAGCTGGGGGTTATTCCGGGATTCAACCAGCCACCAGTCGGCCGCCCGGCTGGTGGCTGGTTGAATCCCAGAATCACCCAGCCACCAGCTGGCCGACCGGCTAGTGGCTGGTTGATTCCCGGAATCAGCCAGCCACCAGGCGGCCGCCCGGCTGGTGGCTGGTTGATTCCCAAATAAAGCAGCCACCAGCTAGCCGCCCGGCTGGTGGCTGTTTGATTCCGGGAATCAACCAGCTACTAGCCTCCGGAATCAACCAGCCACCAGCCGGCCGCCCGGCACTGGCTGGTTGATTCCCTGGCTAGTGGCTGGTTAATTTCTGGTATCACCAAGCCACCAGCCGGGCGAGCGGCTAGTGGCTGGTTGATTCCGACTAGTGGCTGGATGATTCCGGGAATCAGCCAGCCACCAGTGGGGCGCCTGGCTGGTGGCTCGTCGATTTCGGGAATCAACCAGCCACCAGCCGGCCGCCCGGTTGGTGGCTAGTTGATTTACAGCCGGCTGCTAGATGGTTGATTCCCGAAATCACGCAGCCACTAGCCGGGCGGGCGGCTGGTGGCTAGTTGATTCCGCCCACTTGGTGGCTGGTTGATTCTTGGAATCAACCAGCTACTAGCCGCCCGTCCGGCTGGTGGCTGAGTGATTCCAGGAATCAACCAGCAACTAGACGGCCTCCTGGCTGGTTGATTCTCGGAATCAACCAGGTACCAGCTGGCCGCCCGGCTGGTGGCTCGTTGATTCCCCGGCTGGTGGCTCGTTGATTCCTGGAATCACCCAGCCACCAGCCGGGCGGGCGGCTAGTGGCTGGTTGATTCCGGCTGGTGGCGGGGTGAGAATCACCCCGCCACCAGCCACCCGCCTGGCTCGTGGCTGGGTTATTCCGGGAATCAACCAGCCACCAGCCGGCGGGCGGCAGGTGGGTTGTTGATTCCCGGGAATCAACCAGCGACCAGCCGCCCTGGGAGTGGCTGGTGGCTGGGTGATTCCGGGAATCAACCAGCCACTAGCCAGGCGGTCGGCTGGTGGCTGGTTGATTCCAGGAATCAACCACCGACCAGGCGCCCTAGGAATCACCCAACCACCAGCAGGGCCGGGCCGGCGGCTGGTTGATTCCTTGGAATCAACAACCCACTTGCCGCCCATTCGGCTGGTGGCTGGTTGATTGCCAGAATCACCCAGCCACCAGCAGCTGGGCGGGTGGCTTGTGGCTGGGTGATTCGCAGAATCACCCAGTCACCAACCGGAATCAACCAGCCACTAGTCGCCCGCCCGACTGGTAGCTGGGTGATTCCGGGAATCAACCAGCCACCAGCCGGGCAGCCAGCTGGTGGCTAGGTGATTCCGGGAATTAACCAGCTACCAACCGGGCAGCTAGCTTGTGGCTGCTTTATTTGGGAATCAACCAGCCACCAGCTTGGCGGCCAGCTGGTGGCTGGTTGATTCCAGAATCAACCAGCCACCAGCCTGGCAGTCGGCTAGTTGCTGGTTGATTTCAGGAATCACCCCCGGTTGGTGCTTGGTTGATTCTCGTCCAGTTGATTTCTGAAATCACTCAGCCACCAGCCGGGCGGGCGGCTGGTGGCTGGTTGATTCCGGGAATCAACCAGCCACCAAGCGGGCGGAATCAACCAGCCACCAGCCACACGCCCGGCTGGTGGCTACGTGATTTTAGGAATCAACCGGACACCAACTAGCCGCCCGGCTGGTGGCTGGTTGATTTCGAGAATCAATCAGCCACTAGTCGGCTACCCATCTGGTGGCTGGGTGATTCAGGAAACCAATCAGCCACCAACTGGGCGAGCGGCTGATTGAGTCCGGGAATCAACCAGCCACCAGCCGGGCGAAGCCACCAACCGGGCAGGCCGGTGGTGGATGGTTGATTCCCGGAATCAACCAGCCACTAGTCGCTTGCCCGGCTGGTGGCTGGTGATTTCGGGAAATAGCCAGCCACCAGCTGCCAGCCTGGCTAGTAGCTGGTTGATTCCCGGAATCACCCAGCCACCAGCTGCCAGCCCGGCTGGTGGTTGGTTGATTCCCGGAATCACCCAACCCCTAGCTGAACGGGCTAGTTGATTCCCGAATAAAGCAGCCACCAGCTGGTCGCCATGCTGATGGCTGGTTGATTCCCCGGATGGTGCGTGGGAATCAACCATCTAGCAGCCGCCTGGCTGGTGGCTGGTTGATTCCCAAAATCAACCAGCCACTAGCCAGGCGGCTGCTAGATGGTTGTGGGGCCAGGCGGCTGCTAGATGGTTGATTCCCACCCACAACCATCTAGCAGCCGCCTGGCTGGTGGCTGGTTGATTCCCAAAATCAACCAGCCACCAGCCAGGCACCCGACTGATGGCTGGCAGATTCCCGGAATCACCCAGCCACTAGCCGGAACCAACCAGCCACCAGCCGGCCGCCCGGCTGGTGGCTGGTTGATTCCGGAGGCTAGTAGCTGGTTGATTCCTGGAATCAACCAGCCATCAGCGGGGCGGCCAGCTGGTGGCTGCCTTATTTGGGAATCAGTCGGCCGCCTGGTGGCTGGTTGATTCCGGGAATCAACCAGCCACTAGGCGGCCGGCCAACTGGTGGCTGGGTGATTCTGGGAGCTGGTTGAATCCCGGAATCACCCCCGACTGGTGCTTGGTTGATTCCCGGAATCACTCAGCTTCCAGCCGGGTGGGCGGCTGGTGGCTGGTTGATTCCGGGAATCAACCAACCACCAGGCAGGCAAAATCAACCAGCCACCAGCCGCCCGCCCGGCTGGTGGCTGGGTGATTCCGGGAATGAACCAGCCCCCAACCAGGCGGTCGGCTGGTGGTAGGTTGATTCCCGGTTAATTCTGAGAATCAACTTCCCACCAGCCGACCACCCGGCTGGGGGCTGGTTCATTCCCGGAATCACCTATCCACCAGCCGGGAGGACGACTGTTGGCAGGTTGATTCCGAGAATCAATCAGCCACCAGCTGGCCGCCCGTCTGGTGGCTGGGTGATTCCGGGAATCAATCAGCCACCAGCTGGGCGGGCGGCTGGTGGCTGGTTGATTCCGGGAATCAACCAGCCACCAGCCGGGCGGAGCCACCAACCAGGCGGGCTTGTGGTGGCTGGTTGATTCCCGGAATCAACCAGCCACCATCTGCCCACCAAGTTGGTGGCTGGGTGATTTCGGGAACCAACCAGCCACCAGCTAGCTGCCCGGCTGGTGGCTAGTTGATTCCCGGAATCACCCAGCCACCAACCCGCCGAGAATCAACTAGCCACCAGCCAGGCAGAGCCACCAACCGGGCGGGCGGATGGTGGTTGGTTGATTCCGGGAATCAACCATCCACCAGCCACCCGCCTGGCTAGTGGCTGGGTGATTCTCGGAGGCTGGGTAATTCCCGGAATCAACCAACCACCAGCCGCCCTCACGGCTGGTGGATGGGTGATTCCCGGAATCAACCATCTACTAGCCGCCCACTTGGTTAGTGGCTGGGTGATTTTGGAATCACCCAACCACTAGCTAGGCCTGCCGGAATCACCCAGCCACCAGCCAGGCGGGCAGGTGGGCCGCTGGGGTGGGGCGGCCCGGAATCTCCCAGCCACCAGCCAGGCGGGCGGGCGGGCCACCGGGGTGGTGCCACCCTAGGCTGCACCACCCCGGCGGCCCGCACGCCAGGTGGCACCACCCCGGTGGCCCGCCCGCCTGCCTGGCTGGTGGCTGGGTGATTCTGGGAATCACCCAACCAGCAGTCGCCTGCCCGGTTGGTGGCTTGGTGATTCTGGGAATCAACCAGCCACCAGCCAGGCGGAGGGAATCACCCTGCCACCAGCCAGGCGGGTGGGAGGGCTACCAGGGTGGCGCGGCCTTGGTTGGCGCCACCCCGATGGCCCACCCGCTTTCTCCGCTGGTGGCTGGGTAATTCCGGGAATCGCCCAGCTACCAGCCGGGTGCGCTACTGGTGGCCGGGTGATTCCAGCCGCCTGGGTGATTCCTAGAATCACCCAGCCACCAGTCCGGTGGGTGTGGGTGGCTGGTGCTTGGGTAAATCCCGAAATCACCTAGCCACCAACCAGCTGGGCAGGCGGGGTGGCGTGAATCACAAAGCCACCAGCCGGGCGGGCTGCCGGGTTGACCCTGGCTGGGTTGGCGCCACCCCGATGGCTCGTCCGCCCGCCCGGCTAATGGCTGGGTGATTCCAGGAATCACCCAACGATTCCAGGAATCACCCAGCCACCAGCTGATCGGGCGTGTAGGGCGCGGGGTTGGCACAGCTTGGGCTGGCGCCATCCCAACGGCCCGCCCGCCCACCCAGCTGGTGGCTGGGCGATTCCGGGAATTGCCTGCCCACCCAGTTGGTGGCTAGGCGATTCTGAGAATTCCCAAGCACCAGCCGCCCGCCCCACTAGTAGATGGGTGATTCGAGAATCACCCAGCCACCGGGTGGGCGGACCACTGTGGTGGCGCGGCCTGGTCTGGCGCCACACCGGCTGCCTGCCCTCCAGCCCAGCTAGTTGCTGGGCGATTTCGGGAATCACCCAGTCACCATCCGTGCCACCCCGACGGCCTGCCTGCCCACCCACCTAGTGGCTGGTCGATTCTCAGAATTGCCCAGCCACCAACCGGGTGGGCAGGCTCGCCGCCGGGGTGGCGCGACTGAGCTAGCGCCACCCCGGCAGCCCGCCCGCCCACCCAGCTCATGGCTGGGCAATTCTTGAAATCATTTTTCCTTTGTATCTAGCATGCGATGGTTGAAAACATGTTGAATTTGTACTTTGGAAAGAAAAATGATATCCTTCCAAAAACATTAATGTGTCTTTTTACTCATAAACAACTTTGTGGCACATAAAAATTTGGTTTTACTAGCATTTTTTAAAAAGTATGATAATTGACCATAAAAAAAAAAATCGTTGTTCCAGTATCATCACTTTCGTTTTGAAGCTATATTTTGCACGAAAATTTCGTAGTAAATTTCGTAGTCACTGCCATTTTTAAAACATGTTCAACATTGACCCCTAAAAAATAAAATCATCGTTCCAGTATACACACTTTTCATTTTTAGCACTTTTTTTTGTTTTTTCGGGGTTTTTTGGCCAGAGTTCCTGTTTTGAGTTTATAGTTCCCCTTTCAAAGTTTACATTGTTATGACCAAAGTTTGAACAAGAATAACAATAACCAAAAAATGAACTTTCGTACTTGGGAGATAGAGGTTTCCTTGATGTACTTCTAAAGCCTTTTTGCCTTGAGATCATTTGATGATAACCATTGCCTCTTGCCTCTTTGACATCATCTACATTTCTTTTTGGCGCTGGTTTTCTACTTGGAGTAGGATTTCTTCTATTGTAGCCTTGATTTTTCTCCTTGCCTTTGCTGGAACTAGGAGCATCACAATTTCTTTCTGCCTTCTTCACATCTCCTTTGCTTAAAGCATTTTAATTCTTATTTGAGGGTTCACCTACATACCCGAGTCCTGATTTATCAGATGGAGATCTGTGATAGCTGAGCATGTCATCCAAGGCTTAAAAGCTCTTCATGATTTTGTTCATCCCTTCAACCTTTTTTCTGAGGAGGACAATCTCTTCTTCCAATCTTGCACACTCATTATTATTCTTTGTAAGTTGTTCCTTAGTTTCTTCCTTGCCACGAGTAGCTTCAGCTGCTACTATTTTAAGGGAGATGATATCTGACTTCATTTTGAAGATTTCTTCATTCTTTGCTCGACTGCTCTCCATTTTCTTTTCAGCTCCTTGTGCCTGCTTCCTGGCTTCTTGTAATTTAGACTTAAGGGAGGAGACCTCTACCTTGTATTGTCCAATCTCTTCTACAAGTTTTTCACTCTCTTGTGCCTTTGTTCAAGTTGACTTGACAAGGTATCTTCCTGCTTCTTTGCTTTATTCAGTTGATTAGTCATGGATATGACTTCTTCATGATGCTTCCTTTTGCTTTAATCAAGTTCCTTCTTGTAAGGCCTTTGAGTTGCGGTTGCGACGGGCACCGGCGAGTCGTGAACGAGAGCGGGCGCACGGGCGGCCGCACGGGCGCGCAGAGAAAATGTGCGATGGGAGGTGCGATAATATGCGACGATAAATGCGACGAAACAGAAAATGTTGGCGACACTTAGAAAATGCGACTAAGTGTTGAACGAAGTTTATACGATGGCAAATATGCTTGCAAGCCGACTTGAAGAAGTGACTTGTGGGCGTGTGAGTACAGTTTGGGGGTCAGCCAAGGGGCTAACACCCACATAAGGGACCACATATGTAAAACATGTTAACTTGCATATATATACATTTGCATGGAGTCATTTGGAGACAGGAACTTCGCACTTGAGAAGTACGCACAAAAGGAGAAAGGTAAAGTGCGCAGGTTTAAGAGGTAATGCGCATACCTCATGCGCAGGTCTTAAAGGAGCGTTTGGAATATCTCTCGTAACCGGTTGTGGATTGGGCAAGGTGTCCCCGGGTGAATTTCTATGGTGTGGTTCTTGGTGTAAGACTTGGCAAGGATTCTTGGTGGCTCGGGTGAGCACCGTCCTTTGTGCAAGAGATGCACAAGATGTTGTAAAGGCAGGTTTGCCTCTCTGTTGTAATATTCGATTAAGTGTGAGACTTGGTTCGGCCAAGGCACACTTGTGTTGTAAATCTAATATTCTTAATAAAATTGTCGGGCAGACTCACATTACGGGGAGTTGCCCCTCCCCTTTATACTTGTTGCAATTGTTGATGTTCTTGGTTAATTGCATGATGATAATGAATGAGTATGGGCTTCATTAAGTATAAAGGATAATTGCTTTTACTTAGTTGCGAAACACAAGCTAAGTATGTTAATGTGAAAGTAGGCGTAGTCCACGAATGTTAGTATTGGTGAAAAGAACGCGTTCGGTGGTGCCGCACCTTGCTACAAGCGGTTGGAAGACTACCGCAGGTGTAGGGCGTGACAGTTGGTATCAGAGCAGGTTCAGGACAAGTGAAGCCAGTGTATGTTGAAGCTGATACACAACTTGACAGTTGGTATTAGAGCTCGGTTGGAGCTGGTGTTAGAGTAGGGTTTCTCATGACGAGGTGTAAGTGTGGGTACACTTGGAAACTTGACAGTTGATGATAGTGGAAGCAGGTTTAGCAAGGGTAAAGCTCGGTGCTTGGACCAAGCTGAACGATAAGGCATGGCAAGTTTGGGAGAAGGTGGAAGGAAGCTCTTGCTTACCTTGGACAGGTTGAAAAGGTTGAAGGAAGAGAAGCCCCGTATCCGTGAAGAACTTGAAGCCTTGGAAAAGAATGTTGAAGGAGAGCTTCTTCGACTTGGTTGGACAATGGAGTAAGGTGAAGTTGCAGATTGTGCTAACAAGGAAGAGGAAGTTGTGGTAGTTGAAGATGTTGCATACATGACCATGATGGAGAATGAACTTGAGGATGATCAAGTTGGACCAGGATCGTGCAGTTTGTGGACATGGATGAATGAGGATACTCATATGGAGGAACCTCATGATGATGAAGTAAGTATTGATACTTGTGTTTCATTTGGGCATTTGGTGGATGGACCATATGCAGGGAGAGGCAAAGCCAATTTTCCTATGCTATGGAGGATCTTGCCATGGATGACTATGATGGAACCTTCTATGGAGAAGCAAGGATTGTCGATTGTTGCAGGACTTGTTGGGGTTGTTTGTGACCTTATGGTAGAAAGTACAAAGGCCCTTGACAAGGGTGGAACTTGATGATCATCGTGGAGGATTGGGTCATGCTTTAGCCACATGGCTAAGTGCCCGGCATGACTCATGGACAGATTGGAGGGCACACTCTTGGGTGGACTTCTTATGGCCGAGACCAAGAGATAGTCTTGGTGGACACTTTGGTGGAGGAGCTATGATGGAGGGACTCATGTGATGATGATATGGTTGAGTGACCGAGTTCACTAAACCGAAGATTGCAGCTTGGATGAGGATGACCGATTGTTGTGATGAGTCTACTTGGTTGGGCTACATGGACAACTTAGTCATGGACATCAGGTTGGAGGCATGGAGCATGGCAGTCTTATGCAGGGACATTATGTGGGAGCACTTGTAGAGGTGTCATGGACATCCAAGAAAGAGTGCCAAGGCAGAGATGTTGTGAAGATGGAGTTGCTAATGTGACATGGAGACTTATTACTTATTAGCCGATGGAGAAGTTGTGCACTCTTGTACAACAAGGCCATGGACTTGGGTGGAATTGTGAGCAGATTATGAAGCATTCCTACTACATGGAGATTTTGGTTGGAGATGACTCATGGAGCTCATGATGACATGAGATTGTTGTGACTTTTAGCAACTTCATACATGGTGGACTTAGAGGATTTGATGCATTGAGGAGCTGAGGTCAAGAGACTTTGATGCAGTATGGGATGCATACTTTCAAAGTACATGTATGGGCATGGCTTGGAAGAGTGACTTGATGTAGAGGATCGATATGAGACACTTTGAGGTGATGGAGTTACAACGATGATGATGGTGCCTTGGTGGCTGCACTTGGGCATGGGTTGAGCCGAAACTCAACTACTTTTAGCACATGGATAGATGAGACAAGTGCATACTTGTTTCTATGGCAGACTTGAGGGATGGCACATTGTAGACATGATGAAGGATTGCTTCATGGACCTAGATGTGGCACATCGAGAGTTGGTTTGATGAGATGATCTCTTCATATGGAGGAGACACACACACACACATGATAATGTTGGGATAGATGTGGCTGATTTCATGTAGCACATTGACACTAAACATCATGGACAACATGTTGCAGATGAGATGGATGGAGTTTCCATGGACCTGAGCATGGATTATGGAGATAGATTCTTGATGAGTCAAGGATGTGACAGGATGTTTTGAGAAACAACTGATGGTGGCATGAGGATGTTCACTCTCATGGTTTGAGCGTGGCAGTTGGACTGGCCATCCGACTAGTTCAAACATGAGGTCCGGAAGTGTACAGAGATGTGTTGGCATTATGTTGGAGTATCATGGCAGCAGTTCACATAGAGGACACATGATGAAGATAGGAGGTCAGTAATCATGGATCGAGATGACATTTAATGGAGAGCATACCGTGGAGGTGCATACCTTGGTATGGTGAGCTTGGTGGTAGTGGTCATTAAGCCGGGACATAGTGGAGAAGAGTCTTTACAAATGTTGCAGGGATGTTTGCCTTGTGTGGAAAGGTTGACATCGTGGATGATGATGATCTTGGTGGATGGCTACCGATATGGTATGTTGTCGAGGACGACAACGATTTCAGGTGGAGGAGGATGTAAGGCCTTCGAGTTGCGGTTGCAACAGGCACCGGCGAGTCGTGCACGAGAGCGGGCGCGCGGACAAAATGTGCGACGGGAGGTGCGACAATATACGACGATAAATGCGACGAAACAGAAAATGTTGGCGACACTTAGAAAATACGCCTAAGTGTTGAACGAAGTTTATACGATGGCAAAGATACTTGCAAGCCGACTTGAAGAAGTGACTTGTGGGCGTGTGAGTACAGTTTGGGGGTCGGCCAAGGGGCTAACACCCACATAAGGGACCACATATGTAAAACATGTTAACTTGCATATATATACACTTGCGTGGAGTCATTTGGAGACATGAACTTCGCACTTGAGAAGTACGCACAAAAGGAGAGAGGTAAAGTGCGCAGGTTTAAGAGGTAATGCGCATACCTCATGCGCAGGTCTTAAAGGAGCGTTTGGAATATCTCTCGTAACTGGTTGTGGATTGGGCAAGGTGTGCCCAGGTGAATTTCTATGGTGCGGTTCTTGGTGTAAGACTTGGCAAGGATTCTTGGTGGCTCGGGTGAGCACCGTCCTTTGTGCAAGAGATGCACAAGATGTTGTAAAGGCAGGTTTGCCTCTCTGTTGTAATATTCGGTTAAGTGTGAGACTTGGTTCGGCCAAGACACACTTGTGTTGTAAATCTGATATTCTTAATAAAATTGTCGGGCAGACTCACATTACGGGGAGTTGCCCCTCCCCTTTATACTTGTTGCAATTGTTGATGTTCTTGGTTAATTGCATGATGATAATGAATGAGTATGGGCTTCATTAAGTATAAAGGATAATTTCTTTTACTTAGTTGCGAAACACAAGCTAAGTATGTTAATGTGAAAGTAGGCGTAGTCCACGAATGTTAGTATTGGTGAAAAGAACGCGTTCGGTGGTGCCACACCTTGCTACAAGCGGTTGGAAGACTACCACATGTGTAGGGGCGTGACACTTCTTAAGCTTGGCGAGCTCTTCATCCCTTTCTTGTACTTGAAGCTTGATGAGGTCAACCTTCTCATTTTCAGCTTCTATGATGGGTTCAAAATTTCCTTCTTGACTGATGGTCATCGTTAGTGCTCCCTTTGAGTGAAGGTCATGAAGTTTGTCCCATATATCCTTTGCTGATGAATATTTTCCTATACTTTTCTTTATAGAATCAGGTAGTCCATCCAAGATTGTCTTTTCTGCTTTTGCATTATACTCCTTGAATTCTCTATCCACCTTGCTATCATCAATCACTGATTCCCAAATTTCAATCCCTTCAGACTGTAAGAAAGTCCTCATTTTTATTTCCCATATATTAAAGTTCCCATTCAACCTTGGAGCCTCAAATAGAATGCTTTCAAATTGATTATTTTCTATTTTAGTAGTAGAGGGAGACACATCCTTAGGAGGATTGGAGACTTTCTTCTTTGACCTTGCCATTCTTAACTATGCTTCAAATACCTGACTATGTATTTAAAATCACTAATTGTTTCTTCAACAGCAACATAGAAAAAACTTGAGAAATACATGGATCCTTTCGCTGAGTCTTCACGCTGCTGGAGAAGCTGCTACAACAAAGAAACCTTCCTTCAGCTTCTTTGATGCCTTCAAAGAGCTTGGACTAACTCTGATAGCACTGTTGGGAATTTTTCTGGTAAAATTCCAAAAACAAAATAACTAAACACAAAGACAATGCTCTGTTTCTGCCACAGGATCTTTAACACAGGGAAGCCTAAAAAAAATTTCTGAGCAGACAGAGTTTTCCACACACAAATCAAACTTGTATTCATTAATAAATGCCTGATACAAACTTCTTCCTCTTACAGAGGGATTACACAGCTGCTGTTACAAAAGAGTATTCCTCTTAACAGAGGGATTCACCAACACTGCTTCAGATGCAGTTCCATAAACAACAAAAAAGTCTTCTTCACACAGAGGGATTCACCAGAGATTATGCTGAAGAGCATCTTCCTCTTAACCAGAGGGATTCGCCAGTCTATGTTGAAAAGCATCTTCCTTTTGACAGAGGATTCACCAAAGACAACAGATCTTCCTCTTCACAGAGGGATTCACTGGAGACTGTGCTGAAAAGCACCTTCCTCTTTAACAGAGGGATTCACCAAGAGCTTCCACAAAAACAAAATTACTCTGCCTCCATTTAAAAGGATTTACACTGCTGTGTGTAAATTTTTTATTTACATTTACTGCTGTAAATAAAAAAAAAATCTTACATAGATTTACTACTGTAAAAAAATTTCATCATATGCTCATGCTCTGTTCTTGTTTCATTTCGAACTGCTGTGCATTCCATGTGCTCAAACTCATTTTAACCTGCTGAAAAATTCTCCCCTATTCTTGCTTCTTTTACGCTGCTGCGTTTTTACATTTCATCAAAAAAAACATTGCATTTCAACACTATCTCTGCAATATATATTTACACTGCTGTGTAAATATTTTCTCATTCATATGTGCTGCTGCATATTTCAAATATATGTTCACTGGGAAAAGTTAACTCTGCCCTCTCTTCTTTTTCCTCACACTGTTTTGCGTTTTTATTGCCAATACAAAACATTTCCATCTGCTGTGTATTACACTCACTCTGCTGTGTGTATATTCTCTCACATTACATAAAAACTACATTCCATTGCTATGCATTTCAATGCATGTGCTCCACAAAAATTTCCATGTTGTTGTGCATTCTAATCCATGTGCTCCACACACAGAAGTTTCCACGCTGCCCCTGTTCTATGTTCTGCCTTCGCACTGCTATGCGGGTCTCCTTGCTTTGCATTACAATGCATATACAATGCATATGATTCACATCGAATTCATCTTCGTCTTCACCCGCGCATTGTTGTGCGTTCTACCGCTTCCATCACACACCAGTCAACGCTACACAAAACATTACCCATACAATGCATATGTTTTCAAAAAAAAAATACATACGTTTTTACGCCCATACTTTCGTAATAAAAAAAAAAAAATTAAAATTAATAAACTTTACCAACAATCTACGAACCCAAATAAATTGCCTTTATGTTTTACTGGCGGTCAACACAAAATTTGTTTTACTCCACGCAATCTTTATTAACTGCAGGCTTGTACGCAGCTTGGCATTAATCGACGACAAACAACCTCCCTTGCAATCGGACGGTTCGGAACGATATTAGATGGGCCTTTCCTACCGAACTTTACATCCCGATGGAAAGTGGTTTTGGAGAAAGTACAATGGACGCATGGCTGAAATTTATTGCATCGAGTTCGATTGAAGAAATACCGCTACCTCAGCAAAAGCGGTCCGATGGAGGTAGTCGGTTTTTCCTGAATGGTTTTGCTACTGCACGATGGCGGATTCGGCAAATGACTAGGCTGCCATTGCTGTCCCTGCACGGCAATTGGAATTAATATTCCAACAGATATGGTGGCTACTACTAAAATATACAAGGCATCTTTCAATTCAGACTATCCAATCTAAAAAATTAATTAACAAAAAGATTAAAGTAACCAATTCCAATAAAAAGACTCTTATCAACCTAATTAAATAGATAAAATAAATTTTATAAAATTACTATTTCACCAATAATTAAATAACTAGATCTTAATAATAATTATAAAAACTCAAAAAAAAAAAAAAATTATTCAAAACTATACACATTTATTGTTTTATTAATCTTCAAAATATAAAAACTTCAAATACTTGCCTACACAGTCCATTTTAAAACTATTCTATATTCATAAGCATAGTTACCAAATTGGCCAAGCTGAAAAAATATGAAATTTCAATGATTCAATTCGAACATTGTATAATTTGAAGAAATTCGATCTGGTAGGATTGAAAATGCATGTTCCATAGTTAATTCAAAGCGCTGAAATGATTAGGGGGCCATTTGAGTGGATTACTGGAGCATACTCTCCTCTTTCACAACTTCTTTTCACCCTTCAATCATTCTTATTGACTTAACTAGATTTAGCTACAACCTGCCTTAATAAGATCTCGTTTGGTTGAAAATGCATGTTTCATAGTTTATTCAGGGAGATTAAATGATTAAGAGGCCATTTGAGTCCATTGTATCCACTGATTAAATGATTAAGAGGCCATTTGAGTCCATTGTATCCTCTGGGTCACTACAACATGCTCTTTTCTCTTTCACAACTTTTTTTAACTCTTCAATCATTTTCATTGTCTTAACTCGATTTAGCTAACAACCTACATTAGCAAGATATCGTACCCTCTTCTCTTTCACAATCTATTTTCACCCTTCAACCATTTTCATTGTCTTAACTCGATTTAGCTAACAACCTGCCTTAACAAGATATCGTTTGATAATTTCTTTTATAAGGTGTTGTCCAGATCCTTTGTCATTAAGGAGGCCATTTGACTGGGTTACTAGAGCATACTCTCCTCTTTCACAACCTCTTTTCACCCTTCAATCATTTTCATTGACTTAACTAGATTTCGCTACAACCTGCCTTAATAAGATCTCGTTTGGTCGAAAATGCATGTTTCATAGTTTATTCCCGGAGATTAAATGATTAAGAGGCCATTTGAGTCCCCTATATCGACTGGGTCACTGGAACATACTCTGTTCTCTTTCACAACCATTTTCATTGTCTTAACTCGATTTAGCTAACAACCTGCCTTAACAAGATATCATACCCTCTTCTCTTTCACAATCTTTTTTCACCCTTCAACCATTTTCATTGTCTTAACTCGACTTAGCTAACGACCCGCCTTAACGAGGTCTCGTCTGATCTTTTCTTTTATAAGGTGTCGACGGGATCCTCTTTCATTAACTAAGGAATATAAGGTAGTTCCCTCCCTCTTTCATTAACGGAAGTCCTCGCTCGCTTATAGAGAGCCAATCAGGTCAGAAATAAGAGATAATAAGTCCATGTCCACTAGTATAATACATGTTTTATAGTTTATCCACGTAGTTATTCAGGATGTTAATCGTGGTATCTGCATGAACACAAATAGATAACCCTATTCATGCATGCTCCTATTCAAAGGATTTTAGATAAATGCATTTCGACGACTATTAATTTTAAATAAACAAGTTTTGAAATTAAAAAAAATAAAATTAGACTTAAGTTCTGGAAAAAAAATTAAATAAACTAAATTTTAAATTAAATAAAATAGCTAGATTTAAATTTTGAAAAAACGAAGTGTATTTTTTTTAATATTTTAATTAAATCTCAAAAATGATATATTTAAAATGTATCGGAAGAAAATGAACAAAAATCATTATTAACTAAAATAAAATATATATGTCCATAAACTTTTTCCCAAATTGGTGACAATGTTCACATGGCATCGATATGAAAGTTGAAACTTACGCTTATGTGGCCACACACTTCACCATAAAATGCAGTCGCTAATTTCTAGTAAACATGTGACCGAATCATCACAGGAATGAAACCAACTTATAAATGACTCAAAATATTATATATATATTAGTTTATCTGAGGACATAATTTTGTTTGAAAAATAGTGGAATTTTAGTAAGATTTTGACCAAAATTTAGTAGATATTTTGGGTAATTTAGGTTACAGTTGTTAAATTTCAAAATTTTGGATGTCTAGAGTTTTTGATGATGTTAAATCTATTTCTACCATAAAAATATGATTTAAACACTTTTATGATTAAATTTTTTGAAAAAAAAATGATGAAATTTCCACGAAATATGAAGTTCTGGGCAAACTTATGTTCTCGGTAAACAACGCCAAGTTACATATATACCCGGATATACAAAAGGGGTCAGAGATGTGATTGTTTTGTAAAGTGAATTTGTAATGTTGTTTCACAGTTTTGGGAAATCAAAAGGAAACAGACATCTCACTCACATGGATGGGACGTCACAACTTTAGTGATACACCCATTAAAAGCATTGTCCCATGTGTATGTATGTGTCACGCCCCTATCCTAGTGGTAGTTTTTCAACCAGACATAGGCAAGTGCGGCACCATTACCCAATTTCGTTTCACCAATACTAATGAGTACAATGTACGTCTAACATTCAACACTTAGATATTTTCTTCAATTTCTCCAAACATTCATCATTCTATACACAACAGAAACATTCATCATCATCATTATCATATGCATATGCATAGCGATTAAATATTATTTTAAAGGGAGGGGCAACTCCCTAGTTAGAGCCTGCCTAAATGATAATAATAGTATAAATTTACAAGTATTTTTACAATGTCAGCCTTTGCTAGGAACCGCAGGTTCAGCGCCACAAAACTACCAAAACTTCAACTCGACTTGTCATTCAAGGTCGCCCACCCCTAGGTTGCCCTTTGTTAAGCCTCACCCTACTTCTTTCAACTCGTGCAGCACTTCCGGACAAGGGTGCCCACTTCTGTGTCACCTACCGTAGCTTGGCGCTGGGCAGGGCGCCCACCTCCATGTCACATGCCACATCCATTCAACTCGCACTCATTCCTCCATTCAACCAACTGCACTTTGTGTCATCGTTCAGCACTTCGAGCAGGAGTGCCCGTGGGTCGACTCGTTGTGTAGGTGAGCCCACACTGTTGGTAGCTCGTCCATGGGAAACATGTCCATTCCTCGTGTCATCCAGCTCGTCTGTGGGTTTGAGCGCCCACCCGGTTTTCCCAACTTGCAACTCGTCCACCTAACTGCCGCTCACTCGTCTACATGTTCGTTATGTTTGCCCAACTCTTCCGTCCACAATTTTGTCCACCCAACCACAGCCACATCTCGTCGTGCAGTTGTGCCCCAGCTCGTCTGCACCTGAACTCTGCCAAAATCTGCAACCTGATTTTTTTTCTTGTTTTCGGCCAAGTGCTTCGCCCCTCGGTCCGCCTACACTTGCGACCTACTCCTTTGCTCACCCTTCTCTTGCTCACTCATCCAAGTCATGTAGGATTGAATTAGCTTGAATGATACGATTCCTTATCCTCCAATTCCTCATCCAATATATATGCATCCATCAAGGATCAAGGTGGGTTAGCTTGCTCAGGCCAACAATGTAAATCGTCCAAAATCACTAAGAGTCGCGTTGGCTCAACAAACTCATCACACCACATGTCAGCCCATCAACTCATCGGTTTTTCGGCACTCCCTTATAAACTCCTCGCACGCCTTTCCATACTTAGTCGATTTTCTGATTTTCAGTTTTTCAACTCTCTTGATGGCTCATCGCAACTCGTCATTAGACGTTTTCCTAGGTGTGTTTAACCGAATGCACCCGCTCATCGCACATGTTCAACTCATTGCCTCAAACCGAGATTTTACAACCCCTCCATCGCTTATCGCACATGCTCATCTCGTGGGCGTGACATAACCCGCCACTCTAAACACTTGTCCTCCTCGACAACACCATCCAAGCAACCACCATCGCCAAGACTGAAAATCCATATATGTATATGTACGTGTACCTAGATGTGTCCACCTATGACCTATCTTGTTCCATTGATATGTCAAACTCTACAGAAAAATCATGTGCTGGTACCCCTCATGTTGGTGACTAGTTGGGTAGCTAATCCAACCATACATCGCCTCCATAAGAACGCATGCCCCTACATCATCATGACTCATCTTTGTACACTTTTGTCAATCGTGTCCATCTTAGCCTAAATGTCTGCTAAAAATGTTGGAGACTCACTGCCATGAGAAGTTAACAATGAGCTTCATCCCCATGTTAGTCTAAGAAGTGTTAGAAAATTATATATTACGGAGCAATGGAACACATAAATTATTGCAGAAATATAAACAAAGAAAACGCATAAAACAAGAGAGACACAGATATACGTGGTTCACCCAGTTTGGGCTGCGTACACGGAGAAACAACCAGTCCTTCTTTTATTATATTATCCAGCAAACTGAAGAGATACAACCTACAACAGATCTGTTGTAACACCCTCTTCGCTCTCAATCTCCTCTCTCTTCCTCACTCAGAATACAGATCTACATAGAAACAATACAATTCCCTCATATATAGTAAGGGGTTGCCTTCTAGGGCAAAAAATCCTAAATTAAACATAACTTCTATGGTCAGATCATCCGCCTAATGAACAGCCCATATTGACTAGAAATTACTAGACTTTTACAAGGCAATTTTACATCTATTTTTAGCTTCAGGGCCATGGCCCCCGAACTCTAGCTGGAGGGGATTAGCCCCCCAAGACCCCCACGGGGGGGACAAGGCCCCCCGCACCCCCCCACGTGGAGGGGTGTACAGTCTTCTTGGGGTATACATCTAGTTGAAACCTTTGAATACAGAAGATAATCAGGCTCCACACCCAACAAGAAGAGAGGGAGGTAGTGGAGGCCGAAGGATCTCCCTCTTCCTCTCATATCAGCTCAATCCATTTGTCAGGATCTTCCACCTCTAATCTCTGCAAGTATGCCTTTTGACTCTCCATTTGGTCATGTGGTCTAGCATCTTGACCTTTCTCCATTTCTTCTAGTCTTCTTAATAGATCCAAGATATTATCAGACAATTCTCTAATCACGTGTGACTGCGCCATATGTTTTGCCTTCACATAAGATAACCTCTTATAGACTTCCTCATCTCACTTGACGTCCTCCACATTCATCATTATCAACTTACATTCAACTATCGTAGTCCCTAGGATTCGTATATGAATGGGTACCTCCTCACGCCTGATGTAAATGTACAACTTCTTCATGTGTGAAACTATCATAGCTTCAAATTATTTCATAAATTCCATACCCAATACAACTTCGTAGTCATCGAAACACACAACTGCAAAATTGAACTTCCCCGTCCATTCACCTATGCCCACATCAACCATCTCAACGACCCTAATCACAGAATCAAGTGGATAATTCACTGCTTTCAACTATGCTTGAACTGGTATAAATTTTAGCCCAATATTCCTTGCAGTATCTTCACTCATGAAGTTATGAGTTGCACCACTATCCACCATTTTGAGAATAGTCCCTTTCCCAATATTCATCTCCACATATTCGAATTGATTCCTTTCAGGATCTCTTCGTTAGATCGGTTTCGTAGCCATTGTAGCTCCCAAAATCTGCATAACTCCAACAAAATTTTCCTCTTTCTTCTTCTTCTCATTAGATTGTTCCATTGTGGCCACTTTCAGTCTTGAAGGAAAATTCTTCACTGTATATGGTTCTTCATAAATTTGACACCTCAAGGGCTTCTTCGTCTTTGAGTTGTTATTCGATCTTGAAGTCTCTTCTTTCGCAACCTTCTCTTTCATCTTATCAGTCTTTTTCTTTCGTTCTTCGGTTCATTCATCATAACGTTCTACCAGGCAATAAATTGCTCCCAAAGCTTCTTCAAGTGTCTTAATGTTTTTCCTCTTCACCTCATTGCACGCCCAAGGTTTCAATCCTATAATGAAATTGAACACCTTGTCCCTTTTTTCAATGTCAAGTAACTCCAAAACCACACTTGAGAACTATCGTTAATATGCTTGTAGGCTTCTTGTTTGCTTTATGTATTTTATCTTCATCCTTGCATCACAAGTCTCGTCTTGTGGACTAAAATGTGTCTGCAAAGCTTTCTTCATGTCATCCCACGAAGTGATTTCCACAACATCACCACTGGGAATATGGTCCATCTTTCTTCGCCACATCTTAGCATATTTCGTCAAGAATTGAGCACCTACCTTCACTTTGGCCTCATCATCAGACATCCCTAAATGATTCAAGTATTTATCCATATCCCATAAGAAATTACCAAGATTTTTTGCACTTCTAATCCCATCATAAGAATCATATTCTTTGAGCTTCACGTGAGAAACTCCTCCAACAAAACCTTTCCCATTTACTTTCTTCAAAACCGCTATCTCATTTCGAGCATCATCAAGATCTTTCTACAACTTCAAGATTTCTGACAAACCATGATCCCTTGCAGCTCCAATCTCCTTGACTTCTTTTTCTATTTTTTCATACATCCATTCTGTATAGTCGTATCATATTTTGAGGTCTTCAAAATCTTTCTTCAATTTTGTGTGCTTTACCTGCAACCTTGTTGCCATATCCCGATGTTCGTAATATTTAGACTCCACCAAAGCTAAGCCAAAAGCCAATTCCTCAATCCTATCCACAACTCGATCCATAAGAACTCGTTCAACATCCATGCTAGATTCCCCCATCACAACTTGAGGTTCTTCTGCATGACTTTCCATCAGCTTCCTTTGTGATCTAATGTAGACCATACACTTCCTTATTGCTCAACTTGGCCCTTTTCTTGCCCCTGTCAAACTTTCTAAAGCCCCGTGGAATCCAGACCTCTGATACCAACTGTCATGCCCCTATCCTCGTGGTAGTCTTTCAACCACACATAGGCATGTGCGACACCACTACCCAATTTCTTTTCATCAATACTAATGAGTATGGGCTACACCTAACATTAAACACTTAGATATTTTCTTCAATTTCACTAAGCATTCATCATTCTTTACACAACGGAAACATTCATCATCATCATTATCATATAAATATGCATAGTGGATAAATATTATTTTAAAGGGAGGGGAAACTCCCTGGTTAGAGTCTGCCCAAATGATAACAATAATATAAATTTACAAGTATTTTTACAATGTCAGTCTTTGCAAGGAACCCCAGGTTCACCTTTACAAAACTGCCAAACTTCAACTCAGCCTATCGTTCAGGGTTTCCCACCCCAGGTCGCCCTTCATTTACCCTATCCGTACTTCATTAAACTCGTGTAGCACTTCCAGGCAAGGGTGCCCAACTCTGTGTCACCTACCGCATCTTGGTGCTCGGCAGGGTGCCCACCTCCGTGTCACCTACCGCATTCATTCAACTCGGACTTGTTCCTCCATTCAACCAACCACACTTTGTGTCACTGTTCAGCACTTCGGGCAGGATTGCCCAGCAGGTCAACTCGTCGTGCATGCGCATCCGCGCTGTTGGCAACTCGTCCATGGGTGGAGTGCCCACTCCTCGCGTCGCCTAACTCGTCCGTGGGTCCAAACACCCACTCGATTCACCCAACTTGAAACTCGTCCACCCGACCTTCGCTCGCTCATCTGCCTGTCCGGTATGTCTGCCCGACTCACCAATCCACAGTTTTGTCCACCCAATGGCAATTGGAGCTCATTGTGCAGTTATGCCCCAACTTGTCCATACCCAAACTCTGCTAAACTATGCAACCCAATTTTCTTTCTTGTTTTCAACCAAGTACTTCGGCCCTCGCTCCGCCTGCACTCTCGGCCTGTTCCTTCGCTCACCCTTCTTTTTCTCGCTTGTCCAAGTCATGTAGGCTTGAATTAGCCTGAATGAGATGATGCCTTATCCTCCAATTTTCGCTCCAATATATATGCATCCATCAATTTTTAAGATGGGTCGGCCTGCCCAGGCCAACCGACCATGTAAATAGTCCAAAATCACGAAGAGTTGCATTGGTTCAATTAACTAATCACACCACACTCGGCCCACCGACTTGTCGGTTTTTCGACACTCCCATATAAACTCATCTAACACATTTCCATACTTACTCGATTTTTTGATTTTCAGTTTTATGACTCTCTCGATGGCTCATTGCAACTCGTCGTCACATTTTTTTCCAGGCGTGTTTAACTGAATGCACATATTCGTCACACATGGTCAAATTGTCGCCTTTAACTGAGATTTTTCCACCTCTTCGTCGCTCGTCGCACATGCTCAGCTCGTGGGCGTAACATTATGTGTGTGGATGAGAAACAAGCTTGTGAGGTGCATGCCTACTCGACAATTTGTCATCGTAGTGACTTGCCACACCGAACGGATGGGCGTCGAGATTGGATATAAAAGTAATTGGTTGCGTCAAACATATGTTCCACTCGTCCTCTCAACTCGACATCTAGGCTGTTGATCCTTCTCTTCCGACTACACCTTTTCGCTCCTACCAAGTACAAGGGATGGAAATGGTAGAATTGGATAGTAAAATGTTCAATGGTTTTTTTTCATAAAATATTATTTTCAAAATACTTATTAAAAAAATATAATCAATATTTTTTAATATATTTAAATATTATTAGTATCAATTTTTATTAATAAATAATATATATATAAATAAATAAAAAAATTATTATAGTTATAATTTTGTATGTAATATTAATTATTATAAAAATGCTTCTTATATGTGACCTGGTGGTGGCTAAGGTTTAGCTCCAAGTGTTAGTAGAGGTATGTTTGGGTTCAATGTAAGGGAATTTTTCTATGATTTGAACATGTAAATAGTGATGGAAATTCTAACCATTAGTTTTATTAATGATCAAAGCCATAAGGTTGCTCAAATTAGATCTTTTAGAGCGTTGCCAACATGCTTTTTCAAGATTTCAATCATTAGTTCCAATTTCTATTAGAGTGGTTTTTCATTTAGATATATTGCCAAGAAATATGTCAATAACAATTCTTATTTGGTGTAAGAGGCCCCAATGTTATTGATCAAGTAACATTTCTTAATATTAATAACAATTCTTATTTGGTGTAAGAGGCCCCAATGTTATTGATCAAGTAACATTTCTTACTATTGATGCTTAGTGTGTTGGTTTAATGGTGTCTACTCTCATCTAGTTGATCTTCAGGATTGGATCTCAAGCACATTTAAATTTTGAAAGAGCATCATATTCATCTCATTAAATACATATTGATGTAGAGTTTTCTTTTCACTCAAATGTAAATCAATATGCATTTAAAGTAAGTTGGATAGATTAGATTGAATAATAAGAGACCTAAGCACAATTGGATCCCCACATTAGAACAAATCAATAATGTGGGAATAGCAAGGACCTCATAAAAAAACAAATTAAACTTGGAAAAAATTAATAAAGAATGACAAATATCGTCCAATATCATAACCAATTGTGCCCAGAAGTAGGGCCCACAACCCAATCTAGTCATCCAATGTTTCTTGTCTTTTCCTATATCAAAAAAATCTTAAAAATTACTCATTAATAAATATTAGTATAGATTTTTTTGTGGAAATAAGTGCTTTATGTTCTTGGCAAATAGGGTGTTGTCAATTTTGTTTGAAATCTAAAGCGAATATTTTTTTGTAATTTACTATAAGCCTTGGCATACTTTTCTATTGATATAAATATCAATAGAACACACACATTATAAATGTAAAACACATGCAAATGTGGTTTATTATATGGTTGATAACGCATAGGGCTAAAATCTTGGCGTGGACAAATTTCTCCTTTTCAAATATATCATTAAATATAAGCTTGTTATTTGTTTGTTGTTACGATATCTCCTTCTAGACATTTGTACTCAAATATTATACTCATTGGAATTCACAACTAACACTTAGGTAAAGGGTAAATGGTTACCCTAGTGACAATCACCTTGCAACATAATAGTCGTACCTCTATACCATTTATAATGCGAAATACAATAGCTTTTAATCTTAAAAAATATTATATGATCAAATAATATATTGGTATTACTTTCTTAATATAATGTACTACTTATATATCGTTATTGTTAAAAAATAATTAACTTATGGTTCATTATTATATTTATTTACATTACATTTTAACAATAATATAATTAATATTCAATATATAGTATTATTATTATTATTATGATATAATGATGATGTAAATATACAAACACGCCAACAAGAAAAATAATTCTATATTTATTATATTTAATTGTATATGATTATGTATAATATATTAAAGATAATTATTTTAAAAATAATAATGTGGTTTTGATTATGGTTGGATATGTATTGCTATATTGATATTTATTTATTATGTTTTATTATAATTAATTTTGGTTGATTGTGATTGATTATGATCACAACTAATCATATTTTAATATGTTTTATTACGAATAAAGATGTTTGATTAAGATTGATCATGATTGGATATGGTTGACCATGTTTGAATATGGTTTACTATGATTTATTGTGTTAGACTATGGCTTACCATGTTTATCTATGTTTGACAAAGGTTAAATATGCTTAACTTTAATTGACAATGTTTGACTATTGTTGACTTGGTTATAACTATGGTTGAATTTAGCTAAGCATGTTTGACTAGGTTCATTATGGATGAACATGTTTGACTATGACTAACCATATTTGACTATGGTTAATTATGGTTGACAATGATTGCTCATCAATGACCATTGTTATGCATAGTTAAATAAGGGTTATGTTGGATTAAGATAGATTCCTTAAAGGCTATGTTACATTGAGTCTATTGGCTATGGTTGGCCATGCTTGATTATTGTCGCATTCATCAAGAGTTATGCTGCATTAAGATATACTATAGTTATCTCTATTGTAATGTTCTTCTTGGTTGACTTATGTCAACTTTCTGTTTTCTAAATGGTTATATTTCTTTATTACGTACATCAATGATTGTTTTGCATTGAGTTTTGTCGAATTTGATTCAACATACGTTACTATGGTTCACCATAATTGATTATGGTTGATCACATTCAACTTTGGTTGATCATGATTTTATTATGGTTATCTTTGGTTGAGTGTGTTTGGCTATAGTTTTCTATGGTTTACAATAATTGCTTATTGTTTACCATAGTAAACCATGTAGACGTTATTTGACTGTGATTAACTATTGTTTGAACATGGTTTATGATGGTTGACCACGTTTCAATATTCAAACACACTAAGGCATGAACATTATGTGAAACTAAAAGGTTTATAATATGTTTATACATATTGCGATGTTTGTTATAGTTGATTTATGTAAACTTACTATGTTCCTTAATGGTTATGTCACATTACAACATTCATCTTGACTTGCTTATGTCAAGTATGCTATATCCATCATATTTTATGCTCCACAATGGTTATGTCACATTATGATATTCATCTAATCTTAGTTATGTTGAATCATTGCATCCCTAAATGGTTATGTTGCTTTATGATCTTCATCTTGACTTACCTATGTCAAATTGTTACATTCCTAAATTGTCATGTTGCAATATGATATTCATCCAGGGTTATGTTACAATGATATATAATATGGTTATATCCATTATGACGTTTATCTTCTTTCACTTATGTAAACATGCTACATTCCTTAATGTTTATGTTGCATTGTGTTGCTCATAAAAGATTTTGTTGCTTTGCAACATTCAACGGCGTTTTGTCATATATACAATTTTCAAGAAAGGTTATATTAGATTTCGTATTCATCAATGCTTATATCATAGAGTAAAATTCATATTGGCTAACTTTATGTCAAATTGATACCTTCTTCAATCGTTTTGTTGCATTATGACATTCATCAATAATATTTTTTTTGTCGGTACAAAAACTTTAATTAACTTAGCAAAATGACACATATTATAGACCAGTTCATCCTTTCTCTCTCGACTTTACTTTGACAGGATTTTTTAGCAAGGAGATCGTTACAAAAATAAAGAAAATACTGTCATATTTCATATGAGATCCATAAGAAAAAAATCCAGATAATCCAAAAAAATAATAACACTAAAAAAAACCAGTAGATGGCATTTAAAAAGGAGTATTTAGTTCTTAAGCAACACCTTGGCCCACAAGGTGGCCATTAGCTTTGTTCACATGGTAATCTACGTGATCCAAACACACCTTTCTTTCATCAAGTTGCTCATTAATTCTGCGATGGCTCCAACGCATAGAGGTGAGACGATCCAGAATTTCACCTTGGCTAAATTGAACATATTTTGTATATGTTATGGTTTCATTGTGGTCCTCATACCGTTGTTCAAGCATAGCATCCAAACTTGCCACAACATCCTTAAGTTGATCAACAATCGAGGCAAGCGAGGGTGGTTACACCACTTGACATAGAGACTGGGTGTGATTGTGGGTGACCACACCGTCCTCATCCACACTCCCTTCTACTTCCTTTGTCCTTTCTCCAGCTGCACCCATATGGCTAACACCCCACCAAGCATGACCCCTTAGGTGATTCATATTTTCAATGTAGTCAGTGCACCAAGTATATAGAGTGCCCAAGTCTCCTGAGTCATGCCCTCTCAGATACTTACCACACTTCAAGATCTTCGGAGGGTGCTCACCCACCCACCTCACACTGTAACCACACCTAAAAATAGATCGCCAACAATGGTTCCAGTTACCACAATATCCCAAATCCAAGTCAAAGGTATATGACTAGGGCCTCCCAACGTGGCCACTATAGAACCCCAAAATGATGCTAGCCATCAATGCAACACTCTTGAATAAGGGATAACCATATTTCCCATACTCGTAGTGTTGGTAATCATTGTCAACCCATCACATAAGCCATGAATTACTATCTTCCTTCAAAAGGGAGGACTTAGCAGTATCACCTGTGAAATAGAGTCGCTCGAATCCACTTCTCCCGAAACCTAAAACAAATATGGCACTCAAAGAAGCGAAAAACCAATACAAATGTAGGGCCAAGGCCCTGACCAAAAACCACATTGGACCAGAAGCAAGAGACAAACAATAATTGAGACCTAGGAAGAAACCTCTACTTACCAAAATTTCTAAACCGACGAAAAGTACAACATTGGCTTGATTAAGTCACTCAGATTGTTCGTACAATTGTCATGTTCTGGAATGTAGACTGATGCACGAGCATTCAACCGAAGAAAAATCATTGTATTTTAGTAGACATAGGGGGTCATGTATTTTAAGGAAGTTGGATTACTAAGTGATGAATTAATGTAATATTTAGGATTTTTAGTGGGTAGAATAGGAATTAATTAGATAATGTGAGGAAGTTGTAAATTCAATAAAGGAGAACATGAGTGGTTAATAAAGACAAAAGAGTTAAAATTCAATTATAACTCTTAAAAGCAGTTTCATGATTCGAGGAACTGAAGAGAGTTTCTAGGAATTAAATGAAGTTAGAAGTCGACATAGAAGATTTAGGAGTCAGTTCAGTAGATTTAGGAGGGGAACTAGAATTAGTTCAATAGAGCTTTTTGGTATAGATGTAAGCCTACGGGCAGAGTAGGAGGAGGTGGCCACTGATACTTGAAGATCAGGCCTATGAGAGACAGAGAGTCTCTGATATGTAGTCACTTGTTTATATTTATATATACAGAAGTTCATTTGGGAATTGTGTAAATGTGTAAAATAAGTATGTAATGTTTGATTTATGCATGAATTCATAGGTTCTGTAACAAAGGTTGTGGGAAGAATTCTGAAGAACTATGCGGAGGAGAAGAACGATTTAGAGGAATCGTAACGGATCGTTGAATCCATTTGAAGGATCAAGAAGTGCTCTGAAGTGACATCGATCAAAGGAACATGCAAAGTTAAGCCAGGAGGAAGAGTGCACACTAAAATGGCAGAAGACCCAAAACCTTTTCAACAACTCGAACCACAGAGTAGAAGTGAGGAAACAGCATAAAAAGCAAGTGAAAAGGGACGAATGGAGAAGTGAGGCTTTAATACACAGGAATTGTTAGATCTTATAGATCAATAGTGGAGGAATAGTGGAGGAATTAGATGTTGACCATTCGATCGACTATCATCGTTCAATGAAAGAGCGCAGGAGTTAACGCAGTGGAAAGGCGTATTTATATAAGTGAAATGGTATTTCAGGAAGTGAAGAAACCATAAGTGGTATCGAGCGTTTAGCTCCGATCCCATACATATCACGGCATGTAGAAGTAAAGTGGAAAGGGGAAACGGATTTATCGAGCAGTTAAATCCCATACTTGTTATCCACCCAAAATTAGGGTGAACCGTCGGGTCTATTAAGAATAGATCAATGGCGAAGGTTATAATGCATGTTGTTTGATCACTGAATCTTAGATCAGAGAAGAAATGGACGGTTACGATCTAATCGCCGATCGCTAATAGGAGATCGAAGTGGTGCAACGATAAGGCTTTAAGGTGAGAGCTGGACCCGACGATAACTATAGTGTGGGTTTTAATTATTTTGAGACCTGGCTTAAGGGTTCGGAGCACGTATTTTTCATGTTTTCCTTTGTATTGTGGTAAAGTGCGAAGGAGCAATAAGAAGTGGACACGAGAAGGTTTAAATGGCGAAGTTAATATGTTTTGAGTTCCGGAGGTTGATCGCATATTCGGAAAGTGGAAGGAGTGTGTAATGTGACCCGTGGAAGAGCGATACCCCGATTGTGATAAAGGTAGAGCATTGAAAACTGTGCAGAGGCCATATAAAAGGCGAAAAAGGTATGTTTTGTGTATAATTCCTTTGTAAATGGTTTATTAAGGAAATATCACTGGTATGGGGTTTTTATGTGTTAAGTCTGTTATAACCAAAGTTTATAAAGTGAAGGTTTAATGTGTAAGCTTAAGGGTTAATGAAGGTTTATAAAGGGTGAATAAGTCCCGATAGAGGAGATTGAAAGTCTGGGCTATTGTATTGAATAATTCCACATAGGAATTGAGTAAGGGGGCCTAAAACATTGAAGTTTGAAGATTTGACTCCTTAGAGAGTTAAAATTCCTAGGACAAACAACTATATTCATAGACATATTCATATTGTGGGTAAAGCAGGGGTAACCATGCATCATTTTCTATCAGAGTAGAGTTGTAATTGAAACAATTGGTGTTAGAACAAAACAAAGAAATTATATGTGAAAGAATTGAGAACAAAGTTATGTGTCAAATATTTTTATGCAGGAAAGGAAGGATCAGATTCTAATATGACAGAAAGTAGGCACACATAGGTGATTTCTAGAAAAACTTGCAGACGTAGGAAATAGAGGACAATCCATTCAAGGTATAGGTGGAATGGTGAAACAAGATCATGCTGAGATCTTGAAGGTGAGGTGATATGTTCTATTTTGATTTGAGAATGTGTGTTTATACATTGATATGCAGGTGACAGCATAAGAAGGTGTGAAGGTTGCAGCAATCTAGAGCAAGGAGTGCTCAATTGGTTCCAAAGGAAAGAACCAGAGAGATGCTAAAAGACTGAGCTCAAAGGAGAGAAGCTTAGTGAGGCATATGTAGCAAGAAGGAGACTTGTTACTGCAGAGGGATTGTTGCAAATCACAAAGGCAATTCCACAGAGGATGTGGGTAGAATTGCTAAGGGATGAAGGAAGCTGGTAAGACTTTCTAAGTGAAAGAAGAGGTGGTCAGAACCAAGTATTTCATTGTGATTGAAATACAAGAGGACAGTTGTGTTCTTGAGAAGTGCAGATGAGTTGAAGCCTAGAAAGGGCAGAGAGAAGTGCTCAAAGGGGGTTCCAGAGATAGAGAACTAAAGGCTTGCCAAAAGACTAAGTATAAAGGAAAGCTTGGTGAGGTAAGTTGCAACAAGAAGGAATTGTTGTTGCAGAGCCTTTAATGCAGCTCATAGTGAGTGAGTGAGGAGCTCATGAAGAGGGAAGAGGAGAATATGGCTACGGATAGTCATAGTAAAGGTTCTGAGGAAGACCACAACAGAAGAAAGATGAAGAAAGAGGATGCCAAGGCAAATGGAAAGAGGATGAGTCAAGAGGAAATTGACAAAGAGATTGTAGAGTTAAAAGAACAACTCGATGCATTAAGGAGAATACTTGAGGAAGAAGCCAGTGAAGTGGCATAAGTTGCAGAGAAGGCTACAACAAAAGCAAGTAAGGTGGCTGAGGGAAAAACTCAAGGAAGCTAAGTTGGAAATGGAAGAGTCCATTTGTGAACCAGAACAGGGAGAAATTCTGGGAGAAAGTGAAGATGAAGACTTGAAGACTGAAACTTCAAGTGAGGCCAAAGGGTCACATGGTTTTAAATATGACAATCTTTGTATGTTAGAAGGTGAAATAGGTGAAGGAAAATTTGCTGATATTGTCATAAAGGAGGAAGAAGGCAAGAAGAATATAAATTCAGTGCTAGAAGAAGATGAGATAGATAGGTCTCATATACACTTGGGGAAAGATATCAGATAACCAAGTAAAGGGCTTTAGGATTTAGAACAACAAGGAGATATGATGGCTGAAACATCAAGTGGGATCATGGGGTCTTATGTTTTTAAGACTGATAGTTTGTCTGTGGATTCAGAAAAAATAAGGGAGAATATTAATGCAGATGGTGAGACAAGGATAGCTCTTGGAGAAGGTAAACAACAAGAGATCAAACGAAAACTTGAAGAAGAGACTATGTTAGTTGAAAACATAGTAAAGGATCATCAGTTCACTATGATGATAAGCACAGTGGAAATAGCCATGGAAACTATTGAGACAAAAAGTAAGAAATAAGGACATCTAATGAAAGATGTTAATAAGGAAGAAACCTATGCAAGGGAATTAACGTTGGGAGAAGGAACACTAACAAAGGAGTGTTTTGCAGAGAATGAGCAATATTTTGAAGTTCTCAGAAGTATGGAGAAGTTTCTTTCAGAAGATAAAAACTGTAAAGTAAAGGAGGATGGAGAATGTCTCTTAAATGAGAAAACAAGTGACTTATTGCAGCAGAAAGAACTTAGGATTATAAGTGATGATGAAATACTTTTGAAGTGTCATGGAGAAATTGCATTGCTGGAATATTTTCTGGAAAATTCAGAGTATGACAATGTGATTTCAGAAGAAGGGGTTCACTACAGTGGACAAGAGCAATAAGACATCATTACAGCAGATGATGTAGAAGAGAGACGAGTTGACAGTCTCATGAGTTCTTTTGAGAATTCAAAACAACATACTGATGTGCTGACAAAGGAGAAAGAAACAGAGCAGCAAACTAAATTGTTGCAAAAGGAAGATAACGCACAAAAGCCTTATGTTTTTTATCTTAACAAGTGTGTTGTGAATGAAGGTTTTGTTGTAGATGCTGGAGGAAATTTGGCACAGATGAGCAGCAAAATAAATATGAAATAAGAAGATTCTGTGGAAGAATTTAATCCATGGAATAGAGATGCTCAATTGCTGGAGATAATGCTGGAAAGTCATGGTTCAATGCAAACAGAAATAATCATGAAAGTGGGTAAGGATCATAGGGAGGCAGTAAGCATAGAAAAAGTTGGAGCAAGAGAAAAAGTGGAAGAAAAAGTAGACCAGCAACTACAAAGTGAAAGTAACCAACAACAGTTTGAAGAGTTAGTGGATAGCAGCAACAACCTGAAACAAAGAGAAAGAAGTAGAAGTAAGTGGCAAAGTATGGACCAGTCCAAGGATGTACTGGAGACAGAGATTGAAGAAATGTGGCAACTGATGATGAAGCAGTCCAAATGGAGGAAAATGGTAGCAGCAGGAAGCATGATCAATCAGAGTTTGAACTTAATTGACAAGAAGAAGAAGATGGAGTAAAAGACAACAGACATACAACAACAACAAAGGTACAAGGCATTTGGGCAATTACAAAACAAAGTATGGGATCCAGGAAGACAAATATCAGAAGGCACATGATCAAGAGATCATGAATATTTTTTACTTTGGGAGTCTGATGCAGGATCATTCAACCAAAGTAAAATCACTGTATTTTAGTAGACATAGGGGGTCATGTATTTTAAGGAAGTTGGATTCCTAAGTGATTAATTAATATAATATTTAGGCTTTTGTGTGGGTATAATATGAATTAATTAGATAATGTGAGGAAGTTGTAAATGCTCTCGAGTAAAGGAGAACATTAGTGGTTAATAAAGAAAAAAGAGTTAAAAGTCAATTATAACTCTTAAAAGCAGTTTCATGATTCAAGGAACTAGAGAGAGTTTTTAGAAATTAAATGAAGTTAGAAGTGGACATGGAGGATTTAGGAGTCAGTTTAGTAGATTTAGGAGGGGAACCAGAATTAGTTCAATGGAGCTTTCTAGTATAAATGTAAGCCTACATGCAGAGTAGGAGGAGGGGGCCACTGTTACTTGAAGATCAGGCTTGTGAGAGACAAACAGTCTTTGATATGTAATCACTTTTTTATATTTATATATACAAAATTTCATTCGGGAACTATGTAAATGTGTAAAATAAGTATGTAATGATTGATTTATGCGTGAATTCGTAGGTTCTGTAACAAAGGTTGCAAGCAAAGTTCTGAAGAACTATGCAGAGGAGAAGAACAATTCGAAGGAATCATTGAATCCATTTGAACGATCAAGAAGTGCTCTGAAGTGACATTGATCAAAGGAACATGCAAAGTTAAGCTAGGAGGAAGAGTGCACAGTAAAATAGCAGAAGACCCATAACCTTTTAAAGAACCCGAACCACAGAGAAGAAGTGAAGAAATAGCATAAAAACCAAGTGAAAAGGGACAAATGGAGAAGTGAAATACACGGGAACCATTAGATTTTATAGATCAATGGTCCAAATCAATCACGGAGTATCGATGAACCTTGAAGGAGGAATAATGGAGGAATTAGATGGCAACCGTTCGATCGAAGGATCAATAGATCGATGGTCATCAGTCAATGAAAGAGCACAAGATAACGCAGTGGAAAGGTGGATTTATATAAGCGAAATGGTATTTCGGGTGGCGAAGAAACCATAAGTGGTATCGAGTATTTGGCTCTAATCCCATACATATCATGACACGTACTAGTAAAGTGGAAAGGGGAAATTGCTTTATCGGGTGGTTAAACCCCATGCTTGTTATCCACCCGCAAATTGGGGTGAACCGTCGGATCTATTAAGAATAGATCAACAACAGAGGCTATAACGCAAGTTGTTTAATCGCTGACCATTAGATCGGAGAAGAAATGGATGGTCGCGATCTATTCGTCGATCGCTAATCGGAGATCAAAGTGGCGTAGTTATAAGGCTTTAAGGTGAGAGCCAGACCTGATGATAATTATAGTGCAAGTTTTAATTGTTTTGAGACCCAGCTTAAGGGTTCGAAGCGTGTATTTTCTGTGTTTTCCTTTGTATTGTGGTAAAGTGCGAAGGAGCGATAAGAAGCAGACCTAAGAAGGTTTATATGGCGCAGTTAATATGTTTTGAGTTCTGGAGGTTGATCGCATATCGGGAAAGTGGAAGGAGTGTGTAATGTGACCCGCGGAAGAGTGATACCCCTATTGCAATAAAGGTAAAGCATTGAAAACTGTGTAGAGGCCGTATAAAAGGTGGAAAAGGTATGTTTTGTGGATAATTCCTTTGTAAATGGTTTATTAAGGAAATAGTTCCGGTATGAGATTTTTATGTGTTAAGTCCGTTATAACGAAAGTTTATAAAGTGAAGGTTTAATGTGCGGGCTTAAGGGTTAATGAAGGTTTATAAAGGGTGAATAAGTCCCAATAGCAGAGATTGAAATTCTGGGCTATTGTACTAAATAATTCCACATAAGAATTGAGTAAGGGGGCCTAAAACATTGAAGTTTGAAGATTTGACTCCTTAGAGAGTTAAAATTCTTGGGACAAACAACTATATGCATAGACATATGCATACTCTGGGTAAAAAAGGGGTAACCTTCTATCATAGACCAGCTTTCAAAATAGACCCTACTCCTCACTCTTATATCCCACACCATCCTTTAGTTCCCTTGAGCATTGAACCCCCTGTCTACGTAACTCTTGCCACTAAAACAATGCAAGGTCAAGCCAATCATACCATAGGGAATGCACACGGAACATGCCTGTGCATTATCAATCTCATTACAACCACACTCACATCCTCCCATACCACAACTATAGAAAATGCTTGAACCACTAACCATCATTCCTAGTTAATGAAACCTTTGCTTCTCGAGGGTTTGAGCCATCTCTCACCACTTGGCATCACCGCTAGAGGATACCTATATAGTAGTTATATTATTAATTACACCACATAGGAGCGAAGCCCCATACCTTTCTTTCACCCACCCCCATTAAGGTCTCATCAATAACATTGTTACTTCAAATGAAAAAAATATATATGGAAAAATACATATGAGTATTTTCAAATTATCTACAGGATAATTAATTTAATTGTGTCCGTGACTTAATAATTCTAGATTTACATGATGTCTTTGTTAACATAATCATTATTAAACTCCTAATATAATAATACATAATATTAGTTGCCCCCATCCTTGAGGGTTATCTTAATTGGTCGAGCCCCCATCGTTAAACCACCTTTATTATTTATAGGTCATGAGCTCAATTCTTTCGATACTCTCGGGATCAAGTTCCATGGTTGAGCTAGCAAGAAGTGATCCATTCAAGTGGATCTTCCCAGTACATACATTCTATGGATGTAGTGGTCACCAATCTCTAGGACCTATGCACCACTGATAGAAAGAGAGAGAGAGAGAGAGAGATAGCCCTAGGAGTGGCTCAATTAGAAATCACCTTGTAAATGAAGTATTCTGTTCAAAGAGATTCCAGGCTCAAAGCCCTCTATTTTACCTATGAGATGCATGTTAGGAGTGACATGGTTCAACTAGAGGTTATAGCGGTAGAAATTGGAATTGACTTCATGCCAATCAAGTACGAAATAGGCCGAGTTGTTGATTCCTCTAGTTACAAAGAAAATTATTACAAAACATTAGTATTTACAATTTAATTTTTTATTGTTACTATTTAATAATATTTATTAAAATTGGTATTTTTTGTAATAATTATATACGAAATTATAATATTATAAATGTGTGATATTTTATAATATTAGTATTTTTATTTATATATACATAAAATCTAGGCATGTATTTTCATAATTTAAAGAAAAAGATAACATTCTTATGGATATTGGCTTGCCACTTGCGAAACCAAGCCAATAATATATCCATATTGACCAATTATTCTATGGAAGAGTCTACATAAATGGTTGTATGGTAACCTTCCTCCTCATCACTAGTAGGAAAGTCCAAGTCTGCAACTTTCTTAGCAAGAACAATTACCTTTTTTTTTGTAAAGTTTTGTGAGTTACACTTGCAAGACATGGATGTTGAGTAGAATTTCTTGGTGTGCCTCACTTATTTGCAGAAGGACACAATCTCATTTGTAATAAGTTTGATATATAAAGGTATAATTATCTCATAAATCTAAGCAACCTAATTTGATTTTGAAATAATTATATTTTATAAGAAAAGAAAACATAATTATATTATTATTCACCACAAAAAATTGAATACTATGAACCATGTAATACACATAACCATTAGATAATATAATGAATGTGGTACAAGCTTTCATGAAATTTACAATGTGACAAAACCATTAATGAACATACTAATTTGACATAAAGTTAGTGAAATGAATGTCACACTATGACATAATCTATCATGAAGGTACAATCCAAAAAAGATCTTCCATGAACTTTACAATGCAATAAAACCCTTATGGATTGTTGCAAAGTGAAAAAATCCCTCCATGAATGTTAAGATAGGGAAAAACCATTGAAGAAATCCCCACGTTGATATAAGCCAACCAAGTTGAACATCACAATAGATATAAACATATTATATCTCAATGCAACATAATCCATGATGAATGTTGTATTGCAAACTAACAAGTCAATATAACCATTAATGAAAGTAGGAAGTCAATATAAGTCAATGAAAATAAAGATCAAAATATATACAACCATATTATAAAACTTTTAATTTAATAACGTCTTCATATCTCATTATGGTAAATGTGTGCCATTTTAGCTAAAATTTATAATAATTTAATATAATTTAATAATTAAAATATGAGAAGTTGAAAGAAAATGGTTGGTATGAAATTTATTACTCTTTTAATATACCATAATTATAAAAAATTATATATATATATATATATATATATATATATAAATAAGAGATATGAATGTTATAATAGACTTAAACTATTGAGAAAAGCACCAAATTAATATGTAAGTGACCCAAGATGAACATCACAATATATATAAACAACATAACCTATAACCTATATTGAGTGTTGTATTACAACCTAACAAATCGATATAACCATTAAAGAACCTAGCAAATCAATAGAAGCCAATAAAAATGATTATCATAATATATATGACCATATTATAAACCCTTTTAGTTTCACAACCTCTTCATACATAAATATGGTTGATATGTATCATTTCGGCTAAAATATGTGGTAATTAAATATAATATAATAACTTAAATGTAATAAGTTGAAATTAAATTATTGGTATGCAATTAGTTTAATGTGAATATTTCTTTTGTGTTTGCAGTTTATTAATTTTTTAATATATTATTATTTTAATTATTATGTATATGTAATTAACTTTCGTTGACTTATGTTAACATCCTAAAATCTTTAATGTTTTCTGATGTATTGTTATTATTATTCAGGGTTTTGTTATTATGTGACATTTAAAACATGTTTTCTCACATTTTGGTATTTATGTTGGATTATGACCTTCATCAAATTTTATGTCATATTTTGACATTCATGTTGATTAATCATATGTCAAGTTGTTGTGTTCTTTAATGGTTTTGTTATAGTGCGATGTTCATCAATGCTTATGTCCCTTCTAATGGGAAACTGATTTTCCTCAATTTTTTGTTGTAGTGTGATGTTCATGAATGCCTATGCTCCTTCTAATGGGAAAATGTTTTTCTATATTTCTAATGCACCTCAAGAGTTTGAAATCATCTTCACAAGTTAATTAGTTTGAATTTATCTATAATTTATTTTCAAATCCAAATCAATTTGATTTTTAGTCACAAGTTAAATTGTAACACAAGATTTAAAAATCTAATAAAATTTACATTTTGTTTTCCAAATATTTATAATAATTTATAATAAATATTTAATTTTAATGATTCGATATTTATAATAATTTCTAAAAATAGTTGCTATGAAATTTTTAAATATTAGTTCTTTTCAAACATTTTAATTACACAAGTTTAATAACAATAAAAACAATAAAAATATACATTTTATCAAACTAAAACTTCCTAGACATATATTATTATAATTAAATAATATTATATCATTTTAAAAAATTATTAAACTATAATTTTTATCTTTAATATTTATAATATATTTAAAAAATAAGTTATATAAAATAAAACATATATTATACTTAATTTATTCTTAAGAAAACCTTACTTCATCGTATAGTCATGAAAAGAAAATGGAAGAGACCATTAAAGTTGACCGTAAAAGGAAACAAAGAGAAAAAGAGAACAATAGGAAGATAGGATTAAAATTTTCCATAAATTTTTACTAGCAATTTTTAAAATGCTATTAAAAGATAAATTTAATTAAATAATATTATATTATTTTCAAATATTATTAAATTATAATTTTTATTTTCTAATATTTATAATATATTTAAAAATAATATATATAAAATAAAACATAAATTATATTTAATTTATTCTTAAGCAAACCTTACTTCATCTTATATTCATAAAAAGAAAATGGAAGAGACCATTAATGTTGACCGTAAAAGGAAACAAAGAGAAATAGACCAATAGGATGATAGGATTAAAATTTTCCATAAATTTTTAAAATGATATTAAAAGATAAATTTTATTTATTTATTATTATTATTACCCAAATTTAAGGTGTATAAGACGTTTTTCTTGTGGGACAAGGGACCCACTTCCACACGTCAATTTTAAGAAGGCACATATTTTATCTCTATAATTTTGAATTCATGATCTTTTAGGAAGAAACACATGCTAATTACTTATTAAAATTTTACGGTAAATTTTTAATGAGTAATTAACATGTAAAATGTAAAAGTTATTTGAATAATATAATTTAATTAAAATTATCAATTGAATTGTATATGCAAAGTGCTAGAATATTTAAAATTAAATTTATTTTTTATATAAATATATAATTTACTTAATAAATAGAAAATAAAAAATAGATTTATATAAAATAATCTATATGAATTGTTTATCTATCAATTTTAAATAATATTTATATAATTTCATATTATTATATTTATTATTAATAAAATAAAAATATTATCTCATTTATTAAAATAACATTAAAAAAAATCGTTCAACGGAAAATAATTAAAAAAATCAGCGTAGCTAAGTAACCATCTAAAACTCATTTTACCAGGATATCAACCAATGCATCTAATACTAAAGTTTTAAGAGATACACTAGCATAGCTGCATTCATGCTTGCCACCAATGCTGAAATTACTTTAATTTATAATCAAAATCGTTGCTATTTTCCCAATCATATACATAGATATTATATATCACTAGTGTCTCAGATGTTGCCAATGCAATCAGCAACCACACCTCTTCACCCATCTTTGATCTGAGATACATGTAGCAAAATAATTGTTCTTCACTCAAACCAGTATTCATGGTTCCATAGTAAAGCCACTTATTAATTTAAATTATTAAAGGGAGTGGATGTCTTGCGTAGGAAGTAGCATAGCATGAACAAAGTGCAAGAGTTTTTGTTATTTAACCAATTTTTGTGTACAGAAAGGACATGAAAAAATTTATAACAACAATGGACCTGAAAATGATTGATGCTTTAGTAACCATGCTCAACTTAAGAAAGTGCACCAACAGAAGAAGAAGAAAATGATTGATGCTTTAGTAACCATGCTCAACTTAAGAAAGTGCACCAACAGAAGAAGAAGAAAAGATGCGAGTAAGGGAACTCTTTCAAGAAACCATTTGTTACAACATCAAAACCAGGCTTCGAAATTGCATTCACCTTGCAGGAAGGAAGCACAGGATGAAATAGAGTGTGAGATTAGCCTTTAAAACAACTAGCAACACAGTAACAGTCACATGGTCTTCATCCATGACGGAAGCGTTTCCTAAGTCGAGGTGAACAGACATTTTAGCGTATGTTTCGCCCACATCTATCCATTTGATTTTTCTCCATTTTGGATCATGTCGGCTGGCATAACGTTGGCCAAACCGACGCATTATTGGTCTTTTATGCTCTTTTCTCTGTAACTTTCTGCTTTACCTCATCACCATTTGCTCCATTCTTAACCTAATACCGTCTCTATATATATAGAATTATAATATCCCTAGAAGAATTCAGACACCCTAATATCCTCTCTATATGTATAGAATTATAATATCCCTAGAAGAATTCAGACACCGGCAGATAAGCATGGTCTATATTGAGTTTGGAGAATTTCAAAATTTTAAATTATTAATAGTGAACATTTGATAATCTTAGAATACTCTTCATCTTAAACATGACATAATGGGCAATATAGAAGGTTTGCAAATGGTTTTTCCGTTTTTTTATGGTTTTAATTTATTAAAGGTGGTTTTCTGTAATTATCTTGCACTAGATATAAGGGTTTATTTTTTAATTTAATTTATGTCTATGCTGGAAAGTAAAAAAACAATTGCCAAAACAATGGCACACCAAAAAAATCATCTTGCATTACATTAATCACAGATAAATATATTAATTATTGGTTTGGGATGGAAATACTATCTTAACCATACAATTGGCTTAGGATAGAAATACTATATTTACCATACAATGAGTTTGTTGGGAGAATATCTCAACGACACACCTAATATGACCTAACATCTAATAGATCTAACAAACTCATAAAGAAAGCTCATCACTCCATCACGAGCAAAGTAGGAATTATATTTTCCAAGTCCCCCCTTTAATGACTACCTGTCTCGATTTTAATCAGCAAAGTCTAGTTGTGCTCATTGTGTTTACAAATATGAAAAAAAATATGTAAACTTCCATATAAAGGAACAACCATCCACTACAATGCATTGGTACCCAACCGTTGTAACTGCGAATGTACTAGGATGTCCTTCGTGTACATGGTTCACCCAACCATTATCTCTGCATGCATGTACACATACATGTATCTTCTAGGCTACTAACTCCATCAAGTTGTCTCTTAACCCTCGCAAAGGTGTAGTTGGCATGGATTTCCGAGTTCTACTCCTGAACTTCCGAATCATAGGCATCCCAAAGCTAATTATTGAAAAACGTCCCAAGTTGTTGCATAACCTTATGAGAATACCACTCCCACATCTTCAACCAATGAGGGATCCCTCCCTAGATCCACAACTGCAAAAATATCTGGACAACCATCCATGTTGCACTTTTACCTACACTTGCTTCCTTTTATAAATCCCTTCAAACTATTAAATCAATTTGTTGACCTCTTTCTCTATTTTTAGAAGTTCATCATCACTTAATTTACAAAACAAAAATAATACTTATATACAACATAAAGAGAAGTATATCTTGTATACCATTAAAACTTAATCTATCCAGTTTTTTGACATAAGTCAACAAACAACTTGATTCTACTTTAGATTTAAGCCATTTTACCCCTTTGGCAATCATATTCTCCAACAACAATAACATTTAAATCAAACTTCATATGAATATATTAGCCTTTCTTCATTATTCCTCCAATGATCTTCATGATTTCCAATACACCTTTGCAATAATCATCTGAGGAAGCACTATAATCATGGGACTTGTCCATTCCTTATGTTACAAAAGGTTCCCAAGCGCATTGAAGACGTGGAGAAGCATAAATAAGACCATGATTATTATCTTCCCTTGGTGGTCCAATAAATATTCCACTTTATATGTATATATAAATTGAAATAGCCACAAATGGCTTCTCCGAAAAAGAGTGACTACGTACAGGAGGTGTCATAAAGTTTATGCAGGAAGCCTTCCACATAAAATATCAATGTGTTGTTGTAGTGAAGAAGATAAGACATGGAGATACCTAAGGAATGGAATGTAACACCATGTAACACTCTGCTAACCTAAGCTAAGAAAAGCTAGGTCCAAGGTGTAACAATGAAAGTAAATACTTTATTGTTAAATAAATAAAGATAATGTAAAATGCTTGGAAAACGAGACACCAAGAGATGAGGTTCTTGCTAAATAAAATCCCATTGGTGAATGGGAATAGATAATTCTTTCATGATAGACTTCTAGATCTAATTCTAGATAAAGCTAATGGATTTGGAGATAAATATCCACTAAGCTACTTATCTGGAGAAAGATGCTAAGTTAAGAAAAAAATAAAAGTGTTGTGGGAGAGAAAGGCAAGCTTTTATGAGGAAAATCCTTGCAGGAGAGAAAAGTGAGCTTTTCTGGGAAAAGCCTAGGAAAACGGATAAAAAAATATCCATAAAAGCGAGACGCTGCTAATGGAAACCATATCATGAATGAAGGTATTAAATATCCATTGAAGAGATCAACAGGAGGCAGTTGATCCATGGCAAGAACTCTCGTCTCAGGGGTGAACTGGAGGAATTCAGTTCTAGGTTGGGTGTTGGTGCTCGGTTTTCCAAGTGACATTATTTCAATTTCTCTTGTCAGATTCCATTGCATGCGATGTACTGTATGTTTTTCCTTCCTTTGTATGTTATCGAATTCTTTCAGCATATGTGTATAGTTGCATGTGTGATCTTTGTGTAGAAGGATGATTGAATAATGATGCATGAAACAACTAGGTAGGATGAATAATTATGTTTTAAGGTTTCCATCATATAGCTGGTGGTTCAGGTTATCCATGCTAGGCCTTTTGCACTATGAATTGCATCTACTAAAGGTCATCTTAACTATTTATTCACTATGATTCTTATTGGATAAGGTATATGACAGTAATACTTTCGACTATGAAAATGGGACTATTGACATGTTATATCGAAAAGTTAACTATAGTGTATTTATGATAATGTCTCCATTAATCCTTGTGTTAAATCCTCAGAGGAATGGAACTTGACTGTAAGATCTTGAATGATCATGATTGATGACTTCCACTATGATGTGATGTATGCATGAGTAGAATTGCAGGTATTAACTTTGTCTATGGGATGATTATATATGGACGCATATGACAACTATTGCATATAAGTTTAAGCCAAGTTAAATTTAGTGAAGGAACAAAATATGTGATTTTAATATTGGATCAAGGAGGTATCTGCCAATAGCGTGTGGTTTTTAATATTGGTTCAAGGAGGTAACTAGAAATAGTATGTGATTTTTAATATGGTGTCAAGGAGGTATGTGACAAATGGTATCGGAGATCTAAGTTCCAACATCGTGGCCTAAGGGCCAATCCTCCTCTGTGAGATATGAATGAGTTGTAGGTCCTAATTTAGGCCTTACACTTAGGTCTTAGACAATTAAGAAGTTTAATGAAATATTCAGTTATAAATTACTGTTGCCAAGGTTTATCCTCTCTGCGAACAGATATGATCCCTCTAGCCCAATGAGTGGGTCTAGCAATGGAAGTGACAATCAACTAGACATCTTCCTATTTTATAATTGAAAAGAAGAACGAAGGAGATGGCCTACCTCATTCTGATGTTATTCTAGTTTCCTTTATTGAGGGCCTCAAACACCTTGTGTCATGGACTTCTTCCTGCTTCTCTTAGTGTTTATGTACCTGCACAAGTGATAAAGAGACAACAAAGCATGCCAAAACCAATAGAAAATCCACTAACAACCTACTTAACTGATCAAGGAATGTCAAGCTAAATAATACATGAAAATATATATTTTGGGAAGATGAACCAGTAGTTGTATATTATTAAGAAATAAAGGGAATATTACAACCAAAGCCTTGATGTTGAAAGTCTCTCCTTGAGTGGTAACTAAGTCCAAGAAAAGAAATCTCCAAGCACTCCTTCTCCAAGTCAAATGAATAGCCTACAGGTATAATCTTAGCATAAGGGTGCAAATAGACATAGACCAACCATTTGGGAATGGGAGAGGATGAATTTATAGCTGGAAAAGGGAGTTAGGACTTCTCCAAAGAGAGGATTAGGCTCTCATCTCAAGGTTGTAGCTCATAGGGATAAGAAAAAGAGGCAAAGTTGAGAGGATTCGACCTCACCTATGCAAAACAACCTCCAGCTCGCCTCTCTGGAAGCTTCTAGATCATGAAGCTTCTCATCCTCTTTGGGAAAATTACTTTTTTGGGATCATCATGGGTATGCAAGGGAAAAGAGCGATGCCATCACTGGTCAAGTACAGTGCAATAGGAAACCATCGTTGTTTTAAGCCTTATAAGAGCGATGATCCTCACTTTATGATTTTAATAGCTATTACTTTAGGGAGACCTCAAGGCATTTTCCAATCAAAGTCTTAGGAGGGATCTGAGTTGTATACATGGATGAGTATACTGTATAATATTCATTCTTTGAGCACTTCGAGGAATGTCACAGGGAAGTGTAGGAGGTGTGACAAAAATTGTGTTACAGATGCCCCCTAAAGCATGAAGGTAGAATGAGGAGAGATGACTGGGATGCTTTATGAGCTCTTGAAAGGACGACGACATACAATGTCAGGAGACCTAAAAATCAAGGACGCATATACATATACATATCTGAGATCAAGACATGAACCACGTTATGGACATAGCCATCCGGATGATGAAGACTCTATGAGAAGATCTATTGTATGGGCGCAGCCATCGAGATAACAAGGATCATCATCAATATAAAGTCCCATGGTATGGTCACAGCCATCCGTATAGTAGAAACATGTGTACAATCATGAATGACATATGAATCCATGCAGCCAGAGTCATAAAAGACAAGGCTCAGGGTCTTGCGCTCCATCCCAACTTGATCAACGTATGAATCCTAACATGTGAATAAATGTGTTGAAGTCGAACATGCTAGAAAACTACTTGATAACCGACCAATGATGTGGATCGTTAATAGGTACGAGAGAAACCACCAATAATGGCAATGGCTCTCAAGGTAAAAAAGTACAATCCATGAATGTGATAATGAAGCTGAAGTCGTACACTCATGGAATCACCTAATCAAAAGCCAATGATGAAGACCTATCGTCGAATGCGAAGAACTAGACCTTAGGGCATGCTAGCTCTAAGGTATTGAAAGGGAGTTTCTAAGTCATTTTCCTAGATAATGAGCTAAAGTCGACACAAAGCAACAAATCGAAGGAGGGACATGATGAATCCCCCATCATCAACACGAAACAAGGAATAAAGTGGAATAATTTTCAAGACTATAACAATGACTCAAACAGTGTATAGGTAAATAACTGCAGGACTTCTCTTGAACATTGGTGACATGACACCAGAGTGTTGTAGCATCTGACTCGACATAGGAATAAAGGTCGTGAGAAAAAATGGAATAGTTAAATGAGTGGCAAAATAGATCACCCAAACCTAGGAGGACAAGTGACTGAGTGAGGATATCCCAAACCCGACACGAGAGGAAAAGAGTGTCATGTTCAAGAGCAACATGTTGCGTATACAAAGGACGTTTCATCTTCATTTTTCCCCGAATATTTCTAGCGAGTACCCGAATTTTTTTTATCATAGGCTTGAAGGGGATACCATAATATTGTCATGTAAGTTCATTCTTCGAACGAATCCATCCTAGTAAGTTTTACAAGCCCTAGGAAGGAGAATCTCAGTCTCATCATGGTGATGAGTCTTTCGTCATAAATTTTTAATGAGTCTGACGTAAGAATAACTCAGTATATTTTTCACATTTAGAGAGTTTAAAAAATAGACAAAAAAGATAAATCCATCATGTTCCTTTTCATAATTTGTCTCTCGAATCTGAAAAGTTAGAAAACAATATCTGAGAGAACCTCTTGACAATGTCAATCAAGGTGTACCTTTTTCATAAATAGTCAATCTCAGCCCGAAAAAGGGGTAAACGTATATTGAGGTGATGTTGATTCATTTACTTTAACAAGTTCAAAACGACAAGTACTCAACAATCTTTTCAGTTTTCGAGAGTCAAAAAAGAGCTCAAAGATGACTCCAATGGTTCCTTTTTCGTTTATTTAATGAGTCTGAAAAATAGATAAAATAAAACTCGCAAGAATCAGTCAATAATGATCACTTTTCACTCGAAGGTACCTGTAACTGCACAAAGAAACGCACCCATCATTGATATCGAGAAAAAATATTAAAATATTATGAAAATATTGACAAAAATGACTTGCAAAACTTATAAATAACCAAAAGTAATTTTATTTTTTACCATTTTACCATAGTAAGATCTGAAAGTTCATTTGTGCCCTAATTTTCTTGATTTTCAAGTGGCCATTACGGGAGATCCGGAGTTCCATTTCACGAATCGTCTGCAACAGGTAAGAGGCCCATCTCTTCTCTTGCATTTTATCACCTTTTTATGCATTTTAAACAGTAATTTATATGTTATAAAGGAGGATTTTTAATTTTTGGGGCGTCAGTGATTATCACGAGTGTGGTCAACGGACCCACGATGATCACACTTGAGCCCAAAGGCTCGCTCGATCATATCGCTATGTTTGTAAAAGCAAGCATTATGGTGCCGAGTCGGAGGTTTTGGAAGGAAAACCCTCTTTTCAATCAATTTTTTATTTTATTTTAATCCATGAAAAAATCATTAATTGGTGTCAAATGATGTTTTGCAGGAGATCGTGGTTCAAGAATGGAAGGAAAGAGGTCGTGAGGCTGAAGACCACCAAGCAGCTCAGAATCCTAAATGCATAAATGCTCTGAGAAATTGCGGGTTGCTAAATTTCTTCAAGACCACAGGGTTAAGTGCTCAGATGGAATTGCTGCCCTATTTGATTAGTCTCTGGGATGTAGATTGAGAGATCTTCACCATAAAAGGCCATGAACTAGAGCTTGAGGAGATAGCTACTTAATCATAGGATTGTCCCGACGAGGAGAAGCGATCCAACTCTTTGGATCTCACTCAGGGGGTGAGAGTACGAGAACTCTAGTCCAGAGGCATTCTCCAAGTGCCGAAATGACCAATGGAAGGATGTTGAAGATAGAAACAATCACCAAAAACCTCATCTTGAGAACGATATTATTCACTATGGTGCATGTATCTGAGACACAAGACTTGCATGAGGCTTCAAAATCACAGTTCCAGTATGCTATTATGTGTTTGACTCCCACCATATTTAACTAGTGTGGAGCCCTTTTGAAAAATATGAAAAGACAACTGACCAAGGGGAAGCATGGACACCTAAAGAAATTCATGTTCGGTTCAATATTGGTGACCTTCTTCTTAGAGTGAGTGCCCTTATTCTGGTATCAGTGGGCAGAGGTACCAAATCATGCCCCCCGAGATCCGAGGCTAGTGAGATGGCATCAATTCATGCCTCGAGGAGGAACGGGTCAGCATATGCATTACGCACAACAATTTTTCTCTTAGCTAGAATGTTAACTACTCGTGGTAGATAACTATTCTTATGTTGGCACGGATTGCAGGTGGGATCTAGATATACCTCTACCACCAGGAGAATAGTGGACCAATGCAAGTAAAAACTTGTTTTTGGATTTTTTCAAGTTATATGATTTTTCGTGAAATTGTAAACTGAGACTCAACTTGTGATAAATGTGAAAATGTGGGACCATAGAGACAACCAGGCATGTTGCCAATAGCACGACGATTTTCTCATTAGATAGTGGGCGCAGACTATGAAGAACAGGTAGACCCCTCAGCTGAGATGGAGTGCAACCTGGAGGCGATAACTCGAGGAGTCACAGAATATGCCACCATTGATGAGTTTCCACTATGTTGGCAGAGACACATAGTGGGAGTATCTATGAGACTGTGTCAGCTGTTAGGCTGAGTAATCAAAGCGGTCTTGTGCTATCATGAGCACTCTGTAGGTTGATAGCCTTTCTAGCTCTTTTACACATTTTGTAGGCTTAGAAAGGCAATTGTCCCAGAACACTCTATTTTTGATATCTTGATGTAAACACTCTAAAAGACACGACATATATATACATATGCATGTTTTATTTTGTACTTATGTGTCCACAATATGATAAGTTTTATAAATGACGCAAACGCCTATCAAGAACAAAATTTGCTAATGCATTTTTTAATGTATTTAAATTACGTGGAATATGTTGATATGTGATTAAATCAAAATTACTTTCTAGTAATCTAACACGTAGATACATATGCAATATTTGCGGATTTCTCACTGACTAATGAATGTTTAACTATAACACAACGGGTTGTGAATCCAGGTTGACAACCAAATCCCTAATGCCAAGAGCAATTGCTTCTAACAAGATTTCATTGACTGCACTGTATTAAGCAATATTATTGGTTGTTCAACCAAGGCATATACCTTGTAAGTTAATCAACTCACCATTAGGGTCATATAGTACCCATGCTACGGAAGATATGTTATGTGTGCTACGACAAGAACCATCAGAAAAACCAATTTAATGGCTTGACGACATCTACAAACTGAGTGGAACATAGGGTAAGCAGAAAAACACATGTCTTCAAAGCAAACAAACACACCAAAAATCAAAACGCACACTAATGAATTGACACACTAATGTACAAAAATCATTACACGAATTTCACGCATAATAATTATTCAAATGGAGACCATTTCCGGACTTAGGTAATTGATCAACAGAGAATAAAATAGGAGTTTCACCATTGATATGATGTGTAAGAATCCACTCAGCCAAATAATAGAGTAAAAATCATAAAATGCTATTCCCCCATGCCCCCCAGGCGAGTGAGTGTTATGAGTCATAATATGAAAACCCCATTGTCATAATGGGAAAATGATAGAGACTCGGTGAAAAAATCTCATGAAAGGAGGGGATAAAAACTTGAACTCATATGAGTAAAAGGTGCCCCCAGTTGAAAAATCTTGACGATTTCAGGGTGAACCGAAATGTCAATAATCAGAGTTGCAGTAATATTCCCCATAATACCCTCTGACAGGACTTCGGTGTTTGAAGTGGAGGTGTTGGGTAATGAGAAACAAATGCTTCAAAACATGAAGGCATCTCACTGAGGCTGGGAGAAATGAAGAACGATGATGGAGACTATTCCAAGGAGTTTCTTCCAGAGACATGACCTCAATGATACTCTCTTCGGTGTGGAATGTATTGTTCAAAGGATCCGAAGAATCCCAAGAACCAAGCCAAGGAGATGACACATAAGTGTTCAGGTTCATATTGAAAATAGTATGACTTTCTGAAGTGGCCATCGAAGCTAAGACAATTTCTTGATAATTTTGATCTAATGGACTTAAAGGTATAGAATTGCCAAATTAATCAATTTTATCCGGAGTAGGAATAATTCAAGGACTGTAGAAACCGAGATCATATTGATTGAAGTAACATTCAGAGGTGGGATATTAAAAGTACCCATCAAAGAAGAATCTTTGAAGATACCTTCCCCCACACTCTCATAAAGAACCTCAGTATTTCCCACGTAAGGGACGTTGACATTCGATGAACCAGAAGAGAAGAAAGACAGTTGATCGAGGGTGACAATTTTTCCTTTGTGAGGAAAACGAAGCACCTGAAACAAAGAAGAAACCAGACAAAACATAGAGTTGGTCCAGCTGCGCCCGAGAAGAACGTTGTATTTTAGATTCACATCTACAACTTCTAATTCTAATTCAATGGTCTTTCCTTCCAATGTAATCAACAAGTTCATGACAATATCGTATGGGTGTGAGCCTTTGCCATAAAAGGCATTCAAAGTGTTTTGGGACAGGTTAAGGGAAGGAGAGCCAATGGCCTTCCAACATGAAACAAACATGATTCAGGTAGAAGCATCTTCATCAATAACAATCCGATGGATTGTCTTTCCTTTGATAAGAACCTGTATCAGAAAAGAAATCTAATGAGGAAGACAAGGAATGTGGTATTCAAGATAAAAGGTAATCATAATCAAATTGGAAAGATGAATGGCACCTATATCAGATAACAGTGACTTCTACTGCATTGTATAGGTTTGGAGAACCTCCAAGGCAGACATTGCCAAAGGTACTTGAGCTAAATCCTCATCAATATTGTAGTGTTGTGAAACTCTAGCATTCGGATTATAAGATGATTTCCGAAGAACACCCTTGGGGGGTGGTCGGATTATGGACTCAATGTTAGTGTGCTCAATATGGAGTGGACCAGAACTGGACAGAGTAGAAGTAGAAGGGATATTGGTGACTTCTTTCTCCATGTTTGCTTATGCATGGTTTGATAGTCCTTTATTCAAGTAGCAATCGAAATAGGTTATGAAATTTACATCATGAAAACATGGGAACTAGAGGAGGCAGAGGATTGCGGTTGGTCTACTAACTGCATCTGCTGAAATGGGAAAGGTTATTTTAAAATAGTCGGAGTCCCTTTCAACAAGCATTTAACTTCAGAATGTCGAGGACAATCCTTGGTGTAATGATCTTCCTCACAGACGAGGCAAGAATATTTCGGCTTCCTCTTAGAAGCATCATCAGTAGAAAATTTGTGTGGATCCTCTTTTGGGGCATCAAATTTAGCTTTACCTTTGCCCTTCTTCTTACCTTTAGAGGTCTTATCTGCTGCGGTAGACTGAACAACATGTACCTCAGAGTTTTTACCAGGACTGGATGAATTTTTTGAAGGATTATTGGAACCAGTGTTTGAAACAAATTTTTGCTTCGAAGAAGCTTTCATGGAAGCATGAGACATGAAGCCAATCACACCATCAACAAGTGGTACATCGGGAGACCCTGATGCTATTAGATTCGAAGATGGTATCAGAGCATCAGGAAACATCTCATACAACGTGCCAGATTGTGAATAGACTAAGTCTAGATACTAGGCATGGGCGATAGCTTGCTCTTCAGTAACACATCCACCCATAGCTATATCCTTAGAAATCTTGTTAATGAATGATTTCGTGAACCATTTAGTCAATAACTGATTAGCAATCTCAAATTTGATGAGGCGACACAGACGTCTCCATTCATGGATATGATCAGAAAAGTGGGTCAAGGTGTCTTGCTTAAGGGATGTGAGAAAATGAGTGCCAATTTCATATCGAACCGGAAATTGGAAGTGGGTGAGGAATGCCATGGCTAAAGAGTTGAAGTCAGCATAGGTACCTCAAGGCAACTCGATATACCATTTTGCGGTAACACCTGTGAGGGTTCTCTGAAAGAGGCGAAGATGAATAGAATCATCGACATATGAATTGGAGGAGCACCATAGGTGATATGTCATCACATGGGCTTGCGGATCCTCCTTAGAATTTCCTTCGAATTTGGGGCAATCGCTTGGAATTTTAGTTGGAACTAGAGGCCAGTAAGGTGAATGAAGAAACGGATCATTCATGAGCCTCGAGACATCGACCAGCTCCAACGTAGCCAAGAAAGGAAACTGTGTGTTAAACGGCATATAAGGCCTTTGAGGAGACCCAAAACATGGGTTCCAACCTTGTTGGTAATGATTTTTCCCCCATAGTGGAGGATTTTGTCCATACAGGACTTGATTTTGTCCCCACTAAGGGTTACCTTGACCATAAGGTGGATTTGGTCCAGGGTAGGTTTGATATTGACCCACCATAGGCCGCTGATAAGCATTGTACGTGGCATATGGGTTGTTAGGTTGTTGAACCTGTTAACACTAAATGTAAAAGATTTACCTTGCTACTGCAAGGGTTGACCTTGGGCTTGCAAATGCTGACCCTCTTGATACGCATATAAAGGTTTTCATTGCAAAAGTTGACCTTATTTTTGCAAAGGCTAACTTTTCTACTGTAAAGGTTGACCTTGTTGATGCAAAGGTTGGCCTTGCGAGTGCAAAGGTTGAGTAGACTGCTGAAAAAACTGAGTTTACAGCTGTAAAGGCTACTAAGACTGCAGCAAAGGTTGCCGCCCTACCGCTGTAACAGTTGCCCTTGCTGTTGTAATGTTTTCCCTTGCTGCTGCAAAGGTTTCCCTTGATGTTGCAAAGGTTTCCCTTGCAGCTACAAAGGTTGTCCTTGCTGCTGCAAGGGCTGTTGGACAGTTCCTTGGGATATACCTTAAGGGTATTGGTAATTTATGAATTGAATCTCACCATATCCACCAGGAATAGTGGATTAACCAGGTTGGGCATAAGCTCCTGCTTGAGTAATATAGGATGGATTAACCAAGTCTTGAGAACCATATTGGACATAAACCCGTTGGAGTGGAAACTGAGTCATATAAGGCTGTTGATATTGGATGTTACTAGACCCGGATGGACCAACAGGGTTAGGAATACCATCATAATAAGGTTGATTCACTCTAACCATGTGAATTTGTAATCCACTCACATTGGTTTCACCTGACACAAAAGAAGTATTCAGATCCTGCCCCCAGGTGGTGGCACATTCTATCCACTTGATGGAGGGGTAGAAGAAGTAACTGAAACCTAACCTGAAACAGTCGATTGTACTAGAAGGGTCAGTTGAAACAATGAGACAGGTTGTGATGGAATCGTAGGTTGAACCGGAACTGACGTGACAGCAGTTTGTACAGAAGTTCGAGAGGTCGCATTTGGAATGAACAGACTAGATGTAGGCATAACATTTGAAGACCAAATGGGATTTTGATACAATGACGAATCACTAGGAGTACCTAAAACTAACTGAGCTAAGGTTGTATAACTAGGTGGCAACATGGGTCCACTAGGTTTAGGGAAAGTGAGAGATGAGACTCTTCCTATATAAGGAAATCCTTATGGATGAAATTCATATCCTTGTTGATCATCGACATGAGGAGTATGGGTAGCGGAAACTTCCGAATGACCTGGAGAAAAGGTTGGGATTTCACCTTCTGACCCTATAGATGGAAACAACTGGTGATGAGGAACTCGATATGTGTGAGGGGATAACTCCAAAGGAATACCAGGCCAGTCGTAAGGACTATAAGGGCAATGAGGATATATCACAACAGAATATAATAATGGATTCGACGAATAAATAACAAGCCTCTGTGGACTCTTAGGAGTTTGCGGACTCTCAAGGTTCTGAATAGGATTATTAGGAGTGTCAGGACTAGATTCTTTAGGAGACTAGGAATCTGATGTAGGTGGACGAGAAGACAGGGGTTGGATACTTGGAGTAATTCCAAGTTCAAAACCTTGATCTTCAAGTGACTGAGGAAGCTCCAAATGAACTCCTTGGGAGGACCCTTAAGTATCAGACAATGAGGGGGAACTATGAGATGAACTCAATGGTTCAGTGGTGACTTCCTCTCAAGAGTAGAAAAGGAAAGGATATTCATTGAGGGCTTTATTAACAATCTTGAAATTAATAGGGAATTACTCAATATTGTTCCAAGAAGAAACTGCTTGGGTTCAACATTTTTATCGTGGGTAGTTATTTTTAGAAGAAAAAAAACTTTTCCTTTTCATCTTTTACGAGTCGAGAAAAAGGATGAAAAGGTGATTCTAGTCGCTTTCAATGGTTTAGTGAGCTTGAAAGGACAAGTGCTTGGTGATCTTTTCAAATTTAAAGAGTCATAAAGGATCAAAATGACTACTCAGGTTACTCTAGGCAAAAGGAGTACCAATTAATCATGAACTTCAATATACACCTCAGTAAATAAATTTACCAAGCACTTGATGTATGTCTAGGCAATCTCCCCGAATGCTGTGTTCAGTGTATCACGTTTACGGGGCAGCAGACTCGGCTTCCTAAGGATAAAGGTTTGCAACCTATGATGGCCTTCCTTTATATACACGATGGTACAAGGAGCACAAGTTCGTGCTAGCGGTCTAATGCCAAAGAGAATGACAGGTGCTATGTTTTATAGATGCCGGAACACGTCTCTAGCCTAGAACACTAAGTATGAACATTATTGTTTCAAATTCTCCTTAGATTAATTGATAGATTTTAATGTTGATCTTGGAATTATGTTTCGATTTCAAAGCCTTAACGATATTACCTGTTCCTAAAATGCAACTAAATGATGAAATCAAATCCTTCAATTTGATGAAAGATATCTATGTAGGGAAGAGAAACACTCAACTCGTGCATCAAACAAGCAACAATGCATCAAAGACAATCTTCAAACACTAAATATAAAACCATGAAATCTAATATTTCATATCATAAGCAAATGCAATGCCAAAACACAAAACATGAAAGTGAACTACCTTAAGATATAATGATGATTTTTCTTTTTCACTTAACTGCAATCAATGTAATCTAGTGCAAAAAGGTAAAAGAGAATGCAAGCAAGCCAACAAACATGAAAATATACTTCACATTAATGATTTGAATGCAACAAAGATGCTTCGAAAACTATTGAAAAGATAAACACTTTTACTTTATCTTTTTGAAACACAAACTCAAAGCAAACACCTCCTTCTAATTCAAATGATACAACCAATTTGTAATCTATTGTTTGTCAAACAGAACTAAGCAACTTTCACAGTATCTACTCAATCTAACACGAATGAAAATAGTGTAAAACACAAGAACCAAAAGTGATTTGCATAAGATGCCCAAATACACAAAACAATCTTTAACACGGGTAATTGATCTTTGATGGGAAGACCAACGAGTAGATGAAGGATGACCTAGAAAACCTAGAAACACTAAAAGGCTAATAAAACTTCAAACACACTTAAACCAAGTTAAAATGCGATTGCAATCAGACAGTAAAAGAGTCAACTAAGACCACACTAGTAAATCATTGGGAGAAGGCAAAAAGAACTGAAAACAAGATGACAAACCATAAATTTCTTTAACTTTTGTAATCATCGCAGCGTTTAAAAGAAAAGCAACAACCATCGCTACTGTAATAAACAAATCCATGATATCATCGTGACTGTCAAGGCTAAAAACGCGATGGCAAGAAAAACAAAGAAAAAAAACAAAATCTTCAAGAACATCTCAAATCAACAACCTTCAAGCATCTACCAGAAAGTGAGACTGACTACAGACAAACAATGAAGTCTGGGAATGAATGGTTTATCAAACTCGTCAAAAGACAAGGTGAAGAATGAGAAGGAAAGGATCATAGGCTCCCCAATGGAGTCGCCATTTTGTTGACAAGGTTAATCCTCTATGCGGACAGAGACGATCCCTCTAGCCCAATGAGTGGGTCTAGCAACTAAAGTGACAATCAACTAGACATCTTCCTAGGTTATAATTGAAAATAAGAATGAAGGAGATGACCTACCTCATTCTGATGCTATTCTGATTTCCTTTGTTGAGGGCCTCGAACCGCTTGTGTCACAGACTTGTTCCTGCTTCTCTTAGTGTTTATGTACCTGCACAAGTGATCAAGAGAGAAAAAAGCATGCCAAAACCAATAAAAAATACAATAACAACCTACTTAACTGATCAAGGGATGTCAAGCTAAATAATACATGAACATATATATTTTGGGAAGATGAACCAGCAATTGTATATTATTAAGAAATAAAGGGAAGCTTACAACCAAAGCCTTGATGTTAAAAGGCTCTCCTTGAGTGGTAATCCAAGTCCTAACCAAGAATCTCCAAGCACTCCTTCTCCAAGTCAAATGAATAGCCTCTAGGCACAAGCTTAGCATAAGGGTGCAAATATACATAGACCAACCATTTGGCAATGGGAGAGGATGAATTTATAGGCTGCAAAAGGGAGTTAGGACTTCTCCAAAGATAGTATTAGGCCCTCATCTCAAGGAGGTAGCTCATATGGATAAGACAAAGAGTCCATGTTGAGAGGATTCGACCTCATCTATGTGAAACAACCTCCAGCTCACCACTCTGGAAGCTTCTCATACTCTTTTGGAAAGTTACCTTTTTGGGATCATCGTGGGTATGCTAGGGAAAACAATGGTGCCATCACTGGTCAAGTATGGTGCAATAAGAGACCACCAATGTTTTAAGCATTATAAGAGCGATGATCCTCATTTTAGGGTTTTAAGAGAAATTTCTATAGGGAAAGCTCAAGGCATTTTCACATCAAAGTCTTAGGAGGGACCTGAGTTGTATACATGGATAAGTATACTATATAATGGTCATGTTTCGAGCACGTCGGGGTATGTCATAGGGAAGTGCAGGAGGTGTGACAAAATACTGTGTAACAATTACCATAAAATAAATATTTCAGAATCCATAACAATTGAAATTAAATCCTAAAATGATTTATTGAAGGGGGATGTTGACGCACTAGCATATATAATATAATATATATGTTATGCCATATGTATTATATTGATTAATTGAAATCAAAGATAACTTTTAATTGGGGTTGTGTAAAATGATGGATAGAGGAATGAAGAATGAAGTTTTCTATATTCTTCGACAACCGTCAAACTAGTTGTGTTTCCATTTACTGAAAGGGATAAACTAGACTATCATGTTTCATTTTAATTCTATACATTGGTGGAAAAAGAATTAATAATACTCCCTGTGTAAAGTCATGGAAATTGAGAAATTGTAGAGATTTGTAATTATTGTTGGGCTCCTATTACCATCCTTGGGTACAGTTTACGATGACGGTTAGGAATGACACCGCCATAGGGAATAATAGTAAAATCACAGAGAAGAAAAAATTTTGAAATTAGTTTTTAAATACAAGTGCTTGGGTAAAATACAAAAGGATAACATTTGTAGCCAACTTGACTGCTTCTATGTATACGCAGAGATGCATCACATAAAGGAGTGTGGACATGCCACTGGATCATATGAGCATCTGTGGGGAAACTTGGGTTGTGTCAACAAGGTACGAGCCTATGAAATCATTGTATCCGGAAGATTCCAACTCGATACTAACTAGTTGAATACCCGTATAGTTAAAAAAATATAACATTTTGGTTTCGATTGAGACATTACAATCCACCTTTGGGTGTTTTTGACTAACAAGTTCTGACTCTCATGCATTGATATGCTATCAATTTCACTTGGTGTTGTCCAACATCAGCTCTAAGAATTGAGCAGCCATGATACTTCATGCACCAGTGGGTACCAAGGCTTGTGTTCGAACTAAGAAAGTAATGTCTTTTTTTCTTCTTGCTTGTTATGCAACTCATGATTTTACAAAAACAAAACTCACACACCCCTAAAAGCTCGATCGAATATGGTAGCTTTAGGAAGCAGTTTCTATTACTGGTAGATTTAAAGCATCACCGCACTAGAAGGAATTAACAGAGAAAAGATTTGAATTGTTGTTTCTTTCTTCAAATCCGTAGTATCAGCAGTTACTTCCCTTTCATTTCAAAAATTTGCCTCTATGCTTGCCTTATCGTCTGAACTATAGGTTTTTGTTGGAAATAATACAGAGAGCGGGGGTGAATCAGTATTATCAAATCAATAAAACTTTTTCATTTCCATACTTAGATACATATACACTACTTCAATTAAGGGAACCCGCGTGTATACACAACTGTGTCTAATGCAACTAGCGTATATCCAGAATACTTATGATTCAGTTAATCCATTAAAGGTTGATCTTTAGTTAGTGCATCAGAACTTCATTAACCATATGTACAGTAAGCAGGGGCAGTAAAACAGAACAGATCATCACACATAAGAAGCACACATGAACACCATGATATAAGGTGGAAACCCAATGTGGGTGAAAACCACCTGCTGCAAGTCGTATCTATCTTCTTTTAATAAGAAACTTCATTTTACAATAGTTCTGTATTGGTGCAGTCTTATACCAGTACGCAGGCTTCTACCTTCAGAGGGCTACAACCCTCTCTCGTTTTTCAGACTCTCCTGGATGGGAGTTACAACCCCCTTAGCTCTTGTACTAGCTGATCCATTTACTAGTACGTAGGTGCTTGGCTACTGAAAGCTCCAATCCTCACTTGTTCTCTAGATGCTACTGGAAGGGAGCTACTACCCCCTTTTCTCTTGTACTAGCTGATGTACTAGTACATAGGCGCCGGCCTACAATCTCCGTTCTCCCTCCAGGGACCACATCTCATACATTTTCAGACTGGATACTCCTGAAGCAAAACACTATAATCTGAAGGCCACGTTTCATCAAATTTTCATACTGGACCCATAAATATCATTGGAGCACAAAACAATCAATACTAGCATCATCAATTTCTGAATCACTGAAACACTGAAACCCTGTCAACAACACAGTCATCAAACACATAGAAGAACACTGAACTCTACAACAATATTCAGAACCAACTGTATCATCAAAATCATGCATCAGATTTCATACGCTACTTGGAAGTGCTGAACCAGCGTGTATACGCAACTTCACCAAAGTGAACCAGCGTATATGTCATCGATTACTTACATATAACTTGATACACTTCCTGACTTCAGACATATCCAGATTATTACATATACAAGGATAATATGTGTGTTAGCACCCAGATCTAGTCCATCAGATCACATAAATATGAGTCATTATGATCCTGATCCAATATTAGTTCTCATCCATCAATACTGAAGCTAAACACAATCAACCAAACAGGATATGCATAATACTGACACCATTAAACTGTCATCAGAACTCATCAACAACCAGAACCACCTGTAACTTCAAACATCATACATCAAATGGTGTACGCTACTATAATGAACTAAACCTGCGTACATACGCGCTTACACCAAAGCCAACCCGCGTACAGATCTATAAATATTCAATCATGACTTGCAGCGATTTCAAACTTAAGTTATTCCCAGTTCAGATCATTACATGCATCTAGAATAAACATAATCAATCATATAGAGATAGTTCATTTCAAACCATTTGATCCCGATCTATCCTTTGTTCTCCATCAACCGGTGAGATCCCTCCTTAGCTCAGATCAAGAAATGCATCATCAACCCATAACCTGCATATTGGATCTCATACTTCATCAGATATTCAAGACTTTCTGAATGTTGTTGCCTAATGATATTCCTCTCCTTTTATAGTCTTAGGCCTTACTCAATACCATGGTCAAAAACCATAAAAGAACAATACCATGGACCCAATACTTGGGATCAACACTTTTGGATGCAATACCACGGACCAAAACCATAGGATCAAAAACTGTCGGACTAATACCATGAACCAACCATGAAAGTGTGTGAACTTTTCTCTGCATGAAAGAAACTTTTATCTGCATGAAAGTGTGTGAACTTTTCTCTACATGAAAGAAACTTTTCTTTGCATGAAACTGCGTGAACTTTTCTCTACATGAAAGAAACTTTTCTCTTCATGAAAGTGCGTGAACTTTTCTCTACATGAAAGAAACTTTTCTCTGCATGAAATTGTGTGAACTTTTGTCTACATGAAAGAAACGTTTCTCTGCATGAAAGTGCGTGAAATTGAAAATAACTTTGCTGCACTATAATTTATCATCTGTGTGATTTTCCATCAAGGACAACACTTGCCTCATAATGCCAACAATCTCCCCCTTTGGACTTGATGGCAAAGCTAACTTGTCATACTGAGAATTGTCATCTGATTCCTTTGAGTTGTCCTGCATCCTATGTATTCTGTCACATCTGATATCTCTTTCATAGATTCATCTAGATATATATAAGTGAGTTGATCTTTTACGAAGTGGGTTGCCATCAAGTACAACACATGCATCATAATGCCAACAATCTCCCCCTTTGGACTTGATGGCAACAACACCAAATCAATCTCCCCCTTTGACATCAAGGGCAAAGGGCATACCAAGATATTCTCTTTCCTTGATAAACATTCCGCTGACCATACTCCCCATCAGTACCTGCTGAAATATCTGAATGAGCTCCCCCTTTGTATATGCCAAGGTGTACTAATCTTTCCATGATCCTTCTGAGTACATGCTGAAGTCTTTGCTCTTGTTGAATTATGTTGCTCATGCTTCCCCTGTCTGTAAGCAAGGTCTGCAAAAAGATGTTATACAAGAACATGAATCTATACATCATAAGTGACCTTCCTAGCACCAAAAACTCATACATACATCCATCTCCCAACCAAGTGGGGATCATCCACCCAACCAAGTGGGGATACATCAGAAATTTACATATGTCAACCAAGTACATTACATATTCATCCCAGGCATAGTGGGGAAACAAAAATAGGCCATTACATGACCTTCATATGACTAAAATATTTCATCATCCTTCTTATGCATAAAGGGGTTACAAATTACATCATGTGACCAGAAGAGATTTCATCAAATGACTACAATAGATAAAGACACACTATTACATCATGAGTCTTGATATGACCTTTGCATGAGACCAAACATCTAGATAATGCCATGATAGTCATCATACACAATGTATGATCTGCTTTTATAAGCATCTGTCAACAACATCTAGACCATCAATCATGTTCTCCCTCTGTGCCTGTTCCATCTGTGCCAGATGGTTTCTGTCAGGCCCATATCAGACTCTTCTCATTCTAAGTTTGGCCCACTGATTTCCTTCAAATTAACATATATGCATCTGTATCCATAGAAACAAGCGTATATACGTGGATACTCCTTATTAAACTCGCGTACGACCATTTCCAGATCAGCAACATGTAAATGTCCTATGACAAGATATGCCTGCATATAGATATCAACTCATCATCATAAACTCATTCACAATATATCATATGTGTAAAACACAATAGCTATCAACACAATCATCCATGTATCATCACTTGGGAATATATGCATCAATCAACATATGTAAGTATCAACCTATCAACGTATAGGTAAGAACTCATCATCATCATGTCTCCAACAATGCAACTTTGAGTAATCATTCATGTATCCAGCGCTATGTATATTGAGCTCAAGATCTTTTGTCAAGGCTTCTTTATATCATCAACTTCAACAATCCCCATCCACATGAGCACCAAAAACTATAGGAATCCTGCATCATAACTTTATTATATGATCTTTATGCATATGACGATAGCAGCATATGAGAGACTCATCATCAAGTAATGAAGTTGTGTATTCAAGCTTTGTACTTCTCCTTATCCTTATGAAGATCACCATGTAAGCATCATATATGCACCATCTAAGAATCAATCCACAAATGTGATCTGAACATCAACTATGTAACCCCAAGAATCATATGAGATTTTATCATGGACAACTCATAACCACATCATAGCAAGATATATCATTTAGCCATATAAGCATCATCACCAAATGCCAACAATGAATTATTAAAGGCATATGCCCCCCCTCAACCTGTGCCATCTGTTTACTGTTAGATCTGATCATGCATAAATCAGAAATAAGCATCAAGACATCATCATCATCAAGTTAGGATCAAAACACTTCTAAACATCTTACAAGTATCAAGACATTTCCACACATCCTCAACAGACTGTAACTATTAACCAATAGAGCAAATAATGGATTGAATCATGTCAGAACCTTTTTCTGAGCCTGTCCCCACTGCTTTTCCTCAGACTGACATATACACGACTGTGCAGTGTCTAAATCGCATATATACGCGACTTCCCCTTATGAAACTTGCGTATCAGATTTAGGACACTGAAGTTTTACACTTTCAGCTCCCCCTGCGTCTGTTATGTCTGTGTTGTGCTATGTTTGAGTATATTGTGTTGTGCCACATCTTTCTGACAGTACTTCCTTCTTCTTCCATATCTTCAAGTGTGATGATGTTTTCTCCTTTTGGTGTGGTGCTTGAACCTTCTTCCTGCATTCTTTTGCTATATGTCCAAGCTTGATACATGCATAACATCTCATATGTTTCATATTCCTCCTGTAGCAATCAACAACTTTGTGACCAAACATATTGCAAGAAAAACAATATCCCTAAAAGTACCTGGAATGTGATGATCTTTCTGTGTGATGATCTTGAACCATTCTTCTTCTACATCTAGTTGCAACATGTCCAGGATTATGACATACATAACATTCAACATTATGCATTGGAGGAGTAAAAGATTTCCTTTGAAGAATTTCTTTCCTTGGCTGTTGATGGGGTTTTCTTCTCATCTCTTCGCTGTGCATTTAAGATTTCTCATTAGAGTTTCTTGCGTCTCCTTGTGAGCTAGATTCACTTTCAGTGGATTCATAAAAACCAAGACCAGTTTTGATAGCAGGAGACCTTTGACTACTAAGAATATCATCCAAGATCTTAGTACTATCTTGAAATTGTAAGAGCTTATCCTTTTCTTCTAATTTATCATTTAGAATATTTACCTCAACCCTAAGATGCTTTTCCTTTTCACGATAGTGCTTCTTCATGTCTTCTTCAGCTTTCCTTCCTTCTTCCAACCGATGCCTTAATTCAAGAACTTCGTTTTCTTGTTTTTCAAGAGCTTGGAGTAGATCTTTATTCTGCTTCTTTGATTCTTCAAGATCTTCCTTTAGCGAGCAGATCGTAGCTTCAAGTCTTTCATAATAACTGGATCTATCTCTGAGTTTCTTGATGATTGTGCTCCTTTCATTGACTTCATTTATTAATGATGTCACTTCATCCTACAACTTTTCACATTGATCTTCCTTGTTCTTGAATAACTTCATTACCTTGTTTCCTTCCTCTAGTTGAGCTTTTAGTTTGGTAGCTTCTTCTTTGAAAGCACATTCTTTTGTGTTCAATAGATCTTGTTGATTTTTAATTTTGTCTGTAAGCCTTTTAAATTTTGCCTCTATTTGATATCTTTCTTGCTCACCCATAAGTGCAAATTCAGTTGTTTCGCTATCACATTCATCATATTTAAGAGGATAAATAGATGTATCACCAGAGGATAACAAATTCATACCTGATAGATCTTGTTCATCTTCATTCTAAAGTTATTCTAAATATGATGTGATCCTTCCACATTTCCCCAATCAATACACCCACTGTCATAGATCTTCTGAGATGTCTTCTTCTTCTTAGGTGCTTTCTTCTTAAGCTTCTTTCCCATAGTTCCACGGATCTCCTTCAAGCGATCAAGCTTATACCAAAGGACCTACTCTGATACCAATTGTTGGAAATAATACTAAGAGGGGGGGGGGTGAATCAGTATTATCAAATCAATAAAACTTTTTCATTTCCATACTTAGATACATATACGCTACTTCAATTAAGGGAACCCGCATGTATACGCAACTGTGTCTAATGCAACTAACATATATCCACAATACTTATGATTCAGTTAATCCATTAAAGGTTGATCTTTAGTTAGTGCATCAGAACTTCATTAACCATATGTACAGTAAGTAGGTGCAGTAAAACAGAACAGATCATCACACACAAGAAGCACACATGAACACCATGATATAAGTTGGAAACCCAATGTGGGTGAAAACCACCTGCTGCAAGTCGTCTCTATCTTCTTTTAATAAGAAACATCATTTTACAATAGTTCTGTACTAGTGCAGTCTTATACCAGTAAGTAGGCTTCTACTTGCAGAGGGCTACAACCCTCTCTCATTTTCCAGACTCTCTTGGATGGGAGCTACAACCCCCTTAGCTCTTGTACTAGCTGATCCATTTACTAGTACGTAGGTGCCTGGCTACTGAAAGCTCCAATCTTCACTTGTTCTCTAGCTGCTACTGGAAGGGAGCTACTACCCCCTTTGCTCTTGTACTAGCTGATGTACTAGTACGTAGGCACCGGCCTACAATCTCCATTCACCCTCCAAGGACCACATTTCATACATTTTCATACTGGATACTGCTGAAGCACAACACTATAATCTGAAGGCCACATTTCATCAAATTTTCATACTGGACCCATAAATATCATTGAAGCACAGAACAATCAATACTAGCATCATCAATTTCTGAATCACTGAAACACTGAAACCCTGTCAACAACACAGTCATCAAACACAGAGCAGAACACCGAACTCTGCAACAATATTCAGAACCAATTGTATCATCAAAATCATGCATCAGAGTGCATACACTACTTGGAGGTGCTGAACCAGCATGTATACGCAACTTCACCAAAGTGAACCAGCGTATATGTCATCAATTACTTACATATAACTTGATACACTTCTTGACTTCAGACATATCCAGATTATTACATATACAAGGATAATATGTGTGTTAGCATCTAGATCGAGTCCATCAGATCACATAAATATGAGTCATTATGATCCTGATCCAATATTAGTTCTCATCCATCAATACTGAAGCTAAACACAATCAACCAAACAGGATATGCAGAATACTGACACCATTAAACTGTCATCAGAACTCATCAACAACCAGAACCACCTGTAACTTCAAACATCATAGCTCAAATGGTGTACGCTACTACAATGAACTAAACCTACGTACATACGCGCTTACACCAAAGCCAACCCGCGTACAGATCTATAAATATTCAATCATGACTTGCAGCAATTTCAAACTTAAGTTATACCCAGTTCAGATCATTACATGCGTCTAGAATAAACATAATCAATCATATAGAGATAGTTCATTTCAAACCATTTGATCCTGATCGATCCTTTGTTCTCCATCAACCGGTGAGATCCCTCCTTAGCTCAGATCAAGGAATGAATCATCAACCCATAACCTACATACTGGATCTCATACTTCATCAGATATTCAAGACTTTCTGAATGTTGTTTCCTAATGATCTTCCTCTCCTTTTATAGTCATAGGCCTTAATCAATACCATGGTCCAAAACCATAAAAAAACAATACCATGGACCCAATACTTGGGATCAACACTTTTGGATGCAATACCATGGACCAAAACCATAGGATCAAAAACTATCGGACTAATACCATGAACCAACCATGAAAGTGCGTGAACTTTTCTCTGCATGAAAGAAACTTTTCTCTACATGAAAGTGTGTGAACTTTTCTCTACATGAAAGAAACTTTTCTTTGCATGAAAGTGCGCAAACTTTTCTCTACATGAAAGAAACTTTTCTCTGCATGAAAGTGCGTGAACTTTTCTCTACATGAAAGAAACTTTTCTCTGCATGAAAGTGTGTGAACTTTTCTCTACATGAAAGAAACTTTTCTCTGCATGAAAGTGCGTGAACTTGAAAATAACTTTGCTGCACTATAATTTATCATCTGTGTGATTTGCCATCAAGGACAACACTTGTCTCATAATGCCAACAATCTCCCCCTTTGGACTTGATGGCAAAGCTAACTTGTCATACTGAGAATTGTCATCTGATTCCTTTGAGTTGTCCTGCATCCTATGTATTCTGTCACATCTGATATCTCTTCCGTAGATTCATCTAGATATATATAAGTGAGTTGATCTTCTACGAAGTGGGTTTCCATCAAGTACAACACATGCATCATAATCCAACAGTTTTCGCTTGCGGATTAAGTTGCCACAAAAGAATTTAAGTTCTATCCTTATCATCGTCCCATAGACGCACCTCATTTTGATAATGGTTAGCCGTTGGCTTTATTTACAAATTTAGAGTTCTTTCAATAAAAATCATATCGTGGATAATGATTATAGGTCATAAAATATCTTTAACTTCATCTCCTCCCTTCGCTGAATGTCACTATTTACATAAATGTGTCCGACATGCTCAAAGTAGGTGCACCATAATAGCAGTACGTAAGTTTCATGTCAAGGGTAGGGAGGAGAGGTGTGATTTGCAGAATACTGACCAAGAAGAGATGGAATAGGCCTTGTCGCAGCAATTTTGAGCTCGAAATATTTGGGCATTGGATAACATTTTCCATTCTAGTGGGCAGGGCTGAGCTACGTGAGAAGACTCACAATCCAGAAGTGGACAGGCAGAAACGCTGAGGAATCTCGTATAGCCTTCTTCCATGATGGGTTGCTCACATGAATAATCTCACATGTCGAACTTCGCATGTTTTTTCTATTTGCTATTTTTCGTATGCTGTCAAGGTATGATGGCTCATATCACCGTAATTTCTCACATTAAACAGATAAAACCTTGTTTTGATTTTGACATCACACATATAGGAAACATGTCATTACATTATCGATAAAGTGGGTTCTAATTTATGGTATGGATCAATGGCTTTTATTCATCATAGTTCAATTCTTTACACAGATTCGCGTGGTTCAGAGTAGCGTGTAATGTGTGTCGTATGAATCGTGAAATCTATATCGTGCTAGTATTCAGGTTTCCAAAAGATGCATGGTCGTGACTTCTACTCTCGTTGACGTTAAGAATTCTGTGGATTTGTTTTCTGTTTGACGATTATAATATAAGATACATTTATAAATCAGATCGTACATGAGATTCTCTTATTGTTATGATTTCAATGTGTTAGGATTTGGTTCTTATATTTAATTCACATTGAATAGATTGGGATGAAAATATGTGGATTCGATCAATTGATAGACATGGTATCAGTTGATTGTGATATATGGAAAATATTGTTTGACTCTATCTTTCTGCAGCAACCAAAATTATCCTCATGCCAATCGATCAATGTGGTCATCTCTTTTAGCGGGTTGATGATAAGAATATCCACGCCTATGTCCATAGAGATTTCACCAAATGGAATCCTCTGGGCGGGTGCTTTTCTTGTGGCTCGACATAACCATACAATAACGGGCGAAAGCTATTGCAGGGTTGTTCACGTGTCCCCAGCTACTAGCTTAGAGGTTCAATATGGCGGGTCTGGTAAACTGGTCCAGGTGACATAAGACCTGACCTGCCAGGTAATCAAGAAGCGGCCACACATTTACCATCCCAAAAATTAGTTCACTGGGATAACATGTGGACCGGGAGGGGTCTCTAGAATTTTAGGTAAGACTTTCGACGATAAATTAATTAATGATGCCATGAATAATATGATAAAATTTCATTTCGATTTCTCATCCACACCCTTATCTTCTTAAGGTTGATAAAATTTAAAAAAAATCATAAATTAAATATGCACTTCTAAATTTCTCTATCACATCCGCATTTAAACACCTTTACCGTAAAGATAGTTGGAGATTTACAATATATTTGGAAATCTACAATATATTGGAGATCTATAATATATTTGGAGATTCAAATTATATGGGTATTTGATTTTTGATAGGTAGCATAAAGGTCAAATATTAAATTATATCTATTCGATAATTCAATAATTAAAATTGTAAGTGAGTGTCTATATAAATGAACAAGGTTGGATTAAATCCTTGCACTTATAATGAAATTCTCAAGTCTTTGGAAATCTTTAGTAGAAATGTAGGGAGGAGAAACCATGAAAGGCCACACTCGAACAAATAATTCTGCAATACTGAATTGTGGTGGAATAAAGAGTAAGGCGAAGAAATAACAAACAACTAGCATGTTAATTATTTTTAATAAGTAGAAATGGTCAACCCTCAATTGGCTACATGTTATTGTGTCTACCTATTGAATATTAAAATCCTACTTATTATAGGTTGTGGAAGTTTTCCAAAATTTAAGTTATTGTTGAATGCTCTTATGAGGGCACCAAGACTCTATACTATGATTTAAAATTGATATTTGCATAGTTTAAATGTTCATAGTAGAATAGGAAGAATGAACAAAATTGTAACAATTGCAAAGTATGTGGTGATGGAAGGAGTAATGATAGATAAGGAAAGTTTGAATTCTATCATTAATAGACCTCTCCTTCCATATTGTCCTCAAATTATGTTACTTATGTTAAAATTAAATTATGAGTTGTATGAATGCGAGGAATAAAGAAAAACTAATGTTGATCTAGTCAAGGACATAAAATAAAGTCTATACTTACAACAATCCTAAGAAAGGATGAATATGAAGAGGAAATGTTGAACTCTTATCATGGACAACACGAGGAAAAATAAAAAAAAATAAAAGTATATAAATGGAAACTATATAAATCATCAAGTAAGAAGTCCGTGACATACTATCGACATTAACAAAAGTTTACGATTAATTAAGTGGCTTCCATCCTAGAATAATTTCTAGAGGGATTATTTAATGATATCTATTCATAAAAGTTCCCATGAAATATCGTTAGACTCATGAAGGATAGGTCATTGTATGAGACTATGTATTTGTAAAAATTGTCTTTCAACTTAATATTTTGTTATTGGTGCATCTACACGTAATGTTGCAATTCATTTTGGAACGTAGTTTTACCGTTGGATGAGTTGTTAATTGAACTTAATGGGAAAATGATTCAAATATACATTATTAAATGGAAAATAAGTCTTACGAGGTTTTTATTCAATATCCATTTTTAATATTACATGCATAATTTGGAACCTACAAGTTTTTTTTTTTTTTGTAAAGAAATCTCAAAATAATTATAACTAAAGCAGATAAGAGGCACAAATTATATTCCAATCTAGATGAAACTAGGCCCAGAGTTGAGAAGTAAATGCTCAAATGCAATAAAATTCATTGTATGCATGTGGAGAAGTAATCATACGTTAATAATTTATAACTAGCTTAATGGGATTGATACCCAAAAATACCTCTAGTATAAACACTTAATGGGAGTGTAAAAGAAGCTCCTAAGGCTCTCAATTAATATCAGAGAGACAATAATTAATACAAGATCAAGGACACATTTTCAAATCATTCAATTCGGATGTGTCAAAATCCAGAACATGGATGTGCATACCAATACAGATATAAATGGGTTTCTATTAATAATATCTCCTAAATAGCGACCTTTAAAATCTGTTGCACAGAGAAGATGTTTTTAGTAGAATGATTGTAGATCATACAAATGTACTTCTTATGGGAAGTGATAATAATAAAATGAAACTCTATGTTTCTACTATACATAAACAAAGTATACAGGTTTCATGAAATGACAAATAAATTAGATATGGTAGTGTTGGATGCACTTGAAGTCAAAATAGAGAAATTCGGAGTAGACTAATGAATAACAAGAATTGTACACTAGATTCAGAACATGATTTTATAAACTAATAAATAAATTCTTGATAAACCAAAGAGGTTTCACTTTAATACAACTTATGATGATCTAAAGATCTTATCACTAGTACAAAATGACTAATTAGTTACTAAAAAAACAACTAAAATTTGCATATAAAAAATCATTTTTTATTCGGCGACCAATACTAGCTAATTTACAGTATCTTATAATGCAACTAACTTTTAGTTATTTTTAGCTTAGTCATTAATTGGTTTCCTCAATTTTACCATCTAGTAATATATTTAGTCATAAATTTGATCATAAATTTTTCATTGATTTAGTCATTAATTGTCGGAATTAATGACCAAATATACAACAAAATATATTACTATATGAATCTTTGAGAAAACCAATTAATGACCAAAGAAATATGACCAAGATGTTGGTTGTGTTATAAGATATTGTAAATTAGCTACTAATAGTCATATATATGCAAATTTTAGTCATGATTTGAAACCAATTAATGACCAAATAAATATGACTAAATTTTAGTTGTGTTATAAGATACTCTAAATTAGCTACTAATAGTTGTATATATGCAAAATTTAGTCATCATTTTAATAAAATATGATCATTTGCAGTAGTCATTTATCCTTTTTTGGTATTTTCATATTCATTATATAAACAACTGATTTAGTAGTTTCTATTCATTTCAATTCATTTCATTCATAATCATTATAAATGACTAATTTAGTCATATATTCATTTTATTCGTGTTCATCATTAATTAATATAAACTACTAATTTAGTAATTTTAGATTAATTTTATGTGTTCATTGTTAATCAACATAAATTAATTAGTATGATTTTGCGACTAAATTTAAAAAAAATGCCATATAATGTGCATGTTTATCTAATATGATAATGCAAATTTACATATCTTAATTACAAGACTAAATAATATCAAGTACAAATAAAAATAATTTTGACCATATAAATTTTATTATATAAAATATCAAGTATTACAATATGAGTTTCCAACTTAATATCAGTTGGACTACAATTTATACATGAAATATTGTTTCATCATTTCAAAACATTATCATTGTGTTGCCAAGGCATTGCAAGTGAATTCACCAACTCTGAAGACTTGACCATCAGCGTTTATGAGTGTCCTATGAAAGATATTGGCTCTAAGGGTATCACTAGACATAGTCTCTTGTCTCTCTTATTTTGCATTTGTTGCTCTAGTGTTGGTGTTCTCTTCTTTCTTCAATTGTCGCTTCTTACCATCAACATTGAGTTCCTCAAGTGAAAATGAAAGAAGATACAACACAAAGTATAAGACATGAAAGATGATGAATACTTGAATATAAAATAAAGTAGACTGTAAAATATTTATATGAAATATATCTCAACATTCGATAGTCACCACTATGCGACTAGATGATTTGTATAAACAAAGAAAATAAAATGTCACCATAGAAAATAACACCTTAAGAACTTATTATTGAACCTTCAACAAAACCTTAGGCACAATCATACCAAGTTACATGTTAAAAATATCAGGAAATAGATAACTTGTGAAAACAAATGGAAAAAAAAATATTAGTGTAAAAAATATCCTTATTTCTTGTTCTAAAAGAGTCATGTTCCTTAAATTTGGATATTATTTTGCCCACGGTAAAAGATCCTCGCTATTGTGACCTATCTTTTCGGGATCATGAGATTGATCCAACACCATACTGGATTGTGAAGACAAAATGATTAAACTTTCCAAGATGAGTACCTCACTTGGTTGAATGAAGGTGCTAGTTGTGAGTAGTGTCAAAACCTTAGGGAAGTATAACACTAAGGCCTAAGAAGATATACCACCACTTTTCCACTGAAAGAAAAAATTTAAATCCCATAATGGCCTATGGGAGTACATTTCGTTGGATGGATATCACACTCTGAGAGATGATTGTCTAATACAATGAGAAGTGTACATATATTGTCACAATGCCCCTCACAATCCAAACCTATAGCTATGTCCTATAATATTAATCATATCATATTATTTAATTATAATTTATGACTATTAGTTAATTATTAGTGACTATATTATGACTATCTTATATCTTATCTTATAGTTGGTGATGGATATAGCCTATAAAATTATGAGCCATCCTTGTCATATAGTATATTTAATGATGGATATAGCTTTTAAAAACATCAACCTTGTCTGTTATTTTATGTACGGTCAATTTAAATGGATCATTATTTTATTCAATATTGTCTTGTACAACTGGAAATAAAATGATGTGGGGGTGGTGTTTCTAGTGATTTTCAAACTTGTTTTAATTACCTAAATTTATCTTATTTAAAGTAAATAGTTGCACTAACCATCTTATCTTCAAGTCAGTAACTTTGTCTGAGGATCTCTTCATTACATCCAACATCTTTGAAAATTATGAAATATTAGTAGTATCTTGCACTAAATAGACAATGTTGGCATAAAATATTTTATTGTATTTTTACTTTGTGTCACAAATTTATTGATAGTTTATGGTTCTTGGTTTCGATTTCCATGCTAAGACTAGATTCATCATGCCTACTAGGATTTTTAGTTGTGAAAACGTCATATTTCTCACTTTTAATTGTACAAAAAATAGAGTATATGCACAATGACATGTAGTGACATGTGGGTGTCTATTTTACCTAATGAAATGTTTGGTTTTTTAACCCATTCCAATCCTACCACAATGAAATTAAGAGAGACAAGGACACAAGAAGGACTATCAATAAATGAAATTAGAGACTTTAGAATGCAACTAAAATTATACCTGAATGTAGCGATCAGTATTTGCAACTGCCTGGTCACCGATGAGCACCAAATCAAACTATGAAAAATTCCTTGCATTATGATAATTTGGTTGCACCTGCACTAATCCTCTATAGTAGTTCCTTGACTTGCCAATAGATATAATTTTAGAAGCAATCATACTCCTGCAATTCTTCCCTGTATGGATCATCTTTGTCGCCCCCTATTGATAGTTATTTTTCAAGGAAACAAAAAAGAACTCTCCAATTGCACCATCGCCTTTCAAAACAGCTCTTGAGTATTTTCAGGTGATTGTCAAACCAGTGTCTACTCAGGTCCATGAAATCCTTGATTTGTTTCCATCGCACAAACCTTTTTTCATAATAAAATTATAAATCCCATGCCTACATTACTCGTCCCTAACGTACCAATTCTTTCAAGTGGAATACTTTATCGTTGCTCCCTCAGTACAATAGAGATCCACTACTTTGGCATGTAAATTATTGATGTCATAAAATGTTATAGTGCATCCTTCAATATATGTCACAGAACTCCTCTCACCTCATAGAAATCCTCTCATCTACAACAATAAGAGTCCTCTCAAACTGCTTGGTCTCCATCTCATTCATCCTGAAATAAGTAGATATTTCCATGGGTGACAAAGTGTACTTGGGGATTTAATAGAAAAAGATATCACTAAAATAAAAAAATATAATGCATCATAATAGTTATCAGCAAGAGGAACAACCTTGCCAAACTACTTCCTAAATAGATAAATATACTCCAAAATTACCTCTTGTAAACGAACAAAATATAACCTCAACTTCCTATAGGGTCTACATATGCATGGTAGCAATGTCAACAATGTCGAAAACATCATCTACAACAATGTTGGTCAATCTCTTCTTCAAGTCAAGGGCATGCCCATCTTTTGAAAACTATCAAGGAGGTTAGGGTCCAACTCATCCAGGTTCCTCTTCTTCTTCTACTCTCTCTGTTTAGGTTCAGAATAATAGCAAATGCCTTGGAAATTGATGGGTGTATAAAAGGTATCAGACCATTTGGGTTCTTCCATTTTTAATCATTGTCTGTAAGCATTGAGTATAAATTACAAAATCCATTCAGGTTCCTTCTTTTTAGATGAAATTAACCTAAGCTTTGGAGAGTTGTAAGTTTTAATGGATCTAAGTATATTCTACTCAAAATCTAGTAACATGGTTTTTTTTCTATATAATACCACCTAAGCACCCACGAGGGATTTGAACCAGTGACCTATTGCAAGGAGTGCCTTAACAGTACACCCATTCACCGTCAATCCAAAGCCCCGTGGGAATCTAGTAACATGGTTTAAAATTGTAGGCATTGAGATTATAATCTAAGGAAGATTTTATGTTCATGATTACAAGAAATTTTAATTTCATGTAATAAATTTTGAGGAAGGTCTAGTATCTTTATCCTACTAGAAAATTTGTTTGTATCACTCGAGCCCTTTAAATTGGTCATCCATTACACAAACAATCAACCACTAAAAAAAAGGTGAAAAGAAAAAATAAAATTTCATGCATTCTAGAAAAGTTAGGGAGGAGAAAACTGATCTGTACAATAAGGACATACAAAATGCTTACTTGTCCATTATGTTTTGATGAATTGTTGGGCACAATCAAGATTTGCATTATTATAATCATTAAACCCTTTGTACAATAAAAACGCAAAAAATGCTTACTTGTGCATTCTCTTTTGATGAATTGTTGGCCGCATTCAAGATCTGCAGTATCATAATCATTAAACCCTCAACTATAGATGAAATTTATTCTCTGATCATATAAACCCTTGAAATTGTTTACCCATAAGAACAAAAATCATCTTTAGTAAAAAGGAAGAACTCTATCAAAATTCATACCGATGTAAAAATGGTCAAAATCTCCACACCCAATGACCTTGCGCTTCCTCCATCTAATCGTTGATGCTATCCTAAGGTGTTTCCCATGCAAACTCCATCTAGGGATTGAATCCCATGAAATCCATAGATCATGTTGATGGTCTTCCTTCTTCTGGCATTTGGCAGAGAAAAATGCAGTGCTACAATGTGATGTTGTAATCTCTGAATATTTTATTTGAACCCTCTGCTAAACTGGAAATGAAAAAGAAAAGAAATACTTATAATAGAGAAAATAAAAGAAATATTTATAATATTAAATAAAATAGACACGATTGGGTTAAATGATTGATTTTTAATAAGAATTTGTTATTTTTGCGTAATACGCTAAATTAAAAAGAAGAAGAAGAAGTTAAAAATGATATTGGGATGAGTGTAAACATTTAAATATGGCCTCAGTTAATAATAAAAGTTAAATTAATAAAATCATAAAATTCAATTTGTTATATTTTGATTTTATTATTAATTTGTGAATAGGCTTTGTTACAATACGATGGGCCAATACCATGGTTTATCAATACTACAAGTCCAAAAACCATAACTTATTTCACAACTAAAATATTTTATAACAATATGACAAGATTCTTAACGATGGATATTCACCCCCACATTATAGTAGATATTATTAACTTGTAAAAAATAGCCTTTGTTACAATACCATGGTTCAATACCATGGATTATCAATACCACATTCCCAAAAACTTTACAATCAAATTATTTGATAACCATCGATATTCACCCTCACTTTACCATGGATATTAACTTGTAAATCGGCTTTGTTACAACACCAAGGGCCAATATGATGGCTTATCAATACCACATGCCAAAAAACCATTAATTATTTCATAGTAAAATTATTTATTTTAATTTGAATTTACAACATTTTTTTAATTGAATCTAAAAGGGAAAATGTTACAATTTGAGATTTATCTAAACCCTCTATTGTGACCACTACTAAAAATATTTCCATAGATATTAAATTAAGGTTTTAATAAAGTTAAGCTAAGATGGATCTATTTCAGCTATATATATATATATATATATATATATATATATATATATATATATATATATATATATATATATATATATATAGATATATATAACCGGCATAGCTCCATCTTAGCTAAGGATCCAAGGGATGAGAGCAAGAAAATTGACTAATTATAATAGATTTATAATTTCTAAAGTTTTTCATTATTTTATTTTCTTTGACATGATTGATCCAAAATATAGGTTTAATATTTTACAACCAAGTAGGTTTTTTTAATTTAGATCATTTATTAAATGTAACACAATGAGATCAAATTTAAGAGAGAGTTGGGGAGGGGGTAGAGAGAGTGAGGGAGATAGTAAAAAAGTTGGAGGGCACAGAGAGAGAGAGAGAAAGAGAGAGTGACGGGGGGAGAGGGAGAGAGAGGGAGAGAGAGGAAGGAAGAGAGAGGAGAGAGAGAGGGAGATAGTAAAAAAGTTGGAGGGCACAGAGAGAGAGGGAGATAGTAAAAAAGTTGGAGGGCACAAAGAGAGAGAAAGAGCGAGTGATGGGGGTGGGGGGGCAGAGAGTGAGGTGGGAGAGAGGGAGTGAGAGGAAGGAAGAGAGAGAGAGAGAGAGAGAGAGAGAGAGAGAGAGAGAGAGAGAGAGAGAGAGAGAGGGAGTTGGAGTGGGAGAGAGAGGGAGGAAAGAACAAGGACATAGAGAGATAGAGGTGAAGAGAGAGGAGTGAGAAGGGAGAGAGTGGGGGAGAGACGAGAGGAGGGAAGACAAAGAAGAGGAGAGGATAGAGATAGGGAGAGAAGGGGAAGGGAGAGAAATGGAGACATAGAGATGGACAAGGACAGGGGGGGGAGATAGTGATAGAGTTGGACGTAAGAGAGAGATAGAGGGAGAGTTATTTGGGGGGGAGAGATAGAGGAAGGTTGGAGATAAGGGATATAGAGGAAGGAATATAGAGATGAGGAGAGAGAGATGGAATTGGAGGGGGCAAGAGAGGGAGGGAACAAGAAAAACATAGAGGGAGAAATGTGGAGAGAGAGGGGTTGACAAGGGAGTCATGGAGAGAGAGTGGGGGAGAGAGGAGAGCGGGAGGGAATAGAGAGAAGGATATAGATAGAGAAGGAGAGAAGGGGAATAGAGCGAGAGAGAGTGTGCGTATGTTTTGGGGGTGAGATAGAGAGAGGGAATAACAAAGAGACAAATATAAATATATATAGTATATAGTATTATATAACCAACCTAGATCCACATTAACCCTATAACTATCAAGTGCTGAGAGGGATCCAATCTCTCGAGGTGCAAACCTTTCCTCAAGCTTTTCACTAGGAAAAAAAATTTGCACCTCGAGTGATTGGATCCCTCTCAACACTTTATAGATCTGGGGTTAAGATGGACCTAGGTCGGTTAATATGAAATTAAAGTAGTTTTTATTTGATATTACGGTTTTAAAAATTAAAATTTCTCTTCAAATTAATTTCAAATTGGAACTAGATCCAATTAGATTTAATGGATTTTTAAAAAATACATAAAATAATTTATTTATTTTATTGAAAAATATACTTTTAAAATTATAAATTATTAGAGATAAATAATGCAAAGTTGGCTCACCTATACACCATGTGAGGATGAAGAAGTGTTTAAGGAAGGATAACCTTTCAACCAATCTTTAACAGCATTTCAAGCCCCTATCACTTGTAAGTTTAGATTGCTTGACACAATTAAGATGAATAACATAAAAAACGGATTCATATTGTTGTAGTACTTGTTAGGTAGTTGTATTTTTGTTCTTAAACTAAATTAGTCATTCATGTTAGTCATTTTTAGTTATATTACTTATTAGATAGTCACATATTTTAACCCGGGACTAAATTAGTGATTTATGTTAGTTGTTTTTAGTTCGTTCACTTAAGATTTCTCACTTTTGGTATTATTTCACTTCGAAAAGCTGTGGTAACTAACTTTTTTAGTCACCTAGTCAGTAATTTCTCATTTTTTACTAGTGTATGCTAGTAATAAAATAATACATGCACCAAAGGAGTGACATATAAAAGGTTCTATAAGAGAGAATAATAAATCATATAACATCTCGTTGTTGAATCAATAGGATGCCTTAACCATATTGGATGGTTAAGTGGGAATGGTAAGCAAGATTGTTGCGCACAAAGATATTGGAATCTAGCAATCTAATTAGTTAATTCATGATCATACCAGTTGGGATGCATATGTTGTACCTCCAATTCCTACCAAGCAATATTGGGAAGTTTATCTCTTATATTTCATGGATAGTGTTGTCTGCTTCTGAATAAGGAAACATAACAATTGTTGCATAAACTATGCGGAAATTCATGTTAATAAATTTGATAATTGATAAATGAGTTATATTCTCTTGTTTACCAGGGGTAATTTAATGTTTAAAGTAAGGTGTAAACATGTAAATCACCTAGGTTCACACCTTGGTACACATAGTGCCTAAAAACTTGGAGGGTGTGGAGTTGAAAATATTGTAACCTTCATTTATAACTCATGTATGGGAAATGTATGTACTTGCATACTCATTTTTCAATTTGTTTTAGACATACACTGAATTATTCATGGCCAACAAGGTGTTGGAAGAAGTGTAAAAAGAGCAACAGTAAATCATATGACATGATTTGTTTAAGTGTGGAGTACTTTTTGAGTACCAAACAATTATTTTCTTGGTTAAAGACAAGTTAATATTGTTATTAGACTTCAAATATAACATTGAAGTCCATACTAGACTAACAATCATAGTCAATAGTCTTATTTATGATTAAGTGGAGGTCATATTTCTCTATCATTAGAACCTTGTCTATGGCACAGATTCAATCCTGAAACTAAAAATTATTGGTTTTGTAAAGTTGTAGTATGCATCTATGTTATCATTTTGATGAAAATTTCCTGCAACCACAAGATACATGACAAGGATTAGCTAAATAAAAGCACTTGAATATTTCGACATCAAAATTTTTCGTTATGCTCTCATTGTAGAATTTTAACAGATCCATGAGTTCCTTATTCTCCAATTGAGAAACCAAACATGATCTGATTGGACTTACCTAAAAGTAGTGTGAATGAAAGATTAAAGAAATTTTTGATATAATACTAACATGGTTAAAAACATGCGGATGAAGTATATGTCATGCAGGTGATGTTATAGACATTTTGTATTGGCTACATGTGTACAAGTGATACTGTGTACAAATGGTACATATGGCACTGAATGCATGAAATGCATGAGGATATATGACATGTATAGTTGTATGTATGTAATGAAAACTATGTGTAGATGCACATCGTTGAGGAAAAGGAACTGGGTGATTGATTGGTATGGAAACCGATACAGAGTGTGTATAGAGGCAAGACCAAGGTGGAAACTAATGACTAGTATTGGAAACTAGGGATAAGTATCTATATTTAGTTTTAGTATTAGTACACATATGACATATGATTCTGATTTATGATTTTCATGGTTATGTTTGAGCTAACCTGATATGATATTTTATACATGTGATTGGTCAAATGCATTATTTTGACTTGTTGTGACTAATGCAAGGAAACTACAACAAGCAAGTTTTTAGAAACAATACAAAGTCATTGGAAGAATGACTTGGAAGATCATGCATGTCTATTATTTAAATATAATGAAAGAGAGGAATCATAGTTAAATGGAGGGAAACATTAATTCGTAGTTACGCATGTAGTAGTACTATTACATTAACTATGGTAAAAAAAATTGAGTTTCTGCATCTGAAAATCTCTCACAAAATTGATTGACACAAATGTTACAAGTAGCAATGGAAGGAATTGCTGGTAGAACTACTTTGTAACTGATACATATCAGATGATATGATTTGGATGGCAAGGCCATGGGAGGCTATAAATTTAGAAACAGCTACTTGTGTACAAGGAATAATATTGTAATATGCAGTAATAAATCGAGGACGATGTAAATTTGGGGGGGAGTATGTAACACCCCTCCATTGTATGTAACACTCTGCTAACCTAGGCTAAGAAAAGCTATGTCCAAGTTGTAACAATGAAAGTAAATACTTTATTTTTAAATAAATAAAGATAATGTAAAACACTTGGAAAATGAGACACCAAGAGATGAGGTTCTTGCCAAATAAAATCCCATTGGTGAATGGGAATGGATAATTCTTTCATGATAAGACTTCTAGATCTAATTCTAGATAATCTTAATGGATTTGGAGATAAATATCCATTAAGCTACTTAGCTGGAGAAATATGTTAAGTTAAGAAAAACACAAAATCCTTGTGGGAGAGAAAGGAAAGCTTTTATGAGGAAAAGCCTCACGGCAGATAAAGGTGAGCTTTTGTAGGAAAATCCTAGGAAAATGGATAAAAGACATCCATAAAAGCGGGATGCCCCTAATGGAAACCATAACATGAAAGAGGGTATTAAATACCCATTGAAGAGATCAAGAGAAGGGAGTTGATCCATGGCAAGAACTCTCAGCTCGGGGGTGAACAAGAGAAAGTCAGTTCTAGGTTGGGTGGAAGTGCTCAGTTTTCCAAGTGACATTATTTCAATTTCTCTTGTCAGATTCCATTGCATGGGATGTATTGTATGTTGTTCCTTACCTTGTATATTGTTGAATTCTCTCAACATATGTGTATAGTTGCATGTGTGATCTTTGTGTAGGAGGATGATTGAATAATGATGCATGAGACAACTAGGTAGGATGAATAATTATGTTTTAAGGTTTCCATCATATAGTTGGTGGTTCGGGTTATACATGCTAGACCTTTTACACCATGAATTGATCTACTAAAGGTTGTCTTAATTATTTGTTCATTATGATTTGTATTATATAAGATATATGATAGTAATACTTTCGACTTTGACAATGGGACTATGAACATGTTATATGGAAAAGTTAACTACAGTGTATTTATGACAATGTCTCCATTAATGCTTGTGTTAAATCCTCAAAGCAATGGAACTCAAATACAAGTTGTGATTCCTTCCCAAATTCTTCAACCATTGATTCCTTCCTCTGCGATGTGATGTATGCATGAGTAGAATTGCAGGTATTAACTTTGTCTATGGGATGATTATATATGGACGCATATGACAACTATTGCATATAAGTTTAAGCCAAGTTAAATTTAGTGAAGGAACATAATATGGGGTTTTAATATTGGATCAAGGAGGTATCTGCCAATAGCATGTGCTTCTTAATATTGGGTCAAGGAGGTATTTTCCAATAGTATGTGGTTTTTAATATGGTGTCAAGGAGGTATGTGACATAAAAAAAGTACTGAATTGAATCAGGGTTCTAACATAATTTGTACATTACCCAAATGGAACACTTTCTCAACATTTACAATTTTAAGAAAGAGGTGAAGCTCTTTCATGGAGACAAGATAATAGTAATCATAGAAACTACTCATGCTCTTGCATACCTTACTTTGGCCATAAATCCTCCAATTTATCATAGGGATGTAAAATCACACAAAATTCTGTTCGATTATGGTCTCAATGCCAAGGTTGTAGATTTCGGGTCGTCCAAGCTTGTTCTAACAAAACCCTTTCATGATTTCTATGTCTTATCAAGTGTGAACAACTGTTTCTATGATGTCGATAGATGTAGTCGAATTTCTAACAGATACATTCTACATGCAATATGTGATCTGAAATAAAAACATTCAATGGAGAAATGATTGCAGTGAGTGATCATTTTCAATAAACATTGGCAGTAACAATGGCGAGATCCACACACATAAAAAATCACAACATAATATATTTTCACACACCTACACCTAATGTTAATCTATGATTCTATTTTTATAGTCAAGTAATCTCACACATCTCTCATAGTCACATATATATGGGCCCTCCCTTTAAGGTGTTAACCCAGAGCCAGTGGCTATGATACTAAATTGACAAAAAAATCAGACACCAAAAACTCATCTTCCATTACATTAAACACATACATACATTAATTATAGGTTTAAGATAGAAATATTATCTTAACCATACAATCCATTTTCTTGAGAGAATATCTCAGCCACACACCTAAATAGGACCTAAGATCTCATAGACCAACAAACTCATAAATAAATCTAATCACGCCATCACAAGGGGGCTTGGCAAACTTCTACTAGATGAAACTGGGAGAGCCTTATACACCTTTCCACCTAGGATTTAATGCCACAATAGGTGTTATAATCCATTGATAAACTAGCATAGCCATGAAGTGAGAGAAGGGAACATCAAATAAAAGGTAGAGTGTATATGTTGTAACTGTTGTTTTTATTTTATTTTTTAAATCATAGTGTAATGTATTGTTATTAGTCATTTTCCTTCTACTACTTTTTAAAATCTATATATACTATGGGTGTAGTCTCCCCTTTATAAAAAAAAATAGCTCATGCATAAAAACATGTTGTATATAAGTAGACAACAAAATGTAGAGAACTATGAATCTAGAGATTCAAAGTCTATCCATCAGTTTTCCAAGTAGCTTGAGCTACCACATATGCATGTTTTTTATTATTCTTGGGCTAAGCAATAAATGCCATTTAAGACTGATTCCCAATCATGCGCTCAAGTTGGCCACCTGTTACATGGGAGAACTGTGAATCTAGAAGTTCTTTCACATAATAGCTTGTGTATGAGGCTTAAGCATGCATGTGCATGAAAAATTCAAAATAATTGTATTCTTCTTAAGAAAATACATCCTCACCTTCAGAGAGGAAAGGTCATTTCCATTACCTGATTCTTGATTGAGAGGTTCTAGAGAAACTTGGATTGAACCTAGACATTTAGTACATAAATTTACTCCATTGTTGTTGCAAAAGAACATTTTAGAATTATTATCATCAATGGCTCTACAAGTGCAAGTATTGAGCATCCTTCCATATCATTAGAAATACATATAATTCTTCCCCTGTTTCTCCCATTTTTTTCAAGATGTTCCATCATATGGGTAACACCAACTATACCAACACTCATCTCCTATTGAGATTCCTCACCATGATCTATTAGCCCATTGTTATGGAAAACAACCTCTACCTAAAACTTCTTGTAGACATTGCAAAGGATTCCTTTCATATGCGAAAGTACAATTCATATATTATGATAAGAGGAAATGAAAATTAATTTAAAACATCCCAGAGAATATACAAACCTAGATGACATGGGAGTAAATTGAGATTTAAGTTATTCAAAAAGAAGATTGCATCTCATATGCTCTCAATCTCTTGTGATATTCCATGGAAGGTTTCCCTCCAATGTTCTTGATTGGAAATTACAATGGAACAAAGAGAAGAGAAGTAATAACCAATTTCCAGCATACCAAATTTTGTTCTCAATAAAATTAAGGTAGCTATAGTAATAAGAAAGTGCAAAAAGAATTGCAAATTACTTACTAGTTTTAACTTGATCGCATTGTCTTCATGACATGACCTTCATACCTATGTGGAAATAATGAATTTTCATCATACACATATTGAGTAGTCATGCTTGCACTTCGAATTGAATGTGAGTTTGAATCAACTTGTATGGGAAAGGATGGTCTCCACATTAATTCTTCCTAAAAAACTACAATAGGTGTAAGAGGACTAGGCACAGTCAATGTTGGGGAATGCCCACCCTTAAGAAAATCTATCATTTGGGACAGAAGTAGTCACTCGAAGGGGAGGCACATTAGGATCATATGAAAACAAAAAATTGTGTGGGTGACCTAGGGCATAACTCCTATCATGTAAAGTTTCTCTTATGGTTAATCATCTCACCATTTTTATTGTAGCTACAAATTCCAGATGTTGCGTTATGCGGTCTTCAAGCTGTGGATCATCACTATTTATCTGAACCTACCATTTTTTACAAATATAAATAATCAACATTATCCCACTTAAACAATTTACCAAGTGCACAAAATAATGAACAACGTCTCAAAATAAATTATATAAAATGTGATTACATACATTATGTAAGTCCATATCTTCAAAAGATATGTGGGAAAAGATTGGAGCATTTTGAGGCATGCTTATTCTTAAGATCATTTCTTCAAAACCAAAGGCAAGTTTGATCATTTGAGCCCTCTACAGAGCAGTTCCACTTTTGAAAAAAATGAAGAGAATCGATGAAGGCAACTAGTTTTCTAACCACTTCAGGTAATTCATCCTTCCACATTCGACATGTTTGTCATTATGTTCAAAGGGAAATGATGATATGAGTGGACAAACTGGAAAAATTGGTCACTCAATTGCTATCCATAGGATTAGATATCTTTCCTTACACTACCATATCATTCAATGTTTATTATTTTTTATAATTGCCTTCTCATCTACAATGGTAATGGGTACCAAATGAATTTAGTTTAGCGCACAGTGTTAGTTAGTTTAGTTTGTATAACATTAAGAGTTGATATTTTGATGATTTATCCAATATCTAAAATATCAAGTTTCCCATCATTAAATATATATTTCATATTCCTTTATGTTGGATCTCTTCGTAACTCCCTCAATCTTGTCTGCAACTTCCTTCTCTTTCTTATTTAAACTTTCAAAAGCTTTCACTTCCTTTATGTGCCCTCTACAAATCAATCAAGTTTAGAAGTTCTCTTACCACCTTTATAATTTTTTCATCTTTCCTAATCCAAATTTTAATCCTCCAACATCTTTACTACATGATTTGTTTACATCCATTTCTAGTGAATAAAGACAACATCACACATTCATTCACACACATAACATGTCAAAATACCAAAATAGTCAATCATAACACATTGTAAATAATAAAAAAACAAATAACCTTAGAGAGTAGCTTACCCTCTTGAGTGAAGGCTTGAAAAGTAAAGATGTTATCAATAGTCCGGTGTTCTCCTCAAAATCCAATTTTAATCCTCCAAACATCTTTACTACATGATTTATTTACATCCATTTCTAGTGAATAAAGACAACATCACACATTCATTCACACACATAACATATCAAAATACCAAAATAGTCAATCATAACCCATTATTAATAAAAAAAACAACAAAATACTTTAGAGAGTAGCTTACACTATTTAGTGAAGACTTGAAAAGTAAATATGTTAGCAATAGTTTGGTTTTCTCCTCAGAAGCCTTCACTTCGCCTTTGGTTCCAGATTTACTTCTTCCAAATTCCTTAGGTAGCCACATCATAATTGTAACATAAAGCTTGGCAAAGTATACCCAATCATAATAGTCATATAATTATTTGGCTCACCGTTGTAACACTAATTGAAAATTGGATGACTAATATCACGTGATTATGCATCAGGAAAACCCAGGCCACTACATCGTTGAAAATATTAGCAATAGGAACTGCGAAAGAGTCAATGCAATACTTGAAAAAGTCCTTCACTGTCCATATCTTTGTTATTGTTCAAATTCCATGTAGCTTTTTAAATATATCTAGGGGTAAATAAGTCACATGCGATTAGAGGAGAAGAAACAAGCACATAGAATTAGACAGGCATATAATAAAGTGAGTCTATAATAGATACCTAAGATAATTGAGATTGGAAATCAACTTATGAGGAGGAGATAATTTTTATTAGGGAGGAAATTCTGCTAAAAGGTCTTAAGGGAAGTGCAAAAGGTTGAAATAAACTCATGTGTTCTCAGAAAAAAAATATGTTTTCCTTGTGCTGGAGGGAGGAGATGACAACTCACCCTACGTCCAATCAAAATAGAAGATGGGTCGTGGTTGATAACAAAATAGAGGTGCTTGTGGATATTTACATTCCACGTCATAACAACAATGAATAAGAAATCTACCTAAAGGGTGGATGAGCTTATTATGGTGCATTGTGTAAGGGTAGTATCAAGAGAAAACTTCAAAAGGATATCATTGACCAGTTATGTCTGCTAATTTATTGGACATTAATAAAATTATCTCATTTTATGCTATCTATAGAGACTATTTTTGACCAAGTAAAGCATCAATATATCCCTTGGAGAAGTGAGTGAGAGTTTCAATCTTTATGTGCTTTAGCTTTTTATTGTGCAAATATACTATTGAATCTTGATGGTGTTGGAATATTTAATTCCTACTTGTATCAGTTGTGCCTTTCTAACTAGAGGAGTCTGTTCCTAACTATCTTCCTAGATTGGTGTGTGTTTGAGGTATTCTCTCAACCAACAGATTGTATGTCAAAGATAGTTTTCCTATCTTGAGACAATACTCCTGTATATATGTAATATGATATTTCATTAATATATTTGAAGATAGTTTACACTATCGGTTTTTATCATGGTATCAAAGCCTTGTGGGCCTGGCCCCTCGTGGGCTTGGCCTGTCCTGGGCTGAGAGAAATGTGCCAAGGAAAATGAGAGTGAGATTATATCTATGTTATTTTTTTTGTTTGTTTGTTTATCCATCAACACAGACTTGTGGAGCTGTGGCCATTGGTGGGAAGGTGATTGTTTGTGGAAGTCCACAAACCTTACATTGTCGAGGAGCTTTGGCTACGTAATTGGATAGATCCGGTGCAGAGAAGTAAGCGTGGATCGGCCCATAGCATGGATGAGGCCAGATCAACAAGGATCTGACATTTGAAGAGCAGAAAAAGACGACGATGAAGAAGGAGAAGACGAAGGCCGCAAAGTTTGGTCTGAGCGAACTGGCAAAAGCTAGCCCAGAGCTGTTCTCGAGGGACCGGCTTCATGTTTGGATTCCGATAGTAGTTCCTCTCCCACCAGAAATTCATTCTCGGAGAAGGAGAAATCAATCGTAACGTCTCCCTCGCACTGGGGGGAAGGAACTGGTGAAAAGGGATTCCGATGGACGAGTTTTCTACAGATGTGGAAGCATAGATCTGTGCACCGATTGTCCACATTTCCTCCTGCAAGTCCTTCTCAGCTTTCTGGGAGCAATAAATATAGTGTTGGGAATTCCGCTTATTCAAGAGCAGATGTCTTTAATCGAAGAAAAGGAAATTCATCTATCTACAGTCAGATTTGGAACTTGGAGAAACATCTCATAGACACGGCCTCAATGCCCTCTTGGAAATGCTTCACATTGAAGGAAATTGAATCTGCTACCCTCAATTTCAGCCCAGATAACTTTATAGGAGTGTGGATCTATTGGCTTGGTATGGTGAAACCCATAGGCTCTTTCCGTAGGCTGGAATATTGGATGCTCGGCGTCTCCATGCGCAGCGGAAGCGTGGTGCGACCGGTAAGGTTTAGGAGGCATGGATGTTATAGGCCTTTAGTAGACCATAAAAAGAGTGATGCTATATCAGCAGGGCTGCTTTGCGTTGTAGGTTGTATTATTATTATTTTCTATTTATTCATTAATTATTATATTAATATTATTATTATTATATTTTTATTTATTTATTTATTATTATTATTATTATTATTATTATTTATTTATTTATTTATTTTTATTATTATTATTATTTGTATTAACCTTTAACTAACTATAATTAATTTATTTTATTTTCTAATCCTTATTTCCTCTTCCTATTTTTATTTATTGGATTATTTGATCCTAACTAATTAACTTGGTGCGTAATTTCCTCCCTTTAATTTTTACCTTACTAATGATACCATTTCTAGGTATGGGGGATTTACGCAGTGCATTATATTAGATATCATTTTTGGGATTCAACTGCGTTAAGTAAGTCATTCAAACGTATGACCATTTCCATGAGAGGTAGTCGTAACTGACTAATTTCTCATGATTTTTGAATAGTTCACTTAGCACTCATTGCATCGGGTGATGCTCACAGGGGTGAAGAAGTGGGATTGAAACTAGTGAAATGTGGAGAACGAATCACATAGCATCAATCATCACTTCCGGGGCTTGCACCCGGTAACCAGGACTTCCCAGGAGGTCACCCATCCCAGAACTCCTCTGGCTCAAGCGCGCTTAACTGTGGAGTTTTTCCCACAATCAAGCCCACTTAGCTTGCTACCCCATTTGCAAAACCTTAGCAAGTATTGTGCCTCATGAACCATTCAAGTAGAGATCCCTTGACTCTTTTTGAATTTAAGTATGGGGGATTTACGCAGTGCATTATATTAGATATCATTTTTGGGATTCAACTGCGTTAAGTAAGTCATTCAAACGTATGACCATTTCCATGAGAGGTAGTCGTAACTGACTAATTTCTCATGATTTTTGAATAGTTCACTTAGCACTCATTGCATCGGGTGAAATTCAAAAAGAGTCAAGGGATCTCTACTTGAATGGTTCATGAGGCACAATACTTGCTAAGGTTTTGCAAATGGGGTAGCAAGCTAAGTGGGCTTGATTGTGGGAAAAACTCCACAGTTAAGCGCGCTTGAGCCAGAGGAGTTCTGGGATGGGTGACCTCCTGGGAAGTCCTGGTTACCGGGTGCAAGCCCCGGAAGTGATGATTGATGCTATGTGATTCGTTCTCCACATTTCACTAGTTTCAATCCCACTTCTTCACCCCTGTGAGCATCACCCGATGCAATGAGTGCTAAGTGAACTATTCAAAAATCATGAGAAATTAGTCAGTTACGACTACCTCTCATGGAAATGGTCATACGTTTGAATGACTTACTTAACGCAGTTGAATCCCAAAAATGATATCTAATATAATGCACTGCGTAAATCCCCCATACTTAAATTCAAAAAGAGTCAAGGGATCTCTACTTGAATGGTTCATGAGGCACAATACTTGCTAAGGTTTTGCAAATGGGGTAGCAAGCTAAGTGGGCTTGATTGTGGGAAAAACTCCACAGTTAAGCGCGCTTGAGCCAGAGGAGTTCTGGGATGGGTGACCTCCTGGGAAGTCCTGGTTACTGGGTGCAAGCCCCGGAAGTGATGATTGATGCTATGTGATTCGTTCTCCACATTTCACTAGTTTCAATCCCACTTCTTCACCCCTGTGAGCATCACCCGATGCAATGAGTGCTAAGTGAACTATTCAAAAATCATGAGAAATTAGTCAGTTACGACTACCTCTCATGGAAATGGTCATACGTTTGAATGACTTACTTAACGCAGTTGAATCCCAAAAATGATATCTAATATAATGCACTGCGTAAATCCCCCATACTTAAATTCAAAAAGAGTCAAGGGATCTCTACTTGAATGGTTCATGAGGCACAATACTTGCTAAGGTTTTGCAAATGGGGTAGCAAGCTAAGTGGGCTTGATTGTGGGAAAAACTCCACAGTTAAGCGCGCTTGAGCCAGAGGAGTTCTGGGATGGGTGACCTCCTGGGAAGTCCTGGTTACCGGGTGCAAGCCCCGGAAGTGATGATTGATGCTATGTGATTCGTTCTCCACATTTCACTAGTTTCAATCCCACTTCTTCACCCCTGTGAGCATCACCCGATGCAATGAGTGCTAAGTGAACTATTCAAAAATCATGAGAAATTAGTCAGTTACGACTACCTCTCATGGAAATGGTCATACGTTTGAATGACTTACTTAACGCAGTTGAATCCCAAAAATGATATCTGATACCATTTCTATTTTTTCATTTATAAAAATTAAATAAATAATTTATTTACTATTATATTTGTTAATTTATATATTTTTTCATTTTTCATTTATTTATATATTTATTCCTTTTTAATAAATAAATAAATAATTTATTATTATTTTAATTCTTCGTTTATATTTTTATTTATTTAATAAATTTAATGATTTATTAGTTTTATTATTCTTCAATTGGTATGAATGTATTTACCTTACTAATGATACCTTTCATTTCTATAAATTAAATAATTAATTTATTTTTTGCTATTATATTTATTAATTTTTTCATTTATTTATTTATTTAATAAATAAGTAGTTTATTATTATTCTTCATTTTTATATTAATAAATAATTTATTATTATTTTTCTTACACCTAATATATCTAAATTTATATTTTTTTATATATTTTTATTTACTTTTATTATTATATTTTTTAATTTATATGTTTTTTCATTTATCTAATTAATAAATAGGTTGTTTATTGTTATTCCTCATTTATATATTAAATAAATAAATAATTTTTCTTACACCTAATATAACTAAATTTTATATTTTTATATAAAAAATTTATATATTTTTATTTTATTTTTATTTATTAATTTAATTAAGAAATAAGTAGTTTATTATTATTCCTCATTTATATATTAAATAAATAATTTATTATTATTTTTCTTACACCTAATGTAGCTAAATTTATATTTTATATATTTTCATTATTATATTATAATTTATCATGTATATATTTGGTTATTTATTCATTTATTTTTTACCTAATTCAACTAAATTTGACCTTGCTCCTTGAGTCAACCTCTTGCCCAGGTAACCATTGGTGTCTCTGCTCTAGCTATTTAAACATGCTAAGCTGGATCTGTTCTTCAACTTGTCCTAACGATGAACCACACTGGTTGGTTCGAAACGCGTCGACAAATGATATTCCTTGTGATTTTCGCCGAAGAATTCTTTCTCAATAGCGAAGGATCTCGCAGAGAACAATAGAGGATCTCAAATCTTCTTTGTTTGCAGCGAAATAATAGCCGTGATGTTCAGAGGGTTGAATGAAAGCCACCTGGACAGCCTCGTCCCCCAGGCCCTCTTTCCCGATGGGGCAGCTGCAGTCATTGTGGGCGCAGACCCTATCAAGGGCTTGGAGAATGGATTGTTCAAGATTTGGTGGACCGGTGAAAACATACTTCCAGACAACGAAGAAGCTTTAATTTTGGGCATCGTTTGCTACGATTTGGAGCTTGTGCCTAGGTCCGACAAGAAGGCACAATAAACGATTTGAAGCTTGTGCCTAGGTCCGACAAGAAGGCACTGTTGTGCGTGTGGCCAGGCGTGAGCCACTATTATTTGCATTCGTTCATTGCTGCTTGTTCTGAAGATTGATATGAACCCGTCCATTCTCTTAGTTATTAAAATGTAGTCAAGGCTTCGTTGAGTTGTGTCATCACTTGACGGTAGAAACTTCTGCTAGTGTCCCAATGAATTTAATTCTTTGGTTTTGTAGTCATTCATTTTGCAAGTCGCCGCAGCTTCTAAGTTAGTTTGCGGTGCATTAGTATATTGTGTCATGGTATTTTTGGTTGTCATTGAAGTGACATTGGTCTGACCAACTATTGTCACAATTTTGAGTGTGTGTTGGAACTGGTCATTCCAACAATACACAAATTTGCAGGAATCATTGATTACCAGATATGATGAAGACATGATACTGAAAATGGCAGCATCAAAGATTGGAGAATGATGGACAATCGAGTTTGTGTGAATTAGTGTGAGTTTGTGGAATAGACTCATGGTGTAGTATGAGTCACATATTGTAATTAGAACAAATCTACATGGCATATACTCTTTTGTAATGGTTAGTTGTGGTCTTGAAATGTTTTATGTACCTGCTGTAAGACCCAGAGAGGCATGCATACCCTTTGTTATGTGTTCCCTCTGTAAGAGAGTTTTAACACCCTGGAAGAGTGTGTCATGCGGGATGGATACACTTGGGTGGGCCATATTGGTTTTAGACTCCATGAGGTGAAATTTTATAGCTAGGGGGAGTTCATCGAGAGGTTGGATGAACCATGTATGTGAAGGACTTCCTAGTAGACTGGCGGTTGCAGCGGTTGGGAACCCATGCATTTCGGTAGATGGTTGTTCCTTTATATGGACATTGACAATTGCATGAACAAGGTACAAGGTGTAATTACGAGACTGGACCAGATGTAGACTTTGCATATTGATATCGAGACAAGTACTCATTAAGGGGGTGTGTTGGAATATTTAATTCCTACTTGTCTCAGTTGTGTCTTTCTAACTAGAGGAGTCTGTTCCTAACTATCTTCCTAGTTTGGTGTGTGGTTGAGATATTCTCTCAACCAACAGATTGTATGTCCAAGATAGTTTTCCTATCTTGAGACAATACTCCTATATATATGTAATATGATATTTCATTAATATATGTGAAGATAGTTTACACTATCAGTTTTTATCCGCTGGAATCAACGAACTTACCATTTTTAGCAATGAATTTCCTGTTGTTACTATTGACTTTTCTTGTTGTTTACTACCATTAATGCTCTGTTGGTATCCCATGTCTTATTAGTTTCCAAGTTCTAGATCTCTGTTGAAAATTTCTTTCAGTTTAAAAAGACAAATTTCAAATTAAGCTCAAATGAATGCACAAATTTCACTGAAGTATGAAAACCACAAAAAATCGCAGGAGGCCCAATATGTGTAGATTTGTGAGTTACAAGACTTGCATGTAAACTAGATGTGCAACTAAGTAGTGTTAAAATAAGTTAATTACTCGCACATGAGGAGTTGGCTAAAACTAGAGAGTCAGTGCACTGATTGTTGAGTGTTGAGCGTTGAGTCAAGTCAAGTTAATTCATAGTCAAATTAAGTGTGTGGATGAATGTCAAGATGTCAAGATATTTTGAGTGAGTCGCTAATCGAAAAGATTAAATACACTTCACCAAGTTCATCATAAATATCAAGTTTTGTGTGATCAAGAAAAAAAATGAAAATTTTTCTTTAAAATTTTCTTTGGAAATTGTCAAAGTACAAAAAAACCACGCAAAATTTTGTTTAATTGCCTCAAAAAAATGGGATTAATCGTGTAGTTGAGTATTGATCGGGAGCGCGCAGTCGAATTTTAAGTGGTGTGGAGCCGTGACTTTTAAGTGGAGTTGACCGGAGATGATTTATTTCAATATCTTTTAACCTCCCAAGAACGAATTCCGTGTCATTAATTCAAACGTGGGTAGTTTTTTCAAATGGCTCATTGTTAGAGGTTTAGTTAAAGTGACATATCTTGTTAAACTTTGAAATATTTTTTAACCTGCCAAGAACGAATTCCGTTTGATTAATTCAAACGTGGGTAGTTTTTTCAAATGGCTCATTATTAAAGGTTTAGTTAAAGTGACATATCTAGTTAAAGTTTGAAAAACGAGGATGGAGTTTAAAGTTTTTTTTTCTTTATTGAGTGGGCATTTCAAGGTTTTATAGTGATGTATAAAAGGGTTTTTTATATAAAAGAAGAAATTAAAAAGATTTTTTATATATAAAATATATTTTTGGATTTTTTTAGGTAAAGGTTTTATTGAAAGGGGTTATTTTTTAGAAAAGAGTTTTGCAAATTTATAAAAAGAGAAATTTAGGTTTTTTTTATGAGAAACATTGAAGAAAGATGGCTTTCTCAAATTTCTACCCCCAATTCTCACAGTTTACAGAGAAGGATTACGATGTGTGGGCCATTAAGATGGCGATCACATTTTCGGCTCATGAGTTTTTGGATTATGTCAAATTTGGGTTTTTAGAACCTCAAACTGAAAAAGAAGAACAAGCTCTCACTAATGCAGAGAGGGAACAATGGAAGAAATACAAAAAGAAGAATGCACAAGCGTTTCAGCTTATCCAACAGGGAGTGGACCGAGCATTGTTGCAGAAGATTGTGATCGCATCTTCAACAAAGGAAGCATGGGATACTTCAGCGATAAACTATAAAGGTATGGCCAAAGTCAATATTATTAAGTTGCAGAATACTATAAGAGATTTTGAAATTCTACAGATGAAGGAGACAGAGGACATTGATTCTTTCATGAACCGGGTATGACTGTCTTAAATCAGTTAAAAATTTATGGTCAAGAAATTAAACATCAAACAATGGTTGAGAAGGTCCTCGGATCTTTGTCTACCACATTTGATGTTGTGGTAGCAGTCATAGAAGAAGCCAAGGATTTGGCATCATTAATAGTTGATGAGCTGATGCGATCACTTCTATCAAATCAAGCAAGGATAGACAGAAATAAGGATTCCACTTTAGAGATTGCTTTCAAAAGTCTGGTTTCTATTTCAAGAGACCAAAGTTGAGACAAAAGTAGATCGAGAGGTAGAGGACGAAGTGAAAGATATGGTGGTCAGAGAGATGGATGAGAAGAGCATGAACATGAAAGTGGAAGAAATTGCAAAAACTTCAGCAATAATCAAAGATTTTACAAATCAAAGGTGAGATGTTATTATTGCAATAAATTTGGTCACTATGCTCGTGATTGCAGGAAGAAGATAGTTGATCAAGGGAACCAAAGAGCTAATGTCACTACAAAGAGTACTAACTCCATGTTCCTAGCTTGCCATACCATGCATGAATCTTATGATAATGTGTGGATATTAGATAGTGGTTGCAATAACCACATGATAAGCAACAAGAATTTGGTTGCAAATTTGGATCAATTTGTGAAAACAGAGGTAAAGTTGGGGACTGACAAGACTGTGGATGTAGATGGCAAAGGAGTGGTCAACATTCTGACCAAGCAGGGGGAGCCGAAGACAATCTCAGAGGTATATTATGTTCCTAGTCTCAAACATAATTTGATAAGTGTTGGTCAATTGACACAGAAAGGATACAAAGTTATCTTTCAAGGTCAAGAATGTGTTATATATGACAAGCCCCCAAGAAACAAGTTGATAGAAAAGGTATAGATGATGAGGAACAAAATCTTTCCTCTAATTATGAATTACAATGATCAGGTCAGTTCTTTTACAGTTGCATGTTCTAATGATTATTGGTTATGGCACTTCTGATTTGGACACTTAAACTTTTCTCGTTTAAGATTGTTGTAGCAGAAACATATGGTTAGAGGATTACCTCCCATCAAAGAACGTACTAGTACTTGTGAGTGTTGCATCTTGGGAAAGAAACACCATGAAAGTTTTCCAAAGGGAGTTGCATACCGAGCAAAGAAACCTTTTGAGCTAGTGCATACAGACTTATGTGGACCTATGAGGACACAATGGACTTGTGGAAGTGGTTACTTCCTCACTTTCATTGATGACCATAAGAGAAAGACTTGGGTTTAAGTCTTGAAGCGGAAGTATGAAACTTTTGCAAAGTTCAAGGAATTCAAAGCCTTAGCAGAGAACCAAAGTGATTGACAGATCAAGGTATTTAGGTCATATCGTGGTGGAGATTATAATTCAAAGGAATTCCGTGATTACTACAAACAACATGGAATCAAAAGACAATATATAACTAGGTACACACCGCAGCCGAATGGTGTAGTAGAAAGAAAGAACATAACCATTATGAACATGGAAAGGAGCATGTTGAAAGGAGGGAACTTTTCTAATGACTATTGGGCAGAAGCAGTTGCATGTGCTATTTATGTCATCAACATATCTCCTACAAAGAGCATGATGAATAGAGTACCAGAATGAGCATGGTCATGTATGTATTGCAGTGTATCTCATCTCAGAGTATTTAGATGTGTAGCTTATGCACATGTGCCTAAGGAGCGAAGAAGAAAATTGGATGAGAAAAGTGAAAAATGCATATTTATTGGTTATAATAAGCAATCAAGAGCTTACACATTGTATGGTTGTGTCACAAAGAAGACCATAATTAGCAAAGATGTCGTGTTTAAAAAACAAGAGTCGTGGAATGTAACTGTAGACAAAAAAATTGACGCACACTTGCGAGTGATAGAAGAAGATGATGTAGCAAAAAAGGAGCAACATGAATCATAGGTGAAGACATCAAACAGAGACACAATAGCAAGGACTCCAATATTTTCTGAGCATCATCGATCTTCAAGCAGATCAACATAACATAATGAGCATGGCCATGTATGTATTGAAACAAGAATCATAGGTGAAGACACCAAACAGAGACACAAAAACAAGGAATCCAATATTTTCTTAGCACCATGGATCTTCAAGTAGATCAACATACCAGAAATCTCCTAACAATCAATCAGGTGATGAATCAAGCAATGGTAAGAGAAATATGAGAAGTCTGGAATACATTTATGATGAAAAGGAGCAACAAGAATCATAGGTGAAGACACCAAATAGAGACACAACAACGAGGACTCGAAGATTTTCTAAGTATCATGGATCTTCAAGCAAATCAACATACCAGAACGAGCATGGTCATGTATGTATTGTAGTGTATCTCATATTAGAGTCTTTGGATGTGTAGCTTTTTCACATGTGCCTAAGGAGCGAAGAGGAATCATAGGTGAAGACACCAAATAGAGACATAACAACAAGGACTCCAAGATTTTCTGAGCATCATGGATCTTCAACCATATCAACATACCATAACGAGCATGGTCATGTATGTATTGCAGTGTATCTCATCTCAGAGTATTTGGATGTGTAGCTTATGCACATGTGCCTAAGGAGTGAAGAGGAAAATTGGATAACAAAAGTGAAAAATGCATATTTATTGGTTATAGTGAGCAATCAAAAGCTTACAAATTGTATGATCCTATCACAAAGAAGACCATAATTAGTAAAGATGTTGTGTTCAAAGAACAAGAGTCATGGAATGGAACTGTAGACAAAACAATTGATGCACACATGCCACTGATGGAAGAAGATGACGTAGCATAAAAAGAGCAACAAGAATCATAGGTGAAGACACCAAACAGAGACACAACAACAAGGACTCCAAGTTTTTAAGAGCATCATGGACCTTCAAGCAGATCAACATACTAGAAATATGCTAACAATCAATTAGGTGATGAATCAAGCAATGGTAAGAGAAAGATGAGAAGTCTAAAAGATATTTATGATGATTTGGATGTTAGTTCAAATTTTACATTGTTGTCATTCCAACCTTCTTCATTTCAAGAATCTATTAGAGATGAAAATTGGGTGCAAGCCATGGATGAAGAAATTTAAGCTATTGAATAGAATGATACATGGGATTTGATGGATTTACTAAAGGACAAATAACTCATTGGTGTGAAGTGGGTGTACAAGAAAAAGTTGAATGAGAAAGGTGAAATTGACAGATTTAAAGCAAGAGTTATAGCAAAAGGATTCTTGCAGCAACCAAAAATAGACTTTGGAGAAACGTTTGCTCTGGTAGCTAGATTGGATATTGTAAGAGCAGTTCTAGCCACGACAACTCAGAACAAGTGGAAAGTATATCAAATGGATGTGAAATCACCCTTCTTGAATGGAATTCTAGAAGAAGAAATTTATGTGCAACAACCTCTAGGATATGAAGTTGAAGGTAAAGAAGATAAAGTTTACAGGTTGGAGAAAACTCTCTATCCACTCAAGCAAGCGCCTAGAGCTTGGTATAGTTGAATCAATAGCTACATGATTAAGAATGGATTTTATAGAAGAAACATTGAGCCTACCTTGTACACAAAGGTAAATATGATGGAAAAATTTTGATTGTTTTCTTATATGTTGATGACATGATTTTAACAGGTGTTTTTGGGTTAGATGAATTTAAAGCAACCATGATTAAAGAATTTGAGATGAAAAATATTGGGCTCATGAAATATTTTCTTGGCATAGAAGTTGAGAAATCTGAAAAGGGAATTTTTATTTGTCAAAATAAATATGCCAAAGGTTTGTTTAAAAGATTCAGGATGGAGAATTGCAAACTTGTCCCTACACCAGTTGTAATAGGTACAAAGTTAAGCAGGGATGATGAAGGATCAGATGCCAATCCAACTCTATTCAAAAGATTGGTTGGTAGCCTCATTTATCTCACAGCTACAAGACTAGATATCATGCAAGGAGTCAGTTTGATTTCTAGATTTATGGAGACACCAAAAGAAAAACATTAGAGTGCAGGAAAAAGAATTATGAGATACATAGCAAGAACTAGAGATTGTGGCATAATGTATGTAAGCACAGAAAATAAGGATTTGATTGGATACACATATAGTGATTTTGCAGGCAGTTTGGATGATAGGAAGAGCACTTCTGGTTATGTGTTCCATCTTGGTTCAAGTGTGATTTCATGAGCATCTAAGAAGCAACCCATTGTGACACTTTCATCAGCAGAAGCAAAATATGTATCAACAACATCAGCAACATGTCGAGTAGTCTCGTTAAGAAGAGTATTCAATGGAGTAAAGAAGAAACAACAGGGATCAACAACAATATATTGTGACCACACCTCATTGATTGCACTATCCAAAAATAATGTATTTCATCAAAAGAGCAAGCCTATTGATACTAGATATCACTTTATTAGGTAAATTGTGACCAATGGAGAAGTTCACTTGAAGCCTTGTAAACCTAGTGATCAATTGGTTGATATATTTACTAAGTCATTAGCAAAATATGTGTTTGAGTTTCATAGAAGAAACTTGGGTTTTGTAAGCCTAGTTGAGACATAGACCAGTAGCCATGTTTGAGTTTTTATGAGTCAGTTTTATTTTAGTGGCTATAATTAAGGGGGAGTGTTAAAATAAACTAATTACTCCCACATGAGGAGTTGACTAAAATTAGAGAGTCAGTTAACTGAGTGTTGAGCATTGAGTCAATTCAAGTTAAGTCATAGTCAAATTAAGTGTGTGGTTGCATGTCAAGGTATTTTGGGTGAGTCCCTAGTCGAAAAGGTTAAATACCCTTCACCGGGTTCATTGTAAGTATCAAGTTTTGTGTGATCAATAGAAGAGTCGCAGCTCATGTGTTTTGTGTGTGAATTTTTATTTAAGCTCCTTTGCCTTTCCAGCAAGTAGGAGACAAACTACAGGATCCATAGATTTCAGGAAGTAGCGGTTCAATAAAGGAAATTTTAGCTCCATAATTGCATGTCCCTTGCACTGTGCAGAAAACAACACACAATTTGGCACCACGGAAGGATGTATAAGGGAATAAGACATAACAATATAACCACAGCACTTGCTAGTGAAGCAAAAAAATTGGCAATGGCTCATCTTCCATGCCTCTTTGTTACTCCTTTCCTTAGATGTACCTTAAATTTTGTAATTGTACTTTTATCATCTGAAAATTGTAAAGACGATAAGCTAAACTAATTTACTTTCCCATAGTATTAATATTTAATCTATTACTTCCATTGAACATGGTTTACAAATTCCAAAATTTATTGCAATTGTAGATTTCTGATCTGATGGCCAATCGGTTTGATTTTGGCTATCTAATCTTTCCTTATGTAATTCAGTTGCACTACTTTTATTAACCTTGGATAGGGATAAATATATGCTAATGAAAGTAATGGATGATGTAATCAACGAACATTTAAAGATATTACATATTTTTCTCTCTGCATGTCTAGACATCAACAAATGTTTAAAGTTTTCACATCTAATGTAAAAGAGTGATATATACTTTAAAAATATCTAATTATTTTCACTCATAAAGTTTCTCTCGCTAGAATAAAAGGAAATCCCATAACATTTAACACGGTAAACAATATAGGAGTTGTTTATAGTGCGACTTTTTAGACTTTCCAGTGCTAGAATCGGGTGGAAAAAATTGAGGTCAACACTTGATTAGTGTTATTTAAACTTGTTTTTTGACTATATATATGGATTCAACACCCTCAAAAACCCCCAAAGCACTTAGATTGTGCATGGGTTATCCATCAAAATTGTGATTTCAATAAATTCTTGTCGTATTTTGAAGAAGTAGACCAGAAAGACCCACCAAAAAACTTCCAAAAAATCATACTAAAAATAACTCAAATAATATATATAATTCCATTGAATTTTGTCACATAACTTCAAGAAGAGGTGGCCACTATTGATTTGATGCAGACATACGACGGAAATCACCCGAAGAACTCTCGCTTACTAGAATGCCTATGACATAATTAAATTGCAATATATTTTACTAATTTTGGGGTAAACGATATTTAACCTTTTATGTGTGAGATAATATATTAAGTCTCATACCCCATTGTCTACTCATCTTTTAATGATGTGAGGCCTTAGCATTTGAAATTTAACGTTGCTACTATAGAGGCCATCGACTTTAAAATATTCTCTCCTTTTTCTAAAAAGATGACATAGGAAGTCTCGTGCTCAAATGATTAATGATGGTCCATATCCACTATGGAAATATTTGACCATGGAAATATTTGACATTTTTTTTTTTTTCACATATTTAATTAAAATTGATTGGAATAGAATATTTAAGAATATTGTACTTTTATGTTCAAAAAGTATTCACTAGAGGTTCAAAGATCACCATAATTTTGTTGATTTAGAAGGTTAATAAAGTTAGTAGTGTGAGAAATATTTTAAAAGTTAGATCCAAAGTTAATATAAGATGAACAATTTAAGAGAAAATGTTCTTCATCTTGAACCATTTTAGTGTCTCAAAAATGACAATTTTTCATCCCATGGTTTTTTGGGAATTGAAACTCATTAAAAAAATTTCTTATTTTAACTATGTTATTTTTCTTCTTAACATTTGAGAAGACATAGAAATATCTTTTAATTTAAAGATTGTAGGTTATCAACACATTGTGATATCTTAGTTTTCTTTTTTCTTCTAACTCTTTATCACTCCACATTTCCTTCATAAATTTTGAGGCAATAATATTTTTTATATTATCATTATTATTATGTGAAATGATCTCCCTTTTTTAATCTTGGAAGGCGAGGGTTTTGGCTACAGTTAGAAGTAATTTTAGAAAACTTCTTGGCTTCCATGTTTAATTCCTTATTATACATAAGATATATGGTCATAACGATACTTTCGATAGGGAAATACCTACTTCAATTGAGAGTATAAGATTAGGGGTATTTCCCTTATATTATATTTAAGCTTACTAAAAATATATCGAGGATTTTGATTATTTTAAAAACTTGCAATTTTGATTTTAATACCTTAGATCATGGTTTCTCAAGTCACACTTTAGTCCTACAATTTTGCAGACAAAATAACAAAGAAACAAATAAATAATTATTATCTTAGCATAAATGGGTTAAATTTTATCTTATAATTTTATATTTAAAATTATGGTTAAAGTTTATATTATAGACTTATATTTAAAATTATGTTTAAAGTTTATATTATAGATTTATATTTAAGATTATGGTTAAAGTTTATATTATAAATATATATTTAAAATTATTAAACATATATTCAGGGTTTTTATTATATTTTAAAATTGCAATTTAAAATAAATTTTAATAAAGATCATGTGTGAGAGAGAATTTGTTGACCATGCTTACACATCTTCTTTCTTTTTCAAATATAGGCCTTGAGTCTTTTGACAAGCTCGCTAAAGAGTGATTGATTTTTCGGGATCCAGAGCTAGCTAAAGTTCCAGGTGACCCATATTAAGTGTCATTAGCAAAATCTATCATCGTTGTTAAGTAAGCAGCTTCAGTAATAGAGCTTGTTGTTTAAGATCCAAATATTGCACCAATTAAACGAATGGAGAAGCACTAACAACAGAGTAAGCAGCAAGGGTTGTAGTACCTATTGTAAGACCCATTCCAAAGCCCATGAAAGAGGAAGTTTATCAAGATAGAGACCTTGAAGCACCCGTAGCAAAGGAAGCATATGAGAAAGTAGCTCCAAGTTCTTTCATTGGAGATTTAGGTAAAGCGACAGAGGTGAATGTGGAGCCAATTGACCTAATTTAAATAGTAACATCCCTCCCAGGTCAAACGCTAGTACCAAGAATTCCTGATCCTGATGTAGAGCTTCTAGATGCATATATCTATGTTACCTCCGCTAACTCTATCTCCATTTTTGGTTTTTAAGCAGATAAAGCTTTAGAAAATTTGTCTATGTTTGTAGAGTCTGAAGATTGTCCTACTATGACATCCCTTTTGCCTAATGAACCTCTCTTTTTCCTATATATTTACCACCAAAATAAAGCCATATCTACCAGGTTTTGATGAAGGTATGCAATAATATTTCTTATTGTTCATATTTAACTTTATACCCTATTGTTTTGTTAAAGTTGAAATTGGCTACCGAATCAGTCTGTTTCCGCAGCTAATCCATGTTTCTGCAGTTATTTCCATTATTTCCAAGATTCCAGAGTTCCCGGCTAGTAGCGAAGGGTGTGGATGGATAGAGGATGGCTCCCTCGTGGATCCCCTCCTATCCCCTCGAAACTGTTTGCTAAAATAAGCGCAGTAGATGGCGGTCAAACTCCAAGTCAATCGTCGATTTAACGCAGAACAAAACTTGAGATCAGTTGAACCTTATCGTTTTGCTTTCGGAATAGCAAAAAAATGGTTTAGAAATATAAGTTTAGATAGGATAGAGATATTAGGCTTGAATTATTCATACAGTTATGCCAAGAGACCTGCTATAAAACTAATGGCCGCACTGTGATTTGGGTGCGCGCCGAATGATATAATTGTGAACATTTTGTGAATTCCATGTGAATAGAATGTGTTTTTGTGTACACATGTTCTATTCATTGGAAGCTCTGTACTGCTATGTGGAGGGCCCCTACAAATAGTGGCAGGTTTTAAGCAATTTCAATATGATTTCCTTTAATTCTTTAATTGCTCTGTTTTGTGTGACAATGCAGCATAATGATTTCGCTAGCGAGTTGTTATTTGCATAAGAACTTTAATTTGCTTTATACCTAGTTTAGTTTGTCATTTAATTTTCTTTATACCTGGTGCAACATGGTACTTTTATTTGCTTATTATCTAGTATAATTGAAGTGTGTTGAATTCATAATATATATGTTGCTTGGGTTATGTTATTTGAGTGAAAATTGAATAAGTAAAAGAGTGAGAAGTTATCTCCCAAACAATTGAGTTCAGACAGTGTTTCTTCATAGCAGATAGAATCAGTTTCTTTTTGGACATAGAGAATTAGAAGCTATAGCATAAAGATTTAGGATCAAAAATCCCAAAGCAATCTAATACAAGTAGAACTACTCTCACATCATATACAAACTGATTGGATAAATATTAACTCCTAAGAAACTTAACCAATATCCCTAAGAATTACGACACTAATATAATTGACAAACACCACCTCCATCTTAAGTTTAGATCTTAACAAATACATAACGACCTAATGAATAACTTCTAAGAACATATTGTGCACCTGTACTTCATCAGTCTACACACCCTGGTTGACAATTTATGATTGACAATTCAAGGACATTGAATTGACCAAACATTTTGGTGTCGTTACTGGGGAAGTACAATTAGAAGTTGAAAAAAAAACCATCATTAATTTAAAACATAAAATGTGTAGGGATAGAGACTGTAGGGGTATATTTTTAGGACGAGGAAGAAGTTTAATTCCCACAAATCCACTCACTTCACCACGATTTCGAGATTCCACACCACCTACTCAAACCCCAATTCCATTTAGAGGTCAACAAAGACTTCCTGAAGTCTCAAGATCAGAAATTCAATCCAGAACTTCCCCTACTTCTTCTACTGAAGTTGTAATTGAAGAAAATCCTACATCCCCAACTAGAGGAGTAATCTTTCTATCCCCCACTAGTGAAAAAATTTTGGGATAAGAATTATAAATTCCTAGTGAAGGAGAGGAATTGGAAGCTCATTCTGAGCAACCATTGATATAGGAACCAGAAATATCAGAAGAACACTATATTAACTCTGAAGAATCTATCATGGTTGAAGAAGGGGAAGGATAAGTACACAATGTCCATGGTGAAGAAGATAGGATTGGAGGAAGAGGAAGAGGAAGAGGTATAGGACGGGGTAGAGATAGAGGAAATCAAGATCCTTCGGGATTCCTTATTCTTGATGAAGATGCAACCCTCAAAATGAAAAATATATCACCCTCGATTCTTCTTAATTTCTACGGGAAAACAAACGAAGATCTAGAAACATTTCTCTCCGAATTTGAAGTATTATGCAGATCATATGACTATCTGCAGGATGCTCAAAAGTTAAAATTGTTCCTTGATGCATTAAAATACTCGTCATTAAAATTGTTCATGAGTCTAGGAGTGCATTCTATAAGAACATGGGAACAAATGAAAGAGGCTTTCTTGGGCAAATATAGAGATTATTGTATGCCTAGTAACCTTAAAGATGAAGTCTCAAAATGACACAAAAATAAGATGAAAATCCTAAAGACTTGGTAGAAAGGTTTGTTTATAATTTTAAAAGAGAAAAAAGGGATAATTTGGATGAAGAAACCTTAAAATCTCTTTTACTCAGAGCCGTTAAAGATGAATGGATAGATCTCCTTAACCTAACTTGAAAAGGAGATATTTCCCAACTACCATTTGCAGATATTTGTGATTTATGTGTACATATCTCAAGGGGTAAAGTACAAATTGGAAGGACTCCTAGAGACCCTCTATTGTCAAGAATAAACAAGTTTGCAGCTGGGACAGTTAGCAGGGTAGAAATAGGAAATTTGCTTGACACCTTCAAAACAGATATTTTAGGGAGCCTAAGTGAATATATAGACACCCTTAAAATAGAAAACAAGAAAAATTATGAAAATATTGCATTATCTATCTTTTGTCCTAAATGTCGGAAGAAACATGCTCTAAGAGAGTGTCCCTTAGACTCAAAAGCCATAAAAACCTGTGTCATATGTGCAGATAATCATGATACAAAGGAATTTCCATCCTTACCAGATCTTAAGGCTATATTCAATGATGAAGGAGTCTCAGAACTAGTAGAATCTCTCTAAATTATAGCCAAAAGACCATGGCAAAATCCCCAGCCAAATCAATCACAACAGCTTAGACCACAACAATTTGCCCAGTCTTCGCAAAGTAATTGGAATTCAGCCTCGCAGCCTTGGGCTCGGCTAGAGTCACAACCTTCGAATCAAGGATGGAAAAATCCTTAAGGAGCCTGTGATGAATATTAACAATACCCCCCATATTACCTTCCACCACAATTCTTACCCCCGTGTAATCAAATTCCTCAAGCTAATCAATTGCCACAAGTCCTAGTTCAGAATCAAAACCCACAACTTTCCCTACCATTTCCACAAAAATCAAATCAACTACCTGCTCAACCACTTCCAAATCGTAATAAGAAAATGCCACAACAACTAGTGTACAACATGGAGGGTCAGAATCCTAAAACTTATGTAATAACCCCACTATACCTAAATAATGTACAATTAAGGTCTGGAACAGTACTACCAAAAAACCCTCCTGTTGTCATTCAAAAAACAAAACCTGATCTTCAAAAACATAAAAATCAATCAAAGGAAGGGAAGACTTCTCTCCCTCAAAAAGAAAATAAACAAACAAAAGAAATTCCAATAGATGCTCCTATCATAGAACAAACCTCGATATCAGTTAAACTACCTTTCCTAGAAAGGTTGAAAATTGATGAAGGAGTAGAGAAACAAATTATCTTGCCTGATTACAATATGATGGACGAATTGAGAAATGTTTGTATTAAGATTCCTTTATTAAAAGCCATAAAAGAAATACCAATTTTTGCAAAAACAATTATGGAATTAAGTACAGAATGACCTGGGAGAAGAAGAAAAGATATAAAAAGAATTTAGTTAGTCAGAAAAATTGCAGATATTATGATGGGAAAAACAACAATTCGAAAATATTTAGACCCAGGAAACCCCATTGTAAAAATTCACATCAATGGAACTGAAATACCAAACACATTGATTGATCTAGGAGTAGCCATAAACATAATGAGCAAACAAGTTATGGACACACTTAGGCTTCCTAACCTTCAATACACAGCAACCTTATTGCAATTAGCATATAGATATGCTATTAAACCAGATGTTGTGTTAAAATATGTTGGTGTATCTTTAGATTCTTGGGAATATCCTATTGATTTCATGGTCTTAACACCTAAGAATAATCTAGGAGGAAATCCATTAATTCTAGGAAGGCCTTGTTGGCTACAACTGATGCTTTTATTGGTTGTATATCAGGCGATATGTTTATCTTAGATGGAAATTCTAAAAAGAAATTTATATTACACCCCCCTTCAAGAACAACAATAGATACAGAAACTGAAGAATGGATAGAAGATGGAGAAGATATACAAGCTATTTTTGTCATTGAACAAGTGAAAGAGGAAGACCAACTTTTAAATTTACTAGAAAATAATGAATCTTCTTCACATTATGAGCGTAGTCGAAATGAATATCTCTTATTTAAACAAGTGTCATTGTTGTCAATGGAGAAATTTGGGAATTACTCGATAGAAACCTTTCCAGGAAAAACCTTGAATGTCAATGAAAACTTGGAAGACATGCAAAAGAAACAATTGATAGAAATTTTACAGAAACATTCTTCTGCTTTTGTAGGGGAATACAATGACATGAGAGGGATTTATCCTAAAACTTTCATACATCATATCTACATTGAACAAAATGCAAGACCAATTAGACAACCTCAACAAAGAATGAACCCAAATCTAAAAGAAATTGTTAGGGAAGAATTGTAGAAATTATTAAATGTAAATTTCATCTATCCAATTTCTGATAGTCAGTGGGTTTCACCCCTAGTAATCATCCCTAAGTTGAATGGAAAATGGAGAGTATGCATCGATTACAGGGAATTAAACAAAGCAACATTAGAAGACCACTTTCCACTACCTTTCATAGACCAGGTCTTGGCTACTTTAGCAGGAAAAAACATATTTTTTTTTCTTGGACGGGTTCAGTGGATATAACCAGATTCAGGTAGCTCCTGAAGATCAAGATAAAACCACATTCACCTTTCCATGGGGAACTTATGCTTACCAAGTACTTCCCTTTCAGTTATGTAATGCTCCAACAACATTCCAAAGGCCAGTCCTCGGCATTTTCTCTGACCTTATCCATGATTGTGTGGAAGTGTACATGGATGATTTCATAGTCTATGGGGATTCTTTCAATGAAGCACTAGAAAATTTAGAAAAAGTCTTAATAAGATGTCAAGAAACAAACCTCTCATTAAGTCATGAAAAATGTTTCATGATGTTTAACGAAGGAATTGTTTTAGGTCACCATATTTCCGGAGATGGAATTAAGGTAGACTCATCTAAGGTAGAAGTCATTTCTAAGTTATCAGTGCCAAGTTGTCAAAAGGATGTTAGAAGTTTTCTTGGTTTTACTAGATACTATAGAAGATTTATAGAAAATTTCACAAAATTTGCATCCCCACTCTTTAAATTACTCACCAAAGACTGTGAATTCAGATTCTGAATGTCAAGTTTCCTTTGAAACTTTGAAAAAGAGAATTTCTAAAGCACCCATCTTAAAAGGACCTAATTGGAAATTTCCTTTCCATATCTCAACAGATGCTTCAGATTCAGCCTAAGGAGTTGTTTTAGGACAAAAAGATCTCACTTCTTATGCCATTTATTATACTAGTAAAAATTTAACTCCTGCAGAGTTAAATTATATTGTAACCGAAAAGGAGTTCTTAGCTGTAATTCATGCCATTAATAAATTCAGACATTATATATTTGGTTATGAAAATTTTGTCCACACAGACCATTCTACCATTAGATACCTAATGAATAAACCAGTCACTAATGGAATAATAACTAGATAGCTCCTACTTTTACAAGAATTTAGCATAGCCATTCTAGATAGGCTAGGAAAACAAAAAATAGTTGCCGATTTTCTATCTAGAATACAAAATGAAAACACTGATCAACATGTAGAAGATAAATTTCTTGATGAATATCTTTTTGCAGTATCTACTAAATCACCTTGGTATGCAGATATTGCTAACTATTTGGCCACAAGAAAAATGCCATTTCATTTATCCCCTAGAGAAAAAAGAAGAATAGTCCACAATAGCACATCTTATTCATGGATAAATGAGGAATTATACAAGACAGGACCAGACCTCATCATCAGAAGATGTGTTTAGGAGGACGAAATACCAGAGATACTAAAAGCTTGTCACGATGAGCCATGTCAAGGACATTTTTTTTACAAGAGAACTACTTACAAAATCTTGCTTTTAGGATATTATTGGCCTTCCATTTTCAGGGACACCAAGGAATATGTTAAAAGATGTGACAGTTGTCAGAGAATGGGAAAACCTACTCTTTCAAATGAGATGCCACTGCAACCACAGGTACTTATCGAACCATTTGAAAAATGGGCACTAGATTTTGTTGGACCAATCAACCCACCTTCAAAGCAAAAGAAGTATATTCTGGTATGTATTGATTATGTCACTAAATGGGTAGAAGCTAAAGAACTTCCTTTTGCTACTGAAAATACTATAGTTTCATTTCTTTTTGAGGATATTTTTACTCATTTTGGTGTCCCAAGAGAAATTGTAACAAATCAAGGGACATAGTTCACATCCAGACTAGTGCAGAAGCTTGTGGACCAATACAAGATAAAGCATCGGAAGTCAACTCCATACCATCCACAAGCCAATGGACAGGTTGAGTCCACAAATAAGGTGATCGAGGCTATCCTTACAAAGAATATACATCTACACAGGAAAGATTGGGTGGAAAAGCTTCTAGAAGCCTTATGGGCCTACAGAACTACATGGAGGAATACTACAGGGCATACTCCCTATGAACTTGTTTATGAGAAGCAAGTCTTACTTCCAATAGATTTCCAGATCTAGACCTATAAGACAATAGTATAGTTAGATCTTGACTTGTCAGAAGCCTAGAAGCAAAGTATGACACAATTAAATGAACTCGATGAAATCAGACAAGAGGCCTTCCAGAGGACTAGCTTAGTGCAACAACAAAGGTCATGATGGAATGATAAGTACAGTAAAGAAAGGAAGTTTCATCCAGGAGATTGGGCATTCCTCTTTGATTCAAAATTCAAAAATTTTCAAGGGACATTCCAAACCCATTGACTTGGACCTTATGAAGTTGAGAATGTCTTTGACAATGGTGCAGTTAGAATCAGGACTATTGACAAAGAGAGAACTCCTCTATTAGTAAATGGACATCGACTCAAGCTTTACCAGAAACCATTAACAAAAGAGGATTTTGTTAAAATGTTTCAAGATAATTTAGAACTGAAGATGGTCAAGAAGAATTCCTCTTCTTTTCCACCTTATATATATATATATATATATATATATATATATATATATATATATATATATATATATATATATATATATATATATATATATATATATATATATATATATATATATATATATATATATATTATATATATATATATATATATAATATGAAAAAAAAGAAAAATTAACATAAAATAAAATAAAATAAAGTTTTGTATAAACATGAAAACCAACATGTTGTTGGCATGTTTATACAGAAAATTTAAAGTGAAAACCAATTTGTTGGCACTTCAAATTTTCTTTTCAAAAGAAAAAAACATTAGAGTTCATCTACTAAAGCCTTCTTTCTCTTAAGTTGCAGAATCAACAAGTTTCCGCAGCTAAAACAAGTTTCTGCAGCCTAATAATTTTGAAGTCTACGAAGATGCTTGGTGATCTGGATTAAAGGACAGTTGACAGCAAGGTACCTGCAGGAGATCAAAGGACGACAAATAAGGTTAGCAAAAGAATATCAAAGGTATGTGGTGCTTTAATTTAACAATAGGGAAGGTTTTATAGCATGTATGACTAAGAAGATATAGTACTAAAGTGCAATCATTAGAACCTAAGGGTAATGGTTGCATAACAAGATATCATATGCCACCACTTTAAAATTCATGTCACAACCTTATGCCAAATCTGCAAAATTAATTACCAAATCATAAGTTTGAATGCGCCTAACTGTCAGATTCATTCCCATAATCCTTATGATAACCCATCTGTTCTTCCCTATTCTTACACTCCTCTGAACCTTCATAACAACTCCATCTTTCAACCAGGTAGCAAACCCTACCAGGTCCATTTTCCTGTCAAGGTAAAAGGCAAATCATCCTTCGGAATGGGGATAATTGTTCGAACTGAGCCAGTAGGGAAGTAATTCCTGGAGGGATACCCACAAACTAGGGAGTTGCTACAAAGGAGACAGTGGCTACAATTCATTGCAAAATTTAATGGCTTCCACAAGGAGGTGAGCAAGACATTTTCACGCTCATTCGATGGAATTGAAGTAGAAATTGTGGACATAAATCTCACAGTAACAGAGTCTATGATTGCCGAGGCTACAGAGCTACCAAGGAATGGAGAAAAATGGTTTAAAAACAGAGGGATTGATAGCGAGGACTGGAAAGTCTTCCTCAAGAATCCGAACATGGATACTACGGTCTACAAAAAAGGTATTCCCATCACTTCTCTTAAAAACAAATGGAGAAACTTATTACTTGTGCTTCAGAAGTTTATCACTTGTGAGGGTAGGTTTGGGAAAATGTATTTTTATCATCTTAGGATGATGATGCACTTCCTTGAGGATCATCAAATGAAACTCCCCTATTTCCTCTTAAATAGCCTCAGGAAAATGTTTGCAAATGTTCAGAAGAAAATTCAATGCATAGAAAACACCACGTATCATCATGGCCTAGTAAAAATATTGGTCTAATTTCATCTCCAAAGTATATGGGATAACTGGGAGAGTATCTTAGTGAGGAACAACTTTGAAGAAAAATCCCCAGAAAAAACAAGTAGCAGCAGGGCCCTCAGAGGGAGGAAGAGAACCATAGAAATGATAAAGGAAAAAGCACCTCAAACTCAGACAAAAGTAACAGAAGAAGAGCTGCCTATAGTAAAGATTTTGCAGAGAATGAAGAGGGGAAACCCTAGAAGAAAGAAAGCCAGCCTAGGTGAAGAAGGATTCTCACAAACTAAGACCTATCATCTCGAAGAAAAATCAGAGAATAAAAGGAGGAAAGTGCAGAAAATACAAACCCCAGGGTTGCGGAGGAGCATGAGGTTGAGCATGATTCCATAAACAACCTCAAAAACTATAGAATATATTAATCTTCAGGAAAATGAGCCAACTGAAGATAAGCCAACAAAGAATACTCCAACAGAGATTGAGCCAACAGAGGATGAGCCAATAGGAGATGAGCCAATTGAAAACCCTAGAAATTCTCCAACAGGGTCACCGAGATCATCACCAAGAACCATAAGCCCAATGCATAGTCCGAGAATTGACCCCGCTCAGCAAGAAATATATGACTATATAGAGTCACTAGAAAGGAAGGAGACAACAACAAAGGAAACAATTCAGAGCCCTGGAGAAGGAAGCAACTAGGTAAATGAACAATCAGCCTCAAAAATATTGAAGCGGGGGATTTTTGAACTAGAAACACTGAATCAATATCTCAAAAATGAGAATCAAGCCTTGAAGACACATAGTGAGATACAGATGGCAAAGATTGACAATCTGACACTACATCTAAGCTTGTGGTATAAGAAAAACAAGAAGCTAAAGAAAGAAAACAGAATTATGCAGAGAGAGATTATCAGTTTAAAGTAAAAAATTCTAATGAGGAGGCCTAGAATGTCGATCTCTGCCAAAAAGAAGAAAACAGTGAAACATGGAGATGATAAACAAGAGGCACAAGTGAATGACAAGGAAGAAGTGTATGAGGACATACAACATCTCCAGTATGGGGGAATGTAGAGTCCAAAGATTGTCCTACTATGGCATCCTTTTTGCCTAATGATCCTCTCTTTTTCCTATATATTTATCACCTAACTAAATCCATATCTACCAGGTTTTGATGAAGGTATGCAAGAAGAGTTGCAGACCAATTAAGCTCTTCTACTATCAGCATTCAAGAAATTCCTGATGATGGATCCCAGTTGGGATTTGAAACGTTGACGGAAAATGGTTTTTACTGTGGATTCTCTGGTAACTAAGTCTAAAGATATATACCACAGATGTCTTAAATCCAGAATCGTTTCCCTATACGGAGGGGATACATGGAGTGAAATTATTTTACTCGAAAAATTTAGAGTGAAGATAGCAAGAAGAGTTGTAGACCAATTAAGCTCTTTTACTATCAGCATTCAAAAAATTCCTAATGATGGATCCCAGTTGGGATTAGAAATGTTGACGGAAAATGGTTTTTATGGTGGATTCTTCGGTAACTAAGTCTAAAGATATATACCACAGATCTCTTATATCCATAATCGTTTCCCTATATGGAGGGGATACATGGAGTGAAATTATTTTACTCAAAAAATTTAGAGTGAAGATAGCAAGAAGAGTTGCAGACCAATTAAGCTCTTCTACTAATAGCATTCAAGAAAGTCCTGATGATGGATCCGAGTTGGGATTTGAAACGTTAATAGAAAATGGTTTTTATTGTGGATTCTCTGGTAACTAAGTCTAATAATATGTCTTCTTGTTCATATTTAACTTTATACCCTATTGTTTTGTTAAAGTTACAATTGGCTACGAAATTAGTATCTTTCCGCGGCTAATCCAGGTTTCTGCAGTTGTCTCCATTGTTTGCAAGGTTCTAGAGTTCTAGGTCAGCAGGAAAGGGTGCAAATGGATAGAGGATGGCTCCCTCATGGATCCCCTCCTATCCCCTCGAAATTGTTTGCTAAAAGAAGTGTAGGAGATCGCAGTCAAATTCAAAGTCAACCGTCGGATTAACGCAGAACAGAACCCGAGATTAGTTGAAACCTTATGTTTTTTCTTTCGAAATTGCAATATGATGGTTTAGCGATATAAGTTTAGATAGGATAGAGATATTAGGCTTGAATTATTCATACAGTTATGCCAAGAGACCTGCTATAAAACTAATGGCCGCACTGTGATTTGGGTGCGTGCCGAATGATATAATTGTGAATAGTTTGTGAATTCCATGTGAATAGAATTGGTTTTTGTGTACAAGCATTGTGTTGATTGGAAGCTCTGAACTGCTATGTGGAGGGCCCCTACAAACAGTGGCAAGTTTTAATCAATTGCAATATGATTTCCTTTAATTCTCCAATTGCTCTGTTTTGTGTGACAATGCAGCATAACAATTTCACTAGCGAGTTGTTATTTACATAAGAACTTTAATTTGATTTATACCTAGTTTAGGTTGTCATTTAATTTGTTTTATACCTGGTATAGCATGGTCCTTTTATTTGCTTATTATTTGGCATAATTGAAGTGTGTTCAATTCATAATATAGATGTTGCTTGGGTTATGTTGTTTGAGTGAAAATTGAATAAGTAAAAGAGTGAGAAGTTCTCTTCTAAACAATTGAGTTCAAACAGTATTTCTTCATAGCAGATAGAATAAGTTTCTTTTTTCACTTAGAGAATTATAAGCTGTAGCATAAAGATTCAGAATCAAAAATCCCAAAACAATCTAATACAAGTAAAACTACTCTCACATCATCTACAAACTAATTAGATAAAGATTAACTCCTAGGAAACTTAACCAATATCCCTAAGAATTATGACACTAATATAATTGACAAACACCGCCTCCATCTTAGGTTTAGATCTTAAAAAATACATAATGACCTAATGAATAACTTCTAAGCACATATTGTGCCACCTGTACTTCATCAGTCTACACACCTTGGTTGACAATTCAAGGACGTTGAATTGACCAAACAATGTTACTAATAGAAAGGAAGCATTATATGTCCATTTCTTCTCATCTATGACTAGGTAAATAAAATCATAAATGTTGAAAAATATATTCAGTCATAAAATAAAACTATGGAATTGCATTATTATTAGGTTATCAGGCATGTGTATTCTTCTAAAATTAATAATTAAATAATTAAATAAAGTTATCACAATTAATAATAAAGGATGTCCATGTGGGTGTGAGTTGATGTTGGATCAACTTTATCACTAATGTTGTTTATCTAATTAATATGTTGGTGCAACATATTAACGCATAACATAATTTCTTCTTTAACTTCATTTCTCTCAACCAAAACTTTACCCAGTATGGTATTAAATAGCATGGTTTGAATATATTGAGATTATTGGGACCAATTGTTGTCTATATGAGACACCTATTTCTCAACATTCTCCTCAACCTTAATGCCTGACAAGAGTCTGTGCTCAACCATTGTGTCTTATTCTTCCTTGTTGATTTCTTCACAAGCAAGTTGGATGGTATATTCCCAATAGTGGTTAGCCGAGGCCTCCACATTGGCATAGGCACAAGTGCTACGAGGAAACCATTTCCTATCATGACCTAGGATGGGGTTTGAGTGGTTTTAACAAAGCATAGTAGAACATCAAGGGAGACTTGAGAAATAATTCAATGAGAAGGATGGTTAGAACAATGAAAATTAACCCCCACTAAATCCATTGGGGAACTAAGAGTGAGAGGGTTGGAGACAGCGAGGACGAGAGGTTGTAAAGAAGAGGGGAAGTGAGAAGGTGGAGATAGGATCCTTAAGAAAACCACCAGAAGAAGTGAGAGAAAAAAAGAATGGGAGAAATAGTTAAGTTGGAGCTAGAACCATCTCAAATAACATAAAAATATAGAAACAATGAGCGAAATGATTAGATCAAATAAAATATATCCATAACAAGATCTCACTAATAATAATGGTCATGACATTGGATTACTCTCATCATAAAAGACCAGATATTCCCATCCTTGATACAAGACTATTATCACTCCAGTTGATGTGATATTGCACAGTTAAAAAAATCACAAAAAGAAAGATGAAATGACCATAATAAAATGCCTCTACTAACCATTATATTATAACACAATATCCATGCTAAAATAAAATGTGGTATCCTCTACTTTTATTAAATAAATTATCCTCCACTCATAATATCCCCTCTAGCAACCATTATATTAAACGACAGTATCCATGCCGAGATCATAAACATAAAAAGGAGCAAATAGATTATCCTCCGCTCATAATATCCAAGAGTGTGGCATTTTTATATTTAATAATAATTATTTTAACATTAAAAAAAAAAACACAAAACCATAAAACTTTTGTGTTACATTTTCCAACCAATTTCAATAAAATGATATAACAGTTTAAAATAAAAAATAATAATAATGATAAACTGAAAAACACAAAACAATGAAACTTTGTTACATTTTCCAACCAATTCCAATAAAATGAGTTTGTTAATTGAATGTGGCCCCTTATTAATAGACACCTCTATACAATGGTAGACGTTCGGTTTGAAACTTAAAATTATCACCAAAAACGAAATCCAATTTCTACAATTTTAGTTTATTCCTAGTTCCCGTCCATCCATACCATTAGTATTTTCAGGGGTAGTGTATGTGTCATGTCCGCTCGAAATAAAACCTAAAACGGCCAGACTCACAGAGCTTGACGCACCGACTCAAGTACTCTGCCCATAATGGCATGTAGATGTCGTGTATGATTTACGTTAAGTTCTCGGGACAACTTTTTTTTCCACTTTGGTCCCCATCAAAGTTGTACAGGAATGTATTCATTATGTCGTGAAAATTAAGCAGTAGAAAAGGATATATTAAGTGTTGCACCAAATAATTCTCTCAGTCGCTGAATTGCAAGATCTGTCCCCAGCGTACTCTGTCAACACAATAACAACAAACATGGGACCTTTACAGCGTAAATCGAGAACTGGTATGATGGCATGGTTGGTTTAGTATTTGAAAATTCGCGCTCCTTTCCTAAAAAGGGGTGGAACTTTCATAAAATACCACTTCGTGAACCAATTTCATGGATAGACTGAATTTAAAATCAAACAGATCCACCAACACGATATGTTCTGCCTTTTTCACGATACGCTTTGTAATATTACCCAATTCCATTGGATATATTTATACGTAACGTGCTAAGTTGGAAAGAAATGTATTTCTATGCCCTAAAATTGTGTCTGGGTAAGAGCCGATGTTCCTGGGATCTAAGGGAGTAAGTTAACAACAACTAGGTTCGGAAAGAAAAATATTTTTATGTTTTAAAATTGTTTTCATTTAGATAAAAATTGGTATTCTTTGATTAAAAAAAAAGTTAACATATCGAAATTATTTTCTTTATAAACTGCAAATTGGTAATTACAAGTATCGTTGTTGCTTTCATAGATACAACCCACCGTAACCCGTGCTAATTATTAGTTGAAAACTAAATTATAAAAAAATTCTCATTAAACAATTAAATTATAATATTTTTTTCTAAATTGAAATGCACTGGGAATACAGTTTCAACCAAAGATAGAAAACAGTCCAATACAGTTCAAAATTTTGCAAAACAGTTAAATTTTTTTAAGAAATTAATCGAAAAAATATGAAAACGGTGAAATTTAACCGGTGATTCTGTTTTGAAATTCCAACCACCTTTCAACCAAAGCAAAGTTGCAAACACATGGCTAAAAGCGGAGGAAGCGATTGTTTGGTCACTCTTAGACGAGATCCTTTACCACAACCTGTTGTGTCAATCTTCGCATCCACCACATGTACGAATCGAAGTTCGGGCCCGGGGTAGACTTCGTTATCGATTTACGAACGTGAGAGGACCCCATATGACATGATGCAGCCACCAGAAGAAGTTGGCTGCTCCTTACCTTCGCTTCTCCGGAACGGATGTTGTGTCAGCTTTTGCCGATACGTATAACAACGCTCTCATAAAGTTGACTGCCTACCATGAATCTGTCCTGTCCTGCTTCAGGAAGCAAGGCACGTGTCCGTTCTTTTGCTTTGGGTTGAAGCATATCATGCTAAGGAGTTGTCTATAATGCGACTTTTTGAAGATTCCGGTGACAGAATCCGGCGAAGAAATTGAGGTCAAATCTTGATTTCTTGCAGTTAAAATGGTTTTTTAACTGCATATTTGGATTCAGCACCCTGAAAAACCCCTGGGACGCTTTCATTGTGCAGAAACTAGCTATCAAACTTGCGATTCCAATAATTCCTGCCGGATTTCGACCGGAAAAATCCTCCGGAAAGGCTTTCAAAAAGTCGCGTTATAGACAACTCCTCATGGTAATATCGGATACAGATGCCTGAAGCCTTCTGAATATTGACCGGTAATGGATCCACAATTTTCTTTCACCGTACCAATGTAGCAAGCTCTGTTTGAGTCCAGACCTTTCCAGAGATGCTGACTGAGAACTTTCCAAGCGCTTTCGATCTTTTTAGGCATCCACGGACGGCCTCAGCAAACATAATGTATCTCTCCTATTAAGAGTGAGGGTTCATTGGGCAAGGTGCATGCATCCATGGAGAAAAATAGCTGGCCCTCGAGTAGTATGGATCTCAAAGCAAATGAAACCCAATGTTGCAGCGATAGAAATAATACTAAGAAATTAGGGAAGGGAAGAGAATGCTGCATGTGTGGCGATGTTGGATTTCAGGAAAGCTTGTTCAGATGCCAAAGATGCAACCACCGATTTCAACACATGTGAGTCTCTGTTTCACAGCAATTTCGATTTCAACACATGTGAGTCTCTGTTCCACAGCAATTTCAGGAATCATAGCGTCTAGTGTTCTTTTATCGACATGGGTTTCATATGATACACTGTTTTTCTTGTTTGTGCATATGCCACCACTCTTGCAGATATTGCAGCAAATTGTACTCTGATCAGATGGAATCAGACGGCTTAAATGTATGTGACTGGTGCCTCGACTTAGAAGAAAAGGAAAAAAATAAGAGACAGAAAAGAAATGTTGAATTGGAGGAAATGGATAGTAGGAATATCAAGGAGATAGCTGCCAGTGAAGCAAGCACTATGAAGGAAGCTGCATCGGTAGCCTCTGAGAAACTCAGGAAGGCTAATGCTAAGCCCACGCATAAACTCCGTGTCAAATCTGGAGGCAGCAAGCAGCCGTCGAGTCCCACACAAGACTGCGAATTGTCTAGTGAAAGCTCCAGAAACGTGCCCCGTACTCGTTCTCAGAGCAGCCCTACCAAAGGTGGATTGGGTCGTCGGTATAAGCTTCTCTCAGACGTGCTGTGCTGATAAAACTAGGCTTTCTTTTGGGCTTCGGAATCTCTCATCAGCTATATGTTTGGGCCGGAGACATGATCATATCTCTTTGTCAGACACTAAAGGGATGCGCGGTACATATTTAAATAAGCTAGATTTCTTTGTGCTATATATACATAGCTGATGAGTTGTTCCATCAAGTTTTTTCTCTATTTAATTAATGCTTTGGTTGTCAGGTATATTCGCTACATATGTAGATGACTCCATTTCAACGAAGAAATTTGTTCCGGTGTATCATTGCCGTAGTTTCTCTTTTTTTAATCAATTTTAAGTGTCTCGTAGTGGAAATTTCATTCAGAAGAGAAGTTATCATGAACATTCTTCATTGGTAAGCGTTAATGCACTGTATCTTCTTTATAGATAGATCGGGTGGCAGAGAGCGTGAGATAATGATTAATTTATTTTTCTTTATTTCCTTTTTATTTCATTTTTTTTTTGTTTATTTCCTTTCAGAACGAGGCCTTCGGCCCAGCCCTGGAATTTGAAGTCCTATAGCATTTCAAATGTATTTGAGGGTTACCGAAAATTTTCAGACGTCAGATTTGATGCCTCTGGTAGAGGAGCAACTCGTCAAAATGATTTCCAGTTTTGAATTGAAATAGTCAAAATATATATAATAGGGTACATTCTTTGCACTTGCATCATGAATTCTAAATAAGTTTGTCAGTTCATCTGCAGTCCTTAAGAGCTTTGCAATAAATTCAAAAAACTCTATATAAATCTATTGTATTTGTACCAATTTTAATATAGTATATTAAGCCTGACGAATTTTGTGATTATTTTATTTAGATCAGAGTAAGGTATGAAAATACATATTCTTAGAGGGAGATTAATGAAAGTTGAGATGCAAGAGTAGTTGAAAGAGACTTTCTAGGTAAAGGGAAGTGGACACTCATTCCTAGAACGTAAAATGAAAGGCATGAAAAATGCAAATACGTCATCAAATTTTCATTAGACAGGCAAAGTAGATTTGAAATTCCAGGCCTGCTTAGGCCTTCAAAGACTGCAAAGAGGTTTGGTAGATATTTTGATTGCTAAAGAGAAAGTTATGTAAATATTTTGATGAGTAAGGAAGTTACCTAGATATTTTGAAAATTAAGTTAAGTTATATAGATATTCTGAAAGTTAAATTAAGTTATATAAATATTTTGACAAATCACTCTTAAAATAATCTATTTAGCTAGAAATTTATAATATTTATTGTAAAACTTCACAAAATTATATGTAGAAATCAGAAGTCTTTATATTATTGTGACACTTCTTTTTGACCTAATGGAGGTTAAAATAATTTCATTTCAATTCTACTCGTAATCGTAGCGTGTTCCCCTGTTAAGTGCTCGAGATGTGAGGAAAACCAAGTCCGTAGAAAATGGCGCGCAGCAACTAAATATGGAAATGTATGCCATAAATCGGCTATGTTACCAGAAACGGGACAGTTACCACCGTTTCCCGTAAAAAACTTGTAAGAAACGGAAACCAGACGGAAACCAGATGGAAACGCCGTTTTTTATGGTTATTTTACTTAACCGGTGCATATATTTTATGGGAAATTTTCCACCTGTGGTAGTTCACATTCTCAGCCCTGTATTTTTACTCTTTATTGTAGATTTCACTCATGTATTCATTCAATAACTTAGAGGGTTATGCCAAGTATATAGAAAGTTGATCATTTCTGTACTATTGTCCATTTTTTAGTTGATTTGTTTCCCTTTAACATATATATAGTTAAAATTCATAGTTTAAACACTATTCTAATTTAATTGCAAATTCTATTTATTGTTTATATATATATATATATCTAATTATTTGGAATTTTTTTTAAGGAAACAATAATTAGCTGAAGGCGCAAAATGCATAAAAATGTATACACTTAATTGATTAGGAGGCATAAGAATGTATATATTTAATAGTCAATTTGCTAAGCATCAGTTTCTTATTTAAATTATTTAGGTTTTTAATAACATTTGAGCTGGAAATTTAGTTGAAACTATATTGAAAATTGAAACTAACGCTGTATTTTTTATTTTTATTTTCATTTTCTCTCTCCTCGTTTCTTAGAGTGCGAAACCTCCAAACTCCGTTTCTCGTACCATTTTCGTTTCTCGTTTCGTTTCCCGTTTCTCGTTTCTGGTAACATAGTAAATCGGCGGATGACTATAAACGAACGATTCTCTAGAGAATGTAGAAACTTCACTCAGAGTAGGGCAATGGCGTTCTCAATCCACAATCTTTCAGGATGATTGTTGTGTCGGCGTTCTTGAAAAACTCGAGACACAATTTACCATGCAGTGCTACGACGTTCTTGGATGATGTAAGAGTCGGTGTTCCACTCTAATTAGGCTTTTTATAGTTGAAATATTGTATAGGAATCTTGGTTAAAATTATCGGTGATACTCAATCTGCTTTATCGGAAAATGTAATAAATAAATATAAAGTTTGCTTCTCGAAACGAGAGGAAACAGAAATAGATTGTTTTTTTTGGAGTTTCAGGCGATACGAGGGTTAGAATTGAGGAAGACAATAGAACAATGCGTCCTATAACACTTTACTTAATGGTTACATTTTTACGGTCTTTACAAATTTTTTATTACTGTCTTTACAAATTTTTTATTAATTTAATTTTATATTTTATACTTGATTTTTATTTTTGAATAATGTTAATTTATAATTAGGCTGATAGGTCTTTCTTATGCATCAACTTTTCGTCAATACTTTTACTCTGATCCGTTAGATAAGATGAAACACTTTCAACCGTTGATCTGAACCAGAAAACAAAACAATGGAAAATCAAGAAATCACGGAAAGTCAAGAAAGCACAAAAGCTCAAAAAAGATTCTATGCAAAAAAAATCAAGAAAGCATGAAAAAATCATAAAAATCAAAGATCGAAAGAAAAAAGCTCAAAAAAGCAAAGATTTTTGAGGATTTTTATTTTTATTTTTATTTTTTAAATGCAATGTATTATTAATTTATTTTTATAATTTAATTGAAATATAAATTTTAAATTTTAAATTTAAAAATTAGTTTAGATTTATTTTTAGTTGTAAGTTTATTATGTGTTAAGAGGGACTTTTTTTTTGAGGTATTGATTTTTTAAGTGTGAAAAAAGATTTGATTTTTTTGGCATTTGGTAGATGTAGAGTTAAAATGAATTTAGATTAGTTTAAATATTAACCTTTAAATAACTCACATTAGAGAAAAATACCATGGGAAAAAACCATAGATTAAAAATATAATAAGGAAAAACCATGGGTTGGAAAATTTTATATTTTATATTTTAATTTTAATTTGACTAAGTCAAAATGTTAAACATTGTAACATCTCTAAAATAACTAAATTCAATTTAAGTCCATGCTAGCTCCCATCATTTTCTTGCTCAAAAGATAGGCGTTCTCAACACCTTAGCTACTTCGGCGGGCGTTGCAAGTTTATGACGAAAATCACCTTGAAGATGAGAAAACTGACCTCTTGGAAGTTTTTAATAAGAATGGTTATAGTAGGTCTCAAGGTCTTAAGGCTTTTCAAAATGCTGAAAAGGGTCCTAAGAGTAAGATTGACCCCAAGGATTGGTCTTCCAGTGTTCATCTTCCCTTTATTCTAGGGACCACAGATAAAATCGCTAGGATCTTGAGGAAGCATAAGATTCATTCTTCTTTTAGACCTCTTAACACTATATGAAGTTCTCTTCATTTTGTTAAGGACCCGATTAACCCCAAGGATTAGAAGGGTGTTTATATCATTCCCTATTCTTGTCGAGCTCCTTATATTGGTGAGACCGGTCGATCCATTAACCAAAGGATTTGTGAACATGCTGCCGACATTAGGCATGGAAGGTCTCGCTCCTCCGCTTTGGTAGAGCATGCAGAAAAAACCAATCATCACATCTCCATTGAAGAGGCTAAGGTCATTGCGAGGATTGACCATTTTCATTATCGTAAATTTAGAGAGGCCTTAGAAATTGAAAAAAAGACTTGTTAATTTAAATAGAGATGACGGCTGGAGTATCAAGAGATGCTAGATTCCTGCACTTTCTTTCTAAAAAAATATTTTTATTTATTTATAGATTAATTAATTAATTTTTTTTGTTAATCCCCATATTGCTTAGTTTATGACTCTCTTAAATTATTCTTGGTAATATGAATAGGATTAAACCTTAATATTATATATAATAATATTCATTAATAAGATTATATAAGGTTATGGATCCTTTCTCAACTGAGGGGGGATGTGAAAAAGAGAGTGAGGAGGGTTCCGTCGGCAGGAGGACTCGAACCAGGGCAGCCTAGGCCATCGGCCTAGGGTGCTGCAGACTAGACCTCATTTTGGATGACGAAGACTAGGAGGTACGGGGTGGGTCAACAAGTTCTCTGTGGAGATGGTCCATACAATGGCCATGTAGGCTGTGGGTTGGATCCAGGGTGCTCAATCTGCAAGGATCCCAAGGAATATGTTTACTGGGACAAATTTCATCCAACTAAGAGGGTACAGTGGATGATTGCAGAGGAGGTTTTGGGCAAGGATTCTTCCTTCGTTTCTCCCATGAATCTCAGAGGCTTGATCCAGTACACAAACCCCACCCCTTCCCCCTTTGATCCTTTGTTTACGTAATATATTATACCCTAAATTATTCATTAATCGAGCATGTCCAAAGGTATGAATCAACAATCCAACTGTATATATTTGTGATGCTTACTGGTGCAAATTTTCATTTTTCCACAAATGCATAATAGCGAATAGATTTACCTTAAATTATTCAACGTCCAAAGATATCAATCAACAATCCAGCTGTATAGGTATATGTGTGACGTTTACTGGTGCAAATTTTAATTTTTCACAAAAGCAGAATCGCTGTCAGGGTTTACCGAAAAGAGTTGTGGCAGTGTAGGCGACTAGGCTGATTGAACCAATATCTCTTCTAAAAAAATTCAACAATTCCAATTTAATAATCCTATCGGCCTCTCTTTGTACCTTTTGGGACAATTGCTAGTAAATAGTTAAATCGATAAATAAATTGAAATAAGAGAGTGAAGATTTCCACAATTGTTTATTGTAAATAAACTGGTATTTCAGTTGTCTATGGAGAGACAATAGTTGGGTTAAAGGCATATTGTTTTTATAGAGACAATAAAAATAACTTACCATTGAAATAAATGAATATAAAAAGTATTTAAAAAAACGACAATATTATTGATCAATTCATATTAGGGTGTTAAACAAACTAAAGAATCAACTTTATTGATTAATTGGACAGCTCACAAGTGGAGATTGATTAATTGGACAGATGGAGCTCCACTTGGAGACTGCCTCTAGCACGCTCTACATAGAATCATCTTACATTTGGAATTATATATAGTGTTCACACATCTGGGGAAGTTATAACAACTACCTCAGAAGCAGGAACTAATTTACATCTAGTGAACTGAATCTCACTAGATGTACATATTTTCCATTATCTTTAACACTCCCCCTTAATGGAGAAAGGGGTTCACAAGTATTCCTAACATTTCCCTAAACAATTCAAACTTGATTCTACCAAGAGGCTTAGTAAATATATTAGCTACATTATCACATGAATTACAGTATTAAACACATATTTCCTTTGCATGCACCCGTTCTCTGACAAAATGAAATTGTGTATCTATGTGCTTGGTGTTTTTATGGAACACCGGATTATAAGAAAGTTTGATAGAACTTTGATTATCACATTTGATAACCGTGGCTTCTGTTTTCTCTTCTCCTGCATCTTGGAGAAGTCTTCATAACCAAACTGCTTCACATACTGCTACACTGCTGCACACATGGCTTGGTATTCTGCTTCTGCTGAGGATAAGGCTACAATATGCTGCTTTTTACTACACCATGAAATGACCTCGGACCCAATGTTGAAGGCATATCCCGTAATGGATCTTCGATCATCCAAGTTTCTCGCCCAGTGAGTGTCTGTAGATCCTGCGAGTCTAACATCAAATGAATTAGAATATAAAATGCAAAAATCTAATGTTCCTTATAGATACCTTAGCACTCCTTTTGCTGCAGCCCAATGGTTCTCATGAGGCTGAGACATATACTGGCTCAATACACTGGCTGCATAAGCCATATCAGGCCTAGTTGTACTCAAATAAATGAGACTCCCAACCAACTTTCTGTACAACGTTGCGTTTGCCTCTTTCAAGCCATCATTAACCTGTAATTTGTTGTTCCACTGTAGTGCTAAAAATGCAGCCTTACATTGATCAATTTTAAACTTGTTCAATGATGCAGGAGCATTGACTCGAAACTATCATTGTATTTTAGTAGACATAGGGGGTCTTGTGTTTTCAAGGAAGTTGGACTCCTATGCATGTAATTATTAATGTTTTGAGTGGTTAAAGTAGGAATTAATTAGATAAGTGTTAGGATATTTGTAAATGGTCTCAAGTGTAGGAGAACATGAGTGATTAATGATGATGAGAGAGTTGGAAATCAATTTTAACTCTTATAGGACTCATGGTTCGAAGAACTAGAGAGGATTCTTAGGGATAAGTAGGAGTTAAAAGTGGATTTAGAAGATTTTCAGGAGTTAGTTTAGCAAATTAAGGATCTGAACTAGAATTATTTCAACAAAACCTTTTTGTATAAAGGTAAGCCTAAAAGGCTGAGAGTGAGTGAGTCAGTCAATAGTTAGAGAGTTAGGAAACAGGGTTTGTCTGTAAGCCTATGGGCAGGTAGGAAAACAGAGGCCACTGATCAGAAAATCAGGCTAGAGAGAGAGACTCTTGTGTAAATACTTGTTTATTAATACAAACAACTTGATTTGGAGTTTATGTGTGTGTATTGAGTAATTAAGATATAGATCGTGTATGATTTTGAGTTATTTTGCATAACTTAGGTTGCAGGTGCAGAATGAGAGGCGGAATATAGAGAAGAGTGACTGAGAGGTGTTATGGCTTTACACCCACCGACAATACAAGAGGAAACATAAAGGTGTGGGTGGAGCTAAGTTAAGGAAGAAGTTGTGATGCAGAAGAGCTAAAGACTAGAACCCTAGAGTAATCCGAAACCATGGAAGAACATTGAAGAACGACGTAAAAACAAAGTAAAGAGGAGATTAATAACCGTAGCAGGGGTAGAGAGTACGGGATGCCTTGATCGTGGGTGAAGGCCTGTAGTTGTTCTTAACCGTCGATTGCAAAATTCAGATGTTGACGTCATAATCAACTACAGGGGTTTGAAAGCTTGATAACCCACATGCTAATTGAAGACCCACAGACCGCCAGATCGAATGATTAGATCAAATGTGCCTTGATCAATCGGTGGAGGATGGTGATCAGATTGTTTTGATGATTGGGACAAGTGATGAACATTAGATTTGGAGAGAGAATATCAACGACGGAGAGTGAAAGTCAACGTGGGACGGAACTACTATTTAATTGGCGAATTGTTGTTTAATCGGCGAAGTGATGTTCAATTGGCAAAGTGTTGTTAAATTACGGATTGTTGTTCAATCCTGAGTGTTGTTCAATTACAGATTGTTGTTCAATCCCGAATGTTGTTCAGTGGTTGTTAAATTAACAAATTGGAGAGGAGCGGACCCGAAAAGGTTATAGGCGTGATTTCATTCCATTTGAAGTCTGGTTGTGTTATCACATGCGAGAGGCGATGGAGTCATAGGTCAGTGGGATGCGATATTGCGATAGCCATTGATCTGGTGGACGAAATCAACAGTGGATAGGGAAATCACATATCGCAAATCGAGAGTTCTAAAAGCATATTATTAAGAGTCTTGAATCCCGTGATTGTGATAAAGGTATGCATTGATAAATTTGCAGAGGCGAGGAAATGCGATAAAAGGTAAGTTCACATATGTTTGTGAAAGATTTCTATTATATAAGGTTTATTTTAGAAATAAAGAGGAAATGCAATAAAAGGTAAGTTCACATATGTTTGTGAAAGATTTCTATTATATAAGGTTTATAATAGAAATAAAGCGTGGAGAAGGTTTTACGGGTAAGTTCATATATATAACCAAAGAAAGAGTGGGGTCAATTACATGCGCCGTGCTATGAAAGTGTCCTCATTAAAGGATTGACTAAGGGACCGACTGGGTTTAGTAATAAATTATTCTGAGGGTAAAAGTTTGTTAATGTGTCTCATTATATGGCAAAAGCAAAAAAGTATTCAAATGAAAAAAGTAAAAACAAATGAATATAAAATTATCAATTATTTTTCCAAATAAATATAAAACTATCCATTATTTTTCCAAAACAAAATAATACTTTCCAAAAAAAATAATACGAAATAAAAATTAAGTTTGGGGCTTAGTCCAGAGATAACTTCGGCCCAAAGAGCGGAGCATTCATATTTTCCGTATTTTATATATGTTTCGCTGACTAACGGATATTATTATTGTAGTTTAGCTTAGTATTAAGTTACGAGTCATATATATTTTAAATTATGGCCCACAAGGAGATTATTATGCATACATTTAATTTTATATAAACGTTTCAAATTATTTTTGAAATAGTTGAACGAAATTTTATATAAATTTGATTTTATATAAAAGGTTTCAAATAAATTTTTGATATAGTTGAACGAAATTTTATATAAATTTAATTTTATATAACAAGTTGGTGTAATATTAAAGCTAATTGTGAAGTAAAATTAAAATTTATACCAATTTTATTTTACATAAAATCAAATTTCAATACAAATTTAAAAAATTTAAATTTTGAAATTATATTGAATAGAAATATTTAAATTAATATTACATAAAAATAATATGTTTATATGATGTATAGTTTTAAGCAACATTTACTTAATATAAATTATTTAAAATGTAATTTTATGTAAATCTTGAAAATTCTCTATATGTTTATGTTCAAACTATCATTGGAAAGTATTCTAGGTACAGAGTTGTGTATGTTAAAAGTTTTATTAAATGAGTTGAGTTTCATACTTGTTAATTATAAAAAATAAATGCTAAATTTGTAACAAAGCTAGCTCACAATAAAATTAGGTAAAAGCTATAGTGAACCTATTTAATGGGTTCAGAAAATATAAATAATGTTATAAAAAGTAAATACTAAATTTGTAAATAAGTCAACTGATAGTAAACATTGGTAAAAACTATGATTAATCACTCAAAAAATATAAATAATTTTTTCAAATATGTAAGTTTAAATGTGTAAAGTTAAATAAAATGCTAAAATTCTTTTTAATATATATATATATATATATATATATAATTAGAATTTTGGAAACAAACAATTTATATATTTTTTTCCAATTTAAATGCATCTTGTCCTCCTCCTATAACTTAGTTTTCTTTCTTCTATAATTTCATAGAACTAGTTTCCCTAAATAATGTTATAAAAAGTAAATACTAAATTTGTAAATAAATCAACTGATAGTAAATATTGGTAAAAACTATGGTTAATCACTCATAAAATATAAATAATTTTTCCAAATATGTAGGTTTAAATATGTAAAGTTATATAAAATTCTAAAACTCTTTAAAAATATATATATATATATAAATAGAATTAGAATTTTAGAAACAAACAATTGATATATTTTTTTCCTTTTTAAAAGAATCTTGTCCTCCTGCTATAACTTATTTTTCTTTTTTCCATAATTTGATAAAACTAGTTTCCCTCTGGTTTCTCACCACTATACATTTGGAAGTTAAGCTAAGGATTACATCATTTTTTTCCCTTCATATTTTTTTAATAACATCAAAAATAAAACGTAGATTTAATGTTTATGTAATATGACACTTCAATGAGTTGAGGTGCTGGTTTCAACATTTATCTGTCATTGATGTTGACAATGTTTCAATATTGGGCTTAGTCATATATTTATGAACATGACATTAAATAGCAACATCTCTACAATGAGCTGAGAAAAGTACCCTGGTGACATCCATGCAATGACCTGAGGAGTAAACAAATTCAAAACTGTCACAAGCCTTTTTCGATCTTCCACATCATTTCATCATTCTTCTCATTAAAATTACGTTAGCAAAGATCAAGATTTCTTTGTCACTGCTCTAAAATATAAGCATGTTCTTTGATTGATTTTTTAAAAATTAATTACATAATTTTTATTTTTATTATAAATAATGAATTTATAAAAATTTCATGTTCGTGCACTTCTACCTTCAAATATCATATAGTATAAATCGTTTTTCCATTTTTAATGATGTCATTACTTAACTTTATTGATTGAAGTATGCCTTATTTGCTATCTGCTGCTCCCCATGTTTTCCTTTTACCCATCCTTGCATTTGCTAGTAATTAATGGGCATTGATGGGGCTAGTGGGAATTCCACCAGGGCTCAGTATCAACTGCAAAGCTCTTAACATATCTCGGCTTAAAGTTCCACCCGTTCCTTTCCAAGATAACTCATGTCCAAGGTTGAAACTTCCACCTATTTCTTTTCCCAGCTCACTCATGTTCCAAATACAGTGACGTGTACGGGGTACATCTTCATTCTTTCTCTGCTATTTGGCTTTATTCATTGAAGTATGCGTTGTTAGTTTGTCCATGGAGTCATTTAGTGATGAAAGATTCATTGAAGTATGCCTTGTTAATTTGTCCATGGAGTCATTTAGTGATGAAAGATTGGCTCAGTAGAAAGAGATCAGCCACACAATCCGCACATTGTTAAAAAATAATGTTTAATAAACTCATAACTAAAAATAATGAAATTTTATCTAAAACTATATTTGTCATTATTTTATCTAAAACTATAGTTATATAGTTAGTGTGAGATTTTATAATAAACTCAAATTTTAACATGGTATATAGTTTTCAAAAAATAGTAAAAATTATCAATAAAAATTACAATTGAAATATTCTAATATTTAGAAAATTTGAATTTCTATTTTATTTAAATATTACATATCAATTTAAGAACAAGTTGAGATGGAAAGTTGAAGTTGAAATCTCTAACCATACATGTGATTTTCATATATCAGGATTTATTCCAAGCCACCACCTTTGATGTTATTTTCCATGTCGTTTCATTAATGACAATGGCAAATGAGTAGCAATAACATGATGACTATATTGCATAACTACTTTATGTGGTTCATATTCTTCCAATATATATCCGGTCTTATGCTTTTCAACTTTCTTAAAGTACATTCCCTTTAGAATAATAGATCCTCTTTCAAAGTCTTGACCATCACTATCATCTTGGCTTTCCAACAATTTGTATTTGATTGTAGTACATCTCAATAGATAGTAGTCAACCCCTTTCACATTGTTAGGAGGTGCTATAACAACAACTACATCCCCTGTATGGGATTTAATACATATTTGAAACATTAAAAACATGTTTAATTTAACTAATATTTACTCAAAATATAATATTCAAATATAATTAAAATTGATAATTTAATATTTAAAATTATAAAGGTATAAGAATTTGCATACCTTCTTGTACTAATCCAGAAATAACATCATAGTATGAAGAGAATTGTGGGTCTTCGTCTCTTTCTTCAATTGGAATGTGCACTTGAGTAGGACCAACACGATCTAAAGGTTCTAAGATAGTTTGTTTCCATTCTTCAACAAATCCTTGTTGTAAATTTATACATGATTCTTGGAATTCATTTCCTACACAATATCCACAATAACAAGCATGCTCCCTGACATGCAAAACCCAATCAGTGTGATCTGTGCTTCTAACAGAGTGAAAAGACCTTGTACCTGGTACAGTTTTACATGTATAAGCATGTTCACGATCAACATTCGTTATATGCCAAAAGAATCTACATATAAACTTATCAATTTGGCCATCACTTCTATGACAAAAAATTTGAGTACACCAATCATCAACACTTTTTGCATCTTGCATTATATTAGCATCAAACTTCATTTGGTATCTCCTAAGAGCTCGTTTAATGCAAGCTCCAGCTCCATCACGCTCTCCTTTTCCATGACCACTTTCAAAGAAGCTCCATGTATGTTTAATTTTTATTTTACGATGAAGATGACACAACCAATAAAATGATCTTGCTGATTTGAATTGCCCTGCACAACCATCTGACCAAACCCAATGTTCTCTAAAAGTGACACTTCTATCCTTTATAAGAGAATCAAAAAATTTGTTGAAAGAATGTTGCACAAAAAGTGTATCATGCTCTGAATCACCACTAACATAAAAGTGAACCTCTTTGATCACTATTATTTTTTCTGGTGTACTCTGTCTTCCATCAATATGCTCCTCTGCATGCCTATAAGACACATGGACCAAAATTGTAACTTGTTCTGAATGGTAATATTGGCTTTTTATTTCTTTTTTGTGGTGAAAATGTATAGTTTTCTGCAAAGTCAACAACAGATAATACAACACCAAATGGAAAAGTATCTTGGCTAGTTCGAAATTGCATGTCTTTCCATCTTGCTATATGACTATGCTGAACATACTGGTAAATTTGGTTAGTCTTAAATTTACTAATAAATTCTTTGATCGTAACTTCATCTTCAACCAAATTAATCCTTCTCGATTCACCACCATGAGATAAATAAAATGTTACATACTTGAAAATTTTTCTTGTAATCATATCATGTGAATAATCATGTGCAATATCTTTCCATCTTTTTAAATTAAAACAATTATCACATTTATTTTTAACACACTCCATATTGTAAAAGTGCTCACCTTCTCCCTTTTCACAAAGTAAAGTCTTGATGAATTTAGTGATATGTAATGGAGGTGCTTCATTTGAAGGTTGGAATTGTATCCTGTAGTTACGAAATGCTTCATAATAATAATTGAATTCCACATGGTACCTGCAACAACATGTGTCACGAACTTTGTTGGGTCGTATATACCAAGGCTTCGTTGCCTCAAAAGTTCGTTGCCCAATTGTAATATTAGGATGTGCATCTTGAAACTTGTGGAATAGCTTCGTTTGTGAAATGTCTAGAAATTGTTTTTGATGCTCCTCCCTAACACCACATGAGATTCTATGTGTCAAGATATCTCTTCTATTAGAAGAAAATCTAGAATTTTCATTCCAAAATTCAATTATTATGCCACGCCATTCATCTGAAACTTTGTCATTTCTAGGAGCCCTACACACTATTGCCCAATTTTGGTGAGGATTCATGATTTCCAACTGTTCTCTTGTAGCAATCCTTCTTGTCAATGTTCTTCTACTAATATTAAGTGCCTTTGAAGTTGCAGTGACCAACCTTTCATTTGATGTCCTTTTACTAATAATTGCATTCATAATAGCTCTTCGAGCAGCTCTATGGTCTTTTTTGTGTGTTTTGCTACCAATCAAGTCATATGATGACTTAATGTTATTAAGCATTCTGAAACTTTATTTTTATCATCTTGATTAATTCCAAGCAAACACAATATAGGTTTCAACTCCTTTCGTCTCAATAAGCATGCCAGAAGTTGGACTTGAGAAATTAAAGATTTAGGTGAAAAATATTCCTCATACATCTTACTTGTATGGTATCGGATGGTGTGATCAGACATCTTCTCTCCTGCATCAATCTGACTCTAAATAGATGACGGAATACTTGTTGGTATGTGTTTTGGTAAACTTGATCTGCTACTCGATGCTCCTTTTTGACCCAAAATATCACATCTTCTATCTTACATTTTTGTATCCTGGTTTTGGAATTGTTGATTTTGACTCAATGAACTAATATGTTGGTTGAATAAATTATTTGAAACTTGATTAGATGTTCCCTCTCCACCCAAAACATCCAAGTTTTGGACATCATCTTGCATAGGAGTATTGCAATGAGAATGCAAAATTTGACTCAATATGTTCAATCTTTGATGTTGAGTTCCTTCTATAGTAGTAATAATGATGTTTTGCTGGTTTTCATGACTTTCTTGTTGTTGGATATTATACCCAATTCTTCCTTTTTCATTCCTTTCTTCCTCACAAAAATGAGGACGTTTGCGAGCTGATTTCTTCTTTCTCCTAGACTGACTCCCCATGTTGGCACAATACTTAACTATATATTCTGCATTCACATTATACAAAACACACACTTAAAATTATATATAATATTGAATATATATATATATATATATATATATATATATATATATAAAACAAAATAAAATAAAACTCTTTTCAAATGAATCTAGCAGTTAATAAAACAAAAAATTACAATGTTCATACAAAAGGTGTATGATTTGCAGGAAATTCTCTCCCAAAGATGTAATGATTTAGCACATCCAATGCAAAAAAGATCGAAATGTTGTGAATGACCTTTTTTTATTAATGTTGTTCTTACAAACAAAAATAGAAAAAAATAATATTTCCTCAATCTTGTATTGAGTTAAGGAAATTTTTCTAGACACTTCTAATGACATAAGCTTATTTATAAAAATAAGTAATTACATGCTATATTTGAAACACCTTATTTACTATACTTTTTCTTTTATCACTTATGACATATTAGATTTGATAAAAAAGAAAAAGAAACTTTTCTATGCTTTCCAAAATTTTCTCTTCACAAAATTAACCATTGCCAAAAACAATTTTTGTATTTGTCATAATTTGTTCAGAAATCTAATTGTTACCAAAAACATTTTCTGTAAATTTGTTCTTGACAAAATTAACAACTCACGAAAATATTTGATGTACTTATCGCAATTTTCTCTCACAATATTAACAATTACCATTCTTATTACTAAAATCACGTTTCCTATATTTGAGTAATTTTTCATTTTCTTCTTGCAAAATATTAAATTTGACATTTAAAAATATCAATAATTATTATTATATTAACCATTTCTAATTTTTATTATAAATACTATTCTTACATCTAAAAAGTTTCCCTTCATAATAACTTATTTATACTAACATTTATAAATTTATTTATATAACAAAGTAAATATAAGTTTTTATAACAGAAAATTATGATTGAAGTGTTAATTCAACAATGTCTTATTTATAATATTACTATTCAATTTTTTAAAAGTGAATTTAATTTTACATGGAAAAATATGCTTAATTAATTTAACAATATATATCTAATAATATGTAATTCAATTGTTTATAGAAAATAAAATAAATTTAGTTAAAAAAATAATTTATCTTTAAATTTTATGAAATTATTTATTTAACAACAATCCATTGTTAAAGAAAATTAAAAAATATATATTTTTAATTAAATAGCATAAAATGATTAATTAAACAATATTTTTCTAATAATTTTTAATAAAATGAAATTCATAGTTTATTTATATTTATAAGATGTAATTTTAATTTTTAAGAACAACATTATTTAAAAGAAATTAAATTTATTTTATGCAGTGATGATTTATTATGAAAATAATGTTTAAAGGTGGGGGAACGGCGACTGGTGAGGAATCGTGGCGGCTAGGGTTCTTCAGCAAAGAGGAGGTCGATACGTATGGAGAGTGGCAGGGGAGGGAGCTCGGATCCCTCCTACAAAGATGCAATAGCTAGCAGCAGCAAGGGACCCACAGAAAACAGTAAAAATGATATGAACTACAAATCGAGAGACCATGAAAAGGAAACAGATGGGACCAGAACAAAAGAAAACAGCAGCATAAAGGACAAAGAGGAAGAAGACAAAAATATAGGTTCAAGAGACAAAAAACTAAAAGGACACTGCAAACCAAAAGCAGAAATCACTCCCCGAGTAATATTAAATGACCTTGCTCTGCAGGAGTACAGGGAACATATGGGAACCTACGCCATAATCTGTAAATTCATGGGACTATGGCCCACCAAAAAGGCTTTACATAGTTGGATCAAGTATCATTGGAATCCCAAAGGAAGCATTGGCCTACATGTGGGGTCAAAAGGACTCTTCACAGTAGTATTCTCCAACATCGAAGACAAAGACAGAATATTTGAAGGAGGACCCTATTTTTTTGCTGTATCAGGCCTCTATATGAGACCATGGAAAATGAATTTCGTCCCAGAGAGGGAGACTTTCTCCTCGGTTCCTGTGTGGGTAAGGCTCTACTCTCTACCTTTGGATTACTAGCAAAATGAATCGTTGACTACCATCGGTAATAAACTAGGGCGCTATATCAAAGCTTCTGAAGCCATAAGAAGGAGAAAGTATACCTCCTTTGCTAGAATCTGTGTGGAAATGGATCTATCAGGATCTCTTTCGAACGAGGTTATCCTGGAAGTGATGGATGAGGAATGGGTGCAGGTAGTTGACTATGAGCATATACCCTTTAGATGCCGAAAGTGCCACGAACATGGGCATTTGTTAAGAGACTGCCCCCTCATCAAAGAAGAAAACAAAGAAAAACTCAATACAATGAAGAATACCGAAAACTTTCAGAAAGTGGCCAATAAAGGAAGGGGAGGAAAAAAAGGAACTAAACAACAACACACTGAGGGGCAAAGAGGCAACCAGAATAAGTTTAAAGTGCTAGAAAAAACTGAAGAAACCACAAGAGAAAGTCAAGATCCGGAGGAAGATGCTACAGAAAAAGAAAAGAAAGAGGACTTAAATCTCTCTCCGGGCATGGACTCTCTTACAAAAACAATGAGAAATGAATCGGAAATGGAAATGGACTAGGAAATGACGCAAAGTGAAACAGATATGTAAGAGCACGAACTACAAGAAATCCTCGACAAGGAAAACTTAGATCTGGAAGGTTTCCTATTACAGGGAAACAAAAGAGGAATAGATTCTCTGCCCCAATATGAATGAAACAGAATACAACAACTGTTTTTATGGAAAACGCAGGATCAAGGATAAGAGAAAGGTAAGAACAGCCACAAACAGGACCTCAGAGGGGTGAAAACAATGAAACTAAATCCAGGACTAACCACCCGAAATCCAGGGAGGAAGAGAAGCAGAAAAAAGCAAAATGAGCTCCTCATGGAGTGCGGAAAACTAACGATAGACTCAGGTAAGATGAAAGATCTAACCAACTACTCCTTTACAAATCTTTAATTATGAAGTTCATCTCTTGGAATATAAGAGGTCTATGAAGTAAAAACAAAAAGAGTGCTAAGTAACAGAATGAAACTAGCAATGTCGGCATTATCTTCATTCAAGAAACAAAATGCTCCATTCAGAAAATAAAAAAAATCCATAGAAAATGGCTCAGTAAATTTGAGTTTCTATAGGTTAAAGCAGAAAACACAGTGGGTGGTATACTTACACTCTAGAACCCGCAATCAGTCAGTATTATAGATGCAGAGGCAACGAGAAATTACCTATCAGCTATCATTCAGCCAATGTGAATGTCTGATACCTTCCTGGTTACGAATGTCTATGGTCCCCAGAGAATAGATGAGAAGCTTAGATTACTGAACTCACTGGTAGAACTCAGAAGCAGACATAAAGAAATCCCTTGGATCATTGGAGGAGACTTTAATATGATAAAATCTCTTATGGAAAAAAAAGGAGGCACCAGAATCCTCAGTAGGGATGCATTAGGGTTCAACTGCTTCATTTATGATATGAAGATGGTTGAATCAGAAACTAAAAATGGGCTTTTCACCTGGAATAACAAAAGAGGAGGTGACACTCAAGTTGCCTCTAAGTTAGATAGATTTTTGATCTCTAAAAAGTTTCATAGATTCTGAAATATCTACAAGTGTTCTTCCATTTGGAGGCTCTGATCACTGGCTGATCCAATTGGAAATCAAAGGAATTGATGCTCCCAAGAAAAGACCCTTCAGATTCAAAAATATTTGGCTCTCCCACCCTGATTTTATTGGAAATATTGAAGAATGGTGGTCTAAAGATCTTCAGATTCAGGGCTCCAAAATGTTCCTCTTGCACAAAAGGCTAAAGTACATAAAAAACAAAACAAAATATTGGAACAAGAAGGATTTTGATAACATTTTTGTGAACAAGAAATCAGTAGAGATCAAATTGCAGGTTCTAAACCAAGCAATGATAGCAGAAGGTTTTGAGAAATCCAAGAATGAGCAAGCTGAAAAACTCGACTAGGAGTGGGAGAATTTATGCAAACAGGAGGAAATTTTCTGGAGACAAAAGTTGAGAGTTCAATGGCTCAAAGAAGGGGAACGAAATACTAAGATTTCCCATCGTTCCAACATAGCCAATAGAACGCACAATAGAATCTCCTCAATATTGAACGAAAATGGGGAGCTTCAGACCACTCACAAGAATATCGAAGCTATGATAGTTCAACATTTCAGAGGTATCACTAAGGAAAACAATCCAGAAAGAGCCCATCACATCCAGGAAATTATAAAGAATATTCCTAGAATGGTGTCTAGAGAAGATAACTTCAACATTAACAAACCAGTTTCTGAAGCAGAGGTTAGCACGGTGGTCAAAGAGATGCAGAATGGCAAAGCTCCAGGGCCAGATGGTTTCAATGTGGAATTTTTCAAAGCCTGCCAGAATGTTGTCAAGCAGGATATTTTGGAGGTGGTTGAGGAATCCAGAAGGAGTAGATCTATTCTGAAAGCCCTCAACACCTCTTTCATCTCCCTGATACCTAAATAGGACTCAGCCTTGACTCCTGATAAGTTCAGACCCATTGCATTATGCAATGTTGTTTACAAAATCATTTCTAAGATTCTGGCCAACAGACTCAAACCTCTTCTGCCTTCTTTGATTTCTGGGGAATAGTCTGGTTATGTGGAAGGAAGGCAAATCTTGGACAATATTATTCAGGCCCACGAGGTCATTCACTCTCTCACCAGCAAAAAGCAGGCCGGTATGATCATGCAACTAGACATTGCAAAAGCTTATGACAAGGTAAACTGGATTTACAACAAAAAGGCCCTTGCCGCATTTGGGTTTGATAATGACTGGATTAGATGGGTAATGGCTATGGTTACCTCTCCCAGTTTTTCAATTCTAGTGAATGACGTGCCCTCGAAAATCTTCTCTCGTTCCAGAGGCCTTAGACAGGGAGACCCACTCTCTCCCTTTCTTTTCATCCTCATGATGGAAGGCTTGGGACGAGATATCAAAACGGCTAAAGCTCTAGGAAACATCAAGGGCCTTCAATTAACGGAGAACAGACAGGCCTTAACTCATTAAAAATTTGTGGATGACACCATGCTGCAGGGTATCCCCACAGTCAAGGAAGCTACAGAGTACAAAAAAATCTTAAAAGACAGCGCCATGGCTTCAGGTATGGAAGTCAATCTTTCCAAATCAATTTTTTTTTTCTTTAACACTAACATTGTTATTCAAAGGAACATCTCCAGGATTCTGGGCTTCAAAAGGGAGGTCCTTCCTTCCAAGTATCTGGGCATCCCCCTAATGGACAAACCATTGAGAAAGAGGGTTTGGGAACCGGTGCTCAACAAGATGCATGACAAGATCAAAATATGGACTTTCAGAGCATTGAACCTGGCTGGTAGACTGATTTTGACGAAAGCAGTTCTTCAATACATCCATATTTTCTTTCTTTCAACCATGCCAGCTCCCAAAGGCATTCTACAACAACTCAGGAACATCCAAAGAGACTTTCTCTTGGGTAAGGAGGAGACAAAAAGGAAATGGGCCCTAGTTTCCTGGGAGAAAATTTGCAAACCCAAAAGTCATGGAGGCCGAGGTTTAGATGATCAGGAGATTCTAAGTAAAGTTCTAGGAGCTAAACTCTGTTGGAGATGGGTTGAAGAGCCAGATGCACAATGGGCCAAAACCTAGAAAGAAAAATATGCCAGCTCCTGGCTAATAAGTGATCTCATTAGAATGGCAGGGAACATAAAAGGCTCCCACATCTGGAACAAACCCTGGGATAACAAAAGTCTAGTTCAGAACAATAGCTTCTGGGAAATCAGAGATGGTGAACAGACTCTCTTTTGGGAAGACAAATGGCAACAAGAACCCATGATGTTAAGGGAGGATTTTATGAGCATCAAGCAGGAAACTGATTCCCAAGGACTAATTAAAGTCAGAGGTTTTTGGTATCCTCCTCATGACATGGAGAAATGGAGAAACTAGAGGAAAATTGAATGCAGAGGAGGAGGCCCCAGACCAGCAAAAACAGAAGAACTCATGAAAATTTTAGAACAGAGAAAGATCTTGGTCACAGAGGGGCCGGATTAGTTAATATGGGGACAAAACAAAGAAGGCATCTTCAACATCCATGAAGCCAAGAGAATCACCCTTAATGTAGATCCCTTTTTTTGGCAAAGTCCTGGCAAAAACTTTGGAACCAACCAGGTTGGATGAAGATCAAATTGTTTATATGGTTAGTCCTTCACAAGAAAATCTTAACCTGGGATAACATTTAGAAAAGGGGGGTTATGGGGCCCTCCAGATGCCCACTATGTGAGGTTCAAGAGGAAACTATAGAGCATATTCTCAACAACTGTTCCTATATCAACTAGTTGTGGGAGTCTTTCAACTTCATTTTTCAACAGACTGATAGAGATAAAAGAAGCATCATTAATACCCTGAACAAGTGGAGAAAGAAATTTTCAAAGAATGATATCCTTAATTCACCATGGACCTTAACACCAAGCTTCACTATCTGGACTGTTTAGAAGGAAAGGAATAAAAGAATTTTCAAGGATGAAAAATCTACTGCCAGTAGCCTGTTGGATCTAATTTTAAAGAAAATTAAGGAAACTATATCCATCGTTGTGCGCAGTTGCCCCTCGAATCCTCCCACTGCGTGCGATTTGAAAACTCTCAAACAGTTGGGAATTAATGAGATTAGTCTCCAGGGTCTTACCAAAAAAGTAAGAGTGTTAGAAAGGGAAAAGGATTTCTGGAATCCTCCTCCAAGAGGGTATCTAAAATGAAACATTGATGGGGCTTCAAAAAGCAACCCAGGAATAGCAGGTTATGAAGGTGTGTTAAGAGATGACGAAGGAAAAATAATTTTCACTTTCCACTACCATTTAGGCAAAGCCACCAACAACATGGCTGAACTGATGGCGTTGGAACAATGTCTGGATCTGCTCATTCTCAATCATAGCTACAATGTTCTCATAGAAGCCGACTCCAAAATTTCTATAAATGCAGTTAAGAAAATCAGCTATGCAGCAGTGCCTGAAAGGGTAGCTAAGCAGTGGAGACTCATACAAGTTTACCAGAGAATCCATAAACATCTCCAATTCCTTCGTATGGTTAGCTTCAATCATGTTAGGAGAAAGGTCAATAAACTTGCAAATCTACTCGCCAACCAAGGAGTCATTGATACAGGATGTAGAATAAACAGGAACTGGCAAGATATGCCTCCTAGCAGGCTAAAAGCCATCTGTGAGGCTCAAACAGCTGAGGACAAGGAAATTTATGATCATTGGGCTCGAGGGGTAGGAAAAGATTAAGCGAAGTTTGCGTGCTGGTCTTCTTTGCTCGGCTGGGGAAGTGCAATGGTTTCCTATTTTTCCTTTTCATGGGACTGCTCCTTTTCCTTTACAGGTTCCAAGTTCTGAAACAGAGAATCAGTCTGAGTTGAAGAAATCCCAATTCCCCTGGTGGAAAGATTTTCTCGTTTTTTGGGGCCAGAAGGATAAACCGCTACAATGGTGGTTTTCACCTCATCGCACCACTTTCACTTGGGAAGCGGTTTGGGCCTCGTCGGAGCAATCATTCTCAGGCTCCTCCACGTGGCAGGAAGGCGGTTTGTAAAACCGCCCCTCCCCGCTCACTAATGAGTGGCCTTCTTCTTTGGTGTGATATTAATCGCCACGATTGGTTGCATCGGGTGTTTTTCAATGGTCTTGATTTTACGGGCGGTTTGGAGGTTGGGTCCCGCCAAAACACAAATGTCTTGTTGACGCGTGCTCAACCTCGTTCATTGTTTGGTTGGTGGATTGTTTCACCAGATTCTTAGGTTCTTTAGCTAGGTTTTATGGTTTTCTCTGCTCGGCCTTTTGGCTGGCCCTGTGGGCTTCTCCTCAATTTTCATGTCTCCTCGGTGGCGAGGGGGTTTTGTTCATAATGTAACCTATTTGTTCAATTTATGTAAAAGAAGGACCGAGTTTTGCCTCAACAAAAAAAATAAGATAATGTTTGAAGGAAATAATGTTAGAGTAATATTATTATTTCAGAAATTTCTAATTGGTAATCCTAATATTTGCCCAAAAAAATGGTTTAAATTTCAATAAATCACATTATTTTCAAAGAATAGAATGCAGTTTAAATTTTCATAAATATAATTACACTAAATTTAAATTTTAAATAGTAGATTAATTATAGTAATATTTGTAACTCGTTTGGAGCGAACATTCTATATGAAACATGTTAATATGTTCCGTTGAACGCGCTTTCGAATGAATGCAAATTATTAATTTTGAACTTAAGTTTTAGGAACCTAGCTTTGAGGTTTGGCTGCTATGGTATTAGGTTCGGTATTGCATTTTCCTTAATAAAATAAATTTGAATTATATTTGGTATTGTATTTTTCTTAATAAAACCGATTTTAATGAAGATTTTCATTTTTTTGGCCTGAGAAATATATCGATAGTTGATATATTTTGTTAAAAATTTTCAACAATATAAATATTAATGTGTTAACTGTGAGTATATCATTTTTTAATGATGTAATTTTTGTTTTTTTTTAATATTATATTTTGAATAATATAAAATATGTTATTATAATCCTATTTAAATATTTTATTATAAAAACTTTAAAATATATTTTGAAAATTTTGAAAAATTAATTTTAACATTTTGTTATATGTTATTTTCTAATTTCTATTAAAAAAAAATTGATTTTATAAACTTGAAAGGATAGTTTCCTGGGTTGCGGTTTTATATATACAAAAAATTATCAACTTTACTAGTATTTTAATAATAATTAAAAAATATGTTTGTTTTTTTTTTTTTTTTTTTTAATTTGTTTAGCAATCTTTAAAATGTCTACAACACATCTCTTAAAGAAATTGGAATTAAAAGACATCAATCAATAGAGAAATGGGGGGTCGCCGTTTTATCACTACTTAAAAGTTATGTAAAATATTAACGCATATCTTTTAAAGAAAATGAATAAATTAGATAAAAAATATATATTAAATTTTAGAAAAAATATGACATGAAAGTGAATTTAAATTGACATGTTTTGTCTTCTTTGACCACCACCTAATTCTTGATGATTTTTTAAATTTAAGAGTAAACATTCCAACTCCATTCATTTTTATAAAACTTCTTTGCCACAAAGAGCGAAAAACTGATACATATTAACATGCTTTTACCTTCCACTGAGTTTTAATCAAGCGGGCCTTAAACCTTAATTCTTGAAGATTTGACTTGCAGGGATAATTGAAATTCCTGGTATAAATAGTATATATGCACTTTATATGCAAATTGTGGGTAAAGGAGGGTATTTATTGCCTCATTCAACAAACTCTTGACATACTTACCTTGGGACAAGAAAGTCTGGCCTGAATCTCTCCAGACTTCTAAGCCCAAACAATAATGCATCTCTCCAAGGTCTTTCATTTCAAACATCTGTGATAATTGTTGCTTGATTTCTTCAATGAGTTTGTCTCCATTTCCTTTCATAATCAAATCATCTACATACAAAGAAATCAATGCAATTCGCCCCTCATCATCATACACAATATACAAGTTAGGATCATTTTTGCTCCTGATATACCCATGCTTAAGAAAGAATGAATCTATTTTGTCATACCAAGATCTGGGAGCCTATTTTAGTCCATATAAAGCCTTCTTTATTTTGCAGACTAAATTCTCTTCCCCTTTCTTGACAAACCCCTTTTACGTTGGCTAATTCTTTATTTTGTTAACTCCCATAACATAACTAAAAAAACATAACAAAAGAACACTGCGAGCACTATAAGAGTATGAAAGTCCGACTAATTGGCACTTGATTTGAGGGTTTCTGTCATGTATTACATTCTGAGAATGAAATAAGCATTGATATATTACACGATAACTATTTATGTTGACATGGGCTCTCAAGTTATTTGAGATGCAATGATGTACATATCACTCGAAGCTTAGTCAATCTAGATAGTACTAATTAATTTTTTTTTCTTCTAAATCTTAGATCAATCACTGATATAAGTAATCACATGCAATTATATGCAAACCTTCATGCCTAGATTTCGACCTTGTGACCATATTGACACCCAAAAAGTAACATGTGTAGTGGGATTTAATGGTCAGTGAGTTCCTATGCCTTGAGTGGCATGATGAACTCTAAGGAAAATTGTAATCTAAGATTATTTTAGTTCCTATGCTTTAAGTGGCATGATAAAATCTAAGGAAAATGGGAGAATTTTGGTCCACTTGTATCCAATGATCATATATTAAGAGGGAAAATTATAGTCGGCTTGGCCCATCCAATGATTCTTTATTCAAAAGGGATTCTATTTTGTGTGAGATAATAGAGAAGAGATCTAGTAGCCTAGTATAAAATTCATTGGGCTTCCTAGTACTCTCACTGGGCAGTATTTATCAACCAAATTAGTACTAAAGACACTATTCAACACTTCTTGGTAAATATAGTTGTGAAAATTTTGTTAACCTACCACTTGGTCCTAAGTAGAGACATACACAAGGACTTTTGGAGTGAGAGGTACGCTATCATGGTTTTCTATTATGGGTGAATGCTATCCGAACGAAAGTTTTCTTTGTTATCGATGGAAACTATTAATGTGTAGGATAGATGAGAAGAATGACTCAAACTTACACATATAGTGTTTTTCCATTATCCATAAAAGGAGAAAATGAATTAGGGGGAAATTCATAAATATTGTGCTTAAATGAAATTAAACAATTTAGGTGCACAATCTTTTCATATAACAAAAAAATAAATTACATCCAATTTTGAGAAACCACCATTTTTCACAAACCATTTTATAGCCAAGAAGCTGTTAGAAAAAATTATCACAACAAAACTAGAACAACCATTGTTAAGATATCTCTAAGAATGTGAGCACGAAGGAGAGAAAGCATACACTATCATGTTTGACCATGATTTTCAGGTAAGGTTAAAATCTAGTGGTTTTACCATGAAATTATCTCAACTTACCTTTCCGTGATCAGATGTAATTTGACACCAGAGGATTCAATTAATCTTAATACCAAAGGTGAGTGTTCCAGAGATTTTTTATTCTTCTCACCTGGACCTACACTTGCAATAGAGGCAATGATTAGAGGTTGTGTCACTATTGTTTTGGAAAGGAGAATGAAAGGCACAAATTCGACACACAAAAACAACATGAGTAGTTGGTGTTCTATTGATCACACTAAAATTGATGATTACAATGAACTGGATGAGGGGTATTTATACTTTTTCAACTAGTGACTTATTCAAAATAACTTCAACATGCAAACACACACTAAATTTGACTTTTTCCAAAATAAGACTGAACTCAAACTAACACTCACTTAACTCAATTAAATCACATGGACACTAGTTAACTCAAACTCTAAATTTGGATTCCTCTACACTGCAGAGTAATTATCTATATTTAACACTCCCCCTTAATTATGACCGATAAACTAAGACATGACTCATGACAAGCCAAACATGCTTGCTGGTCTAAGTCTTAGCTAGGCTTACAACACCTAAGTTTCCTCTATGAAACTCAAATACATGCTTTGATAATGGCTTAGTGAATATATCAGGATATTGATCCCTCAATTTATAAGGTTTAAAAGAAACTTCTTCATTTCTCACAAGTTCTCTAATGAAATGATATCTTGTATCAATATGCTTGAGCTTTTGAGTAAGTAAACTATGCTTAGATAATGCAGTCGTTGAGGTGTTTCCATGATAGATTGTTGTTGATCCTTCTTGTTTCCACTGAATTCCAACCAAAACTCTTTGTAACAATACTACTTTGCATGTTTCTAATGTCGCTACTACATATTATGCTTTTGTTGATGAAAGTGTCACAATATGCTGCTTCTTAGATGGCCATGATATCACACCCAAGCAAAGATGAAGCACATAACCAAAAGTGCATTTCCTATCATCCGAAATTCCTGCAAAATCATTGTCAGTGTATCTAACCAAAACTTTTTTCTTTTTTCTTGCATAAAATATCCCACAATCTATAGCTCTGACCACATATCTCATAATTCTTTTTCCTTCTCTCCAATGTGAGTCTTTTAGAGACTCCATAAATATAGAAATAAAACTAACACCTTGCATAATATATGGTATTGTAGCTATGATATACATAAGGCTTCCAACCAATCTTTTGAATAGAGATGGATTGATATTTGATCCTTCATCATCCTTACTTTACATTGTACTTGTCACTATTGGTGTAGGAGCAAGTTTACAATTTTCCATCTTGAATCTTTTCCGCAATACTTTAGAATATTTATTTTGACAAATAAAGATCCTTTTCTTTGATTTCTCAAATTCTATGCTAATAAGATACTTCATAGCACCAAGATCTTTCATTTCAAATTATTTCTTCATTGTTTCTTTAAATTAATCTAACTTAAGATCACTAGTATAAGTCATGTCATCGACATACAAGAAAACAATCAAAATCTGTCCAGGCTCATTAACCTTTGTGTACAAAGTCGATTCAATGTTTCTTCTGAAAAATCCATTCTTGATCATATAATTATCAATTATGTTATACTAGGCTCTTAGTGTTCATTTGAGTACATAGAGTTATTTCTTCAATCTGTAAACTTATCTTCTTAACCTTCAACTTCATAACCTGGAGGCTGCTCCACATAGATTTATTCTTGTATAATTCCATTCAAGAAGGATGATTTCACATCCATATGATAAATTTCCACTTGTTTCAAGTTGTTGTTGATAAGACTTCTCTTATAGTATCCAATCTAGCGACCAGAGAAAATGTTTCACCAAAGTCTATTCCTAGTTGCCATGAGAACCTTTCTACAAGCCTTGCTTTAAATCTATCTATTTATTGTTTCTCATTCAAATTTTCCTTGTACAACCACTTCACACCAATGATATTTTTATCTTTTGGAAATTCAACCAAATCCCAAATATCATTAATTTTAATAGATTCCATTTCTTCATCCATAGCTTGCACCCAATTTCATCTCCAGTTTCCTTTTCAAAATCTGAAGGTTGAAATGACAACAATGAAATTTTTTAACTAACATAAATAATCATAAATATCTTACAAAATTCTCATTTTTCCCAAAATTAGACTAAACTCAAAATGACACTAACTTGACTTAGTTAACTCACACTGGCACTAGTTAGCACAAACTCTAAATTTAGATTGCTCTGCATGCAGAAATAATTAGCTATCTTTACCATATTTTAGAATAATCCTTCATGGGGAAAATCTGAAGGACTAAAAAATAAATTTAAGAATAAAGGCTTTCCTCATCAAAGAAGGAAAGGATTTCCATTCCTCTAATAGAAAATTGAACTATAGATGCAATGGATCAAGTAACAACATAAGTTAGAAACCAACAAATGAGGGCTCTAATGGAGCATGTGTCAATACTTTGGGATATTGATAATTGTCATTTTCCTGCTATAGTCCATGCAAAGGATGTGTTAGGAAACATACGAGTGCTTCTATGGCTGCATCCTGTAATAAAAGGAGCAATCACCTTATTTTAAACATATGGAGATTTTAATAACTTCCCTCGAAAACTTAGAGAAGGTTTCCAAATTGGGGTGAACCTTATAGATGTTCCTAGTGGAGAAAATGATGCAACAAATAATATATTTTAGTTGACATGCTCTTCTTTTCTCTTTATAACCCCCCTCCTTCTACTATTATCTTAATTTCTAGAGACATTGATTTTTCTCGTACTTTGCACAAATTGGGGCAACATTGTTACATAGTTGTGCTTCCTATTCCATCTAGAGTTGGAGTCCCTTTGCCACTTTTCAATCCTCGGAAATTTTGTGTGGGACTAGCCTAGTGTTTCTTTAGTGAGGGTTTTGTTTCTACAAATTAATTTTTGTCACTGTCACCTGGGTTGGCTTGTTATCCACTTGGATGTTCCGAATGATGAAGAGGCTAGGGGCTATAAAGAGATTCCATAGAATGGGTATATTTTTGGGACATGTTCAACCCAAATGTATATCTTTCATTCATCACATATCGCTATATATTTGTCTAAAATTCATTTGGCAGGACAATTGACACAAGCTAGTGTTTCCATTTCAAGGGGCTTCAATAGCTTTCCAATGTCATAATCTTCATTTGCACAAAATAATATTTCAATTATGAGTAATTCCTCTAGACCAATAAATGTTATAAAATATCTTTGAGTATCACCTTTTACATATGTTGTTTTCTCCGCTACATGTGTTGGAAATAATATTGAGAGGGGGGGGGGGGGGGGGGGGGGGGGGTGGATTAATATTATAAATTTAACAATTTTTCATTTCCATAAACAGATTGATATACGCTACTTCTGTTAATTCAAGCTATGTATATACGCAACTGTGTTTAGAGAAAACCACGTATACTTACAAACCTATAATTTAGTTAGATGATCTTAATCTATGTATCAAATCCATAAAACAGTAATCAAGTGCAGTAAACAGTACAGGCAATCACACACATGAACACAAGATATAAGGTGGAAACCCAATGTGGGTGAAAACCACCTGCTGCAATTCGTCTCTATCTTCTTTTAATAAGAAACTTCTTTTTACAATATTTCTATACTAGTGCAGTATTATACCAGTACACAGGCTTCTACCTATAGAAGGCTACAAACTTCTCTTGTTCTCCAACTTCTCCTGGAAGGGAGCTACAACCCCCTTAGCTCTTGTACTAGTTGATGTACTAGTACGTAGGTGCTGACCTACAGAAGGCTACAACCTTCTCTTTTCTTCCAGGGACCACGTTTCATAAATTTTCAGACTTGATCCATTAATAACATCAATCAAACATTAAATATATTTGCATCAACCAATCTTATTTGTACCAACCAAAAACTGAATCAAACAATCACTTCTTTGAATGCTGTAGACAGAATACAATAATAGTAACTAGAAACCAATCCTGAACCCAGAACACTGCAACAATAAACAAAAGTAGCTAAAACATATTTTATGAGATGTACGCTACTTCAATGTGAAGAACCTTTGTGCATACACTGATATATTAAGGAAAACTTGCATATACGTTGTTTTGAATTATCGAACCAGTGTGTATACACGCCTTTGCTATGCTGAACATGCACAGAGATTTGTAAAAGATAATTTACGCTTTTCAACTATTCAGACATTAGTTATACCCAGATCATCAGATTTACAGATCATGTCATGTGCCAAATATAAAAGATCAAAATCACACAAAGATACTTCTCTTCAAGCCTTAAGATCTTGACCCATCAATAGAACTTATCCTTCTTCTAGCGCTCATGTTCCTCCTTGATTCAGATACAGCTATGCACCATAACCCAATGACCAGTATTCTAGATCTTACTCTTCTTAAGATATTCAATCCTTGAGTTCCCTTGCCTAATGATCTCCTTCCCCTTTTGTAGTCTTAGGCCTTACTCAATACCATGGTCCAAACCACTTAGAACCAATACCTGGGTTCAACACTTTAGACGAGATACCATGGTCCAAAACCATAGGTCCAAAGACCAAGGACCAAAAACTAAGTTTTCCAAAATGTATGTGCTTTTATGTGCATGAAAGTGCGTGTATACGCATATGCATCTTTTGGTCTATGAATCCGCGTATATACTCAGCTTGGTCAAGAGGAACCTGTGTATACCTCCTTTTCCTTTATTATGAGAGCCTGTGAGCCTGAATTTCCATGTAAGTAATTTGCCAAGTGAGTTGCCATCAACGAAAATACCTGTGCCATAGTGCCAAGCCTGTGTCATAATGCCAAGAATCTCCCCCTTTGGACTTGATGGCAACCCAAAATCACTTTCCCCCTTTGTCATCAAGGGCAAAGTGTTATGCTCCCCCTGAGTACATGATGAAATCTCTTCTCTGTTGTGCTGTCCATGCTCCCCCTGACTGTAGGCAAGGTTTGCAAAAGATGTTCTACAAGAAAGAACATGACTCTATACATTATAGATGACCTTCCTATCACCAAAGACTCATACATACATCCATCTCCCAACCAAGTGGGGATATACCAAAATTAACTCATCCACCCAACCAAGTGGGGATATACCAAAAGTTTATACATGATAAAACAAGAACATTACATCATCCATCCTAGGCATAGTGGGGAAACAAAATAGGTCGTTGCGTGACCTTGATACCAAAAGAAATACATGACATAGAGACCAAACATCTAAGACAATATCATCAACTATCATTAGCAACATTTGTCAATCACCATTGAGGCCAATAACCATGATCTCCCTCAACACTTGTTCCACCTGAATAAAAAACAACTGTGAAATTGTACCAAGATATTTTAAGGTAATGCCAACAATGCACTATTAGAAGTATATGCTCCCCCTGAACCTGTGCCAGATGATCAGACCCACATCAGACTCTTCTCATCCTGAGTTTGGCCCACTAATATTCTTCAAACCAACATATATGCGACTGTTTCCACAAAAACTGGCGTATGTATGCAAATGATCTTCATGAAACTCGCATACAATCATTTTTCTCTTAAATGGATAAGTGTCAACAACAAGATGATGCATCGACTACTCCCAGCTTCTATCTGAGGTATTCAAATGTCTCCTTGGGCAGTGGTTTGGTGAATATATCAGCAACCTGTTCCTTGGAGGGAACATACTCCAATTTGATTTTTTGTTCAAGCACTTGTTCCCGAAGAAAATGATATTTGAGAGGTATGTGCTTGGTCTTGAAATGCATGACAAGATTCTTTGAAATGTTGATTACACTTGTATTATCACATAGAATGGACATGGGTGGAGTAAAAGTGATTTGAATGTCTTGCAATGTTTGCATCATCCAAAGGAGTTGTGTGCAACAAGATGTTGTAGCCACATATTCTGCTTCAGCTGTAGATAATGCAATTGAACTTTGTTTCTTGCTAAACCAAGACACTAATTTGGAACCCATAAAGAATGCACCACCACTAGTGCTTTTTCTATCATCCACGCTTCCTGCCCAATCTACATATGTATATGCATGAAGTGTGAGATTTGTATCTCTAGGATACCATAAGCCATGGTTTTGAGTTCCTTGAAGATATTTGAAAATCCTTTTAATTGCTTGAAGATGTGCTTCCTTTGGATTTGCCTGAAATATTCCAACTATTCCCACTGCATGTATGATTTCTGGTCAGGTACCTGTTAGAGAGAGAAGACTACCAATCATGGATCTATATGTTGGTTGATGTACTTCTGCTAATTTATCATTTGCACCAAGGCTGCATCCTATTACCATAGGGGTACATACTGGTTTCGAATATTCCATACCATATTTCTTCAAGATCTTCTTGAGGTACTTGGTTTGTGATAGAAATATACCGTCTTTGTTTTGTTGGACATGGAAACCAAGAAAATATGTGAGCTCACCAAGCAAGGACATTTCAAATTCTTTCTGCATCACCAAAGCAAAGTTTTGACTCATGGCTTCTTCATTGCTACCAAAGATGATATCATCTACATACACAACAAGTATTAGCAATTTACCATTGTCAATTTTTATTTATTTATTGCTATTTGTTGATCCTTTTGAAAAACCTTGTTGATGGAGGTATTTGTCCAGATGATAATACCAAGCCCTCGGAGCCTGTTTAAGACCATAGAGAGCCTTTTTGAGTATGAATACAAGTTTTGGATCATTTCCAAGGATAAATCCATCTGGTTTCTCAATATACACTTCTTCTTCTAAGTCTCCATTTAGAAAGGCAGATTTCACATCCATTTGATATACTTTGAACTTTTGAAAGCTAGAAAGAGCAAGGAACATTCTTATGGCTTCAAGACTGACAACTCGTGCAAAATTTTCTTCAAATTCTATACCTTCTTGTTGAGAATACCCTTTACAAACAAGTTTGGCCTTGTTTCTAATAACATCTCCATTTTCATTCAACTTGTTTTTGAATATCCATTTGGTCCCTATGACATTCTTATCATTAGGTCTAGGAACTAGTTCCCAAGTGTTATTCTTTTCAATCTGCTCAAGTTCTTCATTCATGGCCTTGACCTAGCATTCATCTTTGCGTGCTTCACTTATATTTCGTGGTTTGATGGAGGAGAGCAATGATAGATAGCTTGAAGCTTTTGTAATAGTTCTTCTTGTCTATACACTTGCCTCTTTCTGCCCCAAAATTTGAGTCTCTGGATGGTTCTTCTGGACATACCTGGATGGAGTCTTTTCTTCTACCCTTATCTGTTCTTCTGGTGCCTCATAAGTTTCTTCTTCAGCATTAGTCTGATTTGATGTTGAAGGATAGTCCTCCTCATCTTCAAAATCTTCGGTTTTTATCTATTTTGGATTGTTGCCTTCTTCATCAATCACCACATCAACACTTTCAACAATTTTACCAAGTCTTTTATTGTAACACTTATATCCTTTACTTCGGGAAGAGTAACCAAGGAGAATGCCTTCATCTGCTCTAGTTTCAAACTTGCCAAGCTTTTCATCAGTCCTTTTGATATAACATTTGCTTCCAAAAACTTTGAATTATTTTACAGTAGGAGTCTTACCATACCAAAGTTCATGAGGAGTTTGAGTGTTTTTTACCTGGACGTTTGTTTTGTTGAGAATAGTAACGGTAGAAAATGCAACTTCACCCCAGAAGGTTGCGGGAGTTCCAGACTCATCAAGCATAGCACGAGCCATTTGTTGAACTGTTCTGTTCATCCTTTCTACCACACCATTTTGCTAAGGAGTCCTTGCAGTAGAGAATTCCCTTCTTATTCCATGTTCTTCACAAAAGTTGAAAAATTCATCCGAGGTAAATTCCCCTCCTCGATCAGACCTGAGGCATTTGATTTTTCGATCTGATTCATTTTCAACCAAGGCTTTGAAAGCTTTGAACTTTTCAAAAGCTTCGTCTTTATGCTTCAGAAGTCCTATCCAACACATCCTGGAAAAGTCGTCAATGAACAATATAAAGTATTCTTCTCCACGAGGTGACTTTTTCCTTGATGGACCACATAAATCAGTATGGACAAGTTCAAGAGGCTTACTAGCTGATCCTTTCTTTTCAGGGAAATGTGTTCCGGTTTGCTTACGAAACTGACATGATTTTCATATTGTATTATGTGGAATTATGATGTCAGGAAGATCGCGAACAACCTGATATTTGCATGCTTTCCTTATCCGAGGGAAGCTTAGATGCCCCAATCTTCTGTGCCATAGCCAGTGTTCATCATTTTTTCTTAGATAGCATTGTTGATGTCCTCCCTTGAATATGTATAGATTATTTGGAGTTCTTATGCCTTTGATCACTATTTCTCCTGTATCAAGCTCACGAACAATACATCCATTTGATTGAAATAATACCTTATTTCCTTGATCACACATTTGACTAACACTCAATAGATTATGCTTTAAGCCATCAACATACATAACATTCCCAGCTTTGACCTTTTCTTTTAAGAGAACAAACCCTTTACCTTTTATGGCTGCAGGGGTGTCATTTCCAAATGAGGCCTTCCTTTCCTTTTCTAGGGCACTATATGACTGAAGTTTTTCTTTATCACCTATCATATGTTTCGATCATCCACTATCAATGTACCATTCATTTTCCTATCCTTCCGCATATAAGGCTATACCACATCTTTTTGTTTGTGGTTCTTTATTTCTCCATGTTTTGGGACCCAATGAAGCTTGCTCCTTCTGAGATGTTCGCTGAAACTTACTCCTGCATTCAGAATCTTCATGACCAAAGTTGTTACAAATAGAGCATTCTATTTTAGTTTCAAGAGCAAAAAAATTATTGCAGGTCCTCTTCATGATCCGAGTCACACTCCTTTGATTTCATGTTTCTCTAGTCATGATGGTCTTGTAGGCAACACATTGAGTAGCTTTGTGTCCAAAGTTATGACATGAGAAACATTGGCCATTAAAGAAATTCCTGTGATTATCAAATCAACTAACCATGTGATTGTAGTTTCCATTGACATTCATTCTTGAAGCAAATTGGGAATGATTTACCTGCAGTTGGTTGTAGCTTCTGTTCATCCTTGAAGTAGATTGACCCCACTTTACCTGGTGATCTGCTTTATGCCTTTGTTGACGATTGTCAACTTGCTCGCTTCTCCTTGTTGCATCAAGATAACTTTTGGAGGTGGATGGCTTCTATGCTTGAGATGCTTCTTCAGTATATCCAAGTCCTATATTTATTAGAGGAGAACGCTGCACTTTGATAATCTCATCTAAAGTTTCAGATCCTTTAGAAAATATAAGATTAAGAGCTTTTGTTTTCTCAATATCTTTTCTAAGTCCCACAATTTCACATTCTAATTTTTCATTGTGTTTTTCCCTTTTAGCAAGTTGGAATGTTAGAGTATCTATAATGATACTCTTTTCTTCTAAACAAATTTTAAGTTTAGAAATTTCTTCATAGAGATCATCTTCATCTATAGCATCCAAGAAATCATCATCTTCAAAAGCCATCAAAAGTCTATAATCATTACCATGTTCATCTTCATCACTATTTGAAAGTCCATCACTGTCTTCATGTGTATAATAGCTCTTCTTATTTACGCTCTGTTTTCTATTCCATTTAACTAGTTCCTTACCTTTATCAAGCTTATATTTATGAGGACATTTGGCTGCATAGCAACTGACTCTTCCACAAGCAAAGAATTTGAAAGGTAACTTACCGCTGAATCTTCCAGAACCCCATTGAAGGTTCTTGAAAAAATTTGATTATTCCTCTCCTTCTAAAGTATGTTTTGAGTCATTGTATTCTCCTTTTCCTGAAGCTTTGAATTCGGCTTCTCTAATGTCTGATGGACCCGCTTTTCTCATTTCGAAAGCAGTTAGGATTCCATGCAGCTGTGACATAGTAATACTTTAAAGATTTTGCTTTTCTTCTATTGCAGAAAATTTTGATTCAAACTTAGAAGACAAGGATCTTAGAACCTTTTCAACTAAAGTAACTTCTTTCATCTCTTCACCCATATTTTTCATGTGATTAACGATCTCTATACGTAGTAAATAATTAGCTACACTTTCACCATTGTGCATTTTGAGAGTTTCATATTGAATTCTGAGAGATTGTAGTTTTGCACGTTTTACTTGATCATCTCCTTCATAGCTTAGAATGATCTTGTCCCATATTTATTTGATAGTTTTGAGAAACATAACCTTGACGAATTCTGATTGTGATAGACTCCCCAATAGAGTATTGATAGACTTTGCATTTGTTTCATACTACTTTTTACTTGTTGTATCTGTAGGAGTTGCTGTTGTAAATGTGTATCCTCCTTTCACAAATATCCCAAACTTCTGTTCTAAGAGATTAAAGATAGTTTGTGATTCTTACCTTCCAATAGACGAAGTTGCTCCCATAAAAAATTGGTGGCCTGATGGATGCCTCTTTTTCATAGTTACTAATGATGATAGATCTTCCTTCAAGCGATCAAGCTTCTTCTGAAGGACTTGCTCTGATTCCAATTGTTGGAAATAATACTGAGAGGGGGGTGTGAATCAATATTATAAATTTAACAATTTTTCATTTCCATAAACAGATTTATATATGCTACTTCTGTTAATTCAACCTATTTATATACACAATTGTGTTTAGAGAAAACCACATATATCTTACAGAATTATAATTTAGTTAGCTGATCTTAATCTGTGTATTAGAACCATAAAATAGTAATCAAGTGCAGTAAATAGTACAGGAAATCACACATATGAACACAAGATATAAGGTGGAAACCCAATGTGGGTGAAAACCACCTGCTGCAATTCGTGTCTATCTTCTCTTAATAAGAAACTTATTTTTACAATATTTTTGTACTGGTGCAGTTTTATACTAGTACGCAGGCTTCTACCTACAGAAGGCTACAACCGTCTCTGGTTCTCCAGCTTCTCCTAGAAGGGAGCTACAACACCCTTAGCTCTTGTACTAGCTGATGTAATAGTATGTAGGTGCTGACCTACAGAAGGCTACAACCTTCTCTTTTCCTCCAGGGACCACGTTTCATAAATTTTCAGATTGAATCCATCAATAACATCAATCAAACATTAAATATATCTGCATCAGCTAATCTTCTTTTCACCAACAAAAAATTGAATCAAACAATCACTTCTCTGAATGTTGTAGCCAAAATACAGTAACAGTAACCAAAAACCAATCCTGAACCCAGAACACTGCAACAATAAACAGAAGTAGCTAAAACATATTTTATGAGACGTACCCTACTTCAATGTGAAGAACCTGCATACATACACTAATATATTAAGGCAAACTTGCATATACACTGTTTTGAATTACCGAACCAGCGTGTATACATGCCTTTACTATGATGAACCTATGTACAAATCTGTAAAAGATAATTTACCCTTTTCAACTATTCAAACATCAGTTATACCCAGATCATCAGATTTACAGATCAAGTCATGCACCAAATATAAAAGATCAAAATCACACAAAGATACTTTTTCAAGTCATATTGACCGATCAATAGAACTTATCCTTCTTCTAGTGCTCAGGATCCTCCTTGATTCAGATCCAGCAATGCACCATAACCCAATGACCAGTATTCTAGATCTTGCTCTTCTTAAGATATTCAATCCTTGAGTGCCCTTGCGTAATGATCTCCTTTGCCTTTTATAGTCTTAGGCCTTACTCAATACCATGGTCCAAACAACTTAGAACCAATACCTGGGTTCAACACTTAAGATGAGATACCATGGTCCAAAACCATAGGTCCAAATACCAAGGACCAAAAACCAAGTTTTCCAAAATGTAAGCGCTTTTTTGTGCATGAAAGTGCGTGTATACGTATACGCATCTTTTGGTATGTGAATCCGCGTGTATACGCGGCTTGGTCAATGAGAAGCTGCGTATACCTCCTTTTCCTTTGTTATGAGAGCCTGTGGGCCTGAACTTTCATCTAAGTAATTTGCCAAGTAAGTTGCCATCAAGTACAATACCTGTGCCATAGTGCCAAGCCTCTGTCATAATGCGAACAACATGACCATCACATACCACTCTACCACCAAATTCAACTCCTTGAGTTCAGTGAGGTGATATTCAAGGTTTGAAAGGGTAAATTATGAAGCTTGTAAATACATTCGAAGGAATTTTCCTACACAGTCGTGTTCCAATTGAATATCATAAAGTATTTGGAAGACCTTTATATCTGGATGAATATGGTTCTTGTAAATTGGCTGATTTAATAAAGAAGATGTCATATAATTTCTGCATAGAGGGGAAAGGGCACAAAAAATTCTCGTGTTTAAGAGAATCTGCATTTGCCTCAAGTGTAATTAATCCTTGCAATACAAGTTCTTCAAATGTGGTTAGTAGAGAGTCTCAGGCTATGAAGACATTAGAAACCTCAACCATTTATACTAAGAAAACTTGATAAATAATTCTAGCATATATATATGATTTTTGAAAGTTAACGAACTGAAGGGGAAAGATAATAGAATAATATGCAATCATCTGTTGAATAATTTTAGCTAACCACTACCCCCAGTGGGTCCTTATGACATTGTTTGACTCTACCATCAAATAAAAAAATTAATAAAGTGTATTTTATGATACATTGTTGATAAGAAAACACTTCTTTATATGAACTTTCTTTATCATTAAAGAAATCTTTGCTATCAACATTGAATTGTCATAACATTCATACAATGCCGTGATGCACGAATGAAATATTTTCATTACCAACTAAACTGGCTACAAATTCTATGTCATTATTTATACTTCAACATCTATAGTTTGCAGTAAGGAATTTTTATTCAGTACCATCACACTCTTCCTTTATTACTATAAAATCTCTGACTTTCTCTATTAGTTATTGAAGCTCTTGAACACTGAATATGATGCAATCAAGTTTTTTTTCAGAGCATTGTTGATATAAAGTCAAAAAGTGAAACAATAAACTTTTACAATCATGTTGATTTTTGAAATAATTGAATATGCTTGAATAAAGATCCTTTTATGAGCATTGTTGATATAAAGTCAAAAAGCTAGACAACAAAGTTTTTCAATCACAATGATTTTTGAAAGACCTATACATATATAAAGTTAATTAGGAATTCTTGAAGTACCATCATGTTTTCATTTTCAAGAGAAAAAAAATTATGGATGTAAATCCGAATCCTTATAAATTTCCGGAAAGATACTTTATTCTGATGTGAAATTAATCAGAAATTTCAAATACCCTAAAGAAACTGAAAGTATCACACAACTTAGCAAAGTCAAGAGGTATGGTCAATACTTGGATAGAACATTGTATCCATAATAGATTTGAAATTTAGTTGTTGAGGGATTTCCTTATAAAGAAATCATGTCTCTAACATAAATTTGTATAAGGAAAGTATAGGTATAGAGTAATAGTCACCAGGCTTCCCTGGAGTAGGAAGGGTTCACAATTATGAAATTTCTTCCTTGTAAAATCAATAACCAAAACCCAAACTAAATTACCTAATCAATGTACAAGCATGCCTCTAGGAAAAACAAAAGGGAAAAGATGATACCTTTTAATACATTGTACTTGCGATGGTAAAATTGGAAATTTAGCCATCAAGGGTTTGCCTAGCAGAATCATCTCCTCCATTCTCTGCAAATACATCAAGTAGGGGAAAATTGTAAGTAATATTATTCTAAGGCTTAAACAAAAACTTACATAATTCATTTAAAGTAAAAAAACATTCTTAATAATACAAAAAATCTTTGTAACTCGACGAATTACCTACTATGGATTGAAGGATTTTTTTTTATACCTTATCTAAGGGAGAAACCCCTTGTATTCACAGTGATCATTCACATTGGGAATCCATAAGTCTTCTTTATATGAATAAGGATTGAAAAATAAAATTATGAAAAAATTTAAATGAAATTGAAATATCAAAGAATATCCAACTAATGAAAACCTAGAAGAAAAGCTACAAAGAACATTGTAAATACTTAAAGACAAAAATATAATGGGAGAAATATCTTCTAGACATTCAGAGGAATTAAAAATATTAATTAATATATATCTTGTTCAAACATAAATGATTGAATAATTAAGAAAAATCACCAATGATAAATGATAATACTTGAGTAAGTAGGAAGAATGGCCAATGCCAAAATAAAAAATAAAATTTAAGCGATAAATAATGTAGAATTATGAATCTCCAAAGGAAAGTGTAAAGATTATTACTTATGTATTAAAAAAAAAATGCAAAGAAAATTGAACATCATGATTTATGAAACAAAACTGAAGAAATAAGAGTCAATGCTATTTCAAAGTTTGCTACTGATGTCATCTCAATCATGGACAGATAGCCAAGGCGATGTTGGGGTTTGTCCTACAAGTATTCTAGATCAGCTTGAGCGGTTCTGCCAGATTGACATGGTAATGCTCTAATGTTCCCCTTAAGTTTAGTAGGCCCTTGGAATCATTGTTAATTCTCCTCATATATCCATCTATACAACATAAACTCTTTTATTAGTTGACCTTTGAATTTTCTACAACAAACTTGGAGATGAATCAGTTGTTAGTTTCTTTGCTATAAAAAAAAAAAAAAAAAAAAAAAAAAAAAAAAAAAAAAAAACAAAATGCCGAACAAACCTACGTTCATTCATCACCAATATAGAAATTTTGAGGGCCTTAAAAATGCACAGCGTAGTATTTATGATTGTTTTCCTGCAACTTAATGGCATTAGCACACACATATTAGTCCATGTCTTCAAGTTTAGGAGAAACTTTAAATTCAAAAATATGATCATTGTTTCCTTTCTTTCATTGATATTCCTCGTCTGCATCATTGTTTTCTCCTATTATGAGGTTCAAGGTGCAGGTGAGAAGTCTTCCTTCTCTACTTATGCGTCCGTAATACTAGGCTTTCTTTGAGGAATATGGTGATTGGTGTCCATTTTTGGTGGTTTTAAGCACAATTTCTTTGTCTAAAAGAAAATAAATCAATAAAGAAAGAGGAAGTAAGAAGAAGTAAGAAGAAACGTATTATATCATATTGTGTCAATTTGAAGGTTTGGGTCTTGTATTGGTCTTGTTGTGGTTGTGACAGTGTCGAAAAAGAGACCTACAAGAGGAAAGCCTATGGATGGTTTAGGGTTTGGATTGTACAAGAGTTGTTGGGAAATTTCATGGAATGTGGTTTCCCTTAGTTCTTTTTGTTTTTTAATTGAACTATAGGCTATTTTCTGAGCTCCCCCAATGTATCTTTTAAAATTTGTATACATATAACAATGGTGTTAGGAACCTAGCTTGGGTGTCTCCCATCCACATGTGTTGTGTATATTGCAAATGTATGAGTTGAATGTGATAATGTTCCTTGCATACCATTGTATTAAGTGTAACATTTGCTTCTATATTATATTGTGGAATGCTTTTAAACGTTGTGATTGGATGCATGCCTTGTGCCTATTTGATGAACTAAGTGCGTCAAAGGTGGTTGGGAATCTAATTTCTTGTAGACTAAGGAAAAGTTATGGGCAAACCTTATATAAAAAGGTTTAGCCTGACTATAATATGCGTAGGTTGGTGAAACCCCTACGATAGAGGCAAGGTAGTGTTCAGACAACTTGAACATGCTAGGTCACAAAAACAAAATCTAAGTAGACTGCAAATTTATGAGAAATGGTAAAAAGCCACGATCAAACGTGAAAATCACAAGAATGGTGTTCACCAACAACACCATTTTCATTTAAGGAGTCGATGGGGCCATGTTGACAAGGAAATCAAGAATTAAAATGGAGAATAATGTAAGGACCCAACTTGAGATTCCATTGACAATGGCATGATGAACAACAAATCATGTAAACATGTCAAGTGGTGTGTGCAAATTCCATATTATTTGGTAGACTCATTGAGAAAAACTACAATAATTTTTGACACAATTATGACAGTGTACTAGCACATATACTAGGAAGACCAAGGATGTCTTTCTTAGCAAATATAGCCATCGATTTGTTTCCTAGCCAGCTTTTCTGGAAAGCTTTGACAAAGGATAGTTCAACTTGGCAATGTAATGTATTGTGTGTTATCCATGGCATTGATAACACAAGAATACATATAAGTGTATTGAATGTTTGTGCACATATGGTGAACCAAAGACATGATATTCATGGATTGTCATATGTTGACCTAAGATGGATGGCAACATGTTCTCACATTGGGAAATTATTTGTTCAAGGAATCTTGGATTATTCATGATAGGGATTGAATTTTAGAGAGTGAAACCTTCTTAAAAATGTCTCAAATTAAAAACCCTAGATGGATATTGTCTCCAAAATCTCTCAAAATAAAAGGTATCCAAGAACACTTCTATAAAGGAGAAAACATTGTCAGAGGGTTTCTCACCACAAGGCGAAAGAAGCTTGGAAAACCGCCAAGTAATCGTTTGGAACGAAAACCTGAGAAAGATTCAAGTGGAAAAATTAATGAAACCACTAAAATTCTTACCAGAGATACTCATTTTGAACCACCAAAGGTAGCTCTTGTAGAAGGGGACAACGTCTCCAAGAAAAACCCTAAAACAAAACCCAAGAAAAAAACATGGTAGAGTAATTTTTTTCGCAAGCCCTCTATATATTTAATATTTGTGAACAACTCATGTTAAAAACCTTAAAGGAATTGATGCTTCCATACCTAATAAGAGGTATTTATGTCCTTGGCTAGCCTTCAAGCTAAACCTATATAGGACTTGTCTTTTATGAGGAATTTCTCTGAAACCAATGAGAGGATTTCTAGTAGAAAACCCTCACAACTAAACTTGAAAAGGGTTAACCAGATGTCATGTACCTAAGTTTCACAAATATTTTTTTTCTTTTATTTCTTTTATTAATTTTAGTTTTTCCGCCTATAATTTTGTACATCTAAAATATTTCTATCCCATTTAAATAGTCTCCTACCCCCATTTCAATAGGGATTAGACTAATGGAATCAACCCCAAACTAGATTATTATTGTGCATATATGGATTTATATGGTTTATAATTATATAAGATCCATACCATAGTGGAGAATCAACAAAGGCTTGAATGGTGGGTTCACTCGACCTTTATGAAAAGATGTTGGTTATTAATTTTATATTATACAAATCCTCCAACCACAAATTTCATGTGGGATTAAATATTGATGAGAAAGTGGTCATAGTGTTTTCTGATATAAACTGATGATGGCCACATCCTTATGACCCACATGAACTTCATGTGACTGTCAATACATGTCTCACATGGATGGTGGAGATTTACTTTGCCAATCCAAGGATGGGAATTCATTTCCCCAACCCTAACCCTATGAACTAAGTCGCTCTTCCTTCCATTTTGTTTTTCCGCTAGTTGAGTTGTTTTGTGCTTGCAGAGCATTGCCATGAGAGATATTGGTACCCAGGAAATTGTGGTTTCTTTCCAAGGTTTTTTGGCAACGATATTCTTTCCTAGATTGGTGCTTAGCTCCATAAGAACATTGGTAATGTTTAAATCACTTATGCTTTTCCTTTTTACTCATATCTCAAATTCCTCTATTTTTTTTTCCTTTTTTTTGTTAGTTCAGAAAATTTTCTTCTCATGTTGTTCTAGTGCTCTCTCATGCCTACTATGACCTTGCAAGTTCTCCACCATTTCATCAGTGTCACTGCAACTTTCTTGGAAATAATTTCACGACTTTTCTTGTAGGTAAACTTCATCTCTCTCCTTTCATGTCCATTTTCTTTCTTATAATTTAATTCTAGTAGTAATTTTGCTACTCGCTTATTTGTCCATCCCTTTTTCGTTGGATTCACTAGTCTAATGTGCCAATATTTCACCATTAAGGTTCAGTAGGATTGCTCTAAAAGGTCTTTACTCTGGCATAGAACAAGGTAACTTTATTTTGAGGGATTTTCATTTATTTTTCTCTTATGGTTGTTAGGGTTGGGCGAATTCGTCCCACACCTTTTTGTTTAGTCTTTGGAGAGGATTCACAACTCTTTGGTGTAAATTCTTCTAATATATGTTCTTTCCTTTGGTTCTGGGTTTTTACCATGTCTCTTTACACTGCAGGTAAACCCTTGTATACGGGGAAAATTTTAAGAACCACACTAAATTTATATGTATAATAAATGGGCGAATCCCCATGATACATAGGAAAAATGGGAGGCGATTTTATCACTAATATAATATGTATATATATATATATATATATATATATATATATATATATATATATATATATATGGTGAATCTCTCACCATATTATATTATCTTGTAAAGTCATGGCGAATCTTTCACTGAATTATAAAATCTTGTAAGATCTTGGAAAATATTTCACTGAATAATAAAACATTGTAAAGTCTTGGTGAATTTTTTGTTAAAGTATGAAACCATACATGATAATAATAAAACATATTCATTAAATTGTAGTATACTAACATAAATGTTTGGAAAAAAGAAACATAATTTTCACTTCCTACAAACAATGTTACAAGTTTTAGTGGCCATGTTTGTCATGGTAGGAGAGATTAATGTTTTATCTACCACTTTTTCCAAGCTATCAAATTTCTTTCTTATTCCATAGACTCCAACTGCGAGATTAAAAAAAAAAAAACACATCAAGTTTGTTTACCCCAACACGCCAACAAGTAGCAAGCCCCAACTATATAATATAATGAAGTAGTAGGTATCCCAAAGGCCTGAAGGGGATCTAATGGAAAGAAGTGACCGTTGTCAGAAGCCTTCCAATCAATATATAAATATATAAATGTAGATTTTTTATTATTTTAATTGGAAATCTTCAATTGAATAATAAAATTTAATTACGTCTCTCCAAATCTAAATTTCTTCTTAGCATAATTCACTACCTTAATACCATTTTTAATAGCGTTGTAACATGTGGATTAATTTCCCTTTTGGTGCACAATCTCCGCCTTTTAGGAAAATATGGTGTAGTGACCCAACCCCTACAGATTATTACGACAAACTAAGAATAACAGAGAAGATGAAAGGTTGTACAAACCAGCATATTTTTCAAACAACTAATCCAAGATGAGTACCTTAACTTTTTCATGAAGATATCATATTGAGAATGTTTGAAAAATGGTAGGAAATTTGGGCAGCGAATATCTCTCTTCTGCGAGGGTGATGCGGAAAGAGTTAAGATTTCATTGTTTTGAATTTTTTTTTTTAAATCAGAAAAGCCAATATTAATTGAGATATCGGTATTTTTTACTAAATTTTGTGAAGTGACTAAATGTAGCTTTAACCATTCACCTTAAGATTTTTTTTACAATATAATTTCCTAAGTCTATTTAATATGTTCATTATCACAAAAACCAACCTATATCCATCTTAACTCCACATCTACCACTCTTAGAGGGATGAAATCTATTTATCCCTCCCAGCACTTGGTAGACCCAGAATTAAGATGGATCTAAGCTGATATAATTTTCCCTTTGAGTAGTTTATGCTCACATGAATACCATGGTATTACCATGGGTTAATACCATGGGTTATCATAAACCGGGAGCTTAAAAACTACTATTAGTAATTTATAAAAAATAATAAAAATAATAATTGATTTTTTTTTATTTTTTTTTATTTTAACCAAGTTAAAATGTTTAAGTGACATTAAATTACAAGCTCCATTTTTACTCTTGATCTACCAAGCCCCGAGAGGGATCAAATATTTTTTCCCTCTATGTTAGTTTGCATATCACGATATTTGATCCAGAGTAAAGATGGATCTATGCTAGTTTAATTCCCCCCTTTAAATAGGCTGCATTCCATGTGAATACCATGGGTCAATACCATGTGCCATATTTATTTTTATTAATGCTAATATTAGGGTTAATAATGTTTTTTTGCATGGTATTAATAATAATTTGGCCCATGGTATTTGGCCCATAGGCTTCACCTAAATATAACACATTTTTTGAGTGTTCATAAATATAATTTTGCTTATGGAGTAAATATAAAAAATGTTTTATTTATTTACGATACCTCTCATTTATTTATATTTTTATTAATTTACCATATCTTTTTTATAAATATGGTATTTGGCCCATAGGATTGAATTAAATAAAACCTATTTTTTGAGCCTTGTTAAATAGAAAGAGGTTTTATTTATTTACCATACCTCCACTTTATTTATGTTTTTATTTATTTACACGCTTGCGTGTTCATAAATATAAGGTGACATATGGAGTAAATATAAAAAAATGTTTTATTTATTTACCATACCTCTCGCTTATTTATATTTTTATTAATTTACCATACCTCTTTTATAAATATGGTATTTGGCCCATAGGATTCTTTAAATGAAACCTCGTTTTTTAGCCTTCTTAAATAGAAAGAGGGTTATGGACTAAATATAAAAATAGGTTTTATTTATTTACCATACCTCTAGTTTATTTGTATTTTTATTTATTTACCATACCTTTGGAGTAAGTATAAACAGAGCTTTTATTTATTTACCATACCTCCACTGTATTTATATTTTTATTTATAACTATCAAAAATAGATTTTATTGAAAATGAGGGCGAATGGAAGATCGTAACTCCTAATTTCAAGGGCTAAATTTACTTTTTTTACCCTCTCCCTTAAAATAAGGTGGGCTAACCTCCATACCTAATTTTTTTTATAAAATAAATTTGAGGATATTATCCCAATAAAAATATAAAACCCCTTAATTTATCCCAACGGCGAAAATTCGCCCCTAAAAGTTTCCATGCTTATATATTATCACAATGCTAATGGGGATCCTATGGTAATGTGCAGAAAGCTAATGCTTGGAGTCATCACAACTACTGGTATAATGTCCAAATGCTAATGGGTATACTCACTACCTGCATCGAATAATTATTATAGGTAGGTTTGAATATATGACTAGCTCAACTTCCTCTAACCAGGGACACACATCCAACTCTCACTTCTACTCGTTATTCTATAGGTCGGTCTCCATCATGTTTCTCATGGCTTCTTAATGTTCAGTTCAGAGCGTAGTGAGATATTGGGTTCTAGTTTGATTCAAAGTCACTCGTTGTAGAGTAACTACTATCAATCACTTGCTATGTGAAACGTTTATTCAGGGAAAATTGTCACATTGTGGCCATGTAGTCTAGTAGGGACACCACTAGCATGTTATTTGTATCACATTTAAGAACATGGTAGTATTTGTATGTTTCTAGGTTCATGGAACTTGTACCCTTTATTTGATGGTGTGTGGTCAATATACGTTGAACTTGAATCCCTGAAGTGTTGGAAAAAATTGAATATGTACTCTTTCGGAGGTGGATTATATTGTCTACTGCTCTTTTCTAATTATGTGTATGGCTTGTTTCAATGTATGCACCCTATTTGTATGTTTTCACACAATATAATTTATACATTCTGTCTTTTTATAAGAGGAACACATTGATTGTTTAACTAGTAGATGAAATGTGTTGTACAATAAATACTCTTATTTGAACTTATAATAATACACAAACATGGTTTTCCTTTTTCACTTATTATCTACACTCTTTGTTCGATTACCACTCCAGATTCATAGTTTATGTATTTTAATCTTTGTTTTATGCAAGTATTCACACAATAGATAACACTCTCTTCTTTCTGGATGGTTTCATTCATAATTGCAAAGTGGTGAAATGTATATACAAGGTGACTGCTGTGAAATTGTAGTAATACTTTATGTGATTAAGTAAAACATATTTTGGAATTCACTTTGTTAATACCATGCCATTTAACTATGAGCTATGGAGATTCTATGTTTATGGCAACACGAATTTGATAAGTGTTTAGTATCCAAATAGCCTCCCTGTTATAAACTTTGTTCTCCAACTCTCATACTTGGTTAATATTTTTTCGATGGTCATAGGAAGCACATTATCTATGTGTTCCTCTTGAAAATTATTAAAATTTTGCTGACGAATATTGAGTGCATGTTGCTTATTTATTCCTCTTCCAAATGGTGTCCTAATTTTATACAATAATATAATATATTACTCACCCTCAACAAATTTTAAATCATCGAATTTCAGTCATATTCATGTAGACTAATAACTTATTTGTTTCTAGTTGGATGGTAAGGTCACAACCAACTCTTGTTAATTCCTTCCAATAAATTTCGCTAAATGAAATGCATTTCTTTTCATGACCTAAAAATTCCTTTTCTATTTTTAAGACTAAGATCATACAAGAGTAATAGAACTATTAGAATAGGATTGTAATCCCTCATCTTCTCATATACTAATTTTTTTCATAACTATATGTTTTAAAGTAGTTCTCCATTTTTCAGATTTTTGGTCTTTATATTGAATTCTTTCACTCTTGGCGAAGTGTTATAGCATCATTTATCACCCTTGTATACTTCATGCTCTGAGTCATGGCCTTGGTCATCCCTTTCCCTTCAGAGTTGGTCGATTTACTAAAAAACATTATTTTAAATTCTATATGCGACTCTACCCTTCCAAAAGCACGTGCATACGCGAGTCCAATTATACCAAAGCCGCGCATATAATTTAAAATATTAAAAAATATAAAATCCCTATTTTATAGGCAGGGTTTATGGGTTACACTAGAAGCCCACCTACAGGAGCCCATGGCCTAACTGTATCCCAAATTATTTTGGGGTGATATAAATACACCTCATGGGAAGGCCTAAGGGGAGGAGAAAGATAGGATATTGATATTATATCCAATTAGTCCCTAATCAATTTTGATTTATCCTTGTGCCTTCTACACTCCCACCTATAGGAAAGCCTTGTTTGCTCATAGATATGTCCATCTCTTTTATATGGCATCTATTTGTATGCATTTGAAAGAGGATTGTTGAGGCTTGGGATGGAAGGATTAGGAGGATGGTTTCGCTTGGAGCTGTGATCGAAGCAGGTTGTATTCTTCCACATTCTTTGCAGTCATGAACAAAGAAGCTCTGTCTTGTTCCTGATGTTATGATTTTTATGCTTTAATTCATGTTATGATCTAATTATGTATGATTCGATTTTTTATATCTATATGCTCATATGATCTAACATTTATATCTTAAACATGCTTTGAACTACTGCTAGTATATATGCTTTTCTGGAATGAGTTGCATGTTTTGAAGCATTGGAGGAAGTAGAGGGTTTGGACACTATGGGAACATACTCAAACGTAGGACCTACGTGTACTATCTCTTCATCCCACTTTAGTAGTTTAAGAATTAGGACTACTTGTTTGCTTGCTTCTTGTTGGTGGATGCCCTTCAATCTGTTGGGGTTCTCAACCCAGACCCTAGGGTGTGATATTCCTGTAACATGAAGGTATGAAATTAGTTTTATTTCTAAGAAGAAAATGAAGCTATATGTACTTTTTATAAGCATATAGTAGACAAGGATAGGTTCCAACACATACATCTGTATTCCTTCCTACCTTAAAGAAAATAAACTAGCTTTCCTCCAATAATTTTCTACATACCTATAATTGTATCTATATTACATCCTTCGTCATGCACATTCTTCATCAAAGGTTTTCTCATGAACCCATGAAACTTTTGATATAATATACTTACATGGTCAAAACCTCATCATTCAATACACCACACATACATAATTAAAATAATTTCCTATGAGAGACTATTTAACCTATTTTATCACTAGTTCAACAATGTATAAATTAATGAAACAATCCTGTATCATCTAAAATGAAAACAAAATTTCAATATTAAAATGAAATATCACTTATAATAATCATATTCCTAACCAGAATATATGCTAGGAAAATTACTAAGGAATTGAGCATGTTCCTCTCGACCACGAACTGAATCCACTAGTTCCCCACCAAGCTAAGATATGGTTGGCAATGGAATAAACAACCTCATTGATTTTTGAGTGGTGTATTTTACATGCTTTTCCTTCCCCAACAAATTTTAGTAGTGTCTCGCTTTTTGTGTTTTCCAATCCACTTGCATAGGCCTTTCATTTTGTTTTTTTCCTTTTATAGAAAAAATGTTCTTTTCCTTTTTCCTTAAAGCCTACATTTCTCTCTCGTAGTTCTTTCTTTCACCGAAACTTATTATTTTTCTCCCACTAAGTGATTTAATATATATTTATATCCCATCATATTGAATCATGTCTGTTTCCTCCTATGGATTTCTACGAGATATTTAAGGGATGATTTATCTTGAATTTAACCATCAATAATTGTTTCCAATCATGGAAAGAATCTTCTAACTCTAGTGCTTCTTTTGCTAGTAATATCCAACATTTTACTTATTAATAATAGTCTATTAATAACATAACACTCATGTTATTTATCACATCATTTCATAAATCTAACTTTGCTTTCCTAACCATCTAGCCTAAAAATAGTCTGGGTCTAAAAATAGTAAATCATTAACATATAAAATGGAGGGGTATTACATCTTCCCCCATTTTTATTCAACAACATCCTCGGTGTTCATTATCCAATTTCTTTCCTTCTGGAATAATGTTGTAAAATCCTCCTGCATTTTGTTCTCCATCTCCCAGGCAGTCTCCTTAGGTGTAAAGTGCTTCCATTGCACTTTAACCTGAGTAATCACTCTATTCCAGACCAAGATATCTCTATTATGTAATATGCAAAGTAGTTCTTCCAGGAAATATCCTTTTGGTTCCACCTATACTAAGTTACAATCAATTATATGATAATTATTATGGACAATTTTTTTGGGAAAGACAAATGAAAAACATAATTTACTTTTATATGGCTAGGCAATGCCAGCTATCATGCTACTAGTCCAACCCTGTCCAAAATTTCACAGGGCCCACAAAACCATGGTGCTAATTTGGCACAGTTTCCCATCCCTAAGGTGATTTTCCTTGGTTTAACTCTTATGTATACATGTTCTCAAACCTTAAATTCCTTGTCGGTTCTCTTTTTATCAACATAAATTTTATGTTTATCCTATCCAATTTTTATGTTCTATGTAATTCTTTGCGCCACTTGTTCCATTTCTTGTAAGGAATATAGTCCCAAGATTAGACTATATTCCAGTTGACTCGAGCTTAGGAGTGTGTGGCATGTTCTACTATATAAGGATTCAAAATAACTCATTTTTATCTAAGCTTGATAATTGTTGTTGTAGGCAAATTTCGCTAAATGTAGGAAATCTTCCCATTTAACAAGTCTATCCATGACATACATTCTTAACATGTCCTATGGAATTTGAGTGGTCCTCTTCGTCTATCCGTAAATTTGGGGGTGATAGGCAATACTAAAATTTAGCTGAGTCCCCATCCCTCCAAACAAAGCCTTCCAAAAATTGAGAGTGAATTTAATATCCATGTCAAATACTACCATTTTTGGTAGTCCATGCAATCGAAAGATCTCCTTTGTAAAAATGTTTGCAATTTGAGTTGTTCCATAGGTAGATTGTACAGGTATAAAGTGTGTTTCCTTACTTAAGGTTTCTACAACCACCATGATGGAATCATGTTGTCTTCTTATTTATGGTAGTCCTGTTATAATTTCTAATGAAATCACTTCCTATTTCCATTCAGGGATAGGTAGTGGATTCAACGATCTAGTTGGGTGTTGGTTTTCTAACTTCACCTGCTAACATTCTAGACATTTGCACAAATATTATCCTCCTTCACTTTTCATCCCAAGCCAGTAAAGCTCCTTCCTTAGTGCAATTATCATCTTTTGATATTTGGGGTGTCCAACGTACAATTTCTTATGATGTTCATATAATATCATATGTTTTAAAGAACTTGTGTTAGGAATGCATAGTCTGTTTATGTAAGTTAACAATTTTTCTAATTTTTTAGCATATGATGGAATATCTACTTGTTGCAATTTTTGTTGAATTTTTAGATAATTTTTATCTTCCTATATTGAATTCCTGATATGCTCCAAAAAATCTATACTGACACTACTAACTAAAATTTCCATAAGGGCATGTTCATGTATGCTTAAAGTATCTCCTATTTTATTTTCTTTACCCTTAATATATTTTATCTCAAAACCAATTTCACTAAGGAAAGCCATTTGCATAGTCTGCTTGGCATTAAGATTTGGTTGGCAGAAAAAATATTTTAATCTAATCTGATATGTTATCAAGATGAACTTTTTTCCCAATAAATTTTGTCTCCACATATTTAAAGTGTGTATCACAATACCAACTCTAAATCATACACCACATAGTTCCTTTCATGTGGTTTTAGTTTTCTAGATTCATATGCCACTACTGAATTTTTTTGCATCAAAACTCCACCTCAACCTTCCAAACAAGCATGCATACATAGAACAAATTCATTTTTTGGATCTGCAATTCTCAAAATAGGAGCTACTACCAACAAATGTTTCATCTTGTCAAAACTTTCCTGACACTTTGTTGTCCACTCAAATTATGTTCCTTTATTATGTAATGATGTAATAGGACAGACCAGTTTTGACAATCCTTCAATGAATATTCTGTAGTATCATGTAATTCCCATGGATGGTCGAACATCTAACACATCCTTACGTATGGACCAATTCAAAATGTCCCTAAACTTTTCAGGATCAACAAAAAAACCCCTCCTTTTAAATGAAATGGCCCAAATATTATATTTTGTCCTGTTAAAAATCACATTTTATAAGCTTAGCATATAATTGATGTTCTTTTAAAGTTTGTGGTGCTAGTATCAAATGTCCTTTATGCTCTTCTTAATTTTTGGAATACACCAGAATATCATCTATAAACATCAGTACAAATTTATCCAAGTACTTACTAATCACATTATTCATTAAGCACATAAATGTTGCTGGTGTATTGGTAAGGAAAAATGACAACAATACAAATTTGTAATGACCATATCTAGTTCGAAAAGTTGTCTTACGAATGTCTCCATCCTTTATTCTCAACTGGTGATAGCCTGTCCTTAAATTAATTTTTGAAAATATGGTTGCTCCTCTTAATTGATCAAACATATCATCAATATCAGTTAGTGGGTATTTGTTGTTAATGGTCAATTTGTTTAATTGTTGGTAATATATGAATATTCTAAACATGCCATCCTTCTTCTTCAAAAATAACACTGGAGCCCCCCATAGTGAAATGTTGGGTCTAATACAGCCTTTATCGAGTAGTTTTTGCGACTTCATCTTTAATTCCAATAATTCTAGAATACCCATTCGATAAAGTGCTCTAGATATTGGGGTTACTCTTGGTACTATATCAATGAATAAATATATGTCTTTTTGGGGAGGTAAACTCAAAATATCTTTGGGAAAAAACCCTTAAAACCCTTAATAATTGGCAGTTCATCTAGTTTTTGTTTTTCTTTTTATTGCTCATTTGCTTCAACATGCACTGCATATAACTAACACCCTTTATTGACACTCCTTTTCATTTGAAATGTCGAGATAGGCCTAACTGATATTGGTTTTTGTATGCCTTTTATTCTCTGGGTTTGTCGCTGATGATCTATACAACTCACTATTTTCTCTAAATAATTTATTACCAGTCAATGTTTTTCCAGCGAATCCATACCTATTAACACTTCATATGAACCTAATGGAAGTACATGTAAATTTAGTTTAATGGGAAAGGTATTTAAATCTATGGGACACTGTCTTACATTGCTAGTTACCTTACCTTTTTTGTGCTTGTAGCTAGCTGTACCGACCATGCAGTTTTTAATTTTTTTAATTTTTAGGTTAAATTTTTCCACAATTTAATGGCTCATATAACAAAGGCTAGCTCCTAGGTCAAATAAGATAGAGACAAAGTGGTTCAAAATAATACCTTCGATCTCAATCATAGTGGATTGGTGCTCCACTTGTCTGTCTTTCAACGCTACACTTATCATTGGGTTGCTTATAACAATATCATTTACTCTTGTTACTTCATGTATTGTCTATGTGTTTTGAATAGACTTAGGGTTATGTAGACAATCCCTCAACAAGTGAGGTTCCCCACACCTCAAAATATTCAAAGGTTCTCTTTCTTTCACCCCACCTACCTTTTTATTATTCAAATATGTGGGCTTGGATCGAGTATGAGATTGTGCTAGTTGATTTTATCTGCTAAATTTCTTTGACTGGTGATATCTTCCAATTTTTTTAAATATGAAGGATTTTTTCTTCTTGTCCCCCTTGTAGATTTTCTCCCGTCCTTACCTTACCAAGGTTTTCGACCTTGTCCTCTATTTTTAAACTATTGATAACACAATATTTCTTTTCTCATTGCTTATTCCATTGTTTTAGGATTTTAAAACCCAAACCTTTCTTTATAAGAAATCATAAAATAATTTAAAAAACCTCTTCACTTTGGATTTCTCCTCTTTGATGTAGTGAACATAACACACAAAATTAGTGAATTTAGCCACAAATTAATCCATAGTTAACTATCCTAGTATTGACTCATGGAGTTCCTTTGCTCAATCATCATAATATCATTCATTTAGATATCTGGACTTGAATTGTTTCTAGAACTCCTCCGAGGAAACTGTCTTTTCTTCCAATGTATGCACAATTTTGACCTCCTCCCACTAGAGGGAAGCTTTACCTTGTAGCACATAAATGGCCAGTCTGGCCTTTAGATTACTCTGATACATATAAACTTGGAAGGACCTTGCCATATTGAGGATCCATTCTTTTTTGTCCTCCTCCTTTTCACCGTCAAATTCATCTCCATTTTTATTATTTTATTTTATTTTATTTATTTCTTTGTTTATTTATTTTTAATTTTTAATTTTTATTTTTATTTTTATTTTTTATTTTTATTTTTATTTATATTTATATTTATATTTATATTTATATTTATATTTATCAATCGCAACAGTTTTTCTTTTCAATAGTCTTATTTTTCCTACATTTCTCTTGTTTCCATTATTTAGTGACTATATTTTTCAATTAAATCTCTTATCATATTTTTGTATTCTTCACTAGCCTTCAACAACCATCCATTTCTAATTCTAAAGTTAGCTAACTCTCGCTATAAAATTCAAAATTTTTCCATAAACTGAGTTGTTGGTGGATAATTTCCTCCTCCCATTTCCACATAGATTCCTTCCTCCCTCCACTGTAGGTAAATTTGGATCATTGCCATTCTGTGTTGTGACCTTACTTCACTAGATTACCTTATAATTCAAGGTAAATCAACATTTGTATACCTTATAATTCAAGGTAAATCAACATTTGTATAGCCATTTCAACTTAATTCCAAATTCTATTCGAATCTATGTTCAAAATGTGGTGATCCTTGGGCGCCATTCTGTGTTGTGACCTTACTTCACTAGATTACCTTATAATTCAAGGTAAATCAACATTTGTATACCTTATAATTCAAGGTAAATCAACATTTGTATAGCCATTTCAACTTAATTCCAAATTCTATTCGAATCTATGTTCACATTTAAATCAACATTTGTATAGCCATTTCAACTTAATTCCAAATTCTATTCGAATCTATGTTCAAAATGTGGTGATCCTTGGTATGCCCAGTTTTTTAAACTGGTGTTGTGATACCATATGTCATGTACCTAGGTTTCACAACTCTATTTTTTTCCATTTTATTTATTTTATTTTTTATTTTTACCAACTACAATTTTTTACATCTAAAATAATTCTATCCCATTTAAATAACCTCCTACCCCCACTACACTAGGGCTTATACTAATGGAACCAACCCCAAACCATATTATTATTGTTCACATATATGAATCGACATGGTTTATAATTATATAAGTTCCATAACTTAGTGCAGAAGCAACGAAGGCTTGAATAGTGCATTCACTTGACCTTTATTAAAAGATGTTGGTAGCTAACTTTATATAATACAACTCCTCCAAACATGAATCTCATGTGGGACTAAATGGATTGATGAGAAAGTGGTAATAGGATTTTGTGATACAAATTGACGATGGGCACGTCCTCACGACCAACGTGAACTTCATTTGACTGTCAATACTTGGGTCACATGGACGGTGGAGATTTAATTTTACAATCCAAGGGTGGGAGTTAATTTCCCCAAACCTAACCCTACAAACTGAATTTCTCTCCTTTCCACTTGTGTTTTCTACCGATTGATTTTTTTGGTGCCTGCAGAGCACCGCCATGAGAGGTATTGGTAACCTGGAAGCTATGATTTCTTTCTACGGTTCCGTGGAAACGATAGTCTTTCTTTGTACCTGGTTTCTTTTGCCCTAAGTATACTTATACCACTACCTTCTTCGAATAATTTTTGCAGGTAGGTTTGAATCTATGACCAGTTTAGCTTCCTTTGAATGGGGACATGCATGCACCTCTAAATTCTACTCGTTATTCTACATGTTAGTCTCCATCATGCTTCTCATGGCTTCTTACTATTTAGTTCAAGGCATAGTGAGATATTGGGTTCCAGTTTTATTCAGAGTCACTCGTTGTAGAGTAACTACTATTAATGACTCCCTATGGGAAAGGTTTATTCAGGGGGAATTGTCACGTTGTTGGCGTGCAGTCTAGTAGGTAGGCCACTCATATGTTATTTGTATGACATTCAAGAACATGTTTGTCTCTATATGCTTCTGATGTCATAGTACTTGTACAATTTATTTTCTGTTGCGTGGTTAATATACGCTGACCTAGAAGCCCTCAAGGGTTGAATACCTTCTGTTTCTGAGGTGGATTATATTTTCTATTGTTCTTTTCTAATTAAGTATTTGGCTTGTTTCAATGTGTGCACCTTGTTTGTATGTTTTCACACAGTATTGTTTATACATTTTTTTTTTTCATAATAGGAACAAATTGATTGTTTAACTAGTAGACCAAATCTTTTGTACAAGAAATACTCTTATTTGAACTTATGACAACACACAAACATGGTTTTCATTTTTTAACTTACTATCTAAACTCTTTGTTCAATTACCACTCCAAATTCGGATTTTGTGTATTGTAATCTTTGTTTTATGAAAATATTCACAAAATATATAACACTCTCCCCTTTATGGAGGGTTTCGTTTAGAATTGCAAATTGTTCCAATGTATACACAAGTTTACCGCTATGAAATTGTAGTCATATTATATGTTGACTAAGTGAAACATATTTCGGTAATTCACTCTGTTAATACCCTGTCATTTAACTACGATCTATGGGGATTCCATGTTTATGGAGACCTGAAATTGATAATGGTTTAGTATCTAAATACCCTCCCTATCATAAACTCCATTCTCCAACTTACATATTGGCTTAAGATTTTATTGATGGGCACAGGGAGCACATTATCTGTGTGTTCCTCTTGAAAGTTATTAAAACTCTTCTAACGCGTATTCAGTTCATCTTGCTTATTTATTCCTCTTCTGAATCATGTCCTAATTCGATATAATAATAGAATATATTACTCACCTTCTACAAATTTTAAATCATTGGATTTCAATCCTATTCATGCACAATAATAACTTATTTCTTTTTAGTTTGATAGTAATATCATCACCAACTCCTATTAATTCCTTCCAATAAATTTCTCTACATGAAATGCATTTCTTTTGAAGACCTAAAATTTCCTTTTCCCTTTTTAGGACGAAGAGCGTATAGGAGTAACAGAACTGTTAAAATAGGATTGAAATCCCTCATCCTCTCATATAGTATTTATTTTCCTAGCTATATCTTTTAAGGTAAATTTGCATTTTCCATATTCTTGGTCTTTATATCGAATTCTTTGCTTCTTTGCGAAGGTAAGAAGTTATTTTTATTTCTAAGAATAAAATGAAATTAGATGTTCTTGTTATAAGCATATCGTAGAAAAGTGTAGGTTCGAATATAGACATGTGTATTCCTTCTTACCTTAAAGAAAATAAGCTAACTTTCCTCCGATAATTTTCTACATACCTATAGTTGTATATATATTACATCCTTCATCATGCATGTTCTTCATCAAAGGGTTTCTCATGAATCCATAAGAATTTTGAGATAATACACTTACACGGTCAAAACCTCATCATTCAATATGTTGCACATACAAAATTAAATCAGTCTCCTATGAGAGACTATTTAACATATTTTATCACTAGTGAAACAACATATAAATTAATGAAACACTCCTCTATCATCCAAAATGAAAACATAATTTCAATATTAAAATGCAATATAACTTAAAATAACTATAATCCTAACTGTAATTTCTTCTCAAAAAATTACTTAGGAACTAAGAACATTCCTCTCGACCACGAACTGAATCCACTAGTTCCCCACCGAGCTAAGATATGTTTGCCAATGGAATAAACAACCTCATTGATTCTCAAGTGTTGTATTTTATAAGTTTTTCCTTCCCTAGTAGATTTTAGTACCGTTCGTCTTTTTGGGTTTGCCAACCCACTTATCTAGGCCTTTTGTTTTGTCTTTTTCTTTGAAAAAGGTTCTTTTCCTTTTTCCTTAAAGCTTGCCTTTCTCTCGCGCAATGCTTTGTTTCAACCAAACTTAGAATTTTTCTCCCATTAAGTGATTTAATAAATATTTCTCTCCCATCATATTAAATCATGTCTATTTTCTCCTATGGATTTCTACGAGATATTTAAGGGAAGATTTATCTTGAATTTAACCACCAATAATTTTTTCCAATATTGGAAAGAATCTTCTAACTCTAGTGCTTCTTTCCTGAGTAATTTCGAATATTTTACTTATTAATAATAGTGTTGGGCATGGCCCAACTTGGTCCAAGTTTTGCGTAAAAGACCCTATATAAGAAGGAGTAGACCGCGTGGAGCTAGCGAAGATATATTCATCACATAGTATTTTAGGTCTTTGGGGATGGGACAAAGCCCTTATTTTGTAATGGGTATCGAGTATTAGTCCTTGTTTTGTGGATCCATGGTATGTGGAACATGGTTTTTGTAAAGATGAAATGTATATAAGGAGATGTAATACTTTGTAATTGAATATATCATCATAAGTGAATTGAATATCTGTATTCACATATGTAATTTGTAATTTTGGGGAAGGGTCCACAGTTGAGTGCACGAAGGCCTGGAAGAGTCTGCAACTGATTGCGCAGACCACCTATAGCTAGGTGTGTAGGTTGAAGCCTTATATGTATGGAATATTTATATTAATAAAGAAAAAAAGATTGGTGAAGAACTGTACATCCTTCTTTGTTCCTTCTTTGTTGTGGTTAGTATCATTATGTATGCTTTCTACTAAATTATGAGAAGAACTATAAGATATTTTGTTATTTGTTAGAGTTTATGGGTTAAATGTGATTATGTTAAATTAATAATCTATGCGAAGTTCTTATGGACACGAAGCTATCAGATCAATATAGAGTAGAAGTAAATACATAGCACAACTGCACACATATCCCTTTGGTTGTAGAAGCTTGGTTTTGTACCCTCCCATAACTACTTCTGATGAGACTACAATATACTTGTAGGTTGTTGACCAAAGGGCTAGTAGTTGAGGGATTTGTTGGTGTGAAACACCCTCTAAACATGGGTCAAGCCCCCTCAAACCAACAAATGGTTCCATTGTTGGGACTAGAATCGGCTTAAAGGGATATGACTTGGCATCCATCGAAAAAAGAACTTCAGGAGTGGGCTGAACAGAAAGAAAGAGAATTTGTAGAAAAAGAGAATAGAAGCCCATGTTTATCAACTGAATCTTGGTTGCAAAGATATATCTTGGAAGATCAATATGAGGTTTTCTTTGGTTCCTTCGACATTTAATTTTTTGAGTGGATATCTAAGTTAGTTGAGCATAAGGTTTGTTTCAAAGGAAATGAACCTAAGGAGTGGAACCTTGATTTGATACAACGACTTAAGAGAGTCGATAACAATATCTCAAGGGTTATTTATTTCTGAAGATCTGAAGAATGGTAAAGAAGTCAGACCAGAAAGATCAGAAGTGTGGTGTACAAAATTAAAATAACAAGGTCATTATAAGGATCAATGCCTCATGTTCAGAGATTATATTGCAAATGGAATGCCCAATCTAGTAAACCTAGATCAATGGTGTGATATCTTTAGAATGTGAGGTCAGAATCACTCTGAATATCACTACCTATTACATAAATATATACAGGCCCTGAAGTAGTTGTTTTGTAACTTCTGTAGATCATTAATCCATGATGAGAAAAAATGTCGAAGTTATGACTTAACAATGGAGCACATTGTTGATAGTTATATGTTGCAAGCTAAAGAACATCCACATGAGGAGCAAGGCCAGCACACTAGTCGAGGAGGATTTCAAAGACGAGGATGGTGACGAGGAGCAGGATCTAGTTAAGGACTTGGCCAGATTATCTATTACAACCATGGACAGGCAGGACACTTCAAAAGAGATTGTCATAACTTGACGACAACCTACAATTACTGTAAGTGTTTTGGTCATGTGATAAAATAATGTCATGTCCTTATTGCAAAGATGCAGGAGAAAATAAACCAGAAGCCTGTAGAAAATGTCCAAATGATGACCATTGAGCCAAGAGAAGATCAATCGCGCATCGACATCATAACAAGAAGTGGAACTGCGATCGGGAATGGTAAGGCCGAAGGGAAAAATGAAGCTGAAGCTACGTGGATAAGGAAAACTGTTGAAGAATCTCCTACCTTTGATATCCTGAAGGAAAATAAAGAATTCATGGAGACAAGGTGAATTTTTATGGATGATGGGGTCTCAATCTCTACTACGTGTTGGAAATAATACTGAGAGGGGGGGGTGAATCAGTATTATCAGATCAATCAAACTTTTTCAATGCTCAGAAACATATACGCTACTTCAGTTAAGTGAACCAGCGTGTACACGCTACTGAGACTAAATAAAACAGCGTCTAAGAGAAAAACTCATAATTTAGTTAGCTTATTCTTCAGTTAAGTGCATCAGGACATTATTCACCACATTAACAGTAAACAGGTGCAGTATAACAGAACAGATCAAAAGCTACACACATGAACACCAAGATATAAGGTGGAAACCCAATGTGGGTGAAAACCACCTGCTGCAAGTTGTCTCTATCTTTCTTTAGTATGAAACTTCAGTTTACAATCTTTTTGTACTGGTGCAGCCTTATACCAGTACGCAGGCTACAACCTGCAGAAGGCTACAACCTTCTCTCGTTCTCCAAACTTCCTTGGAAGGGAGCTCCAACCCCCTTTGCTCTTGTACTAGCCAAGATACTAGTACGTAGGTGCTGACCTACAATCTTCTTTCTTTCAGGTACCACTTTTCATACATTTTCAGACTGGATATTCCTGAAGCACAATAGTACAATCTGAAGACCACAATTCATTCACCTTTCATAATAGATCATTGAAGCATAAAACAACCAAACTTTGAATCACTGAACCACTGAACCCTGTCAATCACCAGTTACCAGAACACAGAGCAGACTACAGAGCTCTGCAATAACAGTCAGACCCAACTGTAAACCCAAAATCAAGCTTCAAAAGATATACGCTACTTCAATGAGCAAAACCCGCGTATACACGCGCTTTTACCGAAGCCAACCTGCGTACAGATCTAAAAATAAACTCTCTCAATTTGCAGCTGTACCAGACATCAGTTAGACTCAGAACATAACATTGCGACAGTATGCAGATCTAGAAATACGCATAATCAACCATATCATGATAGTGCATTTCAAACCATTAGATCCCGATCTATCCTTAGATCTAGTCTTCCATCAACCGATGTGATCTCTCCTTGGCTTAGATCAAGCAACCCAGAACCTGCATATCAGATCTCTTTCTTTTTCAGATATTCAAGCCTTTTCGAAAGATGATGTTGCCTAATGATATTCTTCTCCTTATATAGCCTTAGGCCTTGCTCAATACCAAGAGCCAAAACCATAGAAATCCAAAACCATCAACTTCAAAACTAGAGATCTACACGACTGTCGAGGTACTTTGGTCCAAAGACATGGGCACAAGTACCGAGGACTAACTACCATGGACCAAAAGGAAACTTCCCGACATATACGCACTTTTCTGTTCATGCATCTGCGTGTATACGCGCCTTATTATATAGCTCTCCTGCGTATACACGACTTAGTATGCATATCACCAGCGTGTATACGCAACTTGGACTTAATTAACCTGCGTATATGAGATTTCTCTTCATTCTGTAGACTGAACGGAGGTCTGTCATCAAAGAGAGTTGCCATCAAGGACAACACCTGTATCATAGCGCCATACCTGAGCCAAAATGCCAACACTACGTGGCCGACTTAGAAGGATAACCACGAGATAGTATTGATTGCGACACAGGAGGTAGATCCAAATATCTTGAAGTCTTTTCTATAGACTTGCATTAAGTTATTCAGGAATTAAAAGGTTGTGGAGGGATTACAGGAAATGATAGACTCTTTTGTTTCTAAGGAGGTATCACAGAGTGATATGTGTGCAGTAAATAATCTCCATATACAGAAGAAGAGAACAGGGAAAGAAATGAGGTTTACAACAAAGATTGGAGAATATGAGATGGATCACGTTATCTTGGATATGGGATTCGATGTTAATGCCTTGCTAATGTAGACGTGGAAATCGATGGGTATGTTGAAGCTGTAATGGTCTACTATTCAGCTAAAGAAGGAAAATCAATAGAAAATCCGACCTCTAGGAAGGTTGTCTAATGTCACAGTGGACATCGAAGGAGTGCACACTATCGCTGACTTTGAAGTGATTGAGATAGTATATGATAGTAATCCTTACCTTTTGTTTGTTGTATTTGATTGGGTGTTTGACAACATGGCTATAACTAATCTGAAGAAAAGAAAAATGATATTTGATAGTAATAATATGAGGGTTATTGTTCCATTGGATCCATCGGAAGGGGCGAGGTATACAAAGTATATCAAAGAAGAATCTAACATGGATGACGTTCATAATATCTATCAAATCATAAAGAAGGAAGAAGAATGGATCAATCCCACTGCAGATGGAAAGCTGACTTGGGAGCATGATTATTCCTGCACCTCAAATTTAGAAGAGGAATTAGAGAACTGGTAGACTAGACTACATGAAGTGTCTATAAGGCGATGTGCAAGGATCACAAAAGTAGTGCGCTCCATGAAAACTGAGGTATGTGATTTACCTTTATATGATGTTTTGGGTGATGTAAATACTTTCTTTAGAGATTATGAAATATGGGTTCCAAAATGTCAGAGACTGTTATCTATGGATCAAGCACTGAGGGCTACTCCTGGTAGATGGTGGGGTACTCATAAGAAGAATATTGGAGATTGGAAAAAATGTAGGAGGTTGATGTGGGTAAGATTTGGACAAGTAGAAACAAAGCTTGTAGACAAGTATTATGGCCAGAATGATCCTAGAGACTACATACAACTCTGTATGGTAGTGTGGGGAGAAATTCCGTGACAAGAATGGGTGCATGACTTCATCCATACCTTGGAGACAATCCCTTAGAATTGTTATCTAGAAATTGAGCTTCGGCATGGTACTGCTAGCTAGGCGGAGATGGTGGATGGATTTGTGATGACATTCAGATTTGAAGATGAATTTCCACATATAGATGCAACTCTGAATATAGATAAGAAGAATATTTTTGAAATTGAATTTCTAGTTTTCTAGCAATCTGTTTGAGCTACGCAAATATGAAATGTGATAGAATGCTATAATATCACTGCAGAAGAGGACGAAGATCCTCGCAACATTGATATCAAAGATGCAAAGGGACATCGTGAAGTAAATGGACCTGATATAAAGATGCTTGATATAACGAAGCCATTGAAGACAAGGAAGGTGAATATAGAGTCAAAGGTTGAACCGAAATATGCAACAATAGGAGATTACTGGGACAAAGACAATGTCAGCAATATTTTTTGCATGAATACTAGGAATTGGTTTCCACTAAATTTGAGATATGAAAGGCATCATAGGGGATTTGGGAGTAATGAGGATTCCTCTGAAGCCTGATGCAAATATTGTTAAGAAGAGGCCTTATAAAATGAATCGAAAGTATAAGGAAAAGGTAAAAGAAGAATTGGACAAGATGTTAACAATGAGGATAATTGAACCTGTTATGAAACCAGCTCAAGAAAAGATAGAAAAGATAGATCAACGCCTTAGAATTCAGCCTCTTCGAGGGGGCAACCTCCTTTACATTACATAAATGAACAATTCTTTGATGATTCAAATGACAAAACCTCCTTTCTATATATAGGAGTCTAAGGAGTCACAATATAATCCAGCCGACCTAACAATAATAATATAAAGCCACAAAAATAACAATAGAGGGATTCTATGGGGCACAGAAATAACAATATGGGGGTAATAGGGGCACAACAATATAAATAAGGGGTATAACTATAATAGTAATGGGGTAATCACTAGTATTATAGGGACCCAACATGCCCCTCTCCTTAAAAAAAGTGTTGTCCTCAACACTTGAGTAATTCGGGATACTTATGCATAAAATTCTCATCCTCCCATGTGGAATCTTCAGTGGATAAGTTCTTCCACTTGATAAGATACTCTGAAATTGATCTATTTCTTAGCTGTCGAGTTCTTGTTTCTGTGACTGCTTCCGGTTCCAATATAATTTTTCCTTCCTCGTCAAGTTCTGGCAATATTGTTTGAATTGGGAGCTTGTCGCCTATAACCTTCTTTAAACATGAAACATGGAAAACTGGGTGCAATCGAGAAGCTGTAGGAAGCTCCAATTTGTATGCCATAGTACCAATATTTTGCAACACCTTGTATGGACCATAATACTTTGGTGATAATTTATTATCCTTCTTAGCTTGCTTTAGGGACATTTGCTTATATGGTTGTAGCCGTAGGAATACCCAATCACCTACATCAAAACTTCTTTCACTGCGATGTTGATATGCTTGTTGTTTCATTCTATTTTGTGCCAACACGAGGTTATCCTTTAAGAGTTGGAGGACTTGTTGTTGATGTTCGATGTGATGTTCCACTGCCTGAACCTTAGAATTTTCTCTTAAATATGATGTGATGGATGGTGGTTGATACCCATAAAGTGCCATAAATGGGGTCATTTTTGTTGTTGTATGGAAGGAAGTGTTATACCACCATTCAGCCAGAGGCAACCATTTGACCCATTGTGTCTGTTTATCAGATACAAAGCAACGAAGATATCCTTCCAAACATTTGTTTACTATCTCAGTTTGCCCATCAGATTGAGGATGATAAGATGAGCTATGAGCTAACTGAGTACCAAGACAAGAAAATAATTCTGTCCAAAAATTTCCAGTGAAAATGGGATCTCTGTCACTTACAATAATCTTTGGGTTTCCATGTAGCTTTTGAACTGTTTCCATAAATGCAGTAGAAACTGTACTGGCTTTAAATGGATGTGATAATGCACAAAAGTGTGCATACTTGGTAAGTCTGTCAACTACCACCATGATGACACTCTTTCCCTCAGACTTGGGTAAACCTGTGATAAAATCCATTGAAACCTCCTCCCAACGTTGGCTTGGAATGGATAAAGGTTGTAATAGACCCGGTGTCTTAATTGTTTCAACTTTATTTTGTTGGCAAACCAAACATTCTGCCACAAACTTTTGAATATCTGATTTAAGGCCATCCCAAAAAAATTCCTTCTTAACCCTGTGGTAAGTTTTTAAAAATCCTGAGTGCCCTCCTAAGGGAGAAGTGTGCAATTCCATAAGAATCTTTTGTTTTAGCTGGGAATTCTTACAGAGGTATAAGCGATCTTTGTACCATAATGAATCATTTTGCTAGCTAAATGTATCAGAAGTACTGGAATCTTGTTGTAGCTTTCGAATAAGTGCCCACACTTTTTCGTCATTCTTCCATTCCTCCCTTGCTTCGTTTATCCAATCTGGTTGGATAATAGAAATGGCACACAACAATGCTTCCACATCCTCATCCTTTCTTGAGAGTGCATCTGCCACCACATTTTTCTTCCCTTTTTTGTAGATGATTTCAAAGTCATAACCCAACATCTTTGTGACCCACTTTTGTTGCTCTTCAGAGGATAATCTTTGTTCTAAAAAGTATTTAAGGCTATCATGATCCGTTTTTACCTTGAAGTGTCTTCCCATTAGGTAGGGTCGCCATTTCTTAAGTGCATGGAGTATTGCCAACATTTCCTTCTCATAAATAGCTTTGCTTAAAAACTTTCCCTTGATTGGACGACTTTCAAAAGCAATGGGTCTTTCATCTTGCATTAGAACAACACCAATTCCATTTCCTGAAGCATCACATTCCACAATAAAGGTTTTTGTGAAGTCCGGTGTAGCTAAGACCGGTGCTTGGCACATTGCCTCTTTAAGATGTTCAAAGGCCTTTGTTGCTTCCGGAGTCCATGAAAATGAATCTTTCTTCAATAATGTTGTTAGAGGTGCTGCTATTCTCCCATAATTCTTAACAAACTTGCGATAATACCCTGTCAACCCAAGAAATCCTCGCAGATGCTTTATGGATGTGGGGATTTTCCATTCCTTAATGGCTTTAATTTTGCTAGGGTCTACCTTAACTCCTTCATGAGATACAATATGACCCAAATATTCCACCTCCTGGACTCCAAAGAAACATTTGGATCTTTTTGCATATAATTGTTTCTCCTCCAATAGTTGTAGCACCCTGTCAACATGTTCAACATGATCCTTCCAAGACTTGCTGTAGATTAGTATATCATCAAAAAATACTAACACAAATTTTCTAAGGAATGGTTTGAAAATTGAATTCATCAAACCTTGAAATGTTGAAGGTGCATTGGTAAGGCCAAAAGGCATGACCAAAAATTCATAATGACCCTCATGAGTTCTAAATGCCGTTTTCGGAATGTCTTCAATCTTCATTCTGATTTGATGATATCTCGAACGAAGATCCAACTTGGTGAAGTAAATTGATCCATGCAATTCATCCAGTAATTCATCAATGACAGGAATGGGGAACTTATCTTTAATAGTGAGCTTGTTGAGCTCCCTATAATCCGGACACATGTGCCATGATCCATCCTTCTTGTGCACCAATACTACTGGAGCTGAGAAAGAACTTTGACTCGGTTGAATTATACCAGCCTCTAGCATTTCTGCAACCATACGTTCAATTTCACTTTTTTGGACATAGGGATATCTGTACGGCCTGATGTTTGGAGGAACACTTCCTGGAATCAGATGAATAGCATGATCATGATCACGCATAGGTGGGAGACCTTTGGGAGTCTCAAATACCTTGGAATGATTGTCCAAGACTTTTTGGAGATCTGGAGAAATAGATGATTCCAATGTGGAAACATCTAGCGAACATAATTGTGCAATTACACCTCTTTGCTCCTTTTTTAGAAGCTTTGTCATGCCATTAGAGCTGATTATCTTTCCTGGTTTCCCTGCAATACCCCTTAATTCAACTTCCTTTCCTTCCGTAGAAAATTTGATGAAAAGTTCTTGAAAATTAAAAGCTATTGTACCCAAGGATTGTAGCCATTGGACTCCTAGTACAACATCAGCACCTCCCATTGGAATGGAAAGCATTGGGCTAGTCAATACATATTCTCCCATGGATAGCTTGATATTATGGCACTTTCCAGAGCAATTTATTGTTCCTCCATTTGCAATCATCACTTGACACTCTGGTGCTGGATATAGGAAGCAATTCAATTCTTTTGCTACCCTACAATGAATAAAATTGTGGGTGCTTCCTGAATCAATCAACACTATTACCTTTTTCTTCTTGATTTGTCCTTCTATCTTGATGGTTTGAGGAGTGGTAATTCCCGCCAATGCATTACAAGATATGGTCGGATTTATTTTTTCTTCATCTAGGCTTTGTTCCTGGAATATATCCTCTTCTTTTGACCTTTCTTGCTCCTTTTCTTCTTCCTCTTCACAATCTATGTAGAATAATTTCTTCTCAGCACACTTATGACCTTTTGTGTATTTGCTATCACAATTGTAACAAAGCCCTTTTGCTCTTTTTTCTTCCAATTGTTGTGGTGTCAACCTTGTAGGTTGTGGAAGACTAGGGGCAACAACACTTCCGTCTTTATAGTTGTGAGTGGTATGCTTCCTAGTTGCCATAATTTTGCTTTCCATTTTTCTTGCTAACCTGAATGCCTTCTCTAATGAATCAGGTTCCCAAAGGCGAACATCATGTTGGATATTATCCTTTAAAGACCCTATGAACACATCAATCCTATGCTCCTTTGGAATATCTTTTACCCTTATGTTCAATTTTTGGAACTCCTCAATGTGCTCCATTATTGAACCCTTTTGTTTGAGACTTATCAATTGGCTAAAAAAAGTGTTGCTTTTTGTATCCTCATAATGTGCTATCAATTCTTCCGTAAAAATTGCCCAAGTGATAAATTGTTTACGAGAGCAAAGCCATTGATACCATACAAACTGATTTGGTTCCAAATATACAGTTTCCATACGTACCTTTTGTGCGTTTTGCACATTATTGAGATCGAAGAATTGCTCCATCTGTAATATCCATGTGGCGGGATCCTTGCCATCAAACTTCCTCATATCGATTTTTGGAATATGGTGATTCTTCGATCCAACATTAGCGTCTATGGAATCATGATTAACATTTCTTTTGTTCTCATCATGAGTTTCCTTTACTACCTTTTCACCATTAGTAAGTATTTCTTGTAGAAAATTTGTCAAATCTGTCTTCAAATCTGCCATGCCTGTCTTCAAATTTGTGTTCAAATCTATCTTCAAATTGTCCATCTTAGCTTCCATGCCATTCATCTTAGCTTCCACGCCATTTATCTTAGCTTCCACACCATTTATCTTAGCATATGTTAACTTTTGTGAGCGTGACATTTGTTGCACTTGTTCTTGTAATTTTGATATATCATGTAGCATTTCTTCCTCTTCTTCATGAGTCATGCTAGAGCTTTCAGGTTCCTTACTAGGTGTTTACATTTTCTTTCCTCGGGGCATCAGTTACCGATAATAATGCTCTACTATGCCCTTTGAATTCCTTCAAAATAAATTTTCAAACCAAGCTTAAGCAAAAATTTAAAAAAAATCTACACACCTTTTTTCACTTTGTAGGAGTTCGATATTGCCTCTGATGTATCTCTGTACTTTCCAATCATCTAATTCTGAATTTGTGACATGTAGTATCTCTCTGTGTCCTCTTTCCAATGCCACCAGTCTAATCCAAATTGGATTCTCCAAGAAAGAGTTATGCACAATCTCCCAAGATGACCTGATTATAGACTTTTCCATAAGAGCGAAGTTGTATGAAGTGCCACGTGTACAATTTTTGATATTTGGTTCTGAAAAAGATATACAAGAAACTACAGTCTGTCCTCTTTCTGTACCTTCTTACTAAATTTCAATTTGATTCCTAGAGAGAAAGTTATGACAATTTTCCCTAGGTCACCTGTTTTGAATGTAATTCAGGAATCTGCAAAAAGACCAACTTCCTCAGATCATATCTCTAAAAATATCGCGCGAAAAGCTCTGAAATTCACACCCAAGGTTCAACGCGATTTCTTCTTAAATGGGTTTTTTTTTGCGACTTCTGAAACGTCACAGAAAAAAAGTTATAGCGAAAATTCCGCGATGACCTGTTTGGAGCAGCGAAACCCTAGAATCCAAAGCTCTGATACCAAATGTTATGAAACCAGCTCAAGAAAAGATAGAAAAGATAGATCAACGCCTTAGAATTCAGCCTCTTCGAGGGGGCAACCTCCTTTACATTACATAAATGAACAATTCTTTGATGATTCAAATGACAAAACCTCCTTTCTATATATAGGAGTCTAAGGAGTCACAATATAATCCAGCCGACCTAACAATAATAATATAAAGCCACAAAAATAACAATAGAGGGATTCTATGGGGCACAGAAATAACAATATGGGGGTAATAGGGGCACATAAATATAAATAAGGGGAATAACTATAATAGTAATGGGATAATCACTAGTATTATAGGGACCCAACAGAACCTGTCGAAGAGTATGAATGGGTAAGTCACATGGTAGTTCAGCAGAAGAAGGTGAAAGGGGAAAATAGAATCTACGTGGACTTAAGGAAATTGAATGATGCATGCTTGCATGACCCTTTTCCTACAACATTTACAGATGAAGTGTTGGACAATGTAGTAGGATAAGAGGCTTACTCTTTCACAGATGGCTTCTAAGGGTATCATCATATCAGAATTTCACCAGAAAGCGGGCATAAGACAAAATTTGCCACATAATGGGGTTTCCATAAGTATACAGTGATTCCTTTTGGATTGAAGAATGCACCTATTATATTTTCTAGAGTTGTAATTACAGCTTTCAAGGAGGGCATACACAAATTTTTGGAAGTTTACTTCGCTGATTGGACAATATTTGGGTTGTTAAAGAAGCATGTGGAAAGCTTAAGATTGATGCTAGATACATGTAGGAAATATCAAATATCGTAGAACTTGAAGAAGTGCATTTTTTGTGCATCATTTGGAATATTGTTGGGACATGTGGTTTGTAAATAAGGATTGATGGTGGATATGGTGAAGATCGCAGTCATTGTGAACATGCTAACACCGAAAGTAGTAAGACAATTGTGTACTATGGTAGGACACACTGGTTACTATAGGAAGTTTATTAAAGGATATGCGTAGATAACTACACCGATGGAGAAGTTGATGAACAAGGATGTCACATTCTAGTTGGATGAAGAATTCTAGAAGAGCTTGGACTTGCTGAAAGAAAAGATGGTAGCTGCTTCGATTCTATTTTTCCCAGACTGGAAGATAAAGTTTCATGTGCATGTTGATGAATCTTGCATAGATTTGGGAGTAGTACTAGTGTAGCCAGAAGGAGGGGATATTGATCACCCCATAGAATTTGAAAGTAGGAAGTTGTATAAGGTAGAAAATAATTACAACACGACAGAAAGGGAGGGGTCAGATATGGTGTATGCGCTATAGAAGTTTAGACATTACTTGTTGGGAGCACACTTTAAGATGTTCAAATATCATTCCGTGCTAAATTACTTGGTGAATAAGCCTTTTGTAGGAGGGAAGATATGTTGATGCTTGTTATTATTCCAAGAATATGATTTCAAAGTTATAGTGAAGATGGGAAGATTGAATGATGGGCCTAATCATCTATCCAAGATAGAGACAGGAGATGAACCTACAAGTAATTAAGATAACTTACCTGATGCACAGTTGTTCACAATTAAAGTCGCAGATGATCACTTCATGGATATTATTCAGTTTTTGCATAGGAATGGCACTCACATAGTATAGTACAAAGAAAAAATGAATTGGTGGTTCGAGCTACTGATTTCTTGCTGATTGTGGGACACTTGTAAAAAATGAGACCGAATGAAGTACTAAGAAAATATGCCCATGAACATGAAAGATAGAGCATTCTTACGAAAGCTCATGGAGGAGTCGTAGGTGGGCATTATGCAAAAAAATCCACTGCGTAGAATATTTTTAGAGTCGGGTTGTGTTGGCCTACATTGCATAAGGATGAAAAGTAATTTTTTCAAGCATGTGACATATGTCAAAGGACAGGAAATCCATCCAAAAGAGATGAAATGACATAAGTACTGCAAGTGACTTTGCGTAGTCTTTTGATAAATGGGAAATTGACTTTGTTGGACCTATTAGCCTGTAGGGGAAAAGGAACAGAGAAAGATATATCATCAGTGTGACTAATTGTTTGAAAATATGGGCCAAGGCGAAACTGGTGAAGGATTGCAACACAAAAACTGCTGCGAACTTCAATTTGGAATATATATTGGCCAGATTTGGTTGTCCAAAGATCTTAATGAGCACCTAAGGGACGAATTTTTTGAATAAGATGATTGAATCACTAACTGAGGAATTTCAAGTTTACCATCAGAAGGGAACTCCCTATCATCCTCAGGAAAATGGGACAGTGGAAGATTTCAATAAGATTATGGAGAATGCATTGACCAAGGTGTGAAATGTAAATAGAGATGACTGGGACTTGAGGATTCCAGCAGTGTTGTGGGCATACAAAACGAGATGAAAGAAATTGACTGGACAGACACCTTTCAGGTTGATATATGGACAAGAATCGATTATGCCTATGGAATACATTGTTCAAAGTTTGAGAATTGCAGTTATCACATATATGGTAGACCCTGACATGATGAAGGAAAGAATGTCACAAATACTAGCTTTAGAAGAAGACAGATTCATAGCAGGATTCCATTAGCAAGTGAAAAAAGCGAGGGAGAAAGCCTGGCATGACAGGCATATGAAAAAGAAGATATTTTGGGAAGGGGATATTACATTATTATATGACAGTAAGTTCACGATGTTCACAGGAAATTCAAAACACATTGGTTTGGGCCATATATCGTCATGAACATTTCATATGGGGGTGTTGTTAAGCTGATGAAGTTGAATGGTCAAATTATCCTAGGACGACTGAATGGCAGTAGATTGAAGAGATATGGGGATGACTATGTCCATGGAACTTTGCACTAAAAAAATGAAGGGGAGGAAGTCTTATTGCCACTTGCAGTTAGAAGTGGGCACGAGACTATTAACTACTCTACAGGAAGGGACTTCGCTGAAGGAATATTAGTGCACGATACTCAGGAGTATGAAAAATTAAAAAGGAGTTGCGACGAAGAAGAGGTGATTGTGCTAAAGGGGAAATCTGAAGAAGTTACCCAGAAATAGGACCGTTGGATGGAAAAGAGGCATTGTTAAAAGGAAATTACCATTTATGGGAGTGGGAGAAAAGAATTTATGAAGCACAAATGGATGTATCTAGCCCATACCTACATTAAATGAGCCAAATCTAAGCCAATCATGGGCCTGGTAATTCAAAATTGTTATAAAAATTGCATCCCACACCAATTTTACACTTTGCCGCCTAAAGAGATAAGAAAGTGCACCTAAGTGAAGAAGAGCTATTGCATGTCTGAGAGGAGCTAGGAAGAATTAGTTAGGATATTTACAAAGAAAGGGGTAGCTGGTATCATGGAGTCACAAGAAAGAAAGACTACAGGGGCGAATGTACCCATGCCCCCAATGTGCTTAAGGTCTCCAAGAAAGGTGCATGTACAGACCCAAGCACAACCACAAGCATAGGCATAACCACAATCACAACTGCAGAAGATGAAGGAGAAGAGACCAGCTAAGGTATTTGCAATAGAATTAAGAAACCATGAAAGAAGATGTAGAAGGAAGTACAGATAAATAATGTAGAGGATAAAGGAAAATATCCCATGCAGAAAGGAAAGAAATCGATGCAGCAAGAGGAACATCAGCAGGACCACGACAGTGAGGAAGAAGTCGAGTTTCAGTGGAAGGAGACAGAGGATGTGGAGATTCCCTCTGTGCTTTCAGCATACATTCCACCAAGAAAGTCAAGCACAAAGCCAATTAGGGAGGCAAAGGAAGGAAAATTTTCTACCTATATGCCATTATTTCTAGAGGAGGTTCCTTTTGAAGGAGAAGTGCTTGGGAAGATCCCCCAACTCAAAATGGAAGACTAGTATTTTAATGAAAGAAGACAATACTTGCAGTTTGAGACGAGTAGGTACTTGAAGAAATTCTACTACCTGGATAGCGAAGTTACAAGATTGGAACCACAACAATGGGTTGATGGAGTGTAGAGATCAGGATGTAGATAGTAGGGCTTTTGAACACGTTGAATGTGCCACATTTTGGTCGAAGCCCATATAGCACAATCTATGTGTGACAACTACTTGTACTGGTGTGTGATGATTGCATTTTGCTAGGGACGAAGATCTCGATTCAACATGCTCAAAAGCCCTGCTCTCTGGGATCCTTATCGGGAGAATAACAACGCTGCCATATCCAGAAAACAACCCCGCAGATGAATTCATGGGAAAAAACAAAGACAAGGAGATGGCCCAGATGATGAAAGAAAAGTTTGGATTAGTAAATAAATCTCGTGGATATGAGACAAGCTCTATCGGGGATTAGGGTGTGCACTTCGCTGCACATATATTAGTAGGGAAGATCATGAGAAAGTACAGGGCCAATGAGGTGCCTGCAGTAGTAGTGTCATTGGCTGAGTAGTGCGAGAAAGGATTCAAGTTCAATTAGGCTTCTTACTTATGTAAAGAGTTTTTGGTGGATTGCAGGGAAGCATTAGAAGACGGAAAGACCTTCCACTATGCCTGGATGTTAATTCTTATTGCTCTTGTTGTATGGAAGGAGCCATAAGGTTCTCAATCTTTGACTATTGAGGTAGACGTATGTGAAGCAGCGAGGTATGCTTCGGTATGGTTTACAAAGGAGTGGACACATGCAACAGAGAACATGATATTATTTGTAGCGATAGTGATGGATCTGCATATGGTGGTAAATCAGTATCCTAGATTGTCACCGAGTTGCTATAAACAATACTATCATATTGCGGAATTCAAGGTAGACTTTCACAGAGCTTATGTGAAAGTGACGAAGGAACCAATGAAGACATGGAATTCATTGCCATACTTGGTAACATAAAATGATCTTCTCACGGTAGTGCAAGATTGGATAGAGGAATGGATGTCTCCACCCGTTGGAGTGGTTGGAGCAGTTGGAACATACAATGGTACCTCATAGGGTGTGGGTACGAGTAGAAAATATTTCAATGAAGAGACAAAGGAAATATGGTAAGGAAAGGAACACGAAGAACACCTTAATGATGCAAAGATATTAGAAGATTCTCCCTTTCTGGTGAAGATGTGTCTAAGTAAGAAGAAGAAGGTGAATATGAGTAAGGGATTAGTGTCGCTCATCCTCACTGATGGGGACATCGACGAGATAGTAGAAACGATCCAGAAGATCAACACAACAACTTGGCACAATATTGATGATTGTTGCAAAGCAATCTTAGATGAGGTGCAACAAGGCATCGTAGAGCTTGAGGCGTTGTTGCAGAGAGTGAGTAACCAAAGTAGGTAACCTAGTCATTGCAACTAGAACAAATACTGGAAACAACTTACGGAGTTAGGATGTTACACATGCCAGTGGGGGCATTGATGTTTGAAGTAGCAGTAGACAAAGAGTGAGCCAAAGCATGGTGTGGTGTCTAGATGAATGTCACTACACTACCACTCTATATGTTGTATGAATTTCAACAAGGTATTACCGTAGAATTGCACAAAAGAGAGCAAGATATGTCACTGTTAAAATTAAAGGAAGAGTAAAAAAAAAAAATCGTTGAAGAAGGAACTAGAGAAATTGGCCAAGGATAGGGAAGAAGCAAGGTAGCAACGAGAACAACTAGAGAAACCCATTTATGAGACTTGCAGCACAATTCCAGATGTGAAAGTCTGTGAGGATGAACCACCAACAAAAAATTTTGTGAAGCTTGTCCTTGCGATCAAGGACTTAAAGGATATTATGGATAAGTTGAAATTTGAATACGAAGTGCAGATATTTGAGCTGCGAGTAAGGTTGAAGCCAGTGATGCCACCAGAGGTTTAGGAACAGAGAAAAAGGGAACTTAGTGCAGCATTCAAAGGCATCTGATATGGTGGCAGATTGTGGAAACATGCTCGACAATTCGATGAAGATTTGGACCTCACTACAGGAGGATACAAACATCCTGAAGATTGAGGAGGAACTGTAGGCTAAGAAGAAGCAGAATGATGAGATCCTAGTAGCTGTGAAGACATTACTAGTCTTGCAGAGGTTTACCAACATTACTAAAGGAAAGTCTCAAGCCACAAATAGATTTCTTCGGAGGAAAGAACAAATCTTGCAAGAGAAGAATTAGCCATGACAGGAGGAAGCCATGCAACTTTCATAGCGAGTGGACAGGAAGCTGAGGAATTGAAGAGAAGGGAAGCAGGAATACTGCAAAAGGTTTCTGGCCGTACTATAGAATATTTATTGAAGGAGGCGCGCCAGGAAGAAAAATTGATGGAAAAAATGATCCAACAGTACAATGTAGTGTACAATGGGATCATAACAAACATCAAAGGAATTGAAGTTGAGTGACTCAGGACGAGTCATGTGTGAGTGTGGGGAGCTATTGGGCATGGCTCGATTTGGTCCAAGTTTTGGGTAAAAGACCCCATAGAAGAAGGAGTGGACGATGTAGAGATGGTGAAGATATATTCATCACACAGTATTTTAGGGCTTTAGCAATGGGAAAAAGCCCTTATTTTGTAATGGGTGTCAGGTATTAGTCCTTGTTTTGTGGATCCATGGTATGTGAACTATGGTTTTTATAAAGATGAAATGTATATAAGGAGATTAATACTTTGTAATCGAATATATCACCATAAGTGAATTGAATCTCTGTATTCACATCTGTAGTCCGTAATTTGTTGAATTTCCATGAACTTGGGTCTAGGTTAGAGTCTTAAAATCACTGAATCTACCAAACCAATAATCTCAACCACAAACTACTTTTGACAGCAGAAATATAAAGCAGTAAATCACATATGCATAATATACATAGTTTTAAACAAAATTGTACAATATGTACAATCCCAATCTTCGCTATATTTAACCAAATTCTGAATAATACAATAGTATATGGTATACAAGATATAATAAAAAAGTTCATTGCAACTTATATGTCATCTCCCGTCCTATTGATCCTTCACTTCCATACTGCTCACTAGTAGTGCTTTAGTCCATCAAGGCATCTACACATCGAGACTCTAAGAGGGTTGCCTCCTATCACTGATGTAAGTCACATCTGCTACAATGAACACGGGCTCATCAAACTACTCTCTTGGTGGGCCTAATTCCCGAGATCCAATCTGCCAATCTAGCAGTCACTTTCATCCATCAAAGTGTTGCACATCAGGCAACAATATTTCACCCAATCTTGCACGAACAACATCCTTCATGTCTGCCACTCTAGGGCTACTTTGGATAGCCAAGTTTCTACCATCCAACCAGCTCTGTGACACCCAATCAACTCACTGTCAATTCTTCTCCTAATATGACACTTCACCAAAATGGAATATCATCCACATGGCACCAACAAGCTTCTCAACAAACTGATCCAATCTGGTCAACAAACATTTACCCAACACCTCTCCAAAACATTGTTGGTACCCATTTATTTCTCCTTTCTCTTTAAATTATGGTTAGGGCACAATATACAGCCCTTAACGTCCACAAAGTAAGAAACTAAGCCCTTCAATGACTATGGTTTTCTTTGGAGAGAGACCTCCACTACCACACTGCCCCAATCTAGGCTTGATAGTTCAATTCTTCCCTTGGAAACAACCCAACTGCTAGCTATGGCCTACGACCTAACACACCAGCTGCTATAGATGTTCATTCTCCTCGAAAACACAATCAAACAACCCTCAGAACAATAATATCATGCTCATATTCTCCTCGACCTAGCTACCTTTCAATCTGGCTCTAATATGCACATAAGATTATCCCAAACAGACTTGTCTAGCCCCCAAATAATTCGTTGTCACCTACAGCAATTCCCGCACTATCTAGGGTATACTTCCTTCATGCCGAGACTTCCTTTTTTTGTTGTGGCTTAGCTCCTGTAATCCGAGCCCAAGAATAACCCTAAAAAAATCCCTTAGACTACCTCTCTTTCCCCACATTGTACCTACAACAACATAAAACTTCCACATTGGTCTTTCAGGCCTCCTCACATTGTTTCTTTGACTCTTCTTCTCCATGCAAATTTTAGAGCTCATTTGGAGATGTATTGCCACTTCTTGGATGCTTCAAATGACTCCAATCCATCCTTAATTTATAGCCTTTAAGGCCTCCAACGAATCACATGAAGGGACATGTCTTTTGGATTTTACTTCAAGTTGGTCTACTTGAAAAATGCAATAATAATTATGCCCACTTCAAAATTCAATTTCTACCAAACGATAACTTCAATTCAAACGATTTTTGATGTGCTGGAATCATCTTCTTGAGCATTCTCATCCTCATCCATCACATTCCATGAATCCATCATGGTTTTTGCCAAAAACATGATAGGTTCCAGAACCTCATACTTGGGTTCTAAGACCACAAGCTGCCCTTATGGCACTTTATCGTCCAAACCCTAAACCCTCAAGCTTGGAGTACCTCCCACGCTATAAAACTCAACACTCGCTCTTAGAGAGGGAGGTACCTTTGTGAATCGTAAGTACTTCTTCATCATCATCATCACCGCTTGCAAAAATTGCCCAACTCCTATTGCTCATAATCACAGAAATCCCTAAAGCATGAATTATGCCTCTCTCAGAAGTGTCGTTGTCTCTAGAAGCCTCCTGTGTCTTTTTCTTCTCATGTAATGCTTTCAATTCCTTCTATGATTCCTGCTTTCGAGATGTGGAAGCACCCTTTCTCCCCACTGACCATGCACTCTTCTTGGGTTGAAATGTCTTCTTCTAAGTCTACAAATTCCCTCTCAAGCTTGACTCCCTCTGAGCCTCTAGAACTTGGACCTTCTTGGAAAAGTGTACCTTGTTCTTCGGAACCTGCAAATATTCCCCTGAAGCCTACCCCTACACCTGCACTTGGTCCTGCTTCTCTGGAACCTTCACCTGTCCATGTTTCTTTTCATGATCCTCAAGCTTGCCTGCTAACCTACAAAGACCATTCTCCTTGACTCCAAGCACAATCCCATCGGACTTAGAGCCTCTAGGCCTGAGTCTTGCCTTCCATCCTAGAACAAGACCTCAAACCTTTTCTTCTCCATCATCGAGATGGAGAGAACATTGTATCTCAGTTCTGGTAAAAATAGTACATCCCAGACCTGCATCATACGTCATGTGTCCTTCTTGAATGGCAAAACACCCGATCCTCAGATCTCCAACTGACTCTTGTCACCCAGCACCATGTGCGACTTCGAGTCCCATCCATCGAGAGTCTCAAAAATATCCCATGACCCAGTCATATGCTTCATCGCACCACTTTTCATGTACCATCCATCCTCAATGATAGTACTCTACGATAAATGAGAAATCATAGCAAAGTCCTTCTCTTCCAATCTCTTCGAGAGATCATCCATCTCCGCTAAAGTAGCAACACCAAAGGCTTGCCTTCCTTTCTTCTTCTCATCATTTCCCTTCTTCTTCATTGGACATCTCGATGAAAAATAACCCATCTCGCCACACTCGAAACAATTCACTTTACTCAAGACCTTCTTGTGCTTACCCTTCATTCGTGATGCAAGTACCACGTCATCATCTTAAGCTTTCTTCTTTGATTGAATATCCTCATCTCGCAACTCTCCTTGAATAAAGTCATCCCATAGCCTATCCCAGCCTGGCAACTTCTCCCTAGAAGCAATTCCTTTGATGAAGGGCTTCCATTCTTCGGTGAACCCATTCAAGGCAATCCTTACCATATCTCCATCTGAGACGATCATAGCAATGGTGGCAATCTCATCTTTGACCTGAGACAATATTGTGAGATACGAGGTCACACTTTCACCCTTTATCATCTTGGTAGACTTCAACATATCGTCCAATACCAATACACAATTCTTGTTCGTATTTGGGACCAAATTCTGAACAGACACCTACATCTCATGTGCAGTGTTCTTCCTAGACAAATGAGGAATTAGAGTATCCCTCACACTATCTAGGATGATTAGTCTCACTGTCGCATCCAAATCTTCCCATATTTCCAGCTCCTTAGGGTCGATTGGCTTCTTGATCTCTTTCTCAGTAAAATCCAAAATCTTGTTGACCTGCAAGATCAACTTGATCCTTTCCTTCCATGGACTATAGTTGGAAAAGCTCTCAAACCTGTCCTCATATCATATACCTTCCTGCAACTTCGACATTGTAGTGAACGCTTCACTCACAATCTAACCAACTCCGTCTTATGTTGTACTTTATTGCGCACAACTCTAATTTACTTACTTCCAAAGTATCTCAGACATGCTCTGATACCATGTTGACTTTCGACGACCTTGGGTCCAGGTTAGAGCCTTAAAATCATTGACGCTACCAAACCAAGAATCTCAACCATAAACTACTTTTCACAGTGGAAACATAAAGCAGTAAATCACATATGCACAATATACACATTTTTAAACAAAATTGTACAATATGTACAATCCCAATCTTCGTTATATTAGATGAAATTCTAAATAATACAACATTCTATGGTATAAAAGATACAATGACAAACTTCACCACAGCTTCTACATTGTATCTCGCCCTGCTGGTACTTCACTTCCGTACTGCTCACTAGTAGTGCCTTAGTCCATCAAGCCATCCACACATCGAGTCTCCAAGAGGGTTGCACCTTACCATTGCTGCAAGTCACGTATGCTACAATGAACATGAGCTCATCAAACTGCTCTCTAGGTAGGCCTAATTCCCAAGCTCCAATCTGCCAATATAGAAGTCACTTTCGTCCATCAAAGTGGTGCACATAATGTTGCAATACTTCACCCAATCTCACAACAACAACATCCTTCTTATCTGCTACTCTAGGGCTACTTTGGACAGCCAACTTGTTGCCCTCAAACCAACTCTATGACGCTGAATCAAATCAATGTTGATTATGTTTCTAAGATGACACTTCACCACCACAGAATGTCATCCACATGGCACCAATAGGCTGCTCAAAAAACTGATCCAATCTGGTCAACAAACTTTTACCCAACACCTCTCCAAAACACTCTTATTACCCACTACTTTCTTGATGTTCCTAAAATTTTTGTTTGGGCACAATATGCAGCCCTTAACATCCACACAGTCAACAACTAAGCCCTGCAATAACTGCAGTTTTCATTAGAGATAGCCCTCCACTCCCACACTACCCCAATCTGAGCTTGAGAGTTCAACGCTGCCCTTGGAAGCAACTGAACTGTTGGCTATGGCGTATGGCCTAGCACAACAACTGTTGTAGGTGTTCATTCTCCTCTAAAACACAACCAAACAACCCTCAAGACAACATTGTCATGCTTCTATACTCCTTGACCTATATTCCTTTCAATTTGGCCCTAATCTACACTTAAGATTAGCCCAAATAGACTTGTCTAGCCTGGAAACAATCCATTGTCACCTACAACAATTTCCACATTTTCTAGGTTAGACTTCCTTCACCCTGAGAATTGCCTTTTTTCTGTGTCTTAGCTCCTACAATATGAGCCCAAGAACAACCCTAAAAAATGCCCTTAGACAACATCTCTTTCCCCACGCTATACCTACAACAACAAAAAAATTCCATGCTGATATTTCAAGCCTCCTCACGCTGTTCCTTTGAATCTTCTTGTCCACACAAATTTCAAAGCTCACTTGGAGATGTATTTCCACTTCTCAGATGCTTCAAATGAATCCAACCACCCGTAATTTATATCTTTAAGGCCTCCAAAGAATCTCATGAAGAGACATGTCTTTTGGATTTTACTTCAAGTCAGCCTACTTGAAAAATCCAATAATAATTATGTCAACTTCAAAATTCAATTTTTCCCAAATGGCAACTCCAATTTAGATGATTTTCAATGCGTTGGAAACGTATATTTGAGCACTATCAACAACATCCATCACATGTTGTGAACCCATCATGGTCTTGCCCCAAACCACGATGGGTGCCAAAACCCCATACTTGAGTTCTAAACCCACAAGCTTCCCTTGTCATGCTTTTCCCTCCAAACTCTAAACCCTCGGGCTTGGACTCCCTCCCAAGCTACAAAATTAAACATAATTTCGGAGAAGGCTTCATAGTTGAGTGCACGGAGGCCTGGAAGAGTCTACAGCTAGGTGCGTGGGTCGAAGACATATATTTATGGAATACTTATATTAATAAAGAAATTTTTTGGAAAAGAACTATATATTTTTCTATTCGATATTTTTTGTTGTTAATATCATTATGTATGATTTCCACTAAATTATGCAAAGAACTGTAAGATATACATTTATTTGTTAGAGTTTATGGGTTAAATGTGATTATGTTAAATTAATCATCTACGCAAAGTTCTTATGCACACGAAGTTATCAAATAAATATAGAGTAGAAGTAAATACACGACGCCACTGCATGAATATCCCTTCGGTTGCATAAGTCTAGTTCTGCAACCTCCCATAACTAATTCAAGTGAGACTATGATCTGCTTGCAGGTCGTTGCAGAAAGGGCCTATAGTTGAGGGCTTTGTTGAGGCAGAACACACTCTGATCCTTGGTCAAGCCCCCTGAAACCAACAAATAGTCTATTAATTACATCACACTGATTTTATTAATCACATCATTTCACAAATCTAACTTGGATTTCCTAGTCATCTAGTCTAAAAATAGTCCAAGTCTAAAAATAGTAAATCATTAACATAGAAAATGGAGGGGTATTACACCACAAAACCTTGTATTAAAGACAAAAACAAATTGAATGCATGGGAAAGCAAGCCGAAAAACTAGTTGTGAAGAATTTAGGGAAATACCTCATCAAGGGTCCTACGACACTAACTAAAACTACTAGCTAGAAAGGAAACAAAGTTAACCGATGAAGCTTCAAAGGAAAATATATAAATTTACCTACATAAATATGTGCAAAGAGCTTCCGGAGCCTTGTTATGGATTCCTAATTCTGAATGAATACGAAGCTGCAAAACTTAACCCCTAACCTTGGGTCACTGGGAATTTGGACCACCAAGAAAGAGAAAATGCAAATTGACAGGTTCTAATGATAATCACTTTGAGGGAATGAATTACTAAACATCAACACAATCCGGTCACATGGAAAAAGGGAAACACTAGTTGTCTTCTTTTTATCTTAATTGTCTTCTTTTGTCTTAAATATTTAATTTAAGATAATTACAATACCTTTACATGACCTCATCGATGTATTTAATACAAAAGGTTAATTTTGTCTTAACTAATTGTCTTAAACAACTCCCTTGTGTAGTAGTGATTGTAGTGTGATTAGATTATTATAATAACATTTTCTCAAAAAGACCAATAATTATGATTCTATTTTAAGTCACAAATAAATTATGATTATTATAAATAGTATTTATTAATTAAAGTGTATTAAACAAAATCACCGTCATTCTAAATACTATATTTCTAAGTTCTTAAGATCTAACATAATCTATGCTTAACACACTATAACCTTTCTTAAAAAAAAACCTAATAAATCCTTTAATAACCATAAACGTAGATAAATTATTCCTCATTACCCTAATTCATATGCTCAATCGAATACACTCTAACCCACTAACACTTTGACACATTAACACCCTATCACATTATCACTCAAATTATTCATATGCTCTAATCGAATACACTCTAACCCACTGACACTTTGACTCATTAACACCCTATCACATTATCACCCTCAACCCTAATGACCCTTAATATTACTCTCTCTTAACACTTACAAATTCAAACATGGTAACCCACAAATACATGAATACCCTTAACCCCTACAACTCCAAACACACTCACCACCAAATACATTATAATTCTTAACCAACATTTAATCAATTTTTTTTGATGTGTTGATCAACATTGCTTTTGTTAAACATATTAACTCACTCTAACTTTTAATCTTATAATCTACCAACCTATAAATTCATTAACCAATATTAATATAAGTTTAATATAATTGGTTGCCAATAAACTTAAGTAATCATAATTCAACAAACACTATTTTCCCCATTATTTTGATAAAAGGTGACTTTATAGGATGGTGGACCTAACACCTGGATAAATGGAGTAATGCCATGCAAGGATAAAAAATGGACTTTTTAGCATAGGAACGTAGTATATTTGTGGGAGAGAATACATTACAATTTTAGGAGGAAATACATTGCTTGTGCGTGTTTATTTATGCTAATGTAATCATTTAAGTTAATTAGATAGATTGTTGACCATGACAAGAAAATTATAAACTAAAATTGTATAAATATTATGAGTATTGGAGAAGCTATTCTCACTATTAGTATCTTAGAGCGTATATTAATTTATGGTTGGAGAATTTTGATGGAATGATCCATGTATGGAAATATACGATAGTGTGTTGATGATCTATGGAGTGTGTTGCGGTGACTACCATGTAATTGATAATTGTTATCGAAGGGAGTGGTATGATTCCTCTTGTGTTGAGTATGTTATGTTTATGGTATATTTAGATGATGTATATGTGTTAATGTTTCACTCTTCATTACTGGTTCATATATGAAGCGATGATATGATTTTTATTATAACGGGGCTTCGCAAGTGTGATATACCTCCAATTTACACAAAGAAATTATTATCCTTAATCAATTATTGACATGTTGTTAGTTTAAAATTATCCTTAATCAATTGTTGACATGTTGTTAGTTTTTTAAACAAAGGTTCGTCCACTAAGATCATATCAAGGAAATATTCATATATAAAATAAAACATTTGAAATTTGAACCCTTAACCATGAGAACCACATCAATTAGACGATATTCAACTATCCACAATATCTCAGCCCCGATATGTTATGCTTTTCCTTTATAATTATAAAATAGGTTTGGGGCTAAATAAGCATTGCGTCCCCTAGGCTATTTGAACTTCAAACATTTTCGGCACTACTCATTCTTATCATTCACTTAAACCGTCGAGCCACAAAATTCATTTATGAGCCCTTGTTCATGGTTTAAGTAGTATTTAATATATATATTTCTTATATTTATTTTGGTGGCCTTTGTGATTGAACTTAATATGAATTGATGCAACAACCTTTTGTTCCTTAGTCAAATGCTCAACCAATGCACCGCAAAACCGTTCCTCTTAATACGTCTTGAGTTATTGATGTCTGGGTCCCTTGTTGATGCGTCTAACATGCACACCACGGTACTGACCGATCCATGTGATGAAGTAACACATGAACGACTCCAATGGTTTTGGGGCAATCAATAGTGTCGGTATCCCATCAAACAAGTTGGTCAGATTGAATAACCTCCCGAACTTGTTATTTCACTTTATGTTCACTCCCGTGGATTGATATTTCCACTAGGGTTTTTGGCTCTGTAATTTTCCTTGCTTCTCTGGTAATTGTTAATGTTTTTGTTGGAATGGAGAGTTTTGTTTATCAACCGTCACTGTGAAAACACCTCGAGTTATCAGCGGTAGGTAAACTTCTCAGTCTCCCCTCATGGTTAGTCGACTCGCTATGATGTCGAGGGTTTTTATCGTTATTAGACTGAATTGAGGATTAATATTTTGGACTAACAATTTTTATAGGTTTACATTGTGTTATCTTTATTAACAATATTCTACTTATTAATTTGTATAGATATTGAAGGTCTTCTAGAGAATGCAACAAGATTATCGAGAATCTGCCTTTTTCAGAGGTTAATCATATTTAGATTAGGGTTTAAATGTTTATTTCGCTATTGCAAACGTTGTTCTCTTTCTTTTCTAAGTAGGGATTTTCTCTCTCATAATTTTTTGAACTTTTTCCTATGTATTCCCACTCATAGTTCATTGAATTAAGTTGTTACAAGGGTTTTTTTGTTGGAATATTTTTTTTATAGATTTTACAGGGACCTATTAAGGTCAATGAATTAATTGAAAATTCACTCATGATTTCAAGACCTTCAATGAGTCATTAAAGAACATTACGCTTTCCTTGGCACATTATATTAACAATTCTCTATTGAGTTGACAATTTGTTTAAGGTTTTATTGTTTGAGAAGTTAGGGAGCATGATTGTTTCCAAAAAAAATTGATCCAGTAACTTCTAGTATGAGGAACATAGTTGTTACGTTTAAATTATATGCTGTACAGAGGGTTTTCTTACTTGCAATCCCTTCATGGCTTTGATTGGGGGAACCTGAGGGTGTTTTTCAGTTACAGGCATTTTGAGGGCTTATGCGCTTGAATTCCTTGCATGTTTTATTGGATTTCTCACTTGTTGAGAAAATCCCTCTCTATTGGTGATCATCACTAACCATAAATGCATATATTTATTACTAGGTAATACATCACTTCGATTTGGTCCATTACTATCCATTCTATATACATTTAAGCTTGTTCTGGTTTCATGTTACACATTTTAATGGAAAGGGTTCATATTTATGAACCTTCTCTTCTTCTCGTGTTTATTTTTTTATGGCATCAAATGGAAATTCATTATTTTAACCATCCTCGTACTTCTAACACATTGTGGTAGCTATGAATTCTTGAGAAAAGCATTAACGTAAGCTCATGTCTAAGTCTCTTGGCTTGAATTTCTTGGTCTATTTTTAAGTATTAAGATGAAAATACTAACATAAAATTTATGTTTTTCTTTGATACAAGTTAGGTTTCCAAACCCCATCTCAAGGTTATCTCAACACTACCTTATATATATATATATATATATATATATAATTTACCCTTTCAAGTAAGAATTTCCCTTTTAACTCCTCATTTCTTTAGTAGGGTTTACTGTTATGAAGACTGAGACCAATCAATGATGGCCATAATAGCTCTATTACAACTATTTCAATAGATTTTATCATACTTAGTCTTGAGTTATGCATCTAGCTTAAGAATTTAGACCTATTTTTTGATACTCTGTATGTGAAACAATTTGTGTGAATCGACTCCAAAGTTTTCCTCAGGAAATCTTGTTTTGGAGTTATTCTTATTAGAATCCTTTTTATTTTTCTAGGGTTTCTAAACCCATATTATATAAACATGGTTGATGTGTCTCTTAAATGAGTAATTTGAATATACTATTCTGATATGTATGTTAGACTCTGTAAAATTTTTACAATATGATTTCTTTTTGTATGATTCCTTAGCCTTGAGTATGTAGAATTAATCTTTTAGTTATTTTCATACAATCTTCTTTAGCAATTAAGTATTTCCTCACCTATAATGGCTCAATTTTAATTGAATAGACCTTCTCTTTGAAGCTCTCGTTTAAATCCAATGCTTGGATTTCTTCTAGGGAGGCTTTGAATGGAAGGATAGCTAGAGGGTACCTATACATTATGGGTCGTATAAATTATCTTTTAGAGTATTTTAAAAATGAAGTGGTTTTTGTGTGAGAAACAATAATACTTTACCAAAACACTAGTATGTTTAGAGATTACTGACATTAATAATTCAACTAGGAAATTATAGCATTTTTTAATGAAATGATCTTACTTATCTTTTCCCTATTCACCATATTCATCATATGAATAAATTTGCACCATTTAATATAAAATGTGCATATATATGTGCTTTACTTGTCCAAATTGACATGTAATTCCTGAAAATTTATATATTATTTCTACTGCATGCTAGTTATTTTCTTTCTTTCTTTATTCACTAAATAAATGATTCATTGTTTCTTCTTGAATAAGAAAACCACATGCTAATATCCACTAGTTAGTACATTCTTAAAAGATTTCTGATAATCAACAAATACAATAAACGTTTTACTTATCTTAACACTTGAAAACAAAGTAGGAATCAACATATTCCTCCCAACCAATGAATTGAAAACACAACAATTTCTTCCATGCCTTAGGCTTCTATGCTATTAGTAATATGTCTTCCTCTTGTTGCAATATCGCTTCTTTTCCACTTAACATTTAACAATGTCCTGCTCTTTCCAAGTTTGATCTATCTTTCCTATTCCTAGGAATTGTTTATAGGAAACTCTCTTTCTTCCACCTATTAGCATTGCATTTCTCGCTAGAATATGCTATTTATCCTCTCTCCCCTTAGCATAACGTCTTTCTCTAGCTATGTTGCTTCTTACTAGAGCCCATTCCTCCTAGAATCTTGAGGGATCATGGGAAGTTGTAATTGTGGCAATTGGAACCTTTTTGTTCACTACCAAGGACTTCAACCACCTAAAATGGTTCCCATAATATTTTCATTTTAAACAATACTTTATTTATAAAAATGAAGACTTATTTACAATGTCATTCAAAATGTTTAATTTTCGTCATGGCCCCATGACAAGTGTCTCTAACTTAAATATTTACAAGTAAACATAGCACCATAAAGTCTTGCAAGGAGTATTTGCAACATGGGTATTACAACAAGGTTAAAGACCAATACAAAATGATAATGTATTAGTTTTATATTCAATATGTTAATTTTAACCTAGGGAATTCCCCACCTATCACATGTCTTGGAAAACAATCGAATGAGACCATCCATATATGATACCAAGGCTTGGGATTGAAAATTTTGGCAGTAGACTAGATCAATCTTGGTCGGATCCCTCCATGGACCTTATTTTTCCAAGTAAAGATAACAAGTGCCACTAAATAGTAATCGTTGAGAATGATTAATAATTGTTGACCATATTGAATATATTGATTCCATTAACTCACTAACTCTGAATCTCTTAATTTATGAACTTCTTTACTTTCTCACCTCAATAAGCCACTAACCATCAACGAATATTTTTCATCATAAATCATGGTAGACTTATACATTTACAAACCTTTCAAACTAGTATCCAATAAATCCCTAATTCTTATCGCCTAAAAAAACTATCCCTACTACACCATTATACACTATGATCCTTAACCATTGACACAATCACTCCCTAACACCATAATTGATATTTAACCCATTGATTCTACTTCTTGTACAATCAAAGTACTTGATTCCCACTAATTTAGTAGAAGGATAGTGACTATAGGAGTGTCACTTCACCAGGAAAATAAATCAGGAAGTCATTAGGGTTTTAATAAATAAGGAAGAGACAAATCTATGACTTGTGCAACTTGAAGGATATTCCAATGCTGAATATATGTGCAAGAAGGGGTTGTCCTTGCTTCATGAATTTTTTGCACAAAAAAAAAACACTTTGTTACTTTACAAGAAACAAAACACTATATAGTATTCTCAAATATAAGCAAAAACTCTTCTACAAATACTTTATTCTATCAATGAAGGAAAGCATATAATTTTAAGAGGATTATAAAATTACCTATATAAAGCAAGTATTGGGGGGTATGTAAAGGAAATTATACTACAATAAGAAAAGAATGCATGCATAGATTCATACCTTTGAGTGGTGAGATGAATTTGAATCCTTCATCCTAGATTTTGTTCCCATTTAAGGCTCTCTTGTTCATGGGTTTTTAAGGATGTCTTCTAACAATACTCCAATTGAAGTAGAAGGCCATGTCGGCCTATCATGCTCTTGATACTTGCAAATTTTCCATCATATTTTTCTAATATATTTTTCAAGGATTTCCACATCTTTTGTGGGCACTTCCACCCATTATTGAAGGTCTCAACTTAGTGTACTATTTCTATATCCAAAGAACTAAACAAAACCCATAATGAAACACTAAAAAAAAATTATGATCTTAGAAAGTCTTGCACCTTTCAAATAATTCAACATTCACGTTCAAGTATGCTAATTGTGATAGGGTTAGGATTTCTTTTAGTTTAAGTTTTTCACTTCATTGTTTTTGTTTCCATTACTATATTATTGAACTTTTTTTATGGACCTTTATAGAATGATAATATCCATTATAACTCTTCTCATAGATACGTTGTCACAACTTTAATCATTTTGTGTTCTATAATGTATATTGGTATGCTTTTATCCATATGATTCATTAATAGTATTTGGTTTTCATTGGAATACCTTGTTTTCAATACTACATTTATGTTGTCTGCAATATTACATGTCCTTCAATTTCCTTCTCAATCCATTACATATCGCCAATATTTCTCTTGAATCCTCCATAAGAAAATTGGGAAATCACATACAAAGAAGAAAATTTGGCATTTCTTTCAGGGAAAATTTTAGGGGCTTATATTTGCAAGTGGACTAATTTTCCATGCTTTTAAAAAAAAAGATTTGTTGATTTCCATTTTTTCTAAAAATTATTCGCCAAAATTTTATGGCATAAAATTGTTTTACCTTAAAAATCGCTAAAAAATTATATTTAGACTATATAAAATTATTACAAATTTCAATACCTTTAATAAAACATTTCCAAACATTTTACAAAATGCATATTACATTATAGTTAGATTTGCCAAGATTTCTAAGATTTAAAATAATTTTCTATATTTAAAATTTTCCATGATTTCTTTGTGTCAAAAAAAATAAATCCAATATCTCAACTATAGAGACCAATTGAAGAATCTATGAGCTCAACCCAAAAGCTTATCAAAATTCATCATTCCTATGTCAGTAAGATTGTTTAATATGATTCCTTGACTCTATAGTGTTAATATGAAGAAAAGGTCCACCATCTACAATAGTCTTGATATATATATGTTGTGTATGTCTAAAAAAATTAAAGATTTGACTATTATGGAATGGAGGAGATTCCATCGAGGATAGCAAGACCCTTGAGAAGTGAGATCTCTTAATAACTACACTTTTCATTTATCCACAGCCTACTCACTAAAATGGAAGAAACCAACTATATGGTGGTCATTCATTAGGCCTTACGAAGTCATGGGAGATGTGTGTTTGTTTGGTCCTATTCCCACAACTTATGCACACATTTAAAATGAAATTTCATGCCCACTAACCCCTATGGAAAACTTTCCAAGCACAAGTAGGAAAATAGCAATAAAAAACCGAACAATCGAAAAATATGTAGTCACATCCCTGTTAGAAGATAAAATATTTGATGTGGTAGTTACTCTGGTATTTGGATATCAAAAGACTAGATAAATTTCGAGTGACTTTAATTTTGGTAGCTCCTACGAAAATACCAAACACAAAAAATATTCAATTTTAGTGTTCAATATGGAAGATAAACTTATATGCAACTTATGGAAGTCTTATAATGATTAGTTTCTATATCTTGTATTTCTAATTTTTTAAAATTTAATGTAAGAGTAGCCGGGGAAATTTCACTACTTGATACCTTTGAATCTTTCCTTTTCCACTATTCATTATAATGCAGTTGGGATGTCTAATATACGGTTTCGATATTTTAAATATAATTTATGAAATCACATATTATTTGTATGATGTGGTGTATGTGATAGGGAGTCGATTCATGTGGGTTAAACTATAATAACGTTTATCTTTTAAAAGTATGAAATGTTTAAAAGTATGAAATGTATGGTATATATTTTTTGTTTGAATATCAAAAGTAAAGTCTGATTAGTGAATTCTTATGTGTCTCAATTGTGAGACAAAATTATAGTGTGGTTTTTTTCCATGGTATTTTTATGTTATTCAAAGGAATAAATAAAAGGAAATGCATAACAATAAAATATCCACCAAAATATTTACTGGAGGAAGCAATAAAGGAACAATGATTCTACATGAGGGGAAGAGGAAATCAGATCCACTAGTGATTTAACCTTGATACTTATACTTTGAGGAGTATACCATTTTTCCACATCCTTTAATAAACTCTTTCTTATTAATCTTTGACATATGTGCGCCTAAGTATAGCTTGTTGTCACATTCTTGAAAATATAGGAGGCCTAATTCAAAGTAGAGGTATCCTCTTCCCTTTAATGGAACATTCTTCCATTTTACAATTAACATTATTCTCACAAGCGAAGCAAACTTCTCTTTCCTTGTTTACAAAGGAACTTATATAAAACCATGGTTGTTTATGCATACAATTGGTGAAATAACCCCATAGACTTATGGAGGGTATGAGCTCATGGAAGTTAAATACTATTGTTGAAAATCTGAGAGAATTGTTTTTCGGAGAAACCCATGGATAGAATTTCCACAATAGTTGAAGAAATTATCATTAAATCTAGAACCTTCATATTAATTCTCATGGAATGTTTGAGTTAAATGTTTCTCCTTTAGGTTATTTCTATAAGGAAACCCCTAGCTTTATATTTGTCTTCCCACACTGAATAACACTAAAAGAGAACAAGATTCATGAAGGAATAAAAAACACTAAAAAAAAACAAGATTCATGAAGGAATAATGCTTCCTCATAACTTTGTATTTTTCTTCCTACACTAAAGAGCACTAAAAGAGAACAAGATTCTTGAAGGAATAATGCACATATAAAGGTATAAACTTCTTTCCATTGTGTAGAATTGTGGAAGTCAGTGTCATTCGAAATTGATGGTTATAAAAGGATTTGGAGTGTTTTACAATGAGAAAAATTCTGTGCCTTGAGGACAATTGGTTGAGATAAGTGAGGTTAAAGCTTTGTAACAGATTGTTTTGCATGGTGGTATCATGGGTTGGTTTAGGGTGCTCATACTATACTGCAAATTCACCTGCAGCACATCATGGAGACCATGAAAATGGATACTTACAGTAAGGACTGTCTCTTACTCATACTATACTGTACGGTCGCCTGCAATATTTAAACTTGTTTTCATGCTAATGTTTTTCTGGGGAGTGCCTTTGTGGACATCTATGTTAAATGCTAGTTATTGAGGATGCAAACATGTTTGACAAAAGACCTCAACAATGTAAGCTTTGATGTTGGCATGATTGTTGGATATGCGCAGTTTGGTTGTATTGTGGAATTTTAAGGTGGTTGCATATGCATCGTGTGGATGTCTATGTGTAAATTTATATGGTTTGCCGAAAAAAGAGACCGAGGAAAAAAAAACTATAATATGTAAATTTGTGATACATATGTGGTTTTTCAAATAATCGATCATGTTCCATTGTTGATATATATGCAAAGAGATTACATAAAGTTCCCCGCCCCTTAAAAAAGGATCACTTTTGTTTCCAGTATTTCAAATCACCTAGGGTTATATGTTGATCATTTGATGACACTTTTGATATTTGAAACCCACATTAAATTAAGTATAGGTCAGTTTGAGGAAAACAAGTCCTTCAGTTTGAAAAATGAGATACTGGCCCTGATTTCATATGGGCTTCCTTGTCTATGTACCTTCGATTGATATAGATGTAACAATGTTGTTCTCTTGTTTATTTCAGTTGGATGTAACTCGCAATGATACACTCACGGCTTATTTTAGCTCTATCAATGTTTTGGAAATAAACACATTCATATATGGATCTTGGTTTTTATATTAATGATCGAGGATAATTAGTAAATATATTAATTTTGATATATGTGAAAAAATGAAGCATGTGTATATTCTCATGTATATACGTAATCTCATTCATGGGGTACTCACCCTAGTATATTCCCATGTTTCAATTTTGACATTATATATCAAACCCCTTGCATACTCAATAAATATTTTTGTATTTATATTATTTTTAATAAATATTTTTATTATATTTAATAAATATGAGTGTTTTAGTTTTTAGATAAATTTAATTAGTAATGTACATGAAAATGAAACGTTTTTTTTTCAGAGAGAAAAAACCATCATAGGTTATATTAAGAGAACATAATGATTTGAATACATAGATATGTTGGAAACAGATTTTCCAAATATACTGAAGAGTATCAGGTATTCCAAATAACTAATTACCAGATACCAAAATATAATATCCTATCAGTCCAAAAACTTTCAGAATTGTCTTAGACCAATCAGCACATATTAACAGGCCAAACTGAAAAATTTACAAGATTGAAACGCTTTCAAAAACAAAACATATCAACAATCCCTGATAAGAAACACATAATTGAGAATCAAGGACCAAAATCAGCCATTTAGGTCGTGACTTGCCAAAATTTGCAACAGAAAATTTTAAAAAGTTCAAGATTCAAATCCCTAAAATTTATTCCTAAATTAGATACTAAAAACAGTGTGATTCAGCTAAAAAAATATAATAATTATAATTACAATCGACCCCTACCATATTGGAAACTGAATGGTTGAGCTAAAAATTATAATAATTATCGTTGCAATCGACCCTATATCATATTAATCAGAAACTGGCACAATTGCCACTTCATCTTATACAACAGTTTGACATTCAGTTTTACTATTCTACCATCGATTATATCTTCATTTCTTAGAATTGTAGTGAGCTCTTTTCATTTCGTTTCAAACCTATGGGACCATAATGCTCATACCCCATAAAATCTTGGCACTGAAGGTTACCTTCCAAACACGGTCAAATGTCAAGTTCAAACAACGAATTGAGCCCGTTTGATGAGAAGAAAGATGATATTGTAAAACGCATATTTGTTTAACATTTGTATTTCTGAGTATACCTTACATGTTCATCAGTGGGAACGCTGGTGCGATCGAATCCTTCTCTCTGTTTCTTACTTTGAGAGATATTTAATTTATGTATTTATTATTATTATATAAGTTTTTACAATAAAAACTAATATCATTATGAAATAAATAATGTCTCATATGAAATAAATAATGTCCTGGTTCAAAATACTTATATATGTAATATGCTCCCAACGGTGAAGAGAGGGTTTGGGAGGGACCATGTCTGTCTCACTCACTCACTCGAGGAATAATATTCATACTAGACTGAACAAAAAAAATGAAACTAAATAATTAAGAAATTGTAAATAGGGCTACATGCAAAGATTATAAATTAAAATTGCAAGTTGAAAGCTAAAACTAATATGATAGGCCGAAGCAAACTTGAACTAGCCAATTCACAATACGAATCTATCTATAACATTAAGCAAATGCATCAATAGTAAACTAAATGCCAATTTTTGTTTTAGCTTATAACATGAATAAACAGATCAAAACCCTGATAGAAGGATTCCCCATAGAAATTGTAATAATGGGTAGACCCATAACGAAAATAAACAGTTCATAGTAACAACCATTTTGAAACACAATATGATTTTCATAACTAAAACCAAAGGGTTCGAACCCCAAAACCATTAACCAATACGCATAAGTTTTATAAAGGAAAAACAATTGAAAAAGAGACTAAATTACATAAATTAAATATGTTTCATGGCTATAGAACTATTTACCAATATGTTGACATTGTTGGACCTGCCAGCATTTAGGGGATCTCCCAAATATGAAGTCCCAACTAGACCTCAAACTATTTGGAGTAGGAATCCCAGCAGTTAGTGGTAGTGTAATGCCTTGGCCGCAGTAGCGCGTAGAGATAAATATGATAACTTTGGGTAAGAGTAAGTGTGTGATCCTGCTGAGAGTCAAGTGCGATGCATGAAGGTTCTAACACACAAAGGGGAAACTGAAGTGTGCCCCATAGAATCCTTTAATAGTATGTAGCTTGAAAGGAACACATGAACGAAATAACATCACAACCTAAAATGAAGAATAGTCCACAAGTTAAAGTGATGAATTAAACCAACGACATGCATCCAACAAGATTCATACAATTGCATATAAAGTAGTTTATAAGAAAATGCATTAGTTAAATAACATACATTGCCAACGCAACCATAATAGTCCAACTATATTAACAACATATGCATGAAAGTGTGTTGGCTATGATATTATTATTATAAGTGAATGTTCCATACATACATACACCATTGACAACCACTATCCCCAATAGTGGAACATTACAGTCAAGAACGCCTTCTCCTCCAAAGCAGTATACTCACTCTACACTATGGAGAAGACAAGGCTCTTCACAATATTCCCAAGCCCTTTCTAAGCCTAAGCCTAGCAAAAAGCTTGAATCCCAAAAGCCACTAGTTATGCGTTATGAGGTTTTATTTATAACAAAGGGTGGGATGGCCCTTCACATTCCTTTTTGTGACTCTTTGACTACCCTCATGACTCTTCAACTTCCTTACAAGTAACTCATTACATAACATGATGACCTTTCACATTCCACTAATGACACTTGAAATTTTACTTACAACATATTTATAAATAATATTACATTTTTCCACATGTACCCATGTAAGACAAAATAGGCTAGAGACAAACCGACAAGACAAAACACTATGATTCCGAAGTTTGGGGAAAGATAAACTAGACAACCTCCACTTGGTGCTTCTCAGTCACATATTGATGCCAAGCTTGGTATTGTGTGATAGTGTTCCTGAATTGTTTGATGATGTCTTTCTGAAAGCGGACTCTTTCCTCCATGGCATCTGGGTATATGGTCTTGGAATTTGTATCCAACTTGTTCTGAAGCATGTGTATCATGGTGTTTACCACGATAGGACCACCAATGTACTACTTCATGTTATGTGCATTCAACTCCAAGTCTTCCCTGGTGGCATCTTGTCTTAGCTGCTCCATGTGCTCATTGATCTCTGACCGGACTTGGTTCTTGGGTTTAGCATCGATGAGCGAACTGATTGATGGGATCTTTTGATTTCTCATCGTTACATCTAAAATTTTGAAAAACCATGCATATGAGGCTTGTATGCTATTGATGAATGGGGCAAGTTTCTTGTAGTTCTCGATCAACATTCAGAATTTTTCTTTCTCCATCTCTTCCTGTGGCTTCATATTCTTTGCTAAGTCAAGTGGGGCCCCTTTATATCGTATTGTCCACTCTTGTACATGGGTGATAGCAGCATGCATGTGCTTGAGAGTTTGAACAAAATATTTTCTCTGCTATTGTAGGCCATGCACATGGGCAACTTCTTTATGTACATGACAAATATGTCATAGAGCTTCCTCATGGCACTCTCAAGTGTTGATACTTTAGCAATTATCACTTTCTTCATCTCCCCAAATGCGGAAACTACATTATGCATTGATGCTCATAGTTGTTCTACTTCTTGCTCAGAAGCTTGCAAGTTCTTTACCAGTTGTTCATTCTCGGCCATCGGGTACTTAACATTTGAGGTTGTTTCTCCTACATAGGCCAAGCTAGCTTTGGCAAGGGTAGTTAGATGTTTCCTAATGTCTGACACTATCACCCTTTCCTTGATGAATGCAGGTGATACGTGATCATTCGGAAAGTTCTTCCTTTGTGCCTATACAATCTTCTTTTGTAACTCGTGAAATGATAGATTGTACACTTCCTTGAACAGATCATCATCAAGGAGAACAACTTCTCCTTGCTTGCTCGTGGCTAGTTCTGACACTGGAGGTCGTGGAGACTGAGAGATGATCAGTAGTGCTCTCGACATCACGTCACTATCTTCATTCTGTGGCTCCTTCTCCAACTCCATGTCTATCACTTCAATCAATTGCTCAATTTGTTGGAAAGTTCCTGATCCTCCACCTATTCTCCCTCTTCCTCAGTTGTTGGCTGTTCCAACTCATCAACATGTATGGCCACTATTTTTGCTATAATCACACCTTTCCTTTGTTCCTCTTCATGCTTCTTCTTCTCTTCCCTTTCTCTCCTCCTCAACTCCTGTTCTTCGCTCAGCTTCTTCTCCATCTCCTGCAGCTTTAGTTTTGCTCGCTGTATCCTCTTCTTTTCTCTCTTCCTTCACTTTACTCTCTGTATCTATTTATCCCTCTTTGCTTCTGCTACCAAATCTTCTTTCTCTGTGATAGGATCTACTATCATCTTGCAACTTTTCTTTGCCTCTGGGTTCTCAACAATCTTCTTCTTTCCCTTGTCCTACACTAGATTACTACCTATTGTTGTTGTTGTTGTTGCTTCCTGTGCTACTGTTATCTATAGAGCAACTTTCCAAGTTGTTGCTATACTAACCAACTCATGGAGTTTGGAGGCATTGTAACAATACCTCCAAGGGTCCTCCTTTGGCAAATGACATGTCCCTTTGATTCGGGGAAAGTACACTCTTTTACAGTGGTCCTTCCAAATACTGTGGGGATAATATGGATTAAAGTCTATGGTGCCGAACTCAAATTTAACTATCTCCTTGGCTTTTAGATCTACATCTTTCAAGCTCTTAATCTCGTATAATCCGGTCCTCAAAGGAAGAGTAGGCCATGGCACTTTCTTCCTCCTATGTTGTCCTGCTGATAACCTTGTACTAAGATGATATGAAACCTCTTGCATGATGAAGTTGTTACTAGAAAACCTTGGTAAAACATGTAGAGGCTTCTCTCTCTCAAACACTCTGGTGAAGGTGCCACCTATTGAGGCATACCAACCCGCGATGTTTATTATCGCCTCCATTTCTTTTTGAGACATGCCAGGGGGATCCTGCTCAAAGATAAGCTTATACAACATGATGATAAAATGTTCTGTTATCATTGCCATCACTCCTTGATAGCTATAGTCGGAAAGAAGCATGGAATAGACGTTTACAACAGTCTCTTTTGGTGTCCATGTCTAGGTCATGTCAGGGAACTATTGCTAGGCACAAATTGCATCAGGTAAGTATGTAGACATGTCAAATCACGCTTTCTCATTCTTGGGTGGATTCTGAGAATTAGTCACATGGATCTTCAACTGATGAGTAAACAAATCTGACAAGTTAAATGGCTTCCCATCATTCACCAACTAGTATAGTAAGACTAGCCACCCTTTAGGAAAGTTTTATGTTTACTCTTGACCATATATTCTACACACAAAGATGATCAAGAACTAGTCAGCCTTCCTGAGGGACTTCGTCTTGTAAACATGAGTGGGTGTTTGTCTAAACTTTCACAAATCCTTCACCCAACGCTTGACGATCTCTCTAGTGTTCACATAGTTATGGGTGGCATAGAAAAGTGAGATCATGCTCTTCACCAGCTAGAGAAAATGATTCATTTGTTGAAAGTTCTCTGCTCTGAAAGTGGAAAGCTCTATCCCATTGGAACTGCTTAATGTCATCGTCTATTCATTAGTGATTGAGACAATTCAACTAATGATGCCCCCACATGGGAAGTTGAGGTACTTGCATGCAACCTTATATAAGCCTAACCACTGGATGCTAAGATAAACCTGTCGGTCCTCTAAGTCATCCTTGAAGTTCTCTGCAAAATTCTTTGATATGCTGCCATGTTAATGTTGTACCCTTCTCAATGAACAATAGAGTGCCTGCATAAACTTGTAGATCAACTGATATCTACTCAATTTCTTCCCTAGTACTTCTCTTGGTGGTTTCCTTTAATATAACTCTCTTGAATGCCATGATAACTATAACTTCTAGAGAGGTGGTCAACAACTATGGTGCTTGTGGGATGGAGAAGACATTGATAGCAAGAAAATGTCAACTTAAAATCTAGAGAAACCTCAAGATAATATCAAGCAACAAATCAAGCTCATGATGGAAAGGATTTCGTAATTCTGGCTGAAAGAGGTCACTAGCTAACTGTGGGAACTCCACATTGCGTAGTCCTAGTCGTCATTTGGGAAGCTTGATGAATGGAACTTCACAATGCGTATTTCATTCTAGGTAAAGGGTGGGAAATACTATGCATTGTGTAGTCTGAGTGGCTAGGCTAGGAGACTAGCTCTTGGAACTGCATAGTTTGCAGTTGGATCCAACCCAAGACAATATTCTCACAATTCCAGAAGCCAAGGGGGAGGCCTTGAGATCCTAGAATGCACAATGCATACAGTGAAGCGTCAAATCCAGGCTAGGGGACCCTAGTCTTCCTAAGGGAGTATGAAAATCAAGCAGATTTAAATGATGGTGTCATTCTAAGTTCATATTTGAGTAAGAGTTGATGCATGCATGTGAAAAAGTGTAGGAATCAATTAAACTGAAGGAAAATGAAGCATGTGAAGGGAGTCACCACAGTGACAACTGTTAATGCAAAAATAGGGTAACTCATGCAACACTTAGGAAAGGAAATCTAAAACTTGAAACAACACTTCTAAAAGCCAAACAAGTTACAACACCAGTAGTCATTCAAAGAAACAACACTCTCACAACCTAAATAATAAAAAGTGACAAAAAAGTGGCAAAAGATGAAAAAAACAAAACTCACTCGAAAAAGTGACGATGATCACACTAAAGTTTCCTTGATCTTCTTGGGAATGTTATAACTCCAAGATTGAGTGTGAAAATGAGCTTTAGTAGCATCGATTAAATATATTTGGTCAAATTAGGGTTTATGACACACATGACTAAAATCAAGGATAAAGTGACACTTGGTGACAGTTTCTAAAAATAGCATAAGTGCCTTATTCGGTTTACTAAAATAGATCCCTACTTTTTATGGATTTTTTTATTTTTTTATTTTTTCCTTTTCGAAAAAAATTCCATGCATTTCCTGGAAGGATTGGACAGTTCGGGGAAGGGTCGAGCAACTCTTTAGTTCATGCACTGAGTTGTTTCTGGGCACAGTGGGTTTTGCACAATTTTTGGGTTGAGTGGCTTTGGGCTACCTCTCATGTCTGCGTAATTTCCTAGCTCAAGGTTGGCTTCCATTTAGTATTGCACATTTTCTAAGCTCAAGGGCCAATGGTAATCAAGATTGTGAAATTCCAAAGAGAAAGGTGAGCTGCCCTTAAGATTTTTGCAGTTCTCTAAGCCAAGCCCGTAACTATTAAGGGACTAAGTCAAGAGATTGGATTTTGGATTAGAAAATCAATTAGTTGAGCAAACAAAAGCCAATGTGAAAAGGATAAGGCTTAGTTGAAGCAAAAGTACCTGGGTCAGTGTGAGATGAGTTGTTGTGGTTTAGAAGTGAGTCTCCAAAATCGAAGCATAGGCAAACATTTTGAGGGTGGTTGTAGCCGCTACAACACAATAGTATAAATGTTTCTGGACAGAGTATTAAAAAATTATTCTCTTCAGGGAGTATCAAAATTTTGAAATATCAAATTCGTTCTTTGGTTCTAAACAAAATCATAACCCTAACTATATAAAACTGTTGTAACACCCCTAGTAAAGGGTTGGGCCAAACAATCATTTTTCTAATTAACATAAACAAAATATTAGAGGAAATATGGGTTCGATCTTAGCATGAAATATAATTTATTTAGAACCCGTTCCAACAAAACAAAAGAAATTTGTTACAGAAGGAACCTGGGAAAACCCTAAGCCAACCATGAAACCCCAGATGCCTAAGTTGTGTAAGGGAAACTATATTTAACTAACCTAAAAACCATAGGTAAATACCAATCAATAGAATGTAATCGAAGCAAAAAAACATGAATTCTAAAAGAATAAATATCGAAACCCTATTCATTACCTATGTGGGTGCTGACTCCTATCCTCTTCAATTGAAAACTAGAACAACCATATTAGGGTTAATATTGTAGTAACCATAGATTAAAGAAAAATATTTGAAATAATCCCTTAAAAGTGTTCAGCACTAGGGACAACATTACCTTAATATCCCCATGAGAACCTGACATTAAGCAATCTACAAAAGAACTCTAAACTCTAAGAAACTTGAATAAGTGGAGGAAGGTTTCCCCTCATTATTCGTGGAACCTAAGATAATTACTATATAGTGAAACCGTACCTCCCAACACCTACAGATAAGATTTAATATCAGTATTTGTAACTGTATCCTCTTGCAATAAACTACTAAGGGTTGAATCAACGAATTATTACCTTGATATTCAGCACCATTGCTTGGAACCAGAGTAATTCAACAAAACAAGGAACCAGAGTTTGAGTCACTGGAGCAGAGCCCTAATGGGTGCACAAAGGGTCTAAATAGGGAGTGAACACAACAAGGGAGGGGGTGGTTACACCCCATAACCAACACTAGTCACCATGGACCGTTGGATCCCAAGCCCTAACACTCTAGGGTGAAAATTGTTGCCACTTCACCTTAGTGAGTACAAGCCACATGACAAAGAATAATCTAGAACATGATTGCATAGATGTTTGAGTTGTCTAAGCCAAATCATATTCTAGGGTAACAATATGTATATAATAAGTTTTAACAAAATCACAAGATCAAACTTAACCATTGAACGTTACATAATGTACAACAATACGGTGTTTTTTAACCTTGTTATAATACACATGGTGATCAACAAGACCTAATTTAACTTTAGGATAAGTGTGCATTGTCCTATAAGTCTCTCAATATATATACACGAATATGCAATAAAAGTTATACATCAAAGAAATGCTAAATCCCATGTTATGATATATATGAATAAAAGTTAGGAAATGTAATATAACATATGGTTATGATTTAAACCATCCTGATTGAATGTTAATTTTAGCGTAAAACTCAGTGAGTTAATAACCGTAAAAAAATTGGGGTGAGTGGATATTACAAGTGTTATCAAAGCTGAAGGGTTCAACACTATGGCATGTCTAATCGAAACAATAATAAATTGTGTTGTGTTCCATAGTAAAGAAGATTTGGAAATATGAAAACACCACCTACAGGACCAATTCTACACCCTTAACTAAATCCAATCATGAAATATGGGTATAGTTAGGTGAACTTTGTGTCATATACATTATGTTGATTTAAAACAATACAAGATTATGGGAAAGAATCACCAATTAAGAGTTGACAATGAACCATAAATGAGAAATCAAATAAATTTTTGTATCATAAACCCAATGTAATGAAAAGTGAAGAATCATATCTCAAGTACATTGAAAAGGGGGAAAAATTCATTATTTAAGTTAAGTCAACAAATATTAATTGAATTATTGTGAGGGCACCCTTAACTATACAAACTGATATATTGGGTGTCTAGGAAAACAAACAGCTGGGTGGATGACCTAAGTATTAATACATGTTAATTAGTAAATCATATCCCATGACTATGGGATAGTGGATAGAGAAGAAATTTATGGTTTGTAACAGTAAGGGATTATATGGGTAAACAAATTAAGAGACATATATGTGTGGAAATTAAGCAAAGTATCAAGTTTTATATTGTTAAACAATAATAAGATATCAAAAGCTTATGTTAACTGAGAAGGTGGGGTGTTGCACCATGAAAGTTTAGGGTTATCTATATAATGAGTATCTATTTTAGTTGGAAGATCCTTTCATTAAATTGTAAAAATTATGTTTTGACACATAAGTTATAATATCAATAATTATAAATATGTTTTAAATTAAACATCTAGTATGGATTGTTGAAGAAGGAGACATGTACAAAAAGGGGTAAAGATACTATTGGTAATAAGACTTAAGTGTTACATTAGATATAATTGGGAGGTAATCACCTGATTGGTATAAATAATTTCCTTGCACATATACTGGATGTTGACCAAGAACCTAGCTGAGAGAGTGAATGAGAAAATACTTGGTAGTAAAAATAAATTTTCAAATCCTGACAAAAGAGTAATATTACCTGTGTATGGGAAGAAAGCTGAAAAAGGAAAGAGACTATAGAAACATTGTGAAACCCTCACAATAATAAGTGCATTGTATGTTAAAAGAAGATATTGGAAACCCATCGCAGAATAAAAAATAATTTTGAGACTTATAATCAAATAAAAAGAGAGGGAATATACACAAAATAAATTGTATATAGAAATTAGAAAGGGGAATAAAAGAAGTTGAGAACCTTGTAATATGTAAAGCAAGATATATGATGTATTGGGGATATAGAACATTTATGAGTACAAAATACATGTATAAATATGAGTCAATGGTGGGTGATTGGTGGGAATGGTTGGAATCCTTTCACCAAACTAAGCATTAGCAACTGATATGGAAGATATTGACATTGGTGACAATAAGAGATAAAAGCCTATATGTCAATAGTATAACTTAGGTATAAATAATTCCAATGCAATAATAAATGGTTGGTACAACTTTCGTGATTGATGAAAATAAAGTCCAAACTGATAAGGGAATCAACTAAATCTTGCACTCAAAGGCCCTGTAATAAAGGGAGTCGCAGAAAGATCGGTTACAACAATATAGAAATTAGAACACACTATCAACATATAGGATTGTAACAGTCAAGTGATTGAGAACTGTAGTAGAATTGTTGGATAAAATACCTAATCAAGAACCAATTAAATGGAGATAAGTTGTGATAAAAATGATGGAAGAAGATCAATCTTAGAAATAATAAAGTAAGAAATATAATTGAGACCTTTTAGTTGGAAGTAACATGGTAATTGATTCCAGGTTATTCTCTAACACCAAATGGATATGTAATCACATAAAAATAATGTTGCTCATATCTAGAAAGATATTTGCTTTACATCAAATTTAGCAAGTATAAAGTGAGTAAGATTAGAGTCAATTTGAAGAATATGAAAATTTAGTAAAGAAGGACTGCAATGGCCTCTAAAACATAGGAAAGGAATTAAGATAGTTTTTGAAATTCTTGTACCTTGTGGATGTAGAGGGCTCAATTTTTTTGTGAGTTACAAACTTGAAATACTAAATCATAGAATGATTCGCTAAATGGTTTACTTTAGGATCGTTGCGCGATTGGGATGATTAAGTATGATTAAAAACAATATGAAAATATAATTTTGTATGATTGAAATGACTATTAATTGTAATTCCGATATCTAAAGATTTGAAATACGTGGAAACAATAGGATGAATAGGAATAGATGCATGTTAAATTTCATCAGCCAAATTATATATATCTATATCTATATCTATATATATATATATATATATATATATATATATATATATATATATATATATATATATATATATATATATATATATATATATATATATATATATATATATATATATATATATATATATATATATATAGATATATATAGATAAAATAAGACCAAATGATACAGTTCTAAATTGCAATGGGGAAAATCTTAACCAGATCCTTGTTGGTCTAATGCTCTTTATTAAAAAATTTGGCCCAATTAAAAAGTTCTAATATTTTTTTTTTCTTAAAGAATGGATATTGGACGCAAGTTAAATGTGGTTAGAAACCAGTGGGTAGCCGAGTAAGGTAACAAAATAAATGTGGCACATAATCATACAAAAATTAAAGTTGGGGTAAAGAGAATGTTGGTAGCATATTTTCTTAAGCGTTACCTATGATTGTTGTCAGGTGATGTACTGAAATTAAAGGTGCAATGAGTCACCTATCAATGTTACTCCAGATAAGTACCTTAAGGAAATTTAATATGACTTTTATAGAAACAAGTGAAGTTTGATGAAGTGATTGATTAGAATGAACATATATTTGCAAAATCAGTATGTCAAGATAGCCACACTTAACATTATGGGTTGAGGAAGTCGACAGACACAAATGATGCAAGGGGAAGTGCCCTATAGTTGGGGCACATGTGACCCCATACACCTTAATAGGTAAATTGTAGTATAGAAAGGGACCTAAAACCAAGAAGAGAGTTATGAAAAGTCATGGGTAAGGTATGTTAGAGTAGTATAATGGTAAGATTTGATGATGTAATTTGTTATTTGTTTTTATTGTAAGCATGTTTGTATTACTCTAGGTTGTGTCGTTGAATTGTCATACCCGTTTCTTTTTGGTATTACCTTGTGCCTTTAAGTATCATTGGTCTATTGGGAAAAACCATAAGGAAAGGAATTCAATAAGGAGAAACCAATTGAATTATAAAATATTGATTAAGACTTCTACCTAAAAATATGAGTAGATAAGTAATGTGGATAGGACCAGTTAAACTTAAAAAAAGGATAAAGATAATATCTACCCTGAAAATAATAGGTTGAAACAATTGTCCTAGAAATTTGATACACTACAACAGAATAGGGAAACAACACCTAAAATTATGCTGGAATATAGTGTTTTTCAGTTCACTAATTGGACACCTTTCCTGACACAAAAACTGGTGCAACTCGGTATGTTTGTACTAGTGCTAGATTTTGCACTGTAAATTTCTCTAGAAACAACATCGGAAATAACATCGAAAAAATAGTGCTAGAAATAACCCTTAATATAGCACCTCGTAATTTTCCAGGAGTTGCGTCAGAAGTTGTGTAAAAAATAATGCCATAAGTAAAACCAGGAATAATGACGTAAATTTCACCTAGAATAGTGCCATTTTAGTATCGGAAATAGTGCTAGGACTTGCTTCCAATTTACCTCTTGGTTTGGCTTCCAGTTTAACATCCAATTTTTCTTGACGTTTTGCTTCTAGTTTTTCTTCTAATTTGGCTTCCAATGTTGCCTCCATTTTTTCTTCCAATGTGGCTTCAAAGTTTTCTTCTAGTGTGCCTTCCAAATTTTCTTCTATTTTGGCTTCCAATTTTGCATCTAGTTTTGCTTCTAGTTTGGCTTCCAATTTTTCTTCCAATTTGACTTCCAATTTTGCTTCCAATTTGGTTTCCAATTTTGCTTCTAGTTTTCTTTCTAGTGCGGCTTCCATTTTTGTGTCTAGTTTTTCTTCTAGTGTGGCTCCCAATTTGGCTTCCATTGTTGCATCTTTTGTTTCTTCCAATCATAGGAAATAACGACAGATTTAGTGCTAGGTGTAGCACTAGGATATGTGTCCATTTTGGTTTCTAATTTCGCTTGCAATTTTACTTCCCATTTTGCTTCTAGTGTGGCTTACAATTTTGCTTCCAATTTGGCTTCCATTATTTCTTCTTTGTTTTCTTCCAAAAAATGATTAATGTTTTGCATATAGTTAATTTAATATGCTTTATTTCAATTTAATTAGTTAAACATATCATATATCTTAAATAAGTTATATGAATATACATCATATGAATGAATTTGAAATATTTTATAGGATATTATTTATAAAGAATTTTTAGGGAAAAAAATATCCAAACAGATAAACAACATCCTTATACTTATTAAATCTCCATAAAATAGAATTTACAACATCTAGTATATATAAAATAACAAGATAATTATTGTAACATGATCATCATCTATAATAAAAACAAGTGAATCAAATATCTATAATTTAGGTGAATTTGACAACAGCCATCATGAGAAGTAAATCAAAACCATTATACGTAATAATATGCATCCAAATCATCAACCACTTTCAACATATAAAAATTGACGAGTCAATACTAACAAGATCATGATCATATCTATATTTAGAGAATCTCTCATTACAACTCAAAAATGTATCAAATTAAATCATTGCAAGGACCCAAATACATGACCAACTCTACAAAGAATCCAACTAATCATGGATAAATTCAAAATTTTGGAGTTCTATCATATCAAGAGAGAGAACAACACTTTGGCAGACGATCAAGCCAACAAAGGTATCAATTTGGTTCAAGATGAGTTGATGGAGGAGGCCGACATAACAATTATATGTCACATACCAATATTTCTCATAACTTGAGGATCTTGAGATGCTTGAGGGTAATTAGGGAGGATAATCTCACTAATAGGTTGCATAAATTTGGTAGTCATTTCACGACACAAAATCTCATTGGTGGTTGCTCCATCAGAATGAAGGACCATTCATCCAACATATGGTTAAACACAAGGAGTAATGCTAAGCATGTGGCAAGGTGGGATGTCATTAGCAAAGGATTTCATATTTCTGTGGCTAAGGAAGAATGTCTTAGTTCGACCGTGTCTGTTTACGATCCAGACCAAGAGGATGTGAATTCAAAATTGTTAATCTGAACAACGTTAAATTTGAAGGGACTCCCCACAATGTCATTTTGGAGTTAACTATGGCTATAAGAGGATGGTTGTGCATAATTCATGCTTAATGGCTCTACATACAATATTTCTGAGCCAAAGAGATAATGGATTCCTCATCAAGAAATGACACTGGTGGCTTCCCAGATGATATTAACCGGGCGTTCAAGCAAGAAATAAAGGAGATGATCTCCAAGATAGGCAGGAAAATAATTCCTGAAGCTTGCTCACATTTCAGCCTAGTAACGAATCAATTTGAAGGTCAAAAAAAATATGTTTAAATTTTGCAAGCGGTGGTGAAGGTAATCATATCCAAGATAGAAAATATTGATTACGAGGTGGAGAATTCTTAGGCCAATGTGGAGAATTTAATTGTTTAAGTGTTAATAGAAATATTTGACCTCAATGAAAACAGTGAACATGATATGATGATTGGTGAGCGAGGGCCTCTCCCTTTGGTCTTTTCCAATTAGCTGGAGTTGGAGTAGGAGCAGGGGCTTCAAGGAGCAGCAAAACCATTCCAGTAGGAGGAAGGAGAAAAGGCGGCTATGGAGGAACTCAATGAGAATAATGTGGAGGGAACTAGGCAGTTAATTTCGTAATAATAGCTAGGTAGATTTTGTTATGTAGGGATGTAAGTATTAATGGGGTATTTTGGAGAAACTGTAAGAATAATGATGTAGTAAATTTGGAAAAGAACATTATTGTATACCAAAAGATACTGGCCATAGCAATTTTGGAGGACTCTAAGAATTTTGATGCTTTTGAATGCAATGGCATTGTCCAGATTCTAGTTTGATTAATAGAATTATACTCATTCCTTTTATAAAAAAAATAGCATGTGAAAATAATGCATGTGCAACAGTGGACATAACTCAAAATGATACATCATGTACAAATGATATAAATAAAAATGATGAACTATGTAAGATAGAATGATACAATTCAATATGATATGTCATGTCCAAATGATATAGTCGAAATGATACATGTCAAAAAGTTACAACTCAATAATATGGTACAGGAGACTATGAAAATTATACATATGATAGTAACCATGGAAATTGGTATCATAACAATATATAAAATCATCCACGATGTAGTCTATATGATCACAAATGTCACTAGTTACTACCAACAACTACCAAATGATCATCATCACTGTTGTGATCATCATCATCATCATCATTTTCTATATCGGCATCAGCCTCATTTTCATCTATATTTGTGTCCTCATGAGCATCATATGCCATCTCGTCATTAGAGCCAACATGATCTGGATCTATGTGATGAGGATCATTCAGATCTTTTGGAAGATCCTTGTTCTGCAAAAAAAATACATTTAGAATGAAAATTTATTCTTTATTTCATGCAACAATTAATCTCTATTATATATCTAATATAAAACATATGAAACAAAGCAATAATCATATTACATCATATCAAAGTGCACGTATGATAATAAAATTTCAAATAAGTTACAACTAAGATGTTGTAATAGCTGATTTTGTAACAACAAGGCATTTCATGTTGCTTTTTAGAGCTTGAAAGTGGGCAACCAAAGAGGTTTTTTTGCCACCAAACACTACAACAAAACTTGGGGGATTAAGAAAACAAATTGAAAAGAAAAAACATACGTAACAATGGATTAAGAAGAGACAGTAGATGTCGTAACAACAGATGCCATAACAACATGTCAATGTTAAATCTGTTGAAAATGTTGTAACACTCGTTACTATTGAAAATGCTAATATTGTTGTAAAAGTTGACGCTATAACAACTGCTACTATTGAAACTACTAAAATAGTGGCCATTAGGGCATATGATGTAATAACAAATGTTGTAACAACATATGTAATAACATATATTGTAACAATTGAGGGCGTAGAAATCCATTTCATTTTTCTTGTCAAATATTAAAAGTGGGTAGCCAAAAAGGAGTTTATGTTACCCAACACTACACTAGCACTTGGGGGATTAAGGAAAAAATTGAGAACAAAAATAGGTAACAACAGATTGATAAATAAATGGTGTAACAACATATGTTGTAACAACAAATTCCATAACATATGTTGTAACAATGGATGTTGTAACAACAAGCCATTCATCTTGTTTGTCAAAGCTTGAAAGTGGGTATCCAAAGAGGTGTCTCTCCCACCCAACACTACACTAGCACTTGGGGGATCAAGAGAACAAATTAAGAATTGCAAATATAGGTAACATCATATTGAGAAGCAGATGTTGTAAGAACAAATGCCATAATAACATGTCAATGTTAGATACGTTGAAAATTTTGTAGTAGTTGATGCTGTAATGCCCATTACTATTGAAAATGTTGAAAATTTTGTAGCATCACCCAATGAAATGAGTGCTAAGTGAACTATTCAAAAATCATGAGAAATTAGTTAGTTGTGACTACCTCTCATGGAAATGGTCATACATGAATGACTTACTTAACGCAGTTGAATCCCAAAAATGATATCTAATATAATGCACTGTGTAAACCCGCTAATACTTTAATTTTTTAGCAGTTGATGTTGTAACGCCGATTACTATTGAAAATGTTGAATTTTATTTGAAAGGTGGTGTTATAACAACTACTACTATTGAAAATAATGAAATAGTGACCATTACAACAAATTTTGTAACAATGGATGTTGTAACACAAGATTCTACAACAGTTGAGGGGGTAGAAATCCATTTCATTTTTCTTGTCAAAACTTGAAAGTGGGCAACCAAAGAGGTGTTTCTACCACTAAACACTACACCAACACTTGAGGGATCAAGAAAATAAATTTAGGAGAAGAAATATAGGTAACAACGTATCAAGAAGCAGATGTTGTAACAATGGATGTGTAACAACATCCAACCCCTCATACTTTTAGAAGAATGGGACCGTAAAACATACTTATTTATTTTCTTACTCTAAACTCTACTTGACTTCCGAAATCATCAAAAGGGTGTCATAACTAGAGTTGTTACTCTACATTCTTATATAAATAAATAAATAAATAAATAAATATATATATATATATATATATATATATATATATATATATATATATATATATATATATATATATCTATATATATATATATATATATATATATATATATATATATATATATTTATATATATATATATCAGGCCCTACCGAATGCAATGACCTCTGCTCACCACATCATCCTGTCGTCAACATATAAAGAAGGTGCACCTCTAACTAATCACAGAACTTTTAGGTTGGTGTGTCAGTCAGCTCATCCCGAATGACTTCATCCCTGTCAATGCCATAGTTGTGCCACACAATCCATTGGGGCAATATTACAGTTTTATACCTTCGGGAGACGTTGTCACTACCTCATCCAATTGTGTTAAAGGGAAAATCAGGACACTCTAATGAAGAGTCTCCATGGCTAGGGTTTGGAGCGATGCAAGGTTTTTCAAAATTTTTGTTATAAGTTTACAGCTTTCCCTCCTACGCTGTGTTGAGCTCTCCTTCAATATATACCATGGTTGAACCAAGGGATCTTGACCCTCCCTTAAGAAATGCATTAGATGGGGATCTTTTCAACTACCGTAAGAGAATGTCTCAACCCTTCCATAATTTCCCTAACTTGGTTATTTCGATCATGGCTCTATCTCAGAGTTCCTACAAACCTCCAGATTAGTGAAAAAACTTGGTGTCGACACCAATGGCTTATTAAGGTGCCCTACGATGTTATCTCTCATGAGCTTGCTCTAGTCCAACTCCATGGTGTTCCTTTCCCTTTTTCATTCCCGCTCTTAGACAAGGAATTCCAAGGATGTTGTCATAAGTGTTCCTGCAACCCTTACCTACCGCTAGTTGTGTGTGAACTCCTAAAAGGTCTCCATCTCACCTGCCACATGCCAAAGCTTCCAAGATTCAAAGCAGGATTGTAAGAGGATCCATCATGATATGTAAATACTTTCAGTTTTGAGCTAGCTACACCTTGATGCAAGCAGAAGATATGCAAGATTCTTAGAATGCAAAGCTGGCAAATCCTTCTTGCATGGGTTTTGACTATTCCTACAGTTAAAGGGAGGATAACGCTTCCAGCATTGACTCAACACTTTTTGCCAAGGTTCAAGGGCTTATAGCCCTATGAAGGAACATCCATGTTTATGTATAAACCTTACCATGTGGGCAATCTTTTATGTACTTATTTTATGTTAAAAAAAGGGTCTCGATGCCTAATGTTCCATGTTTTTATTCGAGATCCTTATGCATCCTTTCACTTCTAGTGACATTTCATGACATCTTTTTATTACTTACATATATGTTGTTAATCAAAATGAATGGGCATTTACCTAAAGATAGGATTTCAGTTCAGGAACATGACTCAAGTTATTTTATTGTATACAACATTACACATTCTATAACATAGTATATGTTATGAAATGTCGTAATGACAATTTAACACAACACTTCATTCCGTTTCATATGCATACACTAGTTCAGCTTGTTTATCAACACTGCTCATTTCGGAGGTGTGACATATGTGTTTATGTATGCATTTATTTATCATAACTATAAATCTATGTTTGCATAGAGAAGCATCCACATGCTCATCACATTAACAATGTTCTTATAGCCCAAAAAGAATCCAAACCATTTCAACTAGAAATGCATCATAAGCTCATTAATATTTAACCAAAACAAGTGTATATTAATCTTTAAAGTTGCATGGTAACTAAGTCTGGGACAAGGACTGTCCACCCAACTATAGATAGTTGCAACCACTATTTCAGCTGCCACACCTGAGCCAAATTCAAGATTTTGAGGTGGGTGATTGCTTAGGGGATTATAACACCAACTACTAATGGAAACAAGGAATCAACAGGGATTATTCCTTAACCCCACCAGTTGACACTACCACATTCTAAACATAGGGAGTCCAAAGGTTGTTTCCACACCCCAAATGCATACATTGTGATTCACTCCCTTCCAGAGAGTCCAGGATCCACTATAATAATAATGCAATAACCAAGGTCTTTAACAAAGTCTTCTTTTGATGTTTTATATGATTAGCCTCTGTTATGAAACCAGTGCAAGAAAAAGATAAAAAAGATAGATCAACGCCTTAGAATTCAGCCTCTTCGAGGGGGCAACCTCCTTTACATTACATAAATGAACAATTCTTCAATGATTCAAATGACAAAACCTCCTTTCTATATATAGGAGTCTGAGGAATCACAATATAACCCAACTGACCTAACAATAACAATATAAAGCCACAAAAATAACAATAGAGGGACTCTATGGGGCACAGTAATAATAATATGGGGACAATAGGGGCACAACAATATTAATAAGGGGTACAACTACAATAGTAATGGGGTAATCACTAGTATTATAGGGACCCAACATGCCCCTTTCCTTCAAAAAAAGTGTTGTCCTCAATGCTTGAGTAGTTTTGGATGCTTCTGTATAAAATTCTCATCCTCCCATGTGGAATCTTCTACAGATAAGTTCTTCCACTTTATAATATACTCTGAAATTGATCAATTTCGTTGCTGTCGAGTTCTTGTTTCTGTGACTGCTTCTGGTTCCAATATAATTTTTCCTTCCTCGTCAAGTTCTGGCAATATTGTTTGAATTGGGAGCTTGCCACTTATAACCTTATTTAAGCATGAAACATGGAAAACTGGGTGCAATCGAGAAGCTGCAGGAATCTCCAATTTGTATGCCATAGTACTAATCTTTTGCAACACCTTGTACGGACCATAATACTTTGGTGATAATTTATTATCCTTCTTAGCTTGCTTGAGGGACATTTTCTTATATGGTTGTAGCCGTAGGAATACCCAATCACCTACATCAAAACTTCTTTCGCTGTGATGTTGATCTACCTATTGTTTCATTCTATTCTGTGGCAACACGAGGTTATCCTTTAAGAGTTGGAGGACTTGTTGTTGATGTTCGGTGTGATGTTCCACTGCCTGAACCTTAGAATTTTCTCTTAAATATGATGTGATGGATGGTGGCTGATACCCATAAAGTTCCATAAATGAGGTCATTTTTGTTGCTGTATGGAAGGAAGTGTTATACCACCATTCAGCCAGAGGCAACCATTTGACCCATTGTGTTTATTTATCAGATACAAAGCAACGAAGATATCCTTCCAATCATTTGTTTACTATCTCAGTTTGCCCATCAGATTGAGGATGATAAGATGAGCTATGAGCTAACTGAGTATCAAGAGAAGAAAATATTTCTGTCCAAAAATTTCCAGTGAAAATGGGATATCTGTCACTTACAATAATCTTTGGGTTTCCATGTAGCTTTTGAATTGTTTCCATAAATGCAGTAGAAACTGTACTGGCTTTAAATGGATGTGATAATGCACAAAAGTGTGCATACTCGGTAATTTTGTCAACTACCACCATGATGACACTCTTTCCCTCAGACTTGGGTAAACCTGTGATAAAATCCATTGAAACCTCCTCCCAACGTTGGCTTGGAATGGATAAAGGTTGTAATAGACCCAGTGTCTTAATTGTTTCAACTTTATTTTGTTGGAAAACCAAACATTCCCCCACAAACTTTTGAATATATGATTTAAGGCCATCCCAAAAAAATTCCTTCCTAACCCTGTGGTAAGTTCTTAAAAATCCTGAGTGCCCTCCTAAGGGAGAAGTGTGCAATTCCATAAGAATCTTTTGTTTTAGCTAGGAATTCTTATAGAGGTATAAGCCATCTTTGTACCATAACAAATCATTTTGCCAACTAAATGTATCAGACGTACTAAAATCTTGTTGTAACTTTCGAATAAGTTCCCACACTTCTTTGTCATTCTTCCATTCCTCCCTTGCTTTGTTTATCCAATCTGGTTGGATAATAGAAATGGCACACAACAATGCTTCCACATCCTCATCCTTTCTTGAGAGTGCATCTACCACCACATTTTGCTTCCCTTTTTTGTAGATGATTTCAAAGTCATAACCCAACAACTTTGTGACCCACTTTTGTTGCTCTTCAGAGGATAATCTTTGTTCTAAAAAGTATTTAAGGCTATCATGATCCATTTTTACCTTGAAGTGTCTTCCCATTAGGTAGGGTCGCCATTTCTTAAGTGCATGGAGTATTGCCAACATTTCCTTCTCATAATAGCTTTGTGTAAAAACATTCTCTTGATTGGATGACTTTCAAAAGCAATGGGTCTTTCATCTTGCATTAAAACAACACCAATTCCATTTCCTGAAGCATTGCATTCCACAATAAAGGTTTTTGTGAAGTCTGGTGTAATTAAGACTGGTGCTTGGCACATTGCCTCTTTAAGATGTTTGAAGGCCTTTTTTGCTTCTGGAGTCCATGAAAATGCATATTTCTTCAATAATGTTGTTAGAGGTGCTTCTATTCTTCCATAATTCTTAAAAAACTTGCGATAATACCCTGTCAACACGAGAAATCCTCACAGATGCTTTATGGATGTGGGGATTTTCCATTCCTTCATGGCTTTAATTTTGCTAGGGCCTACCTTAACTCCTTCATGAGATATAATATGACCCAGATATTCCACCTCTTGAACTCCAAAGAAACATTTGGATCTTTTTGCATATAATTGTTTCTCCTCCAATAGTTGTAGAACCCTGTCGACATGTTCAACATGATCCTTCCAAGACTTGTTGTAGATTAGTATATCATCAAAAAATACTAACACAAATTTTCTAAGGAATGGTTTGAAAATTGAATTCATCAAACCTTGAAATGTTGAAGGTGCATTGGTAAGGCCAAAAGGCATGACCAAGAATTCATAATGACCCTCATGATTTCTAAATGCTTTTTTCGAAATGTCTTCAGGCTTCATTATGATTTGATGATATCCTGAATGAAGATCCAACTTGGTGAAGTAAATTGATCCATTCAATTCATCCAGTAATTCATCAATAACAGGAATGGGGAACTTATCTTTAATAGTAAGCTTGTTGAGCTCCCTATAATCCGGACACATGCGCCATGATCCATCCTTCTTGTGCACCAATACTACTAGAACAGAGAAAGAACTTTGATTCAGTTGAAATATACCAGCATCTAGCATTTTTGCATCCATACGTTCAATTTCACTCTTTTGGGCATAGGGATATCTGTACTGCCTAATGTTTGGAGGAACACTTCCTGGAATCAAATGAATAGCATGATCATGATCATGAATAGGTGGGAGACCTTTGGGAGTCTCAAATACCTTGGAATGATTTTCCAAGACTTTTTGGAGATCTGGAGAAATATATGATTCCAATGTGGAAACATCTAGCGAACATAATTTTGCAATTACACCTCTTTGTTCCCTTTTTAGAATCTTTGTCATACCATTAGAGCTGATTATCTTTCTCGTTTTCCCTGCAATACCCCTTAATTCAACTTCCTTTCCTTCCATAGAAAATTTCATGAAAAGTTCTTGAAAGTTAAAAGATATTGTACCCAAGGATTGTAGCCATTGGACTCCTAGTACAACATCAGCACCTCCCATTGGAATGCAAAGCATTGGGCTAGTCAATACATATTCTCCCATGGATAGCTTGATATTAAGGCACTTTCCAGAGAAATTTATTATTCCTCCGTTTGCAACCATCACTTGACACTCTGGTGCTGGATATAAGTAGCAATTCAATTCTTTTGCTACCTGACAATGAATAAAATTGTGTGTACTTCCTGAATCAATCAACAATATTACCTTTTTCTTCTTGATTTGTCCTTCTATCTTGATGGTTTGAGGAGTGGTAATTCTCGCCAATGCATTACAAGATATGGTTGGATTCATTTCTTCTTTATCTAGGCATTTTTCCTGGAGTATATCCTCTTCTTTTGACCTTTCTTGTTCCTTTTCTTCTTCCTCTTCACAATCTATGTAGAATAATTTCTTCTCAGCATACTTATGACCTTTAGTGTATTTGCTATCACAACTGTAACAAATCCCTTTTGCTCTTTTTCTTCCAATTGCTGTGGTGTCAACCTTATAGGTTGTGGAAGACTAGGGGCAACAACACTTCCATCTTTATAGTTGTGAGTGGTATGCTTCCTAGTTGCCATAATTTTGCTTTCCATTTTTCTTGCTAACCTGAATGCCTTCTCTAATGAATCAAGTTCCCAAAGGCGAACATCATGTTGAATATTTTCCTTTAAAGTCCCTATGAACACATCAATCCTATGCTCCTCTAGAATATTTTTTACCCTTATGTTCAATTTTTGGAACTCCTCAAGGTGCTCCATTATTGAACCCTTTTTTTTTAGACTTATCAATTGGCTAAAAAAAGTGTTGCTTTTTGTATCCTCATAATGTGCTGTCAATTCTTCCGTAAAAATTTCCCAAGTGATAATTTGTTTACGAGAGAAAAGCCATTGATACCATACAAACTGATTTGGTTCTAATTATAAAGTCGCAATACGTACCTTTTGTGTGTTTTGCACATTATTGAGATCAAAAAATTGCTCCATCTGTAATATCCATGTTGCGGGATCCTTGCCATCAAACTTCCTCATATCGATTTTTGGAATATGGTGGGTCTTCAATCCAACATTAGAGTCTATGAAATCATGATTAACATTTCTTTCGTTCACATCATGAGTTTCCTTTACTACCTTTTCACCATTAGTAAGTATTTCTTGTAAAAAATTTATCAAATCTGTCTTCAAATCTACCATGTCTCTCTTCAAATCTATCTTCAAATCTACCATGTCTCTCTTCAAATCTATCTTCAAATCATCCATCTTAGCTTCCATGCCCTTTATCTTAGCTTCTATTAGCTTTTGTGAGAGTGACATTTGTTGCACCTGGTCTTGTAATTTTGATATATCATGTAGCATTTCTTCCTCTTCTTCATGAGTCATGCTAGAGCTTTCAGGTTGCTTACTAGGTGTTTGCATTTTCTTTCCTCGGGGCATCAGTTACCGATAATAATGCTCTACTAAGCCCTTTGAATTCCTTCAAAATAAATTTTCAAACCAAGCTTAAGAAAAAATTTAAAAAAATCTACACACCTTTTTTCACTTGGTAGGAGCTCGATATTGCCTCTGATGTATCTCTATACTTTCAAATCATCCAGTTCTAAAATTTTGAATTGTAGTAGCCCTCTGTGTCCTTTTCCAATGCCACTAGTGTGATCCAAATTGGATTCTCCAAAGAAGAGTTATGTGAAATCTCCCACAGTGACCTGATTATAGACTAGTTCAGTAGAGCAAACTTGTATGGCGTGCCACGAGTCACTGTTTCTACCTCTGGCACTAAAAAATATACACAAGAAACTATAGCCCGTCCTCTTTCTATATCTTCTTATGAAATTTCAATCCGATGCTCAGAGAGAAAGTTATGACGATTTTCCTCAGATCACCTGTTTGGAATGTAATTCAGGAGTCTGCAAAAAGACCAACTTCCTCAGATCATATCTCCGCAAATATAGAGCATCAAGCTCTGAAATTTAGACCTGAGATTTAGCGCGATGTCTTCTCAAATGAGTTTTTTTTTAACTTCTTAAACATCACAGAAAAAAATTTATAGCAAAAATTCCACGATGACTTGTTTGGAGCAACGAAACCCCAGAATCCAAAGCTCTGATACCAAATGTTATGAAACCAGCTCAAGGAAAAGATAGAAAAGATATATCAACGCCTTAGAATTCAGTCTATTCGAAGGGGCAACCTCCTTTATATTATATAAATGAACAATTCTTCGATGATTCAAATGACAAAACCTCCTTTCTATATATAGGAGTCTAAGGAGTCACAATATAACCCAGCTGAACTAACAATAATAATATAAAGCCACCAAAAAAACAATAAAGGGATTCTATGGGGCACAATGATAACAATATGGGGATGATAGGGGCACAACAATATTAATAAGGGGTACAACTACAATAGTAATGGGGTAATCACTAGTATTATAAGGACCCAACAACCTCTTCCCAATATTTCTAGGGCTCCAGAGCATGTTATCTCAACCCACAGCCTCCAAGGGACCCACGCTATTATAGAGATCCATCGATTACATACCAAGCCACAACCTCTAGGGACCGAAGCTACTACAGGGCTCTAGAGACTGTCTCAACCCACAACCCCCAGGGACCCAAGTTATTGCAGGGCTCTAGGGATCTTATCTCAACTCACAGCCTCTAGTGAACCTAGAAATGCTACAAGGATCTAGATACTAACAGTTCGACCCACAACCTCCAGGGAAATAGAGAGCCAATCCCCTTCTATTCTCCCCTAATCTTTATTTCATATTGATCGAACCAGATTTCTCTATTTTTCTTTTGTTTGAATTGTGTCTCCTCACTTGAATACCATGCCTTGTGTTCTTTTCCTGTCTCACATTTACTGCTTCATCCTTTCTTTCATGCACTACATAGTTCCGCTCTTGGTTTCTTGTCCCTTTTTCTTGTGAAGGTTCCTAAGTGCATGGGCTTGTGTACCTTCCATGTAGTTCATTCAATTTTAAGAACCATTTCATGAATTTATGCACCAACCAACTTTTAATGGTTGTCCCAAACATTTTAGATTTTCTCCATAAGAAAAACTCAACCTCCCAATCAAGCAATCCTCCTCCCTAGCTTTGGAATATGTGTCACTTTAACTCAGTCCCTTTTCATAATTTCACATATTTGAAAAAAATAGTTATGATGCATTTTACCATAAAACCATCGGCGGGGTTGTCACAGGATGCTATAGTAAAATATTTTGTAACAAAAATTGCCATAACAGTTGTCAATGTTAATTCTGCTAAAAATGCTAAAATACTTGATGTTGTAACACCCATTACTATTGAAAAGGTTGTAAAAGTTGATGCTATGATAATTGATACTATTGAAACCACCGAAACAATGACCATTACAATGGATGTTGTAATAGGAGATGTTGTAACAATATATGCCATAACAATTTTCAATGTTAAATCTGTTGAAATGTTGTAACAACTGATGCTATAACACCCATTGAGATCCCTTCAACTTTGTACTATCACCACTTTTCAAAAATTTGAAGAATTTTTTCTTAAAGGATGGTGTTGTATCTATTTTATCAATAGATACACAAAAAGAAAAGGGAGATATAGGGACTCTTTAAGTCAAGATTTTGTAAAAAATTTGGCTATATATACACTACATTTCCACACTCAATTGAAGGGATCATCAATGTTTCATTTCAATTTTGAATAGCTAGATGTAGTAAAGGTGTAGAAGATGAAATAATTATTGGGAATGAGACCAGAGTCAACTCCAGTTGGAGAAGAAGGATCAACAAGAATGGCACAAGTGCCATTGCAACTGGTAGTTTTGACTCTCTAGATACAAGAAGTGGTGAAAGGGAGATTCCCTTTATCTATGTCACTTCCTGGAGAAATGGTTTTGTTTGAAGCTCACATGTAGAATATCTAGGAGATAGAGGGATTGTTCCAACCTAGGCTTATGCTTAGAGGTGAAAACAAGTCAACTTCTCGGACGACGAAAGAACTTGACTTCAGTCTAAGAAGAAAGGCAAGGAAGGTGAATTAGAGGTGATCTAGGGATGTCCTAAAGGGCTCCCATAGGTCTGCACTAAAACTATAAGTTGATTGTTCATTGCAACTTTTGTAGGGTAAACACTTTCCATATAGATGATTGTTGGAAATTATTTGTGCTTGCCTAATAGTTTGGTAACATATTCAAGGTAGAGTTTTCCAGGGATAGTAATTAGGGTTCAAAGTAAAAATCAAAATAATCCATGGAATCTATGAATTTGCATCAGTCACTACACAGATTGGGCTTGATGAGCTATTCACTGGTGAACCTATGGATTTTAGATGTTGTAGAAATTTTCAACTAAATAAATTCAACTTCCTTATGAAATAGCCTCTTATTGATGAATTATAATATTGGAATCCATTTGGAATTAGGCTTGAAACATAATGAAAACATTGTCGATTATGCCCTTTGTTGACCAAGAGAATTGATCCCAACAAATGTTTCTTTTGGTCAATTGTATACAAGTTGAAGGTTAGGCATTGGTTACGTGAATTACAATAATGCTTCATTGGTAGGATCCTTTAACTAGCTTGGACTAACAATGGATCCTTGAACTCGAATTGACAAAGTTATGGTTTTGTAAATGAATTGCATTGGAAACAATCATTGCATTTTAGAGACATCATTATTTTATTTTATATTTATTTTCACAATGATACATGTTGATGAGACAAACAGGCCATATGCCTACTATTTATGTATCATATGTTATCAGAGTGTAGGTTTTAACCCTGTATAGAAATTACCTGCATATGAATTCTAAAAAACAAAAAATAAATATTGTGAGAGCAGAACACATAAAAAACATATACACAGAGATTTTCCCCTGGATCCCAAAACCAAGACTACTAGCTTGATTTTTCATTATGTTCCTTTCAATGTTATTATACATATTTATACATGCTGAAGCATCCAATACCATGGACTAAAAATCATCGCGTCCAATATCATGGACCCAAAACCATTGCGTCCAAAAAAAAACATGTGCGAAAATCATGCACAAAACGATAGGTGGGTCCTCCCAACCTAACATGGGGTCCAAAACCAAAATTTTCCGAGGCGCTGCCCTGTACCCCATAAAGTGGGGTTACGGGTGCCTCTAAAACTCCCTGTTAACTACGTGGAAAGAATATAACACAACCCAACATTCTCCCACTTGTTGTTTTCTTTCCACAGGGGGACACAAGAGAGCTTAGTCATTTTTCTAGCCCTAAAATGCCCATTGTCTCTCTACACCAAGAGAACTTCTCAGAGCTCACATATTTTGTTAATGCATTTGCAGTATTCTTCAAAGTTTCCACCTTTGCCAGCAACACCTTTTTGTCTTCTATCATATCCCTCACAAAGTGATACTGAACATCAATGTGCTTTGTCTTTGAATGATATGCGGGGTTCTTTGCGAAGAAAATTGTACTTTGGCTGTCACAGTGTATCCTTATAGCTTCCTGTACTAACCCCATACTTGAACACAATCTCTGCAACCAAACTAATTCCTTACTTGCATGAGTGGCTGCCGTGTATTTTGCCTCTATAGTTGACAGTGCCACTAGAGACTGTTTCTTACTCATCCAACTGGCTGCACCTCGAAATAGGTTAAACACATACCCACTTGTAGATCTTCTCTGATCTAGATCTCCAGCCCAGTCTGCATCAAGAAAGCCATGAATATCCAACACTCTGTCCAATCCTAGTCTTCCTTGGTAGCACAAACCATAATCACTAGTGCCACGCAAATACCTGAAAACCCGCTTCACTATTGTCCAGTGCTCCTTCCCTGATTTTGACATAAACCTGCTCAATACTCCCACTACATGTGCAATGTCTGGTCTAGTATAGACCATTGCATACATCAGGCTACCGACTGCACTTGCATATGGAACATGGGACATTTCCTCTTCCTCTTCTTGTGTCTTGGGACACTGTTTAGCAGATAACCTCACACCTACAGGAATAGGAACCTTCACCGGTTTACTATCTTGCATATTAAACCTCTGCAATATTGTCTCGACATACTTCCTCTGGTTTAACTAGAGCTTCCTCTTTGCCCGATCTCTTTTAATTTCCATGCCCAAAATATAGTTTGCAGCACCAAGATCTTTCATGTCGAATTTGGAGGACAATTGGGTCTTCAAATCTTGGATAGCTTCTTTGTCATTTCCAACCAACATATCATCCACATACAAGACCAGGTATATAACACGGTCACCAATTAATTTAAAATACACACTACTTTGCTTCTGGTGAAACCAAGTCCTCGTATAAATGTATCAAATTTATGATACCACATCCTCGGTGACTGTTTTAACCCATATAGAGACTTCTTTAACTTACATACTAGTTCTTTCTTACCCTTCACTACAAAGCTTTCAGGTTGCTTCATGTAGATCTCCTCTTCTAGATCCCTGTGAAGAAATGTTGTCTTCACATCCATCTGTTCTACCTCAAAATCAAAAGCACCAGCAACAGATAAAAGTAATCTAATAGAAGTTACCTTGGCAACAAGAGAAAAAATATCACCAAAATAAATTGCAGGCACTTGAGAATAACCTTTTGCTACCAACCAAGCTTTGTATTTGTCCACTTTTCCTTCTGCATTTGTCTTCTTTCTGAACACCCATTTGCTGCCAATGGGTTTCCTTCCAAGCCTCATTTTTGTGCAAAGATGTCATTTCATCAACCATGGCTTCTTTCCAGAGTTTTCCATCCTCTGAATCCATTGCTTCCTTCACAGTTCTGGGATCATCATTAGTAACAGACAAGGAAAAATTTGAACAAAAAGTAGATGGACTATACCTTTCTAGCTACCATCTTTTTCGAACTGATCTTCTCACAGCCGGAGTTTGTGGCTCTTCATCTTCTGATTCCTCCTCTGCTGTAGAGTATGATTCTTCCTCCTTTAGCTCAATTTCTATCTTCTCAAGTTCCTTTGGTTGGACTTCATGTTTAATAACACCTTTCACCTCTCTAAACACCACATCTCGGTTGTACATAACCTTCTTTATTATTGGGTTCCAAAGCTTATAACCCTTTAAACCATCCTTATACCCAATAAACATGCACTTTTCAGATTTACTATCCAACTTTTTTCTTTTCTCCTTTGGAACATGTACATATGCATCACATTCAAATACCCTCAGATGTGAAAGAGAGCGTTTCTTACCAGTCCATACCTCTTGTGGAGTCTTATCCTCCAACACTAATGATGGTGACCTGTTGACCAGGTAACATGCAATGTCCACTGGCTCTGCCCAGAATTCTTGTCCTAACCCAGCACCACTGAGCATGCTTCTTGCCCTTTCCATCAATGTCTTGTTCATTCTTTCTGCAACTCCATTTTGCTGAGGTGTATATGGAGTAGTCTTCTGTAGTGCTATACCACACTTCTAGCAAAATTCTTCAAATTACTTATTGCAAAACTCTCCACCATTATCTGTCCTCAGCACCTTTATCTTCTTCTCTGTCTGGTTTTCCACTAGAGCCTTAAATTCTTTAAACCTATCAAAGACTTTAGATTTCTTCTTAAGGAAATATATCCATGTATTCCTTGAGAAGTCATCTATAAATGATACATAGTACACAGACTTACCCAGTGATGGAACTTTCACAGGTCCAAACACATCACTGTGCAGAAGCTCTAATATATGTTTCGCCCTCTTACCACCAGAGGGGAAACTCACCCGATTCTGCTTCCCATATACACAATTTTCAAAGAAATCAAAATCCAGAGAGCTATTACTTATACCTTCTACCATACCTTTACCATGAAGTATTCGAAGGTCCTTCTCTCCAATATATCCAAGCCTTTGATGCCACAACATGGTCTTTTCTCCAAAGACAACTAGATTTTCTACTACACTTTTAGGAACCACAAAACTGTTGCACCCATCAACAACAGTGCTACCTTGCAACTTGTACAGAGTTCCAATCCGAACTCCCCGCATCAATACTAGTGCTCCTTGAACCATCTTGCAAGTATCTTTCTCGAACACTATTTCTACACCTGCATCATCCAACTTACTAACAGAAATCAGATTTCTGGCTAATGCAGGAATATGCAGAACACCTGGAAGTGTTCTAACCCTTCCACCTTGTAGCTTCAACTTTACTTTTCCACGACCAATGATTCTAGCCTTCTTGTCATCCCCCAAGAAGACATCACCACCATCATATTTCTCATACTCACAGAACCACTCTCTATGGGGAGTGAAGTGAAAGGATGCACCTGAGTCAATCAACCATGCCTCATGATCTACATGTGTACTTGAAAAAGCCAAGTACACATTCCCACCTTCATCTGAGGTGGTTTTCGCCTCTGTAGAAGGAGCCTCATCAGATCCATTTCCTTTGTCAGGAGCTTTAGATTTATACCCCCTTTTGAAGTGAACTTCATTTCCACATTTCCAGCACACCGCCTTTACAGGTTTTCTTAGAGATTTAGAACTCTCTCTAGATTAGATCTCCCACTCGATGACTTACTTTTGTTTATGTTCTGGGACCGTCCTCATATAGACAAGGCATTACCATTTTGGCTCTCCATATTTTTCCATCTCATCTCCTCTGTCAGCAAGGCTGAGACTATTTCATCAAATTGCAAGGCACTTGCATTGCTACCTATTGCAATAACCAGACTATCCCATGAATCTAGTAGAGAACACACAAACTGATGCACTTATATTCATCTGAAATTTTAATATCAACAGATGCTAACTAACTTACCACAGTATTAAATGCGTTCAGATGCTCTGTCACCGAGTCTCCATCTTTCATCCTCAAGTCATACAGCTTTTTCCGTAAGAACAGTTTATTCACTAGAGACTTAGATTGGTATAAAGTCCCTAACTTGTCCCACAAAGCCTTTGTTGTAGCTTCCCCTGATACATTCAACAATACTGAATCTGAGACAAACAATCATATTCTGCTCTTTGTCTTCTGATCTAACTTCCATTCTTCATCGGACACTCCTGTTGGTTTAGTACCTAGATCTACCATGATCCACTGATCTTTATCCACCAACAGGTCCTCCATCTTGAGTTTCCACAACTCAAAAATCTGACCATTAAATTTCTCGATCTCTATATTTCCAGTGCTCGCCATCTTCTTTCACCACCAGAATCGATTTTGCAGATCTCCCACTGAGCAAGGTCTACCACAGGCTCGAGCAAAACCCTTCAGCAACAAAGGTGTCCCCTTGAAGCCAAATCTGCTCTGATACCGAATGTAGGTTTTAACCCCATACAGAAATTACCTGCATATGAATTCTAAAACACAGAAAATAAATAATGCGAGAGTAGAACACATAAAACACATATACACAGAGATTTTCCCCTGGATCCCAAAACCGGGACTACCATCTTGATTTTTCATTATGTTCCTTTTAATGTTATAATACATATTTATACACACTGAAGCATCCAATACCATGGACCAAAAACCATCGTGTCCAATATCATGGACCGAAAACCATTGCGTCCAATAAAAGCACAAGTACAAAAATCATGCACAAAACCATAGGTGGGTCCGCCCAACCTAACATAGGGTCCAAAACCAAAATTTTCCAGGGCGCTGCCCCAGAACCCATAAAGTGGGGTTACGGGTGCCTCTCAAACCCCCTGTTAGCTACATGGAAAGAATATAAAACAACCCAACACAAAGCAATTGAATTAGTAGCATTGAAGGATCTATAACATCGTGAGAAGAAAATTCAGGAAAGTAGAGAGCCATTTCAACTCGATTCTCAAAGCTTGTAAGTGGGTAGCCAAAGAGGTGTTTCTACCACCCAACACTTGGGGGATCAAGAAAATAAATTGAGAAGCACACACAAGTAACAACGAATTGAGAAGAAGATGTTGTAACATTGGTTGTTGTAACAACAAGCCATTTCATCTTGGTTGTCAAAATGTGAAAATGGGCAGTCAAAGAGGTGTATCTCCCTCCAAACACTACAAAACTTAGGGGATTAGGAAAACAAATCGAGAAGCACAAACATAGTTACTAGAAGTTTGAAAAATAGATGTTGTAACAACAAATATTTTAACAATAGATGCCATAACAACATGTTAATGTTAAATATGTCGAAAAGTTGTAGAAAATGATGGCTTAACACCCATTACTATTGAAAATGTTGAAATTGTTGTAAAAGTTGATGTTGTAAAAACTGCTACTATTGAAACTACTAAAACAGTGACCATTACAGTGGATGTTGTAATAGAAAATGTTGTAATAATTGAGGGGGTAGAAAGTCATTTTATCTTGCTCGTCAAATATTTAAAGTGGGTAGACAAATAGGTGTTTCTACCACCCAACACTACACCAACACTTTGGATGTTGTAACATTGAAAATTTCAAAATTTTGATTAAAATTAAAAAAAATAAAAATTTATTGCACTTTGTAATAGTTTGCGTTAAAATATATAATGTTGCAATATATTATTTTGTTTTATTTTAATAAACAAAATTTCAAATCACAACACACTAACTATCATGCATTTTATATTAGCAGTTATTGACACTTTAATGATCGATGACTCTTGTTCTATTGTGCACCCCACCCCGCCCCCACCCCTTGCTTGCTAGACATTTAATGAAGGGGGGGAAGGTCGTGTAAGAAGATATTTTTCCAAAACAAATTTAGTAATGTGTCAGCAACATATGAATTGTGCAACCCCCTCCATCATTACGACTTATGACCTAGCCCCCAGTACAAAAAACCATTCCCGATTTTCAGTAATAAATATCACCCGCCACCATTTTATTAACCACTTACCATTTAACTATGAGTATTGTTTGTCATTTAATTCTAAATATGCCCCTTATCGGAATGTTCATTCCACTGTGTTCTCACTCCCTTTCATAATTTAATCCTCCCATCTTTGTTTGTCCCCTCTCACGTTTCCTTTAGTCACCAGACACAGAGAATCAAAGTGAAAAATTATAGAGAGCCCTTAGTGACAACTCATAAATACAATGTGTGAAACATTTTACAGGGAATTATGCTCCTTGCTACAAGTTGATAGTTCAAAATGAGTTCAAATAAAGAAATCATAATAGAAGACACAAACTCAGAGTTTGACCTATATGAATTTCATAATTTGTCATTCCAAAAGTTTCAAGATAATAGAAATGAGTTTTCTCTATGGGAATCCATTTTACCCTGGTTTATATTCCCTCAAACTCATCCTTTTCTAGAATTTGTACTATGGTCTGTGGACAGGTACTTACCCAATGAGAAAATCGTAATTGCTAAAAATGGTGAGACCCTATTTTCTGTAACTTCTTATTCCATTTTAAAATCTATGTTCATATATTTTCCCAACCCTTTGCACACATTCTCTAGTGAAATTCTCTTGGAAATATATTAGAAGTTAACTTTTAAAAAAGGAGGGGCTATTTTTTGCATTATTTGTGCCTAAAGGGACTCATATTCCCACTCAGAGTCTTCCTTACCCTTCATTAATCTTTCCATAATTTTCGAGATGGACCATATCCATTTTATTTTGTATTTTAGGATATCAAAGTGATGAGAAAGTGGATGAAGTAGTTCTAGCTTTTCTATGAACTTTTTGTCTAGATAAAAAACCACAAATCTTATTCAATTCAGCAAACTTTTATCTAAGGTCATTCATGACCAGTTTCTTAAGTTTTTAGTTGACAAATATTTTAAATATCAATCGGTCTTGGTGTATCTATTTTTGTAACATCAGTCAAAAATATTCCAATACAATCGCAAAAGCAAGATCTTCAAGGGAACTAATGGCCTGTGATTCATTGGACGTCCTTGGTCAGAAGAAATTCTGAGGAATTTTCCTTCACTGATTTTGTGAACAAATTTCTTCACATATGTTATAGTCTATTGATTAGTGCTAGTCCTCCTAGTTTTTAACTTAAAATCCAAAGGATTATGCAACTTAGTGAACAAAGAAGGCTAGTGATTGGTATTTGTACCAACATTTTACAAAAATTAGATTATACGGGAGCGAAATTCCACTGTATCAGTTGCCATTTTTTTGCATGTGTATTTTTGCACTTGAATTCATCAGAAAAAAACCTTAATGGAGATCAAGTGCATTGTTTACCTAGAAGGAAACAAACCTTGTTTAAACTAAAGGCATGCATAGGAAATTTATAATGAATCATAGGTCAACAGACAAAGAGGTGGAACAATTATTGATACAAATGAAATTTACATTGGGGGTTACTTGGCCATATGACCCCATTGGAAGAATTTCAGTCATCAGAGTTGAACATAGATCCCCACCTTATTTCGATGTGTCCAAACCTATGATAGAGAAGTTTTATAATAAGGACACCTGGGAGGAAAATAATTTGTAGGAAGTGACAAAAAACAAAAATGTGGAGCAAACAATAAGAAAAAAAAATTTGGTTATACCTCCAATGAAAGAAAAAGAACATAAGAGGAAATATCAAATCTTATCAGAGTCATAACTGGAACAATTCATAGTATACAAGAGAAAGAAGACAAACAATATGGAGGGATCGGTATCAGAAACTATCTCATCCGACATTTCTTCAATAGCTATGATTGTTTCAAGTGAGCCTATTTTCAAAATGCAAGAATTGGATCCAAGGACAGAACAATATTCTCCCATTTCTTCTTCTAAGCAAAACATATTTTCTAATCTTTTGGAAATGAGGAAAAAGAATGAGGCTCTGAAGGCAGCAACTTATACCAAGTTCTTGAAGCAAACTTCTTCTAGTAAAAGCAAGTTGCTTTCAACTCTTAATATTGAAAAAGGTGAATTTAGGTTAGCATTTCTTGAACCTAAAGTTTATGCTCCTAGAGTTATTGGAGATTATAAGACTTTTGTTTTATATTTCAATATTAAATAGATCCATCCTATAGATCAGATTTATCTGTTAGACAAACTAGTGAGATGATCTATTCCTCGCTCACTAATTCTACTTCAAATGTATCAAAATTGCAAAATTATTTGAATAATACTATTGCAGAACTTAAACTGGAAAATACTTATTCTCTAGTGAAGGATGTTAAGATAAAATCAATGGAATACCGTAGAATTAAATTAGGTTTGGATCCAAAAAATGTGGATGCAACTCAAGATATTGTTAAGAATAAAAATGAAAATATCCAAGAACTTAGAAGATAGTTGAAGATGCCCACAATAGAGTATCCCCGAACAAAAGAAATCGGAGAATTCGAGAAGGAGAAGGAAGTTATATTATATGATATTATTGATTAGAGCCTGCATATTTGAAAAATGAAAAAAGTTATGGAAGAATTGTTAAAAGAGAAGACCCAGACTGACAGTGTAGTAATTCCAGTAACAAAAACAAGTTCCACAAAAATTATATCACCGACATTATCTTCTCTTAATGTAAAGGATGTTGAGATTGGAAAATTGAAAGAAAAATTAGACCAAGCTGATAAGAACAAAAATGAATCAGACAATGGCTTACTTGAGGAAATAAAAAAAAAAAATGCAAACTTGAAAAAGAAATTAGAACAATATTTGATTAGTTCTAACAATATTCAATGTTTACCATAGGCTAAAGAACATGATATAAATTATGTCATCTGTGTCTGATATTTGGAAGTCTATGGAGATTCTTGTAGAACAGGGGGAGTTGATTGAAATAGCCAAATAAGCTATTAATGACATCAAAATACAAATGGGAAATAAACCTAGACAAGCAAGTCAGATAATAAAAGCTCTAAGGACACAGACTAGAGAACTTGAATAATTAGGAACTGTAGACAAAACAAAATCAGTTATTTAGACTAGAAAAGTTCTCATGAATAAAACTCTGATGTTGATTACAAGGGAAAGGTGTGAAATTCTTCTAGTACAAATCAAAAAATTCTACAGAAAAAATTTCTATTCTATAAGAGAGAGGACTTCCATCATTTAACAATTCATATGTCCAGATGGTAACAGAAGACCAATATGAAAGATTCTTAAAGAGAAAGGTAGGGGAAAGGACAAAAAATTATGGAATCAAGGGAGATATTAGCCGTCAAAATCTACTTCAAATGTTAGTCGATGATCTTTTCACCTATTGCGAAATAAAACACTTATTCATAGTAAAACCATCTTATGAGAAGTATAATGACATAGATGAATCGTACAAATAGATGATGGTTCTCAATTACCCAACACATGAAGAATGGGAGTAGTTGGTCAAATCTTTTCAATAAATTCAGCTTATCAATGCAACATATTAGCAACATATCACAACTATTAAGCATTTTGAGCAACAAGAATAGAGTAGTTTTAACTACATTGAACCTGAATGTAGAAATAAAGTGCAATTGTATACATTTTTGGAGCATTTTATATTTTTAGTTAAAAGCAGCGTTGCAAACATCTTAATAACATCTCGATTTTATCTCGGAATAACGATTTTTGGCTGAGCCAATGTTTACCGATTTTTATCGATATTTTGATGGTATCTTGATATTATCAATGTTGGCCCATTTTTATTGATATTTTCCCAATTTTTTTTATTTTTTGGTTTTCTGAACCTTGTTGATTCATCCCAATGTCAATGTTCATAACATTGGTTAAAAGTTGTTTAAACATTATCCAAACTCTGGATAAATAATACTTTGAATGCAAATATTTTAATAGATAGGATATTTTATAAAGCACTCTATATATACATTAGTTTTGAATAAGAAATTGTATATACTTGGAGCAAGTTTTTGTAATATTGCTGTAATAATTTCAACTTGGATATAATCAAAGGCTTCTAGTTCTTGTTCATGACAACGATTGTGTACTTGTGAGTTTTTCTTGTAATGTCATAGCATATTTCTGTGTATATTTGAGAATAGTATAGGACATTGGGAAGGGATAGATTGAGTATCAATCTCCCTAACGTCCCTTTGCAAAGTTATGTTCACAAATGAGTTAGAAATTGAAAAATATGTTTAATTTACTACCCAATAATCTTTATATTGTTTCTTCTATGTTGTTCTTGGATATATTTGTGTTGACTATAGAGGTTCATCTATATGTTTCCTCTATTATTAGATGGTTATATTTTCATGGAGAAATTTTATCTTTCGAAATTCCTCTCAATTCCTCACATTGATGCTTTGGCTCAGTTCTTTAGCTGAGGTCTATCTACAAAGATACAACATGGGGTATCAAGAAAACAAGTTGAGAATCACAACATAGGTAATAGAGGATTGACAAGCATTTGTTGTAACAACGGATGTTGTAATAACAGATACCATAACAACATATCACTGTTAAATATCCTGAAAATGTTGTAACAATTGATGCTCCAACACTCATTATTGTTGTAAATGTTGAAACTGTTGTAAAATTTGATGCTATAACAACTGCTACTATTGAAACTACTGAAACAGTGACCATTACCACAATTGTGGTAACAATACATGTTGTAACGATTGAGAGGGTATAAATTATTTTCATCTTGCTTGTCAAATCTTGAAAATGGTCATCCAAAGAGGTGTTTCTACCACCCAACACTACACCATCACTTGGTGGCCAAGAAAACAAATTGAGAAGCACAAACATAGGTAACATCAAATTGAGAGGAAAATGTTGTAAAGGAAGATGTTGTAACAACAAATGCAATTATAGATGTTGTAACAAGAAGTTATTTCATCTTGCTTCTCAAAGATTGAAAGTGTGTAGCCAAAGAGGTGTTTCTTAGTAACTTTGTATTTGTGTTATTGTTCTTCTAAGACCTGTGTAATAAAGTTGTTGGTTTCTTTCATTAAAAAATTTATCAATGTTGTGTGAATAGTTGAGATATCTGTCACTTTTATCTAATAAACCATAATTAAGTACTTTGTAGTCTATGCATATTATTTTCTTTCATTTCATGCTCTCTTTTGTAGATATAATGCATATTATTTTGTTTAGCCCTATTCTTTAAACCTTGAATTTTTTTATGTTCTTCTCTCCATACTACAACGTCAATTTTAAAGCCTATAATTATAGATAAGTAGGCCAGTTGAATTTATTCATTAATTTCTCCAAAAATTAGTTAACGTTTCAACTATAGGTCTATCATCACCTTCCCCACTTGTCTAATTGTTTTAGGATTAATAAGGTTCTGAGAGAGGCAGAGTAGTGGGTAGACTTGTGTTGTAGTCTAGAATCTAGGAGGAATTTTGTTTTGAAAAATAACCAAGTTGTGTGTTAACCATACTCCCCATAGGACTAGGAAAGGAAGTGTCCTATAGATTTTTAGGTCCTTTCCTTCAAACCAGGCCTTCAAAGTTCAAACAGGCTCTAACAGATGCCTACATCATAAATGTTACTATTCTGATAGCTATGTCCCTACATATCTTCTCAATTCATTCAATATATATATATATATATATATATATATATATATATATATATATATATATATATATATATATATCTATATATATATATATATATATATATATATATATATATATATATATATATATATATATATATATATATATATCACTACAAAATAAATATTTTAGACCTCATTACACCCTTCATCCTACCATATGGAAAATAATTTCTACTACAAGTGTTAAGACTCAAGATCATCCCTAGTGCTAGCGTTCATTGTCATTTCTTCTCTAGTGTTTACGTCACAAACTCTAGGTCTTCCTTTATTGCATCACATAAACACCAAAAACTCTCCATGAAAATTATATAGATGTAATAATGAGTATAGTGTAGACAAAGACATTCTCTTCCCTCTATACAAAGTAGGCGAGGGAGGCCAACATTGGTAAATTGGACTAATTACAAAAGCAATTTTTTTTTAATGCCTAAAAGAAGGTCTGTAAGTCAATTTCTCTCCTTGCAATGTGTACACGTCAAGACACCAATCCTCATGTGGTTCCCTTTCTAAGACTTGTTTGCAAGTGTCAAGTGTTGTTCATCACAAGGCTTATTACATTGTAAAACAATCATCCCATTCTCCTCAACATATGTATCGTGGGTCCATAATCAACCCCATGTAATTTGATCTCAAACCAAACATCTATAATCAATCCCATGCAATCTATTTTGTTGTCTACGGGTTATTTATTAAATGGTGTTGCATCCCTCCTTTGGCCAAGGGTTTTTGGAAAATGACTTAATAAATCCATCATTGGATATTGATTTTTAATGACTTGATCATAGTAAAATATTGGTGATTTATAAGAGTTTTATGACAAATGGGAGCACAAAAGAACTCAAGCTACACATAAATAAACAACTCAGCACAAGAAATGCAAATTGACATATTAACATAACAATATCCAAGTAAGATATTGAAATTCAACTAATGATACCTTATTCTCAATCTAGATAACCAAAAATGACTACTCTATTTCTTATATCATATCGAATTCCAATTTTGATAGATAATTGCCATATTGTTGCTCTTGTCAAAACTTGGCAGGTGAACAAGTTAAAGTAATTAATATCCAATCATTTAATTTTTTATACAAAATTAAAATAGATATAATGTTAGATATGAAATATACTTACAAATTTTCATGCTAAGGCTTCTAAACCTGTTTGGCCACTATGATGTGTGGCATGATATTTGGCAAGCTTGGCCTTCAAGGCCTTGTCCTGAAACATACACTAATTCAATTTAATTACGAAACAATAGAATATAAAAATCATTTAATTAATTTGAGATAATCTTATCACCAAATTTAAATACTTGTATTCTGCCCTTGTTGGATTTCCTCCACGCATCTACTATATCATATGCTTTCACGAGCTCTTTCCATACTTTCGCGCTTACATCAATTAGCCTTATTTTGTACCTTACCTTGGGAGGAAGATATTTTATCTTTTTTCATTTAATTGCAATGGAATATCTTGTAGTTTTGAGTCATTTCGTTTTCTACTTGCTTTACCAACTAACTTGTCCCAAATTTAGTATGGATGCCATGGATGATTTCCTTTTGAAGGTGCATGGTCATCTTCGATAATGGAAGATGTATATTCTTCGAATGATTCCTTCAACCTACAATCAAATACTTTCCAAACAACTGTCATTCTAGTTTCCCCAGAGACAACATCATATTCTACCTCGATTTCATATGTATCAATGTAAGATGCATAAGTAACTGTATTGGTGGTGGAAGAAATTTGTGTCCTAGGAGTGGGTGGGACATTGGATGTATCATTTGCTTGTTCCACATTCTTATAGGTTATTGTGATTGAATTTTTCTAGATATTTTGTTCAGTCCAGGAGTTGATGGGGAATCAACCAATTCCCTTTGACATGGTTGCTTTAGTTGGTCTATTTCAGTGCCTTTAACATGTTCTTCCTTGCATTTGGAAAGCATGTAAAATTCCATACCTTATAGTTTATTCACGGATTCTATCCCCAATATAGAAGCCATTGCCCTTTTAGTTTCTCACTTTCATGTCCCTCTATATGTACAATACGTTTTTTATTTTAAAACTAGAAATAAAAAAAATAAACCCTAATTTATTCTTTTATAAATATGAGACTAAAAACTAAAAAATACAATTTAAACAAGCAATCGAAACATGTGAAAATCTATAAATTCAGTATGAAATACCTCATTTTTGTAAGAATCAAATCCCTTTTCGTGTTTTCCTCAGTTGCTGCTTCATATATTTTGGCACCCTAAGGCGATTTTTTCCTCCACACTACGGAAAATCCCTTATCTTTATTCCCTACATATTTTCCCCTTCCCTATAACTATTTTAAGCAACAATAGTGCAAAATGGATTGATAGGGGTTTGTTTTTCATCTCTAGTAGTGGTCAATGAGATGCACAAATCAATTTCGTGACTGTTAGAGGTCAAATCATGCCCACATATCATTTTTTTTATTGAAATATACATCGAGGGAGGAGATGTCAATTACTATATCTTCCCATCATAAAATTAGATCTAATATATTAGTTATTTGCATTCATAGTCTCAACACATTGCTCCAACGATGGTCTGATCCAACTTCGCACAAAAATTCAAAACTCCCTCGATTTTCAATTAGTGGGCATTATAGTGGAAATATGGTCAATGTAGTACATTGTTTTGGTATAATAGTTGGGATACAAAATATGTTTATCCATGGCGCACTCAAATTATAGATTGGTGAGGTTTTTTTTTTTAAATTTCGATTTGGTCTAATTTGTATTCATTGTCATCCTTGCACTTTACAATGTTGATGTGGGAGGCTTCCATGTTATTGTGATTTTTTATGAGGTTTAATTGGATACCAATATTGGATGTGCAATGTGCTTAGGTACATAGAGTATTTATAATTATATAATAATAATAATTTATTATTATTATTACCATAAATACTGGCAAAAGTGGTTGATATAAATATTAATAAATATGCTTAATATACACTTATCAACCACATTTTTTAATGTGGTTTTTCTAGTTGAATACCAATATTGGATGTGTAATGTGTATAGACACGTGGTAAGTTGAAATGTTGGTTGATGTAAAGCCCTCTAGATGGAATTTTGACCTTGCAATGAAGGGCGTTTTATGTCATATTTGCATAGCCCACTAATGCATTTGGTGTGATTTCAAACTTTATAATTTTATTTTAATATCCCATGACTCATAGTGTAACAATGTACTAGTTATAGTCACATACACATTTTCACCTTTAAAGGTTGTGTTGCTTAATGATTATGTATACATGTGACACAAACATTTTTGGTCCCACCACTCACTCTTTACTCTTTTATAGGGTGGATGGTGGAGTTGAAAATATATCTCATCCACAAGTTAACTTATACTAATTATTATATTATATATTGAGTTCATTTAGAAGCCTTAAAAATCAAAATTTGAAAATAGTATATTCTCTAACATATAGGGTCAAAGGATTTTTTTTAATATGCAAAAGTATATCTATTTGGTGGTTTAAAATTATCCTTGAAGGGCTTGAATTAAGTTAATTGAAAATATAATTGGTTGAGTTTGTGATTTAATATAAGAAAATCCATTCATGTAAAAATGATTGCATTTTATACAAAGATGAATATCAAGACAATGTAGGATTCCTTGTATGCAAAGAGAAGATGTATCATATGGATGTACAAGGTCCTACATTTCCAAAGAAGGTTTTATGTCACATGCCAATTATACCTAGAATTCAATGAATGTTTCGTTGCAAGTCACTTGCACAATTCATGGAATGACATGCAAAGAATATGAGTAATTATGGATTCATATGAATTCCAACTGACTCCAAAGCATTAAAACATAGAGGAAAAATGGCCAACAAAATTCAAATATGAACCTCATAGTATCAGGTTTGGTATTTTAATTGATGGAGTGTGCCCATTCTCTTTCATGAGCTCAAATTATTGTGTTTGGCTAGTTGTATTAATAGTTTACAATATTGCCCCATAGATGAGTGTTAGAAAGGAGCACCTTATGCCGACTCTCATTATTCCAGGAAAACATCAAGTTAAAAACATGGATGTTTATCTTACACCTTTCATTGATGAGATGCAACTGCTATGGAAAGGCATACGAATGTATGGCATATCACATCCTCCATAAAATAGGTCCTTCACATTGTCTACTATGAGGTGTTGTACTATTCATGATTTCTTAGGACTCTATTGTTATTTTGGTAAGATAATATTTTTTACCTATTTACACTCATAATTTATTGTCATCCCAACTTTGATACTTAGTTTTTTACTATTATTTTGATTTTATTAACCTTATTCAATTGCAGGGATATAACCAAAGGGGATATTTTAATGTCCGATAAGTGTAGAACAATTTCAAGGGAGGTATTCTAAAGACCTTCGCAAATATTTTTATGCAAACAACATAGTTTTTCTACTCTCACTAGATCATAGATTTAGAAACTGCCATAAGAATCAATTTGATGGAAAATTTGAAAATACAGGCTCTCCCATGACTATGGGTCTAGCTGATTGGATTAAGAAGTATGAAGATGTTGAATTGAAAACTTCAGAGGATTTTTTTATAAGGGTGATCCTATTGAAGAACCAGAACAAGTTGTAATGAAGATGTCAGAAGGGATGAAAAGGAAATACATATTTTATGAGCTCCCATATTGGAAGGGTATATTAATATCTCAACTCTTATATCCCATGCACATCTTTAAAAATGTCTCATATTCAATTTTCATACATATAGCGGGAAAAGAGAAGGACACCTTGTCTTTGAGGAGAGATATTTCTCTTTCACCTATCAAATTTGAGAGAAAACATTTGTGGCCAAAGAGGGAAAATGAAAAATATCTAGAAGATCCATGGATTTTGAAAGATAAAGAGTTATACGAACTAAAAAATGTCATATATTCAATAAGGACACCTATTGGATATGGGCCATCATTAAATAAATCTTTTATAGTTGATGGACATATCACAAGATCTATGTGTATCACAAGATTTAAAACACATAATTGTCATACTTTTGTGAAGGTAATATGTATCATCATTTAACATTTATTGGTAAAATTGATTAGGTACTAAATATATTCTAATATTCTATTGTGGGACAAAAATAAATAATGATGATCTTTGATAAATGTGTTTGACAACATGTCATGCCATTGGAAATTAGGGGGGTCCATGTCTTACCATTGACTTGAGGAATGCCAAAATAATTTGCAAGGTATGTGGTATGGAATGTTCATGTATGAGAGACATCAAGATATTGTGTTTCATTTTAATTTTTTTCTAAAGGTTCATACTAATTTATCATTCTTATATTAGGTTTGTGGCATCCAAGGAGATCCACAAATGTGAAGTGCCAAAATGGAAGAAGGAAATTGCAAAAATTGTATGTCTATTTGAAAAGGACCTCCCTACAAGTTTCATAGACGTACAAGTCCATTTACTTATACACCTAGTCAATTACATTGAATTGGTGGGTGTCGTATCGACAAGGGTTAAATGGCTAAAGGGTATGTATTGAATCAAGCATTTTTATTCCTATTTTAATTCCTTGGTAAGGATTTTGAATATGGGTCATGCTTCTCGGATGAAGAATGAGCATTAGATATTATTGATGGAGAAGAACCACAATCTAATGGTGTTCAAATAGAAATTAGTAAGTAAAATCATGATCATTATGGTTGTTTTTATTGCAATCATTAATTTACTCTGTAATTTATTTGTCAAATTAACAACACGGTCTTTGGAGCTTGAAATAAGCATGTTGACATATAATAGGTGTAGACAGAAGTATTGTACTCAACGAGTTCATTCTCTACTACATGGACTTTATGAATAAATGGATTGATTTATATGATAAAAAAAAGAGAAGAAGTGTTAGGAGAAAGGAGACAATTTAAGAAATTGAACCCAAGGAATACCCCATTTTCTATTGATTTGCAAGGGGAATGGGCCAAAGACTGCACACTAGAATGGGTGACTGAAAAAATTCAAAATCAAATAGAAGATGCAGGTATAGATTCACAGATAACAGAAGATGAAATTAATATGTCAAGAGGATGTGAAAGAAAGGTACAGTTGCAATATCATAGAGTGTTGTTTCCTTAGAGTTTTGACACTATCAACTATTTTAATATTTGTCATTATATTTTTTTTAACCAAAATAAAAGGTATTTCACAAGCAAGGAAATATTGAGCAATGTGGGAATATGGTTGACATTATTGTGTAGAATATGTAGATGTAAAGAGAAAATACAGCAATTGTGGCATCATGGTTGACTTCAAGCAATCTGGTTGATCAAGCTCAAAATATAAGAATATGATTGAAGGGAATCTACAATGCGTTGGGAAAATATAAGAAATTATTGAGTTGGACTACCACTCTTTTAAATGCTGTATTTTAAGTGTAGATGGCATGAAGAATTTGATAGGACATGAAGACATGATACCCATAGCATATTTCTCTCTACAGATTCCTCAAAGTTTCTACCGGAGAATAAGGAGCCTTATTTTCTACAAATTCATTGTGAGAAGGTATCTCTTTAACTTAGAGAATTAAAAGCGATGGTGATCAATAATCTATTAATACATTGTTTATTGTGAATACATACATGTGTTTACTAATAAATAAAATTATTATAACATACGTCTAATATATGTATGTACTCGTTCATGTGAAGGTATTTTCTATGAAGATATTTTGGACCCCAAATGGATAATTTTCATGCATTATGATACAATATTAAGACATGTATTTGATGATGCATCAATGGATACTAGTCAAAAAAATTATGGCCAACAAAATGAGAGAGAGGGATTAGAGAACATCAAAGAAATTGACATTCATGATGATTCTAAAGATGGTTATGTTTAGGCACAAGAAGACAACATTAATACAGAGTTGCATGATGTTACGAAAGACAACAATATGGATGGCATAGAAAATGATGATGCAAATACATCTGGTAACAATATGGATGGTCTACGACCAAATTTCAATGATGATTAACATGATGCAACTCAAGATGAGGACAATGATAATATTAACTACTTGAAAGATCATATGGACATTGAAAATGATACACTGGATGACATTGTTGCAAAAAATAATGTTAATGACAATGAATTATAAATTTTCAGAATTATTTGTGATTTCTGTTTAAAAAATGATGATTATTATATCCTAAAATTTGAAATGCTTCAATATTATTTTTCTTGATACAAATTACCAACTGAAATATAACTATAGTGTTCAAGATATGGTATGAATTATTGGGAGAAAAAGATAAGATTACTTGAATGCTTCTCCCATTCATTTTATATCAACATATGTTATTGAAGACATAAAAGTTAATAAAATATTAATGTATGTATCTCAAAACGATTTGAATAAGAAACTTTGTTAACTTAATTATTTTTATATTGTATTCATTTTAATGTTGGTCAACCGCTCTTACATTTAATTATCGATCGAGGGAGGCTTTAATTTTTACAAGACTATCGCGCAAAGTCTATGCTAAGGTAGACAATGACTAGTATATAACAATATCAATACAAAGTCGTTGCAGAGACACCCTCACCAATCAACAAATTTGTTACAAACTCCACACAGAATCAATGCGAAAAAATACTATAGAATAATATACTTTGTCATTCAACCACTCTCACAACACTCCTAAAAATAATCACTCATTCAATCTGCACACATAATAGGAAGTGCAATGCAAATTGTAACAACCAAGAAAATAATTCACTACCACACTAAATTGAGCGACTGGTCTAGGACTTAAGTTGTCACACCATCAAAATATTTTTGTAATTAATTAAATTAAACATAATTAACTATAACAACAGAAGTCCCCTGGATCTGGGTGACTCGAGGGTGATTTCCCTGGCAGACTAATGGTTTCTTGCATGTGCAAGGCGTCCTCCAGCTCATGGAAAGTAGGGCCTCATTACTCCACCCATCCCATCTCCTTAGAGTACACGGACCACCCTATCAATAGAGGTGCTTTATGCCTTAATGGCCTAGCCTCCCTACTATTCTTCCTCTAGTTTCCTCTCCCCATGATCCTCGCCACCTGCTTTGACCTCATCCCTGCACCTTGCTTCCCTTGCATCACACTCATGAGTGGTGAGAAAGGGAGAGGTCATCACCTAGGTTAGGGCAAAGGTTTTCTATGACACCCAACCACCCTAAATGACACCTCCATAACCAAAATGTTTAACCAAAAGATACTTGATCGCATTCCTAAAAAGGTGGTGGAAATGGAAGAAGAGGAGACTTGTTGTGGATGTTCATCCCTCTAGACTCTACAACCTCTATGCCAGGCATCTGAAGGACAAGGAAGAAGATAAACCAAGGCCACCAAACGAAACACTAATCTCTCTACAATCTTCAACCACTCGTCCTCCTCTTGGAAGCATTTTTCTAGAGGCTTGGATACTGACTAGCCTCCCAACATCACATCCTCTATTGTGTATCCTACACACTCCCCTCCAACCAGTTCATCCCCTCCCCCCTCTCACAAAGCTTCTTCACCTCCTTTTCTTCCCCTCACTCCACCACCGACGATTGAAGCTCCCGCCCCTTCTCCCCCTCAACCTAACTCATTCGGGTTTTTCATTGTGGATGAGCTTTCAGAGGCTACCTGTTTGGTGTAGTCTTGTGGCAGCTCTCAGGCAAGTGGAGACTCTAGTTCAATACCAACTTGGCTTCGTAGTGACACTCATTATCCGCTGACCACTTAATCATCCCAATGTTGGCCCTCTTTTTGTTCTATGGTTTGTAGAATAGTATCATTTTGGCTCAATGGTTATCAATGTGATAGCACCCCTCATGCTCAGACCATAACTGTTAAGTTTGCAACTGTGGCACCTACAATTTTATTGCAATCCACTTTTTGTACCACCCCTTAAGCTAATATCGAGACGTCGTGAGGCTTAGCACTCCTATGTAATTTGTATGGCCACACATGTTTTAGAAACAATATGGAAGTTGTAAGATCTGATTTCCCCATTTAGGGGAAGCAAATTTTCTATTTTTCTCTCTAGTTTCCTTGTTCTATGGCAAAGATGAACCTCACATCTGTAAATATTGTATATTTTGTTCAATTAATATAATATTCAAGATATGGTATGAATTGTTCGCAGAAACAATTACGATTACTTGAATGCTTCTTCCATTCATTTTCTATCAACATATGTTCGTGAAGACATAAAATATAGTATAATATTAATGCTCATATATCAGAGTTATTTGAATAAGAAACTTTGTTAACTTTGTTATTTTTATATTATTTTCATTTTAATGTTTGTCAACCCTCCCTTACATTTAATTATAAATCCAGGTATTCTCTAATTTTTATAAGACTAATGCGCAAAGTCTATGCTAAGGCAAATGATGACTAGTATAAAATAATCTCAACCCAAAGTCATTGCACACACACACACTCTCGACAGTCAACACATCTCTTACACACTCCATATAGATTCAATTCAAAGAAATACTACAGAATAATCTAATGTGTCATTCAACCACTTTCATAGCACTCCTAAAAACCATCACTCATTCAATCTACACATGTAAAAGGAAGTGCAATCTGAACTGTAACAGCAAATCAAATAATTCAATGCCAGACTAAACGGAGGGATTGGTCCAGGGCTTAAGCTGTCACACCACCCAAATATTAATATAATTAATTAAATTACATACATAATTAAATATAACAACAACAGTAAAAAAATCACATAAATGGAAAATATTTATGCAATATGTCATTCAACCACTCTCATAGCACTCTTGAAAACCACCACTCATTCAATTTGCACACATAGAATGAAGTGTAATCCAAATTGTAACAACAAAGCAAATAATTCACTACCACACTGAATTTAGGGAACGATCTAGGACTTAAGTTGTCACAGCATCCAAAGCTTATTGTAATTAATTAAATTACACAAAAAATTAATTGTAACACCAACAGTAACAACAATCACATAACTGAGAAATATTTATGCAATTTGTTGTTCTACCACTCTCACAACACTCCTGAAAATCGTCACTCATTCAATTTTCACACATAGAAGGAAGTGCAATTTAAACTATAACAACAAAGGAAATAATTCACTCCCACACTAAAATGAGGGACTTGTCTAGGACTTAAGTTGTCACAAAATCAAAAGCTTACTACAATTAATTAAATTACACATAGAATTAACTATAACAACAGCAGTAAACAAATTCACGTAAATGATCAATATTTATCCAATTTTCCATTCAACCACTCTCACAACTCTCCTAAAATCCATCAATCATTTCAATCTGCACACATAAAATTAAGTGTAATCTAAACTGTAACAACAAAGAAAATCATTAATTGTGACACTAAATTGATGGACCGGTGGAGGAATTAAGTTTTCACATCATCCAAAAATTACTATAATTAATTAAGTCACATGCATAATTAACTATAACAACAATAATAAAAATAATCAAATAACTGAGCAATATTTATGTAATTATGGATTCCACTGAAACTAACTAGTGAACCCTGCTAAGAAGGTCGTTACTCCTCAACAAGGGCTGAGATACTAAAAAGAACACAAAATACTCATAGGAAATTATTGAACCACAAATTTTATATTTGCATTAATAAAAGTATCAGGATCACTGAGCTCTGGCGTTTCTCCTTTCCAATCCTATTCTCCAATTCTTGACTCTACCCCTTGTGCACAAAAAATCTTCTCTTTTAGAGATCTTAATTACAATGAGAAGCTCACCATAAGAATATTTTGATTCTCATTTGATCTTAAAATAAAATTATATCTTAAAAATTACACAACAATTTCCATGGAAGGGGTAAAACTATTACAAATTTCTTTAATTACAAATAGAGTTACAAAAATATCAACCAAATGATCTGGATGCTCCACAAATATATCCAAGTGATGAGATTTTAATTTTGACTTTGACGCATTCTAGGTCTATTATAATTAGGAATAACAACACATGCTTGAGAAATTGTTTGTGTAACAACAATAGCTCCTGAAACCTTAGTTAATTGAAATTGGTAAAGGAACTGAAATGTAATCCTATAACAACAAGCTTTGATAGGCCATACAAACCTTAAAAAATGCATACATTAGTTTTATGATAAAACACAACCTAAGAAAGTAGTCCTAATTTCAAATTATAAGTAGAATTGGAATAAGAAAGAAACAAGAGAAAAATGACATACTTAGGTGAATAAGGGTTGGTACAGTAATAAGATATGGTCCTATTGGTCAAAAAGCAATAAAAAATATATCAAAATAAGTAGGAAAAATATGACAATTTCATGACCCAACATCTTCCCATAACTTAAGCTTCTGCATGTATTCATGCACACTCATGTCACTTATTCCTGACATGTTGAGAGTGAAGTTGTGTGAGGTTGTATCTTCCTACCATGTCTTCACCTTTGCCCTGTATCCTCGAGAAATAACCAATTATATCTCCCAAAACCTATCAGTGGTACTATATGGATGTTGATACAGACAGGTGGGTAACCAAACAAGAGGGAGCTTGTAGGTTTTAACCCTGTACAAAAATTACCTGCAAACTAATTCTTAAAAATAGAAAATAAAAAATTGTGAGAGAATAAAACATAAAAAAAATATACAAAGATTTTCACCTGGATCCCAAAACTGGGATGACCAAATTGATTTTTCATTATATTCCTTTCAATCTTACAATACATAGATATACATGTCGAAGAATCCATAAAGCCCAATCCATTAACCCTGGATTGGAACATAACCATATTTCCCTTAACTGGATTTACAAAATACCATGGGCAAAAAATCATCATTCCTTAAACCATGTGTGAAACCCATGCACAAAACCATATGCATGTCCAACAACTTAATATAGGGTCCAAACAATTTTTCTTAGAGCGCTACCGTGAAGCCCATGCATGGGACTACTACCCCCTTGCAAACCCCCCAATAGTGGGGGCTACTACACCCCCTATGACCCCCTTGTGTGCCCGACACAATGAAGGGGGTGTTCGCCTCCCCCACCCCCGCTTCACACATGGGGCTAGTCATGGAAAGAATACAACACACACCCAAAATTCTCCCACTTTTTATTTTCTTTCCACACACAGGGTCACAGGAGAGCTTAGTCATTGGTCTAGCCTTGCAATGCCCATTTCTTCTCTAAACCAAGAAAAATTGTTAGTGTTTACAGACTTTGTCAATGCATCTGCAGTATTCTTCAAAGTGTCCACCTTTATCAACAACACCTTTTTGTCCTTAACCATATACCTCACAAAGTGATACTGAATATCAATGTGCCTTGGCTTTGAATGCTAAGCAGGGTTCCTTTCCAAGAAAGTTGCACTTTGGTTGTCACAGTTTATCCTTATAGCTCATTGTACTAACCCCATACTTGAAAACAATGTCTACAACCAAACTGCTTCCTTTCATGCATGAGTGGTTGCCATGTATTCTGCCTTTGTAGTTGAATGTTCCACTACAGGCTGTCTCTTACTCATCCAATTGACTGCACCTCCAAATAGGTTAAACACATACCCACTTGTAGATCTTCTTTGATCCATATCTCCAGCACATCTGCATCAACAAAGACATGGATGTCCAAAAATCTATCCAATCTTAGTCTTCCTTGGTAGGAAAGACCATAATAACTAGTGCCATGTAAATACCTAAAACTTGATTCACTTTTTTCCAATGCGACTTCCTTGGTTTTGACATAAACCTGCTCAATAATTCCACTTCATGTGCAATGTCTGGTCTAATACAAACCATTTCAGACATCAGGCTACTGACAACACTTGCATATGGAACACAAGACATGTCCTATAACTCTTCTTGTGCTTGGGACATTGTTCAAAAGATAATTTTACACCTATAGGAATGTGAACCTTCACTAGTTTATTATCTTGTATATTAAATTCTTGCAGTATTGTCTTGACATACTTCCGATGGTTTAACCAGAGCTTCCTTTTTGCATGATCTCATTTAATTTCCATGCCCAAAATATAGTTTGTAGCACCGAGATCCTTCATGTTGAATTTGGAGGACAATTGGGTCTTCAAAAATCCTAGTTAATTTCTTTCTCATTTCCAATCAACAACGTATCATCCACATACAAGACCAGATAAATACCATGATTGCCAATTAATTTAAAATAAACACAGTGATCCAATTTTCTTTTAGTGAATCCAAGTCCCCGTATAAATGTATCAAATTTTTGATACTACATCCTTGGTGATTGTTTTAACTCATACAGACTTTTTTAACCTGCATACAATTTCTTTCTTAACCTTCACTGCAAATCCTTTAGATTGCTTCATGTATATCTCTTCTTCCAAATCCCCATGAAGAAATGATATCTTCACATCCATCTATTCTACCTCAAAATCAAAAGCAATAGCAATAGATAAAAGTAATCTAATAGAAGCTACCTTGGAAACAAGAGAAAAAATATCACCAAAATCAATTCTCGGCACTTGAGAATAACCTTTTTCTACCAGCTGAGCTTTGTATTTCTCCAACTTTCCTTCTGCATTCATCTTCTTCATAAACATCCATTTTCTTCCAATGGGTTTCCTTCTAGCCAGTGGCTCCCCAGATCCCAAACCTGATTTTTGTCCAAAGATGCCATTTCATCAACCATGGCCTCTTTCCAGAGTTTGCCATACTCTGAATCTACTGCCTCTCGGACAGTTTTGGGATCATCATCAGTAATAGATAAAGGAAAGTTTGAGGAGAAAGCAGATGGACTATACCTTTCTGGCTGCATTATTTCTTGAATTGATCTTCTCACGGCTGGAGTTAATGGCTCTTCATCTTCTGATTCATCTTCTGTTGTAAAGTCTGATTATTCCTCCTTTAGATCAAACTCTATCTTCTCAGGTTCCTTTGGTAGGAATTCATGTTTAATAACATCTTTCACCTCTCTAAAAACCACAGGTCAGTTGTACACAACCTTCCTTGTTTATGGGTCCCAAATCTTATAACCTTTTAAACCATCCTTATATCCAATAAAGATGTACCTTTCAAATTTACTATCCAACTTGGTTATTTTCTCCTTTGGAACATCTACATATGCATCACATCCAAATACCCCCAGATGTAAAAGAGAGGGTTTCTTCCCAGTCCATACCTCATGTGGAGATTTATCCTCCAACTCTAATGACGGTGAACTATTAACTAGGTAACATGCAGTCTCCACCACATTTTCCCATAATTCCTATATTAACCCCACACCACTGAGCATGCATCTTTCCTTTTCCATGAGCATCCTGTTCATTCTTTCTGCTACTCCATTTTGTTGAGCTGTGTATGAAGTAGACTTCTATAGTGCTATAGCACACTTCTTAAAGAACACTTCAAATTCCTTCTTGTAGAACTCTCCACAATTATCTGTCCTCAGCACCTTTATCTTCTTCTCTGTCCGGTTTTCCACCAGAACCTCAAATTCTTTAAATATGTCAAAGAATTCAGATTTCTTCCTAAGGAAATTTATCCCTGTATTCCTTGAGAATTCATCTATAAATGATACATATTACACAAACTTACCCAGTGATGGAACTGACACAGCTCCAAACACATCATTGTGCACAAGCATTAATATCCCTTTCACCCTCTTAGCACTAGAGAGGAAACTCACCTGATTTTGCTTCCCATAATCACAATGTTCACAGAAATCAAAATCTAGAGATAAATTAGACATACTTTCTACCATACCATCACCATGAAGTATTTGAAGGCCCTTCTCTCCAATATGTCCAAGTGTTTGATGTCATAGCATGGTATTTTCTCTAGAGGCAACTAGATTTTCTGCTCCACTTTTAAGAACCACAAAACTATTGCACTCATCAATAACAATGCTACCTAGAAGCTTCTACAAGTTCCAATCTGAATTCCTCACATCAATACCAGTGCTCCTTGAATCACCTTGTGTGTATCTTTCTCGAACACTTTACACCTGCATCATCCATCTTGCTTACAAAAATAAGATATTTGGCCATGCAGGAATACGCAGAACACCTGGAAGTGTTCTAATTATTCTACCTTGAAACTTGAGCATGAATTTTCCACGTCCAATGATCCTAGCCTTCCTATCATCCCCTAAGAAGACATCACCACCATCCTGTTTCTCATACTCACAGAACCACTCCCTATGGGCAGTGAAGTGAATGGATGCACCTAAGTCAATCAACCCTGCATCATGATCTACATGTGTACATGAAGAAGAATTCAAGTACACATCTTGTGTATATTTTAACCCCGTACACAAATTACATGCATATGAAATCTAAAAACAGAAAATAAGCAATGGCGAGAGCACAAAACATAAAACAGATATACACAAATATTTTCCTCGGGATCCCAAAACCGGGACTACTAGATTGACTTTTCATTATGTTCCTCTCAATGTTCCAATACATATATATACATGCCAAATCATCCATAAACCCCAATCCATCATATTTGGATTAGAACATAATTGTAGTTCCCTTGACCAGATCTAAGAAATACCATGGATTGAAAACCATCATGCCCAAAACCATGTGCAAAATCCATGCACAAAACCATAGGTGGGTCTGCCCACCTAACATAGGGTCCAAGAAAAAACATGGGGCATTGCCCTGAACCCCGCGCAGGGGGGCTCTTTCCCTCCTGCATACCCGCCACCCCACTCCGTCCCCCGCGTGTGGGGTGCTCTGGAAAGAATATAACACAACCCAACATTCTCCCACTTGTTGTTTTCTTTCCACAAGAGAGATTTGTCACTGATCTAGCCCTACAACACCCATTGTTTCTGTACACCAAGAGACGTTTTCAGTGCTCACAGACTTTGTCAATGCATCTGTAGTGTTCTTCAAAGTGTCCACCTTTACCAGCAACACCTTTTTGTCCTCAACCATATCCCTCACAAAACGATACTGAACATCAATGTGCTTTGTCTTTGAATAATAAGCAGGGTTCTTTGCCAAGAAATTTGCAGTTTGGCTGTCACAATCTATCCTTATAGCTTATTGTACTAACCCCATACTTGAGCACAATCTCTACAACCAAACTATTTCCTTTCTTGCATGAGTGGTTTCCATGTATTCTACTTTTGTAGTTGAAAGTTATACTACAAACTGTCTCTTACTCATCTAACTAACTGCACCTTCAAATAGGTTAAACACATACCCACTTGTAGATCTTCTCTGATCCAGATCTCTAGCCTAGTATGCATCAACAAAGCCATAGATGTTTAAAAATCTATCCAATCCTGGTCTTCCTTGGTAGCACAAACCATAGTCACTAGTGCCACAGAAATACCTAAAAACCCACTTCATTGTTGTCCAATGTTCCTTCCCAGGTTTTGACATAAACTTGCTCAATACTCTTGCTGCATGTGCAATTTTTGGGCTAGTTCAAACCATTGCATACATCAAGCTACCAACTCCACTTGCATATGGAACATGGGACATGTCCTCTTCCTCTTATTGTGTCTTGGGACACTGTTTGGCAGATAACTTTACACTTATAGGGATAGGAACCTTCACCGGTTTACTATCTTGCATATTAAACCTCTGCAGTATTGTCTAGACATACTTCCTCTAGTTTAACTGAACCTTCCTCTTTGTCCAATCTTATTTAATTTCCATGTCCAAAATATAGTTTGCAGCACCAAGATATTTCATGTCGAATTTGGAGGACAATTGGGTCTTCAAATACTAGATAATTTCTTTGTCATTTCCAATCAGAAACATATTATCCACATATAAGACTAGATAAATAACATGGTCACCAATTAATTTAAAATACACACAGTGATCTACTTTGCTTCTGGTGAAGCCAATTCCCCATATAAATGTATCAAATTTATGATACGACATCTTTGGTGATTGTTTTAACCCATGCAAAGAGTTTTTTTAACTTGCATACCAGTTCATTATTACCCTTCACCGCAAAGTCCTTAGATTGCTTCATGTAGATCTATTCTTCCAGATCCTCGTGAAGAAATGTTGGAAATGTTGTCTTCACATCCATCAATTCTACCTAAAAATGAAAACCAGTAGCAACATATAAAAGTAATATAATAGAAGCTACCTTGGCAACAAGAGAAAAAATATCATCAAAATCAATTCCCAGCACATGTGGAATAACCTTTTGCTATGAACCGAGCTTTGTATTTATCCACCTTTCCTTCTGCATTCATATTCTTCTTAAACACCCATTTGCTGCCAATGGCTTTCCTTCCAGCAGACAACTCCACTAAATGCCAAGCCTCATTTTTGTGAAAAGATGCCATTTCATCAACCATGGCCTCTTTCCAGAGTTTTTCATCCTCTGAATTTACTGCTTCCCTCATAGTTACGGGATCATCATCAGTAATAAATAATGATAAATTTGAAGAGAAACTAGATGGACTATACCTTTTTGATTGCCTTATTTCTTGAATTGATCTTCTCACAATTAGAGTTTGTGGCTCTTCATCTTTTGATTCCTCTTCTACTATAGAGTCTGATTCTTCCTCCTTTACCCCAAACTCTATTTTCTTCAGTTCCTTTGGTAGGATTTCATGTTTAATAACATCTTTCACCTCTCTAAACAACACATCTCAGTTGTCAACAATTTTTCTACTCTCCACAACATTTGCACAAGCCTCAAAACATATGATAAACCTACAATACACAATAGCACATCCCCATCATCGACATAAGGCCAACGCACTACAACAATTCATCAAGTGTGTCATCATCATAGGATCAATATGAATTCCAACACATGCCTACTGTTAGTTTCAGTCTTTCCAGCCTTCCTTCAGTGATCAAACATCCTCCTACAAAGTGATTTTAAGGTGTCAAGGTCAAATTTTATCATTTCAGTGAGTCTTCAAGTAAAATTTGGTCACTAGGCATTAGGTCGAGGGTTTACTTTCACTCCTTTCAAAGTTGTCCAAATGTTGGTCTATGTCATTATTCAGCTATGTCTACCATCATTCATAGGGTTGTCATCATCATGTCAGGTTCCAATGGGTCATTTTACACATTGTTCATGCTTTAGTTGCGCCTAGGTAAGGTTCATTTCCCTCTCCTAAGGTTTTGGAGGTAATTTCTCTTGGATGGTGTTGTGGGGAAAAATGCCTATGCAGGACGATCCTATCCACCTAAGGTGTGATAATGCCTTAGCAAAAAACAGAGACAACTATTCTAGTATTCTTCCTTTATGAATTAAGAATGAAGAGAGATAGATGGACTAACCGGTGTCTTCCGTTTGTCCCTCGATCTGGTCTCTCTTCTCTTTGAGGGTTCCCAGCTACTTGCCTTCTCGCTCGCCCAGCTTCAAGAGGTTTCTGCAAGATCACAAGAAGAGAACACTACACAAGACATGGATTCATATTCATAACTAGTTCAGGATTAGAAATAAACTAAACATACTAATGCAATCATACATCAAAGATACATCAGTATATAGGAGAAATCAAGATAGCTTTATTGATAAATAACAAGGTTCAGGAAGAGATACAACCCAGAGGGCTCCAATCCAGCATCTCCTTCCCAGCAAATGGAATTCCTATCTTCACCCCCTTCAAAGCATTAAGCACCCAATAGTTCCAGTCTCAAACCAACAGCAATTCTTTGCAATAACAAAATTCCAGCCTCTAGATCTCATGGAGGAGAGATCCATATATAGATGTTTGGGGAGAGGATGAGTCAGCTTGAGATCTGACTAGTGTCCTCTCCCTCTGTCAGTTCTTGCTTCCACTTGGAGGTTCTTCCTTCCACTTGGAGATTTGGAACCTCTTACTCGTCACCAGTCGAATTCCTTGAGGCAAGTGTCATTGAGGAAGATTTTGGAAGCTTCATGGGTCTTGACACCTCGTGGAATGAACTTGCCACATGTCAACTCTCGCTCAGTGTAGGTAGCCAGTGTTGCCTTTGACATTCAGCGCAGGTATCCAGTGTTGGCTTTGACATTCAGCGCAGACAGCTAGTGGAGCCACTGAATTGATCCTGAATTGACTTGTTTTTGAGCAGTTTCTGGTGGATAACTTCTGTGAATTGTTGTGGTTTGTTAGCCTTGTTCCTCTAGGGGTAGGAACAACATGCTTAGGGAATTTGGATCCCTTATATTATGGACATTTCATGCTCAATGCTGTAAGGCACAAAAATGTCTATAACAGTTGCCCCCTAAAGGATGAGGCCGTTTATCGGGTGAAATGCTTTACCAGGGGGATCCGAAGTTCATCCAATGCTGGGAGGAGACCTGTAATAAGATACAATACAATACATTATTTTTCATACTGCTTCCATGATCTAGCTGAGGCAGGCATTCCCATGCTCAGCTTTATAAATCCATTTTTCTATACATAGAACAAACAATCGTCTGGTGGTAGACTGATAATTTTGATGAAATTATCATCCTTTGAGTAGGATGATTATCTGCTGCAATGATGTACATGTCAATGTCTTTATCTTTCCAGAATATATATCGCAACCTGGATGGATGAAACTAGATCCAGGGTCTTCAAACTCGTTCGATCTTCACTCTAAGTACAAGTCGATCCATGTGAGAAATGTTCTGAAGTCGAACATGGAAAGACATCGCCTGATTACCGGTCAATGAGGTAAACCGTTAACAAGCGCGAGAGGAATCACCGATAATGATAATGACCCTCAAGGTACTGCAGTACAATTCACGTGGTGTGAATAAAGGACTTGGCGTCGAACACCACACAAAATCTTTCGGTCGAAGGTCATTGATGTATACCTGTCGCCGGAAGTGAGAAACTTGCCATTGAGGCATGCAAGCTTCAAAGTACTGAAGGGGTTGTTCCTAGATCAACTTCTTGGATAATGAGCTGATGTCGACAAGAAGCGATCCATCAAAGGAGGGCCTTAATGAATCCCACATCAGTGACACGGAATGGAGCTAATGATTTTGATGGAGGTGAAAACGATCTGTGACATATGATTCAGGGTGGCGGTCATGAAAGGATGAAGGATAATGTACGGCAGTGGATGGGACACGGTTGACTTTTCTGAACGACTTCTCTTGAACATATGGCGACACTGATGCAATGGATTGGTAGCATTACCCCAAATATGGATGGTATGGCGAGACCATGGATGTGACCGGTGAATGAAATAACCCAACCTGATTGTGGTACGGAGGAAAAGTGTCATGTTCAAGAGCGACTTGCTACCATCAAAGTTTTCTTGAGTTTCTCCCAATTTTTCCCCAGTCATTGCTGACCAGTACCTCTTTATTTTTTGTCAAGCTTGAGGAGGATAACATATGCTTGTTCTATAACCTACCCTTCGGGCAAGCCCAGCGCTATGTTTTAATGAGCCTAGCGATAGTGAAACTCGTTCTCGTCTAAAGACAAGTTTGTCGTTGTTAATGATTTTAACGAGTCTAACGACAAGGATAACTCGGTCCTTTTCATTTTTAGAGAGTCTGAAAAGGTACATAAAGCTAACTCCAAAAGTCCTTTTTCGTCATCTAATCCCTTAGGTCCGAAAAAGTATAAAAGAATACAGAAGGGATGAGTTTTCGATAGTTTTAACGAACCGAATAAAACAAGCGCTCGATCTTTTTGTGCAATAATCCCTCAGGTCCAAAAAGATTAAAATCTAGAGGAGGGATAGCACTTCCTATCCCTTTAACGAGCTGGAAGGCCAAGGACTCGGCAATCTTTTCATATTTTACGAGTCAGATGAAAAGAGCTTAAAGAAGACTCGTCTTTTGAGGAACGAGTGATAAAACGGGTTAGCAGTTGATTCCAGGTACAGGTTGGAATTTTTCAATCACGGCAGTGTCACAAGGATGGCCAGGTGAAATCACTCTTCCTAGCTTTTCCTCAAAATGGGTAAACAATCATATGGAGGTGAACGATCGGCCATATGGAAAAGTGAAGGTGACGGGCAAACACGACCAAGGCTTTAATGGCTGATGATATTACATTCACTGCGGTTATTTACCGGGTAGGTTCATTTTTTATTTTAAAATGAGCTTAAACCCTGGTGGAAGCACTTTCTCATTGCTTATGTTTATTTTTTAACGAGCATGAAGTCCACATTAAAATTGCTCGGATCTTGCGTTTATTTTTTAACGAGCATGAACTATGTGCTAAAACTGCTCGATTACCCAGTCATATGATAAGAGTGTCTCATCAAGATTCTATTTTTTATGGAGCTTCATCTCACTAAGCTTTGCTCCGGATCCTTTCGTTATGCAAGTTCGGAAACGACTAATCCTACGAGTTTAAAGGGTTAGACCTACAGGTTTAAAGGGAGGACCTAAAAATTTAAAAAATAAATAGCCGCCCCTTGCTTGCACTCCAAAAGGTTTGCATGCCCCCAGGCATAAAGTACGATTTCAAGGTTACCTCTACTTCATTTCCGTCAAAACATTCGTTTCACCGAGAGAGGCCTACCTCTTTCAGGTTACCCAAAGATTGTCTCGTTAATCTTTCAAACAAAACACTTCCTCGGCAATGTCTACCGAAGTAGACAAAGGTGAGCGACGTAGCCCGCCAACTCACATAACTTTGACAAAAGAATCTTATTCTAGAATAACCCTCTTCCTAGACGGACGGGGTACAGACTAGTCATATTCTCCCGCGGAAACCTACCCTATACCCAAAGTTTTCCTGCCGAAGCAGACCAGGACGCATGCCCCCTGGGTTCCAGTCATATCCTCCCGGATTACTCGCGCTCATCAGGAGGATGGACTGTGGGTTGAGACACTTCTTGCGTGAAGAGACCATTTAGGGATGGTACATGACTATTTGCGATGCGTGATCCGGGAAATGAAAGTTGGTCCACGAGCTTGACCACTCTTCCTTCATGCGGAAAACACATTACTCTAAAGAGTGAGGAGACGATGGCTCCCATGCAATATATATAGTCTCGTCCAAGGAGTAGGTTATAATCCAAGGGTCCTCGAACAACCATCACGTTCATTTGAACGGTCTTCCCTTTCAATGTAATGGGCACATTGGGGAGGATCCCTAAAGGTCGACTGGTTCCTTTATCAAAGCCTGATAGATTTCTCATTTCAGGCAAAAACGCTGGCGAACCAAGCGCTTTCCAAGCAATAGAGGAAAGGATACTCACAGATGCCCCCTCATCAATGATAGTGCCAGCCATTACCATTTTGTATATTTGAACGATAATCCTGAATGGTATGCTTGCTGGCAAACGAGGTTTGCCTAGTTGATTCTAGTCGAACGAGACAACTAGGTTGCTTGGTGGTGGGACAGAATAGACGGCCGGATATGACTCTGGCGAAGTTCCTTCCTGCAATAAAGGAATGGGCAAATTGCCCCCTTGTTCGTCGGAGTTTGTGTTGATGAAGAGAACTTGGACGGTGTCGTCTTTATTCTCCTCTGTGATGGTATCATTCGGAGATAGAGCCTCTGAAGGCAAAACCGTGTCAACTACCGTTTCAACCTTTTGACTTTCATCAGGCATGGATTCAGACGGTTCATCTTCAATGATAGGTGCTTCGGCTGACCACCTGAGCGGGCCAACCGGGTTCTCAACTGGTGAAGGACTTGGCAGGAGTTTTTGATATCCAGGAGGAAGTTGCGCTCGTAAAATCGGGCGATCTTCCAAAACTCTTTTAGCCTCGTCTAAGAAGGGACAACGGTGGATGGCATGGTCGCCTTCACATAGTTTGCAAGGAAATCTAGCTTTCCCTCTCTGTCCTGTGGCTTCACTTTCACTAGTTGACGGTGAGCAGTCAACATGGCTATCAGAGGTTGACGCTACCGCATTGTGCAAACGGGGAGACCAGTCCCTTAGTATCCGAGGGATGCAGGGACAATCTCTGTGGAAGTGGTCTCCCTTGCATATGACACATGGCGATTTAGGCCTAGTCAGTGTTGTGTGTGGATTTTTGTCAGACGCCACTTGTTTGCCCCCAGTCACTTTTGGCTCCTTCTTCTTCTTCTCTTTCTTCTTCTTTTCCTTCTTCTCCTTAGGAACTTGGTTTTTTGTTTTACCAGTTCCGTCAAGCGAAGAGGAAGGAGGAGAGGGAGAATTAGATGAAGTAGAAGGCTGGTGGGTAACTTTGGTCTGGTCTGACTGTTGATTCGACTGTTCAGGAATAGTGGTGTTCTGAACGACATTGGTTGAGAAGAGCCAGACCGGCAAGCCAATTGTCAGTCCTGGAAGTGACAATGTGGCCATATGAGGCGCACCAACATCTCCCCAAGAGGAGAAGGGACCAGGATTTCCACCAAGGGGAATTCCTTGGTTGGTGTGCTCCATTTTCTCAACCTAAAGATCAACGCAGGAATAGAGGTGATTGTTCCGTTTAAAATAAATTTTAACGACGCTTTAGACACAACTTGCTTTTTCACTTTTAAAGAGTCGAGAAAAAGCTAAAGATGACTCTAGTCTCCTTCGATGTTTTAACAAACCCGGAGTGACAAATGCTCGGATGGACTTTTTCCGTTATAGAGTCTGAAAAAGGCCAAAAGGAACTGCTCTGGAGTTCTAGGCAGAGGGTGTTCCAAACTTTTCGCAAAACCGCAGAATAATTTTTAGGGTACGGGCGGTCGATCTTCCTGAATGCTGTGTTCAGTGCATTGCGATCAGTAGGGCGGTCGACACGGCTTCCTAAGGATAAAGGTTTTATGCCTATAGGGGTCTCCCAATATATACACGACGGTACGTGGGAGTACAATCCGTACTGGCGCTATCATCCCTCAGGAGGAATCACCCACCATCAACGAGATCGACAGTCACCAGGCTTTACGACGCCGGAACATGTCTCTAGCCTAGACCTCTATGTTGTGCGTTAAGTTACAAAGCATTGTTAAGTTCATTCAATTTATTTTAGGTTGATCTTTTTAGAAGTTTGCCTTTTGAGGTTCACCACGAGATGTATGATACAAATTCCTAAATGCAGTCTAAAGATGATAAGCAAGCTTTTTATATCTTTTCAACTTATGAAAATCCTAGCTACAAAGGGAAAAGAAAGACACCATCTTTTCTCAAAGAGCAATCAGCACACTCTAACGCACTTTTCCTAAATCAAACATGCAAACTATCAAGATGCAAATGCACAATGCAGGTGTTTGTTTTCCGCTTTCTTAGTATTGATGCCTACAAAGAAAGCTTTTTGCACAACTCTGAATTTGCTTTTAAATGACAAATACAAACAAGTTTACTTTTTCGAAATCAGAAAGGGTAGAAGAGATTACAACACTTAACGATTTTCGAAATAAACTCTTGTTTCGACACTTTAAAAGAGATAAACTCAAACCAGAAGCAAGAATGAATGTATAACCAACTGTAAACAACCAATGAACCCTCTCCTAAGATCACAATGAACAGATCTGAATCAAGGGCTACAGGATGATTATTTCACTCATGCAAAGGAAAACTGTAAATGACGCCACAAACACATAAAAACACTCACAGTCTTTTTGTACAAAATGAGGCGTAATTTGAGCAGAGAAAAGGAGTTATCAGACTGGTACCTATGCTGGTTACAGGCTGCAAAAATCAGAGATCAAAAACAAGGCAAAACAGAGCAGAGAACCCCAGCTGCACAAGGCCAAACTGGTTCAGCGCAACCTCAACACAGGGGTTTTGACATTCAGCGCAAGTAGCCTTCACGGACCCTGCGTTGAAATGCAGAATCCCTTCACAGGGTCTGCGCTGAAGGAGAAACTCTTGTTTCTCCCTGGGTTCTGGGTCACAGATTGCTATTTAATCTACTGTTTCAGGCCAAATAAAAGCAACAAGCAAGGTGTAATCAAAGGGATGCTTTGAGGGGGTTCTAAGATCTATCACAAAGGATCATCAAATCATTTGTGATTCCATTGTTCAGATCATAGACAAATCCAGTGTTTGGATCAAAGCAGCAGCTGTCTACTTTGCATCTGAGAATAGCAGATGCAGTTCGATTGTTGCTGTTGAGTCTATGAAACAAACAATGATGGAAACACAAATAAAATGACTAAACAAATCTCCCCAGCGGAGTCGCCAATTTTTTGTGGGGAAAAATGCCTATGTAGGACGATCCTATCCACCTAAGGTGTGACAGTGCCTTAGCAACAAACAGAGACAGCTATTCTAGTATTCTTCCTTTATGAATTAAGAATGAAGAGAGATAGATGGACTAACCGGTGTCTTCCGTTTGTCCCTCGATCCAGTCTCTCTTCTCTTTGAGGGTTCCCAGCTACTTGCCTTCTCGCTTGCCCAGCTTCAAGAGGTTTCTGCAAGATCACAAGAAGAGAACACTACACAAGACATGGATTCATATTCATAACTAGTTCAGGATTAGAAATAAACTAAACATACTAATGCAATCATACATCAAAGATACATCCGTATATAGGAGAAATCAAGATAGCTTTATTGATAAATAACAAGGTTCAGGAAGAGATACAACCCAGAGGGCTCCAATCCAGCATCTCCTTCCCAGCAAATGGAATTCCTATCCTCACCCCCTTCAAAGCATTAAGCACCCAATAGTTCCAGTCTCAAACCAACAACAATTCTTTACAATAACAAAATTCCAGCCTCTAGATCTCATGGAGGAGAGATCCATATATAGATGTTTGGGGAGAGGATGAGTCAGCTTGAGATCTGACTAGTGTCCTCTCCCTCTGTCAGTTCTTGCTTCCACTTGGAGGTTCTTGCTTCCACTTGGAGATTTGGAACCTCTTACTCATCACCAGTCGAATTCCTTGAGGCAAGTGTCATTGAGGAAGATTTTGGAAGCTTCCTGGGTCTTGACACCTCGTCGAATGAACTTGCCACATGTCAACTCTCGCTCAGCGCAGGTAGCCAGTGTTGCCTTTGACATTCAGCGCAGGTAGCCAGTGTTGGCTTTGACATTTAGTGCAGACAGCTAGTGGAGCCACTGAATTGATCCTGAATTGACTTGTTTTTGAGCAGTTTCTGGTGGAGAACTTCTGTGAATTGATGTGGTTTGCTAGCCTTGTTCCTATAGGGGTAGGAACAACATGCTTAGGGACTTTGGATCCCTTAGATTATGGACATTTCATGCTCAATGCTGTAAGGCACAAAAATGTCTATAACAGATGGTCAAATAATAGGAAAAACTTGTATCCTGATGTTCATACACCTTCCCCTATCCTTAAAGTACTTTATCAAACACTTCCCATCACTGAGATCCCCCAAATTCCTCATTTTTGCACAAACCCTAATTTCTTGCTACAAACCCTATTTTCAAGGCTAGGCCTGTGTTTTGCCCTTTTGGACCCCTTCCCCTCACTCAATTTTTGAGATTCCACTTTTTCATACTTCCTAACATCCCTCCTTACTTCCCAAAATTTTCTCAATAATTTAGAAGCCCCCTATCCCCTTAATTTCGCTTCATTACGACAAATCCCCTGTTCCACACATCGGGATAGGTTTCACTCAAATGCTATTTCTGAGCAATAAAAGATGAATTCCTGAAAACGGAGAGAGGTTTTTGTCCAAAACAGGCTAAGGAATAAAAACGTCCTTCACATTTTACACAAGTGTCATGGTTTTAGAGAAATGTCAAAAATACAATTGCCTCGGGAGAATTGATGCACCTTTGAAGTGACCTTGGGAAAATCAAGTTTTCGCCTAGATTGGTTAGTCAAATGACTTGCTTGATGAGTCAAATGATAAACAGACACAAATAGATTTCCAATGAGATATCATGAGCTCAAATTGGAGTTGAGGAAAACATTCAAAAGTTGATTGCAACAACACCCTGCCTTGAGGCAGCCTCATTTGGCACATTTTGACCAGTCTTGGGAGATCTGATTTTTGGCAAGTCAAATGAACTAAAAATTGAAAACATCTAGTTGGGTTGGAAATTAGACTCAAAGGCCTTTTCAACGAACTATCATGTGCTCAATTTGGACACTGGGAAGGCCTCCAAAATGCTCCTGCAAAAAGGCACGACGCACTGGAGAGGCGCAACGCACTCGGGAGGGGCGGCGCATTGGGCTAAAAGGCTTGAAATTCATTGAAATATTCCTCCAAATTGAAAATTCTTCTTTCCACAAGTAGGTATAGCCTCCATTTGTGTGTTTCATCCAAGTTTGAGCTAGGGTAGGGTGGTTGATGGATGGTAATGGTTAAAACAAAAACATCAAACCCTATCTTTTAAAATACCTCACGGAAACTTGTTGCTAGGATTTCAAATCATTGTTTTGTCACCAAGTTCACTCCCTCGTCTCATTTTTATTTTGATTTCATCATTCCCTAAGTTCCCCTATCTCCCTAATTTCGTCAATTCCTTCTGCTATATTCCCTTTCCCAAATTCTCAAACCCCACACCTCATACCCTACACAACAATTCCTAACCATATTCATCAAATCCCTCAAAACCCTCCTACATTTCCCTAATTCCTATATTACGAATAGTCCCTAATCCCTCACTAATTTTCCCTCCCCTTCCTTATTTCACTATTTTTCCTTGGTGGCAGAGGTTGCACAATCATTAAGACCGTCCAACACAGTTTGACACATCAACGCCACTCGTCCAGGATAAAGACAAAAGAGGCAAAAAGAGCATGATCGACTCCAGATATTAGCCGAGGCATCCTTGGCCCACCATTTCCCTTGATGAGGAAGTTCCAGCCCAAATTTCAAGAAATTTGGAGCAATTTTTGACATTTTGAAATTTTTTGCACTAAAAAACAGGGTTTTTCTCCCTGTGCGCCACGCCACCTGGCACGTGCTTTTTCTAGGGAGCTCAAAACTGCAAAAAATTTACATTTTTGGATTTGGAATGAAAAATCATGACTGCTAGTGCATGGCCAAGAAGATTGGGCAAGTTTTGAGTTCTCAGGAGGTCAAAAACACTCAAAAAATGACCTCTCTGCCCCTATTTTGACACACAGGAAGCAGTATTGGGAGATTGAAGTTTTGGAGGGGCAAATGGGCACCAAATTCAGAAATTTCACTTGGGTTAGAAAGTAGACAGATAGGGCATTCCAACAAGAACACTTGGACTCAATTTGGACTTCAGGAAGTGCCTTAAACTCAACCCCAAAGTGGCACGACACACAGTGAAATTGGTGCGGCACACAAAGGATTTTTGCTCAATTTTTCACCTTCCAGCTTAGAAATTCGGCCAGTTTGACTAGTTTTGCTTTGTGATGTAATTTCTGATCTATCTTGATGCAATTGGATAAACATGATGTAATTTTGGCACTTATTTACTTGTTCTAGAGGATTCATTCACCAAAAAGTGAAAAATTAATGAATGAATCAGTTTCCTACCTTATAGAGGCAAGTTGTTTTGATTGCCTAGATTTTAGTGCTTTGTTTAGAATTGGTTGAAACAGCTCCTAGAATGATGAGATCGACCCCTAGAGGCAAGGGAATGGGTTGGGATAGTCTATATCATGTAATTCTTAAGTCATTTTCAGGGTTGGACTCTTGGGAAAAGTTGGACACTACGGATTGCTTTGACATATCATTGTACATTCTATCTCTGTATTTTTGGCTAAGGAAAGACCAGGGTTTTGCAGCACTGTTTGGGATCCATGTGGCTTTATGTTTTGATGGTGTTCTTCTCTAAGTAATTGTAAGTTCAGTAGTGTTATGTGTATCATTTTCCTATCTCTTCTTCTAAATTTGAACAAATGAGTGATTAAGGTAGAATCCATTAACTGCTATGCTCTGCCTTTGAATTTGTTTAAATTTCCATGTTTTCATATGTTTAAGGAGAATTCTTTAGACTCTCTTTCTCTCCTTAGATCCTCACCAGTTTGATCTATCCATTCACTCAATTTAAAGAATCAAAATTATTGCCTTCCTTGCCCCAATCAGAACTCTATAGAAACTTTGCCTCATCCCCAAGGCCAAATTTGCCTTTCCCTGTTTCCAGCACAAAACCCCCAAAAACTCAAAACAAACCCTTGTACTTCATACATAGCCTAAAATTAGCTTTTATTTCAATCATATCGAGCCCCATTGCTTGTCTTTTTCTGAGATCGACCTGGAGAGAGCCCTCCCTTGTTCTCGTAGGGCTAGCTATGAGGCTGAGCATGGTTTGATGTGGACCTGGAACCTTGCCTTTTCAGCTTGAGGCAAATCTAGGCTCTAACATAGTGGCGACCATACAGGGGAAGAAAATGGTTTGCCTGTTGATGTCATTTGTTTTATAAGCTACAGACGGAGCCTGAAGTTATGCCAGGTAGCCTTTGACACAGTTTTGCTTTGCATTAGCGGAAGTAGATAAATGCTGCTTCAGTCAATCTCCAGTCTAGCTTGTAATCATGACACTTGACTTGTAAATTGCCCCAGTACATGTATCAAGTTAGATTTGATGGTTGATGGTGGACAACGATCAGACAAAGCAAGGCTGAAATCATTCACCCGACGATTCCAAATCATTTTTGAGATCATATCCAAAGACTCCACTGGAGGATGATCCCGACCAGCAGAAACATGAAAGGACAATATGGCAAGATCAGGTATTCAAGTTGGAGTTTCATCCAAGACATTTTGTTCTTTGTTCTAAATTATTTCTTCTCTTTCCCCGAGAATGTTAACAAGGCTTTGCAAAGTATACTATGCTTGAGAAAAGATCCCAGGCCTGCATTTGATTCCTTCCCTTTGAAGATGGTAAATACCAAAGATTTGCATGCCTTTGAGCTTGATCAAGACCCTTCTTCTAAATCTTGTGATGACCCTCTTCAGAGTGATGAACCTAAAGAAAACAAAACTGATCCTGTAGCTCTTATATATACTCCTACACCTTTTATAGTCCCGGATAGGTATAAACCTCTTGTTTTACCTTCTGTTCTCCATGCTTTCCCCAAAAACTATGATCTATACTTGCTGAAGTTTGACGGTGAATGTAAGAATGTCAACGCTGAGAAACATGTGCAGAATGTTGAGAATTTTCTAGATCTTTTTGAAGTTGATGAAGAAGATGTTAGTATAAATCTTTTTGCTCTTTCTTTGCAAGGCAAAGTGAAGAGTTGGTTCAAAGCCCTGCCTGATGCGAGCATCTCAGATCTCCAGAAGTTCGTCAAAGTTTTCCTTAAAAGGTGGATGATCGTACATAACCTTTTCCTTATTTTAGAAGAGTATAACCAGCTGAAAAGACTGCCAGGGGAGACAGTATAACAATTTTCTACCAGATTTAACCAAGTTTATTATTCGATCCCAGTTGATATAAGGCCTCCTCCTAGATCTACTCTCTTGCACTATCTGGGTACCTTTGATCTGGAAATGGAGTTTCAGCTGAGAGAAAGGAATGTCGCAACACTTGAAGAGATACATAATAGTGCAGTAAATGTAGAGGCTCATCTGCTGATCCGAAGGGCAAGGTTGATGGAAGAAGAGATGAAAAACATAGATCCGGAGGAATCAACATCTATATAAGTAAAGCTTGACATTTTGGTAAGTGCAGTAGAAGAGATGATGCAAAGGATCACCGCAAGAAATGAGAATAATGTTCAAGCTCATGGCTCGCTGATTGAAGGAGAACAAGTTGCTTTTCCAAAACATCTTCTTTCTTATCCCAATAGTTATAGATTTGATAATGATTGTTTTGTAGATCATCTTGGAGGAGAGAGATCAGTTGATATGACATGTATGCTTGATGATGTGTTTTATACTCACGATTTGCCTCAGTTTGATCAGTATGATGATTATGTTCTCCAAACAGAAGCTAATCTTGCAGACAAATCAGCAGCTAGTTTGTGGGAGGAAGAAGTTCACTTACAGCAGCTCGAGTACAATGATCAACTGATGCATATCAGCTATGACAATGACGAGGAAGATGCAGCAAATTTTGAAGTAAGTGAAGGATCTTTGCCTTTTTTTTTATTCATGTCAGTTCATCAGAGACAACTTCCATGTAATCAGAAATCAGCTGTCAACAAGTCTTGATTTGGACAATCTTGAGGGCAATGAAAACCTTGTTCAAGGCTTCTCATATTTAGATATCCAGCCCCCAAATGCTATTGATTGTCAAGTTGCAAATAAATACTTGGAAGCTGGAACATATGCTCAGATGATGCAAGATGATTCCATACCATTTTGTTTCGAATCATTTCAGTTTTTGAAGGGAAAATTGCATAGTACATCTTTAATAAAGAATGAGCAGCATGTAGGCAATCATGTAATCACATTGGAACCAATAGAAAATGGGTTGCAGCAGTCTTTTCAAGTTTTTCATGATCCAATAGATGATGTTTTGGATGAGGTTTGTAGTCAAAGTCTTTCTCCATTGACTACATGTGAGCCAGAAATGTGTACTGATATAAAATTGACCCAGCAGCCGGTTTCTTTGTCATTTTCAACAGGAGTCTCATCACAAAGCTCATATCAAAGTTTGCATTCATGGTATGAAGAGAAGAGAAGTAATCCATTGGATGAGCTAAATCCCAGCGTCCATGAATTTCAAGATCCTTATGCAGTGTTTTTGGAGGTGGATAGAGAATCCATAGCATTCAACGGATCTGTTTCCAAGTTGTCATGAGAGTTTCCTTTCAGTAGTTCTCTCTTGTTGTTCATAAGCAAGCACTTGTGGAGAATTCAAATAGTAGACAGAATACTTACTTGGTTGCATTGGTTGTTTCATTTCACTTGATCAAGTGATGAATGAAACTGTTAGAGTAGGTTTTGATGAATAAGCTCCACTTTGAGCATCATTTCCAATTTGTTGGTTGTGTTTAAGTATTGAGTCAGTTTTTAGTTGAGTCATGAGTCATTTGTGAGTTAGTTTTCAGTCTTGTTGTTAAGTTAGTTTGTGTCGGTTTTCAATAATGCATTTTAGCTTGAGTTTTGAATCCATTGCCCAATGGATGAAGGCACTGTCTGCTCTCCCAAAGATCTGCCGTTCTCGGCACCTCCAAGGAGATACCATCCCCATTGGAGCCAATGTTAGTGTCAGTCTTTCCGGCCTTCCTCCAGTGATCAAACATGCTCTTACAAAGTGATTTTAATGTGTCAAGGTCAAATTTTATCATTTCAGTGAGTCTTCAAGTAAAATTTGGTCATTAGGCATTAGGTCTAGGGTTTGCTTTCACTCCTTTCAAAGCTGTCCAAATGTCGGTCTATGTCACTATTTAGCTGAGCCTACCTTCATTTAGAGGGTTTTCATCATCATGTCAAGTTCCAATGGGTCATTTTACACCTTGTTCATGCTTTCGTTGCGCCTAGGTAAGGTTCATTTCCCTCTCCTAGGGTTTTGGAGGTAATTTCTCTTGGACGGTCAAATCATAGGCAAAACTTGTATCCTTATGTTCATACACCTTTCCCTATCCTTAAATTACTTTATCAAACACTTCCCATCACTGAGATCCCCCAAATTCATCATTTTTGCACAAACCTTAGTTTCTTGCTACAAACCCTATTTTCGAGGCTATGCCTGTGTTTTGCCATTTTGTACCCCTTCCCATCACTAAATTTTTGAGATTCCACTTTTAAATACTTCCTAACATCCCTCCCTACTTCCCAAAATTTCCTCAAGAATTTAGAAGCCCCCTATCCCCTTCATTTCGCTTCATTTCGACAAATCCCCTCTTCCACACATCAGGATAGGTTTCACTCAAATAATCTTTCTGAGCAATAAAAGATGAATTTTTGAAAATTGAGAGAGGGTTTTGTCCAAAGAAGGCCAAGGAATAAAAACCTCCTTCACGTTTTACACAGGTGTCATTTTTTTAGAGAAATGTCAAAAATACAATTTCCTTGGGAGAACTGATGCACCTCTAAAGTGACCTTGGGAAAATCAAATTTTCTCCTAGCTTGGTTGGCCAAATGACCTTCTTGATGAGTTAAATGATAACTAGACACAAATATATTTCCAATGAGCTATCATGAGCTCAAATTGGAGTTGCAAAAGGCATTCAAAAGTTGACTGTAATAGCACCCTGCCTTGAGGCAGCCTCATTTGGCACATTTTTACCAGTCTTGGGAGATTTGATTTTTTACATGCCAAATGAACTCAAAATTGAAAAATTATGGTTGCCTTAGAAAGTAGACTCAAATACCTTTCCAACGAACTATCCTACACCCAATTTGGACACCAAGAAGGTCTCCAAAGGGCTCCTACAAAAAGGCGTGGTGCGCTGGGGAGGCGCGGCGCAATGGGAGAAATTTTTGAGTGTAAATTTACACTGGCGCGACGCACTGGGGAGGCGCGGCGCATTGGGCTAAAAGGCTTGAAATTCATTGAAATATTCCTCCAAATTGCAAATTCTTCTTTCCACAAGTAGAAAGAGCCTCCATTTGTGTGTTTCATCCAAGTTTGTGCTAGGGTAGGGTGGTTGATGGATGGTAATGGTTAAAATAAAAACATCAAACCCTATCTTTTAAAATACCTCAAGGAAACTTGTTGCTAGGATTTCAAATCACTGTTTTGTCATCAAGTTCACTCCCTCATCTCATTTTTATTTTGATTTCATCATTCCCTAAGTTCCCCTATCTCCCTAAGTTCATCAATTCCTTCTCCTATATTCCCTTTCCCAAATTCTCAAACCCCACACCTCATACCCTACACAACAATTCCTAACCCTATTCATCAAATCCCTCAAAACCCTCCTACATTTCCCTAATTCCTATAGTCCCAATAGTCCCTAATCCCTCACTACTTTTCCCTCCCCTTCCTTATTTCACTATTTTTCCTTGGTGGCAGAGGTTGCACAATCATTAAGACAGTCCAACATAGTTTGACACATCAACGCCACAGGTCCAGGATAAAGACAAAAGAGGCAAAAAGAGCATGATCGACTCCAGATATTGGCCAAGGCATCCTTGGCCCACCATTTCCCTTGATGAAGAAGCTCCAGCCCAAATTTCAAGAAATTTGGAGCAATTTTTGACATTTTGAAATTTTTTGCACTAAAAAACAGGGTTTTTCTCCCTGTGCGTCGCGCCACCTGGCGCGCGCTTTTTCTAGGGAGCTCCAAACTGCAAAAATTTTACATTTTTGAATTTGGCATGAAAAATCGTGACTAATGGTGCATGGCTAAGAAGTTCAGGCAAGCTTTGAGTTCTCAGGAGGTCAAAAACACTCAAAACATGACCTCTCTGCCCCTATTTTGACACATAGGAAGCAGTCTTGGGAGATTGAAGTTTTGGAGGGGAAAATGGGCACCAAATTTAGAAATTTTACTTGGGGTTAGAAAGTAGACAGGTAGGGCTTTCCAGCAAGAACACTTGGGCTCAATTTGGACTTCAGGAAGGGCCTCAAACTCAGCCTCAAATTGGCGCGACGCACAGAGAAATTGGCGCTACGCACAGAGAATTTTTGCTCAATTTTTCACCTTCCAGCTCAGAAATTCGGCCAGTTTGACTAGTTTTGCTTTGTGATGTAGTTTTTGATCTATCTTGATGTAATTGGATAAAAATTATGTAATTATGGCACTTATTTACTTGTTCTAGAGGATTCATTCACCAAAAAGTGAAAATTTAATGAATGAATCAGTTTCCTACCTTAGAGAGGCAAGTTGTTTTGATTGCCTAGATTTTAGTGTTTTTTTTAGAATTGGTTGAAACAGCTCCTAGAATGGTGAGCTCGACCACTAGAGGCAAGGGAATGGGTTGGGCTAGTCTATATCATGTAATTCCTAAGTCATTTTCAGGGTTGGACTCTTGGGAAAAGTTGGACACTAGGGATTTATTTGGCATAACATTGTACATTCTATCTCTGCATTTTTGGCTAAGGAAAGACCAGGGTTTTGCAGCACTGTTTGGGATCCATGTGGCTTTATGATTTTATGGTGTTCTTCTCTAAGTCATTGTAAGTTCAGTAGTGTTATTTGTATTAGTTTCCTATCTCTTCTTCTGAAGTTGAACAAATGAGGGATTAAGGTAGAATCCATTAACTGCTATGCTCTACCTTTGAATTTGTTTAAATTTCCATGTTTTCATCTGTTTAAGGAGAATTCTTGAGACCTTCTTTCTCTCCTTAGCTCCTCACCATTTTTATCAATCCATTCACTCAATTTAAAGCATCAAAATAATTTCCTTCCTTGCCCCAATCAGAACTCTACAGAAACTACGTCTCATCCCCAAGCCCAAATTTACCTTTCCCTGTTTCCAGCACAAAACACCCAAAAACTCAAAACAAACCCTTGTACTTCATACCTAACCTAAAATTAGTTTTTGTTTTAGTCATCTCGAGCCCCATCGCTTGTCTTTTCCTAAGATTGACCTGGAGAGAGCCCTCTCTTTTCCTCGTAGGGCTAGCTACGAGGCTGAGCGTGGTTTGATGTGGACCTGGAACCTTGCCTTTTTAGCCTGAGGAAAATCTAGGCTGTAACACCTACATAAAACAATTCCTCCATCAAAAATCTACATCATCATGGGTTCATATTAGTGCATGACCTCATCAGGTTCACGTCAATCCCAACACAATCAACTCAATGTCAACTCCCCTAGCTGCAACCATACTACAATGAAGGAACCCAAACATAAGCTAGGATACATAGGATTGACATCAATGCCAACATGAGATAGCTACCATCGTGAACCAATTCCAACATCATCTTTCTGGAACCATGCGCACCATAATGCCAAAATTACGCCCCTTTGGCATTTATGGCAACCGCACACTATATAACATATAACATGACCATGACTATATAACATATAACACTATAAATACATGGACGTATCAACGACACAATACCTCATAGATAGCTCATATGACCATAACATGACCTCATGCCTTATGACTAGATGACCCAATGATACATACAATACAAGTGCATGTCTTCTTGAGCATTTTACATGGATATATCAATGAATACATGGCTGCTATTATCATATCCTATGGACCAATGACTCAAATACATGATATATCATGATTTTTACATCAACATTAGCCCATACATGTGGCTACAAAATTACTCCATGAAACTCCTCCATAACATTCCTATCAACATAGTAACTCAAACCACTAATGACTGGTCCCAATACCAATGTAGAATGATAAAAAATGGTAAATACATGGCTATAATAAACTGCATATAACAACCTATACATGGTTGGTCATGTCACATATCTCCTTAGTACATGGTTGTAACAATGATCACATTCTATGTATGGCTGCACATCTTTTCAACCAACATGCATAATATACCTCCAAAAGACAGGTTGATCATGTGGACCTCCATGTGCATGAAGTTTAAATGAACTCATCAAGTGCTGCTACAATGAATCATACTCAATTTCTACCATACACTCCCCCTGAGGATATGAACCTCTCATGACTCTGCAACCCTCTATGAATGTGCATGAAATAATCACTAATTGAAGAGCTACTACTCCTTCTTTCTCCACGTGGTCCTTGGCTACTTCTTTTCTTCCTTCATTGGTTGTATGCTAGGTCCGCTTTTCGTTTGTTTCTTTTCTCAATTTTAGCTTGTGTAATGTGGTAGCAAAAAATCTCTTGCCACATGGCCAAAGTTATGACATGTGTAGCACTCCACATGGCCAAGATATGTAGTAAGAGGATTAGATATCCTACTACTTGTGATAGATATAAACCTTGCATGAAATGTGTTTCTCCTCCATTGGTTAGATCTGCTATCACATGCCTTATGGCCAAACAAGAACAAGAATAGAAATAACCATAAAAACCATGATTATACCTGTTGGCCAATCTCTTTAGCTATTGATATTGTTGCAAGCTCTGCTAATGTGATCTGTACACTCTACTCCTATAGTTAGTTGCAACATGTCCATAGTTGTGACAGTTGTTGCATTGTACCTCATGCATCAAAGGAACAAAAGGACTTTGTTTCCTTTGAAATCTAATAGAGTTGCCATGATATCCTCTTGGAGAAAAAGGTTTTCTAAATGTAGGATATCCTTGATATTTTCTTCTTTCCTGTTGTTGGTTCTGTTTCTTTACTTGTTGTTGGTTTCGTTTCTTATGTCCTTGGTTTGTACTCTTGTTGGTGGTTTTGTTTGCTACAGGATTCTTGGGTTATTCTTTAGTATTTTTACATGCATGCACACTAGAATCCCCCTTTTGAAATCCAATACCATATTTATCCAATGGTGATCTTTGGATATCAAGCAAACTATCCAAGGCTATAACTCTCTTCTCCATCTTCCACTGCTTTCTCAAGGACACCACTTCATCTTCTAATTTCTCACAGTTGTATTCCTTCACTTGGTGCTGCTTTCTCATACCTTCCTCAACTTTTTATGCTTCTTCCAATTTAACTTTTAAGCTCACAATGTCTTCCTTGAGCTTGGCCTCCTTATCATCACAAATCTATAATAATTTTTCTTGATCCTTGCATGCAACTGTTAGTTTAGAAAAGCCAATTCTATGAACCTATTGTAGTGGCTACAACCACCCTCCAAATTTTTTCCTATGCTTCAGTTTTGGAGCCTCCCATCTTGTCCATAATAGCTCATCTCCCACTAATCTAATTATTCATGCCCCGAATGAGACTTATATTTTCATTTTCTCTTATGTTTGTTTACTTAGCTTATTCTTCAAAGTCACAAGCTAATCTCCCAACGTGTTCCCAACTTGGTCTCACAACAATTTTTGGGCTTGCCTCCAGAATCTGTGCAATCTTTAAGGGCGAGCAACCTTGATGATAGGAATTTCATAGTCCTGACTGATAGTCAGCCTTGGGCTCAGAAACTATGTAGTCATGGGAGGCAACCCAACACTAAACCCAAAAACTGTGCAACCCTCACTAAGCTTAGAAACTGGGTAGTGAACTGATCCAGACAGTTGCCCAATTCCCCAGAATTGTGGAGTCTTCCCCGATAGTGTGCATGGCATGTTTCCCCTTGGAAAAAGGAAAAAGTTAAAAAAAAAAGAAAAAAATCCCTAAAAGATAGAGATTCCTTCTTATTATCTTGAACGAGGCGATTTCCCTATTTTTAGAAACTTTTGCCAATTGTCGCTTTTTCCTTGATTTTAGGCATGCATGTCATAAACCCTAATTCACCCAAATCTATTTAATCGATGCTTCTATAGCTCATTTACACATTTGATCTTGGGGCTCTAGTATTCCTGAGGAGATCAAGGAACCCTCAATGCAATCATCGTTGCTTTTCTGGGCGAGTTTTTCTTTTGTCGTCTTTTGCCACTTTTTATGTCGCCTTTTTTCATTTGGCTTGTGTGAGTGTGGTTCACTTATTTCTCTTCACGGTTGTTAGAATTTTAACTTGTATAGTTGTTGTTTTAAGTTTTATATTTCCTTTCCCAAGTGTCACATTTGTTTTCGTTTTTTTGCACCAATGGTAATCGTTTTGGTGACTCTCCTCACATACTTCATTTTCCTTTTGTTTGATTAATTGATGGACTTGATTCACATGCATTTACTCACACTTAGTTAGATCTTCACCCAGCTTCACACTGTCTCTCAAATATGCTCATTTTCCACACTACCCTTAGGTAGATCTGCATTCCCCTTGGCTGGTTTTCACTTTTCCTTGCTGGCATGGCGCAATCCTAAGGCTCAAGACACAAGTTTGGCCTCTAGAATTGTAAAGTGTATAGTGCAAGCTAGCTTCAACTACGCACTACATAGTTTGAGGAGTCGGCCTGTAAACTTGGACACTGATACTGCACAATTTGTAGTCTCTCCAAGGCCTCTTCCTATGTTGAACTACGCATTACGCAGTTTCAACACACAAGATTCAACCTTGGTTGTTGGGACTTCACAGTTCCCACAGGAAGCTAGTCTCTCTTGCCCATGAGAATTTCACAATCCTCCCCATCAGCAGCCCGGTTTGATTCTTGAACTTACCTTGTAAGTATGTTTTCTTAAAATTTACAATTTCTTTCCATGGGAGCCCTTTTTGTCCCACAGGTACAATAGTTATTGAGCACCTCTCTAACTGTGATTGTTACCATGGCACCTAAGAGAGATTCTTCAAAGGAAACCACTAAGAGTAGCACTAGGGAAGCAATTGAGCAAACATCAGTTGATTTTCCAGTGTATGCAGATACTTAGTTGTTTATAAAAAAGGGATGATCACTGACATGACAACAGATTAAATATGCTTTAGTAAAGGAATTTGAGGAAGACTTAAAGGATGGCATGTTTATCTCAATATCTGGTAACCATGGCTATCCAAGGTTGCATGCAGGTATCCCACCTTCTTGTGTACAAATATCATCATTTAGATTGTCTCACACATTGACATGAAGACCATGACATTGAGTAGTACCGGTGGGCAAAATATTTCCATCTTTTAGGTAGGAGAATTGCAGCAAGTGAATCACTTTCCCATGCTATTAGAGTGCATGGAATCACTCTTCTATGCCACCCACACCCATGTGAACATAAGAGAAATTATAAAAGGCTAGGTTAAAGAGTCATCAAAATTTTGACAGACACCCACCCATATGTATAATGCAAAGTCCCCGAGGAAGGCCTACCAACTCATGGTTATATTTGCTTGCAGGATCCAAGGTTAGGTGAGCACATAAACCTTTCCTAAAGGGTGGGAAGTCTAATTGGACGAATTGGTGAATGATGGGAGTTCGTTCCACAAGTCAGATATGTTGGCTTGACAGTTGAAGGTCCATGTAGCACGAGCTTGAAATCCTCCCAAGAATGAGCGAGTAAGGTTTTATATGTTTTCATACTTACTAGATGCAATTTGTGCACAACAGTAGTCCCCTATCACAAACTAGACATGGACACCATGAGAAATTGTCATTCACATCTATTGCAATTTTCTTTCAGAATACAGTGGTCGAGGAGTAATGGCAAGACTGATTGATCACTTCATCATCCTGTTGTAGAAGCTTACATTTGAAGAAGATCCACCTTGCATGTCACAATAAACAATGGAGACAATAAGAAACATTGCAGATTGATATGCCTCATTAGGTGGCACCTTCATTAGAGTGTTTGGTGGAGAAAAGCCTTCGCATGTTTTACCAACGTACGTTATCAACAAACTTGTCATGCAAGAAGTATCACACCATCTCTCCATAGGATTATAAATAGTGGTTCATAGGGAGAAGAAAGCACCATGGTGCACTCTTCCTTTGCATATTGAATTGTACGAGATAAGGGACTTGATAGTCACAGATGTTGAGGTAAAGGAGATTTTGAGATTTGAATTCAACACTTGAGACTTTAATCCTGATGATCCCCACAGTATTTTTAAATACCATTGTGCAAGATTTTACTTTCCATGGATCGGTGGGTAATTCCATTAGCGAGAGGAGGATCGTTAGAGGTGTTGCTACAATGCCTCTAGACTCTACAAGCTAGTTATTTTAGCAATAATTTAACAAGTTTCTCCATAAAAAATAGTAATTATGAAAGAAACAACAACATAATGCAACAATCCTATGCAAGACAAGGGAAATAGGAAGATTGATGATAGTACAAAGGGAAAAGAAAGTTGCAATGTGAAAGCAGATCCTATTCTCATGAAAGAAGCTTTGGCAGTAGAAGTGAAGAGGAAGCAAAGGATAAAGAGAGCATAGCAGAGGAAGAGAGAAAAGTAGAGGTTGTAAAAAGCAGAATTGAAGGTGCAAGATACAGAGTAGAAGTTTAAGGAAGAACATGCATTGAGGAGGAGAGAATGAGAAGAGAAGTAGAATTGGGAAGAAGAAAAAAGGCATGGCATGATGATGGAGGAAAAAATTCTGATACAAGTTGAAGAGAAAGAATGGGACCAATCAGAAGACGAGGAGGAAAGTGAACAGATGCAAGATCAAGAGCTTGCTCAGCAGATTGAGAAATTGATTTAAGTGATAAAGATTGATATGGAATAGGAGCTGCAGAATGAAGATGTTGATCTAATTCTGAGAGCACCACATGTCAACCCTCATTCTCCACCACCTCCAGCGATGGAGCTATTCCAAAATGAATAAGGGGGTGTTGTTCCCCTTGATGATGATATGGTAATGGATGTGTACAATATGTCATTCAATGAGTTCCAAAGGAGGATTGTAAAAGCATAGAGAGAGAAATTTCCAGATGATCACACAACACCTGCATGTGTTAGGGAAAGGATGATAGTGTTGGGAACCAGGAACCATCCAAATTCCATTGCCGAAGCCAACTTTGCCTATGAGCAAGAAGCAAGACCAAATATTGAGTATTATATGGTCGAGAATGAGAAACTAGTACAAAACTTGTAGTCTTCCAGGCAAGAGGCAGAACAACTTCGCATAGCAGCACATAATGTAGCTTTCACAAAGTTTACTTAGAGAAGATGAGATTAGTGATACTTGTCGAATTATCAACACTTATAGAAACCATGCAGAAGTGGTATCAGGGGTTTGACATTATACATAAATAAGTTGTCCGTTTGCATGGCCTATAATAGAACAGTAAAAAGTTTGTTAAAATTCTAAAGAACATACAAGATGTCATTTCTTATGTGCAACAATGGACAATGAAAAAAAAATGGGCACCACTTGACTTAGTTATTAAAATGAATCCATAGGGAGAGATAGAGAATGCAAGGGCTTTAATGTTGATTCAGAACAACAAGAAGCTCAACTCATTCATTGGTAGCATTCATGCCTCATATGTATAGTTATTTAGTACTTTGGATGTTCTGGTGAGAACACACCATATCCAATCATTTTGTCTGATTACCAAAGCTAAACCCAAGAACCAAGTCTGGAAGGAGGTCAAAGAGTACTTGGAGCAACTGAGATAGAATGCCACTAGGGAAGACTTGGAGTTGAACATACATAACATGGAGAATTTCATTGGTGGTCTTGTCAAATTAGGATAAATTTTTGTCATGCTTCATAAAATGTTGGACACAAGTTCCAAGATAGTGTACCCAGATGCCATGGAGGCCAGAGTCCGCTTCCAGCTAGACACCATCACATAGTATCAATCTTGGCACCAATATGTGATTTAGAAGTAGGAAGTGGAGGTTACTGAGCTAGAATTCAACTAAACTCAAACATCATAGCATGGTGTCTTGTTAGGCTGTCAAGTTGTCTCTACCCTATTTTTTCTTATATGGGTACAAGTGTAGTATGTAATATTATTTTTAATTATTTTCTAAGTGAAATTCCAAGTGCCAATATTGGAATATGAAGAGTCATCATATAATGTAATGTGTCATTTTGCAAAGAAGTTTAAGAGTCATGAGGGTAGTCCAAAGGTCACAAAGGAGAGTTTAAGAGTCATCCCATCTTGTTATATATAGAACCTCATAACTCATCTAATAGGCTTTTAGGTGCCAAGGTTTTGGCTAGGCTTAGACTTATAAAGAGCTTGGCAGTATTATGAAGAGCCTTGGCCCCTCTATAGCATAGAGTGAGTATACTTCTTTGGAGGAGTAGGTGTTCTTGACTATAATGTTCCACTATTGGGGCTAGTGGTCACAAATGGTGTATGAATGACTATGACTATATAACATATAACACTATACATACATGGATGTATCAGCAACACAATACCTCATAAATAGCTCATATGACCATAACATGACCTCATGACTTATGACCAGATGACCCAATGATACACACAATACAAGTACATGTCTTCTTGAGCATTTTACATGGATATATCAATGAATACATGGCTGCTATGATCATATCCTATGGACCAATGACTCAAATACATGATATATCATGATTGTTACATTAACATTAACCCATACATGTGGCTGCAAAATTACTCCATGAAACTCCTCCATAACATTCCTATCAACATAGTAACTCAAACCACTAATGACTAGTCCCAATAGCAATGTAGAATGATAAAACAATGGTAAACACATGGCTATAATAAACTGCATATAACAACCTATACATGGTTAGCCATGTTACAAATCTCCTTAGTACATGGTTGAAACAATGATCACATTCTATGCATGGCTGCACATCTTTTCAACCAACATGCATAATATACGTCTAAAAGACAGGTTGATCATGTGGACCTCCATGTGCATGAGGTTCAAATGAACTCATCAAGTGTTGCTGCAACAAATCATTCTCAATTTCTGCCATACACTCTCCCTGAGGTTATCAACCTCTCATGACTCTGCAACCCTCTATGAATATGCATGAAATAATCATGGGCTGCAGGAAGCAATGCTCTTCACTAATTGAAGAGCTGCTACTCCTTCTTTCTCCACATGGTCTTTGGCTACTTATTTTCCTCCTTCATTGATTGTATGCTAGGTCCTCTTTTTGTTTGTTTCGTTTCTCAATTTTATCTTTTGTAATGGGGTAGCAAAAAATCTCTTGCCATATGGCCAAAGTTATGACATGTGTAGCACTCCACATGGCCAAGATATGTAGTAAGAGGATTAGATATCCTACTACTCATGATAGATCTAAACCTTGCATGAAATGTGTTTCTCCTCCATTGGTTAGATCTGCAATCACATGCCTTATGGCCAAACAAGAACATGAATAGAAATAACCATAAAAACCATGATTATACATGTTGGCCAATATCCTTAGTTGTTGATATTGTTGCAAGCTCTGATAATGTGATCTGTACACTCTACTCCTACAGTTAGTTGCAACATGTCCATAGTTGTGAAAGTTTTAGCATTGTACCTCATGCATCAAAGGAACAAAAGGACTTTGTTTCCTTTGAAATCTAATAGAGTTGCCATGATATTCTCTTGGAGAAAAAGGTTTTCTGAATGTAGGATATCCTTGATAGCTTCTTCTTTGTTGTTGTTGGTTCTATTTCTTGATTTGTTGTTGGTTTCGCTTCTTATTTCCTTGGTTTGTACTCTTGTTGGTGGTATTGTTTGCTACAGGATTCTTGGGTTATTCTTTAGTATTTTTATATGCATGCACACTAGAATCCCCCTTTGGAAATCTAATACCGTATTTATCCAATGGTGAATTTTGGATGTCAAGAAAACTATCCAAGGCTATAGCTCTCTTCTCCATATTCCGCTGCTTTCTCAAGGACATCACTTCATCTTCTAATTTCTCACACTTGTTTTCCTTCACCTGGTGCTGCTTTCTCATACCTTCCTCAACTTTTTATGCTTATGCCAATTTAACTTTTAAGCTCACAATGTCTTCCTTGAGTTTGGCCTCCTTATCATCACAAATCTATAATAATTTTTCTTGATCCTTGCATGCAATTGTTAGTTTAGAAAAGCCAATTCTAAGAACCTATTGTAGTGGCTACAACCACCCTCCAAAATTTTTCCTATGCTTCGATTATGGAGCCTCCCATCTTATCCATAATAGCTCATCTCCCACTGATCCAGTTATTCATGCCTCGAATGAGACTTATATTTTCATTTTTCTTGTGTTTTTTCACTTAGATTATTCTTCAAAGTCACAAGCTGATCTCCCAACGTGCTCCCAACTTGGTCTCACAACACTTTTGGGCTTGCCTCCAGAATCTGTGCAATCTTTAAGGGCGAGCAACCTTGATGATAGGAATTGCATAATCTTGACTAATAGTCAGCCTTGGGCTCAGAAACTATGCAGCCATGGGAGACAACCCAACACTGAACCCAAAAATTGTGCAACCCTCACTAAGCTTAGAAACTGGGTAGTGAACTAATCCATATAGTTGCCCAATTCTCTAGAACTGCGGAGTCTTCCCCGATAGTGCGCATGGCAAGTTTCCCCTTGGAAAAAGGAAAAAGTTAAAAAAAATAATCCCTAAAAGATAGAGATTCCTTCTTATTATCCTGAAGGAAGCGATTTCCCTATTTTTAGAAACTTTTGCCAACTGTCGCTTTTTCCTTGATTTTAGGCATGCGCATCATAAACCCTAATTAGCCCAAATCTATTTAATCGATGCTTCTAGAGCTCATTTACACATTTGATCTTGGAGCTCTAGTATTCTGAAGGAGATCAAGGAACCTTCAATGCAATCATCCTTGCTTTTCCGGGCGAGTTTTTCTTTTGTTGTCTTTTCCCACTTTTTATGTCGCCTTTTTTCATTTGGCTTGTGTGAGTGTTGTTTCACTTATTTCTCTTCATGGTTTTTAGAATTTTAACTTGTATAATTTTGTTTTAAGTTTTATATTTCCTTTCCCAAGTGTCACATTTGTTTTCCTTTCTTTGCACCAATGACAAGCATTTTGGTAACTCTCCTCGCATACTTCATTTGCCTTTTGTTTGATTAATTGATGCACTTGATTCACATGCATTTACTCACACTTAGTTAGATCTTCACCCAAATTCAAACTATCTCTCAAATATGCTCATTTTCCACACTACCCTTAGGTAGATCTGCATTCCCCTTGGCTTGTTTTCACTTTTCCTAGCTGGAATGGCGTAATCCTAAGGCTCAAGACAAAAGTTTGGTATCTAGAATTGTACAGTGTATAGTCCAAGATGGCTCCAACTACACACTACATAGTTCGAGGAGCCAACATGTAAACTTGGACATTGATACTGCACAATGTGTAGTCTCTCCAAGGCCTCTTCCTACGTTGAACTACGCATTGCGCAGTCTCAACATACAAGATTCAAACTTGGCTGTTGGGACTGCGTAGTTCCCACAGGAAGCTAGTCTCTCTTACCCATGAGAATTTCAAAATCCTCCCCATCAGTGGCCTAGTTTGATTCTTGAACTTACCTTGTAAGTATGTTTTCTTAAGAGTTACAATTTCTTTCCATGGGTGCCCTTTCTATCCCACAGGTACAACAATTATTGAGAATCTCTCTAACTGTGACTATTACCATGGCACCTAAAAGAGATTCTTCAAAGGAAAACACTAAGAGCAGTACTAGGGAATCAATTGAGCAAACATCAGTTGATTTTCCAGTGTATGTAGATACTTAATTGTTTATAAGAAATGGATCATCACTGACATGACAACAGATTAAATATGCTTTAGTAAAGGAATTTGAGGAAGACTTAAAGGATGGGCAGGTTTATCTCAATATCTGGTAACCATGGCTATACAAGGTTGCATACAGGTATCCCACCTTCTTCTGTACAAATATCATCATTTAGATTGTCTCACACATTGACAAGAAGAACATGACATTGAGTAGTATCGGTGGGAAAAAGATTTCCACCTTTCAGGTAGGAGAATTGCAGCAAGTGTATCACTTTCCCAAGCTATTAGAGTACATGGACTCACTCTTCTATGCCACCCACACCCATGTGAACACAAGAGACATTATAAAAGGCTAGGTTAAAGAGTCATCGAAATTTTGACAGACACCCACCCATGTGTATAATGCAAAGTCCCTAAGGAAGGCCTACCAACTCTTGGTTATCTTTTCTTGTAGGATCCAAGGTTAGGAGAGCACATAAACCTACCTTGAAGGGTGGGAAGTCTAATTGGATGAAGTGGTGAATGATGGGAGGTCATTTCACTAGTCAGATATGTTGGCTTGACAGTTGAAGGCCTATGTAGCACAGGCTTGAAATCCTCCCAAGGATGAGTGAGTAAGGTTTTATATGTTTTCATACTTACTGGATGCAATTTGTGCACAACAGCAGTTCCCTATCACAAACTGGACATGGACACCATGAGAAATTATCATTCACATCTATTGCAATTTTATTTTAGAATACAGTGATCGAGGAGTAATGGCAAGACTAATTGATCACTTCATCATCCTATTGTAGAAGCCTATGTTTGAAGAAGATCCAACTTGCATGTCACGATAAACAATGGAGACAATAACAAACATTGCAGATCAATATGCCTCACTAGGTGGCACCTTCGTTAGAGTGTTTGGTGGAGAAAAGCCATCACATGCCTTACCAAGGTACGTTATCGACAAACTTGTCATGCAAGAAGTATCATACCATCTCTCCATAGGATTATAAATAGTGTTGCATAGGAAGAAGAAAGCACCACGGCGCACTCTTCCTTTGCATATTGAATTGTACGAGAGAAGGAACTTGATAGTCACAGATGTCGAGGTAAAGGAGATTTTGAGATTTGAATTCAACACTTGAGACTTTAATCCTGATGATCCCCACAATATTTTTAAATACCATTGTGCGAGACTTTACTTTCCATGGATCGGTGGGTAATTCCATTAGCGAGAGGAGGATCCTTAGAGGTGTTGCTACAATGCCTCTAGACTCTACAAACTAGTTAGTTTAGCAATAATTTAACAATCTTCTCCATAGAAAATAGTAATTATGAAAGAAACAACAACATAATGCAACAATCCTATGCAAGACAAGGGAAATAGGAAGATTGATGATAGTACAAAGGGAAAAGAAAGTTGCAATGTGAAAGCAGATCCTATTCTCATGGAAGAAGCTTTGGCAGTAGAAGTGAAGAGGAAGCAAAGGATAAAGAGAGCATAGCAGAGGAAGAGAGAAAAGTAGAGGTTGTAAAAAGCAGAATTGAAGGTGTAGGATACAGAGTAGAAGTTTAAGGAAGAACAAGCATTGAGGAGGAGAGAATGAGAAGAGAAGTAGAATCGGGAAGAAGAAAAAAGGCATGGCATTATGATGGAGGAAAAAATTCCGATACAAGTTGAAGAGAAAGAACGGGACCAATCAGAAGACGAGGAGGAAAGTGAACAGATGCAGGATCAAGAGCTTGCTCAGCAGATTGAGAAATTGATTTAAGTGATAAATATTGATATGGAACAGGAGCTGCAGAATGAAGATGTTGATCTGATTCTGAGAGCACCACATGTCAACCCTCATTCTCCACCACCTCCAACAATGGAGCTATTCCAAAATGAATAAGGGGTTTTGTTCCCCTTGATGATGATATGTTAATGGATGTGTACAATATATCATTCAATGAGTTCCAAAGGAGGATTGTAAAAGCATAGAGAGAGAACTTTCTGGATGATCGCGCAACACTTGCATGTGTTAGGGAAAGGGTGATAGTGTTGGGAACCAAGAACCATCCAAATTCCATTGCCAAAGCCAACTTTTCCTATGAGCGAGAAGCAAGGCCAAACACTCAGTATTAGATGGTTGAGAATGAGAAACTAGCACAAAACTTGTAGGCTTCTAGGCAAGAGGCAGAACAACTTCGCGTAGCAGCACATAATGTAGTTTTCACAATGTTTACTTAGAGGAGATGAGATTAGTGATACTTGTTGAATTATCAACACTATGAGAAACCATGCAGAAGCTCTATTAGGCATTTGACGTTGTACATAAATAAATTGTCCGTTTGGATGGCCTACAATAAAAGAGCAAAGAGTTTGTTAAAATTCTCAAGAACATACAAGATGTCATTGCTTATGTGCAACAGTGTACAATGCGATACAAAGGGGCACCACTTGACTTAGTGATTAAAATGAATCCATAGGAGAGATAGAGAATGCAGGGGTTTTAATGTTGATTCAAAACAACAAGAAGCTCAACTCATTCATTGGTAGCATTCATGCCTCATATGTATAGTTATTTAGTACTTTGGATGTCTTGGTGAGAACACACCATATCCAATCATTATGTTCGATTACCAAAGCTAAACCCAAGAACCAAGTCTAGAAGGAGGTCAAAGAGTACTTGGAGCAACTGAGATAGAATGCAACTAGGGAAGACTTGGAGTTGAACAGACATAACATGGAGAATTTCATCGGTGGTCTTGTCAAATTAGGATAAATGTTTCTCATGCTTCAGAAAATGTTGGACACAAGTTGCAAGATAGTATACCTAGATGCCATGGAAGCTAGAGTCCGCTACCAGCCAGACACAATCATACAGTATCAATCTTAGCACAAATATGTGATTTAGAAGTAGCAAGTGGAGGTTACTGAGCTAGACTTCACCCAAACTCAAACATGGTAGCATTGTGTCTTGTTAGGCTATCAAATTGTCTATACACTATTTTGTATTATATGGGTACAACTGTAGTATGTAATATTATTTGTAATTATTTTCTAAGAGAAATTCCAAGTGCCAATATTGGAATATGAAGAGTCATCATATAATGTAATGTGTCATTTTGCAAAGAAGTTGAAGAGTCATGAGGGTAGTCCAAAGGTCACAAAGGAGAGTTTAAGAGTCATCCCCTCTTGTTATATTTAGAACCTCATAACTCATGTAATAGGCTTTTGGGAGCCAATGTTTTCTCTAGGGTTAGACTTAGAAAGAGCTTGGCAGTGTTGTGAAGAGCCTTGGCTCCTCTATAGCATAAAGTGAGTATACTTCTTTGGAGGAGCAGGCGTTCTTGACTGTAATGTTCCACTATTGGGGCTAGTGGTCATAAATTGTGTATGAATGAAGGGAAATTTTACTTATAATAATAAAATCATAGCCAACATACTTTCATGCATATGTTTTGAATAGTAGGACTATTCTTGATGTATTTACAATGTATGTTATTTAAATTATTTTTATGCTTATGAATTATATCATTTGCACTTGTATGAATGTTGTTGAATGCGTGTTATTGAATTAATACATAACTTTAACTTGTGGACTATTCCACAACTTAGCTGTGATGTTATTCTGCTTATGTGTTCCTTTCAAGATGCATACTATTACAGTCTTCCAAGGGGTTCACTTCCTTTTCCCTTCGTGTATTGGAACCTTCATGCATTGCACTTGACTCTCCGCAGGGTCACACACTTGATCTCACCCAAAGTTATTATACTTTATTCTGTGTGTTTTCATAGTCAAGTCATAACATTACCACCCACTACTGTGACTCCTACTTTAAATGGTGTGAGGTCTATTTGGGACTTCATATCAGGGATATCCATTGAATGTTGGCGGGTCCAACACCATCAACATTTCTGCTGCTAGAAGGAGGGATAAATGAAAAGGTGATCCCTTAAAGTCTGTTTTGAATTTCTACACACATTTAATGACTTCTCACCAAATCATAACCCAAACATGTTCTTCTAGACACACAAATCTGAAAGTGTCTGCAAAAATTATTGATGACTTTTCCAATATGAAATTCATTGGCGTGGGTGAAACAACCTTATTTGAACACACCGCACAGTTTATTGATTTTTGCATAAAGCACAACATCCACTGTGAGGATTTTGGTAGTAGGTTGTTCGTTCTCACATTCAAAAAGTGCATGCGAGAATGGTGTAACACATTGCCTAATGACTCCATTCATTCTTTCGAACAACTTTTCATAGTCATGATGTGCTTTCAATTTCTATGATTGTAAAGCTCTTAATAAGAAAATTGCAAAATTGCAAAAATCACCTCATGAATTTGATTAGGATTTAAACGATTCCTTCATCCATTACTTCTTTGAATTTCCTGAAGATGAAGTTGATTGGTATTTCTTAGTAGATAGATTTATATATGTTGTTGACATTTCAGAAAATTTGCACGAGTTAGAATATTTTGAACCTCTCCTAACATACCTCAGTGTTAGAGCTTCGAAATATGAGATGGAAAAGGTTTTTTTTCCAAGTTACCCTCCGTCCCCTTCTCATCAAACAACTCTAGTCCCACGGTTCAAGGTGGGAGAAGTTGTGAATCCACCTCTTCATCTATCACCATATTCTCGTACCTCACTTACTTAGAATTTCAGTGTAGGTTTGGATTGTGACTCTGGTGGTTGTGATGAAGTTATATCTCCTAAGCCTCCATCCTTTGGTCCACCTGATCCATCGAATTGTGATGTGTTGTGTTCACCTGTTTCAGAGCTCTCTCTTGATGTTCACGAGGATCAAGTTTTGGATGGATTTGGTGTTTAGCAGCCAACCTGCAGTATCATTTTTTATGAATATGTTTGGGAGTCTAAAAAAGAATATGTGGTGAAGGAGGACCTCCTTCTATCCACATCTCTTCCACATTATCCTGACATTTTCCATGTTTATGCCATTTCTATTCAATCTTGTGAAAATTTAGTTTTTGATGTTACTACCTTCAATCATTCGTAGAAAATGAGGAATGCAAGTTTTTCATTTGAATGTGGAGAGGACAAATCTTTTCTGCATGATCCTCCCAAACTCTCATCTTATCTTTTTGCGAACATAGAGGGTGAAATTTTGTGTTCTCCATCATCCCTCTTTATGATTCGTTACGTAATGAGGATGCCCCTGTTTGTGATCTTGAATTTTCTGATCGTGGATGTCATGATATTTTCATTCACTCACTTGATCACAATTCTGATTCTTCCACTGTCGATCTCTGTAGGCCACCAATCTTCGATGATCCATTGTGTGATGAATTAGAACGTCCCTAAGGTTTTGAGGCACTTTATCATGAGTTGATGGTTATGTCAAGTTCTTGCAGCCTTGAGGTGAGTTCCACTTCCAATCAGAAATATGTTGAATCTTTTAAGGATCCTCATCATTCTCTTGTACATGTTGAAAATAAATCTATTTAACAATTTTTTTCATCCTTAATTTGTATCACACAATCCTATCACTTAGTCATTGGAGGAGTCGTATGTAGCAAGCACTATTGCAAAAAAAAAAATTCTTCTTTCTTCATGTTTTCTCGTTTTTCAAGTTCATAAGTTTATGTTTGTGTGTCTTCGACTCGCAATGTGTTTGGACACTATGGTATATCTACAGAGTGCCTTTCATGTGCTTTCCATTTTTTCTTTTCTCCAAGTTCATTCAAACTTAGAACATTTTGGTTTGTATTGCCTTATCTATCTTTTTTTTGGTATTCTTTTATATTTTTCTTGACGTGCATTCCCTCTCCTACATAGGCTAGCCAATGCACCAGTGGCTTCATTAGAATTATAAATTAATGTAACTTTGGCCTATGCTTTGGAGTAGGAGTAGTTTTTTTTTTCTTTGTTGTTTCCTTTATTTGATTTACTTTGTTTTGATTTTACCCCACTTCTTTCCTTTCATTATTTCCATTCAGTTATAGGTTAGTTTCTGCATGAAATCATGTTTGGCTTCTTAAACACACTCAGCTAAATCTAAGAGAAATTTGTACTGCTATCAGTGCTTGTTTATATTCTTATTCCCTCTCTTTATGAGACTCTTGCATTTATTTTAGTCAATGATACTCCTATGGAAAATAAATTCCTTTGAGAGAAAGTCACAGTGAAATCACAATGCTTGCACTTTTAAATAGTAGCTCTTACTCTAATCAGTATTCTATTTTCGGTTATCCCTTGTCAACTAAGTCAAGTAGAGTAAGGAGGGGAGGAAAACCTTAACACGTATGTTAGAGGTATCATACATATCCTTCTTTAAAGGAACAATCTCTTCTGCTCTCAATAAGTCAGGATCCCTTTTCCGCCCCATGGAATAAACAAGTGCCTATGCACAATTATTTAAGAAAATAAAAATGAAAAAAAACAAAAATGAAATAAAGGGTGAAAGAAGAGAAAGGCTTCTTGTGTAGATAGGGGAAGCAAGAAAATCTATCGGGGTACTATCAAGGCTCGTTGGGAGCAAAGAAATACTTGTGTTCCTGAAGTGACTTCATCAGGGTATTGTCCAGGCATGTTGGCATCGAAGAAACACCAAAGATTAAAACTAAGAATCTGGCAGTCTCTTTTACTTGTGCATCTATATACTCCTCATCCCCAATCAAAACAACTTAGTTTGAATTGGATTGGTATGTGTGTTTGAATGAAGAGAATGGTAAGGACTATATCTTCAACTTAAGTTGAGTGAAGAAGTTGTGATAATCAATGAAACAAACAATACTTTTGGAAGAGTCAGAACTATTTTGCATGAGACAAGATCCATATAGAGAGTTGTAGTTCTACCAATGTGTCTCCAATGTTGTAGTAGCCACAACCACCCTACAAAATTTTTCCTATGCTTCGATTTTGGAGCCTCCCTTCTTCTCCAAAATAGCTCACCTCACACTGGTCTAGGTATTCATGCTTCGACTGAGACTTATCATTTAATTTTTTCTCGTGTTTGTCCACTTAGCTGATTCTTCTAAGCCATAATTCGATCTCCCAACTTGGTCTCACAGCAGTTCTGCACTTGCCTCCATAAACTGTGCAATCCCTGAGGGCAAGTAGCCTTGATGATAGGAATTTCACAGTCCCAACTGATAGTCACCCTTAAGCTCAGAAACTGCGCAGTCATGGGAGGTAACCTAACTCTAAGCCTAGAAAGTACGTAATCCTCACTATGATCAGAAAATACATAGTACACTGAGGCGGAAAGTTGCCTAGTTCCCTAGAAATATGCAATCTTCCCTGACAGTGTGCATGGAAAGTTCCCCCCAGAAAAAGAAAAAAAGAAAAAAATAATCAAAAAATAATTCGTAAAAAATAGGGATCCGCTATTAGTATCCCAAAGGAGGTACTTCCATTATTTTTAGAAACTTTCACCAAGTGTTTCATTTTCCTTGATTTTAGGCATGCATGTCATAAACCCTAATTCACAAAAATCTATTTGCTCGGTGCTTCTAGAGCTCCTTTTCAAATTTGATCTTGGAGCTCTAGCATTCTTGAGGAGAACAAGGAACTGTCAGTGCGATCATCGTCACTTTTTTGGGTGCGTTTTTCTTTTGTCATATTTTGCTTCTTTTTCTGTCGTTTTTTGTCATTTGGCTTGTGTGAGTGTATTTTCACTTATTTCTCTTTAAGGTTTCTTGCGTTTGAACTTGTATAAGTGTTGTATTATGTTTTAGATTTCCTTTCCCAAGTGTCGCATTAGTTTTGTTACTTTTGCACCAATGGTCATTGTTGCGGTGACTCTCCTCACATAATTGATTTTCATTCCATCTTATTAATTGTTGCACTTGATTCAGATGCATTTACTCATGCTTACTCAGATCTGCACCCATTTATATAGGATAGTTTCACTTATAGATGTATGAAAAGAATCACATGTAAAAATTGGAGCTTAAAACAGAATTATAATGGGCACACATGAAAAGAAGAAGAGATGCATAGAAAGCATGAAGGAAGACACAAAGACTTGATAATGGAGTTCTTCCGACTCGGACTACATGTTCGGGCCTTGCTTTTTCAATGGGGAGGCCTTTATATTAAATGACATAAAAAGAAGAGAATGTAATCACCTGATACATCAAAAGAGGCTTATACCTCCATTCTAAAACATGGCTAGGAAAAGGAGAACTAAGATGGAGAAGTGGGTAGCACCAATGCGTCTGTGGCGTTGAGAGGGGTTGCAAACATCTGAAACTTGTCCAAAATAGGAAAAATGCACTATGGACCACCTAAAAGCTCTCTTGCCAAACGAACTACGTGTTGAAAATCCCTCCTCCCTTGCTTCTTTCTTTCATTGCACTTTATAGCACAAATATGAGTGCAAATCAGGGGTCTATTTGTTTAGAATAGGAGCCGTTTAGGTAGAAGGGTTGGTGGGCACAACAAACCCTTTAAAATAGCCTTTTATTGTTTAAAATGATAATACACCAAACTCATCAACCACTAAGAATTCCAACCCACAACCTTAACAACCGGATCTCAAACTTTATCAAAGCGGACCTATAAATCCATCGGGTTTAGATCCCCAATCGGAATCAGCATATTGTTGGTGCACTGGTCCTATAAATGGGGCTTTTCCGACCACTGATCTCTGATCTCCTACCTGCTAATCACTAATATCAGCGTCGGCCAATCGCATTGGCATATGCAACAGCTCGGGGTCCTGGTCTTAGTTCTTCTGATCACCAATCCGATCGCTAATCGCAAGTCTTAATCCCGATACCGCAATCGCTAATCTCTTGCCCCTGACTCCGATTTAATGAGAGATTGATGATCGAGGGTTCTGCTGCGCTTTCTTAAGCCTGCCCCTTTGGATCCTCCAATTGCGATTTTGCTTTTTTAAAGGCTTAAAGCCATTTTTAAAAGAAAATGCCTCATTTTCGAAAGAACTTAGGCATACTCTTTCTGCCACTTTGAATTTTGAGATTGTCCATGCCGCTATATCTGAAGATCCACCTAGATCAATCCTCCCCACTGAGGAGCTTTTTGTCGTCCAAAAGCATAAAAAAATAATCTGCAACTCTCTCTATATCCTATCTGCATCATAAGCATCCTGAAATGGTCTCGCTTCCACCTCCTTCACCTTTGTTCTTCGGAGTCTTAAGCGACGACCCAACACCTGCTACCTCTGCAACCCGTAGTACATTATTTCACAAATTACATGCTTTAAATGACATGACCAACTAATGACCCAAACATCCCATACTTGCCATGAATTTATAACTCGTACTTGGTGGTCAAGTTTACAACAAGATGGACGTAATACTCCAACTGTGACAATAATTCCAACCCATCATGGTTACTTCAGAAAGTGATGGAAAAGGCATCATCACTACAACACATGATTTACATACATAAGGCCAAACACTATTGTTTCGACAAGTGATCGGAACATAACATCACTTTCAGAGTTTTAACATGCAACTCAAAATACGATCAAAACATGACCAGGCATCATTGTTGTTGACTATGTGATGGAAACGCATCATCAAGTTTACATTTTAAAATGCAACAAATGATTTACAAAATAATGACCATGAAATGAAAACATGTCTAGAAACCATTTCTCACTTATCTTTGTCAATTGGCCACCTCCTTGAGGTGGTTTTGCTTATCGAACAACTACTTTACCTAGTTCACGCACTGACGATTTGTCTTTAAGGTGCTGCTCTAGATGGAGCCTCCAACAATGGATTTTTGATGGCCATTTTTGTCGCAATGATTGCAGGAGGCTTTCTTACCCCATATCTTCTTAACCTATTTCTTTTCATGCTGTTGAGAGGGTCTTTCATGCCTCATGAGTGTTGCCATTCTTTTCCAACACTTAGAAAAGGTATGGTTAGGTAAACCACAAAAGGTACATGTTTTTTGATGCCTTGATATTCATTCATTATTAATAACATGATCATAATCAAAATGAACATTTGAAGATCGAAAATGGTTATACCTTCCTTTGTTGTTTCTGATGTCAGTATGGCGATGAGAGCTTGCCTCAGCTCTCTCCCTGCAATGGAAACTGCCATGGGATGATGGGGATGTTTTCGCATCATTCTCTTTCCTCGACAATGTCTCAGACAAATCTGACACCTTTGAGCACTCTCCTTTAGTGTATCTCAAGCCTGCAAATTGATGCTTATGCACAACATCCAAAGGTTGAGTGATTCCTTGGTTATTAACACCAAGTTCTTTCTCCTCATGCCTCGTCTTCGTAAGGAGCCTCATGTTTATCCCTGTAATAGAGATCTCCAAATCTCCAACAAACATCATACTATGAGAAGATGAAATCAAAAGGAAATCAACATATTTTATCTTCACTTTCGATTTGGAAAGAGCTTATGAGGGCTGCTCATCATCCGTTGTTGGTGGTTCGCTAATTGTGTGAGCGCATTCCCCAACTTCTTTCTTGCCATACCCAAGTCCTGCCTGATGGGGTAATTCTTCTACTTTGATGGGGTTGATAATGCCTTGGTCATTAACGCCCAAGCCTTTTCCTTCATACCCCATTCTCTTCAACAGTTTGGAGCCAATTCTTGTGGTATGATTTTCAAAAACAGTGAAATCATCATTAGGAAATATACATGAAGATGGAGAACTACTTTTTACCTCGCATGGGTCACGCTGCAGCTTTTTCAAGGCCCCATCCTTTGCTTGCAGCTGTCGTAGAAAACTTTGTTTGTCCTCTTTCTCATTATGTAAGCGCATCTTCAATTCATTATTTTTTGTTTGGATATTATGTCTGTTTTGCTTCAGTTCTTTCATGGCCTCTTCTGTGGCTTGCAACTAAAGCTGCAATCACTCCTTTTCCTTTGTTTATTTTTGTAGAGTTTCACACAAAATTTCCACTCTCTTGGAAATGTTGAGCATGGTCTCGCACATCACTCTTTCATCCTCTATCATTGCACGTTCCATTGGTCCATCGACCCTTCTACCTAAATTGCTCCTATTCTGAACAAACAGACCCCCGATTTGCACATAGCTTTGTGCAATAAAGCCCAATGAAAGAAAGAAGCACAGGAGGAGGGATTTTTAGCATGCAGTTCATTTGGAAAGAGAGCTTTCAGGTGGTCGATAGTGCATTTTGCCTATTTTGGACAAGTTTTAGATGTTTGCAGCCACTCTCAATGCCACGGAAGCATTGGTGCTGCCCACTTCTCCATCTTAGTGCTCCTTTTCCCAGCCATATTTCAGAATGGAGGTATAAGCCTCTTTCGATGTATCAGATGATTACATTCTCTTATTTTTATTCCATTTAATATAAAGGCCTTGCCATTGACAGAGCAGGGCCTGGAGATGCAGTCCAAGTCGAACGAACTCCATTATCAAGTCTTTATGTCTTCCTTCACGCTTTTTATGCATCTCTTCTTCTTTTCTTGTGTGCACATTATAATTTTGTGCTAAGCTGCAATTTTTACACATGATTCTTTTCATACATCTATAAGCGAAAGTATCCTGGATCACCCATATTCAAAATATCTCTCAAATTTGCTCATTTTTCACAATTCCCTTGGGAAGATATGCATTCCCCTTATCCAATTTTCAGTTTACCCAGCTAGCACTACGTAATCCTAAGGCTCAAACCACAAACTTGGCTTCTAGAATTGTGCAAAGTGCAGTCCAATTTGGATCCAACTATGCATTGTGCAATTCCAGGAGCCAACCTTTAATCTTTTCCACTGAGACTACGTAATTCACACTCTCTCCCAAGCCTCTGCCCAAGCTGAACTGCACATGCCACAATCTCAACCCACATGCTTCAACCATTGTTGTTGGGACTGTGCAACACAAAGTTCCCATGGGCATCCAGTCCCTCTTACCAATGACAATTGTGCAATCCTGCCCATTAGTTTCCTAGTTTTCTGCTTGAACTTCCCTTGTAAGTAGATTTTCTTAAGACTGATATTTGCTTGCCATGACTGTCCTTTTTGTCCCACATGTACAATAGTTGTTGAGCACCTACCTAATAGTATTTGTTACCATGGAACCTAATAGAGTTGCTTCAAAGGAAACCACTAAGACAATTATTGGGAATGGGGTTGAGTAAACATCAGTTTATTTTCCAGTGTATGTAGATACTTAGTTGTTTATAGAAAATGGATCATCACTGACATGGAACTAGATTAAAGATGCTTTTGCAAAGGACTTTGAGGCAAACTTAAATGACCGACAAGTTTATCTCAACATCCAAGAGTTAGGGATATACAAGGTTGCATGAAGGTATCCATCCTTCCTGTGTGTAGATATCATCATCTAGATTGTCTCACACATTGACGAGAAGACCATCACATTGAGCAGTGCCAACCAACAGAAGTTTGCCACCTTTTAAGCAGGAGACTTTCAGCAAATGTACCACTTGCATGAGTTAGTAGAACTCATCGAATCACTCTTCTATTCCACTCATAACCATGCAAACAGAAGAGAAATTGTCAAAGTCTGGATGAAAGAGCCATCGAAATTTCGACAGACACCCACCCATGTGTACAAGAAAAAGTCCCTTAGGAAAGCCTACCAGGTCTTGGTTATCTTTGCTCTCAAGATCCATGGTCAAGAGAGCACAAAAACCTTTCCTCAAGGGTGGGCACTCTTATTTGACAAAGTGGTGAACAATGGGAGGTCGTTCAACTAGGCATATATGTTGACTCAACAATTCAAGGCCCATGTAGCACAGGCTCAGAATCCTCACAAGGATGAGCGAGAAAGGTTCTATACATTTGCATGCATTAGATAACTTTTGAGGTCTAAAATGGGCCTTCTAATAAAAATGTACAACCAAAATAAAATTTATAAGAACCAATAGGATTAATATGATGATGTCAACCATGGGGAATGATTCACCATGTTTGGGGTAAAAATGTAAAAGTTTAAAAAGTAATAAAATAATAAAACTATTTCTTCAACTTGTATTTTCAAATGATCTCCCTAATGTTTTACTCAAATTTCGAATGGGATTACTCATTTGAAGAAAAATTTAATTCCTCATCCAAGGAATACCCATGTTGCATACTTTTGATGGTTCCTACTACATGAAAAATGAGAAATACAAGAAAAAACGTGATTACAATCACTTTTTTCATGTATTTCTCATTTTTAATGTAGCAGGGTCCATCAAAAGTGTGAAACATGGGTTCTCCTTGGATGAGGAATCAAATTCTCCATCCAACAAGTGTTCTCGTTCAAAATTTGAGTAAACCCATACAGAGATAAGTTGAAAATACAAGTTGAAAATTAATTTTTTATTTTTTCTGTGTAAATTTGATGTTGTAATCTAATCTTATTTTATTATTTCCACTTTTACTTTAAAATTTCCATAGGAGGCCCATTTTAGACCTTAAAATTCCCCTAATTCTTATTGGACGTAATTTTTGCACAATAGCAGTTCCCTGTTATGAACTGGACATGGACACCATGAGAAACTTCCGTGTACATCTATTGTAAGTTGCTTTTGGAACGCAATTACTGAGGAATAATGGCACAACGAAGTACCCACTTCATCATCCACTGTACAAGCTTATCCTTGAAGAAGATCCACATTGCATGTGACAAGAAGCAATGGAGGCAATAACTTACATTGCAGATTGGTATGCCTCACCAAGTAGCACCTTCATTATAGTTTTTGGCAGAGACAAGCCTCTACATGTTTTACCAAGGTATGTCATCGAAAAACTTATCATGAAAGAAGTATCATACCATCTCGAGAATTTAATAGGTATGACCTCCACAGTATTTGTAAATACCACTGTTGAAGAGTTTATCTTATGTGGATCGGAGGGGCATTCCATTGGCGAGAGGAGGATCCTTAGAGGTGTTGCTACAATGCCTCCAAACTTCATGAGTCAGTTAGTTTAGCAGCGACTTTACAGGCTGCTCCACATAGAGAAACAACTCAGAAAGAAATAGTAGAAAAAGGAAACAATCCTATGCAAGACAAGGGAAAGAGGAAGATTGATGACGATCCAGAGGGAGAACAAAGCTACAAGATGAAAGTAGATCATATTCTCATGAAAGCAGCTTTGGTAGTAGAAGTGAAGAGGAAGAAGACGATATAGAGAGAAGAGCAGAGGAAGAGATAAAAGCATAGGCTACAAGAAGCAAAATTGAAGCTTCCATTAGGGGAATTTTGAGGTCTAAAATGGGCCTCCTACGGAAATTATAAAATAATAGTGGAAATAATAAAATAATATTAGGTTACATCATCAAATTTTAGAGGGAAAAAAGAAAAAAATTCAACTCGTATTTTCAACTTATCTCCCTATGGGTTTACTCAAATTTCGAGAAACAAAAATTGTTGGATGAGAAATTTGATTCCTCATCCTAGGAGTACTGATGTTCCATACTTTCAATGGACCCTGCTACACCAAAAATGAGAAATACATGAAAAAAGTAATTGCAATCATGTTTTTTCATGTATTTGTCATTTTTCGTGTAGCAGGGTCCATCGAAAGTATAGAACATGCGTAATCCATGGATGAGGAATTAAATTTTCCATCCAAGGAGTATTCCTACTCGAAAATTGAGTAAAACCTTAGGGAGATAAGTTGAAAATACGAGTTGAAAAAGTAGTTTTATTATTTTTTAATATTTTTACTTTTTTACTCCAAAAATAGTGTATCATCCCCCATGGTTGACATCATCATATTGAATCCTATTGGTTCTTATAAAGTTTATTATGGTTGTACATTTGTCTTAGGAGGCCCATTTTAGACCTCAAAATTCCCCTAATGTGGAGGCAATGTAGAAGCTGAAGGATGAACAGGAGTTGAGGAGGAAAGAATGAGAAGAGAAGCAGAAGCAAGAAGAATAACAAAGGAAAGGTAAGATGACAGAGGAAACACCGTCGATACATGTTCAATAGAAGGAAAGGGAAAAACCAGTAGCTGAGGAGGTAGGTGAACAGATGCAGGATTGAGACCTTTTGAGCAGATTGAGCAATTAATTGAAGTGACATACATGGAGATGGAACAAGAGCCCCGGAATGAAGATGTTGATATGATGTTGAGAGAACCACAAGTCATCGTTCAGTCTCCACCACCTCTAGTAGTAGAGCCAACCCCAAGCGACCAAGGGGGTGTTGTTCCCCTTAATGATGATCCGATAATGGATGTGCACAATCTATCGTTTGATGATTTCCAAAGGAGGATTGCACAAGCATGCAGAAAGAACTTCCTGAATAATGACACATCACTTACATGCATTAGAGAAAGGGTGATAGTTTCAGACACCAGGAAGCATCCAAATTCTAATGGCGAAGCCAACTTGGCCTATGCAGGAGCAACAAGATCAAAGATTCAGTATTTGACAACCGAGAATGAGCAACTAGCACAGAACTTATTGGTTGTCATGCAAGAGGGAGAAGAAGTCCACGTAGAAGCACGTAATGCAGTTTCCGCATAGGTTTACTTAGAGGAGATGAGAGTAGCGATACATGTTGAAGTATCAACACTTGAAGAAACCATGTGGAAGCTCTATGAGGGGTTTGTCACCGTACATAAAGTAGTTTTTCATTTGAATTTCCTAAATAATAGATAAAAGAGTTGGTTAAAACTCCCAAGAACATACAAGATTCCATTGCTTATGTGTAAGCATGGACAATGTGATACAAGGGCACACCACGTATCTTAGTGAAGAAAATGAAGCCATAGGCAGAGATGGAAAAGGCAAGGGTAAAAATTTCGATTCAGAACAAAAAGAAACTCGCCTCAGTCATTGACAACATTCAAGTCCCATATGTATGGTTATTTAGCAGTTTGGATGTCTTTGTGAGAACACACCATATCCCATCAGTTGGTTTTCTTAACAAAGCTAAACCCAAGAACTAAGTTCGGGAGGAGGTCAAAGATTACTTGGAGTAGCTGAGACATAATGCCAGTAGGGAAGACTTGGAACTAAACAGACAGAACATGCAGAATTTCATTGGTGGGCCTCTCAAATTCAGAACAATGATGCTCATGCTTCAGAACAAGTTGGACATAGGTTCCAATACAATGTACCCAGATGCCATGGATTCTATATTTTTCTTCCATCCAGACACCATCACAGAGTTTGGGCACACCACCATGCAATATCAAGCATGGAACCAATATGTGATTGAGAAGCAGCAAGTGGAGGTGTTTGAGCTAAACTCCACCCAAACTCAAGCATCATAGTGTTGTTTATTTTTAGGTTGTCAAGTTGTCTCTACCCTATTTTTTCTTATATGGGTACAAGTGTAAAATGTAATATTATTTTCAATTATTTTGTTTGTAAAATTCCAAGTGCCAATATTGGAATATGAAGAGTCATCATGTAATATAATGTAATGTAATGTGTTGTCTTTCAAAGAAGTTGAAGAGTCATGAGGTTAGTCCAAAGGTCACAAAGGGGAGTTGAAGAGTCACCCCATCTTGTTATGAATAAAATTTGGTAACTCATGTATCACGCTTTTGGGAGCCAAGCTTTTGGCTAGGCTTAGGCTTAGAAATATCTTGGGAGTATTGTGAAGATCCTAGGGTTCTCTGTAACATAGAGCGAGTATACTTCTTTGGAGAAGAAGGTGCTCTTCATTTTAATGTTCCACTATTGGGGCTAGTGGTTTTCAATGGTGTATGGATGAATGTAACTTTCACTTATAATAATAAATATGAGTGAGCACGCTTTCATGCATATGTTGTTAAAATAAAGTAGGACTATTCTTGTTGTATTTGCAATGTATGTTATTTAACTTATGCTTATGCTTATGAACTACTTTATTTTCATTTGTATGAATCATATTGAACAAGTGTTATTGTATTAATTCATCACTTTAACTTGTGGACTATTCCACATCTAATCTAGTGATGTTATGTTTATTCCTTTCAAGATGCGTACTATTACAGGCTTCAAAGGGATGCACTTCCTTTTCCCTTCATGTGTTGGAGCCTTCATGCATTGTGCTTGACTTTCTACAGGATCAGAAACTTTCTCTCACCCAAAGTTATCATACTTCACTCTACGCATTTTCATTGTCAAGGCCTAACATTACCACCTACTGTTGGGACTTATAATCCACACAGTGTGACGTATAGTTGGGACTTCATATCGGGAAGATCCCCTGAATGTTGGTGGGTCCAACACTATCAACGGAACCTTAATATCATTCTCATCTATTTTAGGCAATTCATCATGATCAAAATTTTAATCCTTAAAATTGTAACTCAAAATAAAATCATTAACAGTTATACCTTTGGATTCATGATCTTATGATTTCATCACATTATTTGTTGAATTTCTTGCACTAGGAATATGAGAATTTTATGGTTGAGCTTCCTTATTTTGAAATCCATTCCTCTTGTTCTTGCCCATTCTGGAAAAAAAATATATATATATATACATATTTAATTTTCGCCAACAAAACCCAAATCTACTCTCCAGCGATCAAGCTCCAAGTAAGAGCCCCACTCTGATACCAAATTTTGGAAACCTTTGAGCACTACTAAGAGGGGGAAGTGAATAATTAGCGTGACTTATTATCAATTTTTGTATTTTATTACCTCTCAACTGAATCACACACTTGTTATTGCAACAACTCACAATATGTAAAAAATAAACATGTAAACAAATATGCATCATATACTAAATGCAAACAATCAAAGCACAACCAGAAAAATCATCATCACACATGAGACACAAGATATTTGGTGGAAAATCCTTCATCGGGAAAAAAACACCCTTGTTGTTGTGGTGCTGCTCTAAATCTTCTATTAAACAAAATATGTCTTTTCATAGACGATTGACTCCCATTAGTCATGAGACCTGACCTCATATATAATCATCTAACTCCAATAAGCCTGTAAACTCGATTCTACTGATCAGATCAGAAGACTATGTTTTCCATGTATCAACGGAATACCATCCATTGAAAGCCACCATGATCAATCGATCCTCACCCAAATCCAATTGGATTATCCAACTACCATTGGATTGAGAAAATATTCCTTTCACTGAAAATTTGTAATCACTGCTCCACACCCATGAAGTCATTGCTCCTCCACTCTATGCAGACCTCGTTTCATATATTTTCATACTGGATCCCAAAAATTTTTTCTCAACTCGATTAATCTCTACAATATGATCTCCAACAACAAGACATCATCATCAAATCAAAAATCACCACAAACATGATATCTACTCTAGCAAAATAGTGGCCACAATACATGCGTCAAATCCAACATCAAAACCTCACACAAAAACATAATTGTTCCATAATACAATCAACAACATAAGACACTATAGCTATGTGCCAAATGCATTCACAGGTCATGAAAAAATAAATGAGTGTAACAAGCCTGGTGAAAATTCAATGTAATAAAAGTTTAAAAAAATAACCACAATTGATCGGACACTTATTCCAAGCTGAATGTTGAGAAAAACATCCTAAAGGGTCTTCATTTGGTTGTTTATGGCTAAGGAAATTGGAAAAGGCAATGGGTAAGGCTTTGAAAAGGAAAAATGTCATTTTTGGCTGAATTGTTTATGAAAATAATGGAAATTAAGAGAAAAACGATGTGAAAGGTCATAGGTTTCATGTGAGGAGGAAAATGAAGGAAAATAATGGAAAATGAAGAAAATAGAGGCCTCATTCATAGGCTTATGAGGATCAGTTGGTAACCTTTTGTTAGTTGAGTTTTGGAGCTCTCTCGTTATTCTCTCTCTCACTCTTGGACACTTACAGTTTCTTGGATCACTTTGGCATTGGAGAAAGAAAGGAAAAGAAGGCGAGAGGAAGCAAGGATCAAGCAGGGAAAGGTAGGATCAAGCAGCTATAATAGGCTTCGTTGCAAGTATCGACTTGCATGTATATTTTCCTTGCTATATTTGCCATGCATGGTATTGCATGTGGTTCTTTTCTACCATGGCATGAGTTTTGCCAGGTGTGACCATGTTCTTCAACCTAGCCTTGCCATTTCCTCATAGTGTTGATGAGATGGGTTCCAATATTTAGTTAATGTGGGATGGCCTAATGGATTTGAAGCTGAGTGGGGTGGATCTTCGAAAAGACAAACACATGGCCTAGTGGTCCCTGATCCAGATTATGGATCATGGTAAATCCACTGTCCTAGTAACCCCTGAACTAGACTCTGGGTTGTGCTAAATCTAGGGTTGTGTGCCTCGATGCACTTAGGAATCCTTCCCAATGAATGGCGGGATATACGGTAAAGTGAAGAAGTGGATCTCTCATCGTTGGGCCTAATAGTCCTGGGATGGGATGTATGGTAAAACCTGGAGAGTCTACCTTAGTGTAGGGCCTACTGATCCCTGGATCAGACTGTGGATTATAGTAAAGTCTGAGAGACTAGGAGGAACTCAAATTCCTCAAGGTGTAGGCAGATAAATCTAGTGGCTCAGCCAATTTATGGTTAGGTGGAATGTGGTAGTCCCATCTCTGGTTTTTCTATTGCATTCATTAGTGAGAAATTCATTCCCTTGATTTTCATGCGTAAATGTACTGATGTATATTTGGATTTTATGGATGATAGGTTTATGATATTTTTGTCCCTATTATGTTGGTTATATGTATGTTCTATGACAACAACTATGTATGGCTCTAAGCATGTTTTTACTTGTAAATGAATGGATATAATGTATCTATGGACTAATAGATGATAATGCAACAAATGACATGAGGGAAAAAAATTTCCTAGTGATTCTAAGATAAGTATGATATCCTTACACTTAATCTTGTTTTTTACACATATAGGTTACATGCTGATGATATGTTTGACAAAATTCCTATCATGGCTAGGAGGTGTTTGGTTAAGGTCTTGTTCAACTTATTGTTTTGGCATCATTATTTTCCTATTCTTTTACTGATCTTAAGCTATCACTCCATTCTGGGTAGTGAGGTTGGCTCTAGGCCTAAAAAAGTGGCTTAAATCCAGGGGTCATTTGCATAGAACTAGAAAATTGGTTCCTTGGACGCTAGAACATAAGCCTGTGAGAGTGACCTTGGGTTTCTCAACACTGTCATGCCTATATAATGCAAGAAACTGAGGCCTGAGATGGTCAAAACTTCAATAGGACCCAAGGGAAAGTTGTCTGAAGTGTTGGATTGGTTTTTGTGGGTCTTGAAGATGATGTTGGATTACTCTGTGTGACATTTCCATAGATTCCACTTCATTAAGGTCATATGGGAGGTTGAATCCAATCATAGTAGCCTCTCATCACATGTTTACCTTAGTTGACTATTTACATGGGTATATGTGGGAGGAGGGTGTTACAGAGTGGTATCAAATCATGGTTCAACCCTCATACTGAATGGGTAATCTGTGTTGGTCATGCATACATGTCAATTGCATGTGTGTCTTTTACACTTTCAGTCCATGTGCTTGTTACATTTACTAGATAATTGATTATTGTTGTAGTAAGGTTTCCATGTTGAATTTGATGTTGATTTTGTGGAATGCATTTGTCATGAGTATATGACTAGCTACAATTGTTATATGTCGCTTACATGTTGATTTTATGTCACCTACTTGCATCCTTGTATGTTAGGCTACATTCTTGTAGGTTTGATTACATGTATTAGTCTTGTAGGTTGATTACAATAATTGATCTCTTATGTTCGACTCCATGTGTTTATGTGTAGGTGTAGTTAATTAAACATTGATTATGCATGTTGTTGGCTGCGTGTAGCAATGTGTACAATGGAGTAATGGTTTTTTTCATGCATGAGTTCATAGAATGAATTATTGATATGGTCTTGCATTGATGAATGGACCCTAACTAGAACTATGTTTATGCATTGATACATTTATTTTCTTATGTCTATGTGTTGTTATGTTTAAATGTTATACATGTATTGCGCTGATTTTTTGATATGGAAGACGAGGTATCCTCCTCGAATTATGCTAATGTATGTTGATTTATTATGATTTGGTTAATTTGACATATTATGCATTTCAGGAAAAGATCAAATGACTAGCAAGGTGGTAGACTACATAGAATCTCCCTATGCATGAGATGAGCATTGTGGTGTGGGGAAAACTTCTAATTTTGTAGATACATTGAGGAGATTGAAGGAAGAGATAAGGATTTGTAAGGAAGACAATGAATGGATCATACAGTCACCAGAGAAGAAAGCGGAGGTTAATGCAATAATTCTTCAGAGTTTGTCAAACTTGCAGTGACAAGGACCACTTCAGATCAACCATGGACATGAGGATAGAACAAATGGGGCATATGGCAATAGGTCTCCTCGTAGACACGGGTTAGATAGATTTGATACACCAAGAGATGGCAAGTTTTTGGACACTTCAGATAGGAGGGGCGATGACTACAGGTACTATTCTAGTTCTCTTTCTAACATACATCATGATCATCATCGTTATCACCATGACATGAGGAGTGATAATGGACACTTGCCGATTAATTCAAGAAAGAAAACTCACCTACTTTTGATGGAGATGTGAAGAAGCTGGAAGATGCAAAGGCTTGGATACTTGGGATGAAAAAATTGCTTGAGTTGCATGAGTACACAGATAACATGAAGGCTAAAATAGCTATCTTCAGCTTGAAAGGTAAAGGAAACCTCTAGTGGGAAGATGCTAAGTGGTTCAGAGACATAAGGATAGATGACTTCAGTTGGTGGGAGTTTAAGAGGCTTTTCAAAAATAAGTACTTGTCAGAGATGTACTACGACGGTAAGGCCAAATAATTAGATGAGCTAAAGATGGGATCAATGACAAATGAAGAGTACATGACCAATTTTTTGGATATATTGAGGTATGTACCATATCTTACTAATGAGAAGGCTAAAGTTTAGAGATTTGTCAGTTTTTTTTCATTACCATTTAGAGATTGGATCAAGTATGACGAGCCTCATTCACTTAAGGAATTTATTGGGAAGTTAGAGCATTTCTATGAACAGTAAAAGCATAATAATGAATCTCAGCAAGGATGGAAGGGAAAATACAAAGGTAGAGGTAAATGGAAGCCTAAGAGAACAAGGGCTTAGAATGCATATGGGAAAGAAAATATGGAACCACAAAAGAATTTTAATGCAGCTGGACAAGGACGTGGGTAACAACAATAACAACATAAATATGGGGTCACTGGTCATTTGGAGTGTTGGACATGTGGCGAGGAACACCTTAGTAGATATTTTCCATAGCATTAGGGTGGTAGGCCTAATATATATAGTGCACAGGAAGCACAAAATGTTGGGAATGTTAGCCAGAGTATTCCTCATATTTATACAACAATGGAAAACAGAGAGACAAAACACCAAGCATCTATCATTGAGATGGAAGGTAAGCTTTGTGATCAAGTTATTTTTATTTTTATTGACCATGGATCTAATTATAGCCATGTTAGTCCTAACTTGGTGGATAAGTGTAGTTTGAGTAAGGAATTACATACAAAATATTGGTTAGTACAGCTGGCTACAGGTATGACAAAACGAGTTCATCATTGGGTAAGTGCTTGTGCATTTGATTGGAATGGTATGCCTACTACAACATATCTAAATGTATTACCATTGGGATCATACAATATGTTGTTGGGCATGGATTGGTTTAATCTTCATAGAACCAAGGTAGATTTCTATGATAAAGCTATTGAGTGTGTTGATGACAATGGGGAACGAAGAGTCTTGTAGGGTAAGAAGAAGGCCACATCAGTTAGGATGGTGACATCTATGCAAGCAAAGTGTAGCCACAGGAAAGGGTGCAAGCTATTTACAATACATATTTCTAGTGATAAGGGTAAGGAAATTGAGGATGCAGATGTGTTGAGAAGGTACCCAGTTATACAATAGTTTAGGGATTTCTTTCTTGATGACATTTCAAAGTTTCCACCTCACAAGGAGCTATACTTTTCTATTGAGCTAATGTCAGTGGCAGCTCCAACATCAAAAGCACCTTAGAGGATGAGCACACCTATGTTTGTTGAGTTAAAGTTGTCGTTGAAGGAAATTTTGGACAAGGGATATATTAGGCCAAGTGTATCACCTTGGGGCGCATTAGTATTATTCATGAAGAAGAAAGATGGTACTCTGAGACTATCCATTGATTATAGGAAGTTGAACAAAGTGACCATCAAGAATAGATACCCTTTGTCGAGGATTGATGACTTGTGTGATCAGTTGAAGGGAGCAGTAGTGTTCTCGAAGATTGATCTAAGATACAGATACCATTAGGTATGCATCAAAGAGGAGGACATTTATAAGACTGCGTTCCGGACCAGGTGTAGGAATTATGAGTTTGTTGTCATTCCATTTATCTTGACTAATGCTCTAGCTACATTTATGTGTTTGATGAATAGCGTGTTGCATCCATATTTGGATATTTTTTTTATTTTGTTCATTGATGATATATAGGTATATTCTAAAAATGAGGAAGAGCATTCCAAGCATTTACCAGCAATGTCGAGGTTGCTGAGGGAGCATCAATTGTATGCTAAGCTCAACAAGTTTAGTTTCTTTTAAAGTGAGGTACACTAATTGGGAAATGTTGTCTCCATTGGGGGCATTGCAGTAGATCCATAGAAGATAAGGGCCATCATGGAGTGGGTAGATCCTAAGAGTGTGGATGAGGTGAAATATTTCATGGGTCTTCCAAGTTATTACAGGAGGTTCATCAGGAACTTATCGTAGATTGCTTATCCTTGTTGGAAAAAACACTAAGAGGGGGGGGGGGGGTGAATCAATATTAGTCAAGTCAATAATATTTTTCTTTTCATACTCGAATTTATATACGCTACTTCAATTAAGGTAACTCGCGTGTGCACACAACTGTGTTTAAAGCAAGCATCGTATATCCATTAAACATAGGATTCAGTTAATTCATAATATGTTGTTCTTTAATCAGTACTTCATTAACCATATAAACAGTAACCATGTGCAGTAATATCAGAACAAACCGTCACACATAAGAAACACACATGAACACAAAGATTTAAGGTGGAAACCCAATGTGGGAAAAAAACCACCTGTTGATGTCTTCTTTTCATATAAGCAAAACCTATTTACAATCTTGTACTAGTGTAGACTCATACTAGTATGTAGGCACCCACTTGCAGAAGGTTACAACCCTCTTTTGTTCTCCAACTTATACTGGAAAGGAGCTACAACCCACTAGCTCTTGTACTAGCTAATCTGTTTACTATTATGTAGGTGTCGGCCTACTGAAGACTCCAACCTTCACTCGTTTTCCAGCTGTTACTGGAAGGGATCTCCAACCCCTTGGCTCTTGTACTGATCAATATGTTTACCAGTATGTAGGCATCGACCTACAGAAGGCCATGACCTTCTCACATCCTCCAGGGACCACGTTTCATAAATTTTCATACTAGATACTTCTCGAACACAACATCACAATCTGAAGGCCACATTTCAACTAATTTTCATACTCGACCTATCAACAACATTGAAGCTCAAAATCAATCACCGCTGCAATACAACCACCAAATACATATGCATTAACCAATCATTGAAACTCAACCATCAATCTCTAAATCACCCACAATTGAATCACTGAAGCCCATCATCACTGAAGAAAATCACAATCAACCAATCTGAACATTCAGAATATTGTCATCAAAACAAAGTCACCAGAACAAAGAGCAGAACCCAGAACTCTGCAACAACCACTAGAACCAACTGCAAACTCAAATATCATATTTCATAATGTATATGCTACTCTGATGAGCCGAACCAACGTGTATACATTCTTTTACCAAAGTGAACCAGCATACAGATCTACAAATACTAACTTAAAAAAAGCTTCACAACTATTTCAGAATTCAGTCATACCCAGATCACAACATTTGCAGAATAAAACATGCGTTAGTATGCAGATCTAGAATATCCATGATCAAACCGCATAATGATAATACATTTTAGGTCTTATGATCCATCATCTGTCATCAACCACATAGGTGCATCTTTAGTTCAGATCAGGAACCCATAACCTACATACTTGATCTCACACTTCATCAGATATTCAATACTTGCACACTTCGCCTAATAACCTTCTCCCCCTTTTATAGTTTTAGGCCTTTCTCAATACCATGGACCAAAACCACTTAGGACCAATACCTTGGACCAAATACCTAGGGTAAATACCTTGGACCAATACCATGGATCAAAATACAATGGAACAATTACCTCAGACCAAAAACATGGTTTTCCAACATGTACGCACTTTTCCTCCTGTGAAAGTGTGTGTATACATTATACTCTTCTTTTGTTTTGTTAACCCACGTGTATAAGCTCCTTGGACAAAGTGAGCCTATGTATACCTCTCTTTCTTCATTATTTGGAATTTGATCTATAATCCTTTGCTGTTGTACTATCAACTCTCATGTGAGTGAGTTGCCATCAAGGACAACACCTGTATTATAATGCCACCGATATCCCCCTTTGGACTTGATGGCAACAACTACACCAAGACTCTCTCCCCCTTTGACATCAAGGGAAAATGGCAGACCAAGATATCTTCTCTCTTTGACATAAATTATGATGTTCATGCTCCCCCCGAGTACATGCTAAATTCTCTGATTGAGCTCCCCTTTTGTACATGCTGAGATGCACTGAGACTGTCCATGCTCACCTTGAGCAGATGCAGAGTCTGCAAAAATATTTTCTAAAATAATAACATGACTCTATAACTCAACTATGTGAGGATGACCTTCCTATCACAAATGACTCATACATACATCCATCTCCCAACTAAGTGGGGATATACCAAATTTGACTCATCCACCCAACCAAGTGGGGATATACCAATTGTTTATACATGACTGAAATACAAATTTTTACATCATCCTTCCCATGCATAGTGGGGTTACAAGTTAGGTCTTTTCATGACCTTTACATCAAGTGATGACATTTATAACAAGAACCAACAATCTTCACAAGACCATGATAGTCATTAGCGACTATCATACACCATGTATGATCTGCACAATAAGCATCTGTCAACATCATCCAAACCTATAACTTGTATATGTCCCATCAATTCCGAAGATATGACAAAGTAAATATCATCAAACTATGACTAATTATGTCGTATATAGATATCAACTCATCCTCTTGATCTCATCATAACCTTCCATGAATCAACTAAGCATATGGCATATCTCCAAACAGTAACACAAAATCATTCACATCATATCATATGTGAAAACACCATAGTTATCACATCATCATCAAGAACTGCACGATCTTTCACAAGAACCCTTAATATATCAACCATGTATCATCACTAGGGCACATCCCACATCCGATAATCATCAACCATTATAATAAAAAAATTCATCCACAATCATCCATAAATATGATCTGAATAACAACTATGTAACCGCAAGCAATACAAGTATCATCTTATATTTCATCATGGGAAACTCATAAATGTCACTTAGTGAGATGTATCATTTAAACACTTTAGCCGCATAAGTATCATTATCATTGATTAGGTACCAAAGACTTATAAACATAATTCCAACAATGCTTTATTAAAAGCATAACATGTTCTCCCCTTGAACCTATTCCACCTGTTCACTGTCAAATCTGATCATTGCATATATGAGTAAGAAGTATCAAAGCATCATCATCAATCAGATATACATCAAGTTATCAACAACTTGTGAGGATCAAAAGAACTTCTAAATAACATCCACAGACTGTAGTCATATATCATCACGACAGAAAAGATAATTGATAATTGCCTGAATCATATCAAATCATATTTTCTGAGTTTGTCCCATTGCATTTTTCTTCAAACCAGATATACGCGATTGTACAGCTTCTAACTAGTGTATATACGTGACTTGTCTTCACGGAACTTGTGTATGAGAGTTAGAACATTGAGGTTCCACACTTTCAGCTCCCTCTAAGTTTGTTATGTCTATATACTCTGCTATGCCACATCTTTCTGACTGTACTTCCTTTTTCTTCCATACCTTCGAGTGTGATGATGTTTTCTCCCTTTGGTATGGTGGTCGAAATTGTCTCATGCATTTCTTTGCTATATGTCAAAACTTGTTACAACATAACATCTTACATGTTTCATATTCCTTCTATAACAGTCAATGGCTTTGTGACCAAACATATTGCAAGAAAAACAATATCCCTTAAAGAACCTGGAACGTGATGATATTTCTATGTGACGGCCTTGAACCATTCTACTTGTACATCTGGCTGTAACATGTCCAAAATTATGACATATAAAACATTCAACATTATTCATTCGAGGAAATAACCTACTATCACTTTCATGGTTAGGAGTAAAATATTTTCTTTGACGACTTTTTTTCCTTAGTTGTTGATGGGGTTGACCTCTCATCTCCTTGTTGAAAATCTCATATTTTGCATTAGAGTTCCTTGCCTCACCTTGTGAGCTAGATTCACCTTCAACAGATTCATGAAAACCAAGACTAGTTCTGATGGTAGGAGACCTTTGACTACTAACAATATCATCTACGATCTTAGTACTATCATGAAATTGTAAAAGTTTATCCTTTTCTTCTAATTTACCTTTTAGTATATTAACCTCAACCTGATATTTCTCTTCATTTTCTAGATATTTCTTCTTCAATATTTCTTCAACCTTTCTTCCTTTTTACACTTGTTGCCTTAATTTCATAATCTCATTTTCTTATCTTCATCTGCTTGAGGTAGTTCTTCATTCTGCTTATTTTCTAGATCTTCTTTTAGAGAGAGGATCTCAACTTCAAGACTTATATAGTATCTGGAACTGTCTTGAAGTCTCTTGATTGTTATACTCTGATAATTTATTTCACTTCTTAATGATATCACTTCATCCTACAGGTTTTGACATTGATATTCCTTTTCCTTATACTGCTTTGTTACTTTGTTTCCTTCCTCTAACTGAGCTTTTAATCTAGTAACTTCTTCTTTGAAGGCACACTCCCTTTTATTAAATAGAACTTGTTGATCTCTAATTTCATCTGTGAGTCTTTTATCTTCTATCTCTATGTTTCTTTCACAATCACTTCCAATATCTTCAAATTTGCATGAACAAAGAAAAGTATCACTAGAAGACCAAAAATTTGTACCTGATGCTTCATTTGCTTGTCCATCTTCAATATGAGGTGAATCAAAATCTGAATACTCACTTCCACCTAACAACTAATTGTCTCTCCTGCTGTCGTTGTTCCTATGAGTTGTCTTATTCTTCTAAGGTGCTTTCTTCTTTAGCTTCTTTCCCATTATTCTATAGATCTCCTTCAAGAAATCAAGCTTCTACCAAAGAACCTACTCTGATACCAATTGTTGGAAATAACACTGAGAGGGGAGCATGAATCAATATTAGTCAAGTCAATAATATTTTTCTTTTCAAACTCAAATTTCTATATGCTACTTCAATGAAGGTAACCTGCGCGTACATGCAACTGTGTTTAAGACAACCAATGTATATCCATCAAACTTAGGATTCAATTAATTCATCATATGTTGTTCTTTAATCAGTACTTCATTAACCATATAAACAGTAACCATGTGCAATAATATCAGAATAAACCATCACACATAAGAAACACACATGAACACCAAGATTTAAGGTCGAAACCCAATGCGGGACAAAAACCACCTCCTGCTATCTTCTTTTAATATAAGAAAATCTTGTTTACAATCTTGTACTAGTGTAGACTCATACCAGTACGTAGGCACCCACCTGCAGAAGGCTACAACCTTCTCTTGTTCTCCAACTTCTACTGGAAGGGAGCTACAACCCCCTAGCTCTTATAATAGTCAATCTATTTACTAGTACGTAGGCACCGGCCTACTAAAGGCTCCAACCTTCACTCATTTCTAGCTATTACTAGAAGGGGGCTCCAACCCCCTAGCTCTTGTACTGAGCGATATGTTTACCAGTATGTAGGTGCCGACCTACTGAAGGATATGACCTTCTCACTTCCTCCAGGGACCACGTTTCATAAATTTTCATACTGGATACTCCTGGAACACAACATCACAATCTAAAGGTCACACTTCATCCGATTTTCATACTAGACCCATCAACAACATTGAAGCTCAAAATCAATCACCACTACAATACAGCCACCACATCTACATTAACCAATCATTGAAACTCAATCATCAATCTCTGAATCACCCACAACTGAATCACTAAAGCCCATCATTAGTGAAGCAAAACCAATCTGAACATTCAGAATATTGTCATCAAAACACAGTCAACAGAACATGGAGCCGAACCAGCGTGTATACATGCTTTTACAAAAGCGAACCAACGTATAGATCTGCAAATACTAACTAAAAAAAAAAATCACAGCTATTTCAGAATTCAGTCATACCCAGATCACAACATTTGCAGAATAAAACATGCGTTAGTATTCATATCTAGACTATCCATGATCAAACCACATAATGATAATACATTTCAGGTCTTATAATCCATCATCCATCATCAACCACATAGGTGCATCCTTAGTTCAGATCAGAAACCCATAACCTGTATACTTGATCTCACACTTCATCAGATATTGAATACTTTCACACTTGTCCTAATGACCTTCTCCCCCTTTTATAGTTTTAGGCCTTTCTCAATACCATGGACGAAAACCACTTAGGACCAGCACCTTGGACAAAATACCTAGGGTCAATACCTCAGACTAGATACCTTGGACCAATACCATGGATCAAAATACCATGGACCAAATACGTCAAACCAAAAACTTGGTTTTCTAACATGTACACAATTTTCCTCCTGTGAAAGTGTGTGTATACGTTATACACTCCTTTTGTTTTGTTAATACGCATCTATATGCTCCTTGGACAAAGTGAACCTGCGTATACCTCTCTTTATTCATTTTTTGGAGTTTGATCTATAATCCTTTGTTGATGTACTGTGAATTGTCATTTGAGTAAGTTGCCATCAAGGACAACACCTATATCATAATGCCAAAAATCTCCCCGTTTGGACTTGATGGCAACAACAACACCAAGACACTCTCCCCCTTTGACATCAAGGACAAAGGGCAGAGCAAGATATCTTCTCCCTTTGACATACATTATGTTGTTCATGCTCCCTTGAGTACGTTATGAATTATCTGATTGAGTTGTCCTTTTGTACATGCTGAGATGCACTAAAACCGTCCTTTTCTAAAAGAATAACATGACTCTATAACTCAACTATGTGAGGGTGACCTTCCTATCACCAATGACTCATACATACGTCCATCTCCCAACGAAGTGGGGATATACCAAATTTGACTCATCCACCCAACCAAGTGGGGATATACCAATTGTTTATACATGATTGAAATATAAATTATTACATAATCCTTCCCATGCATAGTGGGGTTACAAGTGATGTCTTTTCATGACCTTTACATCAAATGATAACATTTATAATAGGGACCAACAATCTAAACAAGACCATGATATTCATCAGAAACTATCATACACCATGTATGATTTGCACCATAAGCATTTGTTAACAGCATCCAGACGTGTAATCTGTCTATGTCCATCATCAGTTCCGAAGATATGACAAAGTAAATATCATCAACCTGTGACTAAGTATGTCGTATATAGATATCAACTCATCCTCTTGATCTCATCAAGATCAACTTGCTTCGTTTCCTTAGTAGAAAGAGCCTTATCATAACCTTCCCTGAATCAACTAAGCATATATCATATCTCCAAATAGTAACACAAAATCATTCACATCATATCATATGTGAAAACACCATAGTCATCACATCATCATCAAGAACTGCATGATATTTCACAAGAACCCTTAATATATCGACCATGTATCATCACTAGGGAACATCCCACATCTGATAATCATCAACCATGATAATAAAAAAAGTCATCCACAATCATCCATAAATATGATCTGAATAACAACTATGTAACCCTTAAGAAATACAAGTATCATCTGAAATTTCATCATGGGCAACTCATAACCGTCACATAGCATAATGTATCATTTAAACACTTTAGCCACATAAGTATCATCATCATTGATTAGGTACCAAAGACTTCTAAACATAATTCCAACAATGCTTTTTAGATGCGTAAAATATTCTCCCCCTGAACCTGTTCCACCTGTTCATTGTCAGATCTAATCATTGCATATATCAGTAAGAAGTATCAAAGCATCATTATCGATCATATATACATCATGTTATCAACAACTTGTGAGGATCAAAAGAACTTCTAAATAACATCCACAAACTGTAGTCATCTATCATCACAACAGAAAAGATCACTGATAAATGTCTGAATCATATCAAATCAGATTTTCTGAGTCTGTCCCACTCCTTTTTTCTTCAAACCACATATACGCAACTGTGTAGCTTCTAACTCATGTATATATGCGGCTTGTCTTCACGGAACTTGCGTATGAGAGTTAGAACATTGAGGTTCCACACTTTCAGCTCCCTTTGAATCTGTTATGTATGTATATTCTGCGATGCCACATCTTTCCGACTGTACTTCCTTTTTCTTCCATATATTTGAGTGTGATGATGTTTTCTCCCTTTGGTATGGCGGCCAAAATTTTCTCATGCATTTATTTGCTATACGTCCAAACTTGTTACAAGCATAACATCTTACATGTTTCATATTCCCTCTATAACAGTCAATGGGTTTGTGACCAAACATATTGGAAGCAAAAAAATATCCCTTAAAGAACCTGAAACGTGATGATCTTTTTGTGTGAGGGTCTTGAACCATTCTACTTCTGCATCTGGTTGCAACATGTCCAAAATTATGACATATAAAAAATTCAACATTATTCATTGGAGGAAATAATCGACTATCACTTTCATGGTTAGGAGTAAAAGGTTTTCTTTGAAAACTTTCTTTCCTTGGTTGTTGATGGGGTTGACCTCTCATCTCCTTATTAAACAGTTCAAATTTTGCATTAGAGTTCCTTGTCTCACATTTTGAGCTAGATTCACCTTAAACATATTCATGAAAACCAAGACCAGTTTTGATGGCAGGAGACCTTTGACTATTAAGAATATCATCCAAGATCTTAGTACTATATTGAAATCATAAAATCTTATGCTTTTCTTCTAATTTACCTTTTAGTCTATTAACCTCAACTGATATTGCCCTTCCTTTTCCAGATATTGCTTCTTCAAGATTTCTTCATCCTTTCTTCCTTCTTCCACTTGTTGAATTAATTTGAGAATCTCATTTTCTTGTTTTTCATGTGCTTGAGGTAGTTCTTCATTCTGCTTATTTTCTAAATCTTCTTTTAGAGAGAGGATCTCAGCTTCAAGACTTATATAGTAATTAGATCTGTCTTGAAGTCTCTTAATTGTTATACTCTGATCATTTATTTCATTTCTTAATGATATCACTTCATCCTGTAGCTTTTGACATTGATCTTCCTTTTCCTTGTATTGCTTACTTACTTTGTTTCCTTCCTCTAGCTAAGATTTTAATCTAGTAACTTCTTCTTTGAAGCCACACTCTCTTTTGTCAAATAGATCTTGTTGAGCTTTGATTTTGTCTGCGAGTGTTTTAACTTCTGTCTTTATGTTTCTTTCACGATCACTTCCAATATCTCCAAACTTGCATGAACAAAGAAAAGTATCACTAGAAGACCAAAAATTTGTACCTAATGCTTCATTTGCTTGTCCATCTTCAATTTGAGGTGATTCAGAATTTGAATACTTGCTTCCAGCTAATGGCCAATTGTCTCTCCTGTTGTCACTGTTCCTTTGAGTTTTCTTCTTCTTCTAAGGCACTTTCTTCTTTAGCTTCTTTCCCATTGTTCTACGGATCTCCTTCAAGCGATCAAGCTTCTACCAAAGGAACTGCTCTGATACCAATTGTTGTAAATAATACTAAGAGGGGCGAAGTGTCGGCCGGATAAATCGTTCTTGCGGACAAGAACGATCTCCCTATTATAAACAGATATCTAGCAACAAATAGGACAAGCAAATCTACCTTTCTCTAAATATATTGCGATTTATTAATAAAAACCAAGAGGTGTTTTAAACCCTACCTTAAGTCCAATGCTAGTTTGTGGCAGCCACGCTTCGATCTCCTGAAAGAGTTTCCTTTTAAGAACCTGCAATCACAAACAAGCACAGATTAAATAACACCTGCATAGCTAATATAATAAATCACATTCATCATGGTGATCAAGGAATCCATGAAATAAACCATAAAACATAGCTTATTGAGAAAAATAAACTTCATTGTATTAACTTTGAAAATAGAAGAACTTTACAACCTTTGGTGCCTTGATGTTGTTCAAGCTCCTCCCAGGGTCCAAGTAGGAATCTCCTCTACTTTGACAAGCCTCACAGTCTTCCCAATGAGATCAAAAGAGGTATGTAATCTCTCCTCTCAAGCTCAATTAGGAAGACTAAATTCTAACAACATTTCACCTCAAAAATATTTAGCTTTCCACCTCCTTAGTAACCAGCCCAATGCCTCATTTTATAGTGTAGAGGAAGGAAGTTACAGGCCCACCTATGAAGGGATAGAGTCCTCCTTCAAAGGGAGAAGCTCCTCACATCAAGGGGTTAGCTCCTTAAGGTATGGGATGCATGAACCTTAAAGGAGCGAACTTGCCACCTCAATATTCCCTCTAGAAGCTTCCAAAAATAACCCAAAGTGAGTTTTTAAGAATGCACTTGTGCCTTTTTTACTTTTACAGGGGTCTGCACCCATTACAAAGAAACAGAATGGTCAGGTGTGCAGGGGACATGACTAGTGGGTGCGAGACCGCAGGTAATGCTAAGAGAAAGTGCGGAACCAGAGTGTTTAAAGACTTTTAAGGGCTTTCTCTTATTTTTCAAGGCTTGACATGAAGAGCTGAGGTTTAAGACTTGCAAAGGAGGAAAGTATGAGTGGTCATAGACTCACACTGATTGCAGAATGTCATGGTGACAATATTTTGTGCAACAGGGAGTGAATTAGTGTTAGTTAAGTCAATAATTTTTTTCTTTGTATACTCAAATTTATATACACTACTTCGGTAACCCACATGTACATGCAACTGTGTCTAAGGCAACCAACGTATATCCATAAACCTTAGGATTCAGTTAATTCATCATATGTTGTTGTTTAATTAGTACTTCATTAACCATATAAACAGTAACCATGTGCAGTAATATCAAAACAAACCATCACACATAAGAAACACACATGAACACCAAGATTTAAGGTGGAAACCCAATGTGCGACAAAAACCACCTGCTGCTATCTTCTTTTAATATAAGAAAAACCTGTTGACAATCTTACTTGTGCAGACTCATACCAGTGCGTAGGAACCCACCTGCAGAAGGCTACAACCTTCTCTCGTTCCCTATCTTCTACTAGAAGGGAGTTACAACCCCCTAGCTCTTGTAATAGCCTATCTATTTACTAGTACGTAGGTTCCGGCCTACTGAAGGCTCCAACCTTCACTCGTTTTCCAGCTGTTATAAGAAGGGAGCTCCAACCCCCTGGCTCTTGTACTGATTGAAATGTTTACTAGTACATAGGTGTTGACCTAATAAAGGCTATGACCTTCTCACCTCCTCCAAGGACCACGTTTCATAAATTTTCATACTGGATATTCCTGGAACACAACACCATAATCTAAAGGCCACGTTTCATCCAATTTTCATACTAGACCTATCAACACATTGAAGCTCAAAATCAGTCACCACTGCAATACAACCATCAAATACATCTGCATTAACCAATCATTGAAACTCAATCATCAATATCTGAATCACCCACAATTGAATCACTGAAGCCCATCATCAGTGAAGCAAATCACAATCAACCAATCTAAACATTCAGAATACTATCATCAAAACAGAGTCACCAGAACATAGAGCAGAACCTAGAACTCTGCAACAACCACTAGAACCAACTGCAAACTCAAATATCATATTTGATATTGTATACGCTACTCTGATGAGCCGAACCAACGTGTATACATGCTTTTACCAAAGCAAACCAATATACAGATCTGTAAATACTAACTTAAAAAAATGTCACAACTATTTCAGAATTTAGTCATACCCAGATCACAACATTTGCAGAATAAAACATGTGTCAGTATTCATATCTAGACTGTCCATGATCAAACCACATAATCATAATAAATTTTAGGTATTATGATCCATCATCCATCATCAACCACATAGGTGCATCCTTAGTTTAGATTAGAAACCAATAACTTACATACTTGATCTCACACTTCATCAGATATTCATTACATAGTTTTAGGCATTTCTCAATACCATCGACCAAAACCACTTAGGACCAATACCTTGGACCAAATTCTTAGGGTCAATACCTCAAATAAGATACCTTGGACCAATACCATGGATCAAATACCTTGGACCAAAAACTTGGTTTTCCAACATGTACACACTTTTCCTCCTGTGAAAGTGCACGTATATGTTATACTCTCCTTTTGTTCTGTTAACTCACGTGTATATGCTCCTTGGACAAAGTGAACCTGTGTATACCTGTCTTTCTTCATTCTTTGGATTTTGATCTGTAATCCTTTGTTGTTGTACTGTGAACTGTCATCTAAGTGAGTTTCTATAAAGGACAACACCTGTATCATAATGCCAACAATCCTATCACATCATTGCAAAGGAAAGTTAAGAAGTTTGAATGTACATAAGGGTGTGAGGCTAGATTTGAGCAACTTGAGGAGTTGTTGACACATGCACCAGTGATACATATTGCAGATCCAGAAAAATTGTTTGTGGTATGTAGAAATGCTTGCAAGAGGGAGCTTGGTGGACTCGTTATGCAGGATGGACAGGTGGTATGCTATGAGTCCCAAAAACTAAAATAGCATGGAAAGAACTACCTAACACATGATTTTGAGTTAGCAGCGATCATAAATGAACTAAATATGTGGAGGCACTATCTTCTTGGTAGTAGGTTTGTATTTATGAGTGATCACATTGAGTTTAGGTATTTTTTTGACCAGCTGAATCTGAACGCTAGGCAGGCTAGATGGTTGGCCAACATCAGTGAGCTTGATTTTGAGATCAGGTACATCAAAGGTAAAGAGAACAGGGTGGTACTTCTCTCAACAGACATGTACAGGTAAATCACTTGGCAACTATGATCTCCTATGGGATAGATCTACAAGATAGGATCTTGCAGGCAGGTCACCAGGATGTTAGGGATATGGAGATTGTGGACATGTTGTAGAAAGGTGCTGGTACATGTATAGGTAAAGGTAGTGATATATGTATCAAGGGCAGTATAGTACATGCACAAGTATGGGTACAGGTGCACAATTTATGTATTATTGTCTTATAGAAGATGAATTGTCATGTTTCAAGACAGGATATACGTACCAGATAATGGTGAGCTCAAGAAGGTGATCTTGAGCGCGTTTTATGAAAAACCATATTCAGGTCACCCAGGTTATCAGAAGACACTCATAGCAGTGAATAGATTTTACCATTGCCCAAATTTGAAGAGGAATGTAACAGAGTTTGTGGCAAGGTGTTTCGACTGTCAGCAAGTGAAACCTGAGTGTAAACATCTAGGTGGACTGCTACAGCTGATCGCGATTCCAAAATGGAAATGGGAGGTTATTTCAATGGATTTCATCATAGTGTTGCCGAAGATAGTGAGACAACATGATTCCATCATAGCTATCGTGGGCAAGTTGACAAAGATTGCACATTTCATTCCAGTGAAGTCTACATTCTCAGGTAGTGATGTAGTGTAGGTATTCATCATAGATGTGGTCAGTTTGCATTGTGTCCCAAAGAAGATTGTGTTAGACAAGGATGTGAAATTCCCTTCCAAGTTTTGGAAGGAGTTATATGCAAGTTAGGGCACAAAGTTGGCCTTTAGTACAACTTATCATCCGCAAACAGATGGACCAACATAGAGGGTCAATAGTATATTAGAGGAGATGTTGAGGATTTATGTGATGCATTAGCAGCAGAAGTGGGAAGATTATATTCCTTTGGTAGAGTTTGCATACAAAAATGGTTATCAAGAGTCATTGAGGATGGGTCCTTTTGAGGCATTGTATGGGCAGAGTTGTAACAATTCTATCAATTGGAGCAATCTAGTTAGCAGGTTATTGATTGGGCCAAATATGTTGGCAGACATGGAACAAGAAATGCAAGTGATGAAGAATAATCTAAAGGCAACAAAATATAGGAAGAAGAGTTATGCAGATAGGAGCAGGTTGTTTAATGAGTTCCAGGTTGAGGAACATGTGTACTTGCATATCAAACCTAAGAAGAGCTGCTTGTTGATTGGATCTTGCACCAAGTTGGCACCGCAATTTTGTTAACCCTTCAATATCATTCAAAGGATTGGGACAATAACTTATCCACTTGCACTGCCTCCAACAGTGAATGCCCATGATGTTTTCCATGTTCTTTTCTTAAGAAGTATGTTAAAGATTTTGATCATGTGATTGACTGGTATGTACTGTAGGTGGAACCAGATGGAGAGTTCCAGTCGGAGCCTCATTGTCTATTGCAGAAAAAGTTGTTCATGCTCCGAACCAAGAAATCAAGCAAGTTAAAATGCAATGGAAGCACTTTGGGCCTGACGAAGTTACATGGGAGATAGTGAATAAGATGTAGGCTATGTATCCTTCCTTATTTACATGTTGAGGCAAAGAATCTTTGATATGGTGTTTTGGTATATGCTTTGATATGGTGTTTTGGTATATGTTTTGATATGATGTTTTGGTATATGTTTTGGTACATGTTTTTGGTATATATTTTGGTGATATTGCTATATGTACAAATGTATATGGATGTAAATACTGCCATGAGCTATGTTGTAAAGCTCCACTAAGCGTTATGAGTGTCATGTCATTATGATTATGTTGTCATGTTAGTATGATATCACATGGTTATGTTATCATGATGTTATGATGTCATGTGGGTTGGTACTCATCAGGATGATCATTGTAAATACTGTAATGAGATATGTTATAAAGTGCTCCAGTATGTGGTATGTTGTCATTATTTTTTTCTTTTGAGTAGGTCCTTCATTGTAGATATTGCATCGAGCTATGTTATAAATATCCATGAGTAGTATATCTTCTTTCAGCGGGTTGCTAAGGTATATGTGTGATTGAACACCGAGGACGGTATCCCCCAAGGGAGAGGGTTCTATAGCCATGGTGAAAATTCCATGTAATAAAAGTTAAAAACAATAACCATAGTTGATGGGACACTTATTCCAAGATGAATGTTGGGCAAGACATCCTAGGGGTATTCATTTGGTTGTTTATGGCTAAGGAAATTGGAAAAGGAAATGGCTAAGGATTTCGAAAGGAAAAATGACATTTTTGGCAACCTTATTTATGAAAATAATGAAAATTAGAAGAAAAGGGAGGTGAAAGGCCATAGGTTGCCTGTGAGAAGGAAAATAAAGAAAATAGAGGCCTCATTCATAAAAGGGCTTCTGAGGATCAGTTGGCAACATTTTTCTAGTTGAGTTTTGGATCTCTCTCATTGTTCTCTCTCTCTCACACACACTCTTGGATAATTAGAGTTTCTTGGAGCACTATGGCATTGGAGAAAGAAGCGAAAATAAGTGAAGAGGAAGCAAAGATTAAGCAGGGAAAGACAAGATCAAGCAACTACAACATGCTTCATTGCAGGCATCAACTTGTTGTTACACAGTATTTTGCCATACCTCTTGCACTTCCCTGTGAAATACCCCGAAGTGCCCAAAACATGACCATTATGCAGTGTACTCATTCACGTATTCATCTCATATCCCTCCTAATACATTGTTTGGAAAATATCTTGAGCTTTCAGTAACAATGTAAACTTTGAAACAAGAACTATAAACTCAAAACAAGAGCTCTGGCCAAAAAGCCTGTAAAAACAATAAAAACAGTGCTAAAAACAAAAAGTGTTGATGATGGAATAACACCTTTTTTTTTCTAGGATCAATTTTCAACATGTTTTAAAATTGATGGTGAAAACCAATTTTTTGTGCAAAAATTGTCCAAAAAACACCCTACGAAAAGTGTTGATGTTGGAATAACATTGTTTTTTTCCATGGTAAACTTTGTGCAAAAAACAACCTCAAAAAAAGTGTTGATGTCCGAATAACGTTTTTTTTCAATGGTAAATTTTGTGCAAAATACACCCTCAAAATGAAAAGTGTTGACGCTCGAATAACACATTTTTTTTCAAGGGCAAACTTTCAACATTTCGAAATAATGGCGTAAAAGATTTTATCATGACTCTGAAAAGCATTATAATTTCAAAAGAATAATGAAAACATATAATTAGAAAAAAATAAAACAATGAAAAAACAAAAAACAAAAGTTAAGAAAATAACAAAACGAAAATTAAAATATATATTAAAAACAAAACATAAAATAAAAAAAAAATAAAAAAACAAAACAAAACAAAAATAAAATATATAAAAAAAAAGACAAAAAAAAATCAAACAATAAAAAATAAATAAATAAATAAAAAAAAAAATAAATAAAAAAATCAAAAAAAAAAAAAAAAAAAAAAAAAAAAAAAAAAACCTATAAAAGATAAGAATTAAAAAACTAAAAACTAAAATAAAAATTATAAACAAATAAATAGTAAGAAAAACATGTTAAAAAAAAAAAAAAAAACGTAAAAAAGCAAATAAATTATCTTGTAAACCATAAAAAGAAAATTAGAAGAAAGAAACAAAACAAAACAAAAATATGGAAAAAAAAAAAACAAAAAAATAAAACTATAAAATTAAGTAAGTAAAAATAGAAAGATTAAAAAAACAATTAACAAAGAAACTAAAAGAAAAAATTGAAAATTAAAAACGAACTAGATTTAAAAAAAATAGAAAATTAACAAGAAAAACAAAAACAAAATTAAAAAACTAATAAAATTAAGATTAAAAACATTTATAAAAAAAATATATATATATATATATATATATATCTTATATATATATTTTCAAATTTAAATTTAAATAAAATAAAAAATAAAATTTAAATTTAAAACAAAATATATATATTTTTTATTAAAAAAAATATCAACATTTAGAATTTTTATTAAAAAAAACATTTGAAAACAATTAAAATAATAATTATTATTATTTAAAAAAAAAGTAAAAAATTATTAACCCTTTTTTTAAACAATTTTTTTTTATTTAAAAAAAAGAAAATTGACTCTTCCACTACCTGTGGTGACACGCCCCTAGGTGGAGGGTTTACATGCAGCCACCTCCACCTAGGTTTGCGCCACCACGAGTGGCCAGGTGGTGGTGGGGCGATTATGGGAACCGCCCTACGACCACCCAGACGCTCGTGGTGGCGCGACCCTAGGCAGAGATGGCTGCATGCAGCCCCTCCACCCAGGACCGCGCCACTACGGTTGACGAGGCGGCGGCGGGGCAATTTCGGGAATCACCATGCCGTTACCTGGCCGCCCGAGCTGGCGCGACCCTGGACTGAGGAGGTTGCATGCAACCCCTCCACCCAGGGCTGCACCCCCATGGACGACGAAGGGCGTAGAATCATTTTTTTTAAATAAAAAAAATTATTTAAACTTTTTTTTTTTAAGTTTATTTAAAAAAAATAAAAATAAAAAGTGTATAAACTAACTAAAGTTTTATTTTTTTTCTTTTAAATATATATTCTTTTAAGTTTTAATTGGTTAAAAAAAAAATTATATTTAAAAAAACAAAAATTAAATGTTTGTTATTTTAAAAAAATAAAAAAATATGCCCTCTAAAAAATAAGCCTTCCAAAAAAAAGGTATGCTGCATCAACACATTTCAAAATCAGCGTGAAAATCACTAACATTTAAAAACAAATATTTATATTTGATACCTAAGAAAATTTAAAGTGTTAAAAATATGCTCCAAAAAAAAGAAGTGTATTTTACATCACCACTTTTCAAAATTGGGTCACTTTTTTGCTACCTCTACGAAACGTGTAATCGTATCGATTATTTAAAGTGCCAAAAACTATGCTCTAAAAAAAATATGTGTGTTTTGCATCTCCCCTTTTCAAAATCGGGTCACTTTTTTTCTATCTCTACTAAATGGGTAATAGTACCAGTTCCCATTTCAAAGTTTACGTTGTTCCCTGAAAAAATAGCTCTAAAACCATAAATGGAGAATCATCACTCTTATAGGGCTTAAAACAACAATGGTCGCATGTTGCACTGTACTTGACCAGTGATGGCATCTCTTTGCTCCCTTGCATACCCACGATTATCCCAAAGAGGTAATTTTCCTTAACATGATGAGAAGCTTTGTGATCTAGAAGCTTCCAAAGCGATGAGCTGGAGGTTCTTTGGCAAAGCTGAGGTCAAATCCTCCCAACTTGGCCTCTTGGTCTTATCCATATGAGCTACCTCCTTGAGATGAGTGCCTAATCCTATGTTTGGAGAGGTCCTAACTCCCTTTCCTAGCCTATAAATTCATCCTTTCCCATTCCCAAATGGTTGGTCTATGTCTATTTGCACTCTTATGGTAAGATTGTGCATAGAGGCTATTCATTTGACTTAGAGAATGAGTGCTTGGAGAGTTCTTGGCTTGGACTTGGATTACCACTCAAGGAGAGCCGATCAACATCAAGGCTTTGGTTGTAAGATTCAATTTATTTATAATAATACACAACTGTTGGTTCATCTTCCCAAAATGTATATGTTCATGTATCATTTAGCTTGACATTCCTTGATCAATTAAGTAGGTTTCTATTGGACTTTTTATTTGTTTTGGCATGCCTTGTTGTGTATTGATCACTTTTGTAGGTTCATAAACACTGAGAGTAGCAAGAACAAGCCTGTGACACAAGCAGTTCAGGGAAGTCAACAAAGGAAATTGGAATAACATCATAACGACGTAGGCCATCTCCTTCGTTCTTCTTTTCAATTGTAACCTAAGAAGGTATCTAGTTGATTGTCACTTCAGTTGCTAGACCCACTCATTGGGCTAGAGGGATTGTCTTTGTCCATAGATAGGATTAACCTTATAAACAAAATGGTGACTCCACTAGGGAGCCTATGATACTTTCCATCCAATCCTTCACCCTGATGTTTTGACTAGTTTGACCAACCTTCGAATTTTCAGCTTGCCTGCAAGAGTCTGGGTTTATAACATCACTGGGTACTGCCTTACAGTGTTAGGTTTGGATTTTTTCTTGGAATCTTTTTAGTTTTTTCCCATATTCCTCGCCCATCATGGGTTTAGCCTTAACAATCGTGATGGCATCACGGTTTTAACATTTACAGTCGCAATGAATTTTTTTTCTTCATTATTTGGCCGCGTTGATATCATCACTACGTTTGCTATACAAAGTAGTGATGCCATCGTAGTTTTTCCTATGAAAAGTAGCGATAATTGTGGGTTTGGGTATATAAAGTAGAGATGATCCTTGAATGTGATAATTTTTGAGGTTTCTTCCTAAGAATCCAGTGTGACTTGGCCCCTAAGGTCTTTTCCCATCCTGTATGCTTGGATTTGTTAGTTTTCTGATTGATTACCTTAATTAATTTGCAAAATTTGTCTCATTGGCTTCGAAGTGAAATATGACTGAGCTCTAGGGTTTATGGTCAATTGTTCATCGTTTGCTACTTTTTGGTCTCATTAAGATGTTTGTTTTGTTGATTGATTGAGTGCTTTTTTTGTAGAAATCATTGAAAACATCGTTTTGCATCTGTTTTAGCTCATATTTCGAAATTACTTTTCATGAAAATGCATTAGATTAGTTTCATTGAGAATAGATCACATTTTTCGATTATTGAAAGCTAAAGATTGTATTAGGTGCATCAAATTGTTCAAAACAAAAAGAAAAGCATAATTCATATACGTGCATCTTTATAAAGTCAAAATCACTTTGCTTTTGAAAAGTTGCATTTAGGATAATGAAAAGTGAAAATATTTTTTACTTTTAGTATTGCGTTTGGAAGATGAAAGTGAAAGTTAGTGGAAGGTATTTTGCATGATGCAGTTTGTTTGATGCATTATTTATCGCAATTTATTCCCTTGGTCAGTCTAGCTTTCATAGTGTTATGTTCCTATACCAATAGGACTCATAATTTTTGAATAGTTGAGATCAAATCTGTAATCTGTACATACCTTTGCTTTCTGCAAATGTTTTCCATATTCAAGAAATCAAAAAAAAAAAAAATGTAAAGAGGGTATGTCCTAAAAGAAAAATCAAAGGACAAAAAGAATGAAAAAGGTCAAAAAATATGAAATAATGAACCCCAAGAAAGGAAAAAAAACCATGAAAGTGTGCAAGTCAAAATACCACTACCATTTACTTTGATGTAGAATAAAAATATTGTGTGCAGCTTGTTACTTTTGCCACAATCCATGGATAGTCAAAATGTTTAAAATTGGCTATTTCATGTTTTCAATTTTATGCTTAGAGATAGAGAATAAAATCTGACTAAACTGTTTAATCTTGGTAGATAAGTACATATAGGTAGAGTAAATAAAAGGAGCTCAACTATTTAATTTGAGCCCTTGGATGTAATAATGATAGATTTAGATAGATTTATATTGTAAAAGAAAATAAAGTTTTGATAAACGGATTTCCAGCTTAAGTGCACCCTAATAAAGAGTAGAAAAAAAATGGTAGGATGAGTAGATGGGTAAGTAGTTGAATGGTTGTAGAATTATGATGATTGATTAGATAAGATCATATCATTTACTTTCATCATCAAATTTCTGATGTATGGATGATAATTGAGAATTTACCAATGTACACAAAGTCAAATTGATTAACCTCCCTCATTCACTACATTTTTCACTTAACTAATGTCCAAGGAAAGTCTTAAAGTACCTAAAACCTTAAGTTAAAGGGGCTCTGAACATTTCTCTCACTTCTGGAGGAACCAGACCCTCGGCCCAATAACTTATAGGTTCTAAGTAGTAAAATCCCCTCATAAACATTCACCCCCTTCAATTTATTCATTTCCCCCTAAAAATATCCCTTTTCCTAAGGTAAAAGAATCATTTGCCTAGGGAATGTAATCACCCCATGTAAAACCCTTTTTTCCGAAAAGCCCACAAAAATGCACTTAGCCTAAGTTATAATGTTTCCATGTGAAAAGTAAATAAATTTCAAAACACATTATACTTAGCACAAATCCATTTTCTCGACCTTTTTTCCATATTGACTTCTAATTTTATTTATATATTGATTCCCGAAAGATATACCCTTTCCCATATATATTTTATTAAATCCATTTAATATTTAATATCCTGTCCCTGAAAGCTTGAAACATAAACTTTATTAGTAAATGATTAATGGATTAATTAAGTCGATCAGCAACTAATTAATAACCAAGACCCACCGCCGAATAAAAAATATTAATTAATCAATCATTGATTATTTAATATTTTGTCCCTGCCAATAAAATCACTCCCGACATCATCAAACCTCCATAATCCTTCATTGACTAAACTCCACCACATTAAAACACTGTCAGGCCCCTCCATTAAACTTCATTTCAAATCATCACCCCCATCACTGTACGATCTGATCCCTTTTGATCCAACGGCCAATGCTCAATCGGGCAACCTCCAAAGGCTGACCTTTACCTACCCAATATGGGTGGTTTCACTATTTACCGTGCTACTACGTGGGGCCCGATGAATGGCATCGGGCGGCCTCCCCACAAAATCACTTTAGCCCAAAAGCAGTGCGATATGATCCCACTTATCGCCTCCTACTAAATGACAAAATGTCGCATCCCCCGCTTAATACCAAATGTCCCTTTCTTCGTGTACCTACCAAAATAGTTGACTTTGCGAATAAAACTAAAAAAATCATTGTTTTTAGTATTATCGTGAAAAAGACCTCTCACACCCCATGCAAGCACCAGAGTACATGCAATCGTCAACCCACGTCCAACTGCCGACCTGCTGAAGCTGTCGAAACTCTAGACCACCTTTCAGTCACGTGCAATTCCTACAAACTGTGCATAGTCACCCATCACTCCATTCAAAGCTGAAACCAGGTATTTACCCAAATTCACTAAGAAACCCTATTTTATTCCTGAACCTTGACTCAATTGCTTCAAATTGCTAAGTAATTCAGTATGATAGTTTCCTAGTGACTCCAAAATACTCTGAATCAAACCAGTTTTCCCCAATTTCACTAAAAACCCTTCGCTCCTGTCCTTGAATCCACAAGTACCAAGGATGGATGCTCCCATTACATTAAACATCCTGCCAATTTCTACACCCCACAGGGATTTAGACCATCTCCCATTGGAAGATAAATATTTTCAGATTAAAGATACCTCTATCCAAGAATCCCCTTCGAAACTATACTGTTGGTACAGAGACCAGTACCTGAACCATGCAGACTACATAGGACTTTGGGAATCAGGTTTACCCAAGTACCAATTTCCCAAAGTTCATATCTTCCCAGAGATTATCCATTACTACCATATGAACTATAATCCTAGCCAAAGGGTAGTGATGACCCCTGACCAATCTGTATTATTTACCATCACTGCTGAGTCCATAAATAAAATGCTACAGTTACAACCAAGCCAAAGCATGACCCCTCTTTCTATTGGATATTTTCTTAACAAATTCCCTACACTCGCCTCAATCAAACCTTCTCAGTTATTCTAGACCTTCATTAGGGAGGAGAAATACATTCCAGAGAATGCTCCACTATACATGTCTACCGTATTCTTTGATCTTTGATAAGACATTATAGAAATGATATCTAGTGTGTTAGGCGAGACTACAAGTGAATTTGTTGATGAAATTATTATGTAAATCTACTCTCATGGGCAGCCCCAACCATCATGTTTTACTATGCTAATTTCATTTCTGATAAGATACATGATCAATTCATGACTATGGATAATGAAAGGGTGTTCAAATATTCCTCAGTTTTATATCATCTATCCCTGTATTATCAAGCTAAAAAATTCCCAATCACACTCCAAACGCTTGATTCCAAAGGCAACCCTAGGTCAATGATCTTCTGGATTTCATTAATCCACCTATATGACACTCAATATTCTTATACTGATTTCATAGATCTCTTTGTGCACCCGGTGGCAACTATGTTACTAGGAAGCCCTCCCCCAAGAATCAGTGCAGATATCAGGAGGGTCCTACAATTTTCCAAACAATATAGAGTGGGGGATTGGTACTTGTACCAAAACCACAACGAAATCAAATTATATGGATGTGACTTGCCTCCCTACAAGCTGCCCAGATACCTCCCCATGAGATTATTTGCTCTGGAGTACTACAAGAAAATGATCAATTCAGATGAAGTGCATTTTGTGAAGGCCAAAAAGAAAGCTCAACTTAGGATTAAAGATCAGCTTGGCCCATTTATATGTAACAGTAGAGAAGTAGGAAAGGAAGTAGAGGAAATCCTCCAAAGGCTAAAACTAAAACAAAGTTTTATCTGGAGATATGACCCTTTAGAGTTCATTTGAAATAGGAGAAAAGAACAAATTATCTCCTTATATCCACCATAGAATTCCTGAAATTGAACAGTATGCTAATTAAGTAGAATGGGTGGAAAACACTTTGGTAGATCAAGATAGCCCAAAAGTTGTTGTCAATAATGTATTGATTGATTTAGACACAAGACTTAATGGATACTCATTTGTATAGGTGCCAGGAGAGTCCCAATCTCAAAATGAATCACAGAGACACCGTGGGCAAAAACCGGAAGAAGGACCTAGAGAGCAAGAGCCATCAGAACAGCGAGAGATATCAGAAGAACTTGCTCAGCCAGAACATATCATGAGCAATCATCCTATTTTACAGACTCCTCTGAATGAGGAGAGGAATGCTAAAAGAGATGGGGAGGAGGCCACTCCTTCTAGCAGACCTGTTGCCCAATCTTATGTCAAGAGGCAAAGGTTGAATCCATTATCAGAACAAGAGATTACTGAAGAAACAGCAGGGACTGTAGGTATAGAAAGAGTAGAAAGCAGGCAGGCCACTCCCTTAGGGGGTACACAAGAACCTTCCACCTCACATGCTCAAATGCTAGAGAGACAAACGAGTGTGGAAGTATCCTCCTTTAGGGCTCCTACTAGCCAGAGCCAAGACATTAGAGAGAAGTATAAAGAAATAAAGGCCAGGAATGAGAGATTGAAGGCCCAAAGCTATGCACATTACCTGAAAATGGCTCCTACTAATCAGACAAGGCTAATGCCAGCCTTTTATGTGAAAGAGAGTAAAATGCAGATGACTTTTATGAAGCCTACTACACAGCAGCCCAGGTCAATTGCAAATTACTTAAAAACAAACTTTGAAGTGTTGGAAAAAGATATCCATCCTATTGACCAAATATAATTACACGAGCAAACTAGGGAAATGGTTTATTCCACTTTTACTAGTAAGGAAATTACAGCTCACCAACTCCAGAATTCACTGAATAATATATTAGCGTAATTCCAGTTATAAAAGACCTCTTCACAAGACAAGGATACTAGAAAAAAGTGCTTAGGGAACTTAGTCATAGAACTGGGGCATGATCCCAAAGATGTGAAAGCTGCATAAAATCTTATTAAAAAGAAAAATGATGACATAGCTACACTGGAAAAGCAAATTAAAATTCCTTCTCTGCATCATCCTCGAACAACTAAAGTATTGGAATCTCAAAAGGAGGAAGAGCTTACGAACTTAGTCCTTAAGCTGAATGAACAATTAAAAGAAACAGAGAAAGAGATAGATAACATGATACAATCTAGACAGAGTGAGTTTCCCACCACCCCTCGGACTGTAATTCCTACAGTCTCTACAGTAGTACCCTCCACATTGGTTGCTTCTTTAGCACCAATAGTTCCACCAGCTACTGCTCTGCTAGTTACAGGTACATGCTGAATTGGTGAAAGCCATCAAGGAAATGACCATCCAGGCTACTGATCTCAAAAAACTTGGAGAACAAGTGTCAAGTTTGGAGACTAATTGCAAACTTGCACAGATACAATAGAAAGAATAAGCTCAAAGGAATCAAAGAATGGGAGAGAGAATAAAAGTCCTTGAAAAGGACGTAACATTGCAACAACCAATGGGAGACATGAAGGAAATTCTTTGGGAAAACATAATTGATTCCATCAATGATGTTTGGCTTTATATTCGAGTAATTTTTGAACAAACTAAATGTGTAAAAGTGGCTACAGAAGGAATTCACAAAACAATGGAAGATTTGGGGGATAAACCTGAAGAATCCAACCAAATGATAGAATTTTTGAAGAGGAGAAACAGGTATCAACTTGATGAACTAGGCATAGAAGACAGAACAAGAACTATCATAGAAATAAAGTAGGTTCTCACTAAGAGGACCCTTATGCTCAGTCTTGAGAAAACATGCTAGAGTATCCAAGCTGACATTGATAGAATTATGACAAAGTATGGTATTTTAAGGGAAAAAGGACTCCCGAGTCCTGTGGTAATACATGACAAGCTGATGTCCCAAGATGATTATATTGTAAGACTAAGAAAGCTAGCCAACAACCAAGCTAGTACGTCATGGGCAAAATCTTTGCCCACTGGTAAGGTATTATATGATAGTTTGGAAAATCTGTTTTTTATAGAGCATGAGGTAAAGCACTTGTTCATCAGCAGGCCAAATTTTTCCAAGTATACAGAAGTTGATGAGATATATAGAAATATGATAACGATGAAATTACCTTACAATGAATGGTGGATGAAACTAACAGATTTACTATAATGTTACTGCAGTAAATCTATATTCCAGGTAAAACAGGTAAGGCAGAATCCAAGTGTAGCAATTAAAGAGTATCAGTAATCTGAATTACAGCAGCCAGCATAGTCACAATAAAAGGGACAACAAGAAGACAGTTCTCCATCTGTCTCTATCTTCATGCTGAAGATATTTTCGTTTTCCTAGAATAATTCTCATATTGTTATGAGATATTTTGTAACATTTTTTGTATAAATACTTCACAAATTGAAGTAATTAGTGTGGATTAAAATAAATTTCTGTAGACATTTTATATTGAGACAAGTAGCTATTGTACTCAAGGCTGGACTAGTTTTGCTGGGTTATGAAATAAAGCTAAGGACATTTCACTGGATTCTTGTGCACAGTTGGAATCAAATAAGTAGTATCTCTTCATGTTTAAATATTGTTTTCTCATCTTGTTATAAATGTTCACATGTGTTTCTTATGAAATCTGAAAAGTAAATAAGGAATGATATCTCATAATTAGGTTAAATGTTCTCTGTTTTAACCGTTTAATTTCTATATGTTTTCTGCTAAACTATCTTGGTATGGGAATTCTTAATTGCTCCCTTACATCTGTAGTTTTCCCCCTTTGGTCCATAGTAAAGGATTCTTAGTTTCCCTTTGCTACTGATCATCCTCCTTATCTTCATCTTTTACCCGGTTAAGGATTCTTCATTGCCCTTTTCCCGGGTTAGGACTACCTCATCCATTTGAACCTGTAAATTTGCTTTTTGTTGTGCTAGCTTGCCTTCTGAACTCTTACTTTAGTGATTGATCTAATCCAGTTAAAGCACTCTTTGGTTGTATCCATAGCCCAATGGCCTGAATACTTGTTCTGCCCATATGTTTTCTTAATTCCACCACTCCATCAAAACAAAACATCATGAGCAATAATAACTAGCCTGAAATCCTACCCAAAACAAAGTTAAATTATAAAGAGAGATCCTTCTCTCAACTTAAGTTATCTAGAACCTAAGTCTAAAAGATTACATTTGTGGTTACCTCAGATTATTCCTTGTTTTATAACTTCTAGGGAAGACTTCTAAGTGATGACATAGTGGTGACCATATTGGGGATTAAAAACCCTCAGTCTTAATAAACCTTTGAGAAATTCAAATTTTTATTTTTAAGCCTCTTAAAGGGTTATTAGAATTTATTTCAAAAATTCACAAAAAGGAAAAATAATTAGAAAAAATCTCGAAATTTGGCTTCAGGGATAACTCACTATACCACGGCAAACCCTGATCCAAATCCTCCCCCTGTATTTGATAATCCCAACCTTATTGCGAGAATAATCAAATGACAAGAAAGTTCAGTAAGCCCAAGACCTTTGTTTAGATCCAATTCCTGACCTAGTGAGTGGTTTTTCATAGAAGACCTCCCTTTTGACGAGTATTTTGACCATTCTCTATTTAGAACCAAGCCTGAGAGTGAACTTGACGACACAGTTCTAGATCTAGAATTTACAGCAAAACTTGAAGTCCAAAGAGCAAACTTGTCAATTGATCAGTATCTTCTAAATTCCCCTCAGTTATCCCTTACTACTGATAGAACCCCTGAAATTTCTGACACAACTTCAACTTATTTATGTTCACCATCATTTCCCCACACTTCTGAAGATCATCCCTCATCTCCATTCATACCCTCACTTCCCCAACAACCTATCACTACCGATTAAATACCCATTACCCCTATTACCCCAAGTTCCCCTGTTGTCCCAAATCCTCCTGTTACTACAACTCCTATTCTCAATCCTGTCCAACTTAGAGCTATGGCACTCATATATAACCCCCTTGTGATGCATGCTCCCCAAGGTGTCTTGTGACTAGACTATCAGAGTAAAATTACCCTATTTGATGGCACTGGATCTTACACAGCACAACAACAGACAAAAAAGATGATAGGTTATTTTGAACTGCATGAAATTGACATAGGAGATATCCAAATGAGAATCTTTGTCCAAACTCTATCGAGATATGGGAGAACATGGTTTAGATCTTTGCCTCCTAATAGTATAGATAGTTTAGAAGTTCTTTACCAACAATTTTTAAATAGGTGGGAGAAGGAAAAGAACCCTCTTCAAATTCTTTCTGAATATGAAAACCTCAAGAGGGGACCAAACGAAACCATTCAGGACTATTTTACTAGGTTTAACAATGTATATAACACAATGCCACTTGACCTTAGACCTCCACCTGGCTTAGCCCTGATAAAATTTCCAAATGGGTTTGACACTGACATGGCTTTTCAACTTAGAGAAAGGAATCCCCCAACCCTAGAAGATATGCAAAGTGTAGTAGTTAGTGTAGAAGCTAATCTGCTATCCAAAAGAGCTAGGGTTAGAAATGAAAGGAAAGAACCACTAAAAGATGAAACTACACCCTTTGATCAAAAATGGATGCTTTAGCTAAAGGAATGGAAAGATTGATGGATAGGATAGAAGTCATTGAAAGGAAACCTCACTAGGATAACCAACAGGCACCTCCAGTAAGGAATCCAAACTTTAGGAAGAACCAGAACCAAAATACTAGTAAAAATGGGCCTAATCAGAACATTAGACCCCCTTTCCAAGAAAATTATGTTGAAACTTCCCATCAAGAAGACCCTGAGCTAGACACCCAAATTAACTTAATGTGGTTAGATGATGAGGAAATAGTCTTTCTGACTCAGTATAACCAGGAATTACATATGCTTCAACAGTTACAGACCCAAATTGGAGAATCTTTCGACTACAAGCAAGGGTATGATTCTGCTATCTTCGATGTGCATAAATAGTACAATTTGAGAAGCAAAAGATCAGTGATGTTTTGGACCAAAATAAGAAAGCAGTACCTAATCAACTTAAGAAAGTGAAAACTGCTCGAGTTACAAAAACATTACAAATCCTTTCTAGGTCGAATCAGAACCCTCCCAGTCCCACCATTGAAGATGTAACCAATGACCAACCTTCCAGTAAGAAACCTTCCACTTCAGTCCCCCTCAAGGGAACAATGGAACAACCTCCAGAAATTATATTAGAAAATCCAATGAACAAGACTCCAGATATTGAAAAAGAAGAACAAACTACTCCGAACCCTGGTCCTAAGATTTCAAATGCTCAAATGAACAAATCCCCTCTTCCTTTCAATTTGGGAGTAGAGGTGGCCAAACTTAAAATCTCAGTCCCTTTAACAGAATTGGTTAAACATGAAACTTATAGGTCTCAAATTAGCAAATCTTTAAACTTCGTAGAAAATGAAGACTTTGTTAACCTATTTAATGATCAATCTGAGTTAATTTTTAGTACTGATGTTAATGGAAAACCAGTGGAAGGAGGGATACCACCCTTCTACATTAGCCTTAACATCCGTGATAAAATCCTACATAATGCCATGCTAGACTCTGGTACTTTACACAATCTTATGCCTAAATATGTTACGGAGAAGCTAAACTTGGATATCACTAGACCTTACAAGGACCTGTTTTTGCTTGATTCTAGCCAAGTTAAGTGCCTAGCACTTGTAAAATACCTGTGTGTTTCCCTAGTGCAGTACCATGCTAAGACCATTCTTATCGACATAGTTGTTGTTGATATACCACCTATGTATGGTATGTCGTTGTCTAGATCTTGGGGTGCCAAACTCCAGGGATCTCTGCAACTTGACATGTCATATGCTACTATATCAGTATTTTGACATCCTAAGAAACTGTATAGAGAGACTCTGATGAAGTATGTAGTCAGTACCCAGGAGAGGCCTCAAAACTTTCCTATATATTCAGTGCATTTTGATATTGATTCTTTCATTCTTTACAATGCTGAATCTATCCAAGAAAACACCTCAGACAGGATTATGGTAGAACCACAAGGAATTATAGTGACATAAGAAAATCAAAGTGTCCAAATTCAAGAAATTTCAGATAATAAAGATGACCAAGATACAGTAGTCAAAGAAGATTTTTTCCCCCAGACAGTAAGAATTATGAACATGAAATTCTAGGGCATCTTGAATTTGATGGGTCAGCAAACAAACTGTTGGAAATAATACTGAGAGGGGGGGGTGAATCAGTATTATCAGATCAATAAAACTTTTTCAATGCTCAGAAACATATACGCTACTTCAGTTAAGTGAACCGACGTGTACACGCTACTGTGTCTAAAGAAAACCGCGTATAACCAGAAAACTTATAATTCAGTTACTTTATCTTCAGTTAAGTGCATCAGGTCATTATTCACCATATTAAGAGTAAACAGATGCAGTATAACAGAACAGATCATCACACAAAAGCCACACACATGAACACCATGATATAAGGTGGAAACCCAATGTGGGTGAAAACCACCTGCTGCAAGTCGTCTCTATCTTTCTTTAATAAGAACTTCAGTTTACAATCTTTTGTACTGGTGCAGCCTTATACCAGTACGCAGGCTACAACCTGCAGAAGGCTTCAACCTTCTCTCGTTCTCCAAACTTCCTTGGAAGGGAGCTCCAACCCCCTTTGCTCTTGTACTAGCTAAGATACTAGTACGTAGGTGCTGGCCTACGATCTTCTTTCCTTCAGGTACCACTTTTCATCAATTTTCAGACTGGATATTCCTGAAGAACAACATTACAATCTGAAGACTATGATTCATTCACAAATCATTGAAGCATAAAACAACTAATACTAGCATCATCAATCTTTGAATTACTGAACCACTGAAACCCTGTCAACACCTGTCACCAGAACACATAGCAGACTACAGAACACTGTAATATCAGTCAGACCCAACTGCAAACCCAAAAATCATGCTTCAAAAGATATACGCTACTTCAATGAAGGCAACCCGCGTATACACGCGGTTTTACCGAAGACAACCTGCGTACAGATCTAAAAATAACTTTTCATAACTTGCAGCTGTACCAGTATCAGTTATACCCAGAATATAACATTGCGTCAGTATGCAGATCTAGAAACATGCATAATAAACCATATAAAGATAGTTCATTTCAAACCATTTGATCCCAATCTCTCCTTAGATCTTGTTCTCCATCAACCGATGAGATCTCTCCTTAGCTCAGATCAAGCAATACATCATCAACCAATAACCTGCATACTGGATCTAATACTTCATCAGATATTGAAGACTTTTCGGATACATTGCCTAATGATTTCCTTCTCCTTATATAGCCTTAGGCCTTGTTCAATACCAAGAGCCAAAACCATAGAAATCCAATACCATCATCCTCAAAACTAGGGATCGACACGTCCGTCGAGACACCATGGTCCGAAACCATAGGCACAACTTCCAAGGAATAACCGCCACGGACCAAAAATAAGTTTTCCACATACATGCGCTTTTACTGAAGCCAACCAGCGTGTACACGCGACTTGGGCTTGATGAACCTGCGTATATGAATTTTCTCTTCGTCTTATAGTTTGATCATCAATTCCTTGCTGCTGACCTTCTGCACTATGATTTGTCATTAGTGTGGTTTGCCATCAAGGACAATACTTGTCTCATAATGCCAACAATCTCCCCCTTTAGACTTGATGGCAACCCCAAGATCCTTAGAATTATTCTCCCCCTTTGTCATCAAGGGCAAAGGGCTGTGCTCCCCCTGAGTACATGTTGATCTGCTCTGTTGTGCTGAACATGCTCCCCCTGACTGTAGGCAAGATCTGCAAAAGATGCTCTTCAAACGAACCAAGACTTATACATCATAAAGGACCTTCCTATCACCAAAAGACGCAATGCATCCATACTCCCAACCAAGAGGAGATACAACAGAAATATAATAACCAATAACATTACATCATTCATCCATCCCAGGCATAGTGGGGAAATCATAGGCCGTTACATGACCTTGACACTATAAAAGAAATATGACATAGAGGCAACAAATCTAGACCAAGACTTCTGAAAGACACCAGCAGTATCTGATAAACATCTTTTATATCAGCAGCCAAGATTTCCTTCTGAGCTCCTTCTCCTGAAATTAACAACAGTTCAAACCAAAAGCATTTAAATGCCAACAATGCTTTATGAGACTTTAATCTGCTCCCCCTGAACCTGTGCCTGAAGAATTCTGGCATACCCATCTCAGACCTTCTCTGACCAGAGTCTGCCCTTGCTATTCAGAATTCTAGCATACCCATCTCAGACCGTCTCCGACCAGAGTCTGCCCTTGCGACTTCTCCTGCAGAAAACGGCGTATGCACGCGGATATGCTTTCTGCAACACGCGTACACCGTACACGCGACTTTCCCAGCATAAATCGGCGTATATACGCGGATATCCCTTACGTAACTTGCGTATACCAAATTTTCTGTAGAACAGACAATCTTCAACAGCAGGATGAAGCATCAACTACTCCCAGCTTTTGTCTGAGATATTCAAAAGTTTCCCTGGGCAGTGGTTTTGTGAGAATATCAGCAACTTGTTCCTTAGAAGGAACATACTCCAACTTGACCTTCTGCTCAAGCACTTGTTCCCGAAGAAAATGGTACTTGATTGGTATGTGCTTGGTCTTTGAGTGCATGACTGGATTCTTTGAAATGCTGATTGCACTTGTATTATCACATAAGATAGAGACTGGTGAAGTGCAAGTGATTTGAAAATCCTGCAAGGTCTGCATCATCCAAAGAAGTTGTGTGCAACAAGATGCCGCAGCCACATATTCTGCTTCAGCTGTAGATAAGGCAATCGAACTTTGTTTCTTGCTGAACCAAGATACTAATATGGAGCCCATAAAGAATGCACCACCACTTGTGCTCTTCCTGTCATCCACGCTTCCGGCCCAATCTGCATCTGTATAAGCATGAAGTGTGAGATCTGTATCTCTAGGATACCATAATCCATAATTTTGTGTCCCTTGAAGATATTTGAAGATTCTCTTCACTGCCTGAAGATGAGTCTCCTTTGGATTTGCCTGAAATCTCCCAACCATTCCGACTGCATGCATGATGTCTGGTCGGGTACCTGTCAAATAAAGCAAACTCCCAATCATGGATCTATAAGTTGGTTGATGAACTGCTGCTGATTCATCATTTGCACTGAGGCTGCAACCTGTAACCATGGGTGTACATACTGGCTTTGAATCTTCCATGCCATACTTCTTCAAGATCTGCTTGAGGTACTTGGTTTGAGACAAGAAGATGCCTCGTTCATTTTGTTGGATTTTTAATCCAAGAAAGTATGTCAATTCTCCAAGTAGTGACATTTCGAATTCTTTCTGCATAACCAAGGCAAAGTTTTGACTCATAGTCTCTTCATTGCTACCAAAGATAATATCATCTACATAAACAACAAGTATTAGCAATTTGTTATTTTCAATTTTTATATAGAGATTGCTATCTGCTGATCCTTTTGAAAAGCCTTGTTGGTGAAGATATTTGTCTAATCGATAGTACCAAGCCCTTGGAGCTTGTTTGAGACCATAGAGAGCCTTTTTTAATTTGCATACAAGGTTTGGATCATTACCAAGAATGAAACCATCTGGCTGCTCAATATATACTTCTTCTTCTAAGTCTCCATTCAGAAAGGCTGATTTCACGTCCATTTGAAATACTTTGAAGTTTTGAAAGCTTGAGAGAGCAAGGAACATTCGGATGGCCTCAAGTCTTGCTACAGGAGCAAAGGTCTCTTCAAAATCTATCCCTTCTTGCTGCGCATACCCTTTACAAATGAGTCTGGCCTTGTTTCTAATTACTTCTCCATTTTCATTCAATTTATTCTTGAAGACCCATTTTGTCCCTATGACATTCTTATCTTTTGGTCTAGGAACCAGTTCCCAAGTGTTGTTCTTTTCGATCTGCTCAAGTTCTTCATCCATTGCTTTGACCCAACATTCATCCTTGCATGCCTCTTTCACATTTTGTGGTTCAGTGGAAGAGAGTAATGCCAAATAGCTTGAAGCTTCTGCAATTCTTCTTCTTGTTTGTATTCCTGCTTCTTTTTGCCCCACAATCTGAGATTATGGATGATTCTTTTGAACATATCTGGATGGAGTCTTCTCTTCTATTCTTGCCTGATCTTCTGGTTCTTCTTGAGGTTCTTCTTCTTCATCATTCTGCCTTTGAGTGTAGCCTTCATCTTCTTCAATGTCTTCATGATGAACTTGCCTAGGAATATATCCCTTCTCATCAACCACTACATCAATGCTGTCAACAATTCTGCCAAGTCTTTTATTGTAGCACTTGTATGCTTTGCTATATGGAGAATAACCAAGAAGAATGCCTTCATCTGCTCTTGGTTCAAGTTTGCCAAGTTGCTCATCAGTATTCTTAATATAACATTTGCTCCCAAATATTTTGAAGTGCTTCACCGAAGGAGTCTCACCACTCCAGAGCTCATGAGGTGTTTGAGTGCTGTTTACTCGGACATTTGTTTTGTTAAGAATAATAACCGCAGCATGTGCAGCTTCACCCCAGAAAGTTGCGGGAGTACCTGATTCATCAAGCATAGCACGAGCCATTTTTTGGATTGTTCTGTTCATTCTTTCCACCACCCCATTTTGCTGAGGAGTTCTAGCTGTAGAGAATTCTCTTCTTATCCCATGTTCTTCACAGAAATCGAAAAATTCGTTTGAGGTAAACTCCCCACCTCTGTTAGATCTGAGGCACTTAATTTTGTGTCCTGATTCATTTTCAACCAAGGCTTTGAAGGATTTGAATTTTTCGAATGCTTCATCTTTGTGCTTCATAAGTCCTAACCAGACAAACCTGGAGAAATCGTCAATGAATAATATCAAGTATTCTTCTCCTCGAGGTGTTCTTTTTCTGAATGGACCACATGTATCTGTATGTACTAGCTCAAGAGGCATGCTAGCTGATCCTTCCTTCTCTGGAAAGTTAGTTCTGGTTTGCTTTCCAAACTGACAAGATTTGCATATAGTGTTGTCTGGAATTCTGATATCTGGAAGACCACCAACTGCCTAATATTTGCATGCTTTCCTTATCTGTGAAAAGCTTAGATGCCCCAACCTTCGATGCCATAGCCAGTGTTCATCATCCTTGCTCAAATAGCATTGTTGTGGTCCTTCTTCAAATATGTATAGATTATTTGGAGTCCTTCTTCCTTTGATCACTGTTTTACCTGTATCAAGATCACGAACACAACATCCATTTGATCTAAATATTACCTCTGTTCCTTGGTCGCACATCTGACTGACACTCAGAAGATTATGCTTCAATCCATCAACATACAAAACATTTCCAGCTTTGACCTTCTCTTTCAATGGAGCCACACCTTTTCCTTTTATGGCTGCAGAGATATTGTTTCCAAAGGAAACTTTCTTCCCCTTTTCTAATGCGGTATATGACTCAAGCTTTTCTTTGTCCCCTGTCATATGCTTCGAACATCCGCTGTCAATGTACCATAGACTTTCTTGACCTTCTGCATAAAAGGCTATCCCACATCTTTCTGGTTGTGGTTCCTTTATTCTCCATGTTCTGACATTTGAGTTTTTCTCCTTCTGAATTGTCTTCCGGAACCTGCTCCTGCATTCAGAGTCTTCATGACCAAAGTTATTACAAATAGAGCATTCAACTTCATTTTCAAGAACCGAAAAGTTGTTATAAGTCCTTTTCATGGTTTCAGTCATTCTCCCTTGCTTTTGAGTTTCTCTAGTCATGATTGTCTTGTAGGCAACACATTGAACTGCTTTGTGACCAAAGTTATGGCAAGAAAAGCATTGGCCATTAAAGAAACTTCTGTGATAACCAGATCTATCATCCAACCGATTGTAGCTTCTATTTATTCTTGGAGCAAATTGGGAAGATTTTACCTGTGGCTGATTGTAGCTTCTGTTTGTCCTTAAGGCAGTTTGTCCCCAAATTTCTTGATGGTCTTTATTTGTTCTTGAGGTAAACTGTCCCTGATTCACCTGATTACTTTTATTTGGCCTTTGCTCGCTTCTTCTTGCTGCATCAAGATAACTTTTAGAGGTAGAGGCTTCAGATGTTTCTCCATTATATCCAAGACCTGTCTTGATCAGAGGAGATCGCTGCACATTGATAATCTCATCCAAGGTTTCAGATCCTTTAACAAATTTAAGATTAATAGCTTTTGTTTTCTCAATCTCTTTTCTAAGACCAACAATTTCACCTTCTAGTTTTTCAAGATGTTTTTCCTTTTCATCAATTTGAAATTGTAGAGTATCAATGATTATATTCTTTTCTTCTATACATCTCTTGAGTCTAGTAATTTTATCATAAAGGTTATCCACATCTATAGCATCCATATAATCATCATCTTCAAATGCCATTAACAACTTATATTCATTACCTCGTTCATCTTCATCACTATTCGATAGACCATCACTATCTTCATGAGTGTAGTAACTTTTCTTATTTGCACTCTGTTTCTTGTTCCATCTAGCAGGTTCCTTTCCTTTATCCTTATAAGGACATTTTGCAGCATAATGACCTACTCTTCCACAAGCAAAGAATTTAAAAGGTAACTTACCTCTGAACCTTCCAGAACCCCTTTGAAGATTTCTGACAAAATTTGATTCTTCTTCCTCTTGTTCTGGGACGTGGCTTGCTTCATAATAATCTTCTTTGCCTAATGCCTTGAAAGCAGCTTCTCTTCTGTCTGATGGAACTCCCTTTCTCATTTCATAAGCAGTTAGAATTCCATGTAGCTGAGACATAGTAAGAATTCGTAAATTTTCCTTTTCTTCTATTGCAGATACTTTAGATTCAAACTTGGGGGACAATGATCTTAGAACCTTTTCAACCACTATAGCCTCTTTTATTTCTTCACCCAAATTTTTCATAAAATTAACGATCTCATCTACCCGAAGAAAATAGTTAGCCACACTTTCATCATTATACATCTTGAGAGTCTCATACTGAATCCTGAGAGTTTGAAGTTTAGCATGCTTTACCTGTTCATCACCTTCATAGCTCGTGACAATTTTGTCCCATATCTCTTTTGCGGATTTGTAGTGCATTACCTTCATGAATTCCGTTTGGGATATACATCCTAATAGGGTACTGACTACTTTCGCATTTGTTTCATACTTCTTTTTCTCGGCTGCATCTGTAGGAGTAGCTGAAGGAAAAGCGTAGCCTGTTTCTACAATGTCCCAAACTTCTGTACCAAGAGATTGAAGATAGGCAGTAACTCTTACCTTCCAATAATTGAAGTTTGTCCCATCAAAAACTGGTGGCCTGATTGATGCTTCTCTCTCGTAGTTGCTCATGATGAACGATCTACCTTCAAGCGATCAAGCTTCTCTGAAGGACCTGCTCTGATACCAATTGTTGGAAATAATACTGAGAGGGGGGGTGAATCAGTATTATCAGATCAATAAAACTTTTTCAATGCTCAGAAACATATACGCTACTTCAGTCAAGTGAACCGGCGTGTACACGCTACTGTGTCTAAAGAAAACCGCGTATAACCAGAAAACTTATAATTCAGTTAGTTTATCTTCAGTTAAGTGCATCAGGTCATTATTCACCATATTAAGATTAAACAGATGTAGTATAACAGAACAGATCATCACACAAAAGCCACACACATGAACACCATGATATAAGGTGGAAACCCAATGTGGGTGAAAACCACCTGCTGCAAGTCGTCTCTATCTTTCTTTAATAAGAACTTCAGTTTACAATCTTTTGTACTGGTGCAGCCTTATACCAGTACGCAGGCTACAACCTGCAGAAGGCTTCAACCTTCTCTCGTTCTCCAAACTTCTTTGGAAGGGAGCTCTAACCCCCTTTGCTCTTGTACTAGCTAAGATACTAGTACGTAGGTGCTGGCCTACGATCTTCTTTCCTTCAGGTACCACTTTTCATCAATTTTCAGACTGGATATTCCTGAAGCACAACATTACAATCTGAAGACTATGATTCATTCACAAATCATTGAAGCATAAAACAACCAATACTAGCATCATCAATCTTTGAATTACTGAACCACTGAAACCCTGTCAACACCTGTCACCAGAACACATAGCAGACTACAGAACTCTGTAATATTAGTCAGACCCAACTGCAAACCCAAAAATCATGCTTCAAAAGATATACGCTACTTCAATGAAGGCAACCCACGTATACACGCAGTTTTACCGAAGACAACCTGCGTACAGATCTAAAAATAACTTTTCATAACTTGCAGCTGTACCAGATATCAGTTATACCCAGAATATAACATTGCGTCAGTATGCAGATCTAGAAACACGCATAATCAACCATATAAAGATAGTTCATTTCAAACCATTTGATCCCGATCTCTCCTTAGATCTTGTTCTCCATCAACCGATGAGATCTCTCCTTAGCTCAGATCAAGCAATACATCATCAACCAATAACCTGCATACTGGATCTAATACTTCATCAGATATTCAAGACTTTTCGGATACACTTGCCTAATGATTTCCTTCTCCTTATATAGCCTTAGGCCTTGTTCAATACCAAGAGCCAAAACCATAGAAATCCAATACCATCATCCTCAAAACTAGGGATCGACACGTCCGTCGAGACACCATGGTCCGAAACCATAGGCACAACTTCCAAGGAATAACCGCCACGGACCAAAAATAAGTTTTCCACATACACGCGCTTTTACTGAAGCCAACCAGCGTGTACACGCGACTTGGGCTTGATGAACCTGCGTATATGAATTTTCTCTTCGTCTTATAGTCTGATCCTCAATTCCTTGCTGCTGACCTTCTGCACTATGATTTGTCATCAGTGTGGTTTGCCATCAAGGACAATACTTGTCTCATAATGCCAACACAAACTAGGTGCAGGAGTAGGAGTATGGATTCACAACTTAGAAAATGATCATTCAAAAGGTCATGCCTATAGATTGAACTTTAAATGTACAAAAAACATGGCCAAATATGAAGCTCTTATGTTAGGTCTAAAATTGTTCAAAAGGTTAGGAGCCATAAGAGTCTCTATTATGGGAGATTCTGAGTTGGTAATAAAAAAAATTAATGCTATTTATATGACTATGGATCCTACATTAGGATTTTATAGAGGAACAGTTGTAGAAATACTAAATACTTTTTTAGAAACCAAGCTTGTTGTTATTCCAAGAAAACACAATATGCAAGCTCACAGTTTAGCCATGTTTTCTAGTACTTGCAAGTTGCCATTTCAGCTCAATCATATGTACATTGCTGAGGTTAGGCATAGACCTGCTATTCTTGACAACTTAAGGAACTGGCAAGTATTCAATAATGATCAACAAATTAAAATTTTTCTTACTTTAGATGATGAATTTGTAAATAGCAACCTAGACACAGACATAACATTATATTTTGATTACAATGATGAAGTAGAAATTAACAAAGTAGAAGACAAAAATATATATAATTTCCATCCCACAAAGTTCACAAAATCAGATATTCGAAACCTAAAACAAATGGAAATTAATGAAGAAATCGATGAAGAATCTAAAGTCATCAATCTTAAAGACAGTTTATTGCCCAAATGATTAATTCCTTTGGAGGACTTGTTTGATTCAAATGATGTCCCTAAAAAGCCAAAAATGGAACCCTTAAAATCAGACATTGAGGAGTGTAACATAGGTTCTGAAAAAGATCTCTAAATGATAAAACTTTCAAATTATTTACCTCCAAATGAAAAAGTGAAATACATAGAACTACTAAAGATATTTCAAGATGTTTTTGCCTAGAATTATGAGGACCTTAAGTCCTATGATACTAGCATAATACAACACACCATTCCCTTGAAAGAAAACGAGAAGCCTTTTAGATAGAAGATTAGAAGGATTAACCCTGTTCTATTGCCTTCTATCGAAAAAGAGATCAAAAGAATGTACAAAGTTAAGATTATTGCACCAATTAGATTCTCAGATTGGGTCTCTAATTTGGCACCTACTAGAAAGAAAACTAGCGAAATTAGATTGTGTGTTGACCTTAGAAATTTAGATAAATGTTCACTCAAGGATAACTACCCTCTTCCTAAAATGGATGACATATTATAGAGGTTAGTAGGCTCAACCAGAATCTCAATGCTAGATGGGTTTTCTGGTTACAACCAGATTTTAGTCCACCCAGATGCTCAGGCAAAAACTACATTCACTACTCCATGGGGAACTTTCATGTGAAAATGCATTTTGGGTTAAAAAACACAGGGGCCACCTTTTAAAAAGCACTGAACATAGCCTTTGATAAGGAAATCCATGACTTCCTGGTAATATACCTAGATGATATCACAATATTCTCCAAATCAGATCAACGACACCTAGATCATCTCAAGCAGGTCTTCACCAAGTGTAGGAAGTACGGATTTTCTCTGAATCCTAAAAAATCTATATTTGGGTTGGAAGAGGGACAATTAATAGGCCACATAATCTCCAAATATGGTATCTGGATTGACCCAACAAGAATTGAATCCATTTTACAGATAACACATCCTAGGAACATCAGAGAACTACAAGCATATTTAGGTAAAATAAACTTTTTGAGAAGATTTTTCTCTAACTTAGCTGAACTAATTAGTTGACTAAACAACATGTTAAAGAAAGATTCAACTATTAGATGGACTATAGAGGCTAAAAGGTCTTTTGAAGATATAAAGTTAGCCTTAACACAAACACCAGTTCTCATCAGTCCAATGTTTGATAGGGATTTCATCATTTTTTCTTTTGCCTCAAAACATACAATTGCTGCAGTCCTAATACAGAAAAATGATCAGGGTTTTGAACAACCAATAGCCTTCTTTAGTAAAGCCCTGAGAGATGTACCTTTAAAGTATAATATAATGGAAAAGCAAGCTTTTTCTCTAACTAAAGCTATTAAATATTTCAAAGTTTATATCTTGTACTCTCATATAGTAGCTTATATTCCCAATGTTGTAGGCAGACATTCTAACACAGGATGGACTAGATGGAAAGAGAGGGAAGTAGATAGCTACCATATTAGAATATAACTTAGAAATTAAACCTACAAAATTGATCAAAGGCCAAGGTTTAGACAAGCTCATGGCTGAATCAAAATATCAGGCCCTAGACATAAATTTCATTGCAAAATTGGATAACGAAGAGGAGATGGTGACTCCACAGATCAGCGAGGCCTTTATTGACTCACCATGGTATGCTGACATTATATATGTTCTACAAAATATTCAAGCTCCTTCTAAGTTATCCAGGACTAAAAGTAGGTTCTTAAAAATGAAATCTTTGAAGTTTTGCATAATTGACAATGCTTTATTTTGGAGAAACCATGAAGGCATCCTTCTCAATTGTTTGTTAAAGGAAGAACCTAACAAAATATTACAAGAGTTTCATGCAAGTGACTGTGGGGGACATTTTTACTGGAAGACCACAACTAATAAGATCTTAAGAGTTGGTTTTTACTGGCCCACTTTGTTTTTTGATGTAAAGAAATTTGTAACCTCATGCCACAAATGTCAGATTTTTGAAGGAAAAAGAAAAATATTACCATTACCTTTGAAACCAATATCTATTGAAGCACCATTTCAACAGTGGGGTCTTGACTTCATTGGTGAAATTCATCCCCCCTCCTCTTCCCAACATAAATGGATCTTGACTGCCACAGATTATTTTACAAAATTGATAGAAGCCATACCCTCAAGACAAGCTACTGATACTGTCATAATAGGTTTCCTTGAGGCCAACATTCTATCCAAATTCGGTTGCACCACCAAAATCATCATAGACAATGCAACAGCTTTTATATCAAAGAGGATTATTGATTTCTGCAACAAATATCGCATAACCCTGGGTCACTTCACAACCTACTATCCCCAAAGAAATGGATTAGCAGGATCTTCCAACAAAATCTTAGTGAATATCATCAAGATGATAAGCAAAAGCAATACAGCATTATATAGATCCCAGTCATTGATTTCAATAATCACTTGTACATATTTTATTTTTCACAAAGTTTAGTGTTGATTGGATGGTAATTTTGGAGTTGAAGCCCAAAGAGAAGGCCCTAAGCTTCAAAAGTTTCATTGTCATACATATCAATAATGTAGCAAAGTGAAAGGGAAAAGTTGCAGAGGAAAATCACAGTAATTCAGAAGGCCATTGATATTCTATTTCTTGACATTTCAACACAAAATGCCATCCTCAAGTGGAGCCACTGTTATGTTCCTATACCAATAGGAGTCATAATTTTTTAATAACTGAGATCAAATCTGTAATCTATACATACCTTTGTTTTCTGCAAATCTTTTTCATTTTCAAGAAATTAAAAAAAAAAAAAATGTAAAGAGGGTATGTCCTAAAATAAAAATCAGAGGACAAAAAGAATGAAAAAGGTCAAAAAAGATGAAAAAATGAACCCCAAGAAAGGAAAAAAAACCATGAAAGTGTGCAAGTCAAAATGCCACTACCATTTACTTTGATGTAGAATAAAAAGATTGTGTGGAGCTTGTTACTTTTGCCACAATCCATGGATAGCCAAAATGTTTAAACTTGGCTATTTCATCTTTTCATTTTTATGCTTAGAGATAGAGAATAAAATCTGACCAAAATATTTAATCTTAGCAGATAAGTAGATAGGTAGAGTAAATAAGAGGAGCTCAACTATTTAATCTGAGCCCTTGGATGTAATAATGATAGATTTAGATAGATTTCTATTGTAAAAGAAATGAAAAGTTTTGATAAAGGGTTTGCCAGCTTAAGTGCACCCTAATAAAGAGTAGAAAAAAATGGTAGGATGAGTAGATGGGTAACTAGTTGAATGGTTGCAAAATTATGATGAATGATTAGATAAGATCATATCATTTACTTTCATCATCAAATTTCTGAAGTATGGATGATAATTGAGCATTTACCAAAGTACACAAAGTCAAATTGATTAACCTCCCTCATTCACTACTTTTTTAACTTAACTAATGTCGAAGGAAAGTCTTAAAGTACCTAAAACCTTAAGTTAAAGGGGCTCAGAGCATTTTTCTGACTTCTGGAGGGACCAGACCCTCGACCCAATGACTTATAGGTTCTAGGTACTAAAATCCTCTCATAAACATTCACCCCCTTCAATTCATTCATTTTCCCTAAGAAAATCCCTTCTCCTAAGGTAAAAGCATCATTTTCCTAGGGCAAGTAATCACTCCATGTAAAATCCCTTTTTTCCGAAAAACCCTCAGAAATGCACTTAGCCTAAGTTATAATGTTTCCATGTGAAAATTAAATAAATTTCAAAACAAATTATGCTTAGTGCAAATCCATTTTTTCTGCCTTTTTTCCATATTGAATTCTAATTTTATTTATATATTGATTCCCGAAAAATATACCCTTTCCCGTATATATTTTATTAAATCCATTTAATATTTAATATCCCATCCCTGAAATTTTGAAACATAAACTTTATTAATAAATTATTAATGGATTAATTAAGTTGATCAGCAACTAATTAATAACCAAGACCCACCCCGAATAAAAGAGATTAACTAATAATCTGTCCCCGCCAATAAAATCACTCGCGACATCATTAAACCTCCATAATCCTTCATTAACTAAAATCCGCCACATTAAAACCCCGTTGGGCCCCTCCATTAAACTTCATATCAAATCATCACCCGATCACCATATAATCTAACCCATTTTGATCCAATGGTCGACACTCATATCGGGCAACCTCCAAAGGTCAACCTTTACCTGCCTATTATGGGTGGTTTCACTATTCACCCCGTTGCTACATGGTGCCCGGTGAATGGCATCGGGTGGCCTCTCCCCAAAACCACTGTAGCCCAAAAGCAATGCGATATGATCCCACTTACCGCCTCCTACTAAATGACAAAACGTCGCATCCCCTGCTTAACACCAAATTTCCCTTTCTCTGTGTACCCGCCAAAATAGTTGACTTTGCTAATAAAACTAAAGAAATTATTGTTTTTAGTTTTATTGTGAAAAAGACCACTTAGACCCCATGCAAGCACCACATTACGTGTAACCATCAACCCACATCCAACTGCTAACTTGCTGAAGCTCCAAACCACCTTTCAGTCACATGCGCTTCCTGTAAACTGTGCATAGTTTCCCATCACTCCTTTCAAAGCTAAAACTAGGTATTTACCCAAATTCGCTAAGAAACCTTGTTTTATTCTCGAACCTTGACTTAGTTGCTTCAAATTTCTAATTGATTCAGTAAGATAGTTGCCTAGTGACTCAAAAATACTCTGAATTAGACCAGTCTTCCCCAATTTCATTGAAAACCCTTTGGCCCCATCCTTGAATCCAACAGAACCAATGATGGATGCTCCCATTGCATTAAACGTCCTGCCAATTTCTACATCCCACAGGGATTTAGACCACCCCCCATTGACAGATAACAATTTTCAGATTAAAGATACCTTTGTCCAAGAATTCCCTTTGAAACTATATTACAAGTACAGAGACCAGTACTTGAACCATGCAAACTACATAGGATTTTAGGAATCAGGTTTAGCCAAGTACCAATTCCCCAAAATTCATATCTTCCCAGAGATTATCCATTACTACCATATGAAATCTAATCCTAACCAAAGGGAAGTGATGACCCCTGACCAGTCTGTATTATTTACCATTACTACTAAGTCCATAAATGAAATGCTGCGGTTACAGCCAGGCCAAAGCCTGGCCCCTATTTTTGTTGGACATTTTCTTAGCAGATTCCCTACACTCACCTCAATCAAACTTGCCCGATTATCCCATACCTTCATTACAGAGGAGCAATACATTCCAAAGGATCCTCCACCATACATGTCTACCATATTCTCTGATCTTGGCCGAGACATTATAGAAATGATATCCAGTGTGTTAGGCCAAACTACAAGTGAATTTTTTGATGAAATTATTATAGCCTTTATGTCCATCTACTCTCTTGGGCAATACCCAACCATCATGTCTTACTATGCTAATTTCATTGCTGATAAGATACATAATCAATTCATGAGGATGGATAATGAAATAGTGTTCAAATATTCTTCAGTTTTATATCATCTATTCCTGTATTATTAAGCTGACAAATTCCAATCACACTCCAAAAGCTTGATTCCAGAGGCAACCCTAAATCAATGATCTTCTGGACTTCATTAATCCACCTATATGACTCTCAATATTCTTATACTGATTTCATATATCTCTTTGTGCACCCAGTGGCAACTATGTTACTAGGAAGCCCTCCCCCTAGAATCAGTACATATATCAGGAGGGTCCTACAGTTTTCCAAACAATATAGAGTGGGGGATTGGTACTTGTACCAAATCCACACTGAAATCAAAATATATGGATGTGACTTGGCTCCCTACAAGCTACCCAGATACCTCCCATGATATTGTTTTCTCTGGTGTACTATAGGCAAATGATCAATTTAGATGAAGTGCATTTTGTGAAGGCCAAAAAGAAAGCTCAACTTAGGATTAAAGATTAGCTTGACCCATTTATATGTAATAGTAGAGAAGCAGGAAAGGAAGCAGAGGAAATCCTCCAAAGACTGAAACTAAGACAAAGTTTTATCTGGAGATATGGCCCTTTAGAGTTCATTTGAAATAGGAGACAAAAGAACAAATTATCTCCTTATATCCAACACAGAATTCCTGAAATTGAACAGTATGCTAATCAACTAGAATTGGTGAAAAACACTTTGGTAGCTCAAGATAGCACAAAATTTGTTTTCAATAATGTATTGATTGATTTAGACAGAAGACTTGATGAAGACTCATTTGTACAGGTTCCAGGAGAGTCCCAATCTCAAAAGAAATCATAGAGACACAGTGGGAAAAAAATGGAAGAAGGACCTCAAGAGCAAGAGCCATCAGAACACCGAGAGCAATCAGAACAACCAGAGATATCAAAATAAATTTCTCAGCCAGAACATATCATGAGCAATCCTCCTATTTTACAGACTCCTATAAATGACAAGGGGAATGCTAAAAGAGATAGGGAGGAGGCCACTCCTTCTAGTAGACCTGCTTCCCAAACTTATGTCAAGAGGCAAAGGTTGAATTCATATTCAGAACAGGAGTTTACTGAAGAAATAGCAGGGATTGCAGGTACAGAAAGAGTAGAAAGCAGGCAGGCCACTCCCTCAGGAGGTACACAAGAACCTTCCTCCTCACATGCTCAAATGCTAGAGAGACAAAAGAGCATGCAAGTATCCTCCTTCAGGGCTCATACTGGCTAGAGCTAATACATCAGAGAGAAGTACAAAGAAATAAAGGTGAGGAATGAGAGATTGAAGGCCCAAAGCTATGCACATTACCTGAAAATGGCTCCTACTAATCAGACAAGGCTAATGTCAGCCTTTTATGTGAAAGAGGGTAAAATTCAGATGACTTTTATGAAGCCGATTACAAAGTAGCCTAGGTCAATTGCAGATTACTTGAAAACAGAATTTGAAGTATTGGCAAAGGATATCCATCCTACTGACCAAATAGAATTACAGAAACAATCTGGGGAAATGGTATATTCAACTTTTACCAGTAAGGAAATTACAGCTCACCAACTCCAGAATTCGCTGGATAATATATTAGCGCAATTCCAATTAGAAAATGACTCTTCACAGGCCAAGGATACTAGAATAAATTCCCTAGAGTACTTAGTCATAGAACTGGGGCATGATCCCAAAGATGTGAAAGCTGCAGAAAAGCTTATTAAAAAGAAAAATCATGACATAGTTGCACTGAAAGAGCAGCTTAAACTTCCTTCTTTGCATCATCCTTAGACAGCTGAAGTATTGTAAACTCGGAAGGAGGAAGATCTTATGGACTTAGTCCTTAAGCTGAATGAATAATTAAAAGAAATAGAGAAAGATCTAGATACCATGATACAGTCTAGACAGAGTGAGTTGGCCACCACCCCTCAGACTGTAATTCCTACAGTCTCTACAACAGTACCCTCCACATTGGATGCTTCTTTAGCACCAACAGTTCCACCAACTATTTCTCTTTCAGTTACAGGTACATCAACAAGAACAGGGACATCTACAGAAAAGACAATTGAATTGGTGAAAGCCATGGAGGAAATGACCATCCAGGCTGCTAAGCTCAAAAAACTTAGAGAACAAGTGTCAAGTTTGGAGACTAATTGCAAACTTGCATAGATACAATAGAAAGAAGAAGCTCAAAAGAATCAAAGAATGGGAGAGAGAATAAAAGTCCTTGAAAAGGACCTGACATTGCAACAACCACTAGGAGACCTGAAGGAAATCCTTTGGGCAAACATCATTGATTCCAGCAATGATGTTTGGCCTTCTGCTCAAGTAGTTTTTGAACAAACTGAACTAGTAAAAGTGGCTACAGAAGCAATTCACAAAACAATGGAAGAATTGGGGGATAAGCCTAAAGAAGCCAACCAATTGATATAATTTTTGAACAACAGAAATAGGTATCAGCTTTATGAACTGGGCATAGAAGACAGAACAGGAACTATCATAGAAATAAAGAAGGTTCTCACTAAGAGGAACCTTATGCTCAGTCTCGAGAAAAAATGCCAGATTATCCAAGATGACATTGATAGATTTATGACAAAGTATGGTATTTTAAGGGAAAAAGGACTCCCCAGTCCCGTGGTAATACATGACAAGTTGATGACCCAAGATGATTATATTATAAGACTAAAAAATCTGGCCAGTAGCCAAGCTAGTATTTCTGGTAAGGTATTATATGATAGTTTGGAAAGTCTATTTTTTATAGAGCACGAGGTAAAGCACTTGTTCGTCAGCGGGCCAAATTTTTCCAAGTATACAAAGGCTGATGAGATATATAGAAAGATGATAAGGATGAAATTACCTGACAGTGAATGGTGGATGACATTAACAAATTTACTATAAGGTTGTGGCAGTAAATCTATATGCCAGGTAAAACAGGTAAGGCAAAATTAAAGTGTATCAGGTAAAGACTATCATTCGGTATAAGACATAAAGTAAATCCATCACATAAGTATCAAGCAACTGAAAGAGCCAAATCTGAATTACAACAGCCAACACTGTCACAATAAAAGGGACAACAAGAAGACAGTTCTCCATCTGTCTCTATCTTCATGCTGAAGATATTTTCGTTTTCCTAGAATAATTCTCATATTGTTATGAGATATTTTGTAACATTTGTTGTATATGTACTTCACAAATTGAAGTAATTAGTGTGGATTAAAATACATTTCTGTAGACATTTTATATTGAGCCAAGGAGCTATTGTACTCAAGATTGGACTTGTTTTGCTACGTTATGAAATAAAGCTAAGGACATTTCATAGGATTCTTGTGCACATTTGGAACCAAATAAGTATTATCTTTTCATGTTTAAATATTGTTTTCTCATCATGTTATAAATGTTCACATGTTTATCTTATGAAATCTGAAAAGTAAACAAGGAACGATATCTCAAAATTAGCTTAAATGCTCTATGTTTTAACTATTTACTTTCTATATGTTTTCTCCTAAATTATCTTGGTCTGGGAATTCTTACTTGCTCCCTTACTTTCGTATTTTTCCCCCTTTGGTCCATAGTAAATGATTCTTAGTTTCCCTTTGCTACTGATCATCCTCCTCTTCTTCATCTTAATCCTGGTTAAGCATTCTTCATTGCCCTCTTCCCTGGTTAGGACTACCTCATCCATTTGAACCTGCAAATTTTATTTTTGCTATGCTAGCCTACCCTGTGAACTCTTACTTTAGTGATTGATCTGATCCAGTTAAACCTTCTTTGATTGACTGCATAGCCCAATGGCCTAAATACTTGTTCTGGCCATTTGTTTTCTTAATTCCACCACCCCATCAAAACAAAACATCATGAGCACTAATAACTAGCCTGAAATCCTACCCAAAACAAAGTTAAATTATAAAGAGAGAGCCCTCTCTAGACTTAGGTTGGCTAGAACCTGAGTCTAAAAGATTATGTTTGTGGTTACCTCAGATTACTACTTCTTTTATAACTTCTAGGGAAGACTTCTGAGTGATAACACATAGAAATGAAAGTATTATTTTTCTCATATAGTTGCATCTTAGATGTTTAGGTGACATCGTGTTGAGACTTAAAACTGAAACATAACTTCAAGATCAACTCTAAAATCTATTAGTTAATCTAAGGAGCATTTGAAACATTAACTCTTCATACTTAGTGGTCAAGGCTAGACACTTGTTTCGGCGTCTTTAAACCTTATCAGTTGTCGTTCACTTTTGCATTAGAAATTGCTACCATGGACTTGTGCTCCCCATGCCGTCGAGTATATAAAGGGAGACCCTCATAGGTTGCAAACATTTATCCGTAGGAAGTCGAGTATGATGCCCGCTAAACATGATACACCAAACACAACATTCGAGGAGATTGCCTGCACACATGTCAAGTCCTTGTTAAATTTATTTGTTGAGGTGTATATTGTAGTTCACAGTTACTTGGTAATCCTTTTTCCTAGAGCATCCTAAGTATTCATTTCCATCTTTTCTGACTTCTTAAATTTGAAATGATCATTGAGAACTTGTCCTTTCGAGCTCACTAAACCAACGAAAGCGACTAGAGTCACCTTTTCATCGTTTTCTCGACTCTTAAAACATGAATAGAAAAGTTTTTGTTTCAAATTCTAAAATTAATTGACCGCAGAAAAACATCCTTCCTGTGGAAATACTCCTTAGTAGATCTTAGGTTGATATTGATGGAAACATTTCCTGAGTTTACCGGTTAAGGAAATCCCTTTGATGGGAATCCTTGTCCTTTTCCTTCTTTTGGAAATACTGGTGCTCCCTACATGGTGATGTTGGCCCTTCCTGGATAGCCCATTGGTTTGCTAGTTTGGTTATTTTCGACCTCGGTGGTTCCAAGTGTCCAAACTTCTTTTCAACCAAGTTCTCCTCCACCTGAAAAACATCAACCTCATGTTGATCCTAAATTTTACCCCTTTCCTTCTTCGACTATTTCTTCACCCCATTTTTCCTCTTTAGTTGGTGAAATCTTAGATACTAGTAATCAGGAAGCTAAGAATAAGAACAAGAAGTGGTCGAAGAAGAAGAAGAAAAATAAGCAATGGGGCAACTAAGCAAGCATTGCTATGGATGCAACCTATGAATAAAAATCTTCCAATGAACCCCGAAAAGTAAAATTCCCTTGCATATTATGTAAGGGTGACCACCTTCTTTGGAATTTTCCTGGTATTCCTAAGGTCTTAGAAGTGTGGTCCACAGCTTCACATCGACCTTCGTCATCAGCCTCTGGTGATCATGTTGGTGATAAACTTTCAACTAGTAAATCTTGTCGGAAAAAGGGAAAATTCAAATTTCCTTGTAATTTGTGTGAATGTAATCATCCCATTCACCTTTTTCCTCTTATGGATGAAGCTTCCAAAGATTTGGAAAACCTTACAACTTCTTAGCCTCGTCTTCCGACTAGGTATCAAAAGATTTTTCCTGATCCTTTGCTAGTTGATCAAGTGCTTGATCAAAATCCATCTTTGGTTAACCCCGTTCTCTTTGAAAGTGAGTTTCATGATTTTGTTCTCAATCAGCCATTGGTTAAGAAAACAATAGACTTGTTTCCGCCTTCAATTAATCATACCTTGCCAGTAGAGAGGGAACCTCATACTACTCAGGTTCTTCTAGTTTCTTCAATTTCGAATAAACTGGAGGTAAATCCTCCTGTTCTTGAGGTGCATGAGATAATTTCTCTTGTGCCCATTGAGCAAGAGGGCAGCTCTAACATTCCTACGACACCCCCTCTGAGTAGTTTAGTCACTTCTTTTGATTGGAATCAATTAGCAGGATATCGTCTTCCGTCTTATGTACCTTTCTAGATTATATAACATGCTTACCATATGGTCATACCTAGCACAGTTATAGATGAGGGTGCATCTGTTAGCATCCTTTCCTCAACTTTTTGGCAAGATTTAGGTTCTCCTCAGCTTGTCCCCGTCACCCAGAATCTATTAGCTTTTAACAGAGGAACCAGTCAACTTTTACAGATCCTTCCTAAGTTGCCTATTACTTTTGGAGGAAATACTGTGTATATAGATGACGTTATTGTTGTCCAAGGCCCATTGGATTTTAATCTACTCCTTGGTCGTGACTATGTCTATTTCATGGGATCTCTTGTTTCTTCCCTCTTTCCAGTGATGTGTTTCCCACATGATGGAAACATTGTGATCATTTATTAACTCGCATTCATTGGTCATGAGTCAAGTCCCACTCAACCATCATCCCTAAATGGTTCTCATGTGCAAGCAGTATCACACCCACCATATTTTAATTAAATGACTACCTATTTCATGCCCACATCTACTGATGATCTCGTAAGTGATGTAGTACACCATGTACTGGGGGCATTGGAGCTCGAGTTTTCATTTGGATCCCTGGATATGTATCCCTTCCACACTGTTGTTCTCCCATTTGATGAGAACCTCTTGGAAGCCATGGTGTCTTTTGGGTTGTGATGAATGTGCTTGGAGCAAAGTTCCTTGTCTTGTGTCAATCTCATTAAAAAATGAAACAAGGACCTTGGAGCATAGTTCCTTGTCTTGTGTTATACTCCTTAAAAAATGAAACAAGGGATATGGAGAAGAGTTGCTTGTCTTGTGTCAAGCTCCTTAAAAATGAAACAAGGGCTGCAGTAGAGTTCTTTGTCTTGTGTCAAGCTCCTTAAAAAATGAAACAAGGGATATGGAGAAGAGTTACCTGTCTTGTGTCAAGCTCCTTAAAAATGAAAGAAGGGCTGGAGCAGAGTTCCTTGTCTTGTGTCAATCTCCTTAAAAAATTAAACAAGGGATGGAGTAGAGTTCCTTGTCTTATGTCAAGCTCCTTAAAAAATGAAATAAAATACCACGAGGATAGCTCTTTTCCTATTTCAACCTCGTTAAAAAATGAAATAGGTCCCATGAGGATAGTTCTTTTACTATGTCAACCTCGTTGAAAAATGAAATAGGGTGTCATGAGAATGGTTCTTTTCCTATGTCAAGATTGTTAAAAAAAGAAACAAATCCCCTTCCAGTTTGAGTCTTTGATTAGAGCTCGTAAAATCCCAGTCAAGTATTTAACTTGATCTCGTAAGAAAACCTTCATTCCATCCACTCAACTGAACGAAATGAAGCTTGGGGGGCATGTACCTAAAATTAAGTCATTATTCTGGGGGCATGCAAACTCATCTCAAGCATAGTTTATCTTTGTTTCAAGCTTGTGAAAAAAGAAACCATCTTTAAGTATACTCAAACATAGTTTCTCATGTTTCAAGCTTGTGTAAAAATGATTCTATTCCCTTTTTACATCTCGATATTGCCATTTTATTAATTTGTTTTTTGCCAGATGAGCCTTGGTTCTTTCATTCCGTCATTTCCATCTCTTTGGTCGATCATATGACTTCACTTGGTTGTTTTACCCTTTCCTGGGGAACATCTGGGATAAGTGGTCTTATTAGCCAACCTATTGACCATTACATATTTTGATAAGTTACATCATGACCAGAATGAGTTACTATCCTTTTATACCACTCGTTCCTCCAAGAAGAGTCATATTTCAGTTCTTTTCTGACTCTTGAAATATGAGAATATTTATGAGTACTTGTCATTCTGAACTCGTTAAAGTAAATGAATTAACGTTGTCTCAGTATACATTTACCCCGTTTTCAGGATGAGATTAACTATTTACAAAAAGGGTACACCTTGGTCGACATGGTTAAGAGGTTCTCTTGAATATTGTTTTCTACCTTTTTCAGTTTCGAGAGATAAATTACGAAAAAAGACCTGATGGAGTTCTCTTTTTCCATCTCTTTTTCAAACTCTCTAAATATGAAAGACACTGAGTTACTCTTTTGTCAGACTCGTTAAAGATTAAACGACAAAATACTTGTCACCATAATGAGGCTAAGATTCTCTTTCCTAGGGCTTGTAAAACTTAATAGGATGCATTAATCCAAAGGATGAAATTATATGAAAAGAATATGGTATCCTCTTCAAGCTTGTGTAAAAATAAAGAGGTGCTCGCTAGAAATAGTGTGGAAAAATGAATATGAAACATCCTTTGTGTAGGCATCATATTGGTCTTGAACATGACACTCTTGGTCCTATGTTGAGTCTAATGCTACCACACTCTGAAGTCATGTCACCAATATGTTCAAGAGAAGTCCAATCTGCAGTTATTTGCCTATACACCATCTGAGTCATTGTTATAGTCTTGAAACTTATTCCACTTTGTTCCTCATTTCATGTCGATGATGGGGGAATCATTATGAACCTCCTTCAACGGCTCACTTCCTATCAAATTCAGCTCATTATATAGGAAGATGACTTAGAAACTCCCTTTGAGTACCTTATAGCTTCCATGCCCTAATGGATATTTCGTCACATCCAACAACAGGTTTTCATCATTAGCATTCGATTAGATGATTCCACGAGTTTTTGACTTTAGGTTCATTACCACATTCATGGATTGTACTGTTGTACCTTGAGAGCCATTTTCATTAGTGGTGGTCTCTCTCGTACCTGTTAACGGTCCACATCATTGGTCGATAATCAAGTGGTTTTATAGCATGTTTGATTTCAACGCATTCATTCGCATGTTAGAATTCGTACTTTGATCAGGTTGGGATGGAGTGCAGGACCCTGAGTATTATTTAATATGATTCAGGTTGCATGGAGTTATATGTTGTTCATGATTGTATACATGTTTTTACTATATAGATGGCTGTGACGATACTGTGGGACTTTATATTTATGATGATCAATGTTATCTGGATGGCTACGCCCATGTTGTAGATTCATGTCTTGATCTCAGATATGTTGACTTAGGTTGTCATTGAAGTCAATATGGAAATATTCTAGATACTAGATGATGATATGAAGCGAAGGGGAAGCAGAGTAGATCCACGAAGAGAAAAGAGCAAGGCCATTAGGATAGCCAAGCCATAAGAAAGAGTCTGTTAACGAAGGAGTTAACAAAGGAGGCATATCAAAGCATATTGTAGAATATCAGAGAAAAAGAGGCATATCGAAAATAGCAGAAGCCATCAAAGTACGAAGGTATCAGAGGAGGTCTTTGAAAGACATTTCCAAGCTAGAGGAGGAAAAACAGAGCAAAAGAGAGGAGCAAATAGAGCTATCATAGCTATAGGAGGAGCCATATATATATGCCAAAGAAGAATAGATCGGAGGAGCAAACAGAGCAAACAGAACTATCAGAGGAGCAAAGAGCAGACAGAGCCATCAGAGGAGAAAATAAAGCTATCAGAGCTTAGGACGAGTCTTATCGGGAGTAATACATGGAAAAGAGTCTTATTAGGAATAATGTATGCTAGCCAAAGAAGAGTGGAATACATATATGCGGAAGAGTTAAAGGAGTGTAACATAAAGAAGAGCAGAAGAGTTAAACGGAGTGGAGCTATATATAATATATGTATATGCAAATACACTATCGGAGACAAAAACATGTACATATAGAGGAATACACTATCGGAGTAGAGAAATACACTATCGGCGATATTGTAATCTATGGGTTCAGTTATATGCCATCACCCCACAACCCCCAACAATGATATATATGTGCAGACCCGACGAAACATATATGTTCAGGTGTATATTATATCGCATCCGCCCTATCGGTACTCGCATATCGCAATAACCAAAGGGATGTCCTCCTACAACCGTCGATTGCAATGAATGTTGTGGACCTACTTAAACATTACGATATGACTTTATTGTGTCGCATTCACCATATTGCAATAGATTAAGGCCTTGCCACTTCGAAAGCACCGATTATGATATATGTCACGGACCCGATGGTCCTATTGTAACACAACTCAATATTATATCGTGTCCAGGAGGGCCATTAGCCATTGGTGATGTTATGGGCCCAACTTATACATGACCATGATTTGCAAAACTACCGATTGCGATTACATTGTGAAACGAATGCAGGTGTAATGCAGGCGTAATAAATTTGAAAGTCTAACATCTTGAAGGTTGATCTTTAGAACACAAATGGCGAATTCGAGGAAGAAAGTCTCCAATCCTCCCAAGGATGTGTCTCCCTCTAGTACTAAGATAGAAGACAGTCAATTTGAGGAGGCTCCATGGTTCAATGGGAACATTAATATATGGGAAGAAAGAATGAGGAATTTCTTACAGACTCAAGGCATTGAAATCTAGAAATCAGTGATTGATGATAGCAGGATGGATAGAGAACCCAAGGACTACAATGCAAAAGCAATGAATGCAATCTTGAATGGACTACCTGATTTTATAAAGAACAGTCTAGGAAAATATTCATTAGCAAGGGGTTTATGGGACAATCTTCATGACCTTCACTCAAAAGGAACATTGACCATGACTATCAGTCAAAAAGATGATGGAAATCAAGAGGGAAATCCAGAAACCATCATAGAAGATGAAGATGAGAATGATGACATCAAGGCTAAAGCAGACCTAGAAGATGAAGAGATTGAAAAAGATTTTGTAGAATATCTCCTCGCTCAACTTATGGCTGCCATGGAAGAGATTAACAATTTGAAAAATGAAAATGAGGGACTTAAGAAGATAGCACTAGCTGGTGACCAAGATCAAACAAGCGATATAGTTCACCTTGTCAAGCTTCAAGTAAAAGAAAGGGATGAAGAGCTTGCTAAGCTTAAGAAGGAATTTCATCAAAGCAAAAGAAAGCATCATGAATAAGTCATATCCATGAAAAATCAATTGGATAAAGCAAAGAAACAGGAAAATACCTTGTCAATTCAAATTGAACAAAGGCACAAGAGCTTGAAAAAACTTGAAGAAGAGATTGGTCAGTACAAGGTAGAGGTCTCCTCTCTCAAATCTAAATTACAAGAAGCAAGGAAACAAACACAAGGAGTTGAGAAGACAATGGAAGCATTGGAAATAATAGGAAGACAGGTTGATGACGCAGGAAAGGAAAGAAACACCATGATCTGTCAACTGAAAGAAAAGGATGAAGAAATCTTCAAAATGAAGTCAGATATCATCTCCATCAAAATAGAAGTAGATGAAGCTACTCATATCAAGGAAGAAATTGAGAAACAACTTGCTAAGAAGAATAATGCGTGTGAAAGATTGGAAGAAGAGATTGTCTTCCTTAGGAAAAAGGTTGAAGGGATGAACAAAATCTTGAGGAGCTCTCAAGCCTTGGATGACATGCTCAGCTATCAAAGATGTCCATTTGATAAATCAGGGCTCGGCATGCAGGTGAACCCTCAACCAAGAATGGTAATACTTCAAACAAAATGGATGTGAAGAAGCTAGAAAGAAATGGTGATGCTCCCAGTTCCAGCAAAGGCAAGGACAAACATCAAGGCTACAATGAAAGAAATCCTACTCCATAGTGAAATCCTGCTCCAAGAAGAAATGTAGATGATGCCAAAGATGCGAGAGGCAATGGTTATGATCAAAGGATCTCAAGGCGGAAAAAATTCAAAAGTATAGCAAGGAAATCTCCATCTCCTAGGTACAAAAGTTTATTTTTTGTTTATTGTTATTCTTGTACAAAATTTAGTCACATGGAAAAATATTGTAAAGCATATCATAAAGATAGATGTTATGGTCCCCAACCATCTCATAGAGATAGATATTATGGTCCCCAACAATCTCCAAGAAACAATTTTGCAAGAAGAAATCATGAACTCTTATTCATGAACAATGTAGAATGCTTCAAGTGTCATAACATTGGTCATATGGCACGTGATTGTAACTTAAATTGGGCTCTTACACAAGCTAGAACCATGCAAAAGAATAAAGTTACACAAGTATGGAGAAGGAAGAAAATACAATCCAAAAGTCCCTTGAACTCTCCAGCACACAACACATGTCATTGGCTTGAATTTTGATGATCTAAGCATTTGATGGGAAGACTCTGCCAAAAGAGATGATGCACACTATTAGGGGGAGCCTGTGATTCTTGATAATTATTGCAGAAACTATTAGTGAAAGGATCCCTATGAAATCCTTGTTGAGCTATATTAACAGTCATTCTTTGATAAAGATCATTTCTCAGGAGTACTCCGTTGAAGAACATGATCTTGTAACCATTCTTTGGACTGTTGTTAAATATGCTTTCCACTTAATCACTAAGTAGTATTTGGAGCAACATATAAGTTCATCTAATGCTAAGAGAAATAGGGAAAATAACTATGGTGCTGATATTACAGATGTTAAATTTCTTGACTCAGGGATTTAATGTGAGAACAGGTAAATTATAGACACAAATAGAGGAAACCTTCAAACAAACAGATACATCTGGAATGGAGTTTGAAGTAAGAGCAGCTGGCAGCATATAACAAAGCTGAAGTATTGCAAGAAGATGCAAATCAACAAAATGAATTTAAAAGACAATCACAGATTGGATATCTAAATCTACTATGGAAATAACTTGTTGAGATATGTAAAAGAACACAAGGAAAAGATGGCTCACAGAAAGGGGAATGTTGTGGAGTCAAATATAACTTAAGATAATACTAGTCACTTAGAAAATATAGTAGCAGTGAGGCACAACCTCTCACCATTTCATCCAAATGCAATGATGTTGAATACTAGATGGTAGTGACTTAAGGAGAAGCACATAAACACAAGGGAACTCGGATCTGAAGAAAGATAACAAGAAAGACAATTTTAGTGGCATTTTCTCTTGGTTCAAACTATGAAGGCCTCTCCATTCTAACTGTGGAGACAACAATATGTATTGAAGCATAAAAAACCAGGACTTGGACACTTGGTGTATGGCTATTTGCAATCTGATTGAACACTGAAGTAGAGCATCTTAAGAATTGTTGAAGCCATGATAAAGTAATTCTGAGACATGAAGAGGGAATAATGTGCTAATTGATGATAAAGCATCAATCCTTCTATCTTGAGTAAAAAGAAGAGCACTATGACAGGGGAAGTCACAGACCCATGAAGACCTACCATTTATGAAGAATAGAAGCAATTTGATAAGGGAAGTCCTAGAGCACTCCTTGGCCATTGATGTCAAAGGGGGAGAGAAGAAGAATATTGCCATCAATAACAAAGGGGGAGATTGTTGACCTAGGTTGTCATTGATGTCAATATGGAAATATTCTAGATACTAGATGATGATATGAAGCCAAGGGGAAGTAGAGCATATCCTTGAAGAGATGGGAGCAAGGCCATCAGGATAGCCAAGCCATAAGCAAGAGTCTGTTAATGGAGGAGTTAACAAAGGTGGAATATCAAAGCATATTGCAGAATATGAGAGCAAGAGAGGCATATCGGAAAAGTCAGAAGCCATCAAAGTATGAAGGTATCAGATGAGGTCTTTGAAAGACATTGCCAACCCAGAGGAGGCAAAACATAACAAAAGAGAGGAGCAAACAGAACTATCAGAGCTACAGGAGGAGCCATATATATATGTCATATATATATGCCAAAGAAGAACAGATCAGAGGAGAAAATAGAGCAAACAGAGCTATCGGAGGAGCAAAAAGTAGACAGAGCCATCGGAGGAGAAGATAGAGCTATCAGAGCTCAAAAGGAGTCTTATTGGAAGTAATACATGCCAAAGTCTTATCAGGAATAATGTATGCCAGCCAAAGAAGAGCGGAATACATATATGCAGAAGAGTTAAAGAGTGGAGTAAAAAGAAGAGTGGAAGAGTTAAAAGGAGTGGAGCTGTATATAATATATGTATATGCAAATACACTATAGAGGAGTACACTATCGGAGCGCAGAAATACACTATCGAAGATATTGTAATCGGCGGGTTCGGTTATATGCCATCACCGCAAAACCCCCGATAGTGATATATATGTGCGGACCCAACAAAACATATATGTTTGGGTGTATATTATATTGCATCTACCCTATCAGTACTTGCATATCGCAATACCCAAAGGGTTGTCCTCCTGCAAGCGCCGATTGCGATGAATGTTGTGGAGTGCTTAAAATTTACAATATGACTTTATTGTATGTTGCATCTGCCATATCGCAAGAGCTTAAGGCCTTGCCGCTTCGAAAGCGCCGATTGCGATATATGCCATGGACCCGACAGTTTGATTGTAACACAGCTCAATATTATATCGCGTCCATAAGGGCCTTCAGCCATTGACGATGTTATGGGCCCAACTTATACAGGACCGCGATAAGCTGAGACTTCTCATTGCAATTACACTGCGGACCCGGTGCAGGTATAAATGCGGGCATAATAAATTTGAAGTCCGCCCTTCAAAGTTTCGGTTAGATTTTCATATATTTCCTATGTATTTTAGTATTTGTGTTGCCCGGGGTTTTAAGGCCAAAAATACATAAGAAACGCTCCCGATATTTTAGGAGGCCTGAACGAAAGCCGATTGCGATTGCGATTGGGAGGTGGCATGTGGGTCCATCTTGATTGGAACAGTCTCTCTGTTAAACAATAAAGTCTTATGTATGCCTATTATCATTAAAAGAAAAAGGGGCTCTATTACAGTTTCAATATGCAGTAGTTTTTCTTGTGCATTCGGTCCTTGTCGTTGAATCAACGCGTCCTAGGAGTGTTGGTGAGCACGAAGAGACTGAGGAAGCCGGAAATCCATGAAGCCAAAGGACAAGCCAGCACAGAGGAAGCTAAAGTGAGCATTGAGGAGGCTGAAGGGGTAGTGGAAAGAGGAAACCGACAGTCAGAGGCATCAGGAATGAATAAAACATGGAACACAGAGAACAAGAAAGGTGGTTGAACATTTTTGAAAGCCTCGAGGAATAGAGGTAGCAGTAGGGTCCAGCAGAATAGAAAAGGGCCGAAGGACCAACAGGACAGGAGGCATTTGAAGGGTGAGCTTCTCAGCTAATCGTGTTACCCTATAACAGAATTAATCGGGTATAAATTGTACTTTGGAGAATAATTCTGTGATATAATGAATAAATTTTTTATCTAACATTGTTTGAAGGGAGAAGTAGCCTGCAGAGAAATAGTCATGCTGAAGCATTTATTGTGATAGCTAGAACAGATGCTTGAACATAAAGTCAGTTCTTATGTAGAGCTTAGTGCAACTAATGGTAGACTTACTAAAGCTGTGTGGAGACATTATCAGAGGTCATGAAGGCTATTGGAGACTCTGTGTGGAAAGTATGAAGATTTGTAAAGACTCCTTCATAAGGAGAATGGTTGTCATTGATATTGTAGCATGGAAACTACAATGAAGTTGTAAATAGACAGAACTCAGTAAAGAAGATTTCTAAGAGAAGAACATTACTATCAAACATTCCTTGACAAGATTGGGTCAAAACACTTGGGAATAGTGCCTCAAAATTAAAAAGGATTGGAGTCCTTGGGGTTGATGCCTTAGAAGTAAGAAGGATTGGAGTCTTTGGTATTGGTGTCTTAGAAGCAGGAAGGATTGGTGTCCTCGGGACTAGTGTCTCAAGAACTGGAAGGATTGAAGTCCTTGGGAGTTGGTGCTCCTAAGTCCAAGATTGTTGCCTTGGCGAAACAGAGTTGGAGCTCTAGAGGTTGGAGCCTCACAAATTTCCAAGTTCATTCTTAGAAACTGATTGCAACTATTTATATATTGTATCTATTTTATTACAAAGATTATATTAATAAAATCATTGATACTTGTTGTTCATCTTCTGTTTTGAATGTAAATGTTTTAACTGGTAAAATAATAGTTGAAAAATAAATATTGATTCAGCCCCCCTCTCAGTATTTCCAACAAGATATGTGTACGTATATGCATCCTTGATTTGCAGGTCTCCTGACATTATGTATCCTTGTCCTTGCAAAAGCTCATAAAGCATGTGACATACATTGAAGTGCCTAAAACATGACCATTATGTAGTGTACTCATTCACGTATACATCTCAGATCCCTCCTAAGACATTGATTGGAAAATGCCTTGAGCTTTCCCTGAAGAAATAGCTCTAAAACCCTAAATGGAGAATCATCGCTCTTATAAGGCTTAAAACAATGATGGTCGCATGTTGCACTGTACTTGACGAGTGATGGCATCGCTCTATTTCCTTCCATACCCACAATGATCCCAAAGAGGTAACTGTCCCAAAGAGGATGAGAAGCTTTGTGATCTAGAAGCTTATAGAGTGACACGATGGAGGTTGTTTGGCATAGATGAGGTCAAATCCTCCCAACTTGGCCTCTTGTTCTTATCCCTATGAAATACCTCCTTGATATGAGGGCCTAATCCTATATTTGGAGAGGTCTTAACTCCCTTTCCTAGCCTATAAATTCATCCTCTCACATTCCCAAATGGTTGGTCCATGTCTATTTGCACCCTTATGCTAAGACTATGCCTAGAGACTATCCATTTGACTTGGAGAAGGAGTGCTTGGAGAGTTCTTAGCTTGGACTTGGATTAACACTCAAGGAGAGCCTATCAATATCAAGGCTTTGATTGGAAGTTTCCGTTTATTTTCTAATAATACACAACTGTTGGATCATCTTCCCAAAATGTATATTTTCATATATCATTTAGCTTGACATTCCTTGATCAGTTAAGTAGGTTGCTATTGGATTTTCTATTTGTTTTGGCATGCCTTGTTGTGTCTTGATCACTTGTACAGGTGCATAAACATTGAGATAAGTAGGAACAAGCCTGTGACACAAGCCCTTCAGAGTCCTCAACAAAGAAAATTAGAATAGCATCAGAACAAGGTAGGCCATCTCCTTCGTTCTTATTTTAAATTGTAACTTCAGAAGGTTTCTAGTTAATTGTCACTTCAGTTGCTAGACCCACTGATTGGGCTAGAGGGATGATCTTTGTCTGCAAAGAGGATTAACCTTGTCAACACTTGCATGTGTATTTTATTTTCTATATTTGGCATGCATGGTATTGCATGTTGTTCTTTTCTATCATGGCATGGGTTTTGTGAGGTGGGATATTCTTCTTTAGCCTATCCTTGCCATTTCTTGATAGCATTGATTAGATGGGTTCTCATATTCGGTTAATGTGGGTTGACCATATGGATTCAAAGCTTAGTGGGGTGGATCTTAGAAATGATAAACATATGGCCTAGTGGTCCCTGAACTAGAATGTGGATCATGGTAAAGCCATTGGCCTAGTAACCCCTGAACCAGACTGTAGGTTGTAGTAATGCCAGGATTATGTGCTTTGATGGGCCTAGAAATCCTTGCTAGTGAGTGGCAGGATATACAGTAAATCTAAGAGGTGGATTTCTCTTTGTTGGGCATAGTAGTCTTGGGATGGGATGTACAGTAATTCCTAGAGAGTGTGTCTCGGTGTAGGGTTTAGTGATCCCTGGATTAGATTGTAGATTATGGTAAAGCCTATGAAACTAGGAGGCAGTCAAATTCCTCATGGTGTAGGCAGAGAATTTCGATGGCATCCATGCTTGTTGGTGATTTTTGGTGTGTTCTATGAGTCCCACATTCAGGCTTGGAATATGGCACAACAGTGATTGGCTGAAGAGAGACTTGGATTATCCAATCTATGGTCGGGTGGAACGTGGTAGTCCCATCTCTAGTTGGTTTGTTGCATTCGTTAATGAGAAATTCATTCTCTTGATTTTCATGCATAAATGTACTGATGTATATGTGTATTTTATGGTTGATATGTTTATGATATTTTTGTCCCTATTATGTTGGTTATATGTATGTTTTATGGGAGCATCTATGTATGGCTCTCAGCATGTTTTTACTTGTATATGAATGGATAATGTATCTATGTCTTAATAGATGATAATGTAGAAAATGACATGAGGGAACAATGGTTCATAGAGATTCTAAGATAAGTATGAGATCCCTACACTTAATTCTAATGTTTACACTTGTAGGTTACATGTTGATGATATGTTTGACGAAATGCATGTCATGGCTAGTAGGGTTCTGGTTAAGATCTTGCTCAACTTATTTCTTTGGAATCATTATTTTCCTATTCTTTTATGGATCTTAACCTGTCACTCCACTCTGGGAAATGACCTGGGCTCTAGGCCTAAAAAAGTGTCTTAAATCCAGTGCTCGCTGTCACAAAATTAGCATATTGGGTCCATAGACGTTGGTACATAAGCTTGTGAGAGTGACTTTGAGTTTTTGGATGCTATCATGCCTATAACATGAGAGCGAATGAGGCCTAAGATGGTAAAAACTTCAGTAGGACCCAAGGGCAAGTTGTCTAAAGTGTTGGATTGGTTTACGCAGGTTCTGAATCTAATGTTGGATGAGTGTGTGTGATGTTTCCGTTGATTCCACTTCTTTAAGGTCACATAGGAGGTCAAATCTAATCATAGTAGCTTCTCGTTGCATGTTTACCCCGGTCGTCTAGTTACTTGGGTAGATGTGGGAGGAGGGTGTTACAGAGAGTCACCAAAAAAATGTACTCCAATGGCATGCAAAAACTCACCAAACAATATTTGCTACAACAGTCTCAAATCTGATTTGAATAGCGATGCATTGTTTCAAAAATATGCTCCATTCACTACCATTACACTCACTCACTAAAGCATCTATGATCTCCAATAGTTCTAAAGCATACTCATTCTATGAAGCCTTCTCTTACACATAATCATACTCAACCAACCAATACTCAACTCCAAAATTATGGATATAAAATATCCTAGGCGAAATTCATCTTTGGGCTGGGATCAAGAGTGCAAAAATTTGAAAAAATCCAAACATAATCATCACCACTTGCAATGGAGGACTTATTCAACCATTTCTTGCCTTAACTAATTAATTTGGAAGCTTTTGCAAATTACCATGTTGATTGTTTCTTGATCTGTGTGAGGAATGAAGAGAAGTTCACTTTCAAGATGCATACGCAACATTCCTTCATAAAACCTATGTATACAAGGGTTTCCTTCACAAGACCTACATATGCCTCTCAAAACTGAGTTTTCTCAAGAGTTTTGCAGCCCTGATCTTGCATCTGATCAGCTCCAAAATTCCAAGACTTGTTTATCTACTTGGGGGGGCATCTCATAACATTGTAGAACCTCTAAAAACCCATGAAAGTCCTCTGATAACCATGAAAAATTATCCCAAGTTTCACTACCAAGTTGACCTAAAAGGCCAACAAACATAGGGTTGACAAAATTGTCAACAAGTCCTCTACTCTCCACAAACATATGCACAAGTTGCAACACCTCTCACAGACCCGCAATACTATGTAGACCATCTCGATCATCAACAAAAGGCCAACACACTACAATAAGTCATCAAGTGTGACATCATCATAGGATCAATATCAATTCCAACACATTCCAACATAAACCAACTACTCCATCAACAATCTACATCATCATAGATTGACATAAGTGCATGACCTCATAAGGTTGACATCAATGCAAACACAACAAACTCAATGTCAACTCCCCTATCTACAACCATGCTACACTGAAGGCACACAAACATGCTAGGCTACAGAGGGTTGAAATCAATACCCACATGAGCTAGCTCCCATCATAAACCAATGCAAACCTCAACTAGCTGGAACCATGCACACCATAATGCAAACAACAACAACATCATAAACATGTTCTTGTGGATTGGCATACTATTTTTGTTCTTCCTTCTCTGCTTCGATTGTTTGTTCTTGTGTAATAACAACATCATTTGCAGGTTCCTGTGGAATAGCAGGTTGAAATTATTTGTCCTATTCCCCCACTTGTACTCCATCTGAAGCAATAACAATCTCCATGATTTAGCCTCCGCAAGGATTTGCTGGAAGCCCTTACAAAAAAAATTCAGGCACTATATGATTCCATTTCTACAGCCTTTTCCAACATATCCAGTCCAATTTCATTCTTAAATGAATTTGTTCTTTAACCAAGGGAAGTTGTTTCTTTAACTCCTCATTTTTCTCTCTTAGATTTTAAATGTGAGCGAGAGTTTCAATTTTTTTCTTACCCAGTGATGTAACAACCTTTTGTTCTTATGTCTTCTCTTCTATAATTGGTCCTTTTGTCTCTTGTTGTTTCTCTAGTTCTTGTTCAAGCTCTAGTGTAACAGCTGGGATTTTAGATGTAGACGGGCCTTCCTGTGTAGACATATCTTGCTTTAATTTGTCATGTTTCTCCTCAAACACATTAGGTCCAGCTGTATCAACACATTCCCCCTTAGATGTACTAGTGATTTTTTGAGTATCTTTTGGTATGACAACTACTCACACCCTTTTCACATGGATTCTTCCACTAATTGGCATTTCCAATTTCATTTTCTTCACTATTACCTTCAGTTATACTCTTGTCCTATTCCCTTCAGTTGTCTTCACTTCCTCAACTCCAGTTTCAGGCATAGTTGTTCCTCTAACAGTTTCTTCCTCCAAAACTTCCAATACAGTTGGGCACCCAGCTCGACTTTCCTCTCGTGAGTCATTAGACACCACCATAGTTTATTTTATCCTCATCTTCTTTCCTCATGAGGATGAAATAGGGGTCATTCTAATGGAACTCTACCTCTTAGGGTTTTGTCGACCAGTCATAGGAGGTTTATACCCCTTACTCCACTTAGATCATGTGGTTTTCTTTCCATTGGAAGGTGTAGCATTTTTAGCAAGAGGTGTTGTTTCAGCACTGGGTGTTGCTTTAGTACTTTGTGTTGTTTCAGTGCTAGGGCTACTTCAACATTGGGTGTTTCTTTAGCACTAGGTGTTGCTTCAACACTGGTGTTTCTTCAGCACTAGGTGTTGCTTCAACACTCTCTTCATGCTCCTCATTTTCACTAACTCAATGCCTCAAACAACGTAAACTTTGAAACGGGAATTGATACTATTACCTATTTTGTAGAGATAGCAAAAAGGTGACCCGATTTCGAAAAGGGGTGATGCAAAACACACATATCTTTTTAGAGCATAGTTTTTGGCACTTTAAATATCCAATATGCTTACTCGTTTCGTCGGGGTAGTAAAAACGTGACCTGATTTTGAAAAGTGGTGATGTAAAATATACTTCTTTCTTTTCAAAGAATATGTTTTACACTTTAAATTTACTTATGTATCAAATATAAATATTTGTTTTTAAATGTTAGTGATTTTCATGCTAATTTTGAAACATGTTGTGCAGCGTACCTTTTTTTATAGGACTTAGGTTTCACACTTTAAAATTTATTATGTCCATTTTTTTTAAATTATGATTACTTAATGAATTTTCAAGTTGTTTTATTTTTCTTTTTTTTTTTTTTTTAATGTTGATTACTTGAAAAAACAAATATAAAACTATGTATAAAAAAGAAAAAAATAGTTAAAAAAAAAAAAAAATTATCTCACAAACCTTTCCACCCCTCGGCCACCCGTCGTGGCGCGGCCTTGGGTGGAGGGTCTGCGTGCAGGCCCCTCCGCCCAGGGCTACACCACCACGGGCGGTCAGGGGGCGGGGAGGCAATTTCAAGAATCGCCTCCCTGCCCCATGCCCCCTGTGGTCGCGCGGTCGTGGATGGAGGGGGAATCGCCTCCCCGTCCCCCGGCCGCCTGTGGTGGCGAGGCCCTGGGTGAAGGGGCCTCCACGCAGACCCCTCCACCTAGGGCCGCGCCACCAAGGGCGACTGGGGGGCGGAAAATATTTTTTTTTATATAAGAAAAAATTGTTTAAAAAAATAATGTAATTATTTTTTTAAATAAATATACAAATTTGCTTAGAAAAACACTGTTAATTAATTTTGAAATTAAAAAAAAATGGTTTTAAAAAAAAATTTAAAAATTACAAATTTTAATTTTTTATTTTGTTTTTAAATTAAATAGATAGGGCTTTATATATATATATATATATATATATATATATATATATATATATATATATATATATATTCTTAAACTTTAATTTTCGTTTATTTTTTATTTTTTAACTTCAAAAGATACATATATTTTAAAAAAATTCATATTCTTTTGTTTTTTGTTTTATAATTTGTGTTTATTTTTGTTTTTTTCGTTTTTTTTTTTTTTTTATCTTTTAATATTAATTTTACTAGTTTTCTAAATTATTTTTTTGTTCATTTTCTATTTTTTTAATCTAATCTGTTTTTAATTTTTTTCTTTAAATTTTTTTTTTTTAGTTTTTGTTAATGTTTTTTCAAAATATTCTAATTTTACTTGCTTATATATATATATATATATATATATTCAAATTATTTTATGGTTTATGAGACAATTTGTTTTTCTATATATATATTGAGTAATCAACATTTAAAAAAAGAAAAATAAAACAAGTTGAAAAAAAAATTATTGTTTACCAGATAACTTTTTTTTCCATTTTTTTTTAAATATGTTTTTCTTACTATTTACTTGTTTATAATTTTTAAGTGTTTTTTTAGTTTTTTAATTCTTATCTTTTATAGGTTAATTTTGTTTTTTTTTACATTTCTATGATTTTTTATCTTTTATTTTTTTATTATTTTTATTTTTTTATGTTTGCTTTTTTTGTTCTTTTCTTTATATGTTTGGTTTTTTTTTGGTTTTTTTTTTTAATTTTATGTTTTGTTTTTAGTATATATTCTAATTTATGTTTTGTTTTTTTTAGCTTTTTTTTGCTTTGAGCTTTTTTATTTTTTGATTTTTTAAATTTTTATTTTATTTTATGTTTTCATTATTCTTTTCACATTTTAATGTTTTTCGGGGTCATGATAAAATCTTTTACACCATTATTTCAAAATGTTGAAATTTTACCCTTGAAAAAAAAGTGTTATCCTAGCGGCAATACATATTGTTTTCAAGGTCTTTTTTGCACAAAATTTACCATTGAAAAAAAAAGTATTATTCGAACATCAACACTTTTCATTTTGAGGGTGTGTTTTGGACATCTTTTGCACAAAAAATTGGTTTTCACTGCCATTTTTAAAACATGTTGAAAATTTACCCTAGAAAAAAAAGGTATTATTCCAACATCAACACTTTTCGTTTTTAGCATAGCGTTTGATGTTTTTACGGAGTTTTTTCCCAGAGTTTCTGTTTTGAGTTTATAGTTCCCGTTTCAAAGTTTACATTGTTCTCACTATCAAAGCATGCCACAATCTCCCTTGTCTATATAATGAATGCATGATGACTAATTTAATGAGCGCATGGTTAGTGACATAATTTTCTGGATGTTTTTACCCTTTCATAGCCTCTGCCATGTATTGAATGACTTCAGCAAGCAGTATGGTAAATTAATCAACCACCCTCTCCTTAGTTGCACCAAAAATTGAAAGTGATAATTGAAAATAATCACAAAATAGCCCCACAGGTAATGAATTTTTGGATGAAGAGGACTACATCTTCCCAGGGGCAAGTAAGAGATGTTCTATCAAAACCCCTGTGCTTCGGCATCAATTCTTCTCCCTCCTATAAGAATATGGCCTTAGCTTCAAGATTGGCAACTTTCCTTGAGAACCATCATTCTCCTATCCAAGGAAGCCCTATCACTTTTACAATAACATATTCTATATTAGCAATTATGAAGCCCCTAATCACAGAGAGTTGTTTCAACTATGGCGTGGGAAAACTATAAAGTGACCAATTCACTTAAACCCTGTAATTTTTCAAAATAACTCAGCCATTGAACCCTTCGAAAAATTCCAATGCTTCCAGATGTTGTAACAACACATTAACATAGTCAACTTCGTGTCTAACCATATCTCCAATTCAAAACTTTTAAATCAAAATGAGTTTCTGAATGATTTCACTGATCTCCAGATGTAACAACATGAATAATAAAGAAACAAAGGTAATAATGATGGAGTATTGTTACTAATAATGATAGTGGTTACATCGATTTAATTTTGAAATGTAATGGTGTCAGAATGCTATAATCATGAAGTATTAAGGAAGGGTGAGTTATGTATTGATTGGAAGAATAATTGTATTTCCTAGATTTGATCTGATTTGGAAAGGAAACATGTGCTTAAGAAATTGTCTGTGTAACAACAACATATCTCATAAGCTTAATTAATCTAAATCAATAAAGGAACTAAAATGTAATCTTGTAACAATGAGCTTTGACAGACCATCCAAACCTGAAAAGACACAGCCATTAGCCATTAAACTACCTAACCTGTAAGCACCAAATCACTTATCTCTTGACCCTTAATCGCTTAAACCCTATCCCCTAATTCCCTAACCCTTAATCCCTATATCCTATGTCCCTAAACGCCATAATCCTCAAATCCCCTATCCATTTAACCCCTAATAAATTAATTAATTAATTATTTAGGCACATCGAATGCTAATTATGGGGTTAAAAAGGGAGCTAACCAAGGAGGTATTATAGGTGCAAAAGAAGGAGCTAAACTTAATGCTATCACTGACACCATTTTTGGGAAAATTGAAGGCGCTATTTCTTACGCTATTTACGCTGCTACTCCCGGTGCTAACTTCTGACGCTATTTCTAGTGTTATTTTCGTTGATATTTCCAACACTATTATTTCCAGAATTAGCACCTAAATGTTTTGGTAAGTGAAAGAAATGCTAAATATTGTGCCATGCCGATAAATAGCGCCGACTTTTTCAAAAAATTGGAGAAAAATACAATAAAACAGTCCTTGGAAGCAAAAAAGGGAGCTAATCACAGGGATTTGTTGTAATGATAATGTTTTGTTGTGGCATATTTGATATCATGGAATTATGATGATGTCTAAAGAGAAAATCATTGCTTGCATTGCGTCATAGGGACAAGGTAAGGAAATATTCCTTGATATTAAATTTTTAAAAATGATGATGATAATAAGTATGATTACTATGGGGGCGGTTTGGTAAGATAATTATTTAATTCCCATGTTGGGGAAAAACCACTATTTATTAACATATCACTGGATCTCACATGGAAATTATATTAAAATATTTTTCTAATGGATGAAGTGCATAACATGTTGTAAGCAGAGATATAAGAAAATAATTATACTAGAGTAACATAGTGAGTGTGAGATATTTAATCCACACGCGAGCACAAAAAGATGGAATTCGATGACTGTACATGGAAGCAAACATGAATATAACTTATGTCAGCAACTTGTAACGTTGTATGAAAAAGTGGCAAAATTTGAAGGAATTATAGAAAGTGGACTTTTGGTGTTGTGTTAAAAAATATAACAAAGCAATCCAAGATGGGCATAACTAATTTACTTTGACAATGTAAACAACAATATAGCCATCTTGAATATGAAAATAAAATGAAGTTATAGTAAACTCTACTTATTCATGACTAATTCATATGAAACATTTGAATTAACATAAAATCATAATAGTGCTACATAGTATGATAATGCACTGGTTGTTATCCATCATAAAAAAGAAAAGAAAAAAGAGAAATAAATGATTTCTACAATATTATTACTATGTAAGTATTGCAAATGGAATTAGTACTCCATGATCTGACATTTATAGTGGAACCACGTGATGGGGTCCTTAGGAATTGGCATAGCCATTAGGTAAGTAAAAGGATTAATTGCTATCTTTGATGAGTTACAATGATGTTTCTAACTCTTATTGAGAAGCATGTCGATGACCCTTGTTGGGTACATAAATAACAACTGATGGTTTGTGTAATAGAATTTGAAATGATTGATTATATATATATATATATATATATAGAGAGAGAGAGAGAGAGAGAGAGATTTCTTAAATAATGATTGGTGGAAACTAATGACAACCTTGATGATTGCGAATGTAGGTCAAACCAGATGGAGAGTTTTGGCCCAACCTCTATGTATTTTCAATTGGAAAGAAATCATGCTATGGAAGTGAGCTATCACCCAAGTTAAAGTGCAGTGACGAAACTTTAGCCCATAAAAATGAAACTTGGGAAGATGAAAATTTCATGTGTGGAGTATATCCTAGCTTGTTTTGAAGGGCTAGAAACAAAATTGAGGAGGATGTTGTTCTCGGGGTGTTGGGGGAGATGTGATACCCCTCATTCAAAAGTAAATATTTAATTTACTTTTACTGCAGTGACTTGGTAATCCATGTTCTATTTGGAAATCTTGGTGGGAAATTTAAATATTTAAAGTTTATTTTAATTTTATTTAGAATTTGGTTATGGCAAGCCACAGAATTTACAGGGAAAAGACACTAAATGAAAACGTTTTCAGTTACCAGACAATTAGACAACAATCATTTCCTTCCCTAGATGTAAATCATATCAGTTGGGAGAAGAATCCAAGAGGGTATGAGAGGAAACCTGAGGCAACTAAGAAGGGAGAGAAAGAAACTAGTACTTTGAATAGGGCATTGTTAAGGGAAGGTGGGATGCTTCCAGTTAGGGTATTCTTGAGTTGGTTGCCGAGTGGAATCCCTAAATTAGACCTATTAAGTCTATGAGTTCCTAGTCTAGACTTGTTACAATCTGAGATTCCTTAGGAAATACCTTGTTAGGTCATTGTGAAACAATTTTTCTGGAAGTGGAAAACTGGCTCGGGGGAAGAACTGGTGGTGATTACCATTCTCTTTGGTTTGGAGGAGTGGTCTTTCTCCTTTGTGAATTCCTTGAAAGCCTAAACCTAAACAAATAAGTTTTTCTATTTCTCCAAAACCTATATTTATTATGTAATTTCTAGGGAATGAGTATATTGTATAAAGTTTAGAACATGAGTTACACAGTTATTGAATGGAATTTTAAATGTTTTTTGTAATTAAAGTAGTATAAATACTTTCTATAAAGATTGTGATACAATTTACTACATGGGACATTGAATGAGATGGTGATTGTTTCTGTAAATGAAAACTGTAATTGGACTAGGTGGTTGAAGAAGCATCAAAAAGACATATTAATACTACAATACTAATAATTTAATTAAATAATATATTTTCAAGTATAAGATTGTTATGAACAAAAGTTGATTCCAGTTGGAAAATAAAAGTCTGCTATCTAGAGTAGTCCTTGTTCAAAATAATTATATAAATATAATATGCTAAAAATGGTGAAGATCAGGTCTGAGAGGGACAAGGCCTCACTCACTCACCGGAAGAATAATATTCATACTATACTGAATAGAAAATTGAAAGTAAATAATTAAAAAATAGTAAACATGTTGTATGCAAATATTGTAAATTAAAATTGCAAGTTGAAAGCTAAAACTAGTGTGATAGGCTGAAGAAAACTTTAAATAGCTAATTCACAATAAGAATCTATATACAACATTAAGGTAATGCATAAATATAAAATTAAATGCCATTTTTTCTTTCAGATTATAACATGAATAAACAAGTCAAAACATCGAAACAAGGATTCCTCATAGAAATTGTAATAATGGGAAGAGTCGTATTAAAAATTAAATTTTCATAGTAACAACCATTTGAAACACAATATGGTATTCATAACTAAAACCGAAGGGTTCAAAAATCCATAAACATTAACCAATACCCATGATTTTAGTAAAGGAAAAACATTTTAAAAAGAGACTAAATTACATATATTAAACATGTTTCATGGCTTGATATGTTTATCAGTAATATAAAAATTACAAGACTCAGTATTAAAGAAATTATTCTTTTTATCTAGTAATAAAATTCACAAATGCCAAATTCGTTCTCTCATGACGAACAAAATTAGAACCCTAACCATATAAAATTGTTGTAACACTCCAAGTAAAGGTTTTTGGGCTCAATGTCCATTTTTATAATTCACATAAACAAAATGACAAAGGAAATATGGGTTTGATCTCGGTAAGAGACATCATCTAACTAGAACCTATTCCAATAAAATAAAAGAGAATCATTATAGAAGGAACCTAGGAAAACCCTAAGCTGACCATAAAACTCCATATTCCAAAGTTGTGTAGGGAAAATTTTGTACAGTGAACCTAGCAACCACAGGTAAGATATCAGTTGTAAATTTAATCAAGATAAGAAAGCTTGAATCCAGAAACAATAAAAATTGAAACCCTAAAGGTTACCTGTGTGGTCGCTGACTCTTATGCTCTCCAACCAGCAACTGGAACAAACATATTAGGGTTAATACTATAGTAACCATAGAGCAGAGAAAAATATTTGAAATAATCTTGTAAAATTGTGTAGGACCCGGGACAACATTACCTTAATATCCCTGTGAGAACCTGACATTAATAAATCTTGTAAGTGAACTCTAAACGGTGAGAACCTTGAATAAGTGAATGAAGGTTTCCCCTCATTATTGGCATAACCTAAGACAGTCACTATACTGTGAAGCCCTAACTCCCAAAACTTGCAGATAAGATTTAATATCATTATGTGTAACCCTAGCCTCTCAGAATAAACTTCAAAGGGTTATATCAAAGAATTATTACCTTGCCAGTCGACTCCATGGCTTGGAACTAGAGTAATTCAATGAAACAAGGAACCAAAGTTTGAATCATGAGAGCATAGCTCTATTGGACACATAGAGGGTGTGAATGGGGAGATAACACAACAAGGCAGGGGGTGGTTACATCCCATAACCAACCCTAAAAACCATGGACCATTAGATCCCAAGCCCTAGTGCTCTAGGGTCAAAATTGTTGCCACTTCACCTCAGTGAATACAAGCCACATGACCAAGAATAATCTAAAACATGATTATATAGAAGCTCGAGTGGTCTAAGCCAAAGCATAAGCTAGGGTAAAATATATGTATATAGTAAGTTTTAATGAAAGAGCAAGATCAAAATTAACCATTAAACGTTATATAATGTGCAATTTAACCTTGTTATAATTGGCATGGTGATCAACAAGGCCCAGATTAACTTTAGGATAAGTGTGCGTCGTCCTACATGTCTCTCAATATATGTACATGAATATGGAATAAAATTTATACATCAAAGAAATGTTAAAATCCATGTTATTATATATAATTGAAAGTTGGGAAAAAGCCCCAAGGGTTAGCCCAATCGGTCAAGATAGGGCCTCGTCAGATGGGAGGTCACGGGATCAATTCCCGAAAGCTCTTGGGGTCAGGTCTTGCAGTAGGCTGCGGGGCATCAAGCCTAGATTTTTCCAGTTGACGTAGTGCCACCCATTGACCGAAGGTGTCCGTGAACCACACGGGCAAAAAAAAAAAGTGAAAGTTGGGCAATGTAATATAACATATAGTTAGGCTTATAACCATCATTATTGAATGTTAATTCCAGTGTAAAACTCACTAATAACTATAAAAAAAATTGGGGTGAGTGTATGTTACACTCTTAAATATGTATCTGAAGCATGGAAAATTTTAGGGGCTAATGTTCGCCCAGTGGGCTAATTTTCCATGATTTTTCCACAAAAAAGATTCGCCAATTTCCAATTTTATAAAAGACGATTCGCCCAAATTTTAGAATATAAAATTATTTTACCTTAAAAATCACCAACATTATAGAGAGACTATATATAAAATAATTATAAATTTGATTAATTTTACAAATATATCAATAAACATTTATAATTTGCATATTAGGGATTAGTGAGATTCGCCAGTGTTTTAAACTTCAAGAAAATTTTCCATCCTTAAAATTTTCCTTGATCTGAAGAGATTTAAACTGAAGATCCTCCTTGCCTCTCCTATCCAATTGATACAACTTTCCCAATGGATACTAATGTGGTGAAGATCCTCCTTTCCTCTCCTCTCCAATGGCTACAACTTTCCCAATGGATACTAACTTGGTAATCCTCCTTTCCTGTCCTCTCCTCTCCTCATGCAAAAACTTTCCCAATGGCTACTAAATTGGTAACTCCATCATCATGAACAACCAACAAACAATAAATATAATTCCTTAATATCTGTTAAAATAAAAATAGATCAATCATTGGAAAAATAAAACTATATTAAAAGAATTCTAAACAAGTTGAAAATATTAAAACTTACATCTTTAGCATGAAACAAGTGTATTCTTCTTGACTTGATTAATATATAGAACTGGATTATGTTTTGATTGAATAGTCATATGGGATTTATATTTTCCATAAAGTTTGAAAACATAATTAGCTATGGAAAATCAAATTCTCTATTATAAATTATGGAAAAAACTACTTGTTATTTGAAGGAAAGTAACAAGGAAAAATAAAAACTCTTTGCTATGTTATGTAAACATCAAAACTCCTTACTATGTTATGTAAACATCAAAATTTATGTTAAAATTATTTATTATTTTAAATATCTACTGGACTATACCTGTGAAATTGACGTTTTAGAAACCTAAGTTTCATTAATATGTAGACCTATCAATCTTAACCATTGAATGGGATAGAATTAGATAGGAAAATTGTTAGTAATTTTTTTTATAAAATATTATTTTTAAAATAATTATTAATAAAATATAGTTATATATTTTTTAATTATAAATACTTTTTTATATATTTTTATTAGGATATTTAAATATTAGTAAATAATCACTTTACTCTGAGCTGATTTTCCAGAAAAGTTTTTGTGCATTGACAATCACATCTAGTGCCACCATTTTGAAGGTTATCCATTGAATAGTCTATGTGGAAGGATATGTGTTGAATGGTTTTGACCTCTCTATGGTGATTCAATTCTTCATATAAACACTTGTCTTGATAGTTATATTCGCTCTACCATGTCGTGGCTCGATACTTCTATTCGCTTTGCTCCATGGTATCTTCTCGTCTCTGCTATGCAGTGGCTCCGAGTTAAACTCGGTGATGTTGATTTATATTTCTCTTCGGTGGCTCGATACTATACTAGCGGTATGTTATATTAACTCTGCTATTTGGTGGCTCGATAATTAATTTTCTCTGAGTTGTGGATACATTACTATTGGTTTTACGACGCTCAATAAAACTTGGATAGGTGCATATGTTCCCTTTTAATCTCTTCGGGTTAAGTTTTGCTTATTTACACTATGATTACTTCCTTTCACATTTCTAAGTCTTTTTTAGTAAGGGGAGATCAAGTAAAATTACCCTAGAGAGTCTTTATGAATACATTGAATCTTTATAAAGACGAAGAGAAGAAAGAGAAAATCAATTTAAACTAGAATTAACTGCAATGCTTGACAACAATCACAAATCGCTAAAAAATAAAATAATCACACTCGAAACTAAACTCCAAGGAATGAAAGGTAGAATTCAAGAAATAGAACATAGTAAACCATCAATGGTTAAAGAAAATGACACCTTGAAAAGTGAGATTAAAAATCTAAAAGACCCACTGAATAATAACTAAACCCTAAATAACACATACAAGGAATTAGATATTAAACACATAAAAGAGGAAATTAAAAAAACTAATTAAACTCGACCATGAGCGCCATAAAAGAGCCTTATACCTTATAATTGTTGGTATATAAGAACAAAAAAATGAAGACACGTTAAAAATAGTAAAAGAACAATTAAAAACAAAATCTCAAATTCAAAACACTTACCTCATAGAAGAAACAAGGGTAAGAAAGTTGTAATGACTACAAATTAGATATACTCAAGAAACCCCTAAGCCTAAAAGGAACAAAAATCTTTATAAATAAAGATCTCATTCCAGAAGGCCAAGCTGAACTTAGGAAATAAGTCCAAAAGAGTAAGGAGGCAAGAAAAGAAGGGAAATGGGAAATCATTAGGAATAAGAAATTTATTATTAGAGATAGAGTCTAAAATACAAGTGATAAATAGGGAATAGAATCACTTCGGATCCTCTTCTAGAATTTCCATGGTTTTCCATGGTGTAATGGTCCTATGTTAAGTTCGATCCCGATTGATATTGTTTTTATTATTTTAGTTGAAACTTATGAACATGAGAAATCTAGGGTCCCTTACCTTGATGGGTTCATTCTTTGGTCATCTTGGAATAAGAAATCCTCCTAGAGGGGTCTTAGTGGTATAGATTTTTTTATAATGAAAATGTTTTCTTCTAACATCCTACTTTATAGAATCAACCCCTTCAATCAATACATTTGGATCGAGATCTCTGATTCTACCACTAGTAGATATTTTCTTGCAATCTTCTATTTCACTCCTATCAACTCTACATCCTATAAGAAAAATGATTTGGATAAGAATTGTCTTTTCAATACCATAGAAAAATAAATCCACAGCCTAAGGAATGAAGGTAATATCATTTCGCTTGGGGACTTCAATGCTAGAACTGCTACTAATGAAGATATTATGTTAAGTAACAACTCTAACCCCGACCCCTTGTGGCTTGGTGAAGATGGTAACTTAGCTAATAGATTCAAGAGAAACTCTAAAGACATAATCAAGAACTTATTCAACATTGATCTCCTCAAGCTTTGTATTTCCTGAGACCCTATTATTTGTAATTGTTGGCATTATGAGACAAGTGTTGTCCTTGATGGCAAATCACACTGATAACAAATCATAGTGCAGAAGGATAGCAGCAAGGAATTGATGATCAGTCTACAAGTATGAAGAAAAATATATACACGCTGGTTCACTATATACAAAGTCGCGTATACAAGTAGGTTCACTATATACCAAGTCGCGTATACGCATGTTAGCTATATACCAAGTCGCGTGTACACGCTGGTTGGCTTCAGTAAAAGCGCGTGTATGTGGAAAACTTATCTTTGGTCCACGACGGTTATTCCTTGGAAGTTGTGCCTATGGTTTTGGACCTTGGTGTCTCGACGGACGTGTTGATCCCTAGTTTTGAAGCTGATGGTATTGGATTTCTATGGTTTTGGCTCTTGGTATTGAACAAGGCCTAAGGCTATATAAGGAGAAGGAAATCATTAGGCAAGTGTATCTGAAAAGTCTTGAATATCTGATGAAGTATTAGATCCAGTATGCAGGTTATTGGTTGATGATGTATTGCTTGATCTGAGCTAAGGAGAGATCTCATCGGTTGATGGAGAACAAGATCTAAGGAGAGATCGGGATCAAATGGTTTGAAATGAACTATCTTTATATGGTTGATTATGCGAATTTCTAGATCTGCATACTGACGCAATGTTATGTTCTGGGTATAACTGAAATCTGGTACAGCTGCAAGTTATGAAAAATTATTTTTAGATCTGTACGCAGGTTGTCTTCGGTAAAACCGCGTGTATACGCGGGTTGCCTTCATTGTAGTAGCGTATATATTTTGGAGCTTGATTTTTGGGTTGCAGCTGGGTCTGACTGTTATTGCAGAGTTCTGTAGTTTGCTCTGTGTTCTGGTGACCGGGTTTGACAGGGTTTCAGTGGTTCAGTGATTCAAAGATTGATGATGCTAGTATTGGTTGTTTTATGCTTCAATGATTTGTGAATGAATCATGGTCTTCAGATTGTAATGTTGTGCTTCAGGAGTATCCAGTCTGAAAATTGATGAAAAGTGGTACCTGAAGGAAAGAAGATTGTAGGCCAGCACCTACGTACTAGTATCTTAGCTAGTACAAGAGCAAAGGGGGTTGGAGCTCCCTTCCAAGGAAGTTTGGAGAACGAGAGAAGGTTGAAGCCTTCTGCAGGTTGTAGCCTGCGTACTGGTATAAGGCTGCACCAGTACAAAAGATTGTAAATTGAAGTTCTTATTAAAGAAAGATAGAGACAACTTGTAGCAGGTGGTTTTCACCCACATTGGGTTTCCACCTTATATCTTGGTGTTCATGTGTGTGGCTTTTGTGTGATGATCTGTTCTGTTATACTGCATTTGTTTACTCTTAATATGATGAATAATGTCCTGATGCATTTAACTGAAGATAAACTAACTGAATTATAAGATTTATGGTTATACGCTGGTTTCTTTAGACACAGTAGCGTGTACACGCTGGTTCACTTAACTGAAGTAGCGTATATGTTTCTGAGCATTGAAAAAGTTTTATTGATCTGATAATACTGATTCACCCCCCCTCTCAGTATTATTTCCAACAATTGGTATCAGAGCAGGTCCTTCAGAGAAGCTTGATCGCTTGAAGGTAGATCGTTCATCATGAGCAACTACAAGAGAGAAGCATCAATCAGGCCACCGGTTTTTGATGGGACAAACTTCAATTATTGGAAGGTAAGAGTTACTGCCTATCTTCAATCTCTTGGTACAGAAGTTTGGGACATCGTAGAAACAGGCTACGCTTTTCCTTCAGCTACTCCTACAGATGCAGCTGAGAAAAAGAAGTATGAAACAAATGCGAAAGCAGTCAGTACCCTATTAGGATGTATATCCCAAACGGAATTCATGAAGGTAATGCACTACAAATCCGCAAAAGAGATATGGGACAAAATTGTCACGAGCTATGAAGGTGATGAACAGGTAAAGCGTGCTAAACTTCAAACTCTCAGGATTCAGTATGAGACTCTCAAGATGTATAATGATGAAAGTGTGGCTAACTATTTTCTTCGGGTAGATGAGATCGTTAATTGTATGAAAAATTTGGGTGAAGAAATAAAAGAGGCTATAGTGGTTGAAAAGGTTCTAAGATCATTGTCCCCCAAGTTTGAATCTAAAGTATCTGCAATAGAAGAAAAGGAAAATCTACGAATTCTTACTATGTCTCAGCTACATGGAATTCTAACTGCTTATGAAATGAGAAAGGGAGGTCCATCAGACAGAAGAGAAGCTGCTTTCAAGGCATCAGGCAAAGAAGATTATTATGAAGCAAGCCACGTCCCAGAAGAAGAGGAAGAAGAATCAAATTTTGTCAGAAATCTTCAAAGGGGTTCTCGAAGGTTCAGAGGTAAGTTACCTTTTAAATGCTTTGCTTGTGGAAGAGTAGGTCATTATGCTGCAAAATGTCCTTATAAGGATAAAGGAAAGGAACCTGCTAGATGGAACAAGAAACAGAGTGCAAATAAGAAAAGCTATTACACTCATGAAGATAGTGATGGTCTATCAAATAGTGATGAAGATGAACGAGGTAATGAATATAAGTTGTTAATGGCATTTGAAGATGATGATTATATGGATGCTATAGATGTGGATAACCTTTATGATGAAATTACTAGACTCAAGAGATGTATAGAAGAAAAAAATATGATCATTGATACTCTACAATTTCAAATTGATGAAAAGGAAAAACATCTTGAAAAACTAGAAGGTGAAATTGTTGGTCTTAGAAAAGAGATTGAGAAAACAAAAGCTATTAATCTTAAATTTGTTAAAGGATCTGAAACCTTGGATGAGATTATCAATGTGCAGTGATCTCCTCTGATCAAGACAGGTCTTGGATATAATGGAGAAACATCTCAAGCCTCTACCTCTAAAAGTTATCTTGATGTAGCAAGGAAAAGCGAGCAAAGGCCAAATAAAAGTAATCAGGTGAATCAGGGACAGTTTACCTCAAGAACAAATAAAGACCATCAAGAAATTTGGGGACAAACTGCCTTAAGGACAAACATAAGCTACAATCAGCCACAAGTAAAATCTTCCCAATTTGCTCCAAGAATAAATAGAAGCTATAATCGGTTGGATGATAGATCTGATTATCGCAGAAGTTTCTTTAATGGCCAATGCTTTTCTTGCCATAACTTCGATCACAAAGCAGCTCAATGTGTTGCATACAAGACAATCATGACTAGAGAAGCTCAAAAGCAAGGGAGAATGACTGAAACCATGAAAAGGACTTATAACAACTTTTCGGTTCTTGAAAATGAAGTTGAATGATCTATCTGTAATAACTTTGGTCATGAAGACTCTGAATGCAGGAGCAGGTTCCGGAAGACAATTCAGAAGGAGAAAAACTCGAATGTCAGAACATGGAGAATAAAGGAACCACAACCAGAAAGATGTGGGATAGCCTTTTATGCAGAAGGTCAAGAAAGTCTATGGTACATTGACAGCGGATGTTCGAAGCATATGACAGGGGACAAAGAAAAGCTTGAGTCATATACCGCATTAGAAAAAGGGAAGAAAGTTTCCTTTGGAAACGATATCTCTGCAGCCATAAAAGGAAAAGGTGTGGCTCCATTGAAAGAGAAGGTCAAAGCTGGAAATGTTTTTTATGTTGATGGATTGAAGCATAATCTTCTGAGTGTCAGTCAGATGTGCGACCAAGGAACAGAGGTAATATTTAGATCAAATGGATGTTGTGTTCGTGATCTTGATACAGGTAAAACAGTGATCAAAGGAAGAAGGACTCCAAATAATCTATACATATTTGAAGAAGGACCACAACAATGTTATTTGAGCAAGGATGATGAACACTGGCTATGGCATCGAAGGTTGGGGCATCTAAGCTTTTCACAGATAAGGAAAGCATGCAAATATCAGGCAGTTCGTGGTCTTCCAGATATCAAAATTCCAGACAACACTATATGCAAATCTTGTCAGTTTGGAAAGCAAACCAGAACTAACTTTCCAGAGAAGGAAGGATCAGCTAGCATGCCTCTTGAGCTAGTACATACAGATACATGTGGTCCATTCATAAAAAGAACACCTCGAGGAGAAGAATACTTGATATTATTCATTGACGATTTCTCCAGGTTTGTCTGGTTAGGACTTATGAAGCACAAAGATGAAGCATTCGAAAAATTCAAATCCTTCAAAGCCTTGGTTGAAAATGAATCAGGACACAAAATTAAGTGCCTCAGATCTGACAGAGGTGGGGAGTTTACCTCAAACGAATTTTTCGATTTCTGTGAAGAACATGGGATAAGAAGAGAATTTTCTACAACTAGAACTCCTCAGCAAAATGGGGTGGTGGAAAGAATGAACAGAACAATCCAACAAATGGCTCGTGCTATGCTTGATGAATCAGGTACTCCCGCAACTTTCTGGGGTGAAGCTGCACATGCTGCGGTTATTATTCTTAACAAAACAAATGTCCGAGTAAACAGCACTCAAACACCTCATGAGCTCTGGAGTGGTGAGACTCCTTCGGTGAAGCACTTCAAAATATTTGGGAGCAAATGTTATATTAAGAATATTGATGAGCAACTTGGCAAACTTGAAACAAGAGCAGATGAAGGCATTCTTCTTGGTTATTCTCCATATAGCAAAGCATACAAGTGCTACAATAAAAGACTTGGCAGAATTGTTGACAGCATTGATGTAGTGGTTGATGAGAAGGGATATATTCCTAGGCAAGTTCATCATGAAGACATTGAAGAAGATGAAGGCTACACCCAAAGGCATAATGATGAAGAAGAAGAACCTCAAGAAGAACCAGAGGAGCAGGCAAGAATAGAAGAGAAGACTCCATCCAGATATGTTCAAAAGAATCATCTAGAATCTCAGATTGTGGGGCAGAAAGAAGCAGGAATACAAACAAGAAGAAGAATTGCAGAAGCTTCAAGCTATTTGGCATTACTCTCTTCGACTGAACCATAAAATGTGAAAGAGGCATGCAAAGATGAATGTTGGGTCAAAGCAATGGATGAAGAACTTGAGCAGATCGAAAAGAACAACACTTGGGAACTGGTTCCTAGACCAAAAGATAAGAATGTCATAGGGACAAAATGGGTCTTCAAGAATAAATTGAATGAAAATGGAGAAGTAATTAGAAACAAGGCCAGACTTGTTTGTAAAGGGTATGCGCAGCAAGAAGGGATAGATTTTGAAGAGACCTTTGCTCCTGTAGCAAGACTTGAGGCCATCCGAATGTTCCTTGCTCTCTCAAGCTTTCAAAACTTCAAGGTATTTCAAATGGACGTGAAATCAGCCTTTCTGAATGGAGACTTAGAAGAAGAAGTATATATTGAGCAGCCAGATGGTTTCATTCTTGGGAATGATCCAAACCTTGTATGCAAATTAAAAAAGGCTCTCTATGGTCTCAAACAAGCTCCAAGGGCTTGGTACTATCGATTGGACAAATATCTTCACCAACAAGGTTTTTCAAAAGGATCAGCAGATAGCAATCTCTATATAAAAATTGAAAATAACAAATTGCTAATACTTGTTGTTTATGTAGATGATATTATCTTTGGCAGCAATGAAGAGACTATGAGTCAAAACTTTGCCTTGGTTATGCAGAAAGAATTCGAAAGGTCACTACTTGGAGAATTGACATACTTTCTTGGATTGCAAATCCAACAAAATGAAGGAGGCATCTTCTTGTCTCAAACCAAGTACCTCAAGCAGATCTTGAAGAAGTATGGCATGGAAGATTCAAAGCCAGTATGTACACCCATGGTTACAGGTTGCAGCCTCAGTGCAAATGATGAATCAGCAGCAGTTCATCAACCAACTTATAGATCCATGATTGGGAGTTTGCTTTATTTGACAGGTACCCGACCAGACATCATGCATGCAGTCGGAATAGTTGGGAGATTTCAGGAAAATCCAAAAGAGACTCATCTTCAGGCAGTGAAGAGAATCTTCAAATATCTTCAAGGGACACAAAATTATGGATTATGGTATCCTAGAGATACAGATCTCACACTTCATGCTTATACAGATGCAGATTGGGCCGGAAGCGTGGATGATAGGAAGAGAACAAGTGGTGGTGCATTCTTTATGGGCTCCAGATTAGTATCTTGGTTCAGCAAGAAACAGAGTTCGATTGCCTTATCTACAGCTGAAGCAGAATATGTGGCTGCGGCATCTTGTTGCACACAACTTCTTTGGATGATGCAGACCTTGCAGGATTTTCAAATCACTTGCACTTCACCAGTCTCTATCTTATGTGATAATACAAGTGCAATCAGCATTTCAAAGAATCCAGTCATGCACTCAAAGACCAAGCACATACCAATCAAGTACCATTTTCTTCGGGAACAAGTGCTTGAGCAGAAGGTCAAGTTGGAGTATGTTCCTTCTAAGGAACAAGTTGCTGATATTCTCACAAAACCACTGCCCAGGGAAACTTTTGAATATCTCAGACAAAAGTTGGGAGTAGTTGATGCTTCATCCTGCTGTTGAAGCTTGTCTGTTCTACAGAAAATTTGGTATACGCAAGTTACGTAAGGGATATCCGCGTTCATACGCCGTTTTCTGCAAGAGAAGTCGCGTATATGGAGTTCTGAACAGCAAGGGCAGACTCTGGTCGGAGAAGGTCTGAGATGGGTATGCCAGAATTCTTCAGGCACAGGTTCAGGGGGAGCAGCAGGCACAGGTTCAGGGGGAGCAGATTAAAGTCTCATAAAGCATTGTTGGCATTTAGATGCTTTTGGTTCTAGTACACAACTGTTGTTGGTTTCAGGAGAAGGAGCTTAGAAGGAAATCTTGGTTGTTGATATAAAAGATGTGTATTAGAGGCTGCTTGTGACTTTCATAAGTCTTGGTCTAGATTTGTTGTCTCTATGTCATGTATCTCTTCTGTGATATCTCTTTTATGGTGTCAAGGCCATGTAACGGCCTATGTTGGTTTCCCCACTATGCCTGGGATGAATGATGTAATATAATTGGTTGTTTCTGATGTATCCCCTCTTGGTTGGGAGTATGGATGTATGTATTGAGTCTTTTGGTGATAGGAAGGTCCCTTATGGTGTATAAGTCTTGGTTCTTTTGAAGAACATCTTTTGCAGATCTTGCCTACAGTCAGAGGAAGCATGTTTCAGCACAGCCAAGAAAAGATATCAGCGTGTACTCAGGGGGAGCACAGCCCTTTGCCCTTGATGACAAAGGGGGAGAGTGATTTGATTTGGTATTGTTGCCATCAAGTCCAAAGGGGGAGATTGTTGGCATTATGAGACAAGTGTTGTCCTTGATGGCAAATCACACTGATAACAAATCATAGTGCAGAAGGATAGCAGCAAGGAATTGATGATCAGTCTACAAGTATGAAGAAAAATATATACACGCTGGTTCACTATATACAAAGTCGCGTATACAAGCAGGTTCACTATATACCAAGTCGCGTATACGCATGTTAGCTATATACCAAGTCGTGTGTACACGCTGGTTGGCTTCAGTAAAAGCGCGTGTATGTGGAAAACTTATCTTTGGTCCACGACGGTTATTCCTTGGAAGTTGTGCCTATGGTTTTGGACCTTGGTGTCTCGACGGACGTGTTGATCCCTAGTTTTGAAGCTGATGGTATTGGATTTCTATGGTTTTGGCTCTTGGTATTGAACAAGGCCTAAGGCTATATAAGGAGAAGGAAATCATTAGGCAAGTGTATCTGAAAAGTCTTGAATATCTGATGAAGTATTAGATCCAGTATGCAGGTTATTGGTTGATGATGTATTGCTTGATCTGAGCTAAGGAGAGATCTCATCGGTTGATGGAGAACAAGATCTAAGGAGAGATCGGGATCAAATGGTTTGAAATGAACTATCTTTATATGGTTGATTATGCGAATTTCTAGATCTGCATACTGACGCAATGTTATGTTCTGGGTATAACTGAAATCTGGTACAGCTGCAAGTTATGAAAAATTATTTTTAGATCTGTACGCAGGTTGTCTTCGGTAAAACCGCGTGTATACGCGGGTTGCCTTCATTGTAGTAGCGTATATCTTTTGGAGCTTGATTTTTGGGTTGCAGCTGGGTCTGACTGTTATTGCAGAGTTCTGTAGTTTGCTATGTGTTCTGGTGACCGGGTTTGACAGGGTTTCAGTGGTTCAGTGATTCAAAGATTGATGATGCTAGTATTGGTTGTTTTATGCTTCAATGATTTGTGAATGAATCATGGTCTTCAGATTGTAATGTTGTGCTTCAGGAGTATCCAGTCTGAAAATTGATGAAAAGTGGTACCTGAAGGAAAGAAGATTGTAGGCCAGCACCTACGTACTAGTATCTTAGCTAGTATAAGAGAAAAGGGGGTTGGAGCTCCCTTCCAAGGAAGTTTGGAGAACGAGAGAAGGTTGAAGCCTTCTGCAGGTTGTAGCCTGCGTACTGGTATAAGGCTGCACCAGTACAAAAGATTGTAAATTGAAGTTCTTGTTAAAGAAAGATAGAGACAACTTGTAGCAGGTGGTTTTCACCCACATTGGGTTTCCACCTTATATCATGGTGTTCATGTGTGTGGCTTTTGTGTGATGATCTGTTCTGTTATACTGCATCTGTTTACTCTTAATATGATGAATAATGTCCTGATGCATTTAACTGAAGATAAACTAACTGAATTATAAGATTTATGGTTATGCGCTGGTTTCTTTAGACACAGTAGCGTGTACACGCTGGTTCACTTAACTGAAGTAGCGTATATGTTTCTGAGCATTGAAAAAGTTTTATTGATCTGATAATACTGATTCACCCCCCCTCTCAGTATTATTTCCAACAGTAATGGTATTAACAAGTGGCCTTCCTCTAGCTAAATAACATGCTTCCATGGGTTGGGCAGTAGTGTTGTGGACTATACGATTTCTGACACCCATGTCCTCAACCATATTACAAACTTTGAGCTATTAAACAGTTGCGATCCTTAATCTCACCACATTCCTTTGTCTCTAACCCTCAATCATGTTATGTAGGCTAGCCACATGCAGGAGACTAGTGAAAGAAAAAGACACACTCTCTTCGATAGAAGTAATGTCGACCTTTTCTTAAGGGATTTAGAAATGGATTTAGGCTCTCTGACTAATAGTAACAACATTGAACAAATTTATTACAATTTTACTAGTACCCTTTCCACTACCATCTGTAAGTTCTTTATTGAGACTTCATATAAGAAGAATAACAAAACTTCCAACCCTTGGTATGACAAAGACTGTAAAATTGTCAAGAGAGCGATAATAGATGCTCCTAATGAAATTGTTAAGATCTGAAATATAAGTACATACAAAGTTGACATCGAAAGGAAGAAGACGTCATATATTAATAAGAGACAATAACATCTTCTCCAGCTTTCTAAAGTTGTGCCCTAAAATTTTTGGTAGAATGTGCTCATTCATAAAACTGAAGATAATCACTCGATCCCCTTATAATATTGGGACAACTATCTTAAGAAACTATATGAATCTCTGAACACCATGGGCACCATCATAAACACTCATATTAAGGAAAATATCTCTTCTTTGGAAGATGTTAAGTCTGGGATTAATAATATCGCTAATGGGAAAGCTAAATATATTGAAGAACACCAAGATGAGATCTTTAAAATGGGAATATCTATCCTCATTCCTAATCTCTACAAGCCTCTCAATTTTGCAGTAAAGAATGGCTTCCCTAATCCTTGGATGCAAAGCCTTATTGTGCCTATCTTTAAAAATGGGGACAAAAGTGTTCCCTTTAACTACAGACCATTATGATTAGCCACACCCTAACCAAGCTATATGGGCTCATTTTTGAAAATAAGATTAGCCTTTGGCTTGAAAACCATGGTAAAAGAGCTAAAGAGCACGCTCCCTTTAGGAACCATATCTCAAATACCGACCATCTTGTCGCTCTCATGATCATTGCAGAGGAATGTCCCAATAGTAAATTTAGTCTCTTATGTTGTTTTGTGAACTTTAGAAAATATTTCAACATTGTTCCTCGAGATAAGCTATGGGAGAGTCTTTAAGAGATAATGGTTCCTCCGGAGCTCAGGGTTGTTCTGATCTACCTTTATGAGATTGTTATTGCCAAGCTTAAGGCCACTGAAGGGTGGTCTAAATATATTAAATGCAATATTGAGGTTAAGAAAGGGTGTCCTCTATCCATCACCCTTTTTAGCATTTACATCAATAAGCTAGAGGAGTGTTTGGAAACTGTAGGTTGCAAGGTAACCAACCTTGCTAGTATAGTCATTACACTTATCCTTTATGATGATGAAATCATTCTTCTTGCAAAAATCCATGATTAACTAGACAAGAAGCTTAAGACTCTTCATCTCTACTACTCCAAGATTGGTGTGACTGTTAATACTGATAAGGCTAAAGTCATGATCATTAAATCCAAAAATATCACCCATGCTATTTTTGTCAATGATAACCATTTCTTAGAGTAGGTTTCTTTTTATAAATATTTGGGTATTGACATTCCTCATTGGTTCAACGAGAATTATATCATTGAGAAATTAATTATTGGATGCTAGAAAATCTTATTATGAGCTTGAAAACAATTGTATGTCGGTCATTATTTGTATTTCGAGTAAAATAAAGTTACTCTTTGAGACTCTTGTCACCCTTGTTATCTTCACGAATGTGAAGTTTGGGGTTGCAATATATCCAAAGATTCATGGAGAAAGGTTGAGATGATTGAAAATCAATTCATAACCTACAACCTCTAGATCAAGGGAAATACCCCCTATCCTATCCTCCTAATCGAAGTTAGTATGTCCCCCATTGAAAGCATGGCTATGTTTAGATACCTGATATATAATAAGAAGCTTTACAACATGGAATCCAAGCTGCTCCCAAAAATTTCTTCTAACTTTAGTCAAAACCCCCACTGTCACCTTAAGCACGGGTGGCATAATCATGCCCAATCTTTGCTCAACCAATGGGGGATAAAGGGGGATATAATTATGGGAAGGAAGGATAGTGTCAAAGATACTATTACCTCCAATTTTAAGTATAAGTTGTGGAATGATAAGGAGTTGGAGGGAAAAGGAAGCTAAGATATTATAAGGAGGTGATCAACCCAATTCTTGATAACTAGAATTATATCTCTGTGCTGACCAGCACTAAGAAAAAATGAACATCACTAGGATAAGAACTAATTCTCATGAGCTTCGAAGTGAAACCAGGTGGTGGTATACTCCCAAGGCTCCTTGGGATGATAGAATCTGTTATATTTGCGATACTAAGAGGGTGGAAGATGAAAAATAAATCATTTTAGATTGGTTATATCTTACTCACATCCACTCTCAATTCCATAACACCTACCATACTTCCAATCTTCTTGACTCGTTAGGCCAACCCAACTATAGTGATTTTGGAGTGCTTCTTTCCCTTCTTTTTGATCATAGAAATAAGATTTTGAAGAATTACAATTAGTTTTTTTTTCTTCTCTTGAGGTCTAGTAGACTGCATTGGTCTTAGTGGACTTTGATCATCATCATCATCATCTTTATTAATTAATTTAATTATTATAATGAATCATTGTAGTTAAAATTTTCCCATAGTTGATTATATATTCATAATTATTAATACTATTAAAATAATTGTATATATTTATGCATGTAATATTGATTATTATAAAAATGTTTCTTATATGTGATGTGGTGGTGGCTAAGGTTTAGTTTCAAGTGTTAGTGGAGGTGTGATTGGGTTCAATTTTGGGGAATTTCTGTGTGATTTGAACCTCTCAATAATGATAGAAACTAGCACAACCACATTAGTAAATGTGGCTGATATGCGCTGAAGACATATAATTATGATTATTATTATTAACTAATATACTACTATTATAAAATAATATTAATATTTTTATTGTTAATAAATTTAGTATCGTTGTTAATTAATAAATATTAATAATAATTAACTACTTATTATTATTATTATTATTATTATTATTATTATTATTATTATTATATGTAAGTAATATTGATTACTATAAAAATGTTTCATATATGTGATGTGGTGGTGGCTAGGAATTAGTTCCAAATGTTATTAGAGGGGTGTTTGGGTTCAATTTAGGGGGATTTTTGTATGATTTAACCTGTCAATAGTGATGGGAATTGGTACTATTAGTTCTACTCATGCTCAAATCCATGAGATAGCTCAAATTAGACCCTTTAGAAAGTTTCCAACATGCACTTTCAAGGGTACAATCATTGGTTCTACCGACTATTAGAGTAGTTCTTACTATAGAGATATTTTCAAGAAGGATGTCAATACTAATTCTTGTTTGGTGCAAGAGGCCCCAATTTTATGAACTCAAAAGGTAAAAAATATTGTTGACCACCCTTCTTACTGCTAATGCTTAGTGTGTTGGTTTAATGGTTTTTAGTCTCATCTAGTTGATCTTCATGAGTGGATCTCAAGCACTTAGAAGCCAAAGTTGAAAGATAAATATTTTATTCACCCTTATGAAAAATGGTATTTTATTGTGGAGCTTAATATTCTAGAACATAGGGCTTTGGTCTTGGTTTCAAGGCCTTGGTTTCGGGGCACTTCTAGTTTAAGCATGAATCTTTGGAGTCCCTCCTTTGACTAATAATTTGAGATTGGCTCCCATTTGGGTTAGATTCTCAAATATTCCCTTACATTTGTTGAGTTTACCCTTTCTTCGATCCATTTCTCATCCTCTAGGGATATTATATAAGAGTCATAAAACAAATAATTAAATCACATGTACATATTCTTGAATGTGCATGGGCATGGAATTTAGAAAACATTTTCTAAACAAATATTTTTGACGATTCAAAACTACTCATGGACTCAAAAATTAGACCATGAAATAATTTATTTCTGTTGTACAGTGTGTTTCTCTTATTTCTCAATTCCCTAAATCCCTACAAAAGGTCAGGTAGCATCAATGCCAATCAACCTAGTGTGTTCGATCTAAGATAGAGCATTGGTTTATTTACTACGAACAATTTCTTGATTCAAACCCACCTAAGGAGGACTCCAAAGATGTTTCTTAGAAAATCAGTTGAACAACTTCACAAAAAGACTCATCTATTTTTAAATTCTCCCTTGGATAAGCCAAAAGTTGAAACAATGAAAGCTAGGGACACAACAATGGATTCACAACAAACTTGAAATACTCCTTCAAAATGTGACCCTCCATATTAGCAAAGATCAATTCAACAAGGTCAATGAAAGAATTTTATTTTCACTCAAATCCAAATCAATATGTATCTAAAGTGAGCTAGCTATATTAGATTAAATAAGAAGATATATAAGCACAATTGGATCCCGCAAATTAGGATAAATTATGAATGGAAGGAATATCAAGAAAACCACTAAAGACAAAGAAAACTTGTGCAAAAATAATAAAGAAGGACAAATATCCTCCATTATCAAAGCCAATTGTGACAAGAATTATGGTCCACAATCCAATCTAGTCATATTGTGTTTTTTGTCTTTTATTATGTCAACAATTTCTTAGAAGTTACTCACTAATAAATATGAGTATGAAGTTTTTGTGGAAATAAGTATTTTATGTACTTGGAAAATAGGGTATTGTCAATCTTTTTTTAATTTGAAGTGAATATTTTCTGTAATCTCACTATGACCCTTGGCTTACTTTTCTATCTATACGAGTATCTCACACACAAATACACATTATAAATATAAAAGGTAATCTAATGTGGTTTATTATATTGTTGATAAGACATATACCCAAAAAACCTAGGATCTCTATTAGGCCCCTATACTACTAGTGTAACCCCTTACTGTTATTAGTAAAACCCCCTTATTATATTGTTGTACCCATGTAGTCACCATATTTTTATTATTGTGCCCCATAGAAGCTCACTATTGTTATTATTGTGCCCTTACATTATTATTGTTATGTCGGCTCTGATTATATTATGACCCTTTACACTCTTATATAGAAAGGAGGTCTTGTCATTTGTATCGTCCAAGAATTGTTCATTTGTGTAATGTAAAGGAGGTTGCCCCCTTGAAGAGGATGAATTATAAGGCGTTTATCTATCTTTTCTATATTTGTGTGAGCTGGTTTCATAACATTTGGTATCAGAGCTTTGGATTCTAGGGTTTCGCTGCTCCAAAGAGGTCATCATGGTATTTCCACTATAACATTTTTTCTACGATGTTTCAGAAGCTAAAATACAAACCCATTTGAGAAGAATCCTTCTAAACCATGCATCCAAATTTTAGAGCTTTTCGCGCTATATTTACGGAGATATGATCTGAGGAAGTTGGCCTTTTTGCAGCCTTCCGAATTACATTCTAAACAGGTGACCTGGGGAAAATCGTCATAACTTTTGTTTTGAGAAACAGCTTGAAATTTCATAAGAAGTTACAGAAAGAGGACGGACTGTAGTTTCTTTTATATATTTTTCAAATCCAAAGGTCGAAACGATGACACGTGGCACGTCGTACAAGTTCACTCTGCTGAACAAGTCTATAATCAGGTCACTGTGGGAGATTTGGCATAACTCTTCCTTAGAGAATCCAATTTGGATCAGACTAGTGGCATTGGAAAGAGGACACAGAGGGCTATTGCAGGTTGCAATTTTAGAACTAGAAGATATGAAATAACAGAGTTACAGTCGTTTCAAGATCGAGCTCCTAAAATTAAGAGAAAGTGAGATGAGGAAGTTTGATGGCAAGGATCCGGTAAATTGGATACTATAAATGGAGAAATATTTTGATCTACATTGTGTACCACTGTTACAAAAAGGTATGTATTGCATCTAATTATTTAGATCTGAATCAATTTTTATGGTATGAAGGGCTTTGTTCTTGTAAACCACTTGTCACATGATCAATTTTTACGGAGGAAATGATAGCACATTATGAGGATACAAAGAGAAACACCTTCTTTAGCCAATTGATAAATCTCAAACAAAAGTGTTCAATGGAAGAGCACATTGAGGACTTTAAAAAATTGAATATAATGGAAAATGATATTCTAGAGAAGCAAAGGATTGATGTCTCCATAGGGACTTTAAAGGATAACATTCAGCATGAGGTTCGTCTTTGGGAACCTGATTCATTGGAGAAGGCATTCATGTTGGCAAGAAAAGTCGAAACAAAATTATGTAAATAATGAATTCTACCCCTCACAACTATAAACATGGAAGTGTTGTTTCTCCTAGCCTTCCACGGCCTACAAGGGTGACACCACGATAATTGGAAGAAAAAAGAGAAAAAAGGCTTCGTTAGAATTGTGACAACAAATGCACTAAAGGTCATAAGTGTGCTGAGAAGAAATTATTTTACATAGATTATGAAGAAAATGAAGAAAAGGATCAAGAAACATCAAAAGAAGGGGATATACACCAGGAACCAACACCAGAGAAAGAAGAAATGAATCCAACCATATCTTGTAAGGCATTGGCAAGAATTACCACTCCTCAAAGTCTCAAGATAGAAGGACATATCAAGAATGAAAAATGTTCAAGAAGTGAAAGATCACATCGAGAAAGAAGAAATGAATCCAACCATATCTTGTAATGCATTCGCCGGAATTACCACTCCTCAAACTATCAAGATAGAAGGACATATCAAGAAGAAAAATACTCAAGAAGTGAAAGATCACATCGAGCATCAAGAAATGAATCCGACCATATCTTGTAAAGCATTGGAAGGAATTACCACTCCTCAAACTCTAAAGATAGAAGGACATACCAAGAAGAAAAAGGTTTGAAGTAGTGAAAGATCACATCGAGCATCAACAACAAGTTCTCCAACTTTTAAAGGATAACACCACTTTGGTGCAGAATCGAACGAAACAACAGGTAAATCAACATCGCAGTGAAAAATGTTTTCATGTAGGTGATTGGGTAATTTTACAGATACATCTCAAGCAAGCTATTTATGGGAAGGAAATGTTGGTAATACTACATGCAATTAAGAAATGGTGACCTTACCCAATGGGAAGACATTTCAAGGTAAAAATGGATCATTATTGTCTTAAATACCTTTTAGAATAAATATTATCTTTAGAAGAACAAAAAAAATGGGTCACAAATATGTTGGGTTATGATTTTGACGTCATCTATAGAAAAGGGAAGAAAAATTTTGTCACATATGCACTCTCAAGAAAGGATGAGGATGTGGAAGCATTGTTTTGTGCTATTTCTATTATCCAACCAGATTGGATAAACGAAGTAAGGGATGAATGGAAGAAGGATGAAGAAGCGTGGCCACTCATTCAAAATTTGCAGAAGATCCCAATTCAAACAATATTTCTAGAACTTGAAGAGGAAGGATAAATCATATTGGAACCTAGAGAAGTCATAGAAACAAGAACCCGACAGCTACAAAATTGATCAATTTCAGAGTATCTCATCAAGTGGAAGAACTTACCGACTGAAGATTCCACATTGGAGGACAAGAATTTTATACAGAAGCATCAAGAACTACTCAAGCATCGAGGACAACACTCTTTGAAGGAGAGGGGCATGTTAGGCCCCTATACTACTAGTGTAACCCCTTATTGTTATTAGTACAACCCCCTTATTATATTGGTGTACCCATGTAGTCCCCATATTGTTATTATTGTGCCCCATAGAAGCCCACTATTGTTATTATTGTGCCCTTACATTATTATTGTTATGTTGGCTCTGATTTTATTATGACCCCTTAGACTCCTATATATAGAAAGGAGGTCTTGTCATTTGTATCATCCAAGAATTGTTCATTTGTGTACTGTAAAGGAGGTTGCCCCCTCGAAGAGGCTGAATTATAAGGTGTTGATCTATCATTTCTATCTTTTTGTGAGCTCGTTTCATAACAATCTCTAACCTCGTGTGGTAAATTTCTCCTTTTGGTGTCTTTTCTGGCTAGAATGACCATTAGATATAATATTACTATTAGTTTGTTGTTAAAATATCTCCCTTTTCTATACATTTATGCTCAAATTTTATACTCGTTGGAACTCACAACTAACACTAAGCTAAAAGTTAAATTGTTTCCCTAGTAACAGTCACCCTATAACATAATGGATGTACCTCTATACCCTTTATAATGTGAAACACAATAGTGTTTGAGCTTAAAAATATTATATGATCAAATAATATATCGTAATACTTTTTTAATATAGTATTTTAGTTATATATTTTTTGCTGGTGGTAGTACAATTGACAAAAAACATGTTTGCAAGCCCTTTTGTATCTGATCGATCGAAGGTTCAATCCCCCTGGACATGTCTGAGTAGCCGAACCAATGAAATGTATATTACTTAGATATTACTATTATTAAAAACAATTAGCTTATGGTTCATTATCATATTTAATTATATTATACTTTAATAAGAATATAATTAAATATTCAATATATATAGTATTATTATGCTCTAATTATAATGTAAACATACAAACACAAATACAAGAAATAGTTAATTATATATTTACCTTTATATGATTATGTATAGTATATTAAAGGCAAGTATTTTAACAATAATAATGTAGATTTGATTATGGTTGAATATGTATATGTGTTCCAATATTGACATTTATTCATTAATTTTAATTACAATTAGCTTTGACTAACTATGATTGACTATAGATGGTCATAACTAACCATATTTTAGTATGTTTTACTATGAATAAAGATGTTTGTTTAAGAATGAACATGATTTGGCATGGTTAATACCATGTTTGGACATGGTTGATGATGTTTCAACATGGTTTACATGATTTATTATGTTATACTATGGCTTACCATGTTTTTCCATTTGACAAAGGTTAAATATGCTTGACTTTAGTTAACAATTTTAGACTACTATTGACTATGGTTAGTTATGGTTGACCATGATAGCTCATGGATGACAATAATTAAGGATAGTCAAACAAGGGTTATGTGAGATTAAGCTACATTCCTTAAAGACTATGTCACATTGAGTTGGTTGACTATGGTTGGTCATGGTTAATTATTGTGACATTCATCAAGAGTAATGTTGCATTAAGCTATAGTATGGTTATCTCTATGTAATGTGCTTTTTGGTTGACTTATGTCAACTTGCTATTTTCCTAAATGCTTATGTTGCTTTATTATGTACATCAATTATTATTTTGCATTGAGTTTTGTCAGATTTTATTCGACATAGTTAACTATAGTTGATCATGTTTAACTTGGTTGACCATGGTTTATTATGTTGTCTTTGGTTGAGTATGTTTGGCTATATTTTTATGTGGTTGATAGTAATTGATTATTATTTACCATAGTAAACCATGTATACATTATTTGATTGTGATTGACTATTGTTTGAAGACGATCTATGATGGTTGACCATATTCAAATATCCAATCAGATGAAGGCGTAAAGAGGTTTTGGAACTAAATGTTTTACAATATGTTTATATATATATTGTGATGTTTGTTATAGTTGAGTTATATCAACTTACTATGTTCCTTAATGGTTATGTCACATTGCAACATTCACCTTGACTTGCTAATGCCAAACTATTATATCCATCAAATTTTATGTTCCACAACATTTATGTCACATTGTGATACTCATCTCTACTTCATTATGTTGAACCATTACATTGTTAAATGGCTATGTTTCATTATGATATTCATCTTGACTTACTTATGTCAAATTATCATATTCCTAAATTGTTGTGTTTCAATATGACATCATCAAGCGTTATATTACATTGAGATATGATATGGTTATATCCACTATGATATTTATCTTGGTTCACCTATGTCAACTTGCTACATTTCTTAATGGTTTTATTGCATTATGTTGTTCATTGAGAATTTTGTTGCATTGCAACATTCAAAAAATATTTTATCATGTATATAATGTTCATAAAAAGCTATACTGAATGTAATCTTTATCAATAATCATATCATAATGTGAAATTCATATCAGATAACTTTATGTCAAACTAATACCTTCTTCAATAGTTTTATTTCATTATAATATTCATAAAAAATGATATTACATATAATGAAAAAATATTATTTTTTAATATAATATTTTCAAAATAACTACAAACTAATCTATTTAACCTGGTTTGTGACTTAATAAATACACTACAATACGTTTCAAGCATTTTAGACATTTCCTAGTCACAAATTGAATTGTATCACATACATTTTTAAAAACCATCAAGCTTTACATGAGTTTTTTTTTTAAATATAATCATTATTAAATGCCTATTAGTATTTACAATTTAATATTCCATCATTACTATTCAATAATATTTATTACAAATTGTATTTTGTGTATTAATTATATAGAATTTCTAATATCATAAATGTAAGATAAAATTTACTTTTGGTGTTTTATTGATTTGAGAGTTCGTTGATGACTATAGTTTATTTTTAAAAGAATTTTGTTTACATAAGATGAAATTAGGTGCATCTACAAATTGTATGGCTGAATAGTCTACATAAATACCTTTCCAATAATGTATAGCACTCGAGAAAACCCCAGGGGATCAGAAGTTATGATAATTTCAAGTTTGGCAGGGATCTGAGGCTCATGATTCCACACGGGCGAACAGAACGTGCAAGATAGGATTTACACAATGACAGTAGGTGCAAGGTGGGAGATTTTTCAATTACAAAGTGGTAAATTTGACAGTGCACTACAATGGAGTTTGGTCGGGAAATTTTGGCACAAAGATATGTGTTCTTGTGGTTGTCATAATATATGAAACGCGAACTTTCTTATCAACTTATGACCATTATGTCATGGAGGTCCTAGTAGTGGCATAAACTCAAGGCACACCGCAATTAACAAATTTTGCTAAATGGAGAATCTCCCCAACACACAAATTAGGGCCTATAACATAAAATAAATGCCCAACCCATGTTAAATTTAACAAAGTATTTTAGCGAAAAACCATAACACCCCAGGCATTTCGTTCATACAAGGAATAACGTGGCAAGTGACAAATGGCCGAATGTGATTAAAGGGCAGTGATGAGCTCCTAGATGATCTGGTATCTAGTTGGCAGTAACGTCAGCATGATGATGACATGGCATGACTCAAGGACACGTGGCATGTTGATTTTCCATTTTTAGATACCCAAGTGACCCTTTTTTGGGTGACCTATGGCACCACTTATAGGGTGACACATGGTAGTGTGATGACAAATTGGAAAGATAGGTCACCATAGTGACACATGGCATGCTAATGATGTTACATGGCATGTCATTACAACGTGAGAGTAAAATAGTTCGTAAAGGAAATAATATTGGAGAAAGCCATGGTAGAGAAACTCAGGGAGAAGTAAGTGTCTCCAATAGACGACGTGAACATTCACATCTGACTGTGCGAGGAATAATAGTGTCCCACTACTACGGTCGATGAACTCAGGGAGAAGGGAACATTACCTTCAACTAATCGATGAATTCATGTTTTGCCGCAAAATTTCTAGCCCAAATATAAAGAAGGGTTATGACATGGTTGGTGGACTCTAGGAGACTCAAACTTCTCTTTCAATTGACCAAAAAATTTATGCCACAACATAAGAAATTTTTTGGTTACTTAATGATGGATGATAGAAGTGTGATGCAACTAACATAAGGAATTGGATAGAGGAATCTCCACCAATGGTAAATAACTGGAACTAGTGCATATTTAGACTTAAGGAATGGTTGTAAGACATCAGACATTAGTGGAGGAATCTAGTTGTTGAAGCACTCAGAGACTAGGATAATGCCATGGTTTCATGTGAAGTGAAGGGTTGAAGTGTAAGGGTGCAACACAGTAAAAGATATAAAATGAATTGTTCACACAATGAGAAGATAAGGAACTAGATATGGTAGTTCAGAGACTAGAGAATTCAAAAACAGAATGAATCCAAAATGATTATACTAGAAAATCTAGAACAACATGAAATTGAAGTGCTTTAATTCTTGAAAAATTGTGAATGCAAAAAGGCACAGGGTTAAGAGGAGATTTATATAAACTAGTCCTTGGAATTGAAAGAGGAGATTTTGCTCTTTTCTTGATAAAATAAACCCCATGAGAGATAAAGAGATATATAGTTTACATGAGAATATGGTGAAAAAGTTATTGATTGTCGAAAATCTAAAGCATATAAAGAACAAAGGGACAAAAACAGAGGTTGCAAGAGGAGATTGGGTGAAATTTGAAGTTGTTGTAGAGAAAATCGTAGACGATTAGAAACAAATAAAGTGTTTTTGAAAGAAGATCACCAGAACTTTTCAGAATAAATATTTATGAAGTAGGTTCCTTAAAAATATCAGCAAGTTGGTGCCTATGAATAGTGGGGGTTGCTACTTCCAGCAAGTGGGTTCTTCCAAATAAAAATAGGTTGGATCCTCATATAGGTTGGTGCCTACATAATATGATGTAAAAGAAGTTAGTGCTTTCATTTACATCAAAACAAAAAGATTTGTGGTTTTCTCCCTTTATTGGTTTCCATGTATAGGTGATGTTTTTGTGTTGCTTATGTATATCATGTTGATAATGTTGATTTGTATTTATTTCGTGGTTATTGTTGAATATCAAAATAACTCTACTCATTGTTAAATAAATTGGCTAAATATTGTTAAAAGTTATAAAATGTAGATTCACCCTCCTCTCAATATTTTCCTCGTTTCCAACAATACTCACTAATGAATATCATGATCCAATAAAGATCCTTCATGAATATTACAATGCAATAAAATGCTTATTGATTGTTTCAAAGTCAAAAATCCCTCAATGAATATAAGAATAGTCCAAAACCATTGACAAAATTGCCAAGTTGATATAAGTCAACCAAGACAAACATCACAATAGGTAGAAACATATTATATCTCAATTCAACATAACCCATGATGAATGTTGTATTGAAAGTTAACAAATTGATATAACCATTAAGAAACGTAGCAAGTCAATATAATCTAGTGAAATCAAACATCAAAATCCATAAAACCATATTATAAAACTTTTAGTTTCATAACCTTTCCATATCTCAATATGGTTAATGTGTGTCATTTTAGCTAAAAAAAATCTAATAATTAATTATAATCTAATAATTTGAAATGAAATTTTTGATGTGCAATTAGTTTAATGTGTATATATTTTTTATGTGTGCAATTTATTACTCATTTAATATACCATCATATATATATATATATATATATATATATATATATAGATATAATGAATGTTATAATAGGTGAAGATCATTCAGGAAAGCATGAAGTTGGTATAAATGAAACAAGATGAACATTGAAATAGATATAAACATAATATAATATTATATTATATTATATTATATATATATATATATATATATATATATATATATATATATAGATATAGATATAGATATATATCCTTAATGGCCTTTTCCTATTAGAAAATTCATTCTATATATATATATATATAATCCAATTTTAAGGTCACAGCCAAGCTAGACATCAAATTGGTGTAATGAGACCCCCTTTGTTAGGTCCCTATAATACTAGTGATTACCCCATTACTATTGTAGTTGTGTCCCTTATTAATATCGTTGTGCACCTATTGTGCCCATATTTTTATTACTGTGCCCCATAGAATCCCTATATTGTTATTTTTGTGGCTTTATATTATTATTGTTAGGTCGGCTGGGTTATATTGTGACTCCTTAAACTCCTATATATAGAAAGGAGGTTTTGTCATTTGAATCATCCAAGAATTGTTCATTTATGTAATGTAAAGGAGGTTGCCCCATTGAAGAGGCTGAATTCTAAGGCGTTGATATATCTTTTCTATCTTTTTGTGAGCTGGTTTCATAACATTTGGTATCAGAGCTTTGGATTCTAGGGTTTCACTGCTCCAAATAGGGCATCATGGCATTTTCGCTATAACTTTTTTTATGTGACATTTCAGAAGCTAAAAAAGAGACCCATTTATGACGAAATCGCACTAAACCTTGGGTGCAAACTTTAGAGCTTTTCGCACTATATTTTCGGAGATATGATCTGAGGAATTTGGTCTTTTTGCAGACTCCTGATTTACATTCCAAACAGGTGACCGGGGGAAAATTCTAATAACTTTCTCTCTGAGCATGGGATTGAAATTTCATAAGAAGTTACAAAAATAGGATGGACTTTAGTTTCTTTTGTATATTTTTCAAAGCCAAAGGTCAAAACAGTGACTCGTGGCATGTTGTATAAGTTCGCTCTACTGAACTAGTCTATAATCAGGTCATTGTGGGAGATTTGGCATAAATCTTCCCTGGAGAATCTAATTTGGATCAGACTGGTGGCATTGGAAAGAGGATATAGAGGACCACTGCAAGTCACAATTTCAAAACTAGATGACCCAAAATTACAAACATATATCAGATTCAATATCAAGCTCCTACAAAGTGAAAAAAGCTGTGTAGTTTTTTTAAATTTTTGCATAAGCTTGGTTTGAAAAATTAGTTTGAAAGAATTCAAAGGGCATAGTAAAGCATTATTATCAGTAATTGATGCCTCGAGGAAATAAAATGCAAACACCTAGTAAGCAACCTGAAAGCTCTAGCATGACTCATGAAGAAGAGGAGGAAATGCAACATGATATATCAAAATTACGAGACGAAGTGAAACAACTGTCACTTGCACAAAAAGTAACAGAATCTAAGATGGATGGTTTAAAGAAATATGTAGAAGCTAAGATGGATGGTTTAAAGAAAGGCGTAGAAGCTAGGATGGATTGTTTAAAGAAAGGCGTAGAAGCTAAGATGAATGACGTGGAAGCTAAGATGGATGATTTGAAGATAGATTTGAAGACATATTTGACAAAGATTCTATAAGAAATTCTTACTAATGGTGAAAGGGTTGTAAAGGAAACTCATCATGACAACAAAAGAAATTCTAATCATGATTTCATAGACTATAATGTTGGACCGAAGACCCACCATATTCTAAAAATCAATATGAGGAAGTTTGATGGCAAGGCGTTGGAAATAATACTAAGAGGAAGGGGTGAATTAGTATTATCAAATCAAACAATTTTTCATCTCCATACTAAGATTCATATATGGTACTTCAGTGAAGGGAATCTGCGTGTACACGCAACTGTGTCTAATGCAACAAGCGTATATCCAGTAAACATATGATTCAGTTAATCCATTAAATGTTGATCTTTAGTTAGTGCATCAAAACTTTTATTAACCCTATGAACAGTAAACATGTGCAGTAAAACAGAACAGATCATCACACACAAGAATCACACATGAACACCATGATGTAAGGTGGAAACCCAATGTGGGTGAAAACCACCTGTTGCAAGTCGTCACTATCTTCTTTTTAATAAGAAACTTCTTTTTACAATATTTTTGTACCGGTGCAGTCTTATACCAGTACACAAGCTTCTACCTGCAGAAGGCCACAACCTTCTCTCGTTCTCCAACTTCTTCTTGAAGAGAGCTACAACCCCCTTAGCTCTTGTACTAGCCGATCCTTTTACAAGTACGTAGGTACCGGCCTATTGAGTGCTCCAACCTTCACTCGTTTTCCAGCTGCTACTAGAAGGGAGCTACCACCCCCTTAGCTCTTGTACTAGCTGATGTACTAGTAGGTAGGTGCCTACCTACAGAAGGTTACAACCTTCTCTTTCTTCCTCCAAGTACCACGTTTCATAAATTTTCAGACTAGATACTCCTGAAGCACAACAACATAATCTGAAGGCCACGTTTCATCCAATTTTTATACTGGACCCATCAATATCATTGAAGCACACAATCAATCAACACTAGCATCATCAATCTCTGAATCACCCAACACTGAATCACTGACACCTTGTCAACAAACTGCAATCGCCAGAACATAGAGCAGACACAGAACTCTGCAACAATGTTCAGATCTAACTGTATCATCAAAAATCATGCATTAGAGTGCATACACTACTTGGAAGAGCCAAACCACCGTGTATATGCAGCTTCACCAAAGCGAACCAGCGTATATGTCATTAATTACTTACTTATTTCTTTGCTGCACTTCGTGACTTCAGACATAACCAAATCATTACATATACAAGGATAATATGCATGTTAGCAACTAGATCTAGTCCATCAGACCACATAAAGATAAGTCATTATGATCCTGATCCATTATAGATCTCATCCATCAATACTGAAGCTAAACATAATCAACTAATCTGAATATGCAGAATACTGACACTAGTAAACAGTCACCAGAGCTCATCAACAACCAGAACCATCTGTAACTTCAAACATCATAGTTCATATGGTATATGCTACTTAGATGTATCTAACCTACGTATGTATGCGCTTTTATCATAGTTAACCAGCGTATACATCTATAAATATTCATTCATGATTTTCAGCTATTCCAAAACTTGAGTTATACCCAGATCATAATAGTTACAGAACACTACATGCGTTAGTATTCTAGAATAAGCATGATAAAACCATATAGAGATGATTCATTCCAAGCCATTATATCCTAATCTATCCTTTGATCTTGTTCTCCATCAGTCGCTAAGATTCCTCCTTCACAAAGCATTATGAACCCATAACCTGCATACTAGATCTCATACTTCATCAGATATTCAAGACTTTTCGAATGCCTTTGCCTAATGATCTTCTTCTCCTTTTATAGTCTTAGGCCTTACTCAATACCATGGTCCAAAACCATTTAGAACCAATACTAGGGACCCAATACCTGGGTTCAACATTTCAGACGCAATACCAAGGATCAAATACCAAAATACCATGGACCAAATACCACAAACCCAAAACTTAGTTTTCCTACATGTACGCACCTTTCCTTGCATGAAAGTGCATGTGTACGATATATGCGCCTTTGTATATAGTGATCCTGCGTGTATACACTACTTGGTATATAGCGAACCTATGTATATACGCGACTTGGTATATAGTGAACCTGCGTATATGATTTTTTGAATTACTAAACCAACGTGTATATGCTCCCTTGCCTCACTGAACCTGCGTACAGATCTATAAAAGATAATTTATCCTTTTCACTTATTCAGACATCAGTTATACCCAGATTATCAGATTTATAGATCAAGTCAAGCGTCGAATATAACAAATCAAAATCACATAAAGATACTATTATTCAAGCCTTAGGATCTTGACCCATCAATAGAACTTATCCTTTTCCTTGTGCTTAGTTTCCTTCTTGATTCGAATCCAGATATGCATCATAACCCAATGACCTGTGTTTTATACCTTGTCTTTCATAAGATATTCAATGCTTCAGTCAATACATTTGCTTTTCTTTCTTTATTCTTTGTAGTCTGATCATCAATTCTTTGCTACTGACCTGTTGCACTACGATCTGTCATCTGTATGAGTAGCCATCAAGGACAACACTTGTATCATAATTCCAACAATCTCCCCCTTTTGACTTGATGGCAAAGCTAACTTGTCATACTAAGAACCATCATCTAAATGAGTTGTCACTGTTCATTACATTTGAACTGATTCCTTTGACCTATCCTACATCCCATGTATTCTATCACATCTGATATCTCTTCTATAGATTCATCTAGTTATATATAAGTGAGTTGTTCTTCTACAAGGGTTTTCCATCAAGTACAACACATGCATGATAATTCCAACAATCTCCCCCTTTGGACTTGATGGCAACAACCATACCAAGTCACTCTCCCCCTTTGACATCAAGGGTAAAGGGCGAACCAATATATTCTCTTCCTTGATATACATTCCGTTGTCCATACTCCCCCTGAGTACCTGCTAAAATCTATGAATGAGCTCCCCCTTTGTACATGCCAAGGTGTACCAATCTGTCCATGCTCCCTCTGAGTACATGCTCAAATTTCTGCTCTACTGAAGTGTGTTGTTCATGCTCCCCCTGACTGTAGGCAAGGTCTACAAAAAGATGTTCTAAAAGAAGAACATGACTCTATCATAAATGACCTTCCTATCACCAAAGACTCATACATACATCCATCTCCCAACCCAGTGGGGATACGCCAGATACCAAATATTTGTGCATGACTGAAATATTGCATCATCCTTCCCATGCATAGTGGGGGTACAAATTACATCATATGACCAAAAGGGATTCATCAATGACTACAATAGATAGAGATAAACTATTACATCAAGAGCCTTGATATGACCTTTACATGACATTTATAACAGAGACCAAACATCTAAATAAGACCATGATAGTCATCAGCAACTATCATACACAATGTATGATCTACTCCATAAGCATCTGTCAACAACATCCAAACTAGCAACTTGTATATGTCCATTACTGTATAAGTCATCAACCTGTAACAATGTATGTCTACATATAGATATTAACTCATCCTTTTGAACATTATCATAGCCTTCCATGAATGAATTCTGTATATGACATACAAATCATTCACATTATATCATATGTGAAAAACACCATAGCCATCTTATCATCAAGATCTACATGATTTTATATATCATCCATGTATCATTACTTTGGATCATCTGCATCAATCAACATATGTAAGTATCAACCTATCATCATACAGGTAAGAACTCATCATCATCATGTCTCCAACAATGCAACTTTGAGTAATCATCCATGTATCCAGCACTATCTATCTTGAGCTCAAGATCATTTGTCAAGACTTCTTGATATCATGAACAACTACAATCCGCATCCACATGAGCGCCAAGAACTATAGGAATCCTGCATCATAACTATATTATATGATATTTATGCATATGATGACAGAAGCATATGAGTGACTCATCATCAAGTAATGAAGTTGTGTATTCAGGCTTTGTACTTCTCCTTATCCTTATGAAGATCACCATGTAAGCACCATATATGCATCAACCAAGAATCAACCACAAATCCGATCTGAACATCAACTATATAACCCGAAGAATCATATGATATTTTATCATGGACAACTCATTACCATATCATAACAAGATATATCATTTAGCCATATAAGCATCATCACCAAGGATTACTAACCATAATGCCAACAATGCATTGTTAAAATCATATGCTCCCCCTGAACCTGTGCCATCTTGCTTACTGTCTGATCTGATCATGCATATATTAGGAAGAAGTATCAAGGCATCATCATCATCATTAATTTAGGATCAAAACACTTTTAAACATCTTACAAGTGTCATGACATTTCCACACATCATCACCAGATTGTAACCATTATCAAGCAGAGCAAATAATGGACTGAATCATATCAGACCCTTTTTCCTGAGCCTGTGCCTATTGCTTTTCCTCAAACTAACATATACGCGACTGTGCAGTAACTAAATCATGTATATACGTGACTTCCCTTTATCAAACTTGCGTATGAGATTTATGACACTGAAGTTTTACACTTTCAGCTCCCTCTGAGTCTATTATTTCTGTATATTATGTTGTGCCACATCTTTCTGACTGTACTGCCTTATTCTTCCATATCTTCAAGTATGATTATGATTTCTCCTTTTAGTAAGGTGCCCATACATTGTTCCTGCATTCCTTTGTTGTATGTCTAAACTTGTTACATGCATAACATCTTACATGTTTCATATTCCTTCTGTAGCAATCAACAGCTCTGTGACCAAGCATATTGCAAGAAAGGAATATCCCTTAAGGTATCTGGAACGTGATGATCTTTCTGTGTGATGGTCTTGAACCATTCTTCTTCTGCATCTGGCTGCAACATGTCCAAGATTATGACATACATAACATTCAACATTATACATCGAAGGAGTAAAAGATTTTCTTTGAATAATTTCTTTCCTTGGCTGTTGATGGCATTTTCCTCTCATCTCCTTGTTAATTGTTTTAGATTTCTCATTAGAGTTCCTTGCCTCTCCTTCTGAGCTTGATTCATCTTCAAAAGATTCATAAAAACCAAGGCTAATTTTGATAGCGGGAGACCTTTGACTACTAAGAATATCATCCAGGATCTTAGTACTATCTTGAAATCGTAAGAGCTTATCCTTTTCTTCTAAGTTATTTTTTAGAATATTTACCTCAACCTAATGTTGCTCCTCCTTTTCATGATACTGCTTCTTCATGTTTTCTTCAGCTTTTCTTCCTTCTTCCAACTCATGTCTTAGTTCAAGAACTTTGTTTTCTTGTTTTTCAAGAGCTTGGAGTAGTTCTTTATTCTGCTTATTTGATTCTTCAAGATCTTATTTTAGCGAGAGGATTGTACCTTCAAGACTTTCATAGCAACTAGATCTATCTCTGAGTTTCTTGATTATTGTGCTCCTTTCATTGACTTCATTTCTTAATGATGTCACTTCCTTGTCCTTGAATAACTTCCTTACCTTGTTTCCTTCCTCTAGTTGAGCTTTTAGTTTGGTAGCTTCTTCTTTGAAGGCACATTCCCTTTTGCTTAATAGATCTTGTTGATCTCTAATTTTGTCTATAAGCCTTTTAAGGTCTTCCTCTATTTGATATCTTTCTTGCACACGCATAAGAGCAAATTTAGTTCTTTCGATATCACTTTCATCATCTTCAAATGGATGGATAAATGTATCACCAGAGGATGAATAATTCATACCTGATAGTTCTTTTGCTCTTTCATCTTCATTCTGAAGCGATTCTGAATCTGAAGTGCTTCTTCCACATATTCCCCAATCGATTCTCCCACTTTCATAGCTCTTTTGAGATGTCTTCTTCTTCTTAGGCGCTTTATTCTTAAGCTTCATTCCCATTGTCCTATGGGTCTCCTTCAAGCGATCAAGCTTCTACCAAAGGACCTGCTCTGATACCAATTGTTGGAAATAATACTAAGAGGGAGGGGGGGGGGTGAATCAGGAAAAAGAAAAGGAGCAAGAAAGGTCAAAAGAAGAGGATATACTCTAGGAGCAAAGCCTAGATAAAGAAGAAATGAATCTGGCCATATCTTGTAATGCATTGGATGGAATTATTATTCCTCAAACCATCAAGATAGAAGGACAAATCAAGAAGAAAAAGGTAATAGTGTTGATTAATTCAGGAAGTACCCACTATTTTATTCATTGTAAGATAGCAAAAGAATTGAATTGCTTCCTATATCCGGCACCAGAGTGTCAAGTGATGGTTGCAAATGGAGGAACAATAAATTTCTTTGGAAAGTGCCATAATATCAAGCTATCCATGGGTGAATATGTATTGACTAGCCCAATTCTTTCCATTCCAATGGGAGGTGTTGATGTTGTACTAGGAGTCTAATGGCTACAATCCTTGGGTACAATAGCTTTTAATTTTCAATAATTTTTCATGAAATGTTTTGTGGAAGGAAAGGAAGTTGAATTAAGGGGTATTGCAGGGAAACCAAGAAAGATAATCAACTCTAACGGTATGACAAAGCTTCTAAAAAGGGAACAAAGAGGTGTAATTTCACAGTTATTTTCACTAGATGTTTCCACATCAGAATCATCTATTTCTACATATCTCCAAAAGTCTTCGACAATCATTCCAAGGTATTTGAGATTCCCAAAGGTCTCCCACCTATTCGTGATCATGGTCATGATATTCATCTGATTCCAGGAAGTATTCCTCCAAAAATCAGGATGTATAGATATCCCTATACCCAAAAGAGTGAAATTGAACGTATGGTTGCAGAAATGCTAGAGGTTGGTATAATTCAACCTATTCAAGGTTCTTTCCCTACTCCAATAGTATTGGTGCACAAGAAGGATGGATCATGGCGCATGTGTCCGGATTATAGGGAGCTCAACAAGCTCACTATTAAAGATAAGTTTCCCATTCCGGTCATTGATGAATTACTGGATGAATTGCATGGATCAATTTACTCCACCAAGTTGTATCTTCATTCAAGATATCATCAAACCATAATGAAGACTGAAGACATTCCGAAAATGGCATTTAGAATTCATGAGGGTCATTATGAATTTTTGGTCATGCCTTTTGGCCTTACCAATGCACCTTCTACATTTCAAGGTTTGATGAATTCCATTTTCAAACCCTTCATTAGAAAATTTGTGTTAGAATCTTTTGATGATATACTAATCTACAGCAAGTCTTGGAAGGATCATGTCGAACATGTTGATAGGGTGCTACAACTATTGGAGGAGAAACAATTATATGCAAAAATATCTAAATGTTTCTTCGGAGTACAAGAGGTGGAATATATGGGTCATATTGTATCTCATGAAGGAGTTAAGGTAGACCCTAGCAAAATTAAAGCCATTAAGGAATGGAAAATTCCCGCATCCATTAAGCATCTTCGAGGATTTCTTGGGTTGATAGGGTATTATCGCAAGTTTGTTAAGAATTATGGGAGAATAGTAGCACCTCTAACAACATTATTGAATAAAGATACATTTTCATGGACTCCAGAAGCAACAAAGGCCTTCGAACATCTTAAAGAGGCAATGTGCCAAGCACCGGTCTTAGCTACACTGGACTTCACAAAAACCTTTATTGTGGAATGTGATGCTTCAGGAAATGGAATTGGTGTTGTTTTAGTGCAAGATGAAAGACCCATTGCTTTTGAAAGTTGTCCAATCAAGGGAAAGTTTTTACACAAAGCTATTTATGAGAAGGAAATGTTGGCAATACTACATGCACTTAAGAAATGGCGACCTTACCTAATGGGAAGACACTCCAAGGTAAAAATCGATGATGATAGCCTTAAATACTTTTTAGAACAAAGATTATCCTCTGAAGAGCAACAAAAGTGGGTCACAAAGATGTTGGGTTATGACTTTGAAATCATCTACAAAAAAGGGAAGCAAAATGTCATGGCAAATGCACTCTCAAGAAAGGATGAGGATGTGGAAGCATTGTTGTGAGCCATTTCAATTATCCAACCAAATTGGATAAATGAAGCAAGGGAGGAATGGAAGAATGATGAAGAAGTGTGGGCACTTATTCGAAAGTTACAACAAGATTCCAATGCATCTGATACATTTAGCTAGCAAAATGATTCGTTATGGTACAAAGATCGCTTATACCTCTGTAAGAATTCCCAACTCAAACAAAATATTCTTATGGAATTGAACACTTCTCCCTTAGGGGGACACTCTGGATTTTTAAAAACTTACCATAGGGTTAAGAAGGAATTCTTTTGGGATGGCCTTAAATCAGATATTCAAAAGTTTGTGGCGGCACGTTTGGTTTGCCAACAAAATAAAGTTGAAACAATTAAGACCCCGGGTCTATTACAACCTTTATCCATTCCAAGCCAACATTGGGAGGAGATTTAAATGGATTTTATCACAGGTTTACCCAAGTCTGAGGGAGAGAGTGTCATCATGGTGGTAGTTGAAAGACTTACCAAGTATGCACACTTTTGTGCATTATCACATCCATTTAAAGCCAGTATAGTTTTTACCGCATTTACAGAAACAATTCAAAAGCTACATGGAAACCCAAAGATTAATGTAAGTGACAAAGATCCCATTTTCATTGGAAATTTTTGGACAAATTTATTTTCTTGTCTTGGTACTCAGTTAGCTTATAGCTCATCTTATCATCGTCAATCTGATGGGAAAATTGAGATAGTAAACAAATGTTTGGAAGGATATCTTCATTGCTTTGTATCTTATAAACAAACTCAATGGGTCAAATGGTTGCCTCTGGCTAAATGGTGGTATAACACTTCCTTCCATACAGCAACAAAAATGACCCCATATATGGCACTTTATGGATATTAGCCACCATCCATCACATCATATTTAAGAGAAAGTTCTAAGGTTCAAGCAGTGGAACATCACATCGAACATTAACAACAAGTCCTCCAACTCTTAAAGCATAACCTTGTGTTGGCACAGAATAGAATGAAACACCAAGTAGATCAACAACGCAACAAAATAATTTTTGATGTAGGTGATTTGGTATTCCTACAGCTACAACCATATAAACAAATATCCCTCAAGCAAGCTAAGAAGGATAATAAATTATCACCAGAGTATTATGGTCCGTACAAGGTGTTGCAAAAGATTGGTACTATGGCATACAAATTGGAGCTTCCTGTAGCTTCTCGAGTGCACCCAGTTTTCCATGTTTCATGTTTAAAGAAGGTTATAGGCAATAAGCTCCCAATTCAAACAATATTGCCAGAACTTGACGAGGAAGGAAAAATTATATTGGAACCGGAAGCAGTCACAGAAACAAGAACTCGACAACTACGAAATCGATCAATTTCGGAGTATCTCATCAAGTGGAAGAACTTATCTGCTAAATATTCCACATGGGAGGATAAGAATTTTATATAGAAGTATCCAGAACTACTCAAGCATTGAGGACAACACTTTTTTGAAGAAGAGGGGCATGTTAGGTCCCAATAATAGTAGTGATTACCCCATTACTATTGTAGTTGTATCCTTTATTAATATTGTTGTGCCCCTATTGTGCCCATATTGTTATTACTGTGCCTCATAAAATCCCTCTATTGTTATTGTTGTGGCTTTATATTATTATTTTTAGGTTGGCTAGGTTATATTGTGACTCCTTAGACTCCTATATATAGAAATGAGGTTTTGTCATTTGAATCATCCAAGAATTGTTCATTTATGTAATGTAAAGGAGGTTGCCCCCTCGAAGAGGTTGAATTCTAAGGCATTGATCTATCTTTTCTATCTTTTTTTTAGCTAGTTTCATAATACCCTTGTTTGTGGGGCAAGGGACCCACTTCCACACAATGATTTTGACTACTAAGTCTACGAAGGCATACATAATCTACCCACTCTAGTTTTGAACATGTGACCTCTTAAGAGCAAACACATGTTCTTAACCATTAGACCCACTCAAATTGTATTACAATATATCTCACTATTACATAACCCATAATAAGTGTTATATTACAACATAGTAAATTGATATAACGATTTAAGAACGTAGCAAATCAATAAAAACTAATAAAAATGAATATCAAAACACATACAACCATATTATAGAACTTTTAGTTTTATAACTACTTCATATCACAATATCGCATATTTGTGTCATTTTAGAGAAAAATAATATTAATTATTTATAACAAATAACCAAAATGTAATAAGTTGAAGCAAAGTTAGAGTTATTGGTATGCAATTAGTTAATTTGTATTTATTTTTTTATGTGTGGAATTTATTACCCTTTCAATATACTATAATTTTAAGAATTATGTATATATAACAAACTTTAGTTGACTTATGTTAACATGTTAAATTCCTCAATGGTTTTGTTACATTGTTATGATAATTAAAAAATTTGTCACTATGTGACATTTAAAATAGTTTTTCTTATATTCTGATATTCATTAGAATTTATCAGAATTTATGCCACATTGTGACATTCAAATTGGTTAGCGATATGTTAACTATATGTTGATTTCCTACATTCCTCAAATTGGTTAACGATAGGTTAACTATATGTTGATTTCCTAAATTCCTCAATGGTTTTGTTGTACCACAATGTTCATCAATGGTTGTGTCCCTTACGAAAATGTTTTTGCTCAATAGTTTTGTTGTAGCACAATGGTTTTGTAGTAACACGATGTTCATCAATACTCATGGCTTTCTAATGAGAAAATGTTTTTTCTATATTACTAACATTTAAAAATTTTAAATCATCTCCACAAACTAATTAATTTAGATATATCTATAATTTATCTTCCAATCCTAATCTATTTAATTTGTGGAATTAAATTGTAACACAAAATTTTAAAATCTATAAGATTTACATTTTATTTTCTCAATATTTATATTGGTTTTTATTAAATGTGGGAATGAATGAATCTTTAAATATTCCAAAGTTTTTAAAACATTTTTAATTAAACAATTTGAATATTATCACGTCAATTTTAAAAACCATAATAATATACATTTTTCTATAAATAAATAATTTTAGACATTTTCTATTAATTTAAATAGTATTATATAATTAAAAAAAAAACATTATTGAACTATAACTTTTATCTTTAAATATTTATAATATATTTAAAAAATAATTTATATATTTCAAAAATAAAAACATTATATTTCATATTTTTTCCGAGATAAGGGAAATCATTGAGTTCATTAAATAAAATATTTATGACTAGAATACATCTACCATCAGTGTATATCATCATAGCTTGATCATAATGTTTTATCTTGTGTTAGAGCATTTTACAAACTTGATCATATTGAGGAGGGACATCTATGTATGCAAAGAAACATACCCAAAAGAAAAGGTTGAATTAAGACTATTGGCTCACAGAAATAAATACAATCACCAAGAAGAGCATGGACTATACAAAGTTCATAAACATCACTCTAGGGGAAAGGATCACCCATTTGATAAAAATAGATGAGCTTGAGATTAGCTTGGAAAAGCAAAAACATTACAGACACCAATATCAACAAAATCTTCCTATGTAATATTCCTAATGGAAAAATTTGCAGTGATAACAAAAAATGCAAGACAATATAGCATAAAAAATTTCAATAAACACCAACAATCCAAAAATACTCTCAAACGTGCGAAAAATGGGTAATTTTATTATATAAATTGTTGGAGTACAATGTGAAATAGAAAGAGTGCACCTCAACTTGCACAATGCAAGCTACAAGCCTCAGGTGATCGAGATGCCAATGATCAACTACTATTGGAGTTTATCTATCAGAAAATCAGTGCTAGCCCAATAATTTTGCATTGTTAGTTGGGTTGAGACCCTGATTTGACCCCTCAAATTTGCTCAGAAAAATCTCCAAAATTAGATTTGAGGTCCTTTCCAAAAACCCAAAAAGGGTCTGGCAAATTCTACTGACCACCACGCACCCAAACTTTAAGCTCACCGCTCTTAACTCATTGCTAAATAATCTTGTTGTTTTGGGGCACCAAAACGTCTCCAAAAATTATTCAAAATTAGGAGAAGACTCCCTAATCCTATTCTAGCAAAACCCACAAATTATTTGGGCTAATTCCAACCTCCCAGAATTACCCATATTTGGTGTTATGCCCTCCTTGACAGTTTCTACATCCCGCACAATTCAAACTGTTTGATATGTCACCAATTCCCTCTCAAATAGTTGTAGGATTTCCCTACAAATTTCCTCCGACAAATGTGAGTGAAATTCATTCCAAAACCTGGCACAAATAAGATGAATCCAACCCCACAAATTCTACCTAGTAATACTTCTGTGAAAACCCTAAAATGGTGAGTTTATCCCTCTCAACAACAACAATTTCCAGCCCCGAAATTCTCCACAAATTCTGGTCCACCCTCAATGAAATTCCTCCTAAATTCACTAGCCAGAATTTCCCTTGGAACTCCCTCAACTTAGTGATTCGATTTCTGTCCCTACATCCTCTTGGAAGTTCGAACTAGCTAAAGCAAGAGCTGATGTGTCCCATGAGCTCCAACAATCTCTCCCCGCTAAGTTCTAAAATAATCTCCTAGGCTGACACTCGAAGTTCACCAAAGGTAGAGGTGGAATTCCCCCTTAGGAATTCCTTGTGCTAAACAACATTCGTTTACTTGGATAAACAACTCAAGAAAACTTTTGTTCAAAAGTTAGATTGTCAAAAGATACCAAATGGAGTCCTCCTTTCCTTATTTATAGAATTTGGCCCTCTTTCTCTTGGTGGACCCCATTTTCCACTAACTCACACCCTCTTTCCTTCTCTCTCTTCCTCGACAAGTGCGAATTATCTCCAAGGTTCAAATTGTCTCCTTTATGTGACCTCCGCATTCCACCAAGGTTGAAATTTCTCCTATTCTCCTAAGTCCTTTATGCCTCCCATATCAGAATTTCCTCCAGCACGTGAATTTCAACATTGTGTTTATGTTTAGCACCACCCAAAAAATATTCATTGATCTCCTCAAATGGAATAATCGAAATTGGGGAAATTACATCCTACTCCTGAAGGACGACCTACTAATCACATGTCAAAATACCAATTCTGCCAAATCTAATCCTTGATAAGCCCTGAAAATAAAAAAAAATGTATCCTTCCTCCACTGTTAGGGACCTATTTGAGAAATAATTTGCTTATGTATTCCATTCACAATAAATGTGATGAAAAAGAAAAGAATGAAAGGTATATTTTAGTCGTATGATCCTCTGCTTCGAAATCTAAATAGAATGTTCTTGTAGAGAACAACACCCCAAGGGCCAGTTGACCATATACATACAATCATCGAAAACCTAAAGGACCTTAACACCATATGAAGATCAAATAAATAGTAATTCCCATGCTAGAATCAATTTTGCAACTATGTTTGATGACTTGCCCATGTTTATCCAAGCCTTTATGAACCTGTTACCATTAAAAGAGATATATATACATGTCCCCCCAATATTGTTTGAAGACACCCCATTAAAAAAGCCATGATTTTTAACCACTAGAGCATGAGAACCAAGTAAACCTCTGAGTTGATGAACCCTCAAGGACTTTCCATATTCCTAAAAGAAATCAAGGATTTGGGGTATGATATAATGTAGATTTGACACTTTGTCCTTGAAAATCAAACAATTATGATATTTCCATATCCCCCATGCAATAAAAATCGACATTCCACATTTGACTCCCATATGAGAATCTAACCAATATAACAACCTTCCAGATTGTTTCCAAAAAAGGAATCGAGAAGTTTTAAGGGAATAAGTGACACTCTCCATACTTTGCGAGAAAAGGAGCATTCAAAGAAGAGATGTGGAATAGATTCTCCATACACAACAAAGAGAACACATCTATTCAGCCCCTGAAATCCTCTTTTCTAGAGAGCATCAATAGTAACAAACTTTTTCTTCAATGCCAAACATATAAAAACTTTCAATTACGTAGGAATAAGCTAAGCCAAAATCTTCTTATACAGCCATACTATGAAAGAGAATTACTACAAAGAGCATCATAAGCAGCATTTTCATAGATTTGACTAGTTAGAGGATCCACCAACCAAACCAAGGAATCCACTCCAACTCCTAACATAATACCCCTCCTGGCCAAAAGTAGGATAAAATAATCCCATTCAGCTGCAACATCCCCCTGAAGACCAATCTGAAGAGAAGATAGCTAGGAAGAAGCCATCAGAGACAAAGGATCCAAATGATAAACTTGCTCCAAATATGTAAAACCATGAGAATTTAAACCTGAAATAAGAGCAGGAGATAAAGAAGTGACCTCTGGAACACCAATGATGGGCTCCAACCCTATCTTAACCATCCTACCATTTCCAACTTGCCAGGCAAGATCTTTTACAATAGACAAAATAATCTCAAGCATACCACTCCATATGATAGAGTTGGTAGGGCGAACAAGCTTTCAGAAATACCAAATCCATTCATGCAAAGGATTATTTTTAATATATTTAGATCTAATGATATTGCTCCAAATACCCTCCACAAAATTTACACACCATAAATTTTTCATAATCAAAGCTTGTACGAAGAAAAATAAAAAATTTAAACCCCACCAACCTTCAGATTTTGGCATGGACATAACATCCCATTTAGCCAGATGATACTTTGTTCGAACCCGCCCAGACAATCGAAAATTACTCATGATGACGACAATATGCTTAATAAAAAAATTTGCAAATTTAGAAAAGAAAACTAGAAAACTGGAATCCTCTCTACTACAAATTTGACAAGAATCAATCATTCTCCAATACTCAACCTCCTATCACACGAATGCCAATACAAACCTCCAACCTTCTAATAATATAGGACCAATTTTACTTTAACTTACAACATTATACTTACTTCATCCTAGAGTCATAATAAGAAACAAAGAAAATGGATGAGACAATTAAACTTGAGCATAAAAGAAACAAAGATAGAGAAAAAGAACAATATTCAAGATGGAAGTTAAAATTTTCCACAATTCCTTAAAATGATATTAAATATTTAAAATCATATTAAGATATATATATATTAATTAAATTACCCATTAAAGTTTTCTTATAAATCTTTAATTTGAAATTTAAAAATAATACTATTTCAATATAGAATTATGAAGGGTATGTATAAAGTGTTAGATTATATATATATATAATTTTCTCATTTATTAAAATAATATTTTCATTTAAAAATTGTTAAATATTTATATGAAAATTGTTAGGATATTTCGACACATAGGAAATAGTTAAGTATAACTTGGTCTAGTGTACAGTTAGGTAAAGTGTCTTTTTTTGCTATGTACTTCTGTAACTTACAATCTGATGGTCGTGATATGTAGTGATCTGATGGTTCATTCTCTCCACGGTATTATTAACACTTGATCCATGGCTTAACACCTGATATGTCCATGATCTCTATTTAAACAGCATGGAAGGTCATTTTTAGGGTAACCTTTCATGAGAGAAGCTTACGTAAATTTCCATTCTTTTATTAATACATTACTTGAAGTGGCCACATTGGCTTAGGCCATGGACTATTTCCCTCTTTGAGGGTTTTAACCACGTCAATAATACTGGTGTATTGATCTGCGATCTCTTTGGGAGCGATGTCCTTTGGTGTTCTGTCTGAAGAACTTACCCTGTAAATCCCTACATAGTATTAGAGCTATTTGAGGGTTGCATCTGTTGGTGATCCAAATCGAAATCCAGTAGAACTACATCCGACTGTCGTTTCCTAGATCTACTGTTACTGACTGCTTTCGGGCTGAGAGGACTGCTCTATTGTGTAAGGAGCATCTGTTTTAGTGAGGAACCATTTTCATTTGACAAGAAAAGGTTTCCGGTAGCCCTAGCTACGTCATTTTTGAGATCGGGAATTATACAATGTTTATTTGTAGTTTTTTAGCTATTTTCTCTCTGTTTATTTCGGTTTATTTAGCTCTCTGTTTTTTATTACCGTATATATACCTTTCATTTTTGCGTATTCTATTTTCCCTGTGACTTTGTGTGATCTGGAAAAATCAGAAACAGAAAGGAAGGATTTGTCTCATGCGTATGCACTTTTTGGCCGCATCTTAGTGTGATCTCGGAAAATCAGAAACATTGAGGAAAATATTTAGTTTCAGGCTAAAGCTAACTTCAAGCTGTAATGTTTGTTTTTTTTTTATATGTCTGTGATGGGTTTTGTTTTTTTTTTGTTTTATAGGCAAAAAAAAGAGCTTTGTCAAGTAAGCACGCACCCCAAAGCTTCAGTGACTAAAAAATAAAAAACCCCCCCTTCCTCTTTTCCAAAAATTACTAACCTTGTAATCTAGCTCACTTGGCCTAAAGCTACTTTATGAGAATAAAGGTCTTGAGTTCAAGTCTTTCTTTTGGTTGAGCTAATTAGATTAAGTTTGGAAAAGGGGAGATTTTTTTTATAACATTATCATTCATTTCCGCACATTCATGCACTTCGTCGACATCCTCAACAACTTTTATTCAAAAAGCCATAACTTCTTCATTTGGAAGTCATTTTCAGAGCCGTTTTTTTTAATCAGCCTAATTTTTCAAGATATTTCCATTTGAACACTTAGTTTTAGCATCTATAGCTTCAGTTTTTATTAAAATTGATACTCCATGCCAAGTTATTCTTGACAACACTAACTACTTCCAATGACGGTCCTACATTGTGGATTTACTTAAAAGTAAAGGTATTTACAGAATAGCCTCAAGCCAAGAAACCAAACCGAAAGATGAAGATAAGGCATCCAAATGGGAAAATAGGAAATATAAAGCATGTGGGTTGATAGGGATGTCTATTTCTCCGGACCTTAGATTTCATATCGCAGAACTTGATACTCATAATGAAGCAATGAAGCAAATCACTAAATTTTTTGCAATTAAAAATGAACTTAGAGCCCATCAACTTGAAAATGAGTTGCTTACATTAGACCCCAATAATTTTTCTTCCATTGAAGATTTTTTTCCAAGTTCAAGACCCTTAGACTTCTCTTGGAAGGTGTTAAGGTTAAGAAATAAGATGGTAATATTATCTATTCCATTCTTACTAAGTTGGGACCAACCTACCCTGTGTTTGTTTCCACCTTCCATTCTACAAGAGAAGCCTTCATTTCTCAAGGACAAGACTACAAGTCCCCTTCCTTTGATGCCTTACGTGATTCTTTAATAAGAGAACAAGAAAAAATCTTACTTCTTGGTATTCTTAATCTTAGAAACTCTTCTAAGAAAACCTTGGCCACCCAGCAGCAACCAAATTCAAAGAATCCTAAGAAGCCGTATCCTAAAAAGAATGGTCCTAAACCAAACAAGGGTCCTAAGCAATTTCAGTCTCAAAATGAAAAATCATTTCAACAAAATGATAAGGCAAATAAAAACAAAGGGAAGAAGACTAATAGAGATTTCCACTTTTGTAATCGAGATGGCCACTTAGAATCCAAATGCTTTAAGAAGATGGAAGCCTTGGAAGCAGCAATGAAGAAGCATAACATCCATTTGGATCACTCTTCAACTTCAACTTCATCTTCAGGAATAGCATTTTCTGCATGTGGTTGTCAAGCATCTTAGTCTGGATATGCACTAAATGTATCTTCTTCTTCTCATTCTCATGAGTGGCTCATTGATTCTGGAGCTTCTTATCACATGGCCAAAAGCAAAGCCATGTTTTCTTCTTTAAATTATTGTAACACCAAAAATATATATGTTGGTGATGATAGATCTCTTAGTGTTGTAGGGACTCAAACTGTTCATGTAGACAATGGTAAATTTAATGATGTATTATGTGTTCCAACCTTATCCTACAACCTTCTATCTGTATATTAGATAACACATTCAGGTGAAGGTAAAATCGTAGAATTTTCACCTCACGATGTTGTAGTTAAGGACCTAAGAGATCCTAGACAGATTTTAGCTACTGGCATTGTTGATGATTCTACAAAGTTGTATAAGTTAAACAACTTTGGGTCATCAAATCTTCCCTCGGTATTTTTTTCTCATAATGATGATCTTTAGTTAGTGCATCAAAACTCTTATTAACCATATGAACAGTAAACAGGTGCAGTAAAATAGAACAGATCATCACACACAAGAATCACACATGAACACCATGATGTAAGGTGGAAACCCAATGTGGGTGAAAACCACTTGCTGCAAGTCGTCACTATCTTCTTTTTAATAAGAAACATCTTTTTACAATATTTTTGTACTGGTGCAGTCTTATACCAGTACACAAGCTTCTACCTGCAGAAGGATACAACCTTCTCTCGTTCTCCAGCTTCTTCTGGAAGAGAGCTACAACCCCCTTAGCTCTTGTTCTAGCCGATCCTTTTACTAGTACCTAGGTACCGGCTTACTGAATGCTCCAACCTTCACTCGTTTTCCAGCTGCTACTAGAAGGGAGATACCACCCCCTTAGCTCTTGTACTAGCTGATGTACTAGTAGGTAGGTGCCTACCTACAAAAGGTTACAACCTTCTCTTTCTTCCTCCAGGTACCACGTTTCATAAATTTTCAGACTAGATACTCCTGAAGCACAACAACATAATCTGAAGGCCACGTTTCATCCAATTTTCATACTGGACCCATCAATATCATTGAAGCACACAATCAATCAACACTAGCATCATCAATCTCTTAATCACCCAACACTGAATCACTGACACCCTGTCAACAAACTGCAATCACCAGAACATAGAGCAGAACACAAAACTCTACAACAATGTTCAGATCTAACTGTATCATCAAAAATCATGCATTAGAGTGCATACGCTACTTGGAAGAGCCAGACCACCGTGTATATGCAGCTTCACCAAAGCGAACCAGCATATATGTCATTAGTTACTTACTTATGTCTTTGCTGCACTTCCTGACTTCAGACATAACCAGATCATTACATATACAAGGATAATATGCATGTTAGCAACTAGATCTAGTCCATCAGACCACATAAAGATAATTTATTATGATCCTGATCCATTATAGATCTCATCCATCAATACTGAAGCTAAACATAATCAACTGATCTGAATATGCAGAATACTGACACCAGTAAACAGTCACCAGAACTCATCAACAACCAGAACCATCTGTAACTTCAAACATCATAGTTCATATGGTATATGCTACTTAGATGCATCTAACCTACGTATGTATGCGCTTTTATCATAGTTAACCAGCGTATACATCTATAAATATTCATTCATGATTTTCAGCTATTCCAAAACTTGAGTTATACCCAGATCATAATATTTACAGAACACTACATGCGTCAGTATACAGATCTAGAATAAGCATGATAAAACTGTATAGAGATGATTCATTCCAAGCCATTATATCCCAATCTATCCTTAGATCTTTTTCTCCATCAGTCGCTGAGATTCCTCCTTCACAAAGCACTATGAACCCATAACCTGCATACTAGATCTCATACTTCATCAGATATTCAAGACTTTTCGAATGCCTTTGCCTAATGATCTTCTTCTCCTTTTATAGTCTTAGGCCTTACTCAATACCATGGTCCAAAACCATGTAGAACCAATACTAGGGACCCAATACCTGGGTTCAACATTTCAGACGCAATACCAAGGATCAAATACCAAAATACCATGGACCAAATACCACGAACCTAAAACTTAGTTTTCCGACATGTACGCGCCTTTCCTTGCATGAAAGTGCGTGTGTATGATATATGCGCCTTTATATATAGTGATCCTGCGTGTATACACTACTTGGTATATAGCGAACCTGTGTATATACGCGACTTGGTATATAGTGAACGTGCGTATATGATTTTCTGAATTACTGAACCAACGTGTATATGCGCCTTTGCTTCATTGAACTTGCGTACAGATCTATAAAAGATAATTTATCCTTTTCACTTATTAAGACATCAGTTAGACCCAAATTATCAGATTTATAGATCAAGTCAAGCGCCGAATATAACAGATCAAAATCACATAAAGATACTATTATTCAAGCCTTAGGATCTTGACCCATCAATAGAACTTATCCTTTTCCTTGTGCTTAGTTTCCTTCTTGATTCGAATCCAGATATGCATCATAACCCAGTGACCTGTGTTTTATACCTTGCCTTTCATAAGATATTCAATGCTTCAGTCAATACATTTGCTTTTCTTTCTTTATTCTTTGTAGTCTGATCATCAATTCTTTGCTACTGACCTGCTGCACTATGATCTGTCATTTGTGTGAGTTGCCATCAAGGAAAACACTTGTATCATAATGCCAACAATCTCCCCCTTTGGACTTGATGGAAAAGCTAGCTTTTCATACTGAGAACCGTCATCTAAATGAGTTATCATTGTTCATTACATTTGAACTGATTCCTTTGAGCTGTCCTGCATCCCATGTATTCTGTCACATCTGATATCTCTTCTGTAGATTCATCTAGTTATATATAAGTGAGTTGTTCCTCTACAAGGGGTTTCCATCAAGTACACCACATGCATCATAATGCCAACAATATCCCCCTTTGGACTTGATGGCAACAACCATACCAAGTCACACTGCCCCTTTGACATCAAGGGCAAAGGGCGAACCAAGATATTCTCTTCCTTGATATACATTCTGCTGTCCATACTCCCCCTGAGTACCTACTGAAATCTCTGAATGAGCTCCCCCTTTGTACATGCCAAGGTGTACCAATCTATCCATGCTCCGTCTGAGTACATGCTGAAATCTCTGCTCTGCTTAAGTGCGTTGTTCATGCTCCCCCTGGCTATAAGCAAGGTCTACAAAAAGATGTTCTACAAGAAGAACATGACTCTATCATAAATGACCTTCCTATCACCGAAGACTCATACATACATCCATCTCCCAACCCAGTGGGGATATATCAATATTGACTCACCCACCCAACCAAGTGGGGATATGCTATATACCAAATGTTTGTGGATGACTTAAATATTACATCATCCTTCCCATGCATAGTTGGGGTATAAATTACATCATATGACCAAAAGGGATTCATCAAATGACTACAATAGATAGAGATAAACTATTACATCAAGAGTCTTGATATGAAATTTACATGACATTTATAACAAAGACCAAACATCTAAATAAGACCATGATAGTCATCAGCAACTGTCATACACAATGTATGATCTGCTCCATAAACATCTTTCAACAACATCCAAACCAGCAACCTATATATGTCCATTACTATAAAAGTCATCAACCTGTAACAAGGTATGTCTGCATATAGATATCAACTCATCCTTTTGAACATTATCATAGCCTTCCGTGAATGAATTCTGTATATGACATACAAATCGTTCACATTATATCATATGTGAAAAACACCATAGCCATCTTATGATCAAGATCTACATGATCTTATATATCTCCCATGTATCATTACTTTGGATCATCTGCATCAATCAACATATGTAAGTATCAACCTATCATCATACAGGTAAGAACTCATCATCATCATGTATCCAACAATGCAACTTTGAGTAATCATCCATGTATCCAGCACTATGTATCTTGAGCTCAAGATCATTTGTCAAGACTTCTTGATATCATCAATAGCAACAATCCTCATCCACATGAGCGCCAATAACTATAGGAATCCTACATCATAACTATATTATATGATCTTTATGCATATGACGACAGCAGCATATGAGTGACTCATCATCAAGTAATGAAGTTGTGTATTCAGGCTTTGTACTTCTTATCCTTATGAAGATCACCATGTAAGCACCATATATGCAACAACCAAGAATCAACCACAAATCTGATCTGAACATCAACTATGTAACCCCAAGAATCATATGAGATTTTGTCATGGACAACTCATAACCATATCATAGCAAGATATATCATTTAGCCATATAAGCATCATCACCAAGGACTACTAACCATAATGCCAAGAATGCATTATTAAAAGCATGTGCTCCCCCTAAACCTGTGCCATCTTGTTTACTGTCTGATCTGATCATGCATATATCAGCAAGAAGTATCAAGGCATCATCATCATCATTAATTTAGGATTAAAACACTTTTAAACATCTTACAAGTGTCAACACATTTCCACACATCATCAGCGGATTGTAACCATTATCAAGCAGAGCAAATAATGGACTGAATCATATCAGACCCTCTTTCCTAAGCCTGCCCCTACTGCTTTTCCTCAAACTAACGTATACACGGCTGTACAGTAACTAAATCGATTATATACGCGACTTCCCTTTATGAAACTTGCGTATGAGATTTAGGACACTGAAGTTTTACACTTTCAGCTCCCTTTGAGTCTGTTATTTCTGTATATTGTGCTGTGCCACATCTTTCTGACTGTACTTCCTTCTTCCTTCATATCTTCAAGTGTGATGATGTTTTCTCCTTTTGGTAAGGTGCCTATACTTTGTTCCTGCATTCCTTTGTTGTATGTCCAAACTTGTTACATGCATAACATCTTACATGTTTCATATTCCTTCTGTAGCAATCAACAGCTCTGTGATCAAACATATTGCAAGCAAAGAAATATCCCTTAAAGTACCTGGAACGTGATAATCTTTCTGTGTGATTGTCTTGAACCATTCTTCTTCTGCATCTGGCTACAACATGTCCAAGATTATGACATACATAACATTCAACATTATACATTGGAGGAGTAAAAGATTTTCTTTGAAGAATTTCTTTCCTTGGTTGTTGATGGGGTTGTCCTCTCATCTCCTTGTTGATTATTTTAGATTTCTCATTAGTGTTCCTTGCCTCTCCTTATGAGCTAGATTCATCTTCAACAGATTCATAAAAACCAAGGCCAGTTTTGATAGCAGGAGACCTTTGACTACTAAGAATATCATCCAAGATCTTAGTACTATCTTGAAATCGTAAGAGTTTATCCTTTTCTTCTAAGTTATTTTTTAGAATATTTACCTCAACTTCATGTTTCTCCTCCTTTTCATGATACTGCTTCTTCATGTTTTCTTCAGCTTTTCTTCCTTCTTCCAATTGATGTCTTAGTTCAAGAACTTCATTTTCTTGTTTTTCAAGAGCTTGGAGTAGTTCTTTATTCTGCTTATTTGATTCTTCAAGATCTTATTTTAGCGAGAGGATGGTACCTTCAAGACTTTCATATTAACTAGATCTATCTTTGAGTTTCTTGATTATTGTGCTCCTTTCATTGACTTCATTTCTTAATGATGTCACTTCAGCCTGCAACTTTTTACATTGGTCTTCCTTGTCCTTGAATAACTTCCTTACCTTGTTTCCTTCCTCTAGTTGAGCTTTTAGTTTGGTAGCTTCTTCTTTGAAGGCACATTCCCTTTTGTTCAATAGATCTTGTTGATCTCTAACTTTGTCTGTAAGCCTTTTAAGGTCTTCCTCTATTTGATATCTCTCTTGCACACCCATAAGAGCAAATTCAGTTCTTTCGATATCACTTTCATCATCTTCAAATGGATGGATAAATGTATCACTAGAGGATGAAAAATTCATACTTGATAGTTCTTTTGCTTGTTCATCTTCATTCTGAAGCAATTCTGAATCTGAAGTGCTTCTTCCACATATTCCGCAATCGATTCTCCCACTGTCATAGCTCTTATAAGATCTCTTCTTCTTCTTAGGCACTTTCTTCTTAAGCTTCTTTCCCATTTTTCCAGAGATCTCCTTCAAGCGATCAAGCTTCTACCAAACGACCTGCTCTGATACCAATTGTTGGAAATAATAGTGAGGGGGGGGGGGGCGCGGGGTGAATCAGTATTATCAAATCAAACACTTTTTCATTTCCATACTCAGATTCATATACGCTACTTCAGTGAAGGGAACCTGCATGTACACGCAACTATGTCTAATGCAACTAGCGTATATCTAGTAAAGTTATGATTTAGTTAATCCATTAAATGTTGATCTTTAGTTAGTGCATCAGAACTTTTATTAACCATATGAACAATAAATAGGTGCAGTAAAACAAAACAGATCATCACACACAAGAAGAACACATTAACACCATGATGTAAAGTGGAAACCCAATGTAGGTGAAAACCACCTGTTGCAAGTCGTCTCTATCTTCTTTTTAATAATAAACTTCTTTTTACAATATTTCTGTACTGGTGCAATCTTATACCAGTACACAAGCTTCTACCTGCAGAAGGCTACAACCTTCTCTCGTTCTCCAGCTTTTTCTGGAAGGGAGCTACAACCCCCTTAGCTCTTATACTAGCCGATCCTTTTACTAGTACGTAGGTGCCAGCCTACTGAATGCTCCAACCTTCACTCGTTTTCCAGCTGCTACTAGAAGGGAGCTACCACCCCCTTAGCTCTTGTACTAGCTGATGTACTATTAGGTAGGTGCCTACCCATAGAAGGCTACAACCTTCTCTTTCTTCCTCTAGGTACCACGTTTCATAAATTCTTAGACTGGATACTCCTAAAGCACAACACAATAATCTGAAGGCCACGTTTCATCCAATTTTCATATTGGACCCATTAATATCATTGAAGCACACAATCAATCAACACTAGAATCATCAATCTCTGAATCACCCAAAATTGAATCACTGATACCTTGTCAACAAACTGCAATCACCAAAACACAGAGCAGAACACAGAACTGTTCAACAATGTTCAAATCTAATAGTATCATCAAAAATCATGCATCAGAGTGCATACGCTACTTGGAAGAGCTGAACCACCATGTATACGCAGCTTCACCAAAGCGAACCAGCGCATATGTCACTGATTACTTACTTATGTCTTTGTTGCACTTCCTGACTTCAGACATAACCAGATCATTACATATACAAGGATAATACGCATGTTAGCAACCAGATCTAGTCCATCAGATCACATAAATATAAGTCATTATGATCCTGTTCCATTATAGATCTCATCCATCAATAGTGAAGCTAAACATAATCAACTAATCTGAATATGCAGAGTACTAACACCTGTAAACAGTCACCAGAACTCATCAACAACCAGAACCACCTGTAACTTCAAACATCATAGTTCATATGGTATACGCTACTTAGATGTATCTAACCTACGTATGTACACACTTTTATCATAGTTAACCTGCGTATACATGTGTAAATATTCATTCATGATTTGCAGCTATTCCAAAACCTGAGTTATACCCAGATCATAATATTTACAGAACATTACATGCGTCAGTATATGGATCTAGAATAAGCGTGATAAAACAATATAGATATGATTCATTCCAAGCCATTAGATCCCAATCTATCCTTAGATCTTGTTCTCCATCAGTCGTTGAGATTCCTCCTTAGGAAAGAATTATGAACCCATAACCTGCATACTAGATCTTGTACTTCATCAGATATTCAAGACTTTATGAATGCCTTTGCCTAATGATCTTTTCTCCTTTTATAGTCTTAGGCTTTACTCAATACCATGGTCCAAAACCATTTAGAACCAATACTAGAAACCCAATACCTGGGTTCAACATTTTGGACGCAATACCAAGGATCAAATACCAAAATACCATGGACCAAATACCACGGACCCAAAACTTAGTTTGCCGACATGTACGCACCTTTTCTTGCATGAAAGTGCGTGTGTATGATATACGCGCCTTTGTATATAGTGATCCTGAGTGTATAGACTACTTGGTATATACCGAACCTGCGTATATATGCGACTTGGTATATAGTGAACCTGCGTATATGCTTTTCTGAATTACTAAACCAACATGTATACGCACCTTTGCTTCACTAAACCTGCGTACAGATCTATAAAAGATAATTTATCCTTTTCACTTATTCAGACATTAGTTATACCCAGATTATCAGATTTATAGATCAAGTCAAGCGCCAAATATAATAGATCAAAATCACATAAAGATACTATTATTCAAGCCTTATGATCTTGACCCATCAATAGAACTTATCCTTTTCCTTGCGCTTAGGTTCCTCCTTGATTCAGATCCAGCTATGCATCGTAACCCAATGACCTGTGTTTTAGATCTTACCTTTCATAAGATATTCAATGCTTTAGTCAATACATTTGTTTTTCTTTCTTTATTCTTTGTAGTCTGATCATCAATTCTTTGCTACTGACCTGTTGCACTACGATTTGTCATATGTGTGAGTTGCCATCAAGGACAACACTTGGATCATAATTCCAACAATCTCCCCCTTTGGACTTGATGGCAAAGCTAACTTGTCATACTAAGAACCGTCATCTAATTGAGTTGTCATTGTTCATTACATTTGAACTGATTCCTTTGAGCTATCCTGCATGCCATATATTCTATCACATCTGATATCTCCTCTATAGATTCATCTAGTTATATATAAGTGAGTTTTTCTTCTACAAGGGTTTGCCATCAAGTACAACACATGCATGATAATGCCAACAATCTCCCCCTTTGGACTTGATGGCAACAACCATACCAAGTCACTCTCCCCCTTTGACATCAAGGGTAAAGGGTGAACCAAGATATTATATTCCTTGATATACATTCCGCTGTCCATACTCCCCCTGAGTACCTACTAAAATCTATGAATGAGCTCCCCCTTTGTACATGCCAAGGTGTACCAATCTGTCCATGCTCCCTCTGAGTACATGCTCAAATTTCTGCTCTGCTGAAGTGTGTTGTTCATGCTCCCCCTGACTGTAGGCAAGGTCTGCAAAAAGATGTTCTACAAGAAGAACATGACTCTATCATAAATGACCTTCCTATCACCAAAGACTCATACATACATCCATCTCCCAACCCAGTGGGGATACACCAGATACCAAATATTTGTGCATGACTGAAATATTACATCATCCTTCCCATGCATAGTGGGGGTACAAATTACATCATATGACCAAAAGGGATTCATCAATGACTACAATAGATAGAGATAAACTATTACATCAAGAGTCTTGATATGACCTTTACATGACATTTATAACAAAGACCAAACATCTAAATAAGACCATGATAGTCATCAGCAACTATCACACACAATGTATGATCTACTCCATAAGCATCTGTCAACAGCTCCAAACTAGCAACTTGTATATGTCCATTACTGTATAAGTCATCAACCTGTAACAATGTATGTCTGCATATAGATATCAAATCATCCTTTTGAACATTATCATAGCCTTCCATGAATGAATTCTGTATATGACATACAAATCATTCACATTATTTCATATGTGAAAAACACCATAGCCATCTTATCATCAAGATCTACATGATCTTATATATCATCCATGTATCATTACTTTGGATCATTTGCATCAATCAACATATGTAAGTATCAACCTATCATCATACAGGTAAGAACTCATCATCATCATGTCTCCAACAATGCATCTTTGAGTAATCATCGATGTATACAGCACTATCTATCTTGAGCTCAAGATCTTGTCAAGACTTCTTGATATCATGAACAGCTACAATCCTCATCCACATGAGCGCCAAGAACTATAGGAATCCTGCATCATAACTGTATTATATGATATTTACGCATATGATGACAGCAGCATATGAGTGACTCATCATCAAGTAATGAAGTTGTGTATTCAGGCTTTGTACTTCTCCTTATCCTTATGAAGATCACCATGTAAGCATGACATATGCATCAACCAAGAATCAACCACAAATCTGATCTGAACATCAACTATGTAACCCGAAGAATCATATGAGATTTTATCATGGAAAGCTCATTACCATATCATAGCAAGATATATCATTTAGCCATATAAGCATCATCACCAAGGACTACTAGCCATAATGCCAACAATGCATTGTTAAAAGCATATGCTCCCCCTGAACCTGTGCCATCTTGCTTACTGTCTGATCTGATCATGTATATATCAGCAAGAAGTATCAAGGCATCATCATCATCATTAATTTAGGATCAAAACACTTTTAAACATCTTACAAGTGTCATGACATTTCCACACATCATCACCAGATTGTAACCATTATCAAGCAGAGCAAATAATGGACTGAATCATATCAGACCCTTTTTCCTGAGCCTGTGCCTATTTCTTTTCCTCAAACTAACATATACGCGACTGTGCAGTAACTAAATCGTGTATTATATGTGACTTCCCTTTATCAAACTTGCGTATGAGATTTAGGACACTGAAGTTTTACACTTTCAGCTCCCACTGAGTCTGTTATTTCTGTATATTGTGTTGTGCCACATCTTTCTAATTGTACTTCCTTCTTCTTCCATATCTTCAAGTATGATGATTTTTTCTCCTTTTGGTAAGGTTCCCATACTTTGTTCCTGCATTCCTTTGTTGTATGTCTAAACTTGTTACATGCATAACATCTTACATGTTTCATATTCCTTCTGTAGCAATCAACAGCTCTGTGACAAAACATATTGCAAGAAAAGGAATATCCCTTAAGGTATCCAAAACGTGATGATCTTTTTGTGTGATGGTCTTGAACCATTCTTCTTCTGCATCTGGCTGCAACATGTCCAAGATTATTGCATACATAACATTCAACATTATACATTGAAGGAGTAAAAGATTTTCTTTGAATAATTTCTTTCCTTGGTTGTTGATGGCGTTGTCCTCTCATCTCCTTGTTGATTATTTTAGATTTCTCATTAGAGTTCCTTGCCTCTCCTTCTGAGCTTGATTCATCTTCAACAGATTCATAAAAACCAAGGCTAATTTTGATAGCGGGAGACCTTTGACTACTAAGAATATCATCCAAGATCTTAGTACTATCTTGAAATCGTAAGAGCTTATCCTTTTCTTCTAAGTTATTTTTTAGAATATTTACCTCAACCTAATGTTGCTCCTCCTTTTCATGATACTGCTTCTTCATGTTTTCTTCAGCTTTTCTTCCTTCTTCCAACTGATGTCTTAGTTCAAGAACTTTGTTTTCTTGTTTTTCAAGAGCTTGGAGTAGTTCTTTATTCTACTTATTTGATTCTTCAAGATCTTTTTTTAGTGAGAGGATTGTACCTTCAAGACTTTCATAGCAACTAGATCTATCTCTGGGTTTCTTGATTATTGTGCTCCTTTCATTGACTTCATTTCTTAATGATGTCACTTCCTTGTCCTTGAATAACTTCCTTACCTTGTTTCCTTCCTCTAGTTGAGCTTTTAGTTTGGTAGCTTCTTCTTTGAAGGCACATTCCCTTTTGTTCAATAGATCTTGTTGATCTCTAATTTTGTCTGTAAGCCTTTTAAGGTCTTCCTCTATTTGATGTCTTTCTTGCACACGCATAAGAGCAAATTTAGTTCTTTCGATATCACTTTCATCATCTTCAAATGGATGGATAAATGTATCACCAGAGGATGAAAAATTCATACCTGATAGTTCTTTTTCTCTTTCATCTTCATTCTGAAGCGATTCTGAATCTGAAGTGCTTCTTCCACATATTCCCCAATCGATTCTCCCACTGTCATAGCTCTTTTGAGATGTCTTCTTCTTCTTAGGCGCTTTCTTCTTAAGCTTCATTACCATTGTCCTATGGATCTCCTTCAAGCGATCAAGCTTCTACCAAAGGACCTGCTCTGATACCAATTGTTGGAAATAATACTGATATGCTCTAGGAACAAAGCCTAGATAAAGAACAAATGAATCCGTCCATATCTTGTAATGCATTGGCTGGAATTACCACTCCTCAAACCATCAAGATAGAAGGACAAATCAAGAAGAAAAAGGTAATAGTGTTGATTAATTCAGGAAGTACCCACTATTTTATTCATTGTAAGATAGCAAAAGAATTGAATTGCTTCATATATCCGGCACCAGAGTGTCAAGTGATGGTTGCAAATGGAGGAACAATAAATTTCTTTGGAAAGCGCCATAATATCAAGCTATCCATGGGTGAATATGTATTGACTAGCCCAATTCTTTCCATTCCAATGGGAGGTGTTGATGTTGTACTAGGAGTCCAATGGCTACAATCCTTGGGTACAATAGCTTTTAATTTTCAATAATTTTTCATGAAATTTTTTTTGGAAGGAAAGGAAGTTGAATTAAGGGGTATTGCAAGGAAACCAAGAAAGATAATCAACTCTAACGGTATGACAAAGCTTCTAAAAAAGGAAAAAAGAGGTGTAATTTCACAGTTATTTTCACTAGATGTTTCCACATCAGAATCATCTATTTCTACATATCTCCAAAAGTCTTGGACAATCATTCCAAGGTATTTGAGATTCCCAAAGGTCTCCCACCTATTCCTGATCATGGTCATGATATTCATCTGATTCCAGGAAGTGTTCCTCCAAAAATCGGGATGTATAAATATCCCTATTCCCAAAAGAGTGAAATTGAACATATGGTTGCAGAAATGCTAGAGGTTGGTATAATTCAACCTATTCAAGGTTCTTTCCCTACTCCAATAGTATTGGTGCACAAGAAGGATGGATCATGGTGCATGTGTCCGGGTTATAGGGAGCTCAACAAGCTCACTATTAAAGATAAGTTTCCCATTGCGGTCATTGATGGATTACTGGATGAATTGCATGGATCAATTTACTTCACCAAGTTGGATCTTCGTTCAATATTTCATCAAACCATAATGAAGACTGAAGACATTCTGAAAATGGCATTTAGAACTCATGAGGGTCATTATGAATTTTTGGTCATGCCTTTTGGCCTTACCAATGCACCTTCTACATTTCAAGGTTTGATGAATTCCATTTTCAAACCCTTCCTTAGAAAATTTGTGTTAGAATCTTTTGATGATATACTAATCTATAGAAAGTCTTGGAAGGATCATGTCGAACATGTTGATAGGGTGCTACAACTATTGGAGGAGTAACAATTATATGCAAAAATATCTAAATGTTTCTTCGGAGTACAAGAGGTGGAATATATGGGTCATATTGTATCTCATGAAGGAGTTAAGGTAGACCCTAGCAAAATTAAAGCCATTAAGGAATGGAAAATTCCCACATCCATAAAGCATCTGCGAGGATTTCTCGGGTTGACAGGGTATTATCGCAAGTTTGTTAAGAATTATGGGAGAATAGCAGCACCTCTAACAGTATTATTGAATAAAGATACATTTTCATGTACTCCAGAAGCAACAAAGGCCTTCGAACATCTTAAAGAGGCAATGTGCCAAGCACCGGTCTTAGCTACACCGAACTTCACAAAAACCTTTATTGTGGAATGTGATGCTTCAGGAAATGGAATTGGTGTTGTTTTAGTGCAAGATGAAAGACCCATTGCTTTTGAAAGTTGTCCAATCAAGGGAAAGTTTTTACACAAAGCTATTTATGAGAAGGAAATGTTGGCAATACTACATGCACTTAAGAAATGGCGACCTTACCTAATGGGAAGACACTCCAAGGTAAAAATCGATGATGATAGCCTTAAATACTTTTTAGAACAAAGATTATCCTCTGAAGAGCAACAAAAGTGGGTCACAAAGATGTTGGGTTATGACTTTGAAAACATCTACAAAAAAGGGAAGCAAAATGTCGTGGCAAATGCACTCTCAAGAAAGGATGAGGATGTGGAAGCATTGTTGTGAGCCATTTCTATTATCCAACCAGAATGGATAAGTGAAGCAAGGGAGTAATGGAAGAATGATGAAGAAGTGTGGGCACTTATTCGAAAGTTACAACAAGATTCCAATGCATCTGATACATTTAGCTAGCAAAATGATTTGTTATGGTACAAAGATCGCTTATACCTCTGTAAGAATTCCCAACTCAAAAAAAATATTCTTATGGAATTGAACACTTCTCCCTTAGGATGACACTCAGGATTTTTAAAAACTTACCATAGGGTTAAGAAGGAATTCTTTTGGGATGGCCTTAAATCAGATATTCAAAAGTTTGTGGCGGCATGTTTGGTTTGCCAACAAAATAAAGTTGAAACAATTAAGACCCCGGGTCTATTACAACCTTTATCCATTCCAAGCCAACATTGGGAGGAGATTTAAATGGATTTTATCACAGGTTTACCCAAGTCTGAGGGAAAGAGTGTCATCATGGTGGTATTTGAAAGACTTACCAAGTATGCACACTTTTGTGCATTATCACATCCATTTAAATCCAGTACAATTTCTACTGCATTTACGGAAACAATTCAAAAGCTACATGGAAACCCAAAGATTAATGTAAGTGACAAAGATCCCATTTTCACTGGAAATTTTTGGACAAAATTATTTTCTTGTCTTGGTACTCAGTTAGCTTATAGCTCATCTTATCATCCTCAATTTGATGGGAAAATTGAGATAGTAAACAAATGTTTGGAAGGATATCTTCATTGCTTTGTCTTATAAACAAACATAATGGGTCAAATGGTTGCCTCTGGCTGAATGGTGGTATAACACTTCCTTCCATACAACAACAAAAATGACCCCATTTATCGCACTTTATGGATATTAGCCACCATCCATCACATCATATTTAAGAGAAAGTTCTAAGGTTCAAGCAGTGGAACATCACATCGAACATTAATAACAAGTCCTCCAACTCTTAAAGCATAACCTTGTGTTGGCACAGAATAGAATGAAACAACAAGTAGATCAACATCGCAACAAAAGAATTTTTGATGTAGGTGATTTGGTATTCCTACAGCTACAACCATATAAACAAATATCCCTCAAGCAAGCTAAGAAGGATAATAAATTATCACCAGAGTATTATGGTCCGTACAAGGTGTTGCAAAATATTGGTACTATGGCATACAAATTGGAGCTTCCTGTAGCTTCTCGAGTGCACCCAGTTTTCCATGTTTCATGTTTAAAGAAGGTTATAGGCGATAAGCTCCTAATTCAAACAATATTGCCAGAACTTAACGAGGAAGGAAAAATTATATTGGAACCGGAAGCAGTCACAGAAACAAGAACTCGACAACTGCGAAATCGATCAATTTCGAAGTATCTCATCAAGTTGAAGAACTTATCTGCTAAATATTCCACATGGGAGGATAATAATTTTATATAGAAGTATCCAGAACTACTCAAGCATTGAGGACAACGCTTCTTTGAAGAAGAGGGGCATGATATGTCTCAATAATACTAGTGATTACCCCATTACTATTGTAGTTGTATCCTTTATTAATATTGTTGTGCCCCTATTGTGCCCATATTGTTATTACTGTGCCCCATAAAATCCCTCTATTGTTATTGTTGTGGCTTTATATTATTATTTTTAGGTCGGCTAGGTTATATTGTAACTCCTTAGACTCCTATATATAAAAATGAGGTTTTGTCATTTGAATCATCCAAGAATTGTTCATTTATGTAATGTAAAGGAGGTTGCCCCCTCGAAGAGGCTAAATTCTAAGGCATTGATCTATCTTTTCTATCTTTTTGTGAGCAAGTTTCATAATACCCTTGTTTGTGGGGCAAGGGACCCACCTCCACGCAATGATTTTGACTACTAAGTCTACAAAGGCATACATAATCTACCCACTCTAGTTTTGAACATGTGACCTCTTAAGAGCAAACACGTGTTCTTAACCATTAGACCCACTCAAATTGTATTACAATATATCTCACTATTACATAACCCATAATAAGTGTTATATTACAACATAGTAAATTAATATAACCATTTAAGAACGTAGCAAATCAATAAAAACTAATAAAAATGAATATCAAAACACATACAACCATATTATAGAACTTTTAGTTTCATAACTACTTCATATCACAATATGGCATATTTGTGTCATTTTAGAAAAAAAAAATAGTAATTATTTATAACAAATAACCAAAATGTAATAAGTTGAAGCAAAGTTAGAGTTAATGGTATGCGATTAGTTAATGTGTATTTATTTTTTTATGTGTGGAATTTATTACCCTTTCAATATACTATAATTTTAAGAATTATGTATATATAACAAACTTTAGATGACTTATGTTAACATGTTAAATTCCTCAATGGTTTTGTTACACTGTTATGATAATTAAAAAATTTGTCACTATGTGACATTTAAAATAGCTTTTCTTATATTCTGATATTCATCCGAATTGGTTAACGATAGGTTAACTATATGTTGATTTCCTAAATTCCTCAATGGTTTTGTTGTACCACAATGTTCATCAATGGTTGTGTCCATTACGAAAATGTTTTTGCTCAATAGTTTTGTTGTAGCACAATAGTTTTGTAGTAACACGATGTTCATCAATACTTATGGCTTTCTAATGAGAAAATGTTTTTTCTATATTACTAACATTTAAAAATTTCAAATCATCTCCACAAACTAATTAATTTAGATATATCTATAATTTATCTTCCAATCCTAATCTATTTAATTTGTGGAATTTGAGAGATAATTTGCTTATGTATTCCATTCACAATAAATGTGATGAAAAAGAAAAGAATGAAAGGTATATTTTAGTCGTATGATGCTCTGCTTCGAAATCTAAATAGAAAGTTCTTGTAGAGAAGAGCACCCCAAGGGCCAGTTGACCATATACATACAATCATCGAAAACCTAAAGGACCTTAATACCATATGAAGATCAAATAAATAGTAATTCCCATGCAAGAATCATTTTTGCAACTATGTTTGATGACTTGCCCATGTTTATCCAAGCCTTTATGAACCTGTTACCATTAAAAGAGATATATATACATGTCCCCCCAATATTGTTTGAAGACACGCCATCAAAAAAGCCATGATTTTTAACCACTAGAGCATGAGAACCAAGTAAACCTCTGAGTTGATGAACCCTCAAGGGCTTTCCATATTCCTAAAAGAAATCAAGGATTTGGGGTATGATATAATGTAGATTTGACACTTTGTCCTCGAAAATCAAACAATTATGATATTTCCATATCCCCCATGCAATAAAAATCGACATTCCACATTTGACTCCCATATGAGAATCCCACCAATATAACAACCTTCCAAATTGTTGTCAAAAAAGGAATCGAGAAGTTTTAAGGAAATAAGTGACACTCTCCATACTTCACGAGAAAAGGAGCATTCAAAGAAGAGATGTGGAACAGATTCCCCATCCACAACAAAGAGAACACATCTATTCAGCCCCTGAAATCCTCTTTTCTAGAGAGCATCAATAGTAAGAAACTTTTTCTTCAATGTCAAACATATAAAAACTTTCAATTTTGGAGGAATAAGCTAAGCCCAAATCTTCTTATACAGCCATACGTTGACATATGAAAGAGAATTACTACAAAGAGCATCATAAGAAGCATTTTCATAGATTTGGCTAGTTAGATGATCCACCAACCAAACCCAGGAATCCACTCTAACTCCTAACATAATATCCCTCCTGGCCAAAAGTAGGATAACATAATACCATACAGCTGAAACATCCCTGTGAAGACCAATCTGAAGAGAAGATAGCTAGGAAGAAGCCATCAAAGACAAAGGGTCCAAATGATAAACTTGTCCAAAATATGTAAAACCATGAGAATTTAAACTTGAAATAAGAGCAGGAGATAATCAAGTGACCTCTGGAACAACTATGATGGGCTGCAACCCTATCTTAACCATCCTACCATTTCCAACTTCCCAGCCAAGATCTTTTACAATAGACAAAATAATCTCAAGCATACAACTCCATATGATAGAGTTGGTAGGGCGAACAAGCTTTCAGAAATACCAAATCCATTCATGCAAAGGATTACTTTTAATATATCTATATCTAATGATATTGCTCCAAATACCCTCCACAAAATTTACACACCATAAATTTTTCATAATCAAAGCTTGTACGAAGAAAAATAAAAAATTTAAACCCCACCAACCTTCAGATTTTGGCCTGGACATAACATCCCATTTAGCGAGATGATACTTCATTCGAACCCGCCCAGACAATCGAAAATTACTCATGATGACGACAATATGCTTAATAAAAAAATTTGCAAATTTAGAAAAGAAAACTAGAAAACTGGAATCCTCTCTACTACAAATTTGACAAGAATCAATCATCCTCCAATACTCAACCTCCTATCACATGAATGCCAATAAAAACCTCCAACCTTCTAATAATATAGGACCAATTTTACTTTAACTTACAACATTATACTTACTTCATCCTAGAGTCATAATAAGAAACAAAGAAAATGGACGAGACAATTAAACTTGAGCATAAAAGAAACAAAGATAGAGAAAAAGAACAATATTCAAGATGGAAGTTAAAATTTTCCACAATTCCTTAAAATGATATTAAATCTTTAAAATCATATTAAAATATATATATTTTAATTAAATTACCCATTAAAGTTTTCTTATAAATCTTTAATTTGAAATTTAAAAAATAATACTGTTTCAATATAGAATTATGAAGGGTATGTATAAAGTGTTATATTATATATATATATATATATATATATATATATATATATATATATATATATATATATATATATATAATTTTCTCATTTATTAAAATAATATTTTCATTTAAAAATTGTTACATATTTATATGAAAATTGTTAGGATATTTCGACACATAGGAAATAGTTAAGTATAACTTGGTCTAGTGTACAGTTAGGTAAAGTGTCTTTTTTTGCTATGTACTTTTGTAACTTACAATCTGACGGTCATGATATGTAGTGATCCGATGGTTCATTCTCTCCACGGTATTATTGACACTTGATCCATGGCTTAACACCTGATCTATCCATGATCTCTATTTAAACAGCATGGATGGTCATTTGTAGGGTAACCGTTCATGAGAGAAGCTTACGTAAATTTACATTCTTTTATTAATACATTACTTGAAGTGGCCACATTGGCTTAGGCCATGGACTATTTCCCTCTTTGAGGGTTCTAACCACGTCAATAATACTGGTGTATTGATCTGTGATCTCTTTGGGAGCGATGTCCTTTGGTGTTCTATCTGAAGAACTTACCCTGTAAATCCCTACATAGTATCAGAGCTATTTGAGGGTTGCATCTGTTGGTGATCCAAATCTAAAGCCAGTAGAACTGCATCCGACTGTCGTTTCCTAGATCTACTGTTACTAACTGCTTTCGGGGAGAGAGGACAACTCTATTGTGTTAAGAGCATCTGTTTTATTGAGGAACCATTTTCATTTGACAAGAAAAGGTTTCCGGTAGCCCTAGCTACGTCATTTTTAAGATCTGGAAGAGTATACAATGTTTATTTGTAGTTTTTTAGTTATTTTCTCTCTGTTTATTTCGGTTTATTTAGCTCTCTGTTTTTTATTACCGTATCTCTACCTTTCATTTTTGCATATTCTCTTTTCCCTGTGACTTTGTGTGATCTGGAAAAATCAGAAACAGAAAGGAAGGATTTGTCTCATGCATATGCACTTTTTCACCGCATCTTAGTGTGATCTCGGAAAATCAGAAACATTGAGGAAAATATTTAGTTTCCGGCTAAAGCTAACTTCAAGCTGTAATGTTTGTTTTTTTTTTATATGTCTGTGTTGGGTTTTGTTTTTTTTTGTTTTATAGGCAAAAAAAGAGCTTTCTCAAGTAAGCACGCACCCCAAAGCTTCAGTGACTAAAAAATAAAAAACCCCCCCTTCCTCTTTTCCAAAAATTACTAACCTTGTAATCTAGCTCACTTGGCCTAAAGCTACTTTATGAGAATAAAGGTCTTGAGTTCAAGTCTTTCTTTTGGTTGAGCTAATTAGATTAAGTTTGGAAAAGGGGAGATTTTTTTTATAACATTATCATTCATTTCCGCACATTCACGCACTTCGTCGACATCCTCAACAACTTTTATTCAAAAAGCCATAACTTCTTCATTCGGAAGTCATTTTCAGAGCCGTTTTTTTTTTAATCAGCCTAATTTTTCAAGATATTTCCATTTGAACACTTAGTTTTAGCATCTATAGCTTCAGTTTTTATTAAAATTGAGACTCCATGCCAAGTTATTCTTAACAACACTAACTACTTCCAATGATGGTCCTACATTGTGCATTTACTTAAAAGTAAAGGTCTTTACAGAATAGCCTCAAGCCAAGAAACCAAACCGAAAGATGAAGATAAGGCATCCAAATGGGAAAATAGGAAATATAAAGCATGTGGGTTGATAGGGATGTCTATTTCTCCGGACCTTAGATTCCATATCGCAGAACTTGATACTCATAATGAAGAAATGAAACAAATCACTAAATTTTTTGCAATTAAAAATGAACTTAGAGCCCATCAACTTGAAAATGAGTTGCTTACATTAGACCCCAGTAATTTTTCTTCCATTGAAGATTTTTTTCCAAGTTCAAGACCCTTAGACTTCTCTTGGAAGGTGTTAAGGTTAAGAAATAAGATGGTAATATTATCTATTCCATTCTTACTAAGTTGGGACCAACCTACCCTGTGTTTGTTTCCACCTTCCATTCTACAAGAGAAGCCTTCATTTCTCAAGGACAAGACTACAAGTCCCCTTCCTTTGATGCCTTACGTGATTCTTTAATAAGAGAACAAGAAAAAATCTTACTTCTTGGTATTCTTAATCTTGGAAACTCTTCTAAGAAAACCTTAGCCACCCAGCAGCAACCAAATTCAAAGAATCCTAAGAAGCTGTATCCTAAAAAGAATGGTCCTAAACCAAACAAGGGTCCTTAGCAATTTCAGTTTCAAAATGAAAAATCATTTCAACAAAATGATAAGGCAAATAAAAACAAAGGGAAGAAGACTAATAGAGATTTCCACTTTTGTAATCGAGATGGCCACTTAGAATCCAAATGCTTTAAGAAGATGGAAGCCTTGGAAGCAGCAATGAAGAAGCATAACATCCATTTGGATCACTCTTCAACTTCAACTTCATCTTCAGGAATAGCACTTTCTGCATGTGGTTGTCAAGCATCTTAGTCTGGATATGTACTAAATGTATCTTCTTCTTCTCATTCTCATGAGTGGCTCATTGATTCTGGAGCTTCTTATCACATGGCCAAAAGCAAAGCCATGTTTTCTTCTTTAAATTATTATAACACCAAAAATATATATGTTGGTGATGATAGATCTCTTAGTGTTGTAGGGACTCAAACTGTTCATGTAGACAATGGTAAATTTAATGATGTATTATGTGTTCCAACCTTATCCTGCAACCTTATATCTGTATATTAGATAACACATTCAGGTGAAGGTAAAATCGTTGAGTTTTCACCTCATGATGTTGTAGTTAAGGACCTAAGAGATCCTAGACAGATTTTAGCTATTGGCATTGTTGATGATTCTACAAGGTTGTATAAGTTAAACAACTTTGGGTCATCAAATCTTCCCTCGCTATTTTTTTCTCATAATGATGAAGTAAGAAAACTTTGGCATGAGCGATTTGGTCACTTAAGCTATTGCTCCCTTTAGAATCTATGTAAAGAAAATATGGTGACAGGTCTTCCAATGGTATCTTGCAGAGATGGTGTTTGTTCCGGATGTGTACTTCGAAAACATCATCGAGATAGTTTTGAAAAACGTGCCTCTTGGCACGTCTCAACCCCTTTACAGCTTGTGAATAGTGTTAGATATCATTTTTGTGAATAGTGATTTATGTGGTCCACTTCCAGTTATTTCATTCTCTGGCTACAAGTATTTCTTAACTTTCATTGATGATTTCTCGAGACGCACTTGGGTATACCTTTTAAAACTCAAGAGTGAAGTATTTAAAATGTTCTTGGCCTTTAAAGCCTTTGTTTAAAAACAATCTGGACATCAAATTCTTAAGCTAAGATCATATAATGGTGGATAATATGTTAACAACAAATTCATCAACTTTTGCACTGAGAATGGAATTCAATTGCAACATATTGTTCCATATACTCCACAACAAAATGGTATAGCTGAAAGGAAGAATCGCACCATAAAGGAAATGGCTAATTGTATGCTTCAATATAAAGGACTTAGTCTTAATTTTTGGGCAGAAGCAATTAACTGTGCAAATTACATAATAAACCGCACCCCTACTAAGGTTTTAAAAAATATCACTCCAGAAGAAGCATGGAGCTCAATTAAACCAAATGTAAATCACTTTCGTGTTTTTGGAAGTGAAGCATGGCCTCATATTCTAGATGAGAAACATAAAGCTTTAGAACCTAAGAGTGAAAAATGCTTTTGTTGGATATTTTGAAGATGTCAAAAGATACAGACTTATTCCACTTAAGTCCAAAAATATTATCATTAGAAGAGATGTAAAGTTTTTTGAAAATATATCAGCCTATGAGCCTAGTTCGGCGAATGTGCCACCTGTCTATATCCCTTCTACTTCTAAAAATAGTTGTTCTCCAGATGATGACAGCGAGGATGACAATCCTTCCCCACCTTCTCAGGATTCTCCTTTAGCTCCTCAGCTTCCAAAATGGGTCCATGCTACTCGGGATGTAGTAGGTGCTCTTGTCGGTGATCCTATAGATTAGCGACGTACACATTCTCAATTCGCCAGAGCCTCTTTTTTACTGGCTGAAGCTTTAGCGAATTATGATCCTGACACATTTGTAGAAGCTTCAGGCCATCCAGATTGGGATGCAGCTATGAATGAAGAATATCGTTCATTATTGGCAAATGATACATGGGATCTTGTTCCTATACCAAAGGGACAAAAACTTGTTAGATGCAAATGGGTTTACATAACCAAGTATGGACCAAATGGAAAAGCTGATAAACATAAAACGCATGTTGTTGCTAAGGGTTTTTCACAAGTAGAAGGCATTGAATATACTGAAACCTTCTCCCTTGTTGCCAAAATGAACTCTATCCGCCTTATTCTTTCCCTTGCTGCCTCTTTCAAATGGGAAGTCCATCAGATGGATGTTAAATATGCCTTCTTGCAGGGGGAATTGCATGAAGAAATCTATATGGAATAACCTATTGGATTTATACAAATGGACTCCAGCATTGTATGTCGATCTAAGAAATCACTTTATGGTCTCAGGCAAGCTCGTCGGTCTTGGTATGCCAAAATGGATAGCTTTCTTGTAGAAATTGGCTTTTCTAGGTGTCATTCTCATAATATTGTCTACACCAACAAAGTGGGCAAGTCACTTATCGTTCTTGTTCTTTATGTTAATGATCTTATCCTTACTGGTAGTGATCCAAACTTTATAAACCATGTGAATTCCAACCTTAAAAAGAAGTTTGAAATGACAGACTTAGGACACTTGCATTATTTTCTTGGTCTTCAAGTCTTGCAATCCAAGGAAGGTATTTCCCTTTCCTAGTCCAAGTATGCATGTGGTCTTCTACGCCATTTTCACATGGAAGACTATAAGCCATCCCCTTCTCCCTTTCAGTCTAGAACCAAAATTTCATTCACTTTTACTTCCCCTGAATTTGATGCTACCTTATACCATCAACTTGTAGGAAAACATTTGTATCTGACCCATACTCATCCTGACCTTTCCTTTGTTGCTGGCCTTATTGCTCGGTTTATGCAAAACCCACATGAAATTCATTAGAAAGAAGCTAAAAGAATACTTCATTATGTTCAAGGTATAGTTTAGTTTGGGATTCATTACAGTACAGAAGCATCTCCTCTATTGGTTGGTTTCACTAATTCTAATTGGGCTGGTGACCCTGATGATCGGAAGTCTACTACAGGTTATATGTTCACTATTGGTTCAAGACCTATTACATGGGCTTGAAAGAAGCAAAGTGCCATTTCTCTATCTTTAGCAAAAGTAGAGTATCATGGTGCCATAGAAGCTAATAAGGAAGCCCTGTGGCTTTGTCAAATCTTGTCAGAGTTTGGCTTTCAACAACAACATCCGACTACACTTTGGTGTGATAATCAAAGTGCAATTCAACTATGCAAAGATCCTGTCCAACATCAGCGTAGCAAACACATTGAACTGCACATGCAGTTCATCAGAAAGCTCATTCACGACCATGTTCTTGAACTGCAATATTGTTCAACAGATGATCAAGTTGTAGACATCTTTACAAAGGCTCTCACAGAGGTGAAGTTTACTAAACTTTGATTTATGGTTGTAGTTCAGGAAGTTGTCACTAAGGGGGGATAGGCTCTAATGCCTCCTTCCTTCTCCTATTGTGTCATATTTGTACATCCTTCAATCCTATCCCAAGTTCTTCTTAAGGGGGGATGTTAGGATATTCTGACAAATACGAAATACTTAAGTATAACTTGGTCTAGTGTAGAGTTAGGTAAAGTGTGTTTCTTTACTATGTGCTTTTGTCACAATATGTAATGATCCAATGGTTCATTCTCTCCTTAGTATTATCGACACTTGATCTGTGGCTTAACACCTGATTGGTCAATGATCTTTATTTAAAGAGCATGGAGGGTCATTTGTAGGGTAACTATTCATGAGAGAAGCTTATGTAAATTTTTATTCTTTTATTAATAAATTGCCTAAAGTGGCCACATTGGCTTAGGCCATGGACTCTTTCCCTCCTTGAGGGTTTTACCCACATCAACAATATTGGTGTATTGATCTGTGATCTGTTTGTGAGCGGTGTCCTTTGGTGTTCTATCTGAGGAACTTACCCTGTAAATTCCTACAAAAATTGAAAATTAAAGTGAAAATTAATCTAGTAATATATATATTATTAAAGTTTTATGAGGTAAATAAAAATAGTTGCTTTCATGTTATGTTTGTTTGTTTTTTTGAATAGATTTTTGATATTTTATAGAAAATCAAAAAATACGGTCTCTTGGTTACACAATATCATAGCTGATAACTTAAAAAATTAATTTGATAATAAAATCTTATATAAATGCTAGATTTTAAACACACATTGAAACTATAAAATCAAGCATATTAAAAGTAAAATAGACAAGACATTACTATTAGAAATCTTTGAAATAAAAACTAACTCAAAATCTAATAGCAAAACTTAGATAACATATCATCGTGACATTATGTGTTGTTAGACTTACGTTCATGCTATGTTATCATCAATACTAAATTTATTTTAATTTATAATTAAAACCGTTAAATATGTACGCAATCATATACATGGATATTATATAAAGAAACTAAGTGGCGATCACCATTACATCAGATGGTGCCAGTGCAATCCGCAACCACACCTCTTCATGCATCTTTGATCTGAGCTACATGCAGGCCTGGAATTTGACATCTTACAAGACGTAATTATCATTTCAAAATGTATGGAATTTGACATCTTACAAGATGTAATTATCATTTCAAAATGTATTTGACGGTTACCGAAAATTTTCTCACATCAAATTTGACATGTTTTGTGGTGGAGCAATCCGTCAAAATGACATCCAGTTTACAATTGAAGCCATCAAAATATATAATAGGGTACATCCTTTACAGCGGCAATTTCGTGAATTATAAATAAGTTTGTCACTTCATCTACAGTCATTAAGAGCTTTGCAATAAATTTGGTCAGGGAACCTACAATGATTACAAACACAAAAAATTAAACAGTAACCAGTTTATCTCAATATTACTTGCTAAAAGCAACAGACTACCTTTGGACAATGTCACATGATAAGGGGAACTAACCCATTGAAGCCTAAAGAGAAAATAGTAAAGAATGTAACTTGCCAACGAGATTGGTAATATAGACTAAGGAAGGTGTGTTTTCCTGAAAAATGCGAACAATGGCGAACTCATTTGCTTGCAGTTTCGGGGAAGGAATTACAACAAAAGTGTTGACGTTCGCAGTAACTATAAGAATAGAGAAGATTGTTGCCATGCTCATACACCAAACTAAGGTATTCTCCATGCTTTCTCGCAAGAGGAACACATCTCTCTCCAATATTAATTTCAAATTTAATGAACTCCCCCTCTCCTCTCAAACCACTACTTTCGAGGATAAACCATTCATGGAGTCCATGTTGTTTCTAATTCGCAGTTTGTTGCAAACCATTATACTTAAATTGAAATTGAATGTCCTTTGGGGATATTTACAAGGGGTTGATCTACTTGATGGGATAAAGGTCATGATAGGGAAAAGAACGGAGAAACGATAGCAAGAACAATGATGAATATCAACATTCCTATTGGCAGATCCATCTCTTACTGGGTATTTTGCACTTTTTCCCTTTTCAAGGTTTTTCATATAATTTGAAAATTTTGACATATTCATTTAAATTAAGAATTTGAACTTATTTTCACATAAATTCATACATTTTGTATTGTTCTCCGTGAAAAATTTAATTGTTTTTAAAGGTGTGTGGGATTTAAAAACTGAATCTTAGATCGGTTTTAATTTTTATTTGTATGAAATTTGAGTTTATTATTGGTGATCATGTTAGTTAAACTCAGTTAAATTAGGTATAATTATGAAGTGTATAGTAAGGACTTAATTTCAGTAATATTAGACTATTTTTAGTAATATAAATAAATCAAACACTGAAATTTATTTCTATAGTTAAGTTTTTTTCACCTTTTTAATTAAATTCATTAATTAAAAAAATGTCATATGAATGAGTGACTGTTAAAGAAGTTATGGTTTTTTGGGCATGCAGTATTCATGAGTCATGTATTGGCCCATGGTATTGTAACAATATAAAGTGGGGGTGAATCTCCATGGTTAAAAATTTGTTACATGTTTTTTTTAAATGTATATATATTTAATTTATATATTAATTTTTTTACCATTAATAATAACAATAATAAAGTTGTAATTTAATTAGTTTTTATGTTTTTTCTTTTCTTTTAATTTTAACAACTTGAGATGTATGATGAAGTAAGTGTTTTGATGATTGTTATGGATTGATGTTTATCACCATTTACTAGCCATTTAATTCATATAGCTATGCTAGTAATAAACATTTTAATGCAAGGTTGTAGAATTTCATAGTTACACTATTTTGTGTGGTGATATGATGCAACTCATTTCACATGGTAGTGGTTCAAATTTCTAGTCGAATTCATCAGAGGTTGAAAATTTGATTTTAATTTTGAGTTGGTAATGGTTCAATTCTCAAGTTAGATGGATGAGATAGTTACAAGTTAATTTTGATTTGAATTTGACCACAAAGATACAAGGTACAAATTGAATTCCTTGATCCATGTTTACACAGTGGAGGTCAGTGGTGTATGCTGTGAAATTCAAAAGTGAGGGTATAGATAGCGAAAAACAACTATAAATTTTTTGAATCCTTAACAAATAGGAACATTGTTGGTTAAAGTTTAATTGTGTGGTTCCTAGTGAGGAATGCTCCCTAGAACTAGGACGAAGGGATAATTTCTAACATACATGATTGAACCAAGGAAAGAATAAGAGGACCTTGACTAATCATTGTTTCTTCGTTAGAGGTTTTATTGGTCATAGCTTCTTCATTAAAGTTCTTGTTGACAAGAGTTCATGTTGTTAATGGTTCCTTGTTGGGCACAATTCAATCTATCATATTAAAATTTTATGGCTAAGAAAGTACATTAAAACAATGACCAATAGGATGGGAAATCTATTCAATAAGAATATTAACTAATTTCTTATTCTTTTTCCTTAGTTAAAAGTTCCTTCATGACTTATGGTTCCTATGGTTATATTTTTTGTTGACTAAATTTCATTCATCAAATTTCTTATTGGTTGTAGTTTCTTTATCAAAGTTCCTATCTATTACAATTCTCCATCATTTTGTTCGTTAGGGTTCTTAATCAAGAAATTCCTTAGAATTATGATCAACATGAATTTTAACCAACAAGACCCAACATCAATACGAAAACTTAGATCAATTAGGGAACAAGAAAATCATAGTTCATTGGTCGTAGTTCCCTAGTCAAAGTAATTATCTAGGAAAGTTCCTTCGAAGTATCACTAGCATGGCTTCTCATTAACAAGAACTCAAAAAGAAGGCATAGAGATATAAGCTTGGTCAAAGTTCTTCTTTGTCACAATCTCTTTTACCAATAGGAACACTCATCATCATTTGACCAAAAAATATTTGTTAGACTTCTTGGCCAAGAAGAACTTTGACTAGGAAACTATGAAGGGACTATGAACTTTAATGAAAAATAACTTTGTTTATTAGAGTTTTATTGGTCTTAATTCGGGGTCATGAAAATTCTTTTGAAATATAACTGATGGGAACTCTAACTTACATTAATGTTATTACTAGAGGATTAAATTTTAATTGTGTTTGTTAGAGATAGTTGAGATATTCTCTCAACTTATCTTCCTAAGTATGGAATAACTTGGATCTCACAACAATTCAAAAACCCTGTATAAACCTATTGTATTTGTACCAATTTTAATATAGTATATCAAGCATGAAGAATTTTATGATTATTTTCTTTAGATCAGAGCAAGGTATCGAAACACATATGTTAACTTAGGAAAAAACAAGGCACTCCCAAAGGGAGATTAATGAAAGTTGAGATGCAAGAGTAGTTGAAAGAGACTTTACAGGTAAAGGGAGGTCGACACTCACAAATTTTCTTAGAACGTAAAATGAAAAGCATGAAAAGTGTAAAAACGTGATCAAATTTTCATTTGACGAGCAAAGGAAATTTGAAATTCCACCCCCTGCTACATGTAGTGAATTAGTAATTCTTAACTCCAACCTATTCATAGTTCCATAGTAACGTTGCTTATTAATTAAAATTATTAAAAGGAGTCGTTGTCTTACATACAAAGTAGCATAGCATGAGAAAAGTGTAAGGGTCTTTTATTTAACCAAAATATATGTGAACATAAGGGATATCACAAAATTTATAACAACAAAGTAGCTAAAATGATTGATTCTTTAGTAACCATGCTCCACTTAACTTGATTGTAAATTTTGGAATCAGAAAAATTTAAGGGAGAAGTGGATTTTTTGACCACAATTATGTGTACCGGATTCTAAAATATTTTCAAAATCTAGTACAATAAATATAAAAGAAAATAATGAAGACTAACTATTGGAAAACGTTGAAAATTAATCTTAATACAAAATCCAATAGATTGGAACCAACGAACAATGGAGAAGACCAATTAATAACAGAAAGGCTTCAAGAAAGTACTTAACTATGCGAACTCTTTCAAGAAACAATTTGTTTACAACACCAAAACCAAGCTTACAAATTGCATTCACCTTGCAGGAAGGAAGCACATGATAAAATAGAGCATGAGGCTTGCCTTTAACGGAGCCTTGACCTGTTTCAGCCTTTAAAACAAGTAACACAGTAATAGTCACATGTTCTGCATCGATGACTCAATTGTATCCGAAGTCGAGGTGAACAGGTATTTCAGCGTGTTTCTCGTCCGCATATGTCAGTTTGATTTTTCTCCAATTTTTATCATGTCGGCCCGTAAAACGCTGGCCAAAGGTTTCTTGGACTAAACATACACTTTATTGGTCCTTTATGGTCTAGTCTTTGTAACTTTCTACTTTACGTCATCAACATTTGCTCCCTCTGAACCTATTACCTTCTCCACATATATATAGAATTATAGTCTGAACCTATTACCTTCTCCACATGTATATAGAATTATAGTATGTGTAGGAGCATTTAGACAAGAAAATATTTCCAATAGGAACTATTTTTATTTTTGAATTTATGCATATGCTGGGAAGTAAAAGATTATATGACCATTGAACTCTATCGTTCTACAAGGGTGCTTCCCGAGGCTAGATGTTGAATAGCGCTAGGCTTATACACTTCACCTAGCTTAAGTTGAATGGGGATTTTGAATATATTCTGGAATCTAACCATGCTCATCCGATTCTAAAATATTTTGGCGATCATAAAGATGATTTAGCATTTAACATGGTGGCGGGTACTATAATGAATTGGTAAATTAAATTATGATATATTTTATTAATTCTGTGAGAAAAAATCATTTAATTTTTTTCTTTACTTTTTTACACGCCAGGAAAACTTATCATAATTTGATTGTTAAACGAGCAGTGGTAGGACAATTATCCTAAACTACTATCTGGAAAGACAAAACTGAGATGAAGGAAATAATACTTACATAAGAATTGATTTGAAGTTGGTATGGCTCTATTGAGATATTGTCTCAACAATCTCCAACCTTGGAATCAATTGGATCTCAATCCAAATATATAAATATATCTTATTAGTAATAGAATATGTGTGTGATAGTTTGTTGTATTGGTGTGCAAATATCTATTTCTTTGTATGAGAGTCGACTATCAGCTATAGGTTTACTCCTTACAAGAGGGCCTGTGAGAATGTGAGAGCATTTGTTATATATATATATATATATATATATATATATATAGATATATATATATATATATATATATATATATATATATTGTCACCAGTGTGGCTATGGTCTAAGGACAAGGCAAGACCATGGATTGATAATAAGAAATTGCTCATCAAAAGCATCACAAGATGGGCTTCCTGAGGGTTTTCTTTTGTAAGTTGTTGTTCATTTCATCATAAGCAGAGCTTTCATTATAAAAGAGACGTGCCATCTGGAACAAGTTGCAGGTTCTAGTACTCACACTGAAAAGCAAGTGTCGTTATCAACTAAGTCATTTCCACATTAAGGAGGAATTTATCAAATGAAATCAACCTATGATTGTTCAAAGCTTGTGGGGTAGTTATGTATATGCACAGAGGATTAGTGAGGAATTCTAGCAACATCAATTTTTGCGAAGGGATTTTGATTTGAAGTAATAGTGGCCTTAGTGTTTTATTTCTCCTTTAAGATAGAATAAAATGGTATATCTCACAGATCTTTGTGTGAAAGGTGTAAGTTGTGTCTGAAGAAATACAGGAAGTTATGAATTACGACCCTTTCATGTTAGATCTCTATAATACTAGTGTGTCCCCCTTATTATTATTATTAGTGTTTCCCCATAATGTTATTGGTGTGCCCATGTATTCCTCGTGTTTCTATCGTTGTGCCCCATAGAAACCCACTATTGTTATTGTTGTGCCCTTACACTATTATTTTTAAGTAGGCCCTCATTATGTTGTGACCCCTTAGACTCCTATATAAACCAAGGAGGTCTTATCATTTGTGTCATCCAAGAATTGTTCATTTATGTGATGTAAATGAGGTTTCCCCCTCAAAGAGGCTATTTCTCAAGTCCTTGATTTAACTTTTTTCCTATTTTGTGAGCTTTTTGCATAACATTTGGTATCAGAGCTTTGGGTTCTAGGGTTTTTCTCCTTCAAACATGTCATCTTGTAATTATCGCTATAACTTTTTTTTACAGAGCTTCATATGTTGAAATTGCAACTTCGTGTAGGAATTTCAGATCTTGGTTTGCTAGATTTTCTAAGATATGGCTGAAGAAGTTAGGATTTCTGCATGCCCCATAATTCGGTCTTAAACAAGTGACCTAGGGAAGATCGTCATAACCTTCACACTGAGTATCGGATTTTAATTTTGTAAAATGTGACTGAATGGGCACAGACTTTATTTTTTCATGTATGATTTTTAGGGCCAAAGTTCGACATAATGGGCATGTGGCATGTCGTACAAGTTCTCTCTACTGAATCAATCTATAATAAAACCATCGTTGGAGATTGGGCATCAACTTACCTTGAAGAATCCACTTTTGGTCTAGCTTGTGGCATTGGAAAGAATACTTAGAGGGCTACCACAGGTTTGAATTTCATACCTTGGATATCTGAAATTTCAAAGACAAAATAGTTTCAATATCGAGCTCCAAAAAAACAAGAAAAATGTGTGTATTTGTTTAAAATTTTGCATAACTTTTGTTTGAAATATCAATTTGAAGTGATTCAAAGGGAATGGTGAAGCATAGATATCATTGTGATTCCAAAATTCCTCGAAATAGAAAAATGGACACACCTAGTAACCAACCATAAATCTCTTATATGATGCATGAAGAAGAGGAAGAAATGAAACATGATATATCAAAATTACGAGACCAAGTGCAACAAATTTCGCTCTCGCAAAGAGTAATAAAAAATGAATTGAAAGCTAATATTGATGCTACAAAAGAAAAAATGAAAGGGAACATGGAATATTTTAAGAATGATTTAAAAGAAGACATGGAAGGTTTAAAGTAAGGTTCGACAAAGTTGTTACAAGAAATGCTTCCTAGTGGTGACAAGGTACTCCATGAACATTAGGATGAGGATAAAAAGAATATGAAATATGTTTTTAGAGACTCCAACATTGAATTTAAGAACCACCACAATCCAAATATAGTATGAGGACATTTTATGGAAAGGATCCGGTAACATGGATACTACAGATGGAGCAATATTTTGATCCCCATGATGTGAAACACACATAAAAGGTAGGCATTACATCTTTATATTTAGAACCCAATCAATTTATATGGTATTGTTGTTGGGAAAAGTATCTACTCAGAACGCCCCTATCCCACTCTAAGGTGTGACAGTGCCTTAGCAACAAACAAGGAAAACTACTTTCGTATTCTTCTTTATGAAATGTAAATGAAGAGGAAGGATGAACTAACCTGTGTCTTGCGCTAGTTTGTTGATCCAATCGCTCTCCTCTTTGACAGCTTCCAGCTACCTTCTCCCTTACTTGCCCAGCTTCACCAAGTTCCTGCAAGATCACAAAAGAGGAAAACTACAAGAAGACATAGATTTACATTCATAACTAGCTTAGGATCAGATTTAAGCTAAACATGCAAATATAACAAAACATCATTGATACACAAGCATGTAGGAGAAACTCAAATAGTTTTATTGATATAACAAGAAGATCCAGGAGGAGATACAACCAAGTGAGTCCCGATCCAGCATCTACCTCCCAGCAAAGGAATCCCTTCCTCACCTCCAACAAAGCATAAATCACCCAATGCACTAATCTCAATCTCAAAACCAACAGCAATTCTCTGCAAAGTACAAAATTCCAGCCTCTGGATCTCTGGGATGAGGGATCCATATATAGATGTAAGCAGAGAGGATGAGTCAACCTATTTTTTGACTTGTGGCTTCTCTCTGTCAGTTCTTGCTTCCACTTGGAGGCTGAGAGCCTCTTACTCATCCTTGGTCGAACTCAGTGAGGCAAGTTTCATTGAGGAAGATTCTGGAAGCTTCCATTGTCTGTCCACCTCGCGGAATGACACTGCCATTTGTCATTTCCCGCTCAGTGCACCCTGGTAGTGCATTTAGGTGCATTGCAACGCACCTAGCTAGTGTACTGGGGTGCTATGCAACGCAGGTAGCTAGTGGAGCAGCTGAAATGATCCTGATTTGACTGATTCTGAGCAGTTTCTGGTGGAGAACTTCTGGGAGAAGCTGTAATTGGTTGACCTTGTTCCTTTAGGGGCAGGAACAACACTTTTAGGGACTTTGGATCCCTTGGATTATGGACATTTCATGCTTAGAGTTGTAAGGCACAAAAATGTCTATAACAGTTGCCCCCTAAAGTATGAGGCCGTTTATCGGGTGAAATGCTTTATTAGGAGGATCCGAAGTTCATTCAATGCTGGGAGGAGACCTGTAATAAGATACAATACAATACATTATTTTTCATACTATTTTCATGATCTAGCTGAGGCGGGCATTCCCATGCTCAGCTTTATAAATTCACTTTTATGTACACAGGACAGACAATCGTCTGATGGTAGACTGATGATTTTGATGAAGTCATCATCCTTTTGGTAGGATGATTATCTGTGCTGCAATGCTGTACATGTCAATGTCTTTATTTTTCCTAAATATATATCGCAGCCCGGATGGATGAAACTAGATCTGGGGTCTTCAATATCGTCCGATCTTCACTCGAAGTACAAGTTGATCCATGTGAAAAATGTTTTGAAGTCGAACATGGAAAGACATCGCTTGATTACCAGTCAATGATGTAAACTGTTAACAAGCGCGAGAGGAATCACCGATAAGGATGATGACCCTCAAGGTACTGCAGTACAATTCATGTGGTGTGAATTAAGTACTTGGCGTCGAACACCACACAAAATCTTTCGGTCGAAGGTCATTGATGTATACCTGTTGCCGGAAGTGAGAAACTTGCCATTGAGGCATGCAAGCTTCAAAGTACTGAATGGGGTGTTCCCAGATCAAATTCTTGGATAATGAGCTGATGTCGACAAGAAGCGATCCGTCAAAGGAGGGCCTTGATGAATCCCACATCAATGACACGGAACGGAGCAAATGATTTTGATGGAGGTGAAAACAATCTGATGATATATGGTTTAGGGTGGCGGTCATGAAAGAATGAAGTATAATGTATGGTAGTGGATGGGACACGGGTGACTTTTCTGGATGACTTCTCTTGAACATGTCGGCGACACTTATGTGATGGATTGGTAGCATTTACCCCAAATGTGGATGGTATGGCGTGACCGGTGAATGAAACAACCCAACCCGACTCAGGCACGGAGTGGAAGTGTCATGTTCAAGAGCGACTTGCTACTAATAAAGATTCTTTGAGTTTCTTCCCAATTTTTCCCCAGTCATTGCTGACCAGTACCTCTTTATTTTTTTCAAGCTTGAGGAGGATAACATATGCTTGTTCTATAATTTGCCCTTCGGGCAAACCCATCGCTATGTTTTAACGAGCCTAGCGATAGTGAAACTCGTTCTCGTCTAAAGACAAGTTTGTCGCTATTAATTTTTTTAACGAGTTTAACGACAAGGATAACTCAGTCCTTTTCATTTTTAGAGAGTCTGAAAAGGTACATAAAGTTAACTCCGGAATTCCTTTTTCGTCATCTAATCCCTTAAGTCCGAAAAAGTATAAAACAATACAGAAGGGATGAATTTTCGATAGTTTTAACGAGCCGAACAAAACAAGCGCTCGATCTTTTTGTGCAATAATCCCTCAGGTCCAAAAAGATTAAAATCTAGAGGAGGGATAGCACTTCCGGTCACTTTAACTAGCTGGAAGGCCAAAACTCGGCAATCTTTTCATGTTTTACGAGTCAGATGAAAAGAGCTTAAAGAAGACTCGTCTTTTGAGGAACGAGTGATAAAATGGGTAGCAGCTAATTCCAGGTAAGGGTTGGAATCTTCCAATCACGGCAGTGTCACAAGGATGGCTAGTGAAATCACTCTTTGCAGCTGTTCCTCAAAATGGGTAAACAATCAAATGGAGGTGAATGATCGGCCAATGGAAAAGTGGAGGTGACGGTGCAAACACGACCAAGGCTTTAATGGCTGATAATGTTACATTCACGGTGGTTATTTACCAGAGGATAGTTCATTTTTTAACGAGCTTAAACGCGGATTGAAACACTTGCTCGGTCTTATGTTTATTTTTTAACGAGCATGAACTATGTGCTAAAACTGCTCGATTTACCATTTCATTTGAACTTAGTTTGTTGGAGCTTTGGAGGTGCCTCTTTCCCCTTGATTTTCACCCCTTGATTTTGGGAGATTCTGTGGACGATTCTCGGCGCCGTCTGGACCAGGTAGGAGCTAAACCCGAGCTCTTTCATTTCATGGTTTCCTTTTTGCATTATGTGCTTCATTCTATCAAGACTTTAATCAAACTCTTGTGTACATGAAGATTTTGGTCCTGTTCGTCCAGTAGTTCGGCAGAGAGTGCCAGCCGCTGCCCCAGCAGGAGAGGCTGTCGGGAGGGTTATTCTTCGTGACCTTGATGTGGCCGAGACTCTCACAGCTGTGCAGGAGAAAGTTGAGAGCCTTACTCTCAGTATTCCAGATGTGAGGATCGACGAGCTACCTTTGCAGTTACAGCGACATACTACTGGTGTGCCTAGACGATGGACTCGTCTCTTGCGCATGATCGCATAGGCTGTGACTTGCTATCACGAGCATCATTAGACTAGGGTGCCCCCTAGCATTTTGAGTTTTGGGTCATGTGACCAATTTTGTCTTGGTTACAGAACATTATATGTAAACCATAAGCAGCTATATATATATTTTGATTTTCGAGGTTTTATTCTGGTTGAGCTATATGATCCACATGTAAAACATTGATGATGTGTTTCTTTTTATAAATGTTGCAAATGTCTATCTAACACATAGTTTGCTAATGAGTCAGTTAATGTGTTTAAGTTTATGGAAATATGTTGGTATTGAATAAGATCAAATTGTCTTTCCAAAATCTTAACCCTTAGGAACATGCGATAAATAGCTGGGTTTCGGACGGAATATATACCATTGAGTTATAGTATTACGAGTTGTGAGTCTAGCCTGATGATTAGTCGGCATATACCATGGGTGATGGCATCAGAGAGAAGTTCTATCAACGCGCTATACTCAGCGATGTTATTCGTTGATTGACGAATACATACACCTCTGAAACTTACTAACTCGCCGCTTGGATAAAAGATGGCCTAGGCTGCGGAGGACAGGTTCCGCGAACTACGACTCGCTCCGTCGGCATATCCAACACATGTCTCCAAAAGGTTTGACATCTGCAATAAATGTAAAAAGGTGGATTACTCGACCAAAACGAACACTTTAGCGAAAACAAAATACAACAAAAGCATATTGGTTACTATTTAAGCATAGTAACGCTTGAGGTACAACCCATTACGAGGTTGCGCCAGTGGAATTCCGTCATAATCCATTAACTCGTAGGCTCCTTTTGCTAACACTCGTTTAACAATATAGGGGCCCATCCACAAAGACTTAAATTTACCCACTCCCAATTTATCGGAATCTTGGTCGTAAAGCAAGACCAAGTCACCTTCTGAGAAGACACGGGGTTTGACATTTTTGTCGAACTGCGCCTTGACTCGTTTCTTATGGGCTTCGTTAGCCAAAGCGGCATCACAACGGGTTTCATCCAATTGGATTAATTCCAAGAAACGGGCCTCTTCTTCTGAAGTTCCAGGGAGGAGATCGATTGCGAGTTTAAGAGACGAGATTTCGCACTAGACTGGTAAGACTGCTTCCAGGCCGTATACCAGTTGGAAGGGTGTGAACCCGATTGCATTCCTTACCGATGTTTGGTAAGCCCACAAGGCTGAGTACAGGATTAGGTGCCACCTTCTTTTGTGAACTCCGATCATCCTTTGCAACATGCGCTTTAGGACCTTGTTGATTGCTTCAACTTGTCCGTTGGCTTGCAGATAATACGGAGTAGAGCTGTCGTGAGACAATCCTAGTTTAGCAGCTAATTCGAGCATCATGTGATTGCGAAAATGTGATCCATGATTTGTGACTATAGCCTGTGGTACGCCGAATCTGGCGACTACATGATTGAAAAAGAAAAGGGCAGCTGTTTCACCAGTATTATCTAATGTAGGCATCGCCTCGGCCCATTTGGTAAAATAGTCAATGACGACTATGATATACCCATGCCCCCCGGTCGAGGTGGGGTTACATGTCATGAAATCGATGCCCCATTTGGCGAACGGCCCAACAGCAAATATTGGTTGTAGAGGTGCGGGTGGTCTTCTGGTTTTGCTATCAAAAATTTGACAAGCATGGCAACTTCTGACTGCGGTTATGCAATCTTTGAACATTGTTGGCCAGAAGTATCCTGCTCGTAAGATTTTTTGTGCTGTAGCATATCCAGATTGATGCCTGCCACAAGCTTTTGAATGAGACTCATTCAGGGCTTTCTCGGCCTCCTCATGGGTGAGGCACCTTCTCAGAACTGTATCGATACCACGACAGTAAAGTGTATCACCGACGATCATGTAGTCTTTTGCTTGGTATTGTATACGTTTCTGTTCAGAGTGAGAGGTGTTAGGCCTAAACTTTTGGGTTTGGAGATAAATTATTATATCTCCATACCACTCATTGCTTGTAGATATCAGAAACAAATTCTCGTCCACGATTGATTCTTTGGATGTTTCATTGTTGGACGATGATGGGAGATCGCATAATAATTCTGCAAAAACCAGAGCTTTCTTTGATTTGGATTTTACGAATTCCAGATCAAACTCTTGAAGGATTGCTATCCATTTTGAATATTTGCCCCCCAGCAACTGTCGCGACAATATATAAGTCATGGGGTTGCAATCAGACAGAATGGTAGTTTTCCGAAAGAGGACATAGTGTCGAAATCTTTGTATCGCTTGAACAGCTGCAAGAGCTAGTTTTTCAACATAAGAATATTTGCTTTCTGTACTATTTAAGTTTTTACTTAAATAATATATAGGGTGTTCAATTCCATCGACTTCTTGAACTAAAACCATTGCGATGGTTGTATCTTCCGCAGCCAGATACAGGTTAAAAGCTCTTTGATAATCGGGGACGTACATTAATGATGCTTTCATTAAGGAATCTTTTAAAGCATCAAAGGAAGCTTGCGCAACCTGATCCTAGACGAAGGGTACCTCCTTTTTCAAAAGACGTGTATAACCTTTAGCAAGTTCGGCGTAATTTGGAATGAACCTCCTCAGAAAGTTTGCTTTCCCTTGGAGTTTCTGAATCTGAAGCAAATTTGAAGGTGGAGGCAAATTTATGATTGCCTGTACCTTGCATGGGTCGAGACGAATCCCATCCTTGGAGACTACAAAGCCAAGTAAACGACCAGAACTGACGCAAAATACACATTTATGTGGATTGAGTCGTATCTTGTAGTGTCGGCAACGTAGAAATATCACTCTTAAATGTTGTGGATGATCAGTCCGCTTTCGCGAATGAGCTGGAAGGTCGTCGAGGTATGGTTGAACGATGTTTTTGATGTCGTGGAAGACATAATTCATTGCCCTCTGAAACGTTGCCCCTGCGTTCTTTAAACCAAAGGGTAATTTTTGATATGCGAATGTGCCCCACGGACAAATGAAGGCAGTCTTTGACTGGTCCTGTGGGTGGATATTTATTTGATTATACCCAGAAAATCCATCCATGAATGAAAAGATTTCGCATCCATCAATTATCTGGTCGATGAAGGGTGTAGGGTAGTTGTCTTTTGGACAAGCTTGATTTACATCCCTATAATCGACACACACTCTAATTGTCCCTTGTTTCTTCATAACAGGGACAATATTCGATACCCAATCGGTTAGAGGAACCGGGTAGATGAAACCGGCATGGAGAAGTTTTTCAACTTCTGCCTTAATGGCGGCGGCTTTCTTGGGGTGCACCTGCCTGAGCCATTGTCGTACCGGTTTGACATCTGGATACATCTTAATTTCGTGTTCAACGATACTCGAGTCGATGCCTGGCATTTCACTGTATGACCAAGCAAAGACATCTCTGAACTCGCGAAAAAGAGCGTTATATATTTCCATTTCTAAAGGAGAACAACATTTGCCGACATAAATATTCTCTACAACATCCGTTTTAGTCGAGATATTTATGGCTATAGTCTCTTCAATGTTGGATAAGTTTCGCTCGGAATCCACCGTATTTACAGTATTTGATAGGAATTCAAAAACTAAAGGATGATAAAGGTCATCTTGAGTATCTTCTTCATAATCCGGAAGAAAGGAACGATGGTGGCAATCACTCCATGGTGCCCCTTCAATCAACATTGATTGTATAATTCCTTCGTCGGTTCCATGCACTCGCGACCAAGGATTTGAAGGGGTACCATATTCTCTAGACCTATCTACCCAAACGCTTGATGAGCGTTGATTTGGGTTTGCCTCCCATGCTAGAAACATTGATTGCTATAATATTTCTATTGGGCTTGGGGGCAAAACCATTGCATGATCCATATTGATATCGTTTTCTGAGATCTCTGTAGAAGATATCATATTGCAGGTTCCTATCGACGCTACTTCCACCAGATTGATTGGAGGTGGAAGAGCGAAAGTTCCCATTCGTATAGGATCTTTTAGTAGGCCTACTCCGGTATTCTGAAGCGAATGGAGGCTTCCATGGATCATGGGAATGCTTCCTGTAACTTGAGAACCATTGGGGAGGAAGTTTTGTTGATCGACGATTGTAATCCCTCCTTGAAAGGGAAATGCAATGTTTCTAAAATAGGTCGACACAACAGCTACCATGGCGTATATCCATGATCTTCCTAGTAGGATGTTGTAATCAAGATTCCCATCGATGACTTCAACATCTATTTCTACCGTTTTTCCCCCTAGTTCAACTTTCAAGTTATTTAGGATACCATATGGGGTATATGTCCTTCCGTTGAATGCTTTTAACGTCGCCGCAGATCGCGACAAGGTTGGAGATCCTAGAGTTTTCCAGCAACTCATCGACATAATAGATGTAGATGCCCCCTCATCAATAATTGTTCGATGAACAGTTTTGTTGAGGGCTTTCACTTGAACAAGGAAAGCTAGTTGAGCCGGTAACTAAGGATCGTATCCTTTGTGGTTGAAGGATACAAGATTGGAATCCTTAGGATCGATCCCACCAATGGATGATAACAAAGCCTGCCTTTAGGATGGACAATTTTGTAGTACTTCAAGAGTCGACATAGCGGATGGCGATTGGGCCAAATCTTCCACTATGTTATAATGCTGCGCCGCTCTAGCACGGGGATTGAATGTCGACTTGTGTACTACTCCCTTTGGCGGTTTTATTGTTAATTCAGGAATGATGGGTGGTACAACTTCTGTCGAAGTTGTTGTCGAACTACTTGGTTGATCTTTATCCTTGTCGTTCGACAGCTGTGGATTCCCGTAATCTTTGTTCCTTGTCGAAATCAAAGCATCATTCTGCTGTTTCGAAATCGACAACATTAGCACTTGAGACGGGGAAGCATTTCCACTTTCAACCAGATTTGCTCCTGGATTTGGGAACGGATCAGTTAACACGGCTGAGGTTTTCGAACTTTTAAAGAATTTCTTAAGCTCAACTCTGTGTGGACAATCTGCGGTCCAATCATCCCCATCACATAACAATGTAAACTTTGAAACGGGAACTGATACTGTTACCCGTTTCGTAGAGGTGGCAAAAAAATGACCCGATTTTAAAAAGTGGTGATGCAGAATACACATGTTTTTTTTAGAACATGGTTTTTGGAACTTTACTTTGAAACGGGAACTGATATTGTTACCCATTTCGTATAGGTGGCAAAAAAATGACCCGATTTTCAAAAGTGGTGATGCAGAATACACATGTTTTTTTTAGAACATGGTTTTTGGAACTTTATCTTTTTTAAATTCTTGTTATGTACATTGCGTTTTAGAATGGTAGTGATTTTCATGCCGATTTAAAAAAATGGTTATTCTGCATCAGACCCTTTTTTTAAAAACCCTGTTTTCTTGACTTTAACTTTTCTAATGTATGAAATGTAAACAATTATTTTGTAAATTTAATAATTTTGGAAGTGGTCTTCTTTTTCATAGTTTTTTGTTTTTATTTTTTTTATTTTTTTTTGTAGTGAGATTTTTATTGATTTGTATATTTAAAGAAGAAGGTCGATATTTTTCATTTTCGATATTTTACATATTTATACATCGTTAATTAAATTTTCAATCGAAATGAAATAATTCTCTCTAAAAAACAAATAAAAAATTATATATAAAAAAAGGCAAAAATAAAAAATAAAAAATGTTAAAAAAAATATTTTATAAACCATAAAACAATTTGGAAAAAAAAAACAAAATTAATATAGATATATATAAGTCAGTAAAAATTGAGGGAAAAAAAAACATGAGCAAAAACTAGGGAAAAAAATTAAAAACAAAATAATTAAAAATAATAATGATAATAATAATGAAAAAAATTTAAAAAATAGAAAAATTAATATTTAAAAAAAAATGTTAAAAAAATTATCTCACAAACCATAAAATGATTTGGAAACCAAAAAAAACACAAAACTAAATATATATATATATATATATATATATATATATATATATATATATATATATATATATATATATATATATTAAGTAAGTAAAAATAGAGAAATAAAAAAAAAAACATTAGAAAAAACCGGAAAAAAAAAAATTAAAAATTAAAAACAAACTAGTTAAAAAAAAAATAGAAATTAATGAAAAAAATTTAAAAACTAATAAAATTAATATTAAAAAAGAACAAAAAAAAAATTTCGGCGAAAATCACATGAAACATCATTTCGAACCAATCATTATAAAAAAAAAAACCAAAAAAAAAGTGTATTTTTTATTAAAAAAAAAATGTAATTAATTTTTATTAAACATAGATATTTTGTTTAAAAAAAATCAAATTTTAATTAAAAAAGAAAAAACATTTTTTATTAGTAAAAACAGTTTAACTTTTATTTCTAAATTTTATTTAAAAATAAAACTATTCAACAGATCTTTTGTATTTAAAAAAAAAAAAATAAACCTATATTTTATATTTTAAAAAAAAAATTACATTAATTTTTTTTTAAAGCATTATTTTTTGGTTATAATTAAGAATATTTTTTTTTAAAACCATTTTAATTTTTTTTTTTATTTAAAATTTTAAAAATTATTAAAAAAAAAAAACTTTAAAAATGAAATGGGTTTTTTTTTTTTAAATTAAAAATTTTAAAAATTTTAAATTTTAAAAATTAAATAAAATTTTAAAAATTAAAAAAATTACAAAATTAATATGGGTTTCTTTTTTCTAATTAAAAATTTTAAAAATTTAATTGTTTTTTTATTAATTAAAAAAAATAAAAAATAAAAATTGGCGCCCGGGGGCGGAGCGTCGATTCCGGGGCGGAGGGCCTGCACGCCGAGCAGCCCGGGGCGGAGGGGCTGCACGCAGGCCCTCCGTCCGGGGGCACCAAATTTTTTTTTTTTTTTTAAATTAATAAAAAAAACAATTAAATTTTTAAAATTTTTAATTAAAAAAAAAAAAACCATATTAATTTTTTAAATTTTTAAATTTTTAAAATTTTATTTAATTTTTAAAATTGAAAATTTTTAAGTTTTAAAATTTTTAATTTTATAAAAAAAAAAAAAAACCGTTTCATTTTTAAAGTTTTTAATTTTTTTTTAATAATTTTTAAAATTTTAAATTAAAAAAAAAATTAAAATGGTTTAAAAAAAACTATTCTTAATTATAACCAAAAATAATGGTTTAAAAAAAAAAAAAAAATCTAAATTTTTTTTTTTTTTAAAACGTTGTTTAAAAAAAAAAATTAATGTAATTTTTTTTTTTTAAATATAAAATATAGGTTTATTTTTTTTAAATATAAAAGATCTGTTGAATAGTTTTATTTTTAAATAAAAAATATAAATAAAAGTTAAATTTGTTTTTAATAATAAAAAACGTTTTTTTTTTTTTTTTTCAATTAAATTTTGATTTTTTTTTTTAACCAAATATCTATGTTTAATAAAAATTAATTACATTTTTTTTTTTTAATAAAAAATACATATTTTTTTTTTTTTTTTTTATAATTTAAAATTTTTTTTGTTCTTTTTTAATATTAATTTTATTAGTTTTTAAATTTTTTTCATTAATTTCTATTTTTTTTTTTTTTTTTTCCCCGGGTTTTTTCTAATGTTTTTTTTTATTTCTCTATTTTTACTTACTTAATATATATATTTTAATTTTGGGTTTTTTTTTGTTTTCCAAATCCTTTTATGGTTTGTGAGATAATTTTTTTAACATTTTTTGTTTTTTTATTTTTGTCTTTTATATATATTTTTATGTTTGTTTTTTAAGTAATTAACATTTTAATCTTAATTTTATTAGCTTATAATTTTTTTTTTATTTTCTATTTTTTTTTTTAAATTTAGTTTGTTTTTAATTTTAATTCTAATTTATTTTTTTATTTTTTTATTTATTTTTTTATTTTTTTCACCCACTAAATTTTTAGTTTCTTTTAAATGTTTTTTTTTTTTTTTTTTTTCCATATATATTTTATTTTGCCAATTTTTTTTGTTTACAAGATTACTCATTTTTTCCCATTTTTTTTAAATATTTTTTTACTATTTAATTGTTTATAATTTTTTTTTTTTTTAGTTTTTTAGTTCTTATCATTAATTTCATTCTTTTTACATTTTATGATTGATTTTTATTTTTTCATTTTTTATTTTTGTTTTATATTTTTCTTTTAATAGATATTTTAATCTATGTTTTGTTTTTTTTTGGTTTTTTTTTTTTTCTGTCTTTTCATTGTTTTAATTTTTTTTTTTTATGTTTTCATTATTTTTTTAAATTTAATGTTTTTTCGGGGTCATGATAATTTTTTTTTTTTTTATTCATGCCATTATTTCGAGATGTTGAAATTTAGCTTTTGAAAAAAAAAGTCTTCTTCCAGAATCAACCCTTTTCATTTTGAGGGTGTTTTTTGGATAATTTTTGCGCAAAAAATTGGTTTTCACCGCCATTTTTAAAATAGCCGCAAAATTGACATCTAAAAAAAAAACATCGTTCCAGTATACACACTTTTCGTTTTGAGCATTGTTTTTGTGGTTTTTTTGGGGTTTTTGGGCCAGAGTTCCCGTTTTGAGTTTATAGTTCCCGTTTCAAAGTTTACATTGTTACATATATAGCATGGATTTTTTGGTTTCCTATTTCTAGGAGGGTTTGAAGAAGATTTTTTAGGTGATGACTCATCCTGTTTCTTCTTCTTCCCTTTACCTTTCTTCTTGCTTCCTGGTTGTTTGGTTTCTTTGCCCTTATCTGTCGATACGGTATTTACTTCCGAAGCAAGAAGTTCGTCTTTTGCATTATGATCTGAAATCTTACGGGCCTTCTTGGATGTAGCCTTTGTCGATTTCGTGTCTGTTGTGCCAATCACGCCATTGCCGGCGTGAGAGTCATTGTTCGATTTAGGAGGAGGAGGAATTGAGAATTCCGGTCTAGGGGCGTCCGGTATTTTGTCGTAGAGCGTGCCGGACTGAGTATAGATCAAGTCCAGATATTGCGCACGAGCGATAACTTGCTCTTCCGTTACGACTCCCCCCTTTGCCACATCTTCCGTAATGGAAGGTAGTAATGACTTGATAAACCATTCAGCTAAGAGCTGATCGGGAATGTACGTTTTTACCATCCTACGACGACGTCGCCACTCATGTATATGATCAGATATGTGAGTGGTCGTTGTCTGTTTGAAGTTGGTAAGGAGTTTTGTTCTCGTTTCATACCTTATCGGTAATTGAAAATGGGTTAAAAAGGTTGTGGCTAAGGTACTGAAGTTGTCGAACGAAGCGCTAGGCAATTCAATATACCATTTTGCCGCTGGACCCATTAACGTCCTCTGAAAGAGGCGAAGTCTTATCGAATCATCATTTAGGGTGTTTGATGAACACCATAGATGAAATGTCATCACGTGATTCGATGGATCTTCACCCGGATTTCCATTAAATTTAGGAATATCTGATGGAAGTTTATGCGGAATTGCTGGCCACCAAGTGGCATAAGCAATTGGATCGTTTGTTAACCGGTGCAAATCAGGTAACTCTAAAGTTGCCACAAATGGTAATTGTTGATTCAGGTTAGGTGAAGCATACCCAGGGTAAGATGGAATCGCCTGAGCAGTTGGCCTTTGCATACCAGCATAATGCAGTTGTTGTTGGTATGACTGATAAGGTTAGTGGACATGACCATTGTAAAATGGTTGATTTTGATCGTTTTGAATGTACGGTTGTCCACTGTTCGCAAAGATCTGCTTCTCAGAACCTTGGTATACTTGTTGGAATTGTGGTTGTTGGTATTGCACCAGCCACGGTTGTGAAGCCATGTGCTGTTGCGCTATACTAACCGTTGGACCAAGGTGTGGGGTAATTGTACCCGTCTGGACCTGTGTCGCCCCACTAGTTGGCGATTGTGGTTGAGTCACAGGGTCAAGGGGCTGTTGCATTACAACTTGAGAAATCTGAGGTTGGCATACAACAGGCAGCGTTTGAACTTGTGACATCGTCACAATAGCTGGTGTAGTCGGGATGTTCGACATAGGTACACATTGTTGCATTGAATACACAACTCTTGGTTGTTGAGGTAGCATAGGTACCCAACCACTTGAGGTGATTCCAGTGTAACCTGAATATTGTTGTGAACTCCCGTATGGATATCCTCCCGGAGGGGGTAATGAAAGGGCATACTGCCCCCCATACGGTGGTAATCCGGAACTCAAGGGTATTGTCTGCCCTTGGGGACCGGATTGCCCAAATTGACTGCCAAATGGATCAATTTGTTGAGACTCAACATAAGAGTTACCAGATATTATTCCGGTTGAACAAACAGGAACAGACCAGACTGTCGAAATAGCCCTTGAGTGGGCTCATTCTAGCGGTTGAGAGCTAGTTGGGACAGATGGTATGCCGGCAAACATTGTCGGAGTGACGACAGGGAGTTCTGCTGTCGCCGTGTCGGTTAACACAGTCCTAGATGTTGATGGTTGTTCAGACATTTGGAGTCTATCCAAAAGATTACCTAGCGATTCTACAGGAACTTCCGCTGGTGGTAGACTAACTTCTGATGAAGAAGGATATAGAGTGACCCCGACTCCAAAGTGCGTTGGAGTACTTGTTTGAGGATCTTCTACAATTTCTTCAATCGCAATCAAACCGGGTGGGAGGGGAAGACCGTCAGGTCCGTAAAATATTTCTGGTGCCGAAGAAGGGGTGGAATCGACATCGACAGATGTTTGAAGAGCAAGACTCTTCGAACCGGTTGTAGATGGAACTGGTTCAGTAACACAAGTGTTTACTCTTAGACTAGGATCAGTATCACTGTCCCTTTGTGGCTGTTGAACTTCTTCTGTAGAGGCAGGGTTTCCATAAATGTTTGGAGTAACCGGAATCTCGGATGTTGTTGGAACACTTGTTCTAACTTTAATAGGAGATTTGGAACCGGTTAAACGAGTTCGCTTTGTCCGTACTGGTTTCGATTCCGGAGACAAAGACGGTTGACTCGTAAGCCTCCGCGAACGACGGGGTTTCAATTGACTTTCTTCCACGATTGCGGATTACTCGATCAACTAAAATACAAAAAGGGAAGTATGTTTCCGGATTAAATGAATTTTAGACGCTTTAGACACAACTTGTTTTTTCAATTTTAAAGAGTCGAGAAAAAATAAAATATGACTCTAGTCTCCTTCGATTTTTAATGAGCCTGAAGTGACAAGTGCTCAGATGGACCTTTTCCGTTAAGGAGTCTGAAAAGGAACGAAAGGGACTGCTCTGGAGATCTAGGTAGAGGGTGTGCCAAACCAATCACAAAACTGCAGAATACATTTTACGGTACGGCAATCAATCTTCCCGAATGCTGTGTTCAGTGCATTGCGATCAGTAGGGCGGCCGACACGACTTCCTATGGATAAAAGGTTTTAAGCCTATAGGGGTCTCCCAATATATACTCGACGGTACGTGGGAGCACAATCCGTACTGGCACTTATCGTCTCATAGTGGAGGAATCACCCAACCATCAGTGAGGACAACAGTTACCAGGCTTTACGACGCCGGAACACGTCTCTAGCCTAGACCTCTATGTTGTGCGTTAAGTTCCAATGCGTTGTTAGATTCATTCAATTTATTTTAAGTTGATCTTTCTTAGAAGTTTGCCTTTTTGGATCACCACGAGATGTAGATGTAATTCCTAAATGCAATCTAAAGATGATAAGCAAGCTTTTATCTCTTTTCAACAATGAAAATCCTAGCTACAAGGGGAAAAGAAAGACACAATCTTTTCTCAAAGAGCAAAGAGCACACTGTAAATGCACTTTTCCTAAATCAAGCCACACAAACTATCAATATGCAAATGCACATATGCATGTATTTGTTTTCACTTTCTTAATATTGATACCTAAAAATAAAGTTGATGTACAAATCTGAATTTGCTTTCAAGTGAAAAACACAAACAAGCTTCTTTTCGAAATCAAAAAGGTAGAGAAGATTACGACACTTTATGATTTTGAAATAAACACTCATTTCGACACTAGAAAGAGACAAATTCAAACCAAAGGTAAAAGTAAAAAGTATAATCAACTGTCAACAGCAAACAAACTTTCTCCTAAGATCAAAATCGACACTTACGACAGATCTAAATCTAAGGACGACAATATGACTATTCTACTTTTCAATGGAAAACTGTAAATGATGTAACAAACACACAAAGAACATCTACAGTCTTTTTGTACAAAGGAGGCGGAATTAAGGCAGAGAAAAGGGGTTTTCAGATAGGTACACACACTGATCACAAGCTGCAAAAATCAGAGATAAAATTGGACAAAATGAAACAAAGAACCTCAGCTGCATAGGGCAAAGGCTGATCAGCGCACCTGTTGCACAGAGAAACTGAATTGCAGCGCAGGTAGCCCTCTCGGGACCTGCGTTGAAATGCAGAACCTCTTCACAGAGCCTGCGCTGGGGTAGAAACGAGACTTCTATCCGGGTTCTGGGTCACGGTTTGCAGTTTAATCTATGGATTTTGGCCGAGTAAAAGCAATCAGTAAGGTACAATCAGAGGGATGATTTAAAGGAGGACTAAGAGCTATCACAAAGGGTAATTAGAGCATTTGTGGATCAGCTGTTCAAATCATAAACAAACCCAGTGAGTGGATTGAAGTAGCAGCTACTTTGCATTTGATAATGGCAAATGCAGTTCGATTGCTACTTCTGTGTTTATGAAACAAACAACAAGAGAAACACAAATAAACTAACTAGACACGATCCCCAGCGGAGTCGCCATTTTGTTGTTGGGAAAAGTATCTACTCAGAACGCCCCTATCCCACTCTAAGGTGTGACAGTGCCTTAGCAACAAACAAGGAAAACTACTTTCGTATTCTTCTTTATGAAATGTAAATGAAGAGGAAGGATGAACTAACCTGTGTCTTGCGCTAGTTTGTTGATCCAATCGCTCTCCTCTTTGACAGCTTCCAGCTACCTGCTCCCTTACTTGCCCAGCTTCACCAAGTTCCTGCAAGATCACAGAAGAGGAATACTACAAGAAGACATCGATTTACATTCATAACTAGCTTAGGATCAGATTTAAGCTAAACATGCAAATATAACGAAACATCATTGATACACAAGCATGTAGGAGAAACTCAAATAGTTTTATTGATATAACAAGAAGATCCAGGAGGAGATACAACCAAGTGAGTCCCTACAAGAAGATCCAGCATCTACCTCCTAGCAAAGGAATCCCTTCCTCACCTTCAACAAAGCATAAATCACCCAATGCACTAATCTCAATCTCAAAACCAACAGCAATTCTCTGCAAAGTACAAAATTCCAGCCTCTGGATCTCTAGGATGAGGGATCCATATATAGATGTAAGCAGAGAAGATGAGTCAGCTTATGTTTTGACTTGTGGCTTCTCTCTGTCAGTTCTTGCTTCCACTTGGAGGCTGAGAGCCTCTTACTCATCCTTGGTCGAACTCAGTGAGGCAACTGTCATTGAGGAAGATTCTGGAAGCTTCCATTGTCTGTCCACCTCGTGGAATGACACTGCCATTTGGCATTTCCCACTCAGCGCACCCTGGTAGTGCATTTAGGTGTGTTGCAACGCACCTAGCTAGTGTACTGGGGTGCTATGCAACGCAGGTAGCTAGTGGAGCAGCTGAAATGATCCTGATTTGACTGATTCTGAGCAGTTTCTGGTGGAGAACTTCTGGGAGAAGCTGTAATTGGTTGACCTTGTTCCTTTAGGAGCAGGAACAACACTTTTAGGGACTTTGGATCCCTTGGATTATGGACATTTCATGCTTAGAGCTGTAAGGCACAAAAATGTCTATAACAGGTATCGATGGCTCTGTTATTGCAAACCCCTTGTCACTTGATTAATTTTTATGGAGGAAATGATAGGACATTATGAGGATACAAAGAGAAACACCTTCTTTAGCAAATTCATAAATCTCAAACAAAAGGGTTCAATGGTAGAGCACATTGAAGACATCCAAACATTGAATATTAGGGTAACTGATATTCCAAAGGAGCATAGGATTGATGTCTTCGTAGGAAATTTAAAGGATAACATCCAACATAAGGTTCATATTTGGGAACCTGATTCATCGTAGAAGGCATTCAGGGTGACAAGAAAATTTGAAAGAAAATTTATGGCAACAAGGAAGTCTACCACTAACAACTATAAAGATGGAAGTGTTGTTGCTCCTAGCCTTCCACACCATACAAGGTTGACACCACAATAATTGGAGGAAAATAGAGAAAAGGGGATTTGTCACATTTGTGATAGAAAATACGTTAAAAGTCATAAGTGTGCTGAGAAGAAATTATTCTACATAGATTGTGAAGAGGAGCAAGAAAGGGAACAAGAAACATCAAAAGAGAAGGATATACACTAGGAACCAACCCCAGAGAAAGAAGAAATGAATCAGACCATATCTTGTAATGCATTGGAAGGAATTTAAACTCTTCAAACTCTCAAGATAGATGGATATATCAAGAAGAAAACGGTAATAATGTTTATTTATTTAGGTAGTACCCATAATTTTATTCATTGTAATATAGCCAAGGAATTGAATTTCTTGCTATATCCAACACCAAAGTGTTAAGTAATGGTTGCAAATGGAGTAACTATAAACTGTTTTAGAAAGTTCCATAATATCAAGCTAACCATGGATGAATATGTATTGAACATTCCAATTCTTTCCATTCCAATGGGTGGTGCTAATATTGTACTTGGATTCCAATGGTTACAATTTTGGTGACGATAGCTTTTAATTTTCAAGAACTTTTCTTCAATTTTTTTTGGGAAGGAAACAAAGTTGAATTAAGGTGTGTCGCAAGGAAACGAGAAAAAATACTTATCTCTAATGGCATAAAATATCTTCTTAAGAAATAACATCGGGGGCATAATTGCACAATTATGTTAACTAGAGGTTCAAACATCGAAATCATCTATTTCTCTAGATCTCCAAAAAGTCTTAGACAATCATTCCAAGGTATTTGAGACTCCCAAAGGCCTCCTACTCATTCATGATCATGATCAGGCTATTCATTTGATTCCAGGAAGTGTTCCTCCAAACATTAGACCTTACATATATCCATATGCCTAAAAGAGTGAATTGAACATATTATTGCAGAAATGCTAGAGGTTGGTATAATTCAACTTGATCAAAGTTCTTTCTCTACTCCAGTAGTATTGGTACACAAGAATGATGGGTCATGGTGTATGTTTCCAGATTATACGGAGCTCAAGAAGCTCACTATTAAGCATAAATTTCCCATTCTTGTCATTAATGAATTGTTGGATGAAATACATGGAGAAATTTACTTCATCAAGCTTGATATTCATTCAGGATGTCATTAAATTAGAATCAAGACTGAAGACATTCCAAAAAAAGAATTCAGAACTCATGAGGGTCATTGCGAATTTTTGGTCATGCCTTTTTGCCTTACAAATGCACCTTCTACATTTCAAGGTTTGATGAATTTCATTTTCAAACCCTTCCTTAGAAAATTTTTGTTAGTATTTTTTGATGATATACAAGTCTACAATAAGTATTAGAATGATCATGTTCAACATGTTGGCAATGTGCTGAAACTATTGGAGGACAAATAATTATATGCAAAAGCCTCCAAATGTTTCTTTGGAGTACAGGAGGCATAATATTTAGGTCATATTGTATCTCATGAGCGTGTTAAGGTAGATGCTAACAAAATTAAAGCCATTAAGGAATGATGATCACCATAACCATAAAGCATCTTTGAGAGTTTCTAGAGTTGACAGGTTATTTTCGCAAGTTTGTTAAGAATTATGGGAGAATAGCAGCTCCTCTATCAACATTATTGAAGAAAGATGCATTTTCTTGGACTCTAGAAGCAACAAAGGCCTTTGAACATCTTAAAGAGGCAATGTGCCAAGCACTTGTCTTAGCTATGCCTGACTTCACAAAAAACCTTTATTGTAGAATTTGATACCTTGGGAAATGGAATTGTTGTTGTTTTAATGCAAGAAGGAAGATCCATTACTTTCAAAATTCATCCAATCAAAGAAAAGCATTTACACAAACCTATTTATGAGAAGGAAATGTTGGCAATACTTCATGCACTAAAGAAATGGTGACCTTACATATTGGGAAGACACTTCAATGTAAAAAATATCATGATTGTCTTAAATACTTTTTGGAGCAATGATTATCTTCAGAAGAGAAACAAAAATGGGTGACAAAGATTTTGGGTTATGACTTTGAAATAATATACAAAAAAGGGAAGAAAAATCTTGTTGCATATGCACTCTCAAGAAAGGATGAGGATGTGGAAGCATTTCTTTGTGTCATTTCTATTATCAAGCATGATTGGATAACCAAAGCAAGGGATGAATGGAAGAATGATGAATAGGTGTTAACACTCATTCAAAGGTTGCAGAAAGATCCCATTACATCTTATACATTTAGATGGAAAAATGATTCATTATGGTACAAAGATCACTTATATCTCTGTAAGAATTCCCAAGTCAAGAGAAATATTCTTTTGGATTTGCACACCTTCCCCTTAGGAGAGCACTCATGATTTTTAAAAACTTACCACATGGCTAAGAAGGAATTTTTTGGGATGACCTTAAATCTGGTATTCAGAAGTTTATGGCCAAATGTTTGGTTTTCCAAAAAAAAAAGTTGAGGTAATTAAGACCCTGGGTCTGTTACAACCTTTATCCATTCCAAGTCAACGTTGGGAGGAGGTCTTAATGGATTTTATCATAGGTTTACCCAAGTATAAAAGAAAGAGTGTCATCATGGTGGTAATTGATAGACTTACCAAGTATGCACACTTTTGTGCATTATCTCATCCTTTTAAAGTCAGTACAATTGCTATTGCATTTACAGAAACAATTCAAAAGCTACATGGAAACCCAAAGATAATTGTTACTCGCAGAGATCTCATTTTCACTGAAATTTTTTGGACAAAATTATTTTCTTGTCTTGGTACTCAATTAGCTCATAGCTCATCTTATCATCCTCAATATGGCGAGCAAGCTAAGATAATGAAGAAAATGTTTGGAAGGATATCTTCGTTGCTTTCTATATTATAAAAAAACACAATGGGTCAAGTGGTTAACTCTAGCTAAATGGTGGTATAACACTTCCTTCCATACTACAGCACAAATGACCCCATTTATGGGACTTTATGGATATCATACACCATCCATCACATCATATTTAAGAGAAAATTCTAAGGTTCAAGTAATGGAAGATCACATAGAGCATCAACAACATGTTCTCTAAATCTTAAAGGATAACCTCACTTTGGTGTAGAATCGAATGAAACAATAGTAATATCAGCATCACAGTGAAATCAATTTTGATGTAGGTGACTAGGTATTTTTACGGCGACAACCATACAAACAAATGTCCATCAAGCAAGCTAAGAGGGATAATAAATTATCACCCAAGTACTATGGTCCTTACAAGGTGTTGCAAAATATTGGTACTATGGCATACAAATTGGAGTTGTCTACGTCTTACCAAGTACACCCAATTTTCCATGTTTCATGCTTAAAGAAGGTTACTGGTTACAACCTCCCAGTTCAAATAGCGTTGCCAAAACTTGAATCAAAAGGAAAAATAATATTTGAGCCTGAAGCAATCATGGGAACAAGAATTTGACAACTACGAAATCAATTCATGTCAGAGTATCTCATTAAGTGGAAGAACTTACCCATTGAAGATTCCATCTGGGAAGATGATAATTTTATACATAAGCATCCAAAACTACTCAAGAATTGAGGACAACACTTTTTTGAAGGAGGGGCATGTTAGTGTATCCCCCTTCTTGTTATTATTAATGTACCCCATATTGTTATTGTTTTGCCCATGTATCCCCCATGTTGTTATTGTTGTGCCCCATAGAATCCCACTATTGTTATTATTGTTCCCTTACACAATTGTTGTTATGTGGGATTTGATTATATATTGTGACCCCTTAGACTCCTATATAAATAAAGGAGGTCTTATCGTTTGTATCATATAAGGATTTTTCATTTACGTGAGGTGGTTGCATAACATTTCAGTCCAAGGAGACAAGGATAAGGTTAAGTCTAATCAAAATGTAAAAGTTCTAGTTAGGAAATTTTGCAATAAAACTCCACCGTTACAACGCTCGGATCACGAGTACCCTGTAGTGAATGTAAAATTTGTGGGTTCACGTGTCTGAATGAACAACTTGGAGCTCGAGATTGTGCATTTTGATATTCTATTAGCCAGGAAAATTGTTGTAAAGAGACTCATTAAGTGTTATGTGTGCAATTAAGTGTTGTGTGTTCCATGAAGAATTCAATGATTTCATTGCTACTATAGGAGACGGGGTAACAATTTTTTTAACTAGTTTCCTTTAAACATGGAGCATATGGTGGTAGAAAAATTTAATGGACATAATTTTCATGCCTAGAAAGTAAATATTCAACTCAAAATGATGCATAAATTTATGGGGCACATTCAAAGTTACAAGAAAAGCACCTACAAAATGGGAGAAAAAGGAGGAAAGAGTTAAATATATTATAGGAATATCTCTTTCAGATTCACATATACACCTTATAGACTTAGAAAAATCATCCACAAAAATATGGTAACAATTAAGTAAAATATTTGGTGAAAAAGTTGTGAATGCAAAATTTCCTTAAAATTACAATTGTTCAAACTTAAAATGCAGGATGAAATATCATTGTCTACTCACTTAAATGACGTAAAGTCACTTATAAGGTTGTTGGTGGAAATTGGCTCTCAAGTAGAGGATTAAGATCCAACACAATCTTGCTAAGAAATTTATATTCGAAGTATGACAATGCCATTTTTACATTAAGTTAATATTCCTCTCGAACACTGGATGAAATGATACCAATACTTCTAGCAGAAGAAAAAAAATGGAAGTAGGAGATGTAGAAGTAGAAGTCAATGCACAAGTTGAACTTGCATTATTTTCCAAGGGTAGAATAAATAAATAAAAAAAGAGTTAAGTTGAGTTTTTCTGTTGTCGGAAAAATGGGCATACAACAATGAATTGTAAAATTTGTGCCAAAGTTCCTCTCAAAGGAAAAATAAAAGAATCTACCTACATAGCCAACTCTGATGACCTACTAGATACCATCTTTGAAGATTCTTCAGATTATAGTAGTGAGAGTAAGTTCAAAGCAAAGCCTCTCACACTCTTCTAAGAATATAGTATTGTTTTTCTATGTTATAGTGCTAATGGTTCTTGTTGTAAGTCAATTATAGGTTATCTTTGTGTGTACTTATGTATGTCAAAGAAAGGGGTCAATTGTATAATTGACTATTAGATACGCTCAATATCTAGATTGCTTACCGATATAACTAGAAGTATGTATTTTGATGCATACTTCTAGGATGGAAGCATGTCTTGAGAGTGGTTTAGTATCAAGACTATTTTGGGGAGTTTTTAAGAAGCGCCAATCCTACAACTACATCATTGATGGTCAAAAGCAGTGATATTTTAAATAGAGGTCAACTGGCAGCTCAAATTTGTGGTGTTAAAGAAATAACATTGTGTAAGAGATTCCAGAGTGGGTGCAAGTGCTGATGAAGACCTGATCAAACAAATGCCACTATTGTATGTGTTTTCTATATTATATTTGAAATGTAAGAATTAAATGGGGGTGTTGGAAATAATCCTTACATTAGAATTGATTTGAAGTTGGCTTGGATTTGTTGAGATATTCTCTTAATAGAAATCTCCAGCCTTAAAAATAGTAACCTAATATCTTGTCCATAGAATTGTAACCTAATACCTTCTCCATAGTGTGTGTGTAGACGAATTTAGATAGGAAAATATTTCCAATAGGAACTAATTTTATTTTTTAATTTATGCATATGTTGGGAAATAAAAGACTAAATGACCATTGAACTCTATCGGTCTTCAAGGGTTCTTCTAGAGGCCAAATGTTGAATAGTGCAAGCCTTATACCCCTTGCTACTCAAAATTTAGGATTGTGGAAGGTGTTATAGTGCATTGGTAAATTAAATTATGATATGTTTTACTAATTTTATGGGGAAAAATCATTCAAACCTTTCTTTGCTTTATCTTAAGTTTTTTACACAGTAGGGAAATATATCATAACCCATTTATCAAACCAGTAATAGTAAAGACAATTATCACTGGGTACCTAGTAAGTCTCATACCAAGTTTTCTATTCAACATTTAATGCTATGAGGTTATAGTATTTGAAATATAATGCTACAACTGGTGATATAAAAGTCGTGAGATATAAGATATTCACCCCTTCCCTTACGAAGGAAACATAGTAAGTCTCATACCCAATTATTTAATGATTGTCAATATCCACCTTGTACCCAACATTTAATGTTCTGTCTGGTTGTATAAAGGTCATCAGATTTGCAAAGAAGTAAGTCTCATACCAAATTTTTAAATGATGGTTAATAACCACCTGCTTCCTAATATTTAATGTTGTTATTGGTTATAAATAAGTTGTTGGATTTCAAAGCTGCCAAAATTCAACGACATCTATACCACAAGTAACAACATTAAAATCCATTAAAATCCAACAACCTTTATATATAGTTAGTAACAACATCAATGGCTCAGTAGTAAGGTGAATATTGATAGCCATCAAATAACTGGGTATGAGATATTTATATTATCATTGAAAAAAATAAGTGAATAATTTTCAGAACTTACTAATATCTTAATTGAATTTATCAATGCATTATGAAAACATTTATCATTAATTATGAATTAAATTAATATAAAAAATATTCTATTGCAAGAGCATCGACAACAGGGTTATGGGTAAGTTGTAGACTTAAGAAAATGATGATGATGACGTGCACGAGGAGAAATCGGTACAAGTATTGCATATTTGTGATGGAAAAATGGTTAATGAATCACGTGAGAGAAGAGGTTTCTTAGAAAACAAATAGATACATTGGCTTGAAACTCATGTATTATGATAGATAGATACTCTTTTATATGGACTTCATCGTTTTCTGTGTGTTACTAACATGAAATGAGATGATGATAACGACTTAGAAAGAAGATCTGGAAAACTGAAGACTAAAAAATGACAAATGAAAAGATGTAAAAGGAATCAATTAAATATCTCTGAGGAAAGGGAAACCATTCCTATTTGTGTTGTTCAAATGAATAATGTCATGAAAAATATTGTAAGTAGAGTTATTTTAAAAATTATACATAGGAATGCGACATGGAAAAAAAGGATTGAAAATAGGGTTGAAGATTGTTTTAAAGAATCGTGGACATCTTACAAAAAGATTATAGTAGATAGTTAGGGAAGAAATAATGAAACTAATTTTTCAAATATGATGTATTCATCATGGTCATCTTATATTATATAAAGAGATCATTTGGAAGATAGTGATTCATTACTGAATGATAAAACTATAATTTTCCTTTTTGGGGAATATTGGAGCATGACCCGATGTCTCTTTCTTTGTGTGTGTTTTCAATGCACACACTTTTCTTTTTCAAATATTTAATTGAAAATTGATTGGACTTTTATAATAATAATAATAATAATATTATTATTATTAAAATAGATATAGTTATTGGATATTAAAAAGGTAAGCGATTATTATGAATTGATAGATATTTTATTTTTACATTAAAAAATTATTAGGAAAAAGTTTAAAGATCATTATAGTTTTTTTAATTTAAAAAGTCAAAAAATTTGATACAGTGGAAAATATTCAGAAAATTAAATCTAATGTGAGTATAAGATGGACAATATTAGAGAAAGTCTTCTTTATCTTCAACATTTTTAGTATGTCAAAGGTGACAAACTTTATCATCCAATGGTATTTGGGAATTGAAACTCGTGAAGCTTTGTTCTTATTTTAACAATGTTTATTGTATTCCTAACATTAGACAATATAAAGAGATATTTTCCATTTTATAGATTGGGGTTGATGACTTCCTCATAATATCTTAGTTTCATTTTTCTTCTAACTCTTTATCACTACATAATTTCTCCTTAATTTTTGAAGTAACTATAATTTTAATATTAGCCTTATTATGCAAAATGATCTCCTCCTTTATCTTCGAATGTTCTAACCAAGATTGGACAACCATATGTCTTTCTCGCTTGAGTTAGAGGTGGGGCTTTGGCTAGAGTTAAAACTAATTTCATGACACTTTTTAGCTTCGATGTTGTTTAACTCATTCTTATACATGAAATATTGAGTTATAAGCATGCTTTCAAGGGGAGAAGAAAAATTCAATTAGGAGAGTAAGATAATAAGTGTTTCCTTTATACTATATTTAAAATTATAAAAATTGTATTAAAAATTTTAATTATTTTAAAAAACTGGAATTTTGAATTTACGATCATGGTTTCCCATGTCACACTTTAATCCCACAAGTTTGAAAAATAAAAATAATAAAGAAACATAAAATAATTATCATTTTAATATAAATTAATTGGAATTTGTATTATTGATTTATATTTAAAATTACTAAAAATGTAACATTTTGATTATTTTTAAAAATTACAAATTAAATTAATTTTTAATAAAGATTCTCTCTCTCTCTCTATATATATATACTTAAAATTTGTCAATTTATAAAAATTGTTCATTTTCTCTAATTGATCATGAGGGAAACCAAATCAGTCATAATTCACAGTGCCATGTGTTTGAAATTATTTAAATTAAGTACTAAAGTATGTGACTCTCTAAATAGGTATACTAAAACCCTATAGAAATGTCTTTCTATTAGTGTATTAAGTATGTGTATTCTTCTAAAAAGCAAACATAAAAAATAAATAAAGCTATCACAATTAACCATGAGGGGTGTCCATTCGGGTGAGAGTTGATATTGAATCAACTTCATCACTAATGTGAAAGTCTAGTTTGGCCAACTTCTAGCCATCACTGAGAAGTTTCCATCCATGTTGTTAATATATTGGTGAAAAGTATCAATGCATAGGAAAAGTTCTTCTTCAGCTTCATTTCACTCAACTAAAAATTCTCCCATTATATATTAATTTTCTAGTATAAATATACAATCTACATGCATTGAGATTATTGGGAATGTAAGTTGTTTATATGAGGGACCCATTGCACAACATTATCCTCAACCTTAATGTTTGACAAGAGTTTGTTCTTGACCATTGCCTCTTCTTTTGCCTCGTCAATTTCTTCACAAAAAGGTTGGATGGTATATTACCAATCGCGGCTGGCCAATGCCTCCACATTGGCCTTAGTACAAGTGTGAGGATGGAAATCCTCCCTACTACTACATAAGATGGGGTCTGAGTGACCTCAACGATGTATAGTAGGACAAGGGAGACATGAGAAATAATTCAAGGAGCGAGTGGCCATACCAATGAATATTGACCCCTCATTAAAGCCAAGGGGGAACTGAGAGCAAGAAAGGGTTCGAGATGATGGGAAATCACAAGCTGGAGAGCGAAAAGGAAGGGAGGTGGAGATGAGAAGTTTGAGAAAACCATAGAAGAAAGTGAAAGAGAAATTGAAGGGGAAATAATTAAGTTGGAGGAGAAGCCATCTCGAATAGCATAGTAAAATATATAAACACGGAGTGAGATGATTAGATGCAAGAAAATATACCCATAGCAAGCTTCGGTTAATAATAAAAGTAGAGGCATTAGACTTCTTTTACAATGAGAGAACCAAGATTCTCATGGTCAATATAGGACTATTATCACTCTAATTGATATGATTCTTCAATATAGGACTATTATCACTCTAATTGATGTGATGTTTCACTACTAGGAAAATTATAACGGAACTAAGAGGAGGATGAAGATGAAATGACCATAATGAGATGGCTTTAGTAAGCATTATATTAAACCTCAACATATGTGTCCAAATCATGAGCATAAGAGATCGCGTCCTCCAAGTTTATTAAATAGATCATCCTCAACTCCTTATGAACACCAACAATGAGATATTTACTTTTATATTTAATTAAAAGCATTATAACAATTTAAAATTGTAATTTTCTACAAAGTGAGACGGACATAGAAATGGAGGATTGGAGGACCCTTGTCCCGGACCCTGGAAACATTAGAGGCATGATCACCCAATTTAAGCAGACCTTATACATGTATTGGCTGATGGAAAACCTGCTGGGCAAGGCTATGAAGTAGATTTTGGTGGGCATGGTTGTCACTGTCCAAGGCATGTCGAATTATAAACAAGAATTCTAGAAAGTGCAGTTTCAACTGCACAAGCAGGATATCAGACTTGGTAGAATTGAGAGGCACATCCCATGTATCTTAGAATTAAAAGAGATGCCAGGTTCGAACACCAAAGACCTAGTGCCACTCCAATCGGCTTCAACTGATCAGAATGATTAGACAATCTCCCTGTTAAGTTTGTTTATATATGCGAGTAGCTTTTACATTTCCTTATGCAAGAATATGTATAGGTAGATCTCTAGAGTATGGACATGAATCAAAGACTTATATAGTTTGGATAGAAAGACTAAAACTCTTTTGTTACTGAATTGCATACAATGTGGATAGGTGACCAACAGACTTGATTTCCCCAACCGTGCAAATTGAGACTATATAACCAATCTATGTAGTATAAATTTTCTTTATAAATGAATAAAAAAAAATCTTACCAAACTTAACAAAAAACATATTATAATTTAATGTTATTTTAACAATCTAAAATTGCAATTTCAACCCAAAAAATATTAAACCTCAACATGTGTCTCCAGATCATGAGCATAAGAGATCGCGTCCTCCAAGTTTATTAAATAGATCATCTTCAACTCCGCAACAATGGGATATTTACTTTTATATTTAATAAAAAACATTATAACGATTTAAAATTGTAATTTTAAAACATGAGAATATTAAATTTTTTCTTTTGAATCTATTCAAAACATCATATTTTCTAATCAATTATAATTAAAATAATATATATATTCAAAATATCATATTTTCTAATCATATATATATCACTTTAAACTTAAGTAAGTCTCAATGCTATATTGAATGGAATAATAATTTATTTAAAATAAGATTTTTTGGAATAATTTAATTTTCTTAAAAGGTTATCCTTATATCTAATCCTGATGAGATTTAAATTAATAATCGGATGAAAACTAAACATCGTATAAACCAATTAATCTACACTCTAATAACAACAAAAATAAATAATATATCAACAAAATTGTGGCGGTTAATTGAATTTGGTTCGTCAAAGCTTAGTTTGAAACTTAAATTTATTCCAATTTCTACAGTTTTAGTTTACTCTTAATTCCTGTTTGGTGGTTAATTAAATTTGGTTCGTCAAAGCTTGGTTTGAGACTTAAATTTATTCCAATTTCTCCAGTTTGAGTTTACTCTTAATTCTTGCCCATCCATACCATTTGTATTTTCAGTGGTGGGGTATGTGTGACGTCCGCTCCAAATAGAATCTAAAGCGGACAGACTCACAAAGCTTGACGCACCGACTCAAGTACTCTCCCCAGACTGGCATGTTCAGGTCGTGTCTGGTTTGCGTAAAGTCTTTAGGACAACCATTTTCCACTCTCGTTCGCTATCTTTGGTCCCCCGTCACCGTTAATGTACGGGAATGTATTCATATTTGTCGTGAAAATTAAGCACCAAAAAGAATATACGAAGTCTTACACCGGAGGTCAGTCTCTCCTAATGAGTCTCGACCGTACTTTATTTTCTCGACACAATAACTACAAGCATGGGACCTTTACAGCGTGAATCGAGACTTGGCATGATGGCATGTTTTGGTTAGTATTTGAAAATTCCTCGCATTTCCTAAAAAGAGGGTTGCAGCTTTCACAAAATATCACTTTGTGCAGCAATTTTATAGATAGACTGAATTAAAAATCAAACAGATCAACCAGCATCCTATGTTCTGCCCTTCACGGTACGCTTGGTTATGGACGCAAATTACGCAAATTCCATAGATATATTTATTTGCACGTATTAATCTGTAATGAATTTTTTTTTGTATTTTATAACATAAAAAGTTTCTTTATTCAAATTTCTAATTAATTAAACAAAATCTTTTAGTATATAAAAAGTTGTTTTTGTGTAGTTTTTTTTTTTTTTTAAATCAAAAAATCATGTTACCCATCTAAAACACAAAACTCAAAGTATTAGATAGCAATGAAAAGCTTGCCTGTTAAAAACCACTAGATAATTTTAATAATAATCATCCACATTGTTAATTTAGCAATTTTCTGACTGTTTTTGTTGTTTCATCCAAGGGATTACATCCTCTTAGCTTATTAGCAGCATAGTTACTAAGAATTTGGATTCGAATTAGACAGTCAAATGAAAAAAAATCATTTCCAAAAAATCAATAATATATACTTTAAACACATATTCAATAAGCAGTAGTCTTTAACGCGACTTTTTGAAAGCCTTTCCGGCTATTTTTTCCGGTGAAAATCCGGCAGTAATTTATTGGAATCCAAGTTTGATAGCTAATTTCTGCACAATGAAAGCGTCCCAGGGGTTTTTCAGGGTGCTGAATCCGAATATGCAGTTAAAAAACCATTTTAACTGCAACAAATCATGATTTCATCTCAATTTCTTCCGCCAGATTCCGTCACCGGAATCTCAAAAAGTCGCATTATAGACAACTCCTATTCAATAATATATATTTTAAAAACTTTTGGTATGTGGCTAATTTTCCCTCTAATATATTTTAAATTTTAAATAACTTTTAATTTTAGATAATAAAAAACCTTCCAAATAGAATTCACCAAAAAATATCTATACTCAACTTTTCTTTTTAAAACTTATATTTTTTTAAATTTAAATCTAAAAATTTTCCATAACTTTCAGACTTATTTATGTAAAATGTTGGATATATACATATTTAAAAAATTAATATTTAAAATTTATTTTATTCAAAATCTTTCCATATAAAAAATTAATTTATATAGAAAAATCCATTCTTTTTTATCAAAATTAGATTTTTATTGCTTTTTAGGTTCTAGGGCAAAAGTAAAATTGGGAAAAAATAAATTTCTCAATTCTAGAATTACTTACATTACAAAATAAGACTCACCTTTAAAATTGGGATCCATCATAACATGCATGAAAATCCATCATAATATGCATTTTTTCATGGTAAAATAAAAATTGCTATTTACATATAAATTTTCACTTTTTGTTGGCCCTATCCAGCAAACATTTATTCCTGTTTAGGAAAGTAGTTCCATTAGCAAAGTGATTAACAATCCATGTACTTAAATTATAAACTATAGATTTATGAATTTTGTTAATTACCTTTAATTAATTTTAGTATTTCTTTTATCTCAATTAAAACTAAATTAGTAATTATGATTAACAAAACTTATACCAAAAAAACATGAAAACTCAACAAATTTAGTAACCATGATTAACAAAACATATACCAAAAAATCATGAAAACTCTACCCATTAAACTAACCCTTAAAATTATCAATTTTTAACTGATTAAAAGCATACTTGCAAGTTAAAAATTCAAGGGCCGGCAATACAGTCCCAACTAAATCAAAGACATGGCAAAAGGCGGAGGAAGCGAGTGTTTGGTCACTCTTAAATGCGAGATCTTAACCACAGCTGTCGTGTCAACCATTCGCATCGACCTCATGTACGAATCGAAGTTTGAGCCCGGGGGAGACTTCGCATCTGATAGACGAGCGTGAGAGGACCACATATGACATGATGCAGCAACCGGAAGAAGTTGGCTGCTGCTCACCTTTTGCTTCTCCCGAACGGATGTTGTGTCAGCTTCTGCTGATACGTATATAACAACGCTGTCATAAAGTTGACTGCCTACCATAACTCTGTCATGTCCTGCGTCAGGAAGCAAGCCATGTGGCCGTTCTTTTGCTTTGGTTTGAAGCATATCATGCTAATATTGGATACAGATGCCAGAAGCCTTCTGAATTTTGACAGGTAATGGATCCACTATTGTCTTTCACCGAACCAATGTAGCAGGCCTTGATTGAGTCCAGACCTTTCCAGAGATACTGACCGAGAACTTTCCAAGCTCTTTCGATCTTTGTAGGCCTCAGCAAACGTAATGTATCTATAGTATTAAAAGTGAGGGTTATAGTATTAAGAGTGACGGTTCATTAGGCAAGGTGCATGCATCCATGGAGAAAAATAGCTGCCGCTCGAGTAGTTTGGATCTCGAAGCAAATAAAAGCCAATGCTACAGCTCTAGAAATAATACCAAGAAATGGAAGGGAAGAGAATGCTCCATGTGTGGCGACGTTGGATTTCAGGAAAGATTGTTCAGATGCCAAAGATGCAACCACCGATTTCAACACATGTGAGTCTCCGTTTTTTCACAGCAATTTCAAGAATCATAGCGTCTAATGTTCTTTTATCCACACGGCTTTCATATGATACCCTTTTGTTTTTCTTGTATGTGCATATGCCGCCACTCTTTGCAGATATTGCAGCAGATTGTACTCTGATCAGTTGGAATCAGACGGCTTAAATGTATGTGACTGGTGCCTCGACTTAGAAGAAAAGGAAAAAAATCAGAGACAGAAAAGGAATGTTGAACTGCAGGAAATGGATAGCAGGAAGGCCAAGGGGGTAGCTGCCAGTGAAGCAAGTGCCATGAAGGTAGCCGCATCGGTAACCACTGACAAACTCAGGAAGGCTAATGCTAAGCTCACGCCTAAACTCCGTGTCAAATTTGGAGGTAGCAAGGAGCCGTCGAGTCCCACACAGGACTGCGATATGTCTGATGAAAGCTGCAGAAACGTGCCCCGTACTCCTTCTCAGAGCAGCCCTACCAAAGGTGGACTGGGTCGTCGGTATAAGCTTCTCTCAGACGTGCTGTGCTGATAATTTCAATAGTTTGGGCTTCCAAATTTTTCATCAGTGATATGTTTGGGCCGGAGACAAGAAGATCATATATTTTTGTCTGACACTGAAGGGATGCGCAGTACATATTTTTTTTAAAAAAGCTAGATTTATCTATGGTATGTAACGGATACACAAAGCTGATGCGTGGTTCCGTCATGCTTTTTCTCTCTTTAATTTTTGCTTTGTTTGTCAGGTATGTTGACTGCATATGTGTGTAGATAACTCCATTTCAACGAGGAAATTCCTTGCCATTCCGGTAGACGATATCATCGCTGTATTTAAATTAAAAAGACAAAAGAGTCTTGCCGTGGAAATTTGATTCAGAAGAAATGTGAAAGTTATCATGAACTTTCTTCCTTGGGAAGCGTTAATGCACCGTATCTTCTTTATAAGGTAAGGGAGGATTGGGTTGGAATCTGGTTGGATAGATAGGGTTACAGAGTGCGTGACAAAATGATTAGTTTGGTTCTCTTAATTCTGCGTGCAATCATGTCTTCGTTCCTTGTCAAGAGCTCCAGATTTGTGGAAAACCAAGTCTGGAAAATTGGCGCCACTCGCAGCTATTAAATATTTAAACATATGGTTATTAAGTAGATGAGGCAGATTACTATTAACGAATGGCATATATGAACCGCCATGGTTTAATGTGTTTCTAGCTTGTCCATTGTCCATTGAATTGAATGAGAATATGTGATATTTAATATATAAGATGGAAAGAAAATAGCCAATCATGGATGGTTATTACGTCAGTCGATGAGGCAGGTGACTATTAACGAAGGGCAAATATGAACCACCATGGTTTAATGTGTTTGTTTAGTGTTTGTACAATGTGTTTGTTTAGTGTTTGTTTAATGTGTTTCTAGCTTGTCCATTGAATGAGAATATTGTGATATTTAAAATAATTTTTTTGGGGTTACCTTGGTTTCTTGTTATTTTTTTGTTATGTATTTTTTTTTGTTCTTTTGGTTATTTATACTATATAAATGGGAATTACATAAAAAGGAATGAGAATAATGTGATATTTAAAATTACATAAAAGGGAATGAAAATAATATGATATTTAAAATAATTTTTCTTGGTTTACCTGGGTGTTATGTATTTTTTTGTTATTTACACAACATAAAGGGGAACAAAACATACGAGGAACAAACTTTAATTCTTGAATCATTTCTATTTTGTTATTTACATTACATCTTGTTATCTTTTTGTTATTTACATTACATAAAAGGGAACAAATTTTAACTTTTCAATCATTTCTATTCTTTTATTTACACTACATAAAAGGGAACAAACTTTATGAGAATGAGAATAATGTGATATTTAAAATATTTTTTCTTGGTTTACCTTGGTGTCTTGTTATTTTTTTTTTTGCTTTTTTGGGTTATTTATACTACATAAATGGGAATTACATGAAAGGGAATGAGAATAATGTGATATTTAAAATAATTTTTCTTGGTTTACCTACATAAGGATAATGTGATATTTAAAATAATCTTTCTTGGTTTACCTTGGTGTCTTGTTATTTTTTTGTTATGTATTTTTTTGTTTTTTTTGGTTATTTATACTACATAAATGGGAATTACATAAAAGGGAATGAGAATAATGTGATATTTAAAATAATTTTACCTTGGTGTCTTGTTATTTTTTTGTTATGTATTTTTTTTATTTTTTTGGGTTATTTATACTACATAAATGGGAATTACATAAAAGGGAATGAGAATAATGTGATATTTAAAATAATTTTTCTTGGTTTACCTGGGTGTTATGTATTTTTTTTTGTTATTTACACAAAATAAAGGGGAACAAAACATACAAGGAACAAACTTTAATTCTTGAATCATTTCTATTTTGTTATTTACATTACATCTTGTTATCTTTTTGTTATTTACACTACATAAAAGGGAACAAATTTTAACTTTTCAATCATTTCTATTCTTTTATTTACACTTTACACTACATAAAAGGGAACCAACTTTAACTCATAAATAATTTCTATTTCTATTTTGTTGAGAGATTGTGGATTGAAAAGGCCATTGCCCTTTTGTGATTGAGGTTTCTACATTGTCTATAGCCCTTTTGTGATTGAGGTTTTTACATTGTTTATAGTGCTTTTAATGGAATTTGTTTTCTTTGTGATTGAGGTTTTTATATTGTTTATAGTTCATTTAATGGAATTTGATGGACAAATTCCCTATTACAAAGTGATAAACCTTGTGGATTGAAAAAGTTATTGCTCTTTTTTTATTGAGGTTTCTACATTGTCTATACCTCTTTTGTGATTGAGGTTTCTACATTGTTTATAGTGCTTTTAATGGAATTTGATGGAAAAATTCCCTATTACAAAGTGATAAACAATTAAAAATTTTCTTTATTGGTAAATATTAATTTTAATGAAATTTGATGGACAAATTCCCTATTACAAAGTGATAAACAATAAAAAAGTTATTTATTTATAAATATTAGTTAAAATATCAAAATCATAACAAACCATTAAATTTGAGTGTTTCACATTTGAAATAACTACACTGCAAATCAAAATCGTAACAAACCATTAAATTTGAAGAGTGTTTCACATATGAAATAACTACGTGGCAAGTCCATGGAGGAGAGTTCTTTTGAATGATAGAAGACTTTTTTTTGTAGCTTAACTATTGTAGTGGAGCCATACTCAATTATTTTTTTTCCAAAAAATGTGATATATATATATATATATATATATATATATATATATATATATATATATATATATATATATATATCGTTTTAAAATGAGAGGGGACATCAGACTTTATGTTTTCACAATAATCTTATTTATATCAAAATAAGATTATAATTAAAAAAAACATAAATAATACAGGAAGAGTAGTAGTAATAATATTGTTAATAGAGTTGTATTGGTGAAATGTTGTTGTAGTTATCTAACTTATCTAACTGTGAAAGGTAAAACAACTACGAACTCGAATAAATTATACCTCTTATACATGCTATGACTATGACATTAGACATGTAATCGTAAACATGCAACTATGAACTCAAACGCATTATATCTCCTATATATACTATGACTATGACATGTTGTGATGTATTTAGACAGTATCTCTTTAACCCATTAACTTCCAGTACATTATATCATTATAATTGCTTTGACCTTAAACACATTACCCCATGTGGAATAAGACAGGTTAGGATTCTAAACATGTTGTGGCACCTTTAAATGTTGACTCTTAAACCCACTAACTTTCTAATACACTATATTCTTATATTTAGCTTAACCCTATACACATTATCCCTAATGCATTAACCCCTTAACACATGTTAACACTAAATCATCATCACCCTAAATACTCTATTACTAAATCCTTATCATCTCTAACATAGTTTATGTTTGATGCACTTAACCCCTCAAAAAAAAACCACAAAACACTCTATTGCTAAATCATCATCATCTTTAACAAAGTTTGTGTTTGATGAACTATAACCCCTAAAAAAAACCACAATACAATGAATCCTCTAATTGTTACGAACCTAGATAATTTATTCCTCATAATTATAACTTGTATCATGTAACTCACTAACGCCTTTAAATCTTTGATAACCTAACCCATTATCACTCTTAACCCTCATGACCCTTAATATAATTTTCTTTTAACACATGGTGAATTCAAATAGGCTAACCCACAAATACATGAATACACGTCATCCTTAATACTTCTTGATAAATTATGGCTTTAAACACATTATCCTTCAAATATATTATAGTCCTTAACAAAAATAATCATTTATTTATTTACTAACATTGCTTGTGTTTAACATATTAACTCACTTTAACCTTTATTATTATAATATACTAACCTATAAATCCATTAATCCCATTAATCCATATTAGTAAGGGTTTAAGGGTTTATTATAATTGATTAACCATAAACTTAAGTCATCAAAATTCAACTAATATTATTTCCCTCTTTATTTTATTAAAAGATGACCTCATAAGATGGTGTCCATATAATACATGGATAACTTAAGTATTTCCATGCAAAGAAAAGAATCAACTTTGTTAACCAAGGAATGTAGTATGTGTTTGCTTGAGTAACTGGGAAACTTTCATTAGTTAGAAGAGTTGGTAGTTGATAGATCCCAGGGTACTAGAGCACTGGGCAATCAAGGGAGTGAAAAGAATTCAGGCATAGGTCCTTAGCTCTAGTGCCTAGGTCACGTGACTTAATGTGTTTAGAAATCAAATATTTAACAGCTAAAAATTGAGGTTTCGGGTGCACAAAAAATTAAGTCTTTGAAATACAATATGTTTGAATCAAGGAGCCAAATATTGAAGTTTTTAGTTATAAAACGGGATCAAAACAAATTGTGAGTGTTCTCATGCAATGACAATGGAAATACTATTGTGGACAAGTAGAGTTATAGTAATTTGTGACAGGGAGCGGTGTTGTAGAAAATCAAAATTACTTGATTTATTGTTAAGTACAAGCTAAGACAATGTGTGCACAAGAGTACTTGTCAAAGGCTGAAACTGCAAAATGTGAGAAATATGAAGCAAATGAGAAAGATATTTTGATTATTTTGAGAAAAGGATTGTTGTGTAAGAAGTTGTAGATCAGAAGGAGAATTGACATCTAAAAAAATAATTGAGAAAGAGTAGCAGAGATATGGTGAAATAACATTTGGATAAGAAAACCAGAGAGAGAGAATTTGCTACTGAGAAAGATCAGAGGAAGATAACATATATGAAATTAAAGATTTTTCTCTAAGTGAAATTAAATTGAAGTGCTTTTGGATTGAAGTGTAATATCCCCAATTTTTACATTATCTTGTGATGAGAGTGGGAGGGTTCTCGAGAGCTTATGTTAGCTAGGTCACAGGAGTTGGATTACTCCACTAGTGGGCCGGAAGGGTTTTAGAAGAGTTTTATGGATCCGACTAGGATCGCTTACCATATTTCATCATTAAGATCAATTAATCATGTTTTTCTCTTGGTTTAGTTGCATTCCGACGATTTCTGTAAATCAAAGTTATTAATGGGCAAATCAAGGCAAATCAAGCATTTTCAGGCATTAAAAGTGACTTTCACGAATTTATAAAAGTCACTTTATTAAATAGAGAAATGAAAATTACTTTTAAATATATAATTAGATGGAAAAGGTAAGTGAGTTATAAAAAGGGAAATGAAGGGGCCTCTCCTCATCCATTTTTCTTGCATTTGTGAGTTTGAGAAAGAGTTGTTGGAGAGAGTTTGAAGGAGAAACTTAGGGTTTTGGAGCCCTAGCTTCCATAGCAAACTTCAACATTGAAACTAGACACCCTAGTTTGGATTTGAGAGTGAAATCACTCAGATTTCACTATCGAAATACAAAGGAGACAAATATTTTCTAGAAATTTGAGGTAGAAGAGGTTTTATCAGTTAAATCTCTAATCCATTATTTATCATTTTCATCCTTCGGGTTGAAGAAAATTCGTGGGGGAAAAAGATTCAAGCTCATAAGCTGCCAAAGCCAAAGTTGAAGGATAACTCATTGGGAAAGCCAACCACAGAGAAATTGAGTTATTTCCCAATCATAGCTTCTAAAGAACTCGAACTAAAGGAGACCCAGTTCCACTCCAAACTGCTACTTGAATTTCTTGTGTTAGAGGTTGGTTTTCCATAGGTGAATAGAGGGGACACATATATCATTCATTCTTGGTCAAGTTTACAATTGGAAAGGAATGAAATCATTACTGAGACAAGTTGAAAATCCCTTTCTTCATTTCTCGAAGGTTTGTAGCTTATTTGTTGACTGATACGAATTGCCTAAGGCTTAAACCATTAGCAGTTTGTGGGTTCTAGGAGACTAAATTCAAGGTAGGGGATTTATTTGCCTTCAAGGGTCATGATGCCTCTATTCAAGGTTGTCAAGGGTTGGTTTATAGTGCTAGGTTGTGCACTGTCACTTTAGAGCACGCTAGAGCAACCAAAATGGTGATGGATAACACACAGTTCACTTACCTTTCACCCATTGACTAAACATGGGAGACATACTATGGATCTCTTCACTACAGGCCATCATATAATTGCATCAAGTGTTAGAACTCTACCAAGGGAGACTGAAAAATAAGTTAGTACATATTGCTAATGGATGCCATTTAAATAACATGTGTTTCCTTTTTCTTGTTCAATAGATACTCAATTTATATATATATATATATAAGAATATTGTTTGGATCGTTGTCAGGTTCAAAGGGTAAACTACAAGAAGGAAAAAATGCTTCCAAATCAAGAAGAATTGTTGGCCCAGAAATTTGAAAACTATAACAAAACCTTTGCAAAAGTGATGAAGCACATGGAAACATGGGTATCATCAAAGGCAGTAAATAGAAAAAGGAATAGCAAATCCAAAGATGAAAATGTAGTAAAGGACCAGGAAGCAAGGATTGAAGATGAAAACCATAAAAAAACCTTTTAGGACGGATTAAGAAAATTCACACCCATTGAAAATGAAGCTATCACATATTCACCACAACAGGTTAGAATGATAGTTTGGCATGAAAGGGAATAATAAATTGCTACAGAATGTTTGTCACCACTTAGTGAGATTATTGAGTTAGATGATGAGTACAAAGAAAATCATGTGGCCAAAAAAATTGATGATGATTCCCAAGAGGTGTGCAAAGATGATAACACACAAATGGTCGATGGTGCAAACTCAGTCCCGTCAGTTAATGAGGTAAATGTTGCTCGTATCTGTACTAATCCAATTGAAACTATTATAAATATGGAAATGAAAGAAGCAACTCTTATTGGTAGGTATTGAATTGAATTGCCTAATGTTTAAACAAAGATATTAGATCGATTTCTCGTGGAATTTGTGTATAGGTTTCCCATCATCTTAGAAGCACTACAAATCCTCAACAATTTATATTTGACATGAAAATCACTCAACAATTTGACTATTTTTAATATTCCCTTTTCTCGATATTATCAAAATGGTATCCTGCCAACGCTTTATGTAAGGCACTTTGGTGGGATTTATTCCATCTTCGGTGGTATTTAATATCGCCCTAGTTGGTTTATTTTATAAATTTTCCTAGTGCTAGTTCAAGGAATGGATTTAGATCTATATTTGGATCCGGGTCCTTTTTGCATCTATCGTGTCTGGTTTGAGATCGTTGGTTTCGCCGGTTGTGGGCTTCCTTACATGATTCTCAATCACGGTGGGACATGGCCGCGTTGAAGGGTTGAGGAGGCTATAAACCCTGCATAGATGTTATTGAATAGAAGGGTCATTCAGTCGTGAACCGAAGGCCGGATACTTTTGACATACATTAAGTCATTAATTCTCGATTGCAATAAGTTGTAGCACCATAATCGCAAGAGTATCATGGTTTCCTTGAAGTATCAAGATTTCTGCTACATGCCCCTGGAGACAAAATTATCAGTGTGACTGCGGTGTTGTGCACGATGGTCATTCAAGCCACATGGTCCATTGACTGGGGATATGTGGGCCGAGGTCTATGGGTGCAAGCTGCTGGGAAAGGTAGATTGTAAGGGATCGATGACCAAGGTGGGCCGTGTACGATAATTGTTCGAGTCACAAGGGCCGTTGACCAGGGACTCGTGGGGATGGGGCTGTGAGAGCATCACCCAAGCAAAGTGGACTAGGTGGGCCATGGACAGTGGTGCATTAAACATTGTGCCATCCATTTCAACGTTCGCTAGAGCTCATTAGATCCTGAAATCTTGGCAAAATTACTAAGGCAGTAGGTTATACGTCGTCTTCTCATAATATAAGGTCGATCTAGGGGTTGACCCATTCATCGATATTTTATTCCCTCATCTTTACTGAGCAAAGCCATCACTGCCAACCGTTGTAAATGTCGCACATTAGTTTTATGGGTTAATTGCCATATAAAAGTGCATTGAAGAGGGACCGCTTCAAGGCCGAATTGTTGATCGAGGGATTGTTGCTCTCTTCAATCATCAAGGAGACTCATATGTTGTGAATGGTAAGGTTGATAGGCCATATTCCTATACAGAATAGAAGATGATTCAGCCACCCTCTGGGTATTGAATAAAACCATACTCTTGTTATAGATTCTAGTTCACTGGCAAGTGGGTCGAAACCCCTAACGAATTGCCTTGAGGAGAGGATCGAGCAACTATCACAAGGAGGTCGACAGATTCACCTAGTGTCATCTGGTAAATACACCAGTATTAAGAGGCCACAAATTGATGAATTAATTCGATTGGTCTGCGGCAAGACTAAGTAGATATCTCGTTCAGTTGAGGGGTCGACACCTTTCCATTCTCGAGTGAAGCTTATAAGTGAAGCTCATAGGCCACATGAATATGTTTTTCCATAACTTCCAGAGGGGTCACATCATCACGTGTTTGTAAAATTATATGTTCAAATGGTTCGTTAAGCACGGTGAGGGTTACAAGCAAGTAGATATTTTTTTCCTAATTTTCATACTAATTCAAACTATGTTGAATTCTAGCTTGAAGTAGACGACACATGAAAGGTCATCATGGAGGGCAGATGTAAGAGAAAATTTAAAGAAATGTTTCCAAGTTGATATGTTAACCTATAAGATGCATGATGGTGTTGGTTTGGATCTTAGCATTGTTCAATTATTGATGCATCTAACGAGTGGAGATATTAGCATCATTAATAGAGATTAACTCAGGGAACATGGGACTTTATTTAGGATTCATTTGATATTACAACCATTAATAAAGACATGGGACTTGCTTCATGATTCATTTAGTTCAAGTGGAAAAATTGTCATTCAAGACTTGCCATAAGGATTAAGTCCAAATCTTTTACATGTATGATTTCAAGGGAAGTTTCTGAATGCCAAGTTTCGACTTGGAAATCGTAGTATTATGGTGGAGTGAATTCCCATTGGAGGATGAACATATTTTAGGTGGGGTGTACATATAAATTACGATTGAAGGATTTATAAGGGTTTAATACAAAGGGAAAAAATATACAAGAAGGTTTATGTGTGGGAGTTACAAGGGGTTTACATAAATGGCGTAACAAAACATATAGAAGGATAGTTTCATTGAAAATAAAGTAGGAGTTTTATTGGAAGTAGTTTCCAATATTGCTAGAAAAAAAAATGTTTGGGAAACTCATTTCTAGTTGCTGCTATTACCTTTCAAGTCGATGATTATAGTCTCTTTGGGCCAAATTTGTTGAAGTGAAATATTTAAGAAGGCATGATTGACAAAATGTTGATGTAATCTCCCTATATTTTCTTCTTTTGGTATGTGAGAAGATGGGTTGTCTTGAAGATATCTTAGAAAATAACCAAAAACTTCTTGACGAACTAGTGAATGATCCATACTTATGCAGTAATGAATCAAAATAGAGATATACACATAAACACAAAGATGCAACATAAATAAAACTTCATTTCATTAATATCAAAGAATTGAAATATGCTTACATACATAAATGGAAATAAACTAGGTTAGGTGATGGTAGCTTATCTTTGAGAAGAGATGTGGCGGCCTTTTTATTATTGAAAAACAAGGGAGAACCCTAAAAAACCAAAACCCTAACCCCAGGAGATGGAACATTGATATTTTATGGGCTTCGTTGGAGTTAGTTGGGCAACCCACTTTGTGGGGTTGTAGGTTGGTCATATTATCTCTGTTTGGCACATATGATACCTCGTTGGAAAGATCTCTCCAAGTGCTACAAGATTTTCTATAGCTAGCTTATGGTTATGGGCATGCTTCGAACCTACCCAAAAAAAAAAAAAAAAAAAAAAAAAAAAAAAAAAAAAAAAAAAAAAAAAAAAAAAAAAGAGCCTCCAGAGGTTCAAGACCCAAAAAACTGCTAAAAATTAGTAAATGCTGCTATAAACAAGGAAACTGACTAGAGGTCTAGGTAGAATTGGTGGGTGGCCACCAATATCCACTTGGATCAGTCCTCCCTCCTTAGGAAGCAATGGTCCCCATTGCGTGTAGATCCTCCATGAGGTGAGAAAATTTCTGTTGAACCTAGTCTCTAGTGAACCACTTGTCGTCGTGAAGGAGTTGGCCTGCTTTGACAACATGATATAGTTGTATTCTGTATTGGAGAGTTTTCTTGATCTATGTGTCTATGATCTGATTAGTTATGGCCTATTCCATGCAGTATGGCTTTAACTTCATTGGTGTGAGTTGTTTTGCAATGTCAAATATGTCCAACAATGGTGGAAAGTATGGTCAAAGGCAGTCCACATTGAATACTAGGTGTAGTCCAAGGAATTGTGGAATGTTGAGCGCGAAGACATTTTCCACTGAAACCTTGGCCATGGTTTATGGTCCATATTGGAGTGGGCGAAGCTTGTTGTGGGTGTTAGGTCCATATAATAATAGCGATTCCCCCATTACTATTGTCATTGTGTAGATTATTGTTATTGTTGTGCCCCTATTGTCCTCATATTGTTATTATTGCGCCCTATAGAATCCCACTATTATTATTTTTGTGCCTTTATATTATTATTGTTAGGTTAGCTTCGGTTATATTGTGACTCCTTATACTCCTATATATAGGAAGGAGGTTTTGTCATTTGAATAATCTAAGAATTGTTCATTTGTGTAATGTAAAGGAGGTTGCCCCCTCGAAGAGGCTTATTTATAAGGCATTGATCTATATTTTCTATCTTTTTGTGAGATGGTTTCATAACATTTGGTATCAGAGCTTTGGATTCTAGGGTTTCGCTACTCCAAACAGTTCATTGTGGAATTTTTGCTATAACTTTGTTTATGCGATGATTCAGAAGCTAAAAAAAACACCGTTTGAGACAAAATCGCGCTGAACCTCGAGCCCGAATTTAAGATCTTGTCTCACTATATTTTCATAGATATAATCTGAGGAAGTTAGGGTTTTTGCATACCCCCGAATTACATTCCAAACAAGTGAGCTTGGGAAAATCGTCATAACTTTCGCTCTGAGCATCAGATTGAATTTTCATAAGAAGTTACAGAAAGAGGATGGAATTTAGTTTTTTTGGGTATCATTTTTAGAACCTAAGGTTGAAATAGTGACCCACAACACGTCATACACGTTTTCTCTACTGAACTAGTCTATACTCAGGTCATCGTGGGAGATTTGGCATAACTCTTTATTGGAGAATCCAATATTGGTCAGACTTGTGGGGTTAGAAATATTTCTCAGAGCCTTACCGCAGGAAAATATTTCAGACCTTGGAGATCCACAATTACAGCGATACATGAGATTCAATATCGAGCTCCTATGAAGTGAAAATAGGTGTGTAGTTTTTTTAAATTTTTGCATAAGCTTGGTCTGAAAAATTAGTTTGAAGGAATTCAAAGGGCATAGTGAAGCATTATTATTGGTAATTGATTCCCTGAAGAAAGAAAATGGAAACAACTAGTAAGCAACCTGAAACCTCTAGCATGACTCATGAATAAGAGGAAGAAATGCAACATGATATATCAAAATTACAAGACCAAGTGCAACAAATTTTACTCGCACAAAAAGTAACAGAAGCTAAGATGGATGGTTTAAAGAAAGACATAGAAGCTAAGATGTATGGCATGGAAGCTAAGATGAATGGTTTAAAGAAAGGCATAGAAGCTAAGATGAATGACGTGGAAGCTAAGATGGATGGCATGGAAGCTAAGATGAACGGCGTGGAAGCTAAGGTGGATGATTTAAAGAAAGACATGGAAGATTTGAAGACATATTTGAAAAAATTTCTACAAGAAATTCTTACTTATGGTGAAAGGGTAGTAAAGGAAACTCATGATGAGAACAAAATAAATGTTAATCATGATTTCACAGACTCTAACGTTGGATCGAAGAACCACCATGTTCCAAATATCAATATGAGGAATTTTGATGGTAAGGATCGTAGAACATGGATATTATAGATGGAGCAATTTTTCGATCTCTAGAATGTGCAAAACACACAAAAGCTACACATTTCAACTTTATATTTGGAACCAAATCAGTTTGTATGGCATCGATGGCTTTGCTCTCATAAACAAATTGTCACTTGGGCTATTTTTACAGATGAAATGATAGCACATTATGAGGACACAAAAAGCAACACTTGATAAATCTCAAACAAAAGGGTTCAATGATGGCGCACATTGAGGACTTCCAAAAATTGAATATAAGGGTAGAAGATACTCTAGAGGAGCATAGGATTGATGTGTTCATAGAGAATTTAAAATATAACATCCAACATGAGGTTCACCTTTGGGAACTAGATTCATTGTAAAAGGCATTCAGGTTGTCAAAAAAAATGGAAATCAAAATTATGGCAACAAGGAAGCCTACCACTCACAATCATAAAGATGGAAGTGTTTTTGCTCCTAGCCATCCACAACCTACAAGGTTGACACCACAACAATTGGAAGAAAAAAGAGTCGAAGGGCTTTGTTACAGTTGTGATAGAAAATACACTAAATGTCATAAGTGTGCCGAGAAGAAAATATTTTACATAGATTGTGAAGAGGAGGAAGAAAAGGAACAAGAAACGTCAAAACAAGAGGATATACACTAGAAAAAAACCCTAGAAAAAGAATAAATGAATCCAACCATATCTTGTAATGCATTTGTTGGAATTACCACACCTCAAAGTATCAAGATAGAAAGGCATATCAAGAAGAAAAAGGTAATAGTGTTGATTGATTTGGGAAGTACCCATAATTTTATTCATTGTAAGATAGCCAAGGAATTGAATTGATTCCTATATCTAGCACGAGAGTGTCAAGTGATGGTTGCAAGTGGAGGAACCATAAATTGCTCACGAAAGTGCCATAATATGAAGTTATCCATGGGAGAATATGTATTGAATAGCCCAATTCTTTCCATTCCAATCAGTGGTGCCGATGTTGTACTAGGAGTCCAATGGCTACAATCCTAGTGTACAATAGCTTTTAATTTTCAAGAACTTTTCATGAAATTCTCTTCAGGAGGAAAGGAAGTTGAATTAAGGGGTATCGCAGGGAAACCAAGAAAGATAATCAGCTCTAACGGAATGACAAAGCTTCTAAAGAAAGAACAATGAGGCATAATTACACAGTTATGTTCACTAGAGGTTCCCACATCGAAATCATCCATTTCTCGAGATCTCCAAAAAGTATTGGACAATCATTCCAAGGTATTTGAGACTACTAAAGGCTTCCCACATATTTGTGATCATGATCATGCTATTAATTTGATTCCAAGAAGTGTTCCTCCAAACATCATGCCTTACAGATATCCCTATGTCCAAAAGAGTGAAATTGAATGTATGGTTGCAGAAATGCTAGAGGCTGGTATAATTCAACCTAGTCAAAGTTCTTTCTTTGCTCCAGTCGTATTGGTTCACAAGAAGGATGGATCATGGTGCATGTTTCCAGATTATAGGGAGCTCAAAAAGCTCACTATTAATGATAAATTTCCCATTCCTGTCATTGATGAATTATTGGATGAATTGCATGGATCAATTTACTTCACCAAGTTGGATCTTCATTCAGGATATCATCAAATCAGAATGAAGACTGAAGAAATTCCAAAAACAACATTTAGAACTCATGAGGGTCATTATGAATTTTTGGTCATGCCTTTTGGCCTTACTAATGCACCTTCTACATTTCAAGGTTTGATGAATTCCATTTTCAAACCCTTCCTTAGAAAATTTGTGTTAGTATTTTTTGATGATATACTAATCTACAGCAAGTCTTGGAAGGATCATGTCCAACATGTTAGCATGGTGCTCAAACTATTGGAGGAGAAAATATTATATGCAGAAATCTCCAAATGTTTCTTTGGAGTACAAGAGGTGGAATATCTGGGTCATATTGTATCTCATGAAGGTGTTAAGGTAGACCCTAGCAAAATTAAAACCGTTAAGGAATGGAAAATCCCCACATCCATAAAGCATCTACGAGGATTTCTCGAGTTGACAAGGTATTATCACGAGTTTGTTAAGAATTATGGGAGAATATCAGCACCTCTAACAACATTATTGAAGAAAGATGCATTTTCATGGACTCCAGAAGCAACGAAGGCCTTTGAATATCTTAAAGAGGCAATGTGCCAAACACTAGTCTTAACTACACCAGACTTCACAAAAAGCTTTATTGTGGAATGTGATGCCTCAGGAAATGAAATTAGTGTTGTTTTAAGGCAAAAAGAAATACCCATTGCTTTCAAAAGTCGTCCAATCAAAGGAAAATATTTACACAAAGCTATTTATGAGAACAAAATGTTTGCAATACTACATGCACTTAAGAAATGGTGACCCTACCTAATGGGAAGACACTTCAAGGTAAAAACAGATCATGATAGTCTTAAATACTTTTTAGAACAAACATTATCTTCAAAAGAGCAGCAAAAATGGGTCACAAAGATGTTGGGTTATGACTTTGAAATCATCTATAGAAAAGGGAAGAAAAATGTTGTGGCATATGAACTCTCAAGAAAGGATGAGGATGTGGAAGCATTTCTTTGCGCCATTTCTATTATCCAACCAGATTGGATAAATGAAGCAAGGTATGAATGAAAGAATGACAAGGAAGTGTGGGAACTCATTCAAAAGATACAACAAGATCCCAGTACATCTGATACATTTAGCTGGAAAAATGATTCGTTATGGTACAAGGATCAGTTATACTTATGTAAGAATTCACAACTCAAACAAAATTTCTGAGGGAATTTCACACCTCTCCCTTAGGAGGGCACTCAGGATTTCTAAAAACCTACCATAGGGTTAAGAGGGAATTCTTTTGGGATGGTCTTAAATCAGATATTCAAAGGTTTGTGGCAGAATGTTTGGTTTGCCAAAAAAATAAAGTTGAAACAATTAAGACCCTATGACTATTACAACCTTTATCCATTCCAAGCCAACTTTGGGAGGAGGTTTCAATGGATTTTATCACAGGTTTACCCAAGTTCGAAGGAAAGAGTGTTATCATGGTGGTAGTTGATAGACTTACCAAGTATGCACACTTTTGTGCATTATCTAATCCATTTAAAGTGAGTACAATTTCTACTTCATTTATGGAAACAATTCAAAAGCTACATGGAAATCCAAAGATTATTGTAAGTGACATAGATCCCATTTTCACTGGAAATTTTTGGACAGAATTATTTTCTTGTCTTGGTACTTAGTTAGCTCATAGATCATCTTATCATCCTAAATCTGATGGGCAAGCTAAGATAGTAAACAAATGTTTGGAAGGATATCTTCATTGCCTTGTATCTGATAAACGGACACAATGGATCAAATGGTTTCCTTTGGGTGAATGGTGGTATAACACTTCTTTCCATACTGCAAGAAAAATGACCCCATTTATGGCACTTTATGGATATCATACACCATCCGTCACATCATATTTAAGAGAAAATTATAAGGTTCAAGCAGTGCAATATCACATCGAGCATCAACAACAAGTTCTCCAACTCTTAAAAGATAACCTCCCTTGGTGCTGAATAGAATGAAACAGCAGGCAGATCAACATCGCAGCGAAAGAATTTTTAATGTAGGTGATTGGGTATTCCTACCATTACAACCATATAAACAAATGCCCCTCAAGCAAGCTAATAAGGATAATATGTTATCACCAAAGTATTATGATCTTTTTTTATCTTTTTGTGAGTTGGTTTCATAATAGTGGGGCCCATCGAGGCGTTCCTTCTATAGATGTAGCCAAACTTTGTCACCCACCTGGAACTTGTGTGGCACCCGATGTTGATCATGTCGTTGCTTGTACTTGATGAGCGTCATAAATGGGTAATTATATGGGCTCATTTTACCTCCTAATATAGTCAAATAAACCATTCTCTTAGCTTATTGTGTGATTTTTGAATTATATTCATGCTTATAGAGTGAGTTGAGTTAGTTATGATGCCATGTGGTCCAATATGTGTTTAATGTAGATTATTGATGAATTTTGTGGTCAAAGTCAAGGATCTAGTGGAAAAGTGGCAGAAATAATTCGAAGTGGACAAAGGAGAGGACTTATAGGAGGGAATCCCCCTCATTTATTACTCCTCACTTCGAATTCCCCTTCATTCAGCTTGGAGTACAAGCAGGCAAGTCATGAATTAGTAGGCAGTCGAGCAAGTGGAGGATAACTGATGATTATCTTGAGTTTTGGGAGCCAAGACTCCATGATTTTGAGGAAGTTGTTGGAAGCTTTATTTGTATAAGTATAGAGGCCTAAGGCCTCACCAGGGTCAGATTTATTTTGGGGTTTTGCCGCAATATTTCTTATGTAAACTCTGCTCAACTTCGAGCTTATTATTTTGACAGTTCATGTAATTTTGTTATTGTTTTGGAAATAAAGATGGAATCCTTTTTGAGTTAGCATTGAGTTATTTTAGATGGATGAAGCTCTTAGGTTAGGGCCCAATCCAAGCAGCCAAGTTCCTCTTTACTTGTATTTGTATGTTTCATTTCAGCTTGTAGAATAGGTTGTTACTAGATGTATTTCTTTTCTGGTTAGGAATAGGTTGCTTTTGATGGTTCAGTAGTTTTCTTCCATTTGTACTTTCTATAGCAGATAAAGTAGTGATAAAGAAAAGATCCAAAAGGCTAGCAACAGTGCCTTGGCCTCTCTTCCTCCCTTTGGGACCATTATTTGAGGCAAAGACCCTCTTGCTGCACCAAAAACACAGATTTTCCTCATTCATAGGATCTCTAGTGTTTGCAGCTTCTTAGTTTCTTCATAGTCTAGTTTAGCTTTGCTTCAAAACTTCTTCATCATGCTCATTTCCCTATTTTCAACAGTCTTCTTTCATGATTTATTTTCCTGCAATGGTTATTAGCATTTCCTTTCATAGATCATAGTTTACTTGATGCAAAAACTCTGTTGTTTAGATACACTTATTTCCTTGCTTTCTTAATCTCATTGGTTGCCTCTCAGTTGTCTATGTAGTAGATATATTCTGGAAGTAGTCTAGCCTATCATCCATCCCATTCTCCATCTGATCCATGCCCTATAGGTTTCCCAAGTCTCCCCTCAATTCTGCCTTAGTTTCCTGCATTTTCCATAGAATTCCTTCCTCTCTCCTTGAGCAGATCCTATCATCTTTCTCTCTGCTAATGATTCTTGGTAGACCCTAAGTGCCCTAACACCTCATTCCAACCTTCAATCACCATTTCCACCAACTCTCACACCCTTTAGACAACCAAAACTACTCTTGGCCTTCTCCTGTAGGCCTCCTGTAGAACATTGTTTTTCCTCCTGTAGATTTCTTGTGTCCTCTTGTAGATTTTCCTGTAGGATTTCTTTTGAAGGCTGAGTGTGGGAAAAGCCTCCAGAAGGCCACCTGAGACCTCCTAGGACCCATCCACACCATCCTACATGATCTCAAGTTCCAAAACCACCCTCCATCGCCACCTATTCGCTGCCACATTCACAAACAAATACATTACATGCATGTCACATTCACATAAAAATAAAAAAAGATGCTTTTTGCTCATTTAATTCCAGAAATAGCTTAGGTAGATGTTGTTTAATTCCTTGAGTAGGTAATGGAATTATTTTCATGGTTTTCATAGTGCTTCCTGCAAAAGTAGGATTAGTGGTTAAGTAGGATTTCCTTGGTTTTCTTTACATTTCAGTCTTCCTTTCTGCTAGTAGAATAACATTAGTAGAGTAATATCTTTTTTTCCTTTCATCAGATATAAAGATTCTTCTGGAATCCATAGAAGTTGGCTTGAGCTCCTAGTGATCTTGCGCTGGCTGACCAAGTGACAACTTGCAGTAAGAACTAGTACTTGTGCATACAACACCGTCGCTTCCAAGTTTGTTACGAATTACTGAGTTGATAAGATTAAAGTAGGCAACCCAGGAGTTGCAGCATTATTGCTACAATATTGGTTCTCAACACTTTTTGGCGTCGTTGCTGGGGAAGCGTCAGAGTATTTAGTGATTACTACTTTCTTCTATTTTCTTCTTGCAACATCCTACTAATAGCTTATTTAAGCAAAAGTAGAATAGTCATTTCCTTTCTTTCGGTTTTGCATTTCTTTTTCTTTCCTTTTCAATTCTACAATTTCCATTTCAGCAAAAGTAGATTAGTCACTTCCTTTCTTTAAGTTCTGCATTTCCTTACTTTCCTCTTCAATTCTGTAAATTTCATTTCAGCAAGTTCATTTCAGTTAACTGCAAATTGTTTGTTCAATCAATTTCAGTTTTGCAGGTACTCTCAGTGTGGGAAAAAAGAAACAAAAACCAACCAAAAATATTTCTTTTCATGCCTCGTAGGAATAGAGATAATCTAGGAAAATTTTTGCCCAACACCCCCACTGCTTCACACAACCAACCTTATCTCTTCTTCGGTGGCTGCGATTAAGAAGAACCCTTAGGTGAACAGCACGATATATTTGAAGAACCTATAGGGGAAGAAGAAGAAAACATTCCTTTGGAGCCAATGGCTGAACACAGAAATGCAGGGGGAATGGAGAAAGAATAGAGGGTAGCTTTCCCATTCAGGAGACTAATGGGGACACCAAAATGAAGAATATAATCCCTTCCGCCCTACCTCATTTCCATGGTCTGACTACAGAAGATCCTGACACCTTCTTGTTTGATTTTTCTATTATCTGTCGAACCTATGACTATGGAGAAGATGAGAAAAAGTTGAAACTATTCCCTTCTACTCTCAAGGATGCAACATTGCACTGGTTCATGGGATTACCTAGCAATAGTATCATAACTTGGGCTTAGATGTAGCAAGACTTTAACAACAAGTATCGAGACTATTGTAGGTCAAAAGATACTAACGAAGAAATTTTTCTAATGACTATAGGAAGTGATGAGTCCCTGAAAGACTATGAGGAGAGGTTCCAACTCAGTTACAAGAGGGTCGGGTGTACACTTGACCTTGAGTCTCTGAAGATGGTCCTGCACAGGGGAATTCAGGAAGACCTTTTAGACACCCTCCATATACTTGTTGGGGGAGACATCTACCAACTGTACTATGAGGACATAAAGACTGTTTTTAGAAACCATTCTAGAGCAGCCAGAAAGAAAGGTAGGGGGAGTCAACCCATAGCCAATACCTCTTCCTCTAGCTCATCCATTAAAGGAGAAATTGGAAACATGCTGGAAGACTTCAAGAGTGAGATGTTGTAGACTCTTGCCATGCAAATGGATACCTTACATATTAAAAGGAAATAAGAGGAAGTAGAGTGGGATTTGGCCATTTTTTGTCTTAGATGCACCAGGAGGCATCCTAGGAATGAATGCCCATTGAACTCTATAGAGGTTTGTTCAGTCTGTGAAGAAAATCATTCTACAGATAAGTGCCCTTCCTTACCTGGACTTAAAGTTGTATATCAAGGGGCTGAGGGAGTAACTGAACAACTCTATTACATAAACCAAAGGAGGCCGCATAGACCTAGACCATATCAGCAGAGGATGCAAGGGACATCTCAAGCATACTACGACCCCAACCAAGTCACTTCCATACCTTATGTCCCCCCTGCTCATCCTTCCTGTTCCACACCTCCTCCTTGATCCTTCACATCTCCATATCATGACCAGCTAGCCACCCATTCATTCTAGTCCTATGCTCAGCCGCAACCTTAGTGGAATGCATCTCATCACGGGTGGAGGACCCAATACAACTCTCCTCCTACTCTTTTTCCTCCGCCACCTGCCCAACCACAACTGTTACCTCCTGCTCCACCAAAGCAACCCCAAATGCCTGCCCAGCCAAATCTGAACCCGAACAACAGACAAGCTTAGCAAGTGCATAGTGGGGAACCATCACGCCTGACTTAAGCTGTGGAGATTCAAGAAATTAACTTACGATCTGGGAAATTTCTTCCAGATAGCTAACCTCCACCCAGGGAGGTTGAGGAAGATAAAGAGGAAAGTGAGCCTAAAGCAAATCCACCCTTTCCTAAGAGACTATCCACGACAGTTCAGCCTACCCTAGAAGAAACTAAACTCTTGGGGGAATTGAAACATCTATGTATGAAGATACCACTTCTCCAAGCCATAAAAGATGTGCATATCTAAAATAGGTTGATCAAAGAGAAGTGCTTTAAGCATCCAGGAAGGCGAAAGAGAGATGCCGCAACCATCAATGTCATAGGGCAGCTGTCTGACCTGATGTTGCGGCAGGTAATCTGTCCAAAATATCTAAACCCTGGAAGCCTAGTAGTTGATGTCCACATCAATGGCACCATGATCCCACATACCTTGATTGGTCTAGGAGCTGCCATTAATGTGATGACAAAGGACATAATGCTAAAAATCAACCTCAAGGGCTCCTTGAGGAAGACCACAACCGTGCTACAGTTAGTAGACCACTCCACCGTGACTGTTGAGGGGATTGTGGAAGATGTGATGGTCTCCATTGATTCTTGGGAGTACCCTACTGATTTCTTAGTTCTCCAGCCCAAGGCAAAGCTCACTGGGTATCCTCTCATTCTGGGAAGACCCTAGTTGGCTACCGCCGATGCCTACATCAGTTGTCGAGCTGGGAACATGACCATAAAGAACGGGCATATGTCTAAGCAGTTAATCCTATATCCTACCGCCCAACCCTTGCTATAACATGATCTACCTCTCTGGTTGGATGAGAAATATGAGGATGAAGTCTATTCTGCACCACTTTGTGCATTAGAAATCACCATGGGGGGAAAAACCGCAAGATGATGATGATATGATTGAAAATATGATTTAGAATCCACCCCCCAGTGTATCACCATTAGAGAACATAGTAAGAGAAACCCAAAGCAACCCCTCAACTGATCTCTGTGTGACTGACTCCAGTCCTCTCCTTGTTAAGAGTATAGAGTTCGGCCTAGAAAGAACCTTGAAAATCAATCCATCCCTATCCACTTCCCAGGAGAAGGAACTGTGTAACTTGTGAGAAAACACCTAGATGCCTTTGCCTGTAGTTATAAGGAGATGAAAGGAGTGCACCCTTCAGTTTGTAGTCATCATATATACATCAAGGAGGGTTGCAACCCAGTTAGGTAGCCACAAAGGAGGATGAATCCAGCACTTACAAATATTGTTAAGGAAGAACTGCAGAAATTGCTTGATGCAGGATTCATCTATCCCATCTCTGACAGTGAATGGGTCTCTCCTTTGGTGCTAGTGCCAAAGAAAAATGGTAAGTGGAGAATCTGTGTTCACTATCGGGAATTGGACAAAGCCACTAAAAAGGACAATTTTCCTTTACCTTTCATAGATCAAGTGTTAGACATTCTGACAGGGAAAAGGTTTTTCTCTTTCCTAGATGGGTTTAGCAGGTACAATCATATTCAAATCAGCCACGAAGACCAAGATAAGACCACTTTCACTTCTCCTTGGGGTACCTTTGCTTATTGGGTCCTTCCTTTTGGTTTGTGTAATGCACCAGCCACTTTCCAAAGAGCAGTATTGAGTATATTTTTTGAATTAGTTCATGATGTAGTAGAGATATACATGGATGACTTTAATCCTTATGGATTTGACTTTCAGGAAGCTTTCTCTAACGTAGGAAAAGTTATAGATAAGTGTATTGAGATGAACTTGTCCCTCAGTCAGGAAAAATGTGAATTTTTTATGACTAAAGGGACTGTGCTAGGTCATGCAATATCTCAACAAGGACTGCAGGTGGACCCTAACAAAATTGCCATCATCCAAAGGGTCCCACTTCCTCAAAAGGTGAGAGATGTCAGAAGTTTCCCAGGTTTAGCTGGGTATTACTAGAGATTCATTAAAGATTTCAGCAAGCTAGCCTCTCCTTTGTTTGGCCTTTTAGGTAAAGATGTCAAGTTTATATGGTTGGAAAACTGTCAAGAAGCCCTAGATACCTTGAAGAGCAAGTTCATGAATGCCCCAATTTGGAGAGGCCCAAACTGGGCCCTACCTTTCCACATTCATAAAGATGCCTAGAAAAAAGAAATAGGAGCAACCTTGGGACAAATTGATGAAAAGTTACCTTATGCCATATACTTTATAAGCAAAAACTTGTCAAAGGCAGAGTTAAACTATATGGTGACCGAGAAGGAACTCCTAGGTATTGTACATTCCTTAAAAAAATTCAGACATTACAGCATAGGCTATCAAACCTTTGTGCACACTGATCATGCTGCAATTAGATATTTAATGAACAAACCAGATGTGAAAATGCTTGCATTATTAGATGGTTGCTTTTACTGCAGCAGTTTGATTTGACCATTGTTGATAAGCTTGGTAAAGAAAATGTCTTTTTGTCTAGAGTAAATTTGCCTACAGGTGAATAAGGAATGGTGGATGACCAAATGCTAGATGAACACCTATTTTCTATCTCAGTACTCTCTCCATGGTTTGCTGATATAGCAATCTATTTGGTTTCAGTACAGTTTCCACCACATCTGTCCTCAAATTTAAGAGAAGAGAAAGATAGTGAGGAAAAACACCCCTTTCATCTGGATTGGGGGAAATCTCTTCAAACTTGGCCTAGATTATATCCTGAGAAGATGTGTGAGGGAGGAGGAAGTCTTTCACATCCTCCTAACTTGTCATGATGGGCCTTGTGGAGGTCATTTTGCAAAAAAAAGAACTGCCTTCAAGATGTTGCAAGTAGGCTATTACTGGCCCACTCTTCATTGGGATGTGAGGAGATATACTAGCCAGTGTCATTGATGTCAGAGGATGGGGAAACCTATTCCAAAGGATGAAATGCCCATGCAACCTCAAGTGACCTTTAAGGCATTTGAGAAGTGGGGCATGGACTTTGTGGGCCCTATCAGCCCTCTTTTAAAGCAGAAGCAATACATCATTGTGTGCACCAATTACCTAACAAAGTGGGCAGAGACAAAAGAAATCAAAGTAGCGACAGAGGAAAAAGTAGCTGAATTTTTGAGAGAGAACATATTTTACAAGTTCGGGTATCCAATAGAGTTGGTCACAGATCAAGGTAGCCAGTTCACTTCCAATTTGATTGAAGACCTGCTCACACATCATAGAATCAAGCTCAGGACTTCCACCCCTTATCATCCACAAGCCAATGGGTAGGTAGAGATCACTAACAGAGCATTGGAAGGGATCCTAACAAAGGTAGTGAGCAGCAATAGAAAAGACTGGGGAGACAGATTAGTTGAGGCCACTTGGGCCTACAACACAACATGGAAGACCATTACAGGGTTCACACCCTATGAGCTGGTTTATGGGAAGAAGGCTTTGTTGTCAATAAAATTTAAATTCAATACCCTGAGGATGGTAGCCCAGTTGGACCTAGACCTCAACCATGCACAGAAAGAAAGATTACTCCAGCTCAATGGATTGGATGAACACAGAATGCAAGCCCTTCTCCATACAGAGGCAGCTCAGCCTTAGAGAAAGATATGGCATGACAAAAACATCAAGGAGAAGCAATTCCAAGAGGGAGATTAGGCACTACTTTATGATTCAAGATATAAATATTTCAAGGGAAAGCTAATGACAAGATGGCTGGGACCCTACACTGTGGAGAAGTGCAATGAAAATGGTTCCGTTCTGATCAGAACCATTGATGATGAGGCCATCCCCATGCTTGTTAATGGACATCGGTTGAAATTCTACAGGAAACCCCTCTCCAAGCGAGAGTTCATTGAAGATTTGAATAAAACAGTGATGTTAGTGGAGCATGTCTTAGCCTCCACTTCACCCACTCACTGAAGAAAAGGAAAAAAACAATAAAACTAAGGACTCAAGTGAAAACTTCCATGAGGCACTTGAGTCCCATCATTGGGTTGAAAACCTCCCCTGAGGCAGCCCAGTGATGTCAAAAAAAAGAAGCAGAAGAAATAAAATAAGATCCTTGGGCGAAAACCTCCCTTGGAGGCACCTAGGGCAGGCAACTAGGGTGAAAAATTCCCTGAGGTGCCCTAGTTGTTTTCGAAAAAAGAAAAGAGAAAAAGAAAAATGAATTTCCAGTTGCATTGCAGGTTTGCAGGAGGACTACAAGAAGTAGCAGAAGGTGCCAAGGGAGCTCTGAAATCAATACCAGCACCTATCCTATCTTCCCACACCTTTCTCCATCATTCTTGGCATTTTTTTCACCTCACTATGCTTATTTTCTAGAAACTGTGTTTTCTATGGGAGGCTCTATGTTTTCTACAGGAGGCTCCTCTAGGAATTACAGAGAGGCATAAATGAACATAAAAGGTAGTTTGAGTGGCAGGGAAGCTTCATAAAGATCTATAAATCCTCTTGTAGTCTTCAAACCTCCTTGCCGTCACTTCCGAACCTACATCACATCCCAAGCATCATTCTTCTTCTTGCCCAAGAAAAAACACAGAAAAAATAAAAAATAAAAACAAAAAATAAGAAAGGAAAAAACACCATCCACCTCACCTAAAGCCTACCTATTACCTCTCCATCTCTATCTGCATTTTTGGCATCATCCTCACATCTCCAAGCATAGAACATATATGAGGTTTCAAAGGGAGAAGCAGCTACAGGAGCTCCTGTAGGAATTCCTGTACTAGCTAATCCCATTAAAATTCAGCATCAGCAACAAGAGGGTGCAAATATGAAGGTTGAAGAAGACACCTGCAGATCAAATCCATCCAGGGAGGAACCTGCACAAAGCACAGCCACACATTAGCAAGTAGATAGCATGCATCAAAGGAAACAAAGATATGCAGCAGAGAGAAAGAGCCACAGACTTCACAGCCAAAACATCTGGTACTCAGGTAAGTAACTAACTCGCTCCTTTGTTTGCATTTGTATAATTAGAAAGCATGCAACAACAACGAGATGGTTGAGGTTGAATGAGGGAAAGGTGGCCAGTTAACTTGGCCACCTTCAGCTAGTTGACTTCACTCATCCAAAGATGTCACCCACACGTGCGCACAGTCAAACTCAAGAGAGATGTCAAGGACAGGTAGTGGAGGCAGTGTGAACTTCGATGCAATCATGAGGGATGATTACGAGGAAAGGGACATGATGACAAGGAAAGTGGGGACCAATGGTCCAAATGGGGCCAACGTACACTTCGCCAGCTCACCCTCCATCACCCAAAATATCCATAAACAACAATAAGTACTCCTCCCTGAGCACTCTCACCACATTTTCCTTCATTCTCTCCTCAAAACTCCACTCTTGCAATCTCCTCATGCCCCCATAGCCTCGTAACCATCGTTCTCCATTGATCTCTCCCATATTCTTGCTCTGGGCGTTTTCTACAGGAGAACTTATAGGTTCTACAGGAGAACCTATAGGAATTCTACAAGAGAGACAACAATGTTCTACAAGAGGGCCAGTGAGTGGTTTTTAAGGGGGAAAACATGGGTTTCAGCACAATTCTCAGGCTGAGGAGGTAGGTTCTATGCATACCCCCATTGAACACCAAAATATGCAAGTAGTGGTTTACTTTTGAGGAAGAAATAAAGCCTTTAGGTGGAGGAAATACATAGAAGAATTTCTGCTTATTTCTTGAAAAAGCACAGTCTCTTTATTTCTCTATTTTTCTTCAAAAATTGTTGTCTCCTTCTCCACATTTGGATTCCCAAAGAGGCATAAACAAAATGACAATAGGTTTTATGAGGAAGGACCCCACCAACTCCTCTAGGTTCCATGCACATCCCCAAGTAGTGGACATATTAAGAAGAGCAAATTGGATGAACTTTTTTGAGAAATTTCGAGGGTTTGATGAGTAAATTGGTCAAGAATTTTCCCACTCTTTGGTCCCTCACACTAGAACACATGCCACTATCACCTTTAGAGGCCTTTCCATGGAGATAACCCTTGAATTTATTAGTAGGGTAACTACCCCTCCTCTTGGGTTGCCTTGGAGTAACGATGAAAAACCAATTGGCCAGGCTGCCAAGAAAAACTTCTTCCAAAACAATGAAACCCCTGTAGAAGATAAAAATGGCATAAGAAGAGCTAGAATACCATACCATCGGGATAAGGTTAGATATCAAATAATCAAGTATATTTCCTGTGAGGGGAGGTACAACATTGTCTATGGTTACCACTTTAGAATCATGCATGAATTAAGGTATGGCATGGACACTCCAGCCCCTCAGAAGCTCAGCATCCCCTACTTCTTCCTGCAGTCTCTCATTGACTTGAGCATTAAAGTTCAAGCATGGAATTCAGAGCATCTAGCTCACCATGGGTTAATAGAAATTTTAGTGGAAGAATTCCTCCATACATTCACACTCCTCGTAGCATGGAAATCTCCCGAAACATGATAGCTGAAGATGACATAAAGACCTTGACCTATGATATTAGTCCCACTGGTAGTGAGGAGGAAGAGAAGCAAGGGGGAGAAGGTGAAGCAACAGGTGATTTAGAAGAACAAGAAGGGAAGAAGGAAGAAACCAAGATAGAGGAGGAGAAAGTTGAAGAAATAGAGTAGGGAGAAACAAAGACAGAGAAAGAGACAGAAGGAGGAGAAAAAGGGGAAAAAAAGACAGAAGTGTCCTCTGAGACCCTAGAAAGAGAGGTAGCAACTTCCCTCACTACCCTCAGCACACCAATTAAGCCAAAATAGAAGAGGAAGAGGTAGACCTCAATGTATTTCAGGGCTAGGAAGAGCACAAGAATCAAAACAGGGAAACCCTAGCCTTCTTCTAAAGTGCCAATTATTATTGAAGATTCACCCTCTTCCCAAGGAAAAGAGTCCCCTTCCAAGGAACCTATCACTTATGAAAGGGGGACTCCTAGATCTCCCACATGGAAAGAAAAATTAGAACTACAGGACTCAAAAACAGTCTTACAGGTGGTACAGACTGTTCTACAGGAGACCCTGTTAAAACTATAGGAGACCCAAAATCTTGAGGGGGGAAGAATAATTCCACAAAAATTTGCAATTCCACTATTCTTTGAATTGGAGAAAGAAAGAATAAGGACCCATAGGTGGATGCAAATAGCCAAATCCAAAGGAGTTGAGGATATTGGCCATATGGAGACCAAACTCAGAAAAATGGGTAGAGAGTTAAGTGTTCTCAGACACAGAGAAGCAGTAGCAAGAAGCCAATTTGAAATAGAAAATGAATTGCTAAGGAGGTAGCTGCAAGAGAAAGAGACCCAACTGGCATGCATGGCTAGCTGGTCCATGGAGGCATTGCAATTTTAGACGCCAGCAAAATCCTATGGCATGTATCTCAAGGACCAATGGATGCAATTTCAGATAAAGACTTTGGCATAAAGAGGCACAATGCCTTTCCAAGATTACAGGCAGTTTATGGACCTGTGTGACCAAAGCACATTAGAATATAAGGCAAAGATGGCGGAATTCTATTTGCATAATATGGCCCTCACAGACATGAATGTGTGTGACCCCAATACTATGCTATGGGACCTACAACTAATGGCCATGGCCTCATGGATGAGCCATGAAGAGTTAAGCGCAGCAGAAATAAGAAGGTTGATGATAAAGGAACATAATGAGCCCTTAATGACCAGAGCTAAACCATTAGACCCCATGGCACTCATCAACACACATAACCCACTTGCCCATAATCCTTAGATTTCCCCTAGATATATAAGTGATCAAGCACAAGCCATTGCACATTTTGAGGATATGGAAAGACTACTTGGGGATGATTGTGTACATGCCTGTATGAGGAGATGGAATACCTTACCACATAGTCTGCAGATCAGGGAATATCATTCCTCAATGAGGATGAGGGAGGCATTAAAGGAGAGCGCCCATGTATAAGCGCTCCATGAAGAGGTTGAAGGTCAACTGGATTGGCCTAAAATTGAGTCCCTCACTGCTGCTAGGCATGCTGGAAGGTAGAACAGAGGAAGAAGAGTAGGAGCAGTGGGAAGAGGTAGATAGGAAGGTAGGATTCTATGACAAGGAAGAAAAGATCACATCATAAGCATGGGATTCTAGGGAGGCCACCAGGGCCATAAAATTTGAGGAGATGGACTAGGTTGCTCAGAGGATGAGAAACACTTTCAGTAGGGGGGTGATGATGAGCCTCATAAATGGGTAATTATATTGGCTCATTTTACCTCCTAACCTAGTCAAATCAACCATTCTCTTAGCTTATTGTGTGACTTTCGAATTATATTCATGCTTATAGAGTGAGTTGAGTTAGTTATGATGCCATGTGGTCTAATATGTGTTTAATGTAGATTATTGATGAATTTTGTGGTCAAAGTCAAGGATCTAGTGGAAAAATGGCAGCAATAACTCAAAGTGGACAAAGGAGAGGACTTATAGGTGGTAATCCCCCTCATTTATTACTCACTTCGATTTCCCCTCCATTCAACTCGGAGTACAAGAAGCCAAGTCATGCATTAGCAGGCAGCCGAGTAAGTGGAGGATAATTGATGATTATCTCGAGTTTTGGGAGCCAAGCCTCCCTGATTTTGAGGAAGCTGTTGGCAGCTTCATTTGTATAAGTAGAGAGGCTTAGGGCCTCACTAGGGTTGCATTTTTGTTATATTTTTGCCGCAGTATTGCATATGTAAATCTGCTCAACTTCGAGCTTATTATTTTAACACTTCATGTAATCTTGTTATTGTTTTGGAAATAAAGATGGAATCCTTTTTGAGTTAGCACTGAGTTACCGCAGAGGGCTGAAGCTCTTTGGTTAGGGCCAAATCCAAGTAGCCAAGCTCCTCCTTACTTGTATTTGTATGTTTCATTTCAGCTTGTAGAACAGGTTGTTGCTAGATGTATTTATTTTTTGGTTAGGAATATGTTCCTTTTGATGGTTCAGTAGTTTGCTTCCATTTGTGCTTTCTATAGCAGATCAAGTAGTGATAAAGAAAAGATCCAAAAGGCTAGCAATAGTTCCTTGGCCTCTCTTCCTCCCTCTGGGACCATGATTTGAGGTAAAGACCCTCTTGTTGCCCCAAAAACACAGATTTTCCTCATTCATAGGATCTCTAGTGTTTGCAGCTTCTTAGTTGCTTCATAGTCTAGTTTAGCTTTGCTTCAGACTTCTTCATCATGCTCATTTCCTTATTTTCAACAGTCTTCTTTCATGCTTTATTTTATTGCAATGGTTATCAACATTTCCTTTCATAGATCATAGTTTACTTGATCCAAAAACTTTGTTTTTCAAATACACTTATTTCCTTGCTTGCTTAATCTCATTGGTTTCCTGTCAGTTTTTTATGTAGCAGATATCTTCTAGCAGCAGGCCAATCTATTAGCCATCCCATTCTCCATTTGATCCATGCCCTACAGGTCACCCAAGTCTCCCCTCAATTTTGACTTAGTTTCCTACATTTTCCATAGAATTCCTTCCTCTCTCCTTGAGCAGATCCTATCATCTTTCTCTCTCCTAATGATTCTTGGTAGACCCTAGGTGCCCTAACACCTCATTCTAGCCTTCACTCACCTTTTCCACCCACTCTCACACCCTCAACACAGCCAAAAATGCTCTCAGCCTCCTCTTGCAGGCCTCCTATAGAATGTTGTTTTCCTCCTGTATATTTCCTGTGTCCTCCTGTAGATTTTCCTGTAGGCTTTCTTTTGAAGGCCGAGTGTGGGAAAAGCCTCCAGAAGGCCACATGAGACCTCCTAGGACCCATCCACACCATCCTACATCCTCTCAAGTCTGAAAACTGCCCTCCATCGCCACCTATTCACTACCACATTCACAAACAAATAAATTACATGCATGACACATTCACATAAAAATACATAAAAATCCAAAAAGATGCTTTTTGCTCATTTAGTTCCAGAAATAGCTTAGGTAGATTTTGTTTACCTCCTTGAGTAGGTAATGGCATTATTTTCATGCTTTTCATAGCGTTTTCTGTAAAAGTAGGATTAGTGGTTAACTAGGATTTCCTTGGTTTTCTTTACATTTCAGTCTTCCTTTCTGTAAGTAGAATAATATTAGTAGAGTAATCTCTCTTTTTCCTTTGATCACATATAGAGCTTCTTTTGGAATCCATAGAAGTTGGCTTGAGTTCTTAGTGATCTTGCGCTGGCTGACCAAGTGACAACTTGCATTAAGAACTAGTACTTGTGCATACAACACTGTCACTTCCAAGTTTGTTACGAACTACTAGGTTGATAAGAGTAAAGTAGCAGCCCAGAAGTTGCAACATTATTATTGCAATACTGGTGCTCACTAGTACTTATAATTGGATCTGTCTAATATGTCATGGACCTACTGGCAATGTGTTGAATGCGGTTAGTGAATTTGTTAGCCCTATCATCTTTGGAATGGACATGAGACAAATCTGCCTGAGTAGCTGCAAATGGTATGGCCACATCAATGGGACATAGTGGTTGGAATCCCAATCCCACCTAAAAGGGGTTGTAGCCAGTTGAGATATGGAGGGCTCTGTTGTAGTTGTGATAAACATAAGGGAGGCTTTCATCCCATGTGTGTGGATGCTTCAAGTTGTACATGCGTAGAATGTGTACGATCATCCTATGGACGACCTCTGTTTGACCATTAGTTTGGGGGTGGAAAGTTGTGGACTTAGTGAGTTTGGTATCCAACATTGATTGGAAACTTGACCATAATGTACATAGGGACCTGTTGTCCCGATCTAAGATAATGGACTATCAGATCCGAAAGTGTACCCACACTCATTCAAAAAATAGCTTAGAAATGGATTTTGCTATGATACTCTTCTTGCAGGCTGCTAGAATGGTCATCTTAGAGAATTTGTTGACGACCACAAAAATGCAGTCGTTGCCATGCTTAGTAGAAGGAAGGCCTTACATGTAATCCATGGAGATGGATTCCCAAGGTCAACGAGGAGTAGGCATAGGAGTATATAGGTTTTGCTTCTTCATGGTCAGTTTAACAATGGCGCAGGTAGTGCAGGATTTGATGTACTTCCCATCATCCTGTCAAAGTTTTGACCAATAAAATACTTCTGTAGCATTGCCATTGTTTTCACTACCCCGAAATGTCTAGCAACCCGATTGTAGCGTGCCTCCCAAATCATCTTTGCACGCTCGCTTGAAGTTACAGAGAGTTGTCCCAGGTGGCATAATAGTGCATCTTGGAGGTGAAAATTTGGAACTTTCTTGCCTTCCAGTTGCGTTTGGTATGTGTTTTTGAATTCTATATTGTTCTTGTAAATATGCGACCACTAAATAGTCTCGTTCCCATAAGAGTCGAGCAGAGTGGTCAGTGCCATGACCAACGGTCGACCGAGGAAGTGTGCAACATTGTTGGTGCTTTTCTTATTGTACTTAATGTTCAAATGGAACTCTTGTAGGTATGTGTACTATTTCTAATGGTGATTGTTTTGCAAACTCCCCTATGTTTGTATGAACCATAGGGGTCGGTGGTCTGTGTGGATGACTGTTTTCTTCCCAATAATGTAATGCATCCATTGTTGGAAGGCCTGCAGAATGGAATGCATCACTTTGTCATAGGTGGGATACTTTCAGACTATGTCTAAAAGTGTCTCACTATGATATGTCATTGGATGCCACTACTAAGTAAGAATTACACCAATAGCATGGTTGGAGGCATTTGTCTCAAATGGTTGTTATAGGTTTGGTAATGTGAGCACTAGTGTAGAGAAAAGGGGATGCTTCAACTCAGAAAACACCTTGTATTGGGATTTATACCAAAATAACTTTTCTTTCCCTCCTTCCTTGGTGACTTGACTCAAAGGCAAAGTGATATGAGAGAACCCCAACATAAACCTGTGGTAGAAGTTGACAAGACCTAGAAAGTTATGAAACTGTGTTAGAGTGGTTGGGGCTAGCTAATCCCGAATGACTTCTATCTTGGCTGGGTCGACATGCGCACCCCGCTCATCAATGATGTACCCTAGATATTGAATCTGGGTCATACCATAAGTGCATTTCTTCGAATTGGCACATAGCTTGTGTTGCCGCAAAGTTTGGAAGACCTGTCCAACATGGTGGAGGCGCTATTCCTAGCTATGGCTAAAGATCAAAATGTCATCCAAATACACCACCATGAATAAGTTGATTAAGGGTCACAATATGTTTTCCATCAACTTCATGAAGGTTGTGGCGGTAGTCATCAATCCGAAAGGCATGACTAGCCACTTGAAAGGGCCCTCCTTGGATTTGAAAGTAGTCTTCCACACATCAGAGTGTTCGATCAATACTTGATGATAACTAGACTTCAAGTCAGTCTTACTGAGACATTTTCCCCCCTTGAGCTGGTCCAGAAGGTCATCAATTCGTGGGATTGGATACCTATTCAGAACAGTGATCTTGTTCAGTGCCCGATAGTCAGTACAGAGTCTCCAGGTCTTGTCCTTCTTCTGTATCAACATGATCGGGCTCCCACAGGGTGATCAAATTGGCCTAATGTGCCCTTTATGCAGCAAATCCTAAATCTTTCTCTTTATTGCATTATTCTCCATAACAGAGAGTCGATAGATCGATCCATTGGGTAGCTTTGTGCCGATGTAGTGCTTGACCTGGAATTGTAGAGGTACCCTTATGGGTAAGGTGAAAATGTCCATGTACTCCTTCACAACCTTGTCCATTTATTGTTTCTATATGGAGGAGCCAAGTCTGGAGGTATTGGCCATAATATTATGCTTGCCCTAAAGGCGAATCATAAGGAAAACAAATTTCTTGGTCTGGAAAAATATCTGACTACATTTCTTCACAGTGATCAAAGAAATGGCAGTAGCCGGTGCTACCTTCGGTATCCTGTATAAATTATTGCCCAAAGTAATAATAAAAGTGTGAGGCCTAGAATCATACAAAACATGTCGCTTCCATAAGTATGGTTGGCCTAATAATACATCACAAACTTCAAGAGGAGAAACATCACATAGTACCTCATATGTGAAGGGCTTTATGTTGTAGGGAATGTGGCACTATTGGCTGACATGGAGATCTCTCGCTTGGTGAAGCCACCCTATGGTGTACGGTTGCTGGTGTGGTGTTCTTGGTAGGCCCAACCGCTTCATGGCCTCTGCAGAAATGAGGTTCTATTGACTCCCGTTATCGACAATGAACTGCAATGGAGAACCCTTCAACCATATCTGTGAGTGGAAGAGTCGCTTCCCCTTGTTTGGATCTTCTAGATCATCCTTTTGGATCTTGGTGGTGGTAATGGTGGCAGTAGGCTCCAAAGCGATAATATGATTCCCTTTGTCATTCCCCTTGTCAGTTTCTGACTCGGAGTTGGAACATGCACCTAACTCGGAAGCCTTTAGCTCAGCCACCTGTGACTTCTTAACTCGACTCACTTTTGTTGTGAGTGGGGCTCCTGTGGAACTCACACCATTTCTCTATGTCTTTCTTTGTCTTCGTGGTGTTATTATTTTCTTGTGGCTTTGGTGAGTTGTCTTGGGTTGTGTTGTGGCCACCAACAACCCCCCTCCTTATTTAGTATTAGCAATAACACTATATAAGTGGGGACCCTTAGTCAAAAAATTAAAAAAAAAATCAATTAGTGCTTATATTTCCTTTTGGATAAAACTTACCATTATGGACTTAGGAAAATACTTTCGAAAAATCTAAAAAGCTTAAGTTTCATGATGAAGAAAGTAAAGTCACTCCTTAAGAAATATCGCATCGCGCAAAGAATGATAGGGCACCTTCTTATGAGCCAAAATGATAAAAAAATGCGAGATTGCGATGCGAAACTCCATCGCATCGCATGCATTAATGAGCACTCACGTTGGAAAACCTTAAAATCGCCGATATGCGATATCGCATATCGCATATCGCAAAATCGCATAAAATACACATAACGATTAAACGATTAAGCGATCTGTGATCTTGCGATATTGCGATCAAGCAACCTTGCGATAGAATAACACGATGATATTGCAGTAATACGATACAACAATATGCGATACTGCGATGCAAATCGCAGAAACATTCCATCGCAGATTTTCCTAGCTCAATATTCAAGAAAAAGCTCTTTTCCATAAACCAAGAACCGGTTACGCGCTTTAATGATAATTAATTACTTACATGCTAGTTGTCAATAAAATATGGTTTTGTGTTTTCCGAAGAGCCAGTTCACGTAAGGTGGCGTGTTTTTTCATATCCGTGGCATTTAAAGCTTTCCTGTCATTATTTATTATCATTACTCTCACCTCACTTGTGAACTGCCGGAACGAAGAAAAAAAGTTACACAAAGCAATGTGCAAGAAACTATGGGGAAAAAGGGTAAGGCTCCAATGTCCAAAGACAGAGAAATGGTGCCCTTATAAACAGACACCGCATGCAACAGAGCCACAGATTCACAGAATTCTGCTGAGCCATCCATTATAGATCTCTCATATACAACCATGGTTAAATGGGTACTGAACGATGCTGATATCAGAAATAGACAGTTTAATGCTCAGGGTCAAGAGCTCACGAAATCATTATTTTTACAAATTTTGAGCTTTATACCCGATAAGAGAAAGAGGCGCAAAAGGCGAAAAACGCATCAGAGAAGCCCGGATCAAAGAACGGAGGCAGTTTCCGATGCGCGATTAGCGCCTAGTGCTAATCGCGCATCGCTGAGAAAATTGCTCGAGAAGGAAAGCTTCTAATTGCTCAGTCACCTGCAAGCCCGAAAATTGCAAGAAAGCAATGATAAAAACAAACTGGAAACATAAAGCTAAAGATAAAGCAGAAGCAATCCAAAGGGTTAACCAAGTTGAACTGGGATTATTACTAGCCATACACGATAAAGCCACATAGTCAGTGGATGACTCTCAAGTATATCATCGATTTTGCTGAGAAGATGGTGCCAGTTCTTGCCAATTCTGTTTGCTTAGTTCAACTAAAAGCGGAAGACAGTCAGTCGACTCTACTCAAGCAAATACTGAATGCTTGCAACATTAAGGAGCAAATGCAGAAATAGTTAGATATTAGATTTAATTTTAGAAATAGTTTTGCTTTATTTTTTCTTAGAAAAAGGACGGTCATTTAAACCACATCCTGAATTTTTGTAAATAAGTTATTTTTAGATTTAGTTAGTAGTATTTAAACCCTTCTCATTCATTTATAGAAGGGTCCAGAAATTTGTCAAAAACTTGTCCTCAGAACATGCACTTTTGCACCCTCCGAGGAGGTTTTGATGAATGAATGGAACAAGATTTGTTAATGTTTGCATTTAATATCTACTACTGATGTTGCACTTCTGTACTCTTAGTGGATGTTAGATCAAGGAGAGATAAATCATTGTCGCTTGAAGCTCATGAGTAGGACTAGTTATAAATGGTACTTTTATCTCTTAACCATTTCTGCTTATGTGTTAAAGTGATATACCGTTTTTAGTTGTTTATATATTACTACACGAATGCCTGAGTTATCATTTGGCACTTTTGTATGGTGATAGCTATTTATTTGTGCTTAATGTATGAATAGCTCATTATGCGATATGTTTTTCACAACTGTTTCGTCTAACTTTTTATACGAAGTGGTTCATCCTTATTGATTTCTTTTCAAATAATAGCTGAATGATCTTTATTACCAGTTGCTATTTGAAATATTTTTAGATCGCATAATAGAAGAATTACATCCCGGGTTAGTATAGACTTAGATGTTGCTGCTTATTTGAATACAATAGCATAGCATTAGATTAAAGTTAAAATTAGAATATCTTAATTAGGAACTGTTAGATCAGGAACATCAAATTCTACACACGCACACTCATAGATTGGGAAACTGGTCCCATATCCCCAGTCGGACCCGCTATACCAAACAGATAAGGAGCTGCCAACCAAGGTCCAGACCGGGCGGGTATCCCCCTTGTTGTAGACCCGATTTTCAAGGCTTCAACAGGTTGCTCTACCTTGGCTTTGTCCTTTGTTCTGTGGTTTGGGCATCCCTTTCCCTTATTTCAGATTCACAGATCCAAAGTCTCGATTATTCTGTTTAAATTTTTGCTCCATCTTGATAGTGTATTAATAGGCAGTGCCAAGCAAGGAGATTTCTAGGAACTCCATCCCATCCTAGATGTGCTTGTGCAGACAGTCAAGGTGCTTGAGTACTGAATACTACATAGAATCCTTGATACCCAACTTCATGCGAAGGGTATGGAAAACATTTGTGAACTCCGACACATCTTGGTCCCTTCCCTACCACAACATGGTCCACATTATGTATTTATCTTCATAGATCCTAACAAGGTGATATTGTTTATTGATGGCATATAAAAAAGAATTCCAAGTGGGCATGCTGAAAACAATGACGATTCCCTCTCGTGCTTTTGTTCACAGTTGGTTTCCTACCAGTCCTTGACTTGTGAGGCGACTTTGAGGAGTGGAAAAGTCATGAACTGAAAAATATCCTTCCAATACATTTAACCACCTATTTATAAAATATGCGTCTATTTGGTCATAAAATATGGGAATATCAAAGTTAACTTATACCTTAAAAGGAGTGGTGCCTCCAGAGTGGTTGTTGGATGAAGTTGCATTGCCTGTCGGTAGTCGCTAAAGGATTTGGGAAAAGTTACCCATCATCGCATTCCTTTGTTTCTCGTGGGCTTCCTCGAGCAATATTTGAAAGGATCTCATACCCCCTCGTCTTTATTTTCTTCTACCATGGGAGGTTTTTGGGGTTTGTGAGGCTGGTCTCTTGATGGTTCAACTAGTTCGAGCCCTAACTAATTATACCCTAACCTCATTAGGGACATGAAAAGAAAAACAGAGGAAGAGAAAACCGCTCTAATACCACTGATCTGAACTTATACAAGAATGAAATGAAATATAGATATATACATAAACATGGAGATGAAAAAAAAAATAAAACTTCATTTCATTAATATCAAAGCACTGAAATATGCTTACATACAGAAATGAAAATAAACTAGTTCGGACGATGGTAACTTATCTCTAAGAAGAGAATTGGTGGCTAGATGCCTCTTAACTCTGCTATAATGAGGCTCAAGGGCCCTTTTATTATTCAAAAATAAGGGAAAACCCTAAAAAACCCATGCCTTAACCCTAGGAGATGGAACACCAAGAGTTTATGGGCCCCATTGGGGTTAGTTTTGGGGTCGTAACTTGGTCATATTATCTCTATTTGGCGCGTACAATACCTCATTGGAAAGATAACTTCGAGTACTACAAGATCTATTGTGGGCCCTTTCTTATATCTATATTCCTATTGTGAACCTAAAAAAACATTGTTTAGGGCGTCAAATCTGCTCTTGAGGTTTAGGACCCAAAAAACTGCTAAAAATAGTAAATGTTGCAATAAACAAGGAAACTGATGAAATCGACAAGAGGTCTAGGTGGAATAGGCGAATGACCACTAATATTCATCTGGATCAATGAAAATATATGGTCCTTTACGAACCAATACCTCCTTAGACCAAAATAATGGTCAAAGAAACAAACCATTCTTGAAAATAATGCATGTTATTATGCAACAGAAGCACCCATGGGAAGTGAAGGAAGGACAAGGAAGAGGGACTAATAACTCCACACTTTGATATGAATTGCAACGAAAAAAGTACGTCATAGAACCCCGTAAGTTGGAGGAATTAGAGATGTCTCTGTCTGGGGTGGGGCAGCTAGAATCAAAGAAACTCAATTGGGCTCTCAAGCCATCCATGCTTGCATTGATACAACCCAAAATCTGGGAACATCCTTGTGAAGAATTTAGGCTCACGGTTGTCTCTTGCCTCAGTAGGATCATAGCTTTAACATCACCTCTACCAAATTACAATAATGATCTCATAGCTTTAACAACATGATGCTTCCTACCTTTATTAAGCTACACAAAATTTTAGATCTCATGAAAAATTTCAGCTTTGGCACATTCATGTTGAATTTGGAATGTGACGACTTAATCTTTCAGGTGTTCCATAACTTTTACACCAACATTACATCAGCTCATCCAGACCGTGTCAAAAAAAGGATGCAAAAGATTGTGTCATTGTTCTTAGAAGGATATGTCGACATCTACAAGATACTAAGATAAAAATTGTTGACCATTTGCAGAAAGGAACTAATTGTCACGAGTCGACTATGACCGAGTAAAAATGTTGGTCATGAAAAATGTAAAATTTATCAGAAGGGTGCTGACTAAGAAGGAGCTTAAAACGATTGATGGAGTAAGCAAGAACAAAGGTAGTAAGACTTGCAGTAAGAATGAACTAAGAAGAAGAGGACTATGTTTTATCTTCAAAGGACCTTGGGCACTTAACCATTCATGTCTAGGTGATAGGAAGAAGGTAGCAAGGACAAAACAAGAGGAGATTCCTTCAGATCATGAGGAGTCTTCTATAGTTGGAGCTATTTATTTTCAAGATAACAAGAAGCAATGTGGTATTATTGAGAGAGACTTATAGGATGAAAATAATTTAGAAATTCATGAAGAAATTCTACCTAATAGTATTGATGAGGTAGACATAGGTCTCTAGAAGGATGTCCATGAAGAATATGAGAAGTCAAGTATAGATAGCAATCCACCAATTCGTCTATGTTCGGCAACTAGAGAGGATGAACAACATATTGTCTTCATAGGTGGAGGAAGCCATGGAGACTTAAGTGAGGAGCCAACAATAGTAAACGAACATGATGAGCATGATCATGAGGGAGAGCATGATGGACATAGTGTGCAGGATGAATCATCCCTAAAGAGTTGGTCAAAGTTTCAAGTTAGAGTTGTGATCTAGTTGGGCATCCGATGCAAACAGATACAATGATATTCAACGGGGCACCAAAATTTCCAGTAGAGGACTTTCAAGCGAATATTAAAAATTGCAAGACATATCTTATGATGTTGAAGAAGAGAGTCTAGACAACCCAAGACACTGTATTACAGGAGGAAAAAAAAACTGAGGAGCTCATAGGGTATGTTCCAAGTTAGTAACCAAGTTGTCTAGTGTAGAGGAACATCTCAAGTCCCTCACAAGGCAGCAAGAGGGTACAGTTGGGTTATTCCCTATTAGCCCTCTATAAGAGTAGATAGATAGGGCTTGCAACACTACCAACCCATCTTTATACATTAGGGTGAGTAGGGAAAAGTTCTCCAAATGGATCATGTTGGGTGACTGAGTGGAGCAACACGAGTTGAGCATCAATGGGTATCAACATATTAGACTTATTCCATGTGCAAGCATTCATGCATTAGATCTTTCCCAAGGGATGGTTAGCGAGAGATTATGAGTTGAAACTCTATGGATGAGATGATTCGTAAGAGGATACTCTTAGCCAAGGGCATATTGCAGCTTGGGCTCTTAGGCAGAAGCCATGATGGAGGGCACAGATGGTATCATAACTCACAGGTCCTAGGACTTAGGTGGCATTGGGATCCAAGTAGATCTATTGAGGGAAGCATTAGCCACAGAATTGTTTGGGATACAAGTATTGAAGGATCCATTCAGGATCGTTTATCATGGAGGCATGGGATAGCACACTGTTTTGTATGGGATCCAAGTATCAATGTACACATGTTTCTATTGTTGATAGAAGTGGATTTCTTGAGAGAAAGTAATCTTTGGGCTCGAGGATTTGTAATATTCTCTTTTCTTGATATGGTCAAAATGGATGAACTCTATCCATGGTATTTACCGTGGTTTTTTACCATGGTATCTGCCCATGATATTTTCCTTTATTTTTCCAGGCAAAATAATAAACTAAGGTTTCAAGAGAGTCCATCAAGCCTATAAAAGGGGATAAGAGCTAGACATTGGGATCATCCTAGATTGTCTATCTATTTGTGTTTTGTTGAGAATTGAGCTTGACTTGTTCTAATTTAATCCCAATACTAAAACCCCACAAAAACTTTTTTGGTGAATCCATTCATGGTGAGCCAGTGTCCTTCAAGTTCAGTTGGTAGTTGATGAGCAAGAAGCGACTGGAAAGGATTATATATTAATCATTATAACATGTATTGTTTTCCGTTATTAATTAAAGAAAATAAATAGTTGCGTTTTCCATCCGTTTGTGTCCTTGTTATTGTTGAAAATTTATTTTAATCAAATTGCTAACGTGTGATTGGGACCTTACGCTATCAAATTCCATTCTTAATCATGAAAGTAAAGTACCATAAATAATATATAACTGTGTTACTGAATTGCAAAATTAGTCTCCGCCCACTTTATTCCCTCCACACAATGACTACACGCATAGGACCTTTACAACGTCTTGAATCGAGACCTCGCATGATGACATGGTTTGGTTAGTATTTGAAAAATCACCCCTTTCAAAACATATTTCTTTGTGCACCAATTTCATGGATTGACTAAATTAAAAATCAAAGCACGATATGTTGTGCCTTTCATGGTATGCTTTGTTATCGCCGCAAATTCCATGGATATATTTATGTGTAATTCGTCAATCTGTAATGAAAAGAATTTGTATTTTTTTTTAATGAAAAATACAGAATTTGTATTTTTTTAAGGGAAAATAAATGCATTTTATATTTTTTTAAATTTGTTTTTGTTGGGTTGGATTAAGAGTTTGTTTTTTTTTAAAGAAGAAACCTGTTATAGAAGTAAGATCCAAAAGTTTTATACATAAGTGAAAGTGTACTTTTTACAATAATTCCAATAATAACCGGCATTCCTTTGTCACAGCGAATAATAACGGTCTTCAGTATTAATTTAACAAATTTTCTATGGTTAAAAAAAAACATATGCAAGTCTAAAATTGAAGTCCATATCAATTTGCAATGGCAATACAGTTCCAAGTAAAGAAAATTCATTGCAAAATATAAAGGAAGTTAGTAGGTTTGCAATTTCAATTTTATTTTCTTGTCAAGTGAAAATTTGAGGATAGCCATTTATTTTTGGTGCTTGTTATTTTACTTTTTATATAGATCTATGAATGTGATGTAAGTTTTAATAAGAATTTTCTAAACTTAGCTCTATAATATTTATATTTTTTTCATAAAAAAATATGTTAATTTTATTCAACTAAAAAATATCAATATTTCAATCTTTTTTATATTTTTTTTTTTGTGTTTATAAAAATCTCATTTTGAACACATTCATTAAGAAAATAGTAACAATAAATATATACATTTCCAGTTTATTTACCAAAAAATAATGACAAACTAAGCCTATTGTGGAAATCTAAATCATTCATAGAATTTAGATTACTAAAATTGATGATTAATTTAATGGGTAAAAAATTTTACACATCCAATTTTTTTCCTAACAGCCAATTTATTTAAAATGTAAAAGAAATATTTGTGAAATGTCAAAAAGTGTTTGACGACTCTTAATGATGCTTTACCACAGCTGTCATGTCAATCATTTAGAGTAAGAATTTCAAATCTGAAATAGCTGTTCGCTTTGATCATTTTAACAAAGAAATTATTTTAACGGTAGTTACCAAATATGTCCGAATTGGTGGAAAAAATATGAAAATTCGTGAGTTCGATTTGTATTTTGAATAGTTCGATAAAAATTAGATCTGGTTCATATTCGCTTCATACTGCGAGAGTGTGTTGTATTTTGAATAGTTCGATAAAAATTAGATCTGGTTCATATTCGCTTCATACTGCGAGAGTGTGCATTCCTAATCAGACTCATCCTATTATTTTTTGGACTATTGTTTTTGCACATTAGTATTACTTACTATTGAACCGCTGCATAATGTGAGAGTGTGCATTCCTAATTAGAGGACTCCTATTATTTCTTGGACTATTTTTTGCATATTAGTATTACTTACTATTTCTCGCTGGTTATATAAAATGCCAGCCTAATATTTCTAATTAGATAAATAATAAAATCTTAAGTGTCTCTAATGGTAAATGTAATTATTTTTAAATTCAAAATAGATGTTAATAGAGGCAAGAGAGCAGCTAAAATAGAAACTAATGTAAAATGGAAACTGATGCCAAAGGATAACAGATAAAATGGAAACTAATGGTAACAGAAATTTACCAAGATTTTAAAATTTAGACAAAATATATGTCAATGGAAACAGGATAAGGGGTAAAATGGAAACTAATGACAAGCTGAAATTTTCAAATTTCAAAATTTTAATGTTTCTTTTAATGGTTTAAAAAGCTGAGATAACTAGTAAAGAAAATTTTGAAATTGACTAAAAACTAATTGATTTTTTTATATATATTTAAGTTAAAAGGAATTTAGAAAAAATAAGTTTAAAATATTTAATTGTTAAATGTCTTAACTATAAAAAGGATTTTAAAATAAAATCAGAAACTAAATAAGGATATATTTTTGAGTTTTGTATATTATATTATTGATTAAATTTATTTAAGTTTCAAAATAAATGAGAAGAAAATGAAAAAAAGAAGTATTTAAGTTATATATATATATATATATGTGTGTGTTTAAGATGTATAGTGCCAAATTTTTTCCAAATTGAATTTTTTTCTTCAGAATTTTTATTTTTATCTTATCATATCGAATTCGAATCCAAATTCAAATTCAAACTTGGTAACTATGATTTTAACAAAGAATATTAACTAGTTTGGAAAAAATTCAACCGTATAAACTGACCTTCCATCCCTGACCCACCTCAGGTAGGAATTCAAGTTCTAGCGGGGGAGGGGGATTAGTTATTTGATTTATTGAGAGTGAGATTAGTTATTTGATTTATTGAGAGTGAGAGGACTCCCTATGACATGAGACAGCAACTAGAAGAAGTTGACTGCTCTTTAATCTTTTTTCTCAGAAAAAATATTAATAATAAGAATACTTAATTGTTTTTTAATAATAAAAATAGATTCAACACTATTAAAAACTTGAATTACCCAAAATCTTTAAAATTAAAAAAACATAATTTATATTTACAAAAATATTCCTCTGATTTTATGAAAATCTTCGCTGAATTTCCATGGTTTTGGTTTTCTTTGCAAAAACTACACTGAAAAACTACACTGGATTAGACTACGGGTTTGGATCTGGAACGAATGTTGTGTCAGCTTCTGCGGATGCGTATATAATAACCCTGTCATAAAGTCGACTGCCTACCGTAAATCTGTACTGTCCTGCTTCACGAAGCAAGGCACGTGGTCGTTTCTTTGCTTTAGTTTGAAGCATATCATGCTAATATTGGATACAGATGCCTGAAGACTTCTGAATTTTGAATTTTGACAGGTACTGCTTGGGAAATGGATCCATTATTGTCTTTCACCAGACCATTGTAGCAGGCTTTATTTGATTCCAGACCTTTCCAGAGATACTGATTGAAACTTTTCCAAGCGCTTTCGATCTTTGTAGGCATCCGCGGACAGCCTCACCAAACATAATGTATCTATAGGAAGACACCAGCGTACACCGAGGGTTCTTGAAAAGCTTGAGTGCTGCCACGTTCTTGGAGGATAGGAGAGTCGGTATTCCACTGTAATTAGCTATTTTATAGCTTAAATATTGTCGAGGACTCGTTAAAATTATTAGGATACTCTCTTCTTTATCGGGAAAATAAATATATAGTTTGTTTCCGGAAACGAGAGGGGACATAGATCAGACTTCCTTTTGGGTTTCATAATAATTTTATTTATATAAAAATAAATAAGTTTATAAATTATTATATAAAAATAAATAAGTTTATAATTATAAAAATGTAGTAATAATATTGTTAATAGAGCTTTGTTGGTGAAATTGTTATAGTTATTCAATCCATATGAATTTGAACAAATTATACTTTTTATATATGTGTGTTAAAATACATGTTGTGATATATATTTAGACATTAACTTTTTAAGCGGTTAACTTCTTAATATACTATATTATTATAATTAGTTTGAATCCAGACACATTGCCCATATGATATTAGACATGTTATGATTCTAAACATGTTATGAGATTTTTAGACACTCATTCTTTAACTTACTAATTTCTTAATTCTTTATATTTTTATAACTTGCTTAACTTTAGACACAACCCTAAACACATTAACACATTGACATGTTAACACATGACTATCTTCACCCTAAATACTATATTGGAAAATCCCTATGATTTCGAACACTATCTATGTTTCATGTGTTATAAGCCCTAAAAAAGAAAAAAGAAAAACAGAAAACAATGAATCCTGTGACTATTATGAACCTAGATAATCCTGTAACAATTACGAACCTAGATAAATTATTCCTCATAACTGTAGCTCACATTTTCTAACTCACTAACATTGTGAGTCATTGACACCCTAACACATTATCACCCATAACCCTCATGACCCTTCATATAATTGTCTCTTAATGAATGATGAATTCAAATAGGCTAACCCACAAATACATGAATAAAATTAGTCCCTAGAACTTGTGATCCTACTACTCCCTAGTACATTATGACCTTAAACACACTATCCTCCAGATATATTGCAATCCTTAACAAAAGTAATCATTTCTTAATTTATTGACCAACATTGCTCGTGTTTAACATATTAAGTCACTTTAACCCTTAATCTTATAATGTAATAACCTATAAACCCATTAAACCATATTAATAGAGGTTTACTATAATTAATCAACAATAAACTTAAGTCATCAAAATTCAGCTAAGATGACTTCATAAGATGGTGTCCATACAATACATGGATAACTTGACTAGTGCCATGCAAAGAAAAGAATGGACTTCGTTAACCTATGGATGCAGAATGTGTTGGCCTGCATAATAGGGAAATTGCCAGCAATTAGTAGGGTTGGCAACTAATAGATCCCCAAGGTACCGAAGCACTGGGAAACTATGGCTGCACAAAGCATCTAGTCATAAGCCCTTGGTTCTTGTTCTGAGTTCATATGAGGCAATCTGTTTAGGACTCGAAGAGTTAATGGCCAAAAATTTGAGGTTTCGAGCATGCAAATAATTAAAGTCTTAGAAGATAAAATATGTATGAATCAGGGGGCCATCTTGATGTTCGTAGGTATAAAACATGATCAAAACAATGTGAAATTATGAGTGTTCTCATGCAGTGACAGTGAAAAGACTAATGTGGACAAGCAAATATATGTCAGTTTATGAAGGGGAGTGATGCTATATAAAGTCAAAATGAGTTGAGTTCATGTTTAGTACAAGCTTGTACAAGCTGAGACAATGTATGCACAAGGGTATGTAGAATTTCCATCAAATTCTCTACAAATCTACCTCTAAAATCTATGTAGAAAATATGATTGTAGATTAACTCGATAATGCAATATACCAAAGCAAAATACTATAATATACTTCTACTATCAAACTTGTAGAAGCTTAAAGATAGAGCAAGATCGATTTGAACACATATAACAAGAAGAAGAAGAATCAATGCACAATACACATGAAAATACTCAGGGGAAAGCCTCAGCTAAAAACCCCACTAACTGTGTTATCATACAAGGTGGAAACACATCAGAATTATACAAAGCCTTAGCTCTCAAAGCTAGCCAGCTCTCAGTACAATCCTCCTGGATGCTCACAGGCAATCAAAGCTTCTCACAAGCCTTCTCCTCTGCCCTCCAAGCTCCTATTTCCTTGCGCAGTTTCTTTGGGTGATCCTCCCATTACCAAGTGGAAGACTAATCACTCACACTGATCCTACACTCTGTCAGAACTGCGCAATCCTCAAGGAACCTTCCCTTGAATGCATGGATGAGTTTCCTTTATAGGAAAACACATGCAACTCATAGTAACCCGTCCTTGACATTTAGATCAACTGTTTCTTTCTATGAATGGACATGCATGAGTTTTTTATGAGGGAATCTTCAGTTATCTATAGTTCAATGGTTGAGGGCATGCATGAATCAACTCTCTGATAACTCACAATTAGTTCCTCAAACAATTTGGAACTAATTTAATTGGACTTAACTCAGTAAACTGAGCTAACTAATTACAACTCAAATATAACTCAATCTTATCTCCTTAATTAAGGGATAATCTCCTTAATTTAACGGATAACTGTTGCATGACTTCAGAAAGACTTCTAACATGAATTTCTCCAACTAATTAATCCATAATGAATTAATTAATTATTTCCAAGCAGCTGGTGAGACTAAATTTGAATTTAATTCACATTTTTAATTCAAGGAAAAATTAAAATTGGAATATACATGATTCTATTTTTATCATTTCTTTTTGCTATTTTCAACATGGTACTTGTGAGAGTTGGAACTACAATGCCATAAATCTAAAGCAAATGAGAAGGTTATTTTGATTATTTTAAGAAAAGGATTGTTGCGTGAGGCTATTATGTAAGAATAAATTGCATATCAAAAGCATATTTAAGAAGGATTCATAGAGATATGGTGAAATATCATTTGGATTAGAAAAGAAGAGAGAGAGAATAGTATGCTACTGAGAAAGATCAGAGGAAGAGAGGAAATATGAAATTAAAGATTGTTGTATAAGTGAAATTAACTAAAGTTCCTTTGGATCGAAGTGTAAAAATGTATGAAAAGGGGATATGAGTGGCACTACAGGTTGGTGCGTGTAAAGAATAAGGGATTTGTATCTCCTTTAGGTTGGTTCCTAAAAGGATTAGGAAGATTTGTGTCTCTTGCATGTTTGTTCTTGCAAATAAGGATTGTTGTCTTTAGCATGTTGCCGCCTGCAAAGAAAGCGGGATTGGTGTCTCATGTAGGTTGATGCTGAGAAAGCTAGAAGTAACTAAATCTAGTGCTTATAGATTCATTTAATTAAAATAACTTTTATGGTTTTCTCCTAGAAGAGTTTCCACATATATCTTGTGTTTAGAATTTGTGTAACTTGCTTGTTGTATGGCTAAGTTCACAATTCTTTAAATTGTTAAAAATATGCTCTATACTAATGCACCCCGTGTCTCAACATAAACTTGATTTCCAGCAATCGATAACAGAGTAGGTTCCTTCATCAATAGTCAAACCAATGGAAGGAAGATCTGACAAGAATCATGGCTAGTTAGGATGGTGGCCTCACAAACAAAGCTCCATTATTCAATGGAACAAACTATAACATTTGGAAAATGAGAATGATGAGTTATCTGACCTTGATGTCTATATTAAACTATCAACACTTACAATTATACCCTCAACAATTATGGTTCAAATCCCAACATGGAAAACTATATTTATTGTCTTGTTCCTTATTGCGAAATGCCCCGAGCCACTCATCTAATGCCCCATATGCCTCCCTCACATGGGCTACATGTGACTCTCTTGACAACTCCTCCCAGATAACTAATGGAGGCTTGGGATGTGCGCTCCACATTCAATGGTGGATATTTGTTGATATAACCCTAACATTTGATTTGATTCCATTTCCTATGTTGTATCATATGCATGCCATTCTTCACTTTGAAGCACCTCAATGCTTATTTGACCTCGAGTCTCATGATGGGTCAGGGATTGGCTTGGTCGACCAGGTGGCTTGCTGAAGATGTCCTAGTTGCCGATTTCATTTGCTCGACACTTGTGATTAGAGCCATATCCACCATATGTCGTCTTCGGCCTTAAAGTGTATGGATATCACTACGGCTCCATTGGTTAAAAGCTCTAGTTTCCTCGGCTCACTAGTAAGTCACCTTGGTATAGGGTTAGCAGGGTAGATTTACCTATAATCCAATGGTTACTATATTTAGTTGTTTATTTTTCTTATGGTTTTGTTTCTTCTCCTGCACCATTTTTCCCTAGTCTAAGCCTTGCACCCATTCTAGTGCCAGATTGCCAAGTAATAAATGAGGGCTTCCCCTGTAACAACTTTTAGAGTTATGTTCATTTTCACTGAGAGATCGCTTTCCACATAAAGGTAGGAGAAATTAGGTAACGTTTTTTCTTTTCTTTTCTTTTGTATATATTATTCTAGTTCTTAATTTCCCTAATTCGATTTCTTTCTCCTTTTATTAGGTGTTGTGGGTTTCTTGTGGCCTTGAACCAGTGGCAGTGCAACCCCAAACCTGGTGATGGAGCCTTGGATTTCACATTTCTTTCAGAAGTATGTTCTCTATCACTAATAGTTTTGATTTCTTTCATTTTTCAACCCATGCTACTTATCTCCTTACTTTGTAACAGTATTTATTATCTGTGAAACTCTTTAATCTTTTTCCTCTGGTGGATACAGTGTGGAGGTGCGCCATGTTCCAAGTCTCACACTCCCCTTCAGGTATAAGTGTATATTATCTCTAGAAATTTCATATACCTAGTGTGTGAATTATTACTAATTTCATTATCTTAGCAATTTGTTATACATATCACTTATTGTATTTGTTGTGTAGGTAGGAATTCTCTACTATTGATGAAATTTGGATGGCATGGCTTCTCGATGTTTGATTGAATCGTGTTATTTATGTTGTCCTCCCTCCAGGTCGGTGAAATCTGTTTTATGGAGTTCTGGAATTCGTGAAATTTCTCTTATGGAGTTCAAACTCTCTTCGATAATTTTAGAGTCAAGAATACCACTTTCTTTGATTGTAGTAGTAGTATCTGCTTTTATTAGGATCCGACTATATGATTTTCCTAGTTCTTAGTGTTGGTAGAGATGGATTTCTTAGTTATTCTTGTACCCTTTGTTTTAATGATTTTTTGAAAACTTTCTATGGAATTTTTATATTATTTGCGGAGGGTGTGAAACTGGAACAATATTATGCAAATCTCTATTTTATTAAGACATACTTGCTTTTAAAGTTTTAGTTGATACTTATATGAATTACTTGCCGGTGTATTTGACAGATTAATGTCTGATATGAAAATGTACATGGGTCTCTGCCATCAGAATTATTTTTTCTTCAAACGACCCGCCCGAACGACCCACCCGAACGACCCACCCGAACGAGTTCACACGGGCGCCCTCAAACGACCCGCCCGAACGACCCGCCCGAACGAGTTCACACGGGCGCCCTCAAACGACCCGCCCGAACGACCCGCCCGAACGAGTTCACACGGGCTGTCTCGTGATTTCCTAAGGGTTACATCCTATTTTCCTTTGAGATTGATCTTTTCTATTTGTTAGCACCACTTACACTGTAGCATCGGTATCGTAGAGAATAGTACAAGCTGCGCATATATTGTTAGTTACTTATGAATTCTTTTTTCTATATTATTTCAACTATTGAAATAGTGAATGCTCATCTTAGTTTATCTGCATGAAATTCCCCATGTCTTATAGTTTACTTTCCACTCTCTAGAACTCAGTTTACCAGGGAGATTAGATATGAGATGAGATGTTTATACACCTAACACTGTGGATAACCATTTAAACTAATTATCTAACTCATATTATTTTTTCTCTAACCCAAAGAGATTTTTATTTATTTTGCAGTAGAAATATTTTAGTTCTACACCCTCTTCTATTCTTAAATCGAGGGCTAACCCTTCGATGAATGTAATCTCTTGATATTTTTCCAGAGTATCTTTCATGCCTAATTATTTTATTACTCAGTTGCTTTGTTTTCTTCTCCTCCTTAATCTCTTTAAAGCATTCCTAGTCTTTCTAGGAACCAAACTTTTAAAATAATTTACAAGTCCCGGAAAAACTATCATGTTTAATACCCTCAAAAGAATTTAACTGAAGTTAATCTTTTTCTCCTAATTTTTCGATCTTATTTTCCTTTAATGAAGTGATTTACCCACCATTTGTTTCCATCTCTAATTTAAATAGCTAGTTGTTACGTTACTACAGTTTTGGTTGGCATAAAACCTCTCAATCACTGGTAGTATTGGTGTACATGCTTGTTGTATCATGAATAAAGACCATAATTACCAAGCCTTCATAATTCACAGAACTGCTTTGCCTAATATTAATGATACTATTTTATTTAAACAGTCGATGTTATTGTTGCAAAATCTACCCTCTTACAACACATGTTATTTTATACAGGAGGGTTTCATTAACTCATTTACAATAACCAAAAAAGAGAAAATAGATAAGTGACTATTATCTACCCAGTTACAGTAATAAAATTTCATAACAAAGGCACACTTATTTAATTTCAATGTTTTAAATTCTAGAGCATAATCTATCATTACATTGGTAAAAATACTGGAAATTCGGTAACAACAATTATCATTTCATATACGAATATTCCAAGAATTTCATAATAAAACTATCAATTAATTTGCTACAATACTTGAAATTCTGTGGCAAAAATTATCATGTAACTTACTAAAGAACCATATAACAAAAATTATTATTTAATATTTTGCAATCCTAGAAGATGATGAACCGAGTATTCAACCAAGATTTATAACTAGGAAAATACTTGTGAATGGACACCTTTCGTCGTAACCTTGAACTATACTTCCAGTTCCCCCGCGAGCTAAAGTTTGTCAAGAGAACCTAAGATTAACAACCTCATTGTTCCTTTTGATATGTATGTTATAGTTTTTCTTCCATTGTTGTTTTTTCCTTAAGCAACGTCCCGGTTTAGTGTTGTTTTCCACTCCACTAGCCTAGGATTTTCCTTTAAAGTCATCTTTTCTCTCTCGCGATGCTTTATTACTATCCATGCTTAGCATATTTCTCCAACTAAGTGATTAATGGATTTTTTTGTCCTATCCATTAAATCTTATCTAATATCATGGAAGAGTTATCTAGATCTTATTTAACAATAAGATTTTTTTTCTTTATTTGGAAAAATTTTCATATTCAAGTGTCTCATTCCCCAAGTACTTCCAATCTTGTTATTTATTAATCCATAAAATTTATTTATTTACATAATATTGCAATGTACTTTATGGATTTTCCTTCATTCACATTACATAGTTTAAAATAGAAACAATCAACACTAAGGTACAAAGGGGTATTGCATTCTTCCCGCCTTTTATTCTACACCATCCCTGGTGCTTATTATGCCATCTACTTCCCAATGGAACATAGCTAGATAATTTTTCTGAATTTCATCTTCTCGCTCCTATGTGGCCTCTTCAAGAGCAAAGTGCTTCCATTTTACTTTAACCTGAATGATGGCTCAATTCCAGAGCCATATATCGTTTCTCTCTAGGATGTAAAGATGTTTTGCCAAAAAGTCTCCTTCACATTCCACTTGTAGCAATTTCCAGGAAATAATGTGAAAGCCATCATGTACATATTTCTTAAGTAAAGACACATGGAAAATATTATGAACTTTAATGTGACTGGTTAGTGCTAATTGATAAGCTACAGGTCCTATTCTGTCATAAATATCAAACGACCCATAAAATGGTGGCACCAATTTTGGACAAGTTCTCATTCTTAATGTACTTTTCATGGGTTTCTCTCTCAAATAAACATGATCTCTGATTCTAAACTCCTTATGAGTTATATTTTTGTTGGTCCTATGCGGTTTTAATATTCTAGTAAATTCCTTGTACTATCGACATCATTTCCTGCAATGCATTTGGCCCGAGAATTAGTCTATCCTCTTGTTGACTCCAATAGAGTGGTGTATGGAATTTTCTGTGATACAAGGATTGAAAGGGGCTCATTTTTATAGATGTTTGATAACTATTATTGTAGGAAAAATCAACTAAGTGCATAAAATATTCCCATTTTGTAGGTCTGTCCATGACATACATTCTGAGAATTTCTTCCAAAATATGGTTAGTTATCTCAATTTGTCCATCTGTTTGAGGATGATATGTTATACTAAAATTTAATTTAGTAACCATGCCCCCAAATAATTCCTTCCAAAATTTTGAGGTGAATTTGACATCCCTGTCTGACACTATCATCTTAGGTACTTTGGGTAATTGAAATGTCTCCTTCATGAAAATATTAGCAATATGTGTCGTACCGTAAGTGGATTGTACTGGCATGAAATGAGTTTCCTTACTTAGTGTATCTATGACTACCATGAGGGAATCATTCTGTCTTTTGGTTCTCAATAGTCCAGTAATAAAATCTAAAGAGATTATTTCCCACTTCCATTCAATAATAGGTAGTGGATTCAACAACCAAACAATGTTGATGTTCAACCTTTACCTGTTGACACTCTAATATCTAACTACCTATTTCTTCATAGCTGGCCAAAAGAATTTTTTACTCAATGTTATGATCATCTTCTGATACCCAGGATGTACTGCGTATGGTTTCTTATGATATTTATCAAGTATCGTCTATTTCAAAGAAGGTACATTAGGAACATACAATATTTTTCTGTAAGTCAAAAACTTCTTATAATTTTCTGCATAACCAAGAACATTAATTTGTTGTAATTTCTGTTTAATTTCTAGGTATTTTGTGTCACTCGTTATGGAATTCCTAATATCCTCTATGAAATCTGTATTAGTACTGCTAATATCCAATTCCATTAGACTATAAGCAAGTTTTCTCAAAGCATCTACTATCTTGTTTTCTTTCCCTCTTATGTGTTTGATGTCAATCTCAAATTCACTAAGGAATTCCATCCACCTAGCTTGTCAAGAATTGACATATGGCTGGCTAAAAATATATTTTAGGTTGATATGATTGCTTACAAAGGTGAATTTCTTCCCTAAGAAATAATGCCTCCACATCTTTAAGGCAAGGATGATTTATTTCAACTTCTTAAACTCATAAGCTATTATAGAATTATCTTGTAGTAGAACTCCCCCTAACCCTTCCATACAAGCGTCAGTGCAATCTGTGAATTCTTTATTTGGATTTGCAAGTTTTAAGATGATAGCCATTGTGAGTAAATGTTTTAACTTATCAAAACTCTTCTAGCATTCTGTAGTCCATTCAAAATTTACTCCTCCTTTTTGTAAATATGTGATAGGATATGCTATTCTAGAAAATCCCTCTATAAATCTATGATAATATCCCGTGAGTCCCATAAATGATCGAACAATAGACACATCCTTTGGTATGGGCCAATTAACCATGGATTTAACCTTTTCAGGATCAACTACTAGTCCTTCCCTAGAAATGACGTGACCCAAGTATTGTATTATAGTTTTGTAGAACTCACATTTGTTGAATTTGGCATACAATTGATTTTCTCTTAAAGTTTGCAGCACCAATTTTAAGTGTTCCTTATGTTCTTCTTCATCTCTGGAATATACCAGAATGTCGTCAATAAATACTAGCACAAATTTATCTAAATATTTGCTGAGTATATTGTTCATCAAGCACATAAAGGTTGTTGGGACATTAGTAAGGCCAAATGGTAACACTACAAACTCGTAGTATCCATATCTGGTCCTAAATGTTGTTTTATGAATATCTTCACTTCTCATTCTTAGTTGATGATATATAGTTCCTAAGTCAATTTTGGAAAAAATAGATTCCTCTCTCACTTGATCAAACAAGTCATCAACATGTGGCAATGGGTACTTATTTTTAATGGTCATCTTGTTTAGTTGTCGGTAATTGATGCACATTGTAAACGTTCCATCCTTCTTTTTGACAAACAACATGGGTACCCCCATCGTGACACACTAGGCCTAATGTAGCCTTTGTCCAATAGTTCGTGTAGCTGCACCTTTAGCTCCAACAATTTAGGTGGACTCATTCAGTAAGGGGCTCTAGACACTGGGGTTGCACCAGGTACCAAATCAATAGAAAATTATATATTTGTGTGTGGTGGAAAATTTGGAATCTCCTATGGAATAACATCCCTGAATTCCTTAATAATCGACCGTGTATCTAAGTTTGGATCCTCTCCTTGCTTTTTTCCTGCTTCTACATGAACCACATATAATTGACACCCTTTCCGTGCATTTTTTTCATTTTTAAAGAAGAAATTTGTCTAATTGATATGGGTTTTGGTATTCCTTTGATTGTTTGAGTTTGTCCTTGTTGATTCATGAAAGTCATTGTTTTTGCCAAACAATTATGATGGCCCCCTAACTTTCCATCCAGTCCATACCTATTAGTATATCATAAGATCCTTGGGGAAGTACATTTAGGTTCAATGTTGTGAAATAACCATTTAAATTAAGATGAAATTTTCTTACTTGACTGGTTACCCTTCTCTTGGTACAAGTTGCTAACTGTACTAGCTAGGCAATTTTATATTTTCTAGCGTTAGGTTTACATTTTTCTACCAACTGTGGTCCAATGTAACTGAGACTAGCCCCTAGATCAACTAAAATAGAAACAGGTCGATTGGAGATAGTACCTTCAACCTCAATCATTGTTGATTGATGTTCTGCTTGTCTATCCTCCAAGGCGACACTTATTCTGGGGATATTTCTGGGAATGTCATTCAAAGTAGTGGCTTCATGAACAATTTAGATATTTTGAATGGATTTGGGGCTATGCAGATAATTCCTCAATGAATGAGGTTCACCACACCCCCAACACTTCAGGGGTTCTTTTCCTTTACCTCGTCCAATATTTCTTCTATTCAGGTCCATCCGTTTCAACTGAACTTGCGATTGAGCCGGGTGATTCATGTTCCCCTTGATGAGATTTTTCCGTTCATGGTCATTTCCAAAGATTTTCAGATAGTTAGGTTTCTGTCATTTTTCTCCAATTACAAGTTTAACTTTGTCCTTATTTTGCCCAAACTTAGGGCCTTCTCCCTTATTCTTGAGCTGCTGGTAACATAACCTTGCCTTTTGTACCACTTCATCCATTTTCTTCAGATTATCAAACTCCATATGTTCCTTGTAGATAGTAGGAACACAGTTCACAAACCACTGTACCTTAGCTTTTTCTTCTTTATTATAAGGTACATATAGTAGTAAATTTAGAAAAATTTCCACAAATTCATCGATGGTTAATTGTCCTAACCTTAATTCATAGAACGCCTTTGCATGATCATCGTAATAATATTCCCTTAAATAGCCGTTCTTGAACTTATTCCAGAATTCATCATAGGTTACTTTCTTTTCCTCCAATAAATGTACACTTTTGGCTTCCTCCCACTGGACAGAATCTTTACCTTACAACTAGTAGATGGAAAATCTGTCCTTTAAGTTGTTGTCATATTCGTAGAATTATAAATATTTAGTCATATTTAGTAACCATGCTTCCACGTCCTCCTCCTTCTCTGCATCAAAAGTAGGGGGCTTAATCTTCCTAAATTCCCCTTGCAAATCTATTTGTTTCTTTTTCTTCTTACCTATGGGATATGTTTCTATCAGACTCCCCCCCACCTTCAGATTGCTCTGATTCTGTGATCCTTTTTCTTCCTTTCACTAGCTCAGGTTCCACTGTTTTATGACTAGAATGTTCAGTCAGCCCTATGATCATTCTTTCATGTTCCTTGCTAGCCTTTAATAGCCCCTCGTTGCTTTTCCTTAAATATGCTAGTTCTTGTTGCAAATTTCTAATCACGTCCATGAACTGGGTAGCTTTTGGAGTAGCCCCATCTCCCAATTCAACATACAAATATGCACCTTCAACAATGGTTGGAGCCCACTTAACCATTTTCCCGCTATAATCAGGTCACCTTCTTACCTCGCAATTAAACATAATCAAAGATCAATCTAGACCTATATAGTTATATTGTGTTTTTTCTCTAGGTTTACATTTTTTTTTCCAATTTTACATTGTTTTCTTTATTTCTTTTTGTAGTGGTCCCTTGGCCCAGTGGTGAAATTGGGCTTTGATACCATCTATCACAAATCTATATTGTTTATATCACAATAACAAAAGTATTTTATTTTTTATTTTTTTTTATGAATATAATTATGTTCTTAATATTAACCATACATCTATTACTTTGATTACTATATCTAAATTGTAAAGGTACTTTTAACAACCCTCAATACACATACAATACATTTGAAAGGAATTTAATTTCTATATCCCCTTCAAAGGCTGATGGGGATATTTTCATACTAACCAAAGTTTTTACCTACCCATATGAAGTTCCAATTTGTTTAATATATTCATGTTCGTTGGTCCCATTGGAGAAGTCCTCCCCATAGGTCTTTGGTTAATGAAATTATCATGGTTTAATTTTTGAGCTATATGGCACTCCCATATAGGGGTGACAAGTTGCAGTATATGTTTATATTATCACTGACCCTGCTATCCATATTAAAATATCAACACTTGGGGTCATACCTTCATCCAGTATCGTTCAAATCCCAACATGGTGCACTATATTACTTATCTTATTCCTTATTGGGAAATACCTTGAGCGAGTCATCTAGCGCCACATATGCCTCCCTTACATGGAATGCATGTGGCCCTCTTGACAACTCCTCCCAGACAAGGGACGTGGGCTCTGGATGTGTGCTACACATTCAAATATGGATATTTGTTGATCTAACCCTAAATTTTGATTTCATTTAATTTCCTATGTCATATCCTACCCATGGAATTCTTAACTTTGAGGCACCTTAGCTCTTATCCAACCTCTGGTCTCACGATGGTTCAGGGATAGGCTTGAATCGAGCAGGCGGCGTGTCGATGATGCCCCTTTTATCGATTTCATTTCCTCAGCACTTGTAATTAGATCCATTGTTGGGTAGCAGAGGTCCTGCGTAACGGTTTTGGGGTAGAAAGCCCAAAAAGTAGGATTAAATTATTGCAAGAACTCTGAAGTATGCGGAGTGTGAATTATAATAGGTTGAGTCAATGGGTAGTCCGCCCGAAAGTAATATAAAGAAATATAAATAGAGTCGGCCTACGTAGGGATCGTGGGCCAAGGAAGGGTATAAATAGATTATGGCTCTATGAGGGAAAGGCAGTTCTTTTTGGAATATGAAATGTAATAGGTTTTGGAAGAAAATAGTCTGAAAGCGTCTGCAAGTCCGAGTCGAGGGTTGGGGTAGTAGGTAGAGGCTCTGCAGAAGTGTGTGCAGAGGCCTCGAAAGTCCACAGCTGTGTGCGTGGACCACTGCAGCTGAGTGCGTAGGGCAGTTTTGGATATCTTAAGTGAAGAATAATAATAAAGATAAGTTGCTTCTGTAATTTTATGTTATCGCGCATCTGATTTTATGATTTACTTTTCTATAATTGTTTAAATACAAATGTGATGAATGTGTGCGAATCTCGGTTCATTTTAAATGTGCGAATGGTTAAACTTGTCAAATGTTTGCTTAAAGACCCTGCTAGGAAAATCTGATACGCTCCATTAGTTAGATTAGATCAGTAATCAACACAGTAATAAAAAGTGGAAGTCGCTCCGGGTCCAAATCTGCGCGATTGCAGAGCAGCGCGAAGCAATAGAAGGGTGTGTGAGTCCCCTAAACCACATCTTGATAGCCCTAGGATGCAGAAACATGGTTCGAGCACCCTCCTTTGCTACCTCGGGTGAGACCTCAGACCACGATCTGCGGGTACTTGCTGAAAGGGTCGGTAGTTGCGGGATTATTTTGGCTAAATAACTCTTCCAAACCTAGGCCCATATAAGCCAACAAATGGTTCTGTTGTTGGGACCAGGATTTGCATAAGGGGTGTGTGGTGTGGAACGCAGGGACTCTATAGAAAAGAACGTTGAAAAATCAAAAGGATCAGGGACGGTATTAGAGCAAGGGTAACTATGGTGAACGCAATTCAGTTACGAGTGTTCAAAGGAGCAGGAGGCGAAGACTCGGAACAATTTTGGATTGTGCTAACATTAGCATGGAATGCACAGCAAGTCACAGATGATAAGATCAAGAAAGCCATCTTAGTCTGTGCACTACAATACCGAGCGCTAACATGGTACATGAAGTATTCAAGCATCAACCCAATGACAGGGATATCAGACATCCATACTAAATTAAAAAAGGAGTTTATCCGGCCAAAGTCAGAAATGCAGTCGGTCGTAGGATTCAAAGAGATCACGATGATGCCTGGTGAGACCCCGTGGGATTTGGATCAGAGGTTGAAAAGCACCATTCGCCAGGCCAACATGACCCTGAGGAATGCACAACACTGCGTTTGGTTCATCGCATCATTAACGACATATCTGAAGTCGGCTTTGTCACAACAGAAGATCTCAACCCACGCGGAAGCGCTGGAGGCGGCAGTAATGCGGCTGCACAAAACCCCGATACAGGACCTAGGGTTGGGAGTTCAGCAAATCCAAGCGCATGTTTAGAATTTATGTTTAGAAATACAGAAGTTAAAACAAGAACAAACACCGTGTTCAGAAGTCTGGGAGGAAGTATGGGGTGTAAAGTGCAGGAGCCAATGACACGATAAAGATCACTGTCCAGTCTCGGTGAATTTTGTGGTCATGGGGGGACCGACACCATTGCAACCAGAGGCATAGGTAGGGCTGAGCACAATCGCCCCGCTATGGTGCACAATCTGTCAGGTAGGAGGAAAGCACAACATTGATAACTGTCATCTATTGCCAAAATAGAACCAGACCGCCTAATAGCTCTTTTGCAACTTTTGTAGATCGGTGGGTCACGATGAAAGAGATTGCCATAGCTATCGAATGTTGATGGATTAGGCACCTACCTACAGAGTGTAGACTAAGGTGCAAGGTCAGGATCTAGCTGCGGTGATTGCATGCGGTGGGTTCTCGGGATGGGGCGGAATGGGACTAGGAAGGGGTCGCGGGCAGCTAATCTGTTACAACTGTGGAGGACCAGGACATTATGCACGGGATTGTACCAATCCAACCAAAATATCATGTCCTTATTGTGAGCAATTCGATCATGAGTTGCTAGATTGCCCCATGCTGATAGCACAGATTCGTAAAAAAAAGGCAGCACCTCGTACAATAATGCAAAACCTGTAGATGATGAGATCCGAACGACGTGACAATGAACCCACGGTAAACATGGTATTCTAGAGCGGTGAAACCATAGGAGAGGTCAATAGGGAGACCAATATGGAATTTAGGGAAATCTTCATGGGCACATCTACTCGTGGTAGTAGGGATTGACCTGAGCCAGCTAAGGATCCCTCGATGTTGACTAACTTTTCAGAGACATGCATAAAACTGCTTCGCGACAACAGGGCTATTAAAGGGTTACAAGAAGTGATCAATAGATGCGTAGGATGGGTTCAACCTCACACAGTCCGAAAATTAGGAGGACATGCATCACGAACGGGGCCGAAAATGTAGTTAACGACGTAGATTGGCGACTATGGGATAGACTAGGCCACTGACATGAATGGGGTTATTGACCGCAAACAGAGGAAGATGATATTTGAGAAGAATTCACTCCGTGTATTCATTTCGCTAGATCCAACAGACAGATCGTGCTACACAAAACCTTTGTGCAATGAAGAAAGGGACGATGCATTGGATTGTATCTACAAAATTGTTGCAAAAAGTGTTATAGACATATTTGGGCACTGCAACCCCAATCACATATGTCCATAAAACAATGGTTTCTAAACCCCTAGAAGTGTTGTTTCATACCCTAAAGGAACAAGGTCAGCTGATTACATCATCTCCCAGAAGTTCTCCATGAAAAACAACTTAGAACTGGTCAAAACTGGACCATACAGACTGCTCCATGAATAGGGTGCGATGCATCTCACCTATTACACACAAGGGGCACGATGCATCCTAGAAAGCCCTTCTGTAGGGTGCGATGAGTGAGAGCAGACAAATGGCAGAAGCAGTGTGCTAGGTGGAAACCCAAAGAATCTTCTATAAACTGCTCATATGACACTTGCCCCTCTGAATTCGCCCAGGGATGAGTAAGAGATCTGAAATCTCCAAGTGGAATCAAGAACTATCAGTGAAATGACACTAATCAAATCCCAGAAGCTGACTCACTCTCCTGTAAACATATATATATATATATATATATATATATATATATATATATATATATATATATATATATATATATATATGGATCCCTCATCCAGGAGATCCAGAGGCTAGAATTTTGTAATTTGCAAGGAAGTGTTGTTGGTTTCTCTTTGAAGACATTGTTGGGCGATCTTGCTTTGTATGAGGTGAAGAGGGCTCTCATGCGAGGAGGATGATGCTGGATCAGACAGCTTGGTTGTAATCCTCACTTCTACTACTTCTATCAATAAAGCTATTCGAGTTTTCCTCCATATGCTTGTATATCTCTGAATCTTGTTTGTATATGCATATATATGGTTAATGTACATCTGATCCTACTTTATTTATGGTTATAGATCTCTATGCTTTGATGGTGTTTTACTGCCTTGACTCTACATGTGTTCTTTGAAGTGGGACAAGTAAGAAAGGAGTGGCGAAAGCTCTATCAAAGGAGAGAGGAAACAAGCAAGGGGACTAGAGAAAGACTGAGGTTGGTGCTCTCTGCTTATCTCTCATCTATCTCTCATAAAGGAAAACACAAGTAAATTTAATATGTTTGTTTCTAAGATAGCTACCCATCTTAGTGGGACTAGTAGCTTTGAATGGACACTAGTTTTGCCGATAACAAAATGGCGACTCTACTTAGGAACGAATAGTTTATTTTTTTTGTTACTGTTGTTTTCTTTATAAACCACAGACGGAGCTTGAAGTTAAGCCAGTTAGCCTTCGAACTGCTTTTTCTATGCAACTACAAAGTAGATCAACTCTACTTCAGTCAATATCCGGGTTGGTTTATGAACTAAACATCTAGCTTGCAAACATCCCAAGTGCCCTGGTGGTAGCTCAAATAACCTCATTAGATCACCCTATACTTTGTGTTTACTGACTATCATTAGCTAAGCTTAAACCCCTGAACTTAGTTGCAAACGGTGATTGAAAACCAAGCACAGTCTCGTCCCTAGACCATCGCACTGTCTCCTCTTGGCAACCTGGATGCATCGTACCTCTTGTGTGTTGCAGGTGATATGCATCCTTGTTTCTCTGTGTTAGAGGTGCGATGATTGACTAAGACAGTTTCTGCCTCCAGATTTTGGTTTTTTCTTCATTGTTTTTAGCTTTATTAAGTAGTTTTGCAATCTATGATCAGTATATCTTTGTTGAAACCATCTTCCTTTGCATTATTCAACCTCCATCAGAAGGAATTGTGAATGTTTTTTATGTATTTTTCATCATTTACAGTTCTCCTTTGCAAATAGTAGCTTAATCAAACTGTCATCTTTTGATTTGAAAGTGTCGCAAGTGTTGTTTTCAGTCAAGAAAAAGAGTGTCACTAAGCATTCCTCTTTTAGATAGTCGATTACACTTTTGCCATTGTATTTGATTTGAATCATTAGTATTTCAAGTGTCGAAAGCAATTTTAAATTTGAAATCGCAAAGTGTCATCTTGGCTTTACTTTCATTTTTTGAAAAGAAAATTTTTAGTACTGTCGCTTTGAAAGAAGATAGTTCAGATCTATACTTTGTTTTATTTTTGTCATTCTCACATTAAGGAAACTGAAAAACAATACACGCATGTGCATTTGCATTAATACTGCATGCTGAAGTTGATATAGGAAAAGTGCATCTAGTGTGTGCTCTCTGCTCTATGTTGAAAGAATTTCATTTCTCTCTCCTTAGTAGCTAGGATTTTCACTGCAAAAAGAAAGTAAACAATTGTTTATCATCTTACTTTGCACATTTAGGAATTGTATATTTACATCACATGGTGAACCTTAAAGGCAAACTTCTTAAGAAAGATCAACTGTAAAATAAATTTCAATGAACATAAAAACGCTTTGGAACCTAATGCAAAACATTTAGAAGTCTAGGCTAGAGACGTATTCTGGCGTCGTAAAGCATGGTAACTATCACTTTCATCGTAGGTTGGGTGATTCCTCCTCTTTGAGATGACAAGTGCTAGTACGTACTTGTGCTCCCACGTACCGTCGAGTATATATTGGGAGACCACAATAGGCTACATATTTTATCCTTAGGAAGCCATGTCTACCGCCCTATCGATCACAATGCACTGAACATAGCATTTGGGAAGATTGACTGTTGTATTGTAAAAAGTATTCTACAGTTTTGCAATTGGTTTGGTAATCCCTCTGTATAGATTTCCAGAGTAGTCACTTTCGTTCCTTTTCAGACTCAAAAGAAAATGTCCATCTGAGCACTTGTCACTTCAGGCTCATTAAAAACCGAAGGCGACTAGAGTCATCTTTAGATTTTTCTCGACTCTTAAAAATTGAAAAAGCAAGTTGTGTCAAAGCGTCATAAAATTTATTTCAATCGAAATAACGTCACTGTTCCATCGTTGGTATTTAGGTTGAGAAATGGAGTCTACTAATCAAGGATTTCCCCTTGGGGGAAATCCTGGTCCCTTCTCCTCTTGGGGGGATGTTGGTGCTCCACACATGGCCACATTGTCCCTTCCAGGACTCACAATTGGCCTGCCCATATGGATTTTCTCGACCTCTGTCGTTCAAAACACCGCAATTCCTCAGCAATCCAATCAGCAACCAGATGAAGTTTCTCCCCAACCTTCTACTTCGTTTGTTTCTCCCTCTCCTTCTTCTTCTTCACTTGGTGAAGCTAGTAATGCTAAAAACCAAGTAACTAAGAAGAAGATGAAAGAGAAGGAGAAGAAGAAGAAGAATCCAACCAGGAAAGAGGGCAATCGTGCATCATCTGGTGAAAATCCACACACAACACCTTCGAAACCTAAATCTCCATGTGTCATTTGCAAGGGAGACCACTATCATCGAGATTGTCCTTACATCCCACGGATCTTAAGGGACTAGTCTCCCCGCCTGCACAATCTGGTGTCCTCAACCTTTGACGATCATGTTGAAAGTACACCGTCAACTAGTGAAAATGAAGTCAATGGAAAAAAAGGAAGATATAAATTTCCTTGCAGAATGTGTAAAGGCGATCATGCCCTCCACCATTGTCCCTTCCTAGACGAAGCTAAAAGTGTCTTGGATAACCGTCTTGCATCACCGCAGTGACTTCCTCCTGGATATAAGAAACTCTTACCGAGTCCATCGCTAGTTGAAAATCCGACTGACACACCTTTGTTGTCGGTCGAAGCACCTATCATTGAAGATAAACCCTTTGAGTCCATACCAGACCAAAGTCAACAGGTCAAGACGACATTCGACCCAATCTTGTCTTCAGAAGGTCCACCTTTAGATGGTACTATCACCAAGGAGAATGAGGACGACGCTGTTCAAATTCTCTTCGTAAACACAGACTCCGATGAACATGGGGGCAATCTACCCATTCCTTTACTGCAAGAAGGAAGTGTTTCAGAGATGTATCTGGCCGTTTATTCGATCCCACCTCCAAGCAACCTAGTCATCTCCTTCGATTGGAATCTACTAGGCAGACCCCACCTACCATCTAATGTACCATTCTGAATCATAGTACAAGATTATAGAATGATCATGATTGGTACTATTATAGATGAAGGGGCTTTTGTGAGTATCCTTTCCTCAACTGCTTGTAAAGCGCTTGGTTCGCCATCGCTTTTGCCTGAGATTCGAAATCTAACAGGCTTCAACAAAGGAGCCAGTCGACCGTTAGGGATCCTTCCAAATTTGCCTATAACTTTGAGAAGGAAAACCGTTCATCTAAATGTGATGGTAGTCCAAGGACCTCTAGACTACAATCTACTCCTTGGGCATGACTACATTTATAGCATGGGAGCCATCCTCTCCTCACTCTTCCGAGTGATGTGTTTTCCACATGAAGGCAAAGTGGTCCACCTAGTTGACCAGCTTTCATTCCCTGGTTCAAACACAACTGTTAGTCAAATTCCATCCCTAACTGGTCTTTTTGCACAAGGAATGTCTCATCAATCTCCAGTCCGTCCACCTGATGATCGCGAGTGATGATGCGCCCTAGTCTACTTCGACAAGAAAACCCCAAATATAAGGTAGGTCTCCGCGTAGGAATATGACTAGTTTGACAATCCTGACTGTTTAGGAAAATGGATTAGATTGGAAAAGGATTCCCCGGTCAAAGGTTATGTGATTGGCACTGACAACAGTCACCTTTGTTCATTTCGATGGACATTGCCAAGGAAGTGTTTTGTCTACGACGCGGATGGAGCAATCTTGCTAATGCAAGAACTTCCATATGGTGACCTGGAAACTCTACTTTATACCTGGAGGCATGCAAACCTTTTTGCATGCAAGTGAAAAGCGACCATTTATTTTCCTAGTTTGTAGGCTCTTAACCCTTTAAACTCGTAGGTTGGTCATTCCTAACTTGCATAACGAAAGGCTTCGGAACAAAGTTTCAAATGGCGCAAGCTCCCTAAAAAATGAACCTATCGATGAGACATCCTTATTATACGACTGACACGAGCAGTTTTACGCAAAGTTCAAGCTCGTTAAAAAATAAACTTCGCCATGAGAAATTTTACGCGAATTTCAAGCTCGTTAAAAAATAAACCTAGCAATGAGCAAATGTTCCCATAGAGTTTAAGCTCACTAAAAAATGAACCCCACCTTTGTGTTCGCATAATTATCAGCTTTTGAACCTTGGTCGTGTTCTTACCATCACCTCCACTCTTTTTTAGCCGATCATACGCCTCCATTTGATTGTTTACCCTTTTGAGGAATAGTTGCGATGAGTGATTCTATTAGCCACCTCCTTTACACTGTCATGATTGAAAAGTTCCAAACCTTACCTGGAACTAGTTGCTATCCAAAAACATCACTCTTTCCTAAAAAAATGAGTCTCCTTTAAGCTCTTTTCATCTAACTCGTAAAATATGAAAATATTGTTGAGCAGTTGGCCTCTCCAGCTCGTTAAAGTGATCGAAAGTGCCATCCCTCCTCTAGATTTTAATCTTTTTTGACCTGAGGAATTATTACACAAAAAAATCGAGTGCTTGTCTTGTTCGACTCGTTAGAACTATCGAAAACTCATCCCTTTCGTATTATTTTACACTTTCTCGGACATAAGGGATTACATTACGAAAAAGGACCACTGGAGTTGCCTTTATGTCCCTTTTTAGACTCTCTAAAATTAAAAAGGAACGAGTTATCTTTGTCGTAAACTCGTTAAAACAATAGCGACAAACTTGTCCATGCAAACAAGAGCGAGTTTCACTGTCACTAGGCTCATTAAAACATAGCGATAGGTTTGCCCGAAGGGAAAATTATAGAACAAGCATATGTTATCCTCCTCAAGCTTAACAAAAATAAAGAGGTACTGGTCAACAATGACTGGGGAAAAAGGGAAGAAAACTTCAATAGCTTCATTGGTAGTAGGTCGCTCTTGAACATGACACTTTCACTCTGTCACCATGATTGAGTCGGGTTGGGTTATTCCGTTCACTGGTCATATCACCATTGGTCCACCATACCATCCACCTTGGGGTTAACGCTACCAATCCATTTCAGTGTCACCGGTATGTTCAAGAGAAGTTGCTCAGAGAATTCACCAACCTAGCTAATGCCTCATTCGCTTCAATACATTCACTCTCCATTTTTCATGATCGCCACCCTGAACCTTGTATCATCAGATCATTTTCACCTACACAAAATAATTTGCTCTGTTCCGTGTTGTATATGTGGGATTCATTAAGGCCCTTCTACGACGGGTCACTTCTTGTCGATGTCAGCTCATTATCCAAGAAGTTGACTTAGGAACAACCGTTTTAGTACTTTGAAGCTTGCATGCCTAAATGGCAAGTTTCTCACTTCCAGCGACAGGTTTACATCAATGGCCTTCGATAGAAATATTTTGCGTGGTGTTCAACGTCAACTCATGTATTCACACCACGTGAAATATACTGCAGTACCTTGAGGGTCATTATCATTATCAGTCATTCCTCTTGGGCCTCTTAATAGCTTACATCATTGGTTGGTAATCAGGCAATGTCTTTCCATGTTCGACATGAGAACATCTTCTCACATGGATCAACTTGTACTTTGGGTGAAGATTGAATGAGTTTGAAGACCCCGGATCTAGTTTCATCCATCTGGGCTGCGATATAATTAGGAAAACAATGACATCAAATTGACATCATTACTACACAGATAATCATCCAAACTAAAGGATGATGGCTCTACCAGAATCATCAGTCTGCCACACAAACGATTGTTTGTCTTATGTACATGAATATGAATTTATAAAACTGAGCATGGGAATGCCCTCCTCAGCCAGATCATCAAAATATTATGAAGATAATGTATTGTATTGTATCTTATTACAGGTCAACTTCCAGTTTGAAAAACCTCAAATCCTCATTATAAAGCATTTCGCCCGACATCAAAAGCTTTATGACCTCATGCTTTAGGGGGCAATTGTTATAGACATATTTGGGCACTGCAACCCCAATCACATATGAAAATAAACCAAGGGCTTCTAAACCCCTAGAAGTGTTGTTTCATACCCTAAAGGAACAAGGTCAACTAATTACATCATCTCCCAGAAGGTCTCCATGAAAAACTACTCAAAACTAGTCAAAACTGGACCATACAGACTGCTCCATGCATAAGGTGTGATGCATCTCACCTATTACACACGGGGGGTGCGATGCATCCTGGAAAGCCCTTCTGTAGGGTGTGATGAGCAAGAGCAGATAAATGGCAAAAGCAGTGTTCTCGGTGGAAACCCATAGAATCTTCTAGAAACTGTTCATATGACACTTGCCTCTCTGAATTCACCCAGGGATGAGTAAGAGATCTAAAATTTCCAAGTGGAACCAAGAACTATCAGTGAAATGACACTAATCAAAATCCCAGAAGCTGACTCACTCTCCTGTAAACATCTATATATGGATCCCTCATCCAAGAGATCCAGAGGCTGGAATTTTGTAATTTGCAAGGAAGTGTTGTTGGTTTCTCTTTGAAGACATTGTTGGGTGATATTGCTTTGTATGAGGTGAAGAGGGCTTTAATGCAGGGAGGATGATGCTAGATCAGCCAACCTAGTTGTAATCCTCTCTTCTACTACTTCTATCAATAAAGCTATTTGAGTTTTCCTCCATATGCTTGTATATCTCTGAATCTTGTTTGTATATGCATCTATATGGTTAATGTACATTTGATCCTACATTATTTATGGTTATAGATCTCTATGCTTTGATGGTATTTTGTTCCCTTGACTCTACATGTGTTCTTTGAAGCGGGACAAGTGAGAAAGGAGTGGCGAAAGCTCTATCAAAGGAGAGAGGAAACAAGTAAGGGGACTAGAGAAAGACTGAGGTTGGTGTTCTCTGCTTCTCTCTCATCTATCTCTCATAAAGGAAAACACAAGTAACTTTAATCTATCTGTTTCTAAGATAGCTACCCGTCTTAGTGGGACTAGCAGCTCTGAATGGACACTAGTTTTCACGATAATAAATAGGCTGAAGGAGGAGTGGAGTCTCTCATGGGGCTATGCCAACTCATGCACCAATGATGCAGATGAAGGGGATGAGCGATGGTGAAACAAGGTGAACGGGGTAACCACGTTACATTGTAATATGATGACAAAATCCCTGTATTGCATTAAATCTCAGAACTGTGAATTGCCAATGTATGATGGGTTGATAGTAGTGGATGAATTCCTGGTTGAATTTGAAAATGCAGTACCAGAGTACCAATGGTTTGATGCACTAAAATGGACATTGCATGTGACACCAGTGCAATGGTGGGATACCCATGAAGGAGCCCTTGAAGATTGGTGAAGCTGTAGGCACATGATGCAGATAAGATTTGGGAAGCTAGAGCTACGAATAATGGAGAAATATGATGGATGAGATGATCCACGCATGCACCTGACCAAATGGACCAAAGTGTATGGTGCAGAGCCTCAACCAAAATGGGTGCACTTATTTTATCATACCCTGGATGTCATTCCAAGGAATTGGTATACAAAAACAGAGCTCCAACATGGCACTGGCGAGTGGGATATCCTGCACGAAGGGTTTCTGTCGACATTTCTCTTTGAAGACCAATGGATGGATACCATGGATGACACATTACAGCTAGTAAAGACCGCCATATTCAGAACACTGCTGGAACCAGAAGAAGTCGTGCCATCAGACTGGTCACGACAGTTGAGCCAGGCCTTAGCATGTTACAATGTACAAGTAGAAGATGATGAGGATGACCCGCGTAACATCAATATACCAGAATCTGAAGGGAGTCATGAGGTGCGCGGCCCCGAGATAGAAGATCCAGACATCACGACACCATTGAAAACAAAGCAAGTAAATATTAGAAGAGAGGAAGAGCCGAAGTATGTTACTTTTGGGGACTATTGGGATGATGCCATGGTGGAAAAGGTTGTCGAGTTGCTCCAAGAATACCGAGATTTATTCCCTACAAAAATTACAGAGCCGAAAGTGATTCTAGGAGACCTAGGAATGATGAAGATAAATTTGAAGCCAGATGCCAAGCTAGTGAAACAGTGACCCTACCGATTTAATCCAAAATACAAAGCAAAGGTCCGTGAAGAATTGGACAAGATGTTGGCAGCCAGAATTATTGAACGAGTGGAGGAGTCTGATTGGGTAAGCCCTATGGTTGTGCAGGAGAAGAAACAGAAGGGTGAGATCCACATCTGCATAGATCTACGGAAGCTCAATGATGCTTGTGTTAACGATCCGTTTCCAACACCCTTTACAAATGAGGTACTTGAAAATGTGGGCAGGCAGGAAGCATACTCCTTCACAGACGGGTTCTCCGAGTACCATCAAATCAAGATTGCGCCAGAGGAGGGGAGCAAGACAATGTTTGCTACTGAATGGGGTTGTTTGCATTATACGGTAATGCCCTTTGGGCTGAAAAATGCGCCAGTGATATTTTCCCGTATTGTGGTAGCCGCATTCAAGGAATTTATCCACAAGTTTTTAGAAGTCTACCTAGATGACTGGACTGTGTTTGGCTTAGTTAAGAAACATGTCACAAGCTTACGATTGATGTTGTATACCCGCTGCCAGCACCAGATTGCACTCAACATAAAGAAGTGTACTTTCCTCATCCCTTTCAGCAAGTTTTTGGGCCATGTGGTTTGTAAGCAAGGACTGATGGTGGATCTGGCAAAGATCACTGCCATACTAAATCTGCAAGCATCACAAAATGTAAGGCAGCTACGTGCTACATTAGGACACACAGGCTACTACTGGAAGTTTGTAAAAATTTATGCCCAGATCACAACTCTAATGGAACAATTACTGAAGAAGGATGCTATGTATTGTTGGAACGAGGAATGTAACAAAAGCCTGGAAATGCTTAAGGAAAAGATGGCATCTGCCCCTATCTTGGTCTTTCCAAAGTGGGACATTGAATTTCATGTACATGTCGACGCGTCATGTATCGCGTTGGGTATAGTACTCACTCAAGAAGGAGCGGAGGGAATCGATCACCCAATTGCGTTCGCAAGTTGTAGGTTGTCCAAAGCAGAAAAGAATTACTCTACTACTGAGCGAGAGGGATTGGTGATGGTATACACGCTCCAAAAGTTCTGTCACTATCTACTCGGAGGACATTTTAAGATGTATACTGATCACTCTGCACTCAAGTACCTAGTGAATAAGCCTATGTTGGGGGGGCACATCTGTCGATGGTTTCTGTTGTTTCAAGAATATGACTTTGAGGTTGTTGTAAAGAGAGGGCGTCTAAATGCAGGTTCGGATCACCTGTCTCGAATTGAGACCGACGAAGAACCAACAAATTTAGAGGAGGGACTCCTGGATGCCCATCTATATGTCGTGACCATTGCAAATGGCCACTTTGAAGATATAATCCACTTTTTAACTACGGGCATTGCGCCACAGGGGTATTCTGTCCAGCAAAAGAAGGAATTGGTGATACGCGCAGTAGATTTTATCGTAATTGTAGGCCACCTCTACAAGATGGGAAATGATGAAATATTGCGTAGATATGTATCAGAATTCGAGCACGGATAGATCTTGGCTGAAGCACATGGAGGGGTTGCTGGCAGACATTATGCGGGCTGTGCCACAGCCTAGAAGATTCTTCGCGCCGGATTATGGTGGTCCACTCTACATCAAGATTCGAAAGCATATTGTTGGGCCTACGATGTATGTCAACGGACGGGCAAACCATCGCGAGGGATGAAATGCCCCTTCAGCCACAGATGACGCCACAACCATTTGAGAAATGGGCGATCGACTTCTTCGGGCGTCTTGAACCATGAGGAAAGACAAGAACGTGCTATATCATCACTGTGATCGAATATTTGACTTGATGGGCAGAGGCGCAGCCAGTTAAGGATTGTACGACTGCGACAACAACAAAATTCTTGTTTGAGAACGTATTGAACAGGTTTGGTTGTCCCAAAATTCTCATGAGTGATAGGGGAATGCATTTTCTGAATGAAACGATTAGCACACTCACTGAGGAATTCCAGATATATCACCAATAGAGTACGCCCTACCATCTGCAAGCAAATGGGACCATTGAGGCATTTAATGAAATTTTGGAGACTGCGCTGACTAAGGCCTGTAATGCATGACGAAATGACTGGGACATGCGCATCCCTATTGTGTTATGGGCATACCGAACTATGTGCAAGAGGTTGATGGGCTAGACACCGTTTCGCTTAGTCTATGGCAAGGAGGCTGTTATGCCTATGGAATATATTGTGCCTAGTTTGCGGATCGTGGAAATCACAGGTAGGGCAGACTGCGGGGCATTGGAAGAGAGGCTCACACAACTAGAAGAATTGGAGGAGGAACAATTTCTTGCTGGATTCCATCAGCAAGTACAAAAACAATGCGAGAAAGCGTGGCATGGTCCCCATATTAAGGTGTGCACCTTCAAGGAGAATGATCTAGTATTGCTTTATGACAATAAGTTTGAAAAATTCCCAGGTAAACTCTGCATGCACTGATTGGGACCCTACATCATCAAAGAAGTTACTGATGGGGGTGTGGTTCAGCTGGCTAAACTCAATGGAGACCCCTTCCTAGGAAGAGTGAATGGCAGTCGCCTAAAGCTCTACACGGGTGGGCTGGCCGCCTGACTAGCCGTTCCGAGGATAGTCTCACTGCTCCAACCAGTTGAAAGAGAGCGAGGGATGATAAAGAAGCGTGGGGGACAGATGTTCGAGTACCACGATGTGCATACATTTGACCAAACACAAGGGTCGCGGTTGCGTGAGAAGGATCACGCAGATGCGATGATAAACGGAATGATGACTGTTAATATCACTAGTCATGACAATATGTCTGCATTATGGCAAAAGGGAGTGGGCAGCGAGAAATTAAGAGAAATAGTACGAGCCAGATATGGAACGAGTGGCCACAGATTTTACACGAGACATTTACATGAGCTGGAACAGGTGGCAATCAGTGCATTTGAAATTTGCATGGCTTATAAATCACCAAGGGGAATCCACTGGGCGGCCTACACTTTGGAAACACATATGGAGCTGTTCATTATCTTTGCACAAGGCATGCACCCGAAGGTAGTGATCTGGCCGATGGAGAAGTAGGACTTTCTCAGGAGTATGGCATTAACAGCTACGGGCATCCCACAGGCTACAGCATCACCAATAGGGGATGTATCGGAAAAGAGGGAACACGAAGTAGAATTTTCTGGATGTTGTCACCTCACCCAGGGGCAAGAAACCCCCTACAACAAAACAACGAAAGAATGGACAGATGGTGACCACGAGTAGATATGCAGTTAATATGTTGTCTCTAATGTCCCTCGACGATTGGGATCTTTGGGACAATAGGCAGGGTCTTGCAAAATTGCAACACAAGCTGCAGCAGATGGTGCGAAGAGAAGATACGAAGGTCAAAAGTGGTTGCGATGGTACTAGAAGGTCCCGTATGTGGCTACCCTACTCGCACTAAAATCTGATGAGCAGGTGTTCTGGGTTAACCGAGCAGAGCAGAATGAGCATCATCGGGTGCGAGACATGGTAGAAACAATGAAGTAGGAGCTAGACAAAGCGTTGTAGGAGACAATGAAGGAGCAGCAGGATGAGGAGCGCCACTGAAAGGGAGGCGAACCGTGAAACCAAGGTAGAATGTCTAGTGTTGGGGGGTTGTTGGGTAGCGAAGGTCTTGCGTAACTATTTTGGGGCAGAAAGCCCAAAAAGTAGGATTAAATTATTGTAAAAACTTTGAAGTATGCGGAGTGTGAATAATAATAGGTTGAGTCAAAGGGTAGTCCACCCGAAAGTAATGTAAAGAAATATAAATAGAGTCAACCCGCGCAGGGATTGTGGGCCAAGGAAGGGTATAAATAGAGTGTGTCCCTATGAGGGAAAGGCAGTTCTTTTTGGAATATGAAATGTAATGGGTTTTGGAAGCAAATAGTCTGAAAGCATCTGTAAGTCCAAGTCAAGGGTTGGGGTAGTAGGTAGAGGCTCTGCAGCTGTGTGCGTAGAGGCCTGGAAAGTCCATAGCTGTGTGCACGGAACCGTGCAGCTAAGTGCGTAGGGCAGATCTGGATATATTAAGTGAAGAATAATAATAAAGATAAGTTGCTTCTATAATTCTGTGTTATTGCGCATCTGACTTTATGATTTACTTTTATATAAATATTTAAATACGAATGTGATGAATGTATGCGAATCTGGGTTCATTTTAAATGCGCAAATGGTTAAACTTGTTAAATGTTTGCTTAAAGACCATGCTAGGAAAATATGATATGCTCCATTAGTTAGATTAGATCAGTATTCAGCACAGCAAAAAAATGTGGAAGTCGCTCCGGGTCTGGATCTGCATGATTGTAGAGCAGTAGAAGGGTGTGTGAGTCCCCTAAACCACATCTTGATAGCCCTACGGTGTGGAAACTTGGTTTGAACACCCTCCCCTACTACCTCGGGTGAGACCTCAGTCCACACTCCACTGGCAGTTGCCGAAAGGGCTGGTAGCTGCAGGATTTGTTTGGCTAAATAACTCTTCCGAACCTGGGTTAGGCCCATATAATCCAACAGCCATATCTACCATATCTCGTCTTTAGCCTCAAAATTCAGGGATATCACTACAGCTCCCTTCGTCAAAGGCTCTAGATTCCTCGGATCACTGGTAAGTCACCTTGGTATAGGGTTAGCGAGGTAGATTTACCTATAAACCAGTGGTTAATATATTTCGTAATTTGTTTTTCTTTTGGTTTTGTTTGTTCTCCTGCACCATTTTTCCCTCGTCTAACCCTTGCACCTGTTCTGGTGCCAGATTTCAGAGTAATAAATCAAGGATGCTCTTGCAATGACTTCTAGGGTTCTGTTTGTTGTCACCAAAAACTCGCTTTCCACTTAAAGGTAGGAGAAATTGGGTGACGCTTTTTTTTCTTTTCTTCTGTATATATTATTCTAGTTCTCAATTTCCCTAATTCTATTTTTTTTTTTTTTAGGCGTTGTGGGTGGCTTGTGGCCTTAAAACAGTGGCAATTTCAAGCCTAGACCCGGTGATGGAGCCGTGAATTTCACATTTCTTCCATAATTATGTTCTCTGTCACTAATAGTTTTGATGTCTTTCCCTTTTCAGTGCACGCTACTTATCGCCATGCCTTGTAACCATATTTCTTATATGGTGAAACTCTTTAATAAGTTTCCTCTGGTGGATAGATGGAAGAGGTGCGCAAAGTTCCAAGTCTGACACTACCATTCAGGTATAGGTGTATATCAAAAAATTTCATATACATGGTGTGGAAATTATCACTAATTTCATTATCGCAACAATTTTTTATACTTATGACTTATTTTATTCACTATGCAGGTAGGCATTCTCTGTGATTGACGAAATTTGGATGGCACGACTTCCGGGTGTTCAACTGAATTGTGTTATTTGTGGGTATGCTCCCTCCAGGTCAGTGAAATATATTTTATGGATTTATGGAAGTCGTGAAATTTCTCCTATGGGGTTCAAAATATCTTCAATAATTTTAGAATTGAGAATACCACTTTCTCTAACTGTAGTAGTAGTATATGATTTTATTAGGAACTAGATGTATGATTTTCGTAGTTTTTGGTGCTGGTAGAGAGGGATTTGTTAGTTATTCATGTACCCTTTCTTTTAATGACAAATTCCCTTTTTAAAAGGGTTAGCTGGGTTTCATTCCCTAAATGACTGTTTGAAAACTTTCTATGGAATTGTTATGTTATTCACATAGGGTGTGAAACTGGAACATAATTGTGAAAATCTCTCTTTTGTTAAGACATACATGCTTTTAAAGTTTCATTCAATACTTATATGAATTACTTGTCTGTGTATATACCATATTAATGTGTGCTATGAAAATGTACATGGATCTCTACCATAGCATTTATTTTTTCTTATTAATTTATATGAATGGTAGGCTATCTCTCGTGATTCCCTAAGGGTTACCTCCTTGTTTTCTTTGGAATTGCTTTTCTTTATTTGTTAGTGCCACTTATACTATAGCATCAGTATCATAGAGAAGAATACAAGATATGAATATATTGTTAGTTACTTATGAATTTTTCTTTCGATATTATTTCAACTATCAAAATTATGAATTCTCATATTAGTTTATCTGCGTGAAACTCCCTATGTCTTACAGTTTCCTTTCCACTCTAACTTAGTTTAATAGGGAAATTAGCTCTGAGACGAGTTTTTTATACACTTAGAATTGTAGATAAACATTTAAAATAATTATCTAATTCAAAATATTTTTTCTCTAACATAGAGATATTTTCATTTATGTCATAGCAGAAATCTTTTACTTTTATACCCTCTTCTATTCTTAAATAGGAGACTAAACCTCTAATGAATGTTATCTCTCGATATTTTTCCAGAGTATATTTCATGTTCAATTATGTTATTACTCAGTTTCCTTTTTTTCTTCTTCTCCTTAATCTCTTTAAAGAATTCCTAGTCTATCTAGGAACTAGACTTATAAAATAATTTACAAGTCTCGGTAAAACTATCGTGTTTAATATCTTGAAAATAATTTAATTGAAATTAATCTTATTCTCCTAATTTTCCGATCCTAGTTCCCTTTACTCAGGCAATTTACCCAACATTTGTTTTCGTCTCTAATTTAAATAGATAATTGTTACTTTACTGTAGTTTTGGTCGGCATAAAACCTCTCAATCACTCATAGTATTGGTGTACATGCTTGTTGTACCATGAATAGAGACCATAATTACCAAGCCTTCATAATTCACAGAATTGCTGCCCCTTGATATCAATCATACTATTTTCCTTAATCGATCGATGTTATCATTGCAGAATCTACCATCTTACAACACATGCTATTTTATACGGGTGGATTTCATTAACTCATTTACAGTAACCAAAAGAGAGAAGATAGACAAGTGACTATTATTTACCCAGTTATAGTTATAAAATTTCATAATAGAGACTCACTTATTCAATTTAAGTGTTGTAAATTATAGAACATAATCTATCGTTACGTTGGTAACAGTATTGGAAATCTAGTAATATAAATTATCATATTCAAATTTTATAATAAAATTATCAATTAATTTGCTACAATATTTGAAATTATTCAATAGAAATTATCATGTAGCTTACTATAGAACTGGATAACAAAACTTATTATTTAATATTTGCAATACTAGAATACATTGAACCGAGTATTCAACCAAGAGTCATAAACAGAAAATACTTGTGAATGGACACCTTTCCTCCTAACCTTGAATTGTACTTCCAGTTCCCCCCGAGTTGAAGTTTTCCAAGAGAACCCAGGATAAAAAACCTCATTGATCCTTTTGATAGGTATGCTATATTTTTTCTTCCATTATCATTTTTTCCTTAAGTGATGTCCTTCTTTAGTGCTTTTTCCCACTCCACTAGCCTATGCTTTTCCTTTAAAGCCCACTTTTCTCTCTCGCGACGTTTTATTGCTATACATGCTTAACATCTTTCTCCAGCTAAGGAATTGATGGATTTGTATATCCTATCCATGAAATCTTATCCACTATCATGGAAGAGTTATCTAGATCTCATTTACCAATGTTTTTTTTTCTTTCTTTGGAAAAAATCTCATACTCAAGTGTCTCATACCCCAAGTACTTCCAAACCTATTATTTATTAATTCATAAATTTTATTTATTTACATAATATCTCATTATACTTTATGGATTTTCTGCCATTCACATTACATACTTAGTTTAAAATAGCAACAATCAACATTAAAGTACAGAGGGTATTACACTCATTTAGTAACCTGAATAGCTCCTTTAGCTCCGCCCACACTCCTCCTTTCCATGTCTATATGAAAACCTCGATTCTACATATATGTCAACCAAGTTTAATATACAGATGAAAACAATGAAAATTATTGTACATGATCTCAAATCCAAATTAATTTAACTAAAATTTTCAGACAAAATGTTAATTTTCTTAAACAACCCTTGTGTAATATTGTGTACATAATTAATATTTAGGCCTCCTTCTACGACTACTGCTACTATTAGAACTAATGAGTAGGATGTGGTGAGGAGGATCATGTGCCTAGAGATTCTTTTAGTCTTGTGTCTGACTTTTACAAGAAGTCCTTGTTTGCCAATAAGGAAGGGGCCATATTGAATTCTGCTCTCAGTACCCACTACATCTCACCTGCACGAAGTCTAAAAAATAGGATTAGGAGTCTTGACAGATCACCATTAATGATAAAAAACAAGAAATCATCCATCATCGCTCCACTTGGAAATATTTTTCTATATGCCTCTCCTTGCAGTTAAGTATTTTCATGAGTATATTACTCATCTGTTGAAAACTTTGACTTCTAGGAAATATTGCATGATATTTTTGAAAGGCCTCCCAAATCTAGCCAAACATTTACAAAATCTGATGCCTAAAATATTGTCAACGTATTCCTTTCTACATCAACCACCTTTATATCCATGATGTAGTGAGGTATGTTTGGGATGGGTATACAAAAAAGTTGGAAGTTCTATGTATGTTTGTTAGCCAAAGATCAAATCTAGTCCACATCTTGAAAATTTCAGGATTGAAGTGATCTATAAATATAATTTTATACATTTTAAGTTTTTAATAGATTTAGGGAATCAAATACGGGTAGAAATGGTACATGTACTTGGTTGTGAGATTGTGGATTAGGATAAGCATGTCCAACTTTTCTAGTTTGTTCTTAGGGCATGAATGGAATCCACTGGCAAGGGGTAGAAACATGTTCCATTTGGGAGGTCTCTGCAACAACAAAGACATAATATTAATCGGTTTTAAGTGACTAATATATCCATAGATCTTAAAAATAAGAAAATTAAAATCACAAAGACATAATATTAATCCATTTGAAGTAAATAAATCCATAGATCTTAAAAACAAGAGAATGAAAATCACAAATTTTCATTAATTTCCACTGCAAACCTTGGATAGTAAAAATCAGAAAATTTCATTAATGTCCATTGTAAACCCTTCATACACACACAAATAGACTACTTATCCTTCGTATAATTCAAATATTCTAGGAACATAAAATTCACTAACCTCAAATATGGAAGGATTGAATGTATGAGGATCCAGAAAGAATTCTAGAATATGATGAATGATTTTTAAAAGTGGCATGACCTTTTAGCCCTTGGGAATAAGGTAGGCTACAAAATATATGTTATGTTGATATAAAATCATTTTAAACTTACAAGCACTTTTGATGATTTTTTTTTTTTGGGAAAGGGCCATGTTTATCTGGATTGTATATTTTAGGAAATTTCACGGATATGAATGAAGTCAAAACAATGACTTCGCTCATGTTTATAGAATTTCCTAAATATTCCAAAATATATAATATAATTACACTCGGGTTTTAGAGAACAAAACTAATTCTAATAAATTCAACAACTAGTGGGCTGGTTTTTTTTGGAAAGGGCCATCCTTATCTCAATTGTAGATTTCAAAATATTTTGGAAATTCCACAGACATGAGTGAAGACAAACCATTGAATTTGCTAATTCTATATACTTTCCTATATATTCCAAAATATGCAATCTAATTACACTCAAGTTTTAGGTAACAAAACCAACTCTAAGAAGCTCAACAACTTTCCTCACAATAACTCTATACTCAACAAAATTTGAACCTATGTACAATAGCTCTATACTCAACCAGACTTGAACCGTTGAACCTACTACACTCTGTCCCAACCCCTCACTGATTTACTTATTTGAATCTAAGTTAGTTATATAATAACACCTCTCTCAACCACTTACCACTCACTCGACCATACCTCACTCATTATTTCAATTGCAGATTTCAAAATATTTTGGAAATTCCACATGCATGAGTGAAGACAAACCATTGACTTTGTTATTTCAATATAATTTCCTATATGTTCGAAAATTTGCAATCTAATTACACAACCTTGCACTGATTTACTTTTTGAATATAAGTTATATATTTTAACAACTCTCTCAACCACTTACCACTCACTAATTTATTTATAATTGTTTATATTAAATAAATAAAACTTACACAAATAAACAAAAAAAAGGAAACAAAGATTTAAAAGGCTTATAAATATACTTGAAAGCATCCAATGACATGGACTAATATCATAATATTTTCCATTGCAATGAGCCATGTGGGCTTGTTGAGTGTAATAAGGACATTATCTTCAACGCTTTTTCCAAATGTCCAATAGCCACCTAATTTAACAGGAAAGTAACAAATAACAACTATTATATATGCCACAATTACACCCGTCCACATTGGGATCTCCAATGACTTCCCAAGACTTGTAGGAATGGTGGCTTGAATTTCTAGAACCATGTTGTGTCCAACATATGAAAATGCACATTTGTACATATGTTTTCCAAGATCACAGTGAATTATGGTTTTCCTTTGTAGCGACATTGTAGTTGAGTTTCTTAGATTTCATAATGATGATCTCTAGAGGTATTTTTGGATGGTTTTCTCCCCTCTTACAACCTTTGACACCTGTACCATTGAAGAAAGAGTGAAAATTGGGTGGTAGTGCCATCGGTTTTGTTGCCTTATCTATTCTATAGTCGCGGTAATTTGTCTTGGAGTAGTTAGCTTCATGCCTTTAAAACTTAGGAATTAGTGGGAACCAAATCTAACTATCATTTGCACATTTACTTAATCATTAACAAAAGATCAGGTGATGGTTCCATCCTTTCAAGTAGCATGGAAAGTTCAATGACACTTCCATTTGTTTCAAGTATGGCTACTTGTGCAAGATCTACAAAATTATTCACACTAGTTGATCTCGAAAAGGCCACAAATAAATTCAATTACTGAAAAATATTAGGAGATGGAGGATTTGGATATGTTTATCATGAAGTATTGGAATATGCAACAAAGTTAGTTGTCAAAGTTCTTAGAGGAGATGTTCAACAAGAAGGATGTGAAATGATGGTAGAATTAGAGATGCTTAGTCACTTGCAACACCGAAACTTAGTGAAGTTAATGGTAATTTCCACTGAGGAACATAATCGTTGTTTGGTTTATGATATCATTTTCATGACCAAGATAAAGAAGTTTCTCCACTTCATCGATACTCTTGCATGAAACTAGCTCTTGGTGCAACATGATGTCCTGCTTATCTTCATGAAGATTCAAACCCTTGGCTTATACCTCATTATTTTATTAATTTTTTGGTTTCTAAATGATAACTACAACTTTAAAAGTGAATTGCTCATTGGCATATCTAATATATTTAATGCAAGGTTTAGCAATCCAGAGCTATGTGTGTGTCTATGAGGGTATCTTGTATTGTTGATTATGTTGGGAATTAATGAACATAAGGAGGTGGAATGCATTCATACTAATGGATTGAATTTTTAGCAATGGATTCAAACCATTGTTTTAATGCTAACATTTTAAAGGAAATTAGAAATCTAATCGGTGTCATGATTTTCACTTTTCTACAGTACAACATTTTTTTGGTTTGATTTATTTTGACTGTTGGTTTTGTTATTAATGAATGGACAACAAAATGGTGATCAATGTCTAACTTATTTTGGTTGTGATATACAACATGGATTCCAATTTAGGAATAGAGTGTGCATTTTCTATTGAGAAAAATGCTACATGAAACATGTATTTTAGTTTGATAGTGATTCCAAAGGCTTTTATAAATTTTAATTTTGTAAAGTTTCCATGTTGATGAGGTGGAAAGGCTATAGGCATAGCATTTATAAATCATGATTTGAGGTTGAATCCTATGTTAGAATTTCTACATATATGAGACTAGACTACTGTTTTTGGAATAATGATAGGAGAAGAAGCTATTGAGCATATAAAACACAATATAAATTGTATTCTTGCAAATTGTTTTCCATGCGAGTGAGTAGGCTGATAAAGGGTCTTTATATACTAGTGGAAGGAATTGGAAAGAGGTTTTCCTATACTAGTAGTGAAACTAGAAAAGGATTTTCCCATACTACTACAATATTAGGAGAGGGTATTAAATGCAACCTATACTAGTGTGTAAGCTAGAAAGAGATTCATGGTTTCTAAGAATAACCCTCTTCGCTATCTACTTTTGATCTTATCACACCATCTTAGGAGGATTTTGGGATGAAACCCTATAAGTAGCCCTGCAATTGTCATCTCATAACTAAGCTCGACAGGTGGTATTTGAATTGGATGCAAGGAGTGATCTCTGTCTCCTAATTATCTATGATTGGAATTATGTTAAGCACTTAATGATGTTTTTATGTTTGTTACTTTATGAAAAAATTGTGTATAGTAAATTTCATAGAACATTGACCTTTTCTCCATGGAAAGAGAGAAACATTTCTATGTCATAGATTGATTCCATAAATAGAGTGCAACAATAACTAAATAGTTGAATGCAATCCAACCCTTGATTCCCAACCTATGTAATTTTCAACATGGTAAAAGGGTACTTGTTCTAAAAAAGTCATGTAGCTCATGATATGGTTGAAGAAATTCAAATTTTTGAGGGAAAAAAACCAAGCAATCACCCATTGGATCTAATGTTACATTAGGAGATTACGTAACAGGTAACCATTTTGTAAAACTGGCAGGTGAAATCCATTCTCAATGAGTATCACTATAATGTCATGGACTGTGAGAAGGATGACATAGACAACCCCAATTTATAAGATGCTCATGTGAGAGAGATGAAACAAGAATATATAAACATGATATTGTGGTAATGCATTCCTCTAAGAAGCCAAATTCATATATTTCAAGGTTCAATATGGGATGCTTTAAACATGAACTTTCATGAATTTGATAAAGTAGAGTCATATAATGTTTAGATAGGTTGGTATATTCCAAATTCCAGCGTAGAGGATATGATATACAAAAGGTTTATGCCTTTGAGATAGAACTTCAAACCTGGGAAATGATAGTGATATACTAAGTAAAAGGGTCATGTTATGATGGTTATAACCATATGAATTACAACCAAAATATGTATCAAGTGGAATTGCCATGTTATCATTCTATCCAACATGAAATTTAAATTATGTTGAACCAGACCACAATTTTAGAACCACAATCGACCCTTTCATGGTATTGACATAGTAGCACACAATCTCTTGCTCTTATATGGGATTTCTCATTGTATCACTCCAAATAGATCATTTCCATTCATTTCCATCTGGTCCAGTGAAATGATATTTCCCAATGTTTAGTGTAAGCAACCCACAAACTTATTCTTTTGTAAATCTAATACTTGAAGATTTTTCAGAAAACTGAATGTGCTTTGCAGATTACCTATAAGTTTGTTTCCTTGAAGATCTAGCATCTGAAGTGTTATGCATCTTTTGATCTTTGGAAAAAGGGTTCCTATAAATAGATTATCTTCCATGTCAGGGAAGCCCATATTTTCTAGTTTCCTAACCTCTTTTGGGATTTCCCCACTGATCTTATTATCCCTAACCGAAGCCTAATTAAAGCTTTACAACTATCAATATTTGAAGAAATAGATCCAGTGAGATCATTTGATAGAATAAGAAACTTTGTGATGTTTCTCAATTGGAATATGCTTGGAGGAATGCTTCTAGTTAGCTTATTGTCAATAAGATCTAAAGCATGAAGTGCTTTGTATTAACCTATGCTGGTACGAATTATTCCTTCCAACCTATTTTGCCAAGCCAACAATAGCATCAGATTCTTGAGTTTTACTATTGTATCACATATTTCTCTAGATATATGGTTGCTATCAAGTTGTAGCTAAGAAAGACTAGTGAAATTAACAAGCGAAGAAGGTATTGAGTTGAAGCTTAGCCAGATTCTTCACGTAGCATGTTGTGTTAGGAATGCTTCTATACAATGTGTTTAGTGATAGGTATATCACCTCATTAGGTGAATTTTGAGGTATGAAATGGGCCTCCTAAGGAAATTATAAAGTGATAGTGGAAATAATAAAATAAGATTGGATTACATCATCAAAGTTTATAGGGAAAAAATAAAAAATTAGTTTTTCAACTTATCTCCCTATGGGTTTACTCAAATTTCGAGAAACAACACTGGTTGGATGAAAAATTTGATTCCTCATCCAAGGAGTACCCATATTGCATAACTTCGATGAACCCTTCTACACGAAAAATGAGAAATAAATGAAAAACATGATTGCAATAATGTTTTTAAGGTATTTCTCATTTTTCGTGTAGCAGGGTCCATCAAAAGTATGCAACACGGGTACTATTTGGATGAGGAAATAAATTTTTCATCCAACGAGTACTCCCGCTGGAAATTTGAGTAACACCGTAGGGAGATACGTTGAAAATATGAGTTGAAAAAGTAGTTTTATTGTTTTATTATTTTTTAATTTTTTACTTTTCTACTCCAAAAATGGTGAATCATCCCCCATGGTTGATATCATCATCTTGAATCCTATTGGTTCTTATAAAGTTTATTTTGGTCGTACATTTTTCTTAGGAGGCCCATTTTAGACCTCAAAACTCCCCTAATGCCAAGATTGTGTAGTTCCCAAGCTCTGACGATATACTTCCTACCAAGTTATTTTGTTATAGAAGAAGCTTTTCGAAACTTCCAAGCTCCTAGGGTAGAGAACATAACATACTATTTCCATAGAGATATAGATATGCAAGTTGAAAATAATTTATCAACCCAGGTGGGATTCATCTTGATATAAGAGTTGTGTAAGGTGCAAGTGATTGTATTTTCTTAATGATCCAAACAAAGAAGGAATTGTTCTAGAAATACTCGTTTCTGGAAGCCACAAAATTGTAAGATTCTTACAGTTTCCAAGTTCAAGAGGCAATTCACCTTCAATGTTTGGATTCCCACCTCCATGAATAACTTTCATGTTCGATAGCCTGCCAAGCTCTGGTGATATCTTGCCACTTAGTTAGTTATCAAATATAAGTAAATCAACTAGACTGGAGCAATTGCCAAAATTTGGAGAGAGGGTTCGTTCAAGTTTGCTGGGGTTGAGAATAAGGATTTGGATATTTTTGAGCTTACCAATATCAGAGGGTATACTTCCTATTAGTCTGTTTCCAGACATACAAGTTGTTGTAATCTCCAATCTCTCTTGGAAGTGTACCCATCAGATTGGATGCATACATTACAAGTGATTAGAGAGATCTAATAGATTCAAATTGTGGAGGAACTTTACCTAATAGTTATATGGAATCCAGTAAGATACCAGTAACTAAGTCTTCGGAATAAAATGAGATGCCACTCCATTTGTATGGATTTTGGTCTCCAGGATTTAGAATTCCATGTCCTTAGTGTTGATCCTTTGTTGCCATTCAATTTCTACATCCATGAAAAGAGTACATCACCTTCTATATTCAACCCCATTGTTTTCCACTTTAAGAGCATGATCACACAAATAGCCTAACAAACCTCCATCATGAATCTTAATATTATCACATTTGTAGTAGCATAATAGATAGACCTGCAACTCTCATCCTAACTTTGTCTAGGTCCTATGATGGAAGCTCTAAAAAAGTAGTGATGAAAGTGATAACACAATATTCAATGCCCAATGTACCAAAGTTCTACAGAAGAAGTGATGAATGCAACAACATACAATATCTATTTCCAAGTATGTTGTTTAAAAATTCAAATGACCAATGAAGAGTTCATCTTTCAACACTTTTTGGCCGTGTCTCCTCAATGTAAAGCCTAGATTTATGGCCCATATAGAAGTAATTCTATTTCCAACCCAGTTGATTCCCCTATTCTACAAATTATTCCAAGTTGCAGGATTTCTTATATTCAAGAATTTTACTAAGATAGTCAGGGCATGTATGCAAACTAGTCATAAAAAACATACTACTTGATTATGCTTTGTCAAATTTCAAGAATCCAATGGATCTCGTTGCACTGCCACTCCTCAGATGAAAAAAAATTCTATAAATGTTATATTTAGCCCATTCAAATGGGATACTTGTTTCTCAATCCCAAACATAAATATCTTGGATTTAACTTGGAGAAATTTCCTTGATTGTATCATTCAAGAATTAATAAATAATGTATAGTATGTACATTCGTAATGTCAAGTTGGTGGAGTTGAAGCTACTAGAGAGGAAGGGGGTGAGATCATTTCCAACAATAGGGAATGACTATATGCACTAGAAATAGGAATTTTTTTCGTCATAGTCGAATCGTGTTCCTCTGTAAAAATTAGATATCATCAAAAATCACCAACTTATATCAAATTAATTTAGAGCCTAAATTTCTTAAAATTTCATTCTAAATTACTTCCATGAAGACAATGGAGCATGGAGCTTGAGCTCTGAAAGAGAGCCTTAAGACTCTTCCAAATCTTTCTGATATGCACAATTATCCAGAGGAGGGATCGAAACAACTCTATGGACACACTTCTCCCCATCGAGCTTCACCCATAAGAAGGATGGGAGTACTTTTATAAGAATTTTATAAGAAATTGTTAGTGGGACGCCAAGATTAACAACAATGTGTGTGTGATCACTAGCACTATGGTGAAAGTACGGTCTTAATGAACACATCTAGAAATAGTCTTAAAATGATTGAGAGGATAACAAGCCATATCCTATCATAAGGGGTTAGCTCAATTGGTTTTTATTGGGAATTTGACTAGTTTCAAGACAACAAGTGCCTTGCTTGAATCCCCTTGTGTGAGGCACACTAGTAGAATAGTCCACAAGTTTGCAAGGGATGCCATTCAAGAATGTGGACAAGAATCACTTGGTTTTCTCCATGATGTTATACTTCGATAAAAAGGATAAATAAAATCCATATATCATAAATAATTGCAAATATAAAACACCCTTTGTATGCTCCCCTACATCCTAGAACAATGATGGATACCAAAGTCCCGCATCAATGCTTAAAAAGAGACTCATTTGGACAACTCGAAAAATAGATGTCTACCTTAAAAATGGAATCTCTTCCCCAACCTATCTCTAAAAATTAGCTCGAAGAAATTTCTTTTGCCTATGCCCTTATTTGAGTTGGTGCCACTATTGCTATTTATGGCACTAATGCTAAAACTGACTCTGTCCTAGGTGCATCTATATCTGCCTCTCCTCCATTATTAAATAGTATATGGGTTGGCCCTTTTTTCATTGAGGGCAGAAGCCCTAATTTCTACCCATGATAAAGATAAATGTTGTTTCTCATGCCCGAACCCACATGTGGAATTTTTCTTAGAGAGTCGAGATATAATAATAATATTGCATCAATGTAGAGCACCTACATCAAATCTAATGTAATTATATCTATCCATAATAAATAAAAATAAAATTTATAGAGAAGTGAAAATATGAGCTGATAGGGTAATATGACAATGGCCTTAGTCATGTTCAGTGAACTCACCATGTATGGAAACTATGTACAGTGACAATGGGATTAGTCATGTTTAGTGAGCTCCACAAACTTCTTTTTCATGTGATCGAATAAATTCACAAATGGTATAATGGAAGATCATAAATTTGTTTTTGAATGCATAGATTTCAAAACATAGACCAACCTTAATGCAATTCCCTATGTAATTACCAAATGGCATGAGGAGGGTCATCTGTCTTCCTAATTTAAAGTGGCCACTCTGCAATAGAAATGAAAAAACAAAACACTACATTACTGGCAAACATTTCAAATTCTACTATCACTTTTATAAAAATGAACATAAAAGAAAAATATTCATCATGAAAAAATAGAGATCAAATATCATACCCAGAAGAGAAGAAGAATTAAACATTATAAAAGGGCACAAAAACAATACACGATAGATAATAAAAAAATGCATCCAAGAAAGGGTTTTTCAGGCTTTGTAAAATACAGAAATCCAACATGACATTTCATAAAAAACAACAGTGAGAAAGCTAGACACATTTCTTAAATCAAGAAAAAAAATGTATGCAAGGGGTTAAACTACAAGAGCAATATAATTTCATAGATGAAGTTCATGAAGGCCCAATTCATAACAAAGATTCTTTGGGGTTCATCGGCCTTTGATGTACACCAATTATTATATAGAAAATGTTAGGGATTCCTTGTGATGTAGGTTTATATTTATTGTTTTAGAAAAAAGGGCCTTCTCAGAAAGTGAAGTTTCTTTACACTATTTTCCATAAAACATCACACTTCAAGCTAAACCCAACACTTGTGCATAAAATATTTTTAATGGCTTATTTTTGTTGATAATATATAAGAAGAGTGTATCAGCTAAGAATTAGAAAAACAAATTTTCATCAATAGATAAGGCATAGACAAAGGAATATGCATTAGAGCTAGCGAAATCTAGGACAACTAGGGAAAGGACATATTTTGATAGTGGTTCAGGTCCGATAATAACAATTTAACTCTTAGATATGATAAATTTGTTGGGATTGGACATATTTCTCATTTGAGAAGCACCTAGAGACGCTGCTGAAACAATTGTGGGTGTACCAGCTTCAAGAGTCATATCCGATTAGAGGCTTTAAAATTTTTTAGATTTTTCAAAATAGGTTTTCCAACCAAAAAATTTGTTATTTCTATATTTGGCATGGACGTTGATGAAAAAAATATGAAATTTATATTTATCCATTTCTTACTCTATCTCAATCAAGAGAAAAACCCACAAATCATGAACTACAAAGCGAATGGAAACAAAAAAATACCTAAAACATTGTTTGTGCCGAGAACTTAATTGACTCCTTTCCATTTTATTCTTTCTCCCTGTACATTTGACACAAAATTGGCAGATCATAGATTGTCACTGCAAAAAAGAGCTTTGATATAGTCATCATTATGGCTATAGGAAAAGATCATTAAATATTTCATTTATTTCATACATCAAAAAACCATTATCACAATTGCTTTCTGGGTTAGTTATTGACCTACTTAGTATAAATCTTACTATCATAATCCTCATTATTAAATTCCTTTTGTAATTATAAGTTTTTCATTCCCATTCCCCATGCCCTAGTCTCTCTTGACTTTTATTGGGATATGTCGAAATTTACATCATAGATAAGATAAATATATTAATGTCCAACAAATGAACGCTGAACTAGGTCAATGGGACTATTAGGTACAAGGATTTCCAAACTAAGTAGAAGGAATAAGGAGCTTAATATATAAAATAAAGAAGTAGAAGTAAAACCATAAAAGAGGTCCAATCTAAAACCTTGAGAGTTGACTTCAAAAATGAAGAGGTAGTATAGAAGAAGGATGTACAAGATTATTGTGTTGTAAATCTATGGCAACAAAGGTGGGAGGCAGCTTTGGTCCACTAGAACCATCTCTCCTAGCATTTGGGGCCACAATTGTGGAAGTATGAAATTCTTGGAATTATGATAGAATATAATAAAAAAAATTATTAAACCATCATTGAGGCCAACCAACCTTAGAACAAAGATATTTTCATATAGAACCATCTTCTTAGAAGGTTCCATCATCCAAACTAAATTAAAATAGTACGCCCAAAAAGAGAGCACAAAATGAACATCTGACCCAATAACATGGTGCTTAGAGGTTTTTCCTAGTGTTGTATGTTTCTTTTCATTCTGTTACTAAATTCTAGATCTCTCTTGCTCACATCATTCTTGCAAACTAGACTCCCACTCTCTCCCAGCTATTGATTTGAACTTGTGTGCTCGGAGTTTCTCCAATGTCATTGAGGTTTATGACCCTTTCTTGTATCCCTTTGCATTGTGATGAATGTTCATTTCATCACACTTTGTAGCTAGTTAATGAATTTTGAAAGAAATGAAAACCTTATATTTGGATATTAATATTTTTTCACCCATGGACAACAAATTCAAGGCACCATAAACCATATTTATAGAATATGGCTATATTTGACTTACAATAAAGATATATTTGACTTACAATAAAGATATGGTAGCTACACCATAAACCTTTTGCATCTAAATTATTTTGCAATAGAAAAGTTCTCAAGTTGCGAGTCAAAAATCCCAAATAACATAGATCTTTCATTTCATCATGTTTCAGTTTCCTTTCTTACAAACTATCTCCTTCCTCCATTTATAGTCTTGGATTGTTGGTTCTAATAATAGATGTGAATTTATCACTTATCATTTAAATTAATAAATTTTGATGATCAATATTGTCAATAGTTGTTAATGAAAATCATCAACACACTTCTTATATTTTATAAAGGATACATATTTTGAGAAAAAACATTTCACCAGAATGTGAAATACATGGTGTGAACATTGAATTATTATTGGTATATAGAACACTCATTTTGGCTAGTGTGTAAGCATCCCTTCTACTATGCTACCTTGAAATTGCAAAATAAATGCCAACAACCAAACACGAGAGGCTAGACACCTGAGGCCACTTAAATTTGTCCTAGCACTCTAGACCTTATACATGAGATGATTGCCTATAATTTCATTGGCATAAGAGTAAAAAATCAAGGGTAAATCATACCCTCCACTAGGTCTATAACACACTTCCATATAAGAGCATTAAAGCAACTAATAGGCCCTTTATATGTGACATATAGCTACCATTCAAATGTGTAACAAAGAGACATCCTTTGAATAGTGTTATTTGATCTCTATGTCAGGTATAATGTTCCTTATACATATATGGGCTCAGTACAAAATTTTTATATGTCAAATAAACTTATCCAAGAAATTAACCATACTCATGCTATTTTCACTGACTTATTGAAACTCAACAATAGGACAATGTTAATCTCATTAACGTACCTCAACTATGTTACTTTCCAGCCTCACAATGTGGATTTTGACTACCCTGTGAATAAAATAACAAGGATGGAGGCACTTTAGCTAGTCTAAAGAACATCATATTTTCTTTATAAAATCTAGAATATAAAATAACTCCAAAACATATGGCTTAACATGCAACATACCAAATCATATCGTCTCAGTCCTTCAACTATTTTTTCGAGGCATTCATGCAAAACATAATGATTCATTGATGACCATAGGTAACCATGGATATGTGACAACTAAAGCCTAAAACATGTATTCAAGTTCAAAATAAAATCTGAAGTTTAAAAATTCTAACAAGGAAGACTCTTCATGTGACATCACAATATCATTGATCCATGCTCAACAATGTATCAACATGGATCAATGTATGTTTATAAGGTTAAATGACATGCATTGATCCATGAATCAATCGATACATTGGAAAACTATATACATTTAATCCATAGTTCCGTCAGTTCTGTGTTTTTTTTCTACCCAACAATGACGCTTCTGGCTGAGAAAACTATGTCCAAATGAGAATACAAGGTGAAGGATTTGTCCCATGAATATTTTGGGAGTTTGGATATATAATTGGTAGAATTTGAAATTCTTGGATTAATGGCCTACATAATTGTGTTGGAAGAATCATCGCACCTCTATGCAATCCGTAATTTCCACCTTGGGGATCCTAGTTACTAGTTTGGAACGTTTACCAACACCTGCGGGTTTTGGTGTAACGGAAAACCTCTTCATGGTATTAGAGCCTGGACCCAAGTTTGATTCCCATGAGGTGCATTTGAGGGGGGTGTTGGAAGAATCACTGCACCTCTATGGAATCCATAATTTCCACCTTGGGGATCCTAGTTACTGGTTTTGAACGTTTACCAACACCTACGGGTTTTGGTGTAATGGAAAACCTCTTCAAATTGAGTTCAGCCCACACAACCATTTAGAGCTGCCCAGATCATGGGGCTTCTCCATGTGACCATCTAGACCATGGTGCTCATTGAGACTGTCACGGATTTAGGGGCTAAGGTGAGATGTTTCTCCTACAACATCTTCTTCACGCAGGAACATGTTGTTGTGGCTATTTCCCGTGAAAATGTTGCAATGTCTGCTTGGAAGAGGGGGACATTGTAAGAGTATTGGTGGTATACTAAAAGGGCTCTTGGCCGGGGTCTAGGAAGTGGCTGTGATCTTATTGTTGATGATGGTGGTAATGCAAATTTGTTAATCCATGACGGGGTCAACGCTGAGGAGGAATTTTACAAGACCAAGAAGTTTCCAGATCTGGAGTCTACCATGAATTTGGAGTTTTAGATGGTTTTAGGGTTGATCAAGGAGAGAATCAAGGTGGATCCCTTGAGGTACCATAGGATGAAGGAGTGGTTGGTTAGTTTTTCTAAGGAGACAACTACTGGTGTTAAAATTCTTTGTCATATGCAAGACATTGGGAATTTTTTGTTCCTTGCTATCAATGTCAATGACTCTATTGCCAAGAGAAACTTTGGTAACTTATATGGAAATAGACACTCTCCCCCAGATGGTATGACAAGAGCCACAAATGTCATGATTGCTGCTAAGATTTTTATTGTCTATGGATATGAAGATGTTGGAAAGGGTTTTGCTGCAACTCTAAAAGTTGTTGGAGCTAGGGTCATTCTTACTTAAATTGATCCAATATATGCCCTGCATGCTCTTATGGAAGGCCTTCATGTCCTCACCTTGGAGGATGTAGTTTACACTATTAATATTTTTGTTACCACCACTGGTAACAATGATATCATCATAATGGATCACATAAGGAAAATGAATAATGATGCCATTATTTGCAACATTTGTCATTTTGGCAATGACATTGATATGCAAGGTCTTGAAACTTTCCCTGGGGTGAATAAGATTACCATCAAGCCTCAGATGGATAGGTGGGTGTTCCCTGATACCAATAGTGGCATCATCATTTTTGCAGAGGGATGTCCGATGAATGTGGGTTATGCTACTTCCCACCCACATTTTTCCATGTCTTTCTCCTTTAAAAACCAGGTTATTTCTCAATTCGAGATCTAGAATAAGAAGAATTATTTGAGGTACGAGAAGTTCTATGTGTTGCCTAAGCATCTAGATAGAATGGTGGTTGCACTACACTTGTCCAAGTTGGTGGCTAAGCTAACACAAGGGGACTTCATTGTGGGAGAAATACCATACCACGTGCATTCATATTAGGGGATATATATTGAGGAAAAAATGACAAATATATTGAGCATATAAAGGGGGGGTAAAGGGATTTTATATTGGTGGGTATAAAAAATGGAGCTCAAAGTTAATGAAAAAATATAAATGGGTATAAATAATGTTAATTAAAAAATGGATACCTACAATATCTAGTGAAAGTAGGGGTTTTTATAAAAAATGTTAATTAAAAAATGGATACCTATAATATTTAGTGAAAGTAGGGGTTTTTTAAATTGGGAAGGTGTATTGGGTTCATATTGGTAGGGGGTTAAATAATGTGATTTTTAGAGGTATTTTCCAATGTGTAGTCAAATTAAGAGTATTGTTTCCATGAATGCTTGTGATATGTCAGAGGTTCATTGAGTGAATCCCCCGTGGCTAAAACTAACAAAAATTTCTCCTAAACAAGTAGTAGTGTATATCAATGTTCCCATTGAGGGCTTACAAACTTTCCCACTACCGATACTAAATAGAAATGAAATTTTGGGTAACTTCTTGGGTGAGTGGCAAGGATCCTAATCAATTTCTAGAAGAAGGAAGCCCCCTTTGTGTCTAGCTGCATTGTTTTGTTTCAATTTTAATAAAAAATATTATTCTTTGTATGGTTGTTTGTTGAGTCTATTACAAAAACACCAAAATATTTTATGTGTAAGTATGGTCTTATGATAAAATTAGTTTACAATAGAAGTGGTATTCAAGGTTTCTACATGATGTAGCTAATTATCTTTTGCAATACTAAAATTTCAAAACGCAAGTAAGATATATGGTTCCCTTTGGTTTAGATTTTTTAACAATTAAAGTGTATTTTTATCTGAAGGAAACAAATCTTTTGAGAATATATAAATATATATTATGAAGAAATATTTTGTGAAATCCAAGATGAGCTTAAGTTATATTTTCTAAAGTTGGTTTTCCAGTTTAGTATTTATTTCCTTTAAACAATGTAAACTTTGAAACGGGAACTGATACTGTTACTCGTTTCGTAGAGATAGCAAAAAAGTGACCTGATTTTGAAAAGGGGTGATGCAGAACACACATGTTTTTTTTAGAACATAGTTTTTGGCACTTTAATTTTTTTATGTACATTGCATTTTAGAATGGTAGTGATTTTCATGCTGATTTAAAAAAGTCGTAATTCTGCATCAGACCCTTTTTTTAAAAGACCTATTTTTTAACCTTAAATTTTCTCATGTATGAAATGTAAATAATTATTTTGTAAATTTAATAATTTTTGAAGCGGTCGTTTTCTTCATATTTTCTTGTTTTTATTTTAATTTTAATTTTTTTTGTAGTGTGGTTTTTTTTGTTTTGCATTTTTAAATTAGAAGGTCCATATTTTGAATTTTTGATATTCTACATATTTATATATTCTTAATTAATTTTTCAATCCACATGAAATAATTATTTCTAAAAAACAATATTTTTTAACAATGGACATAAAAATAACCATTTTTAATATAAATATAACTAAAAAACTACACGTTTTGATAATTTGTTGCTAGAATTGAAATGTCAAAATCACAATTTTTATACGAAAATTTTAACTAAAAATAGCTAAATAATAGCTTTTTTATGAATTTCATGTTAAAAAAATAATAATAATCACTTATTTTTTCAAAAAATAATGATTAACTAAAAACTTAATGCGAAAATCACATATTACAAATATTTAATACATAACAGTGTCAGTTCCCATAATCGAAATCAAATAACGACCGCCTGACTGCCCATGAAGGTGGCTATCCGATTCTCGGAATCGAATAGTCACCACCCGGACACCCCCACGAGCGGCCGAGCGGTGGCCATTTGATTCTGAGAATTAGATAGCCACTGCCCGGCCACCCCCACAGGTGGCTGGGCGGTGACTATCCAATTCTGAAAATTGGATAGCCACCGCCCAACCACCCGTGGGGGTGGCTGGGTGGTGGGGGTCGCCAAGCGGTGGCTATCTAATTCTCAGAATCAGATGGCCACCGCCTAGCCACCCATAGGGGTGGCCGGGTAGAATCAGATAGCTACTGCCCGGCCACCCCCACAGGTAGCTGGGCGGTGGTCGAGAATTGGATAGCCACCACCATGGGCAACCGAGCGATGGCTATTCGATTCCGAGAATTGGATAGCCACCCCCACGAGCATCCGGGTGATGGCTATTCGATTCCAAGAATCAAATAGCCACTGCCATGGGCGGTCAAGTGACGACTATTCGATTCCGAGAATCAGATGACCACCCCCATCGGCGGTGAGGCAGTGGCCATCCGATTCTCGGAATTGGATAACCACCCCCTGACCGTCCTTGAGGTGGATATCCAATTTTCAGAATCGGAAAGCCACCGCTCGATGGCTATCTGATTTTGAGAATTAGGTAAGCAGCACCCGGCAACCCCCACAAGCGATTGAGTGGTGGCTATCCAATTCTGAGAATCAGATAGCCACCACCCGGCCGCCCATGAGGGTGGTAGCCGATAAAATTGTTTTTTTAAATAAAAAATAAATTTTGTTAAATATGTTTATATATATGTATATATTTTAAATGTTTTTTTTTTATTATATATATATATATATATATATATATATATAATATTTTAAATATTTTAAATGTTATTTTAAAAGATATCAAAAATATATTTAGCTTTTTTTAATTTTAATGTTTTTTTGAAAATGATGTTTAATTCGAAAATAAGTAATTTTTTTTAAATCAGGTTTTTATTGTATTTTTAATTTCAGCATATTTTTGTTTTTTAGAGTTTTTTGAAAATGTTTTTTTCTTAATTTTTGTAGTTTTTAAATTTTTTTTGGTTATTTTTCTATTTTTTTTTAATCTAGTTTGTTTTTACTTTTACTTTTTTTTTTTAGTTTTTCTTAATGCTTTTTTAAAATTTCATATTTTTACTTAATTTTTGTTTTTTTTTTTCCAATTTTTTTTATGGTTTACCACATTAAAAAAAAATGTTTTTTTTTTTGAAAATATGTTTTTCTTATTATTTATTTCTTTAATTTTTTTTTAACTTTTTAATTCTTATATTTTATAGGTTATTTTTTTTTAATTTTTTAATTTTTTACATTTTTATGATTGATATTTTTTTTAATATATATTTTTATTTACGTTTTGGTATTTTTTTTTCATTGTTTTTATTATTTTTTTGAAATTTTAATGTTTTTCGGAGTCATAACAAAATATTTTACATCATTATTTCAAAATGTTGAAAATTTACCCCGGAAAAAAAATAAAATAAATAAATAAATAAAAAATAAAAAATTATTCGAGCATCAACATCTTTTGTTTTGAGGGTGTTTTTTACACGATTTTTGCACATAAAAATTCGGTTTTATTGGCATTTTTTTAAAATGTTGAAAATTAACCCTAAAAATAAAATCCATCATTCCATTATTAGCACTTTTCATTTTGAGGCTAGTTTTTGCACAATTTTTGCACAAAAAATTCGTTCTCACTGCCATTTTTAAAACATGTTCAAAATTGACCCTAAAAAATACCATCGTTCTAGTATACACACTTTTTGTTTATAGCACTATTTTTCATGTTTTTTCGGGGTTTTCTGGGCAGAATTCTCATTTTGAGTTTATAGTTCCAGTTTCAAAGCTATGTTACCAGAAACGAGAAACGAGAAACAAAACGAGAAATGACAACGAAACAAGAAACAGAGTTTTGAAGTTTCGCATTCAAGAAACGAGGAGAGAGAAAAAAAACATTAAAATTACTTTTAAAAGTCATTTACTAGAATACCAAGTATTCCAAACCCATCCTTCTTCCTAGCAGTTTTTTATGTTAACCAAAATTCAACAATATATTAATGAACTATAGCATGCAACAAAACAAAACACCAACAACAAATTAACAATTTAATGAAAGTAACCAAATACCTAGAAATGTCATCTTCCCTTTTAAGTATATGTTGAGTGGGGATTGCTCTCCTTTGAGAACCATAGATTTGTGTAATTAGGTGGACAAATGGGGAAAGATCTGTGATCAGCTTGTACAGAGGATTGCTGGTTATAATAAGAAGAAGTAAAAATCTTGGTTATAGAATGACCATCTTATTCATTCCAGAAAGTTGTGGGGTTAAATTCTTCGTCTTCTTCCGTTCGAGACATACTATTGGACCATTAATGATTTTATTGAATAATTATCTAACATAATTAATAGCGCCCAACTGAGACATTCCAGATTTGCAGGTGTCACAGGTTTGCTGGTTTCACAGTTTCAATCCATGATCCATACAGAACGAAACTAAAGATATTAAACTCTTGACATTAAAAATAAATACCAAATCATTACTTGAATCATTGAAAATTTATTCATCCTAAATTGTTCCCTGGAAAATGAAAGTAATTGTCTCTCTGCAATGCCGTACTGTTTCTAATGCGTTGTTCTGTAGAAAAGGTTATCGTCGTCCCGTTTCTCATAACATAGTTTCAAAGTTTACATTGTTTTTTAAAAAGAGTGGTGTTCAAAAATTTATCTCACAACAAATACTCTCCCAGCTTCATGTTCTACAAAACAAAAAAATTCATAGCCATTTGAGTATAACTTACTAAGGAGTCTCCAAACAACTATGGCTCTGAGTAGCCTATTAGAATCATATGAACTATTAGTGGTTTTGAAAATACTTTCAAGCTTTAAGCTTAAAATAAAACCAAAACAAAACGATTACTCAAAAACCTTAGCTGAGAAGAGAGAAAATATAACTTGTCACCTATGTAAAACATCTTTCATTCTCGATGAGCATCGATGCTGGAAAATCAAGCGTTTATTTTGTTTGGGGATACCTCCACCCAAAGACCCTGAAGGGATTTCCAGTTAGAAGTCACCATGAAGAAAAATTTATAAAAAAACCACGCACGACATTAACTATCTAGGAACAGAGAATAGTGAATGGAAAATGAAGCAGTATTACCTCGTAGAAATTATTTATAACCTGGGAAAAGAAAAATATTAACAGAGAAAGGTTTCTTCTATCTATGTTGCTTCCACTAAAACCTGAGAATATTTCCAACACAAAAACTCACATTTTACCTGTAAATTGAAGGAATCTTTGGGTTAATTCTCATCGAAAACCGGAAGGGACTATAAGCATGAAAACCTCTTTAAAGGAAACAATCAAATGTAACCAAAAGACTATTCTTACCAGAGATTTCATATGGGCAAATTTAGGGGGTGGTTGTGTTTTAAATTCTCGTGCAACAAAACCTTAATCAGTTAACAAAGAGTGGATGACATTATGTGAAGAAAATACTATTCAGCGGGTAATGAACCAAATCTTTTTCCTTTAAAAAGCTTAATAATAGCTATAAAAACTCTAAAAAACATTTTTCTTAACATGGAGAAAAACATTCTTATTCAGAAATTGTCTTTGATCAATAAGATGTGCATTGATAGCATAAGGGAAAAAATTCTTACAATTGATGTTAGTATAATGCCACAACTATGGAACCACAACTGCAAATTCCTAAAAGATATAATAAAGCATTTCTCTCTTGCTACAAATTCTGAAATTTGCAATCCTGGTAAGTGACAATGAGCACTACTGTGGCTAGTAGTCAGAAGATCAATTCCATGGATGGAACTTTAATTCTCTCCAATTTTAGCCTTCTAAATATCAAATTTATGTTGAACCGTATCTTGTTAAAAATTCATTAACTTGATTCATTACCTTCAAAATCTAGAAAAATATCACAGAGTATTTTGACATCTTGACTAATGTAGTTCAGGTAGGAATCAATACTATTCTGAAAAAATTACCAACAACCCCATTGGTTCTCATATCAAGCATGTTCGTAATGATGACGCTTATACAATAACACTCTTCCTACAATATTTCAAACCGCTAAGAAACCACCACATAGACTGAAATATAGCGAGTGTATATACTACAAATGATTTTTAGTTGATGGTTAATTTATGAACACTATGTAAGAAGGGAGATGAACCAACCTCATACTCTCTTTCTTCATACTAGAAAATATAGCTAATATTTGTCCATCACAATTGAGCTTCAAATTATCCACTGCAATCATTGGAGTTGTGAAGCTATTAATTAACATATCATACATAGATCCACCAAAAACCCTTGCTAACCCTAGAGCCATAGTCAATCCACCAAAACTCTCGCTAAGCCTAAACCCATTTTCATGTTCTATATCTGACTTAGAATCCAACCCAAAACCCTCTTTTTTTCTATCCAATTTTTCCCACTTAGTTCCAGGGTTTAATTTGGCATGTTTTGACCTTAACCTATTAATATAATTAGTTCCCGAAATCAAATCCTCCAATTCTTGAATTTTCAATTTCGAAAAGGTAAATATAATTAGTTCCCGAAATAAAATCCTCCAATTCTTGAATTTTTAATTTCGCAAATGGTTTACCTCGGTGATATCTCCCTTTGTCTCAACTTCTTCTTTGTCAATCCAGAACAATTTTTTTCAAAACTCTCTTCTTTGTGTAACCTCAAATCTTATTTTCTGTATGCATCTATTTAAGGTCCCGGGGTTTTGTGTGTGAACCACGCAGCTGAGTTATTCTCTTGTGTATTTTCACCTTGAAATTATGTGAGTTCATTCCCTAAATCCGTTGTCAACTATTGGTAATAGATGGTACGAAACAAAATGCTCTCTAGCTTGTTCTACTCGATCTTGTCCTTCTCCATCTCTGTTTGTTGGGCTCTCGACAACTTGTTTACTCTCTTTCTCAGAGTTTTACTAGTGGATTTACTGCTCTTCTCCTCATGGCCATCATCTAATCACTCTTATATGTGTTCAACATTTCTCTATTGTCCTATTAAAAAACATTCAGTTAGCTTTTCTGGTCTCCCTCTTCTAATTCTGATTTTAATTATTGTTGCTGCTAATTATTGTCCTTCTCTTTCATAACACTTTGTGTTGGGAGCTCTCAAGATAACATTATAAGATATTATCATCATCCCTTGGGAAATATCCATGCCCACTCTCTCTTCCATGACCTTTGGTAATAGTAACACAGCAGATGCAGAGAGGAGTGTATCGAAAGGCTAGTTTAGGGTTAGGAGTTAGTCAGAAACCCTGAAAAACCTGTCAACGCTGATTTGTTTCCCTATGTTTAATGATGCATAAGTTGAAGATGACACCTGTGGTGGTTGCCTCCAAATGATTCCAGTATTATTTTTGATTAATGTTGCCAGTATTAGTTTTAGAGGAATGAAGCGACATGGGCCTGTGTGATGAAGATAAAAATTGATTTTTTTCCCATTTTGTCAAGACAATTACATAGGGATTTAAACCCATAAAAAGTTTGTTTTTACTTCTGTCTTAATTTAAGGCAATTAAATAGTTAGCATAGGCGTTTAAGACAACATTAAAATTTTAGGCTTAAATAAATGTCTTAAAACACCCCCTTGTGTAGTATTGAAGTGAAATGGAACTTGAATGAGGCTATGAAGATAGTGAGGTAGACCTTTAAGGAGACCTTATTAGTTATTTAGATGCATTAAAGAAGGCTATAAAAGAGTAATGGAAAGAGAAATTGTGAAACGTTGAAAAATGAAGTCATTTTTCTAATAAAGAATCAATGAATCTTCGAAAGGCCCATCTAGAAGAAGCAAAAATAATCGAAGAAATCCTACTAAAGAATATAGAAAATAAGCAAAAGATTTGTGAAAGACCAGAAGATCAGAATGCATATTTAAGAAAATAGCTATCTGACTTTCTAAGAAGCATGAAAAAGGACACCAATCCAAAGATTCAACACTCATTCGAACAGAGTTAGAGGAAGCCAAGAAGATTGATGACACTCTCATAGAAGAACGAAAAGAGAAGGAAAAAGAATGTGAGAAGTTAGAGGAAGAAATAGTATCCATTAGAAAGGAAGAAGAACAGCAAAGGCTCTACTAAATTTTTTTTGAAGCAAATTAAAGGATCTGAAAAATTAGATGAAATTATAAGTATTTATAGGTATCCACTCATCAAAAGTGGTCTAGGTTTTGAAGGTGAATCAAGTACCAAGGAAGAAGAACAGCAAAGGCTCTGCTAAAAAAAATTGAAGCAAATTAAAGGATCTGAAAAATTAGATGAAATTATAAGTATTTATAGGTATCCACTCATCAAAAGTGGTCTAGGTTTTGAAGGTGAATCAAGTGCCAAGAAATTTGAAGATAAATAACCAAAAAATTATTTTGAAACACTCGAGGGATTTAAAAAAAATGTAATTAGAGGAAATGATAAAACTCAGCAGTTGTAAAGGAAGTTTAATGGTAGTAGCTTGAACAACCACAAAGATGAAGTAAAACATCAATAGAAGTGAAGTCCACCTAAAAAAATATAGTTAAAAAAGAATTAGTAGAACTTTTCCTCAAAGGAAATTTTCTCCTAGGAACCAAAATATATTTTATGGTTATTTTATTCTGACACAAATTACGTTTGTTAGGCTATAAATTATAGTTCTTATATTAGAGATAATCATATAAAAAGTAGAAGCAAAGAATCTTGCTAGTCCTCAAGAAATAGTGACAACAGATTCGTAAATTCTCAAAGGAATAACACCACCAACAACAATTCTTTTTCCCCTTAAAACATATTGGATGTTTTAGTTGTCATAATTATGGAAACAACACAATTGCATAGAGCTAGGTAAATTAGATCATCACATCTGATCAAGCATGCACGAGAAGATAGTAATTAATGGAAGAAGAAAAAGGAAAAAAAAAAGGAGGTGGCATTATTCTATATGCTCAGAACCAAGGCTGCCAATGGTATGTGGAAAGTGGTTATTCAATGCACATGATTGGCGACAAGAGTAAATTCGTATCACTAAAAGAATATAAGAGTTACAGTGTCACTTTGAAATGATGTTCTAGGAAAGATCATGGGTAAAGTCACAATTTGTTTGGATAATGGAAAAAGGAAAGGCTCAAAATGTTCTCTTTGTGGATGGACTCAAACGCAATATATTAATTATTCATTAGACCTATGACAAAATATGTGATCTCACTTTTCACTCCAAGGGTTGTGAGATAAAGAAGGAAAACACAAGGAAGGTAGTTGCAATGATAGTAAGAACATCAAGAAATGTATACATAATGAGGAAAATGAAAAATGTTGCCTTAGAAAGCTTGATGAAGGTTGGTTGTGGCATAAGAAGATTGGGGCTTTTAAATTTTTATCATCTAGGGAAGCTACCTATGAAGGAAGTTGCGAGGTATAATCCAAATATTTCAAAGCCTAACAATATAGTTTATAAATCATGTCAATTTGGAAAATAAGCTCGAGTATAATTCAAGACCAAGGAGCACTCATCAACCAAGCCTCTACACCTAGTTCATACAGACCTATGTGGAACTTGAAGAACCAAGACCCTAAGTGGAGGATGCTATTTTATGTTGATTATAGATTACTATACTAGGCTAACTTGGGTTGCATTCTTGAATGAGAAATCTAAAGCACTTGGTAAATTCAAAACTTTTGAAGCCCTTATTGAAAACAAATTAGACTTAAAAATTAAATGCTTAAAGTCTGATATGGGTGGGGAGTTTACCTCAAATGAATTTGATGAATTTTGTGAAGAACATGGGATGAGGATACAATTATTTATTGCAATCACGCCACAACAAAATGGTGTGGTAGAAAGGAAAAATCAAACAGTGCAATGGATGGCAAGAACAATGCTAGATGTCTAAAGTCTCACAAACATGTTTTGTGTTGAAGTTGTTCATACAACAATCCATATCTTGAATAAAACTCATTTCAAGCCAAATAGTGACAAAACCCTTTATGATCTTTGGTATGGAAAACCAACATCCATAAAACATTTCATGATTTTCGGTAGAAAATGCTATATTAAAATTAATTATGACAATCTTGGAAAATTTGATGCTAGAGATGATGAAGGTATATTCTTAGGCTATTCAGTAAAGAGTAAAGGCTACAAGTGTTATAATATGATATTGTGTAATATAGTTGACCCTATTGATGTGAAAGTTCATGTATCATTACCTCACAAGGAGAAGCAACTTGAAAATGTTAGCCCAATTGATCAAATTAGTAATGAATATGAAGAATAGAAGTTCGAAGAATCAAAAGAGGAAGTGGAAGAAGAAGCAACACATTCACATCCAAAGACCTCATCTAGATATGCGCAAAAGAATCACCCCGAGATTCAAATTGTTGTGACAAATAAGTAGGAGTTCAAACTAGAAGAATATTTATAGGAACTCCTAGTCATTCACATATTTATCTCTTATCCATAATAGAACACAAATATTATTTTAAAGCATTCCATCATAAACATTGGATAAAAGACACAAATGTAAAGTTGGATCAGATAGAGGAAAATCAAACATGTGAAGTAGTTCCTAGACCAATAAATAATACTATCACAGGAACTAAATGAATATTTAGGAATAAGTTAAATTAGGATGGGTAAGTTCTTAGGAACAAGGGCATATTGGTGTGCAAAGGATATGCATGGGTTGATGGAATTGATTTTGAAGAAACATTTTCCGCCATTGTAAGACTAGAAGAAATATGAATGCTTTTAGGATTTGCTTCTCATAAGAAATTTAAATTTTATTAAATGGATGTAAAGTAAACATTTTTAAATGGAGAGCTCATGGAGGAAGTCTATATAGAGAACCATGAAGGGTTCTAGTTATTAGACAATCAAGAGGATGTGTGTAGACCGAAAAAAAGATTTTTATGGATTAAAGCAAGCACCAAGGGTATGGTATTCCTGATTGGAAAATAATCTACACTAGAAAGGTTTCAAAAGTGGGAAACCAAATAGTAACTTGTATATTAAACTTGAAAAAAAATTATTTTGGTTATTATTGTTTATGTTGATGACATTATTTTTGGAAGTGATCTAGATTTGCTAAGCCAAAATTTTTTAGTTGCAATGCAAGTTGAATTTGAGATGTCAATTTTAGGTGAATTACCTTTATTTCTTGGCTTACAAATTGTACAATTTGAAAAAGGTTTGTTCATCTCCCAAAGAAAATAGCTTAAGGATATGCTAAATAAGTTTGGAATGGAACAATTCTCACATGTTAGTACCCCTATGGTCACTGGATGCAAGCTGAGTAAAGAATATGAGTCACTAGAAGTCAATTAGACCACGTTTAGGTCAATGATTGGGAGCTTATTGTACCTTATGGCATCAAGACTAGACATAATGCAAGCCATTAGTTTAATAACAAGGTCCCAATTTGTGCCAAAAAAGGGCCATCTATTTGTTGCAAAAAGAATATTCAATGGGTCAAAATTTCTTCCTTACTACATACAAAATTGTTGATTGTGATAGTAGTGTAGATGATAGGAAGAGCACAAGGAGTGGTGCATTCTTTCTAGGAAACTAGTTGGTGTGATCACTGATTAAAAAGCATACTTCAATATCCTTATCAATAACTGAAGCAGATTACATAATAGTTGTTGCTTTGTGTACTCAAACATGATGGATGAAGTAAAACTTGTAAGAAATGAAGATAACATATGATTAACCAATCCCCATTGTTTGCGATGACACGAGTGACATCGGTAAGTCCAAGAACCCCATTCTTAATTAAAAAACAAACCATATCCCTATAAGGTATCATTTTATTAGGGAATAGGTGGCTGATTAGAAGTTTAGGTTGGCATATATAACTACGAAGGAATATATTTTTGACATATTCACAAAACCTCTTACTAGAAATCCCTTTGAATATTTAAGGAAAAAAATTGGGAATGATGTCTCCCTCATCTCTCCAATAAATCCCTTCAAATGAGAAAATGAAGTTATCCATTTATGTTAGGGGTAGTTGTAAGTTGGGATGTTAGTTAACAACAAATATAGTGAGCTTAGGTGGGGCTGCAAAGAAGAGAAACGCATGACCAATAGTAGTAGCATATGCTTAGAGGGAGTTGATTGAAAAAGAAGAAAGATGCAATGATATGGAAAATTTTGAGGTAAAAAATGGGCCTCAAAATAAAAAAATATACTAAAAAAATTAACTTTAAAAGAACCAATAAGATTTAAGATGATGATGTCACTGCCAGGGAAAATAATTTGGAGGGAAAAGAGGAAAAATACTTGTTGTTCTTTTTCTCATTGTATTTGTGGCTTATCTTGTTATATATCTACTCAAATGTCAAGTGTTCACACCCTTTAGATGCATAATTAAATTCCACATCCGACGAGTACCTACTCTACATACTTTCGAGTAGACCCACATCGAAATATATTGAAAATACATGGAAAAAATTGTTCAAATGCATTTCTCATCTATTTTAATTTTTTCCCGATGTGGGTCTACTTAGAAGTATGTAGAGTGGGTACTCATAACATGTGAAATTTAATTACGCATCGAAGGAGTGTATATGGTTGACATTTAAATAAAACTATAAGGAGATAAGCCAAAAATAAAATAAAAAAGTTAGTTTCCTTTTTTTTTTTAAATTCATAACTATTATTTTAATATTTTAGCTATTATATCATTATTTTCCTTAGGAGGCCCATTTTAGACCTCAAAATTCCCATAATGGGAAACTTTGCAGACCTTACATGCATGGTTTCATTTCATTTGGTTTGTGGAATATATTTTGTTGTGTTGGTGCTTAGCGCAATGGTACAAGACATAGGACTCAGATTTACTATTTAGAGAATATGCAATAACAGGTATAAATCTCATCTCAATTTGAGAACAATTCAAATCTAGATCATGGCAGAGAATGGGCAAATAGTGTATCTTGAGCCACAACCATTTTATATTTATGTCAAAGGGGGAGAATTAGTAGAAATTATGAGTAATCATCAACGTTAGGGGAGAATCAATAGACTGATAAGGGGAGTCTGCCCTAAGACCATCATTGACTAACAATTCCTGTGGTGTGGCGATCAATGTTAAAGGGGGAGATTGTTCAGTGTGTTGGAAGATTGAAAAGTGTATGTTGTTATTTATGTCAAATTCAGGAAGCATGATAAAGAGCATGATATCATTGATGTCAATAGTGCTAATAGTGTTGTCATTAACATTATCGAGCTTGATTTCAAGGATGAAGTTGCAGTTTTGGTAACCTATCTTTGAATGCCATTCTTATCTAGTTCCTAAGTTCAAATAAAAATGAAAGGTTCCTGGTTGAATAGATTATTTTGAGACCTTTTCAATGGTATATGAAACTTCTTCTAAATCCAAATGAATGAGGAGAAAAATGTGTTTGAAGTGAGGTAGAGAAAGAAAGGTTCTAACCTAGTCAAAGTTCCAGTATTGTAGATTGGAGCTCAGTGCATTATGGACTAGCCTTATACGTTGGGCACTGTTATCATCCTAGTTTAGTATACATGGAGCACATGCTGACCCATGGAACATCCCGATAGGTTAGGGATTATTATGAGCCTGACCCCATAGAAGAGCCCATGAGTGTAAGGTGGTATGGACATGCTCGGTGGGTCAAGAACTAGTAGAAGAGTGCAAAACTTGGTCTGGTATGTGAAAATTTAAAAATGACCACTTTATAAAAATATAAGATTACATTTTATCATGAACCTGACCCACCTTAATCATGACCATTAATTCATGGTTAATGCTAATTAAACCTAATTGGGCAACTACTAGAGAAGATTAATAAATCTTACTTACAATGGGTGCCAAATCCCATGGACCTATATGACATGGTGCCAATATGACATGGAAAGTCAACGTGGATGAAAGGTGGAAAAAATAATGATGTGAAAGGCCTAATGTATGAAGATTTGGCATTTTTTTTCCACCCAAGTGGAGATGTGGTAAGTGACATGTGGCAAGTATACATTAGTGTTTGGACGTGTGGAAAGCTCAGGTTGATTGTAATAGATTATGTGGTATATGTCTTCGTAGGTGACATATGGTGGGTCCCTCCCCAAGATACTGAGGCACTAGGCACTAGAGTGCATTTTCGTTTTAAAAGTGAAGGTTGGGTTGGTATGACATGGTGAGTAAAACATGGAAGTAATGTGATGGAAAAGAAGACCACATGGTGGTTTTTGGTTGGTCCATCATAGAATAACATGGTATACTTAAGAACCTTGTGATTCGTGCCAGGGAGTCATTTAGAGAGGTTTTTGTGTGTATTTGGTTTTGGAAGAAAATTAAAGCTTAGGGGCATAACCAAAGGATAGTCCATGTGGGGCCAATATCAACATACTGGGCACCGAGAGATTGAAACAAATACAAATTAGTGCGCTATGTGTTGGGTTGTGTCATGGGGAAGTTACCATTAATTACCAGAGTTGGCAACTAACATATCCCAAGGTATCAAGGCGTAGAGCAACTACGGTTATGGAAAGAATCCAAGCATAAGCCCTCAATTCTTTCACGTAAGTCATATGATGCAATATAATTACAATTCAACGAGTTAATGTCTACAATTTTGAGGTTTCGAGTGCACAAACATTTAGTTCTTTGAAACAAAAGAAGACTAAATTAAGGGGAAAAATCTGAAGTTCATGAGTATAAAATAGGATCGAAATGATGTGAAATTGTGAGTGTTCTCATGCAATGACAATGAAAAGATTGTTGTGGACAAGTAGCGTTATGGTAATTTGTAAGAGGGAGCAATGCTATAGATAATAAAAACAAGTTGAGTACCTATTTGATAGAAGTTGACACAATGTGTGTGTAAGAGTATTCGGTAGATGATGACACTCTAAAATGTTATAAATATGAAGCAAATGAGAATTTTGTTCTGATTATTTTGAGAAAATGACCACTTTGTGAGGTTGTTATGTAAGAAGAAATTGTAGATCAAGAGGGAAATTGGTGTTCAAAAGAAAATATGATAAGGTGTAGCAAATATATGGTGAAATATCATTTGGATAAAAAACCAGAGAGAGACAAATTCTGTTGCTAAGAAATATTAGAGGAAGGGAGCATATTTGAATTAAAGATTGTTGTCTAAGTGAAATGAAATTGAAGTGCCTTTGGCTCTGAGTCTGAAAATGTATGAGAAAAGGATCTGAGATACATTGCAAGCTGGTTCCTACAAATAATAAGGGTGGTATCTCATTTAGGTTGGTGATTTAAAAGATTAGGGGATTTGGTGTCTATTGCAGGTTGTACCTCCAAACAAGTGGGGATTGATGTCTCCAATAGGTTACTTCCTACAAATAAAGGGGGATTGGTGTCTCCTCTAGGATGTTACCTACAAATCTAGATGTAACTAAACGTGGTGCATGCAAATTCATATAATTAAAATAATTTTTCTGGTTCTCTCCTAGATGGTTTTTGATGTATATATTGTCTTCAAAATTTGTGTATCTTGATTGTTGTATGACTATGTTCATAATTCTTTAAATTGTTAAAAAAATTCTCTATATTGATTCACCCCCCTCTCAATATAAACTTGATTTCAAATAAGTTGATTTACAAGGTTGCATTGAATCCTCATCAATAGAATAATATCATGAGCATAAAAGAGAAGAATTATGACTATACTAGTGAGCAGGTTGTCACCACAACTTGCATCATCAAGACTCCTTTTTTGCCTATCAATGTATGTGCCAAAATGGATAGGGGACAAGGGTAATCCTTGCAAGACTCAAATATTGTAGTTAATATCATGAGCATAAAGGAAAATGGTTTTGAATATACTAGTGAGCATGATGTCACCACAACTTGCATGATCTAAAAACTTTTCTAGATTTTCAATGTATATGCTAGAATGGGTATGGGATAAGGGGCACACTTGCCAGACTCCAATATTGCAGTAAAATTCTTTTGACCTACCCTCATTAGTCGTAAACCTATAAATAACATTCTCATACAACCTTGTCACAATAGCCCTCAACTCAAGAAGAACCATTATCTTTTTGATCCTCTTCGTCAAGTTTGTCCTAGAAACAATGTCAATTTTATTTTTATTTTTATTTTTTAAGTGTGTGAAATAATGAAAGAGATCAATATTATTGTTGTGAGACTCCTCCATAATGATCATACAAGTAACAAAGTGGTCCATAGTTGAATCATGTGTCATAAACCCAAATTTATCCTTAGCTCTTTTAATATGGGATTTTAGCCATAAAATATTCTTCTTTTCCAACACAATTCCATACAACTTGGCTAAAGTATGGCTAATTATAATGGTATTATAATTAAAGGAATTATTTCATCCCCACTTTTAAAGATAACTACAATGAAATTTTTCCTTCAACACTTAAGGAAGCCTTACTTCACTACAAAATTCAAGAGCTTACATATGTGATGGATTAGGATAGACCCTCTTACTTTCAAATTTATTGCTTGATAGCATTCAATGTAGATAGTTTTGCTAGTTGATAGCTTCTTAAACCCAAACTTAATGTCTTCGAGTGAAACAATTCATCGTTTATAATGGCATTCAAAATGGTGTTCTTTGCTTTAGGGTGTTCACAATATTTTCAAGATAGAAATTCTAGTTATTTATGGGAATACTATTTTCTTTATGTTTATGAAGTAGAATTTTACGCCAAAACTTTTTATTTAGATTTATATAGGTGCAGTAAACTACTCTTGTGTTCTATTTATATAGTACATTTACTTCCTTTTGATAAGAACTTTGTATGTATTTTTCTCATGAAGTTTTAAAGATTCATTAGGGGTATCCCTAATTTCCTTTCGTAAAGTTTTAGAACACTTACCATCAGAAGAGTTGGGTTTTTTACTATTCTTTTTACAAGACATGGCCATGAAGAGCTTGTTAACAAAAGTGGAGAGGGTTGTAATAAAATTATGATAGTATTTGTCCATATTATATTTATAGTTTAAGAGGTGTTAATCCTTATTTAAATCCTTTAAGAAGAGATCAATTTTATTTGTCAAAAAGCACGTGCCTTTGATTCTCATAATTTTCTTGCATGGAATTTTTTTCCATGGAAACATTTAAAACTAAGGCTAAAGGTCTATGATCAAGTGGAACTTAGGGTCATTTAAAAGGTTAAAATTTATTATTTGATTGGATAAAACTATGCCAAAATATCACACATTATGTCACATTGCCTATAAATATAAAAATGAATATTATGTCGATTCTCAATAACTATTAAGTAGATGGTAGACATTTAACCTCTAATGAATGCTATAATTCATAGTATTAAACACAAATCAAAGGTTGAGATTTAACTGCAAAGTAGTTACGCCCTTTATATCTCTTTAATTAAGTTGATTAATTTAAAAATTGTCATATGAAATGAGTTAAGATTTTTTGGGCATGTGGTATTGATAAGCCATGTCATTGCCTCATGGTATCATAGCAAAGTCTATATACAAATTAACAATCTTCATGGAAAAGTGGGAGTAAATTTCCATGAATAAAAATCTCGTTCCATGTTTTCTTAAATGTATATATGTTTAAGTTATATGTTAATTATTTCATAATTATTTAAAATAAAGTTATAATCTAGTTAGTTTAATATTTTTTAAGTTTAAGAACTTGAGATATATTAATAAATATGTTATTAATGTTTATTATGAATTAATGTGAATCAAAATTTATCAACTATTTAATTTATATAGTTAAATTAAAATATTTTAAATCATATATTAAAAAATTTATAACTATATATATATATATATATATATATATATATATATATATATACAATGGCATATAAAGTGAGATTTAACTGAAACCTTCTTAGTCCTTGTTTGACTAGGGACTATAGCATTCACCTTGTGTCAAAGTGTGTTGACTTTCCAATATTTTGATGAGTTTTTTGGAATTTTAAGTAAAGTTTCAAGAAAATGCTTAATATTCCTATTTTGATATAAATTCAAAAATGTTTTTCTAATTTTTTCGAAATGCTATTTTTAATTTTCAATTTGCTGAGTCAGCTCTGATGGGACATAATTCCCTAGTGGAGAGTGTTTTATTTTTGGTATTTGTGAGTGCCTGACAAATAATTTTAAAAGTCGAAAAAGACAAATTTTGTGAGTGGTTATTTCGTAGGTGAGTGCTCTAATACTAACACTGACACTAGCACTGTTATGCTACTTCTCTACTCAACGATGCCAAAACTGACGTGGTTGTAGGTCCTTTATGTAGACGGGGTTGGAGGGGGGTTGAATTAATGTACAATTAATATTGTGTGGAGCTTTCATTGTGTGGAGGATATTTTAGGTGGTGGAACAAGAAATAACTATTACAAAGCATGATCGTAACTAAGATCTATTTATAACTAATTCTTATGATGGGATATTGATTTCATTAAATCTATTTCATTTATTTCATTTGATTGGGTTCTGATTATGTTATGAATCTATCATGATCATGGGAATTCATCCAACAATTAATTTGGGAAATATCTGTATAGACAATAATTGCTCAATTTTCTCACTATTAGAAAATTTTTGTATTCATAACGAAAGTATATGCAAAAATACATTCTCTAGCATGTTGAGTGTTATGGATGAAACTTTGATGTATGCCTTCTATATTGCATGTTACTGTATGTGGACATTGGTGAGGGAGTGTGGCCGTACTTGTTTTGAAATTAAAAACTTTACACAATCTGTTGAACTGAAGTGTTGTGGACTAGCCTCATACATCTAGTAAATCCCTTTCCATGTCATAAACTCTTTATTTCACAGGATTCAAATTAGAGATCATTCGCATGGGTGGCTCCATTCTAAGGTCGAGAATTGGACAAAATCCGTAAGTTCAACAAAAGCATATGATTCAATGAAAGTATTCCCATGAATGAAAGTTTGTTTCTCTTCTTAAATTTTCATCATTTCCTCGCTATTAGATTTCATCGTTCGATTCTTTGGTCAACGTCATGCTTTATATTTTGATAAATTTAAGAGATGAAGAATATCCAATCTTAAAGTGATTTACCATGAAAGGAAGCAAACAATCTTTTCAGAAAATAAATAGAGGGGGTGTCTAAAGATGGAAGGTCAATTGTAGAGTGAAATAGTGTCCTCTGAATTTACCACATTCCATATATTGGAGTTGTCAGTTCAACTCGTATTCGTGGGGAGAGTGGTTTCACACCTTTCGAGATGTTTGGATCTTTTCACTTTAAAATGTTTATACAACCTTATTAGAAACACTGAAGACTCATAGAATGAGCTTATTATTTCATTACTAAGCTTTGAAATTTATAGATACATACACGGAAGAATCAATAATGATCTTCGTTGACTCACATTAAATTACATGAGGTGGGAATAGTGGGCGACGCCGTTGCTGTACTCTGTAGTTGTGATTAATGTTCTAACACCTCCCCTTAATCACGATGACTTAAAATTTAACTTGCCTGCTGGTCTAAGTCTCAGCTAGGCTTACAACAAAACATTTCATTTTTGCCTTCGTGCTAAAGGGTATATGCTTGTTCATTTGTTGACGTAGTTTCATCTTCACCTTTCTTGTCATAAGATAGTGATTGAGATTCTCCTTTCTTGATTGCAGGTTAACATTCTTTGTATTCAACATTGCTTTAGGTTCTTGGGACTTATACTTGTCCTTAATGCTTGCAATTTCTTCAAGTTTTGTTGCTTCTTCCTACTTTTCAATATCTGCACAATAAAAAACAATGTTAGATTCATAAACAGAACCATATTGATTTTTGTCATTGTGCTCTTTGAAAAGATCTTTGCTTCCTCATTTTTCTTTGCTGACATAGTTGATTGATTCATGTTTTCAACCTCTTTCTTCAATTCTTTTGTTGCAGACATGTTGTCCTGCGTTTGATTTGTGTGTGGAGATAGGCAACTCTTCTCACCAAACAACAACTCATCAATAAGATGCTCTTCATGCATCATATTGAACCACTCCTTATTACAAGACATATGGAGTGATACACTAGAATCAATGAACCAAGCATTCACATCATCATTTTCCACAGACAATGCAACATCAGAAACAAACAATTTAAGATTTTTAAATCCATCACTAATTGAGGTATCTTTGTCCACAAAATTTCCATTATGCCTTCTGTTTCTTTGCCTAAACTCATTATATTTCCTTTTATAGCAATCTTTAGAATGATGCCTAGGTTCGCCGCAATAATAACAATCATCATTTCTCTTCTCATGGATTGGAAATTTAGACTGTGTCATACCTTTTTGTTTTGCTTGAAACTTGCCTCCTTTGTTCTTGTCCCATGGCTTGCCTCTGTATGGATATTTGCCCTTGGCTACCAATGCTAAATCTCACTACTAGAGCCCAAATTAAAGCTCTTCATCCTCTCCTCCTCTTGTAGAAGAATTTCTATCAATTCATCAAATGTAGGGGGTTTCTCTCTAGCTGAAAGACTTGAAACAAAAATTTGATAATCTTGCACTAAGCCATTTAATGTGATGGTGACTAAGTCAATACTAGACACATTTTCACCAATATCTCCTAACTTATCACTTAAACCTTTGACACGAGATATGAAATTGCTTATATTTTCATTTGCTTCCATTTTTAGAGATAAAAGCTTAGTCTTCAAAAACAAGATCCGGTTTGTATTTGTTGTTTCATACAAACCCTTCAGCGTATCCCAATTTTTTTTTGATGTCTTGCAATCTCTGATGTAAGAAAAAATGTTGTCATTTACCAACATATGCAACAACACCTTTGCTTTCGTCTCCCTTCCCTCCTAATCTGGAATAGAAGCTGCAACAATGGGTTTGGGCTCATCCCCACTCACAATGGACCATAAATTATAACATTCTAAAATAGTCAGTAACTTGAATTTCCAATCCACATAATTTCCTCCATCAAGTTTGGTGGATTCATTCAAATAAGTATCATGCAACAAATTTGCCATGATAAAAAAAAATAATAATAATAATCTCCAATCACCAAAATACCACCAAATCTAAATCCAAATGCACAAAATTTCACTAAATCCCACAAAACACATGCACCATAAAAATCTTTACTAACTCCTTTCACTATTAAAAATTTCCAATTTTTTTTAACTTTTCACCACATTACACAAATACTAAATACCTTATCACTCCATGATAATCTTCTCATAGAAACAAACACCCTTTTTTAAATTTAGTCTCAACACTTAAAATAAAGCAAATCTTTTAAAAACTTCTCCTAACAAAACACAAACCAAACTTGATTTGCTTTGTTTTAAAATAGGTAAAAAGAATGGCTGAAACCGTTTAACTCAAATTACTTTCACAATTTTCAAGCAACATGAAAATTCTCTGCTTCAATGCTGCCGCCATTAGGATATTTGCAACACAGCAAATATTTCACTTACAGCACTTACAACAAGCCTGATACTTGCAGCTTTCACCTCAGACAGCAAAATTCCACAGGATTAGCATCGGTTGCACTAATCTTCCACGCTATCATTGCGACCTCCTCATACATTAAACTGTGGCTGGCCTTTCTGCGTTGGCCTCTGACGAGCAGCCTTGCTCTCCAATATTTTGAACATATGTCGGTTTCCTCCGCCACAAGGAATGCCTCACCTCACAAAGCTTCTGTTGAGGTTTTGAAGCCGAGCCTTTCTCACACTCAGATCTTTAGCAGCCACAGCATAAACCCTCCCTCAGCTTTGATACCATATTAGAAACACTGAAAACTCATAAAATGAGTTTATTATTTCATTACTAGACATTGAAATTTATAGATACATACCCGCAAGAATCAATAATGATCTCGGCAAATCTCTGCGGTCTTGAAATGATGTCTTAGCGACTCTCGCCGACTCACATTAAATTACATGAGGTGGGAATAGTGGGTGGCGCCATTTCCGTACTCCGTAGTCATGATTAATGTTCTAACAAACCTATTATATATGTAATTACGTTGACACATGGAACGTGCTCCCTCAAACAAGCCCTTACAAGTTTGTTGTTTTCTTTTTGGGATTGAGTGAATTGGACTTTAACATCCAACATGGCGAATTTTGCATTGCTAACCTATGGTTCTTTAATCAATAAACACCACTTCCAATGATATTTAAGGGTAAATCAAATCACCGATAGTGCATAGAATCAACAGAGTTCAGAGCTTTTCTTGTCCGAAGCTTTTCGCACATGGAAAGCTCCGCACAAGAGGTCGTTTGTTGCCGCTTAGTTTTTTTTAGTATTTTTTATTTTTTAAAGTTATTCCTCCAACGACTTTACTGTTGGAGTAGAAATCAATTTCTCCGCACATATGCTGCCCTACATTGTGCATGAATATTGCTGCCATACATTGTGCATGAAAGTCGAGGCAAACATATTAAACTTTCATTAACCAGAGCGCATATGAAGGTTGTCATAAAATACACATTACAATATGTAGATCGATTTGTACAATTATCTAAAAATACACTTAGAGAAATCATAGTATTGTAACATTTCAAAAATGGAATGCTAGAGATATTTGACGCAAAGCTCAACGAAGTGTTCTTTGCAATGTCAGCTCTTAGCGACAAGAACCTTGGCATTGACGTGGCTGAGACTGGGTGGCCATCTAAGGCCGATGAAGACTAAACTTGTGTTGGCCTTGATAATGCCACGAAATACAATGGAACCTAATCTTATACGCCAAACTTATTTTCGTTGTTAGATGGATTATATTATTAGTCACTATTTCATTGAGATTCTTGTTTTCATAGTTTTCAATGAAGGATCAGGCGATTTCATATTATTCCTTTAAAATTCTTAATGATATTCAAAAAATTTTAAACTTTATAATTAATATTATTTATATTTCAAAATTTGTTTATTCGATGTGACTTATGCTCAATTTATTTTACAATTTTTAAGATTGAAAAAAAAACAAACTAACATTATTATAATTCCTACGCTTTGTGCACTAATCTAAGATTTCTGCAGTAAATTCTCGGGCATTCGATCCTCTCGGCTTTGCGCTCTCTAGTCGACAATTAATATTTTATAAGTTTGAAAAATAAATGATTGCAACCATTACGTGAGAAGGGGAGAGAGAATTTAGTTGTGCGGAGGTGGCTTCACACTCTACACAAGGAAAGCCACCAACGGAGTTTACTTTAAAATTTTAATCGTGTAGAAGTGTGGAAGAAAGTTCTTTCATTGTGTGGAGAAACATTCCTCGTCACAAGGTAGTTTGCTTTTATTTATTAATTCATATTTAGTGCAGAATAAACAAAGGTATAAGTCATAAATGTGCTCCAATACTTCAATGCTTAACGTGCTCTCTTACCTCTTCCCCATCAAATCCAATACTTCAATGCTTAACGTGCTCTCTTACCTCTTCCCCATCAAATCCAACAAACATGTAACATGGTCACTAAGCCATGCACACTAATGCACTCTAAGCCATGTAGGATATCGTGAAGACAAGAACATTGCCCACATGAAAAGGTTCAATCGACACATTTTAGAGGTTGGCCCTCCATATTAGAAAACAAGAGCAGTTCTCCTATAACAAGAGTGGGTCTCCTAACTGTTTTATTGTCAGTTTTGACACCCATCCTGTTTCAAGAAAACTACAATGTTGTTTCAAGAAACAATAACAAGCAAATAATGCAATTTTGCTTTAAACCTAGCTACAAAGAATATTTAATAAACTTAGTCAACGTACATGTTGTTGTAACACAGGAAGTGAATATCAAGTTCATATAAACGAGATTGATTCACAAATTCATTACCATCTACTTACGCAGCACATCAACACAAGGTTTAATTATACTTCTTCATCATATCTGCATTCTTCGATAACTTGTTTTCTGCTATCACTTGTATCATCGACCTTTTGGATTAATGCGAGATCTAATTGCTCTGGCAAAAATCGAGGAGTCGTTGTTACTTCCTGATCTGATTATTTTGACTCTGCTTCTTACAACAATTGCGGCCTTTGTGCTCCTCTTTTGTCCCGAAAACAAGAAGAGAAACGTTGTGGTTACTTACTCCATGACTTTCAATGGTGATTATTACTTGAGTCTAGGGTGATCGATGAAGCAGACTATCGACAGATTAGAAGAATATTTGAGGATCACCAGATGTGATATTTAAGAAAATAATGTGAATACCAACTGCATCACTAGGTGTAGCACTTACACTCAAGTTAAAAATAATAATTACTGAGAAAACTTACTTTTAAATATTTTTATATTGGCCACATCATTTTAAGTGCCCTCTTCATTCCTGGAATAAATTGGACATTTCCTTTATCGTTATTTTATACTGAGAATTATTTGTTTATTTTTCTATTTATTTGTCTTAAAGCTCTGTATTTACATCTCAATATACCTAGCATGTATTAGTTTCTATATATACTTATATATCCTTTGTAAGTTATTAATTGATAGTTCCTATATAATTAGAGCGCATCATATCACAACTTGAATTTCTTGAGAAACAACGATGGCATACATTGTTGGTAACCAATGGCCGAATAGATCAAGTGACACCAACAATTAGAAGCTGTTGAGAATTGTTTCTTGATTTTTTGTGTAACGAATTTGTGGAGGATCAAGATGAAAGGAGATGGTAAATCATATTGAAAAATGGATCGGTGGATCAAAATTCACCAATTCTGTAAATAGGGAAAATTTATCTCACCAAATTACCATCAAAGGTGCTTCATTATATTACATATAGGATTCAACTCATGTGTAGAGGAAGCTACAAAGTGGGCAGTGTACATGGTTTACGATTCATAGCAATTCAAAGTTGTGAATTCATTTACTAAGCAGTTGAAATCGGTGGTCATTTCTCTTAGTGGATTCAGGCATGTGTACGTCAAAAGCCTACACACTCTTCTCCAGAAACCATAGCAATCACAAACATTTGAAATCCAAGGGTGCATCTTCATTTGTGTAGAGGTGGTTGTGCCAAGGAAACTGTGTGGAGGGGGTTGTGCGGAGAACAAATGCTTGTGTGGAGAGCTGACACTATGTGGAAAACTTTTACGGAGGTGGTTGTATAAAGAGCTTACACTAGATTTTTATAGAAGTACTGACAAGGACTATTCTGCATGACAACTATTAATATTATTCCATATATGATTTAATTGAATTAAATTGATTAATTTGATGTGGCCAAATCTAACGTACAAGATTAGCAAAATTCAAAAAAACTAGATTAAACTAATTTGAATTGGGCCAAAATGAAAACTACAACAATTTATGCTGGAACTGCTATAGTAAACTTGGATTAAACACTTCCCTCTCCTCCCTCTCTTTTTATGCCGAGACCCGATATAGTAAACCTAGATTAAACACTTCCCTCTCCTCCATTGGGAAGGCGGAGGAGAAAAAACAAAAATTAACACAAAAAACACACGAGTTGTGGCTCTTCTATTGATCACACAAAAACTTAATTGCTCTCCTCCATTGGGAAGGCAGAGGAGAAAAACAAAAATTAACACAAAAAACACACGAGATGTGGCTCTTCTATTGATCACTCAAAAACTTAATTGTTACAATGGACCCGGTGAAGGGTATTTAACCTTTTCCAAATAGAGACTTGCCTAAAATAACTTTACATGCAACCACACACTCAATTCGTCTATCACTTAACTCAACTTGACTTGGCACTCAGTTTCTTGACTCTCTAATTATAGCCAACTCCTCATGTGGGAGTAATTAGCTTATTTTAACACTCCCCCTTAATTATGATTGCTAAACTAGGACATGACTCATGAAAACTCAAACATTCCTGGTAGTGTGTGTCTCAGCTAGGCTTACAACAACCAAGTTTCTTCTATGAAACTCAAATATATATCTTGTTAATGACTTAGTAAATATATCAACCAATTGAACACTAGATTTACAAGGCTTTAAGTGAACTTCTCCATTGCTCACAAGTTCTCTAATAAAGTGATATCTAATATCAATATGCTTTCCCTTTTGATGAAACACACTATTCTTGGATAGTGCAATCATCGAGGTGTTGTCACAATATGTTGTTTTAGATCCTTGTACTTGATTCCATCAAATACTCTTCTTAATCACATTGCTTGACATACCGTTGATGTCCTGCTACATATCATGCTTCTGTTGATGATAGTGTTACAATATGTTGGTTCTTAGATGCCCATGAAATCACACTTGAACCAAGATGGAACACATAACCCGAAGTTATTTTCCTATCATCCAAACTGCCTTCAAAATCACTATCTTTGTATCGAATCAAATCCTTCTTTTTTGTGCTTGCATACATTATGCCACAATCTCTATTTCTTGCTATGAATCTCAGAATTTTGTTTCCTACACTACAATGTATGTCTTTTGGAGTCTCCATAAATATGGAAATCAAACTTATTCCTTTCATAATATTCGGTCTTGTAGTTGTGAGATACATGAGGATGCCAACCAATATTTTGAATAGAGTTTGATTGACATCTGATCCTTCATCATCCTTGCTTAACTTTGTACCTATTGCAATTGGTGTAGGGATAAGTTTGAAATTTTCCTTTCTGAATATATTCATCAAATATATAGCATATAAAATTCATTTTTCATATTGCTCAACTTCTATGTCAAGACAATATTTCATGAGACCAAGATCTGTCATCTCAAATTCTTTCATCATGGCTGCTTTAAATTCATCTAACTCAAAATCACCTGTAAAAATCATGTCTTGAACATATAAGAAAACAATCAAAACCTTTCCATGATCATTTATCTTTGAGTACAAGGTAGGCTAAATGTTGCTTCTACAAAATCCATTCTCGATCATGTAGTTGTCAATTCTGCTATACCAAGCTCTAGGTGCTTGCTTCAATCCATAGATCACTTTCTTCAACCTCTAAACTTTATCTTCATTACTTTCAACTTCATAACTTGGAGGCTACAGCACATAAATTTCTTCTTCTAGAATTCCATCCAAGAAGGTTGGTTTCACATCCATCTAATATAATTTCAACTTGTTCGGAGTTGTTGGGGCTAGAACTGCTCTTACAATATCCAATCTAGCTACAGAAGCAAACATTTCTCCAAATTCTATTCCCGGTTACTGCAATAATCCATTTTCAACAAGTATTTCTTTAAATCTGTCAATTTCACCTTTGTCTTGTACACCCATTTTGCACCAATTAGGTTTTTGTGCTTTTGTAAATCAACTAAAGCCCATTTATTATTCTTTTCAATAGCTTCAATTTTTTCATCCATGGATTGTAGCCCATTTTCATCTTTGATTTCTTCGTCATTCTAAGAAGGTTGAAATGACAAAAATGAAAAATTTGAACTAACATCCAAATCATCATAAATACCTTTCAAACTTCTCATCTTTCTCTTACCATTGCTTGATTCATCCCCTGATTGATTGTTGGTAGAATCCCGATTTGTTGATCTCCTTCAAGATCCATGTTGCTTAGAAAATCTTAGAGTATTTGTTGGTGTCTTCACCTATGATTCTTGCTGCTCATTTTCTGCTACATCATCTTCTTTCATTAGTAGTAGTTGTGCATCAACTGTTTTCTTTACATTCCCATTCCATGACTCTTGTTATTTGAGCACAACATCTCTACTAATTATGGCCTTCTAGGTGACAGGGTTATACAGTTTGTAAGGTTTTGATTGCTCACTATAACCAGTAAATATGCATTTTTCACTTTTATCATCCAATTTTCCACTTCGCTCCTTAGGCACATGTGCATAAGCTACACATCCAAGTACTTTGAGATGAGACATGCTGCAAGACATACCTGACCATGCTTGTTATCATACTATGTTCATCACACGATTTGTAGGAGACATGTTGATCACATAAATAACACATGCAACTTCTTCTGCCCAATACTCATTAGACAAGTTTCTTCCTTTCGACATACTTATTGCCATGTTCATAATTGTCTTGTTCTTACTCTCTACTACACGATTCTACTGGAGTGTGTATCTAGTTGTAAATTGTCTTCTAATTCCATGTTGTTTGTAGTAATCATGGAATGCCTTTGAGTCATATTATCCACCAAGATTTGACCTCAATACCTTGATCTGTTGATCATTTTGGTTCTCTACTAAGGCTTTGAATTCCTTGAACTTTGCAAAAGTTTCAGAATTCTACTTCAAGAAGTAAATCCAAGTCTTTTTGCTATACTCATCAATGAAAGTGAGGAAGTAACAAATTCCACCAATCAAATATGTCCTCATAGATCCACAAAAATCTGTATGCACTAGCTCAAGAGGTTACTTCACTCTATATGTAACTGCCTTTGGAAAAATTTTACGATGTTTCCTTCCTAGAATGCAACACTCATAAGTACTAGCAGGTTCTTTGATGGGAGGTAGTCCTCTAACCATATGTTTCTGCTGCAACAATCTTAAACTAGAAAAGTGGAAGTGTCCAAACTAAAAGTGCCATAACCAATAATCATTAGAACATGCAACTGTAAAAAAATTGACCTGATCACTGTAATTCATAATAAGAGGAAAGAGTTTTCTCCTCCTCATCTACACCTTTCCTATTAGCTTATTTCTTGGGGGCTTGTCATATATAACACATTATTGTCCTTGAAAGATAACTCTATATCCCTAATGTTTCAATTGACCAACACTTATCAAATTATGTTTGAGACCACGGACATAATATACCTCTGAGATTGTCTTTGTTTCACCCTGCTTAGTTAGAATGTTGACCACTCTTTTGCACTCTACATCCATAGTCTTGTCAGTCCCCAACTTTACCTCTATTTTCACAGATTGATCCAAATTTGCAACCAAATTCTTGTTGCCTCTCATGTGGTTATTAAAACCACTATTCAATAGCCACACATTATCAAAGGTTCATGCATGGTATGACAAGCTAAGAACATGGAGTTAGTAGTGACATTAGCTCTCTGGTTCCCTTGATCAACGATCCACTTCCTGCAATCACGGGCATAATGACCAAATTTATGGAAATAATAACATCTCAATTTTGATTTGTCAATTCTTTGATTATTGTTGAAGCTTCTGCAGTTGCTTTCACTTTCATGTTCATGCTCTTCTCAGCCATCTCTCTGACCACCATGTCTTTCGCCTCGCCCTCTGCCTCTCGATCTACTTCTGCCTCGACCTTTGTCTCTTGAAATAGAAACCTAGCTTTTGAAATTGGTTTCTAAAGTGGAACCCTTATTTATGTTTATCCATGCCTCATGTGATGGAAGTGATCCCATCAATTCATCAACTTTTAGTGATGCCAAATCCTTGGCTTCTTCTATGACTGCTACCACAACATCAAATTTGGTAGACAAATATTTGAGGATCTTCTAAACCACTGTTTGATCTTTAATTTACTCACCATAAATTTTTAACTAATTTACGACAATCATGACCTGCTTCATGAAAGAATTGATCTCCTTAGTCTCCTTCCTTTGCACACTTTCAAAATCTCTCCTAGTATTTTGCAACTTAACAACATTGAATTTGACCATACCTCTATAGTTTCTCTCCAAATTATTCGATGCTTCATTTGCTGAAGGCGTGATCATAGTATTTTGGAATAGTTCTCGGTCCACTCCTTGCTGGATAAGCTGCAATGCTTGTGCATTCTTCCATTGTTACCTCTCTGCATTACTGAGAGGTCATTCTTTTGCTTCATCCTTAGGTTATGAAAACCCAAACTTGACATAATCTCAAACATCATGAGCCTGCAATATGGTCTCCATCTTAATGACCCACACATCATAATCATTTCCTGTACACAGTGGGAACTAAGGCTAGAAATTTGAGAAAGCCATATTTCTTCAAAAAAATCTCTTCAAATAATAATATCCCCCTTTAAAGCTTTGCTAAGCCTTTTTTAATATCTTTTATTAAAAAACTTTATAAAAATCCCTTTTATAAAAAAAAAATCTCTCATTTTAAAAACCCTCTTTATAAAAAAACACAACTTTTAAAAAATTCTCTTTTTAAAGTCCTTTCTAAAATATTTGCATGGTTTTTACACAAACTAAGTGTAAAAATTGCTCATTCCTTAACAATTTGACAAATTTGCAACACAAATTTCTTTAAAAAAATTGTTGGCCTTTTTCTCTTCGCCCTCTTCTTAGTGGCTTTGTAGGCACCACTGATTTTGTGAATCTTCCTTAGCTCTGATATCAATTTGTTGGAAAGGGAGAGGAGCTTAAACACAATTCGCATATAAAACACAAAAACTTAATTGATATCAATCTTAATTGTTACAATGAACATTTTCCAACTAACGATTTACCTAAAATAACTTGACATTCAACCACACACTCAATTCGTCTATCATTTAAGTCGATTTGATTCTACCCTCAGTTGACCATCTCTCTCATTTTAACCAACTCCTTATACAGAAGTAATTAACTTATTTTAACATCCTCTCTCTTTATGCAGAAACGTACTAGAATAAACCTGGATTAAACGAAATTGAATCGGACCAAACTCAAATCTCTAACAATTTTGAAACGCAATTAAACCGAAACGTTGCACACTCTTCTCTCTTTGGGTTGAAGAATCATTTCATCCTCTCTCTTTATGCAGAAACGTACTAGAATAAACCTGGATTAAACGAAATTGAATCGGACCAAACTCAAATCTCTAACAATTTTGAAACGCAATTAAACCGAAACGTTGCACACTCTTCTCTCTTTGGGTTGAAGAATCATTTTCCTACCAAGTGGTTACAGGAAGCGTATATCGGCCCAGGAAGAAAATGCCACAATCACTCCAATATTTTTTCCAAATAAAATGACAGGGAAAACAATACTCAAGATTAGTTTTGACTGTAACCCGGTCACTTTATTTTTTTACAATGGAGATGAAATAGAAAAATTGAGGCTAATTAAATCTCCACCTTTATTTATTTTATTTAATTAAAAAAAAGTAACTTTAAAATTTAATTTTTCATTTAAAAATAGTATAAAGATAAAAATGTAGGTAAAGTATAGCTGTTAACATTGTTCAAAATTATGTTTTACATATTTTGAATCTTAAAAAATTAAATAAATTTAAAATAGTAAAAAAAAAGGTTTAAGCTTACTATGAATTTAGACTTGGATCTAGAAGTTGAAGTTGATTTAATAATTTTATATTATAAATAAAAGAGTTGAATTTTGAATAAAATATTTAATTATACATATGTTTAATATAATTTGAGTAAGTTTAATAATTAAAAATATATGTAATTATATTTAAAAACAAAATTTTAAGCAAATTGGGCAACTTAAAAAGTGTGCTTTTACAAAGAATACCACCCATCTCAAATAAGTTATATTGGAGAACGATACCATGGGAAAAATCATGCAATAAGAAAAAAAATAAATTGTCAAAATGAAGAATTTGATATATATATATATATATACACACACTGAAGTTTGAAGTTCTAAGATATGTTGGGATTGAACTTTCCATCATAAAGACTTACCAACATGGTTTTTGTAAATTATACTATAATTTGACCACTCCAAAATATTTATAAAAACACCAAAAAAAAATAACATGAAAACAACCTTTTCCTACCATCACCATAAAAGAATGACTAAACATTTCTTTCATGTTAATCCGTGGTTACGAAAAGAACCCCAATGCCCTTTTCCTTGCAAATATCCATATCCTCTGAACCGATGCTTATCATCACCGTAAAAAGAAAACCTCTTCCTATAATCACCATAAAAGAGAGATTTAATATTTCTTGCATGTTAATACGTGATTACGAAAAGAACCTGTTGAGGATTTTCTGTTTTATTTAATTTGGGAAAAATCTTATGTCTGTGACAACAATAGGATTAGTTAATATATTAGCTCCAGTATTTTTTGAGGAGGAGTTAATGCATCCTATATTTGTTGTGAGAGAATTTATGATTCAGTTTTATGCTCCAGCTATATAGAAATGTAATCCGTAAAGGATTGTAAGTGTGTGCAGAGAAAATAGGGAAAATAGGGGAGAGCTGAGAGCATGTGTGAATTATTAAATTTGTTGTAGTCTCCTTTGAGTAATAAGATTGCCGATGCCTCTGTTCTGGTGGACGTAGCCCAGATTGGTTGGGTGAACCACGTAAAATCTCTGTGTTATGGTTTTGTGTGGTTTTTTGTTTGTGTTGTGTATGTTTCTATTATTTCAGCTATGCTTTGTTTAGTCTAACAAGTGGTATCAAAGCAGCACAGAGGAGCGTGGAGGGTCCATAACCTACAAGTCGCTGGTTGTGGAGTTGGTGTGTGTGACAGATCGGCTGAAGGTGGAGTTTCATCGATTGGCGCAGTTTTTGCAGAGACAGTCGCGCCAATTTGGCAGTAAACGAATTGGCGCATTTTATTTTGGAACAGACGCGCCAATTGGCGCGGATCCGAGTCTAATACTCGCGCCAGATATTCAATATTCAGATTGGCGCGGAATTGACGGGATTAAGCGCGCCAATTTTGTGACACTTAAACAGATTTTGCTTTGGCGCAGTTGATCGGCTGTCAGCAGAGCACCAGGCAGTGGATGTGTTTTAGGCATGGTTTTTTCACTGTCAAGGAGCACCTGGCAGATTTTCCCTCTGGTAAACTTGTAATTTTTGGTTTTTCTTTTAAAATTGTGATTACACGGTACGACAGAGGCGTTTTTTAATTCAAAATTGGAGATTGTTTGTTTGATACAACATGGAAAAAACTCAAAGTGCTTGTTTTGAGATCGAGAAGTTTAATGGAAAAAATAACTTCGAGATCTGGAAAGTGAAGATGCACGATCTGCTTGTGCAACAAGGCGTGGCGAAGGCGCTGTTGGGAAGATCCAAACAGCCTTACCCCATGACAGATGATGAATGGAATGAATTGGATGGAAGAGCTCTAAGCGGTATTCGACTGTGTTTGGCGGATGATGTTTTGTTTAACATCGTGTCAGAAAAGACTGCTGCTGGTTTGTGGACAAAGCTGGAGAAGCTGTACATGACAAAATCCTTGACCAATAGGATTCTTCTGAAGCGACAATTGTACAGTCTGCGTATGAAGGAAGGTACAACTATTACTGATCATTTGAATGTCTTTAATACTCTCATGGTGCAATTAGAAAGTATAGAAGTAAAATTTGAATCAGAAGATAAAGCTATAACTTTATTGTGCTCGTTGCCCGAGTCATGGGATCATTTTGTTACTTCTATCAGTCTAAGTATATCAGAAACCATTGAATTTGATGATATTGTTGGAGCTTTGTTGTCTGAAGAGACAAGGAAGAGGTCAAATGTCGACACCTCTACATCAGAAGTAATGATGGCTAGAGGTCGTTTGAGAGAAAGACGCTCTGGTAAGCACAGCGACTCACGGTCAAAATCAAAAGGGAAGAAGAGTAAGGTGAAGTGCTGGTTTTGTGGCAAATTGGGACATTTGAAGAAGGACTGTTGGAAGAGACAGCAAGCATCCAAAGAAGACTCTTCCACAACGAAGCAAGAAGCAAACACGACAGATACAGGTTCGGCATCTGGTTCAGGTATGAGTGATGAAGTGTTATCAGTTAATTTGTCAAATCATGATCAACATTGGCTGTTAGATTCTGGTGCATCAAACCACATGTGTATTCATAGAGAATGGTTTAAGACGTATAGATCAATTAATGATGGAGTCGTGTACATGGGTAATGATGTCACATGTAATATTGTGGGAATAGGGAGTATACAATTGCAAATGTTTGATGGGACAACCAAAATGTTAACTGATGTAACACATGTACTAGATTTAAGGAAAAATCTAATTTCACTAGGATCACTTGACACAAATGGATATAAAACTGTAATTCAAGGTGGAGTAATGAAAATTTACAAAGGTATTTTACTAGTAATGAAAGCTAAGAAGGTAGGAAATCTATTTCAGTTAGAAGGAAGAACAGGGTCAGATCATGTGTCTACGGTGTCTGAACATGACAGTAGTTCCATTCGCTTATGACATCAAAGGTCGGGTCATATGAGCGAAAGAGGGTTAAAAATTTTGGTTGATCGCAAGTTACTTCCTAATCTAAAGTCTGGAAAATTAGATTTTTGTAAACATTGTCTGTTTGGAAAACAAAGTAAGCAAAAGTTTAAAACAGACAAACATACTAGTAAAGGAATACTTGATTATATCCATTCAGATTTTTGGGGTCCAACCCCTACAACTTCATATGGTGGCTCGTCATATTTTGTATCGTTTATTGATGATTTCTCTAGAAAAGTGTGGGTATACATGTTGAAAAGGAAGTCTGATGTGTTTACAGTTTTCAAACAGTTTAGAGCATTGGTAGAAAACATCACTGCTAGAACTATAAAATGTTTAAGAACAGACAATGGTGGCGAGTTTACTTCCAAGGAGTTTGAAAACTATTGCAAGGATGCAGGGATTGAGAGACATAAGACCACTGTTTATACTCCTCAGCAAAATGGAGTTGTTGAAAGCATGAATAGGACTCTTTTAGAGAGAGCAAGGAGTATGCTGAGTAACACTGGTTTGCAGAAGGAATTGTGGACAGAAGTGGTGGCTACAGCTTGTTATGTGATAAATCGATCACCATCCACGGTGATAGGTTGCAAGAGTCCTCAAGAGGTATGGAAAGGTCACCCTTGTGATTATTCTAAACTCAGAGTGTTTGGTTGTGATGCATATGCTCTAGTGCCTAAACATCTGCGAACTAAATTAGATCCAAAGTCAAAAAGGTATATCTTTGTTGGATATGGTGATGGAACAAAGGGATATAGATTGTGGGATCCTACTACCCGCATGATCATCATCAACAGAGATGTAAAGTTTAATGAATCCTCTCTTGTACAGTTAGATGTAGATAATAGATTGAAACAGGATGATGTATCTAATTTTCAGCACATTCAGTTTGAAAGCACTTCTAATGATAGTCATGATGACCATAGTTCAGATACTAGTCATGAACAGGTTTTAGAATCAGATCATGAACAGGGTTCAGATGTAGATCATGAACAGGTCTCAGATGCTAATCATGAAGAAGTTCCTACAGATGGTAGTCAGCCAATTGTGGAAGCACCAGAAACATCCTTAAGGAGGTCTTGAAAAATCAAATGCCCTCCTAGAAAGTATGATGATTATGTTACTTCAGTTGCTTTAACCGCTAACGATGATGAACCTTTGTGCTATCAGGAAGCTGTAGAAGGTTCGAAAAGTGACAAGTGGAAAGTAGCCATGAAGGATGGAATGATGGCCTTACACAAGAATGGCACATGGGATCTGGTTGAACTTCCGAAAGACAGGAAAACTGTGGGATGTAAATGGGTTTTCAAGTTGAAACGGGGTGTGAATGATACTGAGGACAGGTTCAAAACGAGGCTGGTCACAAAAGGTTTTTCTCATAAAGCAGGCATTGACTTTCATGAGATTTTTTCACCAGTTGTTAAAATAGTTTCAATTAGAATTGTGTTAGCGCTAGTCGCTTTGCTTGATTTACAATTGCAGCAACTAGATGTTAAGATTGCATTTTTACATGGAGACTTAGATGAGGAAATTTATATGGAACAACCGGAAGGGTTTGTTCAGCATCGCAATAAGAAATTTGTCTGCAGGCTCAAGAAATCATTGTATGGCCTGAAGCAGTTGCCTCGGCAATGGTACAAGAAGTTTGATTCTTTCATGTTGAGTCAGAAATATATAAGAAGTGAATATGATCATTGTGTTTACTTTAAGCAATTAAATGATGGCATGTTCATTATCTTAGTGTTATATGTTGACAATATGCTTTTAGCAAGAAAAAGCATAGTGGAGATAACCAAGTTAAAGGCTCAGGTGGCAAGGACGTTTGATATGAAAGATCTGGGAGCAGAAAGACAGATTTTGGGCATGGAGATTTTCAGAGATAGGAGCAATGGTAAGCTGTGGCTATCACAATAGAAGTATGTTGAGAAAATACTCTTGAGGTTCGGTATGAACAATGGGAAGCCTGTGTCAGTCCCTTTAGCTTCCCATTTTAATCTTTCTTCCAGTTTATGTCCTAATACAAATGAAGAAAATGAATATATGTCTCGAATTCCATATGCCAATGTAGTAGGATGTTTGATGTATGCGATGGTTTGTACTTGACCAGATATTTCACATGCAGTTGGGGTTGTCAGCAGGTATATGGAAAATCCAGGAAAAGAACACTGGTCAGCAGTGAAATGGGTGCTTCGGTATTTGAGAGGCACAAGTGGTTATTGTATCACTTATAATAAAAGTAGTGAATTTGTTTGCGGTTATGTTGATTCCGATTTTGCAGGTGATTTGGATAAGAGAAGGTCAACTTCAGGGTATGTCTTTACTCTTGCAGGTGGAGCTATTAGCTGGATGTCAAAGCTACAGAATATTGTTGCTTTATCCACTACTGAAGCAGAATACATAGCTGCTTCACATGCTTGCAAAGAAGCGGTTTGGTTGAAAGGTTTGATTGGTGAGTTTGGGAGGTTACAGGACAACATCAAGTTATTTTGTGATAGTCAAAGTGCAATTCACTTGGCTAAGAATCCAGCCTATCATAGTAAATCAAAGCATATACCAATCAAGTACCATTTTGTAAGATAGGTTATCACTGAAAGGGGTGTTTCTCTTGAAAAGGTGCATACGAAGGAAAACTGTGCAGACATGTTCATGAAACCAGTTTTGTTAGAGAAGCTTCGTTGGTGTCTGGCTTCTCTTGGCTTGCAGAAAAGATAAAAATAATAAATGAACAAGGCATCGGGCTCATTGTTGTCAAGGTGGAGATTGTTGAGGTTTTTTTGTTTTATTTAATTTGGGAAAAATCTCATGTATGTGACAACAATAGGATTAGTTGCTATATTAGCTCCAGTATTTTTTGAGGAGGAGTTAATGCATCCTATATTTGTTGTGAGGGAATTTATGATTCAGTTTTATGCTCCAGCTATATAGAAATGTAATCCGTAAAGGATTGTAAGTGTGTGTAGAGAAAATAGGGAAAATAGGGGAGAGCTGAGAGCATGTGTGAATTATTAGATTTGTTGTAATCTCCTTTGAATAATAAGATTGTCGATGCCTCTGTTCTGGTGGACGTAGCCCAGATTGGTTGGGTGAACCACGTTAAATCTCTGTGTTATGGTTTTGTGTGGTTTTTTGTTTGTGCTGTGTATGTTTCTATTATTTAAGCTGCGCTGTGTTTAGTCTAACAGAACCCTAACGCCCTTTTCCTTGCAAATATCCATATCCTCTGAACCGATACTTATCATCGTTGTCTACTCCAATTATTTTATTTGACTGAACCCAAAAGATCACAATTTCTGAGGCGGCATCATGATGGGCTAGAGAATGTAAACATATATATTTCTTTTATGTTCTACTTAGCGATAGCCAAGATTATTATTATAAATGGTTTGGGAAGGATTTTATATCATTTTTTAGGGTAATTAGTATAGATTTATTTTAAAGAAAGATTTAATATAAGTTTTGAGGGATTTAATTTCTGCATTATTTATGAGTTAATGTTATTTAAATGATTTATATAGCTATTTAATTTTGTAAATTTTTTATTTTGGTCTAGTAAAGTTTCAACTTTGATGATTGACTAACATTGTTACATATCACAGATAGCTGTAAAATAAGTCTCTCAACTCAGTGAACCTCTCCACTCAATTATCATAGTGAAAATATTCCAAAATATTTATACCTGTTGAATCTCCGCGTAGAACTCTTTAAACAATCAGAAGGTGAACATTTGTGTAATGTCGAGGTTTCAATCATATTGTGGCAGCATCAATTATAGACCCGACAAATATTATTACACGTTGTATGAGTGTATGGTGTTAAATATTTATTATATAAAAATAGTTATTTGAAGATTTTCATAATCAACCCCGGTCAGTGGATGATTTAAAGTTTCTGGATTTAAGACTTCGGTGGTTTATATCTTCTAACTTAGTAACAGGAGAACCCACAGTAAAAACCATTTTTCGTCAATGTTTCAAATCCCAACAGGATCCATCATCAGGACTTCTTGAATGTTGATAGAAGAAGAGCTTGAATTAGGGTTTAAATAGTTTTGAGGAGAGAAGATTTAAGAGGATGTCAGCTGTTTTAATCTTTTCATTTATTTTAATCATAATAAACAATTTTGAAGTATTTTAAATAATTTTTAATAACTATTGTTTAATACAATTATTAATGTAAAAATGAATAAATACTTTGATTATTTAATCTTTATCATCAATATTTATTATTGAATGTTTAATTTTTAATTAATTTTTTTTTCAATTAATAGATTCATTACTTATTATTATTGTTATTTTTATTATTATCTTAAATAATAATTAATAATACTAACAATTCATAAAATAACAGTAATAGTTATTATCAAAATTATTATATTAAATATTTATTTTCATTTTTAATTATTTGTATTACTATTCAATATATATTAGAATGTGAATATATAAAAATGTATATTTAAATTATTATGACACTAAAAAGTGATATTGATATTAATATTAGATATTAAATATTAAGTATTAAATATTAAATATTAATAATAATATTATAATTAATAATATTAAATATTAAATACTAAAATATATTAATATTAATAATAATATTATGATTAATAATAATAATAATAATGTTAATGTAGTGTGTTAAAGTAAATAATAATCATTAATAACTAATTAATATTTAATGTTGATAGTTCATAATAATACCAAATCCTAATAATTACTACTAAATAATTAATTTTTATTAATTTTATTAATAGTTTAATTAATTATTAGAATTATTCATAGGCCTTAATAAATAATAAATAATAACATTTCATAATAATAATTAATGATAATAGTAATAGCTAATATCATCATTATTATTGTAAATGTTATAATTCATACTTAATAGTATTGAAAATTTTATTTTATTTTTATTGTTGAAAAATTATTATGGAGAGCAATGATGAAAGTAAGACTAATAACTACTAAATGCTAGAATAGGAGAGGAAGATATCAACTTACTGAGCACTATACCTGAGAAGTACTGGGGATCTTAATTTCTCTGATTAAGGGGAGCCAGCTTCCGCTAATCTCAATACCATTGTCCCTGTTGAGATTATGTGGATGTTTGATAATCTCAAGAGCTTCTCTGATCTTTCGCCTATGATGTTTTTCTTCCCGTGCGATAATTGAAGCGTTTTCCAAGCAGACCTGGTGCTTGGTTTTTGAGGAATGTTCTGCAAGGGCCGAAGTTCGAGATCTTTCATTCCTGATGTCAGCTCCATGTTCCTTGAGTCTTGTCTGCAGGGATCTACCTGTTTCCCCAATGTAACTTTTTCCACATGAACAATCTATTTTATAGACTCCCTTCAGCTGATGCTTATTAATATTATCTTTGACAGACCTCATACATTGCCTAATAGTTCCAGGGGCTGAGAATTGTGTGATTATATTTTTCTTTCTAAGGATTTTAGCAATCTTGTCTGTCACTCCTTGAATATAAGGTAGAGAAACCCTTCCACCCTGAGGTTGGTCTTGAGCCTTCGGTTTATGAGATAACATCTTTCTTTCAGCTCTCTCTATAGCTATTTTAATTTCTTTTTCTTTGTAGCCTATAGCTTTAAAAGCTGAAACTAAATGCTTCTTTTCTTCATCCAAATGCTCAGAGTCAGAAATTCTAAAGGCTCTGATGGCAAGAGTGTTTAGGACACCAAACTTCTGGGCTGGGTGATGGTGCGAATCGGCGTGGAGGTAGCTTTCTGTGTGGGTTGACTTCCTGAAAACCTTATGCCCCAAAGAGCCATCCTCCTTCCTGATAATGAGAACGTCTAAAAATGGGATGCTCATGTTTTCTTCTAGCTCCATAGTAAATTTTATATCTGGGGAGATAGAGTTGAGGTGAATAAAAAACTTGTCAAGTTCTGTTTTACCATGAGTCCATTTTATATTGGTATCATCGACAAATCGTTTCCACCAGGCTGGCTTCAAAGGGTATGATTCAAGAGCTTTCTTTTCAAAGTATTCCATGTATAAGTTGGCCACAATTGGTGAAAGGGGTGATCCCATTGCCACCCCAGATGTCTGCTCATAATATTCTCCTTGGAAGGTGAAAACAGTTGATCGTAAACAAATTTCAGCAAGTCTCGCAGTCCCTGGATCAGTAACATCTTTTATAACCTGAATGGCTTCATCTTTTATAACCTGATGGCTTCAGAAAGTTTATCAATTCTTTCTGCATAAGAATGACGTTGCTTACTAATAGTTTGTTTTTGAATCTTCGGGTAACTCATGATAAATGGAAATGAAAATTTTATAATCATACACCGGACTCGCAATAAATTTCATTAGTTAAATTGAGTTGACTACATCTGTAGCAAAAATGTATGACAAAAAGGCCCTACTGGTAGAAAATAGAAACTTGACATAACCATTTATCAAATATGTAATGTATTTGTTACATGTCGAAAAAGAAGATCAGCATAGCACCTTTGACAGAAGCTTATACTGATGACCCAATCCACTTTTTGGCAAGGGTTACTCTGAGGAGGGTTAGTACCAGACGAGTTTTTGCAGCTTTTAGAAGAGAACTTATAGCATTGTATGAGGCTCCCCACAATTTTGCAGGGAAAGGTAGGCCTGGCATTAGCCTCATTGGAATTTTAAAAAGTATATTTTAAAAGGAGCAAGATTTTTGAAAAGGGTATTTTAAAAGGAGGAAGGTCATTATTACTAAATTGTAAAGAATAATAATTAAAGTTTTATTTTTAAGTGGATTTTTTGTGTTTTGGGGCGTGAATTTGATTGAAAATGGAGACAACAATTACAAATATGGAGAAGTTGAGCGGGGCTAATTTTTCCCTATGGAAATCACAGATGGAGGATATATTGCTTTTAAAGGATCAATATTTGTCGATTGAGGGCACAACAAAGAAATCCTCATTTATGACAAATGAAGAGTGGATTTAGCTAGATAGAAAGGCGATTGCAACAATCTGCCAATATTTAGCAAAGAATGTGTATTTCAATGTGTCCAGAGGAAGGACGGAAAAAGGATTATGGGAGAAGCTCCATGATCTATATGAGAAGAACATGTCATCAAACAAAGTGTTCTTGATGAAGAAGCTTTATAATCTCAAAATGAAGGAGGGTGCTTCAATTGCTGAGCACTTGAATGCATTTAATACTATTACTAAACAACTTGCCTTTGTTAAAATCATTTTAGATGATGAAATGAGAGCCATATTGCTGATGTATTCTATGCCAGATAGTTGGGAAAAATTCTAGCTATGAGCACTTCAACAACTACAGGGACGCTGAAGTTTGATGATGTGAGCAGCAGTTTAATGAATGGGGAGCTGTGACACAAGTCAATTACGGAAAACCAGGGAGGAGAGGCTCTAGCTCAAGCTGATCGTGGTAGGAGAATGGATCGAGGCCGGCAAGGGCGATCAAGATTGAGAGTCTGATCAAAATCAAGGAGAGGTAGAATCATCTGCTTTCATTGTGGCAAACTTGGGCACATGAAGAAAGAATGTCGATTCTGGAAGAAAGGACAAAAGGATCAGAGACTGTCTAGTACAAATCACAAGTCATCCAGCACAAATGAAGGTGAGACTACTGCTGTAGCCACATATGGTGATGTGTTGTTTATTGTTTCAGTAGAGGATGCATGTGTATGTACATCTTGTAGTAGCTTTGATTGGATCCTTGACTATGGGGCATCTCACCATGTAACCCCATGCAAAGATACTTTTGTTTCATATAATCCTCGTGATTATGGTAGAGTGCATTTGGGGAATAATAATTTTTGTAGTATTTTTGGAGTGGGATATGTCCAGATCAAGATGAAAGATGGACAAGATATATTGTTGAAATAGGTTAGGCATGTACTAGAAATGCGCATGAGTTTAATCTCTATGGGAGGACTTGATGATGAAGGCTATTCAACAAGCTTTGAAAAAGGAGGCTGGAAAATTAGCAAAGGTGCATTGGTCGTGGCCAAAGGACCCAAGAAAGGAACATTATACACATTGAAGACACTAATAGGAAAATCGGATTTGGCTGTTGTCACAAAAGAAGGAAATTTAGCAGATCTGTGGCATAAGTATTTGGGTCACATGAACGAGAAGGGCTTAAAAATCCTTGTTGGTAAAAATTTATTGCCAGCTTTGAAATCCTACAATCTTGATATTTGTGAGCATTGTATATATGGTAGACAAAGAAGCGTTTCATTCCTTACAGGTGGCCATGACAGAAAGAAAAATGTGTTAGAATTGGTACACTTAGATGTGTTTGGGCTTGTTAACATCAAATCATTAGGAGGAGCATCATATTTTGTAACATTTATAGATGATGCATCCAGGAAGGTTTGGGCATATCCTATGAAAAATAAAAGTGAAGTGTTTTGAATGTTTCAAAAATTCCATGTTGCTATTGAAAGAGAGACTAACATATTGCTGAAGTGTTTAAGAACAGATAATGGTGGAGAATATTTCTCAAATGCATCTAAGGAATATTGTAACAGCTTTGGCATAAAGCATTAGAAGACTGTACCTGGTACCCCTCAACGAAATGGTGTTGTAGAAAGGATGAATCACACCATTATGGAAAAGGTGCGAAGTATGTTGTCCAATTCTGGTTTGGAGAAGAATTTTTGGGCTGAAGCAGTCAGGACCGCTTGATACCTCATAAATAGATCTCCAACTATAGCCTTGGATGGTGGTATCCCTGAAGAAGTTTGGACTGGTAAGAATTTGAATTATTCTCACTTGAAAATCTTTTGATGTGAAGCATTCGTACATATTCCCAAAGAAAATAGAACTAAGCTAGATGATAAATCTATGAAATGCATTTTTTTGGGATATGCGGATGAAGATTTTGGTTATCGTCTATGGGATCCAGTCAAACATCAAATTATTAGAAGTAAGGATGTTATATTTAATGAGTCATAAATGTTCAAGAGGACTGTAGGTGAGTTGGAGGTCAAGAAGGTTATTGACAGGTTTGAAGAGCAGTAAGAAAACATCCCACCAATGCAAGAAAATGAACAACAAATTCAGGAGCATGAAGAACAACAAGTGGAAAATGATGAACAATAAGAAGAAGGAATCTTGCAGGAACCCTTACAAGAGATTCAACCAGATAATGCACCATCAAATTTGGTTTGTAGATCTTCTAGGCCTCATAAGCCTTCAAAAAGGCATCCTCCTTCAAACTATATGTTGTTGACTGATGAAGGTGAGCCTAATTGTTTTCAAGAAGCTTGTAAAGTCGAGCACAGTAAAGAACAGAAGAAAGAAATGGAAGAAGAAATGAACTCTTTGTAGGGAAATAAAACATGGGAGTTGGTAAACCTCGCAAAAGGTAGAAAGGCTCTACAAAACAAATGGGTGTACAGGATTAAGCATGAAGGTGATGAAAAGAAGGAGAGGTATAAAGCAGGAAAGTGGTGAAAGTTTTTGCCCAAAAACAAGGTATTGACTTCACTGAAATTTTCTCACATGTTATAAAATGTTATCCATTAGAGTCATTCTCGGTCTAGTTGCTGCTTTAGAACTAGAATGTGAATAATTAGATGTAAAAACTACATTCCTTCATGGTGAATTGGAGGAAGAAATTTATATGGAGCAACCAGAAGGCTTCATAGAAAAAGGTAAAGAAGGCCTTATTTGTAGGTTGAAGAAGAGTCTATGTGGGTTGAAATAGGTACCTCGACAATGGTACAAGAAATTTGATTCATTCATGTTGGAACATGGCTTTTAGAGGTTGGAAGCTAACCATTGTGTCTATATCAAGAGGTATGATCAAGGAAAGTATATCATATTATTGTTATATGTGGATGACATGTTGATTGTTGGGCATGATAAGAATAAGATAAATAGATTGAAGAAAGATTTGGGTAGCAAATTTGCAATGAAGGATTTGGGACCAACACAACAGATATTGGGCATGCGAATTACGCATGATGGGAAAAACAAAAGGTTGTGGCTGTCACAAGAAAAATATATTAAGAAGGTGCTTGACAAGTTTAATATGAAGGATGCCAAGCCAGTTGGTACACCCCTTGCAGCCCACTTCAAGCTGAGTACTGAATTATGTCCTAGTGATGACAAGGAGAAAGAAGAGATGAGCGAGACTCCTTATTCTTTAGTAGTTGGCAGTTTGATGTATGCCATGGTATGCATATGACCAGACATTGCATATTCAATGGGAGTAGTGAGTAGGTTCCTTGCCAAACTAGGCAAACAACATTGGCAAGTAGTAAAATGGATTTTCAGGTATCTCAAGGGTACTACTCATTACTGTTTATGTTTTGGTCATGATGAGACTATGCTTGAAGGATTTATAGATGCGGATATGGATGGAGATATGGATACCAGAAAGTCCACTACAGGTTATTTGTATACATTTGCAGGTGCAACAGTATCTTGGGTGTTAAGGCTACAAAGAATAGTAGCCCTCTCCACAATAGAAGCAAAGTACATAGCTGCAACAGAAGCTTGTAAAGAGATGTTGTGGATGCAGCGATTCCTAGGAGAGATAGGAATAAAGCAGGACAAGTATGTGTTATATTGTGATAGTCAGAGTGCCATTCACTTGGCGAAAAACCCAACGTTTCATTCAAAAACCAAGCACATTGACTTAAGGTACCATTGGATTCGGCATGTGTTGAAGGAAGAATAGTTATCCTTGGAAAAGATCCATATAGATAGGAACCCTGCTGATATGCTCACTAAGATTCTACCATGCGATAAATGTAGAGGAATGGTAGGACTCAGTGTGACTTGATGAATCTTCTTTGGCTTCAAGTGGGAGAATGTTAAGTGTGAAGCCAAATTCACGTAGGATTCTAGATCCTTCTAGATCAGATCTTTCTAGATCTCCACACTGCCATTAGTTTCTAGATCATTCCAGATCTCCATCTAAATCACATATAGGATTCTAGATCCTTCTTCTACCTCTATAAATTTGTAATTTCTCTGGCCAAGGAAAGCAATCAAGCCAAGGCCCAATCCTGTTATGTAATGCAAAGTGATTCCTGTTCTCCAGTGATTGTTTTATCTATTCCGTTGTTTCTGACTGAGTAATATTGTTCTTTCTCCATTTTTTTGTCTCTGTGAATTATTCTCTGCTATTTTCGTCTAAGTCTCTGAGTATAAATCTGTTGTGAGTTATGTATGCTCTGGTCTAACACATCCTTGGCCAATTTCCCCTGATTCAAATTTTATTTTGTAGCTTTGACTTTTTTGTTTTCCCCTTAAGTCGATGCACCATTTGTCAACCTACATTTACGCCCTCTGATACCAATTGATCACAATACAACCTGTCCATATATACAAGATTGGTTCCAAAATGCACATATCATAACTGAAATAACTAATACTTCCCCAAAAAACACAGAACGATAGAGTCAAAGACAAAGTGTCACATGTGCTGAATTCAGTGGTGGGATCTGTGGCCTCTAAACAAACTTTGCTGAAATCCAATGTCATCACACACAGATTTTAGGAGGCTCGACAAATGTATAGCAGGGAAGAAGATCTTCTGACTTATGATGGGTGCAATATTAAGTTTGACCAAGATGTGAACTCGTACATTGTTGAAGCTTTTGTCTGATTACAATGACCAAGGGTTAATAAGAATTATTATGTCCAAGTTTCAAAGTTGAAAACATGATATGAGAGGATTACTATATGTGAGACATATTTGGAATGTGGAGTATTAATATAAAGTTTCTTAGAAATACAAAAGAAATTGAAACATGTATCAATGGTTACCAATATAGATAGATATTACCAAAGGAAGCTACTAAACCCACTAGTTACTAGCAATATAGGATATATCTCTTACATATTAGAAAGATACATATGGAATAACACATTAGTAGATACTCCTAGTGAGAATACAAGCCAAAGAATAGTGTGGTAATGCAATTAGGTTAGGTTAGGTTTGTGTAAGAAAACAAGGAAAAGGCTTTGAACAAGTCCCTTATCCAAGATTCAAAAGGGAAAAGCCACTTATTTTTTATGGTGAGATTGAGAAACGTGTGTGGTAATGTAATTAGGTTAGGTTAGGTTTCTGTAAGAAAAAAAAGGAAAAGGCTTTGAACAAGTCCCTTATCCAAGATTCAAAAGGGGAAAACCACTTATTTTTTATAGTGAGATTAAGAAAAGTGAGGAAGCAAAGGAAGAGTTGTTGAAGATGAAGAAGCAGAGCCATAGTTGCATAATTACTCTTGAAACATGAAAGCTATAGTAGCCATATTTAACATGAATGGAAGGGCTTCCATTTGGTAGGAAGAGATTAAGAATGTCAAGCATATCCCCGAAAGAAAGTTGACATGGAGACAATTTGAGAAATATTCATGGAGAAATATCTACCATGAAAGCTATTATAATGGAAAATTAGAGAATTTCATGAACATAGATTGAGACAACTCATTATGGACAACTGTGCAAACAATTTTATAAGGTTGTTGAGGAATGTACCATACATCGAGGATGAGAAAGTGAACATATAAATTTTTCAATAGTTACCATTGTGTTTTCAAGACCGAATTTAGTTTAATGAACCCAAGACAATTCATGGCAACATCCAAAAGGCTAAGTACTATTATGAACAATCAAAAGATAAAATGGTTATTAAGGAATGTACCATACAAAAAGGATGGGAAAGTGAAGATACACCTTTCTCAATGTTTATTTTAGTCTTTTGAAGACCAAATTTATTTTAATGAACCTGTTGATGGTGCTAGACCCACCAACATGTCAGGCAATCTCCACAGTAAGAAGTCGCAACTAGACCTCAGACCGTTTGGTGTAGGAATCCCAGCAATGGGTCGTACGGTATCGCCTTGACCGCAAGGCAAGTAAGATATCCGTATTGGTAGCAAGGGTGTGACATATGCAGAAAGTCAAGGGAGGTGCATGAAAAGTTCTAACACATGGAAAGTGAGGTGAGTGTGCCCCTTGGAAACCTGTGGAAGCATGCGGTTAAGAAGGGAACACACGAGCAAAGATGCATCACAAAATAGAAAGCAAGTAAGATAACAATCCAAAGTGATGGTTAAACCAACAACACATTTTAGTAAGATTCATACATACATATACAGAAAGAGTCTATACACACATGCGTAAGTAAACATATACATATATCATTAGAGTAAGCATGTTAGGTGAAATACAATAACAACATATGCATGAAACATGTTGGCTCTGTTATATTAAGAAGTGAAATTTCCAATCATATAGTACAACCATGACCAACCAATAGTCTCGATAGTGGAACATTACAGTCACTACCTCTTGCTCCTCCAAAGAGATATACTAACTCTGCACTGTGGAGAAGCCAAGGCTCATTACAATACTCTCTAAGCTTTCTCTAAGATACTCCTATCAGAAGCTTGGCTGACCAAAAGCCTTTAAAATGAGTTATGAGGGGCTACATATAGCAAAGGGCGGGGTGACCCTTGACATTCCACTTTGTGACTATTCATTTATCCTCATGACTCTTCAAGTACTCTAGGACTATTAAATTCAGCTATTGACACTTGAACTTCCACTTGACAAGATGTTACAAACAATCTGCACATGTTGCCATGTGAGACAAAATATTCTTGAGCAAGCCATGCAAGACATCACAATGACTGGGACAACTGTGGGAATACCAACTCTTCAACATCCTCATGATGGTCAACAGTATCGAACTGATGCCAAGATCTGTAGTCTGCTATGGTGTTCGAGTACTCTGTGGTCACATATTTTTGGAAACAAAATCTTGCCTCTATTGCATCCGGGTACACTACTCTGGCTCCTATGTCCAACTTGTCTAATAACATGCACATCATTGTCTTGAGTGTAGCTAGAGCAATGACATATTGATGCACAGTGTCTCCACTAATCGCCAAGTCTGTGTTGGTGGATATGCATATCAACTCATTAAAGTATGAGTCAAGTTCAAGTCGGACTTGTGCCTTTGTCTTTGGCTCAATGAGTGTTCCAATAGATGGGATCGCATGTGAGCACACAGAAACATCCATGGTTCTGAATACTCATGCATGGGAAGCTTGTAAACTAGTGATGAACTGTGGGAGTTCTTCATAGTTTCGGATCTGACTCCAAATACATGCCTTCATCTCAACCGCTCTGGGCTTCATCATCTTGGGCAAGTTTAACAGGGCTCCCCTGTATCTCATTGTCCATGTTTGCATGTTGTCAACAATAATATGCATGTTTGACAAGATATGTGCTCTTCTACCACATCACTGCTACCAACTGTTGAGATGTACAACTGCCTTATGCATGGCACCAAATCTGGAATACAACGCCCTCATGATCGTCTCTAGGGACGATACTTCATCCAATATCACCTTGTTCAACTCTGCTCAAGGAGATGCTGTAACCAGTTCTCCTCCCTGCTTGGCCATTTGTAACTCCTTAGCCATTCGCTCATTCTCTACTATCAAGAAGTGAACACTCGAGCTAGTGACTTTGGCATATGCTCTAGTAGCATCAGCCAATCCTGCTGGATGCTTGCACACATCAGATACGATCACTCATTCCTCAAACTGTGCAGGATATGTATGGACATCCGGAGTAGATACTCTGTGTGATTTCACAACTCTCTGTTGCGACTCATCCAATGATATGTTTTGCATCTCTTCTTCTGGATTGTCTCCAAGGATCTTAGAGTTCCCTTGGTCACTTAGGGCTTTCTCTTCTTCTAGATCTGGTGAAGCGGATTGGTTGACCTATTGGTGGTAAGGCATGAGGTCGATGTCTTGCTTTAAATTTCATTGCTCCATTTCCGTATCCATCTACTCAAGTGCTCATTTAATCTCTTGAGCGAAGTCCTGCACCTACGACTTCTCACCCTGTCTGATTTTTGCCAGCTGTTTGTATGAGTCTACTACCTATATAGGCATAGTTTCATATGTCTTTGTATCTTACTCCCTTGATGTATATTTCCTTGTTGTGCTTCCTTCTCCTATCTGCACAGCTCCTATTCATTTCAAAGTTTCTCCTTCAACTCATGCAACTCCTTCACTATTTCCTCCATCCTTTGTTTTTCTCTCTTCCTTTGCATGGTCCTCGTATCATGTTGTTTCCTCTTTGCTTCTATTTCCAAAGCTGCTTTCTGCATAAGTGGTTATGCTATGAACTTGCGGCTTTGTTCTGCCTTTGAACGGTCAAAAATATTTCTATTCGCTTTGTAGCGTGCCGATATGTTTACCTCTACTATTGCTGATGTTGGCGCTCTCTTGGATGCTGCTTCATGCTACTTTGCTAATCATTCCACAATGATGTCGACTAGTTCATTGGGTCTGGAGAAGCTGTGACAATAACTCCATCGTTCTTCCTCAACCCAATGACACACCCCTTGGATCCACAGAAATGGTACTCTCATGCAGTGATCCTTCACAAAACAATGTGGCTCATACGAATTAAAGCTTTTAGTGCCGAAAGGATATTTCTTGAGCTCTTATGTTTGAACATCCACCTTCTTGAGATTCTATATCTTGTACAACCCGATTAGCAACGAAAGAGTGGGCCCAGGTGTCTTCTTCTTCTAGTGCAGCCTAGATGATAGTCATGCTGAGATGTGGTACGATACTTCTTACATGACGAGCTTTGTCCATGGAAAACTTCGGCAAAACATGTGGAGGCTTCTTCGTGATATACATCCGTAGAAGGTACTAGACGATGAGGCATACCAATTCGCTATGTCGATCAGTGCCTCCATTGCTACCTTTGACATGCAAGGTGGGTCTTGCTCAAATATCATCTTGTACACCTAGTTGAAAAAATGATCTGATAACTCTGTGATGACCGCTCAGAAGATGCATTCAGAAAACAGTTTAAAATAAGTGTTCATAGAGGTTTCCACTAGTGTCCATGCCCACTTCAAGCCCGGTAACTCCTGACAGGTACATATTTCATCCAAGATGTATGCAGACATGTAGATTTTTGCTTGTTAACCTTTGGGCATCTATCGAGATCCTATTACCTGTTCCTTCAGCTTGTGACCCAACATGTCAGACTAGTTGCATGCTTTGCCTTCACTGGCCAGTTGGTCCAACACAATCACCCAACTCTGCGGGAAGGTTTCCATGCCCTCTTGGTTATATAAGAGACATGAAAAGATGACCAAGTACTAATATGCCTTCAACATTATCTTCTTTTGGTAAATCTGGTTGGGTGTCATTCTGAATTTGGCTGCCTCCTTCACCGGTTTCTTCAAAATATCCCTGGAGTTGGCATTGTTGCTGGGTATGCTGAAGGGTGTCTCCATGGTGATCACTAGCTTCGGCAAGTGGTATATCTACTAGTAATCCTATGCCTTAAAGGTAGCAATCTCTGTCTCGCTGAAATTTCTCAATGTCATCGTCTTGGGATCAATGTGCAAGACGATCCAATGTATCATGTTCGCGCATGGGAACACGGGGTATCTGTGTGCAATATGGGATAAGTCAGACTTGTGAATGTTTACATAGACTTGGGGGTCTTCAATACCTTCCCAAAATGTGCCTAAGAATGCATGATTGACCTCTTTCCATTTCAGCTTGATGTCTTTATTTACGATCATCTTGGTTTCTTCATAATTCTCCAAACTCGTAAACACTTGCTTAATTGCTTCTCCAGTTGTGTTATCGTCAATGTCCTTTGACCCTGATCTCTTGGAGGACATTGATCCTTAAATGCTAAGAGATGGATGAACACCTGCTATATCTGGAGACATGGTGACATGCATGGAAAGAAATTTGTCAGTTAAAACCAAAACAAATGTGAGGATTGACATGCAACATACCAGGGGAATTGCTCGCAAGAATTGCACGATTTTAACTAGGAAGCCGAGAGATTGATTATCGAAACTGTGCAAAATGTATTCCAGAATGTCAGGAGGATGGTTGAATACTGAAATTACGCAATGCGCAATCGATACTAGCCTACTGGGCATTGAGATTGCACAATGTGCAATTTCAGCTGGCAAGTGATGCAAGCCTAGGGACTCCATCGTGAAATTTTATGGGCCAGTAGTCACTGCCTCTCAGAATTGCACAAGGCAAGACTAGAGGACATTAACCGGCTAGATTTGCACATTTTCTGGGAGGAAGGAAAAGCCTTCCCTCTCAAAATTGTGCAATGTTGTCCGAGTAAGGTGGAGTCTGGGCCAAGGTTGTCCAGAGCCGCCGACGGGCAATTGAGAGCATATGAAGGTGTGAATTCATGAATATACTGAGTGTAAGAGGTAGTGAATGATCGTGCATGCAAGCAATGAATGTAAGATTCAGATAATGGAAAAACATGCATGTGTGTGAAACGAGTCACTGAATCAGTGACCATTCATGCAAAACGGTGTCGTGCATGCGACAATAGTGAGATGCAAATGAAAACTGAAATGGGGCTTGAACAAGCTAACATGCATGCAAATGACAACAATCATTCACAAAAATCAAGCAGACAACACTCACACGAGGAAAAACAAAAAAAGGAGACAAAAATGTTGCAAAAGACAAGTAAAGCAGACTTACCCGGAAATAACTGAGCTAGATGTGCCGAATGCTCTTGGATGTACTGTGGGATGTTAGGGCTCCAAGATCGATGTGAAGAATGAGCTTCGAAGCATGAAATAAATAAGTTTGAGGCTCATGCCACGCATGCCACAAATCTTGGAAAAAGCGACACTTGGAGGAAATTTTCTAAAATGATCTTTGCATGTAACTTGTAGCTGCTAAAAATAGCTCCGTAAAATATAGGGATGCTTTTTGTATGTTGCTTTTTTTTATATCGAGAAAAAATATCCCATGCATGCAAGTCAATTTTTCTGAGTCCTAGAGGGAACCTATCAACTTGAAGGCACATGAAACAACTTACTTGATTGAGAGGGATTTTTCCGCAATTTCTGGGAGGCACTGGGCTGGCTGTCCAGATGGATTGCGCAATTTCTAGGAGGAGAAGTTGACTGCTGCCCAGAATTGTGAAAATTCTGGGCTGAGCTACATTTCCGAGAAAAATTATGTAATTTTAACTAGGCTGGTTGTTTGAGAGGATTGCACAGTTTCTAGGACGAGTAGGCTGCGAATCAAATTTAAGCAATTTCAGGAGGGAAGCCTAGTTCACCTCTAGAATTGCAAAATTTTCTAGGGGAGTTGCTCAGCCAACAACTGGCCCAAGTTAAGAGTGGCAACCTATGAGGGGAGTGAAGAAAGATATCATACATAGTCTGGCAAGCTATTGAAAAACCAATGAGGCTTAGGTACTTGGTAGTGGAAGACATGCTGCAGAGGATGGTTGGTAGGAAGGCTCCAAAACGAAGCTAAGGGAAAATTTTGGAGGGTGGTTGTAGTCGCTACAACGAAACCCAATATAATTGATGACACCATACAACAAAGCTAAGTACTTTTATGAACAATCAAAAGATAAAATGGAATCCCATGTGGTGTGGAAGGATAAAGTTTGGTTGAAAAGGTAGGGTTTAGAGTCATCACAATACAAGCAGTTAAGAAAAATTATCAAATTCAATTTTACAACAAAAAGTGTACCAACAAAATTAGCCTACTCAAAGTTGAAATAAATGTATCATGTTAGGTTTGTTCTAGTAAACTTGACTTAGTCAAGTTACTGATGGCTTTCTGTCTCGACGTATATGAACACCCATGGTTATGGCCATGGTAATTGTGTTTTATGTAGCATATTTATAGGCCAATAAGCACCATGATTATTTGTCCTACTTGCTAGTGGGACAAAACAATGGTGTCGTTAGACACCATCACTTCTATCAGTGCTTTGTGATCCTAAAAAATCACACCAGCAAAGGAAAAGTTGAAACACCACAAAAAAAGATCACTAAAAGGCTAGAGGTGTGGGGAGGAGAACCTATTATGAAATTTTCCTTGCATACAAAATGATAACAAGAGGCTTTCAAATGTTCAAGAGGCTACTATTATCAATGATGTATCAAAGAATGTACCTCAAATTATGTAGCTACTGACAATCGACAAGAAGACTACCAAGCATCGGTGGTGTAAATGGAACATATACTTGCCGATAGACCCATTTCAATTTTAATTAACCATGGCTCTTGTTGCATTTTTGTAGTTAAGGTTGGTCTTCATAATTTTTCTTACCGCTACAAATAAAAGGAAATGAAAACTATGAATTTTAAAGAAAGAAAAAATTGAATTTTGCCTCCAAATGTAAATTTAACCCCAATATATTCAAGTTGGCCCAACCCTAGGGACGTGTCCACTCGCGCTACTTTGATCATTATATAAATGTCATTCGACCTCCTCCCATTAGAAAAATTTTAAGGTCTAAACTGGGCCTCAAAACAAAAATGTACAACCAAAATAAAATTTATAAAAACCAATATGATTCAATATGATAATGTCAACCATGGGGGATTATTCATCATTTTTTGATTAAAAAAGTAAAATTATTAAAAAATAAAAGTAAAATAACTATTTTTTCAATTCTTAATTTGATCTTATCTCCCAATTGTTTTACTCAAATTTCGAGTGGGAGAACGTGTTGGATGCGGAATTTAATTCCCCATCCAAGGAGTACCCATGTTGCATACTTATGATGAACTTTTCTACACGAAAAATGAGAAATACATCATAAAACATGATTGCAATCATATTTTTCATGTATTTCTCATTTTTTCATGTAGCAGGGTCCATCGAAGATATGCAACATGGGTACTCCTTGGATGAGGAGTTAAATTATGCATCCAGCGAGTGCTCCTGATTGAAATTTGAGTAAAACCGTAGGGCAATAAGTTGAAAATACAAGTTGAAAAGTTGTTTTTCTTTTTTCCTGCTAAAATTTGATGATGTAATCTAATCTTATTTTATTATTTCCACTATTTGTTTATAATATTCCTTAGGAGGCCCATTTTAGACCTCAAAATCTTTCTAATGATTTGACAAAATTCATATCACAACAAAGATATCTTCTAAGGCTATTTGAAAGACAAATTTGAGGCAGAGTTAGAAGGACGAAACTAAAGTAGACCAAAATTTCAAGAGGTCAAGATTTCAGGAGGAGGTATAATTTTTCTCTATTTGACTAGGTTTGAATTGGGTTTGGTTACTGGTGATTTTGTCTGTCTTTTACTAGGAAATTAGATTGTATCTGTTGTTGATATGGATAAATACTCCAGGAAAATTTTACTGGGTTTCTCCCTTGGTTTGGAGTTTCCCTAGGGTAATTTTTTTGTCTCTTGTGTTTGGTTGTCTCTTAATGTTTCTACTATTATAATTATTTAGTGTTGAATATTTCCTATATATAATTGCTTAATGATGAAGTGACACAAGATAAATTATTAAGAATATTATTGGAAGTAATTATCATTCTAGGAAATCCTGAAAAATCAACATTGACTCAGAGCTAGGTTGAAGAGAATCCTTAAAGAATCCTAGGGTTCTCTTTCGATCTAGGGATGGCATGCACCCTATTTTAGATTGCAGACCATGTGATGACCTTCTATTAAAGTCAATTCCCTTGCTATCATCTAAGTCTAGGTTATATTTTTACAACAGGAAGAGACCGAACTTGTTCAAGAGCTAACTTGGGCTTAAGTATTTCTCCTTGTTGGTTGATGGTTTTCTTGTTGAGATAAGGGTTCAATATTTGAAGAAAATGTTCAAGCTCTAAGGAAGTATAAGGCCTCTCTTTATGACATGTTTCTCAACTCTCCAATACAAATTTCTTGAGGATTTATCTAGACCAAGACTGATTTCAAATATGTCTGAGGTATGATTAGGGGAAATTTAAGGATCCAAGTTACCCGAGGCATTATTTCATCATGATTAGAGCTAATTCTAAAATGGTTTCATGGTCTATCTCTAGCCCTCATAATTCTTGTATATCTCCAGTAATCTTGTATGATGAATATGTTATGAAGGATATTAGAAACTTTCATTTCCTTCTCATTGGTGGGGTAAAATAATAGTCATTGTAATGTTATTTCTTAGCCTAAAATTGCGCTGCCTTTCTATATGTAAGCAAAAAGCAATACACAACATTGCCTTAACTATAGCATTGATTCTATTAACACAAGAGGCCCTTATTGAATATCTCAATGGACTAAATAAAATACTACATTTTTCAATCCAGCACTGCCAATCTATGGATGATGTTGCACACACTTATATAGATTGATATTAAGGTGATTTACTTATATTAGTTATATAGTATTATTGAAAGTGGGTTGTGAAGCTCGAGAGGCTCCTTCTGATTTACAAAGGGAAGGAAATATTTTCATGTTGTGAAATTTTGGTAAGGACTAAGTCTGATCTGGTGACCCAAGCCCAAGAGATCAACCCTTAGAAGAATCAAAGTATCTCAGACTGAAATACCTCAGTCAGTAAAACCAATCGAGTTGACTTTTGAGCATGAGGCCAAGTATAGTTTGAAGGGGTTGGGATGATGCTTTAGTTTGAAGGGTTTCAAGGATCACATGTTTAGTTCTCTTTGAAGACTTGTTATGGCTACAAGAATTGTTGAAAGATACATTAACAAGACTCCATGAAGACGAAATGATGAATGAGATCATTGTTCAATATGTTGAGGATCTATCTACAGAGAAAAAACAAGTAGTTTCCTATAATCTCAGTTCTTTAATAGACCTTGACATAGATCGTTGTGGGACAAAGTTCAAATTTGATGGTAGTTAAAAAGGAAATTCATTTGTTTGTAGAAAAGAGGAGGTTGAGATACCTTATCTCGAAGGATTGATATTAACCATTTATGGTCAGAAGTTGTTGATGATTATTTTGTAAACTAAGTATTAAGGATTGGTTTCTATGAAAGACCTGGAATGATCTGCACTTAAGTAGGAATGAAAAAAAATACATATATACACCTAAACAAAGAGATGCAATAAAAATAAATATTCATTTCATTAATATCAAAGAACTAAAAGATGCTTACAAGAAGAATGGAAATAAACTAGCTTGGGTGATGGTAGCTTATCTCTAAGAAGAGATGTGGTAGCTACATGCCTTTGAATTGTATTATAATGAGGCTCAAGGGCCTTTTTATTAATGAAAAGAAAAAGGGGAAACCCTAAAAACCAAAAAAACTAACCCTAGGAAATGGAATAACAAGAGTTTGTGGGCCCCGTTGTGGTTAGTTGGGAAACCAACTTCCTGGGGTCATAACTTGGTCACATGATCTATGTTTGGCATGTATGATACCTCATTAGAAAGAAATATCTAAGTACTACAAGATGTCTAGTAGACCCCTACCAATGTATCCGGGCTTGCTGTGGACATCAAAAAAGCGTCGTTTAGTGGGTCGAAATAGCTCTGGAAGTTCAGGACCCAAAGATATGCTACAAATAATCAAGGAAACTAATGAATCTTACTAGAGGTCTAGGTGGAATAGGTAGGTGGCCACCAATATCCACCTGGATCAGTCATCCACCTTAGGAAGAAATGGTCTTCATTATGTGTAGATCCTCCATCAGCTGAGGAAATTTTTGTTGAACCTAGTCCTTGGTGAGCCACTTTTCGTGGTGAAGGAGTTTCCCTGCTTTGACAAATCGATATAGTTGGATTCCTTGCTGGCACATGTTCTTGATCTGCGTGTCCATGATCCCATGAGTTGTGGCCTGTTCAATGTAGCTTGGTTTGAGCTCTGTTGGTGTCAGCCGCTCAAAAATGTCTGACGTGTCCATTAATGGGGGAAAGTATTGCCACAACCAGTCCACATTGAATACTAGGTGCAGGCCAAGGAACAATGGAATGTCGTGCTTGAAATAATTATCCCCTACAAACTTAGTGATCGTGTAAGGTCCATATTGGAGTGGGAAAATCTTGCAATGGGGCCCAATGAGGTGCTTCTTCTGCAATTGTAACCAAACTTTGTCGCCCACCTAGAACTTGTGTGTTACCCGATGTTGATCAAGACGTTTTTTGTATTTAGAATTTTCTCTATCCAATATGTCATGGACCTACTCGCAGATGTGTTGAATGCGCTCAATGAGTTTGTTAGCCTTGTCAGCTTCGGAATGGACATGACCCAAATCTGCCTCAGTAGCTACAAATGGTATGGAAACATCAATGGGTCATAGTGGTTGGAATCCCAATCCCACCTAAAAGTGGTTGTAGCTAGTTGAGTTGTATAGAGATTTGTTTTAGTTTTCTAGACATAGGGAGGTCTCTCATCCTATGTGAATGGGTGATTCGAGTTGTACATGCGCTTGATGTGCACAATCATTTTGTTGATGAACTTTGTTTGGCCATCACTTTGGGGGTGGAAGGTCCTAGACTTAGGGAGCTTGGTATCCGACTATGACTAGATCCTTGACCAAAATTTACTTAGGAATAGATAATCCCGCTCTGAGATAATGGACCATGGGATCTAAAAGTGTGCCCATACTCAGTGACAAAAGAGTTTGGCAGTGGATTCTGCTGTGATACTCTTCTCGTAGGCCACCAAAATGACCATCTTAAATAATTTGTCAAAGACCATGAAAAGATAGTCATTGCCATGCTTGGTAGAAGGCAGGCTCGATGTAACAACCCTGGTTAAAAAATCATGTAAAAATATATAAAAGCACAGTTGATGGGACACATATTGCAAGTTGAATGTTGGGAAAAAACAACCTAGTGTGTGTTCATTTGGTTTATTATGGCAAAGGAAATGGAAAAGGTTTTGGAAAGGCAAAATGGTATTTTTGGCACATTTATTTATGAAAATAATGGAAATTAGGAGAAAAGGAAGGTGAAATGTCACAGGTTGAATGTGAGGAGGAAAATGAAGGAAAATAATGGAAAATGAAGAGAATAGAGGCCTTATTGATAAAAAGGTTTCTGAGGATGAGTTGGCAAGATTTTTCTTAGGTTTTTCACCAGATCAAGAAAGGAAAAGAAGGCAAGAGGAAGGAATGAGCAAGCAAAGAAAGCAGGATCAAGCAGCTACAACAAGATTATTTGTAGGTGTTGATTTTCATGTGTATTTTCCTTGCTAGATTTGGCATGCATGGTATTGCATGTGGTTCTTTTGATGTTATGGAATGGGTTTTTCTAGGTGTAATAGTGTTTTCAGCCTAGCCTTGCTATTTCTGGATAGCCATGGTGTGATGGGGTTGTCATGTTTTGGTTGAGTTTGATTGTTGGATGTATTCGAAGATGAGTGCGATGGATCTTAGATTGATGGAACACATGGCCTAGTGCTCCCCTAATCATAATGTGGATCATGGTAAATCCACAGGGCTAGCGACCCCTGACCCAGACTATGGGCTGTGGTCAAGCCAGGATTCTGTTGCATTGGTGGGCCTAGGAATCCTTGCCGGTGAATGGCGGGGTATATGGTAAATCCTAGAGGTGGTTTTCTCTCCATTGGGCCTAGTAATCTCGGGTTAGCAATATGTCATAAAGCGTGGAGAGTGGATGTCTATTTAGGACCTAGTGATCCACGTTTGGAATGCTGTAAAACCTGAGAGACTAGGAGATAAGAATATTCCTCAAACTGTAGGTGGATAAATCTGGTGGCGCCCATGATTGTTTGTCCTAGTGATCAGGTGGAGATCATGGTAAAGCCTATTATGACATGTTTATTGTGTTGGCCTAGTGATCCAAGATGGATTATGGTAAATCCTAGTTTTTATTGATGAAGGTGAGGTGGTTTAGCCTTGGGATGCCCTGGTTGGTTCTTTTGGTTTGAGTCCCACATTCATGCTTGGAATATGGCACGAGGGTGAATGACTAAAGAGAGATTTGCATCAACCATTATATGGTGAGTTGGAATGTGGTAGTCCAATCTCAGGTTTGGATTTTACATCATCAATATGAGGTTATTTCTCCTTGTATTTCTATGAGTATTATACTCATTTATATGTGGATCATATGGTTATGATTTCATTGGTATTTTTGCTGCTATTATGATGGTTATGTATGTATTTTATGACAACAACTATGTATAACTCTCATCATGTTTTTACTTGTAAATTAATTGACAATGTATCTATGACCTAATAGATGATAATGCAGAAAATGATATGAGGGAACAATGGTTCTTAGCGATTCTCAGATAAGTACAAGATCCCTACGCTTAAATATGTTATTTACGCTTGTAGATTACATATTTGTGATATGTTTGACGAAATTCTTGTCATGGATAGTAGGGGTATGGTTAAGGGCTTATTTAACTATTTTCTTTTGCATCATTGTTTCCCTATTATTTTACTATTCTGGAGATTTCATTCAAATCTGGGTAGTGACCTGGGTTCTAGACCTGAAAAAGTGGCTCAAAACTCGGGGATGCTGACACAACATTGGACAAAATAGTTCCTAGACATTGGCATGCCTTTAAAATGAGAGCATCTAGATCCACCTGGATGCTCAAAGGCATATACCATGACAGGGTCCAGAGGTTAAGTGGTCAAAAAAATTAGTGGGACCCAAGGGCTAACTACGTGAAGAGTTGTGATGGTTCTTAGGGGTCGTGTAGATGATGTGGAAGGTTTGTATGTTTTGCTTCCATCAATTCCATTTCCCTAAGGTCACATAGGAGGTTGAATCTAATCATGCTAGCCTCTCATCGCATGTTTACCCCGGTCGGTCAGTTACCTGGGTAGATGTGGGAGGAGGGTGTTATAAAGTGGTATCAGAGCATGGTTCACCCCTTGGACTAGATGGCCGGTGTGTTGGTAATGCATTTATGTCACTTGTATGTGGTCCTTATACTTGTATTCCATGTGTTGGTTGCATTCTTATGGTGTTGATCATTATTGTAGTGATGTTGCCATGTGAAGGTTGATGGTGTTTTCATGGGATGTGTCATCATGCGTGTATGGTTGTATATGCATTTGTTATGCATTTCAGTATCTATATGTCATTATGCATGCATTTTCATGGTGGAAGTTTTTGTGCATGAGGTCATTGTATGCAATTGGGTCATCATGATTCTATTGGTGTGTTATGATACTAATTTGTTGGATGAGATAGTGCAAGAGATGAAGATCATTAAAATGAAGTTGTGACATTGCACCTCAAGGCAAGAGCATATCGTCCTACAGGTTGTATGTTGGGCATGCATGTATGTAGGTTAAGGATTGTTATATGCATTATGGTTATTTGTATGGCTTTCATTCTATTGATGTTATGGTTACATACATGATAGATGCTAATTGGTTAGTGTATTCATATGCATGTGTCAGATAGTCATGATTGATAGTAACATGTGGTTGTATGCATTGTTATTGTTGTTTTATGTTAGATAACTTGATGATTATGTTATATGTTGTTGATGGGTATGTTATAGGTTAACTTTTTGTTGCTATATGCTAGTAACTTGACGATTAGGGTTATTTAATTTAAGATATTGATTTTATATTTATCATACTATGTTGGATTGGTCTATGAAAATGGTTAGGGTTATGAAATTTGGGTGTGAGTTAATATGTTGTGACATTATGTCATAATAATCTAGAGTGAATGTGAAGATGTGGTAATTATGTATCAATGAAATTTTTTTATGAGTTTATGATGTGAACATGTTAGCTAGTTACTGTTATGGATATCATGACCTTATTTATGGTTGAGTTGATATGTTGTGAAGTTATATCATGCTATTCTATCTTGATTGTGAAGACAAGATAACCTCCCCTGAGATACATTAAGGTATGAGTTTGCTTATGTCATATATTTGGTGCTTGACTGTTTGATTATGTTGTATATCTGGTGTTTGAATGTTTGGTGTCTATTATGTCGTCTAGTTGATTTATTTAACATGGTATGTTTGCAAGTTGGTTGAATGTTTGATGAATTGCATAATATGAGTATGTGTTCAAATGATCTTGTTTTAAGATGGTCATATTAACACATATGCTTAGAGACAATTGATATGTACTTGAGTGTAATAGGTGATAGTTGTAACATTATGTCTAATGACTATGATTTGACTATAGATTATGACATTATTGTTAGACTTGGTAAAGGTTTTAAAATTGATAGATATGATTTTCTTTATATTTGGAACATGTGGTTAACATGTGTGAGAAGCTACAAGGAAACATGATTAGTATTGGCTTGACAAGGTAATAGTTGATGTGTTTATATAAATAACAGTTGGGTGATGTGATACTGTATAGTAAGACTCAATTTCAACCAAGTAAAAAGGTAAATGAAAGGATTTGAGAAATAATTCCTTTGGAATTTGGGAACCCTGATTCCAAACGAATGAGTGCTTCACATACAGGAAGTCTTCTAAACCATGATTTTGTCTGACATTATGCGGATATGTGCTATAGTTATGAACATGTATTTGACAGGTACATCAACTAGCTATTAGTTATGGCTAGATTCATCAAACGATTTGAGTCCCTTGAGAGATGACGTGAATGTGTTCAACTACAAGGCAACGTGCCTGACACAATAAGGTAAGGTAACCAATGTATTGTTATGCTTATTTACGCACTGAGAATTATGTGTTCATGGAAGTATGATGCAAGGGATTGCATGGGAAAGAGGCTCGCATGAATTTATGAAGAAGGCTCAGGTTGAGCTTTCCTTTGGAAGCACTAGTAACCATGGTGTTTGTTGCTAGTCTTTTAGTTTTGGTATTTTGTGATTTGTTGTGCTTGATTTGCGGTTTTGATTGTTTCTAGTGCATGATCTTCCACCTTTGTTTGTGATGTCGCATTTTTATTGGTATTCTTGTTGTTGTTTTGTGTGCTTGCCTTTCAAGTCTCGAGTCTTGGGAATTGGTTGGGAAAAGAGGAAAGTTAGTGGGTCTTGGGGAGAGTTGAATGAAATCCAATAGGAAATGTAAGACTCAGATGAAGTGGGTGCATGTATAAGGGAAGTTGAAGGAAAGAGTATGACAACAAGTTCAGTTGGTTGGGTCCATTGGTGAAAATGGATGATGGCAGGACGATCATTGGAAAGGTAATGAAGAAAGGTCAGGCGAATATATTTGAGGTGCCAGATGCCTTCGCTATCTTAGGAACTGTTGTTCTCAATGTGTGCATGTTGTGCATGAATAAAGGAATTTCTCTTAATCTTGGCCTTATGATATCTAATCATTATGCTATGATCATGATTATTTTTTGCTAATGTTTGTATGTACATGTATGTATGTATGTCATTGTATGACTAGATCACTATTGTATTATTTTGATGTTTATATGTATATATGTGTATGTATGCATATCATTGCCTGACAGGATCATGATTTTTTATGAAACTGTTTATGTATATGTATCTATGTATCTATGTCACTGTCTAAAAGGGTTTTCAAGGATCATTCTGTGGAGGAATGATTGCTTATGCAGGTGAATGGAATGATGGGGTTCTTGGTATTACAAGGAATCGACTGGGAAGAGTAACCCTAACAGATCTACGAGGTTAGTATCATGTGGATATGAATTGATATTATATACTTGTATTATGTGTACGTTGATGTTATGGATAGGTAATGATGAGGGTTGCATCAATGGGATGAAAGTCATGTGCTTTACGGCATGTTGGGATAAGCATGGATCGTAGAGAGACATTGAAAGAAAGGTTTCCTGGTAGAGACAATGTGCTTTTCGATGTTTGGTACTACTATTTACATTGTATATATTGTACATGTTGCATCTGTGATGTTGTTTTCTTATATTGTTGCATATGTATAATGTTTGTACATATTGTTTATGCAGGGTTATGTACAGGGTGGTACAGATAGTATTTTCTGAATATTGCATATGCAATGTTGGGTATAGATAGTGTTATGTACATTTTGGATCCGTGGTGTTGTGTACATATTGTACCATGTGTTAGGTTGTGTTATATTCTTTCCACGACTAGCCCACATAGTTAACTAGGGGGTTAGAGGGGGGGCAGGGCTCCCGTTCGTTGTGCTGATTGTGTAGCAGGGGGGGTCACAAGGGGGCTCGAGGTTTACCCATAACCCCACTTTATAGGGTTTGGGGAAGTGCCCCAGAAAATTTTGGTTTTTGACCCTATGTTAGGTTGGGTGGACACACCTATGGTTTTGTGCATGATTTGCACATGATTTTGGATGCAATGGTTTTCGGTCCATGGTATTGGATGCTTTGGCATGTATAAATATGTATTATCACATTGAAAGGAACATAGTGAAAAATCAAGCTGGTAGTCCTGTTTTTGGATGTAGGAGAAAATCTCGGTGTATATGTGTTATGCTCTCACATTGTTTATTTTCTGTGTTTTAGAATTCGCATGTACGTAATTTCTATATGGGGTTAAAACCTACATTTGGTATCGGAGCAATTTTGGCTTCAAGGGGACGCCTTTGTTGCTGAGGGGTTTCACTCGGGCTTGTGGTAGACCCTGTTCAGTGGGAGATTTGCAAGATTGATTCTGGTGGTGAAAGAAGATAATGAGCAGTGGAAAGATAGAGATTGAGAAATTTAATGGTCAGAGTTTTGATTTGTGGAAACTCAAGATGGAGGATCTGTTGGTGGATAAAGATCTGTGGATCGTGGTAGATCTGGGTACTAAACCAACGGGAGTGTCCGATGAAGAATGGAAGAAGTTGGATCGAAAGGCAAAGAGCACAATACAATTGTGTGTCTCAGATTCAGTATTGTTTAATGTATCAGGGAAGCTACGACGAAGGCTTTGTGGGACAAATTAGGGACTTTGTACCAATCTAATTCTCTGGTGAATAAACTGTTCCTGCGAAAAAAGCTATATAACCTGAGGATGAAAGATGGAGACTCGATGATAGAGAATTTGAACACATTTAATACTGTGGTAAGTCAGTTATCTTCTGTTGATATTAAAATTTTAGATGAAGATAAGTGCATCAATTTGTTGTTTGTCTACCATTTTCATGGAATAGTCTAGTTATTGCAATAGGTAGTAATGCAACTACCTTGAAGTTTGATGAAATAGTCTCATCCTTGCTGACGGAGGAGATGAGACGGAAAAATACAGAGAGCCAGAATGGTGATGCCTTTTCTGTACAAGGACGGTCCCATAACAGAAACAAAAATAAGTCATTGAGTGGGAGATCTAAATCTAGAGGGAGATCTAAATCTCCAGGAAACCCTGTAAAGGTTGTGTGCTAGAAATGCAAAAAGGAAGGGCACTACAAAAGGGACTGTAAATCTAAAGCTCCTATTAAAGGAAAGGGATCTGATGATGCTCCTTCTGTAGAGGAAAAAACTACCTCAGATGAAGGTGAGGATGTGTACTTGGCTTCTTCAAGTACACATGTAGATTACGAGGCATGGTTGATTGATTTAGGTGCATCCATTCACTTCACTCTCCATAACAATGTAAACTTTGAAACGGGAACTATAAACTCAAAACGGGAACTCTGGCCCAAAAACCCCAAAAAAACCACAAAAACAGTGCTCAAAACGAAAAGTGTGTATACTGGAACGATGTTTTTTTTTTTTAGGTGTCAATTTTGCGGCTGTTTTAAAAATGGCAGTGACTACGAAATTTTCTACGAAATTTTCCTGCAAAATATAGCTTCAGAACGAAAGTGTTGATACTGGAATAATGATTTTTTTTTTTAGGGTCAATTTTCATACTTTTAAAAAAATGCTAATAAAACCAATTTTTTATGTCTCAAACAAAGTTAAATTTTAAGGAAAAAATACATTAATGTTTCTGGTAGAATATCATTTTTCTTTCCTAAGTATAAATTTAACATGTTTTCAACCACAACATGCTAGATACAAAAGAAATTGAAATTTTTTCAACTATAAAACTAAAAAAACATAACATTATGAACAAATTATATCACTGAATGAATTCAAAAGTCTTTATTTGTACACTGAATAAAACAGACATTATATCTCTAATTTGATATTGCATTGTAGATATTTAAACAATAAAATTTATCATACTTAAGACATAATCCAACAACATAAAAATGCTTCATAACTTCTCATATAACAAAATATGGAAAACATTAATTTTACTTGAAGATACGATGCATACATCAGTTATATAAACTGTCTTAAACAATTATTCAAAATCACTCATATTTTCTTGAACACTATCAGAATTCACATCTTCAGATGAGTGACTAGATGCTGATGAAGATGTTCCATATTCTTCTCTTTCATCAACTAGTGCCCCATCTGAGTCCACATGCATGCCCAAGATTCCAGGTTTCAAAAGTCTTCTAGATCTACGACTGGTTTCAGCAGACTCCCATGTCAACACTGTTCCTTCTGGTAACAACCTTTTCAGAATCTCTGTCGTCTTAAGGCCTGAGATTCTATCCCCATAATATTTCTTGGGAAATGAGACTCTTTTTTTCTCTATACTAGACCTTAATTACATGCATGTATCCTACTCCCATGGTAGAGGTTCCATATAGATGCCTTGTCTCATGGTATATGTCCCCATTCATGGATCATTCTTTCACAACAACTCCTTTCCAATCCAAAACACATTTTGGAAGAGGGGGTCATGACATAGTTCCAATAGAGGTAGTTTAGTAATGGAACTAACCAATAGTGTTTGTCTATAAAACATGTTTCGAGAAATAATACCCTTTCACTAAGGTGTCAAGCCTCATAATAAAGCTTGTATTATATTAAATCCAATTAGAGAACCTATTTTTATGGTCTAGGGCCCCATGTATAGCCTATGAACTATAAAAGTTTTACCTTTAGGCTTAAGCCCTATAATTTGGTCTCAAATCAAGTTCTCGATGAGGAGCCCATTTCCCAATATACTAAACTTTAGAATGAAAACCATATCATAGTCTTAGAGTAAGTAGCCATTAGAAGATATTATTTCATAGTGTAGGTCCTCATCCATGCTCTATGTTCTTAGGAAGAAATTCCTTTAATACCCAAGCCCTTGGATTTCGTGCTCAATAAACGTTATGTGAGAGAAAACCATTTCCCTAGTGCCACATATCCCACAGTTCCATGATAGGTTTTGTTATGACATAAAAAAAGTGATGGCCTTGCCACAATTAATTAGGTCCACTCAAATACATCATGAGTATGAGTTTTACACACTAAAACCCACTTTACGTATTAGGAACTAGTTTTCCTAAGTTATTTCCATGTGTTAATTTACCCACATGAGAATAACTCATAAATTCATTAATTTGATATGTTAAACATCATCCTTAATATGTTAAACAAGTCTTTGTAGTTGAAAAGTCATCCTTAATATGTTAAACAAGTCTTTGTAGTTGAAAAGTCATCCTTAATATGTTAAACATTGAAATTATGGCTCTATATTCATATTCATGATGCTTGTACCTTATTTTTATTTTAATATATTTCCAAAATTTCTACACTATTAAATTCAAGGTTCTTATTATATAACAATTTGATATATCTTCTCCAAAATACCACATACTCAATTTAAATATAATAATTAAAAAAATATTTAATATACAAACAAAAATCAATATCACTCTTCTCTCACAAGTTTGAAAATTATATATATAATACATTTTTCTCTCCATACAAAATTATATATACCTCCTCTAATCACTCTTAGATTTGTTTATGATTACCCTTTTGTAAAAAATAAATGAAAATTATAAGTACTTAGTTTAATCACTCTTAAATTGGCTTATGAATATCCTTTTGTAAAATGTAAATTATAAACTTGTTTTTTAATCAAAATTTTGAGTTATGCTATAATTTAATTTGAGTAACAACATTGCCGTAATTTCATTTACATCTCCCAATTAATAAAAAAATTGCCTTTTTTAATAACCCTACTAAAAATGAGAAGTGGTTGGCTTGCTCTTTTGGTAAGAGAGAAGTGATTTTTAAAAATTATTGGTTTTTATTCACTTGATTGTATATCAAGCGATAGCTTGTGCTAGCCGACTCCTCGAGAACAGGCCACACAACAACATTGTACAACGTGGTATATAAGTGAAAGTCAAAAGTAAAATACACCCGGCAAAGATTTCGCATTCGATTAATAGAATGGATACTGCGAACTTCGTAATGGATTCTAAAAGTGATAGCGAATTTCCAGAAGAGTATGTTGATGCATTGTTTGGAGAATTCGCTTATGATCCAATTCGTTTACCGCTTCCTGAAGACCGTGCTCAGAATGTTTACAACCGTAGGACATTGGAGAATATTTGGGATGCGAAGCACGATGAAGCCGGCGACCCATTCACCCGCCAGCCCTTCGATATTAGACATGCAATTCCCCTTGGTCGATTCTGGGAATCGACTCGCCGCCGGTCGGGTGGCAGCGGGGCGGCCCGGGGGTGGCGCCGCCACCCCGCTGCCGCCCGACCGGCGGCGGGTCGATTCCGGGAATCGACCCGCTCACACCAATTCATCATCCAATGTGCTCTTCCACCAAGAGAGGATCAATTCACAAGTGACACTCGTCCAATTCGGATTCTATTCCTGGTAGGTAAGGTAGGTCATTGCGGCTTTGGATCCCTTTTTCTGCATCGTCTTCTTCTTCTGATCAAGTAAGTTATAAGCAAGCAGCTGAAGATCTGTTGCAATGAACGAATTCCAACGGAAATACAAAGAATGGAACCGAATAGATTGATTGAATGCTCCATGGATCCATCCCTCCCGAATTCTCTGCGCCAGAAGCCGCCGGGGGAAATCAAACTGCTCCTCTATTAGTTGACTGGACTACCCTTTTTCCTTCCTTCCAGAATTCAATATTGACTTGGAATTCCTTTTATTATCCCCGGCTCATTGGAAATTGGAATATTTAATTTTCAAATATTTTTGTTTAAATTTATTTTCCTTCTTTGGTACTCCAACAACTCCATCGCTTGTAACAAACAATTCACGCATCTTTGTCCCATTTCCAGGCTTTTTGATTCATCTGTTTCATTCAGTTCGCGAGTAGTTTACAAAATATAGTTCAGCTCACAACTCGTGTGATCTCCGGGGGCGAGCTTTCATAATTTAGCCACACTCATGACAATTGCTGACATGAACAGAAATTTCCAACAGAGCGTAAAGTGCATCATTCCATTTCTTTTTTGAGACGTCAGTGATCTGGATCCTGCCGTGAGGTCAAATGGAAACCTTTAAAGTTTAAAGTGCCTTTATAGCTGAAACCTGTACGACTTCTATTATATGTTTGAGAGAAAGAATTATCGAACCATATTTCTGGCTCATGCCTAAGCATCAAAATGTCTTCAGAAATCCTTACATATGTCTACATATAATAATTGAAACATATACATATATATATATATATTGGAGCACTACCGTGCAGTGCAAACCGTGGGCATGCCAATTACCCGAAAAATAGTGTGTGAGAAGGAGAGGTTTTCCGGTTTCCATTGCATGCATTTCGAGTTGGACGAAAAAGGAAAATATAAAAATGTGGGCACGAGAGAAAGGAGAACATGCAGCACACTGTGCCGCCTTCCTCCTGGTGATCTGCTCCAAAGCTTTTTATCACTGCCATATTATCACTGTTACAATATATATTATAACTGGGATAAGTACAGAGGTCTCACATATAAAAATATAAATCCAATCGGGGATTTTTATTCAGAAAGTCTGGAAACTTTCATAAAGAGGATCGAAAAAAAATGCTATTATTTATTGGTGTTACACTTTTTGTGGATATCGTCCTTCCTGGAATCTTATTATAATGTATTATTTTGACAGTTTCAGGGCATGCTGCAATGCAATTTTTTATTTTGTTATTACTAGTGTTTTTAGGGATTATTTTAGAAGCCATTCCTGGTCCACTTACATATGAGTTTTAAACAGAAAGATCAAGTGCAGTAAGTGGTGGTTTTATATACATAGTTCAGATTTAAATATTCTATCTTTGTTGGATGTGTAGCAGTTTATATAAATAGTTTAGTTTTAAGTATTCAGGCTTTGTGTTTGCAGCATTTTTATATTTGCAACCGTAGGTTCAAACAATCTAACATAAGAATATTTTCACTTTAACACCTCTTCATGGTTCCTAAATCGTAACACCTTTTCATGATACAGGCTCCAATACACGGCATCAGCAAGGGCCGACTTTCCAGTTCCGCCCAAACCATACAAAATAACTGCTACGGCCCTTTCCTTACTTTTCCATTTCAGCAGTTCAGTAACTTTTTCTATCTGTCCTTTGTTTTGCCTTCTAATTGTTTTAACAATATTTAAGAGAAAACAAAAAATCACAAACTTTTATAAACTACAAGACAATATTAAAATAAAGGATCACAAATTTGTAAAACTAGTAAACAATAAAAATGTTAAAAAAAAAACATTTTTCACGGGTTATCACAATTTACATTCTTCACTAGCTCGCGGACACGGTGGTGTTCTGACTGGTGGTCCTCCCTGGCGATCGTACAGTACAATGCCCATTCGCCCATGAATTTTCTGATGCAGTTCAGTTAATCGTGTTTGAAAACCTTGCAGCTCTTTTTTATTCTTCTTGGTTGCGAAAAAACTGCATTAAGAAATTTATGTTCTTACAGGGTTACTCGATAAAAAGGCTCCAACTCCTCAATAAATACAACGTTAAAAAGAGTGTGTGAATTGAGATGGGAATTCTGCATCCATAGACACAATGTCAAAACATTAATGTGTGTTGAGTACTCACTTTCTAAGTCTTGACCTGGCAATTTGATTAGAGCAAGCGACAGAGACATCAATTATCAACCCTACACTTTGGTTGGTTGATGACGTGATCCCTAATTAATTGGACGATGCTACACTTTGGTTGGTTGATGACGTGATCCCTAATTAATGGGTGATGCTACACTTTGGTTGGTTGATGACGTGATCCTTTGCGTTCATGCCATGATATAAATATATATATGGAATTCGTTTGTCATCTCTATACACATTTTTTCTAAAGTCTTTGCTTTCCCTTTACCAGCTAAACGTCTTTCTAATGTTACAAGACTTTCCCTTTTCATGCTAAATGTCTTTGTAATGTTACTCAACAAGGATTATATTTAGTCGACAAGAGTAAAGTTGGAAGTTATTTTAGTAATGTTACTCAACAAGGATTATATTTAGTGGACAAGAGTAACGTTGGAAGTTATTTTAATCATCAAAATTTTCATAGATGCTTTACTCTTCCAATCATATCAATATTTTGAATACTTTAGATCTTCATCCTTGATGCTTTCCAAGTTACGGTAGTGTACCTTTGATTATGTTGTCAGGGTCATACCACTCCGAATTAATGTCCTTATCTATAACAAAATGTGCAGTTCGAGTCATACTTGTGGCTAAAAAAAATTATGGTGACTAGAATAATTTAAAGAACCATCAAATTTTGTGAACCCAGCTGTGTACTTGGTAGTATAGTAATAGGCCACGTCAAGGTGTCCATGTGAAATTCATATAGACTTTGTGGTAGCCTATCTTCTACGACTATGAGTAAACTAGGTGATCCAATGGTCAGCATATTATCTAGGGTTGTACATTGCTTAACCTTCCTACATTTTTTTTTTTTGTTGGGAGAAATTATTCCTTTACCCTCTACCGCGTCGCACCCCTAGTATTGCTGCACGGACAAAGGAGGGGGAGTGTGGGGGGATGGTAGGGTGTAGGGTGTAGGGTGAGGGAAGGGAAGGGGGGCCGGGGAGGGGGGGAAGCTTAGGAAGCTTCGTTCAAACAGAAAATTCAGCTGAAAACAAACATCTAGCGTGGCATGCAAAGGATGGACCACGAAGAAATACAGAGTTGGCGAGCGAAACAAAGAGAAAACACAGATTTGATGGATGCAGGGAGTACAATAACTTGGTAATCATATCGAGGGATTTGTCATCATCATCATTTTCGGAGATTGGATTAGGCGTGTTACTTTAATTATTAATGTGTAGTGAATCCAGACAAGAGATCTCTCGTGAGAGGAATAAGTTAATGGGGTCGGGGCTTCAATGTAGTCGTCAGGGGGTTGTGGGGGGCGCATGGGTTGTTATTATTATTTTTTTGACATGAAATTCATAAAAAAACTATTATTTGACCATTTTTAGTTAATATTTTTGTATAAAAATTGTGATTTTGACATGTTAATTCTAGCAAAAAAACATGTTCTTAAAAAAACATGTGTATTCTGCATCAACACTTTTGAAAATCGGGTCATTTTTTTCCCACCTCTACAAAACGGGTAACAGTATCAATTCCCGTTCCAAAGTTTACATTGTTCCATATAGAGTGGTTTTGTGAGTATGAGAAATATGATGGCGGTGATGTCTTCTTGGGGGATGACAGGAAGACTAGAATAATTGGTGGTGGAAAATTAAAGTTGAAGCTGCAAGGTGTAAGGGTTAGAACACTTCTGGGTGTTCTGCATATTCCTACATTGGCCAGAAATCTGATTTCTGTAAGCAAGCTAGATGATACAGGTGTAAAAATAGTGTTCGAGAAGGATACATGCAAAATGGTTTGGGGAACACTGGTATTGATGAGGGTAGTTAAAATTGGGATTCTGTACAAGCTACAAGGTAGCACTATTATCGATGGGTGCAACAATTCTGTGGTTCTTGAAAGTGGAGCAAAAAATCTAGTGGTCTTTGGAGAGAAGACCATGCTGTGGCATCAAAGGCTTGGATAGATTGGAGAGAAGGGCCTTTAAATACTTCATGGTAAAGGTATGGTAGAAGGTAGGAGTAATAGCTCTCTATATTTTGATTTCTGTGAAAATTGTGTATATGGGAAGTAGAATCGGGTGAGTTTCCCCTCTGGTAGTAAGAGGGTGAAACAGATATTAGAACTTGTGCACAGTGATGTGTTTGGACCTGTGAAGGTTCCATCACTGGGTAAGTCTATGTACTCTGTATCATTTATAGATGACTTCTCAAGGAATACATGGTTATATTTCCTTAAGAAGAAATCTAAAGCCTTTGACAGGTTTAAAGATTTTAAAGCTCTCGTGGAATATCAGATAGAAAAGAAGATAAAGGTGTTGAGGACAGACAATGGTGGAGAGTTTTGCAGCAAGGAATTTGAAGAATTCTGTAAGAAGTGTGGTATAGCACGATACAATAGTACTCCATATACACCTCAGCAAAATGGAGTTGCAGAAAGAATGAATAAGACGTTGATGGAAAGGGCAAGAATTATGCTCAGAGGTGCCGGGTTAGGATAGGAATTTTGGGCAAAGGCGTTGGATATTGCATGTTACTTGGTCAACAGGTCACCTTCATCACCGTTGGAGGATAAGACTCCACAAGAGGTATGGACTGGTAAGAAACCCTCTCTTTCACATCTGAGGGTATTTGTATGTGATGCATATGTACATATTCCAAAGGAGAAATGAACCAAGTTGGATAGTAAATCTAAAAAGTGCATCTTTATTGGGTATAAGGATGGTTTAAAGGGTTATAGGCTTTGGAACCCAGTCACGCAGAAGGTTGTGTACAGTTGAGATGTGGTATTCAGAGAGGTAAAAGATGTTATTAAACATGAAGTCCAATCAAAGGAACCTAAGAAGATAGAGTTTGAGCTTAAGGAGGAAGAATTAGACTGTACATCAGAGGAGGAATCAGAAGATGAAGAGCCACAAAATCTGAGTGTGAGAAAATCAGTTCGAGAAAGAAGGCAATCAGAAAGGTATACTCCATCTACTTTCTATTCAAATTTTTCTTTATCTGTTACTGACGATGATCCTAGAAATGTGAAGGAAGCAGTAGATTTAGAGGATGGCAAACTCTGGAAAGAGGCCATGGTTGATGAAATGGAATATTTGCACAAAAATGAGGCTTGGGATCTGGTGGAGTTTCTGGCTGGAAGGAAACCCATTGGCAACAAATGGGTGTTCAAGAAGAAGACAAATGCAGAAGGAAAGGTGGAGAAATACAAAGCTCGGTTGGTAGAAAAAGGTTATTCCTAGGTGCCGGGAATTGATTTTAGTGATATTTTTTCTCCTGTTGCTAAGGTAACTTCTATTAGATTACTTTTATCTATTGCTCGTACTTTTGATTTTGAGGTAGAACAGATGGATGTGAAGACAAAATTTCTTCATGCGGATCTGGAAGAGGAAATATACATGAAGCAACCTGAAGGCTTTACGGCGAAGGGTAAGAAAGAACTGGTATGCAAGTTAAAGAAGTCTCTGTATGGGTTAAAATAGTCACCAAGGATGTGGTATCAGAAATTTGATACATTTATATGGGGACTTGGCTTCACCAAAAGAAAAGCAGATCATTATGTGTATTTTAAATTAATTGGTGACCATGTTATTTATTTGGTCTTGTATGTGGATGATATGTTGCTGGTTGGAAATGACAAATAAATTATCCAGGATTTGAAGACCCAATTGTCCTCCAAATTCGACATGAAAGATATTGGTGCTGCAAACTATGTTTTGGGCATGGAAATCAAAAGAGATCGAGCAAAGAGGAAGCTCTGATTAAACCAGAGGAAGTATGTCGAGACAATACTATAGAGGTTTAATATGTAGGATAGTAAACCCTTGAAGGTTCATATTCCTATAGGTGTGAGGTTATCTACTGAACAATGTCCAAAGACACAAGAAGAGGAAGAGGACATGTCCCATGTTCCATATGCAAGTGCAGCCGGTAGCCTGATGTATGTAATGGTTTGTACTAGACCAGACATTGCACATGCGGTGGGAGTATTGAGCATGTTTATGTCAAAACCAGGGAAGGAGCACTGGACAACAGTGAAGTGGGTTTTCAGGTATTTGCGTGGCACTAGTGATTATGGTTTGTGCTACCAAGATATACCATGATTGGACAGAGTGTTGGATATTCATGGCTTTGTTGATGCAGACTGGGCTGGAGATCTGGATCAAAGAAGATCTACAAGTGGGTATGTGTTTAACCTATTTGGAGGTGTAGTCAGTTGGATGAGTAAGAAACAATCTGTAGTGGCACTATCAACTACAGAGGCAGAATACATGGTAGCCACTCATGCAAGCAAGGAAGAAATTTGGTTGCAGATATTTTGTTCAAGTATGGGGTTAGTACAGGGAGCTATAAGGATAGACTGTGACAGCCAAAGTGCAATTTTCTTGGCAAAGAACCCCACATATCATTCAAAGACAAAGCACATTGATGCTCAATATCACTTTGTGAGGGATATGATAGAAGACAAAAATTTGTTGCTAGTAAAGGTGGACACTTTGAAGAATACTACAGATGCATTGACAAAATGAGCTCTAAGAAGTTCTCTTGGTGTAGAGAGACAATGGGTGTTTCAGGGCTGAAAAAATGACTAAGCTCTCCTATGGCCCCCTGTGGAAAGAAAACAACAAGTGGGAGAATGTTGGGTTGTGTTATATTCTTTCCATGACTAGCCCACATAGTTAACAAGGGGTTAGAGGGGGGGCAGAGCCCCCCTTCATTGTGCTGACTGTGTAGCAGGGGGGGTCGCAAGGGGTTTGAGGTGTACCCATAACCCCACTTTATGGGGTTTTGGACCCTATGTTAAGTTGGGCGGACACACCTATGGTTTTGTGCATGATTTTCACACATGATTTTGGACGTGATGGTTTTCGGTCCATGGTATTGGACACGTTGGTTTTAGGTCCATGATATTGTATGCTTCGGCATGTATAAATATGTATTATAACATTGAAAGGAGCATAATGAAAAATCACGTTGGTAGTCCCGGTTTTGGGATCCAGGAGAAAATCTCTGTGTATATGTGGTTTATGTGTTATGCTCTCACATTGTTTATTTTCTGTGTTTTAGAATTTGTATGAAGGTAATTTCTGTACGGGATTAAAACCCACACCATGCGCATGATGGATATGCAGCGTTCTGTGCATATGGTGTTGTTCGCATGTTGGATATGCATTATTGTGTACATAGGGTGCTATGTACATATTGTATATGCAGTGCTATGAACATATCATGTTGTGTGCATGTTGTACATATGGCGTTGAGTGCATGATTGTACAAGTGGTGTTGTGGGCATGTGGTGCCATGTACATGTTGTACATATGGTGTTGTGTGCAGTTGGTATTGTGTACATGTGGTGTTGTGTATGTGGCATGCATGTGGTGTTGTGTATGTCTAGCATTGCATAGATGTTGTACAGGTTGTACGATGTACATGTGGTATTGTCTACACATTGTGCATGTAGTGTTGTGTACGTCTGGCATTGTGTACATGTTGTATAGGTTATACGATGTACATGTGCTATTGTGTACACATTGTGCAGGTGGTGGCGTGTACATGTTGTGTTGGTGGTGTTGTGTATAGGTGGTACTATGTACATGTTGTACGTGTGGTACTGGTATACATGTGGTATTAGGTGCATGTCATACATGTTGTGTTGCGGGCATGTGGTACTATGTATGTGCATTGTGTAGTTGTGGTATCATGACATGTGTATTTTTTGTTTTGTACTCTGTGTATGTATATATATTGTGTTGTACATCAGGTGTAGGTGTATGTATTACATTGTGCTATACATTGGATGTAGGAGTACATATTGTGTTGTGTTGTCACTGGGTTTAGGTGTATGTGTGGTATGTTAGGTGTAGGTTCATGTATTGCATGGTGGTGTATGTCGTATGTGGTTGTATGTGTGTGATGCACACTATGTGTATGTGGACATGGTTGAGGAGAAGGAACTAGATGTTTATCAGGCGTGGAAACCGAATTACAATGTGTACAGAATAAGGACAAAGGTAGAAGCTAAGGATTGATTAAAGGATAACTATCCATATTTTATTTTAGTTTTACTATGCATGTGAATTACGATTCTGGTCTGTGATGATTACATGTGATATATGATTTTGGTTGATGATGGTTACATGTGATATTTGATCTATGATGGTTGTGTTTTGAGCTAACTTGATGTGACATGTTTATACATGATGATTTGGTCAAAGATGCTAGTTTGACTTGTTGTGATAGGAAGTAAACATTATTGCAAGTGTACCTTATTGATGAGCTACCAATGAGGTATGATTTGAAGTTATTTCAATTTATTTTAAATCTAATGGTAGTTATGTGCTTGGTACAATAAATCATGGGAAATGACTAGGTTGGGTGGTTGAAACCAAATCCAAGAATTAGTAGCAGAAATGAAAGGAATTGGAACAAGAAACAATATGTTGGTAAAGCACTTCAGGAGCAGGGCCATTGTGGGATTCTGGTGCCCAATAATGTCCATTGTTTTCCGTGAGCATGCTATGACCAGTATGATGATTTGAGGTAGGTATATGCCTTTGTTGTTTTACCTTCCAATGTGAGGAAGCCTTGCAAAGGGGTGGATCATCTAGGATAGGGGATGCCGGGGAACTTGAAAGGCGAGTGATTTCATGGAAGTGGGTGATCGGGTTGCCCAAGGGACTATGTAGTAGAGAAGGGAAGGTCGGGGATGGATTTGTTTTGATCATTAGTGTTTCCATATGGAAAAGTGGCATGGGATTATAACACTATACATTGGATGCAGTTTGACTGTGGTAGTGGATTCAGGACTTCTTGGGAAGGAGGTGAATCATGGTATTTATTTGTGGGTGGATGTGTGAGGCTCTGGATTCCTTTGTTGTGGATGCAATCATCGTATCATTTTATTTGCTGGTTTAGAAAATGTGCATATGTGTATGTGTGTATATGTGGTTATTATTGTAAATACCATAATGAGTTGTGTTATAAAGCTCCAGTAAATGGGATGTTTGTCATGTTTTAGCAGATGGTCCTTGTAAATACACGAGTTGTTTTATAAAGATCTATGGGAAGTATGTTTTGTTTTCAATAGTCTTATTGGTTATAGGTGTCATTGAACACAGAGGATGGTGTTCCCCCAAGGGGAGGGTTATGTAACAACCCTGGTTAAAAAATCATGTAAAAATATATAATACCATTGTTTATGGGACACATATTCCAAGTTGAATTTTTGGGAAAAACACCCTAGGGGATGTTCGTTTGGTTTATTACAAAGGCTTTGGAAAGGAAAAATGGAAATTTTTGCACATTTATTTATGAAAATAATGGAAATTAGGAGAAAAGGAAGTTAAAATGTCACAGGTTGCATGTGAGGATGAAAATGAAGGAAAATAATTGAAAATGAAGAAAATAGAGGGCTAATTGATAAAAAGGATTCTGAGGATCAGTTGGCAAGATTTTTCTTAGGTTTTGCACTTGATCAAGAAAGGAAAAGAAGGCAAGAGGAAGGAAGGAGAAAGCAAGGAAGAGCAGGATCATGAAAATACAATAAGATTCTTTACAAGTATCGATTTGCATGTGTATTTTCCTTGCTAGATTTAGCATGCATTATATTGCATGTGGTTCTTTCTTATTATGGCATGAGTTTTGCTAGGTGTAATAGTGTTCTCAACCTCACCTTGCCATTTCTAGATAGTCATGGTGTGATGGGGTTCTCATTTTTTGGTTGAGTTGGATTGCCAGATGGATTCAAAGTTGGGTGAGGTGGATATTTGAATGATACAACACATGGCCTAGTAATCCCTGAACTAAACTGTGGATGATGGTAAATCCACTTGCCTAGTCACCCCTCCACCAGACTATGGGTCATGATAAAGATATGATTGTGTTGCCTCAGTGGGCCTAGGAATCCTTGCTGGTGAATGACATGATATACGGAAAAGATAGGAAGTGGTTTTCTCTCCATTGGGCCTACTAATCCCATGTTTGGTATATGCGGTAAATCCTGGAGAGTGGGTCTCGTTTTAGGGCCTAGTGATCTAGGGTTGTATTGTGGTAAAGTGTGAGATACTAGGACACAAGAAAATTCCTCACGATGTAGGTGGAGAAATCTGGTGGCATCCAAACTTGTTTAGCCTAGTGATCGTTTGGAGATCATGGTAAACCCCATTATGACATGTTTATTGTGTTGGCCTAGTGATCTGGGATGGATTAGGGTAAAGCCTAGTTTCTATCGATGAGGGTGAGGTGGTTTAGCCTTAGGATGACCTATTAGTTCTTTTGGTTTGAGTCCCACGTTCATGCTTGGAATATGGTATGGGGGTGAATGGTTGAAGAGAGGTTTGGCTTAGCTATTCTATGGTTGTGTGGAACGTGGTAGTCCCATCTAGGGTTTGAATTTTGTATCATCAATATGAGGTTATTTCTCGTTGTATTTCTATGAGTATTATACTGATTTATACATGGATCATATGACTATGATTTCATTGGTATTTCCAGTGCTATTATGCGGGTTATCTATGTGTTTTATGATAATGGCTATGTATGGCTCTCATCATGTTTTTACTTGTAAATGAATGGAAAATGTATCTATGACCTAATAGATGATAATGCAACAAATGATATGAGGGAACATTGGTTCTTAGCGATTCTCAAATAAGTATGAGATACCTATGCTTAAATAAGTTATTTACACCTGTACATTACATATTTCTAATATGTTTGACGAAATGCTTGCCATGGTTAATAGCGGTCCGGTTAAGGGCTTGTTAAACTATTTTATTTTGCATCATTATTTCCATATTATTTTACTGTTTTGGTGATGCTATTCAATTTTGGATAGTGACCTGGGGTTTGGGCCTGAAAAAGTGGCTCAAAACCCAGGGACGTTGGCAAAGCAATGGACAAAATAGTCCCTCAACACTGGCATTCCTATAGCATGAGATTGTCCAGAGCCTCCTGGACACTGGAAGGCTTATATGTTATGAAACGAACTCACAAGAAGATAGAAAATATATATCAACACCTTAGAATTCAGCCTCTTCAAGGGGGAAACCTCCTTTACATTACACAAATGAACAATTCTTGGATGATACAAATGACAAGACCTTCTTTCTATATAGGAGTCTAAGGGGTCATAATATAATCAAAGCCAGCATAACAATAATAATGTAAGGGAGAAATAATAACAATAGTGGTTAAGGGGGTTGTACTAATAACATTAAGGGGTTACACTAGTAGTATAGGGACCTAACATGCCCCTCTACTTCAAAAAGTGTTGTCCTCAATGCTTGAGTAGTTATTGATGCTTTTGTATAAATTTCTTATCCTCCCATGTGGAATATTTAGCGGGTAAGTTCTTCCACTTGATGAGATATCCAGGTTCTTGTTTCTATGACTTCTCCAAGTTCAAATATGAATTTTCCTTCCTCATCAAGTTTTGGCAATATTGTTTGACCTGGGATCTTCTGCAACTTTTGAATGAGTGGCCACACTTCTTCATCCTTCTTCCATTCATCCCTTGCTTCATTTATCCAATCTGGTTTTATAATAGAAATAGCACAAAACAACGCTTCTCCATCCTCATCCTTTCTTGAGATTGCATCTACAACAACATTTTTCTTCCCTTTTTTGTAGACGATTTCAAAGTCATGACCCAATACATTTGTGACCCATTTTTTCTATTCTTCTGAAGACAATATTTGTTCTAAAAAGTATTTTAGACTATCATGATCCGTTTTTACCTTGAAGTGTCTTCCCATTAGGTAAGGTCACCATTTCTTGAGTGAATGCAGTATTGCCAACATTTCCTTCTCATAAATAGCTTGCTTGAGGGACAATTGTTTGTATGGATGTCACCGTAAAAGTACCTTATCATGTACATCAAAACTTCTTTCACTGCGATGTTGATCTGCATGTTGTTTCATTCGATTCTGCACCAAAGTGGCGTTATCCTTTAAAAGTTGGAGAACTTGTTGTTGATGCTTGATGTGATCTTTCACTGCTTGAACCTTTTTCTTCTTCATATGTCCTTCTATATTGAGAATTTGAGGAATGGTATTTTCTGCCAATGCATTACAAGATATGGTCGGTTTCATTTCTTGATGCTTGATGTGATATTTTACTTCTTGAACATTTTTCTTCTTAATATGTTCTTCTATCTTGAGAATTTGAGGAGCGGTAATTCTTGCCAAAACTTTACAAGATATGGTCGAATTCATTTCTTCTTTTTCTGGGGTTGGTTCCTGGTGTATATCCTCTTCTTTTGACGTTTCTTGATCCTTTTCTTCCTCCTCTTCACAATCAATGTAAAATAGATTCTTCTCAACACACTTATGACCTTTAATGTATTTTTTATCACAACTGTAACAAAATCATTTTTCTCTTTTTTCTTCCAATTGTTGTCATGTAAACCTTGTAGGTTGTGGAAGGCTAGGTGAAAAACACTTCCATATTTATAGTTGTGAGTGGTAGGATTCCTTGTTTTGATAATTCCACTTTCAATTTTTCTTGCCAACCTGAATGCATGGAAAATATTAAGGGCTAATATTCATAGGTGGGCTAATTTTACATGTTTTTTCCAAAAAAAAGGTTCGCCAATTTCCATTTTCTATAAAAATGATTCACCCAAATTTTACAATATAAAATTATTTAACCTTAAAAATCGCCAACATTATATAGAAAGTATATATAAAATCATTATAAATTTGAATAATTTTACAAATACATCAATAAACATTTTATAGTTTGCATATTAGGGACTAGTGCGATTCGCGAATGTTTTTAAACTTCAAGATTATTTTCCATCCTTAAAATTTTCCCTGCTTGAATGCCCTCTCCAATGAATAAGGTACCCAAAGACAAACCTCATGTTGAATGTTATCCTTTAAAGTCCCTATGAAGACATCAATCCTTTTATTCTTTGGAATATCATTTACCCTTATATTAAGTTTTTGGAAGTCCTTAATGTGCTCTGCCATTGAACCCTTTTGTTTGAGATTTATCAATTTGCTAAAGAAGGTGTTACTCTTTGTATCCTCATAATGTGATACCATTTCTTGTGTGAAAATTGACCAAGTGACAAGTGATTTACATGAACAAATCCCTTTATACCATAAAAATTGATTTGGTTCTAAATATAAAGATGCAATATGTGCCTTTTGTAATAGTTGCACCTCATGTAGATCAAAATATTGCTCCATCTGTAGTATCCAATTTACTACATCCGTGCCATCAAAATTCCTCATTTCACTTTTTCTTGATTTTAGGAGCTCGATCTTGGAATGACCATAACTCTGTAATTTCATATCTTTAAGATCTGTAATTTCTGCTTGTTATATCCCTCTGAGTCCTCTTTCTAACCTCGTAAGTCTGATCACAATTGGATTCCCGAAGAAAGAGTTATGCCCAATCTCCCGCGATGACCTAATTATAGAATGGTTTAGTAGATATAAATTGTCCAAAGTGCCATGTGTCACTGTTTCTACCTAAGTACATGAAACTGATGTACATAAACATACAGACCGTCCTCTTTGTAAAACTTCTTACGAAATTTCAATCTGATGCTCATAAAAAAAGTTATGATGATTTTCCCCAAGTCACCTGTTTGGAATGTAATTCGGGAGTCTACAAAAACCCTAACTTCCTCAGATCATATCTCTAAAAATATAGCAAGACAAACTCTAAAATTTGGAACCAAAGTTTAGAACGATTTCAGCTCAAATGGGTTTTTGTTTTAAGCTTCTGAAACGTCGTAGAAAAAAATCATAGTGAAAATTCCACAATGACCTATTTGGAGCAGTGAAACCCTAGAATCCTAAGCTCTGATACCAAATGTTATGAAACCAGCTCACAAAAAGATAGAAAATATAGGTCAACACCTTAGAATTTATCCTCTTCAAGGGGGCAACCTCATTTACATTACACATATGAACAATTCTTGAATGATACAAATGAGAAGACCTCTTTTCTATATATAGGAGTCTAAGGGGTCATAATATAATTAGAGCCGACATAACAATAATAATGTAAGGGCACAATAATAACAATACTGGGCTTCCATGGGGCACAATAATAACAATATGGGGACTACATGGGCACAAAAATATAATAAGGGGGTTGTACTAATAATAATAATGGGTTACACTAGTATTATAGGGACCTAACATTATATCATGATAATTTCCAAAGGTTAAGTGGTCAAAAACATCAGCGGGACCCAGGGGCTAGCTACTTGAAAAGTTGGGATGGTTCTCAGGGGTCATGTAGTTGATGTGGAAGGATTGTATGTTGTGTTTATGTCAATTCCATTTTGGTAAGGTCACATAGGAGGTTGAATCTAATACGAGTAGACTATCATCACATCTTTACCCTGGTTGATCGGTTACTTGGGTACATAGGGGCTTCACTGAGGGAGCAATACCATACCACGTGGGTTCATATTGCGGGATATATATTGAGGAAAAGATGACATAATATATTGGGGGATATATAGAGGGGAGAGGGTTTTTATATTAGCAGGTATAAAAAATGGAGTCATAAGTTAATGAAAAAATATAAATGGGTATAAAAAATGTTAATGAAAAAATGAACACCTACAATATCTAGTGAAAGTGGGGGTTTTTAAGTTGGGAAGGTGTATTGAGTTTATATTGAATTTGTATTTTTATGGGGTTAAATAATGTGATGTTTAGAGGTATTTTCCAATATGTAGTCAAATTAAGGGTATTGTTTAATATGCCATGAACGCACGTGATATGTCAGAGGTTCATTGAGTGAAACCCCCGTGCTTGGGTAGATGTGGGAGGAGGGTGTTACACCGTACATGTAATCCATGTAGATGGATTCCCAGGGTCATCCAAAAGTAAGAAACGGAGTACACAGGCCTTTCTTCTTGATTGTAGGTTTGGCAATGGCACCAAAAATGTAGGATATGATGTACTTCCCAATATCATGTTGAAGGTTCGACCAATAAAAATAGTTTTTCAGCATTGCCACAGTCTTCTCTACCGCAAAATTCTAGCAATCTGACTCTAGTGCGACTCCCAAATCATCTTGGTATGCTTGCTTGAAGGAACACAAAGGTGTCATAGGTGGCATATTAGTGTGTCCTGGAGATGAAATTATGGAACTTGCTAACCTTCCAGAAGCATCTGGTATGTGGTGTTGAATTCTAGATCACTCTTGTAAAGATGTGGCAATTCTGAAGTCTTGTGTCCACAAGAGTTAAGCACAGTGGCTAGCACTATGATTGGCATTTAGATGAGGTAGTCTGCAACATTATTGGTGTTGCCCTTCTTGTACTTGATGTTCAAATGGAACTATTGCAAGTATGTGGACCATTTCTCATGGCAATTGTTTTGCAACTTTCCTTCTGTCTATATGAACTACAGGGGTTGGTGGTTTGTGTGGATTACTGTTACCTTCCCCAGAATGTAATGCTTAGATTATCGGTAAGCCTGAAAAATGGAATACATCTCTTTGTCATGGGTGGGATACTTTCGGACTGTGTGTGAAAGCGTCTTACTGTGATATGCCATTGGATGTCCCTGCTGAGTAAGAACTGCCTCGATAACATAGTCAGAGGAATATGTCTCATTCTCAAATGGTTGTTACAGGTCTGTTAATGTGAGAATTGGTGCAGAGCAGAGGTGATGATTCAACATTGAAAACACCTTCTGTTGGGATTCAGTCCAGAAGAACTTTTCTTTCGCTCCACCCTTGGTGACTTAAGTCAAAGGCCAAGTGATATGAGAGAAATCCAACACAAACTTGTGTAGAAATTGGTAAGACCCAAAAAGTTTCATAGCTCTATTAGAGTGGTTGGGGCTAGCCAATCGTGAATAAATTATATCTTGGTTCGGTCTACATGCACACCCTGCTCATCAATGATGTACCCTAGATATTCAACCTTGGTCATACCAAAAGTGCATTTCTCCAAATTGAAACACAACTTATGTTGTCATAGGGTTTGAAGGACTTGCCAAATATGGTGTAGGTGCTCTTCCCAAATCTTGTTGAATATCAAGATGTCATCCAAATATACTACATGAATTAGTTGGTGAAGGGTTGCAAGATGTCGTCCATCAGCATCATCAAGGCTGCATGGGAATTTTTCAACTCGGAAGGCATGACTAGCTATTCAAAAAGTCCCTCCTTGGATTTGAAGGAAGTATTCCACACATTGAAGGGTTAGATTGGAACTTGGTGATAACCAGACTTCAAATAAATATTTTTGAAATATTTCCCCCCCTTGAGATGGTTCAGAAGGTCATCAATTCATGGGATTGGATACCTATTCTGGACAGTGATCTTATTCAGTTCTTGATAGTCAATACAGAGTCTTGAGGCGTTTTCTTTCTTCTATACCAACACAATCAGACTCCCATAGGGTGATGAAATAGGCCTGATGTGCCCTTTCTATAACAACTCCTGAATTTACCTCTTAATTTCATCGTTCTCTAGAATAGAGCGTCAGTATAGCGTTTTGTTGGGTAGCGACACACTTGGGGTCAGATCGATGGAGTGCTTCACCTGACAGTGCAGGGGCACCCATGTGGGTGAGACAAATATGTCCCTATACTCCTCCATGACCTTGTCCATATGTTTCTTCCGTGCAGAGGAACCATGTCTAAAGTTTGTGGATGTGGTCATAGTCTTTTTCTTTCCCAGAGGGAAAATCATACGGAAGACAAATTTATCAGTAAGAGAAATGATCTTATTGTGTTGCTTCATAGAGATCAAAGAGATGGGAGTAGGTAGTGCTACCTCTAGTATCCTATATAACTTATATCCCAAAGAAATAATAAAAGTGCATGACCTAGACTCATACATAACATGACACTTCCACAAGTATGGTTGGCCTAATAATACATCACAATTTTCAAGAGGAGAAACATCATGCAATACCTGATTTGTGAAGGGATTTATGTTGTAGGGAAGCTAATATTTCTCGCTGACACAAAGATATCGTCCTTGGTGAAGCCACCTGATGGTGTATGACTGGAGGTATAGTCTGGTCGATAGACCCAACCACTTTGTTACCTTTGTTGTAATGAGGTTCTTTTGGCCTCTTTTTTCAATAATGAACTACAACGGAGAACCCTTCACTCACATATGTAAGTGGAAGAGTCACTTCCCCTCCTCTGGATCTTTGGGCTCAATCCTCTGTATCTTGGTGGTGGCAATAATGGTACTCGGCTCTGCATCAATAATATGCTTCCATTTTTCATACCCCTTGTTGGGTTCTAAATTCGAGTCAGAACATGCATCTGATCAAAAGCCTTTAGCTTGGCCAGTAGTGACTTCTTGGTTCGACACTCACTTGTGTTGTGAGTGGGGCTCTTATGGAACTCACACCATGTCCTTGTGTCCTTCTTTGTCTTCGTGGTATTGTTCTCTTTTTGTGGCTTTGGCGGGTTGTACTAGGTCGCCCCTCCTTGGCTTTGTCCTTTGTTCTATGGTTTGGGGGAACCTTTCCCTTGCTTCGGATTCAAAAATCAAAAGTATCACTTCTTTTGTTTAAATTTATGCTCGATCTTGACCATGTATAGATAGGTGACGCCAAGCAAAGAGATGTCCAAGAACCCCATCTCATCTGCATGTACTTATGTAGAGAGTCGTGGTACTTTAGTACCAAATTCTACTCAGAATCCTTGATGGCCAACTTTTTACGAAGGGTATAAAAAATATTTTTGAACTCTGACATGTCTTGGTCCCTTCCTTGTTGCAATGTGGTCCAATTTCTATATTTATCTTCATAGCACCCGTTAGGGTAATATTGTTCCTTGATGGTGTCTAAGAAATAATTCCAAGTGGATGTGGTTGAGAACAGTGAGGGTTGCCTCTCGTCCTTCTATTCAAAGTAGGTTTCCCACTAGTCCTTGGCATGGGAATTGACATTGAGGAGTGAAAAAGTAATATTTTTCCGATTGGAAAAGTCATGAACCAAAACATATCCTTCTAATAGATTTAACCATCTATCTATGGAATTTTGATCTATCTAGCCTTCAAATATGGGAATGTCAAATTTGACTTGTACCTTAAAGGGAGTGGCACCTCTAGAGTGGCTATTGGATGAAGTTGTGTCACCTGTGGGTAGTCGCTGAAGGATCTGGGAAAATTTCTCCATCACGTTCCTCTATCACTAGAGGGATTCCTCGAGAAATCTTTTGAAAAGATATCTTATTCCCTCATCTTTATTTTCTTCCTCCATGGGAGGCCATTGGGGTTTGCAAGGTTGTTCTTGCAAAGGATGAACTAGTTCAAGCCCTAACTCCTTATACCTTGACCTCATTTGGGACATGCAAAGAAAAATAGAGAAAGGGTAGACTGCTTTGATACCACTAATCTGGACTTATGCAGGAATGCAACAAAATAAAAATATACACCTAAACATAGAGATACAACATAAATAAATCTTCAATTCATTAATATAAAAGAACTAAAATATGCTTACAAGAAGAATGGAAATAAACTAGCTCAGGTGACGACAACTTATCTCTTAGAAGAGATGTGCCAGCTACATGTCTCTGAACTATATTACAATGACGATCAAGGGAATTTTTATTATTTAACAATAATAGGAAACCCTAAACAACTAAAAAGCTAACCCTAGGAGATGGAACACCAAGAGTTTGTGGGGCCTATTGGGGTTAGCTGGGAAGCCAACTTCCTGGGGTCGTAACTTGGTCATATGATCTCTAATTTGGCATGTACGATACCTCATTAGAAAGATCTATCTGAGTACTATAGTATTTATGGTAGGTTGTCTAATAAGCTTGCTGCGGACCTAAAAAAGATTCTGTTTAGGGGGTCTAAACACCTCTAGATGTTCAGGACCCGAAAAACTATTTAAAGTAGTAAATTATGTTATAATCAAGGAAATTGATGAAACCGACTGCATTTCTAAGTGGAATAGGTGGTTGGCCACCAATATCCACCTGGATCATGAAAGTTATTTCTTGATTCCATATTGTTATTCTACTACTTGTGCACTTTAGAAAGGTGTCATAAGGTCTCCTATTCACTAGCTAGTATTATGTAATAGTTTTAGAATTATGGTTCGAAGGCATGATAAGACCTATAAAAGGATGATGAACTAAGTGTTTGTACCATACACTTGTATCGATTTTTTTTTGCATTGGATTGAAGTTTTGTTCAGACATATGTAGGGATATTTGTTTTGGTTACACTATACTACAAGATATGTGCTCAAAAGAAAAAGTGTTGTTTTGACATTTCTAAGATCTACGCTTCTAATGCCACATACCTTGTGAAAATGTCTTGTGTGATTGAATAAAGAATCTTATACAGAAGAAGCTTAGTGTTTGAGGTCATGATTGTACTGGATACTAAGGTACCATTGATTAATTCTAGTTGTTGATAAATGATCAATTTGATCAAAGAGAGATATGGAAATTGGGATTCCATCTTGCATTCATTAGTTTATATTCAAGAAGAGGTGAAGTTCCTCATATAGTTTGGACATAAGATTTCTCTTGTGAAGATTTAGTCATTTTTTCTTGGAACTAAAGATTGTCTTTGTGAAAAACAAAATTTTATTGTTACAATTGTTTTAAAGAGATGGGGACACTTAGTCTGAAAAGGCTCAAGAGAAATCATCTATGCGAACAAATTCTATGGATAGAATTAGCAAATGAATTTGAAGGAAGTCTAGATCTTTCTCATGCCTCTTGAATATTTATCTTGATGAAGCTAGTTTTCTTGTAAGATCCTAATCGAAATACCATTACCTCCTTGGAGATTTGTATCTATGATTCTACCTACTATATGTGTCCCAGAAAATTGTTGGAGGATGTTGTTTCTTTACTTTTTTTGATATCAAGATGAAACATCCTTGATTGTTTGATGACATGATGGAATTCATTTTGGAGATTTGGATATATAAAAAGAGAATTTTCATATGACAAAGTCTGTTGGACATGTACAAGCAGAATTGTAAAACTAGGTTTTGTAAATCCTAGATGACTGGAAGTCTTGGATGTGAAAGCCCTAGGATTTGTGGATAAAACCCTAGAGTTGAACCTAGATAGATGATTTCACTACATGAAGAAACCCTAGTAAAGGAAGGAAAGGAGATTAGCATTTAGATGATGAAAAGGATCAAGAGTTTTCCAGATGGATGATTTCTGCAAGATGGAAAGGATGAAGAGGGAGTTGATGAATTCCCCTCAATCCTCAAAAGATGAGTGTAATATATCTCTCTTCCTTGCTTATTATTCTTTTGATATGTTAGCCTCTCTTTTTTTTAAGTTTCTTTTGTTAGGTTTTAATCATTCTTCTATGGGCCTCCTCGTGAGGATTCTAGTTACATCATAAAGGTTACCCTAGCCTTGGAAGCAGTAAGAAGAATTGGAAGAACAAAGCAAAGTTTGTGGCAAGAGGATTATCCCAAAATTGAGTTCTGTTGGACAAGAAGAAATTGCACCAGCCATAAGGGGTCTAGAGATAAGCAAGCCAAGAATTATGAAGAATGTCATTATGCCCATATCTGTGGAAGATTAGTGATGACTTCGAGGTTGATTTACAAGATCAAGCATTTAAGTGATGGACAACAAGTCCATATCCATTCACATTGTATTTGATTTGTTGAAGCTAAGTGGCAAAGGGAGTAGCCTAGATTATATTAGAAGGATTAGATTCAACATTAGAATGACTAGAAAGAAACTTTGATGATGGATTCAACTTGGACAGGTTGTGGTTGAGCCAAGCCATGTGGAACAATATGTGTTGAGTTTTTCTTGGAAAGTTGTGAAGCCAGGTAACTTCAAGGTTATTTTATCAAGTGTAGAGATGATCGTGATAACAAATCAAAGCACATGGAGCAGTGATACTGCTATGTATTTAGTATGATTGAGCTGATTATTGACATTCTAAAAAAACCTTTGTCCCTAGATGAAGTTGGTGTACTTCTGGGACAATGTTGGAGTGATTGAGAATTTTCCCTTAGTTAAAGGGAATTTTGCAGATTCAAAAGCTATGGGAAGATATTTCTCCCTTGGTCATGGAATTTGACCTAAATTCCATGGATTTTGGTTGAAGATATTGGCCTTACAAGCATCAAGTCCTAGATTTCTCTCTTAGATTAGGGGGTTTGACCAAGAAACTAGTTTATGGTTGGATCTACTGTCCCCATAAGAATAGAGGCATATATTTCTCTCTTAGATCACGACGTTTGACCATGAAACCATGGTTTATGGTTAGAGAAATTGGCCCTATTATTATTAAACCCTAGATTTATCTCCTAGGTTATGGAGTTCAACTAGGAAACTGTGGTTTATGATTGGATAGATTAGCCCTATTAGCATCGATGCCTGGATTTATATGTGATTTCTCCTCCTACCACTCGGGTTCTAACCATATTTCCATGGGGTTTTGATCGTGGGTTAATATTTAGCCTTATAGCATCGGGTAGGTATTTAACATTCAAGGACATGTGATGACATGTGGAAATCGTAAATGGCCTCCAAGTTTCACCATGAGTTAGGTGGGGTTCCTGACATATCTCCATGTGATGACTTGTTGAGTTGGTGATCCTAGGACTAGTGGGTGACTAGTGCCTCCTTTGATGTTGATGTGGGGATACATTCCTCATGGTTTTGGTGTTGAGCATGAGGTGGATAGATTCATCAACACAACTGAGATTATTCAACCTTTTCTTGGAATAAAGAATTTTTCAACAAGAGAACATCTGAGGAAGTTATTATGAATACCTTCATAGCTAAGAGGGAGTGTTGAATTTTTGTAACTAAGGTCACTCCATAATTTTTCTTAGACCTCCAAATAAAAGGAAATGAAAAATATGAATTATATTTTATAAGAAAAAAAAATTGGATTTTTCCCTTTGTGTGGGGTTTTCCTAGGGTATTTTTTTTGTCTCTCTTGTGGGGTATTCCTAGGGTATTTTTTTTGTCTCTCTTGTGGGGTATTCCTAGGGTATTTTTTTGTCTATACTATAACTATTATCATTTAATGTTGGAAATTTCCTATTTGTAATTTCTTAATGATGAAGTGACAAAAGATAAATAATTGATAGTATCATTGGAAGTATTTATCAGTCTAGGAAACCCTAAAAGCCCAATAATTCTAACCTTATTTATATTGCACCACAAATTCTTAAGGCATAATTTTATGGAGAAAGAAGCATAGAAAGTCATGGTTTGTTTAGCTAACTATAGGAACAAAAGGAAAAATGATTGAAAATATTGAAGTATGCCAATTTGAAATGAGTGGGATCTCATTAGGCTCATATAACATGTTGAATGGTGTTGATTGGTTGGATGGAACATAAAGACAAGTTTCACTATTTTACCAAAATTTGGATTGTGAAGGAGATGAAGGAAGAAAATGATATTTTAGGGTGTGCAACAAACCGTATTAGTGAGGTAGATTTCATTTTTATAACTAAATAAATATTGTATAAAGGGTTGTCCCACATCTGCTAGAAATGTGATAAACTCAACAAAATATAGGAAGTTGAATATTGATGACCATTTGGTGTGTAAGAGAAAAGGGATGTATTTCCAAAAACAATACTAAGACTTCCTCTGAAAAGAAATATTCATTCCTCAATAGATACTTTTATTTGAGTTAGACTATTATATTGTTTATCATCCATATCAATGCTTCTAGAGTGGAAAAAGTGGAAGAATCAACTCTGAGGACCATTTTTACGAGTGAGACTCAATTTAACAAATTGCGGTCTGAAATCTTGCAAGAGTGTTTTCAGAGATTAGATGTCATTTTTTGGTGGAACAATTTTCCTCTTTAATACCCCACTTTTTTTTCTTATTCTACACGCACACACACACACACAGATATATATATATATATATATATATATATATATATATATATATATATATATATATATATATATATATGTATGTATGTATGTATGTATGTATGTATGTATGTATGTATAGATATCAAATGATGCAAGAATCACACCAATCATAGTTCATATGTGAATGTTATGCCACTTAGAAGTTGACCTTCCTATTTTCACCACCATAATTCAAGAGGATGGCACACCAGCCAATGTTATTCATGAAAAATGGGCTAGGAACATGATTGTGATTTATAAGACTCTAAAAGAGTCTATATTGTAACTCTAGTTAAGAGTTGAGGTAGTCAAACCTAACCACTAGTAGGATATCAAGTTGTGTTATAAACGAGATAGTAGGGTGGAAAAGGCTTCCATTCTTTTGAGTGAATTTGTTCCATAGCTGAGAAGAAATAGTCAAGACGGATAGGAGATAGAGAATATCGAGAGGACTTGATCAATTTAGCAGAACATGATCCACAATCCATACTTAATTGTACTCAAAACCATATTTCCATTTAGAGAACGAAAGCAGAGTGATGATGAGCCTCTATATTGCAACAATAATGTTGTAACTCCCAAGGCTACCAACTTTAGTTATCAACCCGGGGTTCGTACAAACTTAAGAGGTATCGACACTATTTGTGCAACATACAATGTGTCCTTCCTTTGCTTTCATGATGTAATGGAGTGCATGTGTTGAAGCCAAATCCTAAACTTATTGTAGAGAATGAAATGTTTGAAATGGAACCTTAACCTATTGTAAGAAAGAAAGTACAAGGAAAGAGACTGAAATCAAATGCTAAAACACACCATTTTCTAACTAAATTCTAAGAGGCTTTACTTCAAAATAATACTAAGTTAACATATATGCAATCCTACTATCCTAAGCATGTAGATTCAAAACTTCTACTGTTTTGCATGAAAATGAATAAAACATGTCTATTTTTCTTTTTGTCTTTTTTTCATGTGAGAGTGTGAAATCTAATCTCTTTTGGTCATGTCGCAGGTGGCTTGGAGATGATGGTGGATGGTTGGAAGGCTTGGGAGACCCTTAGGTGACCTTGTGTGGCTTCCTGGAGGTTATCCCTCAATTTGGCCTCAAAATAGGTCACTACAGGAAAACCTACATGATGTACTAAAAACCTACAGGATCCCCTGAAAACCTACAATATACAGCCAAGAGAAAAAGGATGGATGTTGATCTAATTTAGAGGCCCATCATAACCCCTACTGAAAGTGTTGCTCATCCTTTGAGCAACTTTGTGACCTGATTGTGCCTCATCCATGGCTCTGGTGGCCTCTCTCTTGTGAATTAGGAATATTGGCTACAAATTCTGCAAGGACAAGCACAAAAACATATTTGTGTAAAGAAAAATCATTTTTTCTTGAGACCATTAGCTTTCTTTCTTCTCATTATTCAAGATGGGTTCTTGAATATCTTTCAGTTTGGCAAGGTATTCGACACCCTTATCAACCTTCTAATACCTTGATTCACCATTTGGACACCTCTAACATCTTCAAAATTCATTTAGATGAGAACTAGGAAATATTGTAGTAATTATTGTCAAAACTACAGGAAACCATGTTAAAACTACTGGATAACCTTTTTGAGCATAAATGATAATCTGAGGTTAGGGCAGACCCTTACATTACTTCCATGGCTTTCTCCCATTTTTATAACATCTTTTAGGCCTTGGACAAGAAAGCTACAATGAGATTAGAGACCTCTTGGAAATCCTCTTTTTATCACTGTAGTTTGAGTTTTGCTTTCATGGTGAATGCCTCCTTTCCTTTTGTTGCCTTCTTGTTCTCTCTTGTGACCTAGATGATTGCCTAATGGCCTTGGAGTTTTTTGTTTTGATTAGGTCTCTCTTAAGCTTTGCCATATCGGGGTTTAACATAATTTGTTCATTTCTTCCTTCTTGTAGCAACATTATGCCTTCCTGTAGTAGTCACTCCTCCTCTTTAACGATATTCTAACTTTATGGGAATGAAATTATTAAGAGGGATTGGATGATGATGCTAGGGCTCAAAGGGAGTAGTGTAGGTTTGTGAAAATGGAGAGGATGCTCTATTTTTTTTTTTTTTTGCAAGAATAAAATGGGATGGATGAATGTTGAATAGATAGTGAATATGAAGTGGATGGAGGGCTTGGAGTGTTGTGGTGACTTGGCCTTTGCAAAAATTCTTGTTTTAACTATTGTCCTCATTCCTTGAAATCGTCACCCTTCATAATTTGACTTTTCAACATTGCATGAGTGAAGGAGTGAGTTGCAATTAACTAGTTGAAGGCGGCTGAGATTGCTGACCCATCCTTAGCTTATAAAACCTCATCTCTCATGCATTTACAATAAATTTCTACCTATAATATGCTGAAGAGAAGAGGTCAAGAATATTGAATACCTGTACCTACCTGATGCTATTGTTGAGTTGATGTGCAAGTGTTGGATGGTGATGCTGATGATCCTAATGCTGCTGATAAACTCTGGAGGAACTTTTTTGACCTCTGGATTTCCATGCTGAATTTGACTACAAATATCTGGCTACTTCATCATCATATGCCCTCAATTTTTCAAAGAATCCCATCCAACTTTGCGTTGTGATGTCTCTACTACAGGGGTGTCACACCCCTACCCTGGCAGTAGTCTTTCAACCGCACGAAGGGGGGTGAACAACCACCACCCATTTTCTTTTTAACAATACTCACAAGTGTGGACAATGCCTAACAATCCATACTTAATTTCTTTTTCACTTTCTAAGTATTAACTTTCATAACACATCATAAACATTCAATTATTCTTCTTTCATCATTATTACCATTTACACATATGCACAACAGATACAATTTAATGGGAGGGGAAACTCCCTGAATGTGAGTTTTCCCACAATGATAACAATAATATTTCATAAAATACAATTACAGTCTTTGTCAGAGAACTCCAACTTCTCTTTAGTATTTTTTGTCAAAATGTGCAACTCAGCCTACACCGTGCAGCCTTTCGTGAACCACCATTCAGGAGCACCCACTAGTTTTACCACTCTTCGTACCATTCAACAAACACATTCAAAAACTTGTTCAGAACAGTCATTCAGGAACCCATTCAGAAACTTGTTCAAGAACCCATTCAACAACTCATTCAGAACCTCATTCAACAACTCGTTTAGTAACACATGGAGAACCTCATTCAGAAACCCATTCAGAAACTCGTTCAGAACTTCATTCAGAAACCCATTTGGCAAATTGTTCAAAACCTTGTTCAAGAGTTTTTTCAGCGCACCTGTTCAGAACAGTTGTTCAGCGCACCGTTCAGAACAATCATTTAGTGCACCGTTCAGAAACTCGTTCCTCCAATCTTTCAACCGACTATTCAAAAATGTCATTTAGCCACTCATTTAGAAACTCGTTCAGCACGCTGTTCAAGAACTTGTTCAGTGCACTGTTTCTGTGACTTTGGCTCCTTGTTTCGGTGTTGCAGTCAAGAGCCGCCTGCACCTTCTCCACGTCCACCCTTTGGCTTGCCCTCACCTTGAGCTCGCACTTATGAACTTCCAAACTTATGCCTTCTTCCTCCATGGCATCTGCCCATATAAACCTTTTTCCATGGTTAAGTCATAGGTCAACCTGCTCATGCTAACCTGCTCATTCATCCAAACACGCCCCCAAATCACGTCGGCTCACCCATGTCACCACCCCGCTGAATCAACATGTGCAATATAAGTTTTCCTTCACCAATTTCGCACACTTAGCCTAATTTCAGTTTTTCAACCTCCATTGGCTCATCGCGCTTGTTCCCTGGGCACCTTTAACTGACTACCCCGTCTTGTTGCACTTCTCAAACTTGTCCCATTGTTGCGATGAAACGTCGCAACTGACTCGCCTACTCACCGACTCATCGTACCGCTGACTCGTTGCACGCTCGGCTCATCACACATAATTGGGAGCACGCCCACCCAACTCGTCGCACGCCAACCATCAACTCGTGGGCTTGACATACTCCCCCACTCTAAATGGTTGTCATCCTCAACAACACCATCATATGACACCGCAAAGTGTCGCTAGCTCCAACATCCAAAATTTCCATGTTGCACACCTCTGCTCTACCATTGCACAGACCATAGAGGTTCATGTCTTCGTGAATTAGAAAGTCTCCTCAATCCATGACCATCAATCACCTTTGTTGTAATCCCCACATGCTGCCCCACCATGGAAGGTTGGCCCCTCCAACTCAAGCTACATGCTCACTACAACATATTGTGTCAACTCCATCATGTATCATCATCATGTGAACTGCTGCCATGATACTCTAATACAAATCTAAGACATCTCAATTCACTACTAGCCTCCATGAATTGAACTAGTCGGGTGATCAGTCCAACTGTCACACTCAAATCATGAAAATGCACCTCCTCATGCCATCATCAGTTGTTTCTCTTAGCATCCTGCAACATCATCAACTCGATGAAGAATCCATCTCCATCTCCATCAAAATGTAAGCCATGCCCAGGTTCATGAAGTAGCCCCCATCTCATCTGCAACATGCTGCCAATGATGTTGGTGTCAATGTGTTACAAATCAATTGCATATATCCAACATCATCATCCATATGTGTGTAAAATCCATCTCCTCAAAGTGAAGAGGTCGTCCCCTCAAACTGACTCTCAATGTGCCACATCCAGGCCCATGAAGCAAACTCCATCATATTTGTAATGTGCCATCCCTCAAGTCTACCAAAGAAACAAGTATACACCTGTCTCATCTCCCATGTATCAAAAGTGGTTAAGTCTCAGCTCAACCCATGCCTAAGTGTCGCCACTAAGGCATCATCATCACTGCAACTCCATCACTCCAAAGTGTCTCATATCAATCCTCCACATCAAGTTACTCTCTCAAGCACACCCCATAAATGTACTCAAAATTATGCACCCCATACTACATCAAAGTCCCTGACCTCAACTCCTCAATGCATTAGATCCTCCAAGTCCGTTGTCATATGAAGTACCCTAAAGTTACAAACTCATGTCATCATGAGCTCCATGAGTAATCTCCAACCAACATCCTAGCAAGCATACATGTCTGGGCCCCCAAAGGTCTCTGCAAGATGCCTCAGCTCCCCATGTAGTAGGAATACTCCATAGTCTACTCATAACTCCAACAAGTCCACGGCTTTATTGTACCCAAGTGCACAATAGCCCCATCAGCTCATAAGTAAAAATCTCCATGTCACATCAACAAATCCACCTACACAACATCCTCGCCTTGGTACTCTTCATTGGATGTCCATAAGTGACTTCTCTACAAGTGCACTTGCACAATGTATCTGCATAAGACTGCCATGCTTCATCTATCCAACTTGATGTCCATGACTCAAGTTTCCCATGTTGTCCAGCTAGGTAGGCCCATCACAACATCGATCATCCTCATCCAAGTATCACTCAGGTCTAGTGCCCACAGTCACCCAAACCATATATATCATTAAGTCATATGAGTCCCTTCCAACATAGCTCCCCCACTAAAGGTTCCACCAAGACTACCTCTTGGTCTCGGCTATGAGAAGTCCACCCAAATATCATTAATTGTGTACCCTCTCTCTAACCTGTCCATGAGTCATGTGAAGCACTTAGCCAATTGTCCATATGGCTAAAACATGACCCATTCTCCACAATGATCATCAGTTCCTCCCTTGTCAGGAACATTTGCACCTTCTGCCATAAGGTCAGAAACAGCCCCAACAAGCTCTGCAACAGTCAATGCTCCTTGCTTCTCCATACAAGTTCTCATCATAGACATCCATGTTAGGATCTTCCACTGCATTAGCAAATTGATTTTACCCTTCCCAGCATATGGTCCATCCTCCAAAAGCTCCAATGAAATACAAGTAGAAATATGAATACTTACTTCATCATGAGGCTCCTGCATGTGAGTATCCTCATCCACCAATGTCTGCAAAATGCACGATCCTGGTCCAACTTAAGCAATTTCAAGTTCCTCCTCCATCATTGTCATATCTATAAAATCTTCATCTATCCCATCTTTCTCTTCATCATTGCAATCTGTAGCTACATCCTGCTCCATTCCCTAACCAAGTCGAAGAAGTTCACCTTCAACATTCCTTTCCAAGACTTGAAGTTCATCTCGAATTGTGGGTTCTATTCTTTCATCCGCTTCAACCTATATAAGGTCAGTAAGAGCCTCCCTTGGAATTCTTCCAAACCTATCATGTCTTGTCATTCATCTTGGCCCAAGCACGAAGCTTCCCCCTGCTAAACCTATCACGAAGTGTAACACTTCACCTGTAAGCCTGGTTCAACTGAATCAACATTTGATACAAATTGTCACGAAGTGCAATTGTATCACTTCTTGTCAGGTATTTAGCGGCCTCTAATACCAACTCTCATGCACCTACCCTGGCAGTAGTCTTTCAACCACACGAAGAGGGGTGTGGCACCACCACCAATTTTCTTTTTAACAATACTCACAAGTGTGGACTATGCCTAACACTCCACACTTAGTTTAATTTTCACTTTCTAAGTATTAACTTTCATAAAACAACGAAAACATTCAATTATTCTTATTTCATCATTATTACCATTTACACATATGCACAATGGATACAATTTAATGGGAGGGGCAACTCCCTGAATGAGTCTGCCCACAATGATAACAATAATCTTTCATAAAATACAATTATAGTCTCTACGGGAGAACCCAAACTTCTCTTCAACAATTTTTGTCAAAATGTGCAACTCAGCCTACGCCGTGTAGCCTTGCTCTAACCACCATTTTGGAGCACCCGCTAGTTCAATCGCCCATTGCACCATTCAAAGAACTTGTTCAGAATATTCGTTTAGGAACCCATTTAAAAACTCATTCAAGGACCTGTTCAGGAAATCGTTCAGCAACTCGTTTAGCAACTCGTTTGGAACCTCGTTCAGAAACCCATTTGGCAACTTGTTTAGAAACTCATTCCGAACTTCATTTAGAAACCCGTTTGAAAACTCGTTCAGAACCATCATTCAGCTACTCATTTAGGAACTTGTTCAGGAGTCCATTCAGTGCACCCGTTCAGAACAGTCGTTCAGCACATAGTTCAAAAAACTCATTCAGTGCACCACTCAGAAACTCCATTCACAAACTTGTTCCACCGATCGTTCACTAGAATGTTCAAAAATGTCACTCAACCATCCATTCAGAAACATGTTTAGCACATCATTTAAGAACTCATTCAGCGTACCATTTTTGCGATTTCGACTCTTCAGTTTGGTACTGTGGTCAAGATCCACCTGCACCTTCTCCACGTCCACCCTTTGGCTCACCCTCACCTTGAGCTCGCACTTATGAACTTCCAAACTTATGCCTTCTTCCTCCATGGTGTCTGCCCATATATACGTTTCTCCATGGTTAAGTCATGGTAGGCCAACCCACCCATTCAACTAAACACACCCCCAACTCACGTTAGCTCGCCCATGTCACCACCCCATTGGGTCCACATGTGCGATATAAGTTCACCTTCGCCAAGTTCACACGCTTAGTCAAATTTCGATTTTTTGACCTTCATTGGCTCGTCACGCTCATGCCCTGAGCGCCTTTAACTGACCACCCCTGCTCGTCGCACTTCTCCAACTCGTCCCATCATCACAATAGACTTGCTCGCTCACTATTGGTTGTGTGGGACTTGACCCATGATCAACGTTAGTTAGCCAACCAAATCCCAACACTACTAGCCCTTTCGGCATCAGCCTACGGAGTGTGGACTGGAGTCTCACCCAAAGCAGTATGGGGGGATGTTGGAACCAAGTTTCCGCACCCTAAGATGGTCATGATGTCAATTTATACCCTATGTTCCTACTTTCATGCATACCACTAAGTTCTAGGGCTCTGTTAGTCTGGCCCTTTATTCCGCTCTTCAATACCTCCACAAAGGAGTATGATTGACCTTCGTGCAGCCTTAACCGCAATCCAAGTACTTGCGTGCTGCTACGACAATAGGTTGTATAGGTTCCCAAGTTATGTTGAGTGTATTACTTCTCTTACTAAGCAATCATAGTTAGCGCTACGTAAACATATATTCTTACTTGTGTTCAATTAGCTAATACAGTCACATACATTCGCGCATCACATGAACATTGTAAATTAAACCTGAAACACAATATAACGAGATGCATTAACAAGAAATAGATACACATAATTTGGAAAATACTTCTTTTTATTGATATCTTTAGATTATTACAGATTCTATCCGCCCTATGCACACAGCTGCAGGGGCGCATGCACTCAGTTGTGGAATTCTACCCTAGGTCTCTGTGCACTCAGCTACAGAGCCTCTACCTATGCTTAGACTTGAAACACTTAGACTTCGCTACCAAGACTTTTAACTCCATTCTTCGAGAAATATTTCTACTACTTAGAGCTTACTTACTTATCTCCTTTTATACAATCCCATAGTCTGTGGACCATGGGTAGATCTTTACAGCCGGATTTACACTTTACAAAATAAGGGCGGACAACTCTTTATGACACATGACACCTTCTAGGTCCGCGACCAAAAAATGCAGAGAATTTACAACTTTATTACAAAATTTGACCAAAAACATGGGCTTTTAGCCCAAAAAATGTCCTTGGGAGATCCCGTTCCCAACACTCACTGACTCTGTGCACCACCGACTCGTCGCATGGCTGGCTCGTCGCACATAGCCGGGAGTGCACCCACCCAGCTCATCGCACACCAACCGCCAACTCGTGGGCTTGACAAGGAGGGTGATGATGAATCCTCACTGTGTTGATGGGTTCTCGCTGTCATTTTTCTCTGATGGATGGAGGTTTGTATAGGTCTAATACCAAATTTAAGAATTCTGTGTATACAATTCCCTTATGCTGCAATCACTTTCAACTAACTAGAAGGGTTTTTTATGTTCCTTTCACTTGGAAAAATGTGGGGAAATGTAGAGCCTACCTCCTTAACACTACTTAATGTAGCCAAACTCTATGTTTCCCTTTTAAAAATTCCCACTACCAATCCTGTAGGTGTTGTTCTATATCCTGTAGGATTTGAGGGAATCTTATAGGTTTTAAGGACAACGACTTGTTTTGTCCATATCTCCCAAACGGTAGAATGGATTGACCTAAAACTTTCTGAGCATGTTTGCATCATCATTATGCACCTCCCCATAAAACAATTTGATCAATGGATGCACGGATCTTGAGAAAAAATAAAAATGGTTGAAGGTGATGGAGGTCGATTTCTGGAAACCGTGCACTAGAATTTGCTGAAATTTCTTGGTCATGTTACCATCATCCATATACATCTTCCCATGGAACAACGTTTTAAATGGATGCACGGATATCCAGAAAATGTAAAAATGGTTGTATGTGATGGAGGTTGATTTCCTGAAAACTGCGCACTGGAATTTTCTAAAATTGCTTGAGCATGTCACAATCATCCATATGCATCTTCCCCCGAAACAGCTTGGAAAATGGATGCATGGTTTTCAAGTTATGGAAAAAACAAATTTCTACTCTATGTATTTTTGTATCCTATAGTTTTTTAAGAGAACAAGCAAACTGAATGATAAATGCTTGAGAATGATGGGTGGATGGTGAAAATATATTAGGGTGATGGATTGGCATGGCGTTGGCCTTGTTCGAGAATTTGAGCAAAGGAGGGGAAGTCAAAATCTGACTTCTTTTTACTAGGCTTGAGAAATTTTTCTTTTGGTACCAACTTGTTCTTGTTGCTTGCAAATGTTGGAGAGTACATGCATTCATCAAAGAGATGCATGGAGAAATGATTTATTTTATTTTCTCTCTTTTTTTTCCTCTAGGTCTACTAGCCGCTTCAAGTAGGTTTTCAACTAGTAGGTCTTCCTAGGCCCCTCAAAGGAGGGTTTTACCTAGGATATTTTTCTTTTTCCTCTTTATTCTTTTATCCCAACCCATTGACCACCTCATGGAAGTTTTCAATCAATTAGTCAATCTCAGGCACCTCAAAGGAGGTTTTCAGATGAGGTTTTTATTTCATTTTTCTATCCTACCCTACTTGAAAAACAAAATCACTTTCAAGTATAAGAATACTTCCAATGGAGCCATGTTGACATCAAGATGACAGAAAAACTCATGTGTAGGCTTGAGATGTATGCTTTGACATGTACCTGAATTTGAGAGATCAAATTATTTTTCTTTGATGATATCAAGCACAATTGAAGAAGAGAGTCTTGCTACAGCTTAGTGACTATTTGGAACCATATTTCAATATAGTTGTGATGCCTCTGGTCCACTTGCTGATTTGGACCATCTTGGATGTCTTCTTCTATCATGACCTTCAAGTCTTCACCTTTTTTCTGATTGTTCTCTTGAACGCAGGGAGAACTTGACGATGACCATGAGGGAGATTTCTTAGTCTCTGATTTTATTGTCTGCTCTTCATCAAGTGCAGCCCATGATTATTTGATCTTCTCTTTCAAATCTTCTTTCTCTGCATGTTGCCCCTGAATGGCATCAAGAGAATCACTTTTTTGTAATAATCTTCTTGAGCTATGGTGAATACCATTGAGCTCAAGAGGAGATGTTTGGAAGTGTTGTACCTCAACATTGTAAGTGGGTTGAGCTACTTCAATCTGTGGGTTTGGAAATGGTGGTACAAGTAGTTGAGTGGGAGTGTATATTTGAGATGGATGTGGCTGGGGTTGTGGTTGTGGTGGAGGTGAATGGTAGGGATAAAATGGAGTTGGGTATGGATGATATTGAGGAAAATACTGAGGATATTGTGGATGACTTCCATAAGTTCCTTGCCAACCTTGTTGCCAATATTAGTTTTGGGGTTGAGATGGCCAATGTTGCCAAGGAAAGGGTGTGTTCCAATTACTTTGAGGTGGATGTGCATAAGCTTGAAATTTTGAATTAGGATCTTGCATGATATCAGGCTAAATAGGCTGTCATGGTCCTCTTGGAGCTACATAACATAGCTTCATTGGCAATTGACTTGCTCCATTGTCCTCTTGGTAAACTTCCTTCAACCTTGGTAATGATGGACAATCATGTGATTTTGTAACACAATTATCCACATTTTCATATTTCATTCTTAAAATTTCTACCTGTTTCATTAGATTGCTAAGAATTTTTGTATTAAAATCGTCAAATGAATTTCCAAGTTTAGCTTAACTTACCGACCTTGATGCTGATTTACCTATTCTTGTCTTCCCTCCTGATATGTGTTTGGATGTTTCACAAATTTCTTCAAATGATAATTGGTATACATCATCTCTACTCATGAGATCAAGGAGATCAATCCACTCATCCTTAATTGTACTAAGTAAGAGGGTTTTTAGTATGTTGGATCCTAAATGATGTAGTTTTCCCCTCTTAACATTGTACATGAATCTTTGTATTAGATCATCAAGGCTCTCATCTTTTCTTTGATTCAGACTAAAAATTTCTTCTTTAAGATCATGATATTTATATTTTTTTTATAAATATCTTTTTCATATCATTCCATGATCTTATTGAATTAGTCCCTAAACTCATGAACCATTTAAGAGCTCTATCCTTCAATGTTGTTGGAAACAATCTCAGTTTTTGAGATTTTAATAAGTAACCATAAAATCTACAAATAATTTCAAGTTCAAAGAGAAAGGTTTTGTAATGAAACTAGCTCACAAAAAGATAGAAAAGATAGATCAACACCTTAGAATCCAGCCTCTTCAAGGGGGCAACCTCCTTTACATTACATAAATGAACAATTCTTAGATGATTCAAATGACAAAACCTCCTTTCTATATATAGGAGTCTAAGGAGTCACAATATAACCCAGCCGACATAACAATAATAATATAAAGCCATAAAAATAACAATAGAGGGATTCTATGGGGCACAGTAATAACAATATGGGCACAATAGGGGCACAACAATATTAATAAGGGATACAACTACAATAGTAATGGGGTAATCACTGGTATTATAGGGACCTAACATGCCCCTCTACTTCAAAAAAGTCTTGTCCTCAATGCTTGAGTAGTTCTTGATGCTTCTGTATAAAATTCTCATCCTCCCATGTGGAATCTTCAGCAGATAAGTTCTTCCACTTGATGAAATACTCCAAAATTGATCGATTTCATAGTTGTCGAGTTCTTGTTTCTGTGACTGCTTCCGGTTCCAATATAATTTTTCCTTCCTCATCAAGTTCTGGCAATATTGTTTGAACTTGGAGCTTGTCGCCTATAACCTTCTTTAAACATGAAACATGGAAAACTGGGTGCACTCAAGAAGCTGCATGAAGCTCCAATTTTTATGCCATAGTACCAATCTTTTGCAACACCTTGTACGGACCATAATACTTTGGTGATAATTTATTATCCTTCTTAGCTTGCTTGAGGGTAATTTGTTTATATGGTTGTATCCATAGGAATACCCAATCACCTACATCAAAACTTCTTTCGCTGTGATGTTGATCTGCCTGTTGTTTCATTCAATTTTGTGCGAACACGAGGTTATCCTTTAAGAGTTGGAGGACTTGTTGTTGATGTTTGATGTGATGTTCCACTGCTTGAACCTTAGAATTTTCTCTTAAATATGATGTGATGGATGGTGGCTGATATCCATAAAGTGCCATAAATGGGGTCATTTTTGTTGCTGTATGGAAGGAAGTGTTATACCACCATTCAGCCAGAGGCAACCATTTGACCCATTGTGTTTGTTTATCAAATACAAAGCAACGAAGATATCCTTCCAAACATTTGTTTACTATCTTAGATTGCCTATCAGATTGAGGATGATAAGATGAGCTATGAGCTAACTGAGTACTAAGACAAGAAAATAATTCTATCCCAAAATTTCCAGTGAAAATGGGATCTCTGTCACTTACAATAATCCAATAATCTTTAGGTTTCCATGTAGCTTTTGAATTGTTTCCATAAATGTAGTAGAAACCATATTGGCTTTAAATGGATGTGATAATGCACAAAAGTGTGTATATTTGGTAAGTCTGTCAACTACCACCATGATGACACTCTTTCCCTCAAAATTGGGTAAACCTATGATAAAATCCATTGAAACCTCCTCCCAACGTTGGTTTGGAATGGATAAAGGTTGTAATAGACCCGGGGTCTTAATTGTTTCAAATTTATTTTGTTGGAAAACCAAACATTCCGCCACAAACTTTTGAATATCCGATTTAAAGCCATCCCAAAAATATTCCTTCTTAACCTTGTGGTAAGTTCTTAAAAATCCTGAGTGCCCTCCTAAGGGAGAAGTGTGAAATTCCATAAGAATCTTTTGTTTGAGTTAGGAGTTCTTACAGAGGTATAAGCGATCTTTGTACCATAACGAATCATTTTCCCAGCTAAATGTATCAGATGTACTAGAATCTTGTTGTAACTTTCGAATAAGTGCCCACACTTCTTCATCATTCTTCCATTCCTCCCTTACTTCGTTTATCAAATCTGGTTGGATAATAGAAATGGTGCACAACAATGCTTCCACATCTTCATCCTTTCTTGAGAGTGCATCTGCCACCACATTTTGCTTCCCTTTTTTGTAGATGATTTCAAAGTCATAACCCAACATCTTTGTGACCCACTTTTGTTGCTATTCAGAGGATAATCTTTGTTCTCAAAAGTATTTAAGGCTATCATGATCCGTTTTTACCTTGAAGTGTCTTCCCATTAGGTAGGGTCATCATTTCTTAAGTGCATGTAATATTGCCAACATTTCTTTCTCATAAATAGCTTTATGTAAAAACTTTCCCTTGATTGGACGACTTTCAAAAGAAATGGGTCTTTCATCTTGCATTAAAACAACACCAATTCCATTTCTTGAAGCATCACATTCCACATTAAAGGTTTTTGTGAAGTTTGGTGTAGCTAATATCGGTGCTGCTGTTTCCTGAAAATGCACCTTTCTTCAATAATGTTGTTAGAGGTTTTGCTATTCTCCCATAATTCTTAACAAACCTACAATAATACCTTGTCAACCTAAGAAATCCTCGCAGATGCTTTATAGATGTGGGGATTTTCCATTCCTTAATGGATTTAATGTTTCTAGGGTCTACCTTAACTCCTTCATGAGATACAATATGACCCAGATATTCCACCTCTTGTACTCCAAAGAAACATTTGGATCTTTTTGCATATAATTGTTTCTCCTCCAATAGTTGTAGCACCCTGTCAACATGTTCAACATGATCCTTCCAAGACTTGTTGTAGATTAGTATATCATCAAAAATAATAACACAAATTTTCTAAGGAAAGGTTTGAAAATGGAATTCATCAAACCTTGAAATGTAGAAGGTGCATTGGTAAGGACAAAAGGCATGACCAAAAATTTATAATGACCCTCATGAGTTTTAAATGTTGTTTTCAAAATGTCTTCAGTCTTCATTCTGATTTGATGATATCCTGAACGAAGATCCAACTTGGTGAAGTAAATTGATCCATCCAATTGATCCAATAATTCATCAATGACCGGAATGGGAAACTTATCTTTAATAGTGAGCTTGTTGAGCTCCCTATAATCTGGACACATGTGCTATGGTCCATCCTTCTTGTGCACCAATACTACTGGAGCAGAGAAAGAACTTTGACTAGGTTGAATTATACTAGCCTCTAGCATTTCTGCAACCATACATTCAATTTCACTCTTTTGGGCATATGGATATTTGTACACCCTGATGTTTGGAGGAACACTTCCTGGAATCAGATGAATAGAATGATCATGATCGCGAATATGTGGGAGACCTTTGGGAGTCCCAAATACCTTGGAATGATTGTCCAAGACTTTTTGGAGTTCTGGAGAAATAGATGATTTTGATGTGGAAATATCTAGCGAGCATAATTGTGCAATTACACCTCTTTGTTCCTTTTTTAGAAGCTTTGTCATATTATTAGAGCTGATTATCTTTCTCGATTTCCCTACAATACCCCTTAATTCAACTTCTTTTCCTTCTGCAGAAAATTTCATGAAAAGTTCTTGAAAATTAAAAACTATTGTACCCAAGGATTGTAGCCATTAGACTCCTAGTACAACATCAACACCTCCCATTGGAATGGAAAGAATTGGGCTAGTCAATACATATTCTCCCATGGATATCTTGATATTATGGCACTTTCTAGAGAAATTTATCGTTCCTCCATTTGCAACCATCACTTGACACTCTGGTGTGGATATAGGAAGCAATTCAATTCTTTTGCTATCTTATAATGAATAAATTTGTGGGTACTTCCTAAATCAATCAACACTATTACCTTTTTCTTCTTGGTTTGTCCTTCTATCTTGATGGTTTGAGGAGTGGTAATTCCAACCAATGCATTACAAGATATGGTCGGATTCATTTCTTCTTTATCTAGTCTTTGTTCCTGGAGTATATCCTCTTCTTTTGACCTTTCTTGCTCCTTTTCTTCTTCCTCTTCACAATCTATGTAGAATAATTTCTTCTTAGCACACTTATGACCTTTAATGTATTTTCTATCACAACTGTATCAAAGCCCTTTTGCTCTTTTTTCTTCCAATTGTTGTGGTGTCAACCTTATAGGTTGTGGAAGACTAGGGGCAACAACACTTCCATCTTTATAGTTGTGAGTGGTATGCTTCTTGGTTGCCATAATTTTGCTTTCCATTTTTCTTGCTAACCTAAATGCCTTCTCTAATGAATTAGGTTCCCAAAGGCGAACATCATGTTGGATATTATCCTTTAAAGTCCCTATGAACACATCAATCCTATGCTCCTCTAAAATATCTTTTACCCTTATGTTCAAATTTTTGGAACTCCTCAATGTGCTCCATTATTGAACCCTTTTGTTTGAGGCTTATCAATTTTCTAAAAAAGTGTTGCTTTTTGTATCCTAATAATGTGATGTCAATTCTTCTGTAAAAATTGCCCAAGTGATAATTTGTTTATGAGAGAAAACCCATTGATACCATACAAACTGATTTGGTTCCAAATATAAAGTCGCAATACGTACCTTTTGTGTGTTTTGCACATTATTGAGATTGAAAAATTGCTCCATCTGTAATATCCATGTTGAGGGATCCTTGCCATCAAACTTCCTCATATCGATTTTTGGAATATGGTGGGTCTCTGGTCCAACATTAGAGTCTATTAAATCATGATTAACATTTATTTTGTTCTCATCATGAGTTTCCTGTACTACCCTTTCACCATTAGTAAGAATTTCTTGTAGAAACTTTGTCAAAGCTGTCTTCAAATCATCCATCCCTGTCTTAAAATTAGCTTCCACGTCATTCATCGTAGCTTCTACGCCTTTCTTTAAACAATCCATATTAGCTTCTACACCTTTCTTTAAACCATTCATCTTAGCTTCTACATCTTTCTTTAAACCATCCATCTTAGATTCTGTTACTTTTTGTGCAAGTGACACTTGTTGGACTTGGTCTCGTAATTTTGATATATCATGTTGCATTTCTTCCTCTTCTTCATGAGTCATGCTAGGGATTTCAGGTTGCTTACTAGGTGTTTGCATTTTCTTTCCTCAGGGCATCAATTACCAGTAATAATGCTTTACTATGCCCTCTGAATTCCTTCAAACTAATTTTTCCAACCAAGCTTATGCAAAAATTTAAAAAAACTACACACCTTTTTCCACTTTGTAGGAGCTTGATATTGAATCTGATGTATCTCTATAATTTCAGGTCATCCAATTCTGAAATTTTGAACTGCAATAGCCCTCTGTGTCCTCTTTCCAATGCCACCAGCCTTATCCAAATTGGATTCTCCAGGGAAGAGTTATTCCAAATCTCCCATAGTGACCTAATTATAGACTAGTTCAGTAGAGCAAACTTATACAATGTGCCATGAGTCACTGTTTCGAACTTTGGCTTTGAAAAATATATAAAAGAAACTAAAGTCCGTCTTCTTTCTATAGCTTCTTATGAAATTTCAATCCGATGCTCAGAGAGACATATATGACAATTTTCCCCAGGTCACCTGTTTGGAATGTAATTCAGGAGTCTGCAAAAAGACCAACTTCCTCAGATCTTATCTCTGCAAATATAGTGCGAAAATATCTGAAATTTAGACCCGAGGTTCAGTGTGATTTCGTCTCAAGTGTTTTTTTTTTCTAGCTTTTGAAACATCGGAGAAAAAAGTTATAGCGAAAATTCCATGATAACATATTTGGGGCAGTGAAACCCTAGAATCCAAAGCTTTGATACCAAATGTTATGAAACCAACTCATAAAAAGATAGAAAAGATAGATCAACACCTTAAAATTCAACCTCTTTAAGAGGGAAACCTCCTTTACATTACATAAATGAAACAAATCCTCCTTTCTATATATAGGAGTCTAAGGAGTCACAATATAACCCAACCGACCTAACAATAATAATATAAAGCCACAAAAATAACAATAAAGGGATTCTATGGGGCACAGTAATAACAATATGGGCACAAAAATATTAATAAGGGATACAACTACAATAGTAATGGGGTAATCACTAGTATTATAGGGACCTAACAGGTTTCCGAATCCTATGACCTTAGACCATGAAATTTTCGAAGAAAATATGGAGGGATGTTCTTCACGTGAACATTGATATCAGTATCTTGAATGGGAAATCCAAGAGTATCTTCCTCATTGTCAGCATCTCCATCCATTTCTTCTACATTACTTGCCATATTCTTCCTCTACCTGCAAAAGTGAATGGTGATGTGGTTCTTACTACACCATGTGATCAAATGGTGGGGGGGGGGGTGGGTTGGTGTTGGAAATTTTTTGTTTCCTTTTTTTATGATTGAATAAAAGCTATAATGCAATGCAATTTTCTACTTTTGAAATTAAATATGCCTAATGCAAATATTTTGTTTTTGCAAAAAGTGAAAAGAAATGAATCAACTAGGGAAGAAAACAATGCATACTTTGACACCTCCCCATCAATGGTGCCAAAAAGTGATGAGCCTTAATATTCCAATAAGAATGCTCCAACATCCAAGGCTATCGACTTTAGTTATCAACCCGAGGTTCATACAAAATGAAGAGGTATCGGCGCTATATGTGCGGCATACATTGTATCCTTACTTTGCTCTCATGATGTAATGGAGTGCATGTGCTGAAGCCAAATCCTAAACTAATTGCAGAGAATGAAATGTTCGAAATGGAACCTTAACCTATTGCAAGAAAGAAAATACAAGGAAAGAGACTGAAATCAAATGCTAAAACACACCATTTTCTAACTAAATTCTAAGAGAATTTTCTTGAAAAGAATGCTAATTTAACATGTATGCAATCCTACTATCCTAAGCATGCAGATTCAAAGCTTCTAGTGCTATGCATGAAAATGAATAAAATAAATCTGTTTTTCTTTTTCTCTTTTTTTGCTGTGAGAGTGTGAAAGCTAATATCTTTTGGTGATGTGGCAGGTGGCTTAGAAATAATGGTCAATGGTTGGAAGGCTTGGAAGACCCTTAGGTGACCTTGTGTGGCTTCCTAGAGGTTTTCCCTTAATTCGGCTTCAAAATATGCCACTACAAGAAAACCTACAGAATATACTAAAAACCTACAGGATACAGCTGAGAGAAAAATGATGGATGCTGAAGGTGATGGAAAGCTTATGGAAGGTGTTTGGTGGATGTAATGAGGCAAGGGAGTGCGTAGGACTACTTCAGAACTCAAAACCAAAGTTGGGAGATGGATCGATTTGCTCAAAAAGTTTGGAGAAGTTTCCTTGTTAAATGATGAAATTCGTGAGGGTTTAATGACAAAGAAAATCAAATCCAAATTGGATGGGAGAAATTTTTATATTAACTAGGATGTCTTAGGTCCCTATTCCAAGTGGAATCACTCAAAAAGACCTCTGTTAACCCATGAAAAAAATATAAAAAATAAACATTACTAGTCAAAAATCTAAATATTCGAGAACTAGTGAGCTAGTAAGTCTAAACAATACCTAGCCAAATCAAGTGAAAATGGAATGGGGTAATTTTTTTTGTGAAATAGAATTTTTTTGTGATCTAATGCAAGTGGAGCCAACTCAATTGAAGATTGTTAGAATGCTCTAAAAAATAACATAAATTTATTGTTCTTTGCTAAAAAGGAGGTCCAACAATTTAGATTTGGGAATAAAAATACTAATCCAAGCATTTCAATGATTACTATGAACTTACAAAGCTTTTCCAAGGATGAAATAGTGCTTGTAATCCTGCAAAATAACTTATATCAACCATTTAACTCAATCCTACAACAAGAAATCATTAATACTAAATGCAGAAATAGAAAGAAATAAAAACTAGAGATGCATGTGAATAAGAAGTGAAAAGAAGGAAAGAAAAAGATACAAAATGGATTTGAGGTTCCTAGGATGGCCAAGCCCAAGGAAATGTATATAAATATGGAGGAGAACAAGATTTAAAAGCTGAACATGACACCAATCTTCATTATTTTCATCAATAGAATTACATCCCTGCAAGAAAATACAATGGAGCTACAAAAATACAAGCTCTCTCCACAATAACACTAATGAAAATCTATTCCTATAGGCAAATTCGACTTGGTACTTATACAAAATTATTAGGAATAATTTCCCGTGAATGGGGGAAGCTGTACCCACCAAAATGCCTTGATTAGTGGATCTGGTCCCATGATTAGTGGAACACATTCCTAGATTTTCTCAATCATTGGAGTTCTACAATCTGTGCCATAATTCCATAATATCTTGTTGATTTATTATTTATTATTGATCTTCCCATAGTAGGGGCAAGTCCCTAAATTATCTCCTCCTCCAAATCTTCATAATCTGCCCAATATTTTCATAATATTCCACAAAAATAAGTAATATTAGACACAAATATTCAATTATTCATAAACCTTCCTAATGAATATACTAAAGTTAAAAATAAATTATCTAATATAGAAATAGAGGTTTAATGTGCTGAAGGATGGTCATAGGCCTTAATTTATTATTTAATTTAGAGGCATGGGCCTTAATTTATATCTAATTTAGAGGCCCATCAAGCGATGTCACCTTCGAGTTGGGTTTTTCTCCTGAAAGTGCTTCCCAAGTCATTTGTGTCAAATGTGTTTGTGAACTTTTATTTCTCTCTTCCCTATTTTTCTAAATACTTTTTATTCGCATGCATACATTATTAATAGTAATATACAAATCCAGAAACCTAAAAGGAAATAAAAACTGTAATAGTGTATAATTTTAGATTTTAAATATAGTTTCATCAAATCTGTTGTGATGAATTGTCCATTTGAATATACACAACAATTTACAAATCATAGTGGTAACAGAGCAGGTTTCTTTGGTTATATTGTGTATATTTGTAGGGGATCAATATATTTTGGGCTAAAAATCATAAAACCCTAATCATGGCCAACGAATCTATAATTAACCCTTGTGATCATGTAGATGAGAGGTTTCCATGGCTAGAGCAATGAATCATTGACATAAATCATATTGTAAATCTCCTCATGGTGGCCGTAAGCAATAAGATTAGGCTATTTTGAGAGGATGGGGATTCTAACGTAGAGGAAGAATCAGAGGGGGGATCAAGAGATTGAGAAGAAAAAAGGAACCAACTAGAGAAAGGACCCAAGAAATATCAACCCAGTTCAAGCTCTATGATTCTGTTGACAGTGAGGGACTTATTAACATTCAAGGGGTATCCCCAATATGTGGTCCTAATTATACCTCACACCATTTGGGATAGCATACCCATTTGGAATACAAATCGGTTACCATTTTCTAAACATTTTCCTCGGCTCTAACTGTCAGCAAGAGAGAGGAATGCACGTGTGCCTTCGAAAGCAAGTAAGTGTTCCTAGTGGGTGTTTGGTTGTAGGTGTGTCGAGGTTCTTCTATTGCAGAGGGGAAAAAAGGTAAGCCTCTAAGAGAGATGTAATATTACAAATATAGTAGAAACACACAAAACAAGAGATATTCGTCTAACATCCAGCAGAATAGTCCAAAAATATGTGACGGGCATTGCAACCATTACAACACATTCTCAATATGATAAGCACTAAAATAACTAAAATATTTCGGCTAGTTTAGTACAGGTGAAAACAAACATGCGTCATAAACATTCACAGAACATTCATATAAAAATTCATAATCCATGCATGAAAAACATGTTGGTTATCACGCTTCATATATTAAGTAAAATTCCTAAGAGACATGTATACAACAAACACCACTATCTCCAATAGTGGAGTGTTGGAGCGAGTACTTGCTCCTCAAAATAACTAGATTTTCTCTCTGATGCCTTGTGAGAGGAGCCAAGGTGAAATTTCCTTTTATCATACAATGAGGGTGTATATATAACCAATGGGGTGATTCTTCGCCTCCCTTGTGACTCTTTGAATACCCTCATGACTATTTGACTTCCTATGACTTTTCAACTTTACATGACTCTTCATATTATGTATGTTAGCACTACTTAGTTTTCCCAAGTCTGAGAAAGGAAACCAGAGAGGTAACCTCAAACCGACTTTGGACTTTGTAGCTAGCCCTGAAAAATCAGAGAGGTCTCTCTCTAAATCAACCTCACAGCTAATGAAAATGACTGGACAATACAAGGGTTTTAGGCTAGTTATCAACTCAATAGGGTTTTGATTTAAGGTTTGTTGGATAAGAAGCACAGGGTCTGGAAACTAGGCCAAGTAGGTTAAAAGATCAGTTGCAGAAAAAGAAAGAGGCAAGGTAGGTGTAATCAGTGATACAAATGGATTTTCAATGTAGTATGGTAATGAGGAAATCATATGAATGAGAATAAGTGAGCATATGCATGAATTCACTTATCTGGAAGAAAAACATTTAAATGCTAATCTCAAACAAAACAGAACATTGAGATATTGATTTATGTTTAACACTCAAGAGATAAAGCATAAGAAGAAATATTAATAGCTATTGAAAGTATCTAATAATCATATGCATAAGACAAAATGGAGAAAAATAGTGTCACTGACCTCAACACATGAATCCCATAAAAATAGCTACAAGTGTATATTATTTATGCCAATATCGAGTACATTAGTTCAAAAGTATCAGCTTCCAATATCCAACCCTCTTTTTCTTGATTTTGACTACTTAAAGATGAAAAACAATATTTCCCCCCAAGGGGTTGAATCTTGCTTCATAGGAACTTATTTCATGATCTTTCCTAACCATTGCCAAATACTAGGGGAGTAAAAAACAACCTTCCCCAATTAGATAACTGATTGAGCTTGTTTTCAAAGAATTTAATTACAAGACTGTTCACTCTAGTAACTACTAATAGACTCATTTATATCATATGAATTGATAATGAAACTATTTATTTCAACCCAACTAGATGTTTCACCTTTTACATGCAAAAAACACCTTCATTCACAGAAGCACAACAAAATTTGGAAGATGATTTGGAGGCCTTCCTAGATGAGTTTTTTTCTACAAAAGGTATGTATGGAAATCTGAAGATTTCCTCTACATAATGGAATCACTAATCCCTGCAAAAACATGCTTCAAACCCCTTAAAAATTGACTTGAATTCAAACTATCCAAAAGCGCAGCGAGTGCCCTAAAAAAGTGGTAGAAAGGTGAAAATAGGCACTATTTGGTGATTTTTTGAAAATTTATGAGTCTTCAAGTGTCCCAATGTACTTTTCTGACATCCTTATACCATAATCTATCTCCACATGCTTGAAATTATGCATTTGGACCTCCTGAGAAAAAGTGCAGCAACCACTCGTTGCATTTCTGTAGGATGCTATTTGCCTGTGCACAAAAAAACATCAAAACTTCAAAAATTTTCCTCTTTTCCTTTGCTCTTTGTCCTTCATCAGACCACCAGTGACACTTAGGCTAAGAGGTCAAGGTTATCCCTCTTCTTGAGTTTCCTTAGGGTTCTCTTGAGCTTCTTTTTCATGTTTTCTATCCTAACTTTGTCAACCATGTTTCTTGCATAGTAGTGCCTTGCCATATTCCTTTGCATAGTGATATCCCTGTTTTCCCTTTTCAATAGCTTCTCCAAATTCTCATTTACCTTCTCAAGCCAATATTCCTTGTCCTTCTCAATTTCAACAGCTATGGAGTTACCTATGGTGTTTTGGGCTTGATGAGGAGATGTCTCTTTGACATGATTTTCCTTCCTTGCCATTTCTACGGTTTTGGGTCTCCTTGGCTATATCTGAATGTACTTGTCTTCAAAGTGCTCCACATCAATGACTGCTTCACCTTTATCCTTTGTTATCAAAACACCTGCTTTGTTCAATGACAGAAGGTCCTCTTTTGATTTACTCTGCTGAATTATGTTTAGTTTCAATTTCCTATTCTCTTGTTGTAATAAATCCACCATGAAATTGGCTTTGGCAAGGTAATATTTTAGTTCCCTAATTTGTGCCTCTTTCTCATTGATTATATTGTTTGCTTCCTTATCTCCATGGTCAACCATCTCTGTCTTACGAGGTACCTCTTCATGATGTTTTAGGGGTGAATCATATCTATCTCTAGGTGATTCCTGTCTCATAGCTTCAATCTGCACCTCTTCAGTAACAACCTCCTTAGGTATTTGTCTTTCTTGAGACGTAGTTCTAGGTTTAGGTCTAGGTATCTCTATTTCTATCTCAGGAGAAAAAATCAATGTCTCACCTCTCTTGTATGGCTTTTTAATCTCTTCCCTTGACTGAGTTTTTGTCAGTGATGGCCTGCTTGATGTTTCACCTCCTTGTGGTTTGGATGATGATGAAGGAGTACTTGGACTCTTTGACTGGTTGGAGACAGGTGATACAGTAGGAACCTCTAAGAAAGCTTTCCATGGCATGTTGATCTATGCTAGTTGGTGGCGGAATATTATTTTGATTAAAGCATGATGAAGGAGGCTTTCCTTATGATCTCTTCCTTTGGATTGCACCTTCTGAGTCATCTTCACCAAACTTCTTAACAGATAGTTAGGTAGGTTTAGGGGTTGCAGGGAGGTGAAATGCATCAATAACCTGATATGATACTAATATATCCTACTAAATATTCCCTCACAAGTGAAATACTTCATGATAATATTCATCAAAGGGGTGTACTTGTCCAACAATTGTCTGCTATGAAAAATATGAGAAGGAGACTCCTTGTATTGTGGTTTCAAGAACACCTTGTAGTGCTCTAGGTCTAACTCCACTCCTTTGAACCAAATCTCACCTTCATTAGGGATAGTAGTGGCTGATTCTATGACCTATGCCAACACTGGAAATTTCACCATTGCTATAATAGCCTTATCCTACTTGAAAATAGTAGCAAATGGGCTTGTTAATTCATGGTTGTAACTTCTTGCACTTTCTGACAAAACCCTAAGCAACCTGCCTTCTCAAATTCTTTTCCTATAAAATATGATGCATTGACCTCTTGCATATGATTTTTCTCATATATTGATATCTCTCCTCCCTTATACCTCTTTCTTTCACTGGTATTCACCATGTTTGGCTTCACTTTTGACAGAAAACCCTAATTTCAAGCAAGAAGGAGCAAGGGATTTTGTGCTACAAAATAGGGCTAAAAGCACAACAACTTGAGGGGAAGGAATGAAGGGGAAGGAGGATAGGATAATTTCTGAAAAAATTATGGGGGGTAGGGAAGTGTTTTAGGAAGGAAATGGAAGTGAAATTTCTCAAATTGAGTGAGGAAATATGGGTGGAAAAGGGAAAACACAACCCTAGGCGAGGAGTGGAGCAACTACCTAGGGTTGTGAGGGAAAATGATAAAATGAGTGAGTTTGAGTGTTTGGGAGTAGTGGGAAATTCTTGATGAGGGTAATTAGGTATGTGAATGCTAACAAATAGAGGAATTTCTTATCAAGTGAAGCAAAGCCCATGAAAATGCAAAAAAAATAGCAAAAGTGCAACGAAACACTAGGTAAGGAGTTTAATCAATTTTTTTGAGGAAATTGACTGCACGAAGGGCTTGTGAAGGCTCCAATTACTTGTTTAGAGATTATTTGCAACAATGAGATGAATATTGAACCTACTCTTTCCTTCTTACGACCTCCAAATAAAAAGCACAACAAAAACGTAGCAGACTGGTGAAACTAGCAATTGATGATGAAATTTGTAATTTGATAGTCTTGGCAAGTGTCACAATGGTAGAGAGGAGCTCTTGGAGCCTTGGAAAGGATATAATGAGGTTTCAAAATTCTTTATTTCTCCTTTATAGCTTAGAAACTCGATTTTTTGGTTTGATGGTTGAATGGCATCATGTGTACTTTGATAGAATGACTATTGATTGATTTGACTGCAACATTATTTCTTCAAAAGGAAATATTTCTTTGATTCACTTTATTCCCTAATTTCTAACTCCCATGATGATGACCAAAATGGATGACATGACTCCCTTGTTTGATATTGATGACTGATATAATGATGAAAATCCAACGTATATCCTAGACCATGAGCTATATGGTGAACAACTAACTCTTTTGATGACCTAGGATAGGGAATAATGACATGACCATGATGGGTGATGGTGACCTTGAAGAAGTGGAGGGAGTAGCAATGACACCTAGACAATGACTTAGGACCATTTAATAACCAAGAAAGATGTCAAATTTTATTTGAAAATATAATAATTTGACCCTAAGACCCTATCCATAATATGAAAATAGTACATTTGGTCACTGTGACTATTGGACCCTAACATTGGCTCCAACTCGGGATGGAAGCTCCTTTAGGAGGTGTCAAGAACACCGTAGACCAGGTAGCCTCATCCATTGGGCGATGGAGTCATATAAAAAAATCTTGACAATCAAATAACTGATTAACTAGACTGAGAAAAATTGACTTGGCTTAACTCAAAAAATGACTTGAATTTACAACTTCAGAAAGAGAACAACAACTTATTAGAGAAGCCTTATGGCCTTCTCCTCGGGCTTCAAACTTCTTTGACATCTCCTTCGCTCTTTAACAGCAAATAAAATGTTATTTACAATGGAGATGAAAACGTTTTTGCAAGATCAGGTGAAATAATGTTTGAGGACTCTACCATTCATGATCCTTCTGGAAGTTCTTGGCCATCAAGATCTTCTAAAAAGTAATCATTTCCACTTTGAATGCTAAAATATTGTAGGGTCCTTTCCATATATTGTCAAAATTACCATGTTTTCCTTTATCCTCATTTCGGGCATCCCATCAGAGAACAACATCTCCCAAATTGAATCATCGACCTTAGTTTTCTTATAAAAAATATTCTTAATCTTCTCCTGGAGCTTTGAAGTATTGTGGAAAAGTTCTTCCCTTGACTACTACAAATGGATCACTTGATTAATTCTTCGTTGAATATCATTTGGCTCAATATCAACCTCTTGTAGGATTTTCATCACCAACACTACTAGGGAAGTTGGAAACATTATATCTACAACATAAACCAGCTGAAAGGGTGACATGATGATAGATTTCTTTGTGATCACTCTAGCCGCCATAGAACATTAATTAACTTTTTATGCCAATTCCTTTTGTTCTCTTCCAACAACATTTTGATTATGTTCACCAGTGACTTCTTTGACAATTCTTCCAACCCATTTACTTGAGGGTAATATGTTGTCGAATGCCCAAGCCTTAAGTGATATTTATCATATAATTATATCATCTTTTTTTATTTGAAGGCTACTGCATTGTCAGTAAGGATTTTCTATGGGAAGCCAAAATGGGACATAATATTACTTTCCATAAACTAAATAATTACCATGTTTATAGCTTGTCTACAACAAATGGCCTCAATCCACTTTGTGAAATAGTCTGTGGTAGTAAGTATCCACTAATGTTGAGCTATGGATGGAGGATGAATCTCACCGATGAGGTCAAACCCGCACTACTGAAAGGGTGGTTGAACTGAAATTGGTTGCAAGCGTAGCAGTTGCAATTTTCTCTTTCCTTGGAAACGTTGGCACTGATGACAGTTCATGATTGTTTTATATACATCGGAAAACAAACTCGGCCAATAGAAACCAACCCTCAATATCTTATTTTCTGTAATTTTCTAGAAAATATGACCACCACAATCACCTTTAGCAAAATCATTCATCACTTCCTTAGCTTCAATTTGTACCAAAAAGTTCAATAAAACCCCTCCTGGATCCTTCCAATATAAATTATTATCAAGAATACAATACTTTAGATCCTTCAATTTCAATGATCTACCTTTACTCTTGGACACACCCGGTGGAGGATTTAAATGTTGCAACACATGAACTATATCTGAATACCATGGTGATGAAGTAAAAAGTTGAGATACTTGAGGAAACGAATCAGCCACCTGCTCCTTGGAAAGTGCAGCAGTAAGGTTGATGTCCAAGGCATGTAAGTTATATTTCCCCATAAGCTTATCCAAGCCCTGTCCTTTGACTAGATTTGTAGGTCTGATTTCTAAGTCATATTCCATCATAGTAGCTATCCACTTACCATGCCTACCTTCAGGATCATTTTGCATTAACACATCCTTGATAGTAGCATTCAGAAGATAGGAAAGAATATGGGAATGAAGGATATAAACTTGGAATTCTTTCAAAGATTTAACTAGTGCCAATGCTTGCTTTTTAATGATAATATATTTAAGAGCTCCATCCCTTATTGTTCTATTAAAGAAGGTAATTGGCTGCTCTGTTTTCTGATCTTTCTTATACATGAGGACAATAACCAATGTATGTTCAGAGGCAAAGGAAAAGATGATAAAATCTAGTGTATAATCTGGGCTAATAAGGATAGGAGCATGGGACAATGAAACTTGACTTGATTGAATGGTTTTCTTGCCCCCTCAGACCATTTCACTTCATTGCTTTTCTTCAACATATTAGTGATTTCCTTTAAATGTTGAACAAGGTTAACAATAAACCTCCTCAAAAAATTGATCTTACCATTGAACGATTGAATTTCCTTCTTATTTCTAGGAAAATTCAGTTGCTGAATTTCCTGAATCCTTGAAGGCTCTACTTGGATGTCATCTTTAGATATAATATGATTGAGCAATTTTCCCTCTTCCATAGCAAATAAAATTTTCTTTGGATTCATTGAGATTCCAAAATTTTTGCACCTTTGGAAGACTTTCTTTAAATGGTGCAAGTGCTTTTCATTCGTCTTTGAAAAAGCTGTTATGTCACTAAGATAAATGACCAAAAATACAACCTTCTCATTGGAAACATGATATCCATTTCTCACTGAAAAGTTGCTCCTGCTTTATTCAACCTAAAATCATCTTAATGTACATAAAAGTACCCCAAGGTGTCGTGAAAGTTGTCTTTCCTTAGTAATACAGGTGAACCAAGATCTGATTGTATATGAAATATTGATATAGTAATGAAATCCTCGAAGAACAAACCACCCTCTGTAGGATATTATCCATCTTTGGAATTGGATAGTTGTCCTTCAATGACACCTTTTTTAAATTGTGGAAATCAATACACAAGCTGATCTCACCCTTCTTCTTTCTTACTGGTACTAAATTGGACGTCTAATTTGAGAAACATAGAGGGACACTAATACCAGCATTAGACAACATGTTTACTTCCTTTTCAATAGAGAGAAAAATCTTCGGGTTCATCCTTCTGAGTTTCTGACGGAAAGGATTTTGATCGGGCTTTATGGGAATGGTATGTTGAATTATTCTCGTGTCATAAACCTTTAGATCAATATAATCCCATGCAAAAACATCAGCAAATTGAGCCACGAGGGTTGCATATTTACCTTCCATTTTTAGACTTAAAGACTTTGATAACTTAACAATTCTTGGCTTCTCAGGCCTGCCAATATTAAGGTCTTCTACTCCTACTTCAGTTGGCATAATTTTTGGTTTCTGTGCAACACCATCATGATCAAAAGGCTCCTCCAAGGATACTAAGCCTCTTGGAATTGACTTATATTTCAACTATAATACTTCTATTTCTATTACATGCATTTCTTGATCATCTTCATAAAACTGATCATCAATTTGAGAACTAGCAAACTCTTCTTTCATTTGCAAGAAATTGTTAAATTTTTTGTCATCCTAAAAAAATCTCCAATACCGAAGATTTTCCAGAACAATAGGGTGATGTTTGACATTGATATCTTACTTCGTGTTGGGATATACTGTAATTTTAAACATACTAGCTGAAGTAGCAAGTGAATCAACAATGAGGTTGTTTCTCCTTGGGGTCGACGATAAAGTATATTTAGGAAAGGTCTTAAGAATGTCCAATATTGCATTGCGATATGCTCACATTCTAGGATGCTTGGCCAGGTATTCCCCTTTGACATTCTTTATTACTAATTTGGAGTCACCTTATACAAAATCTTCTTAGCACCCAGTTTATTGAGTATTTTAAGACCGACTATCAAAGCCTCATACTTTGCCTCACTGTTGGAACAATCAAATGCTAATTTATAGGAACATAACTAGACATTACGAGGAAGATTAGAAAACTAATTCATACGACCATGAATCCAAATCCCAATTCCAACTCCCTCCTTACCTAAGGCTCCATAAAAATCCATGGTCCATAAACCATTTTCTTCATTGGTAAGCTCAATTTTTGATAACTGATTTGATTATCTATTTGAGAATTATTTTCTCTCTCAATAGGCTCTGTCTGATTTACTAGTTCGACTTTCTTCTTAATTTCTGCTCTTGACAAGAAACTACTTGGCACTTGTTCTTGATTTTCTGCACTCGAGACTTCTTGAACACAATCTGAAATTTTTCAAATTTATTCTTTTTCTTATATATGATTTTCTAACTCAACTGAACAATCATCAGTGTACAAAACAAAAGACTCTAAATCTGTATGTACATCATGAATTTGGTTATTATTGGGTTTCTCCTTGCTACTAATCATGTACTTCGTATTTTCTCCCTGTATAATTTTCTAGGTTGTCCAAATACTCATATAGTAGCATAGGAAAAGTCTAGTTGCAAACTTCCTTTAAGTTTGCCTCCCCATGATTAGGAGAGAAGAATTCCATATCTTGGGGGAATGTTAGCTACAACAACATCCATGAGAACATTATTTACTGGAATTTTATCTAAGGATACCACTAAATCTTTAATAAGACCAAGACACTTAACCCATCCCGAGTCAAAAGAGTAAAGGTCATGGTATGGTCTAGTAATATCCAATACTAATTTATCCATGATGCCTTTGGGCATGAGATTATGGGAGGCCCTAGAGTCTAGCATAGCATTATGGAGGATGAAGTCATCAATTTTGAGACTAGGGTAAAAAGGAGGAACTTCATTGTCTTCTAAGTTACCACCTATAGCAGGTCCAAACAAAAGCTCAGGGTGGTCATCCGTAACATTCACTATATCAGAAATTTGGTTAACCTTAACCATTTTGGCTACAAGGAACTTGTATTGGTCATTCTTAATTAATTCAATCAATGGAATTGAGACTTTAAGTTTTGAAATTTCATTGTCAAAACTAAATAAAGTAGAATGTTTTTCTACCTCTTTAGATGACATGTCCTTCTCTTCAAGCTGTTCCCTAACGGGGATCTCTTTTCTTTGTCCTCTAGCTTGAGTTTCTTTCTCTTTCTTCAAAGTGATAGTGGAGGCTTCATTACTTTTTCCCTCATTAGTAGCAACAAATTCTTTTTCCTTTCTGATTTGTAGAGGTCATCTTTTTATTATGAGTATCTATTTGGGAATTTTTCCTTTTCTGCTTTAAGGTTATGGGTACATTTCTATTTCTCAAACTATATTGCCTTTACACTTGGCTAAGCACATTTTGATAACCTCTTTGATTATCCTATTTTTGTATTTTCAACATATCGTCATTAGAAATAACATATTGTTGATCATCAGGTACATAAGGTTCTTTAGAAAATTCATCCTCCTCAATCAAGAAAATGGGCTTTTGATCTTCCTCAAAAGGTGAACTTGATCCTCTCAGATTCATTCTTCCTAATCAGGGCCATGTGTATAATTTTTCTAAAAAGGAGTATGGATCTATTGTTGACCTTGTTGATCTTGACCCCTTTGCTCCATTTTCTTAATCCTGAATTGGGGTTATTGTTGTTGACCTCTGAAGTTGGGATTTTCGATTGGAGGTTCTGCTTGTCTCTCTGTCATAGTCATCTTGTCCATATTATTCTCCATTTTCTTAATCAAAGTATCAAGTGTACCCTCAGATGAAGTGGATGGCTCCTCCTTTATGGTAACCCTCTTTTCTGATTTCATTTTTGACTTCTTAATAAGAAGATTTGCCTCAACACCTACTTCATTTTTTTCGTTTCTTCAAGGGTAGAAGGATTTCTCTCCCTGAACTGATATGAAATATCTCGATCAAAAGCACATGCATAATGAAGAAGTGCCAAAACATGAGGAGGCTTAATATTTTCTGGGATAGAGTTATATATCATATTAAATCTGGCTGTGAAATCTTGCACAAATTCATTAGTATTTCTTTTCAAGGCATTGTACTCGGCCATAATTTGGACAAGATTCTTTTTATCTTCCCACTTTGCTAGGAGCAGGTCCATTAACTGTTGTGAAGTGGTTATAGAATCAACTGTTAAGGAACATAACCATGTCTTGACTTCTCTGAAAAGCTTTGTGCTATAATGCGCATTTTGGAATATTGATTGCTAATTTCCTCAAGATCAATAAAATCAACCACTTTATCTATATGTTTCCTGGCTGTGACTTCTATTGTCCCATAAAACAAAGGCAATGTTTGACCATAACCTTGTTGAGGGAAAATAGTGAGTTGTGTAGGTAAAACTAAAGGAGAAAATTTTTCCATAAAAAATGTTGCAGAAGGTAGTATAGCAGTCACAACAGGAGGTGTTGATGAAGGAGATGATTTTGGAGGAAGCAATGGATTGATAGTGGAGGATGATGGAGCATCTGTATGAGGAGGTGTAACAGTATATATAGTAGCAGATAGAATCTCTTGTTGGTATTGGATATAAGACATTTCAGAGTTTAATTGGAGTTGATTAACAAAATTCTGAAGTTTATAGAATTGTGACCAAATCTTCTTATCAAACTTAGCAGATGGAGAATTAGGAGATGGAAAGTATGATTCAAACTTAGAGGGATCAAAAACTGTTTCTGAGAGGAAAGACTTTGACTTGGATTTAAATAAAGACAACTGAAATTTAATATCAAAAGATAAATATTGAAGAGCAACCAATTATGCGGGCCAATATGCAGATCTTACTAGTAGAAGTGTACCTTTTTCGACATCTTCAGGTTGTGACCTTTGCTTTCTCAATAGCTTTTCAGGGTCATCAACTATTGATGGAGGATTTCAATGAGGATTGGGCCTCGTATGCCTTTTGGGAGCCAGTGTACTTCTTAATTTTCACTTTGGCTCGGAATAAATGAATCAACCTTCTTTTAATGCTAGCACCTGTCTCGCATAGGTCTATACCTCAACGAACTATAAGAAATATCCCCAAGGAAGAGTTGACACTTGGTCCCTAGCAATGCACCAAAATGTTAGCACTCCTTAGTTTTCCCAAGGCTGAGAAAGGAAACCAAAGATGTAACCTCAAACCAACTTTGGACTTGGAAGCCAAACCTACCAAATCACAGAGGGTTGTCACTAAATCAACCTCACAACCAATGGAAGTGACTAGAGAATACAAATCTTTTAGGCTAGTTATCAGCTCAGTAGGGTTTTCATTTAAGGTTTGTTGGATAAGAAGCATAGGGTCTGGGAACTAGGCCAAGTAGGTCAAAATATCAGTTGTAGACATAAAATGAGGCAAGGTAGGTGTAATCAGTGACCGAAATGGCTTGTCATTGTAATATGGTAATGAGGTAATCATATGAAAGTGAATAAGTGAGCAGATGCATGAATTCACTTATGTGGAAGAAAAACATTTAAATGCTAATTTCAAACAAAGAAGAACATTGAGATAATGATTTATGTTTGAGACTCAAGAAATAAAGAATAATAATACATATGAATAGCTACTAAAACTATCTAATAATTATCTGCATAAGAAAAACTGGAGAAAAATAGTGTCACCGACCACACACATGAATCCCAAAAAAATAGTTGCAACTGTATATTATTTATGCCAATATCGAGTACACTAGTTCAAAAGTATCAGCTTCCAATATCCAACCCTCTCTTTTACTTGATTATGAATAATTATAGATAAAAAAAAGATTTCCCCTCTAAGGGGTCAAATCCTGCTTCATAGGAACTGATTTCATGATCCTGTCTAACCAATCCCAAATCCTAGGGGAGTGAAAAGCAACCATCCCCAATTAGCTAACTGATTGAGTTTGTTTTAAAAGAATTTAATGACAAGAATTTTCACTCTAGTAACTTCTAACAGACTCATTTACATCATGTGAACTCATAATGAAACCATTTACTTCAACCCAACTCAACATTTCACCATTTACATGCAAAAAACACCTTCATTCATAAAAGCGCAACAAATTTCTGTAGAAGCACAACAAACTTTGGAGGATGATTTGAAGGCCTTCTCGGATGAGATTTTTGTTGCAAAATGTATTTATGGAAAGCTGAAGACATCCTCTACATAATGGAATCACTAAGCCTTTCAAAAAAAGGCTTCAAACTCCTTAAAATTTGACATGAAGTCAAACTATCCAAATGCACAGCGAGTGCCCTGAAAAAGTGGCAGAAAGGTGAAAAATATGCACTATTTGGTGATTTTTTTAACATTTATGAGTCTTCAAGTGTCCCAATGTACTTTTATGTAATACTTATACCATAAGGTATCTCCACATGCTTAAAATTATGAATTTGGACCTCCTAAGAAAAAGCACAACAACCACTCATTGCGTTTGTGTAGGATGTTATTTGCGTGTGCGCAAAAAAACTTCAAAACTTAAAAATTTTGCCTCTTTTCCTTTGCTCTTTATCTTTCATCACAGCACCAGTGATTCTTCAACTAAGAGGTCAAGATTATCCCTCTTCTTGAGTTTCCTTAGGGTTCTCTTCAGCTTCTTTTTCATATTTTTGACCCTAACTTTGTCAACCATGTTTCTTGCATAGTAATGCCTTTACATATTCCTTTGCATAGTTATATTCCTGTTTTCCTTTTTAAATAGCTTCTCTAAATGCTCATGTACCATCTCAAGCCAATATTCCTTGTCCTTCTCAATTTCAGTAGCTATGGGGTCACCTATGGTGTTTAGGGCTTAAGGAGGATATGACACTTTGACATGATTTTCCTTCCTTTCCATTAATCTGGTTTTGGGTCTCCTTAGCTGTCACTGAATGTCCTTATCTTCCAAGTACTCCACAATAATGACTACTTTACCTTTATCATTTTCTACCAAAACACCTTCTTTGGTAGATCATGGAAGATCCTCTTGTGATTTACTCTGTTGCATTAGGTTTAGTTTCAATTTCCTATAATATTGTTGCAAGAAAGCCACCATGAAATTGGCTTTGGCAAGGTCATTTTCTAGATCCCTAATATGTGCCTCTTTCTCCTTGATTATATCATCTCCTACCTTATCTCTATGGTCAACCATCTCTATCTCAGGAGGAACCTCTTCATGATGTTGCAAGGGTGAATCATCTCTATCTCTAGGTGATTCCTCTCTCATAGCTTCAATTTGCACCTCTTTAGTAACAACCTCCTTAGGTATTCTTCTTGCTTGAGACCTAGTTCTAGGTTTAGGTCTAGGCATCTTTGTTTCTAGCTAAAGAGAAAAAACAAACCTCTCACCTCTCTCGTATGTCTTTGTAATATCTGCACTTCATTGAGATTTTGTCACTGATGGCCTGTTTGATGTTTCAACTCCTTATGGTCTGGATGATGATGAAGGAGTACTTGGATTGTTTGACTGGTTGGAGACAGGTGATAAAGCAATAGCCTCCAAGAACACTTCCCATGGCATGTTGATCTATGCTAGCTAGTGGAGGACTATTATTTTTCCTAGAGAATGATGAAAGAGGATTTCATGATGATCTCTTCCTTTGGATTGTACCTTCTCAGTCATCTTCACCAAACTTCTTAACAGATAGTTAGGTAGGTTTAGGGGCTTCATGGAGGTGAAATGCATCAATAACCTCATATGATACTGATATAACCTACTAAATCTTCCCTCAAAAGTGAAATACTTCATGATAATCTTCATCAAAGGGATGTAATTGTCCAACAACTGTCTTGTAGCAAAAATATGAGAAGGAGACTCCTTTTACTATGGTTTCAAGAACACCTTGTAGTCCTCTAGGTCTAACTCCACTCCTTTGAAAAAAATCTCACCTTCATTAGGGATAGTAGTGGCTGATGCTATGACCTCTACTAATGCTGGAAATTTCACCCCTACTATAATATCCCGATCCTTCTTGAAACTAGTAGGAAAGGGGTTTGTTAATTCATGGTGGTAACCTACTTCTTGCACTTTCTTACAAAACCATAGGCAACCTCCCTGCTTAAATGATTTTCTAATAAAATTTGATGCATTGACCTCTTACATATGAGATGGCTCATATCTTGAGATCTTTGCTCCCTTATCAATCTTCCTTTCACTGGCCTTCACCATGTTTGTCTTCACTTTTGACAAAAAACCTTAATTTCATGCAAGAAGGAGCAAGGGAATTTGTGCTGCAAAATAGGGCTAAAATGGCAACAACTTGTGTGGAAGGAATGAAGGGGAAGGAGGATACGATAATTTCTGAGAAAACTATAGGGGTTAGGTAAGTGTTTTAGGAAGTCATGGAAGTGAAATTTCTCAAATTGAGTTAGGAAAGAGGGGTGAAAAAGGGAAAACATGGCCCTAGGCCAGAAGCGCAACAACTAGCTAGGGTTGTGAGGGAAAATGATAAAATGAGTGAGTTTGAGTGTTGGGGAATGGTGGGAAATTCTTGATGAGGGTAATTAGGGATGTGAATTCTAAGAAACAAAGGAATTTCCTGTCAGGTGAAGCAAAGCCCATGAAAATGAAAAAACGCAGCAAAAGCACAATGAAACCCTAGGCAAGGAGTTTAATCAAATTTTCTAAGGAAGTTGACTACATCAAGGATTTTTGAAGGCTCCACTTAATTTTTTAGAGATTTTTTGAAGCACCGAGTTGAATATTTAACCTTCTCTTTCCTCCTTATGGCCTCCAAATCAAAAGCACAACAACCTTGCCAGAAGCGCAACAAAAACACAACAAACTGATGAAACTAGATATTGGTGATGAAATTTGTAATCTGATGACCTTGGAAAGTGTCACAATGACAGAGAGGAGCTGTTGGAGCTTTTCGAGGTATATGTTTCAAAATTCTTTATTTCTCCTTTATAGCTTAGAAACTTGATTTTTTAGTTTGATGGTTGAATGATATCATGTGTACTTTGACAGAATGACTATTAATTTATTTGACTCTAGCATTATTTCTTCAAAAGGAAATGTTTCTTTGATTCACTTTATTCCCTTATTGATAACTCCTATGACGATGACCAAAATGGATGACATGATTCCCTTGTTTTATATTCATGACTGATAAAATGATGGCAATCCAATGTATATCCTATACCATGACCCATATGGTGATCCACTAACTCTTTTGAGGACTTAGGATAGGGAATGATGACATGCCCATGATGGGTGATGGTGACCTTGGAGAAGTGGAGGGAGTAGCAATGACACCTAGACAATGAATTAGGACCATTTGACAACCAAGAAAGATGTCAAATTTTATTTGAAAATATAATACTTTGACCCTAAGACCCTATCCACAATATGAAAAGAGTACACTTGATCACTATGACTATTGGACACTAACACTGTACATTTCCTTTGAACTTCCACTTTACAATACATTTTTGAACAGGAATTTACATAATCCAAAAAAATGATGTGGCATATGGTTACTCACGACATGACGTGACATGACACTGATGACATGGACTACATGATGACATGGAAATGTCAAGTGATTCTTGTTGTTTCTTTAATGTGTCTTCTTGAGAATGTTCATTTGTCCACATCCATATGGCTTAGAGATTAAGAGTCTTCAGTGATATCATATATTAAGCAACAATCACAAACTGGTGTCGCTTTGATTTCTTCTTATTGATTAGCTTGCATAATCAGATACAAAGGTGTATTCTAGCATGTTAATGTTACCCTTCTCCCTCTACTTCTTCATCATCCTATCATGGTATGATAAGGTACCTGCATATACAATTCACTCATGACAAGATGCTAGCAGTCCAATAAACCCCTCTTCTAAAATGTTGCATGATAATCCACTGAATGAGCCGAAACTGGGAGGCAGGGTGAGGGAGAGGCTCAGTGACTATGCGTTTACGTAGCTTAGGAAATCAAGGGTCAAGCTTTAGCCTTGAGACTGTACAATGTGCAATTCAGGCTGGACTGAGCAAGAATATCACATAGTTGAGGAGATCATGGAGCCATACTAAGGGCTTGAGCATTGATTATCCCTTTTGCGCAGTTCTGGAAGGAAGAAGAGGCTAGGTGACTGTGCAACTGTGTAACTTAGGAGCTCAATGGCTAGGTTTGAGGACTGAGACTATGCAATGTGCAGTGTAGGCCTTGCTAGAGGGCAAGAATTGTGCATTGTGTAGTTTCAAGAGGCAGGGTTGCGGCTTGAGGGCTAGGACTACGCAATGCATAGTCCAAGAGGGATGGATGAGGTTAAGTTCCTCGCTCGGGAAGTTTTTTGATTTTCACTAAGTGTGGGATCAATGAAGCTAATGTGAATAGTGGTAAGACTTGACTGTGATCACACACTTAGAACACTTGATCACACAACATAGATAATCTAGAACACATGAACAAAAACCTTCCCTTAGTGTGGAAACTTTTTTATGACAAGTGTGACACCAAAGATACACTTTGTGATGACTGTGAAAACACTTGTGTGACAATGCTTAAAACTTTGGAAATGATTGTGATGGATGTTTACATGGTAAGATCAACTCATTTTCACAAATATTACCCCTTAAAACCACAAAAACAAGCTTATGTACAAAAATACTTACAGAAAACACATGCAATGGTTCTCAATGTTTGTGATGACAATATGAAAGATCAAGGTAGGCTCCAAAATTTGGGTGTAGGCCAAAATTTTGGAGGGTGTTATAGTAGTGACAACACTTAGCGACACATTGGAAGAATTTCAACTTCTCTCTCTTGGTTGATTCTTTTCTGCAGGGTCTTAGTTCTTGAGGGAGTATTGATTCATCATGCATAACACTTTGGCTTCCCCACTTACCCCATGAATAAACATGGTCCCCTCTATGCCCTCTTGGTTGAACATAAGCATATTAATATAAAAATATCACAATGTTTCAAATCGGAAATGGTAGTATAGTTCGCAAGCTTTATATTTTCAGAGTATAATTTTTCATCTCTGGTGTTGCTTTGCTATCAGCGGGCATGGATAATACTCTGGTGGAGTCATTATAGGAAAGAAAACATTGCTCTATTGTCAGCAAGCCTGGATATTACCCCAACAGAGTTTCTTGTTTCACCTCTCTACGTAGGAAGCCTTTCTCTTCTTTCGCCTTTATTTATATATTTATTTAGGACTGTACTTAGGCACTTATTCATTTTATGGGCGGAAGAGGGATATTGAATTATTGAGAAAATAACGGGTTTCTCCTTCAGAGAAGCATATATAGACCTCTGATTTAGGTTTTCTCATTTGGGATTTTCACCTTTTCCTCCTCTATTGATTGGATAAATGAGAAAACATTGAAACATAAGGAACCAAGTGCGGGCATCATTGTTTGACAAAAAACAGACACAGGTATCATGGTTCAACACAAAAGTCTCCTTATGAATGGATCATATTTCTTGTCAAAACATAATTGACCAAAAGATGTAACCAAGACAAAGAAGGAGGACTGAAGATTAGCCAAATGTTGTAGTATCATAGGACTCTTTTCGACTCAGCCACACAAAAAGAAGCTCAGAAACACGTTCACGCATGACGTTTATATACATAAATGAAAAAAAATGCAAGGCCAAACAAACAAACAAACAAGAAAACAAATTATGTACATAGGGTAGGGCACAAACCTAGATCATCATTGAAAATATTGTTTTAAATCTTGTCCATTAACAGGAAGAAATAAAATCTTCCTGTCTAGAGATTTAAAATGATATGTGTGTTGGCCAAACTTTTTGTGCATAGTGAACAGTCTAATCCATAGGGATTGAAACTTAGTGTGCTTTCCTTTGTCCTCATGGGCTTTGTCCCACTTTAACACTAGCTCACCCACACTGATTTCATTCTTCCCTTGAGACTTCTTGTCGAACACCCCTTGATACAACTTTGGTGAAGAGAAATTTTTTCTTTTTCTTTTTGTCTTTCTTCTTGTAGCTTGTGGAGGGTGTCTATCCCACTTTGAACCAATAAGCACGACAATCCCTCTTTGAAACAATAAGCATGATTTGCCATGGAATCTTGTGAAAGTAGAAGGGTAGACAAGTATATGTTCGGGGGTAGGATGACTTCTTTTTCAAACATCAATAAGTAAAGAGACATATTCCAAGAAGGTTTTGGTGTGACTTGATCATCCCATAAGGCATTCACCAAAGTGGAGTGCCAGTTCCCATGTTAAGAGAAAATGATCTTCTTAATCATGAGGATATGGTTCTTACTAGTGGACTCAGCAAGACCATTTCCCTACGGATAATAATTAGAAAAATGTTTCAATATGATGCCATTTTCTAATGCAAAATCATATAACCTTAGTGATCAAAAGTACATTGCATTGTAAAAAACAAGTGAAGTCAAAACGTCAAACCTGGAAATGATATTTTTCTTAAGGAAGTTGATGACTTCCTGATCATTCACCTTCTTGAGTGGAACCACTTCTGTCCACCGCGTGAAGTAATCCGTGGCAGTGAAAATATAGTGGTTTTACTTTGATGAGTGTAGAAAAATATCACTAACAACATCTAGGCCCCATTGATGAAATGGTTCTTCCAAAATGATAGGCTGCAATGGGGCAGTTGTCTTATTTCCTTGGCTGACACACTTCTGACAGACAAAACACTTGTGGGCATATGCATGAGCTTCTTTGAATAATGTGGCCCAATAAAAATTGGCCCACATAACTTTTTTCATTGTTGTGTCACCCACAAAGTGTCCCCCTGCTAGTCCATCGTGGATATCACATAAGACATTCTTTGAATCATGTGTTTCCAAGCATCTGATCAGTAATCCATTATGGTGCTATCTAAAAAGAACCACATGCACCAATTTGTAAGGTAATGCTTTTAATCTAACTGCCCTCTTTTGTCATGCAGATAAATGAGAGGGAAAAGTGCCATGCTCAAGATACTAGCACACATCCATGTACCAAGATTTTGTGATAGTAGTGGTGGAGGCTTGCTCAACATTATACATCTTGATTTCCTGCTCCCAATCGGATGGATCATATTATTTTGCATCCATTGCTTCTGATGCTAGCTGAAAAAGACCATGGAACTTGATGGTGTGAATTGGTTTGAATTATAAGTCATACTCTTGCAAACCATTCATCCAGTTCACTCTTCTCTCACCCAACTCTTATTGGACAAACAATGATCTGACTGCTAGGTGAAAAGCAAATATAATACAATGATTATTCAAAGAGATAGGGCGAGAAGTTCTTTAGTGCCTTATAAGCTACATATGCTTTCTTACCAATGGTGAAATAGTTAAGATTGAGTTCTTGTAGGATCACACTCATAAAGGATATTGGTCGGTCATTATTTTGATCATCTTTTTGTGTAAGTACAAGGACAAGTGAAGTATCAGAAGTGGAGTTGTAGAGCATAAAACCTTTTTTGAAATATGGGTTGTGTAAGGCTTGTGCTCCTGTGATAACTTGTTTGATATGGGAGAACTCATTCTTTTCCCTTTTATCCCACTTGTATATTGAATCCTTCCACACCATCTCTTGCACGGGTTTCACAATTTGAGTGCAATCAGAGATGAACTTGTAGAGAAAGTTTATCTTCTTCATGAATAAATGCATAGCTTTATTATTTTTTCTTAAGGTAATCTATGTAATACCTCTGAAACTTTCAGGGTCCACTTTAATCCCACTTTTTGCGATGATGTGGCCCAATAATTGTACCTCTTGTTGTGGCTACACCACCACACTATTAAAACATGCCTTGGTAGAAATTTTGAATGGGTCCCCTAGAAGCTTGATCTTTCACTTCTCCAAACGATAACTCTTCGAATGATATTTTTATCCCAAGGATTTTAACTCTTTTCTAAGTCAAATCTTCAATTCTTAATGGTTAGGCCCCCTTTAATAAATCTCTGCCTCATGATTCACCTATAACCCTTTCTTGCCCTTCATTCATATCATTCATCGGAACATTCTCAACCCTCAAAACCTCTTGTCGTGTCCTTATTTCTATATCAATGACTTGATAATAGAAATACTATACAACATGCATAAGTTACCCTTTGCGCTTATCGCAATCAACATTGATACACAATGCGCACCACGATACACCGGACCCGCTTGCATTATTAACCACAACACATATTTATTTCGGGTCTGGGGCCTATCGAAAATTGCAATCGATGGAGCCCCAGGCTTAAAAATAAGGCACGATGCAATGAGCAGACTCGATGGGATTATTAACCACAAACATATATATTTCAGGTCTGGCTTATCGCAAAGGGAAACTGGCAGAGCTCAAGGCTTAAACATAAGGCATGATGCGATTAGTGGACCCGACGATGATTATAGATCTGAGGTTATATTATTTGAAGTCTGGCCTTATGGTTCCGTCCATGGGTTTTCCCGTCTATTCCCATGTATTTTGATAAAATGTTGTGGTCTAGGTTTTCAAAGGAAAATACCATAGAGTGAATGGTCAGCTTTTGAAGCATTGTCAAAGCAATCCTTGAGTAAAAATGAATATTGTGGGCAATGAGAATACGTGTCACAGCAGGTTCGGTGGTTTGATAATTATAGTTGCTCTTCATTGCATAATTAAATAGAAACTGTGGCCGAATGCAAGGTTTGTTTGTGAGCATGTTTGTCATATTTCTCATAATCATAGCTAATATGAATTATTTCTGCAGGCGAGTTAGACTGGGCCCGGTCAAGAGGAAGCATAGCACTGATACATGAAGATGTTGTTACCTCTATATGCACATTCAATCATGCCAAATGTGGGATGATGAGTGCAGTGTCTTTAGTTTCCTTCAGGAAATGATAGTGAATAACGTCCGCTCAATACAGGTGTGAAGGGATGACACACAATCATCCTCTTTTAATCAACACTGATTCATTTCCACAGGAAATGAAGTGCTCCAACAGATATGCCCTCTACGTGTCAGCGGTTACACCGACTGTTCTACGATTGTATATTCTGATTTGTATATTTAGAAGAGAAGGGCACTCAAGGGTTAAAGGACATCGAGGGTCAGTTCCTTCTGCATAAATATTACCTCCGGAGATGAAGGGGGGACTTTTGTTTTTGGGCAGAACAACTTTTAATTTATTGTGAATAAAGAAGACTATTTGGTTGAGAAAGAGCCTTTTTCAATTTCGTTTGACTCTTCTTTCCTGTGTTTAGAATCAGGATGTTGTTGCTGGCATAAATATAAATGTGATTTGTTTTACGCATATTGATTACAGACAGTTCGTGACTAGTCTTGGTTATTCAAATATGATTTTTTACCATGGTTAATTCATGAACGATCATTGATTCAAGACCTTGTTAAACATTAGTTGCAAGTTTTATTTTTATGGAAAGGAATGTGTATTCCTGTCTAAGTAATTAGATTGCAATTAAGATTTAAAATAGCCTTGTTCATCTGTGAACTAGTAACTGATTCATTAGGACTTGGAATCTATGTATGATGTTTAACCCGCTTTTGTTATGCTCCTACAGGATATATTAGAATAGTTAGGACTAGCATAAGTAGTTAGAATTAGTGTGGATAGGATTTGATGCATATAGGTTAACTGTTTTGTTTGTTGATTTAATTGAAGTCTTCCTCCAAGAAGTAATCTTTCAACACATATAACAGTTTATGAGATCCTCTAAAACTAGTCGGAACTAGCCATTCCAAATGAAAGCAGGTCTAATTGGGGTTTGCAATTGGGTTAGTTCCCCTTGTTGACATAGCGAACATTGACCGCGTCAACAAATTAGCGCTAGAAGGAGGGCCTAAACTGCTATCCACAACTTTTTATGATTTCATCTATAAATTTTACGCATGGAGTATCCTATGGGACACTGTGGGAGTATCCTGTCACTTAGGAAAAACCAGTCAGAGTATTTACTCGGGCTTACGATCGTTCCCTCTCTCAGCTCCCCATCTTTCAGTCTTTATCTCTAACAACTAAGATAAATCCAATGATCTGTTCCATAAACGAAGAGACATCTGCAGCCCTATCTCTTGAAGATATTGTGCTAGAGTCCTTCAAAAGTATCGACACTGTTTGGGAAGAAATTTCTGAGGATCCACTCTTTGAAGGTAATCCCTAGCCTGATTTGGGAAATCCTAATAAAGAACGCCTCGAAGCAACCTTCGACCAAAGCCTCCGTATCCATAATATGGCTAACGTTCCCCTTCCAGGTGTAAATCAGCTTCAACTGGGTGGGAACCAACTCCCACCTCCTCCAGGAGCACTCCCTCCCTGGCTAGCTTAGGATGTCGTAGCGGTACCTGGGCAGCAGCTTCCCTTACCCAAGAATGCAGAAAGAGTACTGCCTAAATTCGACCCTGAGCGGGGAGACACTGCTAATAACCATATTCACTCTTTCTTCCTAGTTGTGCGCATGTTGGGGGTAGCCGATGAAGATGTAGTATGTCGCTTATTCCCTTTTACTTTGATTGGTGTGGCCTCCACATGGTACTTTAGCTTGAGAGTAGGATCGATCACCTCATGGGTCGCCTTTCAAGAGTCCCTTTTAGATAAGTTTGGCAATGAAAAAACACCTGCAACCTTAGTTTTAGAACTATCTCGTTTGAAATTTGGAACCAAAGAAAATGTCAAGGATTTTAACATCCAGTTCAACAGTTTGTTCAATAGAATCCCAGCTAACACTAGACCTACATAAGAGGTTCTCATGGAATTCTACATCACTACTCTCGCTGTCCCTACTGTGATGTGGGTCAAAAGGAGTAACGCAAAAACCTTATAATGTGCTATCAATGAGGCAGCAAAAGTCGAGAATGAAATTATCAGTCTCACAACATGTCATCAAACAATCGAAGAAATGAAAGCCTCTCAATCATCCAAGAAGAATAATGGGAGTGATAACAATGTGGCTGAAGTTAAAGAAAAGGATACCACAGATGTGGAAGGTTTGCATTGGATCATTAATAAATTGACAAACACAGTCAGCAACATGAAAAGGAATTATAGAGAGAGTACAAGTGGGAATGGAGGAGATTATAACAACAAAAAATCTTTCAAACCTTTCTGTCGTAAGAAAACAGAAGGTGGTCATGGTCAACTTGCACTACCTTCTCCACCCAATGAATGGAATTTAAATATGGAAGAGCTAGCTCTTATTGGATTGCTCCTTAACAATGAAGAACCTATAGTGGAGCTGGGGCTAGAACAAGAAAATGAGGAAGAATACCAAGTAGAAGAGCCCTTAGATGAAGAATCTCAAATCAATGTACTATGGGATTTCTATATAAATGAGAACGATGACGACAAAGGAGATAGTACAACAGAAATCCACACTAATGAAATCCACACATGAAGTAAAGGGCTACTTGCGGGCGTGATGAAGCCTATAGACCAGAGAAAAAAATATGTTTGCCCATTGAAGGCATCCGCTCCCAAAGTTCTTGTTAAGAAGGGTAGACTTAGTGGTGATTCCAACAGTACTCTAGTTGCAAACTATCCAGAGAAAGATAATGAAGCTTTGACTGCAACAAAGGCGACTCAAAATGGTAAACTCTCACCTAAGAACGGAAAAACCAGTATGTTTACTCTAACCTACCCGGTTTATAACATTGATTACATTATTGTGGATGGTCTTAAGAAATCTCGAGCTAATATCACATACTTTGATTTGCTAAAATTAACGCAGCAAAGAGTTCTTCTCTTGAAAGCTATGAATGAACGGAATTGTAAGTCTCCCACCATTCCGAGTAGCCAAACCAAGAAGTTGTCATCCAGGCCTGTTAGTACCCCTAGTATAGCCCAAACACCATCAGCTATGGAAGCCACTCTGTCAAAAATGAATCAAACCCCCCAAGATGTCAATGCGGCCATGATAGGAAGGAAATCAAAATCCGTGATTCCACCTTTCCTTATCACATTTGAGATCTTCAACATGAACGTACACAATTGCTTGGTAGATTCAGGTGCCTCGTCCACTGTTATGCCTTAAGCTGTTGCTAAAAGGCTTCATGCGATACCCGAGAAAACTGGAAATTGAATTATGCAATTGGACAGAATGAATGTGAAAGTAATTTGGGAACTGAAAGATGTGTTGGTTCGGATGGCTACCAAACCACAACACTCACAAGTCATTGACATAGTGGTAGTCAACATACCCGAGGCTTAAGGAATGCTACTTAGTAGGGACTGGTCAGCAAAACTGAATGGATATTTCTCAACTAATTGGTTCCATCTCTTGTTGCCTCTGAAGGGAAAAGGTGATATGCTAAGGGTTGATCGAGAAGGATACATGAAGTATGTGGTGACGGAACTAAACGTCCCCAATGAATCTGTAATGTTTACCAACTCTATCCTTGGGAATTATAGTTTCGACGTTTGTGCCATCAAAATCTGTTTCAAAGAATTCCATGCAAAGACAGTTGAAGAAACTGTGACAAACACACAGTTGGAAGCTCTCCCCTGCAATCCAATTAATGAATTATCCTATATTATAGTAGATGATAGGACTAATTTCGTAGAAAGAAGTTCAATTGATGTAACATTAGATTCTATATTTTGGACACTCTATTTTGATGGCTTTAATTGCCTTGAAGGTGTAGGTGTTGGGAGAATTCTCTTTGAACCACAAGGGAACAAACATCTGTTGGCCAGCCGATTGGAGTTTGCATGCACCAACAACACGGCAGAATATGAAGGCTTGCTACAGGGCCTGAAGAAAACCATTGATATGAAGGTGAAAAATCATAAAGTTTTTGGTGACTCACAAATAATTTTCGACCAGGTAAGGAAAAGGATACATCGTAATTTGCCACACCTAGTAAGATACCAACATGAGGTATGGAGCTTAATTGACAATTTTGATTCTTTTAATATCACATACATACCTTGAGGGAAAAACTGAGATGTTGATCTGATGGCTAGTATGGCTTCAAAACTTTTGCGTGATCTTAGATTGAACAAGAATAAATATTGTGTTGAATTGATTTTCAGACCATCTGTGCCTGATAACATCTCAAACTAGCAGGTGTTTGAATATGACGAGAAAATCCTTGAGTTCCTGCACTGCGAGAAGACATTCAAAAATACAATCATTGATGAAAAAGAGCATGCCAAGCTTATAAATGAGAGGGAAGATGGGGAAAAGGATCAATCCAATATAATTCCCAAGTCAGTTGTCAAGGAGTAGTTGTATGACCTGCATGATAAATTCAAGAGGCCGACTAACTAAAAAATTCATAGCTCATCCATGAAGTATGAATTGTTCAACCTTGGAACCAAAGAAGACCAAAAATTTGTTAATTTGGGTTTAGGATGCTCTCCACAAGAAAGGGCTGCGTTTGTTAAGCTGTTTAAAGAGTACAAGGATGTCTTTGCATGGACATATGACGACTTCAAAACCTTTGATACCAGCGTTATGCAGCATGTGATTCCATTGGATGTTAGGCCATACCAACAAATGCTTTCCAAGATACATCCAAGCTTGGAACCGTTGGTGAAGAAAGAATTAAACAAAATGCTGGACGCCAAAATCATTTTTCTTATCAGGCACACATGCTAGGTAGCCAATCTCGTGCTAGTAAGAAATAAAAATGGAGACATCAGGTTATGTATCAATTTCAGAAACCTGAACAAAGCATCACAGAAGGATAAATATCCTATCCCTTCTATGGAACACATTCTTCAGTGCGTTTCTAGGTTCGAAATGTTGTCCCTATTGGATGGTTTTTTGGGATATAATCAAGTGTTGGTGGTGAATGGAGATCAGCTCAAGACAACCTTCAACTCTAAATGGGGCACTTATGCATATCGTAAAATGACTTTTGGACTTATTAATGCGGGCACCACATTCCAGAGAGCTACAGACATAGCTTTCCGAGGATTGATTAACAGATCAGTAGTAGTGTACATGAATGACATTACTGTGTATTCGTATCACAAAAGGGATCATACTTATCACCTAAAACAAATTTTCGAAGGATGCCGAAGGTATGGAGTATCGTTGAATCCCAAGAAGAGTGTTTTAGTGGTTACAGAAGGGAAACTACTAGGTCACATCCTCTCTAAAGAAGGGATTTTTATTGATCCCGAAAGAATAGAGACCATCATGAGAATACAACCCCCTTCAAATAAAAATGGAATGCAATCTTTCTTCAGAAAAATTAATTTCATTAGGAAATTCATTTTAGGTTTCGCAGAAATAGTACATCCCATGCAGCTAATGATGAAGAAAGACGTTGTGTATAGGTGGAGCGATGAAGCTAAGAAATCATTTCAGCGAATTAAGGAGACCATCACAGAAGTTCCTATGTTGGTCAGCGCCAATTTTGACAAGGAATTCTTACTGTACACTTTCGCTTCTGATGTTTCATATGCCGCAATCCTCACCCAAAAAAATGATGATGGCAATGAAGTCCCTATCTGTTATATGAGCTCTAATCTTCAAGGAGCATAATTGAATTACCGAGACGTGGAGAAACAAGGTTTTGCGGTTTTTAAAGCCATAAAACATTACCACCCTTATTTAGCCAGGACTAAAGTAATCATTCCCTACCCTATTGTAAGAGCCCTCTTCATGCAGAAAGAAATGGGTGAACAGAGAGGGAATTGGATAACCAACCTTCAGGAATATGACCTCAAGATTAAGCCGATGAAGATAGTTTGAGGGAAACGTTTGCGTGAGCTTGTGGCAGAAGCCTTGGCGGATAAAGAAGGGGTGTCCGAAGAACTAGAAGCACAGAGCATACATAATGCACAAGTAGAATTCAGGGAGGGGCCCCTATGGATTAATGAGACGCTGATGTGTGAGCGCGAAACATCGGAAGTCCCTTTGGACCCTGAGTCGTGGTATTACGACATAAGTTTTTATTTAGCATGCGGATCATGTCTTGAGCACATGGATGAATCATGAAGGAGAGTTCTTAGATTGAAATCTAATTAGTATCACTTGGCTAATGACACATTATACAAAAAAAAGTATGATGGAGTTTGGAAGAGGTTTTTGGAAAGGGATGATGTCGATCATGTATTGAAAGAAATGCACGATGACCCAACAGGTGGTCACTATGGTGGGGAGAGAACTGCTCACAAAATATTGAGAGCTGGATATTATTGGCCCACAGTGTTTAGAGACTCGCATGCCTACGCTCGGAAATGCAAGGTATGTCAAACTGCCATAGGACGAGAAAGAAAGCCAGCGGTTCCCCTTAGGCTCGTTATGATGTATCGCCCATTCCAGCAATGGGGCCTATATCTCATAGCTGAGATCACTTTGAACTCTTCAAAATAGGATAAATATATATACTGACGACGACCGACTACTTCACCAGATGGACCGAAACCATCCTGCTTTGGAAGGTAAATGAAGACAAGGTAATATCATTTATTGAGAAATTTATTATCAACAAGTTTGGCATCCCTGACACTCTCATATTTGACAATGCTTCTTACCTTTCATCACTGAAATTGACTAAATTTTATATTGATAAATCAATTCACATAAGGTATGCATCAAACTATTACCCCTAGGGAAATGGAGTTGCAGACTCCTCAAATAAAAACCTCATCCGCATAATCCATAAATCTGTCACTGACAATGATAGGAATTGGCAATATGCCCTAACCAACTCCCTTTGGGCCAATAGAGTCAGCCCAAAAGTAGCATTAGGAAACTCCCCATACTTCCTTGTTTATGGACAGGAAGCCATCCTGCCTCCCAACGTTACCCTTCCCTCCTTACAACTCTCCCAAGCTTCAAGAGGGACCTCTTCAGCCTTACTTCAAAAAAGGATCAACCAACTGGTGAGGTTGGAGGAGTTGAGAGATAAAGCCTGAAATAAATTTAGAAATCACCAAATGATTATGAAGATATGGTTTAATCCCCATCCGACAGGAGATAAAGATTACCAAGCAGTAGAGCTAGTCCTGAAATGGGACAAGATGAATGAGCCAAAAGGTAAACACACTAAATTCCAATACTTATGGCTGGGCCCGTTCCAAGTTGTGGGAAAAATTGGTCTGGGAACTTACAGATTGAAAACTTTACAGGGAGAAATTGAAAAACTCCATGTTAATGGCCAACACCTTAAGAGATATTTCTAGTAGCCAGCACATGGTGGTTACCTCCTGAGTAGGTTAGAATTCATTTTATTTTTTTGATTAGCTTAGTTATATTTTCGTCCGTTCCGTTCTTCTTGTTTCCACAAAGTTTATTTTCCATCTATTTTGAATTTAATTCCTTTTTAGCCAACGGATTTCGGTCCTCCACTCTCGTTTTCACTTTTATAACTCTCTTCAGATTGCCTTCATTCGCCACCTTCAGCTTTTGCCTCCCTCATTAACTTGCTGATGAGTCTGCCAATCTAAATTCATCGTAACCTTGCAAATCAAACAAACTTTCAATGAGTCTGTGAGAACTTGAAAATTAGCTGTGGAATTCAAATCGAAGCCACTCATTAGCATCTGTTGGGAACTAGGTAAGATCTGTTGATAACCTCGATACCTAGAGCATGTAGGGGCATCTTTGTAAAATGAAAAATGTGTAACCACATCTGGATTGGCATGCTGGAATGCTGCATTTTTAAAAATTCATACTCAGACCTAGCCTATACTTACCTGTAAGGTGTTCAGTTATTCTCCATTGCTCTCATCCACCACACCAACCACCACCCTATTAAAACCTGTCCCGATAGAAATTTTGAATGGGTCCCCTAGAAGTTTGATCTTTCACTTCTCCAAACGATAACTCTTCGAATGATCTATTTTATCCCAGGGATTTTAACTCTTTGCCGAGTCAAATATTCAATTCTTAATGGTTAAGGCCCCCTTAATAAATCCCTACTGCATGATTCATCTATAACCCTTTCTCGTCCTTCATTCATATCATTCATTGGGACTTTTTCAACCCTCAAAACCTCCCATCGCATCCTTATTTCTATATCAGTGTCTTGATAATAGAAATACTATACAACATGCATAACTTACCCTTTCCGCTTATCACAATCAACATTGATACACAACACGCACCACGATACACTGTACCCACTGGCATTGTTAACCATAACACATATTTATTTCGGGTCCGGTGCCTATCGTAAATCGCAATCGATAGAGCCCTAGGTTTAAACATAAGGCACGATGCAATGAGCGGAGCCGATGGGATTATTAACCACGGCACATATATATTCCAGGTCCAACCTATTGCAAAGCGCAATCGGTAGAGCCCAAGGCTTAAACATAAGGCTTGATGTGATTAGTAGACCCGATGATGATTATGGATCCGGGGTTATATTATTTGAAGTCCGGCCTTATCGTTTGGCTGTGGGTTTTCGCATGTATTCCCATGTATTTCGATAAATAGTTGTGGTTTGGATTTTCAAAGGAAAATCCCATAGAGTGAATCATTGACTTTTGAAGCATTGTTAAAGCAATCCTTGAGTAAAAATGAATATTATGGGCAGCAAGAATACGTGTCACAACAGGTTCGGTGGTTTGATAATTATAGTTGCTATGCGTTGCATGATTAAATAGGAACTGTGGCTGAATGCAAGGTTTGTTTGTGAGCATGTTTTTCATATTTCTCATAATTATAGCTAATATGAATTATTTCTGCAGTTGAGTTTGAGTGGACTCGGTAGCAGATAAAGGCGATTTATATCAAGATGACACCTCTACACCACCGGTGTCAATATTGCAAAGACATATTATGCGGAAAGGGATATGAACCACCATAATACATAATGGAGGCACAACACTGATACATTAAGATGTTATTATCTCCAAACGCACATTCACTCATGCCAAATGTGGGATGATGAGTGTAGTGTCTTTAGTTTCCTTCAGGAAATGATAGGGAATAACGTTCGGTCAATACGGGTGCAAAGGTATGAGACGCAGTCATGCTCTTTTAATCAACATCTATTCATTTCCATAGGAAATGAAGTGCTCCAACAAATATGCCCTCTACATGTCAATGGTTACAATGATTGTTCTACGATTGTATATTCTAATTTGTATATTGAAATGAAAAGGGAGGTGAAAGGTTAATGGAGACCGAGGGTTAATTCCTTTTGCATAAATATTACCTCTGGAGATAAAGGGAGGACCTTGTTTTTGGGAAGAACAATTTTGATTTATTTTGAATAAAGAATATAGTTTGGTTGAGAAAGAGCCTTTTTCATATTCATTTTCCTCTTCTTTCATGTGTTTAGAATCAGGATGTCGTTGCTAGCATAAATATAAATGTGTTTTTTTTTGTGCACATTTATAACAGACAGTTCGTGACTAGTCTTGGTTATTCAAATATGATTTGTTACCATGGTTAATTCATGATCGGTTGTTGATTCAAGACCTTGTTAAACATCAGTTGCAAGTTTTATTTGTATGGAAAGGAATGTGTATTCCTGTATAAGTAATTAGATTGCAATTAAGATTTAATACAACCTTGTTTATCTGTGAACCAGTAATTGATTCAGTAGGACTTGGAATCTATGTATGATATTTAACCTCCTTTTGTTATGCTCCTGCAGGATATATTAGAATAGTTAGGACTAGCATAAGTAGTTAGAATTAGTGTAGATAAGATTTGATCCATATATTTTAGCTATTTTGTTTGTTGATTTAATTGAAGTCTTCCTCCAAGAAGCAATCCTTCAACACATATAATAGTTTATGGGATCCTCTAAAACCCGTCGGAACTAGCCATTCCAAACAAAAGTAGATCTAACTAGGATCTGCAATCAGGTTAGTTCCCCTTGTTGACATAGCGAACATTTGCTGCGTCAACACCTCGAAAACTGCAAAGATACTCTTCTTGGGATTAAGATATAACCCCTATTTTCAACATCACTCAAAGATTTGCTTCAAGTGGCGCAGGTGGTCAGATCTCTTCTTTGAAAACACTGTGAAATCATTAAGATACACCACCACACCTTCTCTGATCAGTCGTGAAATTTGATGCACATTACACGTTGAAAGGATGCACCAACATTAACTAAGCCCGAATGGAATTCTTCTAAATTTTAACATGCCCCACTTCATCCGAAAAGTAGTCTTAAGTGCTTTGAGACCATAACCTAATTGTATCCAAAATAACTGTCAAGTAAAAAGAACATTTTTGACCCCGATACTATCTGTAATATTTGTTCCATAGACGACACAAGGTAGTTATCTTTTTCTGAGGTGCAATTAAAGTCAAAGAATAGTTATAGTTAAACTCAAAGATTAAGAATTTCGATAATCAAATTTTTTTATATTCATTTTTTATTTATACCAGGTTAGATTTAGCTTAACTCTAGATTAAGATGGATCAAATCTCTTTTCAATTTAAAAGAGTTTTTCATTTCCAGGTATTGGATCCCTATTTGCACTTCGTAGATCCAAAGTTAAGATGGATCTAGGTTGGTTTAATTTTATCCTTTAAATAGGCTATATTCAACATGAATACAATGGGCCAATACCATGAAATAATAATTATTAAAAAATTCTTTAAATAATAACTATTACCCTAGATTCATCTATATATATATATATATATATATATATATATATATATATATATATATTCATTCTTCATGCCTTTAGAAAAGCTATTTTACATAATAATATCATGGGTTGTAAAAACCGAGTGCCCAAAAACCACCAAAGATAATTATTTTATTTTAATAATTGTTTATTATATATATATTTTTAATTTTAATTTATTTTTATTTTTATTTTAATGTAATTTGACTAAATCAAAATGTTTACATAATAGTACAAGACAAGGTATTACAACATCTCTTCCATTATTGGTGAGAGAGGGTCTCTCAACAGAATAAATTTAAGTGATTATTTAAAAAATTAAATTTAAATTATATATAAATTAATAATAAATTTTCATTATCCATTTGAAATTTATTTATTCTCCCATATTATTTATATTTTATATAATATTTCTTATAATAGTTTGTTTAGAGAGGGAGAATCTATCCTAAATTAGTTGTTAAACTAGTAGTAGGGATAGCCGTGACATGAAGTAACAGTTGTCCCACTATTGGTTTGACAACTGAATTATGATAGGTTTTCTCATGGTGTAAAATATATATAATTTTTTGAAATTTGTACAATAAATATTCCTTCTAATTAAAAAAAAAAAAAAGAAATAATTGCAATTGAATATTGTTATTATCATTTTCTTTTTCCTCGGTGATAATCCAATTCCCTTTAAGTATAATCATGTAACATTTAGGTGATGGATGAAGAAATAGTGACATAATTTATGTGAATGAATAATGATGATGTGTGAAATTTGAAGTATAATTATGCTTTTAATTATATTTTCAAGTATAATTATCCATTATTTAATCCTGCATATTCACCCCTTCGTACGATGGATATTATTAACTTGTAAATAGTCTTGGCTAGAATAACATGTACCAATACCATGGTTTATCAATGCTCTGAAAAACCATATTCAAAATTGATTAATAAGCACATAAAAAGTTAATAATTACAATATAACAATATGTTTCACCATGGATATTCACCCACTTTACCATGAATATTATTAACCTGTAAATATGTTTTGTTACGATACCATGGGCCATTACCATGGCTTATCCATGCTAGATGCCCAAAAACCATAACTCATTTTATAATCAAAATAATTTAATTTAATAACATTTTTTAATTAAATCTAAAAGAAAAAAAGGTTATAATTACTTTTGAGATATATTTAAACCCTCTATCCTCACCACTACTAAATTATTTCTTAGATATGTGTGAGAGAGGGGGGGAGGGAAGGGAGGGATAGAGAGGGGGGGAGGGAAGGGAGGGATAGAGAGGGGGGGAGGGAAGGGAGGGATAGAGAGAGATGGAGTTGAAGGGGAAGAGAGTGGGAGGAAAAGACAAAGGCTTACAAAGAATACATGGACACATAATAATGTTCACAAACATGTATAGAGGATATACATGTGGAAATTAAGGTTTATGATGCTAGGCAAACATGAGGTGAGTGCACAACACTGTGTATGATGAATGGTTTGGTGGTAAATTGTAAGCCACTCCAAAGTGGGAATAAAAAAATATTTAACTTGGTTATCTTTGTTTAATGTCTTTATGTAATTATGGTAAAACTAAAAGCTACCAATCTTATTTGTTAATATAAATTAGCCTAGATCCATCTTAATTTGAAAATTCGAGATGCTCCCAGGGATCAAATCTCTCGAAGAAAACTTCTTTTACAATGTAAAAAAAATTAATCACTTTTAACTCTTGGTAAATCTTGAATTAGAATAAATATAGACTGTTTTGAGAAGAAGGCGAAAATCACATAGAGATAATTTTGTCATTTCGAACCAACAAGTGTGGTTCATTGTTAGGACAAGTTGAATGAGCAGATCTTGCTATGCATTATAAATAGATCCGGTAGAATATCTAGGTAACAACTAGAATCTTGACAGCTCTATTTGACCGGGAAACCACTAGTTAAACCAATTTTTTTTATTCAAATCAGTTAATTCGGTTATTAATTTTCTTATTAAAATAAACATAAATTGACCATTTTATAAATATATATTAAAATATGAGAGTTAATATACTATAATCATAAAATAATCGAGTAATTAAAAATAGATAATAGTTAACTATATTTTAAATAAATATAAGTTAATTATATTTTAAATAAAATATTAGTTAAAGGGAGATTTAAATCTTAGTAGGTTATGCAGGCTCGCGACTCTGTTTCCTTCCATCTGCTGAGCTTCCGCGCTTGGTTTCCTCAAAATTCTAGCCACCTTTGGATCAAGCTTTTTGAAGGTACAACAGTAGTAACTATATTGGAATATGAAGCCGCCAAGACAAGATTAAATTGGATTGAAGCATATTTTATCAGCCTTGCGGATGCGAAGTTAAATCGGATGTTGGATTTTGCATTTCTGCTGTGGATCTGAAGTATTCCTATCTTTTGCGCTGTGGATCTGGTGTACAGTATTTTTGCGCTGCGGATATGAAGTGTTTCCTATCTTCAGTTTTCTGCATTGCGGATCTGAAGTGTTTCTGCGTTGCGGGACAGGTAATATAATATTTTATTATATTGTTTCTGCACTGCGGATCTGAAGTGTGCTTTTTAGTCGCAGAAACTAAGCGCTCATGCAGGAAATTTTCTGCCATATTTTCTCAAATTTATTAATAATCATATATAATCTACGATTTTCGATCTGCCGCGATCTACCGTTCTGGGTTCTACTACGGGGTGATCTACCATTTTCGAGAGTGAATAAGTTTGTTTGCACATTTGGATTCTAGATCTAATCTTCTGTGGCTAGATCTAGATCTAGGCAGCTAGGTTCTAGATCTAAGTAGTGAGATCTAAATCTAATTCTTTGTGGCTGGGTTCTAAGGGCAAGTAAAATATGGCTCCCAGCTTCGCGAAAATAGCTGCTAGCTCATCCGCTTCTGGAGGGCAAGCTCCTGCCCATATCGTCAGTGAAGCCCTAGCGCCCACTTGTCCAGGTGGTCCAGACCTCACTCGATGAGGCTTTGAAGTTTTCCGAAAGTGCTATAATCTGTCGGTTCAATGGTTTTTGACCACGACTTACAGCTCTCCACAACTGGATCTCGGAGGTATGGAAGCCTGTCATTTCTGATGAAATTAATATCTACCCCTGTGCTAGGGGTTTTTTTATAGTAGATTTTGAAAAACTTGAAAGCAGACAATGTATTCTAGATTCGGGCCCTTGGTTTTGGGAAAAATCAGGCCTATTCATGAAGCCATGGAACCCATCATTCGATCCCTCTACATCAGTCATAACTTCAGCACCAGTTTGGGTGAGATTGCCAAGCCTACCTTTGCATCTTTGGAATCTCTCATCGCTAAAAGCCATTAGAGATGCAATTGGGAAATTTTACTGCAGGTGCCCAGAAACAGAGGAATATGCAAGAACCACCTATGCACACATCTGTGTGGAAATGGATTTCAGCGCCGGATTCCCAGCTGAAATAAACCTAACAAGTAAATATTATGTGTGGAACCAGAAACTCGATTACGAAAGTGCCCTCTTCAGATGTCGATCCTGCTTTGAGACAGGGCATCTAGTCAAAAATTGCCCAAAAGCCCCCCAGAAAAATTCTGCTAGAAACAACCACCATAGATCTACATGGTGGGAAGGAGCACAAAAAGAACACTACACTGTCATCAAAGAAGAATACTATGGAGAAAACTCTGAATCACAAGAAATCGAGCAGGAAAGAAACAACTCTCAAGACAGATAGGGAGAAAGCCCCGCCCAACAAATCAACAATTATGAGGATTCGACTGCAGAAAATAAGTCTTCATTTAACAACAAAGCAGATCTCCTAGACCAAACTTCTTCTCCGACTATCTTCAAAAGGATGAACACAATAAATCGCGAAGCTAAAACACCAATGTCCCAAGAAACAGAAGAGATGAAGGGGATGCAAGATAAAGGAAGTTGGAAGACCGTAGAGAAAAAAAAGAAAGCTACAGCACCAATCTCACCAAGAAAGACGAGGAGCCAGATAATTAAAAACTAAGAAAGTTATAGGTCCGATAGACCATTTTGGTCTCAGTGGATGTTAACCATCATCATACTCATCATCATAAATATTAGTTAGTTAGTTGTATAAGATAAAAATAAAATATTCTATAAATAGTTAATTCTATTTTAAAATATATCAATAAATAAATAAGTTTCATATTCATAGTCAAAGAGTATCTTGGTAAAAATATTAGAGAATTACAATATTACTTAATAGTTTTAAATTAAAAAATAAATAAATAAATAAAATAAAATAAAAATAGCATCCATAAATAAATAAAATAAAATTTTAATTTTAATTTAAGAATCAAGGAGCTTAATAAATAAGTAAATAAAATAAATAAATAGATAAAAATTTTAATTTTAATTTAAGAATCAAAGAGGTTGGCAAAAAAATAATAATAATAATAAATAAATAAAAATATTAATTTTAATTTAAGAATCAAAGAGCTTGAATATATAAATAAAAAATAAATAAATAAAACTCAAGGGAGAAAATGATTAGGAGGAGAGGGTTGAGACCCAACAACTATTGATCTTCGAGCCATCCTCTCTATTGGGATTGTTCGGCCTTTTTTCAATCTCAAGGGCTTCCCTAAATTTCCAGTGATGGAATTGCGACACTAGCAATCACACTAGCTTCTTCGATGCAAACATGGTAATTGGTTTTCTCCACATGCTCTGCTAAAGCGGAAGACTTGGTTCTCATATGCTTGAGGTCCGCTACATGCTCACTAATCCTCTGGTTAATGGAGCGACCAGTCTCACCGAAATAGGGGGTTCCACATGAACAAGGAATAATATAAACAACTTTCATGTCCTTAGGGTCGATAGGATCCTTCACAGATCTGAGGGACTTACGAATGAGGTCTAAAGGTTGCGGGGACATTGTGCTTTTTAAGAATCCTCGCAATCCTATCCGTGGTCCCTTGAACATACGGAAGATGGACCCCACGAATCTGCTTCTTAGGTTCTCTTATGGATAACGAATTCTTAGTTGCTTTGAAGAAAGCCTTTTGTCCCAAATTTCTCCTATAATTGTTTTCAACAAAGACATTAAGGAGATGGGACTTCTCCTCCTCGAAGCTCCTTTCATCAGAGATCCTCAAGGCACGAGTCGCGAGGGTGTTGAGAACCCCCAACTTCTGGGCAGGGAAATGGTGGGAAGTAGCATGAAGATACTGCTCCATATGAGTTTTCTTGCGAAACACTCGGTGGGAGAGGGAACCATCCTTATTCTTAGAGATAAGAATATCAAGAAACGAGAGGCAACTATTGACTTCTTGTTCCTTAGTGAACTTGATGGCCGAGTATTGATTATTGAGATGATCGAAGAAGAGATCTAACTCATCTTGGCTGTGAGACCAGATGACATTAGTGTCATCCACATATCTCTTCCAAAGCTTGGGTAGGAGATGGGTTGAATTCAGAGCCTTAGATTCAAAATCCTCTATAAATGATTTGCAACGACAAGGGATAAGGGTGAGCCCATGGCAACTCCATAGGTTTTCTCAAAGAACTCTCCTTCAAAACTGAAAAAGGTTTTCAATATTAAATAGCAATATAATTGTTAAATGTAATTATCAAAACCATGTAAAACTCAATAAAACGTAAAACACACGGATAACTATTTTTAAAATTTGAATCATTAAACCAATTACTTTCTAAAGATTGAATTCCATACAACCAAATCCTATAACTCATACGACACGACCCAACTAATTTACACCTTCAAATAAATTCATAATAAAAAGGAGTGATGACATGCTTATGTGTCACAAGCCTTACCGAGAATTACACCGTTCAAATACAATGGATCATCCAACCTATGATAACCATATCTAATTTTGTGATAAGATAATACTTAAACTCGAACGCTCAATGGATCGTGTTGGTTACAACGACATTCATTATATTTGTATTGCTTTGAACTTAACCATATAAAATAGGACGACTTTCCATCAGAGATCGTGAAGTTGGCCGAGTTCTTTGACTTTTGCACAGAGGAATAGTTTTGTTATCCTCGTAAGGGGCTACGATTATAGTGCTTGTTACAGTTATTAGTTGGAAAGCACGAGGGTATCCATATCTATTTGTAACATCTAACCGTGAAAGAATTTATTGCCTCGGGCACAGGCGTGAGCACAACCGATAGAGGCTGGATATTAAAGTAGGCTTTGGATCCATGAATTACAAACATGAGATTTTTGGAGGGAGATAATCTTAAGCGATGGAATAAGGACAATATGATAGATCGATTGCTTGCTACTGAACCCGTTTTTTTTCCGTCAAAACTGATGTCTTCACTTTATCCATTACATGCAGAGACCACTACATGCCAAGGGAGAAAATCATTCAGCTGAAGCATCTACCAAAGAAAACTAAATGTAAATCATCAAAAACCGTGATCCACGAAACGTGGGGTTGCCATCAGAATCACATAATGAAAGATTTGGTACCACTTGAAGCAAAAATCTCTCAAACCCTATAATATCAAGCATATAGTGAAAAATCTCCCAATTTTTATAAAAGGAACAACTCAAACGGCTATAATATCACAAAGTCAAAATTCTCCCAATTTGCGGAAACCCTAGTCAGAGATCTAATTGACCAAGTAGAAATACAACATACATTATTGAATGCTCTATACAAGGTAATGCATAGATCCGCACCAAAAGAATTTAAAAGAGAGAAAAGATGCATCCACAATCTCTGATATCTTTGATTAGATTAAGGCCTAGCTCTAACAATGATTTTAAGAGACTGCTAAGGATTTTGCTATTGGTCAATAGACAATACTATTACCACTCTCCATGCAACTACAACTCACAAAGCAAAAGATTCACACCAACTACCATTCAGATTTATGCCATAGACTGTTCCCCGTGTCTTTATCTCCCAGCACCACCATTGAATGGAGATTTACATAAAAGCGAAAGGTGCCTCGCTTGTTATTGACCATATACTTTTATGCTACTCATGAAGAAAACCTTCAGCGTCCATTGCTTAGTCAACCATAGTAGAAGTTTAGTCAATGATGGAAATTTAATGATTCCAGAGCCTCACCAATGCATGTGACGGTTGGCATGATGAGAGAATAACTTTGTGGAAAACAGTGAGTTGTGTTATCTCTTCAGGAGTTTGGTGATTATTCCATAGTATTAACTTAAGGTGTTGCAAGAAAGAAGGTTCCATCAATCCATAGTACAAGGTTCCAAGTCCACAACTCTCTTATACAGGGATTGTTCTGGTTTTAATAACTAGTTCAAGCATTCACTGTTTCTAGAGTAACTTCCATAGTTAGAACCGTGAGAGGTTATTTCATTAACTAACTTGAGGGTTCACATTTAATAATGGTTCCTCTATTAGTAGCACAAGGTTCCAATGCCACAACTCTTATGTAGGTATTGTTATGGTCTCAGTAACAACTAGTTACAACAAACACTGTTTCCGCAACAACTTCTGTAACAACTTATTTCTTTAATTGTAACAACTTCTGTGGTAGGACTTATCTCTTTCTCCATAACAATTGTTGCGATCATTTGTGTAAAACATAAGTAAAACAAACAAATTTAAATACAAACGAAGAATTAGGAATAAAATAACACAGGCAACTTTTGAAAAAAAACACAATAAATAAATATATATATATATATATATATATATAAAAAAGAGATTATATTATTCCTCATAGTCCTTTATATAGTTATAGGTGATCATAAGAACTATGTCAAACTTTGTTATTTTTTCCAACCAAACTCATAATCATACTATCTCTAACTTCATTTCTCATATCACATCAGAAGTATAAGAAGTTACTCTAACAGTATGCTCATGTATCAATGACCCAGAAAAATGAGAAATTACTGGAAAAAATCTAATTGAGCATTATGGAAATGTTGACAGATATATCTAGTAAATGAGGGAGATGATTTTCTCAGACTAGAGGCAGTAAAGAGTCCAAAACAAACGAGAGCCAGCATCCAAAATATGAAGAACTTCATGTAGAGGATAAACAGTCAGTATTCCCTATTGTCAACAGAGGTTTCATGAGATTCCGGACACTGACGTAATATTAAAAAAGGGCAAAAGAAATTAGGCGCGGAGAGGAATCAGGCTGCGTGCGCGGAAGTGAATATCTAAGAGAGATGACATCTTCACACTAAGTCAATTGTCCATTCAGCGATAAGTCAATTGTCCATTCAGGGACAGCAGGCGCACGCCTATGTAGAATGTGGGATGCTCACACACATGCTGTGAAGTGAACGTTTAACTTGGCTGTGCGTGGTTCGGAAAATCCGCACAATAATAACGGGTTTTAACATCCTATATATATAAATTTAAGGTATATGATCCTATTGTTTTGATAATAAGTCATATTAGTTGATTCTAAAGGTGTAGACACATGTTTCTCAATGTGATTTTGTTGATTTTTTTTTATTTTTTTAATTGGAAATTTAGATTGATTCTCAAGGGAATATGCTCAACATATGTTTAGTCTTAATACTTATGAATCACTACAGTAAATTGAAGAGTTTGAAATTACAAAATGGTCCATTACTTTTAATAAATTCAAAAAATTAGATTCCTACCATGTGACTCTTCACTGAGCAATTTTCTAGGGATTTTAGATTATTCTAATTCTAAAAGTTTCTCCATGATAAGTTTTCTGGCTATTATTTATAGCATTCTTTTATATATATATTTTTTCCTTAAGTTAAAATTGACCCATAACTTTTTTATACATGGTTAATAGGTAAATGTGTAGATTAGTAAAGCATTTTTAGTGTTGAAATATTTTTTTGATTATATTTACTAAACTTTGGCTATATCAACTGTATTGATATTTTTAATGTAATTATACTAGTATATATAATTAGAATAGAATTAAGAAAATTAAAAGATTTATTATAGATCAACGAGCAGTTAGGGCCGAGCATCAGTTGGCATAATCAGGAGATTGTTTTTGGAGTGTGGAGAAAGTACAGGAGGAGGCACGAAATAAAAGAAATTGATAATATAAAGCGGGGTTCTGGTTTTCATTTGTGGAATAAGGACTCCGTCATCATCATTTTGCGGGTTGAGGCGAGAATAGAGTAATCAAAAGAGTTAAGAGGGATGTCGCCCACAGGAGGAGCAATATAAAGCCGCTTCTATTGCGTTGAGTGGTATCAGATCCCGCATTAGAGACGCTCTTAGAATCTAGGAAGTGCGGAAGGGGTTTACAAGCGAAGAGAGGCACAATAACGCTCTTATTGAGGAATAGCAAGAGATAAAGAAAATTGTGGCGAATAAAAGTTTGAGGCGGACTGTGGTTTTGTGATGCTCTGGAAGAACAATAAATTCCCAAAGAAAAGAAGAATGAGCCAATGGATTTTGCACTCAGTAAAAGAAGAGAGGACACCAAAATTGATAGGTAATAATTTCTTTATTTTAATGAAAGTTGGAAATAATTAATTCCTACTTGTCTATGGTTGTAATTTCCTAATTGAGGAGTTTGTTCCTACATAATAGGAATAAGCTAGTATATAGTTTCTCCTAGTTTAGTGTGTGGTTGAGAGAATCTCTCAACCACACTACTGTACGTCTAAGATAGCATTCCTATCTTGAAACCATTGATTGTATAAATATGTGTGTAATTTTCTTCATTCAGACATAATAGAAAATATATTGATTGTGCTACTTTTATCTTGGTATCAGAGCCTGTGAGGGCCTGGCCCCTCCTGGGCTTGGCCCTCCTGGGCTGAGGGAAAATAAAGAGAGTATAATTTGTTTTAGTTTGTCCATCTGTCGAATAGGCTGTGAATGTGCCAGCGGACCTTCCCTCACTTGAATTTTTTTTTTTTTTCGTTTAGCAGTTGAGTCTGAGTCCGATTTGGAAGAACGCCGAGGAGGATGGCAGTCGCAAATCCTGGTCAGCTGAATCTGCAGGAGTCGCTCTCATGGGGTTCTCGCAGCGTCAATTGCTTTGAAAAGCTTGAACAGATTGGCGAAGGCACATATGAGCAAGTTTACATGGCCAAGGAGATCGAGACTCGGAAATTGTTGCCCTGAAGAAAATTTGTATGGACAATGAAAGAGAACGGGATTTTTCTCGTGGGTTCTGTGTAATGTTTCCATTCTAGATTAATGTTTTGACAGCGATTGTTTAACTGGTGCAACAAATGCAATCATCACTGGAAGGGCGGATCCAGCCTCCGAATTGCGCGCTACAGCGGTAGTGAGTTTATTATACTCAGATCCGCAGCTCCAAGTCTGTCTGGTGGATCAATTTCCAGATTTGTAGATTCGATTTTGCTGATCGATCCTGAAGGCAGCTGTTGGAGGGTGCTGATGGAGGCGGAGGAGCCCAGATCAGAGCTGCGTGCTCGTATGGAGGCCAAGCAGAAAAGGAGCCCAGATCGGGCGGAAGTTTCTGCGGGTTTAGATCCGCTGTAATCTGTTGGAGAAAGGAGGCAGACGTACCGGAGTGGAGGTTGAGGCTGCTGCGTACATTCCACAAGAGGAAAGCTCCTGACACATTGTGTGTTGGGCCTGAGTATGCAGATCGGGAGGAAGATTTTTTCATTATTCTTCATGTTATGTTGGCTGAGATGCCTGAAGTTACAGAGCTGAATCGTGTTCCAGATGCTCATGTACCTGTTATGAAATTTAAGTTCAGAGGGGGTGGTCATGGAATAGCCTGTGTGGGAGGTCGCTTGGAGAAAGACCGCATGGGTGTGTGGCACAGTAAGATTGACCCTGTTGCCGTCAAAGGTCCATCGGCAGCTGCGTATTTTGTCCTCTGTGGTGTGCTATCGTTTGGTTAGCTTTGGTGCTTTGCAGTCCAAGAGGAGGTTGTCGTCTCAGAGAAAGCCGCAAGGAGGAGGCCGAGGATTCTTGACTTGCCTGGAGGCCGAATTCTGCTCTTTGTTTGCTGGTTGTGAAGAGATCAAGAGTGGTGGAAAAGAAACTGCCATTGAGACCGCAGGAGACATGGAGGAGATTTCCATCCTCGATGCAGCGTGAGGTTCTCATCCATCTGGTGAGAAGGTGTGAGCACCGACTGGTTTGAGGATCTGCGATCTGCGCTCCGATGGTGTTTTTTTTAGGCTCGAAAAGCTTCTGAGAAGTATCACGTCCTCTATTTATTTCTTTCCATGTAGAATCAGGGCTCGCAGGGCTTGAAAAAGGCCTCGACTTTGGCTGAGAATTGAGCCGAGATTGAATTCGAGTGGAGGTCTTTGAATAATGGTAAGTTGTCCTGGAACCACTGGACTCTCCCCTTTCGGGTCATGTAAATGGGGGTGTACTGTAAACTCGGAACTCTTTTCACGAATTTCGATCGTGAGCTGCCAACGACAGGTACTTGAGGGTCATGTCCAATTTTTATTTTTTTTTCTCGAAGAGTGTTGGGTTCTGCGTTTAGCATTGATTGGGAGGCTAGCTGTGATCGTGGACAGCAGCATTCTGTATCCACAAAGAGGCGGGCAACCTGCAGACAATTGGTGCGCATGCCGATTTCTGAAGCATCGTAAACCAGACATTTATGGCAAAAGCTCGTCGACAACTCCAGAAACCATCTCCATCCTCATTTGATGGTTGACCTCACATAAAGAAATAGATCTATAGTATTGGACGGCTGGACACTAGGGAAGCGTGGTTGCGTTGAGCCTGGAAAGTGGTCAGTGTTGGAGCAGCACTTTTCCTGTTTCAGCAACTTGCTGGCATAAATGCAGTTGTTTATTACTCCACTAATGTGTTTCGGAGTCTTGGTATTGCTTCTGATGTTGCAGCAAGTGCTCTTGTGGGGGCTTCAAAAGCCGTTGGGCAGCTGCGGCACAACAATCTGGTGTCATTCAAGGGTTGGTGCTTTGAAGAACAAGAACTTCTTTTGGGTAACATGAAAGTTATTTTTTGTTTTGGAAATTTGTATACATATTGAGATTCGCGACCTCAATATGAAGTCATTTTGTTGGAATTCGCGACTCTAACGAATGACAGGTTAAGCATGGAGATCCAAGAATTTATTTGACAAAGATACCCAAAGATGTCAACTATGAAATGATGGGATAAAGGAGCGGCAACAACGGTTATGGTGGACAACAAAGAAGATTTTTTTGAGTTAGTGTGGTTTGTGGAATAGACTCCCTAGCATGTTGTAATAATCATTATATGTACCCAGAAACTCCAAAATGTTGAATGAAATGTAAGCCTTTTAAAGGTATTTGAAAGTTCGTGGTGATCTTAAAACCACTTTGTAATGGTTTGTGGTCAGCCTGAAACCATCCTTTGTCACTGTAATGTGATGGTTGGTGGTGAGCCAGAAACCATCTATAGAGCCTTAGTGGCTACAGGAGCTGCCCGACGGTGGCACGTGGAGATGCTCGGTGGTAGCAGATTTGATTTGCCCGTTGGTGGCGAATAGGGGATCCTTGATCAGCTCGGAGGAGGCAGATCGGATCTGCCCGGTGGTGGCGAAGTGAGGTTCCGTGATCGGACCTGCCCGGTGGTGGCAAATGAGAGCTCTGAGATTTGCTCGGTGGAAGCAGATCAGTGTTTTGCCCGGTGGTGGCATATTGAAGTTGGCGGATTTGCCCGGTGGTGGTAAATCAGACTTGCCCAGTGGTGGCAGATTGCCTTTGTGGCTGTGTGTACACGAGAGCTTTGTGCTCGTAGGAGCAGGTGGACTGCAGAACACCTGGCTCAGACTCAGATGATTTTCTCTGAGTAGAAGGGGATTAGCGCTTTTCGCGCTGACAGCAGCGCCAGGAAGGCCAACTGGCGCAACTGTTAGGCCATTAATCGCGTCAATGGGTGCGGGTTTTACGTTCAGGATCGCGCCAATTCACCTTCAAGTGGATCCGCGGGATCAGAGAAGTTGTGGATCTGTCCAAGGGCGGCAGATTGTGTTTTTTGGAGGTTCTGTACATGCAATTCATGTGATGATGGTGGATTTGACTATCATGACAAGTAGTCATTAAGGGGGGGAGTTGGAAATAATTAATTCCTACTTGTCTATGGTTGTAATTTCCTAATTGAGGAGTTTGTTCCTACATAATAGGAATAAGCTAGAATATAGTTTCTCCTAGTTTAGTGTGTGGTTGAGAGAATCTCTCAACCACACTACTGTACGTCTAAGATAGCATTCCTATCTTGAAACCATTGATTGTATAAATATGTGTGTAATTTTCTTCATTTAGACATAATAGAAAATATATTGATTGTGCTACTTTTATCTATGAAGACAGAGAGTTTGATAATTTTGTGGGACATAGGAATTGGGTAATTTCGGACAAACGATAACAAATACTAGAAAGAAAATCAAAGAAACGGATGGAACACATACGCGCAGAAAATTGAAGACAAAAGATGTCTTAAGGAGTAGAAGAATATTGTCATGAAGGAACAGTTTTCATAACAAAGTACTAAGAGAAATTCCTACGAGGTGCGGAGTGGAAAAGAGTTGGAGAAAATGATAGGTAACTAGTCTGTTATTTGTTAAATTTTTTGGCAAGAATTAACTCTTGCATGTTGGCTCCCCGTTAATGGTGGGGTAGAAGGTAAACACTCTCCATGTGTGTTTTGTGACATGTGCTTAAATCTAGCGATATGTCTATTTATTAACACTTGTGAGTTTTGGTGTAACGGAAATTGTGACTCTAACAAGTGGTATTAGAGCCAGAGGTCTCGAGTTCGAAACACACTGGACTCGCGTTGTGTTTTGTGACATGTGCTTAAATCTAAATCTAGTGATGTGTGTGTGGGTTTTGGTGTAATGACAATCGTGACTCTAACATTGCAGGGAGCAACAACAACAAGAGCTATAAAGAATTAGCAAAAATTTCATGTAGCAACAACAACAAGAGCTATAAAGAAATAGCAAAAATCTCATAAGAAGTGGAGCAACAACAACAAGAGCTATAAAGAAATAGCAAAAATTTCATAAGAAGTGGAGCAACAACAACAAGAGCTATAAAGAATTAGCAAAAATTTCATGTAGCAACAACAACAAGAGCTATAAAGAAATAGCAAAAATTTCATAAGAAGTGGAGCAACAACAACAAGAGCTATAAAGAAATAGAAAAATTTTCATAAGAAGTGGAAAAAAACCTTGCAGGTAGCAACAACAACAAGAGCTTTAAAGAATTAGCAAAAATTTCATAAGTGGAAAATAACCCTTGCAACAAGAGAGGTTGGCAACAACAACAAGAGCTATAAAGAATTAGCAAAAATTTCATAAGTGGAAAGAGAAACCCAATTGTCATATTCCTAATTAAAATTTTGACATGGAAATTCATAATTTTGCAATTTTCGAGATTAATATATATATTTATATAAATAAAGTTGCCAGAAATAAGTTGTGGAGATATTTAATAAATTTTGGAGAAAAGATAATGGTAAGACTTAGGAAAAGAAGAAAAAATAAAGTTATGTTGTGGGGTTACCAAGCATGGAAATCGAACAATGGAAAGGATCAAACCATAGTATGAGAAAAAAATTAACCATGGTATGACAAAGTGAAGGAAAAAATAAAAGGAAGCAAGTTGTGGAGATATTTAATAAATTTTGGAGAAAAGATAATGGTCAAGACTTAGGAAAAGAAGAAAAATTAAAGTTATGTTGTGGGGTTACCAAGCATGGAAATCGAACAATGGAAAGGATCAAACCATGGTATGAGAAAAATTGAACCATGGTATGACAAAGTGAAGGAAAAAATAAAAGGAAGCAAGCATGGAAATCGAACCATAGGAATGATCAAACCATGTTATGGGAAAAATTGAACCATGGTATGAGGAAGTGAAAGAAAAAATAAAAGGAAGGTTGGGGCCTCATTTTGATCATTCGGTTTTGGTATTTCATTTCTAAATTGAAGGTTTTCTTAAGCTATTAAGCTAAGAGTGAAAGGAAAAATAAAAGGAAGGTTGGGGACTCATTTTGATCATTCGGTTTTGGCATTTCATTTCTAAATTGGAGGTTTTCTTAAGCTATTAAGCTAAGTCAACCAATGCTGCTTAGCACCAAGATTTCCAAGTGGAGATTCCCAACTCTCTTTCGGTGAACTTATAGTGTCATCCTAGGATAGGAAACTTGGCATTGATTGGATTTTTTTTCTTGCATTTTGTGAGCCATTTCACCTCTACAATAGGTAGGATAAATTTTCAGTGGGACATAATAACAAAAGTAGATTTGCTTGGAGGAAGAGATTGTTGAGGATATATGTCTTGAGAAATTGCAGGAATTTCGCAAGGAGGATGAATTTCCTTGTGGAGTTTTAGAGCCCAAGACTGTTACATTTGTGAGGGTCGTCTTGTTCTTCCTCAAGGCCTGGTAAGTGTTTATTGGGTCGTTTTTGCTAGAGCAGTTGTTGCAATCTTGTGTAAGGAAATATATGGAATTTCACTCTATCTTTTCAGCGGTATCTTTTAGTTATTTCTCAGTTATTTTTGTGATGAATTTTTGGTAGAGAAGGTGTAGATTTTCTGGTGGGATGCAGAGTTGAGCAGTGGATGATTTCACATGATTTTTTGGTAATTCCGAGAGGTTGGAATTAACCGAAAATATTTCTGGGTTTTGTTGATCCATGGTTGTAGTTCATTTTCCTAATTTTGACAATTTTTGGAGTAGATTTCAGGCCGCAAATATCAGTTTTCGTTTAGTAGCAACAATAGTAAATTTCTGGGCAGAGTGTGAAACAAGTGAGCAATTTCAGCGTGGAGTTTTTCTTCATTCTCACCTGCCTTTTTCATTTTTTCTTTAGCAAGCCTAGGTGCACATATTCCACTATATTTTGTACCCGACTTCTGATTAGATATTTAATAAAATGGCTCAGGTCTATTATTTCTACTTAACAATGTTCTAAGCTTGTTCTTATGGAGTTTTGAGATTGCATGTTTATTCGTTTGTTGTAGATAGTTCATGTTTTGATATTTCACTATATTTCTCTAATTAAAACATTATAGTGGAATTAAAGCATGTTCTTGGTCAATGGTGGGCTCTAGAGAATGTCATGATTGGACCGTTTTGTGAAGTTGTTCATTGTCCTAGAGGTAGAGGCAGAGAGAAAGGAAGAGGTTGTGGTAGAGAGATGAGACTAAGCATCTTTCTTATACAAAATTTGAGAACACCAGAGACTACATGGAGGAAATGGTGAAAATCATCCTAGGTAGGGAGGGCATGACCCAGTACTGGAGGAGTTGGCAAGATAAAACCAGAAAATGATGGAGATTATGAGGCAGATGTTGGCCCTACAATTACAAAATATGTAGGGAGGACATCAAGGTGGTGGGGAAGGAAACATTGAAGAAGAAGGAGGTTCTGAAATAGGAGAATGGAGGCATGTACATCCATGCACAACCCACATATATGGTCAAACTCCCCGACCTACTAGGCCTCACTTCACACGGGAACCAATGCGAGAGAGAGGCATTAATGCATTCAAAGAGGTCATTAGATCATTCACTGATGAGATTGATGAGTATGCGGCCTTGGATCCCAAGATCAAAAGGACACTCTCCTTTGAAGATTACTGCCATATAAATGAGAAATATAGGGGAGTTGGGATCTCATTCCAAGGAAGACAACAAAATCAAAATTGGGATAATCATAAATTAGGAGGGAAGTTGAAATTCTCAGGGTTTGATGGGTCAACCAAGAGTTCTGCAATATCATGGGTTCAAAAAATAGATACTTCCATAGTTTGAATGCCATGTGAGAGGGAGATTCCATCATACTTGCTACATTGGATATGGAAGGTGATGTGAAAAAGTGGTGGTATCACAGATTAGTTACACATGGTCATGCATCCATCACATCCTATAGTGACTTCACTTGTAGCTTGGTGGAGAGATTTGATAGGAAGGATTTGGAGTTGCACTTCGGGGAATTGGCTAACTTAAAGTAGGAAGGTAGTGCAAAGGCTTACATAGTAGAGTTTTAGAGGCTGGCGGTGATAGTTTTAGATATTTCTGAGGTGAGATTTTTCATGTTGTTTATTAAGGGCTTGGCCAAGCCTCTGCGAGGTTCGATGCAACATTATAAACTAGTATCATTGGAGGATGCCATTAGATTAGTGCGAGACATGATAGATATTGTTCCAAAGACAAGGGTTCTGACACCTACTAAACCCTCTTTCTCTCAGAAGGGAAAAGAAATCATATCTTTTTAGAAGGAGTGGATAGGGAAGGGATAACTAGATGATGAGACTCAGAGGGATCTTCGAGGGAGGAAATTTAACTTTACTTGTTATGAGCCATCGGCACAAGGGCATCGATGTACCAAGTGCAAGGCCCACTACATAGAGGTATTTTTTTAGAATGTGAGCCATAGGAGGAGGATGCAAACTAGGAGGTAGATGCAGGTGAGGATGGACCTCATATCTTGGGAGGAGGTGGCCTACCTTCCCCACCTAGTGGAGGAGCTTTCTTGCCCACTCGTGGAGTCATTTCTTCTCTTTGGGGAGTTCTCAAGTATTGGAAACTTAGGATCAGAGGAAGAGTGCAGGGATAACGTGTATTCGTGTTCACGGACAGTGGGGTGACCCAAAATTTTATAATGCACAATTGGTGAACCAAATAGGCATTCAAAGGCTTTCAAAGGATTTTCAGTACTGGTGCCAAGAGATAGGACTATGCAGTGTACCCCATATGTTCCCAACATAACAGTGACAATGGGGGCCTATTTGGTGACAAACCATTTATTTGTGGTGGATGTTCCAGACACTAATGTGGAAATGGGTGTTCTATGGTTGTATTCTCTTTGGCGTGTCACTACTAATTAGAGGAAATTGGGGATGAGTTCATAGGTAAGGTTGGAAAGTTAGTAGTGTCGATGGGTATGCATTCATATCTACCCTAGACAATGTCTGCACATAGGATGTAGGTTGATTTGAGGCACGATGATATAGAGTGGGTAGTAGAGTTGAGGATCTCAGAGAGAAGGGGGATGAAGCAGTAGACACATTTGGACATATTGGCTCTCTTGCAGAGGCATCAAGCAATATTTGGAGAGATTCCACGAGGAAGGCCAGTGGACAGAGTGTTTGAGCACAACATTGAGCTGGAGAAGGTGGTACACACAGTCACCACCACTGCATTTATACATCCCAAGTCATATCAGGATGAGATTGAGAGGGATATATAGGAGTTGCTGAGGTTGGGGCATATCAAGCCTAGCTCAAGTCCTTTCACTTCTTCTATAGTGTTAGTGAAGAAGAAGGATGAAAACCTTTGCATGTCCATAGACTAGAGAGCCCTCAACAGGAAGATGTTGAAGAACCTGTATCCCATTCCACGCATTTATGAGTTGATGAACAAGATTATAGGAGTCAAGTACTTCTCTAAGATAGACTTGCGCTCAGGGTACCACCAGATTTGAGATAGGGAACGTTGTCATATTCCCAATTAAATTTTGACATGGAAATTCCTAATTTTGTAATTTCGATAATTAATATATATATTTAGTTAAATAAAATTAGGAGAAATAATTTGTGGAGATATTTAATAAATTTGGAAAAAGGGAAATGGTTAGGACATAGGAAAATAAGAAAAAGTAAATTTAATTTGTGTAGTTACCAAGAATGGAAATTGAACCATGGGAAGGATCAAACCATGGTATGGAAAAAATCTAACCATGTTATGAGGAAGTGAAATAAAAAATAAAAGGAAGGTTGGGACCTCATTTTGATCGTTCTGGTTTTCACATTTCATCTCTAAATTGGAGGTTTGCTTAAGTTGTTGAGCTAAGTCAATGAGTGTTTCTTAGCATAGGGATTTCCATGTGAAGAATCTCAACACTCTTTTGGTGAACTTAGAGTGTCATCCTAGGAGAGAAAACTTGGAGCTGATTGGATATTTATTGTCCTACATTTTGTGAGCCATTTCATCTTTATAGTAGGTAGGACAATTTTTTTAGTGGGATGTAGTAGTAGAAGTAGAGTTTCTTGGAGGAAGAGATCGCTAGCGAGATATGCCTTGAGAAATTGTAGGAATTTTACTTGGAGGAGGTCGAATTTCCTTGTTGCATTTGTGAGAGTCGTATTATTCTTTCTCAAGGCTAGCGTAGGGGTTTTCTGGGTCATTTTTGTTGGATTAGTTGTTGCAATCTCGTGCCAGGAAATAGATGGAATTTCACTATATCTTTTCAGCGTTATATTTTAGTGATTCATTAGTTCTTTTTTTGGAGAATTTTATGGTGGACTGGTTGTATATTTTCTGGTGGGACACAGAGCTAAGCAGTGGATGATTTCACTTGTTTTTTGGGTAATCATGGGAGGTTGGAATTAGCCCAAAATATTTCTAGGTTTTGTTGGTCCGGGCTTGGAGATCATTGTCCTAATTTTACAAAATTTTATGAGCAAATTTGAGGCCTCAAATATTAGTTTGCCTCTAGCAGCAACAATAGTAAATTTTTGGGAGAGCATGCAGCGAGTGAGCCATTTTAGTGTTTAGCTTTTCTTCATCTTCACCTGGGTTTTGCATTCTTGCTTTAGCAATCCTAGGTGCACACATCCCACTATATTTTGTACTCAGCTTTTGATTGGATATATAATAAAATGGATTAGCTCTATTATTTATGATCAATAGTGTTCAAAGTTTGTTGCTCTTGTGGAGTTTTCAGATTGCATGTCTATTTGTTTGTTGTAGCTACTTCATGTTTGGATATTTCACTATATTTCTCTAGTTAGAACATCACAATATCGAAAGGGACATAGAAGGTCCTCAAGGGAAGAGAACCAAAAGAGTTCAAAAGGAAGGAGAAAGGTGTAACATAAGCTAGAGATGATCAATGAGTGCTCTAGAGGTTCTAGAGGAGGGAACCAAGGGAGTATTGATTGCTCATGCTTAAGGGAAGTGGGTGATGTGTTTGGGTAACAAGAAATGGAGAAGACTTGTTACAAGGGTTTGTCTGTATATTACAGTGGGAAAGTGGAAGCTCATAAGAAGGGAAGAAAAGAGATGGCTACTGATGGCGATAATCAAGGTTCAAAGAGAATCCACAGTAGAGGAGAAAAGGATGCTAGGAGAAATGGAATAAAGAATAAATTAAACTAAGATGGATTTGACAAGGCGATGGCCAAGTTGAAGGAGAGGCTTAATTTAGTAAAGATGCTACTAGAATGAGAAGACCAGATGCGAAGATGGAACTTGAGGAGGAGGTTCAAATTATCTATCACACAGAGGAGTTTTAAGAGGAAAATCCCTAAATTCAGAAGGCTTATGAAGAATATAAAGCATCTATCGAGTGCCTAACTAGAAGAAGAAAATTTGAGAGCATTTGAGCCTAAGGATGAAGCAATTTATTGTTTTGAATGAGAAGAAAGCATAACCCTTAGAGGGTAAGAAGATGTTGAAGTGAGACTATTTGAAATTATTCTGGGCTATGTGAAAATTCCAAAGAACCAAAGGGAGTTACAAAAAGAGGATGTTGATGAGACACTAATTGAATGTCTTAGGGAATGTGAAGAAGGTCTCATAGAATATTAGCAAGTAGATATCATAAGAAAAATTACCAGAGGTGGCTAGATGGCATTTTTTCTTTAAAGTGGGTGAATTTTACAGGAACACATGCTAGAAGCATGGACAAAAATTCCAAAAAATAGGGGAAGGCACAAGGACTACCTCTTAAAACTAAGAACAAGAAGAGAAGGAATGATGCAACCAATTGCTAGAGATTGCCATAATGGAAAATGAGAAAAATGGTGCTAAAGGATCATCAAAAGATATTATACAAGGGTGTGAAGGTGATGATGAGGATGAAGAGAAGATATCGGTCGAGAGTCTCATGGACTATGGGAAATGTTGAGAACATCAAATGATTCCAAGAGTATCAACAAAGGCTCAAGAGCCTCATGTTTTATAAACTAATTTTTTTGTTCATGTGGAAGTCATGAGGACAATGAAGGAAGATAATCATTAAAAACTATCATAAAAGAAGGGGAGGGTATGAAGTTGACTTTAGGAGACAAGGCGACAATAGAATTCCAAGAGGAACATCATTGCAATTATACAAGATACATAGTAGAAAATGTTAGAGTGAAGTGCTCATCGAGTTTGATGATGAAATTAAGTTGCTGGAAGAAATGCAGGGAGAAGAATGGATGATAGAGGATGAAACTGCAACTTCATTTCAAAGTAGTTTTGCTCATTTGAATGAGGAATTTAATTCCATGGAGGGGAGGACAACTTATTTGAAGATGTGCATCCAACACACGGAGTTGTAGGTGGGAAAAAATGTAGCTGAAAAATGTGAAAAGAAAGAGTTGGATAAGGTCTTGCAACCCTTCAGAAAAAAGGAGGAATATTATTGGAGATGGAATCTAGAAAGGAATTCATATATGTTTAGGGTTCTGAGAAAAAAAAAAGATGGGACAACTTATGAATTTAGGCATTACAAAATATGAGTGCGGACCATGGAGCACTATGTTGCTCAAGGAAAGCCCATTTGATTCAATGAATAGAGGAATGCCCTTAATATAATATAAGGCAATTTTTCAGAAGCAAAGGCCATGAGTGATAAATTTATCTCTTGCAATACATGGAGACATCATGATGGACAATAAGAAAGACAAGTGTACAGGTAAAGATATTAATGTTGAAATGAACAAGATCAATTGGCTTTTAAACACATTTCAGAGGAAGGTGAAAAAGTTGACGAAAAGGATTTAAATGAATTTCTCATGAAGAATGGAAATGACACTTTAAATTTCTTGGTTGATTTATGATCTTTAGATGAGAAGTTGATGAATTAGATGGTAAAAATTCAACGTGTAATGTTTGAGCTGAAAGAGGATGGAAATAGGCCCAAGTTGGAAGATGAAGTCAGTAAGATGAGAATGCTATTGCAAAAAGTTCCCACATAAGTGTACAAACAATGTGGAACAACAAAAATAAACTAACTATGCAAGAATTTCCTAGCAAAGTAAGTGGCATATTGTAGAATTATGTGTGGGACCTTGAAAAACTAAAATCTGAGTTGGAACAACAAGGAAACTATGCATATGATTAGTGACAACATTTGTTTTAGAACCTAGAGGATTTAGAATATTGAGATATGGTAAAACGTTTTCCACGTAGGGAATCTGATAGAGGAGCATCACCCTAGGAAAAATTATTTTGCGTAAGATCCCAAGGGGGTCCTGTAAATTCTAGATGTAGGTCTTATTTTCTCCAGTTTATTTGTATAAACTAGAATTAAGGGGATTTTATGATAGAGCCAAGTGGCCCGATTCTGTAGAAATCTAGATCATTAGTTTTTTAAGATATTTTGAGAAGTTGATATTTAGGCGAGATGGGCCTTTGTGAATATTGACAAATATCAAGTTTAGAGTAGGCAGTTTGGGATATGTGTTAAATTTCTCTGTGATTGTGAACATATTTCCTTATTCTCATACAAATTCTAAGGGTAAGCAAGTGCATGAGTGCATGATGAAAGAGAGAGTTCTGAGCACAAGCCTACGAAGTGAATCATTGGTTTCTTTTGTACATATTCTTTCACGTTTAATAGAGTGGGCATGATTATTTTGCATTACATAACCTATCTGAGTGTATGTAAATTTCCTATCAGAAATAAAATGTGTCTTTGTTGTTTAGAGTGTAGTTAGGTCTGAGTATGTCCAAACATAAAATGTTGAACGAGCGAGTTTGAGAGGTTGAATATTAAGGAAGAGTTGGGTGTCAAATCACTATAATATATGTACATACCTCTGTGATTGAATTCCTTTGTTTACATGGGTATTGTTCTTGTTGGATATGTGAAAAGGTAGGAACTAGGCGTAGTTGTTATTATGTTTTGAATGCGTTCTTATGGCGTGTTGCGGTCTAAATTCTAAGATAAGCGCACTTATGAATTGCATTTGGGAGTATCGAATCCATATTTTGGGAGCATCACTTTGAATGAGGGAAACGATAAGATTAGAAAGGGAAATGCCTTTTGAGTGTGGGCAATGTTGTTTAAATGTGCCAACGTTGATAATGTTTGGGAATGCCGACGATTGACGGGAGTGGGAGGAATTTCTTAAGGAGCTACCCTTGGAAAATTTTGTAACCAAGTCTTAGTTGCAACAAAGATTCGGTTGGATTCAAGAAAGTCAGGTGTGTGAGATAAATTGTAACGGGAGAACCAAGGTCTGACCCCTTGACCAATCTCAATCCAGACCTGCATGGGATACTCAATCGAATATAATCATACAGTGGATCTCGACCATCGGTTGGCATAGTTTTACGATTGTGTATTTTTCAGAGTGTGGAGTGAACCCGACCCGACTAGGCCGACGGGCCCTGTGAGGATTTAATTTAATCTGGGTTGTATTATACCTTGGGTTATGTTTGTGTTTTTATTGGGATTATGGTTTATGAAAAGGTCTTTATCTTAAAAGAGAAATTTTGTGTGCAAACCATTGCCGAGCGAGACTAAAAGGAGTGACCATAAGGTTTTTTGTATGGGATTCGAGTTTGTGAGGAATATAGGAGGAGGCACGAAATAAAAGAAATGCGTGACATAAAAATGGGTTCCGATTTAATTTATGGAATAAGGAATCTGTCGTCATCATTCTGCGGGTTGAGGGAAGAATAAAGTAACCATAAAAGTTAAGAGGGACACTTCCCATAGGAGGATCTATATAAAGCTGCTTCCGTTGCGTCACTTTGTGGAGCACTTAAGAAACCAGCTGATTTGCGAGTATTTTTTTTCAAAGTATTGTGGAGATCATGCCCTCATTTTTTTTGTAAGTTGGGATATTTTGTATTTTTTATTTAAAAATGGAAAATCCATTAGCGATTTCATATCTAAATGAATCCAATAAGATATATGGACAAGATTACATAAATTGGAAATTTAGGTTGCAATTGTTAATGGAAGATGGTGAATAGTATCGGAAGTTGAAACCAAACCAGTGGCACTAGTAGCTTCAGTTTCAGATTAGTAGCTTCAGTTTCAGATTTGGAGTGTAGAGAGACCATGGTCATGGTTCTCTTGTGAATATCCATAAAGGAAAACATTATTTTTCACATAAGTGTTTGCGACACATCTTAAGACAACTTGGAAATACTTAAAAGGTTGTATAAAGCAGGGTAATGCTAATCAAGTGTTGTTTTTAAAAAAGTGGCTTTTCTTAATCAAGATGGATGTAAGTAAACACATTAGTGATTTTCTTTCTAGAATAAAAAAAGCTTATGATAATATTGGTGAAAATATTTCCAATAATAAGCTAGTAAGAATTACATTAAATGGGATATTGGATGATTATCATATGTTCATCATTGGATTTGCAGTTAGGGAAAATGATCTTGTCTTTGATGAATTAATAGGTATTTTCCTGCGAGAAGAGGAAATATGGAAGAATATCAATGTCATATATCAAAATTCGGATTTGAAATTGTTAACCAAAGGGAAGTAGCCATATAAAGGAAATCCATGGGACAAGAACACAAGAGGCAAGTTACTGTCAAAATGACAGCAATGCACAACACCACTAATGATAAATACCTATATGAAGAGGAAGGATTGATGCTTCTATTGTGGTAAACTTGGACACATTGCTAAAGATTGCAAAGAAAGGAAATTTGATGATCCCAAGCATAGAAGACATTCAGGAAATTGCGTTGATAAAGAAGACTTAGTTAGTGATAATCTCAAAATATCAAATTATTCACTTCAAATATATTTTATCAATAGAAACTATGATATTAATGCATGTTTTATTAACTCTAGTGCTTCAATTCATATGACATGAAAAATGAATGGTTTGATACCTATCATGAAAATAATAATTGTACTCACGTTTATCTAGGAGATGACTGATGTCATGAAATCAATGGTTTGGTGATGTATGTATAACTTTACCAGGTGATGTATATGTACCTTTACTTAATGGCCACGTGAGACAAATACAAAATGTGATGTACATTTCGAGAATCAAGAATAATCTAATCTTTGTGTCCAACATTGCAGATCATAATATCAAAATTGATTTTTTTTAAGTCACATTGTATTGTAAAGGATATACAAGATAACTACAACATCATAGGAAGAGGAGTGTGAGTTGGACTGTAAAATATTGATGTTAATAGGAAATATCATAAAGAAATGGCATCAACTACCATGTCAATGGAGGAATTATGACATTAAAGGTATGACAATTTTGACCACAATGATCTTGTTTTAATTCAAAAGAAGGGTATGGTCAAAGGTCTTCCAAAATTTAAGAATGAATTTAATAAATGTCAAGGGTGTTCATTATGAAAATAACATAGGGAATAATTTCATGTAAGAACATAAAAGAGAGAAAGGGAAATCCTTGAGCTAATTCTTTTTGATATATATGGTCCCATGTAAACTAATCAATTGGGTGGAGCTTCATATTTTTGTTACTCTTATTGATGATAAAAATAGATATACACGGATCTACTTTATGAAAATAAAGAGTTATGTTTTTGAATACTTCAAAAAATTTAAAAATATGGTTGAAAATTAAACAAAAAAAATACATCAAGATCCTCACATTAGATCAAGGGTTAGAAGACACATCACGGGAATGCATCAACTACTGCAAAATTCATGGAATTCAATAACATTTTATAATGCTACATACTCCTCAACATAATGGTGTAGCAGAATGAAAAAATAGAACATTGGTTGAATATGCTTGAAGCATAATAAAAGATAAAAATTTGACTAATGGTTTTTGTGTTGAAGCAATTAGCACTACTACATATTTGAAAATAAGAGATCTATAAAGATAATAAGACACCTTATGAGGCTTTTCATGTCTCTAAACCGATAGCAAGTCATTTGAGAATCTTTGGAAGGAAAATATTTTGTCATGTTCCTAAAGAAGATAGGAGAAATATTGATGCTAAAGAAATCAATTGCATCTTTATTGGTTATTGTTATGATTATAAAGCTTAAAAAATGTATGATCCAATCAATCACAAAGGTTTTACAAGCATAGATATCATATTTCATAAATGTATTGACAAGATTCCAAAATAGTTAGAGCACAATGTTTGGAAACTACTAGAATACAACAGAGCAGAATAAGGTGAACAAAAATAGGTTGAGGAATAATAGGGTAGTATTCACGCTAGTAGCACACTGAGAGGAAGTGGAGCAACTCTAAAAAGAAATTATCCTTTGCGAAGTTCAATAAGGAAAATTACTACACCAATCACATATAATTATTATGCATTCATGAATCAAGTTATGCATGTTCTTAAGTCTTCAAATTATGAAAAATCCAAAGATCATAAGGAATGGATATAAGCCGTGAAATAGGAACATGATTCTACTATTAAAAATGGTACATGGAAATTGATAGAATTTCCTAAGGAAAATGTTTCCATATGCTTAAAATGGTTGTTCAAAACTAAATTTGTTGCCGTTGGAACTATTGATAAATACAAAGCTAAACTAGTAGCAAAGGGATATTCAAAAAAGAAAGGGATATATCATGAATATAACTTTTCACTTGTAGATAAAATGAACACTATTAGAATGAAGATTACATTGACAGATAAGCATAATTGGAAGTTAAATCAGTTAAATGCCAAGTTAACAGTTTTGAATGGTGAATTAGAGGAAGTCTCTCTTGTTTAGTCAAAAGGTTTTGCAAAGAAAGGATAAGAACATCTTGTTTATAGATTAAAGAAAGCTTCATATGGACTAAAACAAGCACACAATTCTTGGTATGTGAAAATTGATAAATTATCCTCCCAACAAGGTTTTAATAAAAGTAAAGGAGATCCATATCTCTATATCAAGAGGGATGAAAAAGGATATATTAGCTTGATTTCTATAAATGTTGATGATATTATCATAACAAGATGTGCTACCAGGTTCATTGAAAAGATCAAAAGTTGTCTATCACAAGAATTTGAAATGAAATATCTAGGAGAGTTACATTACTATTTAGGCCTTGAAGTTTGGAGAGATAATGGTAGAATCTTAGTCACACAAACTAAATACACAAATGCATTAATTAGAAAATTAAACATAGATGGATGTAAAGAAGTATCTACACCACTGGAACAAAATGTTAAACTCAATAATGATGAAGAAACAAAATAAGTGAATGGCACATTGTATAGACAATTGGTGTGATGTCTAAATTAAATACCTAAAATTAGTCAAGACATTGCATATTTAGTTAGCATACTTAGTTAATTTATGGCTAAGCCTCACGAAGTCACTGCGAAGAAGCCAAGAGAGACCTTTTATATTTGAAGGAGACTGAAAATTTAGTTTTGAGTATATTAATGATTTGAATGTTGTGTTGACAAGTTATTCATATTTTGATTGGGTAGGAGATCTAGTTGACAAGAAGTACGCCTCTAGTTATGCATTCAATATTATATTTGGTACTGTGTCATGGAGTAACAAGAAACAACTAATTATTTTTTTGTCTTCCAGTGAAGTTGAGTATAAGGCCTTATGCAGTGCAACCTGTGAATCGATTTTGTTAAGAATATTTTTTGAAGGCATGGAAGAAAAATAGGAAGGATCAACAACCATCAAATTGTTACAACGAAAGCTTTATCAAGTTGGTGAACAACCTAGTCTATCATGCAAGATCAAATCACATTAAAACACAACATCATTTTGTACGAGAAAAATGCAATCAAAGAAAATTAATTTGATTTATTGTAATACAAATGATAATGTTGCAGACATCTTTATTAAGCCTCTAGGAAAATACAAGATTACATTATGTAGAGACAATTTAGGTGTAGTAAAAAAATCATTTCTCCATTAAGGGGGAGTGTTGAATATAATAGAGAAATGATTGTTATAGATTGTGTAAGTTCTAAAGTCATGTTCTATAACTCGTTGCTTTCTAATGTGAGTGAATTATAGTTGAGTAGGAGACATTATCCTCTAGGTTGTTATGTTTATTGAGTCTATTGATCCCATTGTTATATAATGGGACATTATCATGTATTTGTAAGAGTGTGACTGTGAGCCTAATTTAATAAAATACCATTTTATCATATCTTTATTATCTCTATTTATTTATTTATAGCTCACATGTATACTACGAGATATTATTTTTCTGAATAATGTAGTTATTAGCAAATGCCATGTTGGCTTGCTTAGAAACAAGTGAGAGAGTATATCTCATTTAGTCTTGTATTTATATTTGTCACTTTACATGATTTAGTAAAAATAAATAATTTAATCAATATCTTTTTATAAAAAAATTTAAGACATAAAATTTGATATAGAAAAATATTTGAGATAGATGAATTATTTCTTTAATAATATTTTACGTTTATTGTATGGATAAATTGGGATTATTTTGAAAAATAAAATATATTGACGATGTTGTCAAGTAAATAATATTTATGCTTATGCTTTATATATTAGCATAATCACATTATTAAAAGTAGTTATATGCTAATCAACATTATTTTGTACCCTTCAAAAACTAATGTGACTTATTGGTCTATATCATCCACTTTGAATAATGTTGTTGTGTTGGTTGATGGTCGGCATCCATTGGGTGTTTTAGGAGACCATGGTTGAGTATGGTTAAATATGGTTGAATATCATAAACTTATGGTTAATAAGGATTTATTATGGTCAACATGTGGTTGACCATGGTTACATATGATTCATCATGATTGTCAACATTTAACTATAGTTGATTTTCGTTTACCATGGTGACCATATGTACTTTAGTTTACCATTTTTTAGCATAACTAAATATGAAAAACTATTGTTGACTATGCTTGACTATGTTTGACCATTAGTAAAGATGGTTCAACATGGTTGAGAATTTCTGACTATGTTGACCTTGTTGACCATGTTGAAAATGGGTGAGCATGATTTTCTATGGTTGACCATGGATGCCTATGATTGACTACACTAACTCTTGTTGACCATGGTTGAATATGGTTGACTTTGGTTTAACTTGGTTGACATATGGATGAGTATGGGTCAATATGGTTGATCATGTTTGACCATGTAGTATATATACAACCACATTTGACCATTATTTATTATGGTTACTTATGGTTATCCATAACAAGCTAGAGTTGGATACGGTTCACAACCTTAAAGAATGGTGACCATGTTGCCTATGTTTGACTGTTGTTGAGAAACGTTTAGTAGTGTTGAATATGGTTGACCAAAGTAGATCATTTTCAACTATGTAAGACCATGTTGGTCACGGGTGATCATTGTCACTATGTATAATCATTGTTGGGCTTTGGTTATCACCTTGAAAAATTTCTTTTTGTTCATCCCATTGCGGTATCCATTTTTTTTTGTCCTATTATGATGTTAAGTTAAGTTTGCCACATTGTGAGGTTATGATATGATCATAACATTTTGATTATGGGTTATGGTTGACACATTTTGATGTCTAATTATGTTCGTTTTATTGTGATGTCGGGTTATGCTTACCACATTTTGACTTTAGTTTATATTCATTATATTCCAACATAAGGATATGTTAGTTACATTATGACATTAGGTTATGCTTGACTGCATCATAATGTGATGTTAGTGAATGGTTATGTTCAAATTTGACCTTAGGTTTGTTCGTCACATTGTGATGTCAAGATCAATTTGACACATTGCAATGTTGGTTATGTTCGTTACATTGCAATGATAAATTATGTTCATTGTATAAAAATATGTTATGTTTGTTAAATCACAACATTAGGCTCTTTACAACACATTGTCAAATTAGGTTATGTTTGTGACATTGTAGCATCGTGTTATGTTTGTCTCATTGACATCAATTTCTTTCATCACATTATAACATCGAGTATGTTTGTCACATTGCTACTGTTAGCCTCCTGTTGCGACAGGTGTTCATTTTTCATGATTGACATCTTTACATGCCAAATATGTCATTCTTTGCATGCTGCAGTGTTCCATATTTCCAAAAAGAGGTTAAAGAAGATATTGTGAAAGTGTGCCAATCCAAATGCCACTGCTGAATTCCAATTTTGATGACTCAACCATTTTGTCCTATAAAAGGGAGGGCCAAACAGCTTAAACTTGGTCTCCCTAGGTTTCAATTTCCTGTTTTAGAATATAGAGAATGATATCTGTCCAAACAGTTTAATCTTCGCAGATTTGTAGATAGGTAGAGAATCAAAGGAGCCCAACTGCTTAATCTGGGTCCTTGGCAGAAATAAGTGTAGACTTAGATAGGATAACAGAAAAAAGAAAAATTTGTAAAGCTGGGCCTGCAAGTCTAAGTGCACCCAAACCAAAGAGAAGAAAAAATGTCAGGATGGTAGGCTGGGTAGGTAGTTTTTGAGGTTGCAGAATGATGATTCATGATCAATCTTGTGTTTCTAAGTGTTATATCTTTTCAGATCACAGCCATGATGCAGTTTTCATCTGGAGGAAGTCAAGCTGGACATAACTAACTCCCCTGTTCATTTTTATTCCCCAAATCACTCACTAATTTTCCCAAAGAGGTCAAGATCTGCTTGATGCCTCTTAGTCATCATTTTCCACATCATTGGCCTTGGTGAAGATCTGCTTTACTCAAGGATTTCCATTCTTCTATTACAAAGTCCTATTCCCCCAAAATGGCCTAAGGTTCCTTACCTTAGCGCTTTCTCATCATCTCCATATTAACTCCTGACTATATTATATAGCCCCCTTTCTATTTCCCCTTCCCCTACTAAATCTATACTAAATAACTCCCCTATATATGTACCCCACCCTCTAGCACTATAGCTATGTATTTATCAGTTCTAGGACATAATAGTCCACCTGGGACTATCATGAACCCGTCTGCATCCTAACAAGAGTTAGTGTGACACCTGGTCATGCTAACAACCTTTTTCCCTAGCCCTAGCCCTGAAAAACCCTCTTTTTTGCCCTTAACCTAAAGTTGTGTGCATAAAACATTAACCCCGCTCGTTAAACAATACCATAACCCACATTTCCTAAGTTCTAAACCACCCCCCGCCGCACCGTATAGAGATTCACATATTCGAGCGCCCGTCCATTATGCTCCCGCCAGCTCCGCACTCCATCCACCGTCGGATCGGGCCCTCCCCATCCGACGGCTCTCGGTGTTTTCAGAGGCGCCCCACTGCTCGGTCGTTAGCTTCTGATAGCGAGGCAGTTTTTCCACCTTACCCAAAGACACTTGTCCAATTCCTATTGCATCAGAGGGGCTCTGACGGATACCGCCCCTGTACAGAAAGCAGTCCGATGAAACTACTTTCCGCCTTCTGTACACGCGCGCCCCATGTCGCATGTCCGGTTCCACATCTGCCAAGTCACCTTCACCACGTCATCTGCACACGTCGGCCCTCTGCCGAGTCACCCTTGCCACGTCATCAACCGTACATGCTGACGTCACCCTGCCACATCATCCGCCATACCATGGTCCCACCTGCTGACGTCATGCTGATGTCATCATCAATTTTGAGGCGAAAGGCGAAAATCACGCTTAGGAGGCCCAGATTCAAATTCCGAGGCAGTTTCTCATGCGCTAGCGCTAATCGCGCATGGCTACGGGAAAAGGGCCGAAATGGAAAATCCCTCATTGCGCAACCCCCAGCAAGCCCAAAAGGCACCGAATGACCTATTTTTCTTCGCGAGACATGCAGAGATGAAAACAAGACAATTCTAAAGAAAGCAAAGGACTGAACAACGACCATTAAGTTTTGATTTGACCCGCAGCGAGAGAGAAACCATCCCAATTCATCTGTCAAAGAGTATCAGAGGAGAGATGAAGCGGCAAAGAGTATCAGTTAATTTTTTAATGGAAATCTATAGTTCCCAAGGCAAGTCAGCATTAATTGGCCTCCAGCAGAGTCAAGTCAGGAGGTGTAAACCCATCCCAGCTCTCAAATCACAGTTAAAGCGCTTAAAGCCACCGAACTACAATGGAGCAGAAGTCCATGCTCAATTATTACAGAAGCACTGCACCAAGCCACCGAGGACAACGCATTGATTCAGTTCTGATATGACTACCCTCAGTGCAGCTCATAGATATTTTTTGCATTTATAAGTTTAGGTTAGAGTAGTCATTTACTTTGAGACCTTCTTAGGTCATAGTTGTAATAAACAATTTTGGAGAATCTTACCTATATATACCACCCATTGTATTGTTTCAAGGGTTGGTTGATTGATAACTTTTCATTAGAGACTCGCACTGTATGTCTGATACTTTTATTTAATCAAAGATTGCTGAAGAGATTGGAAAAATGACTGCCTAATCTGTTTTTATTGGTCTCTAGAGACTGAATGATGGAATTCTTGTGCTGCAACATGAATCAATAAGTGCCTCTTACCTCTGTTTTCATTTTTCATCATCCAAATAGCAAAAAGAAAGATTATCTTAAAACTTGTTTAACTGCACTCTAGGCTTAGTTTCTGCTATTACTTTATGTTTTTCCATCTGAAATGAACTGGACATGAATATGAATTCCTTGTGGCTCATATTTACTCTTATTCACATGTGTTTGATAGTTATCTAAGGATTCTTTACTACCCTTAGATAGAGATCATCCACTTTCCTCTGTTAAGCTGACCCAGAGATTCTTAATTGCCTCTCCTTCCTTAGCATTCTTTCCATCCTTTAAATTTGGAAAATTGTTCCATGTGTAGCTACCTTGCTCCTTATTCCTCTTGTGACCAAGAAAATGCACCAGAAATCTTACATCCTTGACTCCATGCCCAATGGTTTGAAACTTTCACACCACACTTGCCTCTTTACTTGAAAACATCAATTTTCCCACCAAAACACAAACAAAACACAAACAAAAAATCCCTGAACTCGATAGCTAGCCTAGAATCATCATCAACAAAGCTAAAATCATAAAGAGAGAGCCCTCTCTGACTGCAAGTGGGCTAGCACCTCCAATCCAAAGTTGGTTTGTGGTTACCTCGGCCGTATCCCTTTACTCCGACCTGGGGGACAACCTGAGTGATAACATAATGGCAACTCCACTGGGGAACATCCTCAGTTAATTTCACGAAGAAGGTTGGAAAAATCCACTGAGAAAATCGATTTTCTAATTGTTGTATATCCCTTTAAACTATAGATGAAGCCTGAATGTCAGCCAAGAAGCCTTTGAAACTGTCTCTGCTTTGCATTGACAGAAGTAAATAAAAGCTGCTTCAGTCAATCTTCATGCTAGTTTTAAGCTATACATAGCTGTTTCAAAATTTGATCAGTTCCTTGCTAATTCTAAAGAAACATTCCCAGAAAAAATACCAAAATAGTTCGGAAGCTGGCTCCCAAAAAGAATCCACGATACACAAGGTCAAATCTAGATCCAGACCCTCCGGCTGTTTTTGAAAATCCAAATCTAATCCCAAAGATCCTCAGGAAGCAAGAGCAAAGACAAGATTTTGCTGATTTGAGTCCTGAAGCAGCTCCTCCGAGTTGTGTTCCAACCCCTGTTAAAGTTTTATTTCGTTCAACCCCTACTTCCCCTTATTCGTCATCCACATCTCAAAGTACTCCATCCACACCTCCATTCACTGCACATACTACAAAAACTACAACTGTTGTTCCAGTTACTTCAGTCACTCCTGTTATCCCTGTTATCCCTGTTATCCCCTTCGTCCCACTTATCCCTGCCAATATGGCTAATAGATATGCACCCCTGCAATTGCCTGCTAATCCCGGGGCTTTACCGCAGGAGTACCAATCTAAAATTACCTATTTTGACAGCACCGGTCCTTTCACAGCCCTTCAGCATACCAAAAAGATGCAAGACTATTTTGAAAACTATGAGATAGATGATGATAGCGTGAGAATGAGAATTTTTGTTCAAAGTTTAACCGGTGATGTAAGAACTTGGTTTAGATCACTTGCTGCAAATTCCATAACTACTCCAGATGAGCTTTACCAATCCTTTACCAACAGATGGGAGAAAAAGAAAGACCCCTTGCACATACTAGCTGAATATGATACAATTAAAAGAGGTCCTCAGGAGACTGTCTTGGAGTACTGTGCAAGGTTCAACAATGTCTATAATGCAATACCACAGAACTTAAGACCCCCACCTGACCTTGCCTTGTATAAATTTCCTGATGGATTTGATCCAGATATGGCATACCAGTTAAAAGAAAGAGCTCCTCAGACCCTTGCAGACATGCAAAATGTTGCTGTCAGCGTAGAGGCCAACCTAATTGCCAAAAGAAACATAGCCAGAATGGAAAGAAGAACCACCTTGAAGGAATAACCCTCAGCCTTTGATCGCAAGCTTGATGCGATTATCAATGGCCTACAAAGGTTGGGAGAAAGAGTAGAAAATGTTGAGAGAAGATCATCATGGGAAGGGAAACAGTCCAATACCATAAGGAACCCAAATTTTAGGAAAACACAGAACACAAATGTTGGTAGGTCAAGCCCAGACCATGACATAAGACCCCCTTTTCAAGATAATTATGTTGAAGGATCTACATCCAATGAGCAAACAGAAGACAATCATATGAATCTGATGGATCTAAAGGGTGAGCATCAGACTTTTCTGAGCCAAGAAGACCAAGATGAATATAACTCTAGCCAATTTCAAACTAAGTCTGGCGAGTCTTTTGATTTTAAACAAGGATATGGTATTGCTGTGTACGAAGTACACAAACAATACAAGCTAAGAACTAGAACCATTGACATTTCTGAACCTAACAAAATAAAGGATGGCAAACAGCCCAACAAGATTAAGAGCAAGGTTGTTATAACAGAACCAGCTGATACAACTGTCCCAAATCCACATCAAGTAACTGTAGAAGACATTACAGAAACGCAGCCTTCTGTAGATCAGCTTTTGCCACTTTCTTCCTCTGAGAAAAACTCGAACAACGCTCCAAAAGGCCTTCCTGAAGTTGAAAAACCGCAAGTAATCAATTCCCATAACACTGATAAAAAAGAGAAAAACGCTGATAATGCAAATGAAACAGAAAAAAATACCAGCATCAATACCAAGACTCCATTGGAAAAGCAATTTAATTTAGAGGCAGAAATAGCCAAGTTGAAGATATCCATCCCCCTCTCAGAACTTGCCAAACATGATGTATATAGGCAACAAATTCAAAGATCACTTCAAATCCCAGAGAATAAGGACGATGTGAATGTCCTGGATGATACCCCTGAACTGTTGTTTGGCCCAGAAGTTAATGGAAAATCAACATATGGACCTATTCCACCCTTTTATGTCAGTTTGCATATACATGACAAAGTTCTGCACAACTATGTTTGACTCAGGAGCATCACACAATTCGATGCCCAAAGCTATTATGGAAAAGCTGAACCTTGATATTACAAGACCCTACAAAGATTTGTACTCATTTGACTCAAGTCAAGTCAAGTGTTTAGGCCTCATCAAAGACTTGTGTGTCTCCTTAGTCCAATATCCTAATAAGACCATCCTCATGGACGTTAGTAGTGGCTGACATCCCACCAAAATATGGTATGCTCCTATCAAGATCATGGGGAGCAAAGCTCCAAGGATCCCTTCAACTAGACCTCTCCTATGCTACTATTTTGGTCTTTGGGCAACCAAAGAGACTGTACAGAGAAACCCTCATGAAATATGTGGTGAGTAGTGAGAGTAAGCCTGAAAATTTTCCCATTTACTCAATCCATTCTGATATGGATTCATTTATTTTGTTTAATGATAATACAAATTCTATAACTGATGATGAGCCGGTGGCTCTAGAACAACGAGCACAAATCAATGAAGAATCGATTGCATATACCCATGAGACTGTCACAACAATTAATGTAACCAGCATGATAGAGGAAACTCCCCAAACAGAAATTTCAACTCTGCCCAATCCTAACATAGCTCAAACTCTTGGCACAAACCACAAGCAAGAAATCACATGGTATTTAGAGTTTGATGGCTCTGTCAACAAGTTGGGAGTAGGGGCAGGTGTTTGGATTCACAATACACATGACAACCATGCAGAAGGCCATGCCTACAGACTGAATTTCAAATGCACCAACAACATGGTAGAGTATGAGGCTCTGCTATTAGGCCTTAAACTGCTCAAAGCTCTAGGAGCTGCAAAGGTGTCTATTTTAGGAGATTCTTACCTAGTCATACAACAGATAAAAGGTAACTTTGTAACCAATGACAATAGAATGAGGGCCTATAGGACTGCTGCCACTAATATACTCAATGCATTTACTGAATTCAAACTGGCCAAAATTTCAAGAGAGCATAACATCCATGCACATAGCCTAGCCACCTTTGCTAGTACATGCAAGCTTCCTTTTGACCCAAACCATCACTTCACATCCGAAATAAAACATAGGCCCACTGTCCCAAACAACGTGAAATATTGACAAGTGTTTGAAAATGATGCCCAGATCAACAATTTCCTTACCCTTGAGCATGAGTTCTCTAATATCAACATTGACATGGATGCTATGAATGATGTCCAACAACAAACAAATGAAAACCAGCAGGTTGTAACAACTAAAACAGCCAAACAAATCCTAAACCCCACTGTTTTTGACAAAACAAACATAGAACAGCTGAAAGAAATACATTTGGAGGAAATTGCCAAAACAGAGGCAGAAATCATTGACCTGAAGGATAATTTTCTGCCTGCTGGCCTAACCCCATTAGAAGACATGTTTGACGCCAATGATGTTCCCAGAAAGCCAAAATTGCAACCATTGAACACTGCTATAGAAGAACACAACATTGGGACAGCAGAGAATCCCAAGATGATCAAATTGTCCAGAAATTTACCACCTGATCAAAAGCCCAAGTACGTTGATTTGTTCAAAGAATTCCAAGATGTATTTGCTTGGAGTTATGAGGATTTGAAATCCTATGACACCTCGGTGATCCAACACACAATTCCCTTAAAACCAAACTAGAAACCTTTCAAACAGAAACTTAGGAGAATTAACCCTATGCTTCTTCCCATGATTGAGAAGGAAGTAAAGAGGATGTTTGAAGCAGGCATAATAGCACCCATCAGATTTTCTGAATGGGTATCCAACCTACTTCCTACAAGAAAAAAGACAGGTGAGATTAGACTTTGTGTAGATCTAAGAAATTTAAAACAAGTCTCCCTAAAGGACCACTATCCTTTGCCCAAAATGGACCACATCTTACAAAGAGTAGTGGGGTCATCTAGAATCTCTTTGCTAGATGGCTTTTCAGGTTTCAATCAAATACTTGTTCACCTGGATGACTAAGACAAGACAGCCTTTACCAGACCCTAGGGAACATTTAAGTATGTTAAGATGTCATTCGGACTTAAAAACGTTGGTGCAACCTTTCAAAGAGCAATGGATATTGCTTTCGCCAAAGAAATACATGACATCCTAGTCGTTTATCTTGATGACCTAACCCTGTTTTCCAAATCTGATAAAGAGCACTTCAAGCATATTCGGCAAATTTTCATCACATGCAGGAAATATGGCATTTCCTTTAATCCTAAGAAGTCTCTATTTGGCCTTGAAGAAGGCAAATTACTCGGTCACATCATATCAAAAGATGGGATTAGAATTGATCCTGAAATAATCCAAGCCATCCTCCAAATCCCATATCCAAGAAACATAAAAGAGCTACAAGCATTCCTTGGGAAAATCAACTTCCTAAGAAGATTTATTCCAAATCTAGCTGAACTGATACGACTGTTAAGCAATATGTTAAAAAAGGATGCCAAGGTAAAATGGTCTCTTGAAACCAAATAGGCATTTAAGAGTATCAAATCCGCCCTAACACAAACCCCTATCCTCACCAGCCCACAATTTGACAAATATTTTATTATTTTTTCTTTTGCACCTGATCATACTATAGATGTTGTCCTTTTGCAAAAGGATGAACAAGGAGCTGAAAAGCCAATTGCGTTTTTCAGCCGAGCCTTAAGAGATGCCCCTTTGAAGTACCCAATCATGGAAAAGCAAGCCTATGCACTTGTTAAGGCCATCAAGGATTTCAGAGTGTACATTTTATATTCCCATGTGATTGCCTATGTCCCACACACTGCTATAAAAGACATATTGACCCAAGAGGGATTAGAAGGCAAAATAGGCAAGTGGATAGCAAACATCCTTGAATATGACATAGAAATAAAACCAACCAAGCTGATAAAGGGACAAGGTTTAGCCAAATTGATGTCCGAAACAAACTTTCAAGCCTTAGACATTAACCAACTGGACAATGAACAGGAGCTGGCGACTCCGCAGATCAGTGAGACCTTTTTGCAATCTCCCTGGTATGCTGATATATGTTTTGTACTGTTAAACCTGTTTGCTCCCCCAGGATTGTCCAGAACCAAGAAAAGATTTTTGAAAATGAAAGCTTTAAGGTTTTGTGTCATAGATGGTGCATTATTCTCGAGAAATCATGAAGGTATATTGCTTAACTGTTTAACCATGAGCGAAACTAACCATGTCATGAAAGAATTCCATGCAGGTGACTGTGGAGGACATCTATATTGGAAGTCCACTGCGGATAAAATTTTAAGGGCTGGTTTTTATTGGTCCTCTCTTTTTGCAGATGTAAAGAAGTTTACCATGTCCTGCCACAAATGCCAAGTCTTTGAGGGCAAGAGAAATCTGTTACCTTTGCCCCTGAAACCCATCTCTACCGAGAAGCATTTTCAACAATGGGGTCTTGACTTCATTGGAGAAATCCATCCCTCTTCCTCAAGCCAACACAAATGGATCCTGACAACCACTGACTATTTCACTAAGTGAGTCGAAGCCATTCCCTGCAGGCAAGCCAATGACACCGTCATTATCTAATTCCTTGAGTGCAATATCCTTTCTAGATTTGGCTGCCCTGAGAAAATCATCACTGACAACGCTGCTGCCTTTAAATCTAAAAATATGGTTAGTTTTTGCCACAAATTTCATATTACCTTGGGCCACTCTACAACCTATTACCCTCAAGGCAATGGCTTAGCCAAATCATCCAACAAGAGCCTCATTAACATCATAAAGAAAGTGCTGGAAGAAAACAAGAAGAACTGGCACAAGAAGCTGGTAAATGCCCTATGGGCAGACAGACTTTCAAGCAAGAGATCCATTGGAATGAGCCCTTATGAGCTAGTGTATGGCATGGAGGCCAAATTCCCATCATCCCTGGGCATTACTACTATCAGATTGTTACAGGAAATTTAGGCTAAACCAAATGACATTCAAAGAAGGATTAATCAGACCATTTATCTCCAGCAAACCAGAGAACAAGTTTATGACAGAGCTCAAATTTTGCAAGAAAAGCTCAAAAAGATGTTTCACAAGAGAGTTAAGGCTGAGGATTTCTATATTGGTGACAAAGTTCTAAGGTGGGACTCACGAAGAGAAGACAAGGGGAAACATGCCAAGTTTGATTTTTTATGGAAGGGACCATTTGTTATTTCTGCTGTTCAGGGAAATAACACTTATTTTCTCAAGTTTGTAGGGGATTGTTCTGTTGAAGAAGGCCCTGTCAATGGTCGTATGCTGAAACATTACTATGATCCCTTTTAAGGGACATAGTGCAGCTTTGTATATATTTTTTGTACGGCGATATTTGTATATATCAGCAACTTTGTTTTCATTTTTTTTTAGCAAACCTATTGTCAAGGGAGCAGCAGTGAATTTTGAGAAGACACAGCCAATACAAGTGCTCCAGTTCAAAATCTCTGTCTCTGCACTAACCTCAACAAAACAGCAAAAATGGCACAGTCACATCACAACAACGCATGGTAAAGGGAAGTTGTTGGTAATCTTCAGTCAAAGGTAGCAAAACAGACTAGTATTTCAATACATATCAGCACCCTAGTCAAAGCAAAGTAAAGCAAACATATCAGTTTTCATCCATGTGTTGAAAATGTTTCAAAGGAAATGCTCAAGCAACATTCTACATAATAGCAAGCACGCAGAAGAAAGCAGGCAGTGCTATGCATTTCACAATATTTCAGTTGAGGAGGAGGTTGTTTATATTACAGAGTTTTAATTATCTAACAGCCAACATAAAGAAGTTCCTTCAATCTGCAGCAACCATAGAAGATCAAGGCATTCTGACCTCCTGTTCTTGGCTTTTCACAAGGAAAAGTCATCCCCAAGTGGAGCCACTGTTAGCCTCCTGTTGCGATAGGTGTTCATTTTTCATGATTAACATCTTTACATGCCAAATATGTCATACTTTGCATGCTGCAGTGTTCCATATTTCCAAAAAGAGGTTAAAGAAGATATTGTGAAAGTGTGCCAATCCAAATGCCATTGCTAAATTCCAATTTTGATGATTCAACCATTTTTGTCCTATAAAAGGGAGGGCCAAACAGCTTAAACTTGGTCTCCCTAGGTTTCAATTTCCTGTTTTAGAATATAGAGAATGATATCTGTCCAAACAGTTTAATATTCGCAGATTTGTAGATAGGTAGAGAATCAAAGGAGCCCAACTACTTAATCTGGGCCCTTGGCAGAAATAAGTGTAGACTTAGATAGGATAATAGAAAAAAGAAAAATTTGTAAAGCTGGGCCTGCAAGTCTAAGTGCACCCAAACCAAAGAGAAGAAAAAATGTCAGGATGGTAGGCTCGGTAGGTAGTTTTTGAGGTTGCAGAATGATGATTCATGATCAATCTTGTGTTTCTAAGTGTTATATCTTTTCAGATCACAGCCATGATGCAGTTTTCATCTGGAGGAAGTCAAGTTGGACATAACTAACTCCCCTGTTCAATTTTTATTCCCCAAATCACTCACTAATTTTTCCAAAGAGGTCAAGATCTACTTGATGCCTCTTAGTCATCATTTTCCACATCATTGGCCTTGGTGAAGATCTACTTTACTCAAGGATTTCCATTATTCTATTACAAATTCTTATTCCCCCAAAATGGCCTAAGGTTCCTTACCTTAGCGCTTTCTCATCATCTCCATATTAACTCCTGACCATATTATATAGCCCCCTATCTATTTCCCCTTCCCCTACTAAATCTATACTAAATAACTCCCCTATATACATACCCCGCCCTCTAGCACTATAGCTATGTATTTATCAGTTCTGGGACATAATAGTCCACCTGGGACTATCATGAACCTGTCCACATCCTAACAGGAGTTAGTGTGACACCTGGTCATGCTAACAACCTTTTTCCCTAGCCCTAGCCCTGAAAAACCCTCTTTTCCACCCTTAACCTAAAGTTGTGTGCATAAAACATTAACCCCGCTCGTTAAACAACCCCATAACCCACATTTCCTAAGTTCTAAACCCCCCCCCCCCACCGTGTCGTATAAAGATTCGCATATTTAAGCGCCCGTCCATTGTGCTCCCGCCAGCTCCGCGCTCTGTCCACCATCGGATCGGGCCCTCCCCATCCGACAACTCTCAGCGTTTTCGGAGGCGCCCCGCTGCTCGGTTGTTAGCTTCTGATAGCGAGGCGGTTTTTCCGCCATACCCATAGACACTTTTCCACTTCCTATTGCATAAGAGGGACTCTGACGGATACCGCCCCCGTACAGAAAGCAGTCCGATGAAACCACTTTCCGCCTTCTGTACGCGCGCGCCCCATGTTGCCTATCCGGTTCCACGTGTCTGCCAAGTCACCTTGACCACGTCATCTACACATGTTGGCCCTCTGCCGAGTCACCCTTGCCACATCATCGACCGTACATGCTGACGTCACGCTGCTAATGTCACCCTGCCACGTCATCCGCCATACCATGGTCCCACCTGCTGACGTCATGCTGACGTCATCATCAATTTTGAGGCGAAAGGCGAAAATCGCGCTTAGGAGGCCCGGATTCAAATTCCGAGGCAGTTTTTCATGCGTGATTAGCACCTAGCGCTAATCGCGCATGGATACGAGAAAAGGGCCGAAATGGAAAATCCCTTATTGTGCAGCCCCCAGCAAGCCCAAGAGGCACCGAATGACCTATTTTTCTTCGCGTGGCATGCAGAGATGAACAAAAGACAATTCTAAAGAAAGCAGAGGGCCGAACAACGGCCATTAAGTTTTGATTTGACCCACAGCGAGAGAGAAACCATCCCAATTCATCTATCAGAGAGTATCAGAGGAGAGATGAAGCGGCAAAGAGTATCAGTTAATTTTCTAATGGAAATCTACAGTTCCCAAGGCAGGTCAGCATTAATTGGCCTCCAGCAGAGTCAAGTCAGGAGGTTTAAGCCCATCCCAGCTCTCAAATCATAGTTAAAGCACTTAAAGCCACCGAACTACAATGGAGTAGAAGTCCATGCTCAGTTATTACAGAAGCACTGCACCAAGCCACCGAGGACAACGCATTGATTTAGTTCTGATATGGCTACCCTCAGTGCAACTCATAGATATTTTTTGCATTTATAAGTTTAGGTTAGAGTAATCATTTACTTTGAGACCTGCTTAGGTCATAGCTGTAATAAACAATTTTGGAGAATCTTACCTATATATACCACCCACTGTATTGTTTCAAGGGTTGGTTGATTGATAAATTTTCATTAGAGATTCGCACTGTATGTCTGATACTTTTCTTTAATCAAATATTGCTGAAGAGATTGGAAAAATGACTGCCTGATCTGTTTTTATTGGTCTCTAGAGACTGAGTGATGGAATTCTTGTGCTGCAACATGAATCAATAAGTGCCTCTTACCTCTGTTTTCATTTTTCATCATCCAAATAGCAAAAAGAAATATTATCTTACAACTTGTTTAACTGCACTCTAGGCTCAGTTTCTGCTATTTCTTTATGTTTTTTCATCTGAAATGAACTGGACATGAATATGAATTCCTTGTGGCTCATATTTACTCTTATTCACATGTGTTTGACAGTTATCTAAGGATTCTTTACTGCCCTTAGATAGAGATCATCCACTTTCCTCTGTTAAGCTGACTGAGAGATTCTTAATTGCCTCTCCTTCCTTAGCATTCTTTCCATCCTTTAAATTTGGAAAATTGTTCCATGTGCAGCTACCTTGCTCCTTATTCCTCTTGTGACCAAGAAAACGCACCAGCAATCTTACATCCTTGACTCCATGCCCAATGGTTTGAAACTTTCACACCACACTTGCCTCTTTACTTGAAAACATCAATTTTCCCACCAAAACACAAACAAAACACAAGCAAAAAATCCCTGAACTCAATAGCTAGCCTAGAATCATCATCAACAAAGCTAAAATCATAAAGAGAGATCCCTCTCTGACTGCAAGTGGGCTAGCACCTGCAGTCCAAAGTTGGTTTGTGGTTACCTCGGTCATATCCCTTTACTCCAACCTGGGGGACAACCTGAGTGATAACAGCTACATCATATTTTAAAATGTTCATCATGAAGAAGAATCAAAAAGCCATATAACCATATGCACAACAAATTAACACACAAAAATTAAACTAGCGGAAAAGCAGAGAGCCATCATGTGGTCTCTCATGCTCATGTAATTCACTTTATTCAAAAAATTTAATAATACATTTAAATACATGAGTAAGTGGTCTTAAGATAGTGCATCTATCTTAGACTCACTTGGTTGAGACAATTTCTCAACTTACACACTAATTTAGGATAGCTAGTTGGAGAGAATCTCTCATCCAAACTAGACTCCTTAGTTTGAGGAATCCTCATGGTTTTATTTATTTAATTTATTAATTGGATTTATTATTGATTTTTAAGAGAGTGAGGCTAACATTCCCCCCGCAATGATAAATCCAAAACGAACAAGGAACCATCTTCCAAGTTCTCAAGTTGATCCTCAAAAAAACATTTTCCTGGAAAGCTGCCAAAGCTGGATGTTGATGAAACTACAATATGAAGAGACCATGAGTCAATTGCATGACCGATTCATCTCTGAATGTCGCTTGACAACTCCATCATGTGCCAAGCCACAAAGGGATCCAACTGTCCTTTGCTTGAAAACAACATCCGGTGTCCACTGACATAATTTGATGAACGCCCACTGGCGTATTTGTTGATAATGATCGCCCACTGGCTGATGGAGATGCCCACTGGCTGCTTTGCTGATGTTGTCAAGACTTTTAGTCTGACAACCACTTATCAATTTCATTGACATTTCCCCCCCTTTGTCAGTTGAAAGGAGAGGAAATCTTCTCCAAAATATATCTTAACTCCCCCCTGTAGGTGGAGGAGTATTTCACTGGTGTACTCCCTCGTTCAACTGCATGAGAGTAGTATCTTCATTTGACTGTTGGCTGCAATATGTGTGAGTGAATTCTGTTGTAAAACTTATACAATTGTTTTAGTATTGATGACCATTCCTAAGGATCAATCCATGCATAATTGATCTTTAATTTGGCAGGTTGGTCTTGTTTGTAGCTTTTCTTTGATGAATGATTCTTCTTGCCACAATGGTGACAAGGATGGAGATCAAAACACTGATCTTCCAGATGGCTGGTTCTTTGACAATGAAGGCATTTTGGTTTGACTGCAACTTCAGTTTGCGTGCATTTCTGTTTGTCTGTAACTTTCTCAGAACTAGCCGATGTGATTTGTGCAAGAAACCCTGCACTGACAAACTTAATGGTCTTTGAATAATCTGGGATATGCAATTTGGCATCATCTTTGACATATCCTAAGCCTTGTCGATTTCGATTACTTTGAATTTATTCCCATGGCTTGATGATGGGTTTGGAAGAAAGTTGAACTGGAACAACTTCAACACTTGAAGCTGGTTGGATGAATGAAGTCGAATGATCAGTTGTCTCTGGATTGGTCAAAGACTTGGAAGCAACATGCTTCTCTTGCAACTCATTTCTCTGCAGTTGCCAGTCCAGTTGAAGGAACTCAATCATTTCATGTGCATGTTGAATATGCACTTAAATGTCAGCAAGAGTTGTTTTGTTGATTTGCACCATGTCTTTAGTAGTTGAGAGGATCAAATTGTCAAGAATCTCTAATAACTGAATGCTTTTCACCATGTGAACTTGATAGAACTCACGCTTTCTTGCTTTTAATACTTGCTGGATTTGTATAACTCGTTTGATGTTTGATTGATTGTTTCACGCTCGCTTGAACTTGTTTTAACAATTGATTGTTTGAACTCACACTTGTTGGCTTTCACGCTCGCTTAATGGTTGCTTCAATCAGTTTTAGGCTCGCTTGATGTTGAGAGATATGCACTTTCTTGAACTCACACTCTTCATTGATCAAAAGAAGTGTGTCAAATACTATCAAAAATGCACCTAAGCGAAATGCTTACAATGATTTGAATGACTCAGTTAAAAAAAAATGGATTCACTTGGTTTAATTGATTCCCTATCAATTCAAAGCGTGGGTGTCGATTTCAACAGAGAATGCACCATTACAATTCACCTCAATTTGTCTTTGATTACAATCCAACATACAAATTATGATTTGCAAGTTATAGTTTTGTATTGAGCTTATTAAAAAATGGTGCAAGTGCAATTGCAAAAAAATTGTTGTTGAATTGCTGCAAAAATTGTTGATGTAGATGACAGCTTGATTGGATGTTGATGCAGAAATGTCTTGACTTGAAATGCTTGATTTTGTAGCATCCTTAACTTGATTTCTTTGATTACATAATGTGAAATGTGCTTGCTTGGAAGATCATCTTATCAAGTTGATGATGTGACGCTTTGTGCTTGTGTACTTATGTGCATGTAGTTGTTTTAAGCATAATACAAAGAGATAATTTGAACACAAGTCATGCACATGCACTCATTACACACCATGTACCTAAGATCCCCTTATTCAATTTCGGGTGGATCTAGGACACAAACACCACAAAAAATATGTCTTTATTAAATAGTGAATTACATCAACCTTCTCCTTCTCAAGCAAGAATAATGTTACACTTGCAAACTTTTTTCTTCAAAAAATTGCCTACACTGACTTAATCACTCTCAAAATCTCTCTCAGAGTAAAACATAACTTTGGATTACAAAAAGGACTCTCTTTTAAAAATATTCCCTTATCACTCCAAATTTACAAAATAGGGACCTTATAAGAATTTTATGGAGTCCCTTTATAAAAGAGAAATGATTTCAAAACTTAAAATTTTGTGGATGTTGCCTTTTTAAAAAAAAATAATGCACACCTTTATAAAGTGATTTTGTTTGGAGAGACTTTTCAACACAGAGCCAATGTTGTACTTAGTCGACACTGCAACAATCTTAAAAAATTCGTGGGAATCTCAAAAGTCAAGTAAATTCTCACATGACGAATTGCACCCTATCTCCATAGAGCAGAAAAGCCACGTCAAAATCTGCCAAAGCTCCAAAGCCGACGATTCAAACACAACACTCTCAAAATAACAGAGTAAGTTTTGACCAAAATGGAGATAATAAAGTGGCAAGCAAATTTAACTTGTAGTTGCTTGGTCTGCTATAGAAACTACCTCCAATAGGGATCTTCTACATAAACTGAAATAGCTGAGTTTTTTCTTGCAATTTCTAGAATCCAATCAGCTTCGGCTAAGTGGAAGCAGGGGATGTATTGTTTTGCTAATAATTCAACTTGAGAAAAATCAACACAGTGGATGCTTTTCAGATAAATTTATTACAGGCACAAAATGCCAACGATAAATTATATGACCTAAAACATATGATGAAACAATTGAATTCATAGGTCAGTGGAATAATGTTTTTTGTCAATGAAAACTCGACACACAATTTTGTACAGAACAATCACAAAAAATGAAAACACACTAATCAATGACCATCTACTGCTCGTCTTCATGTCATGCCATCACGATGTCTTTGAGGCCTGGTTTGAGCTCCTAGTCGCAAAACTTGTTGTACTCTAGCGTGTCGCCCCCCTGTCTTGCTGACCTCAACAATGGATAGAGAGGGAGTAACCTCAAAAATCTCGGCAACAATTGCTAGGTGTCCCTTGCGGCCCTGCTTGGACCCCTCCAGCTTAACCTTGGAGTCTCATTTCTTCTTTACGTTGAACCGAAACAGCTTCGCAAACTTGTCCAACTTTGACACTATTCTTGATGTTGATTGATTCGACGTGAATCTCGACTCCTGCTTCACGATCTTGTCCTTGAATAGCTCGGAAAGATTAAATGCAGGTTTGAAAGAAACGATATCAAAGGTGTTGAGTAGGGTGGCTTGGATTTCAATTCTTAGTTGGCTTTCATGGCTTCACGGTTTTTGAAAATGGAATCGACATCGGTGAGGAAAAATTGTGCTAAAGACGTCGAAACTGAGCATAGCAGATTAAAACACAAAAATTAAACTGGCCGAAAAGCAGAGAACCATCATGTGGTCTCTCATGCTCATGTAATTCACTTTATTCAAAAAATTTAATAATACATTTAAATACATGAGTAAGTGGTCTTAAGATAGTGTGTCTATCTTAGACTCACTTGGTTGAGACAATTTCTCAACTTACACACTAATTTAGGAGAGCTAGTTGGAGAGAATCTCTCATTCAGACTAGACTCCTTAGTTTGAGGAATTCTCATGATTTTATTTATTTAATTTAATAATTAGATTTATTATTGATTTTTAAGAGAGTGCGGCTAACACATCACTTTTAAAATTCAGTAATATTTATCACATTGTGTTATCGAGTTTTGGCCATTACATAATCTACGATGCTAGGTTATGTTTTTCACATTACAAAGGTTATTTATGTTTGACACATCATTAAAAGGAATTTCTAGCCAATTTTTTTATTAAAAAAATTAACAAAGTTTTCCCTTTGTCACAAAATAAGAAATCTGAACTAACATGATATCTCAAACGAAAGGACTTGTTTTTGCGATGTGATGTGTTATAACTAAAACATTTTTTGCATAAACCAAAAATTTATTTTCATGTGGCACAAAATTTTTCTCACTCACTATATATGACACTTACAATATATTTCCTTGTGACATTGATAGAAAATTAACTCGCATATGACTTTTTATACTTGTTTCAAAGACATTGATAGCAAATCAACTTTATTTATACTTTGTAAATGTTAGTTTATATATTTTCTAAGGACATTAATAACAAATCAACTTGATTCATACTTAACATATCATTCCTTGGAGCTCGTAATTTTATGTAGCACCATTATATGTTGCATTGTATGTCTTATCTTCTAACTATTTCTAGAATCTTCCATTGATCCTATAAATTAACTTGATGTATAACATTTTTCCTCAAGCAATGAAGTATTTTCTTCTTTATTGAATTTTCTTGATCTCTTTCATAGAAATATTTTAGATATTGTAGTCTAATCTATGGAAGTGTTTGCACTATTAAATGATATACTTTCCTTGGCCCATATTGAAGTTTTCTATTACACCAAAACCCATAGGCTAAATATAGAAAAGCTTCATAACTCGGTAATTATTTTTCTCCTCCAAATTGCAAAGTTTCTTCTTCAAATTGATTTTTCTAAGTGAGACAAGGACTCAAATTCCTCCTCTAGATCATCAAGGAGGTCAATATTTTCCTAGAAATGTTTTCCCATGGTTGACTCTAGATTATTATTATTATTATTATCCAATTTTAAGGTCACGACCAAGCCAAACACCAAATTGGTGTATGTGACCTCCTTGTTTGTGGGACAAGGGACCTACCTTCGCGCAGTGATTTGACTGCTAAGTCTACAAAGGGATACATACTCGACCCCCCTTTTTGTTTTGAACCTATGACCTCTTACGAGGAAACTATTATAGTTTAAAACCAATTCTTAGTTGTTGCATTCTTCATGTGCAAATGAGCTACACCTAACTTCTTTTAGTGGATGTCGTAATGAAGGTTATAAATACACATTCTCATGAAGTTCATACAATATTTTCCCATCTTGAAAGTTGTTCTAAAAGCAAGTTAACAGATGGACTCAAATAGGAGTAGTCAAACTTTATCACATCAGGAACACAGGTCTTGTTCTTAACCGAAGCGCATAATAAAAAACGTGTAGATATTGTGCAACAAATATTGTTCATTAAGAAATGACAATTTGTTGTACATGAAGTTTTATGGTCTTTATGGCATGAAGAATCAAGGAGGTAGAATTTGGACTTATTACACCTACCAAGGCATATGGAGAAGCATGTACTACACCAACAACTTTGTTTGAACAACTCAAACTTCATGCAAGAACATCAATATGAGTCCTTGTCAATATTTTCTTTCTTTTACATCCCATAGTAGCATTTGGAAAATTACAGTTGGAAACCCTACCCAACTTGAGTTTTTGGGGTTAATTACTATGAAATTGACCAATGTATGCATTAAAAATCTCCACCTAGCCCCTGAGATCTCTACGAACTTATTATCCATCTATCACATATTTTATTTTGGTGATGGGAAAATAATGGAGTTTTCTCGAAATTAGATAACTATTAGAGAACTACATGATTCAACAGTTGCTTTTTCTATTGGATAGGTTGATCATGCCTCAAGATTATATAATTTTTTTTAGTTTTAGCTTTTCGTAGCTTCTTCTTTTATATCTCATGTTGATTCCTTGAGTATGATTTGGTGTGAAAAATTTAGCCATCTAATTATAAATATCTGTAGGATATGTTCACTCAAATATTGGTTTGAAGTATTCCAAAATTTTATTGTATTGATGGGGTGTGTGTAGGTTAAGCTCTTAGAAAACAATTCCAATATTCATTACGTAAAGGGAAAGTTTTGAGGGAAATAACACCTCTTGAGTTGGTGCATAGTGATTTAGTGACCTTTTCAACTCCTCCTTTTCAGGTGCCATTTATGCCAAACTTTATTGATTTTTTCTCATGGAGCTCTTGGGTGTACTTCCTCAAATATAAATGTGAATTCTTTGCAACTTTAAGTACCTTTAATGCTTTTATTGAGAAACAATTATCATCCTCCATTAAGAAACTACACACTAATAATGGTTGGGGGGGGATATGCTATTAAGGAATTCAATGACATTCTTCATCACCACTCTATTCCCTACACCCCTCAAAAAAATGGTGCTATTGAAAGGAAGAACCAAATGCTCAAAGAGATGGAAAATAGCATAATTCAGTCCAAAAGCTTGGCACCTACCTTTCGGTTCAAAGAAATTAATTATTCTAATTATATTCCAAACATGATGCCTCATAATGTAGTTTAGAATATGATTCTAGTGGAAGCTTGGATACTTGACAAGCCTAATGCCTCTTCTTCATGGTATTTGGAAGTTTTTCTTGGGAATTAATTCTAGTTGAATAACGCAAATCCATGGAAAAGAAGAGTCAAGAACTAATATTTGTTGGTTGTTGTGAGGACATGAAATATTATCGACTCTTTGGTACTACCTCTAAGGAATTTATGAAGGGATTTTCATTTTGATGAGAACAACAATCTTGGATCCTCTTCTCCTCCTTCCTAGTCTTTAACTCTTGGTGATGGTTCTAATCATTATGATTATTTTATAGATCTAGAAAAAGAAGAATGATCTACTAAATCATAGTAGTCAAATCACAATCCATGTGTTATAGATAAATCCTTGAGGAGGAGCCTTCACAAGAGAAAGTAGCTTGATAGATATGGCTATGGAGAAACTAATTTCAAGCATCTAGCCTCACATCAACCACATTCAAAAGAAATCTCCCTTTTGGTAATTCTATTTCAGAAGATCTGCAACAATTTTTTGATGTTTTTGGAATACATGAGCAGGAAGCTACCATGGTAGATGAGTATTATTCCTTAATGAAGAATCATACTTGAGATATTTTTCCTTTCCTAAGGGAAGTAAGTTGCTCTATTACAAATGGTTTTACATAAAAAAAAAATATTGTGGATGGGTTTATTGACAAACATAAGGCATATCTTGTGGCCATGGTATTTTGACAGGTTGAAGGAATTGATTATGTTGATACGTTTTCTCCTATTTACAAGACGTATTATATATGTCTTATGCTTTCTCTAGCTTCCTCTCAAGGATGGTTAGTTTATCAGATGGATGTAAAGTGTGTCTTTCTGCATGGTGATGTACATGAAGAGATTTACATGGAGTATCCCCTTGATTTTGTGTAGGATCTATCACTTGTTTGTGGGCTTTGATGTTCCATGTATGGTATTAAACAAGCTCCTAGAGCTTGGTATGAGAGTATGGATATTTTTTTTATTTCTTATGAATTTTTCCATTGTCATTTTGTCCCTCTAATTTACACTCAAATACATGGCTTTGATTTATTAACTCTACTTTTGTACGTGGGTGACTTGATCCTCGTAGGGAGTTATTCATTTATTTTGAATGTTAAGGAATCATTGATGGGACAATTTTCTAAGACATATCTTGGTATACTACATTACCTTCTTAGCTTGAAGGTTCATCGGTCTCAAAAATTTATCTTCATCTTCTAACAAAAATATGATCTTGATTTACTCGAGTGATTTGGCATGGTTAATTATAAGCATGTTCCTACTCATTTTCAATATGATTTTACTCTTACCACTAGTTTCACCTCACCATAGGTGGATCCTACATTGTATCACTAACTAGCTGGTAGTCTACTTTATTTGAAACACACCCGACTTAACAATGCTTATGTAGTAACACTAGTTTCTAGATTTTCTTAAGGGCCTCATCAGAGTCACTAGAAATAAGTGAGGCATATTATGAGATATAGTCTAGTTTTTGAATTAATTATACTATTGGCTCTCCTAATATTTTGGATTTGAGAGATACTAATTGGGATCTCTCTATGGATGATCAAATTTACACCTCCAGTTTTTGTTTTTGTCTCAATTATGCTCCTATTTCGTGGTATTGCAAGAAACAATCAAATATTTCATTATTTGCAAAAAAAATGTGTATCGAGAGGCAACTCTAAAAAATCAAGAATTTATTTGGCTTTGTAAATTATTGTTTGAGTTTCAAATTGGGTGATATCAACCCCCTCTTCTGTAGTGTTATAATCAAAATACAATACATATTTCTAGAAATCCTATGGATAATTAAAGGACCAAACATATTGAGATCTATATGCACTTCATTTGCCAACTTATTCAAGATGACACTTTTAACCCAGAGTACGTACCTACTAAAGAACATGTGGTAGATATTTTCACAATGTCCTTGGCATCACCAAGGTTCTTTAGTCACAACTAATGCTTGGAGTGAAGGAAGTTGTCCTTGGGAGGTCATCTCGAGTCGTCCTTCCTAAACCTAGTCATTTTTCTCTTTCTTTCTTTCTTTCTTGTACTTTCATTTGGGGGATATTTTTTTCCTATGGGTTTTTCTCTTTTTCTCCACTTATGAGAGGCTATACCTGGGTACCTAACTAGACCTCATCATGGGGATCAATTATTTATTTTCCTTTATTTCCTTCCTACATTTCATTTAATGCGGGTATTGGAGTTCCAATAAAGAAGTTGTATAACTCGTAAGCTTACATAACATCATTATTTGTTGCATTGTATGTATCATCTTCTAGCTATCACTAGAAATTTTTGTTTCTCTTATAAATTAGGTTGATGTAAAACATTTTTCCTAAGGAAACAAAGTACTTTATTCAATATTTAATATTACTTACTTGTTTCTTATAAGGCTTTTAAATATTGTATTCTAATGCATGGGATTCCCCCCCTCTTATAACAATATTATTCATAGCTCTTACACAGATGGTTCATGACCATCCTTCCAAATTAAAAATGTAGAAATCTTTCTATAAATTTACAACACATTGAATCCTTCTATGGGATTCTTCACAATGGAGTTATTACCTCTTGTGACACATATTGTAGTTACCACTACATCTATCTCCTCTCATGTAATAGGGCCCATTCAACTAAACCATCTCTTTGATCTCTTCCTTTCAAGCAACAGGCACACTATCAAGCAACAATTGATGAATAGTTGAATGTTCCCATGATGTAGAGGCTATAGTGAAGTAACAATCCATAGTTTCAAAAGGTGTTTCACTATGGATTTTTGTCCACCATAAATATGTCATGATCTAGATTGCACTCATTCTCATGCTTCGAATCAATTGTGCCGCCCAACCTACCAATCAAATTAGGATCAAGCTCTCGGTTAGTTTTATTCTAATCCACCATCTTATGCCATTGACCTCTAAGCATAAAGTCATTTATGGACCCTTCTCAATGTTTAGAAGTTGTAGCCTCTTATGATGCAAACCCTTGAATCAATTTCTTCATGTCTAGAACATATTATCTAGTACTTGGAGACATGATGATTAATACAACATCATGAAAATATTGATGTCTCCCCTAACATCCTATAAATTTCTAAAGGTAACAATATCATACCTACTCTTCACCCGAGGCCAACTTACCATCTGGAAGTTACTCCATCTAATCCTTGTTATAGGTAATTATTGTTGCTACAAATGGAATTCCAATAGATATACACATCAGATCCTCTCTGTTTCTATGGCAGCTTAGTTCTCTCTAGCATGTTAATTAACATATATAATGGCTCCTCCTTACAACACATGCTTTGATAAAAATGTTTAACAAAGTTTTTCCTTTGTGAAAAAATAAGAAGTTTGAACTATCATGACGTCTCTTCGGTGTGTCACTACTGATTGGAGGAAATTGGAGATGGAGTTCATAGGTAAGGATGGAAAGTTAATCGCGTTAATGGGTATGAATTCATATCCACCCTAGACAATGTCTGCAAACAGGAAGGAGGTTGATTTGATGCACGGTGACATAGACTGGGTTGTAGACTTGAGGGTCTCAAAGACAAGGGAGATGAAGCAATATACACATTCAGACATATTGGCTCTCTTGGAGAGGCATCAGGCACTATTTGCATATGTTCCAATCGGAAGGCCAACCGACAGAGGGTTTGAGCACACCATTGAGCTGAAGGAGGCGGTACACACAATCATAACCACTCCCTTTATACATCCCAAGTCATATCATGATGAGATTGAGAGGGATATATAGGAGTTGTTGAGATTGGTGTTGGAAAAAATACTGAGAGGGGGGGTGAATTAGTATTTTAAAAAATCACAATGATATTTTTCTTTTCTAAAATGTATATGCGACTTGACCTAACCCAACTAGCGTATATACGTGATTTTTGTAAAAGAAACTAGAGTATGCTCAATAGACTTTTAAAACAAAAAATTATTTATCTATTAAACTTTGAACCAGAATGTATTAGATTTATCAGGCATTTAATAAATAGTAAACAGGTGCAGTAAGAACTGAATAGAGTATCACACATTAGTAAACACACATGAACATTAGGATTTAAGGTGGTGTTGTGGTCACCAACAACCCCCCTCTTTGTTTGATATTAGTAATAACATCAAGCAAAGGGGGACCCTTAACCAAAAAATCCAAAAAATATTTTGTTTAAAAAATATTTTGTATTAACTCCCTAAGAGCTATATCGCGTCGCAAAGGTAGAGAGAAGCGTTTTCCCAAAGCGCATAAATACACTGAAAAAGAGCGACGGGAGAACCCATCGCATCGCATGCATTAAAAGCGCTCAAAAAGGGAAAACTTAAGGAATCGCCGACGGCCGATATGCGACGTCGCACGTCGCAATGTCGCATAAGCAGCACAGAGTGATAAAGCAAAAACCTTGCGATCTTGCGATCTCGCGATGTTGCGATCTGCGATCATACAAAAATGCGATCTGCGATCTATGGTTTGCGACAAATGAGACTATCAATTGCTGCGATGACACTTATTTACATCGCAATCTTCGACGCTGCGATGCATATCGCAGAAACCATTCATCGCAAGAATTCTCCGACATAAACGGTAAACCCAAGATTGGGCGCGCACCTTAAGGGAAATTAATGATCGCATGCTTGAGTATCCAAGAATGATTGTATCGCGTTTTTCGAAGAGTCAAATCATGATGACTGTCAGAATTACGCATTCATTAGAACTTAATGCTTTCATGTCAATCTTTTCGTCATTTCTCTTCTTCTTTGCGTAAACTGCAAGACATGTAACTGATATAAATCTATATGCAGGAAACATCTAAGGAAAAGAGGAAAGCGCCAATGGGGTAACAGAGAGAAGATGCCTTCGCAAATAGATGCTGCATGGAGCAGGACCGTGGATTCCAAAGTATCACCCAACAGGCGCTGATGAAAATAGACTATCTAAGACTCAGAGTCAAAGGCGCACAAAAGCAGCGTGTTTGCAAAAGATCTTGAAGCTCAAACTGGGTAAAGCAAAAAGAGAAACGCAAAAGAAGGAGGACGCTCCAGAAAAGCCTGGAACAAAGAACGGAAGCAATTCTCGATACAGGGGATTGTCCATACAACGCGACTCCTGACTCATTGAGTCATTCACACGACCGGAAACCGAAATAGCAACAGCAAAATCAGTTCGAAAGGAACCTGGGTTGTACTAAGTATACGCACAGCAAATACACCCAGCTAGAGAAAGGTTTTCGAAAATATCTTCTAGTCTGTCAGAAAGAGGTGCCAACTCTTGTCATTTCTAATTTTCAAGCTCGAACAAAAGGAAAGGAAAACTAGCCGACTCTTTCAGGGTGAACAGCGCATTGCTTACAGCACTAAGGAGCAGATACAGAAACGGTTAGAAATTAGATTTTATTTTTAGAAATAAATTTGCTTTTAGTAAAAGGGCGGTCATTTGAAGTCGTTCCCTAAATTTGTGTAATTTAGATTAATTAGTTAGTAGTATTTAACCCTTCTCATGGCATTTGGAGAAGGGTCTGGAAATTTGTCAAAAAACTTCTCCTCAGAACATGCACTTTTGCACCCTCGGAGGGGGTTTTTGATGAATGGATGGATCGAGATTTATTTATGTTTGCATTTTAATGTCTGCTACTGATGTTGCACTTTTGTACTCTTACTATATGTTAGAAGTAAGTAGAGATAAATCATTATTGCTTGAAGTTTGTGAGTAAAATCAGTCATAAATGGTACTTTTATCTCTTGATTAATTTCTGCTCATATTCTTAGAGTGATATACAGCTGATTTGTTTATATGTTAATGTATGAATGTCTAGATTACCATTTGGCACTTCTGTACGGTGGAATCATTTGTTTATGCTTAATATATGAATAACTGATTATGCGATATGCTGTTCACAACTGTTTTGCCTAACTTCTTATGCAGAACGGTTCATCTTAAATTGATTTATATTCTTATGATAGCTGAATGATCTTTATTACCAGTTGTTGTATGAAATCTTTTTAGATCACATAATAGAAGAATAATACCCCGGGTTAGCGTAGATTAGATGTATTGTTTTTTATTAGATTACAATAGCATAGAGTTAGTTTAGAAGTTAGAATTAAATTAGCTTAAGATACCCCTAGATCAATACCATCAAACTCTACACACACACACACCCCTCACATTGGGAAACTGGTCCCATTACCCCCAGTCGGACCCGCTACACCAAACGGGCACGGAGCCGCCAACCAGGTTCCCGACCGGGTGGGTATCCCCCTTGTTGTTGACCCGATTTCGGGGCCCTCAACATATTTGGCGCTAGAAGGAGGGCAGAGCTATGAATGGCGCATAAATCAAAATCTAAATACCATTCTGAGAGCAAATCACCCTCACCAACTCCCTCGACTTCTCCGGTACGATTAAACTCGGATCTAGAAGTCGCTCGGGCATCCACCGCTGCTACACACTCTAATATATCAGACCAACTTATCATTGATCCCCCTGAACTTCAAACTTTGATTTGTAAACTCCAGGGATTCTCTATTTTTACTCAGAGGTCTGATAAATCTAAAGGCAACGTGACTTCGCAGTACAATCCTGCTCATCCCCTGACCAGATTGAAGAGTGAAAAGTTTGGCATCCAGCCCACTGAAATCCCTCTCCCCATTAGGAAAAGAGAAAGGAAAGCACTTCCAGAGTCTGACAGAGAGACTCTTTCATCTACCTCGTCCATTTCAACTCCCTCACCGCGAAGTCAGCCACCCACATCTTCACCCCAGATCACTCATCCATCTTCCGCAACCCTTCCTCCGCGATCATCGAAGATCATAATATCTCCATCTTCTTAGCATCAGAGATCATATTCTGCACTTCCATTGACTAGCAGCTCAACGATGGCCCAGTCTCCATGGAACAATCCTGGGGCGGTTTTAATGCCTCCACCCCTGAGCCCTATACCGGCCCATCCTGAGAAATGGCTGCCTAAATTCAATCCAGAAGCAGGCATGTTAGCCGAAGAACATATCAATAATTTCATGCTTTCTGTTAATCTCAACGGAGTTACTAACGAAGATGCTGTTGTCTGGCTTTTCCCTTATACAATGCAAGGAACAACCGGGTCGTGGTACTTTTCGTTACCTTCCGGATCCATCACAAGCTGGGACATTTTTCAAAGTCAGTTCCTCACCAAGTTTGGTGATGACAGATCCACGGCGACATTGATCAATGACCTATCTAATCTTAAGGCTGAGGCTAGAGAACCCATTAAAGATTTTAACTTACGGTTCAATAAGATCCTCAACAAAATCCCCGCTGCTTCACAACCTAGCAAGGAAGTAAGATGTGAATGGTACATCACGGACTTACCATCTAACTTGGCTATCTTCGTAGACAGTGCAAGCAAGACAACCTTAGTTGAAAATTTAACAGAGGCATTAGCAGTTGAAAAACGCGTAGTAGCCCTTGAAAAGAGATCTGCAATTGAAGAACGTAAATCTAAGAAGATCTCTTTCAAAGAAGACACCAAGAAGAAGAAAACGAAAGATCCTTTCGATATGGAAGGATTACAAAAAGTATTAAAGGCCATGTCCAATGAGATGATTGATATAAGAAAACAAGTAGCAGAAACGTCTTCAAGAAAGCCTTTCAGAACTTTTAAAAGAAACCCTCCCATGGAGACGAAGCCACCCAACGCTGTCTCAAACGTTGAATCTGAAGAAGAAGAAGAAGAGAATACCATCGAAGCACAGACTAACGATGAAGAAGTGGTGGAACTACAAGGAATGTGGGATTTCATCCTCCCACAAGAAGAGGATCAAGAAGCATTTCCGGTTAGCACGAGAAGCAAAAATCAACTTGATCCTCGCCAAACTACCCCAAAACAAAAGGGCACAAGCCCTGCGACAAAAGATAAGGTCGCAACAAAAAAGACAACTGCTAAAGCGACCCAGTTTAGCCCAGTCCAATCTGATCAAGCACCTCCATCAAGAACACTGATAGTGTCGGATGAAATGGAGTATAACATCATTGATGACATGAAGAAGACTAGGGCTAACATCACTCTTTATGAATTGAGTAAATTGAAACACCAGCAGAAAATAATGATGAAAGAATTACATGTTGTGCCTACTACATCTTTACCTACAGCTGTAGCTTCCCACAATCTGGGAAGGCCTCCAACCAACGCGACCAATAAGATTGATCCAAATGACATCACCTTGATTGGAGGAAGATCAAGATCTCATACTCCTCCTTTTCTTCTCACATATGAAATCTTCAATAAAAACATGCACAATTGCTTGGTCGATTCTGGTGCTTCAACGAATATTTTACCCAGGTCAATATGTGCCAAATTGAATGTGCAACCTCAAAAATCCGCAGTACGTATAGTTCAACTTGATCGATCCCAAGTCGAAGTGATTGGTGAACTTAATCAGGTGACCATAAGATTGTCGTCTAACCCAAAAGTGTGTCAGGTTATCGACATTCTAGTAGCTGATATCCCTGAGTTCTATGGTTTGATTCTTAGCAGGGATTGGTCGGAGAAACTCCATGGATATTTCTCAACCGACTGGTCGCGCATGTGGTTACCATACAATGGTAAACCAAATCAGATAAAGGTTGAACGAGAGTTGCACCAAAAATACATAGTGACAGAACTGGAAGGAGAAAATGAAGCCATAACATACAATAGCAGCATTGTAGGCAATTACGCAGTAGATTCTTTCCTCAGAAATTTCAATGCTCATATTTCACCTTACTTAGAGAATTCAGTTTTATCCCAAGTTGAAAATTTCTCCCAAACTGATGACTCAAAATGTTTTAGTTTTCTAGATAATTCTGTAAATACATCTTTATTTTGGAAATTATATTTTTACGAGTCTAAATCCAATGAGGGAGCAGGAGCAGGATGCGTTCTGATTAGCCTGGACGGGAACAAGATTATGCTCACATGCAGACTTGAGTTCGATTGCACGAACAACACAGCGGAGTACGAAGCCTTGGTTCAAGGCCTATACAAAGCAATCAGATTGAACGTTAAGTATCTTCAAGTCTTTGGAGATTCTGAGATCATCGTAAAACAGGTACGTAACACCATACACTGCCTGTCGAGTCATTTAAAGCACTATCAATCGTTAGTTCAAGATCTCACTGCACATTTCATAGCATTCAACATCTCGTCAATTCCAAGAATTCAAAACGCGAGCGCAGACCTGTTGGCTAACGTAGCCTCTAGACTTACTCCTTCCGAAGATTTTATTCCTGATAGGTTCTCAATAGAATTAATCTTTAGACCGTCCATCCCTGACAACATCACCAACTGGAGAGTATTCAACGACGATCCAGACATCGTAAGTTTCCTCACCTCTGAAGGATCCTACTCAAACCAGATAATCGACGAAGACTGTCATGATCACCAAATACAACAAAATGGCACTGACAATGCTATACCGAAATCAGTGGTCAAGTTAGAAGATTTATATGATTTGAAAAGTCGGTTCAAAAGGTCAGCTAATGCCAAACTCTACAGTTCAACTCTGAACTATGAATCGGTGAACCTAGGGACCGATGAGAAGCCACAAAACGTTAACCTAGGCCACGGCCTAGCCCCTGAAGAGAAATCAGCATATATCTGTCTTCTGAGACAATACAAAAACGTTTTTGCCTGGAATTACGATGAGCTGAAGACTTACAACACTTCTATCATTCAACACACTATCCCTATGATTGACAATGAAAAACATGTCCAGCAAAAGCTTAGAAAAATACACCCTAACTTAGAAAATTAGATAAAAACTGAGCTTAATAAGTTGTTGAGAGCTAGAATAATTTTCCCCGTCAGGCATTCCAAATGGGTGTCCAATATGGTACCCGTTAGGAAGAAAAACGGAGACATTAGAATCTGTATCGATTTCTGAAATCTCAACAAATCCTGTCAGAAAGATAACTTTCCCCTCCCACCTATGGAACAAATATTACAGGCAGTAGCAGGCTCAGAATTAATGTCTTTCCTGGATGGATTTTCAAGATATAATCAAGTACTGGTGCATCCCGATGATCAGTTAAAGACTACGTTCCGAACCAAATGGGGCACTTATGCATATCGGAAGATGCCATTTGGTCTGATCAATGCCGGAGCTACCTTTCAGAGAGCCATGTACATTGCGTTTAAAGGGTTAGTCAATAAATCAGTAGTGATTTACCTGGATGATATAACAGTGTACTCCAAAAAACGAAGCAACCATCTCCAAGATTTGAAGCAAATCTTTCAAAGATGTTTGAGGTATGGGATTTCGCTCAACCCAAAGAAATCTTTCTTTGCATTAAGCGAAGGGAAATTGCTCGGATTCATAGTGTCAAAATCTGGTATTCACATAGAACCCGACAGAATCAAGGAAATTTCCGAAATATCCATGCCCCATAACAAGAAAGCCATGCAATCCTTCCTTGGACAGATCAATTTTGTCAAAAGATTTGTCCCGGATTTTTCACGTATTATTTCTCCCTTACAAAAAATGATAAAAAAGAATTCAAATTTCAAATGGGGTCTAGATGAGCACGAAGAATTCAACTTAATCAAACAAGCTATCATCAATGCTCCATCTTTAGCAACCCCAAATTTTTCAGAACCTTTTATCTTATACACGTTTGCCTCAGAGAAATCTTATGCTGCGATTTTAACTCAAGCAAATCAAGAAAAGGCAGAAGCTCCAATCGCATTCTTTAGCTCGAACTTACAAGGTGTTGAACTTAATTACTCAGACGTAGAGAAATAGGCATATGCCATTTTCAAAGCAATCAAATATTTCAGACCTTTCTTGCTAAAAGCCCATACCAAAGTCATAGTACCGTTCCCAGCGGTGAGAAACCTCCTGATACAGAAGGACGTGGGCGAAAAGAGATCGAATTGGATCACTGCCTTACAAGAATACGATCTTGAGATCAGGCCAGCACACATCGTGAGAGGTCAAGGCTTCTGCAAGATGTTAGCTGGAGCATCGCAAATTCCTGAAAACGTGTCTGAAGAGGTACACACGTATGAGGTAAGCCTAAACGACGCAGAATCATTATATGCTGACACCATTTATTTTCTTAAGAACGGGTATGCTCCATTTCACCTGGATCACACCAAGAAGAGAGCCCTGAGATTGAAAGCTAAACAATACCAGCTCATAAATGATGTTCTGTTTAAAAGAAATTACGATTCTGTGCTTCTTAGATGTCTTGAGAAAACTGAAGCCGAAAAGGTTTTGCATGAACTTCACGATGGACCAGCAAGTGGACACTATGCTGGAGAAGCCACCGCACATAAAATCTTGCGTGCAAGATATTACTGGCCCACGCTGTTCAAAGACTCATAAAATTACGTAAGGAAATGCCAAGTCTACCAGACTGCTGCAGGGAAACAAAAGAAGTCATCCATGCCACTGCAGCCGGTTAACATTGAGCAACCGTTCAGTCAATGGGGCCTGGACATAATAGGTGAGAACGTTCCTCACTCTTCTAAACAGCATAGGTATATCCTCATGGCAACTGACTATTTTACCAAATGGGTAGAAGCAGTTCCTCTCAAGACAGCTAATTCTGAAAACATTATTGAATTCATAGATCAGTTTATCATCACTAGGTTTGGATTGCCAACGGCCTTAATGTTTGATAATGAATCATATTTTTCTGGAAATGCAATGACTGAGTTTGCGCTCAAAAGAGGGTTCAAACTGAAGTATTCTGCCAACTACTATTGGCAAGGTAACGGGTTGGCCGAATCAACAAACAAGAACCTAATCAGGATTATTAAAAAGACAGTCGACCAAAACCAAAAGAATTGGCACAAAGCACTAGTAAATGCCTTATGGGCAGATAGAATTACAAAGAAAGCTTCTATCGGCACTTCTCCCTTTAATTTAGTTTATGGGAGAGAAGTGGGTCTTCTGACTCACCTAGTCATTCCCTCTTTGTCTTTAGTGCAATATATTGATGAAGTATCTACTTCCTCTTTACGATTAAGACAAATGGAAATAATCAAACTAGAAGAGCAAAGAGAACAAGCTAGGAAAACCCATGCTCATCACCAAGCGCTAATAAAATCCTCTTTTGACTCAAACATAATGACCAGAAAAAACTTTTAGATGGGAGATTTAGTTTTAATATGGGATAAGGCTCATGAAGAAAAGGGCAAACATACGAAATTCCAGAAGTTGTGGCTTGGTCCTTTTCAGATTGCAGAGGTCATAGGCCCATCGACTTTTGTGTTGCAGGATTTAACAGGCAGGAGAGATTCTCTGCTTGTGAATGGACAAATTCTCAAAATGTATTTTCCATAGAAGAGAATTCTTCTAATTTTTGTAGGATAGATTTAATTTTTAGTTTTATTTTGTTTTGTTTTTCTCTTTTTATGAATAAAACCTGTTGTATATGATCATTTAAAAAGGATTCATGAAAGAGCACGCCAATTCTCTATCAGAGTTTGATTTCGCTTGTACAAATAGAAATTTTTTTGAAAATCTGAATTTTATTATTGACAAATAGAGTTAACTTCACCTTGATTACGATGCTAGTTTCAACATCTAAAAAACTTTGACAAAAGCAACCTTTGGTAAAGAATTGTTTTGTATCAGCGCAATGAAAGGTATCATCAATAATAAAATAAGTATTCTCTACAAAACTGTTGTTTTCAAAAACTCTATTATTGTCGTCTAAAGCTTTCTTAAAGAAAAACAATGACTTCCTCCCTGCTAAAAGGAAATTACAGCATTCAGAGAAACAATCCAAGGAAAACACTATATCTGAAAGAATAAGAGGTCTCATCACGAGCCAGCTTATCATGATCACAGATATTATAACTTGCTGACTTTGCCAATACTGTCTATCAAAACAGGGCAACGACTCAAGATTGTTGCAATCAAAAGACAAGAGGTCTCATCACGAGCCGACTTGTTCAGCGAAAGTGTAAATCAAGTGAATGACTGTGTCATAATTTGGCCACCAAACCAAGACATTGTTCTTTAGAGAATTAACAAAGGAAAAGTGTGTCAAAAGGGATTTTTTTTCTCTGGAATGTTGCGAGTAACCTCAAGCCGAAAAAAGGATCATTTCTGGATAACATGGTAACCCTATCGAGGCTATGGATGCTTGCAGGCAGCAGAGGCTCTACCTATGAAAAATGAGCATACTTTTAAGCCAGTACGCAGAGAAGACCTTATTTTATCTTTAATCAAGACCAAGTAATGTCTGGTGCGAATGCAAGAAAAAGCCTGAGGAAGCAAGCAATTGGGATATAAAAAGGTTGAGACAAAGTATCGTTGACAAGGTGAGGGGTAATCTACTCTATCTGTCCATAACAAAATTTAGACATATAAAAATTTTTGCTGTTTCGGAAGTGAACGGTCAATAGAAAAGCAGAGATAACTGGTTCTTCACAGTGAATCGCCATTGTTGTGGTCACCAACAACCCCCCTCTTTGTTTGATATTAGTAATAACATCAAGCAAAGGGGGACCCTTAACCAAAAAATCCAAAAAATATTTTGTTTAAAAAATATTTTGTATTAACTCCCTAAGAGCTATATCGCGTCGCAAAGGTAGAGAGAAGCGTTTTCCCAAAGCGCATAAATACACTGAAAAAGAGCGACATGAGAACCCATCGCATCGCATGCATTAAAAGCGCTCAAAAAGCGAAAACCTAAGGAATCGCCGATGGCCGATATGCGACGTAGCACGTTGCAATGTCGCATAAGCAGCACAAAGTGATAAAGCGAAAACCTTGCGATCTTTCGATCTCGCGATCTTGCGATCTGCGATCTGCGATCATACAAAACTGTGATCTGCGATCTATGGTTTGTGACGAATGAGACTATCAATTGCTGCGATGGCACTTATTTACATCGCAATCTTCGACGCTGCAATGCAAATCGCAGAAACCATTCATCGCAAGAATTCTCCGACATAAACGGTAAACCCAAGATTGGGCGCGCACCTTAAGGGAAATTAATGATCGCATGCTTGAGTATCCAAGAATGATTGTATCGCGTTTTTCGAAGAGTCAAATCATGATGAGTGTCAGAATTACGCATTCATTAGAACTTAATGCTTTCATGTCAATCTTTTCGTCATTTCTCTTCTTCTTTGCGTAAACTGCAAGACATGTAACTGATATAAATCTATATGCAGGAAACATCTAAGGAAAAGAGGAAAGCGCCAATGGGGTAACAGAGAGAAGATGCCTCCGCAAATAGATGCCGCATGCAGCAGGACCGTGGATTCCAGAGTATCACCCAACAGGCGCTGATGAAAATAGACTATCTAAGACTCAGAGTCAAAGGCGCACAAAAGCAGCGTGTTTGCAAAAGATCTTGCAGCTCAGACTGGGTAAAGAAAAAAGAGAAACGCAAAAGAAGGAGGACGCTCCAGAAAAGCCTGGAACAAAGAACGTAAGCAATTCTCGATACAGGGGATTGTCCATACAACGCGACTCCTAACTCATTGAGTCATTCACACGACCAGAAACCGAAATAGCAGCAACAAAATCAGTTTGAAAGGAACCTGGGTTGTACTAAGTATACGCACAGCGAATACACCCAGCTAGAGAAAGGTTTTCGAAAATATCTTCTAGTCTGTCAGAAAGAGGTGCCAGCTCTTGTCATTTCTAATTTTCAATCTCGAACAAAAGGAAAGGACAACCAGCCGACTCTTTCAGGGTGAACAGCACATTGCTTACAGCACTAAGGAGCAGATACAAAAACGGTTAGAAATTAGATTTGATTTTTAGAAATAAATTTGCTTTTAGTAAAAGGGCGGTCATTTGAAGCCGTTCCCTAAATTTGTCTAATTTAGATTAATTAGTTAGTAGTATTTAACCCTTCTCATGGCATTTGGAGAAGGGTCCGGAAATTTGTCAAAAAACTTGTCCTCAGAACATGCACTTTTGCACCCTCGGAGGGGGTTTTTGATGAATGGATGGATCGACATTTATATATGTTTGCATTTTAATGTCTGCTACTGATGTTGCACTTTTGTACTCTTAGTAGATGTTAGAAGTAAGTAGAGATAAATCGTTATTGCTTGAAGTTTGTGAGTAAAACCAGTCATAAATGGTACTTTTATCTCTTGATTAATTTCTGCTCATATTCTTAGAGTGATATACAGCGGATTTGTTTACATGTTAATGTATGAATGTCTAGATTACCATTTGGCACTTTTGTATGGTGGAATCATTTGTTTATGCTTAATATATGAATAACTGATTATGCGATATGCTGTTCACAACTGTTTTGCCTAACTTCTTATGCAGAACGGTTCATCTTAAATTGATTTATATTCTTATGATAGCTGAATGATCTTTATTACCAGTTGTTGTATGAAATCTTTTTAGATCGCATAATAGAAGAAAAATACCCTGGGTTAGCGTAGATTAGATGTATTGTTTTTTATTAGATTACAATAGCATAGAGTTAGTTTAGAAGTTAGAATTAAATTAGCTTAAGATACCCCTAGATCAATACCATCAAACTCTACACACACACACACCCCTCACATTGGGAAACTGGTCCCATTACCCCCAGTCGGACCCGCTACACCAAACGGGCATGGAGCCGCCAACCAGGTTCCCGACCGGGTGGGTATCCCCCTTGTTGTTGACCCGATTTCGGGGCCCTCAACAGGTGGAAACCCAATGAGGGAGAAAACCACCATTGTTATCATCTCAGCCTTCAAAACTTATTAATATAAAAAACTTCTTACATTCTTGTACTGGTGCAGACTCATTCGAGTATGTAGGAACCTACTTGCTAAAGGATACAACCTTCACTTGTTCCCACCTCTTATTGGAAGGGAGCTCCAACCCCCTGATCTGATCACCAGCTACTACTAATGGGAAGCTTCGAATTCCTCACTAAAGGCTTCAATCCTCAGCAACATCCATGGAGCGTGTTTCATCAAATTTTTAGACTAGATACAATATCAACACTTATGCTCAATCATCACTGTAATAAAATCATCAATCTCTAACACAACTAAAGAAACCAATCACTGAAAACCGAATCAACTGACACTTAATCAAAATTCAACCAATAACCTGGAATAATCAGATCACTGTAACCAGTACATAGAACTGAACCCAGAGTATTGCATCAAAACACAAAATTAACTATAGTCCTGATCATTCAAATGCCAAAATGTATACGCTACTTCACTTAAGCCAAACCGTGGGCATATGCACTTTTCTGTAGAGAAAATAGTGTACAAATATTAAAATACTAAAAACTAGAAGCTTGACTACTGTAATTCTAAAAAGAATATTGAACCATACTCAGATGTACTGCAACACTATGAACTAATCAAAGAATTGTCTCTAATCTACAATCAACAAGTAATCTTAACATTCTTCAATCAATCAATAATCAAATTCAACTTCACCATTCAATCAATTCTACTTTAGACATTATCACTCAACCTACATCAACATGAGGACATCATCTCTAGAAAGCAAAGAAGCAACAACAAAGATCAAGTGGATTAGTTATTTATGAAAATAAACCCTTACTTTGTATATGCTACTTTGAAGATGTGAACCCGTGTGTATGCGTGCTTTTCCCGAGACCAACCATCATATAGATCTGAAAATTTTGACCTAAAATATCGCAGCTCTTCAGAACTTGTAGAGAAACCCAAATAATAATATTCAGAGATAAAAACATGCGTCGGTACTTAGATTTAGTCAATCCATGAGTAGATCATACAATGAAAATTCATTTCAAGTTTCATGATCCTAATCCATCATTGTATTCATCGGTGCATAATTATTTCATATCAATGTGACAATTATGGCACTTACAATGTAAATAGATTTCAAATTAAAGTATTCATCAAAAACCATTTCACTTTCACACCTAGCCCTTTGATCTTAACCTCTTTATATATTTTAGCCCTCATCCAATACCACAGGTGAAAACTACATTAGTGATGGTGGTAATCTTTGACGGGATCAATATTCATTTTCACGCTCATTACTATGGGCCAATACCATGGTAAGGACCATTGGAATTTAGAATACCATGGTGAAAAAACCATATGCTACTTTTCCTCACTAAACTTGTGTGCATACATGACTTGGCTTAACAAAACCTGCTTATAGTTATTGAACTTCCAACTTTATCATTCCTCTAAACTTTCATGGATTCTGTCACATCTGTAATCATTTTTCTATTCTATTGTATTCATTCTGTCACCTCTGAACTGACCTGTGAATTCTGTTACAAGTGAGATTACATCAAGGAAAACACATGCATCATAATGCCAACAATCTCCCCCTTTGGAATTGATGGTAACCACTTTGGTGTTTTGTCACCACAACCTATAAATAACATCAAGCCAAGTATCAAGCTTTTCAAAACATCAAGCTAATCTCCAAACACCAAGCTACTCTCCCCCTTTGACATCAAGGGTAAAGGATTGACCAATGTTAAATGAATATTTCCATATATGAACTTTTGAATATGAATACGGACCATGCTCCCCCTGAGAACATGCTAAATTCTCTGATCATACTCCTCCTAAGCACATGCCGAAATCTTTGATTGATATAAAATGAAGTACATGGCTCTATGAATCAACTGCATATGCCCTTCCTATCACCAACGACCCATACCTACATCAATCACCCAACCATGTGGGATTACATATTTTACATGATCTCAAAAGTACACATGATTGAATATGACAATTATTACATCATGTGTCTTTACACAAAATGATATACATGATATTTATGAAAAATACCAAAAGATCTTAAAAGTAGCATAATTCAGCAACTAGAATGCCAACAATGCATTATATTCTGCAAGGCTAATGCCCCCCATGAACGTGTGCTATGTGTTCATTTTCATAAACTTATTCATCAAAGCATATTCCTCAATTAGATAAATATCAATGAGAAAAACGTAACTCAATACCATATCAATAGATTGTACGCATCAATACCAAACCAAGAAAAATCAAATTATAGCTATCAAAAGCATGTCAAAGGCTGATGTTGAGTCTGTCGTACTGCTTCTCTATCGGAGGAAAACATACACGACTATTTGCAAAGAAACTCACGTATATACGTAATTACACTTCATGAAACACGTGTATAGCTAGCAACCTTCTGAATTTTCACCTGTAGACTGAGCAAACTGATTTAACAACAAAATGCGGCAGAGACAATACCTAGTTTTTGTCTAAGATGTTCAAATGCTTCTCTAGGAAGGGGTTTAGTAAATATATCAGCAAATTGTTCTTTGGAGGGAACATACTCCAATTTAACTTTTTTCTCAAGCACTTTTTCTTGTAGAAAGTGATACTTAATAGGAATATGCTTGGTCTTGGAGTGCATAACATGATTTTTCAAAATAATAGTAGCACTTGTATTATCGCATTAGATGGAGATGGGTGGAGAACATTTGATTTGTGTATCCTCTAATGTTTACACATCCAGAGAAGTTGTGTGCAACAAGATGCAAGAGCTACATATTTTTCTTCCATTGTAGATAAGGCAACGAAACTTTGTTTCTTGTTGAACCAAGATACCAATCATGGCCCCATGTAAAATGCACCCCCACTAGTGTTTTTCTGGTCATCAACATTTGCAGCCCAATCCACATCTGTGTATACATGAAGGGTAAGAACTGCATCTTTAGATACCATATACCAATGCCTTGGGTTCCTTTGAAATATTTGAATATTCTCTTTACTTCCTGAAGATGTCATTCCTTTGGATTGGCTTGGAAACATCCAACAATCCCAACTGCATGCATGATATTTGGTCTGGTACCTGTTAGATAAACTAGACTGCCAATCATAGACCTGTACTATGCTTGGTTTACTGCCACAGAATCATCATTAGAACTGAGGGTACATCATGTCATCATGGGAGTACATACTGGTTTGCAATCTTCCATCCCATACTTCTTCAGGATCTACTTTAGATATTTTGTTTGTGAGAGAAAGATGCCATTTTGTTTGTTGCACTTGTAGACTAAGAAAATAGGTTAGCTCTCCAAGTAAAGAAATTCAAATTCTTGATGCATAACAAAAGAAAAGTTTTGACTCATAGATTATTCATTACTACCAAAGATGATATCATCAACATAAACAACAATAATTATCAGTTTATCACCCTCAAATTTTGTGTACAAGTTGTTGTCTGCAGATCCTTTTGTGAAACCTTGTTGTTGAAGATATTTGTCAATATGATAATACCATGCTCGTGGAGCTTGTTTTAGCCCATATAGAGCCTTTTTGAGTTTGCATACAAGGTTTTCATCATTCCCCAAAATGAATCCTTCTAGTTCAATATATACTTCTTCTTCAAGATATCTATTGAGGAAAGTAGATTTTACATCCATTTGATAAACTTTGAAATTTTGAGAACTTGAAAATGCAAGAAGAATTCTTATGGCTTCAAGTCTGGCTACTGGTGCAAATGTTTCTTCAAATTATGTGCCTTCTTGTTGATCACAACCTTTACAAAAAATTCTAGCTTTGTTCCTAATGACCTCCCCATTTTCATTCAACTTATTTTTGAATATCCATTTTGTCCCAATAACATTTTTATCATGAGCCCTTGGAACCAATTCCCAAGTAACATTCTTTTCAATTTGATCAAGTTATTCATTCATGGCCTTAACCCAGCATTAATCTTTACTAGCTTGATTTACATTTTGTGGTTCAATGGTGGATAATAAAGCTATATAACTAGAAGATCCTACAAGTGTTCTTCTTGTTTGTACCCCAGATTGCTTATCTCCTAGAATTTGAGTTTCTGGATGATTCTTTTGAACATACTTGGATGCAACCTTTTCCTTGTTTGATGTATGTTCTTATACTACCTCATTAGTTTCTTCTTCTATATCGTTGTGATTTGATGTGGGAAATCATTCATCATCACCATCATCCTCTTTTGCTGATGGTACATTTTTTGGCCATGTGCATGCTTCGTCAATCACAACATCAATGCACTCAACAATTTTCCGAAGTCTCTTATTGTAACATTTGTATCCTTTACTTCTATATGACTAACCAAGACGTATTCCTTCATCTACTCTAGCTTCAAACTTACCAAGATTTTCATCATTACTTTTTATGAAACATTTGCTTCCAAAAACTCTAAAATGCTTACGGTGGGAGGCTTACCATACCAAATTTCATATGAAGTATTATCACTATTCACATGAACATGAGCATTGTTGAGAATATTTACTTCATTCTATGCAGCTTCACCCCAAAGGTGTCAGGAGTTCAAGACTCATCAAGCATAGCACGAGCAATTTGTTGAACAATTCTATTCATTATTTCTTCCATGCCATTTTTTTGAGGAGTTTTAGCTACATAAAATTTTCTTTTTATGCCATGTTGTTCACATAAAGCAAAGAATTCATCTGATATTTACTCTCCTCCTAGGTCAGATATGAGACATTTGATTTTTAGATCTAATTCATTTTCAACTAATGCCTTTAGGACTTTAAATTTATCAAATGCTTCATCTTTGTGTTTGAAAAGACTAATCCAACAAATTCTAGAAAAGTCATCAATGAATAAGATATAGTATTGTTCTCCATTAGGTGAATTTTTCCTTATTGGTTTACACAAATCAGTATGTATAAGTTCAAGAGGCTTACTTGATGATCCTTCTTTGGCATTGAATTGAACTCTGGTTTGCTTACTGAATTGGCATGACTTACATATGGTACTTTCTGGTATGGTAATGTAGGGTAGATCACAAACAACTTTGAGCCTGCTTGATTTTCTTATTTGAGACAAGATTAGATGTCCCAACATTCTGTTCCAGAAGCAGTTTTGTTTTTCCTTCCCTATGTAACATTGTTCTGAGCCACCTTTCAATATATACAAATTTGTCGGGGTACTTGTTCCTTTTGTTATGGTATTTCCTGTGTCAATTTCACGAACCACATATTCTTGTGATCGCAATACCACCTCATTTCCTTGATCACACATTTGCCTAACACTCAACAAGTTATACTTTAACTCATCAACATACATAACGTTACCAACTTTAACTTTTTCTTTTACAAAAATAGAACCTGTACCCTTTATGACAGCAGGTGAGTCATTTCCAAAAGTGACGTTCTTTTCTTTCTCTAAATTATTGTACGAAATAAGTTTATCTTTGTCACCTGTCATGTGTTTTGAGCATCCATTATCAATGTACCATTGATTTTCTTGTCCTTCTGCAAAAACATCTATGCCACAGTTTTCAGACTGTAACTCCTTCCTTTTCCATACCTTGGAATTTGTTGATAGTTGCTCCTTTTGAGATGTTGGCTATAATTTGCCCTTGCATTTAGATTCTTCATGTCCAAAGTTATTGCAAACTGAGCATTCAATTTCATCTATAAGAGGTGAGAAGATAGAAGAGTTCTTCTTGAATCCTGTCTCATTCCTTTGTTTTCTTTCTTCTCTAGTCATGATAGTTTTGTATGCAACACATTGAGTAGCCTTATGACCAAAATTATGACATCAGAAACATTGTCCATTAAACAAGAAATTTTTGTGATCATAGAATCTTTTGGTCTTGTTTATATTCTGACTCGTGCTTTTGGTGTTGTTCATCCTTGGATTGGAGTGAACATGATTTACATGTGGATTGGCTATATTCTTTTGCTAAGGACTGAAGTTTTGCTTATTAGGTTTTGCTGCATTACTAAAGCTTTGCTGACTATTTTTTGTTGCATTTAGGTAGCTTCCAGTGGTGGTTGGAGAATTTTCTAGTTGAGATGTTTCTCTAGTGTATACAAGATTTAACTTCATAAGAGGAGAGTGTTATACCTTGATAATTTCATATAAGGTTTCATATCCTTTAGCAAATCTAAGATTCATATTTTTTATTTTCTCAAGTTCCTTTCTTAGACTTACTACTTCACATTATAACTTCTCATTATGCTTTTCTTTTTCTATTAGTTGATGCTTCAAAGTATCTATGGCTACTTTGTTTTCTTCCAAGAAAATTTTGAGTTGAGTAATTTCTTCAAAGAAATATTTTTCTTCTAATGCATCCACAAATTTAGCATTAGACTCATTAGTGCTTTTCTCAAAATCCATGAGTAATTTAAAATCTTGATTAGATTCACCTTCTTCACTATTTGACAAGCCATCACTATCTTCATGAGTATAATAACTTCTTCTACTGTCAAACTATCTCCTATTACATTTTGGAGAATCCTTCCCTTTGTCATGATTGTCTTTATGAGGACATTTAGCAGCATAATGACCAACTTTACCACAAGAAAAGTTTTTGAAGGGAAGCTTACCTCAGAAACTTCCGGTGCTCAATTGAAATTTCTTTACAAATTTCACCTCATCTTCTTCTGATATGTATCATGATTCCTTGCATTCTTCCTTTACTTTTCCTTTTGTAGATGCTTTAAATATAGCTTCTCCGACTTCTGAGGGACCTCCTTTCCTTATTCCAAAAGCAGTTAGGATCCCATGAAGTTGAACAATAGTAAGAGTCTACAGATCCTGCTTCTCTTTAATGGCAAACAATTTTCACTCAAACTTAGGAGTTAAAGATCTTAAGATTTTTTGTACTAAAGTAGTGTCATTTATTTCTTCACCCATATTTTTCATGTGATTTACAATCTCATCTATACGTAGAAAGAAACTGGAAATAATTTCATCATTATGCATTCTCAGAGTTTATATTGAATTTTGAGAGTTTGGATTTTAACACTTTTTAACTTAGTATCACCTTCATAGCTTCGAATGATTTTTTCCTATATTTCTTTTGCTGTGTTTAGCTTCATAACTTTGACAAATTATGATTATGTCAGAATTCCCAATAAAGCATTGAAAACTTTGGCATTGGTTTCATATGTCTTGTTTTCTGCTGCATCTATGGGAACTGAAGTTGCATATTGGTAACATACTTCCACAATTTCCCAAACATCTGCTCTAAGAGACTAAAGATAGGATCTGGTTCTTTTCTTCCAATATATAAAATCATCTCCGTTGAAGAGTGGTGGTTTGATAGATGCCAATTCATCTTGATTTCTCATCTTGGGAGATCTTCCTTCAAGTGATCAAGCTTCTTTTAAAGGAACTGCTCTGATACCAATTGTTGGGAAAAATAGTAAGAGGGGCGTGAATCAATATTTTCAAAACTCAAAATAATAATTTTATTTTCTAAAATGTTTACCCAACTTGACTTAACACAACTAGTGTATATACACAACTGTTGTAAAAGAAACTAGTGCATGCTCAATAAACTTGTAAAACAACTAATTGTTTATCTGTTAAACTTTGAACTAGAATGTAGGAGTTTTATCAGGCATTTGAATAACAATAAATAGTTGCAGTAAGAACATAATAAAGTATAACACATAAGTAAACACATATAAACACTAAGATTTAAGTTGGAAACCCAATGAGGGAGAAAACCACCGCTGTTGTCATCTTAGTCTTCAAAACTTATTAATATAAAAATCTTCTTACATTCTTTACTGGTGCAGACTCATACTAGTATGCAGGAACCCACCTGCTAAAGGATACAACCTTCACTCATTCTGCATCTCCTATTGGAAGGGAGATCCAACCCCCTGATCTGATCACTAGCTACTACTAACATGAAGCTTCAACTTCATCACTGAAGGCTCCAACTCTCAACAACATCCATGGATCATGTTTCATCAAATTTTTAGATTGGGTTCAATATCAACACTTATGATAAATCATCACTATAATACAATCATCAATATCTAACACAACTTAGGCAACCTATCACTGAAAACCCAATCAACTAACACTTAATTAAAATTCAACCAATCAATCGGAACAGTAAGGTCAATGTAACCAGTACAAAGAACTGAACCCAAAATAATGCATCAACATAGAATTAACTGCAATCTTGATCATTCAAATGCCAAAATGTATACAATACTTCACTTAAGTCAACTTGTGTGCATACACTCTTTTCTGTAGAGAAACCTGCTTACAAATCTTAAAATATTGAAAAATAAAAGCTTGACTACTGGAATTCTAAAAGCAACATTGAATGATACTCAGATCTACTACAAAATTCTGAACCAATCACAAAACTGTCTCTTATCTACAATCAACAAGTAATCTTAACATTCTTCAATCAATCAATAACCAAATTCAAATTCATCATTCAATTAGTTCTACTTCAAATATTATCACTCAACCCAGATCAACATGAGGACATCATTTCTAGACAACAGAGAAGCAGCAACATTGATCACGTTGATCAGTCATTTATGAACATAAACCCTTACTTTGTATACGCTAGTTTGAAGAGGTGAACCCATGTGTATACGCGCTTTTCTTGAGACCAACCAGTGTATAGATCTGCAAATTTTGACCTTAAATTTCGGAGCTCTTCAGAACTTCACAAAAACCCAGATCATAATATTTAGAGATAAAAGCATGTGTCAGTACTTAGGTTTAGTCAGTGGATGAGCAGATCATACAATGAAAAGTCATTTTAGCTCTCATGATCCTGATCCATCATTGTATTCATCTGTGCATAATTATTTCAGATTAATGTGACAATTATGGCCCTTACACTGCAAATATACTTCATATTGAAGTATTCATCAAAAACCCCTTTACTTTCACACCTAGCCCTTTGATCTTCACCTATTTATATATTTTAGCCCTCATCCAATACCACAGATCAAAACTATATTAGTTCCGGTGGTAACCTCTGACGAGATCAATAGTCATTGTCACACTCATTACTATCGGTCAATACCATGGTAAGGAGAACTAGTATTCAGAATACCATGGTGCAAAAACCATACGCTACCTTTATTCACTAAACTCACATGCATACGCGACTTGGCTTTCTTGAACTTCCAACAATATCATTCCTCTAAATTGAATCTTCTGAACTGTCATGCATTCTGTCACATATGTAATCATTCCAGTATTATGTTATATTCATTATTTCACCTCTGAACCGACCTATGCATTTTGTTACAAGTGAGTTTCCATCGAGGACAACACATGCATCATAATTCCAACAATTGGGGCATATGAGACCTAGTTCGAGTCCTTTCACTTCTTTTGTAGCGTTGGTGAAGAAGAAGGATGGGACCCTTTGCATATGAATAGAATATAGAACCCTCAACCAGAAGATGTTGAAGAACATGTATCCCATTCCACGCATTGATGAGTTGATGAACGAGATTAGAGGAGCCAATTACTTCTATAAGATAAACTTGCGCTCAGGGTACCACCAGATTTGAGTGAGACAAAAATTTCATATTCCCAATTAAAATTTTGACATGGAAATTCCCAATTTTGTAATTTCGGTGATTAATATAAATAGTTAACTAAATAACAATAGGAGAAATAAGTTGTGGAGATATTTAATAAATTGTGAGAAAAGGAAATGGTTGGGACTTAGGAAAAGAAGAAAAAATAATGTTAAGATGTGTAGTTACCAAGCATGGAAATTGATCCATGGGAAGGATCAAACCATGGTATGGGAAAAATCGAACCATGGTATGATGGAGTGAAAAATAAAAATAAAAGGAAGGCTCAGACCTCATTTTGATCATTCTGGTTTTGGTATTTCATTTCTAAATTGGAGGTTTTCTTAAGCTGTTGAGCTAAGTCAACCAATGTTACTTAGCACAGGGATTTCCAAGCGGAGAATCTCAACTCTCTTTTGGTGAACTTAAAGTGTCATCCTAGGAGAGAGAACTTGGAGCTGATTGGATATTTCTTGTCCTGCATTTTGTGAGCCATTTCATCTCTATGGTAGACAGGACAAAATTTTTGGTGGGACATAGTAGTAGAAGTAGAATTTCTTGGATGAAGAGATTGCCATGGAGATATGCCTTGAGAAATTGCAGGAATTTCACTTGGATGAGGACGAATTTCCTCGTGGAGTTTTGGAGCCCAAGACTGTTTCTTTTGTGAGGTCAGATTATTCTTTCTCAAGGCCAACATAGGTGTTTTCTGGGTCATTTTTGCTAGAGTAGTTGTTGCAATCTTGTGCCAGAAATAGATGGAATTTCACTCTATCTTTGCAATGTTATATTTTAGTGATTTCTTAGTTATATTTGTGGAGAATCTTTTAGTGGAGTGGTTGTATATTTTATAGTAGCATGTAGAGCTCAGCAGTGGGTTATTTCACTTGATTTTTAGGTAATCACGAGAGGTTGGAATTAGCCCAAAATATTTTTCTGTTTTGTTGGTCCGGGTTGGAGATCATTTTCCTAATTTTTCAAAATTTTTGGAGCATATTGAGGCCTCAAATATCAATTTGCCTCGAGGATCAGCAAAAATAAATTTCTAGGCAGTGTGTGCAGCCAGTGAACCATTTTAGTGTGGAGTTTTTCTTCATTCTCACCTGGGTTTTGCGTGCTTGCTTTATCAATCATAGGTGAACACATTCCACTATATTTTGTAGTCATATTTTGATTGGATGTATAATAAAATGGCTTATCTATATTATTTATGCTCAACAGTGTTCTAGGCTTGTTGTTCTTGTGGAGTTTTCAGATTGCATGTTTATTTGTTTGTTGTAGCTAGTTCATATTTTGATATTTTGATGTATTTCGCTAGTTAGAACATTACAAGAATGAACGGGAAAAATAACGTCCTCAAGAGAAGAAAACCAAAAGAGTTTAAAATACATGAGAAATGTGTAACATAAGCTAGAGATGATCAAGCAGCGCTCAAGAGGTTCTAGAGGAGGAAAGAAAGGGAATACCGATTGCCCAGGCTTAAGAGAAGTGAATGAGATTCTTGGGTAAAAATCAATGGAGAAGACTTGTTACAAGGGTTTTTTTGTAGATTATAGTGAGTAAGTGGAAGCTCACAAGAAGGGAAGAAAAGAGATGGCTATTGATGGCGATAATCAAGGTTCAAAGAGAATCCATAATAGAGGAGAAAAGGATGCCAGTAAAAATGACATAAAGAAGAAATTTAGCTAAGAGGAATTTGACAAGGAGATGGCCAAGTTGAAGGAGAGGGTCAATTTAGTAAAGATGATACTACATTGAGAGTACCTGAGGCGAAGATGGAACTTGAAGAGGAGGTTCAAATTATCTATCACACAAAAGAGTTTTAAGAGGAAAATCCCTAAATCCATAAGTGTTGGGAAGAATATAAATCATCTATTGAGTGCATAACTATAAGAAGAATATATTAGAGATGTTGAGCCTAAGGATGAAGTAGTTTATTGTTTTTAATGACATGAAAGCATAACCCTTATAGGGGAAGAAGATATTATAGTGAGGCTATCTGAAAGTCTTTTGGGCTATGTGCAAATTCCAAAGCAACAAAGGGAGTTACAAAAAGAGGATCTTGATGAGACACTAATCGAATGTCTTAGGGAATGTGAAGAAGGTCTCATGGAAGATTAGAAAGAAGATGGTAACAAAAATACCAGAGGTGGCTAGATGGCCTTTTTTATTTAAAGAGGGTGAATTTGACATGAATGCAGGCTAGAATCATGGACAAAAAATCTAACAAATGGGGGAAGGCACAAGGACCGCCTCTAAAAAATGAGAGCAAGAAGAGAAGGAATGATGCAAACATTTTCTAGAGATTTCCATAATGGAAAATGAAAATAATTATGCTAAAGGGTCCTCAAAAGATATTATACAAGGGAGCTAAGGTGATGATGAGGATGAAGAGAAGATATTGGTCAATATTCTCATGGACTATGGGAAATGTTCAGAACATCAAATGATTCCAGGAGTATCAACAGAGGCTCAAGAGGCTCATGTTTTTTAACATAATTTGTTTCATTCATGTGCAAGTCATGAGGACCATGAAGGAAGAAAATCATTACAAACTATCGTAAAATAAGGTGAGGGTATGAAGTTGTTTTTAGGAGGCAAATGTGACAATAAAATTCCAAGAGGAATGACATTGCAATTGTACACGATACATAGTAGGAAATGTTCGAGTGAAGTTCTCATGGAGTTTGATGATGAAATTGAGTTGCTGGAAGAAATGCGTGGAGAAGAATGGATGATGGACGATGAAACTGCAACTTGATTTCGGAGTAGTTTTGCTCATTTGTATGACGAATTTAATTCCATGGAGGGAGGATAACTTATTTGAAGATGTGCATCCAACACACTGAGTTGTAGGTGGAAGAAAATGTAGTTGAAAGATGTGAAAAACAAGAGTTGGATAAAGGGTTTGCAACCCTTCAGAAAAAGGAAGAATGTTAATGGAAATGGAATCTAGAAAGGAATCATATATGTTTAGGGGTCTAAGAGAAAAAGAAGTAAGAAGCCTTATGAATGTAGGTATTACAGAACACGAGTGGGGAGCATGGAGCACTGAGTTGCTGAAGGAAAGCTCAGTTGATTTGATGAATAGAGGAATGTCCTTAATATAATATAAGGCAATTTTTAAAAAACAAAGGCCATGAGTGATAAATTTATCTCTTGCAATACATGGAGAAATTGTGATTGATAATAATAAGGACAAGTGTACATATAAATAGCCTATTGTTGAAATGAGAAAGATGAATTGGATTCGAAACACATTTTGGAGGAAGCTGAAAAAGATGATGAAAAAAATTAGAGGAATTGCTCATGAAGAATGGAAATGACACTTTAAATTTGCTGGTGGATTTGATATCTTTAGATGAAAAGTTAATGAATTAGATTATAAATGTTCAACATGTAATGTTTGAGCTGAAAGAGGATGGAAATAAGCCCAAGCTAGAAGATGAATTCAGTATGATGAGGATTCTAATGCAGAAAGTACCCACATAAGTGTACGAAGAAAGGGGAACAACAATAAGCAACTCACTATGCAAGAATTTCCCAACAAAGTAAGTGGCATATTGCAGAATTATGTGTGGGATCTCAGAAAACTAAAATTAGAGTTGGAACAACAAGGAAACTATGCATATGAATAGTGACAACATTTGTTTTAGAACCTAGAGGATTTAGCATATTGAGACATTTTACGAGGAGGACAAACTTTTTCCACCTAGGGAATCTGATGCAGGAGCATCACCCTAGGAAAATTTATTTTGTGAAAGATCCCAAGGGGCTCCTGTAAATTCTAGATCTAGGTATTATTTTCTCTAATCTATTTGTATCAATTAGAATTAAGGGGATTTTATGATAGAGCCAAGTGGCATGATTATGTAGAAATCTAGATCACTAGTTTGTTAGGATATTTTGAGGAGTTGATATTTGAGCCAAGTGGGCCTTTATGAATATTGACAAATGTCAAGTTCAGAGTAGGTAGTTTGCGACAGATGTAAAATTTCTCTATGATTGTGTACATATTTCCTTATTCTCATACAAATTCTAAGGGTAAGCAAGTACATGATGAAAGAGAGAGGTCTCTACACAAGCTTAAGAAGTGAACATTTTTTTCCTTTGTAAATATTCTTTCACATTTAATAGAGTGGGCATGATTATGTTGCATTACATAACCTATCTAAACGTATGTAAATTTCCTGTCAGAAATAGAATGTGTCTTTTTTGTTTAGAGTGTAGTTAGGTCCGATTAAGTCCAAATATAAAATGTTGAACAAGCGAGTTTGAGAGTTGGATTATTAAGAAAAACTTGGGTGTCGAATCACTGTAATATCTATACATACCTCTTTCCCAAACACTACAGATATTACATAATTTTTTTAGTCATCGAATTCCTTTGTCTACGTGGGTATTGGACATGTTGGATAGGTGCAGATCATAGGAACTAGGCATATTTATTATTATGTTTCGAATGCTTTCTTATGATGTGTTGCGGTCTAAATTCTAAGATAAGTGCACATATGAGTTGTGTTTGGGAATATCGAATCCATAGCCTGGGTGAGCGTCACATTGGGCAATGAGAGGATTAGAAAGGGAAATTCCTTTTGAGTGTGGGCAATGTTGTTTAAATGTGCCAATGTGAATGATTGACGGGAAGTGGGAGGAATTCCTTAAGGAGCTACCCTTTGGAAACTTTTGTAACCAATTCTTAGTTGCAACAAAGGTTTTGTTGGATTTAGGAAAGCCAGATGTGGGAGGAATTATAACAGGGGCACCAAGGTCCGACCCCTTGACCAATCTCAATCTAGACCTGTGTGGGCTATGGAATTGGCTATAATCATATAGTCGAGCCCGACCATCAGTTGGCATAGTTCGATAATTGTGTATTTTTCGAGTGTGGAGTAAACTGGAAATGACTGTCCTGGTGGGCTGTGTGAGGCCTTAATTTAATCCGAGCTATATTATACGTTGGGTTATGTTTATGTTTTTGTTGGGATTATGGTTTATGCTTTATCTTAATAGAGAAATTTTGAGTGCAAGCCATTGCAGAGCGAGACTAAAATGAATGACCAGAAAGTTTTTTGATTGGGATTGGAGTTTCTGAGGAATATTGGAGGAGACACGATATAAATGAAAGGGATGATATAAAGATGGGTTTCAATTTAATTTATGGAATAAGGAATCTGTCGTCATCATTTTGCAGGTTGAAGGAAGAATATAGTAACTATAAAAGTTAAAAGGGACACTTCCCATAGGAGGAACAATATAAAGCCACTTCCATTGGGTCACTTTGTGGAGCACTTAAGAAATCACATGATTTGCTAGTGTTTTTTTTATTATTTATAAGTATTGTGGAGATCATGTCCTCATCTATTTTTTTTAAGTTGGGATACTTTGTATTTTTAATTTCAAAATGGAAAATTTAGTAGCAAATTCATATCTAAATGAATCCGCTAAGCTACATGGAGAAAATTACATAAATTGGAAATTTAAGTTCTAATTGTTAATGGAAGGCAACAACATTTTGTTAATAGTATCAGAAGTTGAAACCAAACTAGTGGCATGAGTAGTGTTAGTTTCAGATTGGGAGTGTAGAGAGACCGAGATCAAGGTTCTCTTGTGAACATCCATACATGAAAACACTATTTGCACATGAGTGATTGCAACACATCTTAAGACAACTCGGAAACACTTAAAAGTTGTATAAAACATGCTAATGCCAATCGAATGTTATTTTTTTAAAAAGAGGCTTTTCTTAGTTAAGATGGATGTAAATGAAAACATTAATGATTTTATTTCTAGAATAAAAGAATATTATTATAAGCTTGGTGCTATTGGTGAAAATATTTCCAATAATAACCTAGTAACAATTACATTAAATGGGATACCGGATGATTATCATATGTTTATCATTGGATTTGCAATTAGGCAAAATGTCCTATCTTTGATGAATTAATAGGTATTTCCTCCAAGAAGAGGAAATATGGAAGAATATCAATGGCATATATCAAAGTTCGGATTTGGCATTGGTAACCAAAGGGAAGTAGCCATATAAAGGAAAGTCACGGGACAAGAACACAAGAGGCAAGTTACTGTCAAAACGATACCAATGCACAATGCAACTAAGGATAAATACCTATGCGAAGAGGAAGGATGGAGGCTTCTATTGTGGTAAGCTCGGACACTTTGCTAAATATTGCGAAAAAAAATAAATTTGATGAGGCTAAGCATAGAAGACATTAGGGAAGTTATGTTGATAGAGAAGCCCCAGTAAGTGATAATCTCAAAAATCTCAAATTATTCATTTCAAATATCGTTTTATCAATATAAACTATGATATTAATGTATGTTTTATTAACTCTAGTGCTTCAATTCACATGACATGAAAAAGGAATGGTTCATTACATATCATGAAAATAATAATTGTACTCACATCTATCTAGGAGATGACTTATCTCATGAAATCAATGGCTATGGTGATGTATGTCTAGCTTTACTAGGTGATGTATATGTACCTTTACTAAATGGTTACGTGAGACAAATAGAAAATGTGATGTATGTTTCGAGAATCAAGAATAATATAATCTTTATGTCCAAAATTGCATATCATAATCTCAATGTTGATTTTTTTAAGTCACATTCTATTGTGAAGGACATACAAGATAACTACAACATCGTAGCAAGAGGAGTGTGAGTTGGACTGTAAAAGATTGATGTTAATACGAAAGATCATAAAGAAATGATATCAACTACCATGTCAATGGAGGCACTATGACATTAAAGGTATGCCAATTTTAATCACAATGATGTTGTTTTAATTCAAAAGAAGGGTATGGTCGAAGATCTTCCAAACTTTAAGAATGAATTTAATAACTGTCAAGGATATATTGCCTTGATTTCTATAAATGTTGATGATATTATCATAGCGAGAAGTGCTACCAGGTTAATTGAAAATATCAGAATTTCTCTATCACAGGAATTTGAAAGGAAGGATCTTGGAGAGTTCCATTACTATTTAGGACTTGAACTTTGGAGAGATAATGGTAGAATATTGGTCACATAAACTAAATACATAGATGAATTAATCAGAAAATTAAACATAGATGGATGTAAATTAGTATCTCCACCAATAGAAAAAAATGTTAAACTCAATAATGGTGATGAAAAAAAATAAGTGAGTGGCACATTGTATAGACAATTGGTGGGAAGTCTAAATTAACTAACTACAATTAGTCAAGATATTGCATATTCAGTTAGCATACTTAGTTAGTTTATGGCTAAGCTTCATGAAGTCACTATAAAGAAGCCAAGAGAGACCTTCGATATGTAAAGGAGACTGAAAATTTAGTATTGGGTATACTAATGATTTGAATGTTGAGTTGAAAATTTATTCATATTATGATTGGGTTGGAGATCTAGATGACAAGAAGTACCCCTCTGGTTATGCATTCAATATTATATCTGGTATTGTGTCATGGAGTAACAAGAAACAACTAATTATTTTTTTGTCTTCCACTAAAGTTGAGTACAAGGCCTTATGCAGTGCAACTTGTGAAGCACTTTTGCTGAGAATAATTTTTGAAGACATGGAAGAAAAATAGGAAGGACCAACAACCATCAAATTGTTACAACGAAAGCTATATTAAGCTACTGAACAACCTTGTCTATCACGCAAGATCAAAGCACATTAAAAAACAACATCATTTTTTACGAGAAAAATGCAATCAAAAAAATTAATTTGATTTAGATTTTTCTCTTTACATGATTTAATAAAAATGAATAATTTAATAAAAGAATTTTTATAAAAATGTTGAAGACATAAAATTTGATATAGAAAAATATTTGAGATAGATGAATTATTTGTTAAATAATATTTTAATTTTATTGTATAGATTACTTGGGATTATTTTGAAAATTAAAATATAATGGCGATGTTGTCAAGTAAATAATATTTATGCTTATATTTTTTATATTAGCATAATCACATTATTAAAATTAATTGATATATTCTAATCAACATTATTTTGTACCCTTCAGAAACTAATTCCATTTATTGGTCTATATCAACCACTTTGAATAATGTTGTTGTGTTGGTTTATGGTCAACATCCATTGGGATTTTTAAAAGACCATTGCTGAGTATGGTCAAATATGGTTGAATATCATAAACTTATGGTTAAAAATGATTTATTATGGTCAAAATGTAGTTGACCATGGTTACATATGGTTGATCATGATTGTTAACATTTAACTATAGTTGACTTTGGTTGACTTTGGTTGACCATGGTGACCTTATTTACTTTAGTTTACCATCATTTAGCATTGCCAAATATGAAAAACTATTGTTGACTATGCTTGACTATAAATGCCTATAGTTAACTATGTTTGACCATTAGTAATGATGGTTTAGCATGGTTGCAAATTGTTGACTATGTTGACCTTGTTGACCATGTTTGAAATGGGTGAGCATGATTTTGTATGGTTAACCATGGATGACTATGTTTGACTACAATTTACTCTTGTTGAATATGGTTGAATATGGTTGACTTTGGTTTAATGTGGTTGTCATATGGGTGAGTATGGGTCAATATGGTTGATCATGTTGACCATGTAGCCTATATATGACCACATTTGACCACTATTTACTATGGTTTCCTATGGTTAACCATAAAAAGCTACAATTGTCTATGGTTGACAACCTTAAAGAATGGTGACCATGTTGCCTATGTTTGACTACTGTTGAGAAACATTTAGCATGGTTGAATATGGTTGACCAAAGTCGATCATTGTCAACTATGTAAGATTATGTTGATCATGGGTGATCATTGTAACTATGTATAATCATGGTTTATTATGTTTCACGATGCTTAACAATGGTTGACCATGTTACCTATGGTTCACCACATTTGACCATGGTTGACTATGGTTGCCTATGGTTACCCATAGAAGGCTATAATCAACTATGGTTAACATGGCTGCCAACATTTAACAATGGTGACCATCATTGAGAATGATTGACAAATTTCAACATCAAGTTATCATCATCAAATTGTGAAATTAGGTTTTGCTAGACACATTAAGATGTTGGGCTTTGGTTATCACCTTGAAAAATTTGTTTTTGTTCATCGCATTGTGGTATCATCTTTTCTTTGTCATATTATGATGTTAAGTTATGTTTTACACATTTTGAGGTTATGATATGTTCATCACATTATGATGGTGGGTTATGGTTGACACATTTTGATCTCTAGTTATGTTCATTTTATTGTGATGTTGGGATATGCTTGCCAGATTTTGTTTTTCGTTTATGTTCATTATATTCCAACATCAGGATATGGTAGTCACATTATGACATTAGGTTACGCTTGTTTGCATCATAATGTGATGTTAGTGAATGTTTATGTTCAGAGGTGCCCTTAGGTTATGTTCATCACCTTGTGATGTTAAGATCAATTTGACACATTGCAATGTTAGGTTATGTTCATTACGTTGCAATAATAAGTTATGTTCATTGTATTAATATAGGTTATGTTTGTTACATGACAACATTAGGTTATGTACAATACATGGTGAAATTAGGTTATATTTGTGACATTTCAACATTGTGTTATGTTTGTCTCATTGACGTCAGTTTCTTTCAACACATTATAACGTCAAGTATGTTTATCACATTGTTACCTCATATTTTAAAATGTTCATCACATTTTAAAATTGAGAAATAGCTATCACATTGTGATATCAAGTTCTAGCCATCACATAATCTACAATGCTAGGTTACGTTTGTCACATTACAAAGGTTATTTATGTTTGAAACATTATTAAAAGGAATTTCTAGCCAAATTTTTTGATAAAAAAAATTAACAAAGTTTTTCCTTCATCACAAAATAAGAACTTTGAACTAACATGACATATCAAATGACTCAATTTTTTTTTGTGATGTGATGTGTTATAAGTAAAGCATTTTTTGCATGAACCAAAAAATTATTTTCATGTGGCGCAATTTTTTTTCTCACTCACTATATATCACACTTAAAGTATATTTCCTTGTGACATTGATATCAAATTAACTTGAATATGAAGCTTTATACTTGTTTCAAAGACATTGATATCAAATCTATTTGATTTATACTTTGTAAATGTCGGTTTATAGATTTTCTAAGGACATTAATAACAAATCAACTTGATTCATACTTAACATATGATTCCTTGGAACTTGTAATTTTATGTAGAACCATTATATGTTGCATTATATGTCTTATATTATAACCATTGCTAAAATCTTCCATCGCTCCTATAAATTGGGTTGATGATTAACATTTTTCCTCACGCAATGAAGTATTTTCTTCTTTCTTGAATTTTCTTGATCTCTTTCGTAGAAGGATTTTAGATATATAGTCTGATGTATGGAAGTTTTTTCACTATTACATGGTATAGTTTCCTTGGCCTTTATTGAGGTCTTTGTAGGTTTTAACCCCGTACCGAAATTACCTGCATAGGAATTCTAAAAAAACACAGAAAATAAACAATGCGAGAGTATAACACATAAAACACATATACATAGAGATTTTCCCCTAGATCCCAAAACCGGGAATACCATCTTGTTTTTTCATTATGCTCCATTCAATGTTATAATACTTATTTATACATGTCGAAGCATCCAATACCATGGACCGAAAACCATCGCGTCTAAAACATATGTGCAAAAATCATGCACAAAACCATAGGTGTGTTCGCCCAACCTAACATAGGGTCAAAAACCCCATGTGACCCCCCCCCCCTGCTACACAATCGGCGCAACAAAAGGGGCCTCCGCCCCTCCTCTAACCCCCCTGTTAACTACGTGGGCTAGTTGTGGAAAGAATATAACACAACCCAACATTCTCCCACTTGTTGTTTTTTTTCCAAAGGGGGCCATAAGAGAGCTTAGTCATTTTTTCAGTCCTAAAATGCCCATTGTCTCTCTACACCAAAAGAACTTCTTAGAGCTCACAGAGTTTGTCAATGCATTTGCAGTATTCTTCAAAGTGTCCACCTTTACCAGCAACACCTTTTTGTCTTCTATCATATCCCTCACAAAGTGATACTAAACATCAATATGCTTTGTCTTTGAATGATATGCGGAGTTCTTTGCCAAGAAAATTACACTTTGGCTGTCATAGTCTATCATTATAGCTCCTGTACTAACCCCATACTTGAACACAATCTCTGCAACCAAACTTCTTCCTTGCTTGCATGAGTGGCTGCCATGAATTTTGCCTCTGTAGTTGATAGTGCCACTGCAGGTTGTTTCTTACTCATCCAACTAACTGCACCTCCAAATAGGTTAAACAAATACCCACTTGTACATCTTCTCTGATCCAGATCTCTAGCCCAGCCTGCATCAACAAAGCCACGAATATCCAACATTCTGTCCAATCCTGATCTTCCTTGGTAGCAAAAACCATAATCACTAGTGCCATGAAAATACCTGAAAACCTGCTTCACTGATGTCCAGTGCTCCTTCCCTGGTTTTGACATAAACCTGCTCAATACTCCCACTGCATATGCAATGTCTGGTCTAGTACAGACCATTGCATACATCATGCTACCGACTGCACTTGCATATGGAACATGGGACATGTCCTCTTCCTTTTCTTTTGTCTTGGGACATTGTTCAACATATAACCTCACACCTATAGGAATAGGAACCTTCACCAGTTTACTATCCTGCATATTAAACCTCTGCAGTATTGTCTCGACATACTTCCTTTGGTTTAACCAGATCTTCCTCTTTGTCTAATCTCTTTTAATTTCCATGCCCAAAATATAGTTTGCAGCACCAATATCTTTCATGTCGAATTTGGAGGAAAATTGGGTCTTCAAATCCTGGATAATTTCTTTGTCATTTCCAACCAACAATATATCATCCACATACAAGACCAAATAAATAACACGGTCACCAATTAATTTAAAATACACACAGTGATCTGCTTTTCTTTTGGTGAAGCCAAGTCCCTGTATAAATGTATCAAATTTTTGATACCACATCCTTGGTGACTGTTTTAACCCATACAGAGACTTATTTAACTTGCACACCAGTTCTTTCTTATCCTTCACCACAAAGATTTCAGGTTGCTTCATGTATATTTCCTCTTCTAGATCCCTGTTAAGAAATGTTGTCTTCACATCCATTTGTTCTACCTCAAAATCAAAAGCAGCAACAATAGATAAAAGTAATCTAATAGAAGTTACCTTGGCAGCAGGAGAAAAAATATCACTAAAATCAATTCTCGGCACCTGGGAATAACCTTTTTCTACCAACCAAGCTTTGTATTTCTCCACCTTTCCTTTTGCATTTGTATTTTTCTTAAACACCCATTTGTTGCCAATGGGTTTCCTTCCAGCCGACAACTCCACCAGATCCCAAGCCTCATTTTTGTGCGAAGATGCCATTTCATCAACCATGGCCTCTTTCCAGAGTTTACTGGCCTCTGAATCTACTGCTTCCTTCACAGTTTTGGGATCATCTTTAGTAATAGATAAAGAAAAATTTGAATAGAAAGCAGATGGACTATACCTTTCTGGCTGCCTTCTTTCTTGAACTAATCTTCTCACACCTGGAGTTTGTGGCTCTTCATCTTCTAATTCCTCCTTTTCTGTAGAGTCTGATTCTTCCTCCTTAAGCTCAAACTCTATCTTCTTAGGTTCCTTTGGTTGGACTTCATGTTTAATAACATATTTTACCTCTCTGAACAACACATCTCGGCTGTACACAACCTTCCGAGTGACTGGGTTCCAAAGCTTATAACCCTTTAAATCATCCTTATGCCCACTAAAGATACACTTTTAAGATTTACTATCCAACATGGTTCATTTCTCCTTTGGAACATGTACATATGCATCACAACCAAATACCCTCAAATGTGAAAGAGAGGGTTTCTTACCATTCCATACCTCCTGTGGAGTCTTATCCTCCAACTCTGATGAAGGTGACCTATTGACTAGGTAACATGCAGTATCCACTACCTCTGCCCAGAATTCCTGTCCTAACCTGGCACCACTGAGCATGCTTCTTGCCCTTTCCATCAACGTCTTATTCATTCTTTCTGCAACTCCATTTTGCTGAGGTGTATATGGAGTAGTCTTATGTCATGATATACCACACTTCTTATAGAATTATTCAAATTCCTTGCTACAAAACTCTCCACCATTATCCTTCCTTGGTACCTTTATCTTCTTCTCTGTCTGATTTTCCATGAGAGCCTTAAATTCTTTAAACTTGTCAAAGGCTTTAGATTTCTTCTTAAGGAAATATATCCATTTATTCCTTGAGAAGTCATCTATAAATGATACATAGTACATAGACTTACCGAGTGATGGAACCTTCATAGGTCCAAACACATTACTGTGCATAAGTTCTAATATCTGTTTCGCCCTCCTACTACCAGAGGGGAAACTCACCCGATTCTGCTTCCCATATACACAATTTTCATAGAAATAAAAATCCAGAGAGCTATTACTCATACCTTCTACCACACCTTTACCATGAAGTATTCGAAGGCCTTTCTCTCCAATATGTCCAAGCCTTTGATGATACAACATGGTCTTCTCTCCAGAGACCACTAGATTTTCTTCTCCACTTTCAGGAAACACAGAACTGTTGCACCCATCAATAACAGTGCTACCTTGTAGCTTGTACAGAGTTCCAATTCGAACTCCCTGCATCAATGCCAATGCTCCCTGAACCATTTTGCAAGTATCCTTCTCAAACAATGTTTTTACACCTGCATCATCCAGCTTGCTTACAGAAATCAAATTTCTGTCCAATGCAGGAATATGCAGAACACCCAGAAGTGTTCTAACCCTTCCACCTTGCAACTTCAACTTTACTTTTCCACGACCAATGATTCTAGCCTTCCTATCATCCCCTAAGAATACATCCCCACCATCATATTTCTCATACTCGCAGAACCACCCTCTATGGGGAGTGAAGTGAAAGGATGCACCTGAGTCAATCAACCATGCCTCATGATCTATATGTGTACTTGAAGAAGCCAAGTACAAATCCCCACCTTCATCTAAGGTGGTTTTCGCCTTTGCAGAAGGAGAATCATCAGATCCCTTTCCTTTACCAAGAGCTTTAGATTTACAGTCCCTTTTGTAGTGCCCTTCCTTTCTTCATTTCCAACACACCATCTTTACAGGTTTTCCTGGAGATTTAGATCTCCCACTCAATGACTTATTTTTGTTTCTGTTCTGGGACCGTCCTTGTATAGACAAGGCATCACCATTATGGCTCTCAATATTTTTCTGTCTCATCTCCTCCATCAGTGAGGATGAGACTATTTCATCAAACTGCAAGGTAGTTGCATTGCTACCTATTGCAATAACCAGACTATCCCACGAATCTGGTAGAGAACACAGCAAACTGATGCACTTATCTTCATCTGAAATTTTAATATCAACAAATGCTAACTGACTTACCACAGTATTAAATGCGTTCAGATGCTCTATCACCAAGTCTCCATCTTTCATCCTCAAGTTATACAGCTTTTTCCGTGGGAATAGTTTATTAACCAGAGACTTATATTGGTACAAAGTCCATAACTTGTCCCATAAAGCCTTCATCGTAGCTTCCCCTGATACATTCAGCAACACTGAATCTTAGACACACAATCGTATTGTGCTCTTTGCCTTTCGATCCAACTTCTTCCATTCTTCATCAGACACTCTTGTTGGTTTAGTACCCGGATCTACCACGATCCACTGATCTTTATCCACTAACAGATCCTCCATCTTGAGTTTCCATAACTCAAAACTCTGACCATTAAATTTCTCGATCTCTATCTTTGCACTGTTCACCATCTTCTTTCAGCACCAAAATCGATCTCACAGATCTCCCACTGAATGGGGTCTGCCACAGGCCCGAGCGAAACTCCTCAGCAACAAAGGTGTCCCCGTGAAGCCAAAACTACTTTGATACCAAAAGTAGGTTTTAACCCCGTACAGAAATTACCTGCATACAAATTCTAAAGAAACACAAAAAATAAACAATGCAAGAGCATAACACATAAAACACATATACAGAGAGATTTTCCCCTGGATCCCAAAACCGAGACTACCAACTTGATTTTTCATTATGTTCCTTTCAATGTTATAGTACATATTTATACATGCCTAAGCATCCAATACCATGGACCAAAAACCATCGTGTCTAATACCATGGACTGAAAACCATCACGTCCAAAACATATGTGCGAAAATCATGCACAAAAGCATAGGTGGGTCTGCCCAACCTAACATAGGGTCCAAAACCAAAATTTTCTGGGGCGCTACCCTGGACCCCATAAAGTGGGGTTACGAGTACACCTCAAACACCCTGTGACCCCCCCCCCCCCCCCCCCCCCCCACCGCTACACAATCGGCGCAACCAAGGGGGCTCTACCCCCCCCCTAACCCGTTGGTTAACTACATGGGCTAGTCATGGAAAGAATATAACACAACCCAAGAGTCTTCTATTACACCAAAACCCGTAGGCTAAAAATAGAAAAGCTTCATAACTCGGTAATTATTTTTCTCCTCCAACTTGCAAAGTTTCTTCTTCAAAATAAATTTTTCTAAATCAAACAAGGACTGAAATTCCTCCTCTAGATAATCAAGGAGTTCAATCTTTTCCTAGAAATGCTTTTGCATGGTTGACTGTAGATTATCAACATTCTTAATTTTTCAACTATTATAGTTTGTATCCAATTCTTAATTTTTGTATTCTTCACTTGCAAATGAGCTACAACTAACATTCTTTAGCGGATGTCACTACGAAGTTGATCAACACATATCTTCTCATGAAGTTCCTACAATATTTTCCCATCTTGAAAAATTTGGTCTAAACACCAAGTTAACAGATGGACTCAAATATGAGCAGCCAAAATTGATCACATTGGGAACACAGGTCTTCTTCTTAACCCAAGAACATAATGAAAAAAGTGTAGATATTGTGCAACAAATATTTTTCATTAAGAAATGACAATTTGTTGTACATGAAGGTGCATGGTCTTTATGTCATGAAGAATAAAGGAGGTAGAATTTGGAATTATTACAGCTGCCAAGACATTTGGAGAAGCATGTACTACACCAATAACCTTATTTGAAAAACTCAAACTTCATGCAAGAACATCAATATATCTCATTATCAATATTTTCTTCCTTTTACATCCCATAGTAGCATTTGACAAATTATAGTTGGAAACTCTACCCAACTTGAGTTTTTGGGGTCAATTACTATGCAATTGACCAATGTATGCATTAAAAATGTGCCCTTAGCCCCTGATATCTCTACGAACTTATTATCAATCTATCATACCTGTCATGTTGGTGAGGGGAAAATAATGGAGTTTTTTTCAAATTAGATAGCTATTAGAGAACTACATGATTCGACAATCGTTTTTTCTATTACATAGGTTGATCATGCCTCAAGATTATATATATTTTTTGAGTTTTATCTTTCCTTATTTTCTTCTTTTATAGCTCATGTTGATTCCTTGATAGGATTTGGCATGGAAGATTTAGCCATATAATTATAAATATTTGTAGCATATGTTCACTCAAATATTGGTTTCAAGTATTCCAAAATTTTCTTGTATTGATGGGGTGTGTGTAGGTTAAGATCTTAGAAAAAAATACCAATATTCATTTCCTAAAGGGAAATATTTGAGGGAAATAACACCTCTTGAGTTGTTGCATAGTAATTTAGTGACTTTTTCCCTCCTTTTCAAGGGTCATATATGCATTAACCTTTATTGATTTTTTCTCATGAAACTCTTGGGTGTACTTCCTCAAATATAAGAGTGAATTATTTGCAACTTTAAATACCTTTAAAGTTGTTATTGAGAAACAATTGTCTTCCTCCATTAATAAACAACACATTAATAATGGAGGGGGGAGGGTGGTTGGACAGGCTAGTAAGGAATTTAATGACATTATTCATCACCAATCTATTCCCTACAAACCTCAACACAATGGTTTTGTTGAAAGGAAGAACCAAACACTCAAAGAGATGAAAATAACATGATTCAGTCGAAAAACTTGGCACCTACCTTTTGGTTCAAAGAAATTAATTATTCTAATTATATTCCAAACATGATGCTCATAAGGTATTTCGGCATAGGATTCTATTGGAAGCTTGGAGACTAGAGAAGCCTAATGCCTCTTCGTTCATGGTATTTAGATGTTTTTGTTGGGAATTAAATCTAGTTGAATAATGCAAATCCATGGAAAAGAAGAGTCAATAACTAATATTTCTTTTTTGTTGTGAGGACATGAAGGCTTATCGACTCCTTGATACTACCTCTAAGGAACTTTTGAAGGGATGTTCATTTTGATGAGAACAATAATACTGGATCCTCTGCCCTTCCTTCCTCATCTTTAACTCTTGGTGACGATTCTAATCGTTGTGATTATTTTATAGATCTATAAAAAGAAGAATGATCTACTAAATTTGAGCAGTCAAATCAAGATCCATGTGTTCTAGATAAATCCTTTAGGAGGACCCTTCACAAGAGAAAATATCCTCATAGATATGGCTAGGAGAAACTAATTTGAAACATCTAGGCTCAAATTAACCACATTCAAAAGAAATCTCCCTTTTGGGTAATTCTATTTCGAAAGATCTGCAACAATTTTTTGATGTTGTTGGAATACATGAGTGGGAAGCTACCATGCTAGATGAGTATTCTTCAGTAATGAAGAATCATACTTGGGATCTTTTTCCTCTTATAAAGGGATGTAAGTTGCTATATTAGAAGTGGTTTTACATAAAAAACATATTTTGGATGGGTTTATTGACAAACATAATACATATCTTATGGCCATGGTATTTTCACATGTTGAAGGACTTGATTATGATGATACTTTTTCTCCTATTTACAATATGTATTCTATATGTCTTGTGCTTTCTCTAGCATCATCTCAAGGATCATTAGTTTATCATATGGATGCAAAGACTATCTTTCTGAATTGTGATCTACGTGAGGAGATTTACATGGAGTGTCCCCTTGATTTTGTGTAGGATCTTGTACTTGTTTTTGGGATTTGATGTTCCTTGTATGATCTCAAACAATCTCCTAGAGCTTGGTATGAGAAGATGGATAAATTTTTTCTTTCTTAAGGATTTGTCCATTTTCATTCTGACCCTAGAATTTACACTCTAATACATGGCTTTGATTTATTAATTCTATTTTTGTACGTGGATGACTTGATCCTTGTAGGGAATTATTCATTGATTTTGAATGTTAAGGAAGAATTGATGGGACAATTTTCTATGACATATCTTGGTATACTACATTACTTTCTTTGGTTGAAGGTTCACTAGTCTAAAAATTTATCTCCATCTTCCAACAAAAATATGACCTTGATTTACTCGAGTGCTTTGGTATGGCTAATTATAAGCATGTGTCTACTCTTTTTCAATATGATTTTACTCTTACCACCAGTTCCACCTCACCATAGGTGGATCCTACATCATATGACAAACTGTTTGGTATTCTACCTTATTTGAAACACACCCGACTTAACAATGCTTATGTAGTAACACTAGTTTCTAGATTCTCTCAATGGCCTCATGAGAGTAACTAGAAAGAAGTGATGCATATTATGAGATATATTCCATTTTTTGCATTCATTATACTATTGGTTCTCCTAATATTTTTGGTTTCGAAGATTCTAATTCGGATCTTTTTGATGCTGCTGGACTCGCCAACATGTCAGGGGATCTTCTCGGTAAGAATTCCCAACTATACCTCATAGCGTTTGGAGTATGAGTCCCAACATTGGGCAGTACGGTATCTCCATGACTGCAGTTGCGCAGAGAGGTAATTAATATGTCCTTGTTGGTATCAAGGGTGTGACCTTATAGCAAGTCAAGGAAGGTGTATGAAATGTTCTAACACCGGAAAAGGGGAGTGAGTGCACCCCTTTAGAAACCTATGATAGCACACAACTTGAAAGGGCACACACAAGCATAAAGACATCACTAGATGGGAAGAAGGATAGCCAATGATCCAAAGTGATGGGTTATATCAAAAACACGCTTTGATAAGATTCATACAAACACATATGGAATAATCCATACATACATGCATAAACAGCAATTACATGTATCATTAGAGTAACCAGGATATCCGAACTACAATGAAAACATATGCATGAAATGTGTTGGCTCTGTTGTATTAAAAGAATGAAAGATCCAATCATACATACAACCATGACTTCCACTAGCCCCGATAGTGGAACATTACAGTCATTGTCACATGCTCCTACAAAGAGATGTACTAGGTCTGCACTATGGAGAAGCCAAGGCTCGTTACAATACACTCCAATATTTCTTTAAGTTACACCTATAGGAAGCCTAGTTCCCGAAAGCATGTACAATGAGTTATGAGGTTCTATAAATAGCAAAGGGTGGGGTGACCCTTGACATTCTCCTTTGTGACTCTTCACCTTCCCTCATGACTTTTCAACTACTACAGGACTGTTACATTCTACTATCGACAATTGGTCTTTCACTTTTACAACATATTTACATTATAATCTACACATATACCCATGTCAAAAAAGGTAGGCTTGAGTAAGCCATGTGTTCAGCCCTGAACTTGCATCTTTCCTACACACTTTCCTAGACTCTTTCCATTCACCCGGATCTCCTAAGCTATCAACATCATTGCATATTAATCATAAAAGAGCATTTAAAGAGGTTTTTTTAACTATGTTTTGTGTCTATTGTTTGAACTAGATTTTTGCTCATTAAGCTACGGAATGTTGTCACTTTCCGCAGATGCTTCAACTTTCACAATTGTTTTTGTTAAAGTCTACATTTCAGGTGTCATCAAACAAAGTGATCCACATGGGCAAGTTGGAAATGACTTGGACATGGACCGAGTCCTATTGGCTCAGTTGGATTCATCAGGGGAGGCTGTGGTCAACGGTGGTCAAGCAGTGGTCAAATAGGAGATTCCTATGGCAACAGGACTCCGTTTCCAAGCACGTGAAATATTTCCATGGCTATTTCTAGATCTCTAGAGGCACGCTGAGACCTATAGGCTGCCCACGATGTGAATAGAACAAGCGTTTTCAATAGATTGCACAATCTCGGCAGCCATGATGCTAAATCCATGGACTTTGTCGTTTACGTGTCCTATGTCAGCGTAGTTTATAGGAAAATAGTTATGTAACCTTTTGTTATAAATAATGTGTTTCTATACGCATAGGGGTTAGTCTTTTGAATATAATTTTGCTGATAAAAAGCCCACTGTGTCGTGACACTAGTTTCATTGTTGTGACTGTGTTTTGAAATATATGAGAAGACTCTGTTTCTACATGATTGTGTGAAGCGTAATTCTTGATTGATAGTTGTTGCCCGAGGTTGTGCAGAGGAACCCTGCACATGTCGAGGTTTTGTTTCTTATTACTGTACAGTTTCATGTTGTGTTTCTTTATGTTTATTGCAAATATGCCATAGTTATTCAGTTATGTATATTTCATTTACTATGGTACTAACACTTCATTCTTGTTCATAATTTTACATGCTTTGTACATTGTTGTTAATACTGATCAGTGTGTATGCTCTAGATTACAGTAGGCCTGGGCATCTTCATACATTTCCTTTTGCAAAAACTAGTGACATGGAATTAGTCTTTCTGCTAACTTACTCTTCTTAGCTTTTAATTCCAGTTCTGTTTTGTTGATTTCGGTTTAGTTCATTTGCTTAGTTAGATAGTTTAGATATAAGATTGCTCAAGTTGTTGATGATTACCTCCGAAAGCCATAGCTGGACTAACTGGCGAGGGTTCAGACTATGAATTGATGTGATTTGATTTTAAGTTTTACTTTTCTACAATTAGATATCAGATTGCTCAAGTTGTTGATGATTACCTCTAAAAGCCATAGATGGACTAACTAGCAAGGGGTCAGACTATGAATTGATGTGATTTGAATTTAAGTTTTAATTTTCTACAATTAGATATCATATTTCTCAAGTTGTTGATGATTACCTCCGAAAGCCATAGCGGGACTAACTAGCGAGGGGTCAGAATATGAATTGATGTAATTTGATTTTAGCTTTACTTGCAATTTTTGGATTTCTTTGAGTGCAGTAGCTTAATTCATTTCTTTTGTATTTAGACAGTAGCAGGGATAATGGTTCCATGATCAATAGTTCACTGTTTGTTTGATTAGAATAGTGGCACATTTTTATTTTCTTTTAGGAATTAATTTCATCATTAGTATGTTCTAAGACCCTCTGAAGTTTGAAGTTTTGGAAATCATTACAAGGACATAATTGCCTTGAAAATTTATATCCATACTTGTCTTTTAGAATAATCTTAGAACTCAGGGATAAAATTTCCATTTCACATTAGGAGATAAACGAAGATAACAAACAGCCCCCCCCCCAAAAGAAAAAAATAAAATAATAAAAAACGACAAAAAGTAAGAAATAGGTTATCTTGCACATATAGTGCGCCACACTTCAATAGTTTATGACTCCTTCATTGAAAATTAATATAACAATTTAGGACACTCTAGATTGACCAAACATTTTGGCGCCGTTGCCGGGGAAGTGTAACTAGGTAGCCAATTTCTTAAAAAAAGAAAGGAGGGAAAAATTAATAACTTCTTGAAGTATGCTCTCCTCTTGCACCTAGTGTGATCTGGAGGATCAGAAAAGGGAGTTGTTAGTTTAATAATTTCTTGATTATGCTCTCTTCTTGCACCTAGTGTGACCTGGAAGATTAGAAAGAGAATTATTAGCCAAACTTTGAAAAATAAAAAAAAAAATGGCATGCATAGAGCAAGAGATTCTAGGGGAAGGTTTATAGCTAGGGTCAAAAGTTCGATTTTTACAACTCTAGCTACTTCAAGGCATAGACAAGATACACCTCCATCATCTCCAACTCACACTCCTAGCCTTAGGATTCCTGGAATTCAAGGAGCTGCAGCTGAATTAGGAGACTTTCCCACACTATCCATCAAATCTTACCTAGGGAAAGAACCTTTCTTCACTTCTACAGGGTAACATATTGTAATCAAAGAAGTAGAATCACCTGAAGAAGAAGAGGGAGAAATTCCTCCTCATTCGCCATTAATAGAAGAACCAGAGGACTCTGAAAACTCTGAGGAAACTATCATGACAAAGCAAGTAGTAAATGGATTTGGAGGAGGAGGTAGAGGTAGAGGTACAGGAGGAGGAAACAATGGAGGAGGTAGAGGTAAAAATGGGGGAAATAGGGATGGAGATAACTCATTTGGATTCCCTATAGTTGATGAGGAAACTCATACAAGAATGAAAAACATCTCACCATCTATCCTCCCAAACTTTTATGGGTTACGAAGTGAGGATCCTGAAACATTTCTATTTGAGTTTGAAATCGTGTGCCGAACTTATGACTATATGGAAGACTCTCAAAAACTCAAATTGTTTCCTTCAACATTGAAGGGAGATGCTTTGAATGGTTCATGGGATTAGTCACTCAATCTATTAGGACTTGGAATGATATGAAACAAACATTTCTGGATAGATACCTGGACTATTGCATGCCCACGAACCATAAGGATGAGGTATTCAAAATGGTGCAAAAAGAAGATGAAAACTTGGAGGATTTACTTGAAAGATTTCAATACAACTTAAAAAGAGCAAAAATGAGAAACTTAGATGAGGAGACCTTGAAATCCCTTCTATTAAAAAGCATTATAGATGAATGGATAGATATTTTAAACATGATGGGGAAGGGAGATATTTCTCAACTTCCACTTCGTGACATAGTAGAACTATGTGTCCATCTCTCGAGGGGAAAATCTAAAACGGGAAAAGGGCCTAGAGATCCTTCTCTTATTAGAGAAAACAAAGCTCCAACTGGATCAGTAAGTAAGGCAGAGATTGGCAATATGCTTGATGAGTTCAAAACTAATATTCTAGGGAGCCTTAGTGAACAACTAGACACCCTTAAAATACAAAACAAGAAAAAAGCAGAAGCTGAAGCCTTGGCCATCTTTTGTCCAAAATGTAGGAAGAAACATGCTCTAAGGAAATTCCCCTTGGATGAAAAAGTTGTAGAAACATGTATGATATGCTCAGAAAGCCATGAGACCAAGGATTGTGCTTCAATTCTTGGGCTCAAAGCTGTCTTTCAAGAAGATCCTAATTCAGTAGAGTCTCTCTGTTTTGTTTCAAGGATACCTTGGCAGGGGCAACAAAATCAGGGGTTTAACAACCCTATGAACTTTCAACCCCCGCCAAATTGGAGTTCTTGGCAACAACCTTGGTCCCAACCTCAAAATCCATATCAAACATGGGTACAAGGGATGCAAAATCCTTATGGGAGATTTGCTCAATTTTATCAATATCCTCCATCTTTTCAAAATCAACAAGCTCCATAGCTTCCAAATCAAAACCCACAACTTTCATTGCCATTTCCACAACAACAACAACTTCCTCAACAAAATTCCCAACTCTTACTTCCATTCCAACAAAAGACAAATCAACTACTAGCCCAAACATTTCCAAATCCTAATAACAAAAATCCTTAGAATGCTTACATGGAAGAAGGACAACAATTTCCTACCTATATGATTGTTCCTCTTAATGAAGTACAACTCAGGTTTGGTAGAGTTTTAGAAAAACCTTCTATAGATGCTCAAAAGCAAAGTACTTCTGAGGAAGATTCTATTAAAGACGATAAAGGTTCTGAAGCATCTCTTTAAAACCCAAACACTCAAAAAGAAAAAGAAAAATAGTCAACCCCCACAGCTCCTATAGTTGAGCAACCTACATCTTCATCCACACCTCCTTTCCCTGAAAGATTACAAATTGACAAAGCGGTGGAAAAACAAATATTGTTGCCTGACTATGATTTTCTACATGAGTTAAAGAATGTCTGTATCAAGATTCCCTTGCTACAAGCCATTATAGAGATTCCTATTCTAGTAAAAACAATAAAGGAGTTGAGTCTCAAAAGACCAGGAAGGAAACCAAGAGATATAGGATGAATCCACCTGGTAGGAAAATTTGCAGATATCATGATGGGAAAAATTACCATGCAGAAGTATGTAGATCCCGGTAGTCCAATTGTCAGGACACATATAAATGTGATAGAAATTCCAAACACTTTGATTGACTTAGGGGCTGCTATCAACATTATGAGTAGACAGACTATGGAACAGCCTAAACTTCCTAATCTTGTTTTTACACCTACCTTACTGCAACTTGCAGATCGATCAATAATCAAACCAAATGGTGTATTAGAAGATATTTTAGTCTCCTTATATTCTAGGGAATATCCAGTAGATTTCATGATTTTGACTCCTAAGAGTAATTTAGGAGGGCACCCACTCATCTTAGGAAGACCTTGGCTAGGCACAACTGATGCTTTCATCAGTTGTAGATCTGGAGATATGTACATTTTTGATGGTAATTCGACAAAGAAGTTCAATTTGTATCCTCCAGCAAAAGAAATTACAGAAGTAGGAGATAATGAATGGGTCGATGATGAGGACACTATACAACCTGTCTTTACCATTTCTAAATCAATGAAGATAGTCAAATTTTGAACACATTAGAAAAATTTGAAACATCTTTAGAATATGACCACACACAATTTCCGTTAGATTCTAACATTGAGTATTTATCATCAAGACAAATGTCTCTTTACTCTATGGAAGAGTTCGGTAGTTAGACCATTGAGATTTTTCTAGGTAAAACATTGAATATCAATAAAAATTTGGAAAATTCACAACAGGAAGAGCTAACCAAAATCTTGCAAAAAAATTGTACTACATTTGCATGGGAGTATACTGATATGAAAGGTATTGACCCTAAGACTTGCATTCATCACATCTACATCGAGGAAAATAGTAGACCAATCAGACAACCTCAGAGAAGGATGAATCCAAACCTTAGGGAGATAGTGAAAGAAGAGCTCCAAAAACTACTCAATGTAAACTTCATTTATCCAATTTCAAATAGCTGATGGGTTTCTCCTTTGGTTATAGTACCTAAAAAGAATGGTAAATGGAGGTTATGCATTGATTACGGGGAATTGAATAAAGCAACTTTGAAGGATCACTTTCCTTTTCCCTTTATTGATCAAGTATTAGATACATTATCTGGCAAAAAGTACTTTTCACTTTTGGATGGTTTTAGTGGTTATTATCAAATTCAGGTAGCACCTGAATATCAAGATAAGACCACATTTACCTGTCCATGGGGATCTTTTTCTTATCAAGTGCTTCCTTTTGGATTATGTAATGTACCTGCAACATTCCAAAGAGCTGTACTAGGAATCTTTTCTGATCTAATCCATGATTGTGTAGAGGTTTATATGGATGATTTTGTAGTTTATGGTAATTCATCTGAAGAGGCATTAGAGAATTTGGAAAAAGTCCTTATAAGATGTAAAGAAACAAACCTTTCATTATGTCATGAAAAATGCTTTATGATGTTTACTGAAGGTATTGTTTTGGTACATCACATTCCGGGGGATGGGATTAAAGTTGATAGATCAAAAGTTGAAGTCATCTCCAAGTTGCCTATTCCAAATTGTCAAAAAGATGTTAGAATTTTTCTGGGATTTACTGGGTACTATAGAATATTTCTAGAGAACTTCACTAAAATAGCATCTCCACTCTTCAAATTTCTTACAAGAGACTGTGAATTCAAATGGGATCCTGATTGTCAATCAACATTTGAAACTTTGAAAACAAGAATATCTGAATCACCCATCTTGAGAGGACCAAATTGGAAACTTCCTTTCCATATTTCTACAAATGCTTTAGATACAACTCTAGGGGATGTTTTGGGTCAAAAAGATTTAGTTCCTTATGCCATTTACTAAACCAGTAAAAATTTGAATCACACTGAGTTGAACTATACTGTAACTGAAAAAAAGTTCTTAGTTGTTGTTCATGCAATCAATAAGTTTAGACATTATATAACAGGCTATGAAACTTTTATTCATACTGATCATTCTGCAATTAGATATCTAATGAACAAACCTATTACTAATGGCAGAGTTACAAGGTGGCTCTTACTTTTACAGGAATTCAATGTCACTGTGTTGGATAGACTAGGAAAACAAAATACAGTAGTTGATTTCTTGTCTAGGATTCAGAATACTAAAGAAGATTCTCCTATAGAGGACAAGTTTCCTGATGAATATTTATTTTCAGTAACTACTAAGACTCCTTGGCATGAAGATATAGCTAACTATTTGGTTACAGGGAAACTATGTCCACATTTATTCCCTGGTGAAAGAAGAAAGATTATTCAGGAGAGTTCAAAATATTCATGGATTTCTAACGAATTGTTTAAAACAGGGCCAGATCTTGTGATCAGAAGATGTGTTAGGGAAGATGAAATGCCTGATATCCTCAAATCATTTCATGATGAACCATGTGGCAGACACTTTGCTGACAAAAGGACAGCCAATAAAATCCTCTCTTTGGGATATTATTGGCCATCCCTTTTCAAAGATGCAAAACAGTATCACAAAAGTTGTGACAGTTGCCAAAGAAAAGGGAAACCTACCCTTTCAAATGAAATTCCATTGCAGCCACAGGTACTCATCGAACCCTTTGAAAAATGGGCTTTAGATTTCATTGGACCTATTAACCCACCATGTAAACAAAAAAAGTATATATTGGTATGTACTGATTATGTCACTAAATGGGTAGAAGCCAAAGCATTATTTTATGCTACTAAAAATTCAGTTGTTAATTTTCTTTATGAGGATATTTTTACTCGCTTTGGTGTTCCAAGAGAAATTGTGACAGATCAGGGAAGTCAATTCACATCCAACCTGGTGGAGAAGCTGATGGAAGAATACAAAATCAAGCACAGAAAATCTACTTCTTACCATCCACAAGCAAATGGCCAAGATGAGTCTACAAACAAAGGTATTGAAGGCATCATCACCAAAACTTTTCATTTACACAGAAGATATTGGGCAGAAAGGCTTCCTGAAGCCTTGTGGGCCTATAGAAATACATGGAGAAATACAACAGGACATTCTCCCTATGAACTTGTTTATGGGAAAGAAGTCCTGCTCCCCATTGAGTTCCAAGTCAAAACTTTCAAGATGGAAGTTCAGTTGGGGATGGATCTATCAGAAGCCCAAAAGCACATAATGGAGCAGTTGAATGAGCTAGATGAGATCAAACAAGAGGCAACTCTAAGAACTGATCTAGTTAAATATCAAAGAGATAAGTGGCATGACAAATACATCAAAGAGAAAAAGTTTCAAGAAGGAGATTGGGAATTGCTATTTGATTCCAAGTTTAAAGATTTTAAAGGAAAATTTTAGACTAATTGGCTTGGGCCATATGAGATTGAAAAAATATTTAGCAATGGAGCAGTAAGAATCAAAACCATTGATGAATTTCAAACTCCTCTTATTGTGAATGGTCACCGACTAAAGATCTATCATAAGCCACTCTCAAAGGAGGAATTTGTCAAAAAAATTTAGAGTAATTCTGCAATAAGCCTGGTGAAGAAGAATCCTTCTTCTCCATCAACCTAGTCCTTGATATTTTTCTATTTCTAAAAAAAAATATGTGTATAAGCCTGAAAACCAATCACTGATTGGCAGTCTTATACAAAAAATACAGGGTGAAAATCAGGAACTCTTGACGCCCTATATTTTTCAAAAATAAATCTCTCTCTCGTTTCACAGTTTTGTGACACTCCACTTCATTTCATTCCACTCAATTTCATCCATTTCATTTCATTCCACCAATAAAAGTTTTCTTTTTTTCATGACCACTTTCATTCAGCCAGTTATCATCTATCCATCTCCATTCAATCATATGATTGTTGTGTCAGTTTCTACAGCTGAACCCAGTTTCTGCAACCAGAAGCAGTTTCCATAGCCATCACTATGTTTTTCAAAATTGACAGTCAGATGTTAGTTACATAATCATCAAATAAGATGCAGGTATGACCAAGAACCTATTATGAAGACATGAGGCACTTAAAATCATCAACAACGAGCAGCTGATCAAAGATTAATGGAAAAAAAGTGCCAAGAATTCCAAGGTTTCAGTAGAAATTTATTTCAAATAGCACTCAAAGCACATTTTTACATAGTTATAAAACCATAGCTCCATTATATGCAATGATTGGCGTTGATAGCTCCATAACCGTTCCACGACCTCTGAATGATTCCTCCACAAACCTTGCATTTATTTTCAAACAACCTCATGATTAAGCCTTCGGTTTTAACTCATGTTCGGCTGTACTTTGATACTCCACCTATAATTATGGAACGTGGTTGATTTGATCACGACTTTTCTCCGCCGCACAAATTCCGTAGCCATTTCATAAGCGTGTTTACATCTACTTTGCAGTCATTCAATTTAAAATTCTGTCGGGTTCACTTTACTCCCCTACTATTTTATTGAAGCCAAGGTTGCATTTCCACCTTGTTCATATAATTCTCTGCTCCATTCAGTGAATTCACTCCCACTACCTATTCTCTGTTTTCCATTTACAGTCACTGTTTTATTCTCCATAAACCCTATTCACCACTGTTAACCCATCCATCTCACCTCCGCTAAAACCCTTTCTCACGCAGACTAATTTTAAGACAGAAAGAAGGATGGGTCTATTGTTGAGGGCAGAACCGGAAGGGCCCAAGTTTATGGAAGGGTACCAGCAAGTGAAAAACATACTGAAGAAGGCAAGGTGGCTACGGTTTATTGAAAAATTCAAGGGCTACAACAAGGAGATTACAAAGACTTTTGCGAGGTCTTTTAACAGCCTGGAAGTGGAAGTTGGAGACCTCAAGTTTACAGTCACCGAGGCATCTATAGCAGCTACTACAGAACTTCCGTAGGAGGGTGAACGCTAGTTCAAGAACAATAGCTTTGAAGGCTTGGAGGGTTACCCTACGAAATCCAAGGATGTAACTATTTTTAAACGAGGAATCCCTTTCCATGCTTTAGAAGAGAAGTGGGTCAGTCTATTGTTGATTATTCAAAAGTTTGTTACCTGTGAGGGACGTTTTGGATCAATGTATATGTATCACAATCGGTTGTTGATGAATTTCTTAGAAAACCAAACCCTCAATTTTCCCTACTTCTTGTTAAATACCCTGAATAAAATGTCCACCACCATCCAAAAGAATTTGGAGGACGTAGAACCCCATTTGTATCATCACGGCCTTGTGAAAATCTTGATAGAAAAACAATTAAAAGAAAAGGAGGACACATGGGAGTATTTTTTGGTCAGAAATTTCTTTGAATATCCATAAGAAACCCCTGAAAGCATCACATCAAGCAGAAGCAGAAGAAAGAGAACAAGTGATAAAATTGAAAGTGCTCCTACTAACACAGTTGAAGAAACTAGCAGAGAAGAAAGACTATCTAAAAGTAGGAAGGAAAAGACTGAGGGTAAGAAGCCAACAAAATCAAAAGGGAAAAGAAACATTGAGGCTGTGCATCAAACCCCAAAACCTTCCTCATCAAGTATTGTCTAAAAGACTAGTTCACCTTCAGGAACAATCAGCTGCAGCCAAGAAGAAAGGAAAAGAAAAATAGAGTAGGGAGGAAAACGACACTAGTCCACAGCATGTAAGGAGAAGCTCCAGACTTAAAGGGAAATTACGGAAAGTGCAAATCAAAGGACCCCACTTTATTGACTTGGGAGGGGAAACACCGGAGCAGCCTCCAGCAACCTCTCCTGACCATAGCCCACACCATACTTCCATTTCACAGGCAGATTTTGACATGAGTCCTTCTTGGCCAGATTTGGAAATTACTCCTTCTAAACAGGATTTTGGGGTAATCCCAAGGAAAACTACACCTGAGATAGACCCAAATCAACAAGAGATGTATGATTATGTAGAATCCTTGGAAAAGACAGCCACAGGTCCAAGCACTTCATCAACTCAGCCTCGTCAAGCTCAAGAAGGTCTAGTCCAATCGTTCAAACAAGAAGTTTTTGAATTGGAGGTCTTAAATAGACACATTAAAAATGAAAACGAAACATTAAGGGAACATAGCAGATTGGATAAGATCATTCATGAAAACACCATGTTACATCTTGGGCTGTGGCAGAAAAATAACAAGAAATTGAAAAAGAAGTGCAGGAGGTTGAGTAAAGCACTTATCAACCTCAAATTCAGATGCTTGATGAGGAATTCTAGGACGTTAGCAGTACCAAGGAAGAGGAGAAGAGGGTTGGATGTGCTGGCCGAGGTCTCAGAGCATATGGATTGAAGAGAGGATGGTCAAAATTTTGGTTGCATGGGTACATGCAACACCTTCACAGTGAGGGTATGTTGAGCCCTGAACTTGCATCTTTCCTATACACTTTCCTAAACTCTTTCCATTCACCTGGATCTCCTAAGCTATCAACATCATTTCATATTAATCATAAAAGAGCATTTAAAGAGGTTTTTTAACTATGTTTTGTGTTTGCTATTTGAACTAGATTTTTGCTCATTGAGCTACGGAATCCTGTCACTTTCTGCAGCTGCTTCAACTTTTCGTAGCTGTTTTTGTTAAAGTTTACATTGCAGGTGTCATCAGACAAAGTGAGCCACATGGGCAAGTTGGAAATGACTTGGACATGGACCCAGTCCTATTGGCGCAGTCGGATTCATCAGTGGAGGCCGTTGTCAACGGTGGTCAAACAGAAGAGTCCTACGGCAACAGGACTTCGTTTCCAAGCACGTGAAAGATTTTCGTGGCGGTTTCTATATCTCTGGAGGCGCGCTGACACTTGTAGGCTGCCCACGACGTGAATCCAACAAGCCGTTTTGAATAGATTGCATAATCTCGGCAGCCATGATGCTAAATCCATGGACGTTGTCGTTTACGTGTCCTTTTTCAGTGTAGTTTATAGGAAAATAATTATGTGACCTTTTGTTATAAATAATGCGTTTCTATACGCATAGGAGTTAGTCTTTTGAATATAATTTTGCTGGTAAAAAGCCCACTGTGCCATGACACTAGTTTCATTGTTGTGACTGTGTTTTGAAATATATGAGAAGACTCTGTTTCTACATGATTGCGTGAAGCATAATTCTTGATTGATAGTTGTCGCCCGTGGTTGTGGAGAGGGCCCCTGCACACGTTGAGGTTTTGTTTCTTATTGCTGTACAGTTTCATGTTGTGTTTCTTTATGTTTATTGAAAATATGCCATAGTTATTCACTTATGTATATTTCATTTACTATGGTACTAACGCTTGATTCTTGTTCATAATTTTACATGCTTTGTACATTGTTGTTAATGCTGATCAATGTGTATGTTCCAGATTACAGGAGGCTCGGGCATCTTCATGCATTTCCTTTTGCAAAAACTAGTGACATGGAATCATTCTTTCTGCTGACTTGCTCTTTTTAACTTTTAATTCCAGTTCTGCTTTGTTGATTTCATTTTAGTTCATTTGCTTCATTAGACAGTTTAGATATCAAATTGCTCAAGTTGTTGATGATTACCTCCGAAAGACATAGCTGGACTAACTGGCGAGGGGTCAGACTATGAATTTATGTGATTTGATTTTAAGTTTTACTTTTCTACAACTAGATATCAGATTGCTCAAGTTGTTGATGATTACCTCTAAAAGCCATAGCTGGACTAACTAGCGAGGGGTCAGACTATGAATTGATGTAATTTGATTTTAAGTTTTACTTTTCTGCAATTAGATATTAGATTGCTCAAGTTGTTGATGATTACCTCCGAAAGCCATAGCGGGACTATCTGGCGAGGGGTCAAAATATGAATTGATGTAATTTGATTATAGCTTTACTTTACTTGCAATTTTTGGATTTTTTTGAGTGCAGTAGCTTAATTCATTTCTTTTGTATTTAGACAGCAGCAGGGATAATGGTTCCATGATCAATAGTTCACTGTTTGTTTGATTATTATAGTGGCACATTTTTATTTTCTTTTAGGAATTAATTTCATAATTAGTATGTTCTAAGACCCTCTGAAGTTTGAAGTTTTGGAAATCATTACAAAGGACATAATTGCCTTGAAAATTTATATCCATACTTGGCTTTTAGAATAATCTTAAAACTCAGGGATAGAATTTCCATTTCACATTAGGAGGTAAACGAAGATAACAAATCCCAAAACAAAAAAAAATAAAAATCAAAAACGACAAAAAGTAAGAAATATGTTATCTTGCACATATAGTGCTCCACACTTCAATAGTTTACGACTCTCGGATTGACAATTAATATAGTAATTTAGGACACTCTAAATTTACCAAACACCATGCAAGACATCACTAACACTCGACAACTGTGGGAAGACTATTGCTTCGACATCCTCACGATGATCGACGGTGGTGAATTGATGCCAAGCTTGGTAGTCTATTATGATGCACGCGTACTTTGTGGTGACATCCTTCTAAAAGTGAACTCTTGCCACCATTACATTCGGGTACAATTATTTTGCATGCCTATCCAACTATTCAGATAACATGCGCATCATATTCTTGAGTGCAACTAGACTAGTAACATACCGATGCATAGTTTCTATGTTGATCTGCAAGTCTGTGATGGTGGCTACGTGCATCATGTTGAAAGTGCATGTCCAGCTCCAGTCGGACTTGGTTCTTTGAATTTGTCTCAATGATTGTGCTAATGGATGGGATCACATGTGTTTGCACAATGACATCCATGCTCCTGAACACTCGTGCATGTGAAGCCTACAAGCTGGTCATGAGCCGTAGGAGTTCATCATAGTTCCGGATCTAATTCTGGATGCATGCCTTCAACTCTACTGCATTTGGCTTCATCGTCTTTCACAAGTGCAGTGGGGCTCCCTTGTACCTCATTGTCCATACCTACATGTCATCGACAACAGTGTGTAGATCTGACAAGATGTGTGCTCTCCTAGCACAATGTTGTTTCCAACTGTTGAGATGTACAACGTAGTTATGCATGGTGAAAAATATGAAGTATGACTTTTACATGATTGTCTCGAGAGATGATACTTAATCTAGTATCGCTCTCCTCAACTTTGCTCTAGCAGATGTTGTAACTTGTTCCGCTCCTTGCTTGGCCACTTGTAGCTTCTTAGCTACGTGCTCATTCTCATCTATAAAGAATCTAACTCGAGTTGGTGGTTTCAACATATGATTTGGTAGCATTGGCCAATGCAGCTAGATGTCTACACACATCGAACACGATCACTCGTTCTTCAAACTGTGAAGGAGATATACCATCATCGAGAGTAGGCACTCTGTGTGACTGTACAACTATATGTTTTGACTCGTCAGAATATATGTTGCTCATCCCCATATCTTGATATCTTGATAGATGAGATGGACAACATACTTATGCACGGTGACAAATATGAAGTACAACTTTTGCATGACTGTCTTGAGATACGATACTTCATCTAGTATCGCTTGCCTCAACTCTGCTCTAGTGGATATTATAACATACTCTCCTCCCTGCTTGGCCGCTTGTAGCTTCTTAGCCACATGCTCATTCTCAACTATCAAGAATCTAACTCAAGCTGGTCACTTCGTCATATGATTTCGTATCATTGGCCAATGCAGCTGGATTTCTGCACACATCGAACATGATCACTTGTTCTTCAAACTGCGCAGGAGGCATATGGGCATCGCGCTTAGGCACTCTACATGACTCCACAACTCTATGTTGTGACTCATCGAATATATGTTCTTCATCTCCACTTCCAAATTGTCTTCAACGATTTTTGTGTCTTATTGATCACTTGGTACTTGCTCTGTTTTTGGATCTGGTGAAGTCGGTGGATTTCCCTCTTGGTTTTGAGGCATGAGGTTAATGTCATGATATAGCTTGGGCTGCACCATGTCTGTATCCATCTTCTCTAGCATTTGTTCAATCTCTTGAGTGAAGTATTCCTCCTATGACTGCTCACCATGTCTATTTTGTGCCAGCTGCTCGGATGAGTCAATAACTTATATAGCCGCAGTTTCATCAATGTGTACATGTTTCACCTTCTATTGTTCATGTTCCTACTATGCTTCCTCCTCTCTTATGTGCAACTCTTGTTCTTCTCCAATTTATTTTTCAACTCCTACAACTCCTTTTCTACTTCCTCCAACCTCTGCTTCTCCCTCTTCCTTTACACGATCCTTTTTTCACCTCTTAGCTTTAATCTCCAAAGATGATCTCAACACAAGTGGATCTTCTTTGAATTTGCAGCTCTGCTCCACCTTTGTGCTATTTGAAACCTTCATCTTGCCTTTGTCAAGCGCAGGTCCTCTACACTCTACCACTATTAATGATGCTGCTCTCTGAGGTGTTATTGCCTTCTTCTTCGATAACCACTCTATAGATTTGTTGACCAGTTCATTGAGGCTTGAGAAGTGATAACAATATCTTCATGGGTCATCCTCAGGCCAATGACACGCCCAGTGGATGCAAGGATGATTCACTCTCACACAGTGGTCCTTCACTAAGCAATGTGGGTCATACGTATTGAATCTTCTGGTGCCAAAGGTGAATCTCTTGAATTCCTCCATCTCAGCCTCATCATGCTTGAGATTCTGGATCTCATACCAGCCGATCGACAAAGGAATAATGGGACAATGTGCCTTCTTCTTCATATGTAGTCTAGCTGAAAATCATGTTGAGATGTGGTATGCCGCTTCTTGCATGACCAACTATCACACAATATTTTTTCACACCTCCTGCACTTCCCTGTGACATACCCCGAAGTGCCCAAAACATGGCCATAATGCAGTATACTCATTTAAATATGTATCTTAGATCCTCCCTAAGACACTTATTGGAAAATGCCTTGAGCTTCCCTTAAAGGAAATAGCTGTAAAACACTAATTTGAGAATCAACGCTCTTATGAGGCTGAAAACTGCGATGGTCACCTATTGCACTATACTAGACCCGTGTGTACAAAGTCTGTGATAGGTTAACCTGATAATGTAATAAAAATCAAAGCAGAATACTATAACCCACTTCTACTATCAATTTGCGGAAGCTTAAAGATTGAGTTGAACAATAGAACCCGAAGAAGCAGAATCAATGGCACAATACACATGAAAATAATTTGGGGAAAGTCTCAGATAAAACCCCACATTATTGTATTATCATACATGGTGGAAATACATAGGAAATATACAAAGCCTTAGCTCTCACAGCTAGCCAGCTCTCAGTACAATCCTCATAGATGCTCACAGGCAATCTTGTCTTCTCTCTAGCCCTCCTCTTTCCCCTCTAAGCTCCTATTTCCTTGCACTATTCCTTATGGATGATTTTCCTATTACCAAGTGGAAAAACAAGCCTTCAAAACTGCGCAATCCTCAAGGATGAATCCTTGAATGCATGGATCAGTTTTCTCCATGAGAAAACACATGCAACTGACAGTACACTATCCTTGAACATTAATCTCAACTCGGTGTTTCTCAGAATAGACATGCATGAGTTTTTGATGAGGGAATCTTCAGTTAACTGGAGTAGCACTAGTTGAGTGCATTAATGCATCAACTGACTATTAACTCACTGTCAGTTCCTCAAACAGTTTGGAACTAATTTAACTAGACTTAACTCAGTAAAATGAGTTAACGAATTACAACTCAAATATAACTTAATCTTATCTCCTTAATTTAACGGATAACTCTTGCATGACTTCAGAAAGACTTCTAACTTGAATTTCTCCAACCAATTAATTTAAAATAAATTAATTAATTATTTCCAAGTAGCTGTTAAGACTAAATTCGATTTTAATTCACAATTTAGTTCAAGGAAAAATTAAATTGGAATATTCTTGTTGCCATATTTCAACACTCCCTCTCAGCAAGAAAGGGATTATCTGCCATCCCGATCTTGTCTCTATGGAACTCGAATTTACACTTTGACAATGCCTTTGTCAAAATGTCAGCATCTTGCTCCTATGTCAAAATATACTGCAGCAACATGATCCTCCTCACTACACTGTCTCTGAGACGATGATACTGGATGTCAATGTTCTTGGACCTCTCATGAAATACTGGATTCTTAGAGAGTTTGATACAAATCTGATTATCACGATAGATCACAGTTGGATCCATCCTCTGATCAAACAAACCAACTAGGATTTTCTGCATCCAGATGGCCTCACATGTTGCCTCACTTGCAGCCATGTATTCTGTGCCTGCCGAGCTGAGGGCAACCAACCTCTGTTTCATGTTGTACGAAACTGCCGCTGACCCAAGGTTGAAAATCCCTCCTGATGTGCTCTTCCGATCTGATGGACTCCTTGCCAAATCTGCATCAGTGAAGCCCTGTAGCTTCACTCCCTCTATCAGTCTATACAATAATCCATACTAATATGTGCCTCTGAGGTATCTCAATACATGGTTTGCTTCCTTCCAAAACATCTTGGTAGGTTGACCCATCGCTTGACTCAGTTGGTTCACTGTATGGCACAAATATGGTCATGTGTTCATTAAGTACATCAGTGAACCCACAAGCTGCCTGTACACAGTAGCCTCTACCACTTATCTGGAAGTAGCAGCCTCCTTCCTCCAGTTACTTGCTAGAGGAGTCTACATGGGCTTACACTTCTCCATTTGGAATCTCCTAAGTATCTCATTGCCATACTTTCCCTAAGACATGAACAACTCCCCATCCTTCTTCCACACTTACATGCCAAGTAAGTAATGCATGAGGCCCATGTCGTTCATCTTGAATTCTCTTGCGAGGTCCTCCTTGCAAGGCACAATCAACTGATCATCATTAGTCAATATGAGATCATCAACATAAAGTATAATGATCAACAACTTACCTTTCACCACGATGTGGTACAAGTTCACATCTGCTTCACTCTTTGTGAAGTCCAACCTAATGAATTAGTTGTCTATCCTAGTGTACCAAGCACGAGATGCTTTCTTCAGCCCGTACAATGCTCTCTTGAGTTGGCACACATGAGACTCATGATCGAAGGTCTCAAAACCTTCTAGATACTCTATGTACAACTCTTCCTCAATCTGGCCATTGAGGAATGCAGTCTTCAAATCCATCTGATGGATCTTCCAACCCATCTGTGCTAATAGTGCCAACATAGATCTGATAGATGAGTACCTTGCGACAGGAACAAAAGTCTCATCATAGTCAGTCCCCTTGACCTGTGAAAAGCCACGGGTAACAAATCTTGCCTTATGCTTCTCCATACTACCATTAGCAGCTTACTTTACCTTGTAAAGCCAACGAGCACTCACAACTGACTTATTCTCTAGTCTAGGAACCATGTCCCAAATGCTATTACGAATTATGGAGTCATGCTCCTCCACCATAGCATCAACCTAAATCGGCTATTGAACTTCTTCCTCAAAGGAATATGGCTCAGTTTCAACACATTCCCCATCAAGGGCCATGTATCCAGTGTACCTCTCATGTGACCTCCTTTGTCTGCGTTGAGAAGATGGTGCTCGCGCATTCTCTCTTGCATCCTCCAACAATCTATCAGCTTCTCCTATGCACCTTTGTCCATCTCTGGAAGACTCTGCTTGAGGGGATGTCTCCACTCTTAGAACCTCTACATGCGGCTACTCCACATTATTCTGAGGCTCCTCCTCCTTAGGAACCAACAGTTCCTGCACAACCTATAGTTGGAGCTCGCTCTCAAGGGAAAATCGCATGGCCTTATGCTCATCAAACTTGAGATCTTTACGAACCATTGTCCTCTGACTAGTAGGCAAGTACACCCGATAGTTGTGAGGTGTATCAGTGTACCCCACAAATATCCCCAACTCTGCTATCGTCTCAAGCTTCTTCCATGCATCCTTGTCACATGGCAATATACCGATGAGCCAAAGATCCTGAAGTGACCCACATATGGTCTCTTACGGGAGAAAGCTTCCTCTGGTGTCTTCATCCCAAGTATGTGATGTGGGCTTATATTTTGTAAATAAACCAATGTGTTGCATACCTCAGCCCACAAGTGAAGTTGTGGATTATGAGTTTCCGTAAACTCTTGTTTAATTCCTTCCACTGCATAGAAGTCCTTGAACTCTTGAGAGACATATTCTTCACCGTTGACTCTTCTCAAGGTCTTAATCTTCTTCTTTGACTCTTTCTCAACCAAAGCTTTTAACTCACGAAAATTTGTGAAAGTTTGGTCCTTCTTCTACATGAAATAAATCCAGCATTTACGAGAATAGTCATCAATGAAAATCACATAATACCTTTGCATCACTATGGATGCCATCGAGAATGGTCCACACAAATTAGTATGAACTTGCTCTAAGATAGCTTCTGCACAATTGCCTCGATCATGAAAGGAAGACTTGGTGTACTTTCCCATGGTACGACCTTTGCATGTGTCAACTTGCTCAAGTTTACCTTTCGGAAGTCTTCAAAGCCCCATGATGCAAATAGCCCAACCGCCTGTGCCACAACTCGCCAATGTCTTGGCTTTGCACCAACTCTGCTTTCGTACTTAATGTTACACAATCATCTACCTCTAGTTTATAGAGATTCTTCACCGAAATCCCTATCCTCTTGGTTTGACCTGTGGCTATGTGTCTTATGAATGCCTTTCCTTTACTGAAGACAATATCATAGCCTTTGTCCTCCGACATTGTGACCGATACCAAGTTCATATTCATTTCAAGCACATACATCACATCTATCAAGGTGAGAGGAGCTCCATGCTCCCTTTGAAAATCAACCGTGCCCACTTGTGAAACAATATATCTTCCGTCGTCACCCATCTCTATGTGCATATTGAGGTCTTTCTCCTCCAAGGCACTGAATAAATTTTTATCACCGGTCATGTCGAATGAGGCTCCACTATCAAGATACCAGACAAAACCCATCATCGATGACACCATGCATGTGATGAGGGTAAAGTCCATTTCAAACTGAGAGGCTAATTCCTCACCTTCTGATGCTTCCGAGGATCCCTACTTGGGCTTCTTTGATGGGCGATTAGTCACATAATGTCCCATCTTGTGACAATTAAACCATCTTACTTTAGACATGTCACCCTTCTTCCCTCCATGAGAAGAATTCGATTTGAAATGGGAAGCCTTCTCCTTCCCTTTCCTTGCCTTACTTGGTAAGGCTAGATTTTCTTCATCATCATTATGGATGAAGAACCATCTCATGTGCTCCTCCTGATCTCCTCCTACATAAGATCCTACCACAGTCATTCCTCATACGGTATTTTCTCCCTTCCATTCACAGAGTCCTGGTAGCTATTCACACTCTTTGGAAGGCCAAGGAGAGCGAGACTCACCATATCATCATCAGCAGTAGTTATTCCCACACTGCCAAGTTCATCTATGTAGGTGGTGTGCTTGTTTAGATATGTGGAAATGGTATCGCCCTTCTCCATCTTGATTCTTTGAATCTTATCCTTGAGCACCAATTTCCTCTAGTTGTTACTATTTTGGTAGAGGTCCTTCAATATATTCCACATTGAAAATGGAGTATCCTTCCCATGGAGACTCGAGACAATATGGTCTTGAAATCCTTCAAGGATGATCCATCTCGCCTTCGCCACACACTTCTTCCACTCAGACAACTCTTGTGCATTAGTTGAAGTTGGCTTTGGGATTTATTGATCAATGAATTCCTTCAAGCCATTGTCTTCTAATAAAACCTCCAATCTATCTTTCCATGCTACGTAATTCGAGCTACCTTCCAAGGCATACTCGAGTCTCAAGCCATAGAACACCATTGACCAACCTTAAAGTATGATATGCATTCGATTTGCACCCGCAACCTCGAAATTCAAACTTCGAATTCTCTTCTCAGTATATTGTTCACATCTCTGATACCATGTAGAAAAATTGTTATAGATTAACTCGATAATGCAATATAAATCAAAGAAGAATACTATAACCTACTTCTACTATCAATTTGTGGAAGCTTAAAGATCAAGCTGAACAATATAACCAAAAAAAGAAGAATCAATGGCACAATACACATGAAAACACTTTGGGAAAAGTCTCAGATAAAACCCCACACTATTGTATTATCATACATGGTGGAAATACATAGGAATTATACAAATTCTTAGCTCTCACAGCTAGCCACCTCTCAGTACAATCCTCACAGATGATCATAGGCAATCTTGGCTTCTCTCCAACCTTCCTCTTTGCCCTCCAATCTCCTATTTCCTTGTGTTATTCGTTGTGCATGATTTTCCTATTAGCAAGTGGAAAGACAAGCCTTCAAAACTGCATGGAATCCTCAAGGATGAATTGATGACTACATGCACGAGATTTATCCATGAGAAAACACATGCAACTAATAGTACATTGTCCTTGAACATTAATATCAACTGGGACTTTCTCATAATAGACATGCATGAGTTTCTGATGAGAGAATCTTCAATTAACTAGAGTAGCACTAGTTGAGTGCATTAATGCATCAATTGAATGTTACCTCATTATTAGTTCCTCAAACAGTTCGGAACTACTTTAATTGGACTTAACTCAGTAAATTGAGTTAACTAATTACAACTCAAATATAACTCAATCTTATCTCCTTAATTTAAGCGATAAATCTTGCATGACTTCAGAAGGACTTCTAACTTGAATTTCTCCAACTAATTAATTTAAAATAGATTAATTAATTATTTCCAAGTAGTTTCTAAGACTAAATTCGATTTTAATTCACATTTTTATTCAAGGAAAAATTAAATTGGAATATTCGTGTTTCCATATTTCAACACCGTGATGGCATCGCTCTATTTTCTTGTATAACCTTGATGATCCCTAAAATTCAATTTTCCAAAATAGGATGAGAAGCTTCGTGATCTAGTAGCTTCCATAGCGGCGAGATGGAGGTTGTTGGATGTAGATGAGGTCGAGTTATCCAAACATGGCCTCTTCATCTTATCCCTATGAGCTACCTCCTTGAGATGAGGGCCTACTCCTATCTCTGGAGAGATCCTCACTCCATTTCCATGCCTATATATTCATCCTCTCCCATTCCCAAATGGTTGGTCTTTGTCTATTTTCAAGCTTATGCTAAGATTGTGCCTATATGCTAGTCATTTGGCTTGGAGAAGGAGTGCTTGGAGAACCTAGCTTGGAATTGGACATTCACTCAAGGAGAGCCTATTGACATCAAGGCTTGGTTGGATGCTTCCTCCTTTATTCTATTAATACACATCTGCTGATTGATTTTCCCCAAATTTGTATGTTCAAGTATCATTTAGCTTAATGCTGCTTGATCTGTTAAGTAGGTTAGCTTTGAATATGCTATTTGTATTTGCATGCCTTGTTGTGTCTTGATCTCTTGTGCAGGTGTATATGCGTTGTGAAAAGTAGGACCGAGCTCGTGATGCAAGTGATTTAATGTCTTCAATAAAGGAGAATATGGTAGCATCAGAATGAGGTAGGCCATCTTCTTCATCTGTTATTTCAATTGTAACTTAGGAAAGTGTCCAGTAGATTGTCTTGTAGGTTGCTAGTCCCACTCATTGGGCTAGAGGGATCATCTATGTCCACTGAGAGGATTTCCTAGACAACAAAATGGTGACTCCACTGGTCAAGCTATAACCCTTTCCATTCAATCCTTTACCTTCAATTTATGACGAGTTGTACCAACCATCAACTTACTAGCTTGTTTGCTTTTCTCTAACTATTTTGACTTTCTAGTGATTGCTTGAGGACATTGAATTTTGTCTAATCTTGAAGATTTTTTATTTTTTCTTCATTTTTCTCACTCATCACGTGTTTGTCCCTCACATTCACGATGTCATCGCGAATTATTTAATTATAGTTATGATTATTACGCTTTCATCATTGTTTTTCCTTTAACATGTGCAATGATCTCAGAGTATAAGAGAAAATAGGGTTTTTTTTCTTGTTATTAGTCCTTTGGTCCTCTATCAGTGATTTTCCAGTGTGTCTATGTTGTGTTTGTCTTGGTTGTCATGCTTGATTGATTGAAAATACCTGTTCATTTGGTTTTTTTATGTTTGGAGCTTGTTTGCTTCTTAGGGTTTCTGTCTCACCCTCCACTCATTCATTGATCCGGATCTTAGAGTTTGATCACTCTCGTTCAAGAATATTATGTATGATGACATCTTTTACAAGTGCTTTTGGTTCTTTAGTGTGGAATTATTCTCGATAGTGTCAAAACATATTGATGCTTTGAAGGTCATTTTACTTCCATTGTCAAGCGTAGATCACAAATTGTTTGCTTTGGTTGAATTGAAATAAAGTTCCTGTTATCATTCTTATGTTTTAGAAATTGAAAGCATTTATCGTTTGAGTATTTTTCGAAACATTTTTTTCATTCAAAATAATAAACTGAAAGATATTTTCATTTTTAGCGAATTTTTTGCATTTCCCTTTAATTTTTGCATTAATTTGTATTGATCAAATTAAAGTGAAAGGAAAATCATTATTGCATCTTTAGTGAAAAGAAAAATATTTTCATTTCTATGGCATTGCATTTGTTAGTAGAATGATAGATTATATTTCATTTTTACATATTGCATTGAAAAGAATTTTGTTGATGCTTTTTTGATATTTTTGATGCATTGATTGGTTGTTTCTCTTCCTTTGTTAGAATAGTCTTCATCGAATGAAAACTTTCATTTTCATCATTTAGTTGCATTCTAGGATTAGGTGACATCGTTGAGCCATTAAAGCTTAAAATTAATTCAAGATTAGCTTAGAAATTACCTCAATTAACCTATGGAGCATTTTTCACTTAACACAAGTATCTAGAGGTCTAGGTTAGAGACGTGTTCTAGAATTGTAAAACATAGTAGCTATCATTACCTACATGCAGTGTATCCTGGGGGTGAAATCCCATCCCAGTATGGAAGTATATATAATGTTCTCCAGTACTTTTGGGTATATCAAAGGAACTTCAGTATGAAAAGTATATAGGGACACTCTCATTGAACGGTTCTTCATTAGAGAGCGCTAACATGGACTTGTGCTCCCCGTACCATTGCATATATATTGTGAAACACCTTTAGGTTGTTATCCTTTAGCCCCAGGTAATCGAGTCATCCGCCTTGTAAACATGATGCACCAAACAAAACATTCGGGGACATTGGTCATCATACGTTAAGTCCTTGGCTTCAGCTGGCATGTTTATTGGGTTCACAGGTACCTGGTAATCCCTCTTGCGTAGTTTTTACCCATTTTGATTAATTTGTTATTTCATGTTAATAAAATTAACTACCAACGATAACATGTCGAACCTATGCAGTTGATTCTTGGCCCAATAGAGAGTAAATCCTTGTAAATCTTAATTTTAATCAGCCGTCAACGAATCTCCTCTCCTTCTTTTACTCTTGATAGAAAGTCATCGTCGTTGAACCATTAAGTTCACCCCAAAGTTCCCCTTCGTTGTCTGATACTTAAGGGTCTTCACAAGGAGTTCATTTAGAACTTCCTCAGTCACTTGAAGCTTAAGGCTTTGAACTTGGGATTGTCCCAAGAATCCAACCTCATGCTTCACATCCACCACCTTCATATTCCTTGTCACCTCAAGAATCTAATCCAAAAATCCCATACAGTCTGCAAAGGTTTGTCTTATATCTGTTGAATTTGTTATTTGATCCTGTTGTGGTATCCCCTCAGTGTCCTTACAGTCCCTATGATCAACCTGGGGTTCCTTCGGAGTTATATCCTCATACATCTCGGATTCCTCCTCGCCAGTTGTTTCAACCCATGGATTCAGAAGGTGAGATCCAAATCTCTCCTCCAGGTCATTCAAAACTATCTCCTACTCATACTCATCATGTTGATGATGAACAAGGGTATGAATTTCCTCCAAAAGGCTTTCATTTTATGGAAAGAGTCCCATATCACACACTTCTTGAAACTAGTGGGCCTATGTTTCCACCTGGTTATACAACCTTATCCCAGTTAGTTTCAGGAACTCCTAGTGCTTCATCTTTGTATCAGAGTCCTATTTGGTCTTCAAATTCCATACTTACTATTGGTCCATTTATTCCAAATGTGACCTCTCAAATTCCTGTACAAACTGTTGTCATGTTAGTTCCCGTTTAACCTACAATTTTGTCACAACCTGTAACATCGTTTCAACTGTCCATTCCGGTAAAACTGACTATTTCAGGTCAAGTTTCGATCAATTCCTCCATCTGTCCATCAAGTGGAAAGAATGTAACACCATCTAGGGGGGGGGGAATCTAAACATTCCTATTGTGTCAGGTGGAACCAATGTGAGTGGATCACAAATCACATGGTTGGAGTCAATCAACCTTATTCTAGTAGTATTCCTAACCCCATTGGTCCATCTGGGAAGGGTAATGTCCAGTATCAACAACCTTACATGACTTAGATTCCACTCCAATAGGCTTACGTCCCATATGGTTCGCAAGCCTTGTAAAATCCACCTTACATTCTACAAGCAGGAGTCTATGTCCAACCTAGTCAATGCACTATTCATGGTGGATATGATTAGATCCAATTCAGAAATTACTAATGCCCATAAGGTATACCCCAAGGAGCTCTCCAAAAACTCTTGCAGCACCAAGGGAAGCCATTACAGTAGCAAGGGCAACATTTGCAACAATATCAACAACCTTTGCAACAAAAAACACAATTTGTTCAACAACATACTCAACCTATGTATCTGCAAGGCCAACCTTTGCAGCAGCGAGGTCAACCTTTGCAGCAACAAAGTCAACCTTTACAATAGCAAGGTCAACCTCTACAGCAGCAAGCTCAGCTTGTCTATCAACAAGGTCAACCCTTGCAGACACATGGTTAACCCTTGTAGCAGTAGGTCCAATCTCTTCATATCCAAGGTCAACAAGTGCAACAACGTTACAATCCATACGCCACATATAATTCTTATCAACGGCTTGTGGTAGGTCAATATCAAACCTACTATGGACAAAATCCACCTTATGGTAAATGTACCCGTTTGTGAGCGAAGAATCAAGTCCCATATGGTCAAAATCCTTGACTATGGGGGCAGAACCCTTACCACCAAGGTTGGAACCCACAAGTTAGGCCTCCTCAAAGGCCTTACATGTCATTTAATCTACAATTGCCATTTTTAGCCACGTTGGAACTCCTTTATGTCTAGAGGCTTACCAATGATCCTATTCTTCATTCGCCTGACTGGCCTCCAGTTCCTATTAAAATTCTGAGTGATTTCTCTGAGTTCAAAGGAAAACCTAAAGAGGACCCTCAAGTACATGTGATGACATATCACTTATGATGCTCTTCAAATTGTTATGTTGACGATTCTATCTATCTTCGCCTCTTTTAGATAACCTTAACAGGTGCTACCGTAAAATGGTATTTCGAGTTACCTAGAGGTACCTATGCCGACTTTAAGTCTTTAGCTATGGCTTTCCTCACCCACTTCCAGTTACTAGTTCGTTATGAAATTGGTACTCATTTTCTAACATCTGTTAAGAAATATACTGGGACACACATTTTCGATCATATCCATGAATGGAGACGTTGGTGTCGCCTCATCAAATTTGAGATTCCTGATGTTTTATTAATTGAATGGTTCAAAAAATAATTACTAAACAATATTGCTAAAGATATAGCAATGGGTAGTTGTGTTATCGAGGACCAAGCTATTTCTCATGCCCAGTATCTAAACTTAGTCTATTCCTAACTGGCACATTATACGAGATGTTTCTTGATGCTCTAAGACCATCTTTGGATCTGGCATCTTCAAATTCTCTTGATGTACCACCTGTTGATGATATAACTGGATCAATGTCCTAGATCTCCACTAAGACTTCTTTGAAGAAAAAGTATGTTTTAGATACTGGTTCCAATCATCCTTTGAAAAATTCATTAAATCCTGGTAAAACGTTGACGTACATGTCATCCACTCTACTGTAGCAGACAAGACCTCAAAAGGTAAGAAAAACGGTAAAGGTAAAGCAAAATATGATACCCTGAAACAGGATCCACCCAAATCATCTGCTGATGATGCTTCCAAATGAAAGTCGAAATATCCTTACCTCATTCGTGAGGAAGACCATTATACCAAGTATTATGCCCGACGTGTTGAATTTCATTGTTTATTAAAAAGGGCTTTGGTTGTTTTGAAAGAACCATTTCCATCTCAACAGACTTAGTTGGTAGGCCAACAATAGTCCTCTGCCTCCTCTGGTTCTCAGTTTTTCATGATTCAAGGTTCATTGCCTATTTCTATTGCTACTCGGTCGAAGGACTATCAAACCCCTTGGAAGCAGATGGTGGAGAAAGAAGTCACTAATATACCTTCTACATCCACTCCACCCAATTCTCGTCCACTCCATATTGAGTGACCTAACAATGAATCCGTGATCTTACCACCCCCCAAAGGTGTGCTTTGGAAATCATCTTATAATCTAAATGCTAGAGTTACACAACATTATAACATAGTCAACGATCTAGCTTAAGCGCCTTCGACGATGTCTACTTTGGAAGTTCCCCAAACATGTGAAACACAACGAAAATAATTATTTTTTGCTAAAGATGCCATTGATCTTGTTGATTCGAGTTTAGTTACTTTCGATCTTGAAAACCATGTTTCTCGTCTTCCTCATTAGATTAATTTTCTGATTCAAGTTATCATAAAAGGAAGGATGATCCATCATACTATTATTGATGAAGGTTCTTCCACCTGCATCATGTCTTTTCCGTGTTGGAAGGCCATTCACTCTTCACCCCTTAGCCAGTCCCCGAACGCTTTGGAGGCCTTTGATGGCATAGGCTCCTGTCCATATGATATTCTCACAAATTTTCCTATCACATTGGAAGGAAAGATTGTTGAGCTAGAAGTGGAAGTTGTCGATGCAAATCTCAATTACAACCGTTTTCTCGAGTAAAGCTGGATCTACACTATGTTTTGTGTGGTTCCTTCATTGTTCTGGGTGCTTTATTTTCCTCAAGAAGGAAAACTTGTCACCATCGACCAACTATCCTTTTCCCTTCCCATACATCAAACGATAATGTCCCATATGTGGGAACTACTGAAATTCATTATGAGAGTGTGGGGGCAGGTCTTTTCAAATATTCTTCTTTAATGGGTACTTTTTCTCTCCCACCTCCGAATATCACTTCGATCAATATGATCTATGTTTCTACAAATCCTTGGATTATTCCTACTTCATATCAGATTGATTCGTTTGGTGATTCTATGTCATTAAATCCATTGGAACAAGCTTATCAAGAAATTGTCTTGGCTTCAATGGTTGCTTCAGAAAGTCATGTTGTTTTCAGTATGAACCTGGATACTTATGCACAATCTCCTTGGATTGGTTCTTGGGATTCTCGAGATCCTTTGAAGGATACATTCCCCGCTGACAAAATTATTTTTGAGGTTATGTCTCTTGATGAAACCCCTTGGGATGATCTTCATCATCGTTCTTCATTTCTTCCCAGCTTAAGTGAGATGCCTTCATGTCTTGAAGCATTCATTTCTCATAACCTGACACATCCACTTCAAACACTTGTTTTGGTGCACGAAGTCATGTCTGAAGGTAATATGAGGAATATTACTACCACCTTGCTCGTTGACATTTCAGTTCAATCTGAAATTCTCAAAATAATTCAACTGGGGGAACCTTTTCCTTGTCATGAGTTTAAGATTTTGTTGCCTCCTTTCATGAGATTTTCTCAACGAGTCTCTATCATTTTCCCACTATTTCAATGGGGTTGTCATCCTATGACTCGTAACCCTCACTCTTCCAAGGGGCATGGGGGAAGAACCTTTTATGGGTTTTACTCCATTATTTGGCCAAGTTGATTCTTACACGTCATGCCAACGATGAAACGTCGGTTCTATTCTCTGTTGATCAATTACCTAAGTCCAAAAATGGGCTCCATATGAACTTTTTATGCGTGGTCATCCATGTAAATATTCTTTTTGTATATTAGTGTGTGAATTCATTAATGTGTGCTTTTTGATTTTTGGTTTGTTTGTTTTCTTTGCGGACATGTATTTTTTTCTTACCTTGTGTTCCACTCGGTTTGTAGATGTCGTCAAATCATTATGTTGGTTTTTCTGATGGTGCTTGTTGTAGCACACAGAATTTGTCTTCTGCAGCTTGGGCACTCTTTGCCCCTGATGGTGAGTTGGTTGATTTACAAGGTATTTCCCTAGGACGAACAACTAACAATATTGTTGAATACCGTGTAGTTATTGAACTATTGGTAGAAGTAGTTTCTCTTGGCATTAAAGATTTAGCTGTTAAGTTATATTCACAACTCATTGTGTTACAATTGAATAATCATTACTTAGTAAGAAATCCACATATTTTGCGTATGTATCTACGTGTTCGATCACTAGAAATAAATTTTGATTTTATCATATATCAACATATTCCACGCAATTTGAATACATTAACAAATTATTTTCTTGATAGACATTTGCGTAATTTATAAACCCAATCATCTCATCATGATACACTGACACATAAGTAGAGACACACGTCTTTAAAGCCTACATCATGTGGAAAAACAACTGTGTGCCCACATGGTGCTTGCAATAACACGAGACTGCTCTAATTACTCGGCCTAAAATCTAACAAAGTCTCACAGATACCCCTACTGTGTGCCTCTGATAAATTGTAATGGAACATCATCTATAGTAGTGTACTCTGGAATCCCTCGAGTGATCACATCAAGATTATGTTCCATCTCTCTTATGGGGTTTGCTCCTTCCTCATAGGGGGCATCTTCTACCTGCTGGGCTACTCTCTGTGCTATTGGAGACATGCCAGGCGACCTTTCCAGTCCAACATCTACACATTTATCACAAGTTCAGTCTCAGTTACACTTTCATAAAAAAATCATAAAACTTGAAAAAATCCAAAAATATGTTTTTACCTGCATTGGTCCATTGTTCACCTGGTGGCAGAGGTAGGTCTGGTTCCCATCTGAAATCTGTGCCTGCATAGGCATAGTCATCGAAAATGATCAATTAGTAGCACATCTAAATGAAAAAATGCAACGATAAATGCATTTAATGACCCACTCCTCCTTGAGGCACAAGTTCACTCCAGCTGACTAATCTCGGATCTTGGGGAATAGGATCTGGTACCTCTATCCACTTATACCAAAACAGGGGCACGCGCTCTAGAAATAAAGTAACCAGAATCAAACCAAAGCCAAACTGTTGAAAGTTTCCATGCTTACCATTGGTCAGCTACCTCTTTATATTGGCTAATAAACCTGAACAGTAGTTGAATACTGTTGGAGTGAGAGATTCTACTACATACTCGAATTGCGATTTTGAAGTCTTGTACAAATCTTACATCCCAGCTATGCAAGCTATTATGAATAGGATCGTCCTCAAGCGAATATTTCTGACTATAGGTACCTTCACCTTCCCACCCATTCTCATCTCGACACCCGCACAATGTCTCATGACTAGAGTACTGATGCTCTCACCTCTGAGACAAGACCTGAAGAGTTGAACCCTTTCTCCTCTTCGTGACAATCCAGTGATGCAATAAATATACATTCACTAAAACTCCAATTCTTGGTCCCCAATGATGAATATTTCTCGATCAATATCCCATAGGTTGATCATGTAGTGCAACATTTCATTTTGAGCCCTTAGTCATGTAGTCCTCAAGAACTTCAGCAACCCATAGTTCCTCAAAGCATTGATACATTCCAGATCTCAGGCTGCCTGGTGGTATTTTGCCTCATGGCCTCTTTCCTTCCATTCTAGGATCATGTTGGGTACAATCTCCTACAAAACATCATTACACAGCAGTTAGATGCCTTTTTATGGAGTTAAATCCAAACATTTTTATTCAAAAGAGGATTTTTCGTTAAAAAATCCACCCCGGAACCATCGTGATTGTTTTATTAACAGCGCGATGCCATCGCGAGGGCCTTTTGGCTCAGGGGTGACCATCACGGCTTTGATGAGAAAACCCACAATGATCACCTGTGCGGTTAAAAAAATGAAAATCCTCCTATTGAAAAGCAAAAATCCATTAAAAATGCATCAAAATGTAATAATATGTAAGAGAAAAGGCAGAGCCCTTACCTAATATTGACGGCTCGAGAAATGATGCCCTAGATCTCCTGCAACATTCACCTGAAATCAAAGAAGAAAGGGGTAACATGCACTCTCAAAACTTACTTCAGTGAAATGGTAAAAATATTTTAACTTGTGGTCAATTTAGAAGTTTGGTTTCATTTTTTCCATTATTTTATTTATATTTTATTATTTTTCTCGATATCAGTGATCGGTGGTTATTCTTGTGTAGTTATAGGTACTTTCTGGTGGACATAGTGATTATTATTGACTGATTCAACGATTTTTTGTTTTATCTCTTTTTCGGACTCATTAAAAATAAACGAAAAAGTAACCTCTCTGGAGTCATCTTTAAGCTCTTTTCTGACTCTCGAAACATGAAAAGATCTTTGAGTACTTGTCTTTTCAAACTCGTTAAATTAAATGAATTGACGTCGTCTCAGTATACGTTTACCCCTTTTTCAGGCTAAGATTAACTATTTATGAAAAAGGTACAACTTGGTCGACATGGTCAAGAGGTTCTCTGAAATATTATTTTCTACCTTTTCGGGTTCAAGGGACAAATTACAAAAAGGGACATGAAGGAATTTTCTTTTTCATCTCTTTTTAAAACTCTCTAAATATGAAAAAGATATCGAGTTATTCTTACGTCAGACTCGTTAAAATTTTTTATGACGAAAGAAGCGTCACCATGATGACACCGAGTTTCTCCTTCCTAAAGCTCGTAAAACATACTAGGATGGATTCATTCAATGAATGAACTTACATGACAAGCATATGATATCCCCTTCAAGCTTGTGATAGAAATAATTGGGGTACTCACTAGAAACAACGAGGAAAAATTAAAATCAAGAATCATGTCTATAGGCAGCATGTCGCTCTTGAACATGACAATCTTCTGCTTCTCATGTTGGTGCTGATGAAGGTGTTGTTTTTCTGACCCAAGATGATTAGGAATTGCATATGCTACAGAAATTGCAAATCCAGTCTGGAGAGTCATTTGATTATAAACAAGGTTATGATTTTTCCATCTTTGAAGTACATAAGCAGTACAACCTAAGGAGTAAAAAGAATCCTGATATCCCTGACCAAACCAAGAAAACAATGCCAAATCAACCTAAGAAAATCAAAGAAGCCTCGGTCTCTGAAATCCTCCAGATTCTCACCAAACAAAGCCTGAACTCTTCTGGCCCTAGAATTGAAGATATAATCCCTAATCAACCTTCTGATGATCAACCCTCTACTTCAATTCCCCCCAAAGAACTAGTGGACACACCTCAAAATACTAGATTGGAAAATTCACAAAAAGAGGTTTCCAATAAAGGAAAAGAAGACCATCCCACCCAAATCCCTGCTATGAAAAGTCCAAACCCTCAAACAGATAAAGCCCCTTTTCCTTTTAATTTGGGAGCAGAGGTAGCTAAGCTAAAGATTTCAGTCCCTTTGACAGAGTTAATCAAGAATGAAACCTACAAAACACAGATAAACCAGACCTTGAACATTGCTGAAAATGAGGATTTTGTTAACTTGTTTGATGACCAACTTGAACTTATATTTGGTCCAGATGTCAATGGAAAACCACTGGAAGGAGGAATACCACCTTTCTACATTAGCCTTGGCATCTGTGACAAAATCCTTCATAATGCAATGTTGGATTCTGGGGCCTCGCACAACTTAATGCCCAAATCAGTAATGGAAAAATTGAACCTAGACATTACAAGACCTTACAAGGACTTATTTTCATTTGACTCAAGTCAGTTAAAGTGTTTGGGGTTGATTAAAGACCTCTATGCCACCTTAGTTCAATATCCTGCCAAGAGCATCCTTGTGGATATTGTGGTTGCTGACATCCCACTGAAGTATGGCATGTTGTTATCTAGGTCTTGGGGAGCCAAACTTGAGGGATCCCTATAACTTGATATGTCATATGAAATAATTTTTGTTTTTGGACAACCCAAGAAGCTGTACCGAGAAACTTTAATGAAATACATGGTGAGTATCCAGGATCAGTCTCAAAACTTTCCTATCTACTTTGTACATTCAAACATTCGTTCTTTTCTTTTTTATAATACTGGTCAAACAAAAGAAACTCTTTTAGATAGTGTTGATATAGAACCAAAAGAAATTGTAGTTTCAAAACAAGAGGAAACTGTCCAAACTTTAGAACTTTCAACTAAACAATGTAGTCAAGATGAGGAAAATTTGGTGGAAACAGATGATGCTAATTATGAACATGAGATATTGTGGCATCTTGAGTTTGATGGGTTAGTCAATAAGTTTGGAGCAGGAGCAGGAGTTTGGGTATACAATTTAGAGAATGATTACTCAGAAGGCCATGCATATAGACTAAATTTTAAATGTACTAACAATATGGCTGAGTATGAAGCACTAATTTTAGGTCTTAAATTAGTTAGGAAGCTAGGAGCTATAAGAGTTTCTGTCATGGGAGACTCTGAATTAGTGATAAAACAAATTAATGCTGTATATATGACCAAAGACCCTAGATTAAGTTGTTACAGAGGAACCATTGTAGAAATACTAAACACTTTCTTAGAAACCAAAGTTGTTGTAATTCCTAGAAAACATAATATGCAGGCTCATAGTTTAGCAATGTTTTCCAGCACCTACAAGTTACCCTTTAAGCCTAACTATCAGTACACTGTTGAAGTAAGGCACAGGCCTACAATTCCAGATAATTTGAAGAACTGGAAAATATTTGCTGATGACAAACAAATAAACAACTTTTTGATTTCAGAACAAGAATTTGTAAATAGCAATATAGATATTGACACATCAATAGATCTTAACACTAAAGATAAAATAGAAATAAACGAGATAGAAGGTGAGGAGATAGATAGATTTCATCCCACTAAATTTACAAAATCAGATGTAGATAACCTAGAGAAAGTTGAGAATGATGAGATAATTAACGAAGACACTGAAGTAATCAATCTCAAAGACAATTTCTTGCCTAAAGGATTAACCCCTTTGGAAGGATTGTTTGATTCAAATGATGTTCCTAGAAAGCCTAAAATGGAACCTTTGAAATCTGATATGGAGGAGTGTAATATTGGCATTGATGAAAATCCAAAATTGATCAAACTTTCTAAATCATTACCTCCCATTGAAAGAGTAAAATACATTGAGTTATTAAAAGAATTTCAGGATATCTTTGCTTGGAGTTATGAGGACCTAAAATACTATGACACTGGCATCATACAACACACAATCCCTATAAAAGGAAATAAAAAACGTTTCAGACAAAAACTTAGAAGGATAAATCATGTCCTATTACCTTCAATTGAAAAGGAAATTCAAAGAATGTATGATGCTAAGATAATCACACCAATCAAATTTTCTGATTGGGTTTCAAACGTGGTGCCAACTAGGAAGAAAACTGGTGATATCGGACTCTCTTTGGATCTTAGGAACCTCAGAAAAGCATCACTCAAAGGAAATTACCCTATCCCCAAAATGGACCATATTTTGCAAAGGGTAGTTGGATCAACCAGGATCTCATTATTGGATGGGTTTTCGGATTACAATCAAATCTTAGTTCATCTTGATGATCAAGCCAAGACTGCCTTTACTACTCCTTAGGAGACATTCATGTATGTGAAAATGTCTTTTGGACTAATGAATGCAGGAGCCACTTCCTAGAGGGCTATGGATAGAGCCTTTACTAAAGAAATCCATGATGTCCTAGTGCTATACCTAGATGACATTACTGTATTTTCAAAATCTGACAACCAGCATTTGGATCATCTAAGGCAGGTTTTTATTAAATGCAGTAAATATGGAATTTCTTTAAACCCCAAGAAGTATTTGTTTGGGATAGAAGAAGGAAAGTTACTAGGTCATATAATTTCAAAAGATGGTATCCGAATAGACCCTGCAAGAATAGAAGCCATCTTATAGATACAACATCCAAGGAACATCAAAGGATTACAAGTTTTCTTAGGGAAAATTAACTTTCTTAAGAGATTTATTTCTAATCTTGTAGAATTAATTAGATCACTGAACAATATGTTGAAAAGATATTCGCCCATAAAATGGATTGTTGAGGCTAAGAAATCCTTTGAACACATTAAACTAGCCTTAACAAGAACACTAGTTTTGATCAGTCCAAAATTTGATAGAGATTTCATCTTATTTTCCTTTGCTTCTAAACACCAAATTATTGTAGTTTTACTGCAGAAAAATGACCAGGGCTATGAACAACCTATTGCTTTCTTTAGCAAGGCCCTGAGAGATGCCTCATTAAAATATAACATAATGGAAAACAAGCTTTTTCTTTGGTCAAAGCTATCAAGGACTTTAGAGTATACATTTTATATTCTCATATAGTAGCCTATGTTCCCAATTCAGTGGTCAAAGAAATCCTAACCCAAGGTGGTCCAGATGGAAAGAGGGGAAAATGGATTGCTACTATTTTAGAATATGACATAGAAATCAGACCAACTAAGTTAATCAAGGGCCAAGGTTTAGCCAAGCTCATGGCTAAATCAAACTGTCAGGCCCTAGATATAAATTTTATTGCACAAATAGATAATGAAGAGGAGATGGAAACTCCACTAATTAGCCATGCCTTTATTGAATCACCATCGTATGCTCATATCATTTATGTTTTATAAAATTTACAGGCTCCTCCTGGATTATCTAAGACCAAACGTAGATTTTTGGAGATGAAGTCCTTAAAATTTTGTATATTAGATAATGCTTTGTTTTGGAGGAATCATGAAGTTATTCTTCTCAATTGTTTATTAAAAGATGAATCTGACAAATTATTACAATAGTTTCATGCAGGTGACTATGGAGGGCACCTTTACTGGAAAACCACTGTTGATAAAATTCTTAGAGCCAGTTTCTACTGGCCTACCTTGTTTTATGATGTAAAGAAATATGTGACCTCCTATCACAGATGTCAAATTTTTGAGGGAAAGAAAAAGCTTCTACTATTGCCCCTCAAGCCAATCTCTGCTGAAACACATTTTCAACAATGGGGTCTAGATTTCATTGGTGAAATTCACCCACCTTCCTCTGCCCAACACAAATGGACCCTCACTGCCATAGACTACACAAAATGGATAGGGGCCATACCTTCAAGGCAAGCCACTGGCACTGTTATCATAACCTTCCTTGAAACCAACATTCTATCAAGATTTGGATGTCCAACTAAGCTCATTACTGATAATGCAGTAGCCTTTAAATCCAAAAGAATGATAGATTTCTACAAAAAGTATCATATAATCCTGGGCCATTCCACAGCCTATTATCCTTAAGGAAATGGACTGGCAGAGTCCTCAAACAAAAGTTTGGTGAACATCATTAAAAAATGGTTAGAGGACAATAAGAAAACATGGAACAAAAGGTTAGTCAATGCCTCATGGAAAAACAGAATAACCACAAGAAAATCAATTGGTACTTCTCCCTACCAACTAGCTTATGGGATGGACGATGTCTTTCCATTCTCCTTGGGAACACCAATGATGAAGCTGCTTCAAGAGTTACAGGTTGAACCAAATAGTATCCAAAGAAGAATCAACCAAAAAATACATCTTCAACAAACCAGGGAAGAAGTATATATCAGATCTCAGGTTGTGGAGGAAATAATTAAAAATGTTTTTGATAAGAGAACCAAGGCTGAAGATTTCTACCTTGATGACAAAGTACTCAAGTGGGATTCAAGGAGGGAATATAAGGTAAACATGGCAAATTTTATTTCCTATGGAAAGGCCCATATGTCATTTATGCTTTTAGAGGTAATAATGCTTTCTTCCTAAGAGAAATGGATGGTATAGAAGCAGAAGGTGGACTAGTGAATGGTTGAATGCTCAAACATTATTTTGAACCTAACTACTGATTTTTACTTTCCATTGTACATATTCCATTTTTCTTCAAAAAAGTTTAGTTTGGATTGGATGGTGGTTTTTTGAAGTTGAAGCCTGAAGAGAACGCCACAAGATTTGAAAGATTTACTGTCATAAGAATTAATAATACAAAAGCATAGAGGAACATTTGGCAAGGTAATATCAATAGCAATTCAAAGGCTACTGATCTACCAAGTTATTGAAATTTCACTAGGAAATGCCATCCCCAAGTGGAGCCACTATTAGGTTCGTATACCAATAGGAGTCATAATTTTCAATGGCTAAAGGTGAGCCTTGTAATATTGTACATACCTTTTCTTTATGCAAATTTTTTCCATATTAAAAAAATTAAAAAATGTAAAGAGGGTATGTCCTAAAAGAATAATGAAAGGACAAAAAGAATGAAAATAGGTCAAAAAATGAAATATATGAACCCCAAAAGACAAAAGAGACCATGGAAAGTCTACAAGTCAAAATGCCACTACTACTTACTTTTTATGCTTAATAAATGATTGTGTGCAACTTGTTACTTATGCCACAATCCATGAATAGTCAAAATGTTTAAACTTGGCTATTTCATGATTTGAATTTTATGTTTATAGGTAGTGAATAAATCTGACCAAACAGTGTAATCTTGGCAGATAATTAGATAGGTAGAGTAAATAAAAGGAGCTCATCAGTTTAATCTGAGCCCTTGGATGATATAATGTTAGACTTAGATAGTTTATTTTGTAAAGAAAAGAGAAGATTGATAAGGGTTTGCTAGCCTAAATGCACCCAAATAAAGTGAAGAAAAAATGGTAGGATAAGTAGATGGGTAAGTAGTAGAAAGGTTGCAGAAATGTCTTGTGATTATATGAAAAGAACTTATGATATTTTTCCAAATGCATCTTTTAAATATGCATAAGTGGTACATAAAGTAAAGACAATTGTTCACAACATGATTCATTTAACATCCATATCTATCATTTTAACCCCTACATCACTCATTAACTTCCCCTTCACAATAAAAGATTAATATCTTTAGATCCTTAAGTCAAAGAGGCTCAGAGCATTTCTCTGACTTCTAGAGGGACCCTACCCTCGGCTGATGACTTAAGAGACAAAGGTGTTAAAAACCCCTTGCAATTCATTCATCCCCACCAACAAAAACCCTTTTCCTAAAGGCTAAGTTTTTTGCCTAGAGGAAACCCATAACAAACATGTTCTATGTTAAAAAACCCACCATGTAACATTTATCCTAAGTCAAGCACCCCCCCCCACTCATTTCACTTCATATTAAATTTTATTAATATATAAAAAATCCACGAAAAACCCAATTTCCCATATATATTTAATTCCTGTGTATATATTAACCCCACTCCTTAGTTTAATTATAAGCTATATTACTACCAATATCTTGCAAAAATATATTAATAACCCCACCTTAGCCCGTAATCCCACATTAGAGTGCCCCGATGAGATTAAAGGTTAAGATAATCGCATACCACCGTGATTAGGCCCATGCCCCCACGCCGAAAACTTTATGGTTAAAACACCACGCAACTCCCATCTCCTGACCACTGTTGATCATCCCTCCTTTACATCCAATGTCTCTCATCCATATCGGGTCGACCTGATGTCCACCCTTTACCCACCCAATGAGGCGGTTTTCCCCTTGGCCCTCGATGCTATGTGTTAAGCACTGAACGGAATCGGGAGGCCCCTCCCGAATATCGCCTACACCACAAAAGTGGTGCGATGGACCTCCTAAACCACTTCCCATTTCCAACTGAAAATCGTCACTGTTCATCCATTAGTGAAAAGTTGCCAAAATTAATCATTTTCCTATAAAAGCCTGATTACCCCTCTTTTTTCTCTTTTCTCCTGTTTGCCTTTGAGAAGTCAGAGCATTGTCGCAACTCATACAAACTGCTAAAACAGCTCACGAACCTTCGCAATTACTCAATAGAAGCTGCAGACAGTCTGACATAGCCATTCATCTGTACTAGAGTCATACAGACCCCTACCTAACTCCATCAACTACCAGTTACAGTCAAATTCACCCAATTCTAGGTATTTAACCATGGAAAGCCACTCAATCGTCCAATTCTAGTAAATTTCCCTCATAACACTTTAAATTAAGTGGAAAATAATCATATTTATTTTGGTTTTTACACTTTAGACCAAAACCATTTGCAAGAACATCGTTGCACTAAAAACTTAAAATTACCCCCCATAATCAAATCCACAAGAACTAAGTATGGCTGCCAGATAAAAGATACCACTGTCATAGAGCTCCTCCTCAAAGTGCATTGCCAAAGTAGGGACAAGTTCCTAAACCATGCTGATGAAATTGGACTTTGGGAGTCAACTTTGCCCAAGTACCAGTTCCCCCAAGTCCACATTTTTCCTGAAATTGTGCATATGTGCTATGATTGTTACGTCCCAAGTCAGAGAACCATCATGTCTCATGACCTGAAGGTCCTTTTCACCATCACTGCTAAGTCTATAAATGAAATTTTTCAGCTCCAACCAGGGCCAAACCTAACTGCCCTCTCAATTGGAGATCTGTTGGACTTATATCCCAAACTCAGCTCTGCGAAATTGGCCCAATTGCTCCAAACCTTCAACAAGGAAGAGAAGCACATCCCTAAAGACTCCCCTCCATATGTAGCAACTATATTTTCCCCTTCGGGTCAAAATATTGTAGCCATGATATCTTATGTTTTGGATTACTCCACAAGTGAGTATATTGATGAAATTATCCTGGCTTTCATGTCCATCTATACCCCAGGAAAACCTCCTACAACCATTTATGACTTTACCACATTCATAGCTGATAGAATGCATGAGCAGTTTGTTAGCGCTTGAATTTTGCCTCAGGCTGAAAAAGACAAAATCCAAGGCAACATCAAACCACTTAGCCTCGTACCTAGCCCTATGGGGACAGGAGAGGGCTCTCTCCGGGTCTATATCGGCAAAAGGTCTTCAAAGGGCTGAGATGACCAATAAAGAACACTGATTTTAGGCTAGTAAACTGATGGGGAAAGTTTGATTTTAAATTTTTAGGGTTTTGTTGGAAAACTGAGCACGGCAATTTTGGGTGCGGGGATGAGACACAGTTTTTGCAGAGGTCTTTTTGGGGCAAGGTAGGAGATTATCTTGATGCCTTTGAAATAATTGAATGGATGGATATGACCGGTGAGGAGCTAAGGAGAGCAAGAAACCATCGAGAGTTCTCCTTAAACAGATGAAAACATTGATATTAAGCAAACTTAAAGGCAGAGCATAGAAACCATGAATTCTACCTTAACACTTCATTTACTTAATTTGCAGAAGAGAAGAGTAGGAAAATGATACACATAAAAAACTTAAAAGTACATGAGAGAAACACACCATCAACACAAATCACCACAGGAATCCCAAATAGTGCTACAAAACCCTGGTCTTTCCTTTGCCAAAATTGCAGAGATACAAAGTGTAAAACAGTCTAAGCTTATCCCTCAAGAGTCCAGCCTCTCCAACCTCTGAAAATGATTGAGAAAATACATAATATAGGAAAGCTAACACATTCCCTTGCCTCTAGGGGTCGAGCTCATCATCCTAGGAGCTATTTCAACCAATTCTAAACAAAGCACTACAATCTAGGCAATCAAAACAACTTGCCTCTATAAGCTAGGAAACCAATTCATTCATTACTTTTTTGCTATTTTATGAATGAATCTTCTAGAATAGGTAAATAAGTGTCATGTCAACATAAAATTACATCAATTACATCAAGGAGGATGAAAAATCCCACCAAAAAGTCAAAACTAGTCAAATGATGCGTTTTCCTGAGCTCAAGGTGCAAAACTGGCAAATTTCCCTGACACGTAGCGCGCCTTTCAGCCCACTTTTGGGGCACTTCCCAGCATCCAAATGAGGCACAACTGGGCTTGTTGGAAAGGTCTAGATGTCTAATCTCCATCCAAAGTCGAATTTCTCAATTTGGTGGCCATTTGCCCCTCCAAAATTGCAATCTCCCAAGACTATTTCCTGTGTGTCCAAAAAGTGGCAGAAGGTCATTTTTTTCTTGTTTTTTGACCGTTTGGGGGCTCAAATCTCCATGAAATGTCTTGGCAGTGGCTGAGAAAGTGTATTTTGTCATGAAAAATCTAAAAATTCTGAGTTTTTGTGAAATGGACCTCCCCAACTTAAGGGTAGCGCACGGCGCGCTACGCGTTGAGCCAAAACCCTGATGCGTAGCGCGCCTGAGCCCTACGCGTAGCGCGACTTTAAGATGCTTTTTGGAGGCCTTCCCAGTGTCCAAATTGGGCGAAAGATAGCTCGTTGGAAATTTATTTGAGTGTAATTTCCAAAAAAACTAGAATTTTTCAATTTTGAGTTCATTTGCCCTGTCAAAAATCAAATCTCCCAAGATTGGTCAAAATGTGCCAAATGAGGCTGCCTCAAGGAAGAGTGCTGTTGCAGTCAGATTTTGAACGCCTTACTCAACTCCAAATTGAGCTCATGATAGCTCATTGGAAATATATTTGTGTCTAGTTATCATTTGACTCATCAAGAAAGTCATTTGGCCAACCAAGCTAGAAGAAAAATTGATTTTTCCAAGGTCACTTCAGAAGTGCATTCGATTCTCCTGAGGCAACGACATTTTTGACATTTCTCTAAAACAATGACACCTGTGTAAAAAGTGAAGGAGGTTTTTCCTCCTTCGCATGTTTTGGACAAAAACCTCTCTCCGTTTTTCTAAATTCAATTTTTATTGCTCTAAAACATCTTTTGAGTGAAACGTATCCCGATGTGTGAAACAAGGAATTTTGTCGAAATGAAGTGAAATGAAGGGGATGAGGGGCTTCTAAATTCTTGGGGAAATTTTTGGAAGTAGGGAGGGATGTTAGGAAGCAGGGGAAAGTAGAATCTCAGAGATCGAGTGAGGGGAAGGGGTCCAAAAGGGCAAACCACGGGCCCAACCTAGAAAATTGCCAAGTTGTGGCAAGAAACTAGGGTTTGTGCGAAAATGAGGAATTTGGCGGATCTAAGGGATGGGAAGTGTTTAATAAGGTACAGGAAGGATAGGGGAAGGTTTATGAAAATCAGGATACAAGTTTTGCCGATGATTTGACAATCCAAGAGAGATTGCCTTCAAAACCCTAGGAGAGGGAAATGAACTTACCTAGGCGCAACTGAAGCATGAACAAGATGTAAAATGACTCATTAGACATTGACATGATAATGACAACCCTATAAATGATGATAGACTCAGCAGAATGATGACATGGATTGGAATTTGGGCAATTTTGAAAGGAGTGAAAGCAAACCCTGGACCTAATGCCTAGTGACCAAATTTTGCTTGAAGACTCACTGAAATGACAAAATTTGACCTTGACACTTCAAAATCACTTTGTAAGAGCATATTTGATCACTGGAGGAAGGCTAGAAAGACTGACACTAACACAGTTCACAAGAATGGGGAATGAAAGGGTTTTCAAATACTCATCATTTTTATACCATATGTTATTATATTATCAATCAGAGAAATTCCCATTCACCCTACAAAAACTTGACACCAAGGGTCAACCCAGATCAATCATTTTTTGACCCCATTAGTCCATAAGTATCACTCTCCATACTCTTATTCAGACTTCATTGACTTATTTGTACATCTAGTTATGACAATGTTGACTGGAAATCCTCCTCTAAGAATCATTCTAGAAATAAAGATAGTCATTCAACTGTCAAAGCAGACCAAAGTGGGTGATTGGTACCTTTACCAGAACCACACAGAAATCAGAATATATGGTTGTATGCTTGCACCATATAAGTTTCCAAGACACCTCCCTATGAGGTTGTTTGCATTAGAATACTATAGGAAAGTTATCAATGCAGATGAGGTAAACTTCGTCAATGCTAAGAAGAAGGCCAATTTCAAAATAAAAGACCAACTAGGCCCCTTCATATGCAACTCTAGAGAGGCTAGAAAAGAGGTAGATTTGATACTACAGAATATGAAGTTCCAGAGAAGTTTTTTCTAGAGATATGATCCTTTAGAATTTATGACAAATAAGAGACAAAAGGTCAAGCTAGGACCTTTCATCCACCACCCCATACCTGAAATAGAAGCATATGCAAACCAAACAGAATGGGTGGAAGGTACCCTAGTAGACCAGGATAGCACCAGAATAGATGTAGAGAATGCTCTCATTGATTTAGAAAAGCAGCGTGATGACAGCTCTTTTCTGTAGGTACCAAAAGAACTAGAGACTTTTATGAGTACTCCTGCAATGATGCAGACTCCTCAGGATGAGGAGAAGATCCCAAAAAGAAATAGAGAAGGGGGTTCCACTTCAGGAAGAGCCACCTATGATTTGCAGCAAGAATCAAACATGAGGCAAAAGCTAAATCCAGCCTCCGAGCAAGAGTATACTGAAGAATTAGCTGAGGTCACTAATAAAGGAGAAGAAAGAAGCATGCCTGCCACTCCATTTGGAGGCATGCAAGAGCCTTCCACATCACAAACTCAGATGTTGGAAAGGCAGCTTAGTGTTGAAGTGTCTTCTCTTAGGATGCCAGCTGACAAAGACCAAGATATCAAGGAAAGGTATAAATAAATCAAGTCTAGAAATGAGAGGCCTAAATTCCAAACTTATGCTCAATACCTAAAGATCGGCCCTACCAATCAAACAAGGATAATGTAAACCTTTGACATTAAGGAGGGGAAGTTGCAGATGACATTTGTGAAGCCTACAACCCCACAACCAAAAACAACATCAGATTTCAAAAGGGTATATTTTGAAATGTTGGCAAGGGATATTCATCCCATAGACTAGATTGGATTGTATAAACAGGCTGAAGAGATGATATACTCCACCCTGATAGGTAAAGCCATAGCTGCCCACCAGCTACATAACTCTTTGAACAACATCTTAGCACAATTCTAGTTGGAGAATGCCTCCTCACAGGCCAGGGACACAAGGATCAAGTCCTTAGAGGACTTAGTAATTGAATTGGGACATGATCCCTAGGATATAAAAGCCACATAAAAGCTTATTAAAAATAAGAATTATGACATAGTTGCATTGATTAAACAACTAAAAAATACCTCAGCTACAACATCCACAAACACTGGAAGTACTAGAAGCCCAGCAGGGGCATGAAGAACTAATGGAGTTGGTGCTGAAATTGAACGATCAAATAAAGGAGACTAAAAAGGAATTGTATTCTTTGATCTAATCAAAATAAGAAGATATGGCCACCTCTTCAACAAATGTTATCCACATAGTCTCTACAACAGTGCCATCTACACTAGTAGCATCTTTGGCACCTACAGTTCCACTTGCAATAGCCTTGCAAGCAACAACAGAATCTACATCAGCAGCAGGTGCATCATGAGAGAAAGAAGCAGAACTTGTGAAAGCCATGGAAGAAATGACCATCCAGGCTACAGAGATGAAAAAGCTAAAGGAAAAGGTGGCAAAGTTGGAAACTGATTGAAAACTAGCCCAACTCAAGAAAAAAGAAGAAACACAAAAGGCATAGAGAATGGGTGAGAGAATCAAAATCCTAGAGAAGGATTTAACAATGGAAAAACCACTTGGACAATCCAAGGAAATGTTTTGGGCCAATATCATTGACACTGTCAATGATATTTGGCCATCAATACAAGTTATTTTTGAGCAAAAAGACCTAGTAAAGGTAGCTACTGAAGCTATCCAGAAAGTAAAGGAGGAGTTAGGAAATAAGCCAAAGGATGCAAATAGACTCATCCAATTCCACAAAAAAAATAATAGATATGAGCTCCAAGACCTAAATATAGAGGACAAGACTACTGCCATTTTAGAAATAAGGAAGGTCCTTTCCAAAAGGAACCTTATGCTTAATTGTTATCGGGATAAGTGTCTATTCAGAACGACTCTATCCCACTAAGTTGTGACAGTTACCTTAGAAACAAACAAAGAAAACTACTTTTGTATTCTTCTTTATGAACTATAAACAAAGAGGAATAGGATGAACCAACCTGTGTCTTGCGCTAGTCCTTTGATCCAATCTCTCTTTTCTTTGACAGCTTCCAGCTACCTGCTTCCTTACTTGCCCAGCTTCACCAAGTTCCTGTAAGATCACAGAAGAAGAAATATACACAAAGACATGGATTTATATTCATAAATAACCTGGATCAGATTTAAGCTAAACATACAAACGTAACAAACATCAATGATACACAAGCATGTAGGAGAAACTCAAATAGTTTTATTGATATAACAAGAAGATCCAGGAGGAGTTACAACCGATGATTCCTGATCCAGCATCAACCTCCCAGAAAAGAAGCCCCTCTTCACCTCCAACAAAGCATAAATCACCCAATACTCTGATATCTATCTCAAAACCAACAGCAATTCTTTGCAATGTACAAAATTCCAGCCTCTGGATCTCTGGGATGAGGGATCCATATATAGATGTATGCAGGGAGTATGTTCAGCTTATGATTTTACTAGTGTCTTCTCTCTGTCAGTTCTTGCTTCCACTTGGAGACTGAGAGCCTCTTACTCATCCTTGGTCGAATTCAGTGAGGCAAGTGTCATTGGAGAAGATTCTAGAAGCTTCCATTGTCTCTCCACCTCGTGGAATGACTCTGCCACTTGTCATTTCCCGCTCAACGCATCCTGGTAGTGCATTTAGGTGCATTACAACACACCTAGCTAGTGGACTTGGGTGCTATGCAACGCACTTGGCTAGTGGAGCAGCTGAAATGATCCTGATTTGACTGATTCTGAGCAGTTTCTAGTGGAGAACTTCTGGGAGAAGCTGTAATTTGTTGACCTTGTTCCTTTAGGAGTTAGAACAACACTTTTAGGGAATTAGGAGCCCTCGGTTTATGGACATTTCATGCCTAGAGCTGTAAGGCACAAAAATGTCTATAACAGTTGCCCCCTAAAGTATGAGGCCGTTTATAGGGTGAAATGCTTTATTAGGAGGATCCGAAGTTCTTTTAATGCTGGGAGGAGACCTGTAATAAGATACAATACAATACATTATCTTCATACTGTTTTCATGATGTAGCTGAGGCGGGCATTCCCATGCTCAGCTTCATAAATTCATTTTCATGTACATAGGACAGACAATCGTCTGATGGTAGACTGATGATTCTGATAGAGTCATCATCGTTTTTGTAGGATGATTATCTGTGTTGCAATGCTGTACATTTCGATGTCTTTATTTTCCTGAATATATATCGCAGCCCGGATGGATGAAACTAGATCCGGGGTCTTCAATCTCGTCCGATCTTCACTCGAAGTACAAGTCAATCCATGCGAGAAATGTCTTGAAGTCGAACATGGAAAGACATCGCTTGATTACCAGTCAATGATGTAAACTGTTAACAAGCGCGAGAGGAATCACCGATAATGATAATGACCCTCAAGGTACTGCAGTAAAATTCACGTGGTGTGAATAAAGGACTTGGCGTCGAACACCACGCAAAATCTTTCGGTCGAAGGTCATTGATGTATACCTATCGCCGGAAGTGTGAAACTTGCCATTGAGGCATGCAAGCTTCAAAGTACTGAATGGGGTGTTCCTAGATCAACTTCTTGGATAATGAGCTGATGTCGACAAGAAGCGATCCGTCAAAGGAGGGCCTTAATGAATCCCACATCAATGACACGGAATGGAGCAAATGATTTTGATGCAGGTGAAAATGATCTGATGATATATGGTTCAGGATGGCGGTCATGAAAGAATGAAGTATAATGTATGGTAGTGGATGGGACACAGGTGACTTCTTTGGATGAATTCTCTTGAACATGTCGGAGACACTTATACGATGGATTGGTAGCATTTACCCCAAATGTGGATGGTATGGCGTGACCATGGTGATGTGACCGGTGAATGAAACAACCCAACCCGACTCGGGCACGGAGTGGAAGTGTCATGTTCAAGAGCGACTTGCTACCAATAAAGATTCTTTGAGTTTTCTTCCCAATTTTTCCCCAGTCATTGCTGAACAGTACCTCTTTATTTTTGTCAAGCTTGAGGAGGATAACATATGCTTGTTCTATAATTTGCCCTTCGGGCAAACCCATCGCTATGTTTTAACGAACCTAAAGATAGTGAAACTCGTTCTCGTCTAAAGACAAGTTTGTCACTGTTAATCTTTTTAACGAGTCTAACGACAAAGATAACTCAGTCCTTTTCATTTTTAGAGAGTCTGAAAAGGTACGTAAAGGTAACTCCAAAATTCATTTTTCGTCATCTAATCCCTTAAGTCCGAAAAGGTATAAGACAATACAGAAGGGATGAATTTTCGATTAGCTTTAACGAGCCGAACAAATCAAGCGCTCGATCTTTTTGTGCAATAATCCCTCAGGTCCAAAAAGATTAAAATATAGAGGAGGGATAGCACTTCCTGTCGCTTTAATGAGCTGGAAGGCCAAAACTCGGCAATCTTTTCATTTTTTACCAGTTAGTTGAAAAGAGCTTAAAGAAGACTCGTCTTTTGAGGAATGAGTGATAAAATGGGTAGCAGCTGATTCCAAGTAAGGTTTGGAATTTTCCAATCACGGCAGTTTCACAAGGATGGCTAGTGAAATCAGTCTTCACAACTATTCCTCAAAATGGGTAAACAATCAAATGGAGGTGAATGATCGGCCAATAGAAAAGTGGAGGTGACGGTGCAAACACGACCAAGGCTTTAATGGCTGAAATGCTTCATTCACGGTGGTTATTTAACGGGGAATAGTTCATTTTTTAACGAGCTTAAACGCAGGTGGAAACATTTGCTCATGTCTTATGTTTATTTTTTAACGAGCTTGAACTATGTGCTAAAACTTCTCGATTAATCTAGTCATATGATAATAATGTCTCATATAAAAAACCGGCAAGCTTTCGAGTGTTGCCTCACATCCTTTCTTTATGCAAGTTAGGAAACAACCAATCCTACGAGTTTAAAGGGTTAGAGGTCCTATAAATTTAAAAAATAAATAGTCGCCCCTCGCTTGCACTCCAAAAGGTTTGCATGCCCCCAGGTATAAAATATGGTTTCAAGGTTACCCTTCAATTTGCAGACAAAACATTTGTTCTATCGGGAGAGGCCTACCTCTTACAGGTTACCCAAAGATTGTTCTATTTACGGCGTAAACAAAACACTTCTTCGGCGATGTTGCTCGAAATAAACAAAGGTGAGTGACGATGCCCACCAACTCACATAACTTTGACAAGAGAATCTTATTCTAGAATAACCCCTCTTCCAATCACGGACGGGGTACAGACTAGTCATATTATCCCGCGGAAACCTACCCTATACCCAAAGTTTTCCTACCGAAGCAGACCAGGATGCATGCCCCCTAGGTTTCAGTCATATCCCTCCGAATTACTCGCGCTTATCGGGAGGACGGACTGGGGATTGAGACATTTCTTGCATGAAGAGAGCATTTAGGGATGGTATATGACTATTTGCTATGCGTGATCCGGGAAATGAAAGCTGGTCCACGAGCTTGACCACTCTTCCTTCGTGCGGAAAACACATTACTCTAAAGAGTGAGGAGACGATGGCTCCCATGCAATAAATATAGTCTCGTCCAAGGAGTAGGTTATAATCCAAGGGTCCTTGAATCACCATTACGTTCATGCGAACTATCTTCCCTCTCAATGTTATGGGCACATCGGAAAGGATCCCTAAAGGTCGACTGGTTCCTTTATCAAAGCCTGTCAGATTTCTCATCTCAGGTGAAAGCGATGGCGAACCAAGCGCTTTCCAAGAAATAGAGGAAAGGATACTCACAGAAGCCCCCTCATCTATGATGGTACCAGCCATGACCATTCTATATATTTGAGCGATAATTCGGAATGGTATGCTTGCTGGCAAACAGGGTCTGCCTAGTTGATTCCAGTTGAAGGAGACAACTAGGTTGCTTGTAGGTGGGACTGAGTAGACGGCCGGGTATGGCTCTGACAAACTTCCTTCCTGTGGTAAAGGAATGGGTAGATTGCCCCCATGTTCATCGGAGTCTGTGTTGATGAAGAGAATTTGGACGGTGTCATCCTTGTTCTCTTCAGTGACTGTATCAACCGAAGATAAAACCTCTGAAGGCAAGACCGGGTCAACTGCCGCCTCGACCTTTTGACTTTCGTCTGGTATGGATTTAGTTGGTTTATCTTCAATGATAAGCACTTCAGCCGACCACGTGAGTGGGCCAGCTGGATTCTCAACTAGTGACAGACTTGGCAAGAGTTTTTTATATCCAGGAGGAAGTCGTAACGGTGAAACCGGATGATCATCCAAAATTCTTTTAGCTTCGTCTAAGAAGGGATAACGGTGGATGGCATGATTGCCTTCACACAGTTTACAAGGAAATCTAGCTTTCCCTTTCCGTCCTGGGGCTTCACTTTCACTAGTTGACGGTGTGCTTTCAACATGATCACCAGAGGTTGATGACACTAGATTGTGCAAACGAGGAGACCAGTCCCTTAGTATCTGGGGGATGCAAGGACAATCTCTGTGAAAGTGGTCCCCTTTGCAAATGACACATGGCGATTTAGGCCTGGTCAGTGCAGTGTGTGGATTTTTGTTAGACGACACTCGTTTTCCCCCATTCGCCTTTGGCTCCTTCCTCTTTTTCTCTTTCTTCTTCTTTTCCTTCTTCTCCTTGGGAACTTGGCTTTTAGCTTTACTAGTTCCATCAAGCGAAGATGAAGGAGGAGAGGAAGAATTAGAGGAAGTAGAAGGCTGGTGGGCAACTCTGGACTCGTCCAATTGCTGATTCGATTGTTCAGGAATGGTGGTGTTCTGAACGACATTGGTTGATAAGAGCCATACTGGCAAGCCAATTGTCAGTCCTAGAAGCGACAATGTGGCCATATGGGGCGCACCAACATCTCCCCAAGAGGAGAAGGGACTAGGATTTCCACCAAGGGGAATTCCTTGGTTGGTAGGCTCCATTTTCTCAACCCAAGATCAACGTAGGAAAAGGGTATGAATATTCCGTTTAAAATAAATTTTAACACGCTTTGACACAACTTGTTTTTTCAGTTTTTAAGAGTCGAGAAAAAACAAAAGATGACTCTAGTCTTCGATTTTTAATGAGCCTGAAGTGACAAGTGCTCAGATGGACCTTTTCCATTAAGGAGTCTGAAAAGGAACGAAAGGGACTGCGCTGGAGGTCTAGGTAGAGGGAGTACCAAACCAATCGTAAAAATGCAGAATACTTTTTACGGTACGACAGTCAATCTTCCCGAGTGCTGTGTTCGGTGCATTGCGATCAGTAGGGCGGCCGACACGACTTCCTATGGTTAAAAGGTTTTAAGCCTATAGGGGTCTCCCAATATATACTCGACGGTACGTGGGAGCACAAGTCCGTACTGGCACTTATCGTCTCAAAGTGGAGGAATCACCCAACCATCAGTGAGGACAACAGTTACCAGGCTTTACGACGCCGGAATACGTCTCTAGCCTAGACCTCTAAATGTTGTGCGTTAAGTTTCAAAGCGTTGTTAAGTTCATTGAGTTTATTTTAAGTTGATCTTTCTTATGAATTTTGCCTTTTGGGATCACGACAAGATGTAGATGTCATTCCTAAAATGCAATCTAAAGATGATAAACAAACTTTTATCTCTTTTTAGCAATGAAAATCCTAGCTACAAGGGGAAAAGAAAGACACAATCTTTTCGCAAAGAGCAAAGAGCACATTGTAAATGCACTTTTCCTAAATCAAGCCAAACAGACTGCCAATATGCAAATGCACATGCATGTGTTTTGTTTTTCACTTTCTTAATATTGATGCCTAAAAAGAAAGTTGTTGTACAAATCTGAATTTGCTTTCAAGTGACAAACATAAACAAGCTTCTTTTCGAAATCAAAAGGTAGAGATGATTACGACACTTTATGATTTTGAAATAAATACTCGTTTCAACACTAGAAAGTCACAAATTCAGACCAAAGGCAAAAGTAAAAGCATAATCGACTGTCAACAGCAAATAAACTTTCTCCTATGATCAAAATCGACACTTGCGACAGATCTAAATCAAAGGACGACAGTATGACTATTCTACTTTTGCAATGGAAAACTGTAAATGACATAATAAACACATAAAAAACATCTACAGTTTCTTTTGTTCAACTGAGGCGGAATTACAGCAAGGAAAATGTGTTTTTAAATAGACACATACACTGATCATAGGCTGCAAAAAATCAGAGACAAAACTGAAAAAAAAATGAAGCAAAGAACCTTAGCTGCAGAAGGCTAGGCTGATCAGCGCACCTGTTACACAGAGAAACTGCATTTTAGCGCAGGTAGCCCTCTCGGGAAGTGCGTTGAAATGCAGAACCTCTTCACAGAGCCTGCGCTAGGGCAGAAACGAGAGTTCTATCCGGGTTCTGGGTCACGGTTTGTAGTTTAATCTATGGTTTTTTGCCGGGTAAAAGCAATCAGTAATGCACAATCAGAGGGTAGATTTAAAGAAGGTCTAAGAGCTATCACAAAGAGCAATCAGATCATTTGTGAATCAACTTTTCAAATCATAAACAGATCTAGTGAATGGATTGAAGCAACAGATGTCTACTTTGCATTTGTTAATGGCAAATGCAGTTCGATTTGCTACTTCTAAGTTTATGAAACAAACAACAAGAGAAACACAAACAAACTAACTAGACAATCGTCCCCAGTGGAGTCGCCATTTTGTTATCGGGATAAGTGTCTATTCAGAACGACTCTATCCCACTAAGGTGTGACAGTTACCTTAGAAACAAACAGAGAAAACTACTTTTGTATTCTTCTTTATGAACTATAAACAAAGAGGAATAGGATGAACCAACCTGTGTCTTGCGCTAGTCCTTTGATCCAATCTCTCTCTTCTTTGACAGCTTCCAGCTACCTGCTTCCTTACTTGCCCAGCTTCACCAAGTTCCTGTAAGATCACAGAAGAATAAAACTACACAAAGACATGGATTTATATTCATAAATAGTTTAGGATCATATTTAAGCTAAACATACAAATGTAACAAACATCAATGATACACAAGAATGTGGGAGAAACTCAAATAGTTTTATTGATATAACAAGAAGATCCAGGAGGAGTTACAACCGATGATTTCTGATCCAGCATCAACCTCCCAGCAAAGAAGCCCCTCTTCACCTCCAACAAAGCTTAAGTCACCCAATACTCTGATAGCTATCTCAAAACCAACAGCAATTCTTTGCAATGTACAAAATTCCAGCCTCTGGATCTCTGGGATGAGGGATCCATATATAGATGTATGCAAGGAGTATGAATCAGCTTATGATTTGACTAGTGTCTTGTCTCTGTCAGTTCTTGCTTCCACTTGGAGACTGAGAGCCTCTTACACATCCTTGGTCGAATTCAGTGAGGCAAGTTTCATTGGAGAAGATTCTGGAAGCTTCCATTGTCTCTCCACCTCGTGGAATGACTCTGCCACTTGTCATTTCACGCTCAACGCACCCTGGTAGTGCATTTAGGTGCGTTGCAACGCACCTAGCTAGTGGACTTGGGTGCTATGCAACACACTTGGCTAGTGGAGCAGCTGAAATGATCTTGATTTGACTGATTCTGAGTAGTTTCTGGTGGAGAACTTCTGGGAGAAACTGTAATTTGTTGACCTTGTTCCTTTAGGACTTAGAACAACACTTTTAGGGACTTAGGAGCCCTTGGTTTATGGACATTTCATGCTTAGAGCTGTAAGGCACAAAAATGTCTATAACATTAATTTGGAAGAAAATTGCCACAATATGTAGGTAGCCATTGATAGGCTCATGGCTAAATTTCAGATTTTGAGGGAAAGAGGTCTACCTAGTCCTATGGTCATAAAAGATAAACTCATGACACATTTGGACTATGGTGATAGACTTACAAAATTGGCTAAGGAACAAGCCGATTCTTCATCCATTAAAGCCTTGCCAACAGGCAAAGTATTATATGACACATTTGAGAACTTGTTTTTCCTTGAGCATGAGGTAAAACATTTGTTCCTCACCAAGCCCAATTTTGCAAAGTATACTGAGGCTGATGAAATCTATAGGAGAATGGTGAATGTGAAATTACCAGATGTAGAATGGTGGGAGAAAATGACAGATTTACTGTGATAAATAAACAGCTGAAAGTTACTACACAGTAAAAATGAAGGCAGCAGGGTGAAACAGGTAAAAACAACACAACAGGGTCAAAGAGTATCAGGGTTAAAGAGTATCAGTTGAAAGATGAAAGTAAAGAAGACTCCAGCGTGAAACTCCACAACTGTAAGCCAACATAAAGGGCTACACCACAACCATAAAGGCCAACACAAGAAAGGGATAGCAAGAAACAATTCATTAGTTGTCTCTATCTTCTCACACAAACATATTTGTATTTCCTAACATAAACCTCAAGTTGTTTTGAGATATTTTGTAATCATCTTTTTTTATATATACTTCACAATTCGAAGTATGTAGTGTGGATTCTTAGATATTTCTATAGTTTTCTTGATCAAATACTGTAAGCTATTGTATCACTTTTGGACCAACAAGCTGGATTATTGAATAAAGCAAAGACATTTCACTGGATTCATTTGTAGTACGAAATAAAGACAAGTATCTTCTTTTGTGTTGTCAATTTTCTTTAAAAGTTTTTCCATAATCTTAAATCTATCTGAAATCTAAATGCTTAATATTTAATGATATCTCAGAACTTGTTTCACTGCACTTTGTTTTGACTATTAGGCATTTTGTATGTTTTCTTCTAAAATTATCTAAATTAAGGAATTCTTGAGTGCTCCTTAGTTCAGGCAGTTTCCCTCTGGTCTATAGTAAAGGATTCTTAATTGCCCTTGCTCATGATTATCCTTTGTTACTCCTTTTAGTCCCAGTTTGAGGATTCTTGAGTGCCCTCTCACCTTGGTTAAGATCATTTCATCCATTCGACCTAAAAACCTGTGTTTCACTCTGCTAGCTTGCCCATTGAACACTCCTTTTAATGATATAATCCTAGTTCTGTTGCCCTCCTTTGACTCCATAGCCTAATAGGCAAAGACACCATTCCATCCATCTTCTTAAGGATTCCACCATGCAACTTCCAATACAAATAAAAAACCTCCCTAAACTTTAGAACTAGCCTAAAATCTCAGCAAACAAAGGTAAAAAATATAGAAAGAGCCCTCTCTGAGTCATAGGTTGGCTAGAGCCTATACTTCAAAGATTGGTTGTAGTTACCTCAGTCTTTTCCTTCTTCTGATAACTTCTAGGGAAAATTTTGAGTGATAACATGACCCATTGTTGCAGTCTTGGATCTTACTCATTTCATTCCACTTTATTCCTTGTTTCCTGTCGATGATGGGGGATTCATCATGGCCCTCCTTTGATAGGTCCCTTCTTGTCTACTTCAGCACATTATCTAGGAAGATGACTTGGAAAATCCCTTTAGTACCTTAGAGCTTGCATCCCTTAATGAAAAGTTCTTCGCATCCTACGAAAGGTTTTCATCATTGGCCTTCGATCGGATGAGTCCACAAGTTTTTGACTTCAACTTCATTTTCACATTCACAGATTGTATTGTCATACCTTGAGAGCCATTATCATTATTAGTGGTTTCTCTCATGCCTGTAAATGGTCCACATCATTGGTTGGTAATCAGGTGGATTTCTAGCATGTTGGACTTTGACACATTCATTCGCATCTTAGAATTCATACTTTGATTGGGTTGGGATGGAGTGCAAGACTTTGAGTCTTGTCTGATATGACTCAAGCTGTGTGGAGCTATTTTTTATTCATGATTGTACACATGTTTCTGCAATATGGATGGTTGTGACCATACCGTGGGACTTTACATTTATGATGATCCTTCTATATTGGATGGCTGCGTCCATATCGTAGATCTTAGATTTACAAATTATCCTTCTCATTTGGATGGTTGCCTCGATTCCATGGATCCTTTCATATAGTCCTTATTATCTAAATGGCTACATCCATACCGTAGATTCATGTTTGATATTATATATGTATATGTATATGCGTTCTTGATTTGCATGTCTCCTGAAAATGTTTGTTCTCGTCTTTACAAAAGCTGGTAAAGCATCTCAACCATCACTCCTCGTTCTTCCTTCATGCTTTAGGGGGCATCTGTTACAAAGTATTTTGTCACACCTCCAACACTTCCCTATGACATACCCAGAAGTTCCTGAAACATGACCATCATTCAATATAATCACTTAGATATGTAGCTCATATCCTCCCTTAGACACTTATTGTAAAATCCCTTGAGGTTCCCCTGAAGGAAATAGATCTAAAACCCTAATTTGAGAATCATCGCTCTTATGAGACTGAAAATTGGGATGGTCACCTATTGCACTATACTATACCCGCAATGGCATCACTTTTCTTGCTTGTATACCCATGATTATCTCTAGAAGGGAATTTTCCAAAAGTGGATGAGAAGCTTCGTGATCTAGAAGCTTCCAAAGTGGCGAGCTGGAGGTTGTTCAGCATAGATGTGGTCGAGTTCTCCCATCTTAGCCTCTTGGTCTTATCCCTATGAGATACCTCCTTGAGATGACGACCTACTCCTATCTTTGGAGAGATCCTAGCTCCCTTTCCCTGCCTATATATTCATCCTATCCCATTCCCAAATGGTTGGTATTTGTCTTTCTGCACCATTATGCTGAGACTGTGCCTATATGCTACTCATTTGGCTTGGATAAGGAGTGCTTGGAGAGCCTATCTTGGACTTGGACATTCATTCAAGGAGAACCTATTAACATCAAGGCTTGGCTGTATGCTTCCTCCTTTATTATATTAATATACAATTGCTGGTTCATTTTCCCTAAATGTGTATGTTCATGAATCATTTAGCTTAAGTCTCCTCGATCTGTTAAGGAGGTTACTTTTGAATATGCTATTTGTATTTGCATGCCTTGTTTTGTCTTGATCTCTTGTGCAGGTTTATAAACAATGTGAGCAGTAGGACCAAGCCTGTGATGCAAGTGATTCAAGGTCTTCAAAAAAGGAGAACATGATAGCATTAGAACGAGGTAGGCCATCTTCTTCGTCTCTTATTTCAATTGTAACTTAGGAAAGTGTCTAGTATATTGTCATGTAGGTTGCTAGTCCCACTCATTGGGCTAGAGGGATTGTCTTTGTCCATAGAGAGGATTGCAAAGACAACGCCAACTTATCCATGGAAAGCTTTGGTAAAACATGTGGATCCTTCTCCATGCTATACATTTGTATTAAGGTGCCAAGGGGCGAGGCATACCAATCTTCTATGTCAACCAATGCCTCCATTTTTGCCTACATCATTCAAGATGGATCCTGCTCAAAGATCATCCTGTATAATGGTGTGACAAAATGGTCTGATAGTTTTATGGTAACTCCATGGAAGCTTCATTCAGAGAACAAACTGCAATAAGTGTGCACAGAGGTTTTTGAAGGTGTCCATGCCCAACCCAAGTCTGGAAACTGCTGACGGGCACAAACTGCATCAAGTATGTAAGCAGAGAATAGCTTCACTTGCTGACCCTTGGGAAGATATCGGGCTTCTGTTACTTGTTCCTTCAACCTAAGAGCCAACATTTCAGACTAGCTGAAACCTTGTCCCTCACTTTCGAGGCTATTCAACACAATCACCCAACTTTGTGGGAATGTTTTTGTGCTCTCTTGGCCCTATAGGTGACATGCAAAAATGACCAAGAGATGATATGCCTTCTGCAATATCCTTGTCTTATAAACCTGGTTGGGTGTTGTCCTAAACATGGATGGTTCTTTCACCTAGCTCTTCAAGATGTCTCTTGAGTTTTCACTGTTCCTGGGCCTGGTGAAGGGTGTATCCATCGTGATCACTGATTGTGGCAAGTGATACATCTCCTGAAAGTCCTTTGCTCTAAAGGTAGAAAGTTTTGTTCCACTGAAACTCCTCAACACCATCATCTCTGGATCAGTATGAGGTACAATCTAGTGGATCAAGTCCGCACATGGAAACACAGGATACCTGCATGCAACCTGGTACAAGCAAGACATGTGTATGTTGACATAGACCTTGTGGTCTTCCACACTCTTCTCAAATGTGCTTGAAAATGTGTCATTAATGTCTTGCCATCTCATCTTGATCTCCATGTCTATGAACAAGTTAATGTCTTCATAGATGGGCAAGCTCATAGACACTCGCTCAACTGCATCTTCAGTTGTGCTCTCAACTATGTCCTTTGACCCAGCGGTCTTCGAAGCCATTGTACCTGTACTGCTAAGAGACAGATGAACACCTATGATACTGGGAGACAAAGGAACACTCATGGAAAGAAAAATGTAAGTTGAAAATGCAAGACAACTTGAGGATTGACATGCAACACACCTGGGTGAATGATTGGAAGGTTTGCATAATTTTCACTAGGAGGATGGGATATTGACATCCAAAGCTACACAGAACACAACCTGGACTGTCAGGGGGCTAACTGACTGTTGAAACTGCACAAAGCGCAGCCCATATTTGCCTGTTGAGGACTGAAACTGGACATTCTAGGGGGTGGCCGACTATTGAAACTATGCAAAGTGCACTCGAGCTTAGTTTGTTTAGGACTAAAACTATGTAATGTAGTTTCAATCAGTAATGACTGCATCTCGGTCAACTGGGTCTATGCGATTCTCGGGTTCAGCAGGGCATTGCCTCTCAGAATTGTGCAGAGAAAGCATGGAGGCCAGTGTTGGGAAATATATGTGTAATTTATGGGAGGAAGGTAGAGCCTTCACTCTCAGAAATGTGTAGTGCAAGCCGGGTATGGCAAGGTCCGGGCCAAGGTAGCCCAAACCCATAGACGGGTGACTGAAAACAGAAAGAGGTTGAATGCATGTGAAAAGCTGAGTGTAGACATGAGTGAATGAGCATGTATGAAAGTAATGAGTGCAGGATTCAGTAAACAGGAAAACAAGTAAGTGTGTAAAGCGAGTCGCCGCAACAAGGACCGTTAGTGCGGAAACAATTTCATGCATGCGAAAACAGTGAGATGCAAATGAAAAACTAAAACAATTGTTCTACAAACTAACATGCACTAAAACAACACCAAGCATTCAATGAAACCAAGAAAACAACACTCACACAAGCCAAAATACAAAAAGCGATAGAAAAGAAGAAAAAGACATGAAAAGCGGGCTTACCCAGAAAAAGTTGAGATGAGTGTGTCGAATGCTCCTAGATGCGATGTGGGATTTCAGAGCTCCAATATCGAAGTGAGGAATGAGCTCTGAAGCGTCGAATAAGTAGTTTTGATAAGACCTAGGTTTATGATGTGCATGCCACAAATTTAAGAAAAAGAGACCCTTGGCGAGAAGTTTCTAAAATGGATTTTTCGTGTAACCTCCGCTTCTAAAAATGGATCCCTAAAAGCTAGGGATGGTTTTTGCTTCTTCTTTTTTCCACAAAAGTAGCCCATGCATTCAAAGTAAGATTTCTTAGTCTTTGAGGGAACTGGTCAACTTGGGAGCACATGTAATGGACTACAAGCCATGAAGTGACTTTTGTGCAATTTATGGGATGAGTGGCTCTGGATGCCCCTTAGGCTCTGTGCAATTTTTGGACTGAAGCCCTAGCTGTCAGCCAGAACTGCCCAAAATTTGAGAGCAATCCCATTGATGGGTTTCTCTACGTAAATTCCAGAGGGAAGGATCCCTAGCTACTTTGTTCATTTCTGGAGAGAAGTAGGTTGCCTTGATGGTTTGTGCAATTCTATATAGGAAGGGTGGTTCCCCTCTATATTTGTGCAACTTTCCAAGTGACCACAACAACCATAAAATGACCAAGTTCCGGAATGTCAGCTTGTGGGTGGGAGGAAAACAAGCTAGTGGACACAAGTTGATAAGCCACAGAAACTCAACTGAATCATATGTACCTAGACAATGCAAGACATGTTACTAAGGACATTTGTTAGGGAGGATCAAAAATGAATCTAAGGAAAAAATTTGGAGGGTGGTTGTAGCCTCTACAACACTTAGTGACACACCGATAGAACTCCAGCTCTCTGAATGGACCTTGTTTCATGAAAAGCAATTCTAACTCCTCCAGAAGTATTATTCGATTCCTAAATAATCATGGTTTCCACACTATCTTGATTTAAAGATATAGAACTTTCCATGCTCTTGATCAGTTAGCACACATTCCAAGCCATGTCAACGCAGTTGTTTCGATTGGGGATGAGGGGTATATTGGTATACAAGGAGTATAACTATCAGAGTTTAAGTTTCATCTCTGGTGTTGTTCTACTGCCAGCAGGTCTGGATAGTACGTCGGTGGAGTCACGCAGGAACACAAGCATCACTTTGTTTCCAGTGAGCCTGGTCAGTACCCCAGCATAATTACTTGCATCACTTGTCTGCATAGGAAGCCTTTCTCTTCTTTCACCTTATTCTTTTTTTTCAAAAAAATCATTTTTCTTTTTTTTTCGAAGAACTGTGAGCAGGCACTTATTTATTTCTGAGGTGGAAGAGGAATCTTGACTTATTGAGAGCCGAAGAGGTTGTTCCTTCAGAGAAGTATGTTATGTATATGTATGATATGCTTTTTAATGTTTTCCCATCACCTTACTCTACTTGACTGAGCTAGCAAGGGTTAACCCAAAACAACCGACTAGACTAGGTGGTACTAGTTAGTGCACAAGTATTGTATTTCCACCATGATTCACTTTGAACAGAATGTACTTTCCATTGGCATATCCTTGAATGAAGACAACAAGTTCTACATAAAGAGAGAATACAAAAGCTAACCAAATCTTTGTAGTTATATAACTCCTCTTGTAGTTTACCCTTCTTGTTTCAAGAGTTGTGCACGGTTTCATGAGAAACTAACCTATGAACATAAACAAGAAAACAAAGCAAGAAAAAACAAAGAGAAGAACCAAATGCGAAAGAAAAGAGAGAAAGAAAATAAAGCAGGCAAGAAAACAAGAAAATAGACAAGCAAAGCAAACATGCATGCAAGAAGACAACGCAAAAGAAAACATTACTCCTACTGCGAAGCTAATGTTGCATGGGTCTGCTCACATGAAGTGATATTTCCAACGTATTCATCAGTGCATTGGTTGAACCATGTTGGTGAAGGCATGGTTCATGAACAATAGAGTCAAGTGAACCAGAAAACATGAAAGATGTAAAAATGAAAATAAACACACTCTGAGTTTAAATGCGTCCACAGAAAAGAAATGAGTGAAAGTGCACGACACACACTCTGTGGACTTACCATCGTGCTGGGATACACTATGTGCAAATGTTAAGCATATGAACTCTCTTGACTGTGACATGCAATAAAACATGAGAAAAGGAGATAACTTACTTCTCACAAGTGTTCTTGATGTCTATGATTCCTCCAATGCATGAGCGATGGGATCATGTGATTCGAGTGGAAGAAGTGAAATCTGTGTGTTGGATTGATATTCAATGCATACAGATGAGTGATGAGGAGCCTTGGGTGTTTCAACAATTTCCTGATCAGAGGTGAAACTAACCTCAAGATAGTGAGGGCTTGACATAACCATTAGCTTGGGCTGAAGTGCCTCCACAGCCTGTGGCGTTTCTACTTCCTCGATAGATAGGTCATCATAAATAGATGGCTTTGAGAAATCTACAATGATAGAATCAACATCATGATCGAATATAGGAGTAAATAGATCATGACAGCTGTGATTAGAAAAATCAATGAGTTCATCTGCATCCTCATGATTTGATGAATCAAACAGAAGGGTAGATGAGAAGCAAGAATGTTGATCCTATGTGTTTCTGAGAAAATCAAATGAAAAATCAAGTGGATTTTCAATGAAGAATTTGTCCTCTCCGCTTTCGAATGATGGACTGACAATGAGTGTGTTCTGCAAATGATCACAAGTAGATCCATCCGTGGAAGGATTTACACAAGGAAAATCAGAGATAGAAGAATCACCAAAGATGTCAGGAAAAAGCATAGCAGGCGTGGACAGAAGGAGGTCATCCTTCACCACGGTTTGATGTTCAGATCCCCAGTCATACTCATCGTAAATGAAAACGTAGGTTGGTTGTGCAACATAAACTCCATTGATGGCTTGATCCTCTTTCACAATAGGTGTAGAGTCTGGAACATAAGAAAACAAGATAGTGCAATCCAAAGGATCAACAAAACGTGAAGACGGAGGTTGAGGTAACAAATTCATTTGACAACCCATGGGATTTCCAACCAAATCTGCATAGAAATTAAGAGTGGTGACGGTGGGAGGGTTTAGCAGTTGAACATAAGTGTGTGCATGTTCTCCCACATCACTCTGTGGGGGTGGAGCTATTTGATGAGGGGAAGGTGGATAATCACTTGTGAAAGGAACTGTATCCACTTGCAATTGCGCATCTCCATAACCGAAGTATGTTGAGCAGGGTTTGAACAATAACTTCATTTTGGGACATAGTCATTTGGTAAGACAATATTCAAATATGTCCATGCGATATTATAATTTCATCTGACCTTTCGGAACTTCAAACTAGAGTAAATGGAAGCACTACCAAAAACCAATAGGCGATTCATGAGGTGCCTTCTGTGGTTTTAAAATTTTCTTTTCAAGAGCTTTAGGATCAAAATGGTGGAAAACATATTCAATTAGATTACAGAAATTCTTAAATGAGTGCACGTAATTCTGAGGCAGGTTGCGGAAAAATCGTTGTTGCGACTCGCGAAGTGTGGTTGCAAGAAGCATGTTGACCTCTAGTTCATCAAACTCTTCCACATCCTCCAAGAATGCAAGGAAGTCATGTAAGTGCTTTGCCCAGGCCACTTCACCTTCACCATCATACGTGATTTCAGATAAGTGATAAAAAAATCCTTCATGATTTCAAAGCAATGTGCATTGGATAGACATTGCATAGGTTGAATTACAACAATAACCATGATAGATGTGTGAAGGTTCAAAACAAGAGGTGAGGACTCAACCTATCATCTAGCCCTCCTTCTAGCACCATAAATTTTGACGGTATTGGACCCACCAACATGTCAGGGGATTTCCTTGGTAAGAAGTCCCAACTAGACCTCAGGCCATTTGGAGTAGGAGTCCCAACAATGGATAGTATGATATCAGCTTGACTGCAGTTGCATGCAGAGGTAAGTAATATGTTCTTCTTGGTAGCAAGGGTGTGACCTTGCAGTAAGTAAAGGAAGGTGCATGAAAGGTTCTAACACCTGGGAGGGGGAGTGAGTGAGCCCTTAGAAACCTGTGATAGCACGTAGCTTGAAAGGAAACACATGAGCATAAAGACATCATGAGATAGAAAGCAGGATAACCAACGATCCAAAGTGATGGATTATATCAACAACATGCTTCGATAAGATTAATACAAACACATACATAATAGTCCATACATACATGAATAAAAAACAACTACATAGATAATTAGAGTAACCAAGATAACTGAACTACAATAACAACATATGCATGAAATGTGTTGGCTCTATTATATTAAGAGAGTGAAATATCCAATCATACATACAACCATGACTTCCACTAACCTTGATAGCGGAACATTATAGTCACTGCCACCTAATCCTCCAAAGAGATGTATTAGCTCTGCATTGTGGGGAATCCAAGGCTCGTTACAATACACTCAACTTTCTCTAAGTTACACCTATAGGAAGGTTGACTCCTAAAATCCTGTACAATGAGTTATGAGGTTCTATAAATAGAAAAGGGTGGGGTGACCCTTGACATTCCCCTTTGTTACTCTTCAGCTACCCTCATGGTTCTTTAACTACTACATGACTGTTACATTCTACTATCCACACTTGATCTTTCACTTTTATAACATATTTACATTACAATATGTACATGTACCCATGTGAGACAAAATAGGCTTGAGTAAGCCATGCAAGACATCACTAAGACTTGGACAGTTGTGGGAAGACTAACTCTTCGACATCCTCATGATGATTAAAGGTGGCGAACTGATGCCAAGCTTGGTAATCTGTTGTGGTGTCTACGTACTCTGTGGTGACATCCTTCTGAAAGTGAACTCTTGCCTCCATTGCATCTGGGTACACTGATTTGGCACCTTTTTCCAACTCGTTAGATAACATGCACATCATAGTATTGAGTACAACCAGACCAACAACATACTGATGCATAGTGTATGCGCTCATCTGCAAGTCTACACTGGTGGCTACGTGAACCAACTGATCAAAGTACATGTCCAGCTCCAGTCAGACTTGGTTCTTTGACTTTTCCTTAGTGATTGTGCTAATGGATGGATCACATGTGTGTGCACAATGACATCCATGCTCCTGAAAGCTTGTGCATGTGAAGCCTGCCAGCTAGTGATGAGCTGTGGGAGTTCCTTATAGTTCCAAATCTGATTTTGGATGTGTGCCTTCAAATCTACCACCCTTGGCTTCATTTTCTTTCGAAATTGCAGTGGGGATCCCTTGTACCTCATTCTCCATACCTGCATGTGATCGACAATAATCTTTAGATCTAACAAGATGCATTCTCTCCTAGCACAACACTGCTGCCAACCGTTGAGATCGACAACTGACTTATGCACAGTGATGAATCTGAAGTAGAACTTCTGCTTGACTGTCTCAAGAGACAATACTTCATCTAGTATCGCTCTCCTCAACTCTTCTCTAGCGGATGATGTAGCTTGCTCTCCTCCCTGCTTCGTTGCTTGTAGCTCCTTATTCATGTGCTCGTTCTCAGCTATCAAGAATCTAACACTTGAGTAGGTGGCTTCGACATATGGTTTGGTAGCATCGGCCAATGTGGCTAGATGTTTTCGCACATCGGACATGATCACTCATTCTTCAAACTATGTAGGATATATATGGGCATCCACAGTAGGCACTCTATGCGAATGCACAACTCTTTTTTGTTGTGACTCGTCGAAAGATATGTTGTGCATCTCCACTTCTAGATTATCTTCAAGGATTTCTGTGTCTTTTTGATCACTTGGGACTTGCTCTGCTTCCAGATCTAGTGAAGTCGGTTGAGTGACCTCTTGGTTTTGAGGCATGAGTTCAATGTCCTAATCTAACTCAGCTTGCACCATGTTCATGTCCATCTGCTCTAGCATCTATTCAATCTCTTGAGCAAAGTATTTCTCCTATGACTGCTCACCCTGTCTTCTCCGTGCTAGTAGCTCAGATGAGTCAATAACCTATATAGGCACAGTTTCATCAATGTGTACATGTTGCACCTCCTCTTGTTCCTATTCTTGTTGTGCTTCCTTCTCTCTTCTCTACAACTCTTGTTCTTCCCTGAGTTGCTTCTTCAACTCCTTGAACTCATTTTCTACTTCCTCCAGCTTTTGCTTCTCCCTCTTCCTTTGTGCGATCCTTCTATCACACTGTTTCCTCTTAGCCTCAATCCCCAAAGCTTCTCTCAACACAAGTGGATCTTCTTTGAACTTGCAGCTCTGATCAGCCTCTGTGCTATCTACAACCTTCATCTTGCCTTTGTCAAGTACAATTTTGCTACCCTTTGTGAATGCTGATGATGCTTCTCTCTGAGATGTTGCCTTCTTCTTCTTTGATAACCACTCTACAGCTATGTTGGCCGATTCATTGATCCTTGAGAGTTCATAGAAGTATCTCCATGGGTATTCCTTTGGCAAATGACACGCCCTGTGAATCCAAGGATGATGCACTCTTGCACAGTGGTCCTTCATTAAGAAATGTGGGTCATATGATTGAAACTTCTGGTGCCAAAGGTGAATCTCTTGAATTCCTTCATCTTAGCCTCAACATGCTTGAGATTATGGATCTCATACAACCCAATGCATAAAGGAACAGTGGGCCAGAGTTCTTTCTTCTTCCTATGCAGTCTAGCTGACATCCTTGTGGAGATGTGGTATGACACTTCTTGCATGACCAACTTATCCATGGCAAACTTCAGTAAAACATGAAGTTCCTTCTATGCATTGTACATCTGTATGCAGGTGCCAAGTGGTGAGGCATACCGATCTGCTATATCAACTAATGCCTCCATTGCTTCTTATGTTATGAAACCCGCTCACAAAAAGAAAGAAAAGATAGACTAGAAACTTAAAAATCAACGTCTTGAAGGGGGAAACCTCCTTTACATTACACAAATGAACAATTCTTGGATGATACAAATGACAAGGCCTTCTTTTTATATATAGGTGTATAAGGGGTCCCAATACAATCAGATCCTACATAACAATAATATTGTAGGGGCACAACAATAACAATAGTGGGCTTCGATGGGGCATAATAACAACAACATGGGGACTATATGGGCACAATAATACAATAAGGGGGTTGCACTAATAACAATAAGAGTTAAACTAGTAGTATAGGGACCTAACATGCCCCTCTCCTTCAAAAAGTGTTGTCCTTAATGCTTGAGTAGGTATGGATGCTTTTGTATAAAATTCTCATCCTCCCATGTGGAATCTTCAGCGGGTAAGTTCTTCCACTTGATGAGGTACTCTAAAATTGATCGATTTCATAGTTGTTGATTTATTGTTTTTGTGACTAATTCCGATTCCAATATGATTTTTCCTTCCTCGTTAAGTTCTGGAAATATTGTTTGAACTCTAATCTTCTCACCTATAAACTTCTTTAAGTATGAAACATGGAAAACTAGGTGCACTCGAGAAGATGTAGGAAGCTCCAATTTGTATGCCATAGTACCAATCTTTTGTAACACATTCTACAGATCATAATTCTTTAGTGATACTTTATTATTCTTCTTAGCTTGCTTGAGGGACATTTGTTTTTATGGTTGTAGTCGTAGAAATACCCAGTTCCCTACACCAAAACTTCTTTCACTACGATGTTGATCTCCCTGTTATTTCATTCTATTTTGCACCAAATTAAGTTTATCCTTTAAGAGTTTGAGAACTTGTTGTTGATGCTCAATGTGATCTTCCACTGCTTGAACCTTAGAATTTTATTTTAAAGATGATGAGATGGACGGTGTATGATATCCATAAAGTGCCATAAATGGTGTCATTTTTGCTGCAGTATGGAAGGAACTGTTATACCACCATTCAACCTGAGGAAACCATTTGACCCATTGTGTCTGTTTATCAGATACAAAACAACGAAGATATCCTTCCAAACATTTGTTCACTATCTTAGTTTTCCCATCAAATTGAGGATGATAAGATGAGCTATGAGCTAACTGAGTACCCAAATATTCCACCTCTTATGCTCAAAAGAAACATTAGGATATTTTGGCATATAAGTGTTTGTCCTCCAATAGTTTGAGCACCCTGTCAACATGTTGAACATGATCCTTCCAATACTTGATGTAGATTAGCATATCATCAAAAAATACTAACAAAAATTTTCTAAGGAAGGGTTTGAAGATGGAATGGATCAAACCTTGAAATGTAGAAGGTGCATTGGTAAGCCAAAAGGCATGACCAAAAATTCATAATGAACCTCATGAGTTCTAAATTCATAATTCATAAATGACAGGAATGGGAAATTTATCTTTAATAGTAATCTTGTTGAGCTCCCTATAATTTGGACACATGCACCATGAACCATCCTTCTTGTGTACCAATACTACTGGAGTAGAAAAAGAACTTTGACTAGGTTGAATTATACCAACTTCTAGCATTTCTGCAACCATATGTTCAATTTCACTCTTTTGTGCATATGGATATATGTAAGGCTTGATGTTTGGGGGAACACTTCCGGGAATCGAATGAACAACATGATCATGATCACAAATAGGTGGGAGGCCTTTGGGAGTCTCAAATAACATGGAATGATTGTCCAAAACATTTTGGAGATCTGGAGAAATAGATGATTTCGATGTGGAAACCTCTAGTGAACATAATTGTGCAATTACGCTCCATTGTTCTTTCTTTAGAATATTTTTCATGTTGTTAGAGCTAATTGTCTTTCTCAGTTTCCTTGCGATACCCATTAATTCAACTTCCTTTCCTTCCCAAAAAAAATCAAGAAAAGTTCTTGAAAATTAAAAGCTATCGTACCCAAAGATTCTAGCCATTGAACTCCTAGTACAACATATGCAACACCCATTGGAATGGAAAGAATTGGACTATTCAAGACATATTCTCCCATGGATAGCTTGATATTATGGCACTTTGCATAGAAATTTATGGTTCCTCCATTTGTAGCCATTACTTGACACTTTGGTGTTGTTTATAGGAAGAAATTAAATTCCTTTGCTATCCTACAATGAATAAAATTATGGGTACTACCTGAATCAATCAACATTGTTACCTTTTTGTTCTTGATATGCCCTTCTATCTTGAGAGTTTTAGGAGTGGTAATTCCTGTCAATGCATTAAAAGATATGGTCAGATTCATTTCTTCTTTCTTTGGGATTGGTTCCTAGTGTATATGCTCTTCTTTTGATGTTTCTTGTTCCTTTTCTTGCTCCTATTCCCCATCTATGTAAATTAATTTCTTCTCGGCACAATTATGACCTTTAGTGTATTTTATATCACAATTGTAACAAAGCCCTTTTTCTCTTTTTTCTTCTAATTTTTTTTGTGTCAACCTTGTAGGTAGTGAAAGGGTAGGAGCAACAATAGTTCCATATTTATAGCTATGAGTGGTAGGCTTCCTTGTTGCCATAATTTTTCTTTCAATTTTTCTTGACAACCTGTATGCCTTCTCTAATGAATCGGGTTCTGAAAGGCGAATCTCATGTTGGATGTTATCATTTAAATTCCCTATGAAGACTTCAATCCTATGCTTCTCTGGAATATCATTTACCCTTATATTGAATTTTTGGAAGTCCTTAATGTTCTCTGCCATTGAACCCTTTTGATTGAGATTTATCAATTGGCTAAAGAAGGTGTTGCTCTTTGTATCCTCATAATGTGCTATCATTTCCTCCGTTAAAATTGACGAGGCGACAATTTATTTATGATAACAAATCCATATATACCATACAAACTGATTTGGTTCTAAATATAAAGATGCGATACGTACCTTTTATGTGTTTTACACATTATGTAGATCAAAACATTTCTCCATCTATAGTATCCATGTTATGGGATCCTTGCCATCAAAATTCCTCATATCTATCTTTGGAATATTTTGGGTCTTCAATCCAAGGTTAGATTCTATGAAATCATGATTAGCATTACTTTTATTCTCATCATGAGTTTCCTCTACTACCTTTTTGCCATTAGGAGGCCTTTCTTGCAGCATGTTTGTCCCAACATCCTTCAAACCTTCCATGTATTTCTTCAAATATTCAATGCATTTCTTCAAATATGCTTCCATACCATCGATCTCAGATTCCATGGCATAGATAAAACTATTTATCTTAGCTTCGATCACATTCTTCAAATCATCCATCCAATTTTGATTACCAGGTGTTTCTATTTTCTTGATTCGAATCATTCTTTTTCTTTCTTTTAGGATCTCGATCTTGAATTTGTTGTATCTCTAAAATTTTGGATCTCCAAGGTTTAGAATTGCGGCCCACAATATCCCTCTTCATCATCCTCCTAATGCATCAAAATTGGATTCTCTAAGAAAAAGTTATGCCCAATCTCCCAAGATGACCTAATTATATACTTTTCTAGTAGAGAAAAATTGTACGAAGTGCCACGTGTCACTGTTTCAACCTTTGGCCTCGAAAAAATTACACAGAGAAGAACAATCTGTCCTCTTTTGTAACTTCTTATGAATTTTCAATGTAATGCTCATAGAGAAAGTGATGACGCGTTTCCTATGGTCACCGGTTTTGGATGTAATGCAGGAGCCTAAAAAAACCCTAAATGTCTTGGACCATAACGCTGAAAATATAGCGCAACAAGATTTGAAATTGGGGTCTGAGCTTCACCAAGCTTTCAGCTCAAATTGGTTTTAATTTCAAAGTGTGAACCATCGTAGAAACAAATTTATAGCGAAAATTCCATGATGACGTGTTTGAGATGGAACTATGGAGCTTGCAAAAACCATAACTTCCTCGGATCATATCTCCGCAAATATAGCGAGACAACATCTGAAATTCATTCCCAAGGTTTAGAATGCTTTCGGCTCAAATGGATTTTTTCTTAGCTTCTGAAACGTTGTAGCTAAAATGTTATAGCGAAAATTCCACGATGACCTGTTTGGAGCAGCGAAACCCTAGAATCCAAGGCTCTGATACCAAATGTTATGAAACCAGCTCACAAAAATATAGAAAAGATATATCAATGACTTAAAAATGAGCCTCTTCTAGGGGGAAACATCCTTTACATTACACTATTGAACAATTATTAGATGATACAAATGACAAGACCTCCATTCTATATATAGGAGTCTAAGGGGTCCCAATACAATTAGATCCTACATAACAATAATATTGTAGGGGCACAACAATAACAATAATGGGCTTCTATGGGGCATAATAATAACAACTTTGGGACTATATGGGCACACTAATATAATAAGGGGGTTTCATTAATAATAATAAGGGGTTACACTAGTAGTATAGGGACCTACTAGCATGCCACATGCAAGGTGGATCCTGCTCAAAGATCATCTTGTATACCAGGGTGATGAAGTGGTTTGATAGTTGTGAGATAACTACATGGAAGCTTCATTCAGAGAACTACCTGCAATAATTGTGCATAGAGGTTTCTGAAGGTGTCCATGCCCAACCTAATTCTGGGAACTACTGACGGGCACACACTGCATCAAGTATGTAGGTGGACATGAATAGCTTCACTTGTTGACCCTTGGTCGGATGCAGGGCTTCTTTTACTTGTTCCTTCAACTCGAGAGACAACATGTCAGGCCATTTGAAAGGTCTTCATTTGCTTGCTAGTTGATCCAACAAAATCACCTAACTCTGCAGGAAGGTTTCTATGCTCTCTTGGTCATATAGGTGGCATGCAAAAATGACCAAGAGCTAATATTCCTTCCACAACATCCTTGTCTTTTAAACCTACTTCGGTGTTGTCCTAGACTTGAAGAGATATTTCACCCATCTCTTCATGATGTATCTTGAGCTTTCACTACTATTGGGCCTGGTGAAAACTGTATCCATCGTGATCACCGACTGCGGCAAGTGATACATATCCTCAAAGTTTTTTTCCATAAAAGTAGTAAATTTTGTTCCACTGACACTGCCCAACGGCATCATCTCTGGATCAATATGCAAGATAATCCAATGGATCATGTCCGTGCATGGAAACAAAGGATACTTTCATGCAACCCGGTACAAGTCAGACTTCTGTATGTTGATACAGACCCTACGATCTCCCAGATTCTACTCAAATGTGCCTAAAAAGGTATCATTGATTTCCTCTCATTTCATCTTGATCTCCTTGTATATGAACAACTTAGTGTCTTCATAGATGGGCAAGCTCATAGAGACTTTATCAACTACATCTCCAATTGCACTCTCAACAGTGTCCTTCGACCCTACTCTCTTGGAAGCCATTATACCTGTAGTGTTGAGAGATGGATGAACACCTGTGATACTTGGAGATAGATAAACACTCATGGAAGGCATAATGCTAGTTGGAAACCCAAGACAACTTGAGGATTGACATGCAACACACCTCGGTGACTAACTGGAAGGTTTGCACAATTTTCACTGGGAGGGTAGGAGACTAACTGCCAAAACTGTGTAGAACATAGTGTGGACTGTCAGGGAGCTGACTGACTACTGAGAATACACAAACCACAATCCATCTTAGCCTGTTAAGGACTGAAATTGTGCAATGCACAATTTTAGTCAACAATAACTGCAACCTGGTCAACTGCATCTCCATAATTATGGGGGCCAGTGGGGTAGTGCCTCTCAAAATTGCATAGAGAAAGCTTGGAGGCCAGTGTTGGGCAACATCTATGCAATTTCTGGGAGGAAAGTAGAGCCTTCACTCTCATAAATGCACAGTCCAAGTCGGGTAAGGCAAGGTCTAGGCCAAGGCAACACAGACCTGCCGACGGGCGACTGAAAACATAAATAGGTTGAATGCATGTGCGAAGTTGAGTACAGACATGAGTGAATGAGCATGCATGCACAGTGAGTGAATTTTTTAGTAAACGATAAAACAAGTAAGTGTGTGAAGCAAGTCATGAGAACGACGACCGTTAGTGTAGAAACAATGTCATGCATGTGACAACAGTGAGATGCAAATGAAAAACAAAAACATTCCTTCTACAAGCTAACATGCATTAAAATGACAACAAATGTTTAATGAAACCAAGCAAATGACACTCACACAAACTGAATTAAAAAATGCGACAAAAGCAGCAAAAGATATGAAAAGCGAAGTTACCTAGAAAAAGCTGAGCTATGTGTGTTGAATGTTCTGAGATGTGGTGTGGGATGTTAAAGCTCCAAGATCGAAGTGAGAAATGACCTCTGAAGTGTCAAATAAATAATTTTGATAAGATATAGGTTTATGACATGTGCATGCAAAAAATTTAGGAAAAAGAGACACTTGTCGGGAGGTTTCTAAAATAGTTTTTGCATTAACCTTCAGCTGCTAAAAATGGATCCCTAAAATCTAGGGATGCTTTTTTCTTTTTCGGGAAAAGAAGCCCATGCATGAAAAGCATGTTTTCTCAGTCCTAGAGGGAACCGATCAACTTCGGAGCACATCCAATGGACTGCAAGCCTTGCAGTGACTTCTGCATAGTTTCTGGGCTAAGTGCCTCTAGCTGCTCCTCAGGGTCTATGCAATTTCTAGACTGAAGCCCTGGCTGTCAACCAAAACTACGCAAAACTTAAGACAAATGCCAGTGATGGGCTACTCTACACAATTTCCAGAGGGAAGGTTTCCTGGCTACTTTACGAATTTCTGGAGAGTAGTAGGCCACCTTGATGGTTTCCACAATTTTGGAGAGGAAGGTTAGTTCTCCTCCAGATTTGTGTAATTTTCCAAGTGAGCACAACAACCAGAAAATGACCAAGTTCTGGAATGTTAGCTTGCGGGTGGGAGGAAAACAAGCTAGCAGAAACAAGCTAATAAGCCACAAAATCTCAACTAAAGGATATATACTTGGAAGGTGCAAGACATGCTACTAAGGATGGTTGGTAGGGAGGCTCCTAACCGAAGCTAAGGCAAAATTTTGGAGGGTGGTTGTAGTCACTACAATAGATCTATATATGGATAATCAAAATTCCATGTCTAGTTTTGTTTTTTTGTCTTAGTTATGCTCCTATTTTATGGTTTTGCAAGAAACAATCAAAGATTTCATTATTTACAAAAAAAATGTCTATTGAGATACAATTCTCACAAATCAAGAAGCTATATGTCTTTGTAAATCATTGTTTGAGATTGGAACTCAATGAGATCAACTCACTCTTCTCTAGTGTTATAATCAAAGTACAATACATATTTCTAGAAATCCTATGGAGAATTAAAGGACAAAACTTATTGAGATCTATACACACTTCATTCGCCAACTTATTCAAGTCAACACTTTTAACCTAGAGTATGTACCTATTGAAGAACAAGTGGTATATATTTTCACAAATTCCTTGGCATCATCAAGGTTCTTTAGTTACATCTAATTCTTGGAGTGAAGGAATTTTTCCTTGGGAGGTCATCTTGTCTCGTCCTTCCTAAACCTAGTCATTTTTATATTTCTTTCTTTCTTTCTTGTACTTTAATTTGGGGGGTCTTTTTTTCTATGCATTTTTCTCTTTTTATCCACTTATGATAGCTTGTACATGGGTACCTAATTAGGCCTCATCATGGGAGCCAATTCTTTGTGTTCCTTTATTTCCTCTCTACATTTCATTTATATGGGGGTATTGGAGTTCCAATAAACATGCCTTATAACTCGTAAGATTACATAGCATCCTTATTTGTTGCATTGTATGTATCATCTTCTAGCTATCACTAGAAGCTTCCATTTCTCCAATAGATTAGGTTGATGTATAACATTTTTCCTCAAGAAATGAAGTACTTTATTAAATCTTTAATATTCCTTACTTTTTTCTTAGAAGACTTTTAAATCTTGCATTCTAATGCATGGGATTTTTCCCCTTGTTATAACAATATTCTTCATAGCTCTTACACAGATGGTTCATGAACATCCTTCTAAATTAAAAATGTAGAAATCCTTCTATAAATTGAAAACACATGGAATCCTTCTATGAAATTATTCATAATGGTGTTATTACCTCTTCTCACCATATTGTACCTAGCACTACATCCAACTCCTCTCATGTAGTAGGTCCCATTCAACTAAACCATCTCTTTGATCTCTTCCTTCCAAGCAACATGCACACTATCAAGCAATAATTAATGAATAGTTGAATTTTCTCCATGATGTATAGGCTACAGTGAAGTAACAAGCCGTAGTTTCAAAAGGTGTTTCCCTATAGAGTTTTTTCCACCAGAAATATGACATGATCTACCCTACAATCATTCTCCTGCTTCGGATAAGTTATGCCCCACAACCTACCAATAACATTAGGACCAAGCTCTAGATTAGTTTTATTCAAATCAACCATCATATCCCATTTACTTCCAAGCATAAAATCATTTATGGCACCTACTCAATGTTCACAAGTTGTAGCCTCTTGTGATGCAAACCCTTGAATCAAATTCTTCGTGTATGGAGTATATTCTCTAGTACTTAGAGATATGATGATTAATACAACATCATGAAAATATTGGTGTGTCCCCTAGCGTCCTAGAAAATTATAAAGGTAACAATATCATACCTACTCTCTACCTTGGGCCAACTTACCATGTGGAAGTTACTCCATCTAATCTTTGCTATAGGTAATTAATGTTGCTACAAATGGAATGCGAATAAATCTACACAATATCTCCTCTCTCTTTCTATGACAAATTGGTTCCCTCTAGGGTGTTGATTACCATCTATAATGGCTCCTCCTCACAGCACATGGTTTGTCACAACTTATACCTCTTTTTAAGTCAATATATCAATGATTGTTCTATAGAAAATGACTCATATAGAGGAAACCACTCCACTCTGATATGCATTGTTCCTTTCACAACATATATCAACTTAATCATTTATATATCACAATTATTTATTTTTAGCTACTTTGAAATAGTGGCTCTTCTTCATAGTAGTACAACGACCCTCCTTACGAAATAACATATTCTCTCTTCAGACTATAGATCTAATGGAAAATCATCACTTGGACAAATTGGGACAGAGAAAAATTCATGCTAAAATTCATAGGATTCACAACAAAGTACTCTACTATCCACATGTTCTTGGCCTCCCATAAGGGAGTCATGTCCAAACCTTCCTTGATGCCAGGTTATGCCATGTTAATATATGTGAGAGTAGACACTTATTACACCGAAATGGATTGATCACTCTATATTAATCAATTGTAATGATACATATAAATACAAGAAGCTTTCTTTGAAGATAGACAAACGATAATGGACATAAAAAACACTCAAACACACACTATTTTAGGAACCATATAGTTGGAAATAATCTCTCAAATCTAAGTAGCCTTAACAATCTCATAAATATTAGGAAACAAACTCTCCATAAATAGCCTAATAATGACTAATAATCCTAAAAATTAATTATAGTCCCATACCAACAACTAAAACTTACATAATTTGAATTATAGCGAGGTAGACCTCATGTAAAAGTCTATAATCCTAATTACAACATAATTACACCTCTTTATATATATACATATTTATATAGTATGTTCTTTATATCTCAAGGGGCTCTACAACCCAGTGTGGAGATAGATTAAACATGTAAACATGTAAACATAATGTTTAACATTTAACATTTTTAATTTAATGGTTATTATGTATAAACATAATATAAATTTAAAATATAAAGAGGTATATGAACACCCAAAAAAGAGGTATCGTAAATAAATAAAAATATCAATAAATGAGAGGTATGAACATAAATAAACAAACCTTTTTTTATATTTACCTAGAAGTTGGTAAATAAATAAAACCTCTTTTTATATTTACTCCATAAACCTCTTTATATTTATGAGAAAACTCATAAAAGAAGTTTTATTTAGGTGAATACTATGGGCCAAATACTATGGGACAAATAAAAATTAACACCATGGGTGAAATAACATATTTATAAAAGAGGTATGGTAAATAAATATATAAAAGAAGTTTAAAGAGGTATGGTAAATAAGTAAAAATATATCAAATAGGATTAGAAATCAACATCTAGTTATATACCAATCCTATGAGGTAAATACCATTTTAAATAAAAGAGATGTGATAAATAAATAAAAACAAAAATAAACCACACGTATGGTAAATAAATAAAAGCTCATTTTCTATTTACTCCATAAACCTCTTTATAATTACTAACGCTCAAAAAAGAGGTTTTATTTAGGTGAAGCCTATGGGCCAAATACCATGGGCCAAATTATTATTAATACCATGCAAAAAACCATTATTAACCCTATCATTATTATTATTATTATTATTATTAAATGTAATATTCATATTAATATAGTATAATATTAATATTATTAAATTTAATAACTTTAGATTAATACAATATACAATTTATTATATTATAATATATACTAATATATCATGATATTTATTAACTCTAGAAATATATGGGAGGGAAGAACAAAGAGATAGAGTGATAGAGGTGGAGTCATAGGGGACTGACAAGGGAGAGATGGAGATAAACTGAATGAGAGGGGAGAGGGGGAGATGCGTGAGAGAGGTAGAGAAGAAGAGGGAGAAACAGAGATGGAGGGGGGAGAGAGAGAAGGAGAGAGGTAGTGAGGTAGTGAGAGGATTGGAGGGAGGAGAAAGATAGAGAGAGAGAAATAGAAAGAGATGGGGGAAGAGAGAGGAAGGTAAGAGAGAAAGGGAGAGAGAGGAAGGATGAGAGAGAGGACATGTGAGAGAGGAGGAGAGAGGGAGGGATAGAGAGATGGATTTGGATGGGGAGAGAGGGATGGAAGAAGAAAGAGATAAAGAGTGAGAAGTGGAGAGAGAGAGGGAGTGACAAGGGAGAGCTAGAGAGAGAGAGTGTATGTTTAGGATTGAGAAAAGAGACAAAGAAGGTGAGATAGAGATAAGGGGGGAGATAAGGAGAGACAAGGAGAGGGGGAGGGATATAGTAACATAGTTGGAGAGAGAGAGAGAGAGTGTGTCATGAACCTCATAAAAATATATATATATATATATATATATATATATATATTATTTTACATTTGTAACCATAGTAAATACTTGATTTACAATACAATATGATCTAAGGTGGATTTAATTATTACTTCTATGTCTTTTACCATATGAGATATCATATAAAGTTTATATCCTCTTTTCTTATTTGGTAGATATTTTAATTATTTGGAAATTACAAAGGTTATGAATTATGCAAACATTACTATAATCAAACCTTACAGTACATTAATTGAATTACATTGAATCCGAATAAATCTATTTCCAATCAGTTATATTGTAGTTTTTATTGAAGATTTAATATCGTCAATCAAGAAGTACCGCCATTAACAACATTTGTTATCTAATGGGTGGCTGACCGCCCTAGGTTATTGGACCCTCTCTAGAGTGTTCTCTCATGGCCTCCAGCTGTACTCGGCTTGGTTTCGATCCTGGAGCGTGATTAACGGTGATGCTTAGCTCCTCAAATCAGATGGCGGATGCGGATTTAGGTGGGACTAAACCCTAGAAGAAGTGGTAACTCATCCTTTGCTACACTTTCCATTTTCCTAGCTTGCTCTCTGCAATGGGCATGGCACTTCCTCCTTCAGGCGAGTTTCAGTGTTAACCATCATCGTTTTGATGGGTTTTATACCCTGTACACCAATTATTATGGTAATCGAGGGTTTTTTGTTCGTTTATAAAGTCTGCGATTATGTTTTCTCCTGCTTTAGGTTGCGGTATTCGAAAGGTTTCTCCATTGAACCAGGTAACTGTTGCCCTTACACATTGTTCTCAAATAGTGATGACCGTCTTCTTTTCCAAATTTATTTAGCTGCGTTTTAAGGTTTTTCTCTGTTGATGTCTTGCAGGTTCATCAGGCTCAATAACTGGAGGGTTACTTGGCTCAGCTCTTCCTATCAGGAGTTCAGACCTTGGCACCCAAGTTGTCCGGGTATGCACAGGGGTTCTAAATTGTGGGTTGAAAGTGTAATGGCCTTGATGAAGAAAGTTTTGAACATAAACAATAATATCTTTTTATTTTTATTTTAAGAATGTATTTGATGGGAATTTCCGGCCACGAGCCGTAGATCTTGGCGACTGCTTTGATATTCTAATGGAGTTCATTCCTGTTAAGTGACATGTATTTTTCCTTTTTTTTTACTATCTGTAAGTTTTAAACCTACTCTCTTTCTTGGAAGAGACTACGACCTATTGGTTTATCTCATCGGTTTAGGGAAATTACAAACCTTTGTAAGTTTTAGTCACACACCCAAGTTTTAATGGAGAAGTGTTCAGTTCAATTTAATTATTTTCTAAATTATACAGTAATGTTTTCAAGTTCTATTCTCGTTTATTTGTTTTTATGTATGAACTTGTATGTGAAAGTCTTTTGAATCTATTGTATATTTGTTTATGTGGGTAAGCACATTCTTTTTCATGGTTTGTTTCAATAGTCATTTCTCGCGGGGTGTTGACTCCATAGCCTCGGATAATATGCATTCAAATAAATCATTTTCTTAACTAGCTGTTAGTTAATATGGTTTTCTCGTACTTGCTTATCTCAAATTTAGGTTTACAGTTCCTCAGCCTGGTTTTTTACCAGTGATGCCAAAAGGGTTCTATTCCTTTTCTTTTCTAGTATGGATTTTTTCCCTATTTTACGGAAAACTACTACGCATGCTTGTGTTGTTATATTTAGCTATCCTTTCAGTAGCTAGCTATATAGTTATTCTAGCTATACTTAATGATGGAATACCCCTGTATCTCTGCCGAACGAACTTCACATTTAATGATTTAATTTCCTTGAGGTTTTGGGGTTTAACACTTCAACCATTCTAAACCATTGTTTCTTCTTCTGTTAGAGTTTAACTTATTGACAACTAAGATGTTTACCTATCTTAACCACTAGCATTATACACATTTCTACTGATACTGTAATTTAACTTATTAAGTAGTAAACGAAGCATGCATTTATACCATTCAGCAATAAATAAACTCATTAACTAAGATTCGAGTTCTAGATTATACTCATCTCGCTCGCTGAACTGGAAATATCTTTATCCATTAATTTACCTCCCAACCTTGAGACTAGCGTGCCTTCACTCTCTGTCTCCCCCCAAGCCACCCTACACAGGGTTTCTGTTCAAGAACTTGGTCTTGAGTAGTAATGACTATCTAATCTTCACCAGACTTAGCCACTCCACACTGTTTGTACTTACAACATAAAAATGTTTTTCCTCATTCTTTACCTGTATTCCTCATTGATCTCAGATGCGTCCCATCCTTTTGATCTTGGAATAAACTTCTCATGGAAGTAGTTAGGGTTGGGTAACTTCCCAGCCCAACTGTTTCTTGAGAATCAAAACTGTCATACTTCAGACAATTCATTTTAAATTAAGTAATTACTGCCTTTATTCTGGCATTCCACTTTTCAGATATTTAAATCAAAATTAACTAATTATTTATAAACTTAATCAGTTTCTAGTTTGTAAAATATGCAGTAAATAAATATTTACACATATGAGGGACATCATATCTCCCCCTCCTATGATTGAACATTGTCCTGATGTTCTTCTATTGAAATAAATTTGGAAATGTTTATTTAATGATCCTCTGATCTTCCCAGGTAGCCTCTTCAGGCTTGAAATGTTGCCACTGCACTTTAACTTGGGTGATAACTCGTCTCCACAACATTACTTCTCTCTGATCGAGTATACCCATTGATTCGACCAGGAATTCACCTTACGGTTCAACCTGAATGACAATGTAAACTTTTATTAAATTCAAGAAATCAAATGTAAATCAGTTATAAAACTTTTAAGTACATACATACATACGTAGGATAGATTTTTGAACTTCTAACTTTGCTGACTTGCATGAGTATCCTACCAATTTATTATGTGTTTGGGACCATATATATATATATCTATATCTATATATATATATATATATATATAGAAACATGAAAAACATTGTGCACACGAATATGACTAGGTAAGACAAGTTGATAGACCACTCGTCCAATTCGTGCTAAAATCTAAAAGGGGCCGCAAAATCAGGGTGTCAATTTGGTACACCCATTCCATTGTAGCATACTTTTCTTAGCCTGCACTTGCACATAGACATGATTCCCCACCTGGAATTCCTGAAAACTTCTTTTTTCGGTCAGCGAAATTCTTTTGTCAGTTTTGGGCAGCTTTTAGATTAGTTCCCACCTCTTTAACCATTTCTTCCATGTCTGCGAGCATATCAGGTCCTAGCATTAACTTATATTCTGGGCACCTGAATTTGAGGGATTCCTACATTTATGTCCATACATAACCTCAAATGGACTCATTTGTGTAGAAGTGTGATAGTTATTGTTATACACAAATTCTACCAAATGCAAGTACTCTTCCCACTTAGATGGTTACTGCATCACATAAGTTCAAAGCATTTCCTCCATTACTTGGTTTACTCGCTCATTCTGCCTATTTTTTTGAGGGTGGTAGGTGGTGCTAAAATGTAGTTGAGTACCTAATCCTTCAAACAAGGCTTTTGAAAAAGCTGATGTAAACTTTACATCATGATCCAATATTATAAATGTTGGTATACTATGCAACCTGAAAATAGTTTGCATAAATATATTAGAAATTTGCACTGCGTTATAAGTAGATTGTGCAGGTATAAAGTGAGTAGACTTGCTTAGCTTATCCATCACCACCATTATGGAATCATTCTGCCTTTTTGACTTGGGCAGCCTTGTTATGAAACCAATGGATATAACCTCCCATTTTCATTCCGGAATCGGAAATGGGTAAAGTAAATTAGCTGGGTGACAGTGTTCTATTTTCACTTGTTGGCACTACAAACAATGGTCCAAATATTTAGCCACCTCCTTCATCATGCCAGGCCAGAAATATGCTTTCCTAAGGGTTTTTCTCAATTTCTGATAACCTGGATGGCTGACATAAGGAACCTTATGATATTCTTCTAAAATCAAATCTTTAATACTCTTTATGTTGGTTACATACATCCTTGTTTTATAAACCAAAAAACCTTCTTGATTTATTTCATATCCAAGATGTTGTTCCTTGCTGTTCAGAATTTTAGTTTGCTGCCACAAGGTTTGATACTCTGAATCTTGCATTGTTGCCTCCTTGATTTGTTCTTTAAAGGTGTTTTGTATCTCATTGAAAGATATTTCATATAAACAATTAGCTTTTCTACTTAGTGCATCTGTGACACGATTCTCTTTTCCTTTTAAATGCTTAATTTCAAAGTCGAATCTGCTTAGGAAATCAACCCAGTGAGCTTGTTGAGCATTCAAAGTGGGTTGTTTGAAATAATTAGTCAAGCTATTATGGTAGGTCATCAACAGGAATATCTTACCCATTAGGTAGTGTCACCACATTTTTGAAGCATGAATACTTGCTGTCAATTCCAAATCGTAGGCTGAGTACCTCCGCTCATGCTCCTTAAGTTTTCTCGATTCATACGCAAAAACTCTGCCATATTGCATTAATAAGCCTGCCACACCTTCCTGGTTGGCATTCGTACGAACCACATAATCTTTATTTGGATCAACAATACTTAATATAGGCACAGTGGTCAGTAAATGCTTAATTTGGTCGAAACTATTTTGGCATTCTATACTCCATTTAAAAAGCTTACATTTCTTTTGCAGTGAGGTAATAGGATAGGTTACTTTGGTAAAGCCTTCAATCAATTACCTATAATACCTGGCTAAGCCCATAAACAACCTTATATCAGCCACATCATTTGGTAGAGACCATTCCATAATGGTATTTATTTTCTACGGGTCCATAGCTATTCCATCTTTGGTAATGACATGACCAAGATATTGAATATGTTCTTTAAAGAAGTCACATTTACTGTACTTGCCATATATAGCTAATGTTCCCTTAAAACTTGAAAAACAATTCAGAGGTGCTCTTTGTGCTCCTCTACTGTCCAAGAGTAAATCAAGATGTCATTGATGAAAATTAACACAAACTTGTCCAAATATTGATGGAATATACTATTCATAAGGCACATGAATGTTGTAAGTGTATTGGTTAACCCAAAAGGAAGCACAGCAAACTTGTAGTGTCCATACTAAGTTCTGAAGGCAGTTTTCACTATGTCTTCCTCCTTGATCCTAATTTGATGATATCCTGAGCAGAGGTCGATATTGGAAAACACAATTGTCCCTTTCACTTGGTCAAATAATTCATCTATACGAGGTAGGGGATACTTGTTTTTGATGGTTAAATTATTTAATTGTTGGTATTCCATACACATCGGCATGGTTCCATCCTTCTTTTTAACAAAAAATACTAGGGCTCCCCAAGGCGACACACTTGGTCGGATATACTTTTTGTCTAATAGTTCTTGCAACTCCATTTTCAATTCTATTAATTCTGGTATGCCCATTTGATAAGGGGCCCTAGATACTAGTGTAAACCCTGGCATTAGTTCAATAGTGAAACCTATATCTCTTTTTGGAGGTAGCCCTGGGATTTCTTCAGGAAATCCATTCGGAAAATTCTGCACTATTGAGATGTCTTCTAACGAGGCAGATTTTTCCTTTGAATATGAGTATCCTGCTTGTATTGCATAAATATGACACCCTTTCCGGATACGTTTGGCTAGTTGGGGAGTTGTCATGGGACTCAACTTTATAGGTCTTATTATCCCCTAGATCTCTTGTCTCATACCATTCTTGTCCATGTAGTTAATGGTTTTAATTTTACAATTCATAAGAGAACCGTTTTTTTCTAATCAATCCATATTGATTAAAATATTATACGTAACACATTCAAGTTTTCCATAATGGCCTAATCAGCTATCTGTAGGGGACAATTGCTGACCCTGGCCAACACTCTCCTCTTGGCCCCTGTAGTTAATTGCACTAATGAGGGACTCTTAAACTTAACAACTTGCAGATTGCACTGTTCTACAATTTTGGGGCTAATATAACTTAAGGTAGCTCCTGGATCACTTAAAATAGACACGGTTTGGTTAAAGATTTTACATTCAGACCCCATCATCGTCGGTTGGTACTCCGCCTGATGATCCTCAAGAGCGGCATTGATTTTTGGCATGCTTCTTGCCACTTCCTCGACCGTCTATGCATCTTGAACCTATGCCACTTGATCAATTCCTCGGCATTGGGGATAGTTTTTAACATAATGATGCCCTCCAGATCCCCAAAATTCTATCGAGGGTCTTGCTGCCATTTCCACTTCAGTCCTTACTGATTGTTCATTAGCCTTGGTTTCGCTGGGAAATTTGAGCTTGTTAGGATTTCTGTTCATACTTCTATTTATCTAACCTCTCAGAGGTTTATTGACCATAAAATTGTTTACATTAATGTCATTACAGGAAAATTTACTCACTTTTTTGTCATTCCATTTCTTACCTCCATCCCCTTTTTCTTATTTTTCTGGTACCATACTCTAGCCTTCTGAATGACATCATCCATAGTCTTTGGGTTATCGAACTGAAGGCGTTCTTTGATGAATAACGGCAAGTTGCTAACAAACCACTGCACCTTAGCCTTTTCTTCTCGTATGTATGGGACATAATGCAGCAAACAGGTGAACTTGGTTATGAACTCATCCATAGATAGATGTCCTAAACATACGTCATGAAACTCATTGGCCTTCTCATCATAAAATCCTTCCATTAGTTATTTCTCCTTGAAGTATTTTTGGAATTTATCCTGGGCTATGCTTTTTTCATTTACAGCACGAACTGTCTCTATTTCGTCCCACGACAGGGTGGCTTTTCCCTACAATTAAAATATTCCTGACCAGGCTTTTAAATTATAATCTTACTTGTACAGCTCAAAATACTTGTTCATGTTAATGAGCCAAGCTTCTACTGCCTCCTCCTGTTTGCCATTAAAGAGTGGAGGCTTTATCTTTCGAAATTCTCCATGAAGTTCTATTCTTTGTCTCTTGTACTTGTTGTGTTCTGATACGTTACTCGATAATTCTTCCTGGTTTTCTTCACCAACTTCAGTTTCTGATCGTTCGATATGAAATTCATGTTCTCCAGTAATACTCCCTTTCTCAGGACTGGCGATGGTTTGTCTCTGATTTGGTTTGTTTGATAAACTTTTCATGATTTTTTCCTGTTCCTGCATTAATCTTTCATTGTCTGCTCGAAGTCGAGCCATTTCTGCTTTTAACTCCTGCATAGTTTCCAAAATGGTGGAATTAGTATTTCACGTATCTTCTCCCAACTGCACCCATACTTTAGGATTAGTCTCGTAAAAGGTTGCTACTCTTGTTCCTATCACCGTTCGGTGTGGTATGGTTCCGATTCTTCTCATATTAGCTATTTTTGGCTTTAGCTGTGCACATTACACAATTACTGTCAATACTAATTTTCTAGAGGACTCAGTTTTGGTAACTTGAGTTCTCTGATACCATATGTCATGAACCTCATAAAAAAAAAAAACTTTTACATTTGTAACCACAGTAAATACTAGATTTACCATACAATACGATCTAAGGTGGATGTAATTATTATTTCTATGTCTTTTACCATATGAGATATCATATAAACTTTATATCCTCTTTTCTTATTCGGTACAACTTTTAATGATTTGGAAACTACAAAGGTTATGAGTTATGCAAACGTTACTATAATCAAACCTTATGGTACATTAATTGAATTACATCGAATCTGAATAAATCTATTTCCAATCAGTCGTATTGTGGTTTTTATTGAAGTTTTCATAACTTTAATCAAGAAGTACATGCATTAATTCCATTTGTTATCTGTTGGGTAGCTCACCTCCCTCGGTTACTGGACCCTCTCTGGAGTGTTATCTCTCGGCCTCCAGTTGTACTTTTCTTGGCTTTGATCCCAGAGTGCGATTGACAGTGATGCTTAGCTCTGCAAATCGGACGGAAAATGTAGCTTTAGGTGGGAATAAACCCTAGAAAGAAGGGGTGACTCATCCTTTGTTTCACTTTCTATTTTCCTGGATTGATTTATGCAATGGGCATGGCACTTCCTCCTTCAGGTGAGTTTCTGTGTTTACTATCATTGTTTTGATGGGTTTTATACCATGTAGACCAATTATTATGGTAATCAAGGGTTTGTTGTTCATTTCCTTGGTCTGTGATTTTGTTTTCTCCTGCTTCAGGTTGTTGAATTCGGAAGGTTTCTCCATCGAACTAGGTAACCGTTTCCCTTACACATTGTTCTCGGATAATGATGGCTATATCTTCTTTTCGAAATTCCTTTAGCTGCATTTTAAGGTTTTTCTCTGTTGATGTCTTGCATGTTCATCAGGCTCAATAGCTAGAGGGGCACTTGCTTCAGCTCTTCCTGTCAGGAGTTCAGACCTTGGTTCCCAAGTTGTCTGGGTATGCATAGGGGTTCTAAATTGTGGGTTGAAAGTGTAATGGCCTTGATGAAGAACATTTTGAACATAAAGAATAATATCTTTTTATTTCTATTTTAAGAATGTATTTGATGAGAATTTCTGGCCATGAGTCGTAGATCTTATTGACTACTTTGATATTCTAATGGAGTTCATTCATGTTAAGCAACATGTATTTTTCCTCTTTTTTATTGATTGTAAGGTTTAAACCTACTCTCTATCTTGGAAGGGGCTACGACCTATTGGTTTATCTCATTGGTTTAGGGAAATTACAAACCCTTGTAACTTTTAATCATAAACTTGAGTTTTAATGGAGAAGTCTTCGGTTTGGTTTATTTATTTTCTAAATTATACAGTAATGGTTTCAAGTTCTATTCTCGTCTATTGGTTTTTATGCATGAACTTGTATGCAAAAGCCTTCTGAATCTATTGTATATTTGTTTATGCAGGTAAGCACATTCATTTTTATGATTTGTTTCAACAGTCATTTCTCGCGAGGTGTTGACTCCATAGCCCCGGATAATATACATTCAAATAAATCGTTTTCTTAACTAGTTGTTGGTTAATATGGTTTTCTCATAATTACATATCTCGATTTTAGGTTTATAGTTCCTTCGCCTGGTTCATTACCAATGATGCCGAAAGGAGTTCTATTCCTTTTCTTTTCTAATTTGGTGTTTTCCCCTATTTTATGGAAAACTTCTATGCATGCTTGTGTTGTTATACTTAGCTATCTTTTCAGTAGCTAGCTATCTAGTTATTCTAGCTATACTTAATAATGGAATAGACTTGTATCTCTGTCGACAAAACTTCACATTTAATGCTTTACTTTCCTTGAGCTTTAGGGTTTAACACTTCAACCATTATGAACCTTTGTTTCTTCTTTTTGTTAGAATTTAACTTATTGACAACTAATATGTTTACCTATCTTAACCACTAGCATTATACACATTTTTACTCATACTATAATTTAACTTATTAAGCAGTAAACAAAGCATGCATTTATACCATTCAGAAATAAACAAAATCATTGACTAAGGTTCGAGTTCCAGATTATACTCATCCAACTTGCTGAACTGGAAGTAACTTTATCTATTAATTTGCCTCCCAACCTTGAGACTAGTGCGCTTTCGCTCCCTGTCTCCCCCCGAGCCACCCTACACAAGGTTTCTCTTGAAAAACCTGGTCTTGAGTAGTAATGACTATCTAGTCTTCACAAGACTTAGCCACTCCACAATGTTTGTTCTTACATCGCAACAATTGTTTTCCTCATTCTTTACCTCTATTCCTCATTGGTCTCAGATGCCTCCCATCCTCTTGATCTTGGAATAATGTTCTCGTGGAAGTAGTTAGGGTTGGATAACTACCTAGCCCAATTGTTTCTTGAGAATCAAAACTGTCATACTTCACACAATTCATTTTAAATTAATTAATTACTGCCCTTATTTTTGCATTCCACTTTTCAGATATTTAAACCGAAATTAACAAATTATTTATAAACTTAATCAATTTCCAGTTTGTAAAAATATGCAGTAAATAAATATTTACACATATGAGGGACATCATAGAGAGTGAGTGATGGGGGAAGAGAGAGGGAGGTAGGAGAGAAATGGAGAGAGAGGGAGAACAAGAGACAAGACTTGAGAGAGAGGGAGAACGAGAGACGAGACTTGAGAGAGAGGATGAGAGTGATGGGGGAAGAGAGTGGGTTGGAGGGAAAAGAGAGAGAGAGAGAGAGAGAGAGAGAGAGAGAGATGGGGGTAGAGAGAGGGAGGTAGGATAGAAAGGAAAAGAGAGAAAGTACCAAAGAGTGGACTTGAGAGAGACGAGGAGAGAGGGAGGGAGAGAGGAGGAGAGATAGAGGGGTAATAAGATGGAGTTGGAGGGGGAGAGAGCGAGGGAAGAAGAAATACATAGAGAGTGAGAAGTGAAGAGATAGGGGGAGTTACAAGAGAAAGATGAAGAGAGAGTGTGTATGTTTGGGGGTGAGATAAAGAGACAAAGGAGGAGAGATGGAGAGAATGGGGGAGAGGAAGAGAGAGGAGAGAGGGAGGGATATAATAATAGAGTTGGAGGGTGAAGAGAGAGAGGGAGAGAGACGAAGGAAGACAGAGAGGCTTTGAGAGAGTGGAGAGAGAGGGGGAAGGAGATATGGAATTGGAGGCTGAGAGAGAGGGAGGTAAGAAGAAAGAAATAGAGAGAGAAATTTGTTGAGAGAGGAATAGGGAGTGATAAGGAAGATAGAGAGAGGGATATCGGACATCAAGAGGGGAGAGAGGTAGAAGCGGGGGAGAGGGAGAGAAGAGGAAGAGAGAGAGGGGGAGAGGAGGAGGGAGGGATAGATAGATATATTGGAGAGAGAGAGTGTGTATGTTTTGGGGGTGATATAGAGAGAAAAAGGGAGATAGAGATATAAATGGAAAGTTAAGAGAGAGAAGAAGAGAGAGATAGATAGAGGGATTGATATATATGGAGTGAGAGAGCGCGTGTGTTTGGAGGGTTGAGATAGAGAGATAAAGGAAAGATGGAGGGAGATATAGATATATATGAAGGGGGGAGAGATGGAAGAATATTTCTAGCACTAGATGCATTGATTTCAGTGTAGATGGTGACTTCTAATCCTATTTTCTTTCTGGCACTAGATGCATTGATTTTAGTGTAGATGTTGATTTCTAATGATATCTGGTTGCTTACATTAGATGCATCGATTTCAATGTAGATGATTTCTAACCCTATTTAATTGCTTGCACTAAATGCAACATTGGTTTTAGTGTAGATGGTGATTTCTAATCCTAATTGATTTCTTGCACTTGATGCATTTATTTCAATGTAGATGTTTATTTCTAATAATATTTGATTGCTTGCACTGGATGCATTGGTTTAAATGTAGATGACTTCTAATCCTATTTGATTGTTTGCACTAAATGCATTGATTTTAGTGTAGATGGTGATTCCTAATCCTATTTGATTGCTTACTGTAGACGCATTGATTTTAGTGTAGATTATGATTTCTAATTCTATTTGATTGCTTGCACTAGATGCATTGAATTTAGTGTAGATGGTGATTTCTAATATTATTTGATTGCTTGCACTAGATGCATTTATTTCATTGTAGATGTTGGTTTATAATCTTATTTGCTTACTTGCACTAGATGCATTGGTTTTAGTGTAAATATTGTTTTCTAATCTTATTTTATTGCTTGCATTAGATGCATTGATTTCAGTGTAAGCACAAAAAATTCTTGACAATGTACATTGATTTTTTTGTTATAGTGTAAACATTGTTTTCTAATCTTATTTGATTGCTTGCATTAGATGCATTGATTTCAGTGTAGATGTTGATTTCTGATTTGATGTAATTGGATGTATGATGGTACATTAATTTTAAAGTGATTGGATTATCATTGTGCATTGATTTCAGTGTAAGGAAAAAAAATTCTTGACAATGTACATTGATTTTTTTGTTATAGCAATTCAACCTGTTAATATTGGAGAGAAAGAAATGCATCGTATGATGTTTACTACAATAGCTCGAGCTAAAGATTTAAATGGTTTATGATTTAACTTGTCATTTTCATATAATCGATATCAAAAGATGACAATTGTTTTGAAAAAATGACAAAAGTAACAAGGGTGACAATAAGAATAGTAGAAGAAAATAGTTTGAGATTAGTGACAATGAATATTATTTATAATTGACTATATTCTTATGTTGGCATTATGTTTCTGGTATGGCTATATGTTACAAATGTTGTACTTGATGGCAACTCCCGTGGCAAGGCCCTCTTTTTGTTGATAATATAGAAGTACGCAGGAAATCAGATCATAAGGTGCGTACCCGCAGGTACACCATGCAGGGACCGCATCCAGATACGCAGGCCAGCCGTTCAGGAGGTGCGTCCCCCCAGTGCACACATTTCAAGGCAGAGAAAAGCACACCTGGGGTTTCTTATGTTTTACTCTTGGTATTTAGCCGATGGTTTTGGGTTATTATGGTGTCGGCTCGTGGTATTGTTCCATGATTTTAGGAGGAGCTTGCCTATATAAAGCAAAGGAGATCATTTGGCTTAAGCATGGTTTGGGTTGAATATCTTATGAGGGCTAGATCTGGTCTAGATCTAAACAAGGCGAATCTACTGATGGACCGAGATCTCTTCGGCGCATGTTCAGATCTGTAGATCTGACTGTTTGGGTTATTTCTAAAGTCTTGAAATCATCTATGCCCGAAGGTACGCAGGTACATTGAAAGAAAAGTGCGTACGTACGCAGGAGCGAAGCATTTCAGGTGCGCCGGTACGCAGGCACAGAAGGGGTGCAGGTGCGGGGTACGCAGGTACAGAAGGGTTGCAGGTGCGTACATACGCAGGCAGTTCAATAGACTCAGAGCGAGGTACGCAGGCTAGCAGTTGAGCAGGGTGCGTCCGGGACGCAGGCTAGCAGTTGAGCAGGGTGCGTCCGGGAAGCAGGCAAGCAGTTGAGCAGGGTGAGTACAGTAAGCAGGCCAGCAGTTGTGCAGGGTGCTTACGTAAGCAGGCGAGCAGTTGAGCAGGGTGCTTACTTCTCTTAAGATCTTTGTTTATCATTGTTGTGTTTTGGGTTTGCTCCTATTATTGTTGATCTGGTTGATTGGGTGATTCTCTTATACTTGATGATCATTTGATGCTTATGGATCCAGTTTGAAAATTTATGAAAAGTGGTCCTTGTAAGAAAAGAAGTAGGGGGTTGTAGCTCCCTTCCAGGAGAGACTGGAAGACAAGAGAGAGTTGTAGCTCTCTGCAGGTTGCAGCCTTCGTACTGGTAAAGGACTGCACTAGTACAAAACCATTGTAAAAGGAGTTTCTAATTTGAAAGAAGATAGAGACATATTGCAGCAGGTGGTTTTCACCCACATTAGGTTTCCACCTTACATCTTGTGTTCTTTGGTGTGACTATCTGTTTTCTTTTGTTCATGTCCATTATTTTATGGTACTGACATGCAAAAATAATTCAAAGAACAAATAAAGAAGATTTATTAAAAGAATTATTTAATACTGATTCACCCCCCCCTCAGTATTATTTCCAACATCTTATTATTCACATTTTCTATCATTCAACACTATTAAATGGTCACTTTACATCTAAAATTTTGGTTTCATCATTTTTCATAATTAAAGTTATTAACAATATTTATCATCTCAACAAACTGAGGTAACTGAGAAAATTTAAAATTAAAATAAATTACCAGATTAATTTGACACATATTTAGCATATTATTGATAAAATTAATCATATGTTCGTTAATTTTTTTTGGCCGCACACAACTGAAACTAGCCTAGATCCATTTTAATCTGGATCTATCCAGCCTCCAAAGGGATCAACAAACTGAGGTAACTGAGAAAATTTAAAATTAAAATGACCAAATTAATTTGACACATATTTAGCATATTATTGATAACATATGTTCGTTATTTTTCTTTGGCCGCACAAAACTGAAACTAGCCTAGATCCATTTTAATCCAGATCTATCAGGTCTCGAGAGGGATCAAATCTCTCGACATGCAAACGTTTCCTGAAGTTTTGCACTGGAAAAAGAGGTTTGCACTTGTTTCCTGAAGTTTTTCACTCGAAAAAGAGGTTTGCACCTCAAGGGATTTGATCTCGCTCGAGGCTTGATAGATCTTGAGTTAAGATGAATCTAGGGTGCTTATTTTTATATTGTGGAAAAGAAAGCTAGAATAACATGTTTACATCAACCATTATATAAAATCACTCTCTTGTGATTAGTTTAAAAATATGAGAATTATGATATATTAAAATTTACATATGGTTATAAACTACATCATTGCACTATTAAATATAGTGCTTATAAAAATATTATTATAATAAAAGCAGTGTTATCTATATATATATATAATTTTAAATGTATTGATATATTAATAGGTAGGTTAGACTTTCAAAATTTTTAATTTAATTATTAATAATTATTAAATGAATAATAAAGATTTAACTTTAATAAAAAAATAAAAACATTTTTAATAGTATATACAAGTCAAGGTTGAAATTTATTTTCAAAATAGTTATGCAGTTTTTTTGTTCTTTTAATTAAATTCATTAATTTAAAAAATATATATGAAAAAATGTAAGATGAAATGATTTATAGTTTTTTGGACATGTAATATTGGTAAGCCATGATGTTGATTCATAATATTATAAAAAGAACTTATTTACAAATTAAAATTGTCTTTAATAAAATAAAGTAAATAACCCCACACATATAATATTTATATTAACTATTTAATGATTAATATTAATACCAATAATTACTTTAAATAAAATTATAATTTTGCAAATTACTCCTCTGTTAGTTTTGATTATCATCATCGAAAAATAGTTTTACTTCTCTATAGCAAAAATCAGTTAAAATTACACAAATTGTTTTACTACTTCATATTCATAGCAAAAATTAAAAATAGTTTTACTTGTTCTTACTGAAATAAATGAGAAAGAAAAGATTAATTAGGATTATACATAGGAAAAATAAAAAATAGTTTTACTTGTTCTTACTGAAATAAATGAGAAAGAAAAAGATTAATTAGAATTATACATTGAGAGACAACTCTGATATGGAAAAGAAAGCAATGATCGGTGAGATGAATACCACTTACATCATCATAGAGACGGGGAATTAACATTCTTGCATGTTTCACATCGAAACAGCCCGTCGCAAACCTATCAGAAAAAGCCTGATGCAATTTCCATATTGTCTGACCCCATAGTTATCATCTTTGTTTACTCCTATTTTGTATGACGGAAACCAAACGATTACAGATTTCTGAGGCGGGATCAAGACAGCTACAGAAAACGCAAACTCTCACATTTTTTGTATATATCCTTCTTGTTCTAAATGGCTCTTGGAGGGATTTTATACCTCCGGGCGTACGTTTCAGCAGGGTAATTATGACAATAGGGTTTTCCAAACTATTTATACCTGTTTAATCTCGGCCTACTCTTCAAACAACCAAAACTTGAACACCTGTGTAATGCGACTCGTTCCAATAAAAAATAACGTGTAATGCTTCTCCATAGTTTTCATCACCCTTTCACGATGCAGAGTAGATTAACTCTTTCTGGGCAAAAATAGGACTGACAGTTTGTCTTTGAATGGATTTTGTTAGACGGAAACAAATGGGAATGAAAATTTTATAATCATATACCGCAATGGCATTACTTTCGTTGGTGAAATGGAGTATTTACATATGTATGCCTGAAAAAAAGGTGCTATTTACAGAAAATGGAAGCTTGACAGAACCATCTATGAACTATGTACTCTATCCCTTACGCGCCCCAAAGAAAAATCAGCATAGCACGTCGGAGAGAAGCTTGTACCGACGACCCAGTCCACTTTTGGTAGGGTTACTCCGAGGAGGATCAGTAACAGGCAAGCTTTCGCAACTTTTGGCAGACAAGTTGCAGCCCTGTATGAGACTCGACGCCTGGTTCCGCTTGCTCCCTTCGAATTTGACAGGGACTTTAAGGATGGGCATCGCATTAATCTTCTTGGGCTTCTCAATGGTAGCTACCACCTTGATCTTCCTACTTTCCTGTTCGCGCAATCGAACTTTCCTTTTGTGGTTCTGAATTTTCTGCTTTTCCTCCAAGTCGAGGCACCAATCACATACATTTAGGCCGTTTAGTGCCAATTGATCGCAATACAACATGCTGCAATATCTGCAAGATTTCCTCCACAATGCACATATCAGAACCGAAATAACTAATTTGATGCCCAAAAAAACACAGAACAATAAAAGCAAGAACAGAGTCTCACATATGCTGAAATCGGTGTTGGCATCCGTGGCATCTGAACAAACTTTCCTGAAATCCAACGTCGCCACACATGCAGCATTCTCTTCCTTTCCCTTTCATAGTATTCTCTCTGGAGCTGTAATTTAGGGCTTTACTTGGTCCCTGATCCATACCACTCAATTCCGAGCGATTTTTTTCCATGGACGCGTGCAGCTTTTGCCTAATTTTCTACCAGAATCCTGAATCCTTTCAGTCATAATATGTTTGCTGAGGCTCTCTGTATATTCAATATCAAATCATAAGTTCGGATTTCCTTGGACAGTTCGTGGGTGGATTGACACTCCCAAAACACACCGGGCCTCTGAAAATTCATAAGACTATATGCAGTTGAATACAAAATACATCTGGGAATCAAATCAAACAACGGCCACCGGTCCTTCCTTAAACCAATATAGATTCGTGGTGAGCAGTCACCTACAGGTGAGTGTTAATTATATACCGTTCTGGATAAGTTCAATGGAGAAACCGTCCATGTAACTTCTTCCTGTTGCTGCACAATGCCGGGTGGGACCTCTCATTGTCTCAATCGAATCAAGTTGAGAATCGTACAATACACTACAAGCCGATTGCCAACAAGACACAGTCAGTAAATGATATAATACGAAAGCTGAGGAAACATTGGATTCGTCCACTTTTGACATGTGAACGCTTTAATTGGGAAGGGGATTAAATTAATTGGAAAATAGATGTGAATCAACTTTGACGCTGCCACGCTTCACTCGGGGATTCCAAATGCTTTATCATTCCAGCTTGCTTGCAATGCTACATACGTCACGGAAGTCGTGAAATTGTGCCAAGATGAAGCGTGACGTCAAAAGTGGTGACATTAACTTGTAGTTGTCTTAATGAAGAAGTGGCGCAAGGGCTGATGTTTGAGTAGTTTCGCTCCGGCTTCTTCAAGGAAAGGAAAAACAAAATTGCGTGTTCCAAGTTCCAACCATGTCTCCCAGGGTTATTAATGTTGTTTTCGAAATCAAGCGTGGATATAAAGGTGCAACCTGCCGGAGGTTGCCTTGAAAGGGCGAGAATATTCGACGTTGACGCACACGGTTTCTTCTGAATAACGACTACGACAACCAATCACCGTCTCTCGGCATTTGCGATTCCCAGTGATGTGCATTTGAGAGGTATGCTAATGCATGTACACCATTGGAAAAGAGACAATTGGAATTTGGCCATTCATACAGCCCCTTTCTCCTACTCTCGAATTTAGAAGAAATTAGGGCAGAATTCAGAGATTCATTTTCCCATATGAATTTTGTTTTTGGTTTTTCCTCAATTTTAAAATTAAAGAAAGAGTGGTTGTTTATCAAGTTCACAATTTTAGTTGAAAAATCAATATTCTTACTAATTGGGTTATTTTTTAATTTAATTTAATTTATAGAGATATTTAAATGGTTTTTTAATAATAGAAATATATTTAACACCCTAGAAAATTTTAAAACACTCAAAATCTGGAAACTTAATAATTATACCATAATTTTTTTAGTAGATTTTAATCAAAATCTTACTCTAATTTTTACTAATTTTCCAACAAAATTGTAACCTAATTAAACTACTCTAAATTTAGTTGATTTTAAAATATCTAAACAATAAGACTTTCCTTTTTAAAATTATTGAAATTTATGTGATTTTTATAGGGCAGAAACGAGGATAATTGAGTGCTTCCGAGAAAACTCCTACGTACCTGGTACAATCTCTCTATTCATTTATAGACAAAAAAACACACAAAAGACAAGTGCAATAGGAGATTAGGAGTCTTTCCTGATTAATCCTTTTTTTGGAATTATTAAAACTTGTGTGATTTTCAAAGTGTAGAAATGAGGCTATTTGAGTGCTTCAGAGAAGACTCCTGTATACCTTGTAAAATTTCTCTTCTCATTTATACACACCAAGAGACAAGTGCGGATAAGAAATTAGGAGTCTTTGTCGCTTAATCCAATCAAAATCTGATTACATTTATAGTTTTATGTAAAATTATGGTTTAAATAAATTGCAAGATAATTTTAAAATTTTAAAGTTATAAATGAATTTTAAGTTTTATGTAAAATTATGGTTTTAATAAATTGTAAATTATAATTTTAAATGAACTTTAGGGTTTTTGAAATAATTTAAATATTCAAATTGTAATTCAATGATATAAATTAATATTTTAATATGTCTCAGCCAACTATATTAAAAGGCAATTTGAATTTTATGTATTAAATGTTAATCAGAAAAGGAATATTATTTCATGGATAATGGATTTTGTATTTTTAATATTTTATAAGGTAATAAGTTTTATTTAAATATTTGTAAGTAAAATAATTTTGGATCACTTTGACTATGATTTATTTAGGAAGAAATAAGGAGTTTTCTGTATAAAATTGTGTAGAAATATTCATAAAATCTGTAGTGAAGTTATAAAGTTTACTTAGTGCACTACCTCCAATTGATATTGTATTGTTGGGTCTTAGTAAGTTCAATTTAATAAAAATATATCTAAAATTGAAAACAATTTTAATGTAACATTAACTATATTTGACCAAAAAGTCAATACTTTCTCTATTATAAAAATAATAGAAGATGTGAAATGAACTTAAAAAGATATATATTTCGGTATTCAAACCTTTTAACCTAAACCATACTCATGTATCGATATATTCTTTTGCGTAATCAATTGGCATTTTGTCATCGTACATCCACTCTCGACATTGTAGAGGTTATTGTTACATTCAAGGGACTTTTGGATTTTACAAGTGAACTCAGTTCTAAACACTCTTGGGCTCATTTTGTAAAAAAAATTGGATCAAATTCTAAAATCTTCCTACTCCATGTTTATGCCAAATGCAAGGCGTTGAATTTCATTAAGCATAGATTGGTTGGCCAATTTACTAGCGTCTAGCTCTCTCCTCATTAGATTGAACCATAGGTAAATATAAACTAGAGACCCCTAATCAAAGGTGTAGTGAATCACTTGTTGTGTGGAAGAGGATGTTATGCTTTTCTTCTTGAACATAAAGAGGACAAAAACTTAATATTTTGGAGCGACTTATGCTTTTACGACATAATAGGCATGTATCTCAATCAATGGAGTCATAATTTTGATCTCATAGTTGATGCTAGTTTATCCATCCTTGTTTGGATTCACCTTCCTCATTTGCCTCTTCATTTCTAAGGGGATGATGTCTTAAAAATAATTGGAGATACTATAGGAAAAAACATTTATAAATCAAAACCAAAACCCCTAATGGTTGCTTGTGACGAATCTGTGTGGAGGTAGACCTCGAGAAAGGAATTCTAGAATTAGTTGTTAAAACGTTGTACTATTTGCATGTAATGAAAGTCGATTAGAGTTCATTTAGTCAATGGTTTGGTCAGGAAATACCACTAGGAATGAACCTCAACAAGCCTTGTTGGTACAATCGACTAGGGACAATGAGTCGGCAGTCAAGTTGAAAGATCAATTACCTCAATCAAAGTCGAAGGGAAATTAAAGAACTGAAAAAAGTTGAAAATTGAATGGACTAGTATAAAGGATCACATTCAAGTGTATGTGCATATTCGACTTTAAGGTATTTTGAAAGGATTCAAATATTATGCATATATATAGTATTATAAGTGACTATTCACATTTGGAAAGATACACATATAGAATGTAGGTGAATATTCAATAAAAAAATATAATATATTGTTAAAATTGGTAAAAAAAATTGTGTGTATTGTCCATTTTATCATGTATATGTGAAAAACAGATGAATTTTTAACCAAATGAATGAATAATTTAAAGAAAATCTCCAAAAAATATCCAATTAACAAAATTTCACCCCTAAAAATTTTCTTGGTTGAGTTAGACTAGTAGTTGATTTGTGGTCGAAACGAAATCGACTATAATCGAAGCTCATAAAAAAATCGTTAGAAATCCTAAGATTCCCATGATCTCAAACAATAAGTTTTGGCCACTTGTATTGAATCAAGATGTTTTGAATTATGGTTTTTTGTGGCTATAAATAAAGCATGATTATTGGAAGGAATGTTAAGGTCTAAAATCGACATATTAAGAAAAATAATAAAATAATAGTTAAAATAATAAACAAATAAATTATGTGTTTGGAAAGGAAAAAAAAAAAAACTATATTTTCAGGTTGTCTCCTTATAGGCTTACTCAAAAGTGAAGTGTAGATACCCATTGTATACATAATTAAATTCTATTTCCACAAAGGATTTGGATAAAATTAAAAGAAAAACAAAGAGTACAATCCAACTTTGTTTTGCAGATTTGGTTTTCATGAATGTCTTGGGGGAACTTAGGCACTACTAAGAGATAGTGGGATAAGTTGGGAAACTTATAACAATCAAAATCATTGGTAAATAAGTTATTTTTTCAAAAGAAACTTTATATTTTGAGAATGAGAAAGCGTGATTTGGTCACAAAAAATCTTCATAGATTTAATATTATGATCAATCAATTATTTATTGTGCATATCTCTATTGGGAAAGAAGAAAAATGTATGTTTTTGTTGAGTTCTTTGCTAGAGTCATGGGATAGCCTAATTTTGGCTATCATTAGTAATACTACCACACTAACTCTTGATGATGTGGAGAAATCCCTATTATCAAAGCAGATGAAAGGAAGGAAAATGAATGAATGGACTAAATATGATTTATCAATATGAGGTTGATTGGTAGACAAAGGTAAACTTAAATTTTCCAAAGGAATATCTAGATCAAAAGGAAGATGTAAGTCTCCAACTAGGTTAATAAGAAGATATAGGAATGTGGTAAAGTAGGGCAATATAAAATATATCAAAATTCAAATATTCTTATGTAATGTAAGGGATCCAATGAGTATTCAACCAAAGGGAGAAATTCTTTAGATGGAGCAAGAAATGTGTATATAAAGTAATAAAGTAAAAAGTTAAATCACGAGGCAATATTGATTAATGAAGCGTATCACTATCATGTGACACACATTGGGAGTCATTCCACAAGTATAATGAATATGATAGAGGGGATGTCAACCTAGTTCTTCACAGTGTTGGAAATCAATCAACTAAGGGGGTCTCCCTAGTATGAAGTGATCTAGGTGGCTCCAGAGACATACAGGACAAAGAGGGCTTATAAACGTTTGAAAATAAAAGTGTTCAGAATGACTTCGAATGAGGACCAGAGCATAGATCTTGTCGTCCTAATTGCAAAGGTGTGAACAGTTCGTCAATCTGAGCTCGTATGAGGGAGAACGAGCCAGTCAAAGTTTTGGTCAAAGTTGGGCTATGGGCTAGGTTTAAATGCCCTACAATTTGACCGACCCTGAGGCATGAAGCCTAGCTCCCGAAATCGGTTGAAATTGTGGCTTCGTCAATTTTCCCAATATCCCTTATGTGCTAAATAATTGAAAAATATACCTTATTTTTAAATAAAAATTAATAAAAAAATATTATGGTGGTAGGCCACCACCCTCACCACCCTCAAAAAATAGCCAAATAACAAAAATCAAAATTTTTTGGCCGACAGGCCATCACCCTTGCCAGCCCTCCCACAACCTTAGACCATAAAAATATATTGTTATGGTTTCGAGCCTCCAACCATCATCACCCAACCTAAATTAATTCACATTGTTATGGGGTGGGAAAGCCACCTTCGGTGGACCCAACCCACGCCTTGAAACCTCTTACAACGTGCCATAAAATAGTGAGTTCGGGACCGACGGGGGTCAAACCCGCCCGGCCCACACTGGGCGGCCCCCGAGTGGGTGGCCTCATAAACAGTACTACCACCATAAGCCAACCAATAAAACAAAAAAACGAACCAAATTTAATGTGCCCAACAAACCTTCATTAACACGCCATAACAAAATACATGCATGTCTAATTCAAGAGGGTCAGGATTTGATCCCCCGACCTCTCTCCAACCAAGTGCTAAACTTGCCAACGTGCCAACAACCCTTTTGTTGACAAATCTGCCCAAAAATTTATATAATCCTTCATTTTTCAGTGCACCTGGGGTAGATGAAGGAGGAACCATGAGCGGGCATGGATTTTGAGACAGAGGAGGTAGAATATTATTTGATGCCCAAAGATTCTTAGGGAGGTAAAAATTATTTTTGTCAGAACATAGTCAAGTTTACAGTCATTTTTCATTGTTTTCCGCAGGGATCGCAATGGCGAGTTTAGATTCACCTTTTGAGTTGCAGGTTTCCAGTGCCCCCCATGGAGTAGAATATTTGAGGAATCTAGGGGGAATCTAAAAGATTCCTTGAACCCTAGATTCTCAATTTCTCAGAATTCAAAAATTGGACAGTCGATTTTGCACTATTTGACGTCACAAATCTGACTGTGCATTCATATTTTCCATTTTCTCATTTCATTTTTCATCAAATTTTCTAAGTGGAGTGCAGGTGTTAGCATTCATGTGCGAGTGACCATTTCCATGCGATTGATGTCGTGAGATCGATGCCATGAACAACTTCAGTAGTTTGACATCCACTTCATCAAATGACCCCTAGATGTGAGGTATATGTAGTGTGTTCATGTACTTCTTTTGTTATGCATTGTGTTGCATAGGTCCTTGTTTGATGCTTGATGTGGGATCTTGTTTCTTACTCGTTTTCATGGTTCCTTCTTGATGTAATGCGGAATCATATGTGTGTTGTATTTGCTGTCATGATTCATCATGTTGTGTTTTGAGATCCCTTTGTTGTATGTTGATGGGATACTCATGTGTCACCATGCATGTTTGTTTTGAGATCCCTTTTATTCCATGTTGGCGAGATGCTCATCATGCATGAGTTTGTATCATACTAATAGAAGTCTTTTGACTGAGAGTTCCTGTAGAGGAACATCTTTTGGTGGCACTCCTGCATGAGGAAATTTTCTTTATATGATAATGACATCACCTCTATGTACATCATCACTATTGACAACACTTAACGCAGCGGCCTACACCATCTTGACACTCGAGCCCAAAGACGTAGTCCCTCTTGGACGAACTCAATTATCAACGGCTTATATTTTTATGTTGCTGATGATTGTCATGTTCCTCTTCTTTACAACATGCAAATGTATTCATTTATGTTCTTTTAAAAATGCAATTTAACACATCACGAAAGTAAAAGGTCTTGTAAGGGTCCTTCGCCACACCCAGACTTGGATGAAGTGGTATCAGAGTGATCTTTGCATGGATGTGAATTGCAAGTGTGAAGAATGGAACGTGCAGCGATAGAGGATAAAAAGTGATGTATGTGACCATGCTCAAAATTTCCAAAAGGGTGGAAATAATGTATGAAACTCTACAGAAAGAGACAAAGGAAAATGAGTGACTGCAACTTCAGTTGCAAGCCACCGAAGAGGCCCTAGAAGAATTGAAGCACAACAACCAAAGTATTCAAACAGATAACACTGAATTGAAGATGCTTTTACATGAAGAGAAAGATAAAAAATAAAGTTTGCTACGAAAACTGCAAGCAAAGCATGAGGCCTTGGAAAAGCTGCAGCGTGACCCATGTGAGGTAAAAAGTAGCTCTTCGAATTCATGTATGTTTCGTGATGATGATTTCATTGTTTCTGAAAATCATGCCACAAGAATTGGCTCCAAACTGTTGAAGGGAACAGGGTATGAAGGAAAAGACTTAGGCATTAATGGCCAAGGCATTGTAAACCCCATCAAAGTAGAGGAATTACCGTGTTGAATAGGACTTGGGTATGTCAGAAAGGAATTTGGGGAATGCGTCACGATAGTTAGCGAACCACCAACAACAGATGATGGGCATCCCTCATCAGTTATTTCCAAATTGACAGAAGAGGTAAAAGATGTTGATTTCCTTTCGATTTCATCTTCACATAGTATGATTTTTGTTGGAGATTTGGAGATCCCAATTACAGGGACTGACATGGGGCTCCTTATAAGGACGAGGCACGAGGAAGAAAAAGAACTTGGTGTTAATAACCAAGACATAACTCAACCATCGGAGGTTGTGCAGAGACCTCAATTTATAGGCTCGAGATAAACCAAAGGAGAATGCACAAAGATGTCATATTATTCCATGACATCGTCAAAATCGTCGAGTAAAGAGAATGATGGGAACCCATCCCATCATCCAATGGAAGTTTGCATGGCAAGGAAAGAGCTGAGGCTAGCTCTCATTGCCATAATGACATTAGAAACAACATGGAAAGGTATAACCACTCACGAGATTAAAATTTTCATTTCAATTATGATCATGTTGTTAATGATGAACAAAGAACATGGCATCGAAAAACATGCACCTTTTGTGGATTACATAACCATATTTTTTCTAAGTGTTGGAAAAGAATGGCAACACACAAAAGGATGAGGCATGAAAGACCCTATCAACAGTAGGTTAAACAAATCTAGAGGAAGAAGATGTATTGTAGTCATTGCGATAGAAACAGCCATTAAAGAGCCACTTGTTGGAGGCTCCATCTAGAGCAATGCCTTAGAGACAAAGTGTCGGTGCATGAAACAGGTGAAGTAGTTATTCGACAAGCCAAATCGCCACAAGGAGGTGACCCATTCACCTTGATAAGTGAAAAACGGTTCCTAGAAATGTTAGCATTTCATGGTCTTCTTTTGTAAATCATTTGTTGCATTTTAAAATGTAAAAGTGATGACGTGTTTTCCATCACTTGTTCAACAACAATGATGTCTAGTCTTATTTTGTGTTGCATGACAAACTGTGAAAGTGATGTTATGTTTCAATCACTTGTCAAAGCAAATAGTGTTTGGCCTAATCTTTGTAAATAATTTGTTGTAGTGATGATGAGTTTTTCTTCACTTGTCGAAGAAACAATGATATGTTGGCCTTGTTTTCGTAGCTGGGGTATTGCATTCATCTTGATGTAAACTTGATCGCCGAGTATGTTTTATAAACTTGTGGCAAGTTTGGAATGCGTGGATCATTAGTTCGTCATGAAAGTTAAGCATGTAATTTGCCGAACAATGTACTACAGGTTACAAGGTTACAGGTGTTGGCTCATTGCTTAAATCTCAGAAATACAAAGGTGAAGGAGAGGGAAGTGAGACCTTTTAGGATGCTTGTGATGTAGACAGGGTACAGAGAAGTTGCAAATCATTTTTCATGCTTTTGGAGGACCAAAAGCTCATCACTAGGGAGGATTGATCTAGGTGGCTCTAGAGACACACAGGACAAAGAGGGCTTATGAACGCTCTAAAATCAAAGTGTTCAGAATGACTTCGACCTAGGACCAGAGTGTAGATCTCATCGTCCTGATCATAGAGCTGTGAACAATTCGTTAATCTGAGCTCGTATGAGGGAGAACGAGCCAACCAAAGCTTTGGTCAAAGTTGGGTTGTGGGCAAGGTTTAAGTGCCCTACAATTTGATTGACCCCAAGGCATGAAACCTAGCTCCAAAAATCGGTCGAAATTGTGGCCTCGTTAATTTGCCCAATATCCCTTATATGCTAAATAATTTTAAAAATATACCTTATTTTTAAATAGAAATTAATAAAAAAATATTATGGTGGCAGGCCACCACCCCAGCCACCCCCAAAAAATCCCCACATAACAAAAACCAAAATTTTAGGGCCGATGGGCCATCACCCCCGCCAGCCCTCTCGCAACCTTACACCATAAAAATATATTGTTACGGGCTCGGGCCTCCAATCGTCATTGCCTAACCCAAATTAATGCACATTGTTATGGGGTGGGCAGCCCACCTCCAGTGGACCCAGCCCACACCCCGAAACCCCTTACAGTGTGCCATAAAATAGTTAGTTGGGGAGTGGCGAGGGTCGAACCCGCCCGGACCACGTGGGGTCAAACCAAAGTTAATTCACCCAACGAACCTTCATTAACACGCCATAAAAAAATACATGCATGCCTAATTCAAAAGGGTTAGGATTTGATCCCCTAACCTCTCTCCAACCAAATGCTACACTTACTAACGCACCAACGACCCTTTTGTTGACAAATCTGCCGGAAAATTTATATAAGCCTTGACTTTTCAGTGCACCCGAGGTAGATGGAGGAGGAACCAGGAGTGGGCACAGATTTCAAGACAGAGGAGGCAGAATATTCTTTGATGCCCAAAGATTCTTTTGGGAGGTAAAAATTATTTTTGCCAGAACATAGTCAAGTTTACAGTCATTTTTCATGGTTTACCATAGGGATTAGAATGGCAAGGTGAGATTCACATTTTGAGTTGAAGATTTCTGGTCCACCCATGGAGTAAAATATTTGAGGAATCTAGGGGGAATCTAAAAGCTTCCTTCAGCCCCATATTCTCAATTTCTCAGAATTCAAAAATTGGACAATCGATTTTGCACGACGTCACAAATCTAATGGTGCATTTAGATTTTCCATTTTCTCATTTCATTTTTTGTCCACTTTTCTAAGTGGAGTCCAGGTTTTAGCATTCATGTGTGAGTAGCCATTTCCATGTGATTGATTTCGTGAGATCGATGGAACAAACAACTTCAGCAGTTTGACATGCACTTCTTTAGATGGCCCCTAGATGTGAGGTATATGTAGTGTGTTCATGTACTTCTTTTGCCATGCATTGTGCTGCACAGATCCCTGTTTGATGCTTGATGTGGGATCTTGTTTCTTACTCGTTTTCATGATTCCTGCTTGATGTAATCTGGAATCATATGTGTGATTTACTTGCTGTCATGATTCTTCATGTTGTGTTTTGGGATCCCTTTTATGCCATGTTGGCGGGATGCTCATCATGCATGAGTTTGTGTCATACTGATAGGAGTCTTTTGACTGAGAGTTCCTATAGTGGAACATATTTTGGCACCACTCTTGCATGAGGCCATTTTCCTTGTATGATAACGACATCACCTCTATGTACATCATCACTATTGACAACACTTAATGCAGCGACCTATACCATCTTGACACCAGGGCCCGGGGACGTAGTCCCTCCTGGACGAACTCCGTTATCAACAGCTTATGTTTTTATGTTGCTAATGATTGTCATGTTCCTCTTCTTTACAACATGCAGATGTATTCATTTATGTTCTTTTAAAAATGAAATTTAACATGTCACGAAAGTAAAAGGTCTTGGAAGGGTCCTTCGTCACACCCGGACCTAGATCATGAAGTCCCAATTAGACCTCACACATTTTGGTGTAGGAGCCCTATCCAGAGTATCGTAGAATGCGTAAAAGGAAGCTTTCAATAGATGGGATTAAAGATTGGGTGTCTGGAGGGAAAGTAATTGTACTATCCTAAGAGAGGCACATGAGAGCAAGGAAAGATTCATTTATTATATAGTGAAGCAGTTCACACGGTCATAATGATTAGTAAAACATATACAACACACATTCAACAAGATAGGCACAAAAGATAATGAAGTAGTTCAATTCTCTAGTACATATGGACATAACATATAACACAAGCATCTAAATAATAGTCTTACAACGTTAAATATACATGCATGAAAGTGTGTTCTCTTAATGAGATTCTTCTTATTAAGTGAAAGATCTAAGTACATATTTACAATGAGGTGACACTAGCTCTAACAGTCGAACATTAAGTCACTTCTTTCTTCTCTAAGGAGTGATATTCTCCTAATCTATGCCAATAGAGAGAATCCAAGGCTTGCTCTCCAAAGTCTAAGCTTCCAAAATCCCTTGACTTGAGTTATGAGGGTGTATTTATAACAAGAGGAATTCCCTTTCATATCCCCATGACTCTTGAGCTTCCCTCATGACTCTTGGACTCCTATGTGACCTTTAAACTTCTATTGACTCTTTGGTCCAAAAATGACTTTTCATATTCCACAAATGACTATTGGACTTCCACACATTTACATTTTTTCATTTTCTAATTTACATCATTACATCCACAAATGATGTCGCATGACACATTGACACATATGACATTGTGATGACACTTGTACAAGGGATGAATCAGAAATGATGACATGGAAATTCATGATGATGTGGCAATGCCAAGATCTTCTCTTTATTTCTATGACTTTAACTTCTTCATGATGGATCTTCTCTTTTTTCCCATCTTCACCCTGTAAAGTGTTTGGATCAAAGCTAAATCTTCCAAGGAAACATGAGATGCCATCACTTTGTCATGGTCCAAGATCTGTTCATGTCTTCATGATGGTTCTTTCTTATGATTCATCTTTAGAAGTTCCTCTTTGCTTCTCTCCTTGACATCTTCCATGAGCATTAGCTTTCCATGCTAAGATGCAACAAGTGCAGATGGATTTCACTCATGACGAGGTAAGATCACTCCAAAACACTTCTATTCTACCTCTACTTTGGTCATGGAAGACATTTATTATGGTTGGCATGTGTAGATGTTGAGAGGGATTTATCTTCTCAGGTGTACTTCCCAGGTATAGGAATCTAGATATGAGTGCTTGTACAATATAAATGTGCATTGTGGTAGAGAAAGAAAAAGAGAGGATCATGTGTGTGAAGTCAAAATGACAACGACTAGGCACATAGGGTTTCCAACTACCCAAGGGAGATAAAGAGAAGGAATAACAAAATTTTATTTTGAAAATGTGCAAGAGGCTACACCAATGACTGGAAATATTGCAAGAGCTAGGAGGGAGGGCCATGAGCAAGTGTTATTTATAATAGGGAAGTTTAGTGAATGAGGGTTTATTGCTTGCTGATTAAAATTGTGCCATGCATTGTGACTGAGAGGTAGTATTAAGAAAGAGAACGATTTCTTCAGCAGTGATCTAGGAGAGGTTTCACTGTCCATTAGAACTGTGCCATATGCTAAGGAGACATACAAAGATTAATCCTAGCATAGTGAGCAAGTGTAAGAGGTAAGGGTGGCATGTTTTCTCACTTGTACTGTGCAAAGCGCATTGCTTAAGGGGAAGGTTCAGGTTGTGCACAATTTCCCATTGCATAGGCCAAGGAGTGGCTCGACTACCCACTATGAATGTGTACTACACAATTGGAGGCAAGGCAAGGAAATTTCTTGGTTTAGTTTTCAAAGGTACGTAAGAAGATACTAAGAGACCTTGTTTCAAGATTGTGAAATCACTTGTGAAGGAGGAGGCCCTCAAGATGGCACAATGTGGATTTACAGAGGGTAATGGATGCACCGTTATTGACTAGGAATGTAACATGCACTCATCCACTAACTAGGAAGGGTGCGAGAATAGGGGGAAGCTAGAAAATGGCTAAGTTTGGGACCAGTGGAACAAGAGAGGAGAGAACATACAAACAAGTTCCAAAATAGTATCACACACATGATTACCATCAATAAAAATATAAGAGGATGCACAAGACCTGAAATCATCAGGCATACCTTGACATGACAATAAAGTGACACTTATTTCTAGGTGTGACAATTAAAACATAACATTGTGACACTTAGAACACTAGTTTCAACACAAGTGTCAATTGTGACTAGAAAGTTCACTGAGCTGTAGGATTATGTCTAGTGCATATTATTATGATATATAATATCAACTAGTGCATAAGAGTGTGCTACAGTTTCCTATGGTAGTCTGCCAAAGTGCAACACATGGAATAGTGAAAATAGTCAGAACGACACTTGCGACACTAAGAAACGTGAAAACAACACTTGGAAAAGCTTAAGAAAGTGAATGTAACACATGATAGAGTGAATATAAAGTGAAAATGACAATGTTTAAATTTAAATTAATAAAAAAATGACAGTTGTAAAAGTGAAATCAACACTTATGCAGACAAAGGTGCACAAAAGTGACACTTGAGAAAACTCACTTGAATAGTAGTACAATTGTAACCAAAGTGCGATTGACACTATTAATGGAGAGTGCACACTAAATTTTGTCATAGGTTGTGTAGTGCAATGTCCTCATGGACTATGTAGTCACTGTAAAAAGTGATTGTGCAAGCACTGTAACTAAAAATTACGCAAGAACTAGTTCTGGATATTGTGTAAGCCTCACTTTCAGGAACTGCGCAATGCTTAGATAAGCTTGCCTAGGAAGAAGTGAATTTCTGAATTCATTAAGGATTGAGCATGCGTGAGCAAGTGGCTTTGAACGAAAAATCGCGATATCCTCAGTAGGCTCCAAAATTCAAGTGTATGTCAAGCTTTTCCGAGTGTTTGTTGTAGCGACAACACTTGGACACATAGTGGTAGAGATCCAACTTCATTGTTTAGGCCTTATATATAAGTGCATGATCTCAGTGTTTTAGGAAGTATTGATTTTCCATGTCGATTTTCTTGGCTTTGCCACTTATCTTGGATGAACATATAGCCTCTTATATTCCTTCCCTAGCTTCAAACACATCAACATAAGACAATTCATAACTCAATTGTTTCGATAGGGGAGAAGGATAATAAGTATATCGAGATTTTGATATTCAGAGTTAAGCACATTCTCTGGTGTTGCTCCACTGCTAGCGAGCCTATTTAGTACCCCGGTGGAGTCACATTAGGGAATAATAAGCATTGCTTCATTAATAGTAGGCTTGTTTTGTACCCTGATGAAGTTTCTTTCTTTACCTCTCTAAGCAGGAAGCCTTTTTCTTCTCCACCCTTTTATTTTATTTTCTAATGACATTCTTCAAGAATTTATTAAACATTAAAAGTATAGGGGTGGAAGAGGTATCCTGACTTATTTTAGGAGCAAGAGAGGTTGTTCCTTGTATTGAATCAAGATGTTTCAAATTATGGTTTTTTGTGCCTATAAATATAGCATGATGATTGGAAGGAATGTTAATGTCTGAAATCCGCATATTAAGAAAAACAATAAAAAAATAGTTAAGATAATAAATAAATAAATTATGAGTTCCGAAAGGAAAAAAACTATATTTTCAGGTTGTCTCCTTATAGGTTTACTCAAAAATAAAGTGTAGATACCCATTATATGCATAATTAAATTCCATATCCACAAAGGATTTGGATAAACTTGAAAGAAAAACAAAGAGTACAATCGAACTTTTTTTGCAGATTCGGTTTTCATGAATGTCTTGGGGGAACTTAGGAACTAGTAAGAGATTGCAGGATAAGTTGGGAAACTCATAACAATCAAAATCATTGGTAAATAAGATAATTTTTCAAAAGAAACTTTATATTTTGAGAATGAGAAAGGGTGATTTGGTCACAAAGAATCTTCATACATTTAATATTATGATCAATCAATTATTTACTGTGCATATCTCTATTGGGAAAGAAGAAAAATGTGTTTTTTTGTTAAGTTCTTTGCTAGAGTCATGGGATAGCCTAGTTGTGGCTATCATTAGTAATACTACCCCACTAACTCTTGATGATGTGGAGAAATCCATATTATCAAAGCAAATGAAAGGAAGGAAAATGAAAATATGGACTAAATATGATTTATCAATAAGAGGTTGATTGGTAGACAAAGGTAAACTTAAATTTTCCAAAGCAAGATCTAGATCAAAAGGAAGATGTAAGTCTCCAACTAAGTTAATAAGAAGATGATAGGAATGTGGTAAAGTAGGGCAATATAACAGATGTCAAAATTCAAATATTCTTGAGCAATGTAAGGGATCCAATGAGTATCTGACCAAAGGGAGAAATCCTTTAGATGGAGCAAGAAATGTGTATATAGAATTGTAAAGTACAAAGTTAAATCACAAGATAAGGTTGATTAACTAAGCATATTACTATCACGTGATACCCATTGGGAGTTGTTCCACAAGTATAATGAATATGATAGAGGGGATGTCTACCTAGTTGTTGACGGTGTTGGAAATCAATCAACTAAGGGGGTCTACCTAGTATGAAGTCCCAATTAGACCTCACTTAGTTTGGAGTAGGAGCCCTATCCAGAGTATTTTCTTGGACACCATAACTCAACATTTGTCTTTCCTTCAATGAATAACATTAGATAGTATGCACATAACCATTGAAATTAGCAAGTAAGTTGACACTGTGAAACACAAATTACAATGCGTAAAAGGAATCTTTCACGAGAGGGGAGTAAAGATTGGGTGTCTGGAAGGAAAGTGATTGTACTATCCTAAGAGAGGCACATGAGAGAAAGGAAATATTCATTTATTATATAGTTAAGTTCACACAGGCATAATGATCAATAAAGCAAATACAACACATTCAACAAGATAAGCACAAAAGGTGATGAATTAGTTTAATTCTCTAGTACATATGAACATAACATATATCACAAACATCTAAATAATAGTCTTACAACATTAAATATACATGCATGAAAGTGTGTTCTCTTAATGAGATTCTGCTTATTAAGTGAAAGATCTAAGTACATAGTTACAATGAGGAGACACTAGCTCTAATAGTGGAACATTAAGTCACTTCTCGCTTCTCCAAGGAACTATATTCTCCTGATGTATGCCAAGATAGAGAATCCAAGGCTCGTTCTCCAAAGTCTAAGCTTCCAAAATCCCTTTGCTTGAGTTATGAGGGTGTATTTATAACAAGAGGAATTCCCTTTCATATCCCCATGACTCTTCAGCTTCCCTCATGACTATTGGACTCCTATGTGACCTTTAAACTTCTATTGACTCTTTGGTCCAAAAATGACTTTTCATATTCCACAAGTGACTATTGGACATCCACACATTTACATTTTCTCATTTTAGAATTTACATCATTACATCCATAAATGATGTGGCATGACACATTGACACATATGACATTGTGATGACACTTGTAGAAGGCATGACTTAACAATGATGACATGGAACTTCATGATGATGTGGCAATGCCAAGCTCTTCTCTTTATTTTTATGACTTTAACTTCTTCATGATGGATCTTCTCTTTTCACCCATCTTCACCTTCTAAAGGGTCTGGATCAGAGCTAAACCTTCCAAGGAAACATGAGATGCCATCACTCTTTCATGGTCCAAGATCTCTTCATGTCTTCATAAAGGTTCTTCCTTATGCTTCATCTTCAGAAGTTCCTCTTTGTTTATCTCCTTGACATCTTCCGTGAGCATCAGCTTGCCATGTTGAGATGGAACAATTGCAGATGGATTTAACTCATGACAAGGCAAGATCAGTCCAAAACACTTTTATTCTACCTCTACTTTGGTCATGGAAGACGTTGATTATGGTGGGGATGTGTAAACGTTAAGAGGGAGATATCTTCTCAGGTGTACTTCCCAGGTATAGGAATCTAGATATGAGTGATTATGCAATATAGATGTGCATTGTGTTAGGGAAAGAAAAAGAGAGGATCATGTGTGTGAAGTCAAAATGACAATGACCAGGCACCTAGTGTTTCCAGCTACCCAAGGGAGATAAAGAGAAGGAATAACAAAATTTTATTTTGAAAATGTGCAAGAGGCTACACTAATGACTGGAACTATGCCAAGAGCTAGGAGGGAGGGCCATGAGCAAGTGTTATTTACAGTAGGGGAGTTTAGTGAACGAGGGTTGATTTCTTGCTGATTAAAATTGTGCCATGCATTGTGACTGAGAGGCAGTATTAAGGAAGAGAACAATTTTCTTCAACAATGATCTATGAGAGGTTTCACTATCCATTAGAACTATGCCATATGCTAAGTAGACATACGAATATTAATCCTGGCATATTGAGCAAGTGTAAGAGTTAAGGGTGGAATTCTTTCTCACTTGTATTGTGCAATGTGCATTTATTAAGGGCAAAGGCTCATTTTGTGCAAAATTTCCCATTGCATAGGTCAAGGAGTGGCTCCACTACCCGCTGTGAAGGCGTACTACACAATCGGAGGTAAGGCAAGGAAAGTCTTTGGTTCAGTTTTCAAAGGTGAGTAAGAAGATACTAAGAGACCGTGTTTCAAGATTGTGAAATCACTTGTGAAGGAGGAGGCCCTCAAGATGGAACAATGTGGATTTACAGAGGGTAATGGATGCACCTCTATTGACTAGGAATGCAACATGCACTCATCCACTAACTAGGAAAGGTGCGAGAATAGGGGGAAGCTAGAAAATGGCTAAGTGTGGGACCAGTGGAACAAGAGAGGAGAGAACATACAAACAAGTTCCAAAATAGGATCACACACATGATAACCATCAATAAAAATCTAATAGGATGCATAGGACCCAAAATCATCATGCATACCTTGACACAACAATAAAGTGACACTTATTTCTATGTTCGACAATTAAAACAAAACATTGTGACACTTAGAACACTAGTTGCGACACAAGTGTCAACTGCAACTAGAAAGTTTGCTAAGTTGTAGGATTATGTCTAGTGCATATTATTATGATATATAATATCAACTAATGCATAACAGTGTGCTATAGTTTCCTATGGTAGTCTTCCAAAGTGCAACACATGGAATAGTGAAACTAGTCAGACCGACACTTGTGACACTAAGAAACGTGAAAACAATAGCAAAGGCTTAAGAAAGTGAAAGTAACACATGATAGAGTGAATATAAAGTGAAAATGACAGTTTTTAAAGTTAAATCAATAGAAAATGACAGTTGCAAAAGTGAAATCAACACCTATGCATACAAAGGTGCGCAAAAGAAACACTTGAGAAGATTCACGAGAATAGTAGTACAATTGTAACCAAAGTGTGAGTGAGATTGTTAATGGAGAGTGCACACTAAATTTTGACGTAGGTTGTGTAGTGCAATGTCCTCATGGATTGTGTAGTCACTGTAAAAGGTGATTGTGTAAGCACTGTAACTAAACATTTTGCAAGAACTAATTCTGGATATTGTGTAAGCCTCACTTTCAGGAACTGCACAATGGTTAGATAAGCTTGCATAGAAAGAAGTGAATTTGTGAATTCATTAATGATTGAGCATGCATGAGCAAGTGGCTTTGAATGAAAAATCGTGATATCCTCAGTAGGGTCCAAAATTCAAGTGTAGGCAAAAAATTTTCACATGTTTTTTGTAGCGACAACACTTGGATACACAGTGGTAGAGATCCAACTTCATTTTTTAGGCCTTATCTATAAGTGCAAGATCTCAGTCTTTTTGGAAGTATTGATTTTCCATGTAGATTTTCTTGGTTTTTCCACTTATTTGGGATGAACATATAGCCTCTTATATTCCTTCCTTAGCTTGAAACACATCAACATAAGACAATTGACAACTCAATTGTTTCAATAGGGGATATGGATAATAAGTATATCGAGATTTTGATATTCAGAGTTAAGGACATTCTCTGGTGTTGCTCCACTGCTAGCTAGCCTGTTTAGTACCCCGGTGGAGTCACATTATGGAATCATAAGCATTGCTTCACTGATAGGAGGCTTGTTTTGTACCGTGACGAAGTTTCTTCCTTCACCTCTCTAAGCAGGAAGCCTTTTTCTTCTTGACCCTTTTATTTTATTTTCTAATGACATGCTTCAAGAATTTATTAGACATTAAAAGTACAAGAGTGGAAGATGGATCCTGACTTATTTTATGAGCAAGAGAGGTTGTTCATTGTTTAAGTGATTTGAAAGATATTTGAAATTGATATGCTTGTTTAAAGTTTTCTCCTTTCCCTTCTCTACTTGGTTGAGTTGATAGGTCAAAACACCATCCAATAGAAGGTTGAGTTGATAGGTCGAAACACCATCCAATAGAAATTTGAGTCAAGAATGAAAATCCTAATAAAGACAGAAAATTGAGAGTTTGGCCAAAGGATTTCCATTTAGAATGAATTGTATTTTCTATCTATACATCCTTAACTTTAAAAATATATAAACCTAAATAGAGAAGAGGGTAACAATTTATCCAAGTATTGTTCGTCATCACAATTTCAATTTTTAATCATTTCCACATTGTATTTCGATCTGAAAGGAACACCTTTCATGTAGAGTCTTACTATAAAAACCATTAAATAAAAGACAAGACGAAACCACAAAATAGGATCAAGAGAACAAAGCAGATGGAGAACTTATATAAAAGCAACATGCAAGACAAAAGTAATAAAACAAAGAAAATACTAAAGGAGAGCAAGTGTAGGATGAGTGTAAGAGGAAAACTAAAATGCAACTAGACCCACTATTAACCTTACTAGCTAGAAGATTAGGGATAAGTTTAATGAAACTTCCAGTGTAGCCATCGTAAGTGTTCCCAACTTGGAAACAAAAAAATATAAGTGATTAAAACTAATATAAAACAATGTTCAAAGTAGAGAATAAAAACTTGAATAACTTGCATGAAAGATTGGAGGTCTTTTTTGAAGGAAGAAAGACGTCCCATGAGAACTAACCTTATCCAACATGTAACCTTACCATTTATATTAAAACAAAAATCATAAAAACTTCAAAAAATCTTGTGAATGTACCTCTGTTTGTGTTTTCATTCTTAGAAAACAACATGAAATATCAAAACTTATTATTAGCGATAGAGTTTGCTAAGGAGGATGTTTCTTGCCAATCATCGATTTGATCATGAAATCCAAAATAATCCTTTTGAAATCACTAAAACTCTTGGGAGAATCAAATTCCAATTAGCACAGTCGAATCACGTGGAGAATCTTGTAAGGAAAAGATAGTTTGATATCGTTCAAAAACATTTTCAAGATAGTGAGAACCTAGTATAACCATCAACAAGGGTTGAAGTTCCTTAACTCTTTGACAAGTATCAGAATAGTGAAATGATAAATCACAAACATTAATGGGTTCAACAAGATTAATTAATAATCTGATATATTAGTGAGAAAATGATTATTGGAATGGAAGTTGTTAGACATAGTGTTATGATCAACTTGGTGGCTTGACATACAACATTCTTGATTCTTGATCGGTTCCCTTTGTATCCAATTCGATACTAGAGTAGTAATATGAAATCCAGGGGAATTAAAAGTAATTGTTGGCCTTGTAAATATGGGAAACTGATTAAAACAACATGTTGACCAAAGGTTAGAAGGAAGTGTCAAATCAAATCTAGTATCCATATCAACATGGGGGTTTTGATTCGTTGAATGATTCAAGAACTAAATGTTGCTCAAAAGGATTGATTGGGCTAGAACAAAATTTATTAGTTTCATAGCATTCAGAATGAATATTAGGAGTTGATTTTTCAAAAAATAACATAACATATACAATTTTTTCAAACAATGATGATCTTCATCTTGATAATGAGAATTATAGGCTTCATAAATTCATTCATCCAAGAAAGACATACATTCCAATCGTGAATTCAATGTAACAAGTTTACATAAACATGAATTAACTAAAGTGGAATCCTTTATCTGATCGGAAACCCAATCTTGAGTATTAGAAAAGTTGTCTAGAAAAAACACAAAATCCATCAATAATGAGTTTGCATCGAGTGAAATAATATGAAGGAAAGAGATTTGCAAGGAAATCTAGGTTTTCCATAGCTCATGGATCTCATAAGTATTGCGAGAACCTGACATAACCATCAACAAAATTCGAAGTGCCTTGACTACTTGACAAGTTTGAGAACATTGAAAAGTTGGAAACTACATTTTGAAAACTGAATTAGATTGCAATTGCATTTGGACAACTATTATCAATTAAATCAGCAAGATCATTATTATCTGTATGGAAACCATCAACATCACTAGTTTGATCAAATTTTATTACCTCAACAAATAGATTACTCAATCAATAATATTCTTCAAATTGCAAATCTAGAGATGTAAAAATTGAAGAAATCAAATGAGAAACCTTATTTGAAGCGTTGTCCTCTTGCAAAATAGGAGATTGCAAGGAATCAGATGGATTCTCAATGATTTTATTGTTCTCTTCTTCATCTTGAATGATATCGTTGTTTGGTGTCGATTCAAAACTCAATTCATTGAATTGCACATTCAAAGAGCATGGAATGTCTTGACCAAAATTTAATTCATTACAAATAGTAGGACACGAGAAATGATAGGTTGAAGAAGAGGTGTCCATAAGAAAATATTTTAATGAAATTGAAAGATTGGTCAATGTGCATAAGAAATCATCACCTAATATTGGTCGACGTACCTATGAAATTGAAAATTTTTGTAGCGAGTCTTAGCTGGAACAAAGGTTCGACTGGGTTTAGGAAAGTCAATTGTGTGGGAGAAATTGTAATGGGAGCGCCATGGTTCAACCCCTTGACCAATATCAATCCAGACTTGTGTGAGCTAGTCAATGCAGGTGGGCTATTCAATGGGCTATAATCAAGCAGTCGGACCCAACCATCGGTTGGCATACTTCAACGATTGTCTATTTCTTTAGTGTGGAGAGAACTCAATATAAATAGCCCGATCAACCCTACAAAGCTTTAATTTAATCCATGCTATATTGTACGTTGGATTATGTTCATTTTTTTGGGGGTTATGGTTTATGAAAAGGGCTTTACCTTAACAGATAAATTTTATGTACAAGCCATTGCAGAGCGAGACTAAAAGGAGTGACCAAAAGGTTTTTTTAGTGCGATTGGAGTTTGTGAGGAATATAGGAGGCATGAAATAAAAGAAAGGGATGATATAAAGATGGTTCTGGTTTCATCTATGGAATAAGGAATTTGTCATCATCATTTTGCACATTGAGGGAAGAATATAGTAACCATAAAAGTTAATAGGGACAATGAAAATATGAGGAACCATATAAAGTTGTTTTTGTTGCATCACTTTGTGGAGCACTTAAGAAATGACCTGATTTTTTGTATTTTTTTAAAGTATGGTGGAGATTATGTACTCATCTATTTTTTTTACGCTAGGATATTAGTTTTTTTGTATTTAAAAATTTCAAATATATTAGCGAATTCATATCTAAATGAATCCACTAAGCTACATGGAGAGAATTACATAAATTTGAAATTTAAGCTGCAATTGTTAATGGAAGGACACAAAATTTGGTCAATAGTATCAAAAGTTGAAACTCGGAGTGTAGAGAGACCAAGGCCAAGGTTCTCTTATGAACATCCATAAAGGAAAACATTATTTCACACATCAGTGATTGTGATGCATCTCAAGACAACTGGGAAACACTTAAAAGGATGTATGAAACAAGCCAATGACAATCGAGTATTATTTTAAAAAAATATTCTTTTCCTAATTAAGATGGATGTAAATGAAAACACTAGTTATTTTATTTCTATAATAAAATAAGCTTATGATAAGCTTGGTGCTATTGCTGAAAATATTTCCAATAATAATATAGTAACAATTACATTAAATGGGATGCTAGATGATTATCATATGTTCATGATTGCATTCAAAGTTAGGGAAAAGGATCCTATCTTTGATGAAATAATAGGTAATTTCATATGAGAAAAGGAAATATGGAAGAATATTGGTGGCACATCTCAAAGTTCAGATTTGGTGTTGGTAACCAAAGGGAAGTATCCATATAAATGAAAATCATGGGACAAGAATACAAGAGGTAATTTACTCTCAAAATGCTAGAAAGGCACACCACCACTAGGGATAAATACCTATACGAAGAGGAAGGATGGATGCTTCTATTGTGGTAAGCTTGGACACATTGCGAAAGATTGAGAAAAAAATAAATTTTATGAGCCCAAGCTTAAAATACATTTAGGAAGTTGTGTTGATAAAGAAGCCTCAGTTAGTGATAATCTAAAAAATATCAAATTATTCATTTCAAATATTGCTTTATCAATAGAAACTATGATATTAATGCTTGTTTTATTGACTTTGGCACTTCAATTCATATGACATGAAAATGGAATGGTTTGATACCTATCATGAAAACAAAAATTGTACTCACATCTATCTAGGAGATGATTGGTCTCATGAAATCAAAGGTTGTGGTGATGTATGTATAACTTTACGAGTTGATGTATGTGTACCTTTTCTAAATGGCCATGCAAAACAAATACAAAAGGTGATGTATGTTTCGAGAATCAATAATAATGTAATCTGTATGTTCAACTTTGCAGATCAAAATCTCAAAGTTGAATTTTTTAATTCACATTGTATTGTAAAGGGTATAGAGGATAACTACAACATTGTAGCAAGAGTGCGAGTTGTACTGTAAAATCATGATGTTAATGGGAAAGATCATAAAGAAATGACATCTACTACCATGTCAATGGAGGCACTATGGCATTAAAGGTATGACCATTTTAATCACAATGATATTGTTTTAATTCAAAAGAAAGGTATGGTCAAAGGTCTTCCAAAATTTAAGAATAAATTTACTAAATGTCAAGCATGTGCATTAAGAATATAACATAGGGAAGAGTTTCATGTAAAAACATAAAAGACAAAAAGGGAAATCCTTGAGCCACTTCTTCTTGATATATATGGTCCCATGTAAACTACGGAATTGGCTAGAGCTTCATATTTTGTTATTTGTATTGATGATAAGAATAGAAATACATGGGTCTATTTTATCAAAGAAAAAGTGGTGTTTTTGAATACTTCAAAGAATTTAAAAATATGTTTGAAAATTAAACAAGAAAATACATCAAGATCGTCACGTCAGATCAAGGGTTAGAATACACATCAGGGAATTCATCAACTACAGGAAAATTCATGGAGTTCAACAAAATTTTATAATTATACATATTCCTCAACATAATGGTGTAGCAAAAAGGAAAAATAGAACATTGGTTGAAAATGCTTGAGTAAAATATAAAAATTCGACTAATGGTTTTTTTGTTGAAGCAATTAACACTATTGTATATTTGAAAATGAGAGTCCTATAAATGATAGCGATTCATTGGAAAATATTTGGAAGCTCAAGATTTTCTCATGTTCCTAAAGAAGATAGGAGAAAGATTGATTCTAAGGTGATAAATTTCATCTTTATTGGTTATTTTTATGATTATAAATATTATAAAATGTTTTATCCAATCAATCACAAAAGGTTTTACAAGAATAGATGTCATATTTCATGAATGTATGGACAATATTCCAAAAGAGGTAGAGCACAATGTTTGGAAACTACTAGAATACAATAGAGCAGAAGAAGTTGAAGAAAAATAGGTTGAGGAAGAGCAGGGTAGTGTTGAATCTAGTAGCACACTGAGAGGAAGCGACACAACACCAAAAAGAAATCAGCCTTTCTGAAGTTCAACAAGGAATATTAGTACACCAATCAAATATAAATATTATGCATTAATGACTCAAGTTATGAATGACATTAAGACTTAAAATTAGGAATAGTGCAAAGATCATAAGGAATATATAGATGCCATGAAATAGGAATATGATTCTATTATTAAAATTGATACATGGAAACTGATAGAATTTTGCAAGGATAATGTTTCCATATGCTTCAAATGGTTGTTCAGAACTACATTTATCATCACTAGAACTATTAATAAATATAAAGCTAAACTAGTAGCAAACGGATATTCACAAAACAAAGGGATATATTATGAATAAACCTTTTCACTTATAGCTAAAATGAACACTATTAGAATGAATATTGTATTGGAAACTAAGCATAATTGGAAGTTAAATCAGTTAGATGTCAAGTTAGTATTTTTGAATGGCGAATTAAAGGAGGAAGTTTTTCTTGTTTAGTCAAATGGTTTTGTAACGTGGGGATAAGAACATTTTGTTTGTAGATTAAAGAAAGTGTCATATGGACTAAAACAAGCACACAGTTCTTGTTATGTGAATATTGATACATTTTCCTCTCAACAAGGTTTTACTAAAAGTAAAGGAGATTCAAATATCTATATCAAGAGGGATGAGAAAGGATATATTACATTTCAATGTTCTTACCAATGGTTGACCATGTTAGCTATGGTTCACCACATTTGATCATGGTTTCCTATCATTGCCTATGGTTACCCATAAAAGGTTACAATTATAAACTATGGTTAACCATCTCTAAAAGAATTTACTAATAGTTACCATCATTGAGAATGGTTGATTATGGTTGATAATGTTTGAGAATGGTGACCATGTTTCCCAAGTTGATAATGGTAGAATATGGTTGAAGAATTCGGTTCTTTTAACCATGGTTGAATGTGTTGAAGTGTGGCTAGAAATGGTTGACTATAATTTACTATGTTTGGATTACATCCCAATGTGAAGTTGGTAAAGGTTTAAGTTCAAATTTGATATCATGATATGTTCATCACACTATGACATCAAATTATAAAATTGTAATCTTAGGTTTTGTTTAACATACTGTCACATATATATGTTCATCACATTTCAACATCAAGTTATCGTCATCAGATTGTGAAATTAGGTTTTGTTTGACACATTTAGATGTTGAGCTTTGGTTATCAACTTGAAAAAATTGTTTTTCTTCATCACATTGTGGTATCAGTTTTTTTTTTCACAGTATGATGTTAAGTTGTGTTTTTCACATTGTGAGGTTATGATATGTTCATCACATAATGATGATGGGTTATGGTTGACATGTTGTGATGTCGATTTATGCTCATTTTATTGTGATGTTGGGCTATGCTTGTGAAATTTTGATTTTAGGTTAAGTTCATTAGATTCCAACATCGGGATATGTAAGTCACACTATGAAATTAGGTTATGCTTGATTGCATCACAATGTGATGTTAGTGAATGGTTATGTTCAAATGTGACCTTAGGTTATGTTCATCACATTGTGATGTCAAGATCAATTTGACACATTGCAATGTTATATTAAGTTCATTATATTGTAATGTTAAGTTATGTTCATTGTACTAAGATGCATTATTTCTTTTTAAATCACAACAGTAGGTTATGTAGAACAGATTGTGAAATTAGGTTATGTTTGTGACAGTGTGGCATCATGTTATGTTTGTGTCATTAGCATCGATTTCCTTCAACACATTATAACATTGAATATGTTTGTCACATTGTTACATCGATTTAAATGATAATCAAATTTTAAAATTGAGTAATATTTGTCACATCGTGATATCAAGTTTTGGGTATTATATAATATGCAATGCTAGGCTATGTTGTCACATTAAAAATGTTATTTATGTTTGACACATTGTTGAAAGGAAGTTATAGACAATTTTTTTGATAAAAAATTATAGCAAAGTTTTTCCTTTGTCACAAAATAAGAACTTTGAAATAATATGATGTCTCAAACGAAAGGAAATTTTTTGCAATGTGATGTTTTATAACTAAAACATTTTTTGCATAAACCAAAAATTTATTTTGACACGGCACAAATGTTTTTTTCTCTCACTATATATCACACTTAAAGTATATTTCCTTGTCACATTGATAGAAAATTAACTTGCATATGATTATTCATACTTGTTTCAAAGACATCGACAGTAAATTAAATTGATTTATACTTTGTAAATAATAGTTTATAAATTTCTAAGGACATTGATAACAAATCATCTTGATTCATACTTAAAATATGATTCCTTGGAACTTGTGATTTTATGTAGCACCCTTATATGTTAAATTGCACGTATTATCTTCTAACTATTGGTAGAAGTTTCCATTGATCCCATAAATTAGGTTGATGTATAACATTTTTCCTCAAGCAATGAAATATTTTCTTCATTCTTGAATTCTCTTGATCTCTTTCGTAAAAGGATTTTAGATAATATAGTCTGATCTATGGAATTTTTTTCACTCTTAAACGGTATGATATAGTTGGCCCATATTGAGCTATTGTATTGAACCAAAAATCATAGGCTAAGAATAGAAAAGCTTCATAATTTGTTAATTATTTTTCTCCTCCAACTTGTAAAGTGTCCTCTTCAAAACCAAATTTTCTAAAATAGACAGGGACTCAAATTCCCCTCTAGACCATCAAAAAGGTCAATCTTTTCCTAAAACCCATATACAATATATTAGAAATTCTTTCCCATGGTTGAATGAAGATTATCAATGTTCCTAATTTTTCAGCTATTATAGTTTGGAACCAATTCTTAATTGTTGCATTCTTCACTTGAAAATGAGTTATAACTAACCATTTTTAGTAGATCTCTCTATGAAGTTGATCAGAAAACATATTCTCATGAAGTTCCTATAATATTTTCCCATCTTGGAAAATTTGTTCTAAACACCAAGTTAACAAATGGATTTAAAGAGAAGTAGCCAAAAGTGATCACATTAGGAACAAAGAGCTCATTCTTAACCCAAGCACATAATGAAAAAGGTGTAGATATTATGCATCAAATCTTGTTCATTAAGAAATGAAAATTTGTTGCACATGAAGGTGCATGGTCTTTATGCCATGAGGAATCATGGAGGTATAATTTAGAGTTAATACACCTACCAAGATATGTGGCAAGGCATTTACTACAACAATAACCTTCTTTGACCCACTCAAACTTCCTACAAGAACATCAATATGACTCCTTGTCAATATTTTCTTCCCTTTACATCCCATAGTAGCATTTGACAAATTAGAGTTGGAAACTCTACCCAACTTGAGTTTTTGGGGTTGAGTAATATGTAGTAGAGAAATGGATACATTAGCAATGTGCCCCTAGCCCCTGAGATCTCTACGAACTTATTATCCTTCTATAAGATCTGTCATTTTGGTGATGGGAAAAGAGTGGAGTTTTCTCAAAATTAGATATCTATTAGAGAACTACATGATTCAATAGTTGGTTTTTCTAATTGATAGGCTGATCATGCATCTATATTATATATATATTTTGAGTTTTAGTTTTCCTTAGCTTCTTCTTTTATAGCTCATGTTGATTCCTTCAGTAGGATTTGGCATGAAAGTTTTGACCATCTAATTATAAATATTTGTAGCATATGTTCAATCAAGTATTGGTTTCAAGTATTCCAAAATTTCCTTGTATTGATGCGGTGTGTTTAGGTTGAGCTCCTACAAATAAAACCAAGATTCATTTCCTAAAGGGCAATAACATCTCTTGAGTTGGTGCATAGTGACTTAGTGAATTTTTCAACTCCTCCCTTTCAGGGGCCATATATCCATTAATCTTTATTGATTTTTTCTCATGGAACTCTTGGGTGTCCTTCCTCAAGTATAAGAGTGAAGTCTTTGAAACCATAAATTCCTTTAAATCTTTTGTTAACAAATAATCATCATGCTCCATTAAGAATCTACACACTGAAAATGGGGGGGGGGGGGGGGTTGGTGAATATGCCAGTAAGGAATTCAATGACATTGTTCATCACCACTCTATTCCCTACACACCACCAAAAAATGGTGTTGTTGAAAGGAAGTATCAAATGCTCAAAGAGATGGAAAATATCATGATTCAGTTGAAAAACTTGGCACCTACCTTTTGGTTCAAAGAAATTAATTATTATAATTATATTCCAAACATGATGCCTCATAAGCCAGTTTAACATATGATTCTAGTGGAAGCTTGGACACATGAGAAGCCTAATGTTTCTTCTTTCATGGTATTTGGAAGTTTTTCTTGGAAATTAATTGTTGGGTCCCTATAATACTAGTGATTACCCCATTACTATTGTAGTTATACCCCTTATTTATATTGTTGTGCCCCCATTACCCCCATATTGTTATTAATGTGCCCATAGAATCCCTCTATTGTTATTTTTGTGGCTTTATATTATTATTGTTAGGTCGGCTGGATTATATTGTGACTCCATAGACTCCTATATATAGAAAGGAGGTTTTGTTATTTGAATCATCCAAGAATTGTTCATTTATGTAATGTAAAGGAGGTTGCCCCCTCGAAGAGGCTGAATTCTAAGGCGTGGATCTCTCTTTTCTATCTTTTTGTGAGCTGGTTTCATAACATTTGGTATCAGAGCTTTGGATTCTAGGGTTTCGCTGCTCCAAATAGGACATCATGGAATTTTCGGTATAACTTTTTTTCTATGACGTTTCAGAAGTCGCAAAAAAAACCCATTTGAGAAGAAATCGCGCTGAACCTTGGCTCCGAATTTCAGAGCTTTTCGCGCGATATTTTCAGAGATATGATCTCAGGAAGTTGATCTTTTTGCAGACTCCTGAATTACACTCAAAACAGGTGACCTGGGGAAAATCGTCATAACTTTCTTTCTGAGCATCGGATTGAAATTTCGTAAGAAGGTACAGAAAGAGGACAGACTGTAGTTTTCTTTTGTATATTTTCAGAGTCAAAGGTTGAAACAGTGACACGTGGCACATCATACAAGTTCGCTCTACAGAACCAGTCTATAATCAGGTCACTGCGGGAGATTGTGCATAACGGTTTCTTGGAGAATCCAATTTGGTTCAGACTAGTGGCATTGGAAATAGGACACAGAAGGCTACTACAGGTCACAATTTCAGAATTGGATGATTCGAAATTACAGAGGTACATCAGATTCAATATCAGGCTTCTACAAAGAAAAAAAAGGTGTGTAGTTTTTATTTTTTATTTTTGCATAAGCTTGGTTTGAAGGAATTCAAAGGGCCTAGTAAAGCATTATTATCGGTAACTGATGCCCCGAGGAAAGAAAATGCAAACACCTAGTAAGGAACTTGAAAGCTCTAGCATGACTCATGAAGAAGAGGAAGAAATGCTACATGATATATCAAAATTACAAGAACAAGTGCAACAAATTTCACACTCACAAAAGCTAACAGATGCTAAGATAAATGGCGTGGAATCTAAGATAAAGGGCATGGAAGCTAAGATGGACGATTTAAAGATATATTTGAAGACAGATTTGAAGAACGACATGACAAGTTTGAAGACAGACATGGCAGATTTGAAGACAGATTTGACAAATTTTCTACAAGAGATACTTACTAATGGTGAAAAGGTTGTAAAGGAAACTCATGATGTGAACAAAAGTAATGTTAATCATGATTCCGTAGATTCTAATGTTGGATCGAAAACCCACCATATTCCAAAAATCGATATGAGGAAGTTTGATGGCAAGGATCCCGCCACATGGATATTACAGATGGAGCAGTTCTTCGATCTCAATAATGTGCAAAACACACAAAAGGTACGTATGGCAACTTTATATTTGGAACCAAATCAATTTGTATGGTATCAATGGCTTTTCTCTCGTAAACAATTTATCACTTGGGCAATTTTTACGGAAGAATTGATAGCACATTATGAGGATACAAAAAGCAACACTTTTTTTAGCCAATTGATAAGTCTCAAACAAAAGGGTTCAATAATGGAGCACATTGAGGAGTTCCAAAAATTGAACATAAGGGTAAAAGATATTCCAGAGCAGCATAGGATTGATGTGTTCACGGTGTCTTTAAAGGATAATATCCAACATGATGTTCGACTTTGGGAACCTGATTCATTAGAGAAGGTATTCAGGTTAGCAAGAAAAATGGAAAGCAAAATTATGGCAACCAGGAAGCATACCACTCACAACTATAAAGACGGAACTGCACTTGCCCCTAGTCTTCCACAACCTATAAGGTTGACACCACAACAATTGGAAGAAAAAAGAGCAAAAGGGCTTTGTTATAGTTGTGATAGAAAATACACTAAAGGTCATAAGTGTGCAGAGAAGAAATTATTCTACATAGATTGTGAAGAGGAAGAAGAAAAGGAGCAAGAAAGGTCAAAAGAAGAAGATATACTCCAGGAACAAAGCCTAGATGAAGAACAAATAAATCCAACCATATCTTGTAATGCATTGGCGGGAATTACCACTCCTCAAACCATCAAGATAGAAGGACAAATCAAGAAGAAAAAGGCGATAGTGTTGATTGATTCAGGAAGCACCCACAATTTTATTCATTGTAGGGTAGCAAAAGAATTGAATTGCTTCCTATATCCAGCACCAGAGTGTCAAGTGATGATTGCAAATGGAGGAACAATAAATTGCTCTGGAAAGTGCCAAAATATCAAGCTATCCATGGGAGAATATGTATTGACTAGCCCAATGCTTTCCATTCCAATGGGAGGTGCTGATGTTGTACTAGGAGTCCAATGGCTACAATCCTTGGGTATAATAGCTTTTAATTTTCAAGAACTTTTCATGAAATTTTCTGTGGAAGGAAAGGAAGTTGAATTAAGGGGTATTGCAGGGAAACCAGGAAAGATAATCAGCTCTAATGGTATGACAAAGCTTCTAAAAAAGGAGCAAAGGGGTGTAATTGCACAATTATGTTCGCTAGATGTTTCCACATTAGAATCATCTATTTCTCCAGATCTCCAAAAAGTCCTGGACAATCATTCCAAGGTATTTGAGACTCCCAAAGGTCTCCCACCTATGCGTGATCATGATCATGCTATTCATTTGATTCCAGGAAGTGTTCCTCCAAACATCAGGCCGTACAGATATCCCTATGTCCAAAAAAGTGAAATTGAACGTATGGTTGCAGAAATGCTAGAGGCTGGTATAATTCAACCAAGTCAAAGTTCTTTCTCTGCTCCAGTAGTATTGGTGCACAAGAAGGATGGATCATGGCGCATGTGTCCGGATTATAGGGAGCTCAACAAGCTCACTATTAAAGATAAGTTCCCCATTCCTGTCATTGATGAATTACTGGATGAATTGCATGGATCAATTTACTTCACCAAGTTGGATCTTCGTTCAGGATATCATCAAATCAGAATGAAGATTGAAGACATTCCGAAAACGTCATTTAGAACCCATGAGGGTCATTATGAATTTTTGGTCATGCCTTTTGGCCTTACCAATGCACCTTCAACATTTCAAGGTTTGATGAATTCAATTTTCAAACCATTCCTTAGAAAATTTGTGTTAGTATTTTTTGATGATATACTTATCTACAACAAGTCTTGGAAGGATCATGTTGAACACGTTGACAGGGTGCTACAACTATTGGAAGAGAAACAATTATATGCCAAAAGATCCAAATGTTTCTTTGGAGTCCAGGAGGTGGAATATTTGGGTCATATTGTATCTCATGAAGGAGTTAAGGTAGACCCTACCAAAATTAAAGCCATTAAGGAATGGAAAATCCCCACATCCATAAAGCATTTGCACGGATTTCTTGGGTTGACAGGGTATTATCGCAAGTTTGTTAAGAATTATGGGAGAATAGCAGCACCTCTAACGACATTATTGAAGAAAGATGCATTTTCATGGACTCCGGAAGCAACAAAGGCCTTTGAACATCTTAAAGAGGCAATGTGCCAAGCACCGGTCTTAGCTACACAGGACTTCACAAAAACCTTTATTGTGGAATGTGATGCTTCAAGAAATAGAATTGGTGTTGTTCTAATGCAAGATGAAAGACCCATTGCTTTTGAAATTCGTCCAATCAAGGGAAAGTTTCTAAGAAAAGCTATTTATGAGAAGGAAATGTTGGCAATACTCCATGCACTTAAGAAATGGCGACCCTACCTAATGGGAAGACACTTCAAGGTAAAAACAGATCATGATAGCCTTAAATACTTTTTAGAACAAAGATTATCCTCTGAAGAGCAACAAAAGTGGGTCACAAAGATGTTGGGTTATGACTTTGAAATCATCTACAAAAAAGGGAAGCAAAATGTGGTGGCAGATGCACTCTCAAGGAAGGATGAGGATGTGGAAGCATTGTTGTGCGCTATTTCTATCATCCAACCAGATTGGATAAATGAAGCAAGGGAGGAATGGAAGAATGACGAAGAAGTGTGGGCACTTATTCGAAATCTACAACAAGATTCCAGTACGTCTGATACATTTAGCTGGAAAAATGATTCGTTATGGTACAAAGATCGCTTATACCTCTGTAAGAATTCCCAGCTAAAACAAAAGATTCTTAAGGAATTGCACACTTCTCCCTTAGGAGGGCACTCAGGATTTTTAAAAACTTACCACAGGGTTAAGAAGGAATTTTTTTGGGATGGCCTTAAATCAGATATTCAAAAGTTTGTGGCAGAATGTTTGGTTTGCCAACAAAATAAAGTTGAAACAATTAAGACACCGGGTCTATTACAACCTTTATCCATTCCAAGCCAACGTTGGGAGGAGGTATCAATGGATTTTATCATAGGTTTACCCAAGTCTGAGGGAAAGAGTGTCATCATGGTGGTAGTTGACAGACTTACCAAGTATGCACAATTTTGTGCATTATCACATCCATTTAAAGCCAGTACAGTTTCTACTGCATTTATGGAAACAATTCAAAAGCTACATGGAAACCCAAAGATTATTGTAAGTGACAGAGATCCCATTTTCACTGGAAATTTTTGGACACAATTATTTTCTTGTCTTGGTACTCAGTTAGCTCATAGCTCATCTTATCATCCTCAATCTGATGGGCAAACTGAGATAGTAAACAAATGTTTGGAAGGATATCTTCGTTGCTTTGTATCTGATAAACAGACACAATGGGTCAAATGGTTGCCTCTGTCTGAATGGTGGTATAAAACTTCCTTTCATACAACAACAAAAATGACCCCATTTATGGCACTTTATGGGTATCAACCACCATCCATCACATCATATTTAAGAGAAAATTCTAAGCTTCAGGCAGTGGAACATCACATCGAACATCAACAACAAGTCCTCCAACTCTTAAAGGATAACCTCGTGTTGCCACAGAATAGAATGAAACAACAGGCAGATCAACATCGCAGTGAAAGAAGTTTTGATGTAGGTGATTGGGTATTCCTACGGCTACAACCATATAAGCAAATGTCCCTCAAGCAAGTTAAGAAGGATAATAAATTATCACCAAAGTATTATGGTCTATACAAGGTGTTGCAAAAGATTGGTACTATGGCATACAAATTGGAGCTTCCTGCAGCTTCTTGATTGCACCCAGTTTTCCATGTTTCATGCTTAAAGAAGGTTATAGGCGACAAGCTCCCAGTTCAAACAATATTGCCAGAACTTGACGAAGAAGGAAAAATTATATTGGAACCGGAAGCAGTTATAGAAACAAGAACTCGACAGCTACGAAATCGATCAATTTCAGAGTACCTTATCAAGTGGAAGAACTTATCCGCTGAAGATTCCACATGGGAGGATGAGAATTTTATGCAGAAGTATCCTGAACTACTCAAGCGTTGAGGACAACACTTTTTTGAAGGAGAGGGGTATGTTGGGTCCCTATAATACTAGTGATTACCCCATTACTATTGTAGTTATACCCCTTATTTATATTGTTGTGCCCCCATTACCCCCATATTGTTATTAATGTGCCCATAGAATCCCTCTATTGTTATTTTTGTGGCTTTATATTATTATTGTTAGGTCGGCTGGATTATATTGTGAATCCATAGACTCCTATATATAGAAAGGAGGTTTTGTTATTTGAATCATCCAAGAATTTTTCATTTATGTAATGTAAAGGAGGTTGCCCCCTCGAAGAGGCTGAATTCTAAGGCGTGGATCTCTCTTTTCTATCTTTTTGTGAGCTGGTTTCATAACATTAATTATAGATGGAAAACGAAAATCCATGGAAAAGAAGAGTCAACAACTAATATTTCCTGGTTGTTGTCAAGACATGAAGGTTTATTGGCTCTTCTCCTCCTTTATCATATTTAACTCTTGTTGATGGTTATAATCATTGCGATGATTTTATATATCTAGAAAAACAAAAATGGTCTACTAAATATGTGTAGTCAAATCAAGATCCATGTGTTCTAGAGAAATATTTGAGGAGGAGCCTTCACAAGAGAAAGTAGCCTAATAGACAATGGTCACATTCAAAAGAAATCTCCCTTGTGGGTAATTCCATTTTGGAAGATCTGCAACAATTTTTCGATGTTGTTGCAATACATGAGTGGGAAGCTACCATAATAGATGAGTATTATTATTTAATGGAAAATCATACTTGATATCTTGTTCCTCTTCAAAATGGATGTAAGTTGCTATTTTGCAAGTGGTTTTACAAAAAAAAATATATTTTGGATGACTTTATTGACAAACATAAGGTATGTCATAATGCCAAGGTATTTTCACAGGTTGAAGGAATTGATTATGCTGATACTTTTTCTCCTATTTCCAAGATGTATTCTATATGTCTTGTTCTTTCTCTGGTTGGTGATCTACATGAGGATATTTACATGGAGTAACCACTTGATTTTGTGTAGGATACTTCACTTGTTTGTAGTCTTTGATGTTCCTTTTATGGTATCAAACAAGCTCCTATAGTTTGGTATGAGAATATGGATAATTGTTTTGTTGCTTATGGATTTAGCGATTGTCAATCTAACCCTACAATTTACACTAAAAGACAGGGCTTTGATTTATTGATTCTATATTTGTATGTGGGTGATTTGATCATCAAAAGGATTTATTCATCGGTTCAGAATATTAAGGAAGAATTAATGGGACAGTTTTCTATGAAGGATCTTGGTTTACTACAATACTTTCTTAGCTTGCAAGTTCACCAGCCTTAAAAGGTTATCTCCATCTTCCAACAAAAATATGACCTTTATTTACTTCAGCGCTTTGGCATGGCTAATTATAAGCATGTTCCTACTTCTTTTCAATATGATGTTACTCTTACCACTAGTTGCACCTCAACATAGGTGGATCCTACATTGTGTCATCAACTAGTTGGTAGTGTAATTTATTTGAAACACGCCTGACTTGACAATGCTTATGTAGTAAAACTAGTTTCTATATTCTCTCAAGGACCTCATCAGAGTCACTAGAAAGAAGTGAGATATATTATGAGATATATTCCATTTTTTTCATTCATTATACTATTGGTTCTCCTAATATTTTGGGTTTCAAATATTATGATTAGGATCTATCAATGGATGATCAAAATTCCACCTCCATATTTTTTTTTGTCTCATTTATGCTCATATTTCTTGGTCTTGCAAAAAAAAAAAAAAATCAAAATTTTCATTATCTACGAAAAAATTGTGCATCGAGCTGCAATTCTGACAAATCAAGAACTTATTTGGCTTTTTCAATTATTTTTTGAGTTTGGCACTCAGTGAGATCAACCCACTCTTCTCTAGTGTTATGATCAAAGTGCAATACATATTTCTAGAAATCCTATGTAGCATTAAAGGATCAAACATATTGAGATCTATATACACTTCACTCACCAACTTATTCAAGATGACTCTCTTAGCATACAGTATGTACCTACTGAAGAACAAGTGGTAGATAGTTTCACAAAGTCCTTGGCATCACCAAGGCTCTTTAGTTACAACTAATCCTTGGAGTGAAGGAAGTTGTCCTTGGGAGGTCATATTGAGTCCTCCTTCCTCCACCTACTCATTTTTTTCTTTCTTTATTTTAATTTGTAATTTATTTTAGGGGGTAGTTTTTTCCTTTGGTTTTTCTCCTTTTCTCCACTTATGAGAGGTTGTACATAAGTACCTAAGTAGGCCTCCTTGTGGGGGCCAATCCTTTGTTTTCCTTTATTTCCTACCTACATTTCATTTATATGGGGGTATTGGAGTTTCAATAGAGAATCCTTATAACTCGTAAGCTTACATAGCATCCTTATTTGTTGTGTTGTAAGTATCATATTCTAGCTATCACTAGAATCTTCTATTTCTCCTATCAATTAGGTCAATGTACAACATTTTTCCTCAAGAAATGAAGTATTTTCTTCAATATTTAATATTCCTTATCTATTTCTTAGAAGATTTTTTGATCTTTCATTCTAATACACGGGATTTTTTTCACTCTTATAACAATATTATTCATAGCTCTTACATAGATGATTGATGACCATCCTTCAAAATAAAAAATGTAGAAGCCCCTCTATAAATTTCCAACACCTGGAATCTTTCTACGACATTCTTCACAATGGAGGTATTACATCTTCTCACACATATTGTAGCTACCACTACATCAAAATCCTATCATGTAGTAGGTCCCATTCAACTAAACCATCTCTTTGATCTATTCCTTCCAAACATGAGGCACACTATCAAGCAAAATTGATGAATAATTGAATGCACTCCATGACACAGAGGCTACAGTGAAGTAACAAGCCATAGTTTTGAAAGGTGTTTCCCTATAGAATTTCATCCACCAAAAATATGACATGATCTACCTTGCACTTATTCTCATGCTTCGAATCAATTGTGCCCCACAACCTACCTATCACATTACGATCAAACTCTCGCTTCATTTTATTCCAATCCACCATTGTATTCCATTTACCTCCAAGCATAAATTCATTTATGTGGTCCGGATTTAAACAGGAACACAACAAATTACAGAGATAACCATAAACACAGAGACAAAGTGGAAATAATACATCATTTCATTAACGTAAAATACTGAAATATGCTTACAAATAGAAATGGAATAAACCAGCTAGGGCGATGGTAGCTTATCTCTGAGAAGAGATGTGGCGGCTACATGCCTTTGAACTGTGTTACAATGAGGTTCGAAGGCCTATTTATTGTTTAGAAACAATGGAAAACCCTTAACATCCCAAAACCTAACCCTAGAAGATGAAACGCCAAATTGTGGGCCCCGTTTTGGGTAAGTTGGTACATCAACTTCCTAGGGTCGTAACCTTGGCACCCGATCTTCATTTGACGCATACAATCGCTCATTATAAAGGTCTATCCAAGAACTACAACTTTGGGAAGAGAAACATCGGTCCATGGACCCATGTTGCTCTGAGATTTCCCAAGAAACATCGTTTAGGGCCTTAAAATGACTCTCGAAGTTTAGGAGCCGAAAAACTGCTAAAAACAGTAAATTGTACTACAATTATGAAAATTAAAAACTGAAAGGGATAGTTGTGGGGGTCCAAGTGGGATAGGTGGGTGGCCACCAACATCCACCTGGATCATTCCTCGCCCCTTAGGAAGCAATGGTCCACATTGCATTGAGCTCCTCCATCTGCTAAACTTGTTCCCGGGTGAGCTGTTTTGCAATCTCTAATGTGTCCAGTGATGGTGGGAAGCATGGTCGATGATAGTCCACATTGAACACTCGATGCAAGAGAAGGAAAGGAGGAATGTTGGGCTCCAAATCATTGTTTCCCATAGCCTTGGTAATGCTGTAAGGACCATGTCAGAGTGGTCAGAGCTTTTGATGTGCTCTTGTAAGGCATTGTTTCTCCGGATGCAACCAAACTTTGTTGCCCACCTAAAGCTTGTGTGGTACCCTTGTGGGTGAGGAGAAGTTGTTCCCGTGTTCTATCATGACCGTATCTCTTTGTTGCTGCTGCATGGAGGAACCCTTCGCGGGGGTCGTGGATGTGGAAACGACCTTCCCCTTACTTTGGAAGCAAAATAAACAAAAAATAAATTTCCTAGTCTGTGAGATGAGCTTGTTGCCTTTCTTGGCAGTGATCATAAAAGTTGCAATGGGTGGGGCTACCTCCAGTATCCTATATAATGACTTACCCAAAGAAATAATGACAACATGAGGCCTTGACTCATACATAGCATGTTACCTCCACAAGTATGGCTAGCCTAATAATACATCACACAATACCTTGTTTGTGAAGGGTTTGATGCTATAAGGAAGGCGTCAATGCTGGCGAACTCAAAGATCTCGTCCTTGGTGAAGCCACCTGATATTGTATGGCTGTAGGTGTGGTATAGTCGGTAGGCCCAACAAATTCATGAAATTTGCTGAAATGAGGTTATTCTGGCTCCCACTGTCAACAATGAATTGCAGCGGTGAACCCTTCACCCACATTAGTGAGTGGAAAAGACGCTCCCCCTCCTCTGGGTCTTCCTGCTCTATCTTCTAGATCTTGGCGGTGGCAACAATGAAACTGGGCTTCGCATCAATGATCTACCTCCCTTTGCCATTCCCCTTATTGGTTTATGACTCAGGGTTGGAGCATGCATCTGATTCTGAAGCCTTCAACTCGGCCACCAACGACTGCTTGGTCCAACCCTCACTTTTGTTATGAGTGGGACTCTTATGGAACTCACACCACTTTCTTGTGTCCTTCTTCGACTTCATGGTGTTGTTATTTTCTTGCGACTTTGACGGGTTGTCTTGGGTCACCCTGCCTTGGCTTTGTCCTTTGGTATTCAGATTTGCAGATCCAAAGTATCGCTTCTTCTGTTTGAACTTTTGCTCAATTTTGACAGCATATTGGTACGCCGTGCCGAGCGAGGAGATGTTCAGGAACTCCATCTCTTCCTGGATGTACTTGTTTAGGTAGCCATGGTATTTGAGAACCAATGCAACTCATAATCTTTGATACCCAACTATGTGCGAAGGGTATGAAAAATGTTTGTGAATTCTGGCACATGTTGGTCCCGTCTCTGCCGCAGCATGGTCCACTTTATGTATTTGTCCTCATAGCTTTTGACAAGGTAGTACTGCTTCTCGATGGCATCCCGAAATGAATCCCAGGTGGGTGCGGCTGAAGATAGTGAGCCCGTACTTTCATTCTTCTGCTCGCAGTAGGTTTCCCACTAGTCCTTGACGTGTGGGGCTGCTTTGAGAAGAGCAAAAACAATATTTTCCCAACTTGAAAATTCATGAACAGAAAAATACCCTTCTAGCATATTTAACCATTTATCTACAACATCTACGTCTATTCTACCCTCCGAGATAGGGATTTCAAAATTGACTTGTACCTTAAAGGGTGTGGCATTTCTAGAGTAGCTCTTGGAAGACGATGTGTCGCCTCTGGTAGCTGTTGAAGGATATGTGCAAAGTTGTCCATCATCATGTTCCTTTGTCACTCGAGGGCTTCTTCGAGCAAGATTTTGATAGTATCTCTTGCCCCCTCATCTTTCTTCTTATTCGCCATGGGAGGCTGTCGGGGTTTGCGGGGCTGGTCTTGCAAAGGTTCGACCAGTTCAAGCGCTAACTCCTTATATCCTGACCTTGTTGGGGACATGCAAAGAAAAACAGAGAAAAAGCAGACTGCTTTGATACCACTGATCCTGATTTAAACAGGAACACAACAAATTATAGAGATAACCATAAACACAAAGATGCAGTGGAAATAATACTTCATTTCATTAATGTAAAATACTAAAATATGCTTACAAACAGAAATGGAAATAAATGAGCTAGGGTGATGGTAGCTTATCTCTGAGAAGAGATGTGGTAGCTACATGCCTCTGAACTGTGTTACAATGAGGCTCGAAAGCCTATTTATTGTTGAGAAACAATGGAAAACCCTTAACATCCGAAAACCTAACCCTAGAAGATGAAACACCAAATTGTGGGCCCTGTTTTGGGTAAGTTGGTACATCAACTTCCCGGGGTCGTAACTTTGGCACCCGTTCTTCGTTTGATGCATACAATAGCTTGTTATAAAGATCTATTTGAGCACTACAACTTTGGGAAGAGCAACACCATTCCATGGACCCATGTTGCTCCCATATTTCCCAAAAAACGTCATTTAGGGCCTCAAAATGGCTCTGGAAGTTCAAGACCCGAAAAACTGCTAAAAATAGTAAATTGTGCTACAATTACAAAAACTAAAAAATTGAAAGGGACATTTCTGGGTGTCCATGTGGGATAGGTGGGTGGCCACCAACATCCACCTAGATCATTATGGCCCGTAATCAATGTTCACAAGTTGTAGCCTCTTGTGACACAAACCCTTGAAAATATTTCTTCATGTCTGGAGCATATTATCTAGTACATGGAGACATGACAAGTAATACAACAACATGAAATATTGTTATCCCCCTAGCAACCTACAAACTTGTAAAGGTAACAATATTAGACCTACTCTCTACCTTGGGCCAACTTACCATCTGGAAGTTACTCCATCTAATCCTTGCTATAGGTAATTAATGTTGCTACAAATGGAATTCCAATAGATCTAAATAGGAGGTCCTCTCTTTTTGCGGTATCTCACTTCTCTCAAGGGTGTTGATAACCATCTATAATGGCTCCTCCTCATAGTGCATGGTTTGTCACAACTTCTACATCTTTTTAGGTCAATAAATCAATGAATGTTTTATAGAAAATGACTCATATAGAGGAAATAACTCCACTCTCCTATGCATTGTTCCTTTCACAACATAGACCAACTTGATCATTCATATAGCACAACTATCTCTTTTTAGCTACTTCAAAATAATGGCTCTTCTTCATAATGATACAATTACCCTCCTTAAAAAATAGTATATTCTCTCTTCACACTATAGATCTTATGGAAAAATATCACATAGACAAATTGGGATACACACAAATTCAAGCTAAAATTGATAGGATTCACAACAAAGCAGTCTACTCTCCACATGTTCTTGGCCTCCCTTGAACGAGTCATGTCCAAACCTGCTTTGATGTCATGTTATACCATGTGAATATATGTGAGAGTAGACACTTATTACACCCAAAATGGATTGAACATTCTATAGTAATTAATTGTAACAATACATATAAATACAAGAAGCTTTCTTTGAATATAGACAAACTATCTTGAACATACAATTCACTCAACCAAACACTAATATAGGAACTATCTAGTTGGAGAGAATCAGTAAAATCTATGTAGTCTTAATAATCTCATAAATATTAGGAAACAAACTCTACATAAAGAACTTAATCATGACCAATAACCATATTTACAACCACACACTAATCTAGGAACTATCTAGTTGGAGATAATCTATCAAATCTAAGTAATCATAATAATCTCATAAATATTAGGAAACAAACTCTCCATAAAGAACTTAACCATGACCAATAACCCTAACAATTAAATATTATCACACACAAACACCTAAAACCTACATACTTTGAATAAAATTTAAATTATTAAAATAAAATTGTACTCTAAAATCGTAATTCCAACCTTTTATATATATATATATATTTTATATTGTGGAAAATAAAACTAGAATAACAAAAATGTTTACTTGCTAACCAATCAACCATTATACAAAATCGCTCCCTTTATTAATATCAAAATTATGTTATATTAAAATTTACATATTATTATAAACCACAATATTGCTATTAAATATAATTTTCATAAAAGTAGTTTATCTATATATATATATATATATATATATATATATATATATTTTAAATGTATTAATAGATCAATAGGTATGTAGGACCTTTAAAATTTTAATTTAATATTAATAATTATTAAATGAATAATAGAGATTTAATTTAAATAGAAAATTCTAGAATATTTTTAGTAGTATACACAAATTATGATTGAGATTTATTTTCAAAGTAGCTATATTATTTTAATTAAATTCATTAATTAAAAAAAAGTTATATGAAAAAGTGTAACATGAAATGATTTATGGTTTTTTAGACATAAGATATTGTTAGGCCATGAATTTGCACATACTATTATAAAAAATCTGTTTACAAATAAAAAATATCTTAAATAAAATAAGAATAAATCACCATAATTAAAAACCATGTTTATTTATGATTTTTTTAGACATATGATATTGTTAAGCCATGATATTCACCCATAATATTGTAAAAAATCTGTTTACAAATTAAAAATATCTTAAATAAAATAACAATAAATCACCATAATTAAAAACCACGTTACATATTTTTTTAAATATATAGATTTAACTTTTATATTGATTATTTTATGCTCAATATCAATAACAATATTTAAAACATATATATATATATATATATATATATATTTAGCACATCCCTGCCCTGATAAATAGTTTTACTTATTCAAATTAGTTAAAATTACACAAATTGTTTTACCTGTTCATATTCATAGCAAAAACTAAAGATAGTTTTACTTGTTCTTCATGATATGAGTGAGAATGAAAAGATTAATTAAAATTACACATCGAGAGAAATTATGATAGGGATAAGAAACCAATGATGCATGAGACGAATAATGCTTACCATCATGACAGGGACAGGGAATTAACATTCTTGCATGTTTCACACTGAAACAGCCCGTCGCAAACATATCAGAAGAACACTGATGCAATTTCCATATTCTATGACCATAGAGTTATCGTCTTTGTTTCCTCTTATTTAATATGACTGAAACCAAACGATTACAGTTTCTGAAGCGGCATCATGATAGCTACAGAAAACGCAAACTCTAACATTTTTTTATATATATCCCTCATGTTCTCCCAATATGCAGCCCAAATTATTATCAATGGCTCTTGGAGGGATTTTATACCTCCTAGCATACGTTTTAGCAGGGTAATTGGGACTTCCAAACTATTTATGCTAGTTGAATCTCCGCCCACTCTTCAAATAACCAAAACTTGAACACATGTGTAATGCAACTCATTCCACTAAAAAAGAACGTGTGAGCACCCAGTAGAGTGATTGCTTATCCATGGTTTTCATCACCCTAGGATTTTACGCTACTTTAAAATATGCACGATACAGAGTAGATGAACTCTTTCTGTGAAAAAAATGACTGACATTTTGTCTTCGAATGAATTTTTTTAGACGAAAATAAATGGAAATGAAAATTTTATAATCATATATTACAACGAAATTACTTTCATTGGTGAATTTGAGTTATTTACATATGTATGCCTAAAAAAAGGTTTTGTTTACAGAAAATGCAAACTTGACAGAACCATCTATCAACTATGTACTCTATCCCTTACATGCCCCAAAGAAAAATCAAAATAGCACATCAGAGAGAACCTTGTACCAACGACTGAGTCCACTTTTGGTAGGGCTACTCTGAGGAGGATCAGTAACAGGCAAGCTTTCGCAACTAGGAGACTCGATCCCTGGTTCTACTTGCTCCCTTCGAATTTGACAGGGACTTTAAGGGTAGGGATAACATTAATCTTCTTGGGCTTCTCAATCGTAGCTACCACCTTGATCTTCCTACTTTCCGGTTCACATAATTGAACTTTCCTTTTGTGGCTCTGAATTTTTTGCTTTTTCTCCAAGTCTAGGCACCAATCACATACATTTACACCGTTTAGTGCCAATTGATTGCAATACAACATGCTGCAATATCTGCAACGTTGGCTCTGGATTGCACATATCAGAATCAAAATAACTAATTTGATACCCAAAAAATCATGGAATAATAGACGCAAGAACAAAGTCTCACATGCGCTGAAATCTGTGGTGGCATAGGTAGCATCTGAACAAACTTTCTTGAAATCGAACATCACCATACATGAAGTGTTCTCTTTCTTTCCCTTTCTTAGTATTCTCTCTAGAGTTGTAATTTAGGGTTTTACTTGCTTCCTGTCACAGCTCTAAAAGGAATGTAATTACCATAGCGTAATGACAACATAGACAATTTTAAACTTAATTTAGCCTTAAAGCATTATTGACATGTTACTATATGGTTCGTGAGGTTCATTGTTTGAAAACTTACTTAGTACATAATACAAGTAATAAAGCACAGAAGGATTTATTGCCATCATGGTATACATACTGCAATTGATTCGAATTTAATGACTTCATGTCCTAACGTATAATTCCTTGGATTCCCACCCTAAGTGTTGGCGGGAGTGGATTACTGGACACTTTCGGTTGCTCACCCGCTGTCCAACACCATCTTGGTATGGTTGCCCCATTGATGATCTAATCAGGCCAACTCCATCGAACGACTGAGGGTGATCACCTTATCTCCTTTGTCTGATGCAACCTTGGGTGAATTTGGCATTTTTCACTTTGCTTCTTCTCATTGTTGATATTGCATATCTTGCTCTGTCGTAATCTTGCTGTCGCTTCCTGTTTGGTGACTAGTTTTTTGAGACGGCTCTAGTGCTTCAGCTCTGACATATTATCACAGGTAATGGGATGTATATATCCCCTCTTATAGAATTTTTCTTTTCATTTCCTATTGTCTATCTTCATCGTTCCTTAACTGATAGTGTTTATGGTTTTGGCTAGGCTTTGTGAAGGGCTTCCATCTTCTAGAGAATGGACATTTTGGGTCATGACCCTACCTCCTTAAAACAGTCCATGGGTTTGCAAATGCAGTTCTCTAAGAAAACTCTAGATAAAGTGAAATATCTCTTTGGTATTTCTTGGATGAAGAACTTGAGTTTTAAGTGTTTCAATGTCTCGACTATGCCAGTTTTGATTCTTTGAGCTATACATGGAATTGAGGTCTAATTGCTTCCTTAATCTTACGTATAGATGCCAAAGCGCTTGTAATATTTGGCTCTACTTATGAAGCCATCATTTTTGTTCAATTATATGTTTTTGGTAGCATCATGAGAATGGTTGCTAGTATTTCCCTTGAAAGGTTTTTGTTAGTTAACTTCGATAGACATGGAAGGGTGACAATTTGTATTCCGATATTCTCGATTTAGGAGAACTCTATTGTGCCAAATTCTCTATGTCTTCTATGTTTATTTATCATCAATTTATATGTATCCAGAAGCATGATGAATTTCTACTCCTCACAAGTCTTTAGCTTACCCAGTCTTTTTTAGAGAGTTTACATTTTAAATTGTCGCGTCATTTTATAGTAATTTTGAGGGCGTTAAACTGTAATTCTTAATTTGGGATTTTGATATTTACTCGAGTTCATTATGCATTCAATTTATTACACAATTGGGGTTTTTACCCATGTCGTGACAAGCCTTCGCTTATGCATTTTCCTTTGTAGTCTCTACTTTTTAGACTAGGGAGTCCTGTAATAAAATTGATGGAAATGGTTTCCCAATTCCATTCCGGAATAGCAATGGGTGGAGTAATCCGGCTGGGTGGAGGTGCTCTATTTTCACTTACTGACATTCTAGACATCGAGCCAAATATTTAATCACTTATTTTTGCATACCAATCCAGAAATATTCCTTCCTTAGTGCGGTAATTAGCTTCTGATATCTGGGGTGGCCTCCATACGGAATTTTATGATATTCATCGAGAATTAAGTCTTTAACATTTTTATAGTTAGGTACATACATTATCCCTTTATAAATCAGCATACCTTTGTGATTTATCTCATATCCTAGCTATTGTTGATTTCTGTTTGAAATTTTAGCTTGTTGCCATAAAAATTTGTACTCTGGATCAAGTCGGCTACCTCTTTAATCATCTCATTAAAGGTAGTTCGTGCTTCACTGAAAGAGATCTCATATATACAGTGTAGCATCTGACTTAAGGCATCCATGACATGGGTTTCCTTACCCTTTAAGTTCTTGATTTAAAAGACAAATCCACTTAAAAAGCTGACCCAACGAGCTTACCTAACATTAAGAGTGGGTTGCTTAAAATAGCTAGTTAAACTGTCATGATCAGTCATTAAAAGAAATTTCTTACCCATCAAGTAATGTCGCCACATCTTTAATGCATGAATGACTGCATCTAGCTCCAAGTCATAAGCTGAATATTTTTTCTCATGTTCCTTAAGTTTCCTAGACTCATAAGAAATCACTCTGCCCTCCTGCATTAGCACACCACTGACACCTTCTTTACTGGCATCTGTACAAACTATATCATCTTTATTTGGGTCTACAATGCTGAAAATAGGCACAATGGTAAGTAAATGCTTAAGCAGATCAAAACTCTTTTGACACATCGTGGTCCACTTAAAAGTGTTTCCTTTCTTTTGCAAAGAGGTAATGGGATATGCCACCCTGGAAAATCCTTTGACAAATTGCCTATAATATCCAACTAGGCCCATGAACGACCTTATATCCGCCACGTCTTTTGGTACTAGCCACTCCATTATAGTTTCTATCTTTTCTAGGTCCACAACAATCCTATCCCTCGTAATGACATGCCCTAGATACTGGATTTTCTCTTTAAAGAAATCACATTTCTTGTACTTAGCATACAGTTGATGTTCTCTTAAAGCTTGCAAAACAATACGTAGATGTTCTTTATGTTCTTCTATATTCCAAGAATAAATTAATATGTCATTGATAAAAATCAACACAAATTTATCCAATATTGATGGAATATATTATTCATGAGACACATGAAGGTTGCAAGGGCATTTGTTAGGCCGAAGGGCAACAGAACAAACTCGTAATATCCATAACAAATCCTAAAGTCTATTTTATCTATATCTTCTTCCATAATTCTGATATGAAGGTAACCTAAATGAAGGTCGATTCTTGAAAACATGGTTGCACCCTGCACCTGATCAAACAACTCGTCTATACGAGGTAATGGGTATTTATTTTCGATGTTCAATTTATTTAACTGGTGGTAATCCATGTACATTCATAGGGTTCCATCCTTCTTCTTAACAAAAAGCGTTGGCTCTCCCCAAGGTGATACGCTTGAGCATATATACTTTTTATCAAACAGTTCTTGTAATTGCATTTTTAATTTTGTCAACTCCAGTATGCTCATCTGATAAGGAGCTCAGGATATTGGAGCAACTCTTGGAATCAACTCAATGGTGAAATATATATCTCTTTTTGGAGGAAGTCCCAAAATTTCCTCAGGAAATACATCTGAAAAATTATGTATTGTAGGTCTATTTTCTAAATAAATAGATGTTTCATCCATATAGCTAATATTTTTGGTTTTACAATTAATTACAGACCAATGCTTTTCCAACCAGTCTATGCCTATTAGGATATCATATGATCGTAGGGGCAATACATTTAGGTTTGCCACAAGAGACTGGCCTGCTAACTTTAAGGGGCAGTTGTTGACTTTGGCCAAAAAACTTATCTTTTCCCCTATGGCTAGCTGTACTAACCAAGGACTCTTAAATTTAACAGCTTGCAAACAACATTGTTCTACTATATTAAGGTTAATATAACTGAAAGTAGCTCCTAGATCGATTAAAATATATATATATTTGTTTGAAGATTTTACCTTCAAATTCTACCATGGTTGGTTGGTACTTTGCCTGATGGTCTTCAAGGGAAACATTGTTTTTTGGAATGTTTTTTCCACTTCTCCCATAGTTGATTCTTCTTGAGTCTTTGCAACCTAATCGGTTCCCTTGTGATAGGGACAATTTTTGACGTAATGTGGTCCTCCACATCCCTACCATTGTACTGGTGGTCTTGCTGCTATCTCCACTTAAGTTCTTCCTGGTTGTTCATTAGTTGTGGTCTAGTTTGGAAGTTTAAATCTGGGTTGATTTCTGTTTGTATTTCTATTTTCTTGCCCACTATGGGGTCCCTTTTTCATTATGGCTTTGTTTCCCATGCTATTGGAAGTAAACTGATCTAGGAGGATCTTGTCAGTCCAGTGTATCAAGAGAGTTTAGGTTCTCTTTAGCTTCATCAGCTTCACTAGTTTTCTTTAGTGTTTGGTGTTTTCTTCAGTTCTTTTGGTGTTGGTTACTTCGTCATGGTAGATGTTGTCCAAATTAGCAATATGGTGTTTTTTCACAAAATAACAATTAGTTGTAATGGGTTAATTTAATAAGGTTACAACCTATGTGCTAAACCCTAGCATATAAGGGCTAAATCTAATGTAATGAACCTAGCACTAAAATTTATGCTAAAGTCCTAAGCACTAAATCTATGGTGTCAAAACCCTAATGCCTGTAGGTTTTAACCTCGTACATAAATTACCTGCATACGAATTCTAAAACACAGAAAATAAACAATGCGAGAGCATAACACATAAAACACATATACACAGAGATTTTCCCCTGGATCCCAAAATCGGGACTACCAGATTGATTTTTCATTATGTTCCTTTCATTATTAAAATACATATATATACATGCCGAAGCATCCAATACCATGGACTGAAAACCATCGTGCCAAAAAGCATGTGTGAAAACCATGCATAAAACCATAGGTAGGTTTGCCCCACCATTCTTGTGGAAAGAATATAACACAACCCAACATTCTCCCACTTGTTGTTTTCTTTCCATAGGGGGCCATAGGAGAGCTTAATCATTTATCCAGCCCTGCAATCCCCATTGTTTCTCTACACCAAGAGAACTTCGCAGAGCTAACATATTTCGTCAATGCATCTACAATATTCTTCAAAGTGTCCACCTTTACCAACAACACCTTTTTGTCTTCTATCATATCCCTCACAAAGTGATACTAAACATCAATATGCTTTGTCTTTGAATGATAAGTAGGGTTCTTTGCCAAAAAAATTCCACTTTGCATGTCATAGTCTATCGTTATAGCTCCCTGTACTAACTCCATATTTGAACACAATATTTGCAACCAAACTACTTCCTTGGTTGCATGAGTGGCTACCATGTATTCTACCTCTATAGTTGACTTTGACAATACAGATTGTTTCTTACTCATCCAACTGACTGTACCTCCAAATAGGTTAAACACATATCCACTTGTAGATCTTCTCTGATCCATATCTCCAGCCCAGTCAACATCAACAAAGCCAAGAATATCCAAAACATTGTCTAGTCCTGGTCTTCCTTGGTAGCACAAACCATAATCACTAGTGCCATGCAAATACCTTAAAACTCGCTTCACTGTTGTCCATTGCTCCTTCCCTGGTTTTGACATAAACCTGCTCAATACTCCCACTACATGTGCAATGTTTGGTCTAGTACAGACCATTGCATATATCAGGCTACTGACTACACTTTCATATGGAACACGGGACATGTCCTCTTCTTCTTCTTATGTCTTGGGACACTTTTCAGCAGATAACTTTACACCTATAGGAATAGGAACCTTCATCGGTTTACGATCCTGCATATTAAACCTCTGCAATATTGTCTTGACGTACATCCTCTCGTTTAACTAGAGCTTCGTCTTTGCCATTCTCTTATAATTTCCACGCCCAAAATATAGTTTGCAACACCAATATCTTTCATGTCAAATTTGGAGGATAATTGGGTCTTCAAATCCTGGATAATTTCTTTGTCATTTCCAACCAGCAACATGTCATCCACATATAAGACCAGATAAATAACATGGTCACCAATTAATTTAAAATACACATAGTGATTTTCTTTGCTTCTAATGAAGCCAAGTCCCCGTATAAATGTATCGAATTTTTGATACCACATCCTTGGTAATTGTTTTAGCCTAGACAAAGACTTCTTTAACTTGCATACTTGTTCTTTCTTACCCTTCACCGCAAAGCCTTCAGGTGTCTTCATGTAGATCTCCTCTTCCAGATCTCCATGGAGAAATGTTGTCTTCACATCCATCTATTCTACCTCAAAATCAAAAGCAACAACAACATATAAAAGTAATCTAATAAAAGCTACCTTGGAAATAGGAGAAAAAATATCACCGAAATTAATTCCCGACACCTAGGAATAACCTCTTGGTACCAATTGAGCTTTGTATTTCTCCAACTTTCCTTCTGCATTTTTCTTCTTCTTGAATACCCATTTGTTGCTGATGGGTTTCCTTCCAGCCGACAACTCCACCAGATCCCAAGCCTCACCTTTGTGCAAAGATGCCATTTCATCAATCGCGACCTCTTTCCATAGTTTTCTATCCTCTGAATCTACTGCTTCCTTCATAGTTTTGGGATCATCATCAGTAATAGATAAAGAAAATTTCGAACAGAAAGCAGATGGACTATACCATTCTGGTTTCCTTCTTTCTTAAACTAATCTTCTCACAATCGAAGTTTGTGGCTCTTAATCTTCTAATTCCTCTTATGTTGTAGAGTCTAATTCTTCCTCCTTTAGCTCAAACTCTATCTTCTTAGGTTCCATTGATGGGACTACATGTTTAATAACATTTCTCATCTCTCTGAACACCACATCTCAGTTGTACACAACCTTCCTTGTTGCTGGGTTCCAAAGCTTATAACCATTTAAACCATCCTTATATCCAATAAAGATGCACTTTTCAGATTTACTATTCAATTTTGTTCTTTTCTCCTTTGGAACATGTACATATGCATCACATACAAATACCCTCAGATGTCAAAGAGAGGGTTTCTTACCAGTCCATACCTCTTATGGAGTCTTATCTTCCAAGGCTGATGAAGGTGATTTGTTGACCAGGTAACATGCTGTCTCCACCGCCTCTGCCCAGAATTCCTATCCTAACCCGGCACCACTGAGCATGCTGCTTGCCCTTTCCTTCAACGTCTTGTTCATTCTTTCTGCAACACCATTTTTCTCAAGTGTGTATGGAGTAGTCTTCTATCATGCTATACCACACTTCTTACATAATTCTTCAAAATCCTTGCTACACAACTCTCCACCATTATTTGTCGTCAACACCTTTTCTTCTTCCCTATTTGGTTTTCCACCAGAGCCTTCAATTGTTTAAACCTGTCAAAGACTTCATATTTCTTCTTGAGTAAATATATCCATGTATTCCTTGAGTAGTCATCTATAAATGATACATAGTACAAAGACTTACCCAGTGATGGAACCTTCACAGGTCCAAACACATCACTATGCACAAGCTCTAATATATGTTTTGCCCTCTTGCCACTAGAAGGGAAACTCACTCGATTTTGCTTCCCATATACACAATTTTCATAGAAATCAAAATTCAGAGAGCTATTAGTCATACCTCTGCCATACCTTTACCATGAAGTATTTGAAGGCACTTCTCTCCAATATGTCCAAGCCTTTGATGCCATAGCATGTTCTTTTCTCTAGAGACCACTAGATTTTCAGCTCCACTTTTAGGAACCACAACACTGTTGCACCCATTAATAACAATGCTACGTTGCATCTTGTATGGAGTTCTAACCCGAACTCCCTACATACATGCCAGTGCTCCCTTAACCATCTTCCAGGTATATTTCTTAAACAATATTTTTACACTTGCATCATCCAGCTTGCTTACATAAATCAGATTCTTGCCCAATGCAGGAATATGTAGAAAACTCAGAAGTGTTCTAATCCTTCAACCTTGCAACTTCAACTTTACTTTTCTGCGACCAATGATTCTAGCCTTCTTATCATCCCCTAAGAAGACATCACCACCATCATATTTCTCATACTCGCAGAACCACTCTCTATGGGGAGTGATGTGAAAGGATGCATCTGAGTCAATCAACCATTCCTCATGATATACATGTGTACTTGAAGAAGTCAGGTATACATCCCTGCCTTCATCTGAGGTGGTTTTCTCATTTGAAGAAGGAGCATCATCAGATCCCTTTCCTTTGTTAGGAATCTTTTGATTTACAGACCCTTTTGTAGTTCCCTTCCTTTCCACATTTTGAGCACACCTTTACAGGTTTTCCTAGATATTCTGATCTCCCCCTAGATTTAGATCTCCCACTCAATGACTTATTTTTATTTCTGTTGTCAGACCATCCTCGTACAAACAAGGCACCACCTTTATGGATCTCCATATTTTTCCATCTCATCTCCTCTGTTAGCAAGGATGAGACTATTTCATCAAACTACAAGGCAGTTGCATTGCTACCTATTGCAATAACCAGACTATCCCATGAATCTGGTAGAGAACACAACAAGATGATGCTCTTATCTTCATATGAAATTTTAATATTAACATATAATTACTCACTTACCACAGTATTGAATGCGTTCAGATGCTCTGTCACCGAGTCTCCATCTTTCATCCTCAAGTTATACAACTTTTTCCATAGGAACAATTTATTCAACAGAGAGTTAGATTGGTACAAAGTCCCTAACTTGGCCTAGAAAGCCTTAACTGTAGCTTCCCCTGATACATTCAGCAATACTGAATCTAAGACACACAATCGTATTGTGCTCTTTGCCTTCCGATCCAACTTCTTCCATTCTTCATCGGACACTCCCATTGGTTTAGTACCTGGATCTACCATGATCCAATGATCTTTATCTACCAATAGATCCTCCATATTGAGTTTCCATAACTCAAAACTCTGACCATTAAATTTCTCGATGTCTATTTTTCCACTACTCGCATCTTCTTTCACCACTAGAACCGATCCTGCAAATCTCCCATTGAATAGGGTCTACCACAGGCCCGAGCGAAACTCCTCAGCAAAAAACACGTCCCCTTGAAGCCAAACCAACTCTGATACAAAATGTAGGTTTTAACCTCATACAGAAATTACCTGCATACGAATTCTAAAACACAGAAAATAAACAGTGCGAGAGCATAACACATAAAACACATATACACAGAGATTTTCCCCTGGATCACAAAATTGGGACTACCAGATTGATTTTTCATTATGTTCCTTTCAATGTTACAATACATATATATACATGCTGAAGCATCCAATACCATGGACCGAAAACCATTGCACCCAAAACCATGTGTGAAAACCATGCACAAAACCATAGGTAGGTCTGCCCCACCTAATATAGGGTCCAAAAAATTTTCCCCGAGCCACTTCCTCGGATCCTGTAGAGGGGGGCTACCCACCCCCCTCAAACCCCATGGACAGGGGTGATAGTTGTGGAAAGAATATAACACAACCTAACAATGCTAAACCTATACACATAAACCATTGTAAAACCCACTTCAGAATATGCATTAAAATTTAATACAACAAATAGTCCTAACCAGAGGCTCAAAACTGCAGCAAAACTGGTAGCATGTGAATGTAGAGAAAAGGCTAACCATAGCAATGAGAGTGAAAATAGCTTAAGAAATGTAATAACCAGGATGGAGATTCCACATGTGAAAATAGATTAACTACATTTTGTAAGCTGTAGACTTGAAGCGCTAACCACAGTGGAACCACCGGGAGGAAGACAATTATCACATGGTTGGAAAGGTCGCACCGTTAGCCAGAACTACAGGAGGGTGACCGCAGAGGTGACAACCTGTGGCAGTCACATGCTGGTTGTCCACTTCTCCGCATCGTTAGTTAACCACCAGCGGGTTGGGGGTTATCATAAGTCTTATTTTGGGTTTTATAAAGTTGTTTGAGTTATTTTTTATGTAAGCACTTGCCTAAGGTGTCCTCCTATGACAAGACCAAGCACATTCAACCTTTAATGCAGCCCATTCATGCTAAGATTAGCTTGAGAAGCCTTGAATGCACCTGCAACATTATAAATACATCATTTTTCTCATGTAAAAGGCATTAGAGTTTTTTTAAGTCTTGTAAGAAGATGCCAAGCCAGAGAGGTAGTTATTGATTTCAGTGTATCTTGGCCATCCAGAGGCAGAATTGTTAACAGAGACATGTGTTGGAAAGCTAAGAGAGAGAGATTTATTTTGACATAGACCAGAAGTGCCTGTGTGCACATTTAGTCTTGTGTTTTCTCTGTGTAAAATATCTCTTTCGATCAATCCTAATAAAAAGGACGCCTTTCTTGAAAGCAGACCCAAAGATGTAGCCCATCAAGGATGAACTCCATAATAAATGTTTTCTGTCTTCTATCTCTATTTTTACTACAAATTTAAGATTAATTATGTTTCTTAAGTTATTGATTCAGTCTTAAGTCAACTGCTTTCCTTCAGTCTTCCACATTGAACACTTAAGGTTAACAATCAATTCACTGTTGGCAATTAATCAATTCTACTTTAGTTTTATCTTATGATCGATTTTAGATCATAAAATTTGGTATCGGATCAGGTTGTGTTTGGTAGAATTTTTGACAGTGAATGTTAACTAGGTCTAAGTCACGACGTGGTGAAGGAACACTTGAGGAGTTTTATCTAGAGATTGGAAAGAAAAAAGTCACTCATAAAGTGACCATGACAAGATGTGATGCAGGTGAAACTCCTAAAGAGAAGATGAGCGAGGAATAGCTTTTGAAATTTTTTTTTGAGCATGGAGCCGATGTTGGGAGAAATCTATGAATATAAGAAGGTGAGAGATGCAACTTATTCTTCAAAGACATCAAATAAGGACAAGGGTAAATGAAAGGTTGATAAACCTCCTTCTCCTCCATCATCTCCATCATCATCATCATCATCATCTTCTTCTTCTTCCAGTTCAAATTCTGAAACAGAAAGGACAAGGGTAAAGGCAAGGTTGATAAGCTCCTTCTCTTCCATCATCTCCATCTTCTTCTTCTTCTTCTTCTTCTTTCAGTTCAGATTCTAAAATAGAAAAGAAACCTAAAAATCATCTCTTTGAAACTTGATGTAAAATTTGAGCTTCCTATTTATGATGGCAAAATGAATCCTGAAAACATAGATAATTGGATTAAGCAGTTAGAAGTGTATTGTCGTATTTAGAACATTTCTGATGATAAAATCAAAATCTAGTTAGCTACACTTAGAATGGGGGGAACAAATTTAATCTAGTGGGAAATTAAAACTCAAATAGATGTAAAGTGGAAAGGTAAAGTCATCTCTTCATGGTCTATGTTTTTAAAAGCTCTCAAAAACAATTCTATCCTTTGGGACACATGCACCAAGTTGTTATTGATTGGAAACATTTGAGGAAAGGTAAGGGGCATAATGTTCAATAGTTTACTCAGGAATTCAGGATGAAAGCTTTGGTGCCTGGTATTCCATTCGATACAAGTGAAACTTTATTAAAGTACATTGGAATTTTACATTCACATTTACAGCATACATTATTGATGTTTAATCTTGATGACTTTGATGAAGTGTGCATTCAAACCATACATATTGAACCAGGTGGAAGACTGTTCAAGTTTTCACAGAAACTATCCAGATAGTTGGAAATCAAGGATTCCAAAGACAGCAAGAGGAAGGGAAATTTGAAGGGAAAGAGATTAGCGATAGATTGGAAGGAAAGTGAAAGACCTACTTGTACTCGAGGATCATACATGATGAGTCAAAATGCTGGAAAATTCACCCAAAACTCATAAAAAAGAAGCTCGAGAGGAAGAAAGGTGAAAATAAGGTTAATGCCGCAATAGAACAAGATTTGGGTTCCGCTCAAGTGATAAAGCTAAAATAACTGCAATGGTTTTTATAGGTAAAACTTCTGACACTGGTTCAAGTTATAGTACTTCTTCACCTTCTTCGAATATAAATCATTTGTATGATGATAAAATGGTTGAATTATTTCACATAAGGATAAATTCTAAGCAGAAGAAAATAGATACATTATTTGACAGCGAATGACAGGGAAATTTAATATCTGTATATTTAGTTAAGAAATTGGGTTTGGAGACATGAAATCATCCCAGACCATACCCACTAGGTTGCCTAAATAAATAGACTTAAACTAATGTCACAAAGCAGTGTCAGTTAAAATTTTCCATAACAACTAATTACCTTGATGAAGTGGATTTAGATGTCATTCCAACAAAGATATGTGGAGTAGTGCTAGGAAGTAGTTATCTGTATGATCGCGGTGCAATGTTTCATAGGAAAGAGAATAAATATCACCTTAAGAAAGGTGGATTTGAATATATTGTCAGGGCACATAAACTCAAATAACATTTGGATTTATTTTCAGTTAATCATATGAAGCGATTAATAATTTCAAGTAAGAAATATGTACTCATGGTTCTAAAAGAACAACATAAGGATTGATATAATGCTTTTTGAGGGTCTGAGTTGCAGTTTAAAGATAGTTTGGTTAAAGTAGTAGAACCTTTTCCAAGTCTATTTAAAGAACCAAAAAATCTTCCTCCTAAGTGAGAAATAAAACATTAGATACAATTGATGTCTGATGCCCCTCTTCCTAATATCGAAATATATAGCATGTCAGTGATAGAGAACAAAGAAATAAAGAAACAAATCCAAGAATTAATTGAAAAAGGTTTTATTCAACCCAGTTCATCTCCATGTGACTCACCCATAATTTGGTTCCCAAGAAAGAAGGGACATGGAAAATGTGTGTCAACTTTAGTGCCTTAAAAAAAATCACAATAAAATACAGGTATCCTCTTCCCAAGATAGATGATTTACTTGATCAACTGAAAAATGATGTTTACTTCACTAAGTTAGATCTATGAAGTGGGTTCATCAAATTTTCATAGCAGAAGATGACATCTATAAAATTGCATTCAAAACAAGGAAGGGATTATTTGGATGGTTAGTAATTCCTTTTGGTTTGTGTAATGCTGCAACAACTTTCATGCGGGTTATGAATGATGTATTTCACCCATACACTAATAAATTTTTCATAATATACTTAGGTGATATTTCGATTTTTAGTTCTAGTAGGGAAGAGCAAGTTAGGCATGTTAAGAAGCTGTTTGAAGTGTTCCATAGGGAAAAATTGTACCTTAAACTTTCCAAATGTGAGTTTGGGAAAACTTCACATAATTATCTTGGTTACATAATTGGAGGTGGAAGTTTGAAAATAGATCTAGCTAAAATCAATGTGATTGTTAAGTGGCCAAGACAACAGAATGTGATTCAAGTTAGAAGTTTTATAGGTGCAGTTCAGTATTGGAGGAAATTTATTGCTCAGTTTTCTTTGATTGCATCACCGTTACAAGCTTTAACAGGTTCCAAAGTTCCCTTTCAGTGGGGAGGAAAACAGTAAAAATCTTTTGATACACTTAAGCAAAAATTTGTCACAACACCAATCTTAGCTTTACCAGATCTTCAACAACCATTAGAAATTGAAATAGATGATAGTGGTTATGCAATGGGTGTAGTCTTACTTCAGAAAGGGAAACCAATTTGTTTCCATTCTGAAATTTTTCTAAGGCAGTAACGAATTATCCGACATATGATAAAAAAATGTTTTTTTTTTTTTTTTTTTTATTGAAAGCCTTAAGAAATGGAAACATTATTTAATGGGTAAGGAAACAATGATTCACACAGATAATCAGTTGCTTCAATACCTTCAGTGTGAAACTAAGTTGCAACAATCTCGTTCTTTAAAAAATGAAGGTTATATAGAACAATATAGTATAGGTGTCGATTTCAAAGATATTTATGAATCACTAACTCATGGTGCTCATGTGGAAGAAGTTAATTATCATATTCATGATAGGTTGTTATATCGTCTGGGTAAGTTATGCATACCACAGACAGAAAGAGCACATGTCATTCATGAAGCACATTCTTCTCACATTTCAGGACATTTTGGAGTAATAAAAAAAATCGCACAAATTCAAATGTATTGTTACTGGCCTCACATTTATGAAACAATTGTTAAGTATATTAAAGGATGTGTGATGTGTTTGACCAGCAAGCCAAGCAATCGAAAGATCAGTTTGTACATGCCACTTCCAATTCCTTTGCGACCATGGGACAAAATTTCCCTAGATTTTGTTGGAGGACTTCCTAAGTCTAGGAGAGGGCATGATTACATGTATGTCGCGGTTGATAGATTCAACAAGATATGCACTCTCGTTCCATGAAAAAAGCAAGTGACAACTGAATACAATGCAAATATGTTCTTCAAATAGGTATGGGTTCATTTTGGGTTACCTACTTCCATTATTTCAAATTAAGACACTTGTTTTGTAGGAGAGTTTTGGTCCACTTTTTGGGGACTCATGGACAGAAAGTTGAAGAAGAGAATAGCTTTTCATCCATAGACCGATGAACAGAAAAAAGTGGTGAACATGATAGTCATACATATTCTCTCAGGTTATTGCAATAAACATCCTAAGTTGTGGGATGAATCTTTACCTTATGTGCAACATGCTTAGAGTTGAGCCTTACATTCTTCAACTAATCGATCGCCATTTAAAACATGTCTTGGGTATCTACCAAAGTCACAGATGGATTTCATGTTTGGTGAAGAGGATAAAGTGGGTGAACATGATGATGCAAACAAAGCAATTAATTTCATTCAACAGATACATCAGACACATGAAGTAGTGCAGGATCCGCTAGAGAAGAGTCAGGCCAAGTACAAAATGTGCCATGACAAACATCGAGTCGAATATCATTTTCAAGTTGGCAATCTAGTATGGTTGTATATCAGTAGAGACAGGTTGAAAGGAGAAGGTAAGAAACTGAAACCCTTCAGGTATGGTGCTTTAAAGCTTGCGGAAGAGGTTTGAAATAATGAATTTCACTTAGATTTACCTCCTTACATGCATATTCACTCAGTAGTAAATGTGCTAAATCTGAAGTTGTATGAAACTCCGATGATCATGGATCTCGAGGAACATACATAGATTACCACTATTGATGATTTGGCACCTCATTATATGAATGAGTTGTAGGAATATATCATCTTGGACAAGAAGATTCGATCTTCAAGGCATGGAGATGTGGAATATCTTTCCGTGGGACTTAAGGGCATGAATCCGAGCAAGACAAGGTGGATGGAGATCGGAAGGGTGAGGGAACTGTACCCTCACCTGATATTTTCTTAAATCTAACTTTTTTGTCCAAAATATTTCAAGTGGAGAGGATTGGTCCAGGAGGCTCCTTTCAGTCCATTATATATAGAGAGTTCCGGTTGTCTTTAATTTCATGAGCTTCTCCAGTGTTCTTCAATTTCCAGCGTTGTCTTCAGTTCTTCCGGTGTTGGTTACTTCGTCATGGTGGATGTGGTCCAAATTACTGATATGGTGTTTTGTCACCAAATAATAATTCATTGTAATGGGTTAATTTAACAAGGTTAACACCTATGCACTAAATCGTAGCATATAAGGCCTAAATCTAATGTAATGAACCTACCACTAAAGCCTATGCTAAACTCCTCAGCACTAAAGCTATGGTGTCAAAACCCTAATGCTAAACCTATACACATAAACCATTGTAAAACCCTCTTTGGACTATGCATTAAAATTTAATACAACAAATAGTCCTAACCACGAGCTCTAAACCACAACGGAACTGGTAGAATGTGAACATAGTGTGAAGGGTAACCATAGTAATGAGTGGGACAACAACTTTACTGTAGTCTTAACCACGACAGAGATCCTGCATGTGACAACAGCTTAACTACAATTTCTAAGCCATATACTTGAAACCCTAACCACAATGGAATCGTCAGGAGGAAGAAAGTTGTCACATGGTTGGAAAGGCTGCACTATTAGTTGGAACCACCGAAGGGTGACTGCAGAGGTGGCAGCCTGCAATTAGACCACGACAATCACATGTTCGCCGTCCACTTCTCTACACCGCTAGTTAACCACTAGCAGGTTGGGGGTTATCTTCAGTCTTATTTTGGGTTTTGTAATGTTGTTCGAGTTATTTTTAATGTAACCACTTGCCTAAGGTGTCTTGCTATGACCAGACCAAGCACATTCAACCTTTAGTGCAACCCATGTTGGCATTATGACACAGGTTTGGTGCTATGACACAAGTGTTGTTCTTGATGGCAACTCACTCAGATGGCAGATCACTGTTCAGGCTCTCATAATGAAAGAAAGCGAGGTATATGCAAGTTTCCTTTGATGAAGTCATGTATGCACGCGGTATTGCCGATCAAAAGTCATGTATGCATATGCACACACTTTCATGCAAAGAAAAGCGCGTACATGTTGGAAAGATTATTTTTAGTTCCATGGTATTTCTACCTATGGTTTTGCACCTTGGTATTGCGTTCGAAGTATTAAACCCAGGTATTGAGTCCCTAGTATTGGTTCTCTATGGTTTTGGACCATGGTTTGAATAAGGCCTAAGACTATAAAAAGGAGGAGATCATTTGGCAAAATGATTGAACTCAAGGATTGAAGATCTTATGAAGAGTAAGACCGGAAATACTGGTGATTGGTTTATGGTGCATAGTTGAATCTGAATCAAGGAGGAACCTGAGTGCAAGAAGATGGATAACTTCTATTGATGAGTCAAAACTCAAGACTTGAATAGTAGTATCTTTGTGTGATTTTGATCTGTTGTATTTGTCACATGACTTGATCTATAAATCTGATAATTTGGGTGTAACTGATGTCCGAATATATGAAAGAATGAATTATCCTTTATAGATCTGTATTCAGGTTCATCAAAGCAAAGGCACGTATACACGCTGGTTCTGTAATTAGTGTATACGCAGGTTGGGCTCAATTCAGAAGCGTATGCACGCAGGTTGTACACATTGAAGTAGCATACATCTCTTGAAATATGTTTTAGCTACTTTTGTTTATTGCTGCAATGGTCTGGGTTCAGAATTGGTGTCTGGTGTTATTGTTTTCTAGGTACAACATTAAGAGAAGTGACTGTTTGATTCAGTTTGTTTGGTGCAATGGAGATTGGTTGATGCAGATATATTTGATGTTTGATTGATGTTATTCATGGATCTAGTCTGAAAATTTATGAAACGTGGTCCTTGGAAGAAAAGAGAAGGTTGTAGCCTTCTGTAGGTTAGCATCTACGTACTAGTACCTCAGCTAGTACAAGAGCTAAGGGTGTTGTAGCTCCCTTCTAGGAGAAGTTGGAGAACAAGAGAAGGTTGTAGCCTTCTGTAGGTAGCAACCTGTGTACTGGTATAAGACTCCACCAGTACAAAATCACTGTAAAAAGAAGTTTCAAATTAAAAGAAGATAGAGATGAATTGCAGCAGGTGGTTTTCACCCACATTGGGTTTCCACCTTATATCTTTGTGTCCATGTGTGTGATGATCTGTTCTAATTTACTGCTCCTGTTTACTGTTCTTATTATTAATGAAGTCATGATGCACTGATAAAAGATCGACAATTAATGAATCTTATGTTTTCTGATATGCGTTGATTTCCTTAGACACAGTAGCGTATATACCCAGTTTTCCATAGCTGAAGTAGCGTATACAAATCTGATTGTGAAATGAAAAATAATTGATTTAATAACACTGATTCACCCCCCTCCCTTTCAGTATTATTTCCAACAATTGGGATCAGAGCAGGTCCTTTAGAAGAAGCTTGATCGCTTGAAGGAAGATCTATCATCATGAGAAAATATGAGAAAGAAGCATCGATCAGGCCACCAATTTTTGATGGGAGAAACTTCGTCTATTGGAAGGTAATAATCACAACATATCTTCAATCTCTTGGTACAGAATTTTGGGATATCGTGGAAACATGATACACATTTCCATGAGCAACTCCTACATATACGGCTGGTAAGAAGTAGTATGAAACAAATGCAAAGGCTATCAATACTCTATTAGGAAGTCTATCTCAATCAGAATTTGTCAAGGTTATGCAGCTCAAAACTGCAAAAGAAATATGGGACAAGATCGTTCTGAGCTATTAAGGAGATGATTAGGTAAAATGAGCAAAACTACAAACTCTTAGAATTGAATATGAAAATCTCAGAATGCACAATGATGAAAGTGTTGCTAACTATTTCCTACGTATAGATGAGATTGTTAATTTTATGAAAAATTTGGGTGAAGAAATAAAAGAAGTTGTTTTGGTTGAAAAGGTTCTAAGATCTTTGTCTTCTAAGTTTGAATCAAAATTTTCTGCCATAGAAGAAAAATAGAATCTACAGAGCATTACCATGTCACAGCTACATGAAATCCTAACTGCTTACAAAATGAGAAAAGGGGGACCTTCAGACAAGAGAGAAGCTGCATTCAAAGCCTTAGGAAAAGGAGATTACAAGGACCCAGGAGATATGTCAGAAAAAGAGGAAGAATCAAATTTTGTCAAGAACCTTCAACAGGGTTCTGGAAGATTCAGAGGTAAGCTACCTTTCAAATTTTTTCTTGTGGCAGAGTCGGTCACTATGCTGCCAAGTGTCCTCATAAAGATAAGCTTGACAAAGGTAAGGAACCCGTTAGATGGAACAAAAAATTGAATGTAAGTAAGAAGAGCTATTACACACATGAAGACTGTGATGGATTTTCAAATAGTGATGAATATGAACAAGGTAATGATTATAGACTTTTGGTGGCTTTTGGAGATGATGATTTCTTGGATGCTATTGAAGAAGAAGGTCTTTATGAAGAAATTTCTAAACTCAAAATTTGTTTAGAAGAAAAGAGTATGATTATAGATACTCTGACATTCCAACTTGCTAAAAGGGAAAAACACAATGAAAAGTTAGAATGTGAAATTGTGGGACTTAGAAAGGACATTGAGAAAACAAAATCTCTTAATCTTAGATTTGCTAAAGGATCTGAAACTTTAGATGAGATTATCAAAGTGTAATGTTCTCCTCTAATTACGACTAGTCTTGGGTATAATGAAGAAACATCTCAAGCACAGAAGCCATCTACCTCCAAAAGTTATCTTGAAGCAGCAAGGAGAAGTGAATAGGTTGATAATCGACAGCAAAGGCACAATGAAGATCACCAAGTAAATCGAGGGCAATCTACTTCAAGGATGAACAAAAGCTACAACCAACCGTAGGTAAATCATTCTCAATTTTCCTCAAGAATGAATGGATATTACGACCGCCTAGACAGAAGGTTTAATGATCACAGGAATTTCTTCAATGGCCAATGTTTCTCTTGTCATAACTTTGGACATAAAGCAGCTCAATGTGTTGCCTACAAGACCATCATGACCAGAGAAGCATGAAATCAAAGGAGTGTGACTGGAATCATGAAAAGAACCGACAATAACTTTTCTGCTCTAGAAAATGAAATAGAATGTTCTATTTGTAACAACTTTGGTCATAAAGATTCTAAATGCAAGAGTAGGTTTCAGCAAACAACTCAGAAGGAGCAAGCTTCATTGAGCCCCAAAACATGGAGGAAGAAAGAACCACAACCAGAAAGATGTGGTATAGCCTTATATGCGGAAGGGCAAGAAAAACAGTGGTACATCAACACTGGATGCTCGAAACATATGACAGGCGATAAAGAAAAACGTCAATCATATAGTGCCTTAGAAAAGGAAAAGAAGGTCTCATTTGGAAATGACACTCCTCCATTCATAAAAGGTAAAGGTTCTGTTCTTTTGAAAGAAAAGGTCAAAGCTGGGAATGTTATGTATGTTGATGGCTTAAAGCATAATTTATTAAGTTTCAGTCAAATGTGTGATCAAGGAAATGAGGTAATATTTCGATCAAATGGATGTATTGTTCGTGAGCTTGATACATGAGAAATAATGATCAAAGGAATAAGAAAGGAAAATAATTTATACATACTCAATGGAGGACAACAAAAATGCTATCTAAGCAAGAATGATGAACACTGGTTATGGCACAGAAGATTGGGGCATCTAAGCTTCTGTCAAATAAGGAAAGCATGCAAATATCAGGCTGTTCGTGATCTCCCTGACATCAGAATTCCAAATAATACAATATGAAAATCATGATAGTTTGGGAAGCAAACCAGAACTAATTTCCCTGAGAAGAAAGGATCAGCTAGTAGGCCACTTGAACTTGTCCATACTGATGTATGTGGTCCATCTAGGAAAAGGTCACCTCGAGGAGAAGAATACTTTATATTTTTCATTAACTACTTTTCCAAGATGTGTTGGATAGGACTTATGAAGTATATAGACAAAGATTTCAAAAATTTCAAAGCATTCAAAGCCTTGGTTGAAAACGAGTCAGATCGTAGAATCAAATGCCTTAGCTCTGATAGAGGTGGGGAATTTACCTCGGATGAATTTTTCAATTTTTGTGAAGAACATGGAATAAGAAGGGAATTCTCTACTGCAAGGACTCCTCAGCAAAATGGAGTAGTGGAAAGGATGAACAGAATAGTTCAACAAATGGCTCGTGCTATGCTTGATGATTCTAGGAACTCTCGCAACCTTCTGGGGTGAAGCTGCATTTGCTTTAGTTACTATTCTCAACAAGACAAACGTCCGGGTAAACATCACTCAAACTCCTCATGAACTTTGGTATGCTAAGACTCCCACAGTAAAATACTTCAAAATTTTTGGAAGCAAATGTTACATCAAAAAGACTGATGAAAACCTTGGTAAGTTTGAAGAGTAGATGAAGGCATTCTTCTTGGTTACTCTCCCCACAACAAAGCATATAAGTGTTACAATAAAAGACTTGGAAAAATTGTTGAAAGTATTGATGTAGTGGTTGATGAAGAAGGAAACATTCCCAGGCAAGTAAAATCTGAAGATTTTGAAGATGAAGAGGACTATACTTCAACAACAAATCAGACTCATGATGAAGAAGAAACCCATGAAGCACTAGAAGAACAGATACAGATAGAAGAAAAGACTCCATCCAAGTACGTTCAGAAGAATCATCCAGAAACTCAAATTTTGGGGCAGAAAGAGGCAGGTTTACAAACAAGAAGAAGTATTTCATAAGCTTCAAGCTACCTAGCATTGTTCTCCTCCACTAAACCACAAAATGTAAGTGATGCATGAAAATATGAATGCTGAGTCAAGGCCATGAATGAAGAACTAGAGCAGATTGAAAAGAATAACACTTGGGAGTTGGTTCCTGGACCAAACGATAAAAATGTAATAGGCACAAAATGGATATTCAAAAACAAATTGAATGAAAATGGAGATGTTATTAGAAACAAGGAAAGACTTGTTTATAAAGGGTATGCTCAACAAGAAGGCATAGAGTTTGAAAAAACTTTTGCACCAGTTGCTAGACTTGAGGCCATAAGAATGTTCCTTGTTGTTTCTAGCTTTCAGAAGTTCAAAGTATTTCAAATGGACGTGAAGTCTGCTTTTCTAAATGGAGACTTGGATGAAGAAGTGTACATTGAGCAACCAGATGGGTTTATCCTTGGAAATGATCCAAAACTTGTATGTAGACTCAAAAAGGCTCTCTATGGCCTTAAACAGGCTCCAAGGGCTTGGTATTATCGTTTGGATAAGTATCTCCATCAACAAGGTTTTACAAAAGGATCAACAGACAACAATCTATATATAAAAATTGACAATGATAAGTTGCTAATACTTGTTGTATATGTTGATGATATCATCTTTGGTAGCAATGAAGAAGACATGAGTGAAAACTTTGCCTTGGTGATGCAACAAGAATTTGAAATATCCCTGCTTGGTGAGCTCACATATTTTCTTGGCTTACAAGTCCAACAAAACAAAGATGGTATTTTTCTATCACAAACCAAGTATCTCAAGCAGATCTTGAAGGAATATGGGATGAAGGATTCGAAATCGGTATGTACCCCTATGGCAACAAGATGTAGCCTCAGCACAAATGATGAATAAGGAGTAGTGCATCAACCAACCTATAGATCCATGATTGGTAGTCTGATCTATCTAACAGGTATGTGACCAGAAATTATGCATGTAGTGGGAATAGTTGGAAGGTTTGAGGTAAATCCAAAGGAAACTCATCTTCAGGGAGTTAAGAGAATTTTCAAGTATCTTCAAGGAACTCAAAAATATGGCTTATGGTATCCTAGAAGTATAGATATCACCTTCATGCATATACAGATGCAGATTGGGCAGGAAGCGTGGATGACAGAAAAAGCACTAGTGGTGGTGCATTCTTCATGGGTCCTAGATTAGTATCTTGGTTCAACAAGAAACGGAGTTCAATTTCATTATCTATAGTTGAAGCAGAATATGTAGCTGTTGCATCTTTTTGCACACAACTCCTTTGGATGATGCAAACATTGCAAGACATGCAAATCAGTTGTACTCCACCTATCTCCATTTTTTGTGATAATACAAGTGCAATCAGTATTTCAAAGAATTCCATCATGCATTCAAAGACCAAGCACATACCTATCAAATATCATTTTCTCCAGGAACAAGTGCTTGAACAAAATGTTAAATTAGAGTATGTTCCCTCCAAGGAACAAGCTACTGATATACTCACCAAACCACTACCCAGGGAAACATTTGAATACCTCAGACAGAAGCTAGGAGTAGTCGATGCATCATCTTGCTGTTGAAACCTCTATGTTTCAGAGAAAAGTGGGTGTACGCGAGATTCATGAGGAGGATCCGCATACATACGCCAATTTATATGGGTACAGCCGCGTATATGTTGGTTTGAAGACAAACAGTGGGCCAGGCTCAGGATGAAAGGAGTTTGATATGGGTCTGACAGAGACCATCTAGCACAGGTTCAGGCAGAGCATATATATTCTTCTAATAATGCATTGTTGGCATTATCCAAGAAGATCTTGGTTTAAGATCACAGTGTTTTGGTTTCACGGGGAATAGGTACAGAAGGAGAACATGGTTGCTGGTCTGAATGATGATTATAGTCTGGTTGTAGATATTTCATCTCTATGTCATGTATTTCTTTTCTTATCAAGGTCATGTAACAACCTTCTTTGATTTCCCCACTATTCCTGGGATCGATAATGTAATGTTCTTGTTTTATCTTGTGTAAAATTTTGGTGTATCCCCACTTGGTTGGGTGGATGAGTCAATTCCCACTTGGTTGGGAGATGGATGTATGTATGAGCCTTTGGTGGTAGGAAGGTCACTTATGATGTATAAAGTTATGTATCTTCTTGTAGAAGATCTTCTTGCAGGGGGAGCATGAACATCACTGCAAAGCAGAGATTTCAGCATGAACTCAGGGGGAGCATAACCCTTTGCCCTTGATGTCAAAGGGGGAGAATGACTTTGAGTGACTTGGGGTTGCCATCAAGTCCAAAGGGGAAGATTGTTGGAATTATGACATAGGTTTGGTGCTATGACACAAGTGTTGTCCTTGATGGCAACTTACTCAGATGGAAGATCATTGTTTAGGCTCTTAGAATGAAAGAAAGCGAGGTATACGTAGGTTTCCTTTGAGAAAGTCACGTATACACGTGGTATTGCGATCAAAAGTCGTGTATGCGTATGCACACACTTTCATGCACGAAAAAGCACGTATATGTGGGAAAGATTATTTTTAGGTCCATGGTATTTGGACCTATGGTTTTGGACCTTGGTATTGTGTCTGAAGTATTAAACCTAGGTATTGGGTCCCTAGTATTGGTTCTCTATGGTTTTGGACCATGGTTTGAGTAAGGCCTAAGACTATAAAAAGGAGGAGATCATTTGGAAAAATGATTCAACTCAAGGATTGAAGATCTTATGAAGAGCAAGATTATAAATACTGGTGATTTGTTTATGGTGCATAGCTGAATCTAAATCAAGGAGGAACCTGAGCGCAAGAAGATGGATAAGTTCTATTGTTGAGTCAAAACTCAAGACTTGAATAGTAGTATCTTTGTGTGATTTTGATCTGTTATATTTGGCGCATGACTTGATCTATAAATTTGATAATCTGGGTGTAACTGATGTCTCAATATATGAGAGAATGAATTATCCTTTATAGATCTGTATGCAAGTTCATCAAAACAAGGGCACGTATACACGCTGGTTCTGTAATTCGAAATAACGTATACACAGATTGGGCTCAATTTAGAAGTGTATGCATGCAGGTTGTACACATTGAAGTAGCGTACGTCTCTTGAAATATGTTTTAACTAATTTTGTTTGTTGTTGCAGTGATCTGGGTTTAGAATTGGTGTTTGGTTACTGTTATTGTTTTCCGGGTACAACATTCAGAGAAGTGACTATTTGATTCAGTTTTTTTGGTGCAAAGGAGATTGGTTGATGCAAATATATTTGATGTTTGATTGATGTTATTCATGGATGAGTCTAAAAATTTATGAAACGTGGTCCCTGGAAGAAAAGAGAAGGTTGCAGCCTTCTGTAGGTTAGCACCTATGTACTAGTACCTTAGCTAGTACAAGAGCTAAGGGTGTTGTATCTCCCTTCAAGGAGAAGTTGGAGAACGAGACAAGGTTGTAGCCTTCTGCAGGTAGCAGCCTGCGTACTGGTATAAGACTGCACTAGTACAAAATCATTGTAAAAGGAAGTTTCTAATTAAAAGAAGATAGAGACAAATTGCAGTAGGTGGTTTTCACCCACATTAGGTTTCCACCTTATATCTTTGTGTCCATGTGTGTGATGATCTGTTCTATTTTACTGCTCTTGTTTACTGTTCTTATGATTAATGAAGTCCTCCTGCACTGATTAAAGATCAATAATTAATGAATCTTAAGTTTTCTGATATACGTTGGTTTCCTTAGACATAGTAGCATATATTTGTAGTTTCCCATAGCTGAAGTAGCGTATACAAATCTGATTGTGAAATGAAAAATAATGGATTTAATAATACTGATTCACCCCCCCTCTCAGTGTTATTTCTAACAGCCCATTAATGCCAATATTAGCTTGAGAGGCCTTGAATGCACCTGCAGTATTATAAATACATCATTTTTCTCATGTAAAAGGCATTAGAGTGTTTTTAAGTCTTGTAAGCAGATGCTGAGCCAGAGAGGCAGTCATTGATTTCAGTGTATCTTGGTCGTCCGGAGGCAGAATTGGGAACCCAGATAGGTGTTGGAATGCTAGGAGAGAGAGATTTCTTTTGACAGATACCAGAAGTGCATGTGTGCACATTTAGTATTGTGTCTTTTCTATGTAAAAGACCTCTTTTGATCAATCCTAATAAAGCGGACTCGGATATGTAGTCCATTAGGATGAACTTTGTAATCAATGTTTGTTGTCTTCTATCTCTATTTTTATTGCAAATTTAGGCTTAATTATGTTTCGTAAGTTGCTAATTTAGTCTTAAATCAAATTATTTCCTTAAGTCTTCCACATTCAGCACTTAAGGTTAACAATCAATTCACTGTTGGCAATTAATCAATTCTACTTCAATTTTATTTTATGATCAATTTTAGATCATATAATTTGGTATCGGAGTAGGTTGTGTTTGGAAGAATTTTTTCCCATGAATGCTAACCAGGTCTAAGTCATGACATGGAGAAGGAACACCTGAGGAGTTTGATCCAAAGATTGGAAAGTGAAAAGTCACTCATAAATCGACCATGAAGGATCTGATGCAGGTGAAACTCCTGAAGAGAAGATGAGCAAGGAATTGCTTCCGAAAGTGTTTTTGAGCATGCAACAAATGTTTGGAGAAATCTATGAAGATAAGAAGGTGAGAGATGAAACTTCTTCTTCAAATACATCAAAGAAGGACAAGGGTAAAGGCAAGGCTGATAAACCTCCTTCTCCTCCATCATCTCCATCATCATCATCTTCTTCTTCTTCTTCCAGTTTAGATTCTGAAATAGAAAAGAAGCCTAAAAACAATCTCATTTGAAACTTGATGTAAAATTTGAGGTTCCTATTTATGATGGCGAAATGAATCCTGAAAAGTTAGATAACTGGATTAAGCAGTTAGAAGTGTATTGTCATATTTAGAACATTTCTGGTGATAAAATGAAAATCTAGTTAGCTACACTTAGAATGGCAGGAACAAATTTAATTTGGTGGGAAAGTAAAACTCAAATAGATGTAAAGTGGAAAGGTAAAGTCATATCTTCATGGTCTAAGTTTTTAAAAGCTCTCAAGAAACAATTCTATCCTTTGGGACACATGCAACAAGTTGTTATTGATTGGTAACATTTGAGGCAAGGTAAGGGGTAGAATGTTCAAGAGTTTACTCAGGAATTCAGGAAGAAATATTTGGCGCTTGGTATTCCATTGGATACACGTGAAACTTTATTAAAGTACATTGGCAGTTTACATTCATATTTACAACATACATTATTGATGTTTAATCCTAATGACTTTGATGAAGTGTTTGTTCAAGCCATACATATTGAATCAGGTGGCTAGCCATTCAAGTTTTCACGGAAACCATCCAGATAGTTGGAAATCAAGGATTCCAAAGACAATAAGAGGAAGGGAAATTTGAAGGGAAAGAGATCAACGACAGCTCAAAAGGAAAGTGAGAGACCTACTTGTACTCGAGCATCAGACATGATGAGTCTAAAGGTTGGAAACTTCACCTAGAACTCAGAAAAAAGAAGTTCCAAAGGAAGAAAGGTTAAAAGAAGGCTAATGCATCAATCCAACAAGATTTGGGTTCTGACTCATGTGATGAAGGTAAAATAACTACAATGTTTTCGACAAGTAAAACTTCTGACACTGGTCCAAGTTCTAGTACTTCTTCACCTTCTTCAAACATGAATCATCTGAATGAGGATAAAATGGTTGAATTGTTTCACATAAGGGTAAATTCTAAGCACAAGAAAATAGATACATTATTTGACAGTGGATCACAAACAAATTTAATATCTATAGATCTAGTTAAGAAGTTGAGTTTGGAGACACATAATCATCCAAGACCGTACCCACTAGGTTGTCTAAATAAAGAGACTCAGATTAATGTCACAAAGCAGTGTCGGTTAAAATTTTCCATAAAAACTAATTACATTGATGAAGTGGATTTAGATGTGATTCCAGCAGAGATATGCGAGTAGTGTTAGGAAGTAGTTATCTCTATGATCATGATGCAATGTTTCGTAGGAAAGAGAATAAATATCACCTTAAGAAATATGGATTTGAATATATTGTCATGGCACATAAACTCAAATCACACTTGGATTTAGTTTCAGTTAATTAGATGAAGTGATTAATAATTTCAAGTAAGAAATATGTACTCATGGTTGTAAAAGAACAACATAAGGATGGATAGGATGCTTTTTTAGGTTTTGAGTCTCAGTTTGAAGAGAGTTTGGTTAAAGTAGTAGAATATTTTCCAAATATATTTAAAGAACCAAAACATCTTCCTCCCAAGCAAGAAATACAACATAAGATAGAATTGATGTTTGATGCCCCTCTTCCTAATATCAGAATATATCACATGTCAGTTATAAAGAATGAAGAAATAAAGAAACAAATCCACGAATTGATTGAAAAAGGTTTTATTCGACCCAGTTCATCTCCATGTGGATCACCCATAATTTTGGTTCCTAAGAAAGACTGGACATGGAGAATGTGTGTCAAATTTAGGGCCCATGATAGATGATTTACTTGATCAACTGAAAAATGATGTTTAATTCACTAATTTAGATTTAAGAAGTGGGTATCATCAAATTTTCATAGCAAAAAATGGCATCTGGAAAACAGCATTCAAAACTAGGCAATGACTATTTCAATGGTTAGTTATGCCTTTTGGTTTGTGTGATGCTCCAACAACTTTCATGCAGGCTAAGAATGTTGTATTCCGCCCTTACATTGATAAATTTGTCATAGTATTCTTAGATGATATTATGATTTTCAGTTCCAGTATGGGAGAGCATGTTAAGCATGTTAAGAAGGTGTTTGAAGTGTTGTAGAGGGAAAAATTGTACCTTAAACTTTCCAAGCATGAGTTTGGGAAAACTTCACATAATTATCTTGGTTACATAGTTGGAGGTGGAAGTTTGAAAATAGATCTAGCTAAAATCAATGTGATTGTTAAGTGGCCAAGACCACAAAATGTGACAGAAGTTAGAAGTTTTATAGGTGAAATTCAGTATTGGAGGAAATTTATTGCTCAATTTTCTTTGATTGCTTCATCATTACATGCTTTAACAGGTTCTGAAGTTCCCTTTTAGTGGGGAGGAAAACAACAAAAATATTTTTATACACTTAAGAAAAAAAATGTCACAACACCAATCTTACCTTTACTAGATCTTCAATAGACATTCGAAATTAAAACATATGATAATGGTTATGAAATGGGTGCAGTCTTACTTCAGAAAGGGAAACCAATTGGTTTTCATTCTAAAACATTTTCTAGGGCAGTAATGAATTATCCAACATGTGATAAAGAACTGTTTTCTTTCGTTGAAAGTGCTAAGAAATGGAGACATTTTTTAATGGGCAAGGAAACTGTGATTCACAGAGATCATGAGCCGCTTTAGTACCTTTAGTCTCAAACTAAGTTGCAACAATCTCGTTATTACATATCGATGGGATTTCTTCAACAATTTCACTTAATAATTAAGTACAAGAAAGGTTTCATAAACAAAGTAGTTGATATGTTTTCTAGACCATATCGGAATTCTTCAGTAGTGTTAGTACTCAGAATTAACCTTAAGGCTGAGAAAGGAAATTCTGAGGTAATCACAGACCAAGCTTAACCTGGTAGCTAGCCCTACCAAGTCGGGAGAGGGCTCTCTCCTTGTCAATATCAGTTGAGATGACTGAAATGAATATGGATTTTAGGCTAGGTATAGTAGCTCTAGAGTTTTTTGGATTTGTTTGGGTCGAAACAGAAAGAGAAAGGATGATTTGGATTATGGCATAAATGTCAATTTCTGCCGGCAAACCTGGGGAAAATTAAGTACCATGTTCAGCCAAGTGAAGATTGTAAATGTGAGAAGTATAAGGGAGAAAGTCCGCTACCCTGTAAGAATCAAACAAAGGATGGATCTGCAACAGCAACTTTAGATGAAATAGAATAACGACTTTGCTCAACAGAGCATCTAACAATAGATGAATTCTACTAAAACTACCATTACAACTAACATCAAAATCATCATGAAAGGAGCATCATTGCGGATGAATTCCTAACATATCACTTAGATAATGTTGAAAAAAAGGGGATAAACATAATGTGTAAATGAATTACAGGAGAAACAACATACTGAACATTTAAGCACCGTGATGAATCCCAGGCCAAAGGGCAGAAACTGCTTTATTATGATATTCAATAAAACTTTACACTGTCCAAATGCTTCTTTGCTACCAAAATCCAACCTCTACACTATGAAATTCATAAAATATATACATTTTATCATCCCTCTACCAAGAGAATTGAGCTTAGCCATTTTCTTCAAAATAGAATCAGTTACATTAAACTTGGACCGAATTTCTAAAAATAGGTGTTGAATATGAACTCGTATCTCCTACACTATAGCACCTGTTACAAAAATGAAAGAGGTTTTTGTATATAAGGTCATTTCGGAGAAACACCTCTCTCAAAATTTGGAAATTCATTTCCCGTTGGTCGTAATTTGTTCCACAAAATCATCTCTAAAACATAAAATCATTAAAAAATTAAATCTGTGAAAATGAACTGTAAAGATCTAGTCACATATCGCAATTCATGACACCTATGAATAAACAGAAAGAGGTTTTTGTTATATGACTTGTGGCTAACAAAAACCTCCTTGGGTTTTGGAAAATTACTTTCCGTCTGTTGTAAAATGCACCGCACTAAAATGACTAAAATAGTAAAATAAATGAAAATTTTGCTTTGTTTTAATTCAGGCTCCAAATATCACTGCATATCTCCCACATAATAGCACCTGTGCATAAAATGAAGGGAATTTTTTTTTTATTTGGTATGTTTTGGACAAAAAACTCTTTCACTTTTGTAAAATTCTTGTCCAAATTGATTTGTAGTAAAATTGTCCATGTGTGCAGCAACTGACCTCAAAACATGCATAACCAAGAATTGATCATTCATTTAGATCATATCTTATGATCTAGAAATCGGTTACAAGAGTGTGATATACCATTGGAAATATTTTTCTGAGCTGCTCCTGGTGAACACACTTATGACATGTTTTGTGTTGAAGATCATGTGCGAAACATCTACCCAAACCAAACATAGTAAGAGCTCCTGTTGATCCCTGGTGACAGGCTGCGAAGACTGGAACTAATATCGGCTCCATTAGGGATGGCAGCTCATTGGAGGTGTCAAGAACACCTTAGACCAAGTGCCTCATCCATTGGGAAATATGGTCAAACAACTGAAAACCCAAGACAACTCATACCAATCCAAAAATGTATACATACTGCAACCTATACATTAGGAAACTAAAACAAATGCCGAAAACTGAAATGCGGCTTTGGGCAACTTATTTATGTACAACCCTACCCTATTTTGCAGCAAAATCAATAGATCAAGTAATGCTATAATACCAGACCAACCAATCAAGAAACTATGACAATGATGTTGTTGTTTGATGGTGTTTGAACCAGAACATAGTTGGAAATCGTACCAGCAATATATACCCAAAGTACATATGGCTCTGTAAAAGGCAACCTGGTTTTTCTTTCAACTTAAAAATATATTCCATATATGTTGCTATAGGATCATAGAAACTAGATTCTATCTACTGCCTCAACTCATTAACATTTTCTCTTGCCTGGAGATTGTCATATCCTTGCCGTAAAACATAACATCCTTCCATCCAACCATCTAAGGGCAGCCTTATCTTTTCTTCTTTAGGAGGAGGGAGAGTTTCCAAGAACTGTTTAGGGTCTTGGAATTCATGCGATTTAATTTGAACATCTAATAATTCAATTTCATTTTCCAATCTTTCAATCACTAATCCAAGAAAACAATATTTATTCTCAGGTGTGAGTCAGCTGGAATTCAAGCTAAGAAATAATGATGTTTAAAAGTTTGATCAATACAAAATTTTTCTATCTCATGACTTAAAGTCAATAGCAATTCACTAGATAATGGATTTTTAGAAATACCCAGTCATCGGTGATTACTATAAACATTATGAAAAACTGGATTCTTTGGCAGTGAAGTCAAACTCAGGATCTTGAACATTGGGGTCATCAAGTAGATGATTTCAGCCTTACATATGTGTCGGATCGATGTCCACCATCAGCAACCAGATCTGCAATTTCAATGATCTTTCCCAGAGAAGATCTGTCACCTCTTCCCCAATATGGTCGCCACTATGTTAACACTCAGAATTAACCTTAAGGCTGAGAAAGGCAATTTTGAGGTAATCACATACCAAGCTTAACCTAGTAGCTAGCCCTACCAGGTTGGGAGAGGGCTCTCTCCTTGTCAATCTCAGTTGTGATGACTGAAACGAATATGGATTTTAGGCTAGGTATAGGAGCTCTAGGGTTTTTTTGGATTTGTTTGTGTCGAAACAGCAAGAGAAAGGATGATTTGGATTATGGCATCAATGTCAGTTTCTGCCAGCAAACCTAGTGCAAGTTGAGTGCCATGTTCAACCAAGTGAAGATTGTAAATGTGAGAAGTATAAGGGAGAAATTCTGCTTCCCTGTAGGCATCAAACGAAGGATGGATCTATAGCAACAACTTTAGATGAAAGAGAATAACTAGGTTGCTCAATAGAGCATCTAACAATGGATGAATTCTGTTAAAACTACCATTACAACTAACAGAGAAATCATCATGAAAGGAGCATCATTATGGATGAATTCCTAACATATCACTTAGATAATGCTAAAACAAAGGAGAAAAACATAATGTGCAAATAAGCTATAGGAGAAAAAACATATTGAGCATTTAAGCACCGTGATGAATCCCAGGTCTAAAGGGCAAAAACGGCTTTATTATGATTTTCAATAAATCTTTACACAGTCCAAATGCTTCTTTGCTGCCAAAATCCTACCTCTACACTATGAAATTCATAAAATATATACATTTTCTCATCCCTGTACTAAGCAAATGGAGATCAACCATTTTGTTCAAAATAGAATCAATTACATTAAACTTGGATCGAATTTCTGAAAATAGGTGTTGAAGATGAACTCGTATCTCATAAACCATAGACCTATTACAAAACTGAAAGAGGGTTTTCTAGATAAGTTCATTTTGGAGAAAAACATCTCTCAAACATTGGAAATTTATTTCCAGTTGCTCCCAATCTGTGCCACAAAATCATTTCTAAAAAAGAAAATCATTAAAAAATTAAATCTGTGAAAATGAGCTGTAAAGATCTAGTCACAGATCTCAATTCATGACACCTCTAAATAAAATGAAAGAGTTTTTTTTTTATATGGCTCGTGGTTATCAAAAACAACCTTGGGTTTTGAAAAATTACCTTCCATCTGTTGTAAAATGGCACTGCACTAAAATGAGTAAAACAAAAAATAAATGAAAATTTTGTTTTGTTTTAATGCAGGCTCCAAATATCACTGCATATCTCCCACATAGTAGCACCTGTGCATAAACTAAAGGAGGTTTTTCTTATTTGTTATGTGATGGACAAAAGTGTCTTTCACTTTTGTAAAATTCTTGTCCAAACTGATTTTGTAGTAAAATTGTCCCTGTGTGCAGCAACTGACATCAAAACATGCATAACCAAGAATCGATCATTCATTTTTATCATATCTTATGATCTAGAAACTGGTTACAGGAGTGTCATGTACTGTTGGAAAGATTTTATTGAGTGGCCTTCCTGATGAGCACACTTATGGCATGTTTTGTGCTGAAGATCATGTGCAAAACATCTAACCAAGCCAAACATAGTAAGAGCTCCTGTTGATCCCTGGTGATAGGCTGCGAAGACTGGAACTAACATCGGCTCCATTGGGGATGGAAACTCCTTGGAGGTGTCAAGAACAATGTAGACCAAGTGCCTCATCCATTGGGTAGTACGGTAAAACAACTTCAAAACCAAAACCGCTCATGCCAATCCAAAAACGTATACATACTGCAACCTGTACATTAGGAAACTAAAACAAATGTCGAAAACTGAAATGCTGCTTTGCGCAACTTATTTATGTACAACCCTACCTTAATTTGTAGAAAAATCAATAGATCAAGTAATGATATAATGCCAGACCAACCAATCAAGCAATTGTGACAATGACGTTGTTATTTGATGGTGATTGAACCAGAACATAGTTGGAAATCCCACCAGCAATATATACCCAAAGTACCTCTGGCTTTGTAAAAGGAAACCTGGTTTTTCTTTCAGCTTCAAAATATATTCCATATATGCTGTTATAGGATCATAGAAACTAGATTCTATTTGCTACCCCAACTCATTAACATTTTCTCTTGGCTGGAGATTGTCATATCCTTGTTGTAAAACATAACATCCTTCCATCCAACCATCTAAGGGCAGCCTTATCTTTTCTTCTTTAGGAGGAGGGAGAGTTTCCAAGAACTGTTTAGGGTCTTGGAATTCATGTGATTTAATTTGAACATCCAATAATTCAATTTCATTTTCCAATGTTTCAACCACTAATCCAAGAAAACAATATTTATTCTCAGGTGTGAGTTAGCTGGATTTCAAGCTAAAAAACAATGATGTTAAAAAACTCTGATCAATCTGAAATTTTGCTATCTCATCCCTTAAAATCAATAGCAGTTAACTAGATAACAGATTTGCCACATACCTAGTCATCGGTGATTACCATCAATGTTCCGAAAACTAGATTCTTTGGCAGTTAAGTCAAAGCTCAGGATCTTGAACATTGGAGTCATCAGATAGATGATTTCAGCCTTACACATGTGTTGGATCGCTGTCCACCATCAACAACCAGATCTGCAATTTGAATGATCTTTCCTGGAGAAGATCTATCACCTCTTCCCCAGTATGGTCGTCACTATGTTATCACTCAGAATTAACCTTAAGGCTAAGAAAGGCAATTCTGAGATAACCATAGACCAAGCTTAACCTAGTAGCTATCCCTACTAGGTCGGGAGAGGGCTCTCTCCTCCTAAATCTTAGTTGGGATGACTGAAATGAATATGGATTTTAGGTTAGGTATTGTAGCTCTAGCGTTTTTTTGGATTTGTTTGGGTCGAAATAGCAAGAGAAAGGATGGTTTGGATTATGGCATCAATGTCAGTTTCTATCGGCAAACCTGGGGCAAATTAAGTGCCATGTTCATCCAAGTGAAGATTGTAAATGTGAGAAGTATAAGGGAGAAAGTACATTGCCCTATAGGCATCAAAGAAAGGATGGATCTGCAACATCAACTTTAGATGAAAGAGAATAACGAGGTTGCTCAACAGAGCATCTAACAACGAATGAATTCTGCTAAAACTACCATTACAACTAATAGAAAAATCATCATTAAAGGAGGATCATTATGGATGATTTCCTAACATATCACTTATATAATGTTGAAACAAAGGAGAAAAGCATAATGTGTAAATGAATTACAGGGAAAAAACATACTGAACATTTAAGCACCGTGATGAATCCCAGGCCTAAAGGGAAAAAACTGCTTTATTATGATATTCAATAAAACTTTACACAGTCCAAATGCTTCTTTGCTACCAAAATCCAACCTCTACACTATGAAATTCATAAAATATATACATTTTATCATCCCTGTACTAAGGGAATTGAGCTCAACCATTTTCTTCAAAATAGAATTAGTTACATTAAACTTGGACAAAATTTTTGAAAATAGGTGTTGAAGATGTACTCGTATCTCCTAAACCATAGCACCTGTTACAAAAATGAAAGATATTTTTGTAGATAAGGTCATGTTGGAGAAAAAACTCTCTCAAATTTTGGAAATTCGTTTCTATTTGCTCGCAATTTATACACAAAATAATCTCTAAAACAGAAAAACATTAAAAAATTAAATTTGTAAAAATGAGCTATAAAAATCTAGTCATATATCCCAATTCATGAAACCTGTGAATAAAGTGAATTTTTTTTTGTTATATGGCTTGTGGTTAACAAAAACTTCCTTGGGTTTTGCAAAATTACTTTCCATTTGCTGTGAAATGGCACCACACTAAAATGACTAAAATAGTAAAATAAATGAAAAATTTGCTTTGTTTTAATGCAGGCTCCAAATATCGCTGCATATCTCCCACATAGTAGCACCTGTGCATAAAATAGATGTTTTTGTTATTTGTTATGTGATGGACAAAAACCTCTCTCACTTTTGTAAAATTCCTGCTCGAACTGATTTTGTAGTAAACTTGTCCCCGTGTGCAGCAACTGACCTCAAAAGATGCATAACCAAGAATCAATCATTCATTTCGATCATATCTTATGATCTAGAAATTGGTTACAGGATTGTGATATACTGTTGAAAATAATTTTCCGAGCTTCTCCTGATGAAGTCACTTATGACATGTTTTGTGCTTAGGATCATGTGCAAAACATCTAACCAAGACAAACAAAGTAAGAGTTCCTGTTGATCCCTGGTGATAGGTTGTGAAGACTGAAACTAACATCGGCTCCACCAGGGATGGCAAATCCTTGGAGGTGTCAAGAACACCATAGACCAAGTGCCTGATCCATTGGGAAATATGATCAAAGAACTGCAAACCCAAGACAACTCATACCAATCCAAAAACGTATACATACTCCAACCTGTACATTAGGAAACTAAAACAAATGCCGAGAACTGAAATGCTGCTTTGGGCAACTTATTTATGTACAAACCTACCCTAATTTGAAGCAAAATCAATAGATCAAGTAATGCTATAATGCCAGACCAAGCAATCAAGCGATTGTGACAATGATGCTAATGTTTGATGGTGTTAGAACCAGAACATAGTTGGAAATCCTACCAGCAATATATACCCAGAGTACCTCTGGCTCAGTAAAAGGAAACCTGGTTTTTCTTTCAGCTTAAAAATATATTCCATATATGATGCTATAGGATCATAGAAACTAGATTCTATCTACTACCCCAACACATTAACATTTGCTCTTGGCTGGAGATTGTCATATGCTCGTTGTAAAACATAACATCCTTCCACCCAACCATCTAAGGGTAGCCTTACCTTTTCTTCTTTAGGACGAGTGAGAGTTTCCAAGAACTCTTTAGGTTCTTGGAATTCATGTGATTTAATTTGAACATCCACTAATTCAATTTCATTCTCCAATATTTCAACCACTAAGCCAAGAAAACAACATTTATTCTGAGGTGTGAGTCGACTGGATTTCAAGCTAAGATATAATGATGTTAAAAAACTCTGATCAATCTGAAATTTTGCTATGTCATCCCTTAAAATTAATAAAGTTCACTAGATAACGGATTTGCCACATACCCAGTCATCGATGTTTACCATAAACGTTCTGAAAACTGGAAACTTTGGCAGTGAAGTCGAAGCTCAATATCTTGAAAATTGGAGTCATCGGGTAGATGATTTCAGCCTTACACATGTGTCGGATCACTGTCCAGCATCAGCAACCAAATCTGCAATTTGAATGTTCTTTATCAGAGAAGATCTGTCACCTCTTCCCCAGTATGGTCACCACTATGTTAGCACTTAGAATTAACCTTAAGGCTGAGAAAGGCAATTCCGAGGTAACCAGAGACCAGGCTTAACCTGGTAGCTAGCCCTACCAGGTTGGGAGAGGGCTCTCTCCTTATCAATCTCAGTTGAGATGACTGAAATGAATATGGATTTTAGGCTAGGTATAGTAGCTCTAGGATTTTTTTAGATTTGTTTGGGTCAAAACAACAAGAGGAAGGATGATTTGGATTATGGCATCAATCTCAGTTTCTGTCGGCAAACTTGGGGCAAATTAAGTGCCATGTTCAGCCAAGTGAATATTGTAAATGTGAGAAGTATAAGGGAGAAATTTCGTTTCCCCACAGGCATCAAAAAAATTATGGATTTGCAACAGCAACTTTAGATGAAAGAGAATAACGAGGTTTCTCAACAGAGCATCTAACAATATATGAATTCTACTAAAACTACCATTAGAACTAACAGCGAAATCATCATGAAAGGACATCATTATGGATGAATTCCTAACATATCACTTAGGTCATTCTGAAACAAAGGAGAGAAACATAATTTGTAAATGAATTACAGGAGAAAAAACATACTGAACATTTAAGCACTGTGATGAATCCCAAGCCTAAAGGGAAAAAACTACTTTATTATGATATTCAATAAAACTTTACACAATCCAAACGCTTCTTTGATACCAAAATCCAACCTCTACACTATGAAATTCATAAAATATATACATTTTCTCATCCCTGTACTAAGGGAATTGAGCTCAACCATCTTCTTCAAAATAGAATCAGTTACATTAAACTTGGATCAAATTTCTTAAAATAGGTGTTGAAGAGGAACTCGTGTCTCCTAAACCATAGCACCTATTACAAAACTAAAAGAGGTTTTTGTAGATAAGGTCATTTTGGAGAAAATCGTCTCTCAAACTTTGGAAATTTATTTCCAGTTGCTCGAAATTTGTGCCACAAAATCATCTCTAAAATAGAAAATCACTAAAAAATTAAATTTGTGAAAATGAGTTGTAAAGATCTAGTCACAGATCCCAATTCATGACATCTGTGAATAAAATGAAAGAGTTTTTTGTTATATGGCTCATGGTTAACAAAAATGCCCTTGGGTTTTGCAAAATTACTTTCCATCTGTTGTAAAATGACACTACACTAAAATGACTAAAACAGTAAAATAAATGAAAAATTTGCTTTGTTCTAAAGTAGGCTCCAAATATCACTACATATCTCCCACATAGTAGCACCTGTGAATAAACTGAAGGAGGTTTTTATTATTTTGTTTGTGATTAACAAAAACCTCTTTCACTTTTTTAAATTTCCTGTCCAAACTGATTTTGTAGTAAACTTTTCCTTGTGTGCAACAACTAACCTCAAAACATACATAACCAAGAATCAATCATTAATTTCGATCATATCTTATGATCCAGAAATCGGTTACAGGAGTGTGACATACCATTGGAAATATATTTCCGAGCTGCTCCTGATGAACACACTTATGACATGTTTTGTTCCTAGGATCATGTGCAAAACATCTAACCACACCAAACATAGTAAGAGCTGCAGTTGATCCTTTGTGACAGGTTGCGAAGACTGGAACTAACAAGTAGTACTGTAGAATAGTTATTTTAAACATGAAATTTATATAGAAAAATATAGTATAGATGTCGATTTCAAAGATATTAATGAATGACTAACTGATGGTGCTCACGTGGAAGAAGCGAATTATCATATTCATGACATGTTGTTATATCATCTAGGTAAGTTATGCATGCCACAGACAGAAAGAGTTCATGTCATTCGGGAAGCACATTCTTCATGCATTTCAGGAAATTTTGGAGTAAGAAAAACAATGCCACAAATTCGAGGGTATTGTTACTAGCCTCACATTTATGAAACAATTGTTAAGCACATTAAAGGATGTGTGATGTGTTCGAACAACAAGCCAAGCAATCAAAAGATCGGTTTGTACATGCCACTTCTAGTTCCTTTGCGATCATGGGACAACATTTCTATGGATTTTGTTGGATGAATTCCTACGTCCAGGAGAGGGCATGATTAGATGTATGTTGTGGATGACAAATTCAGCAAGATGTGCATTCTTGTTCCGTGCAAAAACCAAGTGACAATTGAACAGAATGAAAAGATGTTCTTCAAATAGGTATGGGTTCATTTTGGGTTACCTACTTCAATTATTTCAAATTAAGACACTCATTTTATAGGAGAGTTTTGGTCCACTTTGTGGGGACTCATGGACACAAAGCTAAAGAAGAGAATAGCTTTTCATCCACACACTGACGGACAAACAGAAGTGGTGAACAGGATAGTCATAGATATTCTCTTAGGTTATTGCAGTAAACATCGTAAGTTGTGGGATGAATCTTTACCTTATGTACAACATGCTACAATTGAGCCTTACATTCTTCGACTAATCAATCACCATTCAAAACATGTCTTGGGTATCTACCAAAGTCACAGATGTATTTCATGTTCGGTGAAGAGGATAAAGTGGGTGAACATGATGATGCAAACAAAGTATTTAAGTTCATTCAACGAATAGAACAAATACATGAAGCAGTGTAGGATTAGTTAGAGAAGAGTCAGGCCAAGTACAAAATGCACCATGACAAGCATCGATTCGATCATCATTTTCAGGCTAGCGATCAAGTATGCTTGTATATCAGTAAAGACAGGCTGAAAGGAGAAGGTAAGAAACTGAAACCCATTAGGTATGGTGCTTTCAAGATTGCAGAAAAGGTTGGAAATAATGAATTCTGTTTAGATTTACCTCCTTACATACGTATTTACCCATTTGTAAATGTCGTAAATTTGAAGTTGTATGAACCTACGATGATCATGGATCTTGAGGAAGATACATAGATTTTGACTATTGGTGATTTGGCACTTGAGTATATGAATGAGTTGCAGGAAGATATCATCTTGGACAGGAAGATTCGATCATCAAGTCATGGAGATGTTGAATATCTTTGAGTGGGACTCAAGGGCATGAATCTGAGCAAGGCAAGGTGGATGGAGATCGGAAGGGTGAGGGAACTATACCGTCACCTGATATCTACTTAAATTAAACTTTTGTGGTCCAAAATATTTCAAGTGGAGAGGACTGATCCAAGAGGATCTTGTCAGTCCATTGTATCCAGAGAGTTCAGGTCATCTTCAACTTCATCAATTTCGCTAGTGTTCTTCAATGTCTGGTGTTGCCTTCAGTTCTTCTAGTGTTGGTTACTTGGTCATGGTAGATGTGGTCCAAATTTTCGATATGGGTTTTTGTCACAAAATGATAATTGCTTGTAATGGGTTAATTTAATAAAATTAAAACCTATGTGCTAAACCCCAGTATATAAGGCCTAAATCTAATGTAATGAACATATCTCTAAAACCTATGCTAAAAACCTAAGCACTAAAGCTATGGTGTCAAAACCTTAATGCTGAACCTATACACATAAACCATTGTAACCCACTTCGTACTATGCATTAAAATTGAATACAAAAAACAGTCCTAGCCGTGGGCTTTAAACCACAGCGAAACCGGTAGAGTGTGAATGCAGTGTGAAGGGTAACCATAGAAATGATTGTGAAAGTAGCTTAATCGTAGGCTTGACCATGATAGAGATTTCGCATGTGACAGCAGCTTAACCGTAGTTTGTAAGCCACAAACTTGAAGCCCTAACCACAACAGAACTGCTAGGAGGAGGATAGTTGTCACATGGTTGGAAAGGTTGCACCGTTATTCGGAACCACCGAAGGGTGACTATGGAGGCGACAACATGTGGCTAGACCGCAGCAGTCACATGCTGGCCATCCACTTCTTTGCACCATTAGTTAACTGCCAGCGGGTTGGGGGCTACCCTCAGTCTTATTTTGGGGTTTGTAATGTTGTTTGAGTTATTTTTAATATAGCCACTTGCCTAAGGTGTCCTCCAATGACAAGGCCAGGCACACTCAACCTTTAATGAAACCAATTCATGTCAATATTAGCTTGAGAGGCCTTGAATGCACCTGTAACATTATAAATACATCATTTTTCTCATGTAAAAGGCATTAGAGTCTTTTTAAGTCTTGTAAGCAGATGCTGAGTGAGAGAGGGAGTTATTGATTTCAGTGTATCTTGGTCATCCGGAGGCGGAATTAGGAACCGAGACATGTGTTGGAAAGCTAGGAGAGAGAGATTTCATTATGTTGGTTTTTCATTGCAAAATGCCTCTTTTGGTCAATCCTAACAGAGGGGACACCCATCTTGAAAGCAAAATCGAAGACATAGTCCGTCAAGGATGAACTTCGTAATCAATATTTGTTGTCTTCTATATATGTTTCCGCTGCAAATTCAAGCGTAATTATGTTTCTTAAGTTATTGATTTAGTATTAAATCAACTGCTTTACTTCAGGCTTCCAAATTCAACACTTAAGGTTATTAATCAATACATCGTTGGAAATTAATAAATTCTACTTTATATTTATTTTATGATCGATTTCAGATCAGGAACTTAATTCCCTTCTTATTAGCCCACCTTTTTCCCACATCTCCCTTTTGCATGTTTTTCTGATATCACATCCGAGCCTTTCATATAACGTTGTCTGTGGTCTTTGGGTTATCAAACTCAAGATGCTGTTTCATGAACAATGACAGACTGGTGGTAAATCACTGCACTTTCTCCTTTTCCTCTTGTATGTAAGGGACATATCGAAGCAAGGATGTAAATTTTGGCCATGAACTCATCCATAGACATTTGACCCAATCAAAGATCATGGAAATCCTTTTCCTTTTAATCATAAAATCTCTCAACTAAATATTTCTTCTTAAAATATCTTTGAAAATTTTCCCAATTTATGCTCTCCTCATTTACTCCACGCACAGTCTTTACTTCTTCCCACCATAGGGTGGCTTTTCCTTGCATCTAAAAGATGGCCAAGTGAGCCTTTAAGTTATTGTCATATTCATACAACTGAAAGTACTTATTCATATTAATAAGCCAAGCTTCAGTTGCCTCTTCATGTTCACTATCAAAGAGGTGTAGTTTTATTTTCTGAAATTCTCCTTGCAGTTCTATCTTTTGTCTTTTCTGCGTTTTGTGTTCTGATGCATTATCAGATTTTTCCTCCTGATTTTCTTCACCACCCTATGTTACTAAATACTTGGTTTGGAATTCTTTTTCACCAGTCATCTTCCCATGCTCTGGGTTGGGAATTAGTTGTTGTTGATTCTATCTATTAGATAGAGCCTTCATAATCTTTTCGTGTTCCTCCATCAGCCTCTTGTTATCTGCTGGCAATTGGGCCATCTCATCCTTCCATTCTTGCACAGTTTCCATGATTGCAATGTTGGTATTGTGTGGTTCTTGCCCCAACTATAACGATACCTCAGAATTGGACTCTTGAAAAGATGTCAGTCCTGTTAGTGTCACAGATCTGTGGGGTGTGATTCCAGTCCTTCTCATAGTGGCTAATTTTATTTCTTTCTCTCTCTCTCTCTCTCTGCATATCACCAATAATGTTAGTCATTTATTTCCAGAGGTCTCAGCTTTGCAACCTAAGTTCTATGATACCACTTGTCACAAATCTAAAAAAAACACATAATTACCATAGCGTAATGATAGCATAGACAATTTAAAACTTAATTTTCCTTTAAAGAATTATTGACATGTTACTATATGGTTTGTGATATTGATTATTTCAAAATTTACTTAGTACAATATAAACATAATAAAGCACAGATGGATTTATTGCCATCATTGTACACATATTACAATTGATTTGAATTTAATGACTTCATGTCCTAATGTATAATTCCTTGGATTTCCACCCCAAGGGTTGGCGGGAGCAGATTATTGGACACTTCCAGTTGCTCACCAGTTGTACAACACTGTCTTGGTATGGTCACCCCATCAACGGTCCAATTAGGCTCAACTCCATTGAACAACTGAGGGTGATCACCTTATCTCCTTTTTCGGGCACGGCCTTGGGTGAGTTTGGCATTTTTCGCTTTGTCTGGCTGAGATGCCCGACTCAAGTTTTCGGCTTTAGGATTTTGGTCTAGTTCATCTCTACTTCTTCTCATTGTTCATGTTGCGTACCTTTCTCTATCGTAGTCTTACCGTGGTTGCTTATTTGGTGACTAGTTTTTTGAGACGACTCTGATGCTTCACCTCCGAAATATCATCACAAGTAATAGACTGTATATATCCCCTCATCTGGAAGTTTTGTTTTTGTTTGTTGTTGTCCTATCTTCATTGTTCCTTAATTGATAACATTTATGGTTTTGGCTAGTGTTCGTCGAGGGCTTCTAGCTGTCGGAGAATGGACATTTTGGGTCGTGACCCTACCTCCTTGAGCCAGTCCATTGGTCTACAAACGCAGTGCTCTATGCAAGCTCCGGGTAAAGTGAAAGATCTCTATGGTATTTCTTGGATGAAGAACTCAGGTTTTAAGGGTTTGAATGTCTTGGCTATGCCAGTTTTGATTCTTTGAGCTATACATGGAGCTTATCATTTGCGGTCAAATTGCCTCCTAAAGTTGATTTATTGATGCCAGAACACCGCGAAGACTGCAAAGGAAAATGGACAAGAGACCTCTTGGATTTTTACCCATGCCACGACAAGACCCCTTCTGAAGAGAATGAGACCATAGAATCCCTTCTTGGACATTTTTATAGAAACCCTACGGTTTTAATTTCCTTTCCGGAATGTTTGCAATTATACTATATTCTTGCTAGTACTATGATTACCTTTAATGTGTAGGTATTTTAATAGAATTTTTAATTACTAAGAGTCTTTCTGGTTTTTTATAACCCTCGTTCATAAATATTTGAACAATTAATAATTCTATTCTCTGTACAATTTTCTTTACACTATGGGTTTTATTTTTAAGTTTTTCACATTTCAACATAATGGTTATTTTACCAAAATACTCCTATAGGCATATTGAACTTTTACTAGAATAATTCAACTATTTCCTTCAACATTAATTCATAGTTCTTATTATTAGAACAGTATGGTTCTTGTTTCAAAATAAAGGTACTTATGTATTTTCTGTAGTATTTAATGTTGTCCTCTTCGACCACGTTTCTAACTATAAGTTGACAAGTTTCCTCCCAACCATGAGACTCACTTTTAGGCCAAAGTCTCCCCCCAAGATGTTGCTCACATGATAGATGTTTTCATGTAAGACTAACAGTCTTATTGTTCACAGTTATCTAGTGTTTACTAGACTTAGCTAATGGACCCGCCTGACATATCAACACAAAAATACATCCCCTTCTCCATTACTTCTCCTCTTCATCTCAAGTACTAATATCCTCTTGATTTCTTCTTGGAGAATAAAACTTCAAGGTGGTAGTTAGGAATAGGTAATTTCCTATCCTAACTACTTGACATGTGAGAGTTACAAGATTTTTTATCACTAAAACATTTGTTTTATGCATAACTTGATTAAAATATTAAATGTATAAGTTTAAATAATAAAAATATCTAGTTTGTTTTACTGCGGTAAATAAATATTTACAATCACTGTGGAAATCACATTCCTGATCCATACCACTCAAATCCCAGCAATTTTTTTCCATGGACGCGTTCAAATTTCCCTAATTTTCTATGAGAATCCTCATTCTTTCAGCCATAAAATGTTTGTTGAGGCTCTCTGCAAATACAATATCAAATCATAAGTTCGAATGTCGATGTACAATTTAAGGGTGGATTGACACTCCCAAACACACCCGGTCTCTGAAAATTCAGAAGACTATATGTATATGCAATTAAATGCAAAATACAACTTTGAATCAAATCAAACAATGACGACCCATCCTTTCTAATTTCTTAAACCAATATAGATTCATGGTGAGTAGTTACCTACAGGTGAGCGTTAATTATATACCCTTATGGATAAGTTCAAAGGAGAAACCATCCATGTAATTTCTTCCCATTGCTGCATAAGACCAGGTGGGACCTCTCATTGTCTCAATCGAATCAATTCAAGAATAGTACAATGCACTACAGGTCGATTTCCAACAAGACACAGTTAGTAAATGATATAATACGAAGGTTGAGGAAACATTGGATTCATCCACCTTTGTCCTGTAAATGCTTTGTTGGGATTGGTATTAAACTAGCACAATCACATTTACCAATGTGGTTGGTATACATCGATATGCGTATATGAAGCATATACACAACCACATTTTCTAATGTGGTTGATAAACGCGAATAGGCTTATATCAACCACATTAATAATTATTATGTGTGTTTTTTTAAATGCCAACTATTTATGATTATTAATAACTATATAAACAATAACAACCATATTCTTATATATTTATATATATTATTATATCATTATTATATTAATAATATTAACTCATAATAATATTATTCTAAACTATATATATCCTCACATTCTAAACTATATATATATATATATATATCCTCAGGTTTGCGGCATTCAAAACAATATATATATCTCTGGTGATCTTGGGTTTTTCGATGGCGCATATGTCTTCTGAACTCGATCCAATCAAGTTTGCGGGTTGCACTGGGCACGTGCAATCTACAGACATGTTCGATATCAGGTGCACACTTTCCTTATATTTTTCTAATACATATTTTCTCATATATTGTCAAGTATGAATATTTCACCAAAGCTACCAAAGATTACCAAAGGTAGACCTAACATGGTTACTTTACAAGGCCTCTATGAGTATATAGAATCTTTAGAGAAATGTAGAGAAGAAAGAGAAGTCAAGCTACAAACAGAGTTAGAAGCCATGCTAGAAAATAAATTTACATCTCTTGAAGACACAATCCAAAAACAAATAGAAAATAAAATAGAACTATTGAAGAATAAAATGGTGGCAATAGAGACTAGGTTGCAGGTTATAAAAAAGAAAAACCAAGATACTAACCAAACATCCCAGCAAGGAGATGATTTAGAGAGACTTAAAATGAAGGACATGATTAAAGAACTAGAAGAAAAAGTTAATAGCCACCTCACCCTAAATAATGTGGTAGATAAATTAGATATCAAACCAATTAAAGATGAAATGAACAAATTAATAGAATTAGACCATGAGCGTAACAAAAGGGCCTTGAACCTTATAATCTTCAGTTTAAAAGAGGAGGTATATGAGGATACTTTAAGCATAGCCCAAATAGAATTACATAATAGATTACAAATTGAAACAATGTGTCTCACAGAAGCAACAAGGTTGGGGAAATTAACTGAAAATAAAGGAAGTCTAATCCGAATAAAGGTGAGCTCTATTGATCATAAGTATGACATACCTAGCAAAACCTCAAGTCTAAAAGGAACAACAATATTTATAAATGAAGATCTCATCCCAGACATGGAAAATTTTAGGGGCGAATTTTCCCCCTTAGGCTAAATTAAGGGGTTTTATATTTTTATTGGGTGAATATTTTGTATCATAGTACATTGTTACAAATCGCCTCAAATTTATTTTATAAAAAAATTAGGTATGGTGGTTAGCCCACCTTATTTTAAGGGAGAGGGTAAAAAAAGTAAATTTAGCTCTTGAAATTAGGAGTTACAATCTTCCATTTGCCCCCAGTTTCAAGAAAATGTTTTTATGATAGTTATAAATAAAAATATAAATACAGTGGAGGTATGGTAAATAAATAAAAGCTCTTTTTATATTTAGTCCATAACCCTCTTTCTATTTAAGAAGGCTTAAAGCGAGGTTTCATTTAAGTGAATCCTATGGGCCAAATACCATATTTATAAAAGAGGTATGGTAAATTTAATAAAAATATAAATAAACGAGAGGTATGGTAAATAAATAAAACCTCTTTTTATACTTCAAAGGTATGGTAAATAAATAAAATCTCTTTCTATATTTATTCCATAACCCTCTTTCTCTTCAAGAAGGCTCAAAAAAAGGTTTTACTTAATTGAATCCTATGGGCCAAATCTCTTTCTATATTTATTCCATAACCCTCTTTCTCTTCAAGAAGGCTCAAAAAAAGGTTTTACTTAATTGAATCCTATGGGCCAAATACCATATTTATAAAAGATTTATGGTAAATTAATAAAAATATAAATAAACGAGAGGTATGGTAAATAAATAAAACATTTTTTATATTTACTCCATAAGCCATTTTTTATGGTGAAGCCTATGAGCCAAAGACCATGGGCCAAATTATTATTAATACCATGCAAAAAAAACATTATTAACCCTAATACTAGTATTAATAAAAATAAAGATGGCACATGGTATTGACCCATGGTATTCACATGGAATGTAGCCTATTTAAAGGGGAAATTAAACTAGCATAGATCCATCTTTACTCTGGACCAAATATCGTGATATGCAAACTAACATAGAGTGAAAAAATATTTGATCCCTCTCAGGGATTGGTATATCAAGAGTAAAAATGGATCTTGTAATTTAATGTCACTTAAACATTTTAACTTGGTTAAAATAAAAAAATAAAATAAAAATCAATTATTAATTTTTATAAATTACTAATAGTAGTTTTTAAGCTCCAGGTTTATGATAACCCATGGTATTGACCCATGGTAATACCATGGTATTCATGTGAGCATAGACTATTTAAAGGGGAAATTCTATCAGCTTAGATCCATCTTATTTCCGAGTCTACCAAGTGCCGGGAGGGGTAAATAGATTCACCCCTCTAAGAGTGGTAGATGTGGAGTTAAGATGGATAAACGTTGGTTTTTATGATAATGAAGATATTAAATAGACTTAGGAAATTATATTGTAAAAAAAGTATTAAGGTGAATGGTTAAAGCTACATTTAGTCACTTCACAAAATTTAGTAAAAAATACTGATATCTCCATTAATATTGGTTTTTCTGATTTAACAAAAAAAAATTCAAAACAATGAAATCTTAAATTTTTCCGCATCACCCTCGTAGTAGAAGAGAGATAGTCGCTGCCCAGATTTCCCACCATTTTTCAAACATTCTCAATATGATATCTTCATGAAAAAGTTAACTTACTCATCTTGGATTAGTTGTTTGAAAAATATGCTGGTTTGTACAACCTTCCATCTTCTCTGCTATTCTTAGTTTGTGGTAATGATCTGTAGGGGTTGGGTCACTACGCCATATTGTCCTAAAAGGTGGAGATTGTGCGCCAAAAAATAAATTAATCCACATGTGATAACGCTGTTAAAAATGGTATGAAGGTATTGAATTATGCTAATAAGAAATTTAGATGGGAGAGACATAATTAAATTTTATTATTTAATTGAATATTTCCCATTAAAATAATAATAAATATACATTTATATATTTATGTATTGATTGGAAGGCTTCTGATAACGGTCACTTCTTTCCATTAGATCCCCTTCAGGCCTTTGGGATACCTACTACTTCATTATACTATATAGTTGGTGCTTGCTACTTGTTGGCGTGTTGGGGTAAGAAAACTTGATGTGTTTTTTTTAATCTCGTAGTTGGATTCTATGGAATAAGAGAGAAATTTGATAGCTTGGAAAAAGTAGTAGCTTGACAAAAGTGGTAGAGAGGACATTAATCTCTCCTACTGTGACAAACATGGCCACTAAAACTTGCAACATTGTTTTTAGGAAGTGAAAATTATGTTTCTTTTTTCCAAACATGTATGTTAGTATATTATAGTTTAATGAATATGTTTTATTACTATCATATATGGTTTCATACTTTAACAAAACATTCGCCAATACTTCACAATTTTTTATTATTCAGTGAAAGATTTACCAAGATCTTATAAAATTTTATAATTTAGTGAAAGATTCCCCATGACTTTACAAGATAATATAATCTAGTGAGAGATTGGCCAAATATATATATATATAGACATATTATATTAGTGATAAAATCGCCTCTCATTTTTCCTATGTATCACGGGGATTCGCCAATTTATTATACATATAAATTTTGGGTGGTTCTTAAAATTTTCCCTGATCCCAGAAGATAAAGAAAAATTAAGAAAGAAGGTTCAAAAGGTAAAAGAAGCTAGAATGGAAGGAAAATGGGCAATAATCAGAAATAGAAAAGCCTTTATTTGAGATAGAAACCAAAAAGATAGTACTAAATAGCAATTCAACATGCTCTGGATTCCTTCTTGGAACTGTCGGGGCTTTCCATGGAACAAAGGCCCCAAGCTGAGTTGGATCTCAAATGATGTTGATATTATTTTGATTGTTGAAACTTGGGAGCATGAAGAATCTAAGGTCCCTAACATAAATGGCTTTACGCTATGGTCTACCTGGAACAAGAGATCCTCCCGTAGACGCATTGGGGGAATAGCTTGCTACATTAAGAAGAATAGCTCCCCCCAGGCTAGGATTTATAAAAATGACCCTTACAATCAATATAGTTGGATAGAGATCATTGAAATTAATAATAAAAAGACCTACATAGCAATATGTTATTTTCCCCCCATCAATTCTAACTTCTATAAGAAGAAGAATCTAGATAAAAATAGTCCTTACAATGGTTTGGAGAATGATATTTCTAACCTAAGGAATGAAGGTAATATCCTTTTAATAGGTGACTTTAATGCTCGAACTTCAAGCAAACAAGATATTATTCTAAGCAATCATTCCAACCTTAATCCTCTTTGGTTGGACGAAGACCCTACTCTTTCTAGTAGGTACAAAAGGAGCTTTGAAGACCTCAGGGAGAATCTGTTTGGGTCGGAGCTAGTCAAGCTCTATAGTGCTCAGGATCTAATAATTTGAAATGGTCTAAAGAAGTGGCCCAATTCTAGTCAGATGACCTGCATCCATGGGCTTGGTAGAAGCATGGTAGACTATGTTATTTTCGATCTCCCTTTATACAATGAAATAATAAATTTTGATATCTTAAATGACCAGGAGCCTAACTTTGATCATAGGCCTTTACTTATAACTCTCAACTTTGTCATGCATAGAGATCCCATAGAAAATAATCCTTATACCCAAAAGAACTTAATGTTTGATAGAAATAAAAATGATCTCTTTCTAAAAGAGTTAAAAACTAATTTGCTTCCTTTATCTAGTATAGACAACATAGAAGACCTCTATCATAATTTTACTACAACCCTATCACATTCTATTAACAAGTTCTCAATTGAAGTTTCAAATAATAAAATAAATAGCAAAACCAACCCATGGTATGATAAAGATTGTAAAAGTGCGAGGAGAGAAATTAAGGAAGTTTTTGATGAATCTCTTAAAATGGACAAGATAAAAATATTCAAAGCCCTAACTAAAAGAAAAAATAGGTAGTACATTCGTAAAAGACAAGAGAATCTCTTACACCTCTCTAAGGTAGCTCCTAGGAAATTTTGGAGGTAGATTCTGACTGGGAAAACTAAAAATAATAATAAAATTGCTTTACACGATTGGAATTCCTATCTTAAAAAGCTCTATGAATCTCCTAATATCATGGATAACTTTGAAACCTTGCCCACAACGTTTTCTCTCTAGAAGAAATTGATTTTGGGGTTAAGTGCCTGGTTAATGGGAAGGCTAAGGACATTGAAGGTTACCAGGTGGAAATCTTAAAAATTGGAGGCCCTATCCTCATCCCCCACATCCACAATCTTTTCAATCAAGCAGTCAAGCAAGGGTTCCCTAAGATATGGACTGAGAACCTCATTATCCCTATTTTTAAAAATGTGGATACAAATAACCCCTCTAATTATTAGATAATTATGATCAGCCCTCTCTTAGCTAAGTTATATGGTAGTATTTTGAAAAGAATTTGATCATATGACTTGAAAGTGAAAGTAAGCGAGCTAAAGGCCATGCGAGTTTTAGAAGGCATCACTCAACAACAGACCACCTCGTTACGCTTAGGATCAATGTGGAGGAATGTTGTAATGATAAATCCTATCTATTTTTTTTCTTTGTGGACTTTAGAAAGGCTTTTGATACGGTTCCTAGAAACAACCTTTGGAATAGATTAGAAGAGCTAAAGGTTCCTTTGGAGTTGAGAGCTGCCGCTATTAGGTTATACGAGAATGTAATTTCCAAGCTATAAAGCAATAAGGGGTGGCCGAAAGATATTAAGTGTAATATCGGAGTTAAACAAGGTTGCCCCCTCTCCCCTACCCTATTTGGCATTTACATTGACAAGATCAAAGGTTGTCTAGAGGAAGCAAGATGTGTTGGCACGATCTTAGCTAGGATAGTCATCCTTCGTCTTCTTTATGCTGACAATATTTTTCTGCTCGCAAGGTGTTCATCTGACCTTGATAAGCAACTTAGGCTTCATAAGGATTTCTGCTCTTCCACAGGTATGACTATTAACACTGACAAAACAAAAGTTATGATTACCAAATCCAAGAAGTACACCTATGCTAATTTTATGTATGACATTAATAACTTGGAGGAAGTGTATTCTTACAAGTACATAGGAATTGATATTCGTCACAAGCTCAACTGGAACTATAGCATTGAGAAAAGGATTAATGGGGGGTGAGAAGCTTACTTTGGTCTTGAAAATAATTGCAAAACGACAAACCTCGTAACATGGGATAAAAAGAAGTTCCTCTTTGAAATTTTAGTCACTCATGTTATCTTATATGGGTTTGAGGTTTGGGGTTGCAGCATCTCTAGAGAATCCTGGAGAAAGATTGAGAAAATTGAGAAGAGATTTATAATGTATAACCTGAAAATTAAAAGCAATACACCCTACCCTATTCTCCTTATAGAAGTAGGTCTTTCCACCATTGAGAGCCTAGCTATGACTAGGCTTCTGTTGTACAAGAACAAGCTCAATAACATAGGAGATCATAGACTTCTTAAGCTAGCTTTAAATTCTAGCCAAAACCCCCTAAGGCTCAAACGGGGGTGGTATTAAGACACGAGGGCCTGGTTAAACCATTGGGAGATCAATGACAATGATTCATTGAAAAACATTAATAACATTAAAAATATTGTTACTTCTAAGTTCAAAGAAAAAATGTGGTGTGAGAAAGATTTAGCAGCTAAAAGAAAATTAAGTTATTATAAGAAGGTCATCAACCCCACCCTAGAAGATCGAAAGTACCTTTCTATTCTAGCTAGCTCAAAGAAGAAAAATAATATAGTGCAGATTAGAACGAACTCTCATGAGCTCCATAGTGAAATAGGTCGTTGGGCGGTTCCTAAAACACCATGGATGGAAAGGATCTGCCATGTCTGTGAGAATAGTAACATTGAAGATGAAAACCACTTCCTCTCAGAGTGCGCCACGTGCAACCGCATTAGATTCTAGTTTCATAATCTTTGTCGCAATACTGACCTTCCTAGCCTTTTACGATGTCAAAATTATAGTGCGCTTGGGAGGCTTCTCTCCAAGCTTTTTGAGCATAGGAATAAAATCTTAAATCAAACTAAATAATTTGTGTCTTTAGGTCCGATAGACCAAAGTTGGTCTTAGTGGACGTTAACCATCATCATCATCATCATCAACATCAATATAATAATATAAATATTATATAATAATAATAAGATAATGGTTATTATAATAATAATATATTATTATTATTATGATAATAATATTAACTCATAATAACAACTACCGTCCAATAATAATTGGAATTGTGATAAGGGAATTATTAAATATATTGTTTTAAAGATTAAATATTTATGATTATTAATAAGTATATAAATAATAAGAACCATATTCTTATATATTTATAATTATTATATTAATACTATAATAACAATATTAGTAATATTAATTAATAAGAATAATAACGAATAATAATATTATGTTATTATAATAATATAATAATTATTATATAATAATAATAATAATAATAAAATAGTTATTATTATTATTATTATTATTATTATTATTATTCTTATTGTTATAATATATTTATTATATTATTATTATAATAATAATATTATATTATTATTACCCAAGGGATTAATACTAAAACCCCAAGGGATTATGAACCCCATGGAATAATATTAAACAAAAGGGACTAATATTATAAACCCAAGGGATACAAACCCTAAGATAAATATTAAAAATACTAAAATAAACATGGTTGAATTAATAAAGCCTAAGAATTAATATTTTAAAATCAAGGGAATAATAAACCAAAGGGATTATTAATATTATAAACCCAAGGAACTAATAAAACCAACCCTTTAATATTATAAACCAAAGTAATTAGTGAACCAAGGGGATAAATATTAAAAACCTAATGGATCAAGAAGCACAAGGGATCAATATTACAAACACAAGAGATTAATAAAGCTAACCATGATTGATATTATAAACCCAAGTTAATAATAAACCCAAGGTATTAATACTAAAACTCTAAGTGATTATGAACCCAAGGCAATAATATTAAACCCAAGAGGCTAATATTACAAACCCAACATTGGTAAACCCTAATATAAATATTAGAAACACTAAAATAAACATGGTTTATTCTCATCGTGAGACAATCCTTGTCACAATGTGACACTCAACCATGGGTGACCATGTGGGTTATGATTGACAATGGTTGACCATGATTGATATTATAAACCTAAGGGAATAATAAACTCAAGTGATTAATATTGTAAACCCAAAGGAATAATAAACCCAAGGGATTAAGACTAAAACCCTAAAGGATTATGAACCCAAGGGAATAATATTAAACCCAAGGGATTAATATTATAAACCCAAGGTATATAAACACTAAGATAAATATTATAAACACTAAAATAAACATGATTAACCATCATTGATTTTCATATTGAAACAATCCTTATCACAATTCCTTGTTGGACCATGGTTGACTTCATAATAAACCATGGTTAACTGTGAAATAATAAACAAAAGCGATTGATATTATGAACCCAAAAGAACAATAAACCCAAGGTATTAATACTAAAACCCCAAGGTAATAATATTAAACCCAAGGGGCTAATATTATAAACCCAAGGTATGTAAACCCTAAGTGGAGACAATTTGTTTCATAATGTGAGATCAGACCATGATTGACCACAGTCGGCCATGCTTGGTTATGGTTGACCATGATTGATATTATAAACCCAAGGGATTGATATTATGTACCCAATGAAAACATAAACCCAAGGGATTAATACTAAAATCCAAGAGATTATGAACCCAAAGGAATAATATTAAACCGAAGGGACTAATATTAAAAACCCAACATTGGTAAACCCAAATATAAATAATAAAAACACTAAAATAAACATCGTTTATTTTCATGGTGTGACAATATTTGTCACAATGTGACATTCAACCATGGTAGACCATGGTCGTCTATAATTGACAATGGTTCACCATCATTGATATTATAAACCTAAGTGAATAATAAACCAAAGGGACTCATATTATAAACCCAAAGGAATAATAAAACCAAGGATTAATACTAAAACCCCAAGGGATTATGAACCTAAGGGAATAATATTAAACCCAAGGGACTAATATTATAAACCCAATGTTGGTAAACCCTAATAAAAATACTACAAACACTAAAATAAACATGGTTTATTTTTATGGTGAGGTAATCCTTGTCACAAGGCGACACTCAAACATTGTTGACCATGGTTGGCTATGATTGTCAATGGTTGACCATCATTGATATTATAAACCTAAGGGAGTAATAAACCCAAAGGAATAATAAACCCAAGGGATCAGTACTAAAACCCCAAGGGGCTATGAACCCAAGGGAATAATATTAAACCCAACAGACTAATATTATAAAGACGAAATTGGTAAACCCAAATATGAATATTACAAAAACTAGAACAAACATGGTTTATTTTCATGGTGAGACAATCCTTGTCACAATCATTGTTGACCATGTTTGGTTATTTTTACAATGGTTGACCATGATTGATATTATAAACATAAGGGAATAATAAACCCAATGGATTAATACTAAAAACCCAAGGGAGTATGAATTGAAGGGAATAATATTAATCCCTAGAACACATATTTGATTAAATTTGGAAGTAATCAGTGGATATAGAATATATAACTTTAACTAGAATAAGTCTTTTCAAAATGGGGAATTACAAAGTCACTTAGTTCACTAATTTTAATGTAGATATTCATCATTTTTTGTGAAAAAATGATCATGAGAAAATTTATAAAGCAAATTCATATAAACTTCCAAAAGCAATTCTTTCACGTCTTAATCTTCGATTCCTTACATTATCCATTTTAATATTTTTACAGTTTGTATTAAAATATAAGTGTGTTAAGGTTATTTTATGAAAATAATGATGTGTATGTAACAACCCTTCCTTGTGTACTACATTATTGTAAACCTAATCTAATTTAAATCTAGGTATGATATCATCCCTTGTGTGTTAAAGGTTGTAGACCTAAGTTGATCAAAGCTAGGTTTGATACCCTCGTTTGTGGGTTAAACTATTCTACACCTAAGCTGAGGAAAGCTAGGTGATATGTAATATGAAAAGGAAATGTATTATTAAATAAATTAATAAAATAAATCACTTGGAGGGTGGAGCACCAAGGGAGAGGAGATTCTTTCCAAATCCCATGAGGAATGGGATAGAGATGAATCTTTCATGATAAGCTTCTATATGTGATTCTAGATAAGCTTGGATGGATTGGATATCCATCACATGGATGGGAGATCAAGATCTGTTAGACATAAAAGCTTTGCAGGAGATAAAGTCAAGCATTTATGTGGAAAAATGTTGTGGGAGATAAAGATGAGATTTTCCGGAGGTCAACTTTTCTATTGCATGTATACCGTATAAGGATTGATTTTCCTTCTGTAAATTGCTTAAAAGTTACCTTTATGATGGAAATGATGGACTCTTACTATGCACGTGTTCTTCATGCATCCTTATGTAGCAAAATGGCCTATCAAGTGGATGAAAACACTTCTGAGAAAATCTAATTAAAGAGTAGATGTGAAGAAAGTGTTGTATCTGATTATATGAGTTATTTGTAAAGTTTATGCATGCATTATGGTAACTAGGTCATTGGCATAGAGGCATGCAGAGCAACTAGGAAGTAAATTCTAGTTTTTATTTAAAATTCGATACCATGCATGTCACAAGGGGCTTGAAGTTGGTGTGCTATGGTTCCTTATGATATTATTCTTAATATCATGGGAATTAGCAGTTATTTTCTAGGTAGGCCATGGGGTATGTTAAAAATGGTATCAAAGCCATAGGTTCAAAAGTTAAGGCCTATGGACTCATCCACCTCCGTAAGGTTTTCATTGATGGGTTTTAAAAGGCATTGAAAAAGAAAAGTAAGCACATGAATTTTATAATGAGTTATGGCTACCAAGGAAAATTAGGACTCTTAGAAAGTGAATCCAAGCATAAACATGGTTATTAAAGGATTAATAACATATGTATATAACATGTTAAATTTCAAAGTACTTAAAACTAATTGTTTAAATTGGGGCATGAGGGACATAATGGAGGAATTGAAGTATTAAATTATTGATTGTTGGTTTAGAATTTGTGAAGATGTGGATTGAGACAATTATGGAGTCCCACATGTAATATTCTAGATATTTCACGTATTACTACTATCATATATACTTTTTAGCAAATAGCCTATGATTATAAGTAATGATCAAATGATGCTCAAAGGTGAGCCTATCAGGTATATGGTTATGAGAAGTTGTTTTGGTATGTAAGATGGGCATTATAAAATGAAATATGAATCAAATTAAATATTTCAATTAAAAATTTCTTCATTTGCAACGGTGTTTTTAGTGGTCATCACAAGTGTATTACAGATATAGTGATTACAGTTCTCCTTATATCAACGCTTAGTCATTAAAACGCAACTAGGATAAGGGTTAATTTATAGCATACAATTATTAGAACTTTTTGATATCCATATATCATCATATTTGGAATAAATGTTTGAGTTTTGTTGTAGCTAAATAGGCTAGGAACAATGATTAGTAATCCCAATACCAGTATGAGACATGACATCATCAGTTCTTTAAGTAGCATGCAAGAATCATTGAAAATTCTATGGGAGACATTTCTGCATAACTATTCCACATGCATAAACTAGACGATGATTCGGACCATAGATTAAACTATGGTGATCATGCTATAAAAACAAATTATAAATGGTATAATTGCTATAAAAGTATTGTACCAAGGTAAAGGATAGTGAGAACATGTTATATTATAAGGCTATATAACCTATACAAATTGTGGTCAAATTAATCCTTTGATTAATGCATTTTCTTACAATGTGACTCATTCTTCGGTTGGAAGAAAGTATATGGTTAAGGAGAAATCTATGTTAAACATATTCCAAGACATATGCATCTTTTGAAGGATATGTATAATAGAACCTATAGGTATCCTTGAGTGCAAACCATAGTTCTTGGTGAAGTAGCACAAATGGGATGGAACCCTGGGTCAATTAAATGATATTTAATAATCTATTAAAGTAGATTAATATCATAATTTATACCAAGAAATTTTGAGGGGATCTCTTATCAGATTCCATTGATAAGGTGTCTGGACAACATAAGGAAATGTTCCATGATTCAAACAAGAATTCATAAATAGATGACCCAGCTTTGGTAAAGGGTGATTTACTGTTAAGAATGAGCTAACATGTAAATACCCTATGATCATAAACACTTACAACTAAAAGGAATGTAGGATTGCAAGTAGTAAAAACTTTCATGTATAATGACATGGAATTATGCATGGTCAATAGGTTTTTGAAGCATATTAATGATCTCATGAATGTTAAACTTCAACAACTCAGAGTTAATAATCTACTTTAGAACATTAAGCAGAAGGTATGATTAAAAGGAAAATATGCATGAATCCAATAATGTGTGATTGATATTGTAACATGACATAAAAAATTTCTTAATTACATATATGAACCATGAAAAATAAATGTTTGTATGAGACTAACATGATGGAAAATACATGGATTAAGTTCATTTCATGCAAGTAATACCATGAAGATGGTATTATATGTTGGACTATGTACAACAATACATATGGGACCATATGACTACATATGTTACAATTTTGAAAAAATAAATGTGTATTGGTGTGTATAGCATATCTTGTTTGCAGGTATGTAGTAGTCATTAGACAGATGTCTGGACAGTTAAACAAACCTGGAGATTACCCTAAAGAAGGAAAGTAAGTTGGTATAACTAATCTGTTAAATATATTTATATGAATATATATTGTGATGTGAAATAATCTGTTATGACTTTGTAGGCATATTAATGTGGAAAATATGCTAATTGATGTATTGTATTCAGAGAGACTGCAAGAAGCAGGTGTTCGACAAGAACACAAAGTCTTGAAAGAATGGAAGTAGAGGACATGCATTCTTCAGATAAAATAAATGATAAGCAACAGTTTCTTCAATGGTAATAGATTATGATATTTATCATAGTTAAACTTTGCATCGATAAATTCTTACAAATGGTTTGAAAAAATGTGTGACAAGTAGCTATGGAAGGAGAGATGCTTGGATCACTCCTTGAGACCAATGTAGCTATGAAAGGTGAGATGCTAGGAGCACTCCTTATGCAAGATGTACATCGGGAAAATTTCATCAGATGGTAGAGCCATGAAAGTTGTTGATATAGAAACCAGCTACCTGTGAACGAGGACATGATGCAGTGATACACTGAGGACGACGTAAAGTTTAGGGGGGGAGTATGTAACACCCGTCCCTTGTGTACTACATTATTTTAAACCTAAGCTAGGTATGATATCCTCCATTGTATGTTAAAGGTTGTAGACCTAAGCTGAGGAAAGCTAGGTTTGGTACCCTCCTTTTTGGGTTAAACTATTCTACACCTAAGATGAGGAATGCTAGGTGATATGTAATACGAAAGGCAAATGTTTTATTAAATAAGTTAATAAAATAAATCACTTGGAGGGTGGAGCACCAAGAGAGGGGAGATTCTTGCCAAATCTCATGAGGAATGGGATAGAAATGAATGTTCCATGATAAGCTTCTAGATGTTATTCTAGATAAGCTTGGATGGATTGGATATCCATTGGATGGATGGGAGATAAAGATCCATCGGGAATAAAAGCTTTGTGGGAGATAAAGGCAATCTTTTATGTGGAAAAGCGATGTGGGAGATAAAGACGAGCTTTTTCGGATAAGACCTAGGCATTGGAAAAATCCATAAAGCGGGACACCACAAATGGTAACTAAATCGTGAAAGAGGGTATTAAATAACTAGTGCATCGATCAATTGAGGAAAATTTTATCCTTGGCAAGATCTTCGACTCAGGGGGAATAAGAGGTGATTCATCACTGGCTGGTGGTGCTCCTCCATCCAGGTGAGGTTTAGTTGGTGTCATTGCATGGAATGGTTGTATGTTGGTTTCTTACCTTTCTTGTGATTATTTTATTTGGATCAATATTGGATATGTTACCTGTCTTAGCTTATGTATTGGTTTGATTCTATTTCTACTGATGTGATGGATTCCATTCTTATGCATATGAATGAGTAGGATACCAAATAAATCTAATGGAAACCTTATTTATGTTAGTGAAGGAATTTGTACTATTTTATAAAGCCTCTGGTTAATAGGGCAGATGGTAGTAGATGGTTGCGGATTATCATAGTATAATATAGTTAACATGATAATGTATGATGGTCAAGTTTTGTATTGCATGTATACCCGATAAGAATTGATTTTCATTTTGTAAATTTCTTAAAAGTAACCTTTACGATGGAAATGATGGACTCTTACTATGCACATGTTCTTCATGCTTCCTTATGTAGCAAAGTGGCCTATCAAGTGGATGAAAACACTTATGAGAAATCTAATTAAAGAGTAGATGTGATGAAAGTGTTGCATGTGATTATCTGAGTTAATTTATAAAGTTTATGCATGCATTATGGTAACCAAGTTATTGGCATAGAGGCATGTAGAGCAACTAGGAAGTAAATTCTAGTCTTATATTTAAAAGTCAATACCATGCGTGTCACAAGGGGCTTGAAGCTGGCGTGCTATGGTTCCTTCTGATATTATTTTTAAAATCATGGGGAATTAGCGGTTATTTTCCAGGTAGGCCATGGGGTATGTTACAAATAGTATCAGATCTATAGGTTCAAACACTAAGGCCTATGGACTCATCCACCTCCGTAAGGTTTTCATTGATGGATTTTAAAAGGAAATGAAAAAAAAAATTAAGCACATGAATTTTATAATGAGTTATGGCCACTAAGGAAAATGAGGAATCTTAGAAAGTGAATCCAAGCATAAACATGGTTATTAAAGTATTAATAACATATGTATATAACATGTTAAATTTCAAAATACTTAAAACTAATTGTTTAAATTGGGGCATGATGGACTTAAAGGAGGAATTGAAATATTAAATTATTGATTGTTGGTTTAGAATTTATGAAGATGAGCATTAAGACAATTATGGAGTTTCACATGTAATATTCTAGATATTTCACCTATTACTACTATCATATATACTTTTTAGCAAATAGGTTTTGATTATAAGTAATGATCGAATGATGCTGAAAGGGGATCTTATCTAGTATATGGTTACGAGACGTCGTTTTGGTATGTAAGATGGGTATTATAAAATGAAAGATGGATAAAACAAAATATTTCAATTAAAGATTTCTTCATTTACCGCGGTGCTTTTAGTAGTCATCACAAGTGTATTACAGATATAGTGATTACAGTACTCCTTATATCAACCCTTAGTCATTAAAATGCAACTAGGATAAGGATTAAGTTATAGCATACAGTTATTAGAACTTTTTGATATCCCTATCTCATCATATTTTCAATAAATGTTTGAGTTTTGATATAGCTAAATAGGCTAGGAACAATGATTAAAAATCCTAATACCATTATGAGACATGACATCATCACTTCTTTAAGCAGCATGCAAGAATCATCGACAATTCTATGGGAGACATTTCTGCATAACTGTTCCACATGCATAAAACTAGACGATGATTCTGACCATAGATTAAACTATGGTCATCACGCTATAAAACCAACTTATAAATGGTATAGTTGCTATGAAATTATTGTACCAAGGTAAAGGATAGTAGAACATGTTATAGTATAAGGCCATATAACCTATACAAATTATGGTCAAATTAATCCTTTATTAATGCATCTTCTTACAATGTGATTCGTTCCTCGGTTGGAAGAAAGTATGGTTAAGGGGAAATCTATGTTAAACATATTCCGGGACATATGCATGTTTTGAGGGATATTTATAATAGAACCTATAGGTATCCTTGAGTGCAAACTGTAATGCATGGTGAAGTACCACAAATGGGATGGACCCCTAGGTCAATTAAATGATATTTAACAATATATTAAAGTAGATTAATATCATAATTTATACCAAGAAATTTTGAGAGGATCTCTTATCAGATTGAATTGATAAGGTGTCTGGACAACATAAGGAAATGTTGCGTGATCCAAACAAGAATTCATAAATAGATAACTCAACTTTGGTAAAGGGTTATTTAATGTTAAGAATGAACTAACACGTCAATACCTTGAGATCATAAACACTTACAACTACAAGGAGTGTAGGATCGTAAGTAGTAAAAACTTTCATGTATATTGACATGGAAGTATGCATGATCAACAGGTTGTTGAAGCATATTAATGATATCATGAATATTAAACTTCAACAACTACAGGTTAATAATCTACTTTAGAACATTAATAAGAAGGTATGATTGATATGAAAATATGCATGAATCCAATAAAGTGCGAACGATATTGTAACATGAAATAAAAACTTTCTTAATTACATATATGAACCATGAAAAATAAATGTTGGTATGATACTAACATGATGGAAAATATGTGGATTAAGTTCATGGCATGCAAGTGATACCATGAGGATGGTATTATAGGCTAGACTATGTACAACAATACATATAGGACCATATGACTACATATGTTACAATTTTGAAAAAAGAAATTTGTATTGGTGTGTATAACATACCTTGTGTACAAGTATGTAGTAGTCATTATACGGATGTCTGGACAGGTAAACAAACCTGGAGATTACCCTAAATAAAGAAAGTAAGTTTGTATAAGTAATTATGGTTAATCGTAGTTTAGCATACATACAGTTACAATGAATATATATTGTGATGTGAAATAATCTGTTATGACTTTGTGGCATATTAATGTGGAAAATATGCTAACTGATGTATTGTATGCAGAGAGACTACAAGAAGTAGGTGTTCGACAAGAACACAAAGGCTTAAAATAAAGCAAGCAGAGGACATGCATTCTTTAGATAAAATAAATGATAAGCAATAATTTCCTTAATAGTAATAGATTATGATATTTATCATAGTTAAACTTTGCATCGATAAATTCTCACAAATGGTTTGAAAAAAATATGTGATATGTAGCTATGGAAGGAGAGATGCTAGGAGCACTAATTGAGACCGATGTAGCTATGAAAGGAGAGATGCTGGGAACACTCTTTCTGGAAAATGTACATCGAGAAATTTTCATTAGATGGCAGAGCCATGAAAGCTGTTGATATAGAAACCAGCTACCTGTGAACGAGGACATGATGCAGTGATACACCGAGGATGGTGTAAACTTTAAGTGGGGGAGTACGTAACACCCCTCCCTTGTGTACTACATTATTGTAAACCTAAGCTAAGTTAAAGTATATGATATCCTCCATTGTTTGTTAAAGGTTGTAGACCTAAGCAGAGGAAAGCTAGGTTTGATACCCTCTTTGTGGGTTAAAATATTGTACACCTAAGATGAGGAAAGTTAGGTGATATGTAATATGAAAAGAAAATGTATTATTAAATAAATTAATAAAATAAATCACTTGGAGGGTGGAGCACCAAGAGAGAGGAGATTCTTTCCAAATCCCATGAGGAATGGGATAGAGATGAATCTTTCATGATAAGCTTCTAGATGTGATTCTAGATAAGCTTGGATGGATTGGATATCCATTGGATGGATGGGAGATAAGGATCCATTGGGCATAAAATATTTGTGGGAGATAAAGGCAAAATTTTATGTGGAAGAGCGTTGTGGGAGATAACGACAAGCTTTTCTAGATAAGACCTAGGAAAATGGAAAAATCCATAGAGCGGGATGCTGCAAATGGTAACTAAATCATGAAAGAGGGTATTAAATACCTAGTGTGTCGATCAATTGAGGACAGTTAATCCTTCGCAAGATCTTTGGCTCGGGGGAATCAGAGGTGATTCATGGCTGGGTGGTGGTTCTCCTCCATCCAAGTGACATTTAGTTGGTGTCATTGCATAGAATCATTTTATGTCAGTTTCCTACCTTTCTTGTGATTATTTTATTTGGATCAATATTGGATATGTTACCTGTCTTAGCTTATGTATTGGTTTGATTCTATTTCTACTCATGTGATGGATTCCATTCTTATGCATATGAATGAGTAGGATACCAAATAAATCTAATGGAAATCTTCTTTATGTTAGTGAAGGAATTTTTACTGTTTTATAAAGCCTCTGGTTAATATGGTAGATGGTAGTAGATGGTTGCAGATTATCATAGTATAATATAGGTAACATGATAATCTATGATGGTCAAGTTTTCTATTGCATGTATACCCTATAAGGATTGATTTTCATTCTGTAAATTGCTTAAAAGTAACCTTTATGATGGAAATGATGGACTCTTACTATGCATGTGTTCTTCATGCATCCTTATGTAGTAGAATGGCCTATCAAGTGGATGAAAACACTTCTGAGAAATCTAATTAAAGAGTAGATGTGATGAAAGTGTTGCATGTGATTATCTGAGTTAATTTATAAAGTTTATGCATGCATTATGGTAACTAGGTTATTGGCAGAGAGGCATGTAGAGAAACTAGGAAATAAATTCTAGTATTATATTTAAAATTCAATACCATGCATGTCACAAGGGGCTTGAAGTTAGTGTTCTATGGTTCCTTCTGATATTATTTTTAAAATCATGGGGAATTAGCGGTTATTTTCTAGGTAGGCCATAGGGTACGCTACAATGTATTTTACTATTACTAACCCATTTATCAAGACAATGTTAGCACAATTTAAAAGTCTATCACCTTGGCAACATTGCTAACGTCGTTGAAGTTTTAAAAAATCTAGTAGATCATCGAGTTTATACTCCTATTGGATTTAAATTCCAAAATATTTGTGACACTAGCAACCTTCTTGATCTTTTAACTAAACAAAATTATAATGAGCTTGAAACACTTCTTTTAATGCTTTTTGAGCATATTAATAAAATTAAAAATAATTTCAGGTAATATCTTATTGCCTTCTTATATACCATATTTGGTCTTAGTGGAAGATAATAATCATTATCACCACCATCATTTCATACTATTGTAGGAAGTTTGCACCATTTTAGAGTTTTGGAGAAAATATTATTTTTGGATCAAATTAAATGTTGAATGCAAGTAGTAGAATAATTTATTTTTATTTATTATTTGTACTTTCGTGTTAAAAACTAAGTTGATTGAGGCTTACTTAATGAATAATAGATTAATATGCAAGATATATATTAAGTATAAAGTTATTTAATGACAAATGATCATATTAATGTGTCTAATATATGCCAACATAGATCCATCTCAAGTACGAATGTAGGGATCAAATTTCTTCACGTGCAAACATTTTTAGAGTGCCAAATACAATGTGTTATTTTTCATTGTTGAAACTATATTTTTGAATGCTAAATAGATTATAGATAAGACCAAATAAAATTTTTAACCATAAAAACTCCTTTTTTATATATATAGATAAATATAAAGTTGATATTGACATAAATTAGTTAACATAGATCTTAAAATAGTTTATTTGAATTTCTAGCTTAAATACTTTTGAAAAATATAAGATTTAAACATCTAATTCACACATTTGTTTTTCTTCTAATTACTTTACAACATATTCATTTTTTAATTTTTCTATTTATAACATAATTTTTATTTTAAAGGGCCACAAACGGACAAACAAACTTACACATCCCCTCATAATGGGTTGTAGAATGAGCCTCTTGACTCAATTACTAATCATTTTAATGATTAAAATCAATCATGAATTATAATAGTAACAAAGTAATACAATTTGATTATTTTCAAATACATGAGGAAAGAGATAAAATTGACTAAACTATTTATTACAAATATTTAGTTTTTATTCATGTAGTGTTTAAGGATATTGGATTGAAAACAACATATAAACATTCATCTAAAACTTAGATTCGTTACATTATTTATATTATCATCAATATTTATATTTATGTATTAAATTTGACTCATGAATAATAGATTTTGTAAAAAAATTCTTACTTATAAAATTATTTAGCAACATATTAATATTTTTTTCTTACTATTATTGACCATTTTAAATTGACCCTAACTAATTTTCCTAAGTTGAGTACAAATTTATTATAATAGTACAATGTTGGCACCACTTCAAAATCTATAAGAGGAAATATGTTATAAGTCTAGTTGTGTTGTTCAATGATCAAAATATTTTTTTTATAAATTAGAGTGCAACAAAATAGAAAATTTGATTTGTATCAATTATAATAAGGAATATTAAGTAAAACTCACTTCAAACATTATTACAAGTGTCTAACATCTATTCATTAAGTGTTTAAATGATTTATATTAAATAGAATACTAATTAGGTACCCCGCTATTGTTTTAATAGACCAAGTTTAGAAGATGTTTTTAAGTGTATTATTGAATTTGACTATGCATATTTGATATGGTGAGAAGTCATGTTGGTCAAATAAAGATTTGAAAATTTAAATATTTTATGGCACTGTCATGTAATTTTTATCAACACATGATTACATTGAAATACTAAGTAATATAAAACTCCAAAAATAATATGAAGATAATATTTTATATACAAAAAATATTGAAAAGTGTGTCTGAATGTATATTAATAGATCCTTCAAAAAAAATTACATTCATGAATCATATAAACCTAATCTTAAGATATTTGTTCTTGCAATGTTCTTACTTTGGCATCCATGCCTACATTATGGTATTAATTAGAATAGAGCCAAGTTCTACGTCATCAAAATTTGGTATCCAATATTGCTCTAAAAAGATTCCATTTTATTTCCCTGACATAGGCTTTCACTAGTCAACCTTTACATGAAGATTCTCAGTTTCATTATCCCTAAAGATATCTGAGATGGATTTTTCCATCCAAATGATCTCTCCCGCATCCTGATTTCCTGATCTAACTAGAAACATCCTTCCTTTCTCGGCATCAATCATTGGATTGAATGTTGGATTTGGCTTGTTTCATTTGGGTCCAACATATACTGGTTGATCTATCACATGATCAAAATCTACATCCATAATACTTAAGATTGCATGGAGTGAATTACAATCAACATCAACACTTTGCCTTCTCTTGGGCCAAAAATCCTCAGAAGATGAATCACTTCCTTCTATTATTCTATGATCATTATAGATTCCATCCAATGTATCAAGAACTCTTTCCTAATACACTACTTTATTTTTCCATTCCTTTGTAACAGTTGGTGAATCCTGATTCCCGATAGTGTCTTTCCACATTTTTATGTATGATGTTATCTCTTCCTTTAGTTCTTTTAAATATACATCATTCTATTTGCAAGCTAAGAAGGATGTCTTCCCTATGGGAATTATAGGTCGACCTTCATCATCTCCATAACTCAACTTGTGCTGACCACTCAGTATCTCTATTTGATTCCTTGTACCTTAGTATTGAAACACCATTGAGTACAAAAAATTGGAAGTATTGGACATTAAGATGTCCAACTAGTGCATTTTTTCCCTCCTTGGTGTATCCATTAAGGAAACTTTTGAATTCATAGACCTTGTCAATAAGTATAGGTGGAAACACTCGATGTTCTTCAATTATGTGATATGTATCCATCATTTTAGGTTAAGAATATATATCTCTACTTTTTAGGTTGCAAGACATTCTTCTGTAGGTTCCATCTATGTATTCATGGGTATGGCACACAAGCAAGAACCCAACCTCAATAGTGATGAAGACACGAAGTGCAGTTAAAAGTGATAGAAACATGAAAAGATAGCAGTTCTTATTATCACTTGCTGCATTGTCCAACTGTAACAACAAATGTCGAGGAAGAGGTTTAGAATCAACATTTTTACTTTTTGACCTTCCATGAGATATAAAATCATCCTTGTGCACTTGAAATTTTGAGTAAATAGATGTGTCAAGTAATGCATTTGAAAGTGGGTTTCTTGAACTTCCACTTTCATAAAGTAGAACACCATACATATCCATTTGTGGGTATTCAAGGTCCCTTAACCACTTTGCAAGGGATGTAATAGTATATTGTGATCCCATATGTACAAATGGTAAGGATAAATGACCAAACCCTCTTGTATTATGCCCATGTGTAAGCATACATGTCAATGAAAAACCTAAATTTGTTCGTACAATAGATTTGGATTTGACACGTAGCCTTGCGATTGAAGTCTTTGTTATATCCATTTTATCATGGATAATGATCAAATACTCCTTTGGAAACTACTCTAACATAATTCTATGGGCATAGTAGCAATATCTTCCAAACATATCAATCTTGTTATGTTTGTTTAGCCTACGTCGTGCCTTTTCTTCCAACTCTTTTGTAGTTGCTGACTTCATTTGTGCTTTCAACATAATACATTCACTGCATTTACTGAAGTTGGTGTTCTTTGAAAATTCCGCATCTCGAAACTTACTATTCTAGATCTTGCTCATTGTTGACTTTGATATTGATGGGTAACTGAGCTTTCGAAGAGCCTCATTGATCTCTTTTAACAAATAATTTTGTGTGTAAGTCGAAGGAAGAAATCTTAAAGGAGAATATGTTCCATCTTCTTCAACATGACGTGTTTGGTTTGGTGAAAAAATTGAATTTTCCATTACAGTTTTGTGCAATATTTCTATGGCTACCATTGTCTGAGCTCGCGCTTTGCATGTGTTGGTGTTACCATGAATAACTTTGATCTATCCATGTTGAAAATAATGTTGGCATTTATAGAATGTGCTTTGAGGAATCTTATGTATCTTATAACAAGCTTTCTTACAAATAATATTCCCATTAAATATCATGTCCTTTACATTTCTAGCAATAGGTGGTAGGCCATGGCCATGGCTCTTTCACATGACTATGTTTGACATGAGTAAATTCAAGACAAATTACCTAATAACATTTTTATTTGTTTGTCTCATACCCTTTCTAGCACCTGCAAAGGCCTTCCTATCCACATGTTGAAGACAATCTTTTCTAAAAAAATACACCTACTGCCAAAAGTCAAATTTCTTTCTCTTCATCTATTTTTGTTTGACATTTTGCAATTTTTTTTTTAGCCATAACTCATTTAATCCTTTTATATGGCATTGTTACATGCATATCAATTGAGTTTCTATATTTTTCATTACAAACATACACATCCTATTTGTTTAAGGGATTTGTGTCCTCTATAACACCCCATATCACCATTTTTTTGGGTGGCTCCTTGAACTTTTCCTTGACCCTTAATATCACACCTTTGTTCTACACCAACTTATTTATTGGCCATCTAACCAAATAATGTATATACTTATCCCCAATTCTTTATATGTCACAATTTCCATCTATATCTTCCAAAAAACAACAAATTCCATTTCACCTGGTGTCTCACCTTAAACAATGTCCTCCTTGCGGACATTAACTAGCATTCCTTTGTCAATGCACATGCTTGTTCCCATGCATTCATGTGTAAGTGAAACATTTGTCCATATGAACCTAATGCTATCTTGTCGAATAGTTATGGCATGACCATGACAGTGAGGCTCAAAATCTGATTCTAGCCAAATCTCATAGGATTGAAAATGCACCCCCTAATGTATGCTCAAATATTGTTGGATGTATTCTATCATATCCCTCACAAAGTGATATTGAACATGAATGTGCTTTGTCTTTGAATGATAAGTAGGGTTCTATGCCAAGAAAATTGACTTTTCCTATCATAATCTATCCTTATAGCTCCCTGTACTAACCCCATACATGAACACAATCTTTGCAACCAAACTAATTCCTTGCTTGCATGCGCAGCTGCCATGTATTTTGTCTCTGTAGTTGATAGTGCCAATACAGATTGTTTCTTACTCATCCAACTGGTTTCACCTCCAAATAGGTTAAACACATACCCACTTGTAGATTTTCTCTGATCCATATCTCCAGCCCAGTCTGCATAAACAAAGACACGAATATCCAAAAATTTGTCCAATCCTGGTCTTCCTTGGTAGCACAAACCATAATCACTAGTGCCACACAAATACCTGAAAACTTGCTTCACTATTGTCCAATGATCCTTCCATGGTTTTAACATAAACCTGCTCAATACTTCAACTGCATGTGCAATGTTTGGTCTAGTATACACCATCACATACATCAGGCCACTGACTGCACTTTCATATGGAAAACGGGACATGTCCTCTTCCTCTTCTTGTTTCTTGGGACAGTTTTCAGTAGATAAATTTACACCTACAGGAATAGGAACCTTCACCGATTTACTATCCTGCATATTAAACCTTTGCAATATTGTCTCGACATACATCCTCTGGTTTAACTAGAGCTTCCTCTTTGCTCGATATCTTTTAATTTCCATGCCAAAAATATAGTTTGTAACACCAATATCTTTCATGTCAAATTTGGAGGACAATCGGGTCTTCAAATCGTGGATAATTTCTTTGTCATTTCCAACCAGCAACATGTCATCCACATATAAGACCACATAAATAACATGGTCACCAATTAATTTAAAATACACACAGTGATCTGCTTTGCTTCTAGTGAATCCAAGTCCCTGTATAAATGTATCAAATTTCTGATACCACATCCTTGGTGATTGTTTTAGCCTAGACAAAGACTTCTTTAACTTGCATACCAGTTCTTGCTTACTCTTCACCACAAAACCCTTAGGTGGCTTCATGTAGATATCATCTTCCAGATCTCCATGGAGAAATGTTGTCTTCACATCCATCTATTCTACCTCAAAATCAAAAGTAACAACAACATATAAAAGTAATCTAATAGAAGCTACCTTGGAAATAAGAGAAAAAATATCACCAAAATCAATTCCCGGAACCTGGGAATAACCTCTTGGTACCAACTAAGCTTTGTATTTCTCCACCTTTCCTTCTGATTTGTCTTCTTATTGAACACCTAGTTTCTGCCATTGGGTTTCCTTCCAGCCGAAAACTCCACCAGATCCCAAGCCTCACTTTTGTGAAAAGATGCCATTTCATCATCCATGGCCTCTTTCCATAGTTTTCTATCCTCTGAATCTACTACTTTCTTCATAGTTCTGGGATCATCATCAGTAATAGATAAAGAAAATTTTGAATAGAAAGAAGATGGACTATACCTTTCTGGCTGCCTTGTTTCTCAAACTGATCTTCTCACAACTAGAGTTTGTGGCTCTTCATCTTCTAATTCCTCTTCTACTATAGAGTCTGATTCTTCCTCCTTTAGCTCAAACTCTAGCTTCTCAGATTCCTTTGATGGGAGTTCATTTTTAATAACGTTTTTCACCTCTCTGAACACCACATCTTGATTGTACACAACCTTCCTTGTTACTAGGTTCCAAAGCTTATAACCCTTTAAACCATCCTTATACCCAATAAAGATGCACTTTTAAGATTTACTATCCAACTTTGTTATTTTCTCCTTTGGAACATGTACATATGTATCACATACAAATACCTTCAGATGTGAAAGAGAGGGTTTTTTACTAGTCCTAACCTCTTGTGGAGTCTTATCTTCCAATGCTCATGAAGGTGATCTATTGACCAAGTCACATGCTATCTCCACCACCTCTGCCCAGAATTCTTGTCCTAACTCGACACCACTAAGCATGATTCTTGCCCTTTCCATCAACATCTTGTTCATTCTTTCTGCAAGTCCTTTTTTCTCAAGTGTGTATGGAGTAGTCTTTTTCATGCTATACCACACTTGTTACATAATTCTTCAAATTCCTTGTTGCACAACTCTCCATTGTTATCTGTCCTCAACACCTTTATCTTCTTCTCTATTTGGTTTTCCACCAGAGCCTTAAATTCTTTAAACCTGTCAAAGACTTCATATTTCTTCTTGAGTAAGTATATCCATGTATTCCTTGAGAAGTCATCTATAAATGATACATAGTACACAGACTTACCCATTGATGGAACCTTCATAGGTCCAAACACATTACCATGCACAAGCTCTAATATATGTTTCGCCCTCTTACCACTAGAAGGGAAACTCACCCGATTCTGCTTCCCATATACACAATTTTCATAGAAATCAAAATCCAGAGAGCTATTACTCATACCTCTACCATACCTTTACCATGAAGCATTTGAAGGCCCTTCTCTCCAATATGTCCAAGCTTTTGATGCTATAGCATGGTCTTTTCTCCAAAGACCGTTAGATTTTCTGCTCCACTTTGAGGAACCACAGAATTGTTTCACCCATTAATAATAGTGCTACATTACAGGTTATACAGAGTTCCAAACCGAACTCCCTACATACATACTAGTGCTCCCCTAACCATCTTGCAGGTATCTTTCTCGAACATTGTTTTTACACTTGCATCATCTAACTTGGTTATAGAAATCTGATTCCTTCCCAATGTAGGAATATGCAGAACACCTGGAAGTGTTCTAACCCTTCCACCTTGTAACTTCAACTTTACTTTTCTGCGACCAATGATTCTAGCCTTCTTATCATCCCCTAAGAAGAGATCACCACCATCATATTTCTCATACTCGTAGAACCACTCTCTATGGGGAGTGAAGTAAAAGGATGCACCTGAGTCAATCAACCATGCCTCATGATCTACATATGTACTCGAAGAAGCTAAGTATACATCCCCACCTTCATCTGAGGTGGTTTTCTCCTCTTAAGAAGGAGCATCATCAGATCCCTTTCCTTTGTTAGGAGATTTAGATTTATAGTCCCTCTTGTAGTGCCCTTCCTTTCCACATTTCCGGCACACCTTTACAGGTTTTCCTAGATATTTTGATCTCCCTCTAGATTTAGATCTCCCACTTGATAACTTATTTTTGTTTAGCATCCTCATACAAACAAGGCACCACCTTTCTGGCTCTGCATATTTTTCCATTTCATCTCCTCCGTCAGCAAGGATGAGACTATTCATCAAACTGCAAGGCAGTTTCATTGCTACCTATTATAATAACTAGACTATCCCACGAATCTGGTAGAGAACACAACAAACTGATGCACTTATCCTCATATGAAATTTTAATATCAACAGATAATAGCTCACTTACCACAATATTGAATGCATTTAGATGCTCTGTCACTGAGTCTCCATCTTTCATCCTTAGGTTATACAACGTTTTCCGTAGGAACAATTTATTCACCAGAGAGTTAGATTGGTACAAAGTCCCTAACTTGACCCACAAAGCCTTAGTTGTAGCTTCCCCTGATACATTCAACAATACTGAATCTAAGACACACAATTGTATTGTGCTCTTTGCCTTCCAATCCAACTTCTTCCATTCTTCATTGGATACTCCCGTTGGTTTAGTACCCAGATCTACCATGATCCAATGATCTTTATCTACCAACAGATCCTCCATATTGAGTTTCCATAACTAAAAACTCTTACCATTAAATTTCTCGATCTCTATCCTTCCACTGCTCAACATCTTCTTCCACCACCAGAATCAATCCCACAGATCTCCCACTAAATAGGGTCTACCATAGGCTCGAGCAAAACCGCTCAGCAGCAAAGGCGTCCCCTTGAAGCCAAAACCCCTCTGGTACCAAATGTAGGTTTTAACCCCATATAGAAATTACCTGCATATGAATTCTAAAACACATATACACAAATATTTTCCCATGGATCCCAAAATCGGGACTACTAGATTGATTTTTCATTTTGTTCCTTTCAATGCTACAATACATATATATACATTCCGAAGCATCCAATACCATGGACCGAAAACCATCGCCCCCAAAATCATGTGAGAAAACCATGCACAAAAATATAGGTATGTTTTCCCCACCTAATATAGGGTCCAAAAAAATTTCCCTAGGCTGCTTACCCATACCCCGTAGAGGGGGGCTACCCACTCCCCTCAAACCCCTTGGACATGGGGGCTAGTCATGGAAAGAATATAACACAACAAAAAAATGCTAAACCTATACGCATAAACCATTATAAAACCCACTTCGGACTATGCATTAAAATTTAATACAAAAAACAATCCTAACCAGTGGCTCAAAATTGCAGCAGAACTGATAGCATGTGAATGCAGAGTGAAGGGTTACCATAGAAATGAGTGTGGCAATAGCTTAACAAACTAAGAACCAGGACGTATATTCCACATGTGACAATAGCTTAACCACAGTTTGTAAGTTGCAGACTTGAAGCACTAACCATAATGGCATTGCTAAGAGGAAGACAATTGTCACATCGTTGGAAAGGCTGCACCATTAGCTAGAACCGCATGAGGGTGACCACAGAGGTGGTAGCTAGTTGAAGTCACATGCTGGTCGTCCACTTCTCCGCATTGTTACTTAACCGCCAGCAGGTTGGGGGTTATCCTATGTCTTATTTTGGGTTTTGTAATGTTGTTTCAGTTATTTTTGATGTAACCACTTTCCTAAGGTGTCCTACTATGACAAGACCAAGCACATTCAACCTTTAATGTAGCCCATTAATGTCAAGATTCACTTGAGAGGCTTCAAATGCACCTACAACATTATAAATACATAATTTTTCTCATGTAAAAGGCATTAGAGTATTTTGAAGTCTTGTAAGCACATTCTGAGCTAGAAAGGCATTTATTGATTTGAGTGTATCTTGGCCATCTGGAGGTGGAATTGTTAGCTAAGACATGCATTGGAAAGCTAGGAGAGAGAGATTTCTTTTGACAGGGACCAGATGTACCTATGTGCACATTCAGTCTTGTGTTTTTTCTGTGTAAAAGACCTCTTTCGATCAATCCTAATAAAGCAGACGCCCATCTTGAAAGCGGACCCAGAGATGTAGTCCATCAAGGACGAACTCTGTAATCAATGTTTGTTGTCTTCTATCTATATTTTTACTATAAATTTAAGCTTAATTATGTTTCTTAAGTTATTGATTCAGTATTACACCAATAGCTTTCCTTCAGTCTTCCACATTAAACACTTAACATTAACAATCAATTCATCGTTGCCAATTAATCAATTCTACTTCAGTTTTATTTTATGATCGATTTTAGATCATATAATTTGGCATCAGAGTAGGTTGTGTTTGATACAATGTTTTCCAGTGAATGTTAACTAGGTCTAAGTCATGACATGGAGAAGGAACACTTGAGGAGTTTGATCTAGAGATTGGAAAGAAAAAAGTCGCTCATAAAGCGACCATGACATGATCTGACGCATAAGAATCTCCTAAAGGAAGATGAGCGAGGAATAGCTTTTGAAAGTTTTTTTGAGCATGGAGCATATGTTGGTAGAATATATGAAGATAAGCAGGTGAGAGATACAACTTATTCTTCAAAGACATCAAATAAGGACAAGGGTAAAGGCAAGGTTGATAAATTTCCTTCTCCTCCATCATCTCCATCATCATCTTCTTCTTCTACGTCTTCCAGTTCAGATTCTGAAATAGAAAGGACAAGGGTAAAGGAAAGGTTGATAAACCTCCTTCTCCTCCATCATCTCCATCATCATCATCTTCTTCTTCTTCTTCCAGATCAGATTCTGAAACAGAAAAGAAACCTAAAAATCATCTCTTTGAAACTTGATGTAAAATTTGAGCTTCCTATTTATGATGGAAAAATGAATCTTGAAAACACAGAGAATTGGATTAAGTAGTTAGAAGTGTATCGTCGTATTCAGAACATTTCTGATGATAAAACAAAAATCTAGCTAGCTACAGTTAGAATGGGGGGAACAAATTTAATCTGGTGGGAAAGTAAAACTCAAATAGATGTAAATCGGAAAGGTAAAGTCATATCTTCATGGTCTATTTTTTAAAAAGCTCTGAGGAAACAATTCTATCCTTTGGGACACATGTAGCAAGATGCTATTGATTGGCAGCAGTGGAGGCAAGGTAAGGGGCATAATGTTCAATAGTTTACTCAGGAATTCAGGATGAAAGCTTTGGCGCTTGGTATTCCATTCGATACAAGTGAAACTTTATTAAAGTACAATGGAATTTGACATTCATATTTACACCATACGTTATTGATTTTTAATCCTGATGACTTTGATGAAGTGTGTGTTCAAGCCATACATATTGAATCAGGTGGAAGACCATTCAAGTTTTCATAGAAACTATCCAGACAGTTGGAAATCAAGTATTCCAAAGACAACAAGAGGAAGGGCAATTTGAAGGGAAAGAGATCGGCAACAAATTAGAATGAAAGTGAAAGACCTACTTGTACTCAAGGATCATACAAGATGAGTCCAAATGTTGGAAACTTCACCCAGAACTCAGGCAAAAGAAGCTTGAGAAGAAGAAATGTGGAAATAAGGATGATGCCACAATCCAACAAGATTTGGGTTCCGACTCAGGTGATAAAGGTAAAATAACTGCAATGGATTTGATAGGTAAAACTTCTGACACTCGTTCAAGTTCTAGTACTTCTTCACCTTCTTCAAACATAAATCATTTGAATCGGGATAAAAGGGTTGAATTATTTCACATAAGGATAAATTCTAAGAAGAAGAAAATAGATACATTATTTGACAGTGGATCATAGGGAAATTTAATATCTATATATTTAGTTAAGAAATTGGGTTTGGAGACACAGAATCATCCAAGACCATACCCACTAGGTTGGCTAAATAAAGAGACTCAGATTAATGTCACAAATCAGTGTCAGTTAAACTTTTTCCATAACAACTAATTACATTGATGAAGTGGATTTAGATGTGATTCCAGTAGAGATATGTGGAGTAGTGCTAGGAAGTAGTTATCTCTATGATCATGATGCTAGGAAGTAGTGCTAGGAAGTAGAATAAATATCACCTTGAAAAAGATGGATTTGAGTATTTTGTCAGGGCACATAAACTCAAATCACATTGGATTTAGTTTTAGTTAATCATATGAAGTGATTAATAATTTCAAGTAAGAAATATGTACTCATGGTTGTAAAAAAACAACATAAGGATCGATAGAATGTTTTTTCAGGTTCTGAGTTCAGTTTAAAGATAGTTTAGTTAAAGTAGTAGAATATTTTCCAAGTCTATTTAAAGAACCAAAACATCTTCCTCCTAAGCGAGAAATACAACATGAGATATAGTTGATCTCTGATGCCCCTCTTCCTAATATCGGCATATATCGCATGTCAGTTATAGAGAATAAAGAAATAAAGAAACAAATCCAGGAATTGATTGAAAAAGGTTTTATTCGACCTAGTTCATCTCCATGTGGTTCACCCATAATTTTGGTTCCTAAGAAAGATGGGACATGGAGAATGTGTGTCGAATTTAGGGTCTTAAAAAAAATCACAATAAAAAGCAAGTATCCTCTTCCCAAGAGAGATGATTTACTTGGTCAACTAAAAAATGATGTTTACGTCACTAAGTTAGATTTAAGAAGTGGGTTCATCAAATTTGCATAGTAGAAAATGATATTTGGAAAACTGCATTCAAAACTAGGAGGGGACTATTTGAATGGTTAGTAATTCCTTTTGGTTTGTGTAATGCTCCAGTAACTTTCATGCGGGTTATGAATGATGTATTTTGCCCATACATTGATAAATTTTTCATAATATACTTAGGTGATATTCTGATTTTCAGTTCCAGTATGGAAGAGCATGTTAGGCATGTTAAGAAGGTGTTTGAAGTGTTCCACAGGGAAAAATTGTACCTTAAACTTCGCAAATGTGAGTTTGGGAAAATTTCACATAATTATCTTGGTTACATAGTTGGAGGTGGAAGTTTGAAAATATATCCAGCTAAAATCGATGTGATTGTTAAGTGGCCAAGACAACATAATGTCATTCAAGTCAGAATTTTTATAGGTGCAATCCAGTATTTGAGGAAATTTATTGCTTAGTTTTCTTTGATTGCATCACCGTTACATGCTTTAACAGGCTCTAAATTTCCCTTTCAGTGGGGAGGAAAACAACAATAAGATTTTGATACACTTAAGAAAAAAATTGTTACAACACCAATCTTAGCTTTACCAGATCTTCAAAAACCATTCGAAATTGAGACAGATGCTAATGGTTATGCAATGGGTACAGTCTTACTTCAGAAAGGAAACCAATTTTCTTTCATTCTGAAACTTTTTCTAAGGCAGTAACGAATTATCCGACATATGATAAAGAACTATTTTCTTTGATTGAAATTGTTAAGAAATGGAAACATTATTTAATGGTTAAGGAAACAGTGATTCACACAGATAATTAGCTACTTCAGTACCTTCAGTATCAAGTGAAGTTGCAACCATCTCGTCATTACATATGGATGGTATTTCTTCAGCAATTTCACTTAGCAATTAAGTACAAGAAATATGTCATAAACAAATTAGTGAACATGTTGTCTCGAGCACCTCAGAATGCTTCAGTAGTGTTGCATAATAGTTCTTTAAAACATGAATGTTATATAGAAAAATATAGTACAGATGCCTATTTCAAAGATATTTATGAATCACTAATTCATGATGATCATGTGGAAAAACTCAATTATCGTATTCATGATAGGTTTCTATATCATCCAAGTAAGTTATGCATACCATAGACAGAAAGAGCGCATGTCCTTCATGATGCACATTCTTCTTGCATTTCAGGACATTTTGGAGTAAGTAGAACAATGGCACAAATTCAAAGGTATTGTTACTGGCCTCACACTTATGAAACAGTTTTTAAGTACATTAAAGGATGTGTTATGTGTTCAACCAACAAGCCAAGCAATCGAAACATCGGTTTGTACATGCCACTTCCAATTCCTTTGCAACCATGGGATAACATTTCCATAAATTTTTTTGGAGGGCTTCTTATGTCTAGGAGAGGGCATGATTACATGTATGTTGTGGTTGATAGATTCAGAAATATGTGCACTCTCGTTCCATGCAAAAAACAAGTGACAGGTGAACAGAATGCAAAGATGTTTTTTGAACATGTATGCGTTCATTTTTGGTTACCTACTTCCATTATTTCTAATTAAGACACAAAGATGAATAAGAGAAGAGAATTTCATCCACAAACCAATAGACAGACAAAAGTGGTGAACATGACAATCATACATATTCTCTGAGGTTACTGTAATAAACATCCTAAGTTGTGGGATGAAGCTTTACCTTATGTGCAACATGCTTACAATTGCGCCTTACATTCATTGATTAATTGATCGCCATCTGAAACATTTCTTGGGTATCTACCAAAGTCACAGATGGATTTCATGTTCGGTGAAAAGGATAAAGTGGGTGAACATGATTATGCAAAGAAAATAGTTAAGTTCATTCAATGGATACAGCAGATACATGAAGCAGTGCAGGATCCATTATAGAAGAGTTAGGCCAAGTACAAAATGTGCCATGACAAACAACTAGTCGAATATCATTTTTAGGTTGACCATCAGATATGGTTGTATATCAATAAAGATAGGTTGAAAGGAGAAGGTAAGAAACTGAAACCCATCAGGTATGGTGCTTTCAAGATTGTGGAAAAGGTTGGGAATAATGAATTTCATTTAGATTTACCAACTTACATGCATATTCACTCAGTAGTAAATGTTGTAAATCTAAGGTTGTATGAAACTCCGATGATCATGGATCCCGAGGAAGATACATGGATTCCGACTATTGATGATTTGGCACCTCAATATATGAATGAGTTTCAGGAAGATATCATATTGGACAAGAAGATTCGATCTTCAAGGCATGAAGGTGTCGAATATATTTGAGTGGGACTTAAGGGCATGAATTTGAGCAAGGCAAGGTGGATGGAGATCGAAAGGGTGAGGGAACTGTACCCTCACTTGATATTTTCTTAAATAAAACTTTTGTTGTCCAAAATATTTCAAGTGGAGAGGACTGATCCAAAAGGATCTTGTCAGTCCAGTGTATCCAAAGAGTTCAGGTCGTCCTCAATTTCATCAGCTTCACCAGTGTTCTTCAATGTCCAGTGTTGTCTTCAGTTCTTCCGGTGTTGGTTACTTCGTCATGGTGGACGTGGTCCAAATTATCGATATGGTGATTTTTCAAAAAATGATAATTGGTTGTATTGGGTTAATTTAATAAGGTTGATACCTATGATATAAACCATAGCTTATAAGGCATAAATCTAATGTTATGAACCTATCACTAAAACCTATGCTAAACTCCTAAGCACTAAAGCTATGGTTTCAAAGCCCTAATGCTAAACCTATACACATAAACCATTGTAAAACCCTATTTGGACTACGCATTAAAATTTAATACAACAAAGAGTCCTAACCACGGGCTCTAAAATGCAGTGGAACCAATAGAATGCGAATGTAGCGTGAAGGTTAACCATAGCAATGAGTGGGACAACAACTTAATTGCAGTCTTAACCACAACAGAGATTTCGTATGTGACAACAGATTAACTACAGTTTGTAAGCTGTATACTTGAATCCCTAACCACAATGGAACCACGAGGAGTAAGACAGTCGTCACATGGTTAGAAAGGCCACACCGTTAGCTGGAACCACCCAAGAGTGACTGCAGAGGTGGCAACCTGTAGTTAGACCACAACAGTCACATATTCTCCATCCACTTCTCTATACCGTTAGTTAACCGCCAGTGGGTTGGGGGTTATCTTCAGTCTTATTTTGGGTTTTTGTAATGTTGTTTGAGTTATTTTTAATGTAACCATTTCCCTAAGGTGTCCTGCTATGACAAGACCAAGCACATTCAACCTTTAATGCAGCCCATTCATGCCAATAGTAGCTTGAGAGGCCTTGAATGCACCTGTAGCATTATAAATACATCATTTATCTCATGTAAAAGGCATTAGAGTGTTTTTAAGTCTTGCAAGCAGATGCTGAGCCAGAGAGGCAGTCATTGACTCATTGATTTCAGTGTATCTTGTCCTTTTGGAGGCGGAATTGGGAACCAAGATAGGCATTTGAATGCTAGGAGAGAGAGATTTCTTTTGACAGGGACCAAAAGTGCCTGTGTGCACATTTAGTATTGTGTTTTTTCTATGTAAAAGACCTCTTTCGATCAATCCTAATAAAGCAGACCTGGAGATGTAGTCCATTAGGACGAACTCCGTAATTAATGTTTGTTGTCTTCTATCTCTGTTTTTACTGCAAATTTGAGCTTAATTATGTTTCATAAGTCGTTGATTTAGTGTTAAATCAACTTCTTTCCTTAAGACATCCACATTTAGCACTTAAGGTTAACAATCAATTCACTATTGGTAATTAATCAATTCTACTTCAGTTTTATTTTATGACTGATTTCAGAACATATAATTTGGTATCGAAGCAGGTTGTGTTTGGTAGAAATTTTTCTTGTGAATGTTAACCAGGTCACAGTCACGACATGGAGAAGGAAAACTTGAGGAGTTTTATCTAGAGACTGGAAAGTACAAAGTCACTCATAAATCGACCATGAGAGGATTTGATACAGGTGAAACTCCTGAAGAGAAGATGAGCAAAAAATAGTTACCAAAAGTTTTTTTAAGCATGCAACAGATGTTTGGAGAAGTCTATGAAGATAAGTAGGCGAGAGATGAAACATCTTCTTCAAATACATCAAAGTAGGACAAGGGTAAAGGCAAGGCTGATAAACCTCCTTCTCCTCCATCATCTCCATCATCATCTTCCTCTTCTTCTTCTTCCAGTTTAGATTCTGAAACAGAAAAGAAGCCTTAAAAACATCTCTTTTGAAACTTGATGTAAAATTTGAGCTTCCTATTTATGATGGCGAAATGAATCCTGAAAAGTTAGATAACTGGCTTAAGCAGTTAGAAGTGTATTATCGTATTTAGAACATTTCTGATGATAAAACAAAAATCTACTTAGCTACACTTAGAATGGGGGGAACAAATTTAATTTCATGGGAAAGTAAAACTCAAATAGATTTAAAGCGGAAAGTTGAAGTCATCTCTTCATGGTCTAAGTTTTTAAAAGCTCTCAGGAACAATTCTATCCTTTGGGACACATGCAACAAGATGTTATTGATTGGTAGCATTTGAGGCAAGGTAAGGGGCAAAATGTTCAAGTGTTTACTCAGGAATTTTGGAAGAAATATTTGGTGCTTGGTATTCCATTGGATACACATGAAACTTTATTAAAGTACATTGGCAGTTTAAATTCATATTTACAGCATACATTATTGATGTTTAATCTTGATGACTTTGATGAAGTGTGTGTTCAAGGCATACATATTGAATCAGGTGGTAGACTGTTCAAGTTTTCACAGAAACCATCCAGACAGTTGGAAATCAAGGATTCCAAAGACAGTAAGAGGAAGGGAAATTTGGAGGGGAAGAGATCAACGACAACTGAGAAGGAAAGTGAAAGACCTACTTGTACTCGAGCATCGGACATGATGAGTCCAAATGTTGGAAACTTCACCCAGACCTCGGAAAAAACAAGTTCTAGAAGAAGAAAGGTGAAAAGAAGGCTAATGCAGCAATCCAACAAGATTTGGGTTCTGACTTAGGTGATGAAGGTAAAATAACTGCAATGTTTTTGACATGTAAAACTTCTGACACTGGTTCAAGTTCTAGTACTTCTTCACCTTCTTCAAACATAAATCATCTGAATGAGGATAAAATGGTTGAATTATTTAACATAATGATAAATTCTAAGAATAAGAAAATATATACATTATTTGACAGTGGATCACAGACAAATTTAATATCTGTAGATTTAGTTAAGAAATTGAGTTTGGAGACACAAAATCATCCAAGACCGTACCCACTAGGTTGGCTAAATAAAGAGACTCAGATTAATGTCACAAAGCAGTGTGAGTTAAAATTTGCCATAACAACTAATTACATTGATGAAGTGGATTTATATGTGACTCTAGCAGAGATATGTGGAGTAGTGCTAGGAAGTAGTTATCTCTATGATCGTGATGCAATGTTTCATAGGAAAGAGAATACATATCACCTTAAGAAATATGGATTTGAATATATTGTCAGGGCACATAAACTCAAATCACACTTGGATTTAGTTTCAATTAATCAGATGAAGTGATTAATAATTTCATGTAAGAAATATGTACTCATGGTTGTAAAAGAACAACATAAGGATTGATAGGATGCTTTTTCAGGTTCTGAGTCTCAGTTTGAAGATAGTTTGGTTAAAGTAGTAGAACCTTTTCCAAGTCTATTTAAACAACCATAACATCTTCCTCCTAAGCGAGAAATACAACATGAGATACAATTGATTTCTGATGCCCCTCTTCCTAATATCAAAATATATCGCATGTCAGTTATAGAGAAAGAATAAATAAAGAAACAAATCCAGGAATTGATTGAAAACGGTTTTATTTGATGCAGTTCATCTCCATGTCGCTCACCCATAATTTTGGTTCCTAAGAAAGATGGGACATGGAGAATGTGTGTCGACTTTAGGGCCTTATAAAAAATCACAATCAAAAATAGGTATCCTCTTCCCAGGATAGATGATATACTTGATCAACTGAAAAATGATGTTTACTTCACTAAGTTAGATTTAAGAATTATGTATCATCAAATTTTCATAGTAGAAAATGACATCTGGAAAACTGCATTCAAAACAAGGGAGGGACTATTTCAATGGTTAGTTATGCCTTTTGGTTTGTGTAATGCTCCAGCAACTTTCATGTGGGTTATGAATGATGTATTTCACCCGTACATTGATAAATGTTTCATAATCTACTTAGATTATATTCTAATTTTCAGTTCTAGTATGGAAGAGCATGTTAGGCATGTTAAGGAGGTGTTTGAAATGTTGCAGAGGGAAAGATTGTACCTTAAAATTTCCAAATGTGAGTTTGGGAAAACTTCACATAATTATCTTGGTTACATAGTTGGAGGTGGAAGTTTGAAAATAGATCTAGCAAGACTCGATGTGATTGTTAGGTGGCCAAAGACCACAAAATGTGACTGAAGTTAGAAGTTCTATGGGTGCAATTTAGTATTGGAGGAAATTTGTTGCTCAGTTTTCTTTCATTGCATCATCATTACATGCTTTAACAGGTTCTGAAGTTCCCATTTAGTGGGGAGGAAAACAATAAAAATCTTTTGACACACTTAAAAGTGTCACAGCACCAATCTTAGCTTTACTAGATCTTCAATAGACATTCGAAATTGAAACATATGCTAGTCATTATGCAATGGGTGCAGTCTTCCTTCAAAGAGGGAAACCAATTTGTTTTCATTCTGAAACATTTTCTAAGATAGTAATGAATTATCCGACATGTGATAAAGAACTATTTTATTTCGCTGAAAGTGCTAAGAAATGGAAACATTTTTTAATGGGTAAGGAAAGAGTGATTCACAAAGATCATGAGCCGCTTAAGTACCTTCAGTCTCAAACTAAGTTGCAACAATCTTGTCATTACAAATGGATGGGATTTCTTCAACAATTTAACCTAATAATTAAGTACAAGAAAGGTTTCATAAACAGAGTAGCTGATATGTTTCTAGACCATCTCAGAATTCTTCAGTAGTACTGCATAATAGTTATTTTAAACTTGAAAGTTATATAGAACAATATAGTATAGATGTCGATTTCAAAGATATTTATGAATGCCTAACTCATGGTGCTCAAGTGGAAGAAGTAAATTACCATATTCATGACACGTTGTTATATCATCTTGGTAAGTGATGCGTACTACAGACAGAAAGAGTGCATGTCATTCGGGCAGCACATTCTTCTTGCATTTCAGGGCATTTTGGAGTAAGCAAAACAATGCCACAGATTCAAAGGTATTGTTACTAGCCTCACATTTATGAAACAATTGTTAAGTGCATTAAAGGATGTGTTATGTGTTATGTGTTATGTGTTCTGTGTTATTGCAGTAAGCATCCTAAGTTGTGGGATGAATCTTTACCTTATGTGAAACATTCTTACAATTGAGTGTTACATTCTTCGACTAATCAATCACCATTCAAAACATGTCTTGGGTATCTACCAAAGTCACAGATGGATTTCATGTTCGGTGAAGAGGATAACGTAGGTGAACATGATGATGCAAACAAAGTAGTTAAGTTCATTCAACAAATACAAATAATACATGAAGCAGTGCAGGATCAGTTAGAGAAGAGTCAGGCCAAGTACAAAATGAGTCATGACAAGCATCGAGTCGATAATCACTTTCAGGTCGGCGATCAGGTATGTTTGTATATCAATAAAGACAGGTTGAAAGGAGAAGGTAAAGAACTGAAACCCATCAGGTATGGTGCTTTCAAGATTGTGGAAAAGGTTGGAAATAATGCATTCCATTTAGATTTACCTCCTTACAGGCATATTTACTCAGTTGTAAATGTGGTAAATTTGAAGTTGTATGAACCTACGATGATCATGGATCCCAAGGAAGATACATAGATTCTGGCTATTGATGATTTGACACCTAAGTATCTGAATGAGCTATAGGAAGATATCATCTTGGACAGGAAAATTTGATCTTTAAGGCATGGAGATGTTGAATATCTTCGAGTGGGACTCAAGGGCATGGATCTGAGCAAGGCGAAGTGGATGGAGATCAGAAGGGTGAGGGAACTCTACCCTCACTTGATATATACTTAAATCAAACTTTTGTGGACCAAAATCTTTCAAGTGGAGAGGATTGATCCAGGAGGATCTTGTCAGTCCAATGTATCCAGAGAGTTCAGGTCATCTTCAACTTCATCAGTTTCACAAGTGTTCTTCAATGTCTGGTGTTGTCTTCAGTTCTTTTGGTGTTGGTTACTTCATCATGTAGATGTGGTACAAATTGTCGATATGGTTTTTTGTCACAAAATGATAATTGTCTATAATGGGTTAATTAATAATGTTAACACCTATGTGCTAAACCCTAGCGTATAAGGCCTAAATCTAATGTAATGAACCTATCACTAAAACCTATGCTAAATTCCTAAGCACTAAAGCTATGGTGTCAAAACCCTAATGCTAAACCTATACACATAAACCATTGTAAAACCCACTTCGGAATATGCAATAAATTGAGCAAAACAAATAGTCCTAACTACAGGCTCTAAACCACAGTGGAACCAGTAGGATGTGAACGTAGCAGAAAGAGTAACCATAGAAATGACTGTGATAGCATCTTAATCGCAGTCTTAACCATGACAGAGATTATGCATGTGATAGAAGCTTAACCACAATTTATAAGCTGCAGACTTGAAGCCCTAACCACTATGGAACCGTTAGGAGGCAGATAGTTGTCACATCATTGGAAAGGCCGCACTGTTACTTGGAACCACCAAAGGGTGACTGTGGAGGTGGAAACATGCAGTTAGACCACGACAGTCACATGTTGGCCATCCACTTCTCCACATCGTTAGTTAACTGCCAGCGGGTTGGGGGTTATCCTTAGTCTTATTTTGGGGTTTGTAATGTTGTTTGAGTTATTTTTAATGTAACCACTTGCCTAAGGTGTCCTCCTATGACAAGACTGAGCACACTCAACCTTCAATGCAGCCCATTCATGCCAATATCAGCTTGAGAGGCCTTGAATGGACCTACAACATTATGAATACATCATTTTTCTCATGTAAAAGGCATTAGAGTGTTTTTAAGTCTTGTAAGAAGATGCTGAGCGAGAGAGGGAGTTATTGATTTCAGTGTATATTGGTCATCCAGAGGCAGAATTAGGAACCAAGATAGGCATTGGAAAGCTAGGAGAGAGATCTTTCATTCAGGTTTTTTTGTTGTGCAAAATACCTCTTTTGATTAATCCTAATAGAGGGGACACCCATATTAAAAGCAGACCCGAAGACGTAGTCCGTTAGGGACGAACTCCATGATCAATATTTGTTGTCTTCTATATATCTTTTTGCTGAAAATTCAAGCGTAATTATGTTTCTTAAGTTATTGATTTAGTCTTAAATCAACTCCTTTCCTTCAATCTTCCACATTCAACACTTAAGGTTAACAATCAATTCACTGTTGGCAATTAATCAATTCTACTTTAGTTTTATTTTATGATCGATTTCACATTAGGAACTTAATTCCCTTCTTATCAGCCCATCTCTTTCCCACATCTCTATTTTGCATGTTTTTCTGATATGTTATCTGAGCCTTTCGTATAACCTTTTTCGTGGTCTTTGGGTTATCATACTCGAGATTATCTTTCATGAACAACCACAGACTAGTGATAAATTTCTGCAATTTCACCTTTTCCTCTGGTATGTAAGGGGCATATCGAAGTAAGGATGTAAATTTTTCCATGAGCTCATCCATAGACATTTGACCCAGTCAAAGATCATGGAAACCATTTCCCTTTTCATCATAAAAACTCTCAACTAAATATTTCTTCTTAAAATATCTTTGAAAATTTTCCCAAGTTATGCTCTCCTCATTTACTCTAGGCACAGCCTTTACTTCCTCCCACCATAGGGTGGCTTTTCCTTGCATCTCAAAGATGGCCAAGTGAGCCTTTAATTTATTGTCATATTCATACAGCTGAAGGTACTTATTCCTATTAATAAGACAGGCTCTAGCTGCCTCTTCATGTTCACCATGAAGGAGGGGTAGTTTTATTTTCTAAAATTCTCCTTGCAATTCTATCTTTTGTCTTTTTCGTGTTTTGTGTTCTAACGCATTATCAGATTTTTCCTCCTAATTTTTTTCACCGCCTTATGTTCCCAAATAATTGGTTCAGAATTCTTGTTCACCAATCATCTTCCCATGCTCTGGGATGGGAATTGGCTATTGTTGATTCTATCTATTAGACAGCGTCTTCATAATCTTTTCCTACTCCTCCATCAACCTCTTGTTATCTGCCCACAACTGGGCCATCTCATCGTTCAGTTCTTGCATAGTTTCCATGATTGCAGTGTTGGTATTGCGTGGTTCTTCCCCCAACTACACCCATACCTTAGGATTGGACTCTTGAAAAGATGTCAGTCCTGTTAGTGTCACAGATATGTGGGGTGTGATTCTGGTCCTTCTAATGTTGGCTGCTTTTCTTTCTCTCTCTCTCTCTCTCTCTCTCTCTGTGCATATCACCAATAGTGTTAGCCATTTATTTAGAGAGGTCTTAGCTTTGCAACCTGAGTTCTCTGATACCACTTGTCACAAATCTAAAAAAAAACATAATTACCATAGCATAATGATAGCATAGACAATTTTAAACTTAATTTACCCTTAAAGTATTATTGACATGTTACTATATGGTTTTTGAGATTCATTGTTTTAAAAATTACTTAGTACAATATACACGTAATAAAGCACAGATGGATTTATTGCCATAATTGTATACATATTACAACTGGTTCGGATTTAATGACTTCATGTCCTATTGTATAATTCCTTGGATTCCCACACTAAGGGATGGCAAGAGTGGATTATCAGGCACTTCCAGTTGCTCACCAGTTGTCCAGCACTGTCTTGTTATGGTCGCCCCATCGACAGTCTGATCAAGCTCAACTCCATCGAATGACTGAGGGTGATCACCTTATCTACTTTGTCGGGCCTAGCCTTGGGCGAGTTTGGCATTTTTCTCTTTTTTTGGTAGATATGCTCGACTCTGGTTTCTGGCTTCAGGATTTCGGTTTGGTTCATCTCTTCTTCTTCTCGTTGTTCATGTTGCATACCGTGCTCTATCATAGTCTTACCATGGTTGCTTGTTTGGTGACTAGATTTTTAAGATGGCTTCGATGCTTCGCCTCTGAAATATCATCACAAGTAATGGACTGTATATATCCCCTCATATGGAAGTTCTCTTTTTGTTTTTTGTTGTCTTATATTCACTATTCCTTAACTGATAACATTTATGGTTTTGGCTAGTGTTCGTCGAGGGAAACTAGTTGCCGGAGAATGGATATTCTGGGTCGTGACCCTACCTCCTTGAGCTAGTCCGTGGGTCTAGAAACTTAGTGCTCTATGCAAACTTCAGGTAAAGTGAAAGATATCTTTGGTATTTCTTGGATGAAGAACTCAGGTTTTAAGGGTTTGAATGTCTCAGCTATGCCAGTTTTGATTCTTTGAGCTATACATGGAACTTATTGTTTGTGGTCGAATTGCCTCCCAAAGTTGATGTATTAATGCCAGAATGCTTGTAATATTTGGATCTGCTTATGAAGCCATCATTTTTGTTCAATTATAAGTTTTTGGTAGTATTATGAGAAGGGTTACTGGTCTTTCCCTTGAAATTATCTTGTTATTTAACTTTGGCAGACATGGAAGGGTGACAATTTGTATTCTGATATTCCCGGTTCAAGAGAACTCTATTGTGTCAAATTATCTATGTCTTTCATGTTTATTTATCATCAGTTTATATGTATCCAAAAGAATGATGAATTTCTACTCTTCACAAGTCTTTAGCTTGCCCAATTTTTTTAGAGGGTTTACATTTCAGACTATCGCATTGTTTTCTAGTAATTTTGAGGGCATTAAACTATAAGTCTTAATTTGGGATTTTGGTATCTACGCTAGTTCATTATGCATTCAATTTATTTGACAATTTGGGTGTTTACCCATGCCGTGACAAGAGGTCTCTTGTCCATTTTCCTTTGTAGTCTCTGTTGTATAAAGCTTATTAATTTATCTTTCCCACAATTTCATACAAATCTAGTTATTGTTTTCAATTTACTTTGTGTAATTTCTCGCATGGAAGGATTGTGTGGTATATATAATCAATACTTGATCTACCCAATATTTTAAGGGTGAATTTGTTTCGTTTCTAGTTTAGAATGAGACTTATTAAATTTAATAGGTTGTAGAATCTATTCTATTGTTTTCTGCATGTCTCTTTTGACACTAAGGGTTTGAAAGTATAGAAACCCTATGGTTGTAATTTCCTTTCTAGAATGTCAGCAATTATACTATATTCTTGCTACTACTGTGATTACTTTACTGTGAGGGTATTTTAAAACAACTGTTAATTACTAAGAGTCTTTCTGGTTTTTTATAACACCCGTTCATAAAGATTAAATAATTAATAATTCTATTCTTTGGACATTTTTCTTTCCACTGTGGGTTTTATTTTTAAGTTTTGCACATTTCAATAGAATGGTTATTTTACCAAAATACTCCTATAGGCATATTGAACTTTTACTAGAATAATTCAACTATTTCCTTCAACATAAATTCACACTTCTTATTCTTAGAATAGTATGGTTCATGTTTCAAAATAAAGGTACTTATCAATTTTCTATAGTATTTGATGTTGTCCTCTTGGACTACCTTTTAACTATTAGTTGACAAGTTTCCTCCCAACCATGAGACTCACTTTCAGGCCAAAGTCTCCCCTCGAGATCTTGCTCACATGATAGATGCTTTCATGTAAGACTAACAGTCTTATCGTTCACAGCTATCTAGTCTTTAACAGACTTATCTCCTGGACCCATCTGACATATCAACATGGAAACACATCTGCTTCTCCATTACTTCTCCTCCTCATCTCAAGTACCAATATGCTCTTGATTTCTTCTTGGAGAATAAAACTTCAAGAAGGTAGTTAGGGATAGGTAACTGCCTATTCTAACTACTTGACATGTGAGAGTTACAAGATCTTTTATCACTCAAACATTTGTTTTATGCGTAATTTAATTAAAATACTAAATGTATAAATTTAAATAATAAAAATATCTAGTTTGTTTTGTTGTGGTAAATAAATATTTACATGCATTGGGGACATCACATTCCTAATCCATACCACTCAATTCCCAATGATTTTTTTCCATGGATGCATGCAAACTTTTGTGAATTTTCTATGAGAATCCTCATTCTCTCAGTCATAAAATGTTTTTCGAGGCTCTCTGCAAATTAAATATCAAATCATAAGTTCGAATGTCCTTATACAGTTTAAAGGTGGATTGACACTCCCAAACACACCCGGTCTCCAAAAATTCAGAAGACTATATGTATATGCAGTTGAATGAAAAATACAGCTTTGAATCAAATCAAACAACGACGACCCGTCCTTTCTAATTTCATAAACCAATATAGATACATGGTGAGCAGTTACCTACAGGTGAGTGTTAATTATATACCATTATGGATAAGTTCAATGGGGAAGCCATCCATGTAACTTCTTCCCATTGTTGCATAAGGCCAAGTGAGACCTCTCATTGTCTCAATCGAATCAAGTCAGGAATAGTACAATGGACTACAGGTCGATTGCCAACAAGACATAGTTAATAAATGATATAATACCAAAGCTGAGGAAACATTAGATTCGTCCACTTTTGACCTGATAATGCTTTATTGGGATTGCTATTAAACTAGCACAATCACATTTACCAATGTGGTTGATATACGCGAATAGACTTATATCAACCACATTAATAATTATTATGTGTATTTTTTTAAAGGCCAACTATTTATTATTATTAATAACTATATAAATAATAGCAACCATATTCTTATATATTTATATATATATTATTATATTAATAATATTAACTCATAATATTATTATTATAATAATATAATAATATAAATATTATTATATTATAATAATAATAATAATATATTATTATTATTATTATGATAATAATATTAACTTATAATAACAACTATGGTCCAATAATAATTAGAATTGTGATAAGAGAATTATTAAAGATATTGTTTTAAAGATTAAATATTTATGATTATTAATAAATATATAAATAATAAGAACTATAATTATTATATTAATACTATAAAAATAATATTAGTAATATTAATTAATATTAATAATAACAAATAATAATATTATTATTATTATTTAGTTTAGTCCATGAGATATCCCAAAGGCTTTGTTTACTCCATGATATATTAATACATTTAAAATATTATATATATATCTATCTATCTATCTATCTATCTATATATATATATATATCCTAACACTACTTTTATTAAAATAATATTTATTATAATATTACTTTTATAAATATTATATTTAATAGTAGAATAATTTGGTTTATAACAATATGTAATTTTTAATATATCATAATTCTCATATCAATAAAGCAATTACACGGGAGTGATTATGTATAATGGTTGATTGGTTTCCACTTAAACATGTTTATTAATGTTTGCTATTCTAATGTGATATCCCTAGATCATGTAAATATTTTATTACAAACTGTTTATTTTCTTAACTATAAGAAACTGTTTCTGGAATTTAACTTTTTTTCTAAATAAAGCAACAGTTATCCGTAAATGTTATTTTTACTTATTAATCAATTTGAGAAAGAGCTACGTGTTCCTAACTGATTTCTTGAGGATTTATTCAAGAGGGTCAAGAGGATAAGGGTATCTGAGATTAGGAAAATGAAAGCAGGAAGAAAAATTTGTGCTGAAGGGCCAGGTAGTTTTTATGTGGCTATGTCACATTAGGACCAGATAGCAGTGAGACTATGAGTTCTCATGTGGCTGTCTAGTTAAGACCAGATAGCAGTGAGACTGTGAGTTCTCATAGAAGAGGTTCCTTAATAAAGGAACAACTCGGGGGAGACTATTTGGAGTAATAGCATCATGGTTGGGACGAAAAGAAACCATTCTGGTTGTGAACTGACATAGAAAGGAATATGGGAAACAACAACCCATATAAGTGAAAGAAATCTTCTACTTAATTACTAGACATTTATCCTGAGTATTGTTATATATATTCTTATGTGTCAACTGTTAGGTCTTATTCCTGTGTATAATTATGATTTTTGATTACTAAATATTCATACAAATTAGGAACTCTCTAGATGATTATTTGTGTATTATAGGATGATTCTATAACCATTACATGTAGAGATAAGTAAATATTTAGTATGATTATAGACCAAGACCATAGTTAATGCAATGTAATCCTTTCCTAGAAAGACTGAAAAATATTGAACGCATTATTAATTATCGGTAGAGAAATAAGTGAAATACCATCTAAACATTAGTTGCCTCATTTATAAAGATATCCATACATATGTTGTTGGTAATAAGGAAATGCAATATTACTGACAGAAATGGAAAAGGTGGTGGGGTAAACCCCAATATCATCTCATAGAACAAATAACTATAAACCCAAAACGAAAAGGGAAAGCCTGAGTTCACATGCTACCAAAGCCTGAGTTATCCAAGGGAATGCTCACTGACCCTGTTTTTCCTTATCTCATATACAAATACACAACGAGATTCTAATAAAGGAAATAAAATTATACAAACTACAGACATAATCTAGCATCTTTATAAACAAGCGATAACGTGTATAGGATAATAAATGAATTAGCATTCAAAAATCCTGAAGGAATTCTTGACAAAAGACTCCGAGAATCCTTTGTCTTCAAAACTAACTATTGCAAATGCATAACCAAAATAGAAATTGGCATTAGCAGTATGAATCCACATACACGACAGTTAAGCTAAATAAATTTAACCCACGCAGAGGTAGAGTGGTGAGGACGCTGCCTCTCGTAGCACCGTAGAAGTAAAATGAAGGAAATAAATAAGATTAATTTTGCATTAAATAGGAATATATATAACAGTATCAAGTCGAGTAGGAGCACATGGTTTGGATGCCCAGACCCTCAGCAGAATATTTCAATACCAAATCACCTATTAAGGGCTGACATAAGAATTTCATATCAAAACTACCTAAAAGACCAGAGGCCACATAAACCCATTTTTAATTACAGACTCTCAAGGGCTGAGAATGTCAAAAATAAAATTTGAAGCCATCATAGTAAGCAGTTCATACAAGATTAGACAATGGGTTGAAACCCTAAACATTTTTTCTTAACTGAGGAGAGGACCCTCGCAGTGCGAGATACCTGGAGGTTGTCGTGAACCGAAATCTGAATGAGGATTCTATCTAGCCTTCACCATGGCACCATAGGACTCTCAGATTCTAACAGAAATACGGGGATTAGAGCTCTTAGCTAAAGAATAAAATTGTCAAAACAAAAACATAATGGAGGAATACCATCCAAAAAATTTTATACCTGGGTTAGGCTAGAGAGACGAGACCTTCCGCATTTGAAGGCAACACCATGACACCCAAACACTAATAGAGGAAAGAACCAATCATTAGATGTTGTATACCAAATAGAGAAAAAGAACAGAACTATGAATCCAAACCTCAAATATTGAAAGACCAATTACCTACTTAAGGAGATTAAACTCTGCAGAAAATGCCGGAGCCATAGCTCACGAGAACGAAAAGAGAAGGAGATTAAACTCTGCAGCAAATGTCAGTGCCACAGCTCACAAAGAAGAAATGAGAAGGAGAATACACCTAACCAGAGGCTTAGAACCTCGAGGATTTGCCATATCTGTCTGATCTCAAAAATTCACTGAGGCCGTTGATTCTAGAGGTAATCCCAAGTCACAGTCGGAGTAGTACCGCAATAAAAGCACCAGTAAGGAAGCATTATCACCTAGGCTGAGTTACCTGCAGCCCATTAATTTGATATGGAGTTGCAAGGATGGATAAGTAATTGCAGATCAGAAGATTAAACATTCACCAAGAGAAATATGTAAAACAATATAAGGTTCATAAATCAAATCCTATTCAGTAGGATAGGTGTTGCTATGTAAAACAAATAGAGCTATGTAATAACATGTGAACTCATCTAATAGTTACCTCTTCAAGTCATAACCTGGCCCCAAGTCAATTACATTATTTGATTTAAACAAATGATCACATTATAATTTTTATAAAGTCAAATGCATAATAAAAGTAATTATTAAGAAAGGGTTACAAGGTTTACATTTCATAATTCTCAAGTTCAACCAAATGGTATTATGGTAACTAGTAAAAAAAAAATTATATTACGAATATTATGAGCTAGTAGATGTGTGACATATGGTATCAGAGTGACTCGGGTTGCAAAATTGAGACCTCTGGAATAAAGGAATAACAAACTTTGTGATATGCACATAGGAAGAAGAGCGCAGATAGCATGAGGAAAACTGGGAATATACCACATAGGTTCGTAATGGGAACGGGACAAACATCATTTCAAGAGGGCAACCCTAAATATTGGGTGCAGCTGGGAAATGAGCCGAGAAATACCAGTCCAGATTTTATGGTGACAGTACAGGAATTGAAGGATGAAATGGCCTGAGTGCGAGCAGACAACGAAAGATTGATGCAGGAGCAAGAGAAAATTATGAAGAGTCTACTTGATAAATAGAATCATCGACCATTAGATCCTAGCCTAGAACAAGGGAATATGAGAGGGGAGCAAGAGTTTCGAACTGAGAATATGGAAATAGGAGGTGGTGAAGAAAATCACGAAGAAAAATCAGATAATGTGTCAAATTCCAAGACACTTAAAAGGCAGAAATTGGAATTTCATGGGAGTTTCAGAAAATTAAGCCTCCTCTCTTTGATGGTGAACAAGAAGAGGTGGCAGAAGCATGGCTCATCAACCTGAACAAATATTTCCAGTTGTACGAGTAGGACCATAATCTAAAGGCTCGTCTGGACATCTTCCGGTTACAAGGGAAAGCTATGTTATGGTGGGAGGAAGTAAAGCCAGTTCACAGAGTTAGTGAACAAAGTATAACATGGGAAAAATTTCAAAGATATTTCAAGGAAAAATATCTAACAGAAAAATTTTATGACAAAAAGGAAAAGGAGTTTCATGATCTCCGAATGGGTCAAATGTCCATGGATGACTTTATAACCAACTTTACGTCATTTCTTCGGTATGTCCCTTACATACGAGAAGAAAATACAAAGGTGTAGTGATTTATTAGCAGTCTTCTATTGCTCATGAAAGAATGATTGGAGTTTGACAACCCAAAAACCATGGACGAAGTTATTTGTAAGGCACGGATTTGTTACCAACAGAACAAACCAAAGGGAGATATGAGCAAGAGGTGGGCTGACAAAAAAGGGAGTAAGTTTATTCCCAGACACAGGAAAAAAGGGTATAGGCAAGAAAGGATTATTTAAAGGTCACAGTAACCAGAATTTGAACAGAAATCAGCCTAGATTTAAAGTACCAGGTGAAAACAGGGTGAATGAGAAAGTTAGCAGAACTAAAGCAGATACAACTAACAGACCACCTGTACAATGTTGGGGATGTGGAGGACCACATTACTTCAAAAAATGTCCGCACAGTAGGGGAGATGATAAAATTTCGTGGATACAAGAAGCATCTACTGTGGGAGAAGTGGTAAGAAGCATTACTAAGATTAATGTTGTCTTTGAAGACCACCAAGCAAAATTTTAGCCAACCATGGTTGAATTTGAAGTTAATGGTTTTGACCGCACTATATCTATTTTAATTGATCCCAGGGCTACCTTGAGTTATATCAGCCCCAAGATTGTGGAACAATGTAAATTACAAATTGTTAAGTTTAAAAATCCTTGGAGCACAACTAGCTAGAGGAGAAAAGAGGAGTTTTGGCCAAAGTTAATAATTGCCCTGTATTATTAATTAATCAGTCAATTATGGAAGATCTGAATGTGTTACCGCTAGGGTCATATTAAATTCTTATGTGCATGGACTGGTTGGAAAAGCACTGGACACTTATTGAATGTAAAACCAAAACCATTAATTATCGGGATGACAAAGGAGGAAGACAAGAAATTAAAGGTATTCAAAAACCTCTACAAATAAGCCCTGTAACAGCATCCCAATTAGTCAAATGCATAAGAAAAGCCTACCAAATTTATGCAATACAAGTAGGTTACGCTGACTCTAAAGATAAATCTGTCTCATTTGAAAACATACGAATGGTACAAAATTTTCCAGATGTATTCCCTGAGGAAATCCCGGGCCTACCCCCGAAAAGAGACATCGATTTCACCATTGAGCTAATTCAGGAGCTGCCCCAGTCTCCCAAGCCCCTTACCGCATGAGCATCCCAAAGCTAATAGAATTAAACCTACAACTACAAGAGCTGCTTGATAAAAAGTACATTCAACCTAGTGTGTCCCCTTGGAGATCCCCAATGCTCTTTGTTAAGAAAAAGGATGGAACATTACAAATGTGCATGGATTACCATCAGCTAAACAAGCTGACCATTAAAAATAAATACCCTCTATCCCATATACATGAGTTATTTGACCAGGTAAAGGGTGCAACTGTATTCTCAAAGATGGATCTCCACTCAGGTTATCATCAAATACGGATAAGGAAGGAGGATATAGAAAAAACAACATTCGGAACACGTTATGGACATTACGAGTTCGTAGTTTCACCTTTTGGATTGACTAATGCCCCAAAAACCTTCATGTGTCTCATGAATAGTATATTTCATCAATACTTAGACAAGTTTGTATTAATATTTATTGATGACATATTGATCTACTCTGGGAGCATAGAAGAACATAAGGAGTATCTCTGTATTTTTCTACAACTTCTAAGAGAACACCATCTGTATGCCAAATACAACAAGTGTGATTTCTTTAAGGGACAAATTTAGTATCTAGGACATGTTATCACCAAGAATGGAATTTTAATAGACCCAGAGAAAATAAGAACCATCATGGAATGGTTGATACCGAAAGATGTAGCTGACATAAGATCATTTATGGGTCTAGCCAGATATTATAGGCATTTTGTGGAAGGTTTCTTTAGAGTGGAATATCCTATTACCTCTCTAAATAAGAAAGGGAAAACCTTTAGATGGACCGCCAATTGTCAAAGGAGCTTTGATCAACTCTGACATCTACTTACCACCACACCCATTTTGAGCATTATTGATCCCAAAAAAAATACGTGGTTTGTACGGATGCTAGCAAGGAGGGTGTAGGCAGTGTATTAATGCAAGGAGGCATGGTTGTTGCCTATGAGTCAAGAAACCTTAAAGAGTATGAATAAAAGTATTCGACATATGATTTAGAACTCACAGCGGTGGTTCACGCCTTAAAGATGTGGTGACATTACTTAATGGGTAAGAAATTTCTGCTATTGACTCATCATCGTAGTCTAAAAAACTACCTTAGACAACCCACTTTAAATGCTAGGCAAGCTCATTGGGTATAATTCCTAAGTGAATTTGATTTCAAAATTAAACATTTGGAAGGTAAAAAAAAACGGGTTGTGGATGCCTTGAGCCGCAAGGTAAATTGTTTATATCAAATTTCTTTCAGTGAATCACGGACGACGTTTTATGAGTAGATTCGTTAAATAGCCATGGAAGATTTACTATACAAACAATTAAGGTAGCAAGAAAAAATTTCGAACAGCCATGAACATCAATTAGGATATGAGGTAAATTCAAAAGAATTGTTGATTTATAGGAAAGGTTATATGTGCCTAATCAGATACATCTTAAGAGTTTAATTTTAGATGAATTTCATAAGATTCCTTATGTAGGCCATCCTGGATACCAGAAAACGATTTATGCCCTAAGGAAGGAACTTTTTTGGCCTGGTATGAAAAAGGAACTAGCAAAATATTTAGCCAGATGCTTGGAGTGCCAGCAAATAAAAGTTGAACATCAAAACCCAATGAGATTACTTCACCCTCTTCCTATTCCGGAATGGAAATTGGAATCCACATCCATCGGTTTCATTACCAGACTACCGGTAGTGGACAAATTGAGCAAATCTGCCCATTTCATACCAATTTAGTCAAGTTATAAAGAAGTACAAATTGCTAAAATTTTTATGCCAAATCATTTCTAAATTGCATGGAATACCCAGAATGATCATTTCCGACCATGATGTGAAATTCATATCTACCTTTTGGAAGGCCCTTTTTGAAGGTTTGGGCACACAATTACACTTCAACACCGCTTATCATCCACAAATGGATGGAAAAATGGAGTGAGTAAATCAAGTAGTTGAAGACACGTTGTGAACTTATGTAATGCAACAACCATCAAAATTGCAGGACTACCTGCACTTGGTAGAATTTATCTATAACAATGGGTACCATATATCATTACAGATGATTCCTTCTGAAGTGTTATAGGGACATAAAACACCCTTGAGTTGGAGCAATCTAGAAGACAAATTGATGTTAGGACCCGATATGTTATAAGAAATGGAGGGGATAGTGAAAAAGGTAAGAGCTAACTTGAAGGCCACTCAAGACCGGCAAAAGAATTTTGCTGATCAGAAAAGAAGCTTCCGGGAATTCCAAGTAGGAGATCATGTTTATATTCGAGTACGAGTGAAGAAGAGCACCTTGTAATGGACCGAATGTGCTAAGTTAGCACCTCGATTTTGCGGGCCCTTCCAAATATTAGCTCGAATCAGACCAGTGGTTTACCAACTAGCCTTACCCAGCTACTTTCATGTGCACAATGTCTTTCACATTTCTCTACTTAAGAAATACATTTATGATCCTAAACACGTAATCAATTGGCAAGACATTTAGGTAAAAATATTTCAGAAAATTCTCTTTAATACATATTTATTAAGAAAGCTAAAACGATTATTCGAATTGTTTTGTTGATATGTATAGGTCGAAATGGAAGGCAAGTTCCTAGTGGAACCTCTGGGTATACTCGATTGGAGAGAAGTAATTCTCTAGAAACGAGTTATCAGCTAGGTTAAAGCGTAATGGCAACACTATGGGCTGGAAGAGGCCACCTGGGAAGATAAGCAAGTTATGAAGGAGACCTTTCCTGATTTATTTTTAGAGGGAAAACATCAGGACGATGTTACATCTTGGGGGGAAGATGTGATATCCCCAGCTCATGTAAATATTTTATTTTACTGTAGATCAAACAAACTATTTATTTTCTTAGTTATAAGAAACTGTTTCTGGAATTTAATTATTTTTTAAAATAAAGCAACATTTATCTGTAAATGTTATTTTTACTTATTAATCATTTTGAGAAATAGTTACCTGTCCCTAACTAATTTCTTGAGGATTTATTTAAAAGGATCAAGAGGATAAGGGTATCTGAGATCAAGAAAAAGAAATAAGGAAGAAAGATATGAGTTGAAGGGTAAGGTAGTTTTTATGTGGTTATGTCTAGTTACTACCAGATAGCAGTGAGACTGTGAGTTCTCATAGAATAGGTTCCTAAACATAGGAACAACTCGGGGGTTGACTATTTGGAGTAATAGTCTCAAGGCTGGGAGGAAAAGAAAGTAGAGGCAAGTTCTGGTTGTGTATTGACACAAAAAAGAATTTGGGAAATAGCGGTCCAGATAAGTGGAAGAAATCTTCTATTTAATTGCTAGACATTTATACTGAGTATTGCTATATTTATTCTTATCTGTAAACTGTTAGGTCTTATTCATGTGTATAGTTACGATTTTTGCTTAATAAATATTCATACAAATTAGGAACTGTCTAAATGATTCTTTGTGATATTAGAAGACGATTCTATAAATATTACATGCAGATATAAGTAAATATTCAGCATGATTACAGACCAAGACCATAGTCAGTGCACTCTAATCCTTTCCTAGAAAGACTGAAAAAGTTTGAAGACATTATTAATTATCGGTAGAGAAATAAGTGAAATACCATCTAAACATTGTATGCCTCATTTACAGAGATATACATTCATATGATCTTCATAATAAGGAAATGCAAGCTTACTGACAGACATGCCAAAGGCGATGGCATAAACCCCAATATCATCTCATAGAAAAAATAACTATAAACCCAAAATGAAAAGGGAAAGCCCGAGTTTAGGTGCTGCCAAAGCCTGAGTTATCGAACAGAATACTCAGTTACCCTACTTTTCCTTAGCTCATATACAAATATACAATGAGATTTTAATAAAGGAAATAAACTTATACAAACTACAGATATAATCTAGCATTTTTATAAACAAGTGATAAAGTGTATAAGAGAATAAATGAATTAGCATTCAAGAATCCTAAAGGAATTCTTGACAGAAGACTCCAAGGAATCCTATGTCTTCAAAGCTAACTATTGCAAATGCATAGCTGGAATAGAAACTAGCATTAGCAGTATGAATCCATATACACAATAGTTAAGCTAAATAAAGTTAACCCACATAGAGGTACAGTGGTGAGGACGCTTCCTCTCATAGAAATGTAGAAGTAAAATGAAGGAAATAAATAAGATTGATTTTGCAATAAACATGAATATATATATATATATATATATATATATATATATATATATACAGTATCAAGTCAAGCAGGAGGCCAAGGTTTGGATGCCCAAAACCTCATCAGAATCTTTCAAGACCAAATTGCCTATTACGGGCTGACATAAACATTTCATACAAAAACTACCTAAAAGACTAGAGGCCACATAAACCCCTTTTTAGTTACTGTTATCACCCCAAGAAACTCTCCCAGGTTGTATTTCAGAGATGGTTGGGAACATTACAAACTCAACAAAATGTTGGAAGATGGTGGATGAATGGAAGGAATGATGCATATTCAAGCTAGATAACCACTTCTACTATTCTTAATCCTAGACATTGGTGAACACCTCTAGACTACAAGGCTTTAGACCACCAATTACTCATAGTTTAAGGAATAGGTGAACATGGAGAATACTGACCACACTAGCAGATGCACAACACCATGTGATGGCTAGCTACAACTAGTAGAAAGGTCTATAAATCTATTTCCTAATGCATAAATAGGATGACAGCTCTCTAGCACCAAGAAAACAGAAACCTGCATACACCTTCAATAATACATACTAGATTGTAACACAAAGGTGGAATGATAGCCCCTCTAATGCTAAACATCAAGAGCATATGAAAAATGTATAACAAGCACAACCTGGAACAAAGGAGAAGTGGAAAGTGAGCAATTAACAGCAAAAGAAGCTTGCATTAGCTAGAAATGAAGACCAGACACTGCAGGTATTACAGTAGTTACAGTCTCCAGAAGTTGAACCTTACATCAAAACAATATCCATCAACCCTCATTACATCTTGATTCTAGGTATATATGGAGGTTGATTACAAAAATAATTGTTATCCTATGCATGGAGGGGTCATAATGGACCACCAACCACATTAACTGTCTGATATGGGTCTCTGATACAATCTGTTTCCTCCATAAATGAATTTGACATTCTCTGGTACTCTGTTGTCCTTCTTGAGCAGCTAGAGTGGTATAAAAGACATTCCATGACTGATAAACACATTTATCTGCTCAAGATTTTCCTTCTCATCCTTCGAGTGTACACTGCGTTGAATGCAGTAGTTGAAGCTTAATTGTGCAGAGAGCTGGCAGATGATCGCCTTCATCCTTTGGCAGTGCAGAGCATTCAAGGGTGGCACAGACAGTATGGAAGAGGCGATAATATGATGGGAACAATTATTGGTTGTTGGATCCAATAGATGAACGATGGAGATCGAGTCAGAGGGAGCTATCAGGAGGAAATGTGGACAGACGAACGTGAGCCATTAGATCTGGACGTGGCAGATCCAACAGTTATCGCACAGGAAAGGTGTGCAGATGTTAACATGAGGGGGCGGGTAGGACGACGGTAAGTGGTTTCCCCACACCGCTTATAGGTAATGGCAGAATTCGTACAAAGGGGCACGATGCAATAGAATTGTGACACGCAGCGGAGGAAAACTGCTTTTCTTGCATGTTAATGCGTGGGCATATTTCAATGGCGGGAGGTGCGACTGTCATTCGATCGCGGCGTGGATGATTGGACAATGAAGATTAATCACACATGCTTCTTTAACTGATGTGGCGGATGTGACAGGGACAGCAGCAGTAAAGGTGCATGGTCATAAAAGTATGGTTGTATGGGTTTTAACTTCGTGCTTATGGGCTTGGCCGAAAAGGGGTTTACAAGGTTTTGGAGGCAAAATGGAGAAAAACAGGGGTAGCAGGAGTTATAAGGGTATAAAGCAAATGAATGGGGAAGGGTAAAATGAACTGTTGCAAGCTCCCTTTTTACAAAAAACACATGGCCACGGTGTCTTTGACCCAGGAAATACCGAATTATGTGGTAGAGCTAACACTGGCTCCTTCTGGGGATGAGATCCTCCCTGTGAGGTCTCAAGAACCTGCAGATCAATGCCTTCCAGATGAAAACAAATTAACAAAATTCCTAGTGTTCCACTAGGCATGGAGTCTGACTAAAACTAATAAAACCAAATATTTACAACCTTTAAGGCCAAAAGACGTTAAATCACATAAATTTCAGAAAATGCCGATTAACTCGGCCATCAAAAGCTGCTTTTCCTCCCATAATTTTCAGTATGAAGGTGTTGTTCCCTTGAATCTGAGAGATTATGAAAGGCCCTATCCAGAAAGCATCAAATTTTCAATGATTTCCTTTCTTTTCTTTCAATAGATCCCACTTCAGCACCAAGTCTCCAACCTGAAAATTATCTATCTTTGTCTTCCTGTCAAAAACCTCCTTGATCTTTTTCTGATATGTTGTAGCCTTTTCAACCAGCAGTTCTCTAATCTGTTGTACCTCTGCTAAATCAGTGGTCCTTTTTGACATGTCTTCTTCCTCATTCTGCTCTTCTTGAAGGAATCTTGCCACTGGGAGAGTTAACTGAATTGGGAATACAACTTTAGTGCCATATACCAAACTGAATGGAGAATTCCCGGTGGATTTCTTAATGGTCACTCTGTCAACCCACAGTGTATACTTGAGCTTAGAATCCCAATTCTTTTTGTTTTCCTCCAACAGCTTCTTGATTATCCTTATCAGACCTTTATTAGAGGATTTTGCCAGACAATTTCCTTGAGGATAATATGAGGTGGAATGAACCAGTTTAATGCCCATTTAATTCCACATATTCACCAATTCTTTTTCCCTAAAGGCTACTACATTATCTGCAACTAATTTATGTGGACAACAAAATCTGGTAATGATATTTTCAATTAAAAACTTCATGACCACATTGTGATCAGCGTTCCTGGTAGGCACTGCTTCAATCCACTTAGTGAAATAATCAGTGGCTACTAATATCCATCTATGTTGGCCACTGGAATGAGGATTGATCTCTCCTATGAAATCCAAGCCCCACTGCTGAAAAGGTCCTTTTCCATGTATTGGTTTTAGGGGCAGGGACTTCAACTGTTGTTTTCCTTGAAATCTTTGGCACTTGTCACAAGATTTAACAAAAGAAAATACATCAGGAAATAAAGTGGGAAAATAGTACCCAACTTTGAGGATCCTGTGGGCTGTTTTTTTCCAATAATGGTGCCCTCCACACATGCTGGAATGAAACTGCTACATAACTTCTATTGACTGTTCTTTGTCCAAACACCTGAAAAGCACACTAGATGGATCCCTCCAATAGAATAGATTTTTATTAATGCAATATTTAGCTGCCCTAAGATTTATAGTTCTAGCTTGACTTTGAGTAAATCTTGAAGGCATTTCTAGCTTCAGCAAGAATTTCACTATTGCAGAATACCAATCACAAGAAGCTATATTTTCAGCCACTGACTACTTTCTCTCTGGTTCAGCTGCTTCCTCTTCTTTATCTGTCTGACCAATTTCTGCAATTGTGCACATCAAATCAATATCCAATGATCTGTGATTTTCTTCAGCCAATAATTTGGCATGACCCTGACCTCTGACCAGCTTGGTGGGCTTCAGTTCTATATTAAATTCAATCAATTTTGCAATCCATTTAGCCCTTCTTCCATCAGCATCAGGTTGTGTCAAAAAATCTTTTATTGCAGCAGAGGGTACAAATGCAATTATCTTGGAATGCATAATGTAAACTCTGAAAGATTTCAAGGATTTGATAAGAGCATATTCTTGTTTTTCAATAATATCATACCTCAGTTCAATATCCCTCAAGTTCTTGCTGAAAAATGCTACACGATGTTCCAAACCTTCTTCATCTGCCTCCAATAAAACTACTGCAATGGTATCTTCAGAGGCGAATGAGAATATATGGAACTCCTTGTTGTAATCTAGGCTACTTAGAGTAGGAGCTTCCATAATGGCCTTTTTAATAGACTCAAATGATTTTCTTGTTGCATCAGTCCATGTAACCTCTGACCCCTTCTTCAACATGGAGGTAATATGTTTCATCAGCTTTGCAAAATTTAGTATAAACCTCCTCACAAAATTAATCTTGCTCAGAAAGGACTGAATATCCTTCTTTGATCTTGGGACAAACAAAGTCTGTATTACTCTTACTCTTTCTTGGTCAATTCATACACCTGCAATAGAGACAATATGTCATAATAGCTTGCCTTCTTCTAAAGCGAATTGTGACTTTTTAGGATTGACTGAAATCCCAAAAGTTCTGCACTTCAGAAACACTTTTTTCAAATGCTGCAAATGATTTTGATGGCTGCTGGAGTATACTATTAAGTCATCAAGGTAGATGAGGACAAATTTATCATTCTCTCCTACAAATGCTATATCCATAGCTCTCTGAAAGGTTTCTCCAGCATTCATCAATCCAAAAGGCATCTTGGCATACATAAAAGTGCCCCAAGGAGTGGTAAATGCAGTCTTCTCTTGATCATCTGGATGCACAACAATCTGATTAAACCCTGAAAATCCATCCAGGAAAGACATCACTTTGGCTCCTGAGACTTTTTGCAGCAAATGCTCCATCTTTGGTAGATGATAGTTGTCTTTCTTAGAGCATTTGTTTAAGTTTCTGAAATCAACACAGAGCCTGATTTCTCCACTTTTCTTCCTCACCACTACTAGGTTGGCTACCCACTTGGAATATCTGAGAGGAACTATAATCTTGGCAGCCAACAATTTTTTAATTTCTTTTTCAATTAGAGGAAGAAGCATAGGATTTATTGGTCCCAGCTTTTGTTTGAAATGAATGGTGTCTTTCTCTAAAGGGATTCTATGTTGAATAATCTTTTTATCATAAGTTTTCAGGTCATTATACTCCCAGGCAAACACATCAGCAAATTGCTTTGTTAATATGCAGTATTTATAACTTTGGTCAGCAGACAGATGAGTGGACAAATTTATGTATCTAGGTTGTCCTAGACTTCCTATGTCATGCTTAGAGACTGCAAATTGGTCTTGTTTTTGGGCAGCTTTGTAAGGCACATCATTTTGGTCAAACAGTCTTTCTAGAGGAATTAAACCCTTAGGAATATGATTGCTGGGAAGCTGGACAATGCTATCTTTTTCAATTCTATTTCTAAGATGGGACTGGGCATTTTCTTCCAAGGCATCATTCTCTTGGTCAATTTTCATTTCTGAAAACTCATCAATGACTTGCAGAAGCCTATTTATTTCATCATCATCATCGAACACTTTCCAATGCTAGACTTTATCGGGCAAGGATGGCCTATACTTCATTTGGGCTTCATAAACTAGTCTGGGAGGCACAGGAGGGATAAACAGACAAGCAGACAGAACAAGGGATTCAACAAGCTAATTTTGGGCTCTAGGGATATATGAAAGACAGAAATTTTCAAAAGAATCTTTGAGTCTCCATACCTCATCTCTGTATGCTTTCAGCCTTGGGTGCTTTTCCTGAAATGTTTTATTCACTTGATGAATGATCAATTCACCATCTCCAAACACCTTTATGTTCCTGATTCCTCTGTCTTTTGCTACATTAAGGCCCAATAACAGAGCCTCATACTATGCTATATTGTTTGTGACTTGAAAAGCCAGCATAAAAGACAGATGCATGATGTTTTTTTCTGGAGATATCAGCACCAGCCCTGATCCTGCAGTCTCCCTAGAACATGCTCCATCAAAGAACATCTCCCAAAGCTAACTTCCTTGCTCTTCCCTAGCCCGGACTATTTTCTTCTTGATCTGCATTGAGGCCTTCTGAGATCCCTCAATTTGGAGGATACATGCTCCAAAATCAGTGTCCACAACATATATGGGATGATTAGTAGGATTCTTCTCATCACTGATGATATATGCCAACTATGCTTCAGTGTACAATCTCCTACTTTCTCCTCCAAAAAATGGGACTGTTGCATAAGATAGATCATTTTGTAATGTCCCACCTAGCCTCTTAATCCATCGTCTGGATAGAAACATGCCAAACTTAGGAGGGACATCTGCTACCACAATATCCATCATCATACTCTTCATGGGGAGCTGAGTTAGGGTAATGGCTAGATCTTTAATCAATCCCAGGAATTTCACTTTCCTTGAATCAAATGAAAATAAATCATGATATGGTCTAGTGATGTCAAGGCCTAACTCTTCCATGATAGCTTTAGGCATCAAATTGTGGCTAGCCCCTGTGTCTAGCAGGCAGTTGTGGAGGATTTTGTCATGAATAGTCAAGGAGACATAAAAAGATGGAGAATTATTATCAACAGGCTCAACCATGGAGCTAAGCACAATGGCAGGCTTGTCATCTTGCAAATTGACAAAGTCAGTGGAGGTTTGTGTGATTTCCAGCTCAAGGGCTTCAAGGATAGGCTTTCTAAACATTTCACTATTTACCAACTCTACCAGAGGCACATAGATTTTCATCTTCTGGACTTTAGAATCTAAGCTGAAAGAGGAAAGTAATTTATCAGAACCTGTTGGGTCCCTATAATACTAATGATTACCCCATTACTATTATAGTTATACCCATTATTTATATTGTTGTGCCCCTATTACCCCCTTATTGTTATTTCTTTGCCCCATAGAATCCCTCTATTGCTATTTTTGTGGCTTTATATTATTATTGTTAGGTCGGCTGGATTATATTGTGACTCCTTAGACTCCTATATATAGAAAGGAGGTTTTGTCATTTGTATTATCCAAGAAATGTTCATTTACGTAATGTAAAGGAGGTTGCCCCCTCGAAGAGGCTGAATTCTAAGGCGTTGATCTATCTTTTCTATCTTTTCTTGAGCTGGTTTCATAACATTTGGTATCGGAGCTTTGGATTCTAGGGTTTCGCTGCTCCAAACAGGTCATCGTGGCATTTTCGCTATAACCTTTTTTCTCTAACTTTTCAGAAGTCGTAAGAAAAACCCATTTGAGAATAAATCGCGCTGATCCTTGGGTCCGAATTTCAGAGCTTTTCGCGTGATATTTTCGGAAATATGATCTGAGGAAGTTGGTCTTTTTGCAGACTCTTGAATTACATTCAAAACAGGTGACCTGGGGAAAATTGTCATAACTTTCTCTCTAGGAATCAGATTGCAATTTCGTAAGAAGGTACAGAAAGAGGACGGACTGTAGTTTCTTGTATATCATTTTCAGAACCAAATATCGAAAATTGTACACGTGGCACTTCATACAACTTCGCTATTCTGGAAAGGTCTATAATCAGGTCATCCTGGCAGATTGTGCATAACTCTTTCTTGGAGAATCCAATTTGGATCAGACTGGTGGCATTGGAAAGAGGACACAGAGAGCTATTACAGCTCACAAATTCAGAACTAGATGATTGGAAAGTAAAAAGATACATCAGAGGAAATATCGAGCTCCTACAAAGTGAAAAAAGATGTGTAGATTTTTTAAATTTTTGCTTAAGCTTGGTTTGAAAATTTATTTTGAAGGAATTCAAAGGGCATAGTAGAGAATTATTATCGATAACTGATGCCCTGAGGAAAGAAAATGCAAGCACCTAGTAAGGAACCTGAAAGCTCTAGCATGACTCATGAAGAAGAGGAAGAAATGCTACATGATATATCAAAATTACAAGAACAAGTGCAACAAATGTCACGCTCACAAAAGTTAACAGATGCTAAGATAAATGGCGTGGAAGCTAAGATAAATGGCGTGGAAGCTAATATGGACAATTTGAAGATATATTTGAACATAAATTTGAAGACAGGCATGGCAGATTTGAAGACAGATTTGACAAATTTTCTACAAGAAATACTTACTAATGGTGAAAATGTAGTAAAGGAAACTCATGATGAGAACAAAAGAAATGTTAATCATGATTCCATAGACGCTAATGTTGGATCGAAGAATCACCATATTCCAAAAATCGATATGAGGAAGTTTGATGGCAAGGATCCCGCCACATGGATATTATAGATGGAGCAATTCTTCGATCTCAATAATGTGCAAAACGCACAAAAGGTACGTATGGCAACTGTATATTTGGAACCAAATCAGTTTGTATGGTATCAATGGCTTAGTTCTCGTAAACAATTTATCACTTGGGCAATTTTTACGGAAGAATTGATAGCACATTATGAGGACACAAAAAGCAACACTTTTTTTAGCCAATTGATAAGTCTCAAACAAAAGGGTTCAATAATGGAGCACATTGAGGAGTTCCAAAAATTGAACATAAGGGTAAAAGATATTCCAGAGGAGCATAGGATTGATGTGTTCATAGGGTCTTTAAAGGATAATATCCAACATGATGTTCGCCTTTGGGAACCTGATTCATTAGAGAAGGCATTCAGGTTAGCAAGAAAAATGGAAAGCAAAATTATGGCAACTAGGAAGCATACCACTCACAACTATAAAGACGGAAGTGTTGTTGCCCCTAGTCTTCCACAACCTACAAGGTTGACACCACAACAATTGGAAGAAAAAAGAGCAAAAGGGCTTTGTTACAATTGTGATAGCAAATACACAAAAGGTCATAAGTGTGCTGAGAAGAAATTATTCTACATAGATTGTGAAGAGGAAGAAGAAAAGGAGCAAGAAAGGTCAAAAGAAGAGGATATATTCCAGGAACAAAGCCTAGATGAAGAACAAATAAATCCAACCATATCTTGTAATGCATTGGCGGGAATTACCACTCCTCAAACCATCAAGATAGAAGGACAAATCAAGAAGAAAAAGGTAATAGTGTTGATTGATTCAGGAAGCACCCACAATTTTATTCATTGTAGGGTAGCAAAAGAATTGAATTGCTTCCTATATCCAGCACCAGAGTGTCAAGTGATGATTGCAAATGGAGGAACAATAAATTGCTCTGGAAAGTGCCATAATATCAAGCTATCCATGGGAGAATATGTATTGACTAGGCCAATGCTTTCCATTCCAATGGGAGGTGCCGATGTTGTACTAGGAGTCCAATGGCTACAATCCTTGGGTACAATAGCTTTTAATTTTCAAGAACTTTTCATGAAATTTTCTGTGGAAGGAAAGGAAGTTGAATTAAGGGGTATTGCAGGGAAACCAAGAAAGATAATCAGCTCTAATGGCATGACAAAGCTTCTAAAAAGGGAGCAAAGAGGTGTAATTGCACAATTATGTTCGCTAGATGTTTCCACATTGGAATCATCTATTTCTCCAGATCTCCAAAAAGTCCTGGACAATCATTCCAAGGTATTTGAGACTCCCAAAGGTCTCCCACCTATGCGTGATCATGATCATGCTATTCATCTGATTCCAGGAAGTGTTCCTCCAAACATCAGGCCGTATAGATATCCCTATGTCCAAAAAAGTGAAATTGAACGTATGGTTGCAGAAATGCTAGAGGCTGGTATAATTCAACCAAGTCAAAGTTCTTTCTCAGCTCCAGTAGTATTGGTGCACAAGAAGGATGGATCATGGCGCATGTGTCCGGATTATAGGGAGCTCAACAAGCTCACTATTAAAGATAAGTTCCCCATTCCTGTCATTGATGAATTACTGGATGAATTGCATGGATCAATTTACTTCACCAAGTTGGATCTTCGTTTGGGATATCATCAAATCAGAATGAAGATTGAAGACATTCCAAAAATGGCATTTAGAACTCATGAGGGTCATTATGAATTTTTGGTCATGCCTTTTGGCCTTACCAATGCACCTTCAACATTTCAAGGTTTGATGAATTCAATTTTCAAACCATTCCTTAGAAAATTTGTGTTAGTATTTTTTGATGATATACTAATCTACAGCAAGTCTTGGAAGGATCATGTTGAACATGTTGACACGGTGCTACAACTATTGGAGGAGAAACAATTATATGCAAAAAGATCCAAATGTTTCTTTGGAGTCTAGGAGGTGGAATATTTCGGTCATTTGTATATCATGAAGGAGTTAAGGTAGACCCTAGCAAAATTAAAGCCATTAAGGAATGGAAAATCCCCACATCCATAAAGCATCTGCGAGGATTTCTTGGGTTGACAGGGTATTATCGCAAGTTTGTTAAGAATTATGGGAGAATAGCAGCACCTCTAACAACATTATTGAAGAAAGATTCATTTTCATGGACTCCAGAAGCAACAAAGGCCTTTGAACATCTTAAAGAGGCAATGTGCCAAGCACCGATCTTAGCTACACAGACTTCACAAAAAACTTTATTGTGGAATGTGAGATGCTTCAGGAAATGGAATTGGTGCTGTTCTAATGCAAGATGAAAGACCCATTGCTTTTGAAAGTCGTCCAATCAAGGGAAAGTTTTTAAGCAAAGCTATTTATGAGAAGGAAATGTTGGCAATACTCCATGCACTTAAGAAATGGCGACCCTACCTAATGGGAAGACACTTCAAGGTAAAAATGGATCATGATAGCCTTAAATACTTTTTAGAACAAAGATTATCCTCTGAAGAGCAAAAAAAGTGGGTCACAAAGATGTTGGGTTATGACTTTGAAATCATCTACAAAAAAGGGAAGCAAAATGTGGTGGCAGATGCACTCTCAAGAAAGGATGAGGATGTGGAAGCATTGTTGTGTGCCATTTCTATTATCCAACCAGATTGGATAAACGAAGCAAGGGAGGAATGGAAGAATGACGAAGAAGTGTGGGCACTTATTCGAAAGCTACAACAAGATTCCAGTACTTCTGATACATTTAGCTGGAAAAATGATTCGTTATGGTACAAAGATCGCTTATACCTCTGTAAGAATTCCCAGCTAAAACAAAAGATTCTTATGGAATTGCACACTTCTCCCTTAGGAGGGCACTTAGGATTTTTAAAAACTTACCACAGGGTTAAGAAGGAATTTTTTTGGGATGGCCTTAAATCAGATATTCAAAAGTTTGTGGTGGAATGTTTGGTTTGCCAACAAAATAAAGTTGAAACAATTAAGACACCGGGTCTATTACAACTTTTATCCATTTCAAGCCAACGTTGGGAGGAGGTTTCAATGGATTTTATCACAGGTTTACCCAAGTCTGAGGGAAAGAGTGTCATCATGGTGGTAGTTGACAGACTTACCAAGTATGCACACTTTTGTGCATTATCACATCCATTTAAAGCCAGTACAGTTTCTACTGCATTTATGGAAACAATTCAAAAGCTACATGGAAACCCAAAGATTATTGTAAGTGACAGAGATCCCATTTTCACTAGAAATTTTTGGACATAATTATTTTCTTGTCTTGGTACTCAGTTAGCTCATAGCTCATCTTATCATCCTCAATTTGATGGGCAAACTGAGATAGTAAACAAATGTTTGGAAGGATATCTTCGTTGCTTTGTATATGATAAACAGACACAATGGGTCAAATGGTTGCCTCTGGCTGAATGGTGGTATAACACTTCCTTCCATACAGCAACAAAAATGACCCCATTTATGGCACTTTATGGGTATCAACCACCATCCATCACATCATATTTAAGAGAAAATTCTAAGGTTCAGGCAGTGGAACCTCACATCGAACATCAACAACAAGTCCTCTAACTCTTAAAGGATAACCTCGTGTTGGCACAAAATAGAATGAAACAACAGGCAGATCAACATCGCAGTGAAAGAAGTTTTGATGTAGGTGATTGGGTATTCCTACGGCTACAACCATATAAGAAAATGTCCCTAAAGCAAGCTAAGAAGGATAATAAACTATCACCAAAGTATTATGGTCCGTACAAGGTGTTGCAAAAGATTGGTACTATGGCATACAAATTGGAGCTTCCTGCAGCTTCTCGATTGCACCCAGTTTTCCATGTTTCATGTTTAAAGAAGGTTATAGGCGACAAGCTCCCAATTCAAACAATGTTGCCAGAACTTGACGAGGAAGGAAAAATTATATTGGAACCGGAAGCAGTCACAGAAACAAGAACTCGACAGCTACGAAATCGATCAATTTCAGAGTATCTTATCAAGTGGAAGAACTTATCCGCTGAATATTCCACATGTGAGGATGAGAATTTTATGCAGAAGTATCCAGAATTACTCAAGCGTTGAGGACAACACTTTTTTGAAGGAGAGGGGCATGTTGGGTCCCTATAATACTAGTGATTACCCCATTACTATTATTAGTTATACCCCTTATTTATATTGTTGTGCCCCTATTACCCCCTTATTTTTATTTTTGTGCCCCATAGAATCCCTCTATTGTTATTTTTGTGGCTTTATATTATTATTGTTAGGTCGGCTGGATTATATTGTGACTCCTTAGACTCCTATATATAGAAAGGAGGTTTTGTCATTTATATTATCCAAGAAATGTTCATTTATGTAATGTAAAGGAGGTTGCCCCCTCGAAGAGGCTGAATTCTAAGGCGTTGATCTCTCTTTTCTATCTTTTCTTGAGCTGGTTTCATAACAGAACCTCTTACCTCTTAAACTGGTGCTTTGAGGATGACTGGATCAGCTGCTGGTCTTCTCTGTTTGATATTCTGTGACTCTGTTTGGACAACAGTTCTCAGGGCAGGATTTTCTTTGACATTTTTTGCATTCAACCTCAGGTTATATCTTCGCTACTCCTCAGTTTGTAGGACAGCTTCTCTATCCCATTCTTGACTGTCTTGTTCTTGCAGCAATGATTCTTCATAAGCAGCCAAAGTAAAAAATGTAGCGCTGCCTTTATCTTCCATGCAGTGAATTTCATCCTCATCTTGAAATTGTTCCTCCTCCATGACTACATTTTGGAAAGGAGCTTTAACTTTGTGTTCTTCTTTTGATTCTTCACCCCTCTAAATAATTTGTAACTGTTCATTTTCTCTTTTGAATGGATTGGGATTTCTTGGAGAAAATGTATTCTGCTGCCTTGTTTTTCCTGGATTCTGCTCAACCTTTAGCTTAGAAATTTTAGCAGCCAATGACTCTATCATATTAGTCATTTTGTCTAATTTAGGCTCTGAAGATGATGTAGAGGAGGTAGAAGCCTGACCCCTCTGCCTCCTTCTGTCAGCTTGACCTTTGAGCTTTTCTGTAGCCATGATGTTAGATTCTACTTCTAGGGATGCATCCTGCATGTCTGCCAGAGTAGCACATCTCCTTTCTCTCAATAACAGGCAGAAATCAGAGTCAAAAGCATTAGCATAAGTGATTTTGGTAGATGTGGGGGTAGTCTTTACCTCAGCTGGTATCTTACTATACGTACGATTGAATCTTTTATTGAACTCAGGCAATGATTCCCCATTTTCCCTCTTCAGGTTACCAAACTAAGTATGGTAATGCAACAAGTCTTTTTTATCTCCCCTGTGCTTAAAGAATGCATCATCTAAGGCTTCAATATCACCAATATATCTAGGAGTTAGTTCTCTGAACCACTTTCTGGCCTCTCCATCAAGGCTTTGGACAAAAACTCTCATCCACACATCACTTTCACTTATATCTAAGTTATCAGCATAACTGTAGAAGGCTTCAAGGTGTTCTTTAGATATTACTCCCTTTGTGCCAGTGAACTTAGGCACATATTTCTGATATTCTCCCACAGGCATGGGATTTAAAGGAACAGGCAAGACCAAGGGTCCATATCTAGCAACAAAAATTCTTTCTATCTTCGTTGGTGCTTGCTGGTCGGCCATGATTAGGATATGTGGAAGAATACGTGCAGCTTGAACAGTTTGAAACAATGAAATAGATGACAGAGACAAAGGGATGCTTTGGACTGTATGGGAAGCTTTCTTTGGACTGAGATTCAAAGGGGAACTAGATGGACAAGGTGTTATATTAATCTCTGAAGGAATTTCCTTATTGAGAGTGCTAGTCTCTAAATCTTCAAAATGTATATCTTTAACTATAACTTTATCTTTCAGAGATGCATGAGATTTCCTAGGTTTACCTGATCCTGATGCCCCTTTCTGTGATGCTTTCTTCAATTTGACAGTCCTCTCAGGGTCAGGCACTAGTTCAGCTGATGTTTTCTGAGGATTTCTTCAAGTATGTCTCACAAACTGAGCCAGAACTTCAATGTGGAGTTGCCAAATGTTGGTCTTCCTCCTGTGGAGTCGCCAAATAGATGATTACAACCAGAATATGTGTCCAGACCTTGTCTATCATCAAAATCTAGAACTGTGTCGTTCTCCCAAGGAAGCTAAACTTCAATTTCTTTTCCCTGGCAACAGCGCCAATTAATGTTATCACCCCAAGAAACTCTCCTGGGTTGTATTTCAGAGATGCTCGGGAACATTACAAACTCAACAAAAATGATGGAAGATGGTGGATGAATGGAAGTAATGATGCATATTCAAGCCAGATAACCACTTCTACTATGCTTAACCCCAGAAATGGGTGAACACCACCAGAATACAAGGCTTTAGACCACCAATTACTCAAAGTTTAAGGAATAGGTGAACATGGAGAATACTGACCACACCAGCAGATGCACAAGACCATGTGATGGCTGGCTGCAACCAGTAGAAAGGTCTATAAATCCATTTCCTAATGCACAGATAGGATGACAACTCTCTAGCACCAAGAAAACAGAAACCTGCATACACTTTCAATAATACATACTATATTCTAACATAGAGGTGGGATGACAACCCCTCTAATGCTAAACATCAAGAACATATGAAAAATTCATAACAGGCATAGCCTGGAACAAACAAGAAGTGGAAAGTGAGCAATTAACAGCAAAAGAAGCTTGCATTAGCTAAAAAACAAAACCAAACCCTGCAGGTATCACAGTACTTATAGTCTCCAAAAGTTGAACCTTACATCAAAACAATATCCATCAACCCTCATTACATCTTGTTTCTGGGTATATATGGAGGTTGATTACAAAAATATCTACTATCCTATGCGTGGAGCGGTCATAATGGACCACCAACCACATTAATTTTCTGATATGGGTCTCTGATACAATCTGCTGCTTCCATAAATGAATTTGACATTCTGTGGTACTCTATTGTCCTTCTTGAGCAGCTGGAGTGTGGTATAAGAGACATTCCATGACTCATAAATGTGTTTATATGCTCAAGGCTATCCTTCTCGTCCTTCGGGTGTACATTGCATTGAATGCAATAGTTGAAGCTTAACTGTGCAGAGAGCTGGCAGATGGTCACCTTCATCCTTTGGCAGTGCAGAGAATTCAAGGGTGGCACGGACAGTATGGCGAAGGCGATAATATGATGGGAAAAATTATTGGTCATCGGATCCAACAGATGAATGACAGAGATCGAATTGGAGGGAGCTATTGGGAGGAAATTTGGATAGACGAACGTGAGCCACTAGATCTGGACGTGGTAGATCCAACAGTTATCACGTGGGAAAGGTGTGTGGATGTTAACAAGTAGGGGCGGGCAAGATGACCGTAAGTGGTTTCCCAGCACCACTTACGGGGAATGGCGGAATTCGTACAAAGGGGCACGATGCAATAGAACTACGACATGCGGGGGAGGAAAACCACTTTTCCCATGGGTTAATGCATGGGCATATTTCAGCGGCGGGAGGTGCGACTGTCATCCAATCGTGGCAGGGATGATCGGACGGCGGAGATTAATCGCACATGCCTTTTTAACTAATGTGACGGATGTGACAGGGACAACAGCTGTAAAGGCGCACGGTCATAAAAGTATGGTCGTATGGGTTTTAACTTCGCGCTTACGGGCTTGTTCTAAAAGGGGTTTACAAGGTTTTGGAGGCAAAATGGAGAAAAACAGGGGTAGCAGGAGTTATAAAGGTATAAAGAAAATGAAAGGGGAAGGGTAAAATGAACTGCTGCTAGCTCCAAATACCGAATTATGTAGCAGAGCTAACAGTTACAGACTCTCAAGGGATGAGAATGTTAAAAATAAAATCTAAAGCGGTCATAGTAAGCATTTCATACAAGATTAAACAATTGGTTGAAACCCTAAACATTTTTTTCAACTAATGAGAGGACCCTAGTAGTGCAAGATACCCAGAGGTTGCCGTGAACTAAAATCTAAACTAGGGTTCCATCCATCCTTTGCCATGGCACTGCAAGACTCTTCCATTCTAACATAAAGACAGGGATTAGAGCCATTAGTTAAATAATAAAATTGTCAAAACAAAAACATAATGGAGGAACGACATCCGAAATGTCTTATACCTAGGTTAGGCTGGACAGAGGAGATCTTCTGCAGTTGAAGGCAACATCATGAAACCTGAACCCTGATAGAGGAAAGAACCAATAATTAGATGTTGTATACCAGATAGAGAAAAATAACCTAACTATGAAGCCAAACCTCAAATATGGAAAAACCAATTACCTTCTTAAGGAGATTAAGCTTTGTAGCAAATGCCAGAGCCACAAATCACTATAAGGAAAAGAGAAGGAGGTTAAACTCTGCAGCAAATGCCAGATCCATAGCTCGCAAGGAAGAAATGAGAAGGAGAATACACCTAATTGGAGGCTTAGAACCCTGAGGATTCACCATATCTGTCTGATACCAGAAATACACCGAGGCCGTTGATTTTGGAGGGAATCCAAAGTCACAGTGAGAAAAATATTGCAATAAAAAAAACCAACAAGGAAGCACTGTCACCTAGGTCGAGTTACCCACAGCCCATTGATGTGATATGGAGGCACAAGGACGAATAAGTAGTTGCAGATCAGAAGATTAAACATTCACCTAGAGAAATATGTAATACAATATAAGGTTCATAAACCAAATCCTATTCGATAGGATAGGTGTTGTTATGTAAAACAAATAGAGAAATGTAATAACATGTGGACTGGTCTGACAGTGACCTCTTCAGGTTGTAACCCAGCCCCAAGTCAATTACATTATTTGATTTAAACTAATGATCACATTATATTTTTTATAAAGTCAAATGCCTAATGAAAACAATTATTAAAAAAGGGTTACAAGGTTTACATTTCATAATTGTCAAGTTTAACCATATGGTATTATGGTAATTAGTAAATAAATTTTTATCTTATGAATATTATGAGCTAGTAGATGTGTGACATCTACTTTCCTTTTCATATTTAATTGTTAGGATTTTTGGTTATTATTAGGTTTTTTATGGAGAGGTTTTTTCTTAATATTTAGGAGATTGTTAAGACTATTTAGGTTTGAGAGATTCTATTCAACTAGATGGTTCCTAGATTACTGTGTTGTTGAGTGAATTGTATGTCCAAGATAGTTTATCTATCTTCAAAGAAAGCTTCTTGTATTTATATGTATTGTTGCAATTGATTAATATAGAGTGCTCAATCCACTTTTGGTGTAATTGGTATAACATTGAATTAAAGCAGGTTTGGACATGACTCCCTCAGGGGAGGCCAAGATAGGTGGAGAGTACAATACTTTTTTGTGCATACTATGAATTGTAGCATGAATTTTTGTGTGTCCCAATTTTTCCATCTGATGTTTTTCCATCAAATATATAGTGTGAGGAAAGAATATGTTATTTTTTAAGGAGGGTCATTGTACCACTATGAAAAAGAGCCACTATTTTGAAGTACCTAAAAATGGATAATTGTGCTATAAAAATGATCAAGTTGATCTATGTTGTGAAAGGAGGAATGCATAGGAGAGTAGAGTGGTTTCCTCTATATGAGTCATTTTCTATAGAACAATCATTGATCTATTGTAAGGAAAAGAGATAGAAGTTGTGACAAACAATGTGCTATGAGGAGGAGCCGTTATAGATGGTTATCAACACCCAAGAGAGAAGTGAGTTGCCACACAAAGAGAGACGAGATACTGTGTAGATCTATTGGAATTCCATTTGTAGCAATATTAATCACCTATAACAAGTATTAGATGGATTAACTTCGAGATGGTAAGTTGGCCCAGGGTGGAGAGTAGGTATGATATTCTTACCTTTAGAAGTTTGTAGGATGCTAGGGAAGACATCAATACTTTTATGATGTTGCATTACTTGTCATGTCTCCAAGTACTAGAGAATATGCTCCAAACATGAAGAAACTGATTCAACTCTTTGCATCACAAGAGGCTACAACTTGTGAACATTAAGTAGGGGACATAAATGAATTTATGCTTGGAGTAAATGGCATATGATGGTGGATTGGCATAAAACTAATTGAGAGTTTAATCATGATGTGATTGGTAGGTTGTCGGGCACAATTGATCATAAGAATGAGAATGAGTGCAAGGTAGATCATCTCATATTTCCGATGGACAAAAATCTATATAGAAACACCTTTCAAGACTCTGGCGTTTTCATTCATTGTAGCCTCTACATCATGGAGGAAATTCAACTATTCATCAATTGTTGCTTGATATTGTGCCTGGTGTTTGGAAGAAAGAGATCAAAGAAATAGTTTAGTTGAATGGGACCTATTACATGAGAGGAGTTGGATGTAGTGGTAGCTACAATATGTATTAGAATAGGTAATAACTCCATTGTTAAGAATTTTGTAGAAGGATTCTTGGTATTGTCAATTTATAGAAGGATTTCCACATTTTTAATTTGGAAGGATGGTCATGAACCATCTGCATAAGGACTATGAAGAATATTGTTATAAGAGTGCAAAAAGTCCCATGTATTAGAATGAAAGATAAAAAGTTTTCTAAGCAACAGATAAGGAATATTAAAGATTGAAGAAAATACTTCATTTCTTGAGGAAAAATGGTGCTCATCAACCTAATTTATAGGAAGCGTGGAATCTTCTCATGATATGTAGAAGATGATACTTACAATGCAACAAATAATGATGTTATCAAGCTTACGAGTTATAAGTCTTCTTTATTGGAACTCCAATGCACCCGTATAAATGAAATGTAGGGAGGAAATAAAGGAAAACAAAGAATTGGCCCCCACAATGAGGCCTACTTAGCTACCCATGTACAACCTCTCATAAGTGGAGAAAAAGAGAGAAACCCATAGGAAAGAAATATGCCCCAAAAGAAAGTACAAAAAGAAAGAAAGAGAAAAATGAGTAGGTGGAGGAAGGACTCAAGATGACCTCCCAAGGACAACTTCTTTCACTCCAAGAATTAGTTGTAACTAAAGAACCTTGGTGATGCCAAGGACTTTCTGAAATATCTACCACTTGTTCTTTATTAGGTACATACTCTAGGTTGAGAGTGTCATCTTGAATAAGTTGGTGACTGAAGTGCATATAAATCCGAATACATTTGGTCCTTTAATTCTCCATAGTATTTCTAGAAATATGTATTGCACTTTGATTATAGCACTAGAGAATACTAGGTTGATCTCACTAAGTTCCAAACTCAAACAATAATTTTCAAAGCTAAATAACTTGTTGATTCATGATAATTTCATCTCAATATATAGTTTTTTCTGTAGATAATGTAATCTTTGATTGTTTCTTTGAAATAGGAGCATAACCAACATAGAAAAAAAGTTGAGGTGGAATTTTGATCATCCATTGATAGAGCTCAATCAAAATATCTTAAACCCAAAATATTAGGAGAACTAATAGTATAATTAATGCAAAAATTAGAATATATCTCATAATATGCCTCACTTCTTTCTTGTCACTCTGATAAGACCCTTGAGAGAATCTAGAAACAAGTGTTACTACATGAGCATTGTCAAGTTATACGTACTTCAAATGAAGTAGACTATCAACCAATTGGTAATATAATGTAGGATATGCCTATAGTGAGGTGCAACTGGTGGTAAGAGTAAAATCATATTGGAAAGGAGTAGGTAAATCCTTATATTTAGCCATGTCAAAGCACTAAAGTAAATCAAGGTCATATTTTTGTTGGAATATGGAGATAAATTTTTAAGACTTGTGAACTTACAAGCTAAGAAAGTAATGTAGTAGATCAAGATCCGTAATAGAAAATTGTCACATAAATTCTTCCTTAACATTCAGAATCGATGAATAATCCCTATGAGGATCAAATTGTCCACATACAAAACTAGAATCAATAAATTAAAGCCATGTCTTTGAGTCTAAATTGTAGGGTTAGAATGACAATGGTTGAATCCATAAGCAAGAAAAAAATTATCCATCTCCCCATACCAAGCTCTGGGAGCTTGTTTGAGACCATACAAGGAACATCAAAGCTTACAAAAAGTGAAGGACCCTACACAAAATCAAGGGCTACTCCATGTAAATATCCTTATGTAGATCACCATGTAGAAATACACTCTTTACACCCGGCTGATAAACTAACCATCATTTAGAGCTAGATAGGGAAATCACAGGACATATATTATACAACTTGGAAATAGGAGAAAAAGTATCATCATAATCAATTCCTTCAACCTGTGAAAATAACTCAGCCACAAGACATGCCTTATGTTTGTCAATAAATTCATCAACGATATATTTATTTCTATAAAACAACTTGCAATAGAGTAACTTATATCCCTTTAAAGAGGAACAAGATCCCAAGTATGATTATTCATTAAAGAAGAATATTCATCAATCATGGTAGCTTCCCACTCATGTATTCCAGGAACATCGAAAAATTGTTGCAGATCTTCCGAAATGGAATTACCTAAAAGGGATATTTCTTTTGAATGTGGTTGTTTGAGGCTAGTTGATTGAAATCAATTTATCCATAGTCATATCTATCAGGCTTCATTCTCTTTTGAAGGCTCCTTCTCAAGGATTTATCTATAACATATGGATCTTGACTTGACTCCTCAAATTTAGTAGATCATTCTTCTTTTTATAGATCTATAAAATCATAACAATGACTACAACCATCATCAAGAGTTAAAGACGAGGAAGGAGGAGAAGAGGACCCAAGATTGTTGTTCTCATCAAAATTAACATCCCTTCAGAATCAAAGAGCCGATAATCCTTCATGACCTCACAACGACCAAGAAATATTAGTTGTTGAGTCTTCTTTTCCATGGATTTGCGTTATTCATCTAGAATTAATTCCCAAGAAAAAATTCCAATTACCATGAAAGAAGAGACATTAGGCTTCTCATGTTTTCAAGCTTCCACTAGATTCATATGTTGAATTTCATTATGAGGCATCATGTTTGGAATATAATTAGAGTAATTAATTTCTTTGAACCAAAAGGTAGGTGCTAAGTTTTTGGACTGAATCATGTTATTTTCCATCTCTTTGAGTGTTTGGTTATTCCTTTCAAAAGCACCATTTTGTTGAGGTGCGTAGGGAATATAAAGGTGATGAATAATTTAATTGAATACATTACTGGCATATTCCGCCCTGCCCCCATTATCAGTGCGTAGTTTCTTAATGGAGCATGGTAATTATTTCTAAATAAAAGCTTTAAAGATAACTAAGGTTGCAAAGAATTCACTCTTATACTTGAGGAAGTACACATATTATGAGTTCCATGAGAAAAAATCATTAAAGGCTAATGCATAAATGGTCCCTGGAAAGGAGGAGTTGAAAATTTCACTAAATCATTATGCAACAACTGAACAGGTGTTAATTCCCTTAAAGTTTTACGTTTAGGAAATGAATCTTGGTGTTGTTTTCTGAAAATATTAACCTGCAACCACCCCATAAATACAAGAAAAATTTGGAATACTTGAAACCAATATTTGAGTGAACATATGCTACAAATATTTATAATTAGATGGCCAAATTTTTCATGCCAAATCCTACTCAAGGAATCAACATGAGTTATAAAAGGAAAAGCTAAGGAAATCTAAAACTCTAAAAATTTATATAATATTGACGCATGATCAACCTGTCTAATAGAAAAAACAATTCTTGAATCATGTAGTTCTTTAATAGCTTTCTAATTTGGAGACAACTCCACTCTTTTCCCATCACAAAAATGATAGATCTGGTAGATGGATAATAAGTTTGTAGAGATCTCAGGGGCTAAGCGCACATTGTTAATGCATCTATTGGTCAAGTGCATAGTACTTCACCCCAAAAACTCAAGACGGGTAGAGTTTCCAACTATAAATTGTCAAATTCTACTATGGGATGTAAAAGGAAGAAAATATTGACAAGGAGTCACATTAATGTTCTTCAAGGAGTTTTGAGTGGTTAAAAGAAGGTTATTGGTGTAGTACATGCTTTACCAAATTTCTTGGTAGGTGTATTAAGTCCAAATTCTACCTCCTTAATTGTTCATGGCATAAATACCATGCACCTTCATGTACAAAAAAATTTCATTTCTTAATGAACAGGATTGGCTGCACAATATCTAAACCTTTTTCATTATGTGCTTGGGTTAAGAACAAGATATGTATTTTTGATGTGATTAATATTTGCTACTTCTCTTTGATTCCATCTATTAACTTGGTGTTTAGACCAACTTTTTCAAGATAATAAAATATTATAGGAACTTCATGAGAAGATTTTTGTCGATCAACTTCATAGCGAGATCTGCTAAAAGTAGTTAGTTTTAACTCATTTGCAAGTGAAGAATGCAATAATTAATAATTGGCTCTAAACTATAATAGTTGAAAAATCAGAAAGGTTGATAATCTACAGCCAACCATGGGAAAGAATTCCTAATATATTTTAGATTGGTTTTAGGAAATGATTTACCTCCTTGATGATATAGAGGAGGAATTTAATTCCTTGTCTAATTTAGAAAATTTGATTTTGAAGAAGAAACTTTGCAAGTTGGAGGAGAAAAATAATTAGCAAGTTATGAAGATTTCTAGTTTTAGCCTATTGGTTTTGGCATAACAAAAGACCTCAATATGAGCCAACGATATCACTACAACAAAAAATATTGTTGGTGAGGGTCATGCTTGTGATGAACTTTTAAGGTCCATCGCCAATGTCGCATATGTTGACACTCCTCAAAAAAGCGTTGTTGTAAGTGAATTTACTGATGGTCCTTTAAGGTTTGTCACCAAAGCCATTTTTAGTGACACTTTTTGTGAGGTTTGTTAAAGGTCCATCACTAATTCTCTCTTTGGTGACGCTTCTAGTGACGATATGTTTTTGACCATCACCAATGCTCTTTTTGGTTACATTTGGTGACGGTCAGAATATTTTCGTCATCATTGATCATTCCAAGGAGTTTTTGATGATGTAATGTGCATGCTACTCTATGTTTTGTCAAAAGATAATTATTTAATACCATTATTGTGGAGTCTTTTTCATTATGTTTCCAAGGCCATAGAGGTTAGAGTTAGTCAATTTTTTAATAAGTAATTAATGTGTGATCAAGTAATGAGAATATAATTTTCATATAAGTGAACACATGATTCATCTCTATTAGGTTTATTATCTAACAAATTACCTTTAGATAAATTTCTACTAGTGTGTGTAGGAACTATATTATTTAATACATAATCAAGCTTTGCCAATTCTATTACTGAGAGAGACCTAGCACTCCTCAACACTCTTGGCACGTCTTAGCATGCTTTTGTCCACACTAACATTCCTTGGCACCTCGCATGTCTTGGAACATCTTTGTACCTAGACAATATTGTCATGACTAGGAGACCCAAGAACATGTTGGTAGGCCCCATCATAACATAGCACTCTCCTAGCATTTGTTGGCATGCCCTTGAGTCCCTAGCATGCCTTGGAACACTTTGGCATGCATTAGCACACATTAGCACTTGGCACACATTGGAACTTGGCATGTATTGGAACCTATTATTAGTGTGCCTAACATTCACCTTTTGAAAAAGATAAAGCGTTGACTTATTAACCCTCTTATGTGTTCATTTCCTTCCATTCTGGCTTGGTTCTTCCTTAAATTTCCTTAACACTCCTTGACACATATTGGCATAGCCTGACATCCTACACATCCTAGAATGCCTTAGCAGATGTCATGTCTTGGCATGCCTTGGCACATGTTAACACACACTAGAACTCCCTAGCACACTCTAGAACTTATTAACATGCCGTGATATTCCCTAGAATGGCTTACCATTGCTTAGCATACCTTGTCACTCCCTCCTTGGAATGTCAACTAGCACTCATTGACACACCCTAACACACCCTCATATTCATTTACTTCCATTTATTTTTACCTAGTGCTCCCTAGTGTTTCCCTAGTACTCCCTAAAACCCGTCATCATGCATTAGCACTCTCTGGGACACCTTAGCACTCTTCGACATTCCCTAGCACTTCATAGAAATATGTACATCACTCCCTAACACACATTGGCACTTGGCAAGTGTTAGTGCTCGACAAGTCTTAACATGTTGAGAATTCATTGAGATGCCTTGGTATTCTTTGGCATGGTTTAATATTAAAGTTATTTGAGATCAACTATTGGAAAGTAGGTGACAAGTATGAGAGGAATATTTGGCTCTTAGAATGCACTAACACTTGGCACCTATTAGCACCTAGTGTTGGTGTGCCTTGCATGACCCTCTTGGAAAAGGTAAATTGATGACTTATTAACACTCTTATGTGTTCATTTCCTTGTAGTTTAACTTGTTTCTCGATTTTGTTGCCTTAATAGTCCCTGGCACATATTGTGAAACCCTTGCACATCTTGGCATCCCTTCGCACTATCTGGCACATGTTAGCATTCCCTAGCATGCCTTGGTAGTCACACCCTCATAGCTAGCCTTTCAATTTTTCACGACTTGGGAACCCAATCAAGTCTTTAGCTACTAGAGTTCATGTGACATTGGCTTGATTTGGTCGCAATAACTTGACCCATTGTACCTAATACAAGTATATTATGCCTTATTCACCTAAGAACTACCTATAACTAATATTAGGCCACTCAAGTCCAAGCTCAACTTGTCCCATTGAAGAACATACCAAGACAAGGATCGCATCTAGCCATGGCCATAAAACTAGTAAAAAACATAGCTTACACAGACAATATGTCACATGCATGTCCAATTCATATCAACACTATAGAATTAACTAAGAGTTTGCATGAACCACAAGATGCACAAGACACACATGATATAATTCAGCATAAGGTGAGTGCCCCAAAACTTATACACAATAATGTACAATATGAAATTGTCTAAAATAGTTTAAAACATGAGAATTTGGCCAAAATGTCACACGTCATATAAAAATAATAGCTAAAGGACAAATAGTGTTGTGACTATCACAAAGTCTCCCTTTATCTAAAACTACTCTATCGAGCCCCTTATAACAACCGTAGGCTTGCCTCTTGCAAATCCTATTATGAACTTATCCCAACACACTTCATCATGGGCACACTTTAATTCACTAACACTCCATGTAAAACACTTTTATTTGTTCATTTCCATGAATTTTGACCTAGTTCTCCTTTTTTATGCCTCAACACTCCCTAACACTCCTCAACATGCATTGATATTGTTCAACATGTGTTAGCATGCATTTTCTTTCCTTGCCATGGCCTGACCCTCCCTAGTTATCATGCCGTCACAACTACCCTTACCTAATTTGTAACTTGGGAACCTAACCAAGTCCTCACTTGACTAAAAGAGCTTGAACAAGTTACGATTACTACAACTAGAATATTTTGTTGAATTGTGTAGCTTGGGAGGTACTCGACAAGCCTATTGAAACGGATTTATGTGAGTTTGGTCACAAAATTATTTGTGGGAAAATAACCCAAGAGAAGGGCTTTTGGACGCAAGATGGATTTTAAAATCTAAAAGAAAATTAAAAAAGAAAATTAATATTTCCTAAGGTCTAAGTGGATAAAATGCATAAGTTATATAGGGTTCCTTAGAGGCCTAGCTAGGAAAATATATTTAAATAGGCATTAGTATGAAGGCAAGAAAATCAAGTGAGAAGGAGCTCATTTTATCGAGGCAAAAAGAGATGTAGTCCTAAAGTAGGCCAAGTTATAGGGATGAGTAAGGGTAGCTAAGGGGAGGCAAACATCATCCACTAAAAGAAAGATCATCATGTGAGGGTTCACAAGAATATCACATACCTTAATCGGTTAGAGCTAAGAAGTAGGCTAGCATACATTTGGTTATCTTTTGGTAGATAAAGCTCAAGAGAGGCAGCTCACGAGAATTTGGGCATGTCATTTAAGTGGTGATTTTGTTTGAAGGCCACATTAAATTCTGAAATATCAGAGAGGGTTGACACCCTATTTTGTGGTGGTTAGTAGGTTACAAGGTATGCGATAAAGGCAAATACAAATGGAGGAGGGCATGCACAAGAATTTACCGCCAGAAAAAAAGTAGTTATAAGTGTAATATTAACTGAGGCAATAGTAGTTTGATGGTCATGTAGATGTAAAGTTCGGGTCAAGATTCAGTAAAAGAAATTCCCATAATCTATGGATCCATATGATCTAGGTTGAGTCTCTTATGAAGGCAAGAGTTTTTGTTTTTTCTATGGGTGGATAGGATTTGTCCTAAGACATTTATAATATAAGTATAATGACCTAGTTAGTACAACTCCTAGCATGTTTAGTCTGTATGGTATGCCCTTAAGGCTGTGACAAATATGCGTAGAAGATGAGGGGCCATGACCCTTAGAGTGAGGATTATCTCTGCAATACAGACCAAATATATGGAAGATGGTTTGCAGAAGTATGTGCGTAGATAGAAGCTCAAAAGGAAGGTGGAACCTAAGTAGAAGATTGAACAGAAGAAATGTGCCATATGAGGAATGGATTCACATGAAGAGCGGTTTGTTTTGGTGGACTTTCCATAGAGTTTTGGAAAAATATCTGAAGCAGCCTATAAAAAATTAGTCAATTGACTATTAATGGATGATTTTTTACCCTAGTTCAGTCATCTATAGATTGTTAGAAGGATGATAAGAGGAGTAGTTCAGATTTGTTCATAGATTGGAAAATAAAGAAATTGGTACAAAAGAATAGTGATTTTGAGAGGACTCAAATCACTATTAGGTGGAAGATTTGAAGAGCCCTAGATGAGGATAGTGTTGTGGGCCTTAGATCAGTAAAATAATCGACTGTGGTTGACCAAATTGATGGTAGTCCTAGTACAGTTGGAGGGTTGTTAGGTGATGGTCAAATAAGAGCCCTAATTCTTGTACTTATGAAGGAGAACAAGACTAATAAAAGAGTAGGTATATTGGGCCTAAGGATCTACAGACTTTTAAATACTAAAGTAACAGTCAAGTGGGCTAGCCAGCTAGCCCTAGCTCATTGTATTGTAGAGGATTGCATCAATGAGAGGAAGGGTGACCTCCATAGCCTATACTTGTCATCCTAGAGCAACAATATGGAAAAAATGGGCATACCAAAGAGTTGTTCACAAAGAAAGTTGTGAACATTTGATTAAAGAACCTAAGTGTTGCTGACCTTGAAGGAAAAAGGGGGTAGCTAGAGAGAAAATTTAGTTGAGTCCAATTTAGTAACCTAAAGGAGTTGAGTTCATTGATACAGGTAGATTGAGTGGTAGAATGGGAGGCAACAAGACCTGCCAAATGTGTTCTAGACACATGGATTGAAAGTGTTGTGTGTGGCCACCATCAACAAGTAGGTCAAGTGTTGTCTTGTTTAAGGTAGATTGGTTTTCAAAGGACTAACACCAATCCCTAGTTGTATTCCTTATATCAATGATATTGTAAAGGGTCATGATCCTTGGTATGGGGGATCTAGCATGTTTTATTATACTTTGTAATATAATGAAGAAGGGTTTGAGATTTCATTGTGAAAAGTAGATGTGTTGTGGCACTTGAGTGTCTTTTCATCAAATATTCTAAGACCAAACCCAAATTCTCATGTGCCGTGGAAATTCAACATATATCTTGTTCACCTAAGAACTACATGTAACTAATCTTAGGCTACTCATGTCGAATCTAAACTCATCCCACTTAAGAAGTTACCAAGACAAGGCTCATCACATCCAACCATGGCCATAAAACAACTAGGCAACATAGTTTACATCTTGACATGCCATACTGCCTGACATGTCTTAGAATGCCTTAGCACTATGTGGCATGTGTTAGCATTCCCTATATTCCTTGGCATGATTTGACACTCCCTAGCACACCCTAGCACTTCCTGATGTGCCTTGGTATTTTAATATATCTTGGCACTACCTAGCATATAAGCTTGTCACTCCCTCCTTAAATAACCTAGAACCCATTGACACTTACTATCACACACTCTTATTTGTTCATTTACATGAATTTTGAGTTGGTGCTTCTTTGTGTTTCCTTGAAACTCTCTAATATACCCTAGCACACATTGGCACACCCTAGCACTTGGAACATCTTGGCATGTCGGCCTAGCACTCTAATATTCCTTGGCACTACCTAGCATACCTTGTCACTCTCACCTTAGCACACTTAGAGCTTCTTGACACTCCTAGTCACAAACTCTTATTCATTCATTTCCATGCATTTTGACCTTGTACTTCCTTTTGTTTTGCTATCACTCCTTAACACTCCTTGGCATGTGTTGGTACACCCTAGCACCTAGGACATATTGGCATGTCGCCCTAGACTCTAGCATGCCTTAACACTACCTAGCATACCTTTTCACTCCCTACTTAACACACATGGAACTTACTGACACTTCCAATCTCAAACTCTTATTTTTTCATTCCCATGCATTTTGACATATTTCTCCCTTGTGTTTCCCTGGCACTCCTATCTAACACTTCCTTGCATGCATTGACACATCTTGGTCGCATGCCACCCTGGAACTCTAGCATTCCTTAGCACTACCAAGAACGCCTTGTAACTCCTCCTAAACACACTTGGAACTCACTGACACTCCCTATCAAACACTCTTATTCATTCATTTCCATGCATTATGACCTAGTGCCCCCTTGCATTTCCCTAGCACTCCTTAGCACTCCCTGGCACATATTGGAACACGCTGGCACTTGGCACATGTCATCATGCTTTCTTGGCAATACATCATGCCTTGGTACTACCTAGCATACCGTGTGTTTTCTGAAGCCCAAGTTGGCCTCGATTTTGGCAAAGACTCTACAATTTGTCCAGCATAGCACACAGTAAAGTGCGCAGTGGAGCGACAGAGAACACTTTGAGGAATTAAATATACCACGCTGTGCCTTAAGGGATTTGGGGTGGGTCTAAGCCCCTTATTTTTGTAAAAGCACATTATTTTTTAAGGGTAAAAGGGTTTAAGGGCCATAGTTTCTTGTATTAAGGAGTCCATGGTATTTGGACCATGGTTTTTTGATGACATGACCCTACAATGTAAAAGTATATATATGGTAAAATAAAAGGAAGAGAGGGGATCAATCAATCAATGTTATGGATGAATTATTTTGATCTGTAATTTGGTAACAAAGGAGAGGCTTTGTAGCTGAGTGCGCAGAGTCCTGGAGAAGAGTCTGCAGCTGAGTGCGCATATACTCTGCAGCTTAGTGCACAGACTAAGAATTTTTTGGTTTTCAAAGATTAATTATATTAAGCAAAGGTTCTTTTGTACAAAGCCCTACACTAGGGTGAACCATGTTACATTGGTGTTTTGATGTGTATATTTGCTTATTATTTGTTGTAGAGAGCATTTATTATAGTTGCATTTTACTTCAGCACATTGATGGTTTATGGTTTTATATGGCATGTTAATTGATTAATCTAATGTGGTGAAGTGATTTATAAATTATAAGAATAAGATAACGTTATAATACCAGATCTCCTAATCTTCCAAAGCTATAGAAACCTAGTTCTACATCCTCCCATAGTCACTTCGAGTGAGACTGGGCTAGTGATCAAGGGTTTTGTTGGTGTGAAATATATATTGAACTTGGGTTGGCCCAAATCGAGCCAACACCTTGTCACTCTCTCCCACCAAGTCATTGAAAAAATAGTGTTGTCCCTAGCCCAAAGTCTCCCTTTGTCTAAAATTTATTTGTCCATCCCCTTATTGTAATCATAGGCTTACCTCTTACAAGTCTTATTATGAAATTCTCCTAACACACTTCATCCTTGGGACACCTCGAATTTAGTGACACTCCCTGCAAGACACTCTTATTCATTCATTTCCATGAACTTTGACCTAGTTCTCCCTTGTGATCCCTTGACACTCCCTAACACTCCTTGACATGCATTGAAATTGTCTAGCATGTGTTAGCATGCCTTTTCATTCCTTGGAATGCCTCGGCACTCCTTAGCTATCATGCCCTCATAACTACCCTTATTCTTTTTAAGACTTGGGAACCAACCAAGTCCTACCTTGACTACAACATCTTGACCAAGTTCAAGTTACTACAACTATACTATGCCTTTTTCAACTAAGGATGGCTTATAACTCATCTTAGGCTACTCATGTCCAATCTTAACTCATCCCACTTAATAAGTTACCATGTCAAGGCTCACATACCACAATGGCCATAAAACAACTAAGAAACATAGTTTACATCTTGACATGTCACAACACTTGGTACATCTAACAATCCCTTAGCACTATGTGGCATGTGTTGGCATCCCCTACATTCCTTGGCATGCTTTAGCACTCCCTAGCACACTGTACCACTCCTTGAAATGCCCAATCTCTCTTGCATGCCTTGGTCCTTCCTAGCATATAACTTTGCCGCTCCCTTCTTAGCACACTTGGAACTCACTGTAACTCCCTATCACACACTCATATTCATTCATTTCCATGCATTTTGAACTAGTTCTCCTTTGTGTTTCCATTGCACTCCCTAACAATCCTTGGCATCCATTGGCACACCTTGGCACTTGAAACATCTTGCCATGTTGCCCTAAGACTCTAACATTCCTTGGCACTACATATAATACCTTGTCACTCCCTCCTTAGCACACCTATAACTTGCTAACACTCCTTGTCACACACTCTTACTCATTCATTTCAATGCATTTGAAACTAGTGCTTCATTGTCTTTCCTTGGAACTCTATAACACTCCCTGGAATGTATTAGCACACCCTAGCACCTGGAACATCTTGGCATGTTTCCCTGTGATCCAGGTGGATTTTGGTGGCCACCCACCTATCCCACGTGGACCCCCACAACTGTCTCTTTTAGTTTTTTTTTTTTTCAGTTTCCTTAATTGTAGCACAATATAGTATTTTTGGTAGTTTTTCGGGTCCTGAACTTCCAAAGCCGTTTTGAGGCCCTAAATGACGTTTTTTTGGAAAACTGGGAGCATCATGGGACCATGGAATGATGTTTGTCTTCGTAAAGTTCTATTCCACGAATAGATATTTCTAACGAGGTATTGTGTGTTTCAAACAAAGATCGTATGGCAAAGTTACGACCCTGGGAAGTTGATGTACCAATTTACCCAAAATGGGGCCCATAGTTTGGCGCTTCATCCCCTAGGGTTAGGGTTTTGGATGTTTAGGGTTTTCCATTGTTTCTCAACAATAAATAGGCCTTTGAACCTCATTGTAAGATAGTTCAAAGACATGTAGCCACCACATCTCTTCTTAGGGATAAGTTACCATCACCCTAGCTAGTTTATTTCCATTTCTCTTTGTAAGCATATTTTAGTACTTTACATTAATGAGAGGTATTCTTTTTGTTGCAACTCTATATTTATGGTTATATCTGTAATTTGTTGCATTCCTGTTTAAATCTAGATCAGTGGTATCAGAGCAGTCTTCTCTTTCTCTATTTTTCTTTGCATGTCCCTAACGAGTTCAGGATATAAGGAGTTAGGGCTTGAACTGGTCGAACCTTTGCAAGATCATCCTCACAAATCTCGATGACCTCCCATGGAAGATGAAAAGAAAGACGAGGGGACAGGATATCCTATGAAAATCTTGCTCAAAGAAGCCCTCGAGTGACAAAGGAACGAGATGATGGAAAACTTTGCCTAGATCCTTCAACGGCTACCTAGGGGAGACACATCTGCTTCCAACAACTACTCTGGAAACTCCACACCCTTTAAGGTACAAGTTAACTTTGAAATCCCCATATTCGAGGGTCCGATAGACACAGATGTTGTATATAAATAGCTAAATATGCTAGATGTTTATTTTTCTATTCATGATTTTTCTAGCTAGGAAAAGATCACTTTTGCACTTCTCAAAGCAGCCCCTCAAGTCAAGTACTAGTGGGAAACCTACTATGAGCAGAAGGATGAAAGTGCGGGCTCACTATTTTTAGCCACACTCACTTGGAATTCAGTCTAGGATGCCATCAAGGAGCAGTACTTCCCTATCAAAAACTATGAGGACAAATACATAAAGTGGACCATGCTGTGGCAAGGAAGGGACCAAGATGTGTTGGAGTTCACAAATATTTTTCATACCCTTCGTACAAAGTTGGGTATCAAGGATTCTGAACCATAGTTGGTACTCAAATACCATGGTTTCCTACATAGGTACATCCAGGATGAGATGGAGTTTCTGAACATCTTCTTTCTCGGCACGACATACCGATATGCTATCAAGATCAAGCAAAATTAAAAAAAAAAAAAAGCCAGACTTTGGATCTGCAAATCCGAAGAACAAAGGACAAAGCCAAGGTGAGGTGACCCAAGACAACCCGTCAAAGCCACAAGAAAATAACAAAAACACCACAAATTCAAAGAAGGACACAGGAAAGTGGTGCGAGTTCCACAAGAGCCGCACTCACAACACAAGTGACTATCGAAGCAAGCAGTTACTAGTGGACGAGTTGAAGGCTTGAGAATCAGATGCATGTTCTTGCCTGAGTTAGAAGCCAACAAGGGGAATGACAAAGGTAAGAAAATCATTGATGTGGAGCCCAATGCCACTCTTGCCACCACCAAGTTCCAAAAGAATGAGCCCGAAGATCCAGAGGAGGGGGAGCATCTTTTTCACTCACAAATGTGGGTTAAGGGTTCGCCATTGTAATTCATTGTCAACAGTGGCCAGCCAAAAAAACCTCATTTAGTAGAGCTCATGAAGCGACTAGGGCTACCAACCATACCACACCCGCAACCATACAACATTGGGTGGCTTCACCGAGGACGAGATCTTTGAGTCCGCCAGTAGTACTGCCTTCCCTATAGCATCAAGCCCTTCACAGATGAGCTATTATGTGATGTTGCACCGCTTGATGTTTTTGATGACTTATTAGGCCAACCATACTTGCGGAGGTGACATGATGTGTATGAGTCAAGGCCTCGCGCTGTAATTATTTCTTCGTGTAATACATTATACAAGATACTGGATGTAGTCCCACCTATTGCCACTTCTTTGATATCTGCTAAGAAAGGGAGTAAGATCATCTCCCAAACTAGGAAACTTATTTTCTATTTGGTTTGCCCTCAAAGTAAGGGGATGATAATTGCCACATTAATGAACCCCGTGAAGGGTTCCTCCATGCAGCAGCAATAGCAGCAGATGGATATGGTCATGAAAAAATATAGCAACATCTTCTCCTCACCCACTGGGTTACCATTGCACTGTCAGGTCAAGCATTCATTCGATCTGACTCCTAGAGCACCTCTACCCAATGGGTTGATCTATCGCCACTCCATTCTAGAAAATGCCAAGTACAAGTAGAGACATGACCAACATCAGGTACCACACAAGTTTCAAGTGGGCAACAAATTCTGGTTGTATTTGTAGAAAGAACACCTTACAAGAGCCCATCAGAAGCTCAGACCACTACAATATGGTCCTTACACCATTACCAAGGTTGTGGGAAATAATGCTTTGGATCACAACATTCCCCCATTCCTTTGCTTGCATCGAGTGTTCAATTTGGACCACCCTCGACCATGCTTCGCACAATTACTAGACACATCAGAGGTTGCAGAACAGCTCACCAGGGACCAAGTTTAGTAGAAGCTTCCTCATCTCATGGAGGAACCCAATGCAATGGGGACCATTGCCTCCTAAGCGGGGAGAAATGATCCAGGTGGATGTTGGTGGCCACTCACCTATCCCACGTGGAACCCCACAACTGTCTCTTTCATTTCTTTTTTCAGTTTCCTTAGTTGTAGCACAATTTACTTTTTTTGGCAATTTTTTAGGTCCTGAACTTCTGGAGCCGTTTTGAGGCCCTAGTTGACATTTTTGGGGAAAAATGAGAGCAACATGGGTTTGTGAGTTGATGTTTCTCTTACCAAAGTTGTAGTCCTTAGATAGATATTTCTAACGAGGTATGCACGTTAAACGAAGATCATATGCCAAAGTTACGACCTCAGGAAGTTGATGTACCAATTTACCTAAAACGAGGCCCATATTTTGGCGCTTCATCTCCTAGGGTTAGGGTTTTGGATGTTTATGGATTTCCATTGTTTCTTAACAATAAATAGGTTTTCGAGCCTCATTCTAAGACAGTTCAAAGGCATATAGCCACCACATATCTTCTTAAAGATAAGCTACCATCACCCTAGCTAATCTATTTCCATTTCCATTTGTAAGCATATTTCAATACTTTACATTAATGAAATGAAGTATTATTTCTATTGCATCTCTGTATTTATGGCTATTTGTGTAATTCGTTGTGTTCATGTTTAAATCCGGATCACCTTGGCCTCTAGCATGCCTTAACACTACCTATCATACCTTATCACTCCCTCCTCAACATTCTTTATCACTCCCTAGCACACTGTACCACTCCTTGACATGCCCTGGTACTCTTACATGCATTAGCACTGCCTAGAATAAAACATTGTCACTCCCTCCTTAGCACACTTGGAACTCACTACCACTCCCTATCACACACTCTTATTCGTTCATTTCTATGAATTTTGAGCTATTTCTCCCTGGTGTTTCTGTCGCACTCCCTAACACTCCCTGGCACACATTGGCACACCTTAGTACTTGACACATCTTGGCATGTCACCGTAGAAATTTAGCATTCCTTGTCACTTCCTAGAATACCTTGTCACTCCCTCCTTAGAACACCTATAACTCACTCACACTCCTTGTCACACACTCGTGCTCATTCATTTCCACGGATTTGAAACTAGTGCTTCCTTATGTTTCCCTAGCACTCCATAACACTCCTTGGCATGCATTGGCACACCCTAGCACCTAAAACATCTTGGCATATTTCCCTAGCCACTAACATACCTTAGCACTACCTAGAATACCTTATCACACACTCCTTAGCATTCCTAAAACTCACTAACACTTCATGTCACAAAAATATTAATTGTTCATTTGCATGCATTATTTTCACCCATTGCTCCCTTGTGTTTCCCTAGCACTCCTTAACACTTCCTGGCACGTGTTGGCACAACTTGGCACCCGAAACATCTTGGTTGCATGTCCCTCTGCTAACATGGCTTAGTGCTCCCTAGCATACCATGTCACTCCCTCCTTATCACACCTACAACTCACTAACACTTCAAATCACACAATCTTATTCATTCATTTCCATGCATTTTGACCTAGTGCTCCCGTGTGTATCCTTGGAGCTTCCCAATACTCAGCATGCATTGGCACACCTTGGTATGCTTCCTTAACACTCTAGCATGCCTAGGAACTATCTATAATATCTTGTCACTCCCTCCTTAACACACGTGGAACTCATTAACACTTTGTTTCCAATAATTTGAAACTAGTGCTCCCTTATGTTTCCTTCACACCTCGCCCTAACATTCCCTAGCATGTGTTCACCCCACACCATGGCACTTGGCACATCTTGGTAGGCCTTAGCACTTGGCATGTCTTGGCATGCCTAACATGCCTTCGAAATTTCTACCATGCGTTAGTACTTCCTAACATTCCCTAGCACACCTTAGTACTTTTTAGCTGTCATGCCCTCAGAGATAATCTTAATTTTTTTGTGGCTTTGGAACCCAACCAAGGCATTGGAAAAATAGGGTTGTGCCCAACCCAAAGTATCACTTTGTTTGAAACTTCTTTGTTTAGCCCCTTATCACAACCATAGGCTTGCCTCCTACAAGTCCTATTATGAACTTATCCTCACACACTTCGTCCTTGGGACACATATAATTTTGCTAACACTCCTTGGCACACACTGTTATTCATTCATTCCCATGCATTTTGACCTAGTTATCACTTGTGATGCCCTTGTTGAAAAGTGTAACTAGGTTCGATCTTCATAATGACATGTGTAATTGTGATTTTATGTAATTGATGTAAAGAAGAAAATAAAATTATTTTTTTCATGCTCGAATTATGGGTTTCATCATCAAGGCATTTTATTTTTAATTAAATCTCCCATTGTGAGCTATTACACTAGTACAAAATGAGAGATTAGTGACTACACGACTAAAAACGTTAGTCACTGCCATTATTTCAAGTGAATTACTATGAAATTTGAGAAATTTTAAGTGGCCCAACTAAAAATAACTAACTTAAATGGCTCATTTAGTCTAGGGATAAAATATATGACTAGATAATAAGTGACCCAACTAAAAGCGACTAAGTTAAATAACTAATCTAGTCCAGGACTAAAATATGTGACTAGATAATAAGTCACAAAATTAAAAATGATTAACGTAAATGAGTATTAGAGTCCAAGAATAAAAATATTACCAACTAACAAGTACAAAAAGTATATGAATTAGTCATTTATGTTAGTAATTTTTAATTGTGCCACTTTGTAAATGGAAAAATGCATTTTTGATACTGAAGTGTTACATTTCACTAAATTTTAACATTACAAATGGATTCATAAGTGTTAAAATTTGGAGAAAAAATGGTCTGTTTATGCATCTATGGTGTTAAGATTTAGAACTGTCCTTAATCTTAAATCCATCTATAATGTTAAAATTTAGGTATATAGCTTCATCGACCCCCTTAAAGGGGTTTATGAATCCATCTATAATGCTAAAATTATAACAATTTTATACAAAATAGAGAATAAGTTTACAATATATAATAATTTTATGCTCCAGAATTTAAAACTGATATAAAAGTGTTTTAAAGGTTAATAGGAATTTGTTCCTCACATCCTAGAGATATGACACACTATTTGCTATGGGATTTTTGTGGTGTTGTTACATACCATGGCTGATTATTGCACTAGATTCATAGAGACAATGATCTTATTAATTTGAATTCAAAATATATTGATTTAAACTTGCCTAATTAATATAAATCTAGATTACTCTAAAGCCATATTGTTTTATAAATACTTTTACATATACATGCATTACAAAAATATGCACAAATTCTAATAACAAATTCACATTCTTAGAATGTGCACACACCATTATTAGAAAACTATACATACTAAAAATTATTGTTTCTCTTTACGTAGAATAACATGTCAGGACTCCTATATCCAACTTGAAATCCGAATTTCCCTTAGAGAGTATTTATGTGGTTGTTTGAGGGCTACTTCATGTTCCTCGAACTCTAGAAGCTTTATCTATGGCCTGTTAGGGTCCTATATATTTTATAGGTTGATTTGTTGTTGTACATGATTATTTAGGTTTGAGAGATGTAAATAATGATTCATTTATGAGATTATTTCCATGAAAAGGTTGATCATAACATTTGGATCCTAAATATCTTGGCTAGTCATCATTAGTATTGTCAACTCAAGGTAATAGTACTGAAATTGACAACTAATCACCTGTACTATCCCCTCATCAAAGTTTTCCCTCCCCTTTCACTTCACTCATCCTATTCACTTATTCCATCTCCCCTCATTATTGCCCATCAATCGCTCATTTTACATACTCATCCCCCCTTATTTCCTTTCCAAAACTCACTCCACACACCTCATTTCCCAAAGTAGAAATCAAGCAGTGCATCGCAGTAAAGAAAGGAGAGTGATTTTCACAGTTTCAAACCCTCATCGTTGTTGACTACAGAAAGATTGTGCAAACCCTGGATGTGTGAAGACTGTGTAAAATTTACCTAGCATATTAGCACCTCCTTGGTGAAAAAATTTCAAAGTGTTTTTTAACACCTCACCATCCATAGGTTCGTCCCTTCAAAACCCATGTTTCATTTTTTTCCAGAACGCTCTCCTTATATGAAAACCATCAAATTTTTTGAATATGACTGTGCAAAGATAGAGCATCTGAGAAATTCGAATTTTCACTCTAATTTCATGTTTGATTCCACATGTGTGTGACCAAAATGTCTTATATAATTATTTTGTGGAGGAAAAACTAGCAATTGTAGTAGGGTTAGGTGCCTTGAAGGTAGTTAGCAGACAATTTTGACCATGACTGTGTTTTAACTGAGAAAAGTTTGAAATGGTGTTTTTTGCAAGTTTATCAGTTTAGAAATGTGTTTCATAGCTACATCAGAAAAATCACACCTCCTTCCATCCATGTATATACAACAGTGGTGAACAGGCCTCTTGAAAATACCAAATTGGGCACTTGACTACACTTTGACTACAAAAAAATATAAGACATTTCTCTCTTTGGGTCATCATTTTGAAAACTATTTTGTGGACAACGAGAGATGAATTTTGGGAACCCAAAAGAGATTTTTGTTCCTAAGGAAAGAAATTACAATAACCTATCTCACTTCCTACATGGGTTATACAATTTGAAAGATATGGGGGTAACTTTAAGACCCATTGTTACAGTGTTTTAGAGAAAATTGACATGATAGTTAGCCTAGTCATTGCAAGATTTCCATTTTTTTGAAAGAAAAGGTGGAAATGAAGTAGTGGAGAGATGGAGGCATGTAATATGATGTATTAGGTGAATTTATTAGCATTAATTCTTATTTCTGAGAAAGAAATCAAACTTTTCATTGCAAGACAAAAAGTTACATTGTATATGCTATTGCGCATTCAGGTGACTGTATGATTTTTAGTCATAGAGTTGCTGAGATTTTTCTTGAGGGATACCCCCTCCTTCCATCTCGAGAGTCTGATTCTGGTTCACTGATTAGTTTTGTGTTCGAGGTCTCCTTAAAGCAGAGAAAACGTTTGATGAACGCTAAGTTTCCTGTGCATCTTAACCAGAAAATTCATTGTTTCCAGTTGTAAAGTTTATTGCATTGGCTGAACCATTCCCGGGTCTCCTCAGAAGGGAAAACAACCCAAACAGGAATGATTCGGCTATGAATTTTTGAGTTTTTTAAGAATTTTAGAGTGTCTATAGCAACTGTTATGAACTAAAAGAAAAGAAAACTGTAAAAAAAGGAAAGGTGCCAGAGCCCTAGCTTTGGCTTCAGAGAGAAAAGTTTTATACATATGGTGAATGATTTGACACACGGATCGCATCCATATCTTTGTACTCTATTTGCCAACAACACATATTTTGTTGCAGACCCTCTTTAGAAAGCTGATCTGCAGCATTGTCGAATTCCCTATATATATGACATAGAGAGATGATGTTAAAACGGGTTTTTAAATGCATGGTTTCTTCTAGAAGTGATGATAACATGTAATTTTGACATCTGCTTGATCCATTGAACCATTTGAAAATGTTCAGAGAGTCCTGAAAGATCTGAATCATGGATATTCCCAGTTGAATGAGCCAGCAAAGGAGGAGTTTTGAGGTTGTCAGCTCTGTGAAATTATTGGATCCATTCCCTAAGCCCACTGAGGTTTTGAGGCTTCTATGGGGGTTTAGGTGGATGATCAACCCTTCTTCACATTTGTTTTCTTGGTTGGAGGCCCCATCGAAATATGCCCATGGAATCCCTTCCCTGATATTCTCTTCTGTGATCGGGCAAGGTAGCTCCTCGTGGGTGGGTTTAGGGATGCTTGTGAATATAGACGCACTTCTGATAGCTATGCTTTCCACTGATGGGATTTGGTCTTGAAAGATGCTATTGTTCTTTGTGAGCCATAAACCCCACGAGACAATAAGGGGAAGGTTCCTCAGATTCCCTTCAAGATGTTGGGTCCACCATGATTTCCAGGTTGTTGCTATTGTTTGCCCATTCCATGCAGCACTTTTGTGTATTAGTTCCCCAATCGCTTGCCAGAATGCTTTGGAGAAGGAATAGTCCATGAAGAGATGAGAAATTGTCTCAGAGGCTACTTTGCAAAGGGGACATCTTCCTAGTGCTGACTTGAATATTTTTTGGAGGATGTCCCAGGTAGGAACCTTCTCCTTTAGGATACAAAAGAAGAAAATTCATGCTTTTTCCGGGAATTGCAATTTCTAGATCAAGGATACCCACCAGTCCTGATTCCCCCAGACTTTCTTTGTCATTAAGAACTTGTATCCTTGTTTTGGGGGGTATTTCCCTATCTTTGCATGGGCCCATACTAACTGATTTGGTCTGTCTCTTAATCAGACATTTTATCTAGACATCTCTGAGGTGAAATTCTTCCACTCCCTTGTCCATTGGGGGTTAAGGTTTACATCCAATCTTGAAAGCCATGCTTGGCCCCAAATGGAGGATTGTCCATGATTCTCAATCTGGCTAAGGTTATTTATGCCTCTGGAGTTAAGATAGATGGTGAGTCCCTAGGATAGTTTGAAATTTTCATTGCATTCTACCCAAGGGTCCTTCCCTAGTCAGACATGTTCGCCATTCCCTACCTGCCATGATAGGTCTTGTTCTATGATCTTAAATCCTTCTAATGTTGCTTTCCACACCACAGAGAAACTGCCATTCTTTTTGGTTGTGCTTCTGATCCAATATTCTAACGGCATTGGGTCGATATATTTCTGCTTTACCACCTTAGTCCAGAGGTTCTCCGATTTGATGAGCCTCCATCCCAACTTTGCCACTAGCGCTGATCTGAATCCTGTTCAGTCTTTAATTCCCCATCCTCCCCATTCCTTTGGCCTTGCCACCTTCTTCTAGGCCACCCATGGGAGTACTGAATCTTCCTTTGATCCTGCCCATAAGAATTTTCTGCAGACTCTTCTGATTTTCTCCAGAGTCCCTTTCGGGACCCTAGTTAGTGTAGCCTGGTAGACTGAAATAGCCAGGAGGACTAATTTGATTAGTGTCAGTCTACCAGCCCTAGATAGCCATTTGAATCTCTAGTGGGAGACTCTCGATTCTATCTTTGCTATTAGCCAATGCCAATCCTACTTCCTATATGAGCAGGGGTTTAGATAGAACCCAATATATTTGAAGTAGTCTTGGAGCTTCCGATCCTCGAAGGGCAAGTCCTCTTTGATTTCGGCTACTTTGAGCCTATTGAATCCTTCCAACAAAAGTTGAGATTTTGCATTGTTTATTTGAAGGCATGTTGCTTTTAAGAAGAGCTTTAGTAACCTTTTTAATTCTTGGCTTTTAGTTATTCTTCCAGAAGAGAAAAGCAGGATGTCATTCACGAATAAGAGGAGTTATTTTTTGACTGGCTGCCACTTCCAACGATTGGATATTGCCTTTCCTTCAGGCATCATTGATCAGTTGGCTGAGGCATTCCACTGCCAGTAGGAAAAGGAGAGGCGAGAGGGGACATCCCTGACAAAGACCTCTTTGACATTGGAATAAAGAGGTGGCTGCTCCATTGATGAGAATATAAAAGCTTACACTGGTTAAGCATCCCATTACCCAATTTGTGAATTCTATGCGGAACCCCAGGTACATTAGAAGCATCCGAATGTACATCCAACTAACTGTGTCAAATGCTTTAGATAATTAAATTTTCACTACTGCTCTGATATTTTTTTGGATGATACTATGGATGGATTCCCATGCTACTCCAATAGCTTCGTGGATCTGCCTTACATTCAGAAAGCTAAATTGTTCTCTTGACATGTGCTTGGATAGGATTGGTTTAACCCAGAGGGCTATCACCTTTACTATGATTTTATAGATACAGTTACAGAGGGAGATCGGTTAGAAGTCCTGAAAGGAGGAGGGTTCTTCTTTTTTTGGAATGAGGGCTATGAAGGTTGAGTTGAAGGGTGGATAGATTACTCCTTTCATTATGGATTCTTCAACATCTTCGGTTATATCTTGCCCTAATTGCTCAAATAAATGTTGGAACATATCCATTGTCTAGCTGTCTGGGCCAGGACTTTTGTCTTTTGGCATTTCTTTTACTATTCCTTCCACCTCCCCCCTGGTAACTTCTCCCATTAGTTCCTGCAAGTCTTCTTCTTCCACATAACGAGCAAAAGTATGGGCTGTTTGGATTACTTCTGCCAAGGAGGTTTTTCCTTCATCTGAGAAAAGGTTCTGAAAGTGTCATATGCCCATCTAGGAGAGATCCTCGAAGGATCAGGCCTCTTTGCCTCCTTGTTCTTTTAGATTCTAGATGGTGTTTATGTTCTTCCTTCCTCTAGCATAGTTTTGGAAGAATTTAGTATTTTCATCCCTTGCCTTTAGCTAGATGGCTCTACTTTCATTCGCCATTGCTCTTCTCTTACCAGAAGGATTTTATTCCTTTTGCCTTCCTGCTGCATGATTTTTTCTTTTTTTCCTCGGGTTTCATATCCATCGGCTTCAGGGCTTTCAAGCCAGTGGAGATTCCTTTCTATTTGGATGAGTTCTTCATCTTATTTTAGCTTCTTTTCCTTGGCCTAGTTCACTGTGGCTTTTTTAATGCATTTCAAATTCCCCATAAAGAGGAAGGCTTTATTATCCGCGTCACTGGTGCTTGCAGGTCTCCAAGTTTTAAAGAGGGAGTTGAAAGAGTCCTCTTGAAGCCAAGCAGGGTTGAATTTGAAGGGGGCTACTGGTTTTTTGGGGGGCTTGGATAGTTCAAGTAGGATTGGCATGTGATCCGAATTCCCTCCTTCCCCCACCCACTGGTGAAAGACTGGAATTTTGGTAGCATTTTCCTCCCGAAGGAGGAATTGGTCCAGTCTTTTTGCTATATGGCCTTCCCCTGCTCTTCTATTTCTCCAGGTAGGTCTTATATTCAGTAAGTTAATGTCCAGTAATTTTTTGTCTCTAAAGAGGGTGGTGAAGAAGTTTGACAGCTGATCTTGTCTGGCCGAGGACCCTAGGTTTTAGAGGACCCTATGGAGAAGTTTAAGTCTCCCCTGGTTACTAGATTGGGGTTGTTCATAGAGGACTTGGAGATAAGGGTCTTCCAGAAGAGGGATCTTCCCTGGCAGGGTCCATAGATGTTTACTATTAGCAGAGAGGTGCAGAGTTCTTGGGAGTAAACTTCCATCCCCATAACCTGATCCATCACCTAGGAATTTAGGCCTTTGAACTTCTCTTGCTTATAAGCCATGGCTAGGCCCCCAGAGTGTCCTTTGGCATCCAAAACCTAGATGATCTAGCTTGGAAATTTTTTGATAATGATTTGGAGACCTCTTCGCCAGCTCCCAGGGTTTCTTGAAGGAGAAGCATATCCAGATTGTAGTTTCTGATTACTTCTTTTAAGGCTAGCTTTTTTGGGTTACTGGCTAACCCTCTGCAGTTCCAGGAGAGAATCATCATTAGATAAACTTCGAAAGGGGGTTTGCTGCTCTAAGGACCCAAGAAATGGACATCTGCTTGCCATCCATAATGTCTATCTTGGCTCTTAGCTAAGCCTTGGATAGGTTTGATTTTCTCCCTCTTGTCTTCCTATCTTCTGGCTGGGAGGATTGCATGTCCCAAAGTTCCCCACGGGGGAGGTTTCCTCTCACAGGATTTGAGGTTATAAAGGTTGGTGGCAGGGATGGTTTCCGCTGTCAGGGCCTTAGCATTGGAAGGACCATATTCACGACTCAGATCTATGTTGGGGATGGAAGTAATTATACTTTCCATTTGCATGTTTTCTGAAAGAAGAATAGGAGCAACAATGTTTTGATGCCTGGAGGGACCAGGCATTGATCCATCTATATTTAAAGATTTTATGAGACAAAAAGAATGTGGCTTTAGTGCTAGACCCACACCCTCTTTGGCGGTCGAGTGGCTTCCTTCAATGTGAGCTTGAGAGTCTTGGATCATTTCCTTCCCTTCGAGCTAGATGGGAGGCTATTGCTCCTGGGTGGCCTACTGCTACTGATCCCTCCATGTCTAGATCCATTGGCTCTTCCCCCTTATTACCCTCTACTGGGCTGGTTCTGTGAGTTTCCACTGATGTTCCCCCTGTCCTGACCTTCTTCTTCTTTCCTCTGTGTCTATGAGCCATTGGCATTCTTTTGCCAAGTGTCCATAAATGTGCACTTGTGGCATCGAAATGGCAGGTGTTCATAGTTGATTTGCTGTATGTATTTGAAATTTTTGCAATGAAACTATATTTCTTTGGCGAGTCCTGCCCTAGGAGCGAGGCTTACCAAGATGCGAGCCATCCCCATATCCCTAGTTTGTAAGAAGGACATGTCTATTTCCATGTATTTCTCTAGATGTTTCTCGATGGATCTGAAGACCGATCCAACTGAGAGGAAAGGTAAGAGCCCTGGTAAGCGGACCTAGACTAGTAACTTGTTGACTCTTTCCCTCTAGGAATCAAAAAGGGGATTCCATTGTTTGAATAGGATCGGTTCCTTCTGAAAGCCTAGTTTCTGTCCAATACCTAGTCCACCGCTTCTTTGTTTGCAAATTTAACCATAAACCATCCCTTTGCGAGAGTCGACACCTGGAAGGTTGAATGCAAGCCTTCCTTCCAATGTTGGGAAGCCCATTTCTAGATGAAATTTTCTGAGTATTTTTTCCCTCTTGCCCTTCCAACCAGTGTCAAATCCACGACTTCCATGGCTTCATCTATTGACACATTTGTTCCAGGATCAGGTTTGCAACTGATTCTTTTCTCTTAATTAGCTTGGGTTTTTTCCTCTTCTCCCCCTTCAGCCTCTGTCATGGCCCTTCCTCCCTATCCAGAGCGATCATTTCCACATCTATCACTTCTCTATGAAGCACATTTGTTCTCCTCTCTTCCTGGTTAAAATCTCTTCCGTCTTTTGTGTTGCCTTCTACTTGTTGCTTTTCACTGCTTCCCACAGCCCCTCCGAGTGTTACCTCCTCCACTAGCTTTAGGCCCCACTCCACTGTTGTCCCCTCTTCCTCCAGCCCATCTTCAAGGTTCAGGATCCCTGCAAACCCTGTCCCCAGACTCTGGAGTTTTTTTTAAGCCTGCCTGCAGCTGTATGAATTTTGGGGTTTCACGGCTTGTAGTTGTACCGTTCATAGTTTCGGCCCCAAGTTATTCCCTTAAGTGTTCCCTAACTCACAGCTTATTATGTGGTCTTCTAATCCTCCAGAAAATAATAGGCTGAGGGGGTGAGGGTTTGATGTACTTACTTGCAGGTTTTTGGCTACCACTTCTGCCGAATCACCCTAAGCCCTCTCGTCTTGGATGAGAGGGAAATCCTTTCGACTACTTAGAAAGGGTAGGCCTAGATTGCCCTCCAGCTGCCATAGGGTATCATTTAGGTCCCAAACCTCCTCTCAACCATGAAATTTCTTCCCTAGACTTACAGCTGGATGAATATACCATTCAATGTTCTGATCTATAACCTCCAGTCCCTAGACCGACAGGATATCGCCAGGTTCGAGGTCCAAATCAACAGTGTTTTTTAGATAGACCATCCTCTTCTCGGCTACTCCTTAGTAATTGTTGGCTACGCCTTAGTAACTGTTGGTCGTAATTTTCTCACCTAATCGACCTTCCACCATTCACGAGCTGTGGACTGGGAGCGGTTGTGATACTAACTTGTTTTGTTAATCCTGTTTTGGTGCCCATGTCTTTCCCCTTATGCTGCACATGGATTTTCCCTAGTTTCGGGTCGGGGCTTGTCCGATGTCCTTTCCCAGTTGTCACCTTCCTCGGGCCCTACTCTTATGTCCCTTCTCATGCTGATTCCAGCAATTTTCCTTCCGTACTCGCCCCTGTCTTTGTCTAGGCCTCGTGGCCTCCACTTGCTGGTCATCCAACCCCTACATCCACCTAGTTCCATTCTTCGAAACCCTAGGTCCTCTTCCATCTGTCATCGCCCTCCCTTCCCTAATATTTCAGTATTAGCATTAATTATCACCTATATATTGTTTTAAAATAGTTATGGATTAATAAATGCAGCCCCTAATTTTCTGTATTTTAGTTTTAGGTCTATTGAACTTGTTCTTTGATATTTTGAAGAGGAATTTGGTCACTTTATTGATGATTTCGATTCCCTATTATATGTAAAAATGAAAAACAAATGGGATTAATTATTGGATATTTCTGTTACTTAAGATATTTTGTAAATACTCACCTATACATACTTCAAACTTTGAAGCATTATGGGTTGGAACTTGTTTGAGAAGAAGGACTCATTGATGTAAATAAGCTCACAATGCCATATTCGGTCAAATTCTAGTACGACGGTTGCAAAATTTACAGGATTCTTGTGTCACTTATGTTGGTGAAGTTTGTCTATCTTTGTTATTTTGTTATCTCTATTATTCATATGTTTTCTGATAAATCATAAATATTCTAAGAAGGAGAAGAACATAATTATTGGAAAATACATTATGTTTCTAGCTTAGTGATAATTAATATGTTTTCTACCTGATGATTAGTATCATAATTCTTAACTGATCTGGTATAATCTAATTCCCTCATATTTTCTTCCAAATCACATATCAACCTTAAGAATCCAGCAAATATGCCTACCCTGCCTTGTAAGTTTTCCTGTAAAACCTATCTTCGATTGAACCCAACCTGTGACTCCATTTACCAATGGCTTATTTTCCCAGTTTCAACCCAACTCAATCCTAAAATCCAAACCTGAACCTAATAGCTAGCCTACTATTTTTCAGAAGAACATATCTAGGTTATACAAAGAGATCCCTTTATGGGGTTGGAAGGGCTAGATTCCCAACTCCAAAATTTGTTTTGTGGTTACCTCTATAATTATTTCCAAGACTTATTAATTATAGAGTGATAACGTAGTGGAAATAATACTAGGGATGAAGAGTTTAATCTTCCTCAAGAAAGGGTATCAAGTTTTAGATCTGGTTCTTGATGGTGGACAACATTCAGACATATGAAGGATGAATCATTGACCTGGTGACTCCAAGTAGTTTCAATTTTATCTAAATACTCCAGTGATAGCAGAATCCAGAAATCAAGATGAGTTCTCAATCTAGAAGGTATGCACCTATGAATCGAGATCATATTCTAAGATTTCCAAATCAAATTCCTTGCATAGATTGGCAAACTTCTTTTGCAAAATTCATGGATCAGGAAGAAGAGGATGTTTCTCTACACATGGTCAAATTTCACATGCATGTATGTAGGTTAAAAAATTATTTTCCTGAAGACTACTTGATGAAGATGCTTATGGCAACTTTGGAGGGAAATGAAAGATCTTGGTATGGAAGTTTGCCTACTGCTACTATATGCTCTTTAAAGAATTTTCATATTATTTTTTATGAGCAATACAAAGAACATTATCCATCTTTGTTGTTAGTTCAAAACTCTTGTGGTAACTTTGAATGCCTTATTCAATATCTGGAAGGTTACTATGAAGATGATTAGTTCATGGATGAAGAGATACTAGAGGCTTTGGATGAAAATAATTTTCAACATCATCATCAAAAAGTAGAAGCCTTGCTTGAATTGTCTTCCCTTCAGGAAGAAATAGAAGATGTATGTTGTCTAGATGTTCATGAAGATTCCCCATGAGAAACAATTCTTGTAGCAGCACAACAAAATGATCACCTAGAGGTTAAGGAAGAAATTTAGTAGCCTGAACCTGATCAAGAAGAGGAGACCAGTAAAAATGTAGAGGTTATTTCAGAGCCTAGGATGAGCACATTAGCACTGTGGCAGCCTCAAGAAAAGAAGGCCAAATTAAAGAACATAGTCATCTTTCCAATCATCAGGTAAATATAATTGAGCATATTATTGTAGATGCATTTTTGATTTGAAGTAGTATTGTGATCAGAAAGAAGAACCAACAAATCTTAATATCATAGAAAATTTTAGGGGCGAATGTTCGCCCTTTGGCGAAATTAAGGGGTTTTAAATTTTTAGTGGGCGAATATTTTGTATCATAAGACATTTTTACAAATCACCTCAAATAGCCCACCTTATTTTAAGGGAGAGGGTAAAAAAGGTAAATTTAGCCCTTGAAATTAGGAGTTACAACCTTCCATTCGCCCATTTTCAAGAATAGGTTTTATTTAAGTGAATCCATTTGTTATATACCTAGGGGGGATAATATGGCGTACCAAGGGAGGTACCCAAGGTAATAATGTAATAATAGGATGGGCCATAGTAATAAATAAGGTGGTTAACCCATATCATGTAAGTGACCACAAGTAGTTAATAATAATGTAATGGGCCCATGGTATTAGTTTATGGTATGAGGGAACCATGGTAATGACCCATGGTATTGTATGTATGAGGCCTATATAGGGGCTAGAGACTCCGTGTCAAGAGAGAGTCAAGGATTATTGTATGAACATGCATATGGCTTGTGGAGTGTTCTCCTTCCTTAATGAGTGAATGTATGGTGTTGCCCTACCTTAAGGGTTTTGATATCAATAAAGAAGCATTTCTATCTATTTCTATCTTGTTATTTATTGGGTTATTTCTATTCTCATATTTTTCTGGGTTAGATCTATAACAAGTGGTATCAGAGCTATAACAAGTGGTATTAGATCTATAAGAAGTGGTATCAGAGCTATAACAGGTGGTATCAGAGCCAGATATTTATTGGATTTATTACTATGGCCCATCCCATTATTACATTATTACCTTGGGAACCTCCCTTGGTACCCCATATTATCCCCCCTAGGTATATAACATTCCACCCCGCTTAGCATGTTTCGTCCCCGAAACATGAGAAGAACACAAATAATAAGATCTACTCAAAAGAGTAGTCCACTGGTACCATGCACGTCCATCTAGCCATCCAAGAGAAAGTTGAGCCCTCGATCTTGCCGATGTCTGGCTCGCTTGAGATGGAAGTTGACCGTGGAAACTCTTCTATGCTGATGTGTAGTAGGCGGATCTTCGCTCCTCGCTATCCATCATACAAGGGTTGTTGTCCTTGTGGCTAATTGGTTGCCATCTTGTTGGTTGTTTTCTTGCGGGGTGATGTGGGTGATGATATGTTGAAGTTTTAACCCACGGTGTCTTCTTCTTTAATTCACCATGCTGTGGTGCTTGTTGTGGTGTCTTCTTTTCCAATATGACTTCAACAACTGAGCCCTCCTCTGATGTATCATCACCTGTAACCTTTTCTTCTCCAGCCTCTATTTGTGTTTGATTATCGATCATCAAAGGCTCATCATCTCATATGTCAGTCCCTGGAAAATCTTCTGCTTCAGCCTCCATATGATCTACCTATTTATTGATGGAAATATCATGTATTATAATTTTCTTCTTTTTATACTAGAGCTTCAAGAATTTCTTCTGTACATTAATATTGATAGTACCCACAGATTCCATCCAAGGATATCCCAAAACAACATCCATATTATCCATCTATGAAGTATAAAATTCACCATGCAACACATACTTATCCAAAGAAATCTTCAAATCCTTATACACTTGAACATCCTCATCCTCCATCTGCGTGTTTTTAATGTTTTTTGCAGGAACTTGCAATTTTTTTGCCAAATTAACATGGATGAAATTATGCTTGCAACTAGGATTTATAGAAACAATGATCTTCTATTTCTGAATCAATCCATGAACCTGCAGTAAGGAGACACCTGTAGCAATTAACCCCTTATGTGTCTCATTCTCCTTTTTTCTAGCTCGAGACCATTTGTCCAAAAAGACTTTTTCAAATTCTGCATCTGAAGGTTTGGTCAACTGCCTGTAGTCAAGTGATAAATTCCATTTTTGAGCCTCATCTCTCATATTAAGCAACCATTGGAATCTTCCAATATGTCCCATGTGTGGACTTGTATCTTTGTATGAATTCTTCAATAGTAGGACCATCATCTTTTCCTGTAAAATATAGAATCACCATGAAGAGGGTTTGAGAAAAAATTCGCTTACTTGGCGAAAATTTCAAATTGTCACAGTTTAGTCAATATTGCTCAGAATCCCTATTATGACCTATTTTTAGAAATGGAAGAATCATTCTGCATCTACCCATATGACAGAAATCTTGATCCAGGCACTAGAATTTCAAATCTGCGTTGCTACTCTCCCGTCGTCACCAAAATTTCTGAAAAAAGAGTTGATTTTAAATCAGTGATATCTCCCTCATCCGGACTCCGATTTGACTAATTTTTTTTTTGAAATTAGGTATTTTTTCACAAAGATTCTAGATCTACAATTAAATTTTGCATATCGTGCACCAGGACATCCAGATCTGTGCCAAAAACTCGCTGCCCTGAAAAATTGTCTACAACCCCACTGATTTTTAGATCAGAGATATCTCCTTCATCCGGACTCCGATTCAACCGATTTTTTTTAAATTGGCTATTTTTTCACAAAGAATATAGATCTGCAATTATATTTTTCAGATCTTTCACCAAAACACACATATCTGATCTGCAAACTCGCCGCCCCCGAAAAAATTCTCCACTTTTGTGCCCAAGAAAGTGCTATGATACCACCTGTTATAGCTCAGATACCACTTGTTATAGCTCTAACCCAGAAATAATATGAAATGATTCTTTATTGATCAAACCCTTAAGGTAGGGCAACACCATACATTCACTCCTTAAGGAAGGAGAACACTCCCCAAGCCATATGCATGTTCATACAATAATCCTTGACTATTCCTTGACTCTCCCTCCTTGTGGAGTCTCTAGCCTCTATATAGGCCTCATACATACAATACCATGGTTCCCTCATACCATCGACTAATACCATGGGCCCATTACATTATTACTAACTACTTGTGGTCCCTTTCATGATATGGGTTAACCACCTTATTTATTACTATGGCCCATCCCATTATTACATTATTACCTTGGGTACCTCCCTTGGTACCCCATATTATGCCCCTAGGTATATAACACCATTCGCCCATTTTCAAGAATAGGTTTTATTTAAGTGAATCCTATGGGCCAAAGGCCCAAATACGATATTTATAAAAGAGGTATGGTAAATTAGTAAAAATATAAATAAATGAGAGGTATGGTAAATAAATAAAATATTTTTTATATTTACTCCATAAGTCACCTTATATACATCCAAGGGTGTAAACAAATAAAAATACAAGTAAAGTGGAGGTATGGTAAATAAATAAAACGTCTTTTTATATTACTCAAAAGGTATGGTAAATAAATAAAAATATAAATAAACTAGATGCATGGTAAATAAATAAAACCTCTTTTTATATTTAGTCCATAACCCTTGTTCTATTTATGAAGGCTAAAGAAAGAGGTTTTATTTAAGTGAATCTTATGGGCCAAATACCTTATTTGTAAAAGAGGTATGGTAAATTAAAAAAAATATAAATAAACGAGAGGTATGGTAAACAAATAAAACATTTTTTTATATTTACTCCATAAGTCACCTTATATTTAAGAACACTCAAAAAATGCGTTATATTTAGGTGAAACCTATGGGCAAAATACTATGGGACAAATACCATGGACTAGATTGTTATTAATACCATGCAAAAAAACATTATTAACCCTAATATTAGTATTAATAAAAATAAAAATGGCACATGGTATTGACCCATGGTATTCACCAAAATGGCACATGGTATTGACCCATGGTATTCACCTGGAATGTAGCCTATTTAAATGGGGGAATTAAACCAGCATAGATCCATCCTTACTCTGGATCTACTAACCCCCGAGAGGTATCAAATATCATGATATGTAAACTAGCATAGAGTGAAAAAATATTTGATCCGATCGAGAGTAAAAATGGATGTTGTAATTTAATGTATGTTAAACATTTTAGCTTGGTTAAAATAAAAAATAAAATAAAAATCAACTATTAATTTTATTAATTTTTATAAATTACTAATAGTAATTTTTAAGCTTTAGGTTTATGATAACCCATGGTATTGACCCATGGTAATACCATGGTATTCATGTGAGAATAAACTATTTAATGGGGAAATTCTATCATGTTAGATCCATCTTAATTCTGGGTCTACCAAGTGCTCAAAGGGATAAATAGATTTCATCCCCCTAAGAGTGTTAGATGTGGAGTTAAGATGGATGTAGGTTGGTTTTTATGATAATGAAGATATTAAATAGACTTAGGAAATTATATTGTAAAAACATCTTAAGGTGAATGGTTAATGCATAGACATTGGACAAGTATATTTGTATACTTCTATTTTAAACTGAAACAAATCTAGGGCTAACAGGAATTGATTGATTGCACTAGTCATCCTTTTATAACTTTCCAACATATGTTGGAGTAAACAGATTTAATTTGGGTAATTTTTCTAATTGCAAACAGGAACATACTTGTGTATTGGCAGGGTGGTTACGAGGTCCCTAGAAGTGATGAATTTGAATTTTTCTTGGTTTTATATATAGTATTAGGTTTTTTCTCATGCTTTTTGTGAATGGCACGGGTGAATTTTATCCTACACCCACTAGGTTATCGATATGTAATTCGTTAATTTTGATTTCAAAAGATATTTTAAAGAGATGCAATGATTTCATTTGTGTATTCAATAAACACAAGATTTTATAATTGAGTAAAATATTCGCCATTCTTGGTGAGAGATTCTCCAAAAAGTTATATATACGTATCATATTATTGATAAAATCGCCTTCCATTTTTCCTATATACCATGGAGATTCGCCCATTTATTATACATGTAAATTTAGGGGGGGTTCTTAAAATTTTCCCTGCTTAATAGTCTTGATCCACAAGAACATTTACAACAAGCAATCTTTTCTTCCATGACTGAAGACCAATAAAATTTGCATGATGAAAACCATGTTTTATTTCATGATTCTAATGATGATTTGCAACAACATTTTCAGTTTTCATATGATCTAAAGAGAGGCAAAGACAGTGTTTCAAATTCTCTTTCATGCCATCTCTTGTCTCAATTTGAAGCCCATGAAGAAAATGATGAAAATTCTCAGTCCTTACTTTCTTCCTTGGTTGTTGATAAAATAAGATACCATGTTATTATAAGTCATGTTTCTTCACTTGAAATTGATAAAATTATGTAGCTACCTTGCCATATTTTGTGGGACCAAGTTAATGATAAGCATAATCAATAAGCTGCTCTTTCTTCTTTCCAGTCATTTTCTAACTCAGCCATTGAGAGAGAAAAAGTTATCTCACATCCTTTTGAAGGTCAACATGAAATATATGTTTAATTATATAAAGAGTCATTTTTAGACATCCCTGTTGCATATGATACTATTGTTGTAGTTAAAGAGATTAAATAACGTTTATAACACTTATCTATTTTGGATAATAAGAAGGAAAAACATTTTTCTCCCGTTCTGTTTGAAGATAATCAATTTCAACTCATAAACAAAAAAACAGTTTGGAATGAGGCCTGTTTTTCTGTTTTAAATCATCCAGAAGATCTTATGTTGCATGTTTTCCATGATCCTTTGGTCAGTGTATTACAGTCAACGATGAAGGGAGAATTTTCCAGAATCATTAATACAGGTATTGGATCTAGTGGAAAGGTTGAGTTTCCATTCATTGAGTTTATTTTTCTACCCAGAGTAGGGAAATGCAAACTTCAATTAAGTATCCATTTGCTTGACTGGTTGCATTGGATGTTTGTTATTACTTGATATGGCAGTCATTTCATCTGATTAGAGCGAGTAGGTGGGTGCAAATAAGCTCAGTGATCTGAGCATCTTTTTCAAGAATTTGTTCCAATTTCAGTTTCATATTGCAGTATAGCTTTTAGTTGAAGTGTGTATTTCAGATTTGAGTTTACAGAAAGGTTTTAATTTCAGTTTGAATATTTTCAGTCGCAGAAGTTTCATGGCAGAACATGTCGTAGATTTGGAATTAGCCCAGTGGATCAGGCTACTTGTATACATAGTTCTTGGCACCTCACAAGGAGGATGCCACCCCCATTGGAGCCATTGTTAGGGTCCTACAAATGTTATAGGCTGAGTTGTTGTTGTACCTGATTATTTATGTTTGAGGGATGTAAATAATGATTCATTTATGAAATTATTTCCATGAAAAGGTTGATCATAACATTTGGATCCTAAATATCTTGGCTAGTCATCATTAGTGTTGTCAACTCAAGGTACTAGTACTGAAATTGAAACCTAAGCACCTGTAATATCCCCTCATCAAATATTTCCCTCCCCTTTCACTTCACTCATCCTATTCACTTATTCCATCTCCATCATTATTGCCTATTAATCACTCCTCTTACATACTCTTCCCCACTCATTTCCTTTCCAAAACTCACTCCACATCCCTCATTTTCCAAAGGAGAAATTGATTACTACATCATAGCAAAGAAAGGAGAGTGATTTTCACAGTTTCAAACCCTCATCATTAGTGACTGTGCAAAGATCGCATAAACATGATAGCACAAAGACTATGTAAAACTCCCTGACCTCTTGGCACCTCCTCGACAAAAAAATTTCAGTTTTTTTGAACACCTCACCATCCATAGGTTCGTCCTTTCAAAATCCATGTTTCAGTTTTTTCCGAAATTCCCTCCTTATATGATAATGATAAAAAAAATTGAATATGACTACGCAATGACTTTTCAAAGATAGAGCATCTAAGAAATTCAAATTTTCAATCTTTTTTCCTATTCGATTCAATTCGATTCTTCTTGTGAATGAGCAAAACATCTTATCTAAGGATTTTATGGAGGAAAAACTACCATCTGTAGCAGAGTTTGGTGCCTTGAAGGTAGTTAGTAGACAATTTTGACCATGACTGCGTTTTGACTTTGCAAAGTCTGGGATGGTGTTTTTGGCAAGTTTATCAGTTTAGGAATGTGTTTCAGAGATACATAAGAAAAATAAAACCTCCTTCCATCCATGGGTGTATAACAGTTGTCAACAGGCCTATTCAAAAAAACCAAATTTGGCACTTGACAACACATTGACTACGCAAAAATATCACACATTTCTTTGTTTGGGTCATAATTTTGAAAACTATTTTGTGGAAAACCAGAGCTGAATTTTGGGAAAGTAGAGGAGGTTTTTGTTATTAAGACACCAAAGTACAATAACCTATCTCACATTGTACACAAGTCATATGGTTGGAAATATATGGGGGAAATTGTAAGACCCATTTTTACAAATTTTCAAAGAAAATTGACATGACAGTCAGCCTACTCATTATCAAGATTTCAAATTTTTGGAAAGAAAAGGTGGAATATGAAGTAGTTAAGACATGGAGGAATTTAATAGGATGTATTAGTTGATTTTATTAGCATTAAGTATCATCTATCTAGTGTTTTCAAATATTTTTGGTTTAATAAATGAAACCCTTTTTTTTTCTGCATTTTAGTTTTAGGTTCATTGAACCTGTCCTTTGATATTTTGAGGAAGAATTCTATCACTTTAGTGATGATTTCGAATCCCTATTATATGTAAAAATGAAAAACAAATGGGATTAGTGTTACACAACATTTTTTCACTTCCCTGTACTCCCCATTCCTTGATCCTGGAGGACCTCTACAGTGAACCCCGCATGCTTTGCCTTCATGAAGGAACTCCCATTATCTCCCTCTTCATGAGAAGAATAATTCCCTTTTGCACCATTTCCCCTGAAACTTTTTTCTTTCCTAGTTTACAAGATCGGTGCTAATGGCCTTTGTCTCCCCCGCACCGATGTGTAGAGATTAGCACTGTCCCTCACACTGACTGGAGCGACTGAGCTATGTTATAGTCACGTCTGTCTTGTTATGAATTTTTTTTTAAATGAGGAGCCGAAGCTTGCAGCTCTAAAAGCTTTGTAACGGAAGTCTGGTAAATGGTGTGGCCGGATGGGGTTGAGGATGTTAGTTTGGGCCCCTTTCACCTATAATGACGGAACTACCTCAAGGGATAAGCCCTTCTCCCATGAGAATGTTGGAAATAATACTGAGAGGGGGGGTGAATCAGTATTATCAGATCAATAAAACTTTTTCAATACTCAGAAACATATACGCTACTTCAGTTAAGTGAACCAGCGTGTACACGCTACTGTGTCTAAAGCAACCAGCGTATAACCAGAAATCTTATGATTCAGTTAGTTTATCTTCAGTAAATGCATCATGACATTATTAACCATATTAAAAGTAAACAGGTGCAGTATAACAGAATAGATCATCACACAAAAGCCACACATATGAACACCATGATATAAGGTGGAAACCCAATGTGGGTGGAAACCACCTGCTGCAAGTCGTCTCTATCTTTCTTTAATAAGAAACTTCAGTTTACAATCTTTTGTACTGGTGCAGCCTTATACCAGTACGCAGGCTACAACCTGCAGAAGGCTACAACCTTCTCTCGTTTTCCAAACTCTCCTGGAAGGGAGCTCCAACCCCCTTTGCTCTTGTACTAGCTAAGATACTAGTACGTAGGTGCTGGCCTACAATATTCTTTCCTTCAGGTACCACTTTTCATCAATTTTCAGACTGGATACTCCTGAAGCAAAACATTTCAATCTGAAGACCACGATTCATTCACTTTTCATAGCAAATCATAGAAGCACAAAACAACCAATACTAGCATCATCAAACTTTGAATCACTGAACCACTGAAACCCTGTCAACACCCAGTCACCAGAACACAGAGTAGACTACAGAACCCTGCAATAATAGACAGACCCAACTGCAACCCAAAAATTAAGCTTCAAAAGATATACGCTACTTCAATGAAACAAACCCGCATATACACACGCTTTTACCGAAGCCAACCTGCGTACAGATCTAAAAATAATTTCTCATAACTTGCAGCTGTACCAGTCATCAGTCATACTCAGAACATAACATTGCGTCAATATGCAGATCTAAAAATATGCGTAATCAACCATATACCGATAGTTCATTTCAAACAATTTGATCCCGATCTATCCTTCCATCAACCAATGTGATCTCACCTTAGCTCAGATCAAGCAATGTATCATCAACCCAGAACATGCATACTAGATCTCTTTCTTCATTAGATATTCAAGACTTTTTCAATACTATAGCCTAATGATCTTCTTCTCCTTATATAGCATTAGGCCCTCCTCAATACCACGGGCCAAAACCATAGTAATACAATACCATCAACTTCAAAACTCGGGATCAACACGACTGTCGAGATACCTTGGTCCAAAAACATAGGCTCAAGTACCAAGGACTAACTACCACGGACCAAAGGGAAGCTTCTCGACATGTACGCTCTTTTCTGTTCATGAAACTGCGTGTATACGCGACTTCGTATATAGCGAGCCTGCGTATCCGCGACTTAGTATATAGCATACCAGCGTGTATACGCATCTTGGGCTTAATGAACCTGCTTATATGAGATTTCTCTTCATTCTTGTAGTCTGGACTGAGATCTGTCATCAAAGAGAGTTGCCATCAAGGAAAACCCCTGTACCGTAGTGCCACACCTGTGCCAAAATGCCAACAATCTCTCCCTTTGGACTTGATGGCAACCCCAAGATCCTTAGAATCATTCTCCCCGTTTGTCATCAAGGGCAAAGGGCTGTGCTCCCCCTGTGAATGTGCTGATATCTCTGCTCTGCTGTGTTGAACATGCTCCCCCTGACTGTAGGCAAGATCTCCAAAAGATGTTCTTCAAAAAGAACCAAGACTTATACATCATAAAGGACCTTCCTATCACCAAAAGACTCAATACATACATCCATACTCCCAACCAAGAGGGGATACATCATAAATTTACATATAACAACCAATTACATTACATCATTCATCACAGGCATAGTGGGGAAACCATCATAGGCCGTTACATGATCTTGACACCATAGAAGAGATATCACAAAAGAGATACATGACATAGAGACGAAAGAACTAGACCAAGACTTATGAAAGTCACCAGCAGCATCTGATAATCATCTTTTTAGATCAGCAACCAAGATTTCCTTCTGTGCTCCTTCTTCAACAATAGTTGTGAACTAGGACCAAAAGCATCTAAATGCCAACAATGCTTTATTAGACTTTAAGCTGCTCCCCCTGAAACTGTGCCTGCTGCTCCCCCTGAAACTGTGCCTGAAGGACTCTGTCATACCCATCTCAGACCTTCTCCAATCAGAATCTGCCCTTGCTGTTCAGAACTCCATATACGCGACTTCACCTACATAAATCAGCGTATGTACGCGGATATCCCTTATACAACACGCGTACACCAACTTTTCTTTAGAACAGACAAGCTTCAATAGCAGGATGAAGCATCAACTACTCCCAGCTTCTGTCTGAGATATTCAAAAGTCTCCCTGGGCAGTGGTTTTGTGAGAATATCAGCAACTTGTTCTTTAGAAGGAACATACTCCAACTTGACCTTTTGTTCAAGCACTTGTTCCCGGAGGAAGTGATACTTGATTGGTATGTGCTTGGTCTTTGAATGCATGACTGGATTCTTTGAAATGCTGATTGCACTTGTATTATCACATAAGATAGAGACAGGTGGAGTGCAAGTGATTTGGAAATCCTACAAGGTTTGCATCATCCAAAGAAGTTGTGTGCAACAAGATGTCGTAGCCACATATTCTGCTTCAGCTGTAGATAAAGCAATCAAACTCTGTTTCTTGCTGAACCAAGATACTAATCTGGAACCCATGAAGAATGCACCACCACTTGTGCTTTTCCTGTCATCCACACTTCCGGCCCAATCTGCATCTGTGTAAGCATGAAGAGTGAGATCTGTATCTCTAGGATACCATAGGCCATAGTTTTGAGTCCCTTGAAGATACTTAAAGATTCTTTTGACTGCCTGAAGATGAGTTTCCTTTGGGTTGGCTTGAAATCTTCCAACAATTCCTACTGCATGCATGATGTCTGGTCGAGTACCTGTCAAATAAAGCAAACTCCCAATCATGGATCTATAAGTTGGTTGAAGAACTGTTGCTGATTCATCATTTGTACTGAGGCTGCATCCTGTAACCATGGGGGTACATACTGGCTTTGAATCTTCCATGCCATACTTGGTTTGAGACAAGAAAATACCTCCTTCATTTTGTTAGATTTGCAATCCAAGAAAGTATGTCAATTCTCCAAGTAATGACATTTCAAATTCTTTCTGCATAACCAAGGTAAAGTTTTGACTCATAACCTCTTCATTGCTGCCAAAGATAATATCATCTACATACACAACAAGTATTAGCAATTTGTTATTTTCAACTTTCATATAGAGATTGCTATCTGCTGATCCTTTTGAAAAGCCTTGTTGGTGAAGATATTTGTCCAACCGATAGTACCAAGCCCTTGGAGCTTGTTTGAGACCATAGAGAGCCTTTTTCAATCTGCATACAAGGTTTGGATCATTCCCAAGAATGAAACCATCTGGCTGCTCAATGTATACTTCTTCTTCTAAGTCTCCATTCAGAAAGGTTGATTTCACGTCCATTTGAAATACCTTGAAGTTTTGAAAACTTGAGAGAGCAAGGAACATTCGGATGGCCTCAAGTCTTGCAACAGGAGCAAAGGTTTCTTCAAAATCTATTCCTTCTTGCTGTGCATACCCTTTACAAACAATTCTGGCCTTGTTTCTAATTACTTCTCCATTTTCATTCAATTTATTTTTGAAGACCCATTTTGTCCCTATGACATTCTTATCTTTTGGTCTAGGAACTAATTCCCAAGTGTTGTTCTTTTCAATCTGCTCAAGTTCTTCATCCATTGCTTTGACCCAACATTCATCTTTGCATGCCTCTTTCACATTTTGTGGTTCAGTGGAAGAGAGTAATGCCAAATAGCTTGAAGCTTCTGCAATTGTTCTTCTTGTTTGTACTCCTGCTTCTTTCTGTCCCACAATCTAAGATTCTGGATGATTCTTCTAGACATATCTGGATGGAGTCTTCTCTTCTATTCTTGTCTGCTCCTCTGGTTCTTCTTGAGGTTCTTCTTCTTCTTGAGGTTCTTCTTCATCATTCTGTCTTTGAGGGTAGCCTTCATCTTCTTCGATGTCTTCATGATGAACTTGCCTAGGAATGTATCCCTTCTCATCAACCACAACATCAATGCTGTCAACAATTCTGCCAAGTCTTTTATTGTAGCACTTGTATGCTTTGCTATGTGGAGAATAACCAAGAAGAATGCCTTCATCTTCTCTTGGTTCAAGTTTTCCAAGTTGCTCATCAGTATTCTTAATATAACATTTGCTCCCAAAGATTTTGAAGTGCTTCATCGAAGGAGTCTTACCACACCAGAGCTCATGAGGAGTTTGAGTGCTGTTTACTCGGACATTTGTTTTGTTGATAATAATAACCGCAGCATGTGCAGCTTCACCCCAGAAAGTTGCGGGAGTACCTGATTCATCAAGCATAGCACGAGCCATTTGTTGGATTGTTCTGTTCATTCTTTCCACAACTCCATTTTGCTGAGGAGTTATAGCTGTAGAGAATTCTCTTCTTATCCCATGTTCTTCACAGAAATCGAAAAATTCATTTGAGGTAAACTCCCCACCTCTGTCAGATCTGAGGCACTTAATCTTGTGTCCTGATTCATTTTCAGCCAAGGCTTTGAAGGATTTGAATTTTTCGAATGCTTCATCTTTGTGCTTCATAAGTCCTAACCAGACAAACCTGGAGAAATCGTCAATGAATAATATCAAGTATTCTTCTCCTCAAGGTGTTCTTTTTCTGAATGGACCACATGTATCTGTATGTACTAGCTCAAGAGGCATGCTAGCTGATCCTTCCTTATCAGGAAAATTAGTTCTGGTTTGCTTTCCAAACTGACATGATTTGTATATGGTGTTGTCTGGAATTTTGATATCTAGAAGATCACGAACTGCCTGATATTTGCATGCTTTCCTTATTTGTGGAAAGCTTAGATGCCCCAACCTCCGATGCCATAGCCAGTGTTCATCATTCTTGCTCAAATAACATTGTTGTTGTCTTTCTTCAAATATGTATAGATTATTTGGAGTCCTTCTTCCTTTGATCACTGTTTCACCTGTATCAAGATCACGAACACAACATCCATTTGATCTAAATATTACCTCTGTTCCTTGATCGCACATCTGACTGACACTCAGAAGATTATGCTTCAATCCATCAACATATAGAACATTTCCAGCTTTGACCTTTTATTTCAACGGAGCAACGCCTTTTCCTTTTATGGCTGCAGAGATATCGTTTCCAAAAGAAACTTTCTTTCCCTTTTCTAATGCGGTATATGATTCAAGTTTTTCTTTGTCCCCTGTCATATGCTTCGAACATCCGCTGTCAATGTACCATAGACTTTCTTGATCTTCTGCATAAAAGGCTATCCCACATCTTTCTGGTTGCGGTTCCTTTATTCTCCATGTTCTCACATTTGAGGTTTGTTCCTTCTGAGTTGTCTTCCAGAACCTGCTCCTGCATTCAGAATCTTCATGACCATAGATATTACAAATAGAGCATTCAACTTCATTTTCAAGAACCGAAAAGTTTTTATAAGTCCTTTTCATGGTTCCAGTCATACTTCTTTGCTTTTGAGCTTCTCTAGTCATGATTGTCTTGTAGGCAACACATTGAGCTGCTTTGTGACCGAAGTTATGGCAAGAAAAGCATTGGCCATTAAAGAAATTTCTTCGATAATCAGATCTATCATCCAACCGATTGTAGCTTCTATTGACATCCATTCTTGGGGCAAATTGGGAAGATTTTACCTGTGGCTGATTGTAGCTTCTGTTTGTCCTTAAGGTTGCTTGTCCCCGAACTTCTTGATAGTCTTTATTTGTTCTTGAGGTAAACTGTTCATGATTCACCTGATGACTTTTATTTGGTCTTTGTTCGCTCCTCCTTGCTGCATCAAGATAACTTTTAGAGGTAGAAGCTTGAGATGTTTCTCCATTATATCCCAGACCTATCTTGATCAGAGGAGAATGTTGCACATTGATAATCTCATCCACTGTTTCAGATCCTTTAACAAATTTAAGATTAATTGCTTTTGTTTTCTCAATCTCCTTTCTAAGACCAACAATCTCACATTCCAATTTTTCAAGATGTTTTTCCTTTTCTGCCAGTTGACATTGTAGAGAATCAATAATAGCACTTTTCTCTTCTAAGCAAACTTTGAGATTATTCATTTCTTCATAAAAGCCTTCTACATCTATAGCATCCATGTAGTCATCATCTTCAAAAGCCACTAAAATTTTATATCTATAACCCTGTTCATCTTCGTCACTATTTGAAAGACCATCACTATCTTCATGAGTGTAATAGCTTTTCTTCTTTTCATTCTGTTTCTTGTTCCATTTAACAGGTTCCTTTCCCTTGTCATTCTTATCTTTGTGAGGACATTTGGTAGCATAATGACCTACTCTTCCACAAGCAAAGCATTTAAAAGGTAACTTACCTCTGAACCTTCCAGAACCCCTTTGAAGATTTCTGACAAAATTTGATTCTTCTTCTTCATCTTCTGGCACGTGACTTGCTTCATAATAATCTTCTTTGCATGAAGCCTTGAAAGCAGCTTCTCTTCTGTTTGATGGACCTCCTTTTCTCATTTCATAAGCAATTAGAATTCCGTGAAGCTGAGACATAGTAAGAATTCGTAGATTTTCTTTTTCTTCTATTGCAAACACTTTAGATTCAAATTTGGGGGACAATGATCTTAGAACCTTTTCAACCACAATAGCCTCTTTTATTTCTTCACCCAAGTTTTTCATGCAATTAACAATCTCATCTACCCTAAGGAAATGGTTAGCCACACTTTCATCATTATACATTCTGAGAGTTTCATACTTAATCCTGAGAGTTTGAAGTTTAGCACGCTTTACCTGTTCGTCTCCTTCATAGCTCGTGACAATTTTGTCCCATATTTCTTTTGCGGATTTATAGTGCATTACCTTCATGAATTCCGATTGGGATATACATCCTAATAGGGTACTGACTGCTTTCGCATTTGTTTCATACTTCTTTTTCTCGGCTACATCTGTAGGAGTAGCTGAAGGAAAAGTGTAGCCTGTCTCTACGATGTCCCAAACTTCTGTACCAAGAGATTTAAGATAGGCAGTAACTCTTACCTTCCAATAATTGAAGTTTGTCCCATCAAAAACCGGTGGCCTGATTGATGCTTCTCTCTCGTAGTTGCTCATGATGAACGATCTACCTTCAAGCGATCAAGCTTCTCTGAAGGACCGGCTCTGATACCAATTGTTGGAAATAATACTGAGAGGGGGGGTGAATCAGTATTATCAGATCAATAAAACTTTTTCAATACTCAGAAACATATATGCTACTTCAGTTAAGTGAACCAGCGTGTACACGCTACTGTGTCTAAAGCAACCAGCGTATAACCAGAAATCTTATGATTCAGTTAGTTTATCTTCAGTAAATGCATCATGACATTATTAACCATATTAAAAGTAAACAGGTGCAGTATAACAGAACAGATCATCACACAAAAGCGACACACATGAACACCATGATATAAGGTGGAAACCCAATGTGGGTGAAAACCACCTGCTGCAAGTCGTCTCTATCTTTCTTTAATAAGAAACTTCAGTTTAAAATCTTTTGTACTGGTGTAGCCTTATACCAGTACGCAGGCTACAACCTTCTCTCGTTTCCCAAACTCTCCTGGAAGGGAGCTCCAACCCCCTTTGCTCTTGTACTAGCTAAGATACTAGTACGTAGGTGCTGGCCTACAATCTTCTTTCCTTCAGGTACCACCTTTCATCAATTTTCAGGCTGGATACTCCTGAAGCACAACATTTCAATCTGAAGACCACGATTCATTCACTTTTCATAGAAAATCATAGAAGCACAAAACAACCAATACTAGCATCATCAAACTTTGAATCACTGAACCACTGAAACCCTATCAACACCCAGTCACCAGAACACAGAGCAGACTACAGAACCCTGCAATAACAGACAGACCCAACTGCAACCCAAAAATTAAGCTTCAAAAGATATACGCTACTTCAATGAAACAAACCCACGTATACACGCGCTTTTACCGAAGCCAACCTACGTACGGATCTAAAAATAATTTCTCATAACTTGCAGCTGTACGAGTCATCAGTCATACTCAGAACATAACATTGCGTCAGTATGCAGATCTAAAAATATGCGTAATCAACCATATACCGATAGTTCATTTCAAACAATTTGATCCCGATCTATCCTTCCATCAACCAATGTGATCTCACCTTAGCTCAGATCAAGCAATGTATCATCAACCCAGAACCTGCATACTAGATCTCTTTCTTCATTAGATATTCAAGACTTTTTCAATACTATAGCCTAATGATCTTCTTCTCCTTATATAGCATTAGGCCCTCCTCAATACCACGGGCCAAAACCATAGTAATACAATACCATCAACTTCAAAACTCGGGATCAACAAGACTGTCGAGATACCTTGGTCCAAAAAAATAGGCTCAAGTACCGAGGACTAACTACCACGGACCAAAGGGAAGCTTCTCGACATGTACGCTCTTTTCTGTTCATGAAATTGCGTGTATACGCGACTTCGTATATAGCGAGCCTGCATATCAGCGACTTAGTATATAGTGTACCAGCGTGTATACACATCTTGGGCTTAATGAACCTGCGTATATGAGATTTCTCTTCATTCTTGTAGTCTGGACTGAGATATGTCATCAAAGAGAGTTGCCATCAAGGACAACACCTGTACCGTAGCGCCACACCTGTGCCAAAATGCCAACAGAGAAGAGGATCCATTTCCCATCCATTCATCCTATATAAACTTCCCTTTTTCCCAAGCACAAGCTAGTGTTAGCGTTGTATTGTTCATATTGGTGTGCTAATGCTATTTTTGTTTGGAGTAGACAACAAGCTATTACTAGTTGTAGCTATCTAGTTGTGTGAGGGAGAATTCTAATTTGTGTTGGAGTGAAGCCTAAAGGGAAGAGCCTTAAACTATTGTTGATTGAGGCCATCATGGAATTCTAACAGAAGTTTGTGGGAACCTGGTATTTTCAAAGGAGGACTGCAATGTCAAGACAAATGGTTGTAATCTCTCTTTGATATTAATATATGCAACTATCGATTGATTTCCTACATGATTTGTCATCTTACGTATTCATGGCTTAATGTTTCTTAACTTGTTAAGTAGGTTGAATTACAATTTTTCTATTATCACATTTGTTGTTTTTGTTTACTTGTTTCAAGTGCTTGAAGAAGGATGTGAGAGATAGCTGCAGCAAGCAAGGAGGTACATCATCGAACAGGATAAGCGGACTAAGAGTAGGCCCTCTTAATTGGTTCTAACCTAAGGAAATCTTCCATGGAATGTATCTGTTGTGGCTAGACCCATCATCCAGCTAGAGTAATTCGTTCATGTCCGCACCTATAATTTTACTTCACCACAAATTGGCTCCCTCGATCAGCATTCTTAATTTGCTGACAGTCCCACCGATTAGCGTGATATACTGAGAAACAGTCACACCGAAGCCTGTAAGTGAAGATTAGGATTTGTCCCCAATCTTGGCTAGTGTGTTTTTCTCTCATGATTTGGACCCCGTAAGCCATTTAGACTACGTTCTCCCTGACTAGAAAGCTTCATTTAGCTTGCTTTGTGTGCTTGCTTTGTTTAGCCCACCCTCTGATGTGTTAAGTCTGGCCCTGTGTGAAGTCATTTCTTATTTTTCTTTGAATCCCTCGATTGGCGCTAGTTGTCAGTTTGGCAGTCGTGCCAATCAAGCCATTGACGTTAGTTTTACTATTGGTCACTCGTGTCAGTCGTGCCGATCGGTGCTACTTTTGGCCCAAAAATCACTCCGATCTCAAGGGTAAGAAAAATCAGATTTTTTCCCATTCCAGTGCCAGTGTTTCTTGACCCTCAAACTCTCTTCTTCCTCCGAGAAGTGACTAGGATGCTTTGTTTTCAATTGAATGAGTGAAATAGTCTCGTTTGTTCTCTTATTTCGAGTGTCTCTTTTCTCTTTCCAAGCCTAGATTACATTGCTTGGTTTCTCAATTGAAGCATTTATGTGTTTGGTTTGTTTGATTCAAGGAAGAAGTTGTTTTTAGTTTCTTTTATCATGCTTTGGATTTTATTAATGCTTGTTTGTTCGGAATTGTGAAAATTTTCATTTAAATTGCTTTATGTGAAAGATTCATTTTGGATTTTATGAAAAGGAGAACATTATTCTAGTTTACTTAAGCGAAAATATTGCATTAGTAGTATTATTGAGAAGATAGAATTGCATCATCATAAGTGTAGTGTCCCTTAATAAAAAATAAAAAATAAAAAAAATAAAAAATAAAAAATAATAAAATAGTAATAGTAAATAAATAATAATAAGTTAATAAATTAATTACATGCTCTAAATAAATATAAATAAGAATAAACAGAAAAATAGTAAAAATCAGTAAAGCTATCAAAAAGTAAAAACAAGAGAAATAAAACAAGAAAGCAGTAAAAATCAGTAAAGCTGTCAAGAAGTAAAAACAAAAGAATAAAACAAGAAAGAAGTAAAGTTGCAGGTTGACATGGAGTGTGTGCATGTGGTCCCCCTTCCAATGTATGCTCTATTTAATAGATGAGGAGGAAGATGAGAGGCATTCCATCATTCCATGATTCCATCATCCATTCTCTTGGGAGAATAGTGTTGTGAGACAAAGGATACCCTGGTAGTAGTACGTTGATTGAGGGCTCGAGGGTGGCCAGTTGTAGCAAGATTTTGTGCAATTGAGCTTACGATTGGGTGGATAGTCGTCTCCAAGACTTTGTTGCAGTTAGAAAAATTCAACTAGCATTCATCTAGCATTCCACAGGTAAGTAGTCTCTCACATTTCTTTTGAAATTTAATGTTAACTAGTTGATAAATTGCATGCTGACTATAAATTTCTTGATTAATCTAATTAATTATGTAATGTTATTTCGGGGCTATTACAATAACCATTGGAAATGAAATGAAACTCCTTTTGTTGTTAAGGGAGGATTAAGTGAATTTAGGACATGCATAAGTGAAAGATTTCTTTCTTCGATTGTTGCATTAATTTTGTGTTCTCTATCTCTTAATTAGTGATAACTTTCATCGAACACAAAGATCTCTTTTCTCACATGGCTACATGTAGAAGTTTTGTCAAATGACAGGCGTAGGGCCTTGTAATTGAAACCTAATTCAAGATAAACCATTAAAATTTATTAAATTAACCTAAGGAACCATTGAAACTTAATGCTCACATTTAGTGGTCTAGGGTAGAGACGTGTTCTGGCTTCTTGAAACCTAGTAGTTGTCATTAGATTTGGCATTAGACAGCACTAGTATGGATTTGTGCTCCCCGTACTGTCGAGTATATAAAGGGAGACCCCTCTAGGCTGCAATCCTTTATCCATAGGAAGATGAGTTGGCTGCCTTGCAAACGTGATACACCGAACACAACATTTGGGGAGATTGTCTGCCCGTACTTCTTGGTTCATCGGGTGGTATTCTGTAGTTAACAGTTGCCTAGTAATCCTTTTTGCCTAGATTATCCTGAGCAATCATTTTGGTATTTTTGACTCTTTAAAATTAAAATATCACCGAGCACTTTTCCTTTCAGGATCGTTAATTCCGAAAGTGACTAGAGTCACCTTTCATCCTTTTCTCGACTCTTAAAATATGAAAAGGCAAACTTTTGTTTCAATGTCTTAAAATTAATGACCCATGAAATATTCCTTGTTAGAGTTATCTTCCTTAGTGTTTCTTTCAAAGTCGATTCCAATGGAAACATTTCCAGAGTGTACCAATCAAGGTTTCCCCTCGGATGGGAATCCTGGTTCTTTTCCTTCTTTTGGAAATGCTGGTGCTCCTTATATGGTGACATTGTCCCTTCCTAGGTTAACCATTGGTTTACCTATCTAGTTATTTTCGACCTCGATGGTCCCGAGTATCCCAACCACTGCCCCGCCATCTCCATCATTCGAATCAAATCACGATGATTCTAAGGCTGATCCCTCACCTTCTTCCCCTATTTATTCACCCTCCTCTTCTACTTCGCTTGGTGAAAGTTTGAAATCCAATAACCAGGATGCTAAGAAGAAGAAGAAGCAGACGAAGAAGAAGAAGTCAAATAAGCAAGAGGCCAACCGTGCGGCTGTTACTCAAAATGCACCTCCTGTAGACAAACCTTTTGATCCTCCACGAAAGGTTAGCTTCCCTTGCAAGTTGTGTAAGGGTGACCATCTCCTTCGAGATTGTCCTAGCATTCCACGAGTCTTAGAGGTGTGCTCTCAAGACTTGAACCGACCATCCTCGTTGACCTCTAGAGATCATGTCAACGTTACGCTTTAGCTAATGATGGTAAGAAGAAAGGGAAGATTAGACTCCCCTATAGGTTATGTGAAGGAGAGCATCTTCTTCACCTTTGTCCTCTCATGGATAAAGATTCCAAAGTTTTGGAACACCTTGCAGCTCCTCCACCCAAACTTCCTGTTGGTTATCAGAGGCTTTCTTCTAACCATCTCCCAATTGGTAAAGAGATTGACTTGGATTCATCTCTTACTCATCCTGCTCTTCCTGAGTGAGACTCTCTTGTGTCTATTCCTGACCAACCATTGGTCGAAGAGAGTGTCAACTTGGTTCTACCACCAGTTGCTCACTCTGTTCAAGAAGAGAATGGTGATCATACTTGTCATGTTCTTCTTGTCTCCTCAGATTCTCATGAATCAAAGAGTGACCCTCCCATCCTAGTTGTTCAAGAGAGTCCTTATCCTATTCCTGTACAGCATGGTGGAAGTCATATGATACCCCGACCAAGTGATTTTGTTGTCTCTTTCAATTAGGGTCAATTGACTACTTTCCGTCTCCCATCTTATGTGCCTTTCTAGATCACATTACAAGCCTATAATATGGTAGTACATGGCAGTATATTAGATGAAGGTGCATCTGTTAGCCTCATGTCTTCTACTACTTAGAAATATTTGGGTTCCCCACAGCTTATGTCTGTCACCCAGAATCTATTGGCTTTCAACGGAGGCACTATTCAACCCTTAGGGATCCTTCCAAAGTTCCCTATTACTTTGGGAGGAAAGACCGTCTATATAGACGTGATGGTATTCAAAGGTCCTTTAGATTTCAATCTTATCCTTGGATGTGACTATGTTTATGTCATGGGAGCTCTTGTTTCTTCACTTTTCCATGTGGTTTGTTTTCCACACGAAGGGAGGATTGTGACTATTAATCAACTGTCATTCATTGGTCACTAGACACCACCTTTGTAAGCATCATCTCTTATCGGCTCTTGTTTGCAAGCAGTACCTTCCTTGCCATAGGTCAATTATGTGGCTACCCATTCCATCTTCACATCTACTGATCATCACACAGATGGTATAGTACATTATGTACCTGGGGCATTGGAACCTGATCTGTCTTTGGTACCAAATGACATGTATTCCTCCCGGAGTGTGGTTCTTCCATCTAGTGAAGACCTCTTGGGAGCCATGTTCTCGTATGGTCCATGAACAGATGTATGAGGATAGTTCCAAGTCTTGATTCAACCTCGTTAAAAATGAAACAAAGGGTCATGAGGATAGTTTCTTGGCTTGTGTCAAGCTCGTTTAAAAATGAAACGAGGGTCATGAGCATAGTTCCTTGTCTTGTGTCAAGCTCGTTAAAAAATGAATCAAGGAGTACGACGATAGTTTCTTCCTATATCAACCTCGTTAAAAAATGAAACATATGTTAGAGGATAGTTCTTTTACTGTGTCAACCTCATTAAAAATATGAAACACCTCCATTTTCCAAATCGAGTCTTTGATTAAGATTTCGTAAAATCCCAGTCGAGTCTTTCTTGGATTTTGAAAGTGAACCTTCATTTATACACTTAGTTGAATGAAATGAAGCTTGGGGGGCATGTACCTCAATTGCGTCATTATGATGGGGGCATGCAAACTTATAGAAAGCATAGTTTTTCATTTCAAGCTTTTGTAAACATGAAACCAAATCCAAGAAAAGTTCTCCATGGTTTACGCTTGTGTAAAAATGAACCCATGCCCACTTTACATCTTGTGATTGCCTTTTTTATAACCTAATTTCTGTTAGATGAGCCTTGGTTGTTTTATTCCATCACCACCATCTCTTTGGTCGATCATATGCTTTCACTTGGTTGTTTTTTCCTTTCCTGACGAACCGTAGTGATGAGTGGTTTTATTATCCAACCTCTTGCCATTACATGTTTTGAGCAGTTCCATCATTGCAAGAACCAGTTGCTACCCTTTATACCACTCGTTCCCCCAGACCAAGTCATGTTTCAACTCTTTTCTCAACTTGTAAAAATCGTATGAAAATATTGTCAAGCATTTTCCCTTTTGACTCGTAAAAGATAATAAAATGGGGGGTCCGATTTCAAGCTCTTTTCCGACCCTTTGAAAGTGAAAAGATAGCTGAGCCCTTGTCTTTTCAAACCCATTAACAGATGTGAAATGGCGTGTGCCTAGTATAAGTTTGCCCCTTTATCGGGCCGGGAGGTACTATTTACAAAAAAGGTACTCCTTGACTGAAATGGTCAAGCAGTTCTCTCAAGTATTGTTTTCTACCTTTTCGGGCTCGAGAGACACAAATATACAAAAAGGGACCATGTGGAGTTTTCTTTTTTGTGTCTTTTTCAAACTCTCTAAAAATGAAAAGGATACCGAGTTACACCTTTGTCGGACTCGTTAAACTATTAAACGACATTGGATTCAACACCATGACGAACATGAGCTTCTCTTCCTAGGGCTCATTAAACTTAGTAGGTCGGATTTGTCTTAAGGATGAACTTACAGTGTAAGCATATGCTATCCCCTTCAAGCTTGTGATTAAAAAAATTGGGGTACCTATAGAAATGGTGGGGGAAAATTTAAAATCTATCAGCTGTGTTGCAACTCACTCTTGAACATGACACTTTCTACTTCATGTCGGGTTGGGACATCCTCCTTTGTATCGTTGACCTTCCTAGGGTGGGTCGTTCAACTTTTCCTTCCATTTGATCTCTGCCACGTCATCATGACCACTGATCCTATGGATCCAAAAGCTGCCAAACTTGTAGTTTGGTCGTCGATATGTTCAAGAGTTGTCCTTCCGCAGTTACACTTACCTTTGATTCTCTATATCATCGAAAATCATTTTTCATCCTCTCATCTCGCGTCGATGATATGGGATTCATTATGGCTCTCCTTCGACACGACCGCTTTCTGTCAACTTCAACTCATTATCCGAGAAGTGGAATGAGAGAATCCTTTCCAGTACCTTAGAGCTTGCATGCCCTAATGGCAAGTTCTTCACACTCGACGACAAGTTCACATCATTGGCTTTCGATCGAGTGATTTCACGGGTGTTCGACTGCAGTTCCTCTATTCACATTTTGTGGATTATGTCACTAATAGTACCTTGAGGACCATTGTCATTATTGGTGGTTTCTCTTGCGCTTGTTAATAGTTTACATCATTGATTGGTAATGAAGCGACTTTCTAGCATGTTCAATGTCAACAACTTTATTCACATTTTAGAATCTGTACTTTGATCGGGTTGTGTTGGAGCGTAAGACCATGGACTCAGATCTCTCAAGTCTAGGTTCCGAAGTGGTGTGGCATGGTTATGATGATATGCATGTCTCTATTAGATGGTTGGCCGTGACCATATCATGGTTTCATTTTGATCCTCCTTGATGGATGGCTACGCCCATACCTGGATCCATTTACATGATCATTCTCTGGATGACTGCGTCCATGCCACGATTCATGCATCGTTTGATAAAGATCTTTGTTTATGTATATGTATCTGTACTTGCTTGCAGGTTTTCCGATAGCAGACCAGTTCCCCACACTGATTTATAAAGCATTTCATCCCTCACTCCATCTCGGCCTTCACGCTTTATGGGGCATTTATTACACAACATTTTTTCACTGTCCCTATACTCCCCATTCCTTGATCCTGGAGGACCTCTACAGTGAACCCTGCATGCTTTTCCCTTATGAAGGAACTCCCATTGTGTCCCCCTTTATGATGAAGTCAATTCCCTTTTGCACCATTTCTCCTGAAACTTCTGCTTTTCCTAGTTTACAAAACTAGCACTAATGGCCTTTGTCTCCGTCCTGTTGATGTGCATAGATTAGAGTTATCCCTCACACTGAATAGAGTGACTGAGCTATGTTCTAGTCACACTGGTCTTGTTATGGAAAGCTTTTTAAATTAGGATCCAAAGCTTCCAGCTCTAGAAGCTTCGTAACAGAAGTCTGGTAAATGGTTTATCTAGATGGGGTCGAAGATGTCATTTTGGGATCCTTTCCCCTATAATCATAGAACCACCTCAAGGGATAAGCCCTTCTCCCATGAGAAAGGATCCATTTCCCATCCATTCATCCTATATAAACCTCCCTTCTTCCCAAGCACAAGCCAGTGTTATTGTTGTAGTGTTGATATTGGTGTGCTAATGCTATTTTTGTTTGGAGTAGACAACAAGCTATTAATAGTTGTAGCTATCTAGTTCTCTGAGGGAGAAGTGCGATTTGGTTTGGAGTGAAGCTTAAAGGGAAGAGCCTTAAAATATTGTTGATTGAAGCCATCATGGAATGCTAGCAGAAGTGTGTGGGAACCTGGTCTTGTCAAAGGCAGACTGCAACGTCAAGACAAATGGTTGTAATCTCTCTTTGATATTAATATATGCAACTATCGATTGATTTCCTACATGACTTGTCATCTTACATATTCATGGCTTAATGTTTCTTGACTTGTTAATTAGGTTGAATTACAATTTATCTATTATCACGTTTGTTGTTTTTGTTTACCTGTTTCAAGTGCTTGAAGAAGGAAGCGAGAGATAGTTGGAGCAAGCAAGCAAGGACATCATTGAATAGGATAAGCAGACTAAGAGGTAGGCCCTCTTAATTGGTTTTGACCTAAGGAAATATTCCATAGAATGTATCTGTTGTGGCAAGACCCATCATTGAGCTAAAGGAATTCATTCGTGTCCGCACTTATAATTTTACTTCATCACAATTAGTTATTCGATATTTCTGTTACTTAAGATATTTTGTAAATAATCACCTATACATACTTCAAACTTTGAAGCATTATGGGTTGGAACTTGTTTGAGAAGGACTCATTAGTGTAAAGAAACTCACAGTGCCATATTCAGTCAAATTCCAGTAATACAGTTGTAGAAATTATAGGATTCTTGTGTAACTTATGTTGGTGAAGTGCTTCTATCTTTGTTAATTTGTTATCTCTATTATTCATATGTTTTCTTATAAATCATAATTATTCTAAGAAGGAGAAGAACATAATTTGTTCGAAATACACTCTATTTCTAGCTTAGTGATAATTAATATGTTTTCTACTTGACGATAATTATCATAATTCTTAACTCCTCTGGGATAATCTCATTCCCTTATCTTTTCTTCCAAACCACATATCAACCTTAAGAATCTAGCGAAGGTACCTACCCTGTCGTGTAAGGTTGCCTGTAAAACCTATCTTCAACCCAAACTGTGACTCCACTGTCCAATGGCTTATTTTCCCAATTTCAACCCAACTCAATTCTAAAATCCAAAACCTAAACCTAATAGATAGCCTAATATTATTCAGAAGTACATAGCTAAATTATACAGAGAGATCCCTCTCTTGGGTTGGAGAGGCTAGATTCCCGACTCCCAAAGTGGTTTTGTAAGTACCTTTGCAATTATTTCCAATCCTTATTAAATTACAGAGTGATAATAGGACCTACGTCCCTCTTTTTTCTTCCCGTCTAGATAGTACATTCCCCGAGGTCAATCCTTAGCATGTAAACCATACCAATGAGACAAAGATCCTCCCAAAGAGGCCAAATATCCCCTATATATGTCCCACGTGGTAATTCAAATACTTGTTCAAGAAGATTGATCATGGGAAGATTTAAATATGACCCAAGAACCTTATGAACCTTATGATGAGGTGCATTCCACTGAGGTTGTGGCTGAGCATAAGAGTGAAATGAATGAGCAACTGGTTAGCCATAATATGGATCTATGAAGGAACAAGGAGGAGGTGTGAACTAGGAAGGATGAGCAGGGGGGCCCCAAGAAGACATGAAAGTGGCTTGATAGGGGTCATAATAGGTCTCGGATGTCCCTTGCAGTTCTCGCTGATAAGATCTAGGTCCATGTGGCCTCCTTTGGTTCATATAGTAGAGTGATTCAGTGGCTCCTTTTGCCGTCTGATATGCAGCTTTGATTCCAGGTAAGGAAGGGCACTAATTCGTAGGATGGTATTCTTCACAGACGAAACACAATTCTAGGGAGTGCATTGGACATTCGTCCCTAGGATTCTTTCTAGTGCACCTGGGACAAAAGATGGCCAAAGCCCTCTTGGCTTCCTCTTGATTCTTTTGGATCCACAAGGTATCCAATTGCATGGCAAGAAACTGCTTCATATCACTCTTGAAATCTTCCATCTGATCTTCAAATTTGTCTTTGGACAAGGTGCTGCTCCCAACATTTCTGCATGTAGCCATTTGCTCCAGAGGAATGGTTTCTTCTTCTTCTTCCCTTGAGGTTCTTCAAATATGTCCTGTTGTCCACCTAAGGGTTCTTTAATCACAGCCATCGAAGAAGAGAGAAGGTTGGCTGTGTGAAGTAGTGGGGGTGTTGTGAAATCATTTTTCTGAATTATCTCTACTCCTACAAGGCATGAAAGGAAATCTTTTTGGTTGATTTTTGCTTTTTCGCTTGTACCTACAAAGCTAAAATATATTGAACTACAACTAACTGTCTTGCTGAAATGAAAGCAGGAAAGGACTAATCTATTTTGCTCAAATGAAATTGTAGGAATGAAATGCTAGGCTACGCTTGCGGAATTGAAATTCTAATCTACGCTTGCAGAAATGAAATTGTGGAATTGAAATGCTAATCTATGAAAGCAGGAAATATCTACTTTACTTTTGCAAAAATGAAATTACAGAAATGGAAACGAAATAAAATATTTAGCAGAAGGCGAGAGTAGGAAAATAGAAGAAAAGCAGCAATCAGCAATACTCTAACGCTTCCCCGGCAACAGCGCCAAAAAGAGTGGTGGGCCCCAGTATTGCAGCAGTAATGCTGCAACTCCTGGAACTCCCTTCTTTAATTTTATCAACCCGGTAGTTCGTAAAAAACTTGGAAGCGACGGTGTTGTATGCACAAGTACTAGCTCTTGCCGCAATTGTCACTTGGTCAGCTGGCACAAGTCCGCTAGGGGCTTAAGCCAACTTCTATGAGATCTTAGAAGAATATTTTTAACTGATGGTTGAAAGCTAACTCAAAGGAAGCTAATCTACTTGCGGAAAGAAACTGAAAGCCAAAAAGAAACGCAAACCCTATCAAACCCTAATTCTACCAGCTAGTCTTACTGACGCAAAGGAGAGCATGAAAACTACTGACAGAGATGCCATTACTTCTATGAAGGTAAAATACATGTGTTTAGACTACCTCTATCTAAATAAAACATCTTTTTGTATTTTTGAATAAGTTGTTAGAATTATCATGCATGTGCTTTTAACTATTTTTTTATTGTGCAGACGTGGATTGGCGAGAGGAAATGCTTGGAGGAGGTCGAGAAGGTTTAGAGAGGGTCTAAGGGGTCCCTAGCACCCTTCCAGAGAGTTTCACATAGTTTGGCTATCAAGAAACCTCATTCGTGAGCTTCTATAGGAAGTCTGCAGGAGTTCTATAGGATGTTCAGGAATTTCTACAGGATGTTCTGTAATTTTTCTGCAGGATGTTTAGAAATGGGATTTTGGAGCATGGATGGAGGGAAAAAGGTGGAGGAATGAGTATGGAGGTGAAATAGGGGTGTAGGGGAGTTCAAGACTTGGAGGATGGAGTCGAGGAGTGGCGCAGATGGTGAGATTTGTTCAAGAAGGGATGAAACGATGTTGCACAGGACGATGAGAATCATGGCAAAGTAAGCGAATGAGGTAAATGTAAGGTAAGGGTTTTGAGTGAAGGATGAAACAGGTAGGTTGGATGGTGTATGTGCATATAAGGAAGGGTAATAGGTACTCTACAAGTGGCTTTTCAAACTTAACAAACAAACACTTATAAAACCTATGACCTAGTTACTTTACTCTATTCTGACCTAAGTAACAACAAAAGGAAATGAACAGCAGTTTATTCGAAATGAAATGCGTGAACTAACTTATGCCACTAAGAAATCATCAACTGAAGCATTTAAACACTACTAATATTAGCATCTAAAAAAGAGGATTCCAACACTAAGAATTGCATGGCAAAGCAAAATAGTGTTTTTGTTCGCAGCAAAGTCACACTGGTCCCAACTCATGATTCCACTGAGGGGGAGGTGAGATCCAAGGTGTTTGGTAGCCTTTTTCTGAAGATCTTCCCTATGATTAACCTATCAAGCAAATCTGAACATGAGAAACCTTTTTATTCATCAAAAGAAACCTAAACAACAACACAATATTTAAATCTAAATAGCAGATTTTATTCTAAGAATGCAGCAAAGACACATGAAAGTAAATAAAGGAGGTATTGGGCACTTGAGATGGGCCCAACCCCAAGAGCTACAGCCTCCTAAGAGATATTTACAGCTGGTGCGAAGCTGGATTCATCTTTATTGATCAAAAGAAATGTTACATTCCAAAAACTGTCCACAAGGAGAACTTGAAAATATGTTGAAAGCAAAGCTAATCTACTACCTAAAAATCGAACTACAAAATGACTACAAAATGAATACAAAAATGAATAACTACTGGCTAACCAAAATGAGGCCCTAAGCCTTCTTATTTATACAAATTAAGGACCCCAACAGTCCTCCTAAACTTTAGGGACTCGGCTGCCCAAAACTTGTAGTTAACAGCAGTCCTACTTGACTTGCTTGGCTGCCCTTGTGCTAATTGATTTGGTGGTCCTTGAACTCCAAGCTTATGGTGGAGAATTCGAGGTAAGGGCCCATAAATGAAGGGGACACCTTCCTACAAATCCTCTCCCTTGTTCTCCCACGAATTTGGCTGCCAAGTGCTCATTAAAACCTTCAACTTTGTCTCGAAATTGACCAAAAAGGCTACACAAAGCACACATTAGACTTGTTGGCATAATGACTAACCCAATTCACTCTATTAGCATAAATATAATAAAAAACATTCAATAAACTAATGAGAACGGTGGATTAAGTCAAATTAGGAGGTTGAATGAGCCCATATAATTATCCATTTTTGGGGCTCATCATCACCCCCTACTGAAAGTGTTGCTCATCCTCTGAGCAACCAATCTATCTCCTCATCTTTGATAGCCCTGGTGGTCTCCCTGTCATGCTAAGATTCTGAAGTGATGTCCTCTTCTCAGTCATGAAACCATGCTTTTCTCTTTGCTTCTTCCCACTGCCTGTGCTCCTTTTCCTAGAGAATTCTCAACTTCCTGTAGATCTATCTCAGCATCCTGTAGAACTATCTTTGAGTCCATTATCTGAATTCTGTCTCTCCAAGTGAAGGCTTTTGGCTTCCTCCTTTTGTTTAGCTTTTGTGTCCTTAATGACAATTTTCTCCTTTGTCTGTGGTTTGGGTTGCCCATTTTGATCGGTGTGCTCCTTCTCGCCATAAAATACATAGAAGGCTCCCTCTTTCACTTCTCCTTCTGCTTGGGGGATGTGCTTAGGGTGGCCAGCACAACTGCTGCCTCCCTAGCTAAAATCTCGGCCAATTTCTCCTTCTGCTGTCCTTTCCCTAGACTTCCTGTAGAAAGTCCTGCAGAAGCAGTTTTTTGTCTTCCTGTAGAAACAGTTTTCCCTGATTTGGCTTGCATGGTTGGGGGTTCCTTCTCTTTGACTTGTGTTGTGGTTGCCTTGGGTGTGAAAACTCCCATTTGGGCCTTCTTGGCCTTTTTTCCAACCTTTTTTCCTTTTTCGCCCTCTCAATTTTTGTTGTTGTCTCCTTTTCTGTCTCATGCTCAGTGGTCATGTCAAATTCCTCTTTTTCCTTCTGTTCTTCCTCTGTTTTTCCCTCTATTTACATGTCCTGTGCTCCCTCATCAATGTTCTTCTCAATTTCTTCAGTTGGCACGGTGTTGAGTTTGCGTTTTAACCAAAAAAAGAGAAAATTCTCAAGTGGAAAAAACACAGTCAATTACTAAAATAGAGGACAACTGAATTCGGTCTTTTTTTTAACCCAAGAAGGAATTTTTCACGTGCTCTTTACAACATCAAATGGCAGGAATTCCCATGTGTTAAAACTGTTGTCACCTCGAATTGGTCTGTCTGTTTATGAAATAAAGTTTTCACAGATCATAGCATAAGGACACTGGTTTTCTCACACATTGATAGATATGTAAATTCGCATTTTCCCAAACATAGGTTGGTCTGCTGCATGTCTTCCTTGCAAGGGGATTTTTTTATTTTCTTCTTTTTCTTTTTAAAACTGATGAGGAGATTTCGGAAGCAGAAGAAAAGAATGGGTAAACTCACTGAATCATGCAGGCAGGCTTCCACTGTTCTCAATGCACAAGCAGACTTTTTACTCTCATTTTTCAATTTAATGTCATGTTAAATTCACCATTTTGCACCAACAAATCATGCACAAAGAAGTTTCCCCGATCCTACCTTGTGTGGAGCTTGAAATTCGGTGAAAATCCCAGGTTTTCTTTCTGCATGGCTATTTTCTGTGTTTCCTGTAGAAACGCCTATAGAGTGCTCCTGCGCCTCTGAGAGAGCCTAATACGCAGCAGAATCTTGAAGACAGGTAGAGAAACTGGTGGAGGATGAATTGTTAATCGTTTTGTGCATACTTCAGTTGAGGATGTGGCAAGTGCAGATGAACAGTAGTTTGTGACTTTCAGCCGAGCCTTCTTTAATTGCTGCGTGATTTGTGTTGAAGGAGTGAGGTGGCCAGGTGTACGTGGCCACATGCAGACGACAATGCTGTGATGAGCTGCATGTCCTCTTATTGTTAATCAATTACACTAGAGTTAAAGCCTCTACCACTGTCTGTTTTTTTTATTTTTTTTATTTTTAATTTTCACGTGACTTGTCTAACACGCACGCTGCATGATTCCTGGATGATTGCTAGAGAATTGGACAAGGAACTATCAGCTTAATCCCACCACTCCATTCTTTCATGCAGTTCTTCAATTAGATTCATGCAATAGAGGAACAAGTTTTAGTCACGTACCTAAAGTCAAATGGTTGTTGTGAGGTGCTTTTTGCTGTTGCATGCATCTATTTCGGTGGTTGCATGATGGATTCTTTGTGCTATAAACTATTTGCTGTCTGATGTGTGGTTATTTTTCTTGTTTAGGTATCCTCTAGCCAGATCTAAGCCATAGGAATTCATTTCCACGTTCAGATCTGCATCCTCAAGTTGCTAGTACTGAATTTTCACAGGACCAAAACTTGTTTTCGCCATTGCTCCCGAACGATAGATCCGATCAATTTGAAACTTGTTGAGCATGTTCCTATCATCATTATGCACCTCCCATAGCAAAATTGCAATCAATGGATGCACAGATTTCGAGAAAAACGGAAAATGGCTGAATATTTCAGAGATCAATTTCTCGGAAACCGTGCATTGGAATCGGCTGAAACTGCTTGGGTCGGCTACTATCACCCATGTGCATCTCCCCATGAAACAGGTTTTGAAACAGATGCACGGATATGGAGAAAATTCAAAAATGGTTGATGATGATGGAGGCTTATTTCCTGGAAACTGTGCACTGGAATTGGCTGAAACTGCTCGGGCATGTTTCCATCACGCCTATAAAATTCCCCATAAAACGGTTTTTCAAATGGATGCATGGTTTTCAAGTTAGGGCAAAAACAAATTCTGTTCTATGTATTTTTTCTTCAAAGCATTCTGCAAGTTTTTGCATGGTGAAAAAGAATGAGTTTGGGCTGTGATGCAGGGATGGAGATGATGGAGGAGGAGCTTGAAAAGTGCAGGAGTACTTCTGAACCCTTGAGGAAGCTACCATGTTCGCCAAACTACTTTTTTTGCAATCCATTTTTAACTTCTTGTAATTTCTACAGGAAGTTCCTGTAGAAAACACAATTTTCATAAAAGAAGCAAAATGAGGTGGAAAAAACGATGGAAAAGGGCGAGGGATGGAAGTAGAGGTGCTTGCAGGCCTATCCAATAGATTCCCACCATCAAATTCCCTTTTAAAATTGAATTTGGTTCGTCCAAAGGTTCTACAGGACGTTTCCTGTAGAAATGCAGATCTTCCTGTAGGAGGCACAAAAACTCCTTTGTCTTTGTTTTGAGTGATCCTCCTGACCTGCAATGTCCTTCTTGAAACCTGCAATTATTCAATGGAAACTAGCTTTATTTTTCTTTTATTTTTCTCTTCTTTTTTTTTTGGAAAACAACTAGGGCGCCTCATGGAGGTTTTCACCCTAATTGCCTTCCCTGGGCGCCTCCAAGGGAGGTTTTCACCCAGAGATCTTATTCTCTTTTTCTTTTCTTTTTCCAACCCATTGACCTCCTCATGGAAGTTTTCAATCAATGAGACAATCTAAGGCGCCTCCGAGGAGGTTTTCGCCTTAAATTTTTCCTATTATTTCCATTTTTTCATTTTTTTCTCTTTTTTTTTTTTCTACCCTACCCTACTTGAAAAACAAAATCATTTTCAAGTGTAAAAATATTTCCAATGGAGCCATATGCACATCGAGATTAGAGACAAGATGATGTGAAGGCTTGAAATGCTTGCTTTGACAGGTATCCAGATTTCAGAGACCAAATGATCTGACTTTGAAGGGATCAAACATAGCTGAGGAAGATAGTACCGCTGCAACTTAGTGACCGTCTGAAACCATATGTCAATATAGCTCTGATATCCTTGGTCCTTTTTTTGATCTAGATCATTCTTCATGTCACCTTCTATCATGACCTTCTCATCTTCCTCTTTTTGTTGATCTTTCTCTTGAGTACATGGAGGGTTTGATGGTAACCATGAGGGAACTCTCTCGATCTCTGATTCTGATCTCTTCTCTTCATCAAGTGCAGCCCATGGTTCTTTGATCTCCTTTTTTGAATCTTCTTTTACCTTTGGTCCTTCAATGTTGTCAATATAATCTCTGCTTTGAAAAACTCTTCCTGAGCTATGGTGAAGATCGTTGAGCTCAAGTGGAGTCATTTGGACATTTTGTGCCTCAGCTTTGCAATTGGGTTGAGCTACTCCATTGCATGGTTTTGGAAATGGTAGTACGGGTAGCTGAGTGGGGGTGTATATTTGAGATGGATGTGGATGGGGTTGTGGTTGGGCAGGCATTTCAGGTTGCCTTGGTGGAGCAGGAGGCAATGGTTGTGGATGAGCAGGTGGTGGAGGAAAAGAAGCGGGAGGAGTGTTGTATTGGGGCCTCCACCCCTGATGAGGTGCATTCCACTGTGGCTATGGCTGAGCATAAGAGTGAAATGAATGAGCAGCTGGTTGGGCATAATATGGATCTATGAAGGAACAAGGAGGAGGTGTGAACCAGGAAGGATGAGCAGGGGGACCCCAAGAAGGCATGAAAGTTGCTTGATAGGGTCATAATAGGTCTCGGATGTCCCTTGCATTTCCTGTTGATAAGATCTAGGTTCATGTGGCCACCTTTGGTTCATATAGTAGAGTGATTCAGTTTCTCCTTTTGCCCTCTAATATGCAGCTTTGAATCCAGGTAAGGAAGGGCGCTGATTCGTAGGATGGCATTCTTCACAGACGAAACACACTTCTAGGGAGTGCATTGGACATTCATCCCTAGGATGCTTTCTAGTGCACCTGGGACAAAAGATGGCCAAAGCCCTCTTGGCTTCCTCTTTCTTCTTTTGGATCCATAGGGTATCCAATTGCATGGCAAGAAACTGCCTCATATCACTCTTGAAATCTTCCATCTGATCTTCAAATCCGTCTTTGGACAAGGTGCTGCTCCCAACATTTCTGCTTGTAGCCATTTGCTCCAGAGGAATGGTTTCTTCTTCTTCTTCCCTTGAGGTTCTTCAAATATGTCTTGTTGTCCACCTAAGGGTTCTTTAATCACAGCCATCGAAGAAGAGAGAAGGTTGGCTGTGTGAAGTAGTGGGGGTGTTGTGAAATCATTTTTCTGAATTATCTCTACTCCTACAAGGCATGAAAGCAAATCTTTTTGGTTGATTTTTACTTTTTCGCTTGTACCTATAGAGCTAAAATATATTGAACTACAACTAACTATCTTGCTGAAATGAAAATGCGGAATTGAAATAGAAGCAGGAAAGGACTAATCTATTTTGCTCAAATGAAATTGCAGGAATGAAATGCTAGGCTATGCTTGCGGAATTGAAATTCTAATCTACGCTTGCAGAAATGAAATTGTGGAATTGAAATGCTAATCTATGAAAGCAGGAAATATCTACTTTACTTTTGCAGAAATCAAATTACAGAAATGGAAACGAAATAAAATATTTAGCAGAAGGCGAGAGTAGGAAAATAGAAGAAAAGCGGCAATCACCAATACTCTGACGCTTCCCCAGCAATGGCACCAAAAAGAGTGGTGGACCCCAGTATTGCTGCAGTAATGCTGCAACTCCTGGAACTCCCTTCTTCAATTTTATCAACCCGGTAGTTCGTAACAAACTTGGAAGCGGCGGTGCTGTATGCACAAGTACTAGCTCTTGCCGCAGCTGTGACTTGGTCAGCTGGCACAAGTCCGCTAGGGGCTTAAGCTAACTTCTATGAGCCCTTAGAAGAAGATTTTTAACTGATGGTTGAAAGCTAACTCAAAGGAAGCTAATCTACTTACAGAAAGAAACTGAAAGCCAAAAAGAAACGTAAACCCTAGCAAACCCTAATTCTACCAGCTAGTCCTACTGACGCAAAGGAGAGTTACTTCTATGACGGTAAAATACATGTGTCTAGACGACCTCTATCTAAATAAAACATCTTTTTGTATTTTTGAATAAGTTGTTAGAATTATCATGCATGTGCTTTTAACTATTTTTTTACTATGCAGAGGTGGATTGGCGAGAGGAAATGCTTGGAGGACGTCGGGAAGGTTTAGAGAGGGCCTAAGGGGTCCCTAGCACCCTTCCAGAGAGTTTCACAGAGTTTGGCTATCAAGAAACCTCATTCGTGAGCTTCTACAGGAAATCTGCAGGTGTTCTACAGGATGTTCAGGAATTTCTACAGGATGTTCTGTAATTTTTCTACCCGATGTTCAAAAATGGGATTTTGGAGCATGGATGGAGGGAAAAAGGTGTAGGAATGAGTATGGAGGTGAAATATGGGTTTAGGGGAGTTCAAGACTTGGAGGATGGAGTCGAGGAGTGGCGTAGATGGTGAGATTTGTTCAAGGAGGGATGAAACGATGTTACACAAGAAGATGAGAATCATGGTAATGTAAGTGAATGAGGTAAATGTAAGGTAAGGGTTCTGAGTGAGGGATAAAACAGGTAGGTTGGATGGAGTATGTGCAGATAAGGAAGGGTAATAGGTACTCTATAAGTGGCTTTTCAAACTGAACAAACAAACACTTATAAAACCTATGACCTAGTTACTTTACTCTATTCTGACCTAAGTAACAACAAAAGGAAATGAAGAGTAGTTTATTTGAAATGAAATGTGTGAACTAACTTATGCCACTAAGAAATCATCAACTGAAGCATTTAAACACTACTAATATCAGCATCTACAAAAGAGGATTCCAACACTAAGAATTGCATGGCAAAGCAAAACAGTGTTTTTGTTGGCAGCAAAGTCACATAGGTCCCAACTCATGATTCCACTGAGGGGGAGGTGAGATCCAAGCTGTTTGGTAGCCTTTTCTCTGAAGATCTTCCCTATGATTAACCTATCAATCAAATCTGAACATGAAAAACCTTTTTAAACATCAAAAGCAACCCAAACAACAACACAATATTTAAATCTAAATAGCAGATTTTTTTCTAATAATGCAGCAAAGACACATGAAAGTAAATAAAGGAGGTACTGGGCACTTGAGATGGGCCCAAACCGAAGAGCTACAGCCTCCTAAGAGAGATTTAGAGTAGGTGTGAAGCTGGATTCATCTTTATTGATCAAAAGAAATGTTACATTCCAAAAACTGTCCACAAGGAGAACTTGAAAATGTGCTGAAAGCAAAGCTAATCTAATGCCTAAAAATCAAACTACAAAATGACTACAAAATGAATACAAAAATGACTAACTACTAGCTAACCAAAATTAGGCCCTAAGCCTTCTTATTTATACAAATTTAGGACCCCAACAGTCCTCCTAAACTTTAGGGACTCGGCTGCCCAAAACTTGTAGTTAACAGCAGTCCTACTTGACTTGCTTGGCTGCCCTTGTGCTAATTGATTTGGTGGTCCTTGAACTCCGAGCTTATGGTGGAGAATTCGAGGTAAGGGCCCATAAATGAAGGGGACACCTTCCTACAAATCCTCTCCCTTGTTCTCCCACGAATTTGGCTGCCAAGTGCTCATTAAAACCTTCAATTTTGTCTCCAAACTGACCAAAAAGGCTGCACAAAGCACACATTAGACTTGTTGGCATAATGACTAACCCAATTCACTCTATTAGCATAAATATAATAAAAAACATGCAATAAACTAATGAGAATGGTGGATTAAGTCAAATTAGGAGGTTGAATGAGCCCATATAATTATCCATTTTTAGGGCTCATCACCTACAACACATTCAAATATTTTAGGCCTCAAATTCCATTTAAAAATCACTACATCACACCCTTCTCATTCTTCAACACTCCCATATGATGCTAATTCACCTCTGCAGACGTAGAGTCCATGAATAACTTATTTAGGTATGGAGATTGCTTTCAATTATGTCTTTGATATTTTTGTACTATAATGTTTTAGACGATGGGTGCAAATATGTTAGATTTGTTCCTTTTTCTATTGAATACATTGTTTCAAATCATCTATTATTAAAAATAATCATTTGAGGTTGAAGTATATGGCTTCATCCTTGTGCAAGATATTCTCTCTATTTTGTCTAAGGTTTCTTTTCTAGGGTTTGTGCTATAAGCCTGCTAAGTTATTTTAGTGTGGGGTTTATGTGGTTCAGTTTTAGTTGATACACTATAAGTTGGTCAATGAGATTTATAATGTAGACCCATATTTACAGTAAAATTCAAATGGAGACAGTTTGAGATTTCAGATAAGAGTTTCTATGAGCTTACAATCAAACATTAATCATTGGTCTTCGTTAGAACTATTTTTGGTCTATTTTGGGAATTACAATGCAAATTCATGTTCACAGTAAAATAAAAATGGAGATAGTTCTAGATCTCAGACAAGAGTTTCTATGAGATGACAATCAAACATTAATTTATTGGCCTCCAACAAATTCTTATCAACTTATATTGTAGACTGTTACATTGCCAATACCTCCCACTCTTTCAAATTTAAGTTCAATAGTCATGGGGAGCACCATAAAGGCTATAAAGATAGTTAGGAAGATGATTATAAACTTAGATCCAGTTGAAACATGGCACTATGTATACTGGCACATCAACCTGAATGCTACTCTCATAAGTGGAATTGACATCTTATCATTGTAACAATGTATCAAAGGCTTCTTGATCCTAGCCAAATCCAACACTAGAAGGAACAATTGGAGCAACATATAGTAATTTACAGAACTAAAAATCCCACGGTAGCTTGAGCTAGGGCTTAACAATTAGAGACCATATGTGGCAGTTTATTCCTATGGTATGTAGCTTGTTGTGTGTTTATATAGGAATTTCATTTTCAAAAAAATAAGAGAAGTATTCATGTATTAGTTCACTTTTTGCATGGGTTTTCTCTTATAACATAGTTGAAAAGGAGAGAAGTGGGAGTGAGAAAAATTTGGCAGTTCGAGACCCAATAATAACATCCTTTTTTCTTCAATAAATTAACTCTTTTCATTGTAGCAAAGATGTTGGGACAGTATACGTTTTTTGCATGCACACTTGATTAGCTAAAATAGTCTTTGAATTCTTTATATGTTTGAGTACTATGCATGCACTCCAATCATCTTCAATGAAATGTAAATCAACTAATTCTTACCACCGGGATCTACAAACAATTTTGAAATTCTTCAGGTATTAGATATAGTTTCTAGATTACTTTCACAAATTTGGAATATCTTAGAGATAAGATAATGTACTTATATTCCCTGTTTTACCCCATAATTTATATTGTTAATTTATCTTACTCTCAAATCATATTATCCTCCAAAGTTCAATTATTCTGATCTTGGAAAAAAGAGTTGAATTAGTGTAAGGGTTGAATTTGTTCTAGTAGCTTTCAAAAGTGTGTGTAGTCGATCGCTAGCCAGATACAATTCATGTACTGTTGCTCCATAATTCCACTTAAGGGAGTAGCATTCAGGTTGAAATTACAGTATACATAGTTCCCTGTTTCAACTAGATCTAAGTTTATAATCATCTTCCTAGCTATATTTATAGCCTTTATGGTGCTCCCCATGAAGAATTTAATGTTATAGCAATAAAGAGAAGATCTTGGCATTGCAACGTCATCATGAAGTTCCATGTCATCATTGCTAAGTCATGGCTTGTACAAGTGTCATCACAATTTAATATGTGTCAATGTATCCTGCCACATCATTTCTGGATGTAATGATGTAAGTTTCAAAACGACAAAATGTAAATGTGTGGAAGTCCAATAGTCAAATGTGGAATATGAAAAGTCATATTTGGACCAAAGAGTCAATAGAAGCTCAAAGGTCACATAGGAGTCCAAGAGTAATGATGGAAGCTAAAGAGTCATGGGGATATGAAAGGCCATTCCTCTTGTTATAAATACACCTTTATAACTCAAGCAAAAGGATTTCGGAAGCTTATGGTGACAAGTTCGCTGTACTAAAAAAGTATATAATCAAGTCATCTTGGGATATTGGACATAACTGTTTCTTGGAGAATCCAATTTCAATCGGATTGGTGGCATTGGAAAGAGGACACATAGGGCTACCATAAGTCACAATTTTAGACCTTACATATCTAGAATTACAAAGATACAACAGATTCAATGTCGATCTCCTACAAAGCGAAAAAAAGCGTGTAGCCTTTTAAAACTTTTGCATAAGTTTGTTTTGAGAAATTAGTTTGAAGGAATTCAAAGGGCATAGTGAAGCATAGTTATCATTAATTGATGCCTCAAATAAAGAATGGAAACTCCTAGTAAGAAACCTAAAATATATAGCATGACTCATGAAGAAGAGGAAGAAACACAACATGATATATCAAAAATACGAGACCAAGTGCAACAAATTTCAATCACAAAAAGTAACAGAAGCTAAGATGGATGGTTTAAAGAAAGGTGTGGAAGCTAAGATGAATGGTGTGGAAGCTAAGATGAATGGCGTGGAAGCGAAGATGGATGGCTTAGAAGCTATCATGGATGGTTTAGAAGTAAACATTGAAGATTTGAAGAAAGACATAGAAGGTTTGAAAGAAGGTTTGGAAAAGTTGCTACAAGAAATGCTTCCTAATTGTGAAAGGGTAGTAGAGGAAACTCATAATGAGAACAAAATAAATGTTAGTGATGATTTCATAGACTCTAACATTATATTGAAGACCCACCATGTTCCAAAGATCGATATGAGGAAGTTTGATGGCAAGGATCTCGTAACATGGATACTACATATGGAGCAATATCCATAATGTGCAAAACATAGAAAGGGTATGCATTGCAACTTGATATTTGGAACCCAATCAGTTTGTATGGTATCGATGGCTTTTCTCTCGTAAACAAATTGTCACTTGGGTAATTTTTACAGAAGAAATGGTACCACATTATGAGGATACAAAAAAACACCTTTTTTAGCCAATCGATAAATCTCAAACAAAAGGGTTCAATGGTGGAACACATTGAGGACTTCCAAAAATTGAATATAAGGGTAAAATATATTCTAGAGGGAATAAGATTGATGTGTTTATAGGGTCTTTAAAAGATATCATCCAACATGAGGTGCGCCTTTGGGAACCTGATTCATTGGAGAAGGCATTCGAGTTTGCAACAAAAATTGAAAGTAAAATTATGGAAATGAGGAAGCCTACCAATCACAACTATAAATATGGAAGTGATGTTACCCTTAACCTTCCACGACCTACAATTTTGACACCACAAAATTTGGAAGAAAAAAGAGCAAAAGAGCTTTGTTACAGTTGCGATAGAAAATACCCTAAAGGTCATAAGTCTGCTGAGAAGAAATTATTTTACATATATTGTGAAGAGGAAGAAGAGAAGGAACAAGAAACATCAAAAGAAGAGGATACACACCAAGAACACACCCTAGAGAAAGAAGATTTGAATCCGACCATATCTTGTAATGCATTGGCCAGAATTACCACTCCTCAGACTATCAAGACAGAAGGACATATCAAGAAAAAAAAGGTAATAATGTTGATTGATTCGGGTAGTACCCATAATTTTATTCATTGTAAGATAGTGAAGGAGTTGAATTGATTCCTATATCTAGCACCAGAGTGTCAAGTGATGGTTACAAGTGGAGGAACCATAAATCTCTTGGGAAAGTGCCATAATATAAAGCTATCCAAGGGAGAATAAGTGTTCAATATTCCAATTCTTTCCATTCGAATGGGTGGTGCTGATGTTGTACTAGGAGTCTAATGGCTACAACCCTTGGGTACAATAGCTTTTAATTTTCAAGAAATTTTCTTGAATTTTTTCAGAAGGAAAGGAAGTTGAATTAAGGGGTATCACAGGGAAATTGGGAAAGATAATTAGCTCTAACAACATGAAAAATCTTTTAAAGAAAGAACAATGGGGCGTAATTGCACAATTATGTTTGCTAGAGGTTCCCACATCAAAATAATCTATTTCTCCATATCTCCAAAAAGTCTTGGACAATCATTTCAAGGTTTTTGAGACTCCCAAAGGCCTCCCACCGATTCGTGATCATGATCATGCTATTCACTTGATTCCAGGAAGTGTTTCTACAAACATCATGTATTACAGATATCCCTATGCCGAAAAGAGTGAAATTGAACGTATGGTTGCAGAAATGCTAGAGGCTGGTATAATTCAACCTAGTCAAAGTTCTTTCTCTACTCCAGTAGTATTGGTGCACAAGAAGGATGGATCAGGGCACATGTGTATGGATTATAGGGAGCTCAAAAAGCTCACTATTAAAGATAAATTTCCCATTCTTGTCATTGATGAATTATTGGATGAACTGCATGGAGAAATTTACTTCACCAAGTTGGACCTTCGTTCAGGATATCATCAAATCAGAATGAAGACTGAAGACATTCCGAAAACAACATTTAGAAATCATGAGGGTCATTATGAATTTTTGGTCATGCCTTTTGGCCTTACCAATGCACCTTCTACATTTCAAGGTTTCATGAATTCCATTTTCACACCCTTCCTTATAAAAATTGTGTCAGTATTTTTTGATGATATACTAATCTACAACAAGTCTTAGAAGGATCATTTTCAACAAGTTGATAGAGTGCTCAAACTATTGGAGGAGAAGCATTTATATGAAAAAACCTCCAAATGTTTCTTTGGAGTACAAGAGGTGGAATATTTGAGTCATATTGTATCTCATGAAGGTGTTAAGGTAGACCCTAGCAAAATTAAACCCATTAAGGAATGGAACATCCCCACATCCATAAAGCATCTACGAGGAATTCTAGGGTTGACAGGGTATTATCACAGGTTTGTTAAGAATTATGGGAGAATAGCAGCACCTCTAACAACATTAATAAAGAAAGATCCATTTTCTTGGACTGCAGAAGCAACGAAAGCCTTTAAACATCTTAAAGAGGAAATGTGCCAAGCACTAGTATTAGCTATGGAAAACTTCATAAGAATGAAAGACCCATTGCTTTTGAAAGTTGTCCAATCAAAGTAAAGTATTTACACAAAGCTATTTATGAGAAGAAAAGGTTGGAAGTACTACATGCACTTAAGAAATGGAGACCTTACCTAATGGGAAGACACTTGAAGGTAAAAACAGATCATGATAGTCTTAAATATTTTTTAGAACAAATATTATCTTCAGAAGAGCAGCAAAAATGGGTCACAAATATGTTGGATTATGACTTTGAAATCATCTACAAGAAAGGGAAGAAAAATGTTGATGCAGATGCACTCTCAAGAAAGGATGAGGATGTGGAAGCATTATTTTGTGCCATTTCTATTATCCAACCAAATTGGATAAACGAGGCAAGGAATGAATGGAAGAATGATGATGAAGTGTGGGAACACATTCAGAAGTTGTAGCGAGATCCTAGTACATATAATACATTTAGCTGGAAAAATGATTCGTTATCATACAAAGATTTCTTATACCTCTGTAGGAATTCCCAAATCAAACAAAAGATTCTTCTGGAATTGCACACCTATCCCTTAGGAGGGCATTCATGATTTAAAAAAAATTACCATAAGGTTAAGAAGGAATTTTTTTGGGATGTCCTTAAATCTGATATTCAAAAGTCTGTGGCGGAATTTTTGGTTTTCCAACAAAATAGAGTTGAGAAAATTAAGACCCAAGGTCTATTACAACCTTTATCCATTCCAAGTCAACATTGGGAGGAGGTTTCAATGGATTTTATCACAGGGTTACCCAAGTCCAAAGGAAAGAGTGTCATCATGGTGTTAGTTGATAGACTTACCAAGTATGAACACTTTTGTGCATCATATCATCCATTTAAAGCCAATACAGTTGCTACTGCATTTATGGAAACAATTCAAAAGCTACATGGAAACCCAAAGATTATTGTTAGTGACAAAGATCTTCTTTTCACTGGAAATTTTTGGACAAAATTATTTTTTTTGTCTGGATACTCAGTTAGCTCATAGCTAATCTTATCATCCTCAACCTGATGGGAAAACTGATATAGTGAACAAACGTTTGGAAGGATATCTTCGTTTCTTTGTATTTGATAAACAAACACAATGGGTGAAATGGTTGCCTCTGGCTGAATGGTGGTATAACACTTCCTTCCATACTACAGCAAAAATGACCCCATTTATGGCACCTTATGGATATCATCCACTGTTCATCACATCATATTTAAGAGAAAATTATAAGGTTGGCATAGTGGAAGATCACATCGAGCATCAACAAAAAGTTCTCCAACTCTTAAAGGATAACCTGATTTTGGTGTAGAATAGAATGAAACAAGAGGCAGATCAACATCGCAGTAAAATAAGTTTTGATGCAGGTGACTGGGTATTTCTACGACTACAACAATACAAACAAATTTCCCTCAAGAAAGCTAAGAAGGATAATAAATTATCACCAAATTCATATGTGTCAGTGTGTCATCACAATGTCATATGTGTCCATGTGTCCTGCCACATTATTTATGGATGTAATGATGTAAATTTCAAAATGACAAAATGTAAATGTGTGGAAGTCCAAGAGTCACATGTGGAATATGAAAAGTCATATTTGTACAAAAGAGTCAATGGAAGTTCAATGGTCACATAGGCTTCCTAGAGTAATGCAGGAAGTTAAAGAGTGATGGGGATATGAAAGGTCATTCCTCTTCTTATAAATACACCCTCATAACTCAATCAAAGGGATTTTGGAAGCTTAGAATTTGGAGAGCTAGCCTTGGCTTCTCTATCTTGGCATAGAGGAGAAGATCATTCCTTGGAGAAGCAAGAAGTGACTTAATGTTCCACGATTAGAGATAGTGTCTCCTAATTGTAATTGTGTACTTGGGTATTTCACTTAATAATCATAATCTCATTAAGCCAACACACTTCCATGCATGTATTGTGAATGTTGTAAGACTATTCTTTAGATGTTTGTGGTAGATATTATGTTCATATGTACTAGAGAAATTGAACTACTTCATTGGCTTTGGTGCTTATCTTGTTGGATGTCTGTTGTATTTTCATATTGATCATTGTGTCTATGTCAACTACTTCGTTAGATAATTAATGAATCTTTCCTTAGTCTCATGTACCTCTCTTAGGATAGTACTATCACTTTCCTTCCAGAGACCCACTCTTTACTCCCCTCTCGTGAAAGCCTCCTTTTACAAATTTCTATTAATGTTTCACAGTGTCAACTTACTTGTTGATTTCAACAGTTATGTGCATACTTTGTTATGTTATTCATTGCATCCAAGACAAACCTTGAGTTATGGTGGCAAGTCTGATACTCCGGATGGGGCTCCTACTCCAAATGGTGTCAGGTCTAAGTGGGACTTAATACTAGGGAGACCCCCTTAGTTGATGGATTTCTAGCACCGTCAACACTTAGGTAGATATGCTCTGCATCATACTCATCATACTTGTGGAACCACTCCCAATGGGTATCACATCATAGGATTCTCCTAAGTTTATCAACCTTACCTCATGATTTAACTTTGTACTTTACAATTCTATATACACATTTCTTTCTCGATGTGAAGAATTTCTCTCTTTGGTTGAATACTCATTGGAGCCCTTACATTGCTCAAGAATATTTGACTTTTTGATATTTTTTATAATGCCCTACTTTAATATAGTCCTAACGTCTTCTTATTAACTTAGTTGCAACTTATATCTTCCTTGGAGAATTTAAGTTTACCTTTGTCTACAAATCAACCTCTTACTGATAAATCATATTTAGTCGATCTTTTCATTTTACTTCCTATCATATTCTTTGATAATAGGGACCCCAACACAACATCAAGAGTTAGTGTGGTAGTATTACTAATGATAGCCACAACTAGGATATCTCATGAATTTAGCAAAGAACTCAAAAAAAAATACATTTTTCTTCTTTTTTAATATATATATGCACCATAAATAATTGATTGATCATAGTACAAAAAGTACGAAGGTTTTTTTGTAACCAAACCACCCTTTCTCATTCTCAAAATAAAAATTTTCTTTTGAACAAATAACTTTTTCACCAATTATTTGACTATTATAAATTTCCCAACTTATCCCACGATCTCTTAGAAGTTTCTTCCCCCAAGACATTCATGAAAGCCACATCTCCAAAAGAAAGTTGGATTGTACTCTTTTTTTTTATTTCAAGTTTAATCCTCTGTCAATATGGAATTTAATTATGCATACAACGTGTGTCTACACTTAAATTTTGAGTAAATCTATAAGGAGACAACCTCAAAATATAGTTTATTTATTTATTATTTTAACTATTATTTTCCTTAGGAGCCCCATTTTAGATCTGAACATTCCTACCAATGATAATGCTATATTTAAAGGCAGAAAAAACCATAAGTCGAAACATCTTGATTCAATACAAGTGGCCAAACATCATTGTCTAATATCATGGGAATCTCAGGATTTGTGATGATTTTTTTGACCAATTTTGGATATAGTCAATTTCCTTTCGACCACCAATCAACTACCAGTCTAAGTCAACCAAGAAAAAATTTAGGGGTGAAATTTTGTTAATTGGCTATTTTTTGGACATTTTCTTTAAAAAAAATATATTCAGTCATTTGGTTAAAAATTCGTCTAGTTTTTACATATATATGATTAAATGGATAATACTCACCATATAAGATAACAATATTAATAGTAAATTATATTTTTTTATTGAATATTCACCTACACTCTATATGTATGTCTTTTCAAAAGTGAATAGTTGCTTATAATACTATATGTATGCATAATATTTGAATCCTTAAAAAATATGTTGAAGTTGAATGTGCGCATACACCTCAACGTGATCCTTTATACTAGTCCATTTAATTATCAACTTTTGTCAATTCTTCAATTGCCCTTTGACTTTGATTGAGGTATTTGATCTTTCAACTTGAATTTCAACTCATTGTGCCTAGTTAATTGTCCCAACAAGACTTCTTGATGTTCATTCCTAGGGATATTTCCTAACCATACCATTGACTACATGAACTCAGATCGACTGTGATTGCCTACAAAGAGTGCAACATTTTAACAACTACTTTTAGAGTTCCTTTCTGGAGGTCTACCTCAACACTGATTCGTCACAAGAAACTATTAGAGGTTTTGGTTTTAATTTATCAATGTATTTTCCTATAGTATCTCCAATGATTTTTAAGACATTATTACCTTAGAAATGAAGAGGAAAATTAGGAAGGTGAATCCAAATAAGGATGGATAAAGCAGCATAAACTATGAGATCAAAATTATGACTCCATTCATTGAGATACATGCCTACCATGTCATAAAAGTATAATTCACTCCGAAATATTAAGTCTTTGTCCTCTTTGTGTTCAAGAAGAAAATCATAACATCCTCTTCTACATAAGAAGTGATTCATTAGACCTTTGATTAGGGGTCTCTAATTTATATTTTTCTACAATTCAATCTAATGAGGAGAGAGATAGAGGCTAATAAATTGATCAACCAATCTATGGTTAATGAAGTTCAATGCCTTGCATCTAGCATAAACAAGGAGGAAGCTGATTTTAGGATTTGATCCATTTTTTTATGAAATGGTTATAAATGAGTTTACTTATAAAATCCAAAAATCACCTGAATGTAACAATAACTTCTATAATGTCGAGAATGGATCTACCATGATAAAATGCCAATTGACTTAAAAAAAACATAAATACATGAATATACTTTAAGGCAATAAAAAGCTTATGAACAATATACTTATTAACCCAAAAATTAATGGTAATAATAAAACCTTTATTCACGATAAAATATGTAAACTTTTGAATACCGAAGTATATGTCTTTTTAACATGATTTCACATCTTCCATTATTTTATAATAGAGAAAGTATTGAATTAAAAAAAAAAAAATTTAATGTTTACATTAAAAATTGTTATATTTGTACATATATTTTTATTAAATTAAACTCTATAAAACCAACAATGTCAATTCCACGCAGCCCACGGCTAGATAGAATTTATAACTTCATTGTAAATTTTATTAATATTTCAATGCATGAAACTCCTATTCATTCTTAACTAAATCGTATTCAAGATGATCCAAATTTATTTCACTTACAAATTCCATTTAAGTAAAACATATACAAGATAATGAAATGCAAAATCCATATTTTGAAGTCTATTGTCCATAATAGTGAAATAATATTTGTTTTCTTATTTTATGATTGGTATTTAATACATAAAATTCGAATTTTCTTTTTGAAAAATTTATTAAAGTATTAATTTATATTATTAGATTACAATTTACAAAAACCTTAAAATTTATTTAAAATTATAATTTACAATTTATTTAAACCATAATTTTACATAAAACTAAAAATATAATCAAATTTTGATTGGATTAAGCAGGGAAGTCTCCCAACCTTCTACCGCACTTGTCTCTTGTGTGTGTAAATGAAAAGAGAAATTCTACAAGGGAGGTAGGAGTCTTCTCTTAAGCACTCAAATAGCCTCATTTATGCCCTATGAAAATTCCTAAAAAAGGGATTAAGCAGGAAAGACTCCTAATCTCTTATCTGCACTTGTCTTTTGTGTGTATAAATGAAAAGAGAAATTGTACAAGGTATGTAGGAGTTTTCTCTTAATCACTCAAATAGCCTTATTTGAAAATCAGGTAAGTTTTAATAGTTTTAAAAATAATAGCTGAGATAATTTTAAAATTAGCCAAATTTCAATAATTTTTTAGAGTAGTTTAACGAGGTCACAATATTGCTTAAAAATAGTCGAAATTTGGATAAGATTTTGATTAAAATTTGGTAGAAATTTTAGGAAATATTTTCAAGTTTCAGGATTTTGGATTGTCAGTACTAAACCTATTTTCAGTTGGAAATTTCTGTTCATTTCAAACACAAAAGAAATTCACAGAGAACAACGCTCTGTTTTCAATACAGGATCTTTAATCATATAAAAGAAAAACTGTTACAGAATTGTCTTCCTCTACAGAGGGGTTACAACAGGAACACTTCAGTTCCAGAATTTGTTTTCAACTATCTTAACACTGCTGTGCGTTTACAGATAAAGTTACAAAACTCTCAGATTCTTCCAATATATGCTTATATCTCATTCTATATGTGTAACAGAACTGTTGTTCATTACATATATATATATATGTGTGTGTGTGTGTGTGTGTGTGTGTGTTGAAAAACATATCTGATTCTAAACGATAAGATAGAAGAAAAATATCCTACCTGCATTTACCAACCGCAGAAAATAGCATTGATTACTCGGTTGAAAATATCCTATCTATATTTAATGCAGGCTTATCACAATATTGAACTATCACATAGCGAAATGCTGATTTACAAGCCGCCGATGCGATATGCAGCAATGCAATGTGTTTTAACTTAAGCTTAAAAAAAACATTAAAAACATCAGAAAGTTGGCCACAGGCGGAACTTGAAATATTATATAGCACAATGCTATATGCCCGTCGGGTCCGGCTATCGAATCGCAAACATATCTGTGCAAAGGGCCTGCCACCTTTTGAAAGCGCCAATGCGATATCAGCGATGCGATATCACAATGCTACCGCCGATACGTTTGATGCTCCATCCCGCCGATACGCCGACTTGCCGATATACCCATCGGCGATTGCTGATCGGTAATGTACCATATAGCTGCCGCTGCACAGTAGTTGGAATTAATATTCCAACACTCCCCTTTAATTTCAACTGCTGGGTTTTTCTGCATACCCAGGCATGACCTGAAATGATCGAAACTTTTCTTTCCCAATGATTTTGTCAAGATGTCAGCGAACTGATCCTCTGTTCTGCAGTGCTGCAAAACAATCTCACCATTGTTAACCAATTCACGTATGAAGTGAAATTTGGTGTCTATGTGGTTTGTCCTTTTATGAAAAACAGAGTTTTTAGACAATGCTATTGCTGAGCTATTGTCAAGGTAAATGGTTGTGCCCTTTTCTTGTTCATGACACAAATCTCTTAGAACTCTTCTCAGCCATACTGCTTGGCATGTTGCTGCCACATACTCTGCTTTTGCTGTTGACAAAGACACAATAGATTGCTTCTTAGAAGCCCATGAGATGGCTCCCGATCCCATATGAAACACATATCCAGATGTGCTTTTCCTATCATCAACACTTCCAACCCAATCACTGTCAGTGTAACTTGTCAACATGACACTTTCAGAAGAGGAGTATAAAATACCAAACCCCTTCGTTCCATTCACATACCTTAGAATCCTCTTGGTTGCCTGCCAATGAGTTTCTTTCGGTCTTTCCATAAATCTGGAGATTAAACTCACAGCGTGCATAATGTCTGGCCTAGTTGCAGTTAAGTACATAAGGCTGCCAACTATGCTCTTGTACAGTTTTGGATCAAAATATTTGCTGCTGTCTTCTTTGGTCAATTTCAACCCCACTACAGTTGGAGTCACAGCTGCTTTGCTGTTCTGCATGTTAAATCTCTTCAACACTGCTTCTACATATTTATCTTGAGAAATGAAAACACCATTTTCACTTTGGTCTACTTCAATTCCAAGAAAATATCTTAAGAAGCCCAAGTCAGTCATTTCAAATTCACTTTTCATGACTGTTTTAAAATCAGCAATGAAAGAAGCATCATTGCTATTAAAAATCAGATCATCTACATATAAAACAACAATAATAATCTTACCGTCATTCTGTTTTATGTAGAGTGTGGGTTCACCATCACACTTATCAAACCCATTCTCAATCAGATAAACATCAATTCTGCTGTACCATGCTCTTGGAGCTTGCTTCAGCCCATAAAGAGCCTTTTTCAGTTTACAAACTTTATGCTCTTGGCCTTCAACTTCATAGCCCGGAGGTTGATCAACATAAACATCTTCTTTTAACACTCAATTCAGGAATGCAGATTTAACATCCATCTGATAAATCTTCCATTTGTATTGTGCTGCAATAGACAACACTGTTCTCACTGTTTCCATCCTTGCTACTGGTGCAAAGGTTTCATCATAGTCTTTTCCTTGTTGCTGCCTGTAGCCTTTCACAACAAGTCTTGCTTTGTGCCTGTCAATTTTGCCTTCAGCATTACTTTTGGTCTTATAGACCCACTTAACTCCAATGGCATCTTTGCCTTCAGGGAGGTCCATTAACTCCCATGTTTTACTCTTCTCAATTGCACCAATTTCTTCATTCATTGCTTCAATCCATTTATCTTCATTTACAACATCTTCAAAATGGATTGGGTCATCAATATGACAATATAAAGTGAATAATGAATTCAGACTGGTATTTTTACTTACCTCTCCTTGTTCATAAATCTCATTCAGATTTCTGAATCTTGGTCTTCTTGGTGTGCTTGGAGTTCCATCCGAACTTGAGGGTATTTATGATCCCTGTGATGTGCTTGGAGAAGCACTTCCTTGACTTCTCAAGGCTGTTCGAATTCCAGCTTGTGGTGTGGTTTGTTGTACTTGCTGTGGTGGAGGAGGAGCCACCAAAGAAGGATTATTTGCTGTTGTCCCATCCTCTTCTTCTTCATGAGACACTATTGTCTTCACATTCACTGTTTTTTCTAAGCTTCCATCCCAAGCTTCATCTTCAATGAACTGCACATCTCTGCTTAATATTAATTTCTTGGTGGATGGATTATAAAGTTTATATGCTTTTGACTCATCACAATAGCCAATAAAGACACACTTCTCCCCCTTACTATCAAGCTTTTGCCTTAGCTGATCCGGTACATGTGCATATGCTACACAACCGAATACTCTCATGTGAGTGACAGTTTGTTTTTTACCACTCCATGCCTCTTCTGGTATTTTGTTCATGACAGCTTTGGTTGGGCATCTATTCAAGATGTAAACTGCGCAAGTGACAGCTTCTGCCCAATACTCATGCGGCAAGTGTTTTGCCTTTAGCATACTTCTGACCATGTCAAGAATGGTCCTATTCTTCCTTTCGGCAACACCGTTTTGCTGAGGTGTATACCTGGCGGTGAACTGCTTTTGTATGCCATTCTCTCTGCAAAAATGCAGAAAGTCTTTGGAGATGTACTCTCCTCCTCCATCTGTTCTGAGCACTTTGATATAATGCCCACACTGCTTCTCAACAAGAGTTTTGAAGTGGTGGAATTTCTCAAACACTTCACTCTTCTGTTTTAGGATATACACCCATGTCTTTCTGGTGTAATCATCAATGAAAGTTAAAACATATTTATTTCCGGAAAATGATGGTATTTGCATCGGTCCACACACATCAGAGTGAACAATTTCCAAAGGTGATTTTTCCCTTATACTCTTCCCTGCTGGAAAGCTTCCTTTGTGTTGCTTGCCCAAGATACAGCCTTCACAAAGGCTGTCTGGTTTCTCAATCAACGGCAATCCCTTTACCATTCTCTTTCTGTGCAACAGATTCAGGCCTCCGAAATTGAGATGTCCAAATCTCAAATGCCACAACCAATTCACATCTTTCACTTGTTCCTAAAAGACTTCTTGTGTTACAGCTGCAATAGTTCTGTCTTCCTTCAAATCTGCCCTGAGTTTGAGAGGAAACATTCTATTGCTCGTCATCTGCACCTGTGCAATGATCTTCTTACTTGGAGGTATGTCTCTGATAGTACAAAAATCATATTTGAAGAACACGTTGTAACCTTTGTCTATGAGCTGTCCAATGCTCAAAAGATTACATTTCAGACCAGGTACATAGTATACCTTTGGCACAATCATATGTTCTCCATTTTTTGCTCGAATACTGACTCTGCCCTTACCCTTGACAGTTATCTTATCATCAGTCCCTATTGTTACCTCAGATTTCACATTTTCATCCAGATTGGCAAACATTGAATATTTCCAGTCATGTGATTACTACATCCTGAGTCTAAGAACCAAAAATCTTCTTGTTTGTCTTGTGGTATGTTACATGTTAACAGCACGTTCTTTGGGTTATTATCTTCTTCATTTGCAAAATTAACATTCTTCCTATTATTCATGTCATTTTGTTTTTTCCTACATTCATTGACATAGTGCCCATATTTCTTACAATAATGACATTGGACTTGGGATTTGTCATACCTTTGTCCATGAGCTTGCTGTTTGCTTGAACCTTCAACTTGGTTCTGATTGATGCTCCTTCCACTTGTGCTAGTAGGATAATTTCTGCCTCTGTTTTGGCTTCTTCCACGACCTTCATTATTTTCTCTGCCTCGACCTCTTCTTTGGCCAAAAGACATCTGAGTCTTGAATGCTTGCTCAAATGAGGAATCTGTTCCTCTACTCAGTCTGTGTTCATGAGACAAAAGTGAAGCACTCAGCTCATCTACCGTGAACTGTGAGAGATCTTTTGTTTCTTCTATTGCTACCACAATAGATTCAAACCTTGAGGGTAAACATCTCAAGATTTTCTCTACAATCCTTCTATCTTCAAGAATTTCACCATGAGATCTTATCTGGGTTATCAAGCCAATAACCTGAGTGAAGAATGAATCTATTGTATCAGATTCCTTCATGCTGAGATTTTCAAAGTCTCTCCTCAACATCTGCAACTTTGCAGTCTTCACCTTCTCCATGCCTTGATAGGCAGTTTTGAGAATATCCCATGCCTCCTTAGATTTTGTTGCTGCTGCAATCCGCGGAAAAACACTTTCATGTACTGATTGGAAGAGGAAAAAGAGGGCTTTTTCATCCTTCTTCCTGTCACTCTTCAACTGGTCTCTTTCTGCTACTGTCAAAGCAGCCAATGCTGTCGCATCTATCGGTTCAGCATAGCCAGTTTCAACCAGCTCCCATATTCCTTGAGAAGCAAACAATGCTTTCATTGTTATGGACCAATAACTATGATTTTTCCCATTAAACTGTGGCAGTTGGGAATTTGTTAAACCTGTTCCAGTATCTACCATCTTAACCTTTATTGGTAAAGAAGAGATACTGTCTGTATAATAAAAAGAAAAGAAAACCTTCTCTGCTTGATAAGCTTCTTACAGCTCCTACAGTGAAAAACAAACTCTGTTTTTGACTCACTGAGTGCCTAGACTGGCTCTGATACCAAGTTGGAAATTTTTGTTCATTTCAAACACAAAAGAAATTCACAGAGAACAACGCTCTGTTTTCAATACAGGATCTTTAATCATATAAAAGAAAAATTGTTACAAAATTGTCTTCCTCTACAGAGGGGTTACAATAGGAACACTTCAGTTCCAGAATCTATTTTCAACTATCTTAGCACTGCTGTGCGTTTACAGATAAAGTTACAAAACTCTCAGATTCTTCCAATATATGCTTATATCTCATTCTATATGTGTAACAGAACTGTTGTTCATTACACATTATATATGTTGAAAAACATATCTGATTCCAAACGATAAGATAGAAGAAAATATCCTACCTGCATTTACCAACCGCAGTAAATAGCATTGATTACTCGGCTGAAAATATCCTATCTATATTTAATGCAGGCTTATCACAATATTGCACTATCGCATAGCGAAATGTCGATTTACGACCCGCCGATGCGATATGCAGCGATGCAATGCATTTTAACTTAAGCTTAAAAAAACATTAAAAACGTGAGAAAGTTGGCCGCAGGCGGAACTTGAAATATTATACAGCACAATCCTATATGCACGTCGGGTCCGGTTATCAGATCACAAACATATCTGTGCAAAGGGACTGCCACCTTTTGAAAGCGCCGATGTGATATCGGCGATGCGATATCGCAATGCTACCGTCGATACGTTCAATGCTCCATCCCGCCGATACGCCGACTCGTTGATATGCCCATCGGCGATTGTTGATCAGTAATGTGCCATATCGCTGCCGCTGCACAGTAGTTGGAATTAATATTCCAACATTTTCACTATTGGAAAAACAATTTAAACATTCTTATAGTTGGATTGTTTTGCAAAAACAATTAACCAAATTAGAGTGAAAATTTGGTTTTCCTACTAAATTTATGACCTCGATAGACAACTCTTTCTTTAATCTTAAAATTAAAATTAAAGAAAAATAAAAAATAAAATTCATATGGGAAAATGAAGCTCTATGTTCTCCCCTAATTTCTTCTAAATTCGAGAGTACATTTCCAAGGAAAAAGGGGTTGTATAAATGGCCAAATTCCAATGCTCTATTTTCCCGTGTATGAATGGCCAAATTCCAATGCTCTATTTTTTCATTGTCTACGTGCATTAGCATACCTCCCAAATTCAGATCACGGAGAATCACAAATGCCGAGAGATGGTGATTGGTTATCGTAGTCGTTATTCAGAAGAAACCGTTTGCGTCAACGTCGATCATTCTCATCCCATGTGGCAGGCTGCACCTTTAAATGCACTCCTGATTTCAAAACTACATTAACAAGAACTGCCAGCATAATTGTTTGATAAAAATATTCCTATATTTCTCTGTGGCAACCACAATCACAGGTAGGATGGTATCATATTTATTGCATAAATATTTATATACAAATACGGAATGGCGGAAATCTTCCAGCTTCCCACCCAGCCTTATTTAAAAAAACAAAAATAATTGCTTACTGGTGGGATGTCGTGCTGTTTCTTGGAGATTATATCTGCACCATGCTTATGAGATAGTTGACCATAAATTCCAAATGCAAGTACAAATGTGAATCAAGGGGAAACCGGAGAGAGCGGAGTATTTGAAGGTGTAGTCTTTAGTGCGATTTTTTGCAAGTTTTTTGGGTGGGTTTTTCTGGTCAAATTTCTCTAAAATTTAGTAGCAACTTATTGAAATGGCAAGTTTGATACGTAATTTCTGCACAATCAAAGTGTCCTAAGAGTTTTTCAAGGTGTTGAATCCAAATATGCAGTTAAAAAACCATTTTAAATAATACAAATCAAACTCAGTGTTGGTATAGTTTTTCACCTTGGAAAGAAAATTGGCTGAATAAAAAATCTCAGTGAATGCCCTCTCTTTAAATTAATGAAAAGAAAGCGTCTTTTTCGATTGACAAAGAAAACCACTTCTTCAAGCGTTTTTTTCCCGATTGACAAAAAAAAAAAATCTCTTCTTCAAACATATATATATTAGGACATAATATAGATATGCAGGAATATCCAAATTCTTGGATGATATATATTACATATCACAATCTGAATAAAAATTTTTATAGCCGCAATGATATAACTTAACTGTCTTTTTAATGAAGATGGTTCATTTTTTAACAAAAAATTTGAAAGATTATTTACCCAATTCAACATCTTCTTACAACGAATCTGCCCTGTGATTGTCTATATGTTCAGTTATTTATTTTCACATTACTCAGAAACTGCCCCAATTTGTCATTTATCAGGGTTAAAGTTCAACCTTAAATCTCTGCAATCAATATCAATAATATTGATAAACTGTTATTCAGTAATCTGTAAACCATAACTATGTTACTTAGTAATATGTAATCAGTAACTGTATTATGAAGCATCATTGTTCCACTGCTTGATCTATAGCAGTTTGTCCGCGACATTTTGCGCCTTCTGAAAGAGCTCCACAGTCCACTAACTCCTTTTCCATGGCTTTAGAAGAGCCCATTGCTCTATGGCTTCTGCTATTACCTAACCCTAACCCTAATCCTTGACCCCAGAGGGTGCCAAAACACAGTAATTTATGATGCTATTGCTGACTTCTTTGTCATTTTGAAGCAAATTATTCAGAGAAGAAAAATTGTCCACAATGTGCAATTACATCATCTTCCTTAGCAGAAGAAACAATCTACATCCCTGAAGATTGACAGGAAGCGAGTGCAGTTGAAGGGGCAGCAGGGGATCCAATTCAATTCGATCCAAGTGAGGCAAAGGCTTTTTCTTCTTGGACCTGCAAGGAAATTTCAACAATTTTCAATGGAAAAAATAAATAAAATAGAAGACGAAACATTAGGCTGGAATCAAATAAAATAAAGGCACGTATACGCCCTATCGGTTGAGTAGAGCCAAAAAAGACAGAGAAGAGGCGCAGAACGAGAAGATGATGAGGCGGTCTTCAAATCATTTAAATTTCTTCTGCATAATTTGGTAATTCGCCTTACAAATCCCAAACAATACCTTTGCAACTTTTACCTCTTGCTCTGCAATTGATGCGGACACCTGCACGGTTAAGATGAATCTACTCATAAACCAAACAGAATGCCGGTGGTAATCCATAAATTTTGTGAGTTCTAACCTCCAAAAAAACTTATCCCATCTCAAACAAAGCAAGTGGACTCACAGACAAAAGAAACATACAATTTTTGTAGTTAGTTTAGACGCCGATGGGAGGGTGAAACGCTTCGAATCTTTTCCACTGCAAGGAGGTGACGCCTTCGCTACAGTAAAGAAATCTATAGCTGTGGCTGCAACTTCCGTAATGGATGGGGCTCATGATGTCACCTCATAAGCTTTCTTCAAGAATGCTGTCTATACAAGAAATACAGTGAATCAAAAAGAAAAGAAAAAAATACAAAAAACAATAATACACCAAGAAAACCCTACTTTAGCATCTACCTTTACATCGTCGTGCAGGGGGTTTGGATGGTTTCTGTCTTTAAACTTTGAATATTCCCAATTCACAATCTTGCACATCAACAGGGGTGGTGGCGTAGTTGTTTAGCGCGTAGGTCTCATAGCTTATCTAGGATATCCTGAGGTCGAGAGTTTGAGCCTCTCTCACCCAATATCTCGTTTTGCCTAGTGTTCGGAGTCTTGAACTCGATTAATTTTTTTTTCAAATTTTTGAATGCAGTTAACTTGTAAAATTTCTCTGAGAAATGTTAATGAATCGGCGGTGTTACTTGGATTTATGTGCAGAGTGCTCATTATTGAAAATTAAAAACATTAAATCAATCTTGGAAACTTCCGTACAGAGTGAAGAGTTGAACTCCATTAAATTTTCTTTTCAAATTTCTGAATGCAGTTAACTTGTAAAATGTTAATGAACCGGCGGTGTTACTTGGATTTATGTGTAGAATTCTCATTATTGAAAATCAAAAACATTAAATAAATCTTGGAAACTTCCGTACAGAGTGAAGAGTTCTACCGCGTTCAACGGCTGGTATCCAACCTGTACAGGGAAGCGCATTTAAAATCTTTAACGTAAACGAAAAAAATGTATGAATCGTGGACAGCAGGGTTCGAGATTTCAAGTCTGTCTCCTTAACCAGTCAGACATATCGACTTAACAGTAAACTCCATATATGGAATCATTCCAAGAGGTAATCAATTAATTCCAGAGTAAACTGAAATCTATTCCTTCCTTGCTAACCATCTAATGATATGACATGCCTTTGTTTACCTTATTTCAGTTTTATACCCATCCACAACTCCATCAAACAACGCAAAGCATACATCGACGGTTTACCTCGCACCCCGCACCGCCATTCCCACCCAGGCTACCCATTTGCATGGCCTGCCAACCACAGCGATGCCCAGAGATCTGCGTCTGCATTTTTTTTTGCCACCAAAGGGTTTTTTCCCTGCTTTTTCTCAACAGGGAGGCCTTTCACTGAACCCGGTTTCGTCAGAGACAACCTTTTTGCCCGCCAGCAGCCGCTGCCTTGACAACAATCCATGGAACTGACAGTTTGGGCGAGTTTCTTTGTAAAACATCCACCCTAGTGGTAAGAATTTCTCATCCCTTGTTTTTCTTTTTCCCTCTTTCTGAAATTTAACAAAAACGTTTTTTCTTTCTTTGCAAAGGGCTTTGCTCGCGGCGGTTTCCATGGAGTTGTATATTCGGCCATTTTGCTCGTCATTGTGGCCAAGCTCTTGAACCATCAACGTCGCGCCGAGGTCCATCCCTCTCGCCCCAAATCTTCCAACGATTGAGCCTCCATTCATAGTCTCCGCCCGACACAACTCGATAATCAGTGTTTCGCACTGGCTGCCACGGTATCCTGCCGACGGTTCACTGATTAGGGTTATTACTACTATTTGTTCGCCATCGGTGTTACATACAAACAATACAATTGGAATGATTTGAACGACTTCTGATCATGGTCTATTTTGCCGAAGCATTTAAACAAACCAATAGGGGAATAGAGACGTTGTAAAGCCTGTTTAAAACGAGAATGACAAGAATTTCATAGTTACAAATGTATGAGGTACGAGCCGTAAATTGTCATTTCTTCTCGAAGATGAAAGCACAGACAGGTAGACACCTGCTCTGCATGTAATCTTTGCGTGTCTTTTACGGTATTGTGTGGATAGGGAGTTAAGACTAGCTTGGAGACCTAACCATTACAACCTTACTTCGAATTCCTTATCCTAAGAACGGGTTATCCTAGGTTTTAGGAAAAGCATAGAGTCCGGCAATAAGAGGTCTAAATAATAACCCCAAACTCTTTATTTTAAGTTTTAGGAAAAGTTTAAAAACCTTAATATAAACGTGGAATGTATAGAAATATATTAATTGTTCAAAGTGATTTAATAGTAAGTCAATAATTATCCATCGCAATAGTCCCTGTTATGCCCAAGGCAAGGACTAATAACCCTCGGAGACATGGTTGGAACTTGCAATTTTGTTTTTCCTTTCCTGGATGAAGCCAAAGCGAAAATACTCAAACATCAACCCTTGTGTCACTCTTCTTGATAAAATGAACTACAAATTAAACAAATCCACCAAATATCACCACTTTTGACGTCACGCTTCATCTTAACACAACTTCCTGACGACTTCCGTGACGGATGTAGCATGCCAATCTGGAATGCTAAAGCATTTGGAATCGAAGAGTGGAGCATCACAATGTCAAAGTTGATTCACATCTATTTGCCGATTAATTACCCCGAAAGAGGTTTTGTTTATGGAGTTAATTGGGCAAACACTGTTCAGTTCTTCTAATATCCTCGATTTATTTGACACATAGTTTGTTCTGTATAGTGTTTTTCATATCTTGTTTACTCCATTTTTTCTTTTGAGTCTCGTGTAAACTGTCTCGTGGGACATGGTTCGATTTGTAGGATAACCTCTTTCACGTCAATGATGATGTCAGGTCATGTCATGCTTTGGAAGTTTTTATGGTGGATTTTTATGGTCTAATTTCTCTAAAATCCGATAGGAATTCATTGAAATCACAAATATGATGGGTAACCCTGCATAATAAAAGTGTCCTAGGGGTTTTTCACAGTGCTAAATCTATATATACAGTGAAGAACCGGTTTAAATAACACAAATCAAGATTTCACCTCGAATTTTTTCCACCAAATTCCAAGATGGGAAACTCCAAAAAATCACACTAAAAACAACTCCATATCTAAAAACATGGTTTTCCTTTTAAATTCCCCCTTTTTCTGACCAGTTGCATCTCGAGGGTCCAAATGATGCCTGTCTGAAGAGCATTCAACGAATTCAGTAGAACAACTCACTTCTTCTTTTATGCATGCCTCCAGCGTGTTCTATTCACATCTAGAGATCTTTGCTTCGATAACTATGACAACTGTCTCTGCCGGTTTCTCCAAATTGCCCACTTCTGATTCCGGATGCATGTAATTTCCATCCTTTAAAAAATTTCGTTCAGAAGGTAAGGCTGCGTCCGCAAGGGAAAGGTTCACTCAGAGGTTGCATGGCTGAGGATAAGGATTGTTGAGGTCGTAGTATGGATACGTTATGTATGAGTATGAGAATGGCTAGGTTAAGCCGTAAGTATTAATCATAAGTGGTGATCCATTCATAGGTAACACATAATGCCAGTCTCGGTGGTTCGCGTACTCGGTGACCAACCTTACACAAATGACTTGGCTTCTCCCACCACTCTGGTTCACTCAGCGTCAATCTATCATCTTTCATTTGGCCACTCATTTTCCATCGGTAACACCACCTCAAGCATGTCAGTATGAATTTAAGAGTCCCGGTACTATTTCAGTAGAGAGGGTTGAAAGAGGGACCCACGTTTAGTCCGTGTGTGTTGGCGTGGATGTCAGAATGTGTACAGAATGTGAACTGAAAATGCACAGCGTGCCCTGCAAAGCACTGCTGGAATGATCAAAATGACATTGATAGAGATACACACAACTGAACTTTCAAGAGCCAATGGCAGGAAGTATTCTGGCAGGTTGGATTTTGGTTCTCCAATGATTTTTCAGTCTTTGCCATTCACTGTGATATAAAACTAATGGTTTTAAATTATTCGAGCGTTTTAGAACCACTAGATGGAAAGCTATTCGAGGAATGTTATATTTTTTCATTTTCTGTAAAGATGTCAATAATGTGTGTTGGAACTACTACACACCTACATGCAAACTTTTAGTTAGAGCATGGGACTGCATGCAAGATTCTTTTTGCATGTTGGAACTACTACACACCTACATGCGGACTCTTAGTTAGAGCATGGGATTGCATGCAAGATTCCTTTTGCATGATTTACTCCTTGATTTGCTCATTCTTTAACTCCGCAACTGACTAGTTATTTCCAGAACTTGTTGTAGGTGTTGAGTCTTCTCATTGATCACCACTATACTGCATTACCTTGGGATCCTCACCCTGTGATGCTATATCATGAGCATTGTAACATATTTTCGAATGTATCATTCTTTTCTTCTTTCGATTTTCTTTTAGTGTTTTTGCTCTACAAAGCTGTGTGTTCAACCTTTACTAGTTAGATTTATCTATGCATGTGTTCTAACACGTTTACATGGTATCAGAGCCCACAGGTTGCTAGATAAAAGGCGCACCAATACTTTATTTTGCAAGTATTACAGCTTGGAGATTGAAGATTGACAGAAAAATGGAGTTTCCCAAAGCATCGATCCTAACACCGTACAACTATAATGAATGGAAGGACCAAATGGCTCGATACCTTCGTCATAAAGGGTTGTACAAGATTACCATGGCTACAGAAGTGGAACCCACTTCAGCCATAGAGAAATCCAAGTACCTCAACCGTATGGATGAGGCCCACGGATCCATATGCATGTGCATCTCTGCAGAGTTGCAGTTTCATCTATCTACCTGCAATACTCCCAATGAGATTTGGAAAAAGGTTGAAGATCTCTATGGGAAACAGGATGAGATGAAAAGACATCTGCTCGAAGTGGAGCTGCTATCATTGTATCCACGTAACTATGACAGAATTCAAGACTTCTTCACCAAATATAATGATCTATTTCTGCAACTCAAGGGTTGTGGAATTGACAAATCCAAGGAGGAGAGTCGCCAAGTTCTCTCTATTATGTCAAAGCTCGGACCGGAATACTCCGTCTTTGTGTCTAAATTTCATTCAGTAAGGTTCGCAACAGGTAAATCCTACACTATGCCTTCTCTCAAAAAATTTATGGAGTCCCTTATTTTTGAGCAAGATAAACTCATTGGCATGGGGAAAATCAAACCTCCAAAAGCACATGCACTTGCTGTGCATGATGGCAGCCATAATAAAAATCACAGATCTGATTCAAATCAGAAAAATCAACAGCAAAAAGACAAAGGAAAAGCACATTCCCATCCAAAGAAGGAAGGGTACACCAAGCCCTTCAATGACTCCTTCGGCTCGAGAAATGAGAAAGGGAAGAAAGGAAATAGATGCACCTACTGTAAAAGAGGATTCCATCCAGAATCCTCTTGCATGAAGAAACAAATTGACCAAATGGCAGAAATCCTTCAGAAGCACAACCTTGGGGACCACATCCCTCAGGGCGCCAAGAAGAAAACTGAGGATCCGCCACATGGGAAAGGTAACAATTTTCACGCTTTAGTTGCAATTAATTCTTCTCCTGATGCATGGATTATAGATTCCGGTGCCTCACATCATATGGCTGCTGCAAAGGAAGTCTATTCCTCTTTGGATGCATGCAAAGGACCTCTCATCCTCATGGGAGATGACTCACCTATTGAGGTCCCCGGAAAAGGTAGAGTGCAACTTTTACACGGAAGCTTTGAAGATGTGCTTCATGTTCCAAAACATTCGGTAAACTTTCTTTCAGTTTATCAGATCACCCATTCCGACACCGGAAAGAGAGTGGAATTCACTCCAGATGTAGTGAACATATATGATCTACATAGCAGCGCCAAAATTGCAACTGGTGAGGTAAAAAATGGAGCCAGACTGTATACATTTTCTGAATTTATCGAATCTGAATCCTCCTTATTGCTTACAGATGATGATGATAGTAGTAGGCTTTGACACGAGAGGTTTGGTCACTTAAATTACAGGTATATTCAGCAGCTAAGAAAGAATGAGATGGTGGAAGGCTTGCCAAATATCAGTTTCTCCAAAGGAGTTTGTGAAGGGTGTGTTCTTGGCAAACATCCTAGAGAAAAGTTTGACATCGGCAAGACTCACAGAGCATCCTCTCCTCTAGATCTGATCCATAGTGATCTCATGGGGCCTTTTACTCATTCTTCCATCAACAAAGCAAGGTATGTGTTTACATTTATTGATGATTTCTCACGGTATACTTGGGTGTATCTTCGTAGGAACAAATCTGAAGTTTTTGAGCACTTTGAAGATTTCAAAGCACTAGTTGAGACACAGTCAGAGAGAAAGATCAAAGCCCTACGTACAGACAATGGGGGGGAATATGTTGACCCAGCACTTCAGAACCTTTGTCTTCAGTCTGGCATACAGTTGGAGTACACAGTTCCATACATTCCGCAGTAGAACAGAGTTGCTGAGAGAAAGAGCCGATCTCTCAAAGAGATGGATTCCTGCATGTTGCATGCCAAGTCACTGCCTCATAAGCTCTGGGCCGAACCACTTAATTGTGCTAACTACATCAAGAACAGATCTCCTCATAGGTCTGTCAAGGATCAGACCCCCTTTGAGGCTTGGAGCGGCACTAAACCAGAGGTCACTCACCTCCGTGTTTTTGGCTCTCGAGCATGGGCCCGGATCCCCTCTGAAAAGAGGAAAGCTCTTGATCCACAGAGCATTGAGTGCATCTTTGTTGGATACCCTAATGGTGTGAAGGGATGTCGACTCCTAATTCCCTTTACGGACAAGCTCATCATTGAGCGAAGTGTCAAATTTGAGGAAAGTCTCTTGCATGCACCTCAAGTGCCGCATGTAGACACTTTTTATCTACCTCATGTCCGAGATGATGACTCAGTGCACTCAAATGCAGATACAGATCATGCAGATGCCGAGGAAGAGCATGCAGATGCAAAGACAGAGTCTTCAGATACAAATCTAGTGCATGAAAATGAGGATCCACATCCAAGCCCAGATCGGGCTTCCAGCAGTGAATCATATTTCCCTGTCATAAATCAGAGAACAAGGAGCTTACGTGAGATATATGCACAAGACCAACTAGCTGCTAGAAATGGTCTTGTGGGGGATAATTCTGATCTACAGAGAACTAGCTTAGAGTTTATTGAGCCTCCTCTTGTCCTCACTGCCACTGAACCATCGCCCTCCTGGCATTGTCATTTCGTTCAGTATTCTGATCCACAGTGTTATGCTGAGGCTGCTAGGCATTCATTTTGGGAGTCCGCCATGGAGGAGGAGTATAAATCCCTCCTCGAGAACCAGACTTGGGATCTAGTCCCCTTTGCTTCAGGAAGGAAACTTGCTCAATGCAAATGGGTCTACAGGACTAAGAGTGCTGCAGATGGGCAAATCACCAAATGGAAAGCAAGGCTAGTAGCCAAAGGCTTCCAACAAGTGCATGGCATTGATTATGATGAGACCTTTGCTGCAGTAGCAAAGATGGATTCCATACGCCTTACACTTGCCATTGCGGCTGCCCAGCGATGGGAAGTACATCAGATGGATGTGAAGAATGCCTTTCTTCACGGAGACTTATCTGAGGAGATCTACATGGAGCAGCCACATGGTTTCATTCAAGATTCATCTTTGGTCTGCAGACTGAAGAAATCTCTCTACGGCCTTAAGCAGGCCTCAAGAGCTTGGTACGCGAAGATGGATTCTTTTTTCTTATCACAAAACTTTGAAAGATGTAAGTCTGATCCGAATGTTTACATGCTTAGGACACATGATTCTCTTCTTATCTTAGTTTTGTATGTATATGATCTCCTAATCACTGGCAGCTCGGCTTCAGCCATTGCTACAGTCAAGAGGGCCTTGCATGATAGGTTCTTGATGGCGGACATGGGTCCATTACACTTATTTCTTGGTCTTGAGATCAGCCAGAATTCCACAGGCATCAAACTCTCTCAGGCTAAGTATGCACGGGATCTCCTCGAGAGATTTCGCATGACTGACTGCAAGCCAGCACCGACTCCTTTTCTGTCTGGGGTCCGTCTTGAGGATGGAGGTGACACTCCATTAGTTGACAGCACTCTCTACCGACAGCTAGTGGGGAGCTTATTGTACCTCACCCACTCCAGACCAGATCTCTCATATGCAGTAGGGGCAGTTTCCAGATACATGCAGGAGCCGCATGAGCTACACTGGAATGCTGCCAAGCGCATCCTCCGATATGTGCAGGGCACCATCACCTTTGGGATTCACTATGCAGCAGGCACTGCATTGAATCCCTTGGCTTCACAGATTCTAATTGGGCGGGAGACAACATCGTAAGTCCACCTCCGGATATTCACTCAGTCTAGGATCTGGCCCTATCTGTTGGTCGAGCAAGAAGCAGGCTGCTATTGCTCTCTCTTCAGCTGAGGCTGAGTACCGAGGAGTAGTCAACAACACCATTCATGCTCTGTGGCTACAACTCTTCCTCACTGAGTTGGGCATCCATTTCCACCAGCCCATTGTCATCTGGTGTGACAACCAGAGCACTCTCAAATTTTGCAGGGATCCAGTACAGCGGCAACGGACGAAGCACATAGAGATCCATATGCACTACATCAGAGACTTAGTACATGATCGGGTCATTGATTTGCAGTTCTGTCCTTCAACAGAACAGACTGCAGACATCTTCACCAAGACATTCACTGAGCAGAAGTTTTTCTCTTTGCGCGATCGTCTTGGAATGAAGGACACGATTGCTTAGCAACTGTATTTTTCTTCCTCTTTTCTTTTGATTACATTGTATTTTGAGGGGGGGTTTTTCCCACGAGGTTTTCCCTCTTTCCTCAATTTTAGTACAAGTTGCACTGTATTTTGGGTGACCTTTGGCCTTAGTTGCCAGGGTCCATTTTCTATTTTTCCCCATAGTGGTGTTGAGGGGGGGTGTTGGAACTACTACACACCTACATGCAGACTCTTAGTTAGAGCATGAGACTGCATGCAAGATTCCTTTTGCATGTTGGAACTACTACACACCTATATGCAGACTCTTAGTTAGAGCATGGGGTTGCATGCAAGATTCCTTTTGCATGATTTACTCCTTGATTTTCTCCTTCTTTAACTCTGCAACTGACTAGTTATCTCCGGAACTTGTTTTAGGTGTTGATTCTTCTCATTGATCACCACTATAGTGCATTACCTTGGGATCTTCACCCAGTGATGCTATATCATGAGCATTGTAACATATTTTCGAATGTATCATTCTTTTCTTCTTTCAATTTTCTTTTAGTGTTTTTGCTGTGCAAAGCTGTGTGTTCAACCTTTACTAGCTAGATTCATCTGTGCAAGTTTTCTAACACATTTACAGTGTGAAATGCGTACAGATGTCAATAGATTGGTCAAAGGGTTATGAGAGTCAGATTCGCTGACAGACCGAGGATTAAAAAAATTAATATTCAACGATGAAGTAAAATTAATGTGGCATGTGAACTTACCAAGGCGTCCTGCTGAACGCCGATATGTTCCTAAGTTATGCTTAAAATTTATGTTGGTATTACCGTTCGAAGAGCCAACCCTATGTGTGGATATTAATTCATTTTATTTCTTTTTCTTTTCGATTTAGGATTATGCCCTAATATCTATTGAAAATTTATTATTAGGACACATGAAATAATTTTTTTATTCCCAAATTATGTTTATATTAAATCTCTAAAGGAACGGGATGAATTAAATAATTATTTATCATGATGAATGACTTAGAATTTGTATTTATGGAATGTGATTTTGATAGTCAATAGTTTATTTTTGTTTGATGTTGCAATTCAATAATCAATAGTTTATTTAAAGTGATTAGATTTTTTTGTTTTAGTCTTGTAAATGTGGCTCGAGATTGATTGTAAATGGTATTAGTGTAAATTAATTTAATTGTATCCATAAAAAATAAATTATTTATTCTCAATATTAACAATTTTTCTAAGATAATAATACTAAATTTTAATATATTTAGATATACTAAGTATTGTATTTCATAAATTTTCTTCTTATAATTTTTAGATGAATTTTTTTGTTTTTATTTTGTTTTTTCATAATAAAAAAAAAAAAAAAACTACAACAAAGATATACAGTTTATTGTTTAACATTTGTATAATGGTTGACTTGCATCATTCTAAGCAACTTTATAAAAAGAAGAGGAGTCTAAATGAGAACTATTTCTTTTCTAAAATGTTCAAATTTAAATATTAATTTTTTATTTTGTAATTTCTTTTAATAGCCGTACTTTTTTGCCTAGAGTATTGGAAGTAAAATGTTAGTTTCTTCTTTCAATTTGTTTTGATCATAGAAAAAACACTCTTTTTTTTCGAATATTGAAATTTAAATTTTGCCAATTTTTTTTAATGGTTATATGAATTTTAAATGTTGTATTTTTATTTTGTTTCAGTTTTCTTATTTAAAGAAACTTTAAAATGTTTTCATTTATATATAGATTTTTTTTGTTAACCTTTATTATTAGTGGAGAAAATATGAGGAATATTCTTTGTGTTAAAATATAGTAATAGTTTTACTAGCTTAGGCATATAAATCAGTAAACATGCATAGACATCAATCTATGGTATCTAGAAAAGAGAAGGATGCCAAAAAAAAATAGGCCACAAGAGCGATAAGGTATTGACACAAGAAGATGAACTCGGTGAAATCATGCAAATGTCAGAGAGATTTTTTCCATCAAATTCTTCAATCTTCAAGGAGTTTTCTTCCCAATAATTGTTGTCATATTTAGTTTTTTTATTTTATTAGTTGGTGGCTTGCTAGTCAGAGCCAAGTTTGATATGAAGAATCTTCTAGATTCACATCATATGTAACTTTTTTCTAATTAATGAAAAGATCAACTAACTTATATACAAACTTTTTTATAATTATATTGTAATTAGGAAAAAAAACTATAATTTTTTAATAAAAGATATGGAAGTTTTTTATAATTATATTTTAATGTATAAAAATAAAAACTAAAAAAATAAGAGTTTTTTAATTTTTGTTTGTGTCTGTGTAACTTAATTATAAATTTACGAGGAATTTAATTGAAATTGTAATATTATAAAATATAAAAATAATAATTTATCATTATTTAAAAAAATAGAGTATTATATGGATTAAGTAATTTTGTTTGTTCAATACTTAGTATATTTTTTTGAATTATGAATTATGTTGTATCCTTTTCATAATTCTTTTCATTATTCATGTAGTAGAAGAGGAACATTCATGTAGATAGGGAATATTTGAAAACATTAGGGAAAAGATTAGAGAAGGAAAGCAAAAAGAAGAAAGAAAAGAGATAATGAAAATAGAAAAAAGAAGATGTGAATGGAATAACATATGTTTCTTTAAAAACTTTTCCTAAGTCTTAATGTAGGTAGGCATTAAAACAAGGAATTATGGGCCTCCCCCATATGTTACATCCAACAGCTAAATACCAGGCACTTGTTGGGCTGATTGTTGCCCATTCTAGAGCGGTCCAATTTTGACGACGCTTTGGTGGGGTAATAAGCGCAACTATTAAGCCAGTGTCTACCGCTCAGAGAGTCAATGTAAAAAAACAGAGCGCGACTGATCAACAACCAAGACTGATTTCAGGAGGTCAAGCCTCATTTCTGAACCATCTAGGCACCTTGCCAAAGAGCGGAAACTAGGCATGTCACTCGTCATGCCAACATAGCACCAACATCAGTAAGTAAGGACCACTCGTGGGGTGAGCATAACACACGAGCGCGGAATCTCACATGTTATTCACCACCCTTCTCCTTGTCCAATACAACCACGCCATGCGTCAACGGCACATCACCTCCTTGTTTTTCCTGCCCGCATTCCTCTGTAAACCAACCATTACCATTCAAATTTTTCTATTTTCTCTTGTTTCACCTATTCCAAATGTTGTTTTCCTAACTGTTGATTAACACAGAGCCATCCACGCACCCATATGATCCAACCACTTGCAATTACTAGCTAATTTGTAGTCTCTCATCCTCATAATGTCATTACCATGATTAAAATGAAGAAATTTGCACCAAAAACTCCTAAACCTCAAGAGACGAATCCCTCGGGCCACACAGAACCCCTTATGGACACTGAGGTAGAGGTGCACTACCCCTTTTTCCCCCTGCACCTATCACACCTTCGCTTCGACTTATATGGTAGCTACCTGAACAAAGAAGATTTGTTTCAAGTTGTCGAAACAGGGTTATACTACCTCATCGCCCCAATCATATACCCATTCCTTGAGTTCGTGTCCTGGCTTACAACCACCTACATTATAGAGAAAAACAGTTGCATCTTGTCCTTCTGGGAGAAAATTCTGGAAGTCGGCCCATAATTAATCCAAAACACCTTTGTTTACTCGAAATCCCATAACCTAGAGAAATTGACTAAGACCACCCTTATTTCCAATTTTAATGGACTCTCAGTTACCGAAAGGAAAACCCCATTCTAGTATATTTCAGCTCCCAATGCTCAATCAACCCGAAGCTTAGAAACATTCCTAATTTCCTTATTTTTAGAAATTGTGCAATCGATTTTGGCCATAATTCTATTGCTATTAGGTGAGGCTGAAACAACCAATGTCACCAAAGATGCTCTACGGTTCTTACACTTAATGATGAAACCAAATAGTGCTCCTGATATTCCTGCATTTCTTGTTGAAACTATCAAGTTTTAGTTTAACCACTTTTACCTTGCGTCCTATTTGAGATACTATTCCATACCAGTCTACTTGTTTCTGTACACTCATGTGGAGGAATTTCACTACCTAGGCATGAACATTATAGACTCTAACAAGCAGAGAAAATATGTATTTGATTGGATAGTGATCTAAAGAAGTCTAACAATGAGGGGTTTTCCTAGCTTATTTCCACCTTTTTTGTGCACTACATATAAGATCATCAATAATGTCTCTCCCCCTAGATTCCTCGGGAATTTTTCTTAATATTGAATCCTTCTAGGCCAGCACATTTTCACATATTGATTGTGAATGTTTCTAAGACTATTCTTTGAAAATTTATGGTTCATGTTTTCTTTCATTAGAACTGGAGTAATTGAACTATTTCGGTCACTTTGGTGCTTCTTGTTGAAAATTTGTTGTTATGTTTATAATGGTTGTCACATCCTTGTGAACTATTTTGCTTCATGTTATATGATTCTTTCTCTTCCACATGTGTTTCCATTAGGGTAGTACTATTACTTCTCTCTTAGAGACTCACTTCATTTTCTCTTCTGCAATAAGAGAACATTGATACATCTGCAAGCGAACATTCAAAAGGCACACTCGCTTTCTCATTAAAATAGAAACTTGCACTTCTCTCTCATGCTAAAAGCTTAAGCCAAGACATATATTTAAGTAAATGATAGCCAAGCCATATTTCGGATGGGACTCCTACACAAACGTGTGAGGTCTAGTTGGGACCTTATATCACCAAGATCCCCTATATGTTCGTAGTATCCAACGCCGTCAACACAAGAATATCAGGGTAGGTGACTAGTACCTATTTAAAGATTATACTGAAATCAAAGTGTATGGTTCCGAAATGCCTCCTTATCAATTACCTACTTTTATGCCCATTTGGATCTTTGCCTTACATTTAATGATGAAGCCACAAAATGTTCTTAATACTCCTACATTTCTTATTGAAGCTATCAAGTTTCATTTTAACCATTTTACCTTGCCTCCTATTTCAGATACTATTCCATACTGGTCTACTTCTTGTACACTCATGTGGAGGAATTTGACTACCTAAGCCTTAGCATTATAGACTCTAACAAGCACATAAAATGTGTAGTTGACTGGGACAACGCTCTGAAGAAGAAGTCTAATAATGAGGGGTTTTCCTAGTTTATTTCTACCTTTATGTCCACTGCATATACGATCATCAACAATATATCTTCCCCTAGAGTCCTACCCCAATAGAGAGATCTCCTTCGACTTAGAAAGGATATCAGGGTAGGTGACTAGTACCTCTTTGCAGATTATACTAAAATCAAAGTGCATGGGTTTGATCTACTTCCTTATCAATTACTTGTGTTTATGCCTATGAGGATCTTTACCTTAGATTTTATCAGTAAAATCTTAAAAGCTGACCAAATCCACTTTGTCCCTACCAAGAAAGGTTATATGTTTTATCTTGGAAGAAATGTAGTCCCTTTCATTGTGAACACTAGGCATGCCTTCCAATAGGTAGAAGATATGTTAAAGGAATTGCATTTTGAAATTGGATAAGTTTGGCACTATGATCCTCATGGTGTTATATCTAAGAGGAGGAGAGAAATCAATGCTTCTTCTTATGAACTTGAATATAGACTTGAGTTGGAATGGAAAGATAATTTAGACTCCTAGCCTATCAATACAAAAGTGGAGATGGAGACACCGATCACAAAAGAGAAAGCCCAAAAAAGGAGTGTTGATGAGGCAAGAGATACGACGATGGAGGAGGCATCATAACCAAAAATTGCCAATTTTGAATAAAAATACATGAATTTGGACTTGTGTATATGGAAATGTCTTCATTCACTTTCAAATTCATGATGTGGATTTGATGTTAGAGTCTGTCAATGTTACATTAATTTTGGTGAACGTAGTTAGAATGGATTTATTTTATTATTTACAAATTATCATATTTGAAAGTTAAATTACTTTTATATGCACATATCTTCCGTATATGCACATATGCAGAAGCTTCACATATAAAGATGATGTGTGAAATTTTTGTAATATGCATATACAACAATCTCCATATATGTACAACTTTTTTATATGTGCATATATTTTGTATATGAACAAATTTCATATATGTGCATATGATTTTTCTAACAAACATGAATATAGACCTGAGTTAGAATGCAAATTGAATTTAAAATTTCAGCCTATCAATATAGAAATGGAAGTCGAGACTCTTATCACAAAAGAGAAAGCCAAGAAAAGGAGTGTTGATGAGGTAGGAGATACGGTGATGGAGGAGGCATCATCACCTGAAAAGGCCAAATTGTAGGAGAAAAATGATGAAGAAATTAATTGAGGTAAATTTGGATGAGTTAGGCTTCCAAGTGCTTTTAGAGGATCCTCAACAGGCTACGGCCTCCAGTTCAACTAAGGTGGAAATTATTGGCTCCTTAGGGAGTACATAAACAGCATGCCCTAAATGGGAGGAAGGACATATAACGAAGGAGAAGAACAAGAAGTTTCGGGAGGAAATGGTATCACAACTAGCATCTCATTCAGTCCCATACCAAACCAAATTTTTACTGCCATGGACCTGGAAACAAACCAAATGAAGTTATCATTATATCACCCCTCAATGTAGTCCATTCCATCTGGACCACAATTCAAGACAATTGATTATTAATTGGACATGGCTAGTGTTTCCTTGCAAGACAATTTTAACTTGCATAGGCATGCAGAGGACATGATCTACAATGAGTTGAGAAAAAGAGCCTTGTCTAATAGAAGGGCAGAAAAATTATTGGAGAAAGTTTCCACCAAAATAAAACAAGAGAAGGCTAATTTGAGATAAATTCAGTGAGACCACCCTCATTTCCAATTTTAATGGACTCTTAGTTGCAGAAAGGAAAGCCCTATTCTTGCAGATTTCAGCTCCCAATGCTCAACTGACCCCAAGCTCAAAAACATTCCCAATTTCCTTATTTTCAGAAACTATTCAACCCATTTTGTCCATAATTATGTTGCTATTAGGTGAGGACGAAACAACCAATGTAACCAAAGTTATTCTATGGTTCATTTTATGATGAATCCAAACACTATTATTGATATTCCTGCATTTCTTGTTGAAGCCATCGAGTTTCAGTTTAACAATTTTTACCTTGCCTCCTATTAAAGATACTATTCCATATTAGCCTACTTGTACCTGTACACTCATGTGGAGGAATTTGATTGCATAGGCCTGAGAATTATGGACTCTAACAAGAAGAGAAAAACAATAATTGACTATAACAATGCTCTGAAGAAGAATTATAACAATGAGGGGTTTTCCCAATTTACTTCTACCAATATGTCCACTGTGTATAAGATCATCAACAATATCTCTCCCCCTGGATTCATGCATAAACATAGAGATCTCCTTTAGCTTAACAAGGATACCAGGTAGGTGATTGGTAGCTATTTGAAGATTATACTGAAATAAGAGTGTATGGGTCTAAACTGCCTCCTTATCAATTACATGTGTTTATGCCTATGATTATCGTTGCCCTAGAGTTTATTAGGTAGATATTCAATGTTGACCAAATCAAGTTTTTCCCTTCTAAGAAAGGTTATATATTTAATATTGGGAGGATTGTGGGTCCATTCATTATGAATGTTAGGAAAGCCTTCCTACATGTAGAAGATATGTTAAAGGAATTAAACTTTGAAATAGGAGAAATTTGGCACTATGATCTTCATTGTGTTATATCTAGGAGGAGGAGAGAAATCAATGCTTCTGCTTATGAACATGAATCTAGACCTAAGTTATAATGGAAAGCTAATTTAAACTCATGTCCTATAAATATATAGATGGAGGTTGAGACACCAACCACAAAAGAGAAACCCTAGAAAAGGAGTGTTGATGAGCTAGGAAATACTGTGATGGGGGAGGCATCATCAACCAAAAAGGAAAATTTTGAATACAAATACATGAATTTGGACTTGTGTATATGGAAAAGTATTAATTTATTTTTAAATTCATTGATATGAATTTGATGTTATATTCTATAAATGTTACATTACTTTTGATGAATGTAGTTTGAATGGATTTATTTTAATATTCACAAATTATCAAGTTCGCAAGTTAAGTTACTTTTATATCCACATATCTTCTATGTTTTCACATATGAAGAAGTTACACATATACAAAAGTTATGTGCAACTTCTGTAATATGCATATACAATATCTTCCATATATGTACAACTTTTGTATGTGTGCATATCTTTTGTATATTCACAACTTATGTATATGTGCATATGTTGCGTATATGTGCATATGTTGCGTATATGTGCATATCCTCTATATATGTGCAATATTTCATATATTCACATCTACTATTTATGCACAACTACCATATATGCGCATCTATTATCTATGCATAACTTCCAAGTATGAACATATACGGAAGATATGCACATATACAGAAGAAGCGCGTATACAGAAGTTGTGCATATACGGAAAACATGTGAATATATGAAAGATCTACATATGTGACTCATATCTTCCATATATGTGCATTTATTTCGTATATTTACAACTTTCATATGTGTGTACTTCTCATGCCAATAGAAGTCGACCAGTCAGTTGCTTTTTTTAGCCAAGTATTAAGAGAGGCAAAACTGAAATATAATATTTTAGAAAAGTCAGCCTATGCTCTAGTTAAAGCCTTGAAGGATTTCTGTATTTGCATTCTGCAGTCTGCGATAATTGTATAGGTTCCCACAAAAGTCATAAAGTACATTCTCACATAGGGAGAAAGTGAAGGCAAGAGAGGGAAATGGATAGCTAAAGTTTAGGAATATGACATGGAAATCAAACCCATCAAATTGGAAAAGGGGCAAGATTGGCTAAGATATTTTCAGAAGCAAATTTCTAGGCATTAGGTATAATTTGTTGGCCGAAAATTAAGGACTAGAGAAGCAAAACAAATAGGAGAATACAAAAGGAGAAGCACAAAAAAATACAATTAAGTAATTGATTTTGAAGTGCTACAAATTTATTGTCCATTATTTGTTTTTTTCGAATTCCCACCTAATTTCTACAAATCAAAGTACAACACTTTGAGGCTGCAAGCATAGAAATTTGTTATTTTCAATATTTAGTTGTATTCAAAAGACCCTATGGGAGTTTTACTACTTTTTTTGGTTGAACAAGAAGTCCCAAAAATAATAGATGAATTTCATGGTTGTGTTTGTGGAAGACACTATATCTAAAAAATAATAGCTCATAAAAATTTGAAGGTTGGCTTCTATTGGCCTAAATTGTTTGGTAATTTGCATAATCAAGTGAAGGCTTGTAAAGAGTGTGAAATATTTGTTGAAAACAAGAAGCTAGCACCCATGCCTTTAATCCTTGTTCTTGTTGAAGAACCATTTAGACAATTGTGGATAGATTTCATTGGGGAAATCCATCCACCATCCAGTGGGAAGCATAAGTGTATCCTTACAACAACATACTATGTCACCAGGTGGATAGAGTATGTCCTTACTAGAAGAAGAGCTCATTAGGATTTGAAACGTTTGTTCAGCTAGGTGTAACCATTGAGATCCAAGCTTGACATTGTTATTTTCAAATTTTATGTGATGTAATAGACCTACACTTTTTGATGATGGGAAGTTGGATTTTAAGTTACATATGAGTTGGTTCCATAGGGCTGAGACCCTTGTTTTTGGGCCCAACCCAGAGAATTTGGTCCCTCTTCTTGTACTTATGTTTCTTCTTAATTCCAAGTAGTTCATATTTTCTTACATTTTAGTATAAATTAACCTATAATATTTTGTCGTTGCAACCTCAACATCACCTCTCTTGTGGTAGAATGAGTGGAAGGATTTACAGCCACAACCCAGTAACATTGTGTTTATTATTTCTTGGAAATAGATTAGTGTTAGTTGTCTTGTTTTACATTTTCTTTCTGTAGTGGCACAACAATAATAAAAAGTGTTGTATATAAATAGAACCATAATGTTTCCTCTCAAAAGGATGAGCCATTATAAATAATGTAAATGTTGTGCAGAAATGACAGGTTCCCAACCATCATTATTTGGATTAACCAAAGGGGAAGACATATGTGGAGGCACAAGAATGCCCATAGTGGGTTGTTGAGGAAATGGAGGTTGTTGTGGTTGAGGCTACACCACAGGTTGAGGATGAGGTTGTCCCAATAGGTTCACCACACTTGTACATGACAAATTCCTTAATTCTTTAGAATGAACATCAAAATAAAAATAGAATCTTGGTTTTCTTTCCACTCTCACAACCAGATGTTTGTTTCTATTAACTCCTCCTTTGCCCCCATCCCTTAAAAAATATCATACTGCAAAAAACTCAATGTATTAATCATAGGAATTGGATGATATCGTACCAATCATCAAGTTAAGCACAGAAATCTGAGTTTGAAACACAAAATAGGAAAAAAAGTTAAATGAGGAAATGAAACATCATACACACACACACACATATATATAACCTTTAGAAAGTAAACCAGATAACCAGAAATACTTTTACCCATAGTATAAATGACTCTATGGAATAGGGTACTGTAGCATAGATATTGAGATGTATCATTGTATGAATGAGAAATTATGTTTCTGCAGAGATAGCTCCTGCAACCGGTGTAATAGTGAAATGGCTCAAATTAATAAAATTTGATAGAAATACTGTGCATGACCTTTGCGTGGGGTTTTTTCCCAAAGCCCTAAGACCTTGAGAGTTCTCGCACGTGGTAGTATAGATTAATTAAGGTTTGTTTAGTGTTTTAATAAAAACTCGTAATAGTGAGAGTGACCATCCTCTTTAACTGGTGTCATAGGGTAATAATAAATGGATAGGCTCAATTATTGATGAAAACAAAATGGTTTTAAGAAACTTTGATTGAGTAATTGAGATTTCTAAATAGATTCCCCAAGGAAGGTGACAATAACAATTGTGGGATTTTAATTTATTAAGTCACTAACTAAATAGAACATTCCAAGTTTATTATGGTAACCATGACCAACCATGATTAGGTAAATTTTTTATGCCAAACATTGTGAAATGTAATGATTTTGTGAGCATTATGTTGTAGCGGCTACAACCACCCTCCAAAATTTTGCCTTAACTTTGTTTTGGAGCAATCCTTACATACTTCACATTAGCTTGCCTTTCTTCATCAAGTTCACAAGCTTCAGTGTTTTTCTTGCACAAAGACAACCTGTTGATCACAGCTTGATGCATTCTCCTCACAGGCAATTCACCCGGACATAGTCCAGTTGCAGGCTGAGCAGCTTCCCGAAGAAATTGCACATTTCTAGAGGGCAACTAGCCTTCCCTCCAAAAATTGTGCAATCTTGTCTGGCAGCTTGCTGGGCTCCAGAATTGCACAATTCTGCCAGTCAACACTCACAGTGTAAATTGCACAATTTTCCCCAGCAGGGCTGCTCAGCCCAAAATTAAATCTGGATAGTAGTCAGCTGCTCTACCCAGAAATTGTGAAAATCTCTTGGGCAGTCAGCCTAGATCCCAACCAGAAATGTGCATTTCCTTCAAGCAGTAGAACAACCTCTTACATGTTCAACTGAGTTAAGTGGTTCCCTCCAGGACCAAGAAAAAAAACTTGCATGCATGGGCTGCTTCTATCAAGGCAACATGCAAAAGTATCCCTTGTTTCAGGGATTTATTTTTAGCAGTTGGAGGTTGCATGCAAGGATCATTTCTGAAACCTCCCACTAGTTGTCTCTTTCCCTAGATTTGTGGCATGCACGTCACAACCTCGATGTTATCGAAACTTATCAACCGAACACCGCATAGTTCATTCCTCACATCAACCTTGCAGCCCTGACATCCCACATCACATCTAGGAGTAGTTGGCACATTCATCTTAGTTGTTTTCAGTTAAGCCCGTTTCCCATGCCTTGTGTTGCATTTCGGTCACTTTTTGTGTTTTCACTTGTATGAGTATTGTTTTCTTTATTTCTTTGAATGCTTGCTGTCGATTACAGGTATGTTAGCTTGTCCAATCACCATTCCATATTTTGTCAACATCTCTCTATTGTCACATGCATGAGACTATTTTTCACAAACGGTCATCGATTCGACAACTCGCCTCACCCACATGCATGTTGTTCCATTTTCTGAATATGTCATTCACCATTTGCATGCATGATCATTCACTTCTACTTACACTCAATATCAACATCCATTCGCATTCAGTTTCCCGTCGGCGAGTCTGGCCAACCTTGGCCCGGGCTCTTCCTCACCAGACAGCATTGCACAATCCTGAGAGGGAAGACTCTGCCTTCCTCTATAGAAATGCACATTTTTGCATAGCAGCTATTCATCAAGCTTGCTTTATGTAATCTTGAGGGATAATGACTGTTGGCCAAGAAAATTGCTTGATGCAATCATCGAAATTGTAGCCATTGCCAGGTGAGATTGCACATTGCACAAATCCAACAGTCAATAGCTAGACTAGACTGTGCATTGCATAGTTCCAATAGTTATTCAGTCTCCCAACAACCCAGAATATGCCTTGTGCAGTCCTGGTAGCCAGTCTCCTCACCTCCTGGCCGAAATTGCATAACGTTCATGGTCAGTCACACAGGTATGTTGAAAGTTAGTTCTCAAGTTCATTTTTGTTTTTGAATGATAGATTGCCTGCCATGAGTGTTGCCATGTCTCCAGTTATTGCAGGTCTTCATCTACCTCTCAACAGTGTAGGTACAATGGTTTCCAAGAGGGCAGAGTCGAAGACACCGTACAGAGCACACCTAGAGATGCAGTTGAACAAATGTCTATGAGCTTGCCTACTCACGAAGATATCAAGTTGTTCATAAACAAGAGCATCAAGGTATCACAACAACAAACATCATGAGTAGTAGCCGAAGGCAACTTACCGAACTCAATGAATACAACGAACACAATGAATGCAACAAACGCAACGAATGCAACGAATGCAACGAACGCAATGAACAGAGCGAATGCAATGAACACAATGAATGCAACAAATAAAACGAACATAGTGAATGCAGCGAATGCAACAAATGCAAGAGGAAGGTTATTAACAACATAGAGGCAGAACAAAGTTGCAAGACCAAGCAGATCCACTAATGATGGAAGAAACTTTGGAGATTCAGGTTATGAGGTCAGGACATGACATGAATATCGCTCGAAGACAAAGAATGAAACAAAGAAGGAGTTGCATGTGTTGAAGTAGCAACTCATGGAAGAACATGAAGCTACACAGATAGACAAATGAGTTGCAGTAGGAATAGGAACAATAATGGGCGTAACATGCACTCACAGATGAAACTGCACCCAGACAAGTTAAAGATCCATCCGATCAGCTGGCATGGAGCAGACATGGTGAGCAGTTTTGTTGTTCGCATGCAAGGGATTCAACAACATGCATGTCATTGTGCACACGCATGCAATCCAACCCATTCAGCACACTCACCAAGGTGAAGACAAGAAGCAAGTCGAACTGGAGCTAAACATGTACTTCAGCAAGTTGATGCGCATGACCAACAACACACACTTGAAGATCAGCATGGAGACTATGCGTCATTGTGTTTCGGGTTCAACCACACCCAAGAAGACCATGCACATGTTAGTAGACGAGTTGGATGAAGGAGCTGAACCAATGCACCGGTTGCAATAGAGGCAAGAGGTCACTTCAACAAGATGTCACCATGAGGTTTATGCAGACTATCACAGATGACTAAGCTTGGCATCAGCTCACCACCTCCACCATCACAAGCATGCTGAAGAGTCGGTCTCATCACAACGGACCAGGTGTTAGTGATTTATTGCATGGCTTGCTCAATCCATGTTGTCTCACATGAGTACATGTGCATGGTAATGTAATGTCATGTCAAGTGTAAGTCAAGTGTGAATAGTGGATGTAACAGTCATAGAGTAGGTGAAGAGTCATGAGGGTAGTTGAATGGTCACAAAGTGGAATGTCAAGGGCAACCCCAACCTTTGCTATAAATAGTCCCTCATAACTCTTTGTAAGGGTTTTCGGTCAGCCAAGCTTCCGATAAGACTATCTTGGAAAGAGCTTGGACAGTATTGTAATGTGCATTGGTTTCTCCATTGGATGGAGCTAGTTAATCTCTTTGGATGAGCAGGTAGATGTGGCTGTAACGTTCCACTATTGGGGCTAGCAGGTTTACATGGATGTATTGTATGATTGGAACTTACGCTTCTTTATATAATAAGAGCTAGGATGTTTTCATGCATATGTTGTCATTATAGATGCACTGTTCCGGTTGCTGTATCATGTTGTTTAACTTAGGTAGTTGTGTATGAACACTTTTGTATATAATTATATGAATCTTGTTGTAAATGTGTTGTTGGTTTAACCATCACCTTGGATTTTCGGACTGACCTACTTTTCAGCTTGTGATGCATCTTCGCTCATGCATTCCCTTCCCAGTTGAGTACACTTACGGGTTGCCAAGGGGCGCACTCATCTCAACCCACCTGTGTTAGAAACCTCTCATACACTTTCCTTGACTCATTGCAGTGGTCACACCCTTGCTACCGATAGATTTATCTTACTTGCCTCTGTGCGAAATCGTGGTCAAGGAATTACCATATGAGCCACTATTGGGACTCCTACACCAAATGGTTTGTGGTCTAATTGGGACTTCTTACCGGGGAGATCCCCTTGACATGTTGGTGGGTCCAACACTGTCAAAATTTTGGTGCTAGAATGAGGGCCAAATGACAAGCTGAGTCCTCACATCTATTTTGAATCTCTACACATCTATCATGACTCACTACCGAGCTGCTCTTCTGGAATGTATGTCTTATGGAAACGATTTCATTGTCCCGAAAAAGCTCTCGGATAAATTTTCTCATAAAACATTTGATGGTGGAGGCTACGTAGCCTTGGTAAGGCATGTGGTCAACATTGTAGGGTCATGTGAAAGACATGGATTTATTGAAGAATACATGAGCTGTGCACTATTCATCTACATGCTTCGAGGGCACCCAATGCACTAGTGTGCCACACTGCCCGAAAAATCTATTCATTCTCTTGCTCATCTGGTTGCAAAGATAGACTGTTCTTTCAATCACTTTATCTAAAAAGCACTCAACAAAGAAATTCTTGAATTATGAAAATCACCCGATGGATCTGTTGAACAATTCCACACATACTTTTGTAATCTTGCATACTGATTCTCAGAAAGATGATATTGATTGGGAATTTCTTGATGGAAGATTTGAGTATCTTCTTCACATATTCAAACCCCGCTTAACACACTTCAGTGATGGAGATATGTAATCACAAGAAGGCATAGTTGCTATCACAAGTGATTGTCCACCTTCACCTCATCAAATAGCTCCACCACCATGGAGTGATGTGGGAGATCATGCACACACCTCTGTTGAACTGTCACATCCTCCCACCCCACTTGCTCTTAGGATTTGGGCAGATTTGGCTTTCCATCCTGTTGGTTGTCACGTGGAATCATTCTCTCGACCTCCATCCTCGTGTTCTATTGATCCTATGGATTGTATTGTCTTGTGTTCTCCCATTTTGGACTCCTGACCTATTGTGAACGAGGATCAAGTTGTCGATGGAGTTGATGTTATGCAACCAACCTGCACCATCATTCATGATCAGTGTGTGTAGGAATCTAAAGAAGAGCCCACAGTGAAGGATGACTCCCTTCCAGTAGCACCTCATCTGCTTCATCTTGACATTCCTTGTGATTCTGCCACTGCTAATTTCCCCTGTGAAAACCCATTTCCAGATGTTTCTACTTTCTATAATTCACAGGACACCTCGGATGTTAGTCTGTCATTACGGTGTAGAGAGGACACAACTTCAGAAAATCTATTGAATCTATCATTTATCTTTTTTGAAAACACAGATGGTGAACATATTTGCTTCTCATCTACCCCTCTACCCGATTTATCAAATCATGAGGAAGCCGACAAACATCCTGGATTTTTTGATCTTGGTTGTCGTGATCTATTCACTTCCTCATTCGATCACGATGTGGATTCAACTATTGATAATATATCCAAGAAACAGGTCTATGATGATCTGTTTGTCAATGAAGTCGAAACCCCGCAAACTATCGAGGCACTTTAGCCCGAGCCAATGGTTATCTCAGGCCTTCGCTGTCTTAAGGTTGGTTTCACTTCTAGTCAGGAAATTGTTGAAACACTCAAGCCTCCTAATCACTCTCTACTTTGGATTGAAGATCAACCTAACACCCATATTTAACTTCCTCCACTTGAACTACACCATCCCATCGCTCATGCTTTGGAGGAATCTTACACAGCAAGCACACATGCACAACATAAGTGGTTTAACTTTCTCAGGTTTTCTTGCATGTCATAGTCAATAGAATGCATACAATCAACATCTGAACGTAGTGTAGCACAACATCATGGTAACACCACAAAATGCATGTCATGCACTTTCACCCATATTTTTTCTGTGGTCACTTGTAAGCTCAGAGTGTGTTTGTCTTCATTGTTACATCTTTCTTGTTTGTTGGTTCACACAATTGTCCTGTTTGCGAACCATGCCTTCACCAACATGGGTCAAGCAATGCGCCAGTGGCTGTATTGAAAGTATCGCTCCACGTGAGATGACCCATGCACTATTAGCTTAGGGGTAGGAGTAGTGTTTGCTTTTGAGTTTTTTGCTTGCATGCATGTTTTCTTACTTGCTTTGTTTGTTTGTTTTTTTGCTTTCTTGTTTTCTTACTTGCTTTGCTTTCACTTTTGCTTCTGCTCTTGCTTTTCTTTGTTGTTTGTTAATTCACTTTTTTCATTTCCTAGGATAGTTTCGCATGAAACCATATGTGACTTTTGAAGCAAGCTAGGTAAAGTACAAGAGGCCTTTTGTTGCTATCACTACTTGGTTATCTGTCATCTTGCCTCTGTATAAAGAACTTGTTACCTTTAGTCCACGGTACGTCGAAGGAAAATATGTACTATTTGAAGTGAACGTTGGTGAAAATAGAACTCTTGCGCACTAACTAGTATCACCTACTCCAATCGGTTGTTTTTGGGTTAATCCTTGTCAGCTCAGTCAAGTAGAGTAAGGTGAGGGGAGAACCTTAACAAGCACCTTAGAGGTATAATAAACTACCTCTCTGTAGGAATAACCTCTTATGCTCTCCATGATTCAGGATCCCTCTTCTACCTCTAAATTAAATAAGTGTTATGCAAAGTTACGAAGATGAAAATGAAAAAAATGAAAAAGTGAAAAAAGTTTGAAAAAATGAAAAATGAATAAGGTGAATGAAGAGAAAGGCTTCCTGGGCAAACAAGTGATGCAAGTAACTCCGCCAGGGTACTGACCAATCTCACTGGCAGTGGAGCCATGTTTGTGTTCCTATGTGACTCCGCCAAGGTACTGTCTAGGCTTGCTGGCAGCGGAGCAACACCAGAGATGAAACTAAGACTTTGACGACTATACTGCTTGCACACCCATATACCCCTAAATCCCAATCGAAACAATTGTGTTGCCTTGGCTTGCAATATGTGTCAATCAACCAAGATCTTGGCAGATGCTACATCTTACAATCAATCTAATGTGAAACAAGGATGAGCTGAGAACTGAACAATACTTCAGGAGATGTTATAAATACTTTTCACAAACAAGGTCCATTCAGAGAGCTAGAGTTCAACCAGTGTGTTGCCAAGTGTTATAGCGGCTACAACCACCCTCCAAAATTTTTCCTTAGCTTTGTTTTGGAGCCTTCCTTTCATCCTCCACATCAGCTTGCATTGCTTCATTAAGTTGACAAGATTCAATGTTTTTCTTGCAAAAAGGCAACCTATTGATCACAGCTTGATGCATTCCCCTCACAAGTTGTTCACTCGAATTTGGTCCAGCTCCAGGCTGAGTAGCTTTCCAATAAAATTTTGCATTTCTGGAGGGAAACCAACCTTCTCTCCAAAAATTGTTTAATCCTATCTGGCAACTCGCTGGGCTCTAGAATTGTGCAATTCTGCCAGTCAGCACTCACAGTGAAAATTGCACAATTTTCCCTAGCAGGGTTGCTCAGCCCAAAATTTGTACAAATATGTGTAGTAGTCAACTATTCTGCCTAGAAATTCTGCAAATATCCTTGGCATTCAACCCATCTCCCATCCAAAAACACGCATTTCTTTCAAGCAGTGGAACAACTTCTTGTATGTGCAGCTGATTTGACCGGCTCCCTTCTGGACTAAGAAAAACACACTTGCATGCATGGGTTGCTTCTCCTAAGGCAGAATGCAAAGGAATCCATTGTTTTAGGGATCTATTTTTAGCAGTTGAAGGTTGCATGCAAGGATCATTTCAAAAACCTCCCACGAAGTTCACTTTCCCTAAATTTGTGGCATGTGCATCACAACCTCGATGTTATCAAAACTCATCAACAGGAGGCCGCAAATCTCATTCCTCACATAAAACTTGCAGCACTGACATCCCTCATCAGATCTAGGAGCAGTCAACACATTCAACTCAACTATTTGGGGTTACGCCTGCTTCCCATGCCTTGTGTTGCATTTCTATCGCTTTTTGTGTTTTCACTTGTATGAGTATTGTTTGCTTGATTTCTTTGAATGTTTTTTTTCTTTTACATGTATATTAGCTTTTCCTAGCACCATTTTAGTTTTTGTCAACATCTCACTATTGTCCCATGCATGAAACCATTTTTTGTGAATGGTCGCCGATTCGGCGACTCGCCTCACCCACATGCATGTTGTTCAATTTTCAAAATATGTCATTCACCATTTGCATGCATGATCATTCACTTATGCTTACATTCAGTATCAACATGCATTCATATTCACATTCGCGTTCAATTTCCCGTCAGCGAGTCTGGCCAACCTTGGCCCGGACTCTGCCTCACTAGACAACATTGCACAATACTGAGAGGGAAGGCTCTCCCTTCCTCTCTAGAAATGCACATTTATACCCAACAGTTATTCTTGAGGCCTACTTTGTGTAATCCTGAGGGACAATGACTATTGCCCAAGAAAATTGTGCTATGCAGTCACTTAGCCTACAACCATTGCTAGCTGAGATTGCGCATTACGCAAATCCAGCAGTCAACTACTAGACTGGATTGTGCATTGTACAATTCCAGCAGTCAGTCAATCTCCCAACAACCCGAACTGTGCCTTGTCCAGTCTTGGCAGCTAGTCTCCCAACTGCCCGGCCGAAATTGCGCAACCTTCATGATCAGCCACATAGGTATGTTGAAAGTTAGTTCTCAAGTTCATTTTGGTTTTCGACTGACAGATTTCTTGCCATGAGTGTTGCCATGTCTCCAGATATTGCAGGTGTTCATCTACCTCTCAGTAGTGTAAGTACAGTGGTTTTTAAGAGGGTAGAGTCGAAAACGACATTCAAAGCACACCTGGAGATGCAATCGATCAAATGTCTATGAGCTTGCCTACTCATGAAGATATCAAGTTGTTCGTAGACAAGAACATCAAGATATCACAACGAGCAGCATCATGAACAACAGTTGAAGGCAACATACTGAACACAATGAATACAATGAACTCAATGAATGCAGCGAATGCGGCGAACACAATGAATGCAACGAACACAACGAATGCAGCGAATACAACAAATGCAATGAATGCAGCAAATGGAAGAGAAAGGTTGTTAACAACATAGAGGTGGAACAAAGTTTCAAGACCAAGCTGATCCATTGATGATGAAAGCAACTTTGGAAACTCACGCTATGAGCTGACAGTGTGACATGAATATCGCACAAAGAGAGAGAATGGAACAAAGAAGGATTTGCATGTGCTGAAGCAGCAACTCAAGGAAGAGCATGAAGCTGCACATATAGAAGAATGAGCTACAACAGGAACAAGAACAACAAGTGGGTGCAGCATGCACTCACAGATGAAACTGCATCCGTACAAGTTAAAGGTCCATCCCATTAGCTCACACGGAGCATACATGGTGAGCAGTTTTGTTGATCACATGGAAGGGATTCAACATCATGCATGCCTTTGTGTACACGCATGAAATCCAACCCATTCATCACACTCACCAAGGCAAGGACAAGAAGCAAGTCTAACTGGAGTTGAACATGTACTTCGACAAGTTGATGCACATGACCACCAAAACACAATTGAAGATTAGCATGGACACTATGCATCAATGTGTTGTCGGTTCAGCCTCACCCAAGAAGACAATGCACATGTTAATAGACGATTTGGATGAAGGAGCCAAATCAATGCACTGGTTGCAATTAAGGAAAGAGTTTGCTTCAGCAAGATGTGACCATGAGGTGCATGCACCATCACAGACAACCAAGCTTGGAATCAGCTCACCACCTCCACCATCACAAGCATGCCAAAGAGTTCGTCTCATCACAAAAAACCAAGTGTTAGTGATATCTTGCATGGATTTCTCAAGCCATGTTGTCTCACATGAGTACATGTGCATTGCAATGTAACATCATGTCAAGTGTAAGTCAAGTGTCAATAGTGGATGTAACATTCACAGAGTAGGTGAAGAGTCATGAGGATAGTTGAATGGTCACAAAGGGTAATGTCAAGGGCCACCCTACCCTTTTCTATAAATAATTCCTCATAACTCATTGTAATGGATTTTGGTCAACCAAGCTTCTGACAAGGCTATCTTGGAAAGAGCTTCGACAATATTGTAACGTGCCTTGGCTTCTCCACTGCACGAAGCTAGTTCATCTCTTTCGAGGAGCGGACGTATGTGGATGTAACATTTCACTATTAGGGCTAGCAGGTTTAAATGGATGTATTGTATGATTGGAACTTACACTTCTTTATATAATAAGAGCCAACACATTTTCATGCATATGTTGTTATTGTAGTTGGATTGTTTTGATTGCTGTAGCAATGTATGTTGTTGAACTTACATAGTTGTGTATGAACACTTTTATATGCAATTATATGAATCTTGTTGTAGATGTGTTGTTGGTTTAACCATCACTTTGGATTGCCACATTGACCTGATTTCCAGCTGGTGATGCATCTTTGCTCATGCATTCCATTACCAGCTGAGTAAACCTATAGGTTGCCAAGGGGCGTACTCATCTCAACCCACCTGTGTTAGAAACACCTCATACACCTTCCTTGACTCACTGCAACAGTCACACCCTTGATACCGATAGAGTTATTTACTTTCCTCTGTGCGAAATCTCGGTCAAGGAATTACCATATGACCCATTTCTAGGACTCTTACACCAAATGGTCTGAGGTCTAATTGGAACTTCTTACCGGGAAGATGCCCATGACATGTTGGTGGGTCCAGCATCATCAACACATTATTAAGAACAAAAGAGTAAATCATGGTAATATCCTTGTCAGTTTCAACAATCTTTCTCTATTTATTAGAATAATTTTTAATGAGGCTATGTATATTTCCAAGGAGGTTACTAACCCTTAAACAAATAAGTTTAAGAAAAATGTGCATTTGATCAACATTTTTATCTTTTAAGGAGAATTATGTGAGAAAACCAACATTGTAGTAAAAAGATCTCCCTTATCTCCTATATTCGCTAATATTTTCATGGAGAAGTTTGACAAAATAGCATTTTAAACATGTCCCCTTGAAACCAATAAGATGAAAGAAATGTGTGGATGGCCCCATGGGAGTGAATAACTCAGCAAAATATTTGAAAACTTAAATTGCTTTTCAAAATACATTAAATTCACAACGAAAATAATCCCCTTCTTGGATGTGTTGATAACTAGGAACCATGATGAGTGCCTTGACCACAAAGTATATAGAAAATGACCCATATAGATAACTATCTTCATGTGAAATCTCATCACGACCCTACTAAAAAATATTTGTGTTTTTAACACCTTAGCCATAAGAGCTATTAGAGTCTTTGACAAAGAGAAATATCACATGACTAAGACCTTTAGGAGCACATGATTTAGGAAAAAAGGATTTTGGAAGTGCAATGAGGTGAGCCATGGAAAGGTCAAGGGGTGAGCTTTGATCCACAAACAATCCTAACTCCACCAAGATAACATACATTACATTCAAAGGGTCATCCACAAGATTTCCAAGGTATTGAAAACGAAGGAAATTAAGGCCTCTTTCAAATTCATGGAAATTACCAAGGTGGAAAATTAAATCTGTACTCCTAACCATTATCACTGCGAGGGGATATAAAAGGTTAAGTGACTATTGCGAAAAGTGATACGATATAGAAATTGGGCATATCTTTCAGTTAATGATTATGGAGCATGAAATCAATATAGGATTGATCACATCTACAACTTCACACTTGAACATCATCTCTTGATTACTAAGTAATATATGTGCTTAGAAGACACCGAAATTCTAGCTAACATTTTTTTAAACATTAAATGAGAGAAGCAACAATAGTCATTAAACACCCCAACATCAAGCACATTAAAGGGAAAGAAAATAAAGTAGCATATTCCCTAAGTAGAAATGTAAATCATTTAGCTAAAATTCATGTCGGTAGTGCAAAGACGAGTTTTGCAGAATATATAAGAGAAGAAGCTCTAAAAGATTGAGTTTATAGACAATTACAATAGAAATTACAACATTCAGATCTTCCTAATTATACAAAAATAAAGATGAATTATTAAATTTTAGGAATAAAATATATGTTCCAAATGAATTTGATTTGAAGCAACTAGTTCTCAATGATCACCATCATAAACTTTTTTCACATCATCCCAGACATTATAAGATGATCACATCATTAAGAAAATAATTTTATTGGTGAGTGCCAGAAGGTTAAGGTGGAGCAGCCACACTCAATTGGACTGCTAAACTCTTTACTCATTCTAGAATGGAAATGGGAAGTCATTTCCTTGGATTTTTTCATTATTCTACCAAGAACCAAAAGGCATCATTATTTTGTTATGGTAGTAATGGATAGATTAAGTGAGGCAACTCATTTTATACTTTTCCACTCCACGTTTGGAGTAGTAGAGATTGCAAATATTTTTATGAAAGAAATTTTCTTGTTACATGGAATATTGAAAAGTGTTATATCAGACAAAGACGCTAAATTTACGTAAAAGTTCTGTAAGAATCTGTTTGGAGGAATGGGTACTTAACTAAAATTTAGTACTTCCCAGGTACATCCTCAAATATATGGTCAAATAGAAAGAACACATTTGATACTAGAAGATAAGTTGAGAAGGTATGTTATGGATTAGCCCACTAAGTGGGAAGATTATTTACATCTAGCAAAATTTGCTTACAATAATAACTATCAGGCATCTTTTAAAATGAGCCCATTTGAATCTATGGATAGGTAGAAGTGTCACACTCCTTTAAGTTGGAGTTAGCCAGAAGATAGGTTGGTGTTAGGACTGGATATTCTTTAGGAAATGGAACAAGTGGTAAAGAAAATAATATAGAATTTGAAGACTGCACAAGATAGATAAAAAAAACTACACATATCAAAAGATATTTTAGAAGGAATACAAAGTGGTAGAACATGTATACATCAATGTCAAACCAAGGAAGAGTACATTGAGACTGGGAACTTGTGATAAGTTAGCACCAATGTTTTGTGGACTGTTCAAGATATTAGCTAGAGTTGGGTCAATGGCCTACCATTTGGCACTGCCGATTCATATAAAAGTGCATACTGTTTTTCATGTCTCTTTATTGAAAAAGTATGTTCATGATAATTCTCATGTGATTGATTAAAATTTGGTATAGGTGGATCTAGAAGGAGAATTCTAGCTTGAACCAATGTAAATATTATATCAAAGAGACTCCATGCTCTGGAATCAAGCCATCACCTAGGTTAAAGTGCAATGGAAGCACTTAACCCTAGAGGAGGCTACCTAGGAGATGAAGGATAAAATGTGTGAGGAATTTCCTTATTTGTTTGAAGAGAAATGGAACTTAAATAAGAGAACCAAAGAGAGTGTTTATATTAAGAGGGGTATGATGTGACACCATTATGTGTTGCTTTTTGAAGACAAGACTATTTTTAAATTGTTGAATTATTGTCAAACTTAATGGCTATCGGAGCCAAGATTGAAACTATTTGATTATGTAATTAAGTTTTATTTTATTAAATTAATAGATGCTTTTTTGAGGAATATTTAGCAAAAGAGAACTTGAGTAATAGAGACTTTTCCCCATTTTATAAAAATCTATTAGCCATCAAGTCCACATGGTGAACCTTCCCAAAAATTATCCTAAAAATCCCAGCGAACGTGCTCTCTCCCTGAATATTTCCTAAGCATAGATTATAGTAAGATGATTTGATTTTAATAATGATGTTGAATAAGTATATATGTTAGTTTCTAATAGTAGCGTGATGAAGGATGATTGGTAGTATTAATGTGATTTAGAAGATGTTATAGAATTATAATATCCTGCATGATTGGACCGATAGTTTTAACTTCAAAAGTTGAATATAGTTTCTACTACGAAGTCCTTCAATTAGAGATAAATTATGTCTAAATTGAATATATGTATTTTAGAATTCTATTTTAATATCAAAATTTTGTTTAATCTAATTTTATTTATAAAGAATTATTGATATTTGACTCAGAATATTACTAAGATAAGACTATATAAGTGAGTAGCTCATGCTTATGAGCTAACAATCTATGTGTGTGTGTGTGTGTCTAGATATATATATATATATATATATATATATCTGTGAAATATAAATTCTACACAAACCTTTATCGAAAAGAATGGGGAATGGATTTATGTTTGTAGTACGCTCGAAGGGTCTAAAGGTTTATTGATGTTATTGCATGTATAGGTTCTATTATTAAAAATAAGTGCATGAGGTATGAAAGTAAATGCAAAATAATAACATGTTATTTCCCTATCATAAATAACTACAAATTTCCCACTGGAAATTTAGATGAGCCATATAAATGGTAAAGGTGATAAGAGGAGAATAAGGAAACATGGAACAAACCAATTATCACTATACATACAATTAATTGGCATGTGAGTCTGGTCAAGGATCTTTATTAGTCTAACAACTGGAACGATATGATTTAATAGGCCTTAATATGTGGTTTAATATGTTTTAGCGAACTTTATTAGAGGTAAGCATATACCCTGGTTATTCCAAAATAATATTTTTTAGTGAGATGACGAATAAGAAATATGGTTATATATAATTATCATGTATGATAAATCCATAGTTATAATTCAGCCTACAATCCAAAAGGACTCTCCTTAAGGGCCTAGTGATTTTATATTGAATTAAAACAAACAATAAAACTATTGTATGTTTATGAATGTAGTAAACGAAGTGTTATTGACTAACATAGTTCATACAACTGAAAATGAATATCATGTGTGTAATATAGTAGTACAAAAATAGTGAAAATTTATGTTAATTTAAATGGTATAAATATAGACCATGAAAGCTATGAAAATACCTATGCTAGTAAATGTATGAAAAATGAAAATTTATGACACACTTATATACTAACATTTCAAGATTCAAACATTGGTCAAGGAGGAAAATGATGTTCAATAACAAAATAATACTAAATAAGACTTGGAATACTATATGAAATAATTGGAAATTATTAAATATAATGTTACCGAAATTAAAAAATTTAAATATAATGAAATCTTCCATTTCATTATCATTACAAAGCTAATGAGTTCTTCTGTCCAAATTTGAATGGAAAATTCCAAATAATGACATACAATAGGATTTTAGAATGATAAATTCAAATAAGGTCAAAATGGCTAACACACAAAAACCCTAATAGATAGATCAAACAATTTGTTCAATATAATCCATATACATTTCAACATCACATGTTGCTGAAGAATCACTAGAAGAGGATCAGGCATACATATGGAAGGAAGTTGAGCTAAAAAAGAAAGGAGGAGTTGATTAATCCCAAAAGTAGAAGACTTGTCAAAAAAAAAAAAACTGGTGCAAAGCCATTTTGTGATTATCATACTCATCACAAATAAAAATAATGTTTCTAAGGTCAGGAGTTTCATTGGGGTAGCAAAGTACCTAAGGAAATTCATAGCCTCGTTTTTAGTGGTAGCAACAACACTCCATTCCATAACAACAAGTGGCAAGAGTTTCTAGTGGGGAAAAGGCAAACAAAAGGCTTTCGAGGAGCTAAAGAAGAAGAAAAGCCAACCACTAGTTCTGGCATTACAAAACATGCAGTGACCCTTTGAAGTGGAGACAAATGTGAGTGGGTATGGTATGGGAGTTGTCTTGATGCAGAGAGGAAGGTTTGTATGCTACCATTTTGAAGTGTTTCATGGGGTAGTTATTAACTGTCCTACCTATGAAAAGGAGCTCTATGCCATGGTGCAAGTTGTGAAGAAGTGGAAGCATTATCTCAAGGGAAAAGAGATAGTAATCCACACATATCACCAGTTGTTATAGTACTTGAAGGACCAGAGTAAGCTTCAAAAGACCAGGCATTACAAGTGGATGGGATTTTTACAGAAATTTCATTTGGTCATCTCGTATAAGAAGGGAAGCACAAACAAGTTGGTTGACATGCTTCTGTGGCCACCCACATCAATGATTACAATTTTTGGGACTCTTATGCACATGGATCCATTCACCCATGATGCATAGAAAGAGACATATTCAGAGGATGAGGAATTGAAGGAGGTGTACCAATAGTTGTAGAGTTAGAGTCATGTGCATGATGGTAACACCATCATTGACTACCATCTCCAAGACGGGTTACTCTACATAATGGATAAGCTACGCGTTCCTAAAGTTGACCAATTAGAGCTAACTAGAGAGCCTCACACCTCTAAGGTTGCAGGGCACTTTGGCATAGGGAAGACCATGGCTAACTTGTAAAGGTATTTGTATTGTCCAAATATGCAAGAGAAGGTAGCTAGGTTCATAAGAGGATGCATGCTTTTTTGTACCAACAAGCCTAGCAACATGAAACATGGTTTATATCATCCCTTACATGCACCTACTTGTCCTTGGGAGAATATTTCCTTGGAATTTGTTGGAGGTTTATCGACAACTAGGAAGGAACCTGAATACCTGTTTGTGGTAGTTGATAGGTTCAGCAAGATGTGTGTTATGATTCCCTGTAAGAAGACCACCAGTGGGAAATAAGCAACAAAATTTTTCTTTGGAAAGGTCTATATGGAGTTTGGGATGCCAAGTGCATCGTTTCGTACAAGGATATAAGATTTCTTAGTTCAGTTTGGACTAAATTATGGGAGAATATGGACACGAAGTTGAAGAGATATACAACATTCCATCCACAAACATATGGGAATAAAAAAGTAGTCGACAAGACTTTGCCACAACTTCTCAGGGGGTACAACCAAAAGCATCTAAATACATTGGATGAAAATCTAATATATATACAACATTCTTACAATAGAGCAGTCCACAATTCTATAGGAAAATTTGCATTTGAAGCTGGTTTTAAATATTTTCCACCTTCACCTTTGGATATTGAATATGCAAAACAAGGAGTGAGGGAAGATCTTATAAGAGATTCTTTAAGGGCTGAAAAATTTATAGAGAAGATATGGCAGATACATCTATAGGTACAAGAAACATTGCAGGAGTTGTAGGAGAAGTATAAGGCCAGGCATGATCAACACATAACAAAGAAATCATTCATGATGGGTGATAAATTATGGCTACAGTTGAAGAAGAAGAGGTTGTAGGGCCTTAGTAAGAAAATCAAGGCTCTGAGGCATGGTCCCTTTGAGATACTATAAAAGGTGGGCAATAATTCCTATCAACCCATTAGACCACCATATATGTGCATTTACTCAGTTGAGAATGTATAAAATTTGAAACTATATGAGGCTTCCATGCTAGATCAAGAAGAGGAATGTGTCATACATTTTGTGGAATATTTGGCACCAAATGCTCAGGCATAATTGACAGAAGATACAATCTTGTAGAAGAGGTCCAGAATAGGGGCAACATGACCTTTGGGAGATTCGGTTGAAGGGAAAAATTCGAGGCAAAAGTAAATGGTATACGAGAGAGAAGGTAGAGGAAAAATTTTCTCACCTCATTCAGTAAAAGATTTTGGGGACGAAAAGCCTTCCAAATGGGAAGGTGTGATCCAGATTGGATAATTATATTGTTTGTTATCCATCTCGATGCATTTGGAGTAGAAAACGTGGAGGAATCAACTCAAAGGAATGTTTTTACCAGCCGGACTCAGTCAGAAAAATGGGGTTGAAACCTTCTAGGAGAATTTTGAGGCATCAAACATTGTTTTATAGTGGTAATACTCTTTTGCTTTAGTGCCAAACCTTTCCATGCTACTACACACATATATCTTTCCAACGATGCAAGAAGCGTGCCAATCAAAGTCTGTATGCAAAATTTATGCCACTCAGAGGTTGACCTTCCTATTTTCATATCTATAATTCAAGAGGATGCCACGTAAACCCCAATTATTCATGGAGAAGGGGATATATAAATGTTTTTGATGTAAAAGACTCTAGAAGAGTCTATATTGTAACTCTAGTTAGTAGTTGATGTAATCAAAATTAACCACTAGTAGGCCATTGGGTTGTGTTATAACCGGGCCACGAGGAGGAAGATGCATTTCATTCTTCGAGATCATTTTGTTCCATAGTTGGGTGAAGATAGCTAGGAGAGATAGGAGGTATAGCACATGGAGAGAATCTATGCACTGTAGCAGGCCAGGAGCTAGAAGCATTACTTCTTTGTACCTGCAGCCATATTTCCAGAGAGAGAAAGAGAGTGAATTGAGCTCACCTTCCACCTGGGATTTTCTCCTAAAAGGGATTCCTAGAGAGCATTTATTGTGTCTTATGTGTGTGTGTGAGATTATTTTGTCATTCTCTACTTTTCTGCATAATTTACATTCGCATGCATGCACTAATTACAGTTAAATCTACAAATCTAAAATTTAATAAAATTGTAATGGTGTAAAAACTTAGTATTTTAATATATTATTATCAGACCTTTTGTGATGAATTTTTCAGTGAAATATCCACAACAGTTTATGGATCAAAAAATTTAAGAATTGGTAGTCACTAAAAGCATTGGATTCAGTACAATCTACAATCACAGCTAGTCTTTTCACAATTAATTCAAAACAAGTAAGCCATAATAAACCCTCACTAACAAATGTATGTCACCCTATAAGAGAATAGAGAAAAAGGAAATGGGTATTGGTTAAAAACCCTACCTAGTGGTCACAAAACTATTAGTCTTTGAAATGGTAGGGTAATTCCCTAGTCATCACATTTATATGCACAAAATATAATTAAGGGTGAGAACTCTCAAAGTAGAAAACTAACATCAAATAAAGAGAAAATTTTACAGATTCAGAATAAGAATTTACTTGAAGTTAGAACGCCTGGATGAATCACTACTTGAGGCTACCATTGCAAAGAAAGGTTGAAACCCTTGCCTTAAGAATCCTGGTTACTCTATCAGTACCTTGAAAAATCACGTGAAGGAATGAGTAGTAGGGTTAGAACAAAACAAAGAACTAAATTAGAAAAAGAAGAGAGGAAATTGCTATAATAAGGAATAAATTTTTACCTCCATGAGGATAAGTTGACAACTATAGTGTTCAAAATGAAATGATTAAATGCGTACTAATCCTTCGACATGATATCTACAAGATTAAGGTAAAAATGGCAACAAAAAACTTGGAGGTATTGTGGGTCGATCAGAGCTTTAGGCACTGCTGTCAAAAGGTCTAAATGACCAAATGACTCAAAGGAAGAGTTTATTTTCATCCTTTGGAAACCCTAAATGACTTCAACCATTGGATATGAAGGCAAGATCTTGACCCTTAAAGGTGCATAGGGCAAGTGAGCCATGTGAATTCACATGGGTTGTCGTCACGCGGCATATGCCACGTCCTTCCATGTGTAAAGGGTGGGCCAAACCATAATAAAATATATCCCATATGGTTAACACAAAGTCATACGCCAAAGGCTTATAACAGTGAAAAGGATAGATATTACAATATATGGATCATTGATACATAGTCCTAATATTATGAATGCAATGATACTTTAATGAACTATATTCATACAAGGTTAATATTAACCATAATTTTGTATAAGAATTCATGAGGGATGAAATAATGTTAATATATAGTTGATAACATTATTTTGCCATTAATAAGTGATACTAGAATACGGTTCAATTATATGAATAAGTGATACTAAAATATGGTTCAATTATATGATTAGTATCAAAATGTATATCGTATTTATATTATCTATAAATACGAATTGATAAATAAGAAATCTATGTATGGGTACATATAGGAAGCATGCCTCATCATTAAACAATGTAGTAGGTACTTTGAAGACATAATAAATAAATAACAAGAATTGAAATTACTTTATTGTAAGAGTGTGTTACATAGATATGTGTCTACTTTATACTTAAAACACTATACAATAAATACATACAAGGCCCTAATTAAAAGGAAAAAATTTATTATACTAATAGAAAGAAAAAACATTTTTTAGGTTAAGAAGTTCCATAAGCAAAGTTTAATTTATATAGTTAAAAAAAATGTAATTCCCTTGAAGGATTGGAATTCCTACCTTAATTTTTTTTATTAATTTAGTAACAGGACGTTGTTCCCAACATTACTACATAAGATATATATTTTTTTATTTTATTTTATTTATTTATTTAATAGAGGACACATGGACACCATTGCAAACATTCTAATAGGAAACATTGAATTTAGGGTTAAACAATATTTTTTTTGTAATTGGAAGGTTCAACGTCATTTTTTCTTAGAGATACAAATGCTTCAATTTAAGAGTCAAAATAAACTTCGCCAAATCCTAGATTCAAAACTTTATTCTATCTATTTTTAAAAGTGAAAATAAAAACATCCCTTGATTATCAAAATAATATATAATTATTTTGAAAAAAAATCCTATAATCCATATCACTTTTTAAAAATATCATTATAACATAAACCACCTTTTTATACTTTAAATCATTTGAAAATTTACAACAATAATAAAACTAAGCTCACATATTATTTCTTTTACACAAGAAAGACCTCATAAAACAATTACATGCTAAACCGTGACATTAATCCCATCTCGATTCATAATGATATTTAAGAATTCAATGTAAAACCACAGTTCGCAAAAACATATTTCTTTTAGTATTCATCAATGTTGATATAATTATGCTTATTTAAACTATGTATAACTAGCACAACCACATTTACCAATGTGGTTGATATACGCCGGTATATATAAAACATATATACAACCACATTTTCCAATGTGGTTGATATACACCGATAGGCTTATATTAACCATATTAACAATTATTATGGTATTTTTTTTAAACACCAACTATTTATGATTATTAATAAATATATAAATAATAACAACCATATTATATATATATATATTATTATATAATTATTATATTAATATTATAATAATAATATAAACTCATAATAATATTAGTAGTATTAATTAATAATAAGAATGAGTCATAATAACATTAGATTATCATTATATTGTTATAATAATATAATTGGTATTATATTATTATAATAAAAATATAAAATTATAATAATAATAATAATATCTCATAATAATATTATGTTGTCATTATATCATTATAATAATATAAAAATATAATTATTAATATATTATTATAATAATAATATAATAGCTATTATATTAATTATTATTATTATTATTATTAATATTATATATTATGGTTATTATTATATGATATATAACAACAACAACAATAATAATAATAATAATAATAATAATAATAATCAAATTATATTGAATTATTATTATAATAATAATATTAACTCATAATAGCAACCATGATCCAATAATAATTAGAATTGTGAGAAGGGACTTATTATGTTTAATTTTTTAAAGACCAACTATTTATGATTATTAATAACTATATAAATAATAACAACGATATTCTTATATATTATATATTTATGAGTATTATATTAATATTATTATAATAATATAAACTCATACTAATATTAGTAATATAAATTCATAATAATAATAATAATAATAATAATAATAATAATTATTATTATTATTATTATTATTATGGTAAGTAAGCACCCACGGGGGATTTGAACTAGTGACCTATCGCGAGGAGTGCCTTAACAGTGCACCCATTCACCATGAATCAAAAGCACCTTGGGCTATTATTATTAATATTATTATTATTAAAATTATTATTATATTATATTTCTTAGGCTTTATTAATTCAACAATGTTTATTTTAGTATTTTTAATATTTATCTTAGGGTTTGTATACCTTGGGTTTATAATATTAGCCCATTTTCTTTAATATTATTCCCTCGGGTTCATAATCCCTTGGGATTTTAGTATTAACCCCTGGGGTAATAATAATAATATATATTATTATTATTATTATACTAAAATTATTATAATAATATAATATATTTATTATATATTATATAACGTAATAATATAAACAAAATAATATTATAGTGATATATTAAATAAGATTAACAAGCGGGGATTGATATTACACACATAAGATAACTAAAGGTGACCATTATTGATAAATAAACCCAAATTAATAATAAACCAAAGGATTAATACTAAACCCAAGGGATTATGAACCCAAGGAAATTATATTAAACCCAAGGGACTAATATTATAAACCCAAAATTGGTAACCCCTAATATAAATATTAGAAAGACTAAAATAAACATGGTTTATTTTCATGTTGAGACAATCCTGGTCACAATGTGACATTTAACTATGACTACCCATGGTTGGCCATGATTTTCAATGGGTGACCATGGTTGATATCATAAACCTAAGGGAATAATAAACCGAAGCGATTGATATTATAAACCCAAAGGAATAATAAATCCAAGGGGTTAATAGTAAAACCCCAAGGGATTATGAACTCGAGGGAATAATATTAAACCCAAGGGAATAATATTATAAACCCAGCATATATAAACCATAAGATAAATATTATAAACACTAAAATAAACATGATTGGCCATCATTTATTTTCAATTTGAGACAATCCTTATCACAGTTCCATGTTGGACCATGGTTGATTATGGTTGACTTCATAATAAACCATGGTTGATCGCAATAAACCCGAGTGATTGATATTATAAAACCAAATGAGCAATAAAAACAAGGGATTAATACTAAAACCCCAAGGGATTATGAACCTAAGGGAATAATATTAAACTCAAGGGGCTAATATTAAAAAACGAAGGTATATAAACCATAACTGGAGACAATTTATTTCATAATGTGATATCGGACCATGATTGACCATAGTTGACCATGGTTGGTTATGGTTGACCATGATTGCTATTATAAACAAAGTTAATAATAAACCCAAGGGATTGATATTATGAATCGAAGGGAAACTTAAACCCAAGGGAATAATATTAGAAACCCAACATTGGTAAACCCAAATATAAATATTAAAAACACTAAAATAAACATGGTTTATTTTCATGGTGAGACAATTTTGTCAAAATGCAACATTTAACCATGGGACTAATATTATAAACCCAACATTGGTAAACCCAAATATAAATACTACAAACACTAAAATAAACATGGTTTATTTTGATGGCGAGACAATCCTTGTCACAATGTGACATTCAAACATGGTTGACCATGATTGATATTATAAACCTAAGGGAATAATAAACCCAAGGGATTGATATTATAAACCCAAATGAATAATAAACACAAGGGATTAATACTAAAAGCCCAAGGGATTATGAACCCAAGGGAATAATATTAAATTGAAGGGACTAATATTATAAACCCAACATTCGCAAACCCAAACATAAATATTACAAAGACTAAAATAAACATGATTTATTTTCATGGTGAGACAATCCTTGTCACAATGTGATATTCAACCATGGCTGACCATGGTTGGATATGATTGACAATGGTTGACCATGATCGATATTATAAACCTAAAGGAATAATAAACCCAAGGGATTGATATTATAAACCCAAAGGAATAATAAAACCAAGGGATTAGTACTAAAACCCCAAGGGATTATAAACCCAAGGGAATAATGTTAAAACCATGGGACTAATAATATAAACCCAACATTGATAAACACAAATATAAAAACTACAAACACTAAAATAAACATGGTTTATTTTGATGTGAGACAATCCTTGTCATAATGCGACATTCAAACATGGTTGACCATGGTTGGCAATGATTGACAGTGATTGCCCATGGTTGATATTATAAACCCAAGGGATTGATATTATAAACCAAAATGAATAATAAACCCAAGGGATCAATACTAAAAGCCCAAGGGAATAATATTGAACCCGAGGGACTAATATTATAACCCCAACATTCGTAATCCCAAATATAAATATTACAAAGATTAAAATAAAAATGATTTATTTTCATGGTGAGGCAATCGTTGTCACAATGTGACACTCAACCATGGTTGACCATGACTAATATTATAAACCTAAGGGAATAATAAACCCAAGGTATTGATACTATAAACCCAAATGAATAATAAACCCGAGGGATTAATACTAAAACCCCAAGGGATTATGAACCCATGGAATAATATTAAACCCAAGGGACTAATATTATAAACCCAATATTCGTAAACCCAAATATAAATATTACAAAGACTAAAATAAACATGATTTATTTTCATGGTGAGACAATCCTTGTCACAATGTGACATTCAACCATGGTTGGCTATGATTGACAATGGTTGACCATGATTGATATTATTAACCTAAGGGAATAATAAACCCAAGGGTTTGATATTATAAACCCAAAGGAATAATAGAACTAAGGGATTAATACTAAAAACCCAAGGGAATAATATTAAACCCATGGGACTAATATTATAAACCCAACATTTGTAAACCCAAATATAAATACTACAAACACTAAAATAAACATTATTTATTTTGATGGTGAGACAATCCTTGTCACAATGCGTCATTCATACATGGTTGAACACGGTTGACTTTGATTTACAATGGTTGACCATGATTGATATTATAAACCTAGGGGAATAATAAACCCAATGGATTGATATTATCAACCCAAATGAATAATAAACCCAAAGGATTAATACTAAAACCCAAAGGGATTATGAACCCAAGTGAGTAATATTAAACCTAAGGGACTAATATTATAAACCCAACATTCATAAATCCAGATATAAATATTACAAATACTAAAATAATCATGATTTATTTTTATGGTGAGACAATCTATGTCGCAATGTGACAATAAACTATGGTTGACCATGGTTGACAATGACTGATATTATAAACCTAAGGGAATAATAAACCCAAGGTATTGATATTATAAACGTAAATGAATAATAAACGCAAGGGATTAATGCTAAAATCCCTAGGGATTATGAACTCAAGGGAATAATATTAAACCCAAGGGACTAGTATTATAAACCCAAATATAAATATTACAAAGACTAAAATAAACATGATTTATTTTCATGGTGAGACAATCCTTGTCACAATGTGACATTCAACCATGGTTGACCATGGTTGGCTATGATTGACAATGGTTGATCATGATCGATATTATAAACCTAAGGAAATAATAAACCCAAAGGAATAATAAAACTAAGTGATTAATACTAAAACCCCAAGGCATTATGAACCCAAAGGAATAATAAAACTAAGGGATTAATATTTAAACCCCAAGGGATTATGAACCCAATGGATTATGAACCCGAATGGAATAATATTAAGCCCATGGGACTAATATTATAAACCCAACATTGGTAAACCCAAATATAAATACTACAAACATTAAAACAAAAATGGTTTATTTTGATGGTGAGACAATCCTTGTCACAATGTGAGATTAAAACATGGTTGACCATGATTGATGTTATAAACATAAGGGAATAATAAACCCAAGGGATTTATATTATAAACCCAAATGAATAATAAACCTAAGGGATTAATACTAAAACCCCAAGGGATTATGAACCCAAGGAATAATATTTAACCCAAGCGACTAATATTATAAACTCAACATTTGTAAACCCAAATATAAATATTACAAAGACTAAAATAAACATGATTTATTTTCATGGTGAGACAATCCTTGTCACAATGTGACATTCAACCACGGTTGACCATGATTGATATTATAAACCTAAGGGAATAATAAACCAAAGGGATTGATATTATAAACCCAAATGAATAATAAACCCAAGGGACTAATATTATAAACCCAACATTGGTAAACCAAAATATAAATATTACAAAGACTAAAATAAACATGATTTATTTTCATGGTGAGACAATCCTTGTCACAATGTGACATTCAACCATGGTTGACCATGGTTGGATATGATTGACAATGGTTTAACATGATCGATATTATAGACCTAAGGGAATAATAAACCCAAGGTATTAATATGAGAAACCCAAAGGAATAATAAAATGAAGGGATTAATACTAAAACCCAAAGGGATTATGAACCCAAGGGAATAATATTAAACCCAAGGGACTAATATTATAAACCAAATGTATATAAACCTTAAGATAAATATTATAAACTCTAAAATAAACATGATTGACCATCGTTAATTTTCATATTGAGACAATCCTTATCACAATTCCATGTTGGACCATGGTCGAGATCATAATAAACCATGTTTGAATCGGGAATAATAAACCCAAGTGATTGATATTATAAACAAAAAGGAACAATAAACCCAAGGGAATAATACTAAAACCCTAAGGGATTATGAATGTAAGGGAATAATATTAAACAAAAGGGACTAATAATATAAACCTAAGGTATACAAACCCTAAGATAAATATTAAAAATACTAAGATAAACATGGTTGAATTAATAAACCCTAAGAATTAATATTTTAAACCTAATGGATTAATAAACCAAATGGATTATTAATACTATCAACCAAAGGAACTAATAAACAAAATGGATTATTAATACTTTCAACCAAAGGAACTAATAAACCCAACCATTTAATATTAAGAGCCCAATGAATTAGTGAACCCAAGGGAAAAATATTAAAAACCTAAGGGATCAAAAAGCGCAATGGATCGATATTACAAACACAAGAGATTAATAAATTTGGCCATGATTGATATTATAAACCCAACCTAATAATAAACCCAAGGGATTATGAACCCAATGGAATAATATTAAACCCAACATTGGTAAACCCCAATATACATATTACAAACACTAAAATAAACATGGTTTATTTTCATGGTGAGACAATCCTTGTCAAAATGTGACATTCAACCATGGTTGACCATGATTGATATTGTAAACCTAAGGGAATAATAAACCCAAGGGATTGATATTATAAACCCAAGGGATTAACGAAAAACCCTAAGGGCTTATGAACCCAAGGGAATAATATTAAACCTAAGGGACTAATATTGTAAACCCAATATATATAAATCTTAAGAAAAATATTATAAACACTAAAATAAACATGACTAACCATAATTGTTTTTCATATTGAGAAAATCCTCATCATAATTCCATGTTGGACCATGGTTGACCATGGTTAACATCATAATAAACCATCATTGAAGAGGGAATAATAAAAGCAATTGATGTTGGACAATGGTTGATCATGGTCGAACATGGTTGTTTATTGTTGACCATTGTTGAATAATATTAAACCCTAGGAATATGAACCTTTAGATCAATAAACTGGAAGGATTGATATTATAAACCCAAGGGAATAATAAACCTAAGGGATAAAAATTATAAACCCAACACATATAAACCCTAACATGGCTATTATAAACCCTAAAATAAACGTGGTTGGCCATGGTTGATTTCCATGTTAGATTAATCTATTGTGATATTGACATAATCATCAATAGTTGGAGAAATATTTAACCCTTAATTTTGGGGTTTTATAAAACTAAGAGATTATTAATAGTACAAACCCAAGGCATTATTATTATAAAAACAAATGATTAATAAATGCAAGGGATCAATATACCCAAGGAATCAATAAACCCAACAAGATAATATTAAAAACCCAAACAATTAATAAATCCTAGGAATTAAGTTTTTAAGGTCACGAGATTAATAAAACCAAGGGATTAAATGATAAACAAAAGGAATTATTAATATTAAAAACCTAAAGAACAAAGAAAACCAAGCATTTAATATTATAAACCTAAGGAATTAATAAACCCAAGGGAAAAATATTACAAGCCCAAGGGATAAAAAATGGCAAGGGATCAATATTAAAAACAAAAGGGTTCAATAAAACATAGGAATTAATATTTTAAACACAATGGATTGATCAACCCATGTGACTATGAATATTATAAACCTAAGGGATCAATAAATGCTAGGAATTATTAATATTATGAAAGCAACACTTTAATAAATTGAAGAGATAAACATTGTAAACGTAAGGGATTAACATTAAACCTTAGTACTATTATTTAAACCTTATTATTGGGGATTAATAAATAAAAGGGAATAAATGATAAACCGAAAGAGTTATTAATATTACAAACTTAAAGAACAAATAAAACCAATAATCTAATATTATAAACCCAAGGAAATGGTAAACCTAACCTAAGCCCAAAATCCATGACATCAATATTATAAACAAAAATAATGCTATAACAAAAATAAATAATAAAAACATAAACCAAAACCAATATAAGAACCACATTGCAAACCATAAATCATTAAAACATGATAAATCATTATCACATTAATAATAACACATTTATATCACTACATTATAAACAATAAATAAATTTTAAGCCATAAATACATTGATATCAATACATGAATGAATTAATAGTATAAATCTCAAGAATATTGATATAAACACCTAGAACATAAAAGCCCAACAATAATATTATAAATGTAAACAATATTTTCATTTATGAAAGACGTGAACAAAGTGAAGGGGTCCACACAAAATACCACAACAATCACAAATGCAAGAGAAAGAAATAAAACAGCAACACTGCCATTGGAGCAAAGGAACATAAATGCAAAAAACACATCTAAATTGCACACATTGGATTTAAAGAAGAACAACAGAAAATGACATTTTAAGACTAGAGATATACAATTTTCTACATAAAAACAACAACGAGAAAAAAAATTCGATTTCACCAACATTTCAATCACAAAAGAAACATTGAGTCTTAACATATATATTTTGTTTTCTTTACATCTAATAATTTCACTACATAATTGAACTTGAAACACTCCACAAAAAGTAATCTATGGAGTGGGCTCTTCCAAAACACAACTAGGCCGATGACAAAAGCAGCACCAATTCAAATTAATAGGATAATGATCATGATACTTAATGCTTTCCGACCAATTCCTTCTTGTTCTCCTCCCAGAATCCATCTGGTGCACATGTAACAAGTATTTTGCATTTGTTTTCCCTTCATCTAGCTCATGGATATGATCATCAATAAAAGCATGGTGGAGCCCATGTTTTCTATCAAACTTGTTTCGAAGATAGGAAAGAAAGCTTATAGCTCTAGCAATATTGCGCATTGTTTTGGAATAATAGATGACATCATTATTGTCCATATCTACATTTGAAAGACAAAAAACAAAAAAAGCAAGATCAATAAATACATGCACAAATAAATAAGCACACACACACACACACACACACACACACACATATATATATATATATATATATAAAAACATAACACTCCGTTTGTATTTATGTTAAAAAACTTAATGTTAGAATGTTAAATGAAAAGAAACAATCTAATGTTACATGAACTAGATGATATAAAAATTTCTACAAATATAAGCTTCATTTCACAATGCAATAGAAAAAAATCGTGGAAATAGAATAAAACTGTGGCCAATATTCAAAACCTCCATTTTTGCATTTCATGATGTAATATGAATCCACAATATTAATATCAATATGAACCAGTTATAAAAATGATTTTGAATGATTGGTTCATAAAACAAGAGGCAATTGGCCAAGGTCACCCACAACGATGATGGATCTGCCACCAAAAGGACAATTCTTTTTCTCTGGAAATGCTTCTCGTAATCGAGCATCTATTTTCATAAACAACCTTGATCCTAGAAAGTTCATTTCATCAATCAATATATATCTAACATGTCACATTTCATCTTGGGATAATGCAAATGACTACCCCTGTAGTGGATGCATATCTTTAATTGGAGTTTTTAGAGCTGAGTGTATTGTTTTTGCATGTATATTAAAAGCAACTATTCCTATTGGGGCAAAAAGAAGAAAAGGGATTCTTCCATTACTTGATGAATTAAAAAGACATTCATAAATACAACGGATAAGAAAATACTTCCGAGTTCTTGTAGTGCCCTGAACAATCATAATAAGAGGTTCACGAATATGATATTCAACAAAGTGCCTTAAAACAATTTCAAAAGCATGTCATCGTTTTTCTGACAAGGAATCTGGAGATGCAAATTCTCTGTTTGAAAGGTCAATAATATCACCCCTTTATTTTGCATTCCTTATAAAATTAATAGTTTCTTCTCCAACATCATCAAAAATAGTTGTGCTTTCCTAGTCAAAGGATATATCAATGTCCCTTCGACCAAGTGTGTGAAGATCATAAACATTCACATCATTTGGTGGAACCAAGCGAGAGAAAATTTTCCATTCTTGAAAATCATCTTCAAGATTCATTTCCTAGTTTGAAAAATCACCATCTTCTTCATCTTCAACATTGTCTATAGTTGATAGATTTCGGTCAACATGCCATGCTTGATATCGAAAATTCCTCTAAATTTCAATAACAATTTCAGTGGAAAGGTCTATTCTTACAAAAATGTCATGAAATGGCTTGTACAAGAGCAATTCTGTCCAACAAAAGGTTTCAAATTCCTCTGAAACCTCACCAGGAATATAATAAAACCATGGCGAAACCCGAACAATAGCATGAACATCTCTAGGCTTCCATGGATCTTATTTACGCTTGGTATCAAATGTCGAAGATCTTGTTGTTTCTATCAAAGGTAGATGTTTGAGGAAAAAAGGTCTCTTCTGATAATGTCGAAGAAAAGCATTCTTAGATGAACATTGCAAGACATTCTTTGAGATTTTCCTAAAAGCCTTTCTTCCAACATTTAGGGAAACAAATTTCTGACTACAAACAACAAGAAGTAGCGTAAGCAACATATGGCATGTTTCTTGTGCTCCAATGTCATGGTCAATAGTTGTTTCTATAAGAAACCTTCTATATGGACATAAAGCATGATCCTTAGAGCCATTAGAATTTGAAATTCTAGTTAACATATGATGATAACTTTCAGACCTTTTTTCTGCTTTTGATTCATACTTAATAATATATTTCAAGACAAAATAGCGAGAAAGCACTGGCTGGAAATCAAAATTTGCACGCCACATTGTTAGAAGGTCAATGTTATGTATATTAATCCTGTCATCATTTCTTGTTGGATCATTTTTTTCTTCCTTAATCATCTATCAACAATCTTGATTCATCACAAAGATCCCATGGAGCATTGTACCGACATGTCATAATAGTGCTATTTTTGCACAAACAATAATCTACAATACACTTTGTGTGCCTTTGGACACAGTTTAACTAATCTTCATAATAATTATGAATATTAAAAGAGAAAATTTGACGATTATTCAATAGGAAAGGGTCATCATTGAGGTTTCGTGGAACCATTATGCTACGACGATGTATGTCACATGGATTCCATGCAGTTACATATTTATCAAAGAATATCTTTGCAAGTTGTACATCAAAATCATTTGATCAATCAAGTATTTCCATGTCACCAGTTCCTTCTAACCATAGGGAACCATGGATATGTGCTGAACCTCTATGTTGCCACTCATATATGAAAAAAATGAAGATATAGTTACTACAAACAATATAAATGGAATCATAATAAAAGTTGACAAAGTATAGAAAGTAAGTTCAACGACACGAACCTATACCAAAAAACTTTAGCTTTAAGATATTTTTGGATAACTTCCTCTTGAAAAATATTAAATTTGTGGTGCATAAATGTGGCAACAATATGAGGGTACTTGATAACATTCTCAATTTTCATACGATGCTCATTTGAAGAGTGAGAATGTGAATGTATGGGCATGAGGTTATGCAACTTTTGCCACTTTGTGTCAGCTGCACTCAAAGTAAAAAATAAAGATGGACATCCTAACTGAGTAATCATGTCAGTCAATTCAGCTCGACACTTAGTCTAATATGCCCTTGTACCTCTTAGAGAAGAAACAAATTGCATAAGATGCTCATCCAACTTATTATATGGTAAATTTGATAGTTGGTGTCACAACTCTTCAATTGTTGTAGTTGAGTTATCATGTAAATGTTTCTTTGCAAAAACTGCAACAGTTGCTTGGCTTCGATGCCACATTATCATGTTCAATAGGTAATATTGAAAGTTAGGATGGCTTCCAAATATCTGATCATAGTACCTACAAGTATCCAATGCATACTCATGAAGTTCAACACTACAAATACATGGTTGCAACCAATCAGCATCACCAGTGGGGAACAATGTTGGGAATGCCATATCTAATAACCCTCTATATTATATTCATTCACTGGAGAGGTACCATTACTAGGGCAATCCATGTCTTGAACATGTGAAGAATCAACATTATCAAGAAATGCTCTAATTTCTTGCACTTCTCTTCGTTCATTTGGCAGGTGAGTAACAAAAGAGGAAGGATGAGAGGGAAAAAGATCAGTAGGAAATCGTTCATTATTAGTTTCATTGATCTCATATTCTTCAATATCACAATCAACAAATTTAAGCCTGGAGGAGACCTCTGTTGATTTTTGGGGAAGAGCATTCACTTAATCATAATCAATTACAACATCTCGATAATATTGATCGTGTTGGATTTTGAGAAGAAATGCAGCCATCACTGTTAGTTCCCTATAATATTAGTGGTCCCCCCATTACTATTGTCGTTGTATCCATTATTGTTGTTATTTTGCCCCTATTATCCCCATATTGTTATTATTGTGCCCCATAGAATCCCTATATTGTTATTTTTGTGCCTTTATATTAATATTGTTAGGTCGGCTTCGTTATATTGTGACCTCATAGACTCCTATATATAGAAAGGAGGTTTTGTCATTTGAATCATCAAAGAATTTTTCATTTTTGTAATGTAAAGGAGGTTTCCCCCTTGAAGTGGCTTACTTCTAAGGCATTGACCTAACTTTTCTATCTTTTTTTGAGTTGGTTTCATAACATTTGGTATCAGAGCTTTGGATTCTAGGGTTTCGCTGCTCCGAATAGGTCATCGTGGCATTTTCTCTATAACTTACTGTTTGCAACATTTAAAAAGCTAAAAAAAAACCCATTTGAGAAGAAATATGTCTGAAGCTTGGGTCCAAATTTCAAATCTTGTCTCGCTTTATTTTTGGAGATATGATATGAGGAAGATAGGGTTTTTGCAACCTCAAAAATTACATCTAAAAAGTGTCATTGAGGAAGTTTCGCTATAACTTGTTCACTACGAAGTTTCAGAAGTTAAAACAAAAACCCATTTGAGAAGAAAGCGGTCTGAACCTTGGATCTGAATTTCACATCTTGTCTCGATATATTTTCACAGATATAATCTGAGACATTTAGGGTTTTTGCATGCTCCCGAATTACATCCTAAATAGGTGACCTTGGGAAAATCATCATAACTTTCTCTATAAATATCAAATTGAAATTTCGTCAGAAGTTGCAGAACGAGGATGGACTGTAGTTTTCTGTGTATCAGATTTAATTCTTAAGGTTGAAACAGGGACACGTGACATGTTGTACAAATTCGCTCTACTGAACTAGTCTATAATCAGGTCACTGTGGGAGATTTGGCATAACTCTTCCTTGGAGAATCCAATTTCAATTAGACTAGTGGCATTGGAAAGAGGACACAGAGGGATACTACAGGTCATGATTTCAGGACTGGGAGATCCAAAAGTACATAGGTACATCAGATTCAATATCGAACTCCTACAAAGAAAAAAATGGGTGTGTATTTTTTTTAAATTTTTTCATAAGCTTGGTTTGAAAAATTAGTTTGAAGGAATTTAAGGGGCATAATGAAGCATTATTATCAGTAATTGATGCCCCGCAGAAAGGAAATGGAAACACCTAGTAAGCAACCTGAAAGCTCTGGCATGACTCATGAAGAAGAGGAAGAAATGAAACATGAAATATTAATATTATGAAACCAAGTGCAACAAATTTCACTCGCTCAAAAGGTAACAAAAATAAGATGGATGGTTTAAAGAAACACGTAGAAGCTAAGATGAATGAATTGGAAGCTAAGATGGATGGTGTGTAGGCTAAGATGGATGGCATGGAGGCTAAGATGGATGGCATGGAAACTAAGATGGATAGTGTGGAAGCTAAGATGGATGGTGTGGAAGCTAAGATGGATGATTTAAAGAAAGGCATGGAATATTTGTAGACAAATTTGAAGACATATTTGACAAATTTTCTACAATGAATGCTTACTAATGGCGAAAGGGTAGTAAAGGAAACACAGGATGAGAACAAAATAGATGTTAATCATGATTTCATAGACTGTAATGTTGGATCGAAGGACCACCATGTTCCAAAGATCAATATCAGGATGTTTGATGGCAAGGATCCCAGAACATGGATACTATAGCTGGAGCAATTTTTCAATGTCCATAATGTGAAAACACACAAAAGGTACGCATTGCAACTTTATATTTAGAACCAAATCAGTTTGTATGGTATCGATGGCTTTGCTCTCGTAAATAAATTGTTAGTTGGGCTATTTTTACAGATGAAATAATAGCACATTATGAGGATACAAAAAGAAACACTTTTTTTTAGCTAATTGATAAATATCAATGAAAAGGGTTCAATGATGGAGCACATTGAGGACTTCCAAAAATTGAATATAAAGGTAAATGATATTCCAGAGGAGCATAGGATTGATGTGTTCATAGGGACTTTAAAAGATAACATCCAACATGAGGTTCACCTTTCGGAACCAAATTCATTGGAGAAGGCAATCAGGTTGGCAAGAAAAATGGAAAGCAGAATTATGGAAACAAGGAAGCCTACCACTCACAATCATAAATATGGAAGTGTTACTTCCCCTAGCCATCCATAACCTACAAGGTTGACACCACAACAATTGGAAGAAAAAAGAGAAAAAGACCTTTTTTACAATACCGAATACACTAAAGGTCATAAATGTGTCGAGAAGAAATTATTTTACATAGATTGTGAAGAGGACGAAGAAAAGGAACAAGAAATGTCAAAAAAAGAGGATATACACTAGGAACAAACCCTAGAAAAAGAGGAAATGAATCCGACCATATCTGTAATGCATTGGCTGGAATTAACACTCCTCAAACTATCAAGATAGAAGGGCATATCAAGAAGAAAAAGGTAATAGTGTTGATTGATTCAGGAAGTGCCCATAATTTTATTCATTGTAAGATAGCCAAGGAATCAAATTGCTTCCTATATCCAGCACCAAAGTGTCAAGTGATGGTTGCAAGTGGAGGAACCATAAATTGCTCAGGAAAGTGCCATAATATAAAGCTATCCATGGGAGAATATGTATTGAATAGCACAATGCTTTTCATTCCAATGGGTGGTGATGATGTTGTACTAGGAGTCCAGTGGCTACAATCCTGGAGTACAATAGCTTTTAATTTTCAGGAACTTATCATGAAATTCTATTCAGAAGGAAAGGAAGTTGAATTAAGGGGCATTACAAGGAAACCGAGAAAGATAATCAGCTCTAACGGAATGACAAATCTTCTAAAGAAAGAATAATGAGGCATAATTGCACAATTACGTTTACTAGAGGTTTCCACATCGAAATCATCCATTTCTCTAGATCTCCAAAACGTCTTGGACAATCATTCCAAGGTATTTGAGACTCCCAACGACCTTCCACCTATTCGTGATCATGATCATGGTATTAATCTAATTCCAGGAAGTGTTCCTCCAAACATCAGGCCTTACAGATATCCCTATGTCCAAAAGAGTGAAATTGAACGTATGGTTGCAGAAATGATAGAGGCTGGTATAATTCAACCTAGTCAAAGTTCTTTCTCTTCTCCGGTAGTATTAGTTCACAAGAAGGATGGATCGTGGCACATGTGTCCAGATTATAGGGAGTTCAACAAGCTCACTATTAAAGATCAATTTCCCGTTCCTATCATTGTTGAGTTATTGGATGAATTGCATGGATCAATTTACTTCACTAAGTTGGATCTTCATTCAAGAGATCATCAAATCAAAATGAAAACTGAAGACATTCCAAAAAAAACATTTAGAACTCATGAGGGTCGTTATGAATTTTTGGTCATGCCTTTTGGCCTTACTAATGCACCTGCTACATTTCAAGGTTTGATGAATTCTATTTTCAAAACCTTCTTTAGAAAATTTGTGATAGTACTTTTTGATGATATACTAATCTACAACAAGTCTTGGAAGGATCATGTCCAACATGTTGACGTGGTGCTCAAACTATTGGAGGAGAAATAATTATATGCAAAAATCTCCAAATGTTTCTTTGGAGTACAAGAGGTGGAATATTTGGGTCATATTGTATCTCATGAAGGTGTTAAGGTAGACCCTAGCAAAATTAAAAGAATTAAGGAATGGAAAATCCCCACATCCATAAAGCATCTACGAGGATTTCTCAGGTTGACAGGGTATTATCCCCAGTTTGTTAAGAATTATGGGAGAATAGTAGCACCTCTAACAACATTATTGAAGAAAGATGCATTTTCATGGACTCCAGAAGCAACGAAGGCCTTTGAACATCTTAAAGACGCAATGTGCCAAGCACCAATCTTAGCTACACTGGACTTCACAAAAACCTTTATTGTCGAATGTGATGCCCAGGAAATGGAATTGGTGTTATTTTAATGCAAGAATAAAGACCCATTGCTTTTGAAAGTCATCCAATCAAAGTAAAGTATTTACAAAAAGCTATTTATGAGAAGGAAATGTTGGCAATACTACATGCACTTAATAAATGGCGACCCTACCTAATGGGAAGACACTTCAAGATAAAAACAGATCATGATAGTCTTAAATACTTTTTAGAACAAAGATTATCTTTAGAAGAGCAGCAAAAATGGGTCACAAAGATGTTGGGTTATGACATTGAAATCATCTACAAGAAAGGGAAGCAAAATGTTTTAGCAGATGCACTCTCAAGAAAGGATGAGGATGTTGAAGCATTTCTTTGTGCCATTTCTATTATCCAACTAGATTAGATAAATGGAGCAAGGGATGAATAGAAGAATGACAAGGAAGTGTGGGCACTCATTCAAAGGATACAACAAGATCCCAATACATCTAATACATTTATCTGGAAGAATGATTCGTTATGGTACAAGGATCAGTTATACCTATGTAAGAATTCCCAACTCAAACAAAAGATTCTTAGGGAATTGCACACCTCTCCCTTAGGAGGGCACTTAGGATTTCTAAAAACCTACCACAGGGTCAAGAAGGATTTTTTTTTGGGATGGCCTTAAATTGGATATTCAAAAGTTTGTGGCAGAATGTTTGGTTTGCCAACAAAATAAAGTTGAAACAATTAAGACTCTGGGACTATTACAACCTTTATCCATTCCAAGCCAACGTTGGAAGGAGGTTTCAATGGATTTTATCACAGGTTTACCCAAGTCTAAAGGTAAGAGTGTTATCATGGTGGTAGTGGATAGACTTACCAAGTATGCATACTTTTTTGCATTATCTCATCCATTTAAAGCAAGTACAATTTCTACTGCATTTATGGAAACAATTCAAAATCTACATGGAAATCCAAAGATTATTGTAAGTGACAGTGATCCCATTTTCACTCGAAATTTTTGGACATAATTATTTTCCTGTCTTGGGACTTGGTTAGCTCATATATCATCTTATCATCATCAATCTGATGGGCAAACTGAGATAGTAAACAAATGTTTGGAAGGATATCTTCGTTTCTTTGTATATGATAAATAGACACAATGGGTCAAATGGTCGCCTTTGGCTGAATGGTGGTATAACACTTCCTTCCATACTGCAACAAAAATGACCCCATTTATGGCACTTTATGGATATCATCCACCATCCATCACTTCATATTTAGGAAAAAATTATAAGGTTCAAGCAGTGGAATATCACATCAAGCATCAACAAGAAGTTCTCCAACACTTAATGGATAACCTCACTTGGGCACATAATAGAATGAAACAACAGGCAGATCAACATTGCAGCGAAAGAAGTTTTGAGGTAGGTGATTGGGTATTCATATGGCTACAACCATATCAACAAATGTCCCTCAAGCAAAGCTAATAAGGATAATAAATTATCACCAAAGTATTATGGTTCATAGAAGGTGTTGCAAAAGATAGGTACTATGGCATACAAATTGGAGCTTCCTGCAGCTTCTCGAGTGCACCCAGTTTTCCATGTTTCATGCTTAAAGAAGGTTATAGGTGATAATCTTCCACTTCAGATAATATTGCCAAAACTTGATGAGGAAGGAAAAATCATATTGGAACCTGAAGCAGTTAAAGAAACAAGAACTTGAGAGCTTGAAATCGATCAATTTCAGAGTATCTCATTAAGTGGAAGAACGTACCCGTTGAAGATTCCACATGGGAGGATGATAATTTTATACAGAAGCATCTAGAACTACTCAAGCATTGAGGACAACACTATTTTGAAGGAGAGGGTCGTGTTAGGTCCCTATAATATTAATGGTCCCCCCATTACTATTGTTGTTGTATCCCTTGTTGTTATTATTGTGCCCCATAGAATCCCTCTATTGTTATTTTTGTGCCTTTATATTATTATTGTTAGGTCGGCTTGGTTATATTGTGACCCCATAGACTCCTATATGTAGAAAGGAGGTTTTGTCATTTGAATCATCAAATAATTGTTCATTTGTGTAATGTAAAGGAGGTTTCCCCCTCAAAGAGGCTTACCTCTAAGGCATTTATCTATCTTTTCTATCTTTTTGTGAGCTGGTTTCATAATTGAGTAATCATGTCAGTCAACTCAGCTCGAAACTTAGTCTAGTATGCCCTTGTACCTCTTAGAGAAGAAACAAATCACAAAAGATTCTCAGCCAACTTATTATATGGTAAATTAGATAGTTGGTGTTGAAACTCTTCAATTATTGTAAGTGAGTTATCATGTAAATGTTTCTTTGCAAAAACTGCAGCAGTTGCTTGGCTCCAATGCCGCATTATCATGCTCAATAGGTAATATCGAAAGCAAGGATGTCTTCCAAATATCTGATCATAGTACCTACAAAGATTCAATGCATACTCATGAAGTTCAACACTACAAATACATGGTTGCAACCAATCAACATCACTAGTGGGGAACAATGTTGGGAATGCCATATCTAATAACCACTCTATATTATATTAATTCAACGGCGAGGTACCAATACTGGGCCAATCCATGTCTTGAACATGTGAAGAATCAACATTATCAAGAAATGCTCTAATTTCTTCCACTTCTCTTCGTTCATTTGGTAGGCGAGCAAAAAAAGAGGAAGGATGAGAGGGAAAACACTTAGTAGGAAACCCTTCGTTATTAGTTTCATTGATCTCATATTCTTCAATATCAGAATCAACAAATTTAAGCCTGAAGGAGACATCTGTTGATCTTTCGGGAAGAGCATTCACTGAATCATATTCAATTAAAAAATCTCGATAATATTCATCATGTTGGATTTTGAAAAGAAATGTAGCCATCACTCGAGAGATTTGGACATAACATTCATAATATTTAGACTGCGTGGCATGTCTCCTCATAATTAGAAAGTCAATATCATCAACATGTCAGGGAAGACTTTCTACAATTGTAGAAATATCTTGAGGAAAGCTAATTGTATGACCACTATACTTATATTGCCCACCTCGCACATGTGTCACTTGCAAAATAGGATTCATGCGTGATATTAGCATTTCTTCAACTTGAGTAAGAACTCTTCAAACATGAGGTTTCTCACCAGGATCCATGTTATTATATTGACAAAAAAAATGGGCTCCTTTTTCACTCTTACATCTTCTGCAAATAGGTTCTTCAGAATGTCTCAAAACATGGATTCTAGGATATGATTCTTGGAAAATGTGGCACATTTGGACAATTGACAAGATATATATATTTGCTCGAAATTTTTTATTCACTGCAATAATGTTTTCATCAAAGTTAATATGATCTCTATTTGATGAACCATGTTGAAAGCCATTTGGAGGAGTAAAATTTCTTCTAACATGTACTTCATCTTCAAGAACATGAGATTCCCTTCACAATTTGAAGCATGTGGAATGGATCTATGAGAAGGTGTTTCTAAATTTATGGTCCGCATTTCGCAAACCTGAGAGGATGTAAAGGTCTCTTTGTCATAAAATATTTTAAAATTTAATTTCCAACTAATTATAAATGAAAAAAATGAAAACGAATCAAATGCATTAAAAATTTAGATTTGTGTCTTGATGTGGATGTGGGTTATGAGGTGATTTCTCTTGGCTTCTAAAATTAGTGGATGGAACATTTTGGGATGTAGTTTCTATACCTCTATTCAAATGAGTTGTTTCATGTTTCAAAAAAATAAAATATATTATAAAGTTGAACATCCAACAAAGAAAGATTCAAAATGGAAAAGAAATCAAATACATTGAACATCTACATTACTTTTACAATTTCATGTTTTGGATTCCAATTCTCCAACATAATGAGATGAAATCATGGTTTCTCCATAAAAGGATACAAAATATAATGTCCAACCAACTGTAAATGAAAAAATGAGAAAAATATCAAATTCACTCAACATTTACATTTGTTTAGTGATGTGGATGAACATTATGAGATGGTTCCTATTCACTTCTAACATCAGTAGATGGAACATCGACGAAGTTAATTTGTATGCCTCTTCTGAAATGAGTTGTGTCTTGTTCGAAGAAAATAAAATACACCATAAAATTCAATGTCCAGACAACTAGAAATTTAAAAAATGAAAAGGAAATCAAAAACATTGAAAATGTACATTAGTCATGCAATTTGATCATCGAGGAGAATGCAAAGGAAGGTTATGACATGCTTCATCTTCACTTCTCAAATTAGTAGATCGAACATTTTGGGAATTAATTTCTAGACCTATATCAAAATGATTTGTATCCTATTCCAAGAGAATAAAATAACTTATAAGTTTAGTTAACAAATTTCTTTAAATAGAGGAATGTAATAAAACAAGCACTATTGCAACAAGAATCAAAATATCATTGTGTTACCTCCATTGTTCCACACAAAATGCTATCATGGATGATCGATTCTTTTGGTGGGACCACATTACTTTGAGATTTGGGATTGAAAGATCTAATGTTTCGATCAACTAGCTTCAAATTATCAAACAAATGGCCAATTAAACTATCATCCGAATCATCACACACAATGTCATCATTACCTCCACCATGGATTTTTTGCAACCTTTGGCAATTAAAACATGCAATTGGACACAAGGAATGTTAGGGTGGACATTTTCATCCAAATTATTGATATGATGTTCATCCTGATTGCAAGAGGTTTCCCCAATGTTATGAACATTTTCAGGAGAGCATCTAACAACAAAATTATGCTGACGAGGAGAATATTCTGATAATGAACTATCAAGAGGAAATGTTCTTTCCATTATATCATCCATAATGCGGTACTTACAAGGAATTATAAAATCATTTTCAAGAGTGGCTTCACTCATTCTTCTATGATATGTAGCTCTCCTATGCTAATTTATGGCATCCTTATTTTGTCGATACCATAAACGACGACCTTCATTAGACCTCTAACATGATTCTAGTGACAATTTTCATTTTCTTGTATGCTTGCTTGTGCCTTCAGATAACATGTCTACAATGAATAACAAAATATTCATTATGGAATCATAAACATCGAACATAGTAAATATCTACTATAAACAAACAAAAAAGAATGAAAAAAGCACAAGTTTTTTTTTTGAAATCGTAAAAAAACATAAAAAGTGTATATGTTTTTTTTTTCCAACCATATAAACTTATCAAAATGTATAAGGCTTTTTCCAAATGGCTAGAAACAAAAATGAAATTTTCAAAATGGCTAAAAACAGAAATGAATTCTTCCAAATGGCTTAATCAAAAAAGTGTAAATTTCCATGTATCATATTAGAATCAAAACAAAACCCATATTATTGGGACACAATACTCTAAGAATGATATGAATTAGAAGTATATCTAAAAATTTTGGAACTATATACTATCAAAATATAAATGGAAATATTAAAATGTACATAAAGATATAACATTGTTTTAGAATCATGACAAAAACTAGTACAAATAACACGTATAACATAACTCATAGCAATTACAATTATACAAATAAAGAAAAATGCATAACATCGAGACACATTTACATGTAATTAAGAAAACTTTAGGGGAAACAATATGAAATATTTTACATCATAAAGATCGATACAAGCATAATTTTAAAGTATTACCATAAAGACCCATAGTATGTATAGAGACAAAAATGAAAATATTTTCCACAACCATAGACAGTATATAAAATGGAAATATTTATAGGAACTCCTAAGAATACTAATATCCTAATAATCCATATCCATATCCAATGGTGGAATCTCATCAACAAAATCCATACGGGGAGCAATTGCAAAAACATTTCCATACTCAATCAAATCATTGCAATCCTCCAATGTTGGGTACCAAAACCCAAACATTTGTTCATTAGTTGAATTATCAATATCTGTTGGAAAACATATGCCAGTCATCATGTCATATAATAGGAGAGGAACTTCATTGCAGTTGTACATAAGAAGAAGAGCATGAACTGTTCGAAATGGAAGATAACTAGGACATTTTCTATTTATATCTGCAAAAATTTCTTCCAACAACTTCCATCTGAAACCACAATCATCTTCAAAGTAGTAAATTCTTTGTTGAACACATGGTTGACCAAATTGGAAATGATCTAATTCTTCATTTGACCATACAAAAGTGGAGCCATCATTGACAAGGCATATCAACTAATCGATGTATATTGCTAATGACATACACTTTATGTCACTGATTGGAACAAATGGAAAACCCCATTCATTTTTTATTACATCAAACCAGTAGATTGTACACCCGTGCCGAGGATAATCTTCATATTCTTTGTCCAGATACAACCAAAACAATTTATCTTTATAAAACACGCCATTATTAGGGGGTGAACTGCCACCAAATGTAACAACAACCCTTTGCCAAACCCTATCAAGACTACTGCAAACATAAGCTTTAGATTGCATTCTATCATACATATGTTTTAGAACAACCCAGTCATATTGTATTCTGCTTACATTTTCCAATAATGAAAAGAATCCCCACTCTCCAATTCGTATTGGGTATATGTTTTTAAAGGCCTTTGTAAATGGATTCGTTACAAAATAGTTCAATGTATGGGAGCAATCTATTGGTAATGATAAAACCACCATTGGTCCAACAATAGACTATACTTTGTAAGTTACATGTACGAATCACAAAAGAAATTTAGATATGTGACCATTCTGATTAAGGTATTTAGGAGAAAAATAATTCTCTTCACTGTTTAGGAAAGGGACCATAAATCCAAATTCGTTCTTAGAGACATGTTTCGAACATAACAAGAAAGAAGGGTTTTGCAAAACATTCTTCCATTTCTTACAAATAGTGCTAAACTTTATCACAACTGATAAAGGCAGGATGTGGAAGACAAGTTCAATAATTTTGAATGGAAAACGACTCCAAATAGACGGATCCATGATCAAACAATAAAATCACCTAATTAAAAAAAACATATTTGATGTCAATAAAACAAGTTAATGTTGAATAAAATTAAAAGTAACAAACATACATAATGTACCATTTACAAATAGAGAAGAACTTCACATACACACATTGTATAAAATAAAATGAGCAATCATAACATTATTACAACATCGAACACAATTCCACATTTTTTTAAACCTAATCTCTACAATCCAAGATTTTTAGTGTTAGTAAACCTATAATTATGTTTATATTAAGGTCTATGTTTAATATTGATGCTACAATGTTTCTACAAATATATTTATAATATCAAATAAGAACAACTCATTAGGTAGGTTTCCATCAAGGACAACACCTAATTCACAATGCCAACAAAAAATTGCCTAGAAAACACAATTTTATCTTTTTGTTGGACTACACAATTTTCCATTGTGTTAAGGATAAAAAATGTTAAACCTAAACTAAATTTTTTAATATAATGTATCCAGAAATATCAAATTAAAATGATATTATTAAATTTCTAAAACAACAAATTCATATATATTAATTTTTTTCATATTTAAAATTACTCTAAAATCATTTTACTAATTTATTAATAAAAGGATAGATGGTTAATATCATAAGATAATCCTTGTAATGGAGTGTATTAATATAACAACTTAATCATTTTAATGGACTACATTTATATCTACATGATTATGATTATGAGGTATATGGAGGTAAAATTAATAAATATTAGGATTTTTAGAAAATAAACAATCACATTGGTATTTTTAATTATTTATCTTTCAATACTTAAGGATATTTAATATCAATATTATAGTAATAAGTGAGAATTGTTGGCTCTAAACCTAAACTAAATTTTTTAATATAATTAATCCAGAAATATCAAATTAAAATGATATTATTAAATTTCTAAAACAACACATTCATATATATTATTTTTTTTCATATTTAAAATTACTCTAAAATCATTTTACTTATTTATTAATAAAACAATAGATTGTTAATATCATAAGATAATCCTTGAAATGGACTGTGTTAATATCACAACTTAATCATTGTAATGGATTACATTAATATCTACATGATTATGATTACGTGGTATATGGAGGTTAAATTAAAAAATATTAGGAAATTTAAATAATAAAAAATGGGTTTCTTTGATGGGTTTCTTCGGAAATACTTTCCTAGTTATCCAAAATTTCAACATCTTTTAGATAATTATCTATTATTTTTTATTTGAGTAGATATTTTAGGAAAAAAGTAAATGCACCATTGAATTTGATATCTAATGATTTTTTATTATATATGTAAATAATGTTATTGTAGAGTTTATTGAATTTCAATTGGATATTGAAGAATATTTAAAAATAAAATGTTCTCTATTAGATTGTAGAGTTGAAAAGTTATTTGTTTAAAATGTTCATGGGATATGCATCTATAAATTTATGTACCAATTTACCTTATGCTAATGGACCACAGTAACCAAATTCACTTTAAGTACAAAAAGGAATACATAAATTCCTTAAATCCATTATAATCCTCACACCTTAGTGCAATTAAATATGGATAGTAGATGTGAAAGTTGGAAAATTAGATATTATTGTGACAATGAAGTAATATTTATCCCAAACAACTTATGAATCTTCAATCATCATTGATCTAACATTTTCCTTGTTGAAGAAAAAGAAGTGACTACATGCACATTCTTGATTCGCATACATTTTAGTGTGATTTGGGGAAGGATTTTAGTAAAATAAGTGGATACAACTATGAACTCCACACCTAACAAGGCCTTCTTCAAGGAGGAAATGTCTATATCTCTCTCTAGATTTTCTCTCGTAATATCAAAATCAAATGTTTAAATTCAACCTTGAATTACTATTCCATATAGATCTAAATACTTTGAGTAATTTTAAAACGGCTATCTGTCCCAAAAAATCAAATCAAAAAGAGAATTTAAATACACTGATAATTGGCTAATAGAAATAGATACTTTGAGAAATTTTAAGAGGGCTATCTATCTCAATAAACCAAAAAATTGAATTGAAATATATTGATAGCTTGCTAATAGAAATCGATATGACTTTGATGATGATGTAAATGCAATTTTCTAATAGAATCAGAAAGAGAATTGAAATATATTGATGACTTCCTAATAGATGCAATGTGAAAATTTTAGGAGTAAGACATCCATCCAATTGAATAGAATAGTGTTTAAGAGCTATATCTAGAATTAAAAAATTCATGAGGTTATTTAGATTTAAAAGGATTTAGGATTAATTTTTTCAAAAACCTATTTTACAAGGGTTTTAAACAGGAAGAAAAAGGTGTGACATGCTTTACAATGAACAATGAATAGAACACCATATAGCTGGTAGTAGAAATCACAATTCAATGTTTCATTTGTTTGGGTGCAAAAGTTAATTTATAGTGCCACATAGTTAATTTTATGTTTCAATAATGTATAGTGTTATTTTGGTTTATGAGTAATTTATAGTCAACAATTATGAGTAATTTAGGTTAATTATGAGTAATTTAGATTCATGAATAATTATGATTAGTTATAAGTAACTATGTTTTATTTAGGTTTATGAGTAATTCACTCATTTAATAAATATTTATGATTTAAATATTTATTAATTATTTGTTATTTAAACAATTTCTCATTTAATAAATATTGTTTTAATAATTATTGCAAAACTTATGTGATTTCATGAGTATCAACATTAAGATCATTGTGAAATTAAATCATGAATAATGAATGTCACATAAGTAATTTTATATTTCAATAAATCATGAATTATAAGTAATCTAGATTTATTACTAACTATCATTAACTATGAGTCATTTAGCTTCTGAATAATTGACCTATTTTATGTTTTAGTTTTCAGGGTTATGAGTAATTTATACTAATTTAGGTATGTGAATAAACAATTTCTGATTTAAAAATAATTTTGATGTACATATTTATTAATTATTTATAATTTAAACAATTTCTCATTTAATAAATATTTTTTTAACCATTATTACAAAGCTTAATTAATTTCATTAAAATTAGTATAAATCTTAGTATTATATTTTTTTTACGAGTTGATTGTAATTATTTGGTTAACACAAATTACAATTCAGTGAATTATTAAAACTTTGGTAAAGATGATTTTTTTTGCAATTTCTTAGATGTAATGAATTTGTAATCAACATAGATTTATCTTAAATGGAGATCTAACATGAGCCCATAAATATTCAATTTCTTGAGAAGAATCCAATTTCTTTAAGGTATAATTTTTTTATGAGTCTACTTTATTTAAATGTTTTGTATAGTTATTTAAATTTTTTTATTTTGATAGAGATGAACAAAATTTTAAGTTTGATGACCTACAGGTTACACATCATAAGTCAATTAAATATATATGAAAGATAATTTTAATATATGAATCTGGATTCCTGACAAATTCTTATTGCTAAATAAAAATAATCAGATATGAAACTTGAATTAAAAAATATATCTAAATCTACAAAATCTGATTATTCTCTTTTTTTGCTCAAGCAAGAATCCGACCTTCTATTCATATAAAGCAACAAAGAGGATACATAATATACATGATGGCATATGCCATATGCTCACTCGCACTTCTGCGGGCCCACCACACTTTACAAACTACAAAGCGAAGGAGTGGCTTTCTTGGAAATTTGGATAAAACATGCACAATCAATCTGAGCCGTCGATCCCCGGCTATAGAAATCTACAGCTGTGAGGGATATCAGCCAGCCTAAATGCACAAGGATTACCCATCTGATGAAGGCGGTATACACTATATGCCTGAAGCCACGTGTCACATGGTCACTAGCATTGGAGGCTTTACCAAAAATCTACTCGTGGTTATGCAGATGCCCGATACCCTGGGAGACTGTAGCAAAACCACCACGGTCCCACCACCAACCAGCCCGACCAACCTCAGCCCTAGATCTGCTGCCACCAGATCTGATGGCGGTGATGAATATCGGCCGGTCTAAATGCATGATAATTACCCACCCGATGAAGGCGGTATTCACATTTTGTCTGGAGCCACGTGTTGTATGAACAATGGCATCGAAGGAATTTCCGAAAATCTGCTTATGGTAATGAGGACACCCTATAAGTTGGGAAACTGTAGTTAAATAGCCACTGTCTCACCACCAAAAAAGACGACCAACCTCAACCCTAGATCTGTTGCCACTGGATTTGAGGCTGTAAAGGATATCAGGTTGAAGAGATGTGTGGGAGAAGCCTGTCCGATGAAGCTAGTATTCTCTACCTTCCTAGAGCCACGAGTAACACCTTTTGTGGCATCGGAGGCTTTCCGGTGAAACCAATTCTAGCATAATCGGGCTTCCGATAACTCTGGTACCTATTGCAAAACCACCCTATTCTCAGGAGAAGCTTTAGAACCATTTCCAGGTTTTACTTTCTTTCTCCTCTGCCTTCCATTCCTTTGCAAGGTCCAAAACTTAGTCTTCCTGTAAAATGACCCCTTGACTTTCGTCATCTGAGATTTCTACTGGCTGTTTTCCTATAGAGTTTTGGTAATTTTCCTTGTCTTCACATGCCAGAGTGCTACAGTCCTAACGTAGTTGTCCTATCTGAACAGAATCCTATAAGAGGCACTCGATTCCTCTTGTGTAAATCACTCCTTCATTGGCTAGCCTGTCTGCCACTCTGTTGGCTTCTTTGCACACATGAACAAAGGTCAGAGTTCTAAGTGTTCTGAGGTGAGATTGAACTATATGAAACACCTGCGAAAGTCGCTAGTGCCTTGAAACTTTATGTGGTGCTAAGCCGATGCTTATTCTTTTGACCGAATTAATCATTAATTCTGAGTCTGCCTCTATGATCGTTCTGTGGAGATTGTAGCCTATTAGGATTTCTAAGCCTTGTTCAATGGCCATGAGTTCTGCCATATTGTTGGTAGCCCTCCCCAAATGAATATGGAAAATGACTTGGATGTTGCCCTCTGTGTCTCTTATGGCTCCTCCATAACGAACATTTCCTGGGTTCCCTTTTGAAGCTCCATCTATGTTGAGTTTCAGGAAGCCATGAACGGGGGGTTCCAGTAGGCTTTGCTATCTGATGTGAGCCTTGCTTGCTTATTGGTGCCTAGAGGACCACAAGACTAAAGACCCAACTATTCAAGGATGTGGATGTCTCTTTGAACGGGGGGTTTCTCAGAAGGTTGCTTCAGATAGACTTTAACTATTTATTTGAGCTGATCTCAACTCTGAGCCACAATACCCTGAGTTGAGCCTGATTTATTTTTAAAGATACTGTTGTTGCATTCTTTCCACACATTCTAGATAAAAAAAATTGGGATCAGTGTCCAGGCTACATTGACTATTTCATTTTCTGAGAAGTATTTCCTCCAATTCTTTAAAGTTTCAGTAATGTCATTTTCCTTTCTGTCTGTTTGGTTGAAGATAGAGGCTACCCAATTCCAGATGGAGGAGGTGAACTCGCAAAGGCTAAGAAGGTGATCCATGGTCTCCTCCTGTAGACCACATAATTGGCATTTAGAAGTTCTTGCAAAACCTCTTTTTCTAAGAGTTTCCCAGGTCAAAATCTTTTTATGTTGAACTAGCCATATGAACATTTTGATTTTCATCTAGTGAGGGTTGCTCCAAAGGTTTTTCCAAGTCTTGTCAGGATTGGAATGGTCAAATCCAGTGATTATTCTTTTGGCTTCTTTGAGGTTGAAATTGCCCTCATTATTTCTACCCCATCTTAAAAGATCATCCGAAGTTGATGTTAAAATCTGTCTCTTTTCCAAGATCTCTTCAAGAACATTAGCTTGGGCTCTCAAAGAGATATTTACACTGTAATTTGGTACTTTCCAGAATCTCCATTTCCCTTCCTCTCTTGACTGATCCAAAAAGTCACTTACCCTTTTGAGGCCTTTGTTAAGGGTGTCATTTTTTATGATGTTTAGACTTTCTCTTCATAGATTATGTTCTTGCTGCCATTTGTCCTCCCAGAACTAGGGGAGACTCCCATTTATGATCTCCCAGAAACTGTGTTGCTGAACTAAGGTTCTGTTCTCCAAAGCCTTGTTCCAAATAGGAGAACCCATGATGTGCCTCGACATTTGAATGTAGTTCTTCTCCTGCCAATTAATTATGTACTTTTGTTTCCATAACTTGGTCCATGGATTGTTGGATTCCTTCAGCCATCTCCATAAAATGTTTTCCCCCAAGACCTTGCTTAGGGTGTCCAGGTCATGGAGACCTAAACCACCATGGGTTTTAGGTTTGCAGAGCTTGTCCCACGCCACCAAGGCCCACTTATTTTTCTCTTCCCCTTTACCCCAAAGAAAGTTCTTTGTATGTTCCTGATCTGCTGTAAAACTCCTTTGGGACTAGAAGGGCAGAAAACATGTAGACTAGAATGGTTTGTAGGACAACCTTTGTAAGAACTAGTCTTCTTGCTAAATTTAGAGATCTATTAGTCTGGTTGTTGACTTTGTCCTTCATCTTATTTATAAATGACTCCCATACTTCCTTATTCAGAGGTTTGTCCATGAGAGGCATACCCAGATATTTCGAGGGAAGATTCTCTCTTTGAAAACCAAGAATTCTGGAGAGATGTCTTTGGATAGAAATATCCGTATTGAAAAAGAAAACTTTGGATTTTGTGAGGCTTACCTCTCGGCCAGCATCTTTTGCAAAATCATTCAGGATTTGTTTGACGCCTTTGGCTTCCTTGACACTGGGCATGCCTTGTATTATAGTGTCATCCACAAACTATTGATGAGTCAAATTTTCCCCATTCTGAGTGAGCTTTAGTCCCTAAATTATTTCTTCCTTCTTGGCTGAGTTAATCATTCTGCCTAATCCTTCCATCATGAGAATGAAGAGGAATGGAGAAAGAGGATTACCTTGCCTAAGGCCTCTTGAAGGCCTAAAGGTACTAGAAGGTGAGCCGTTAAGAAGGATAGAGAAACTTGCTGTGGTTACCAGAGCCATGACCCACTTTATCCAGTTGAAGTCAAAGCCATAAGCTTTAAGGATTTCCTTTATATAGTGCCAGCTTAGTTTATCATAGGCCTTCACTATGTCCAGCTATATTATCATACCTGCTTGCTTGTTGGTCTTGAGGGAATGAACCACTTCATGCACTTGGATGATGTTATTGAGAATTTGTCTACCTTCCACATATCCAGTCTGCTCCTCTGATACTAGTGATGGAAGTAGAGGTTTGAGTCTGTTGGCAATAACTTTGGAAATGATTTTGTACACCACATTGCATAGAGCTATGGGTCTAAATATTTCTGGTGTCATGGCTTTTTCCTGTTTAGGGATTAATGCTATGAAAGATTCATTAATCGCTCTTAGAACTTTTCCTGATTTTCTTGAGTCCTCCACCACCTCAAGAATGTCATATTTGACTATTTCCCAACAAGTTTTGAAGAAGTCTAAATTGAAACCATCCGAGCCTGGAGCTTTCCCATTGTGCATCTCTTTGGTCACTTCATTGACCTCTTCCTCCATTACTAGCCTATTGAGATTATAGTTATCTTCCCTGGTCACCAATTTGGGAATATTCTTAGTGAAGTTATTAATGAATTGAGATCTGTCTGCCAAGGTATCCTCTGCTATGCTTTTGAAGTGTTGAACCAGCACAGATTCCATTTCCTTGTGAGTATTTAACTCCTTCCCTTGTGGATCTAGGAGTTTTGTGATCCTATTATGAGCCTTGTGTTTCATAGTAGATTTATGGAAGAATCTAGTATTTCTCTCCCCTTCTTTAATCCATTTTACTCTAGATTTCTTCTTCCAGAAGATTTCCTCCTACTGACACCTATTGTCCCATTCTTGCTGTAGAGAGTCCACCAGTATCTTCCTTTCCTCTGTGAATCCTTCCTTGATGAGAATTTGATTAGTTTCTTGTAATTTTCTTTCCACTTCTCTTTTAGCTTCAAAAATGTTGCCAAACTCATTTCTGTTCCATTCTTTGAGCCTTTGTTTGATGTGTTTGAGTCTCTGATGTAGGATGAACATTTTCAAGCCCTGAGTGGGCATGTCCTCCACCCACCAATTTCTAATATTATTAATGAATTTTGGGTGAGTGAGCCATGCATTTTCAAACCTGAAAGGTCTGTTTCTTAGGGTTACAATAAAAGAAGCTTCCAACTGGACAGGCCAGAGAGAAGGAGATCCTCCGAGATTATGAATCGGTCTAATTTCAATGCAACTTGGGCCATTCCCCTTCTTCTGTTATTCCAAGTGAAGATGCCATTAGTTGTTTCCATACTCACCTGTCTCATATTGTCTAAGAAGTTCTAGAATGTAGTTGAGTCTCATCCCAACATTCTGCTTCCCCCTTTTTTTCCGAGAGTGATCTCATCATGTTAAAGTCTCCTCCCAAAATCCAGGGGAAAATTGGGTGTTTTTCTCTTATCTCCTCTAGAGTGGTGAGGAGTTTTAGTTTGCCTTGTAGCTGCTGAGGACCATAGACATTTTTGGTTAAGTTACAATCTTTGTCCCCCAAAGGTTGTACTACCATTGAAAGGTGATTTCTGGATGCCTCTGCATCTATGATCCCAAATTTTTTAGGATTCCACAGGCTAAGAATTCCCAGCACTGTGTTGTTTTCTTTGACCTCAAGGTATTCATTGTTATTAAGCCATTTGTAGTGAAGATCCCTGATCTTTTCTACTGAACATTTGGTTTCCTGTATGAATACCATGTCTATTTTTTCTTCTTTTATTCTATTACTAGATTTCGTTGCTTTCTTTTGCTGCCTAGCCCCCTAATGTTTCAGGTTGTGAGCTTGATGATGAGGTGTTTGTAAAAGAGTAACTGGTAAGATATTTCATCTTACATGAATTAATCAGGAGTTTTCCACATTCTAATAGGATATCATTCTATCTCCTTCTTCCTCTTTTCTTGCCTGGGTTTTTGGTGGAGTGTCCTGGTGTAATATCCATTTGTTTGACCCCTTCATTCTACTGGCTATCATAGTTCCATTTGACCCCTCCAGCCTTTGGTTGGGATCTTCTGAGGTAAAGTTGTTGCACTCTATCAAACTTCTCTTGTGGCAGAGAGTCAATCCCATTGTTGGTTCCCTGTTCTAGAAACTGTTCTAGTTCTAGGTTCTCCCTATCAAGAATCTCCTGTAGGTCTTGGTCCTCCATTCCTCCTTCGCTTGGGGTCATGTCCTGGTCTCCTCCAAATCCTATATTGTTTAGTGGGTCCTCCTTCCATGCTTTGTCTTCCTGTGTGATGTCCATTCTATCCCATCTATATCTCTTTCTAAGAATGTTCCCCTAATCCTTACTCTTTTCATTTTCTTCCCCCTCCTCTTCTAGAATATCAAAACTATTGTGACTTGGTAGCTTGTTCTCACTGGGTTTCTTGTGGTGCTTTTTTCCTCCTCCTTTCCCCTTGCCGAGCACTTTGGTGTAGCCTTTAGGGTCTTTACCATTGTTTCCTTTCAGATTGTCCTCTCTTTTGTTGAGTGGAAATTCTTTGAATAGATGCCCATGTTCATGACATTTGTGGCATATGAATGGGATGTGTTCATAGTCGACTACTTGAACCCATTCATCATCATAAACTTCCAGGATGACCTCATCTAGGAGTGCTCTCGATATGTCCATTTCTACACATATACGTGCGAAGGATGTGTATTTACCTTGCAGAGCTGCCTTTGATATCTTTATAAAATGTCCTAGTTTATTACCTATAGCTTTTAAGGATTCTGGTAGCCAATAATCTAAAGGTAAGGAGTATAATATAATCCATACTCGAACCCATGTGAACGTTTCACACTCCGGAACAAAGTTCATTGTCCAAGGTCACATGCAGAGGCCTACAACAGCAAAGAAGTAAGGTCCTCCTTCAAATATTCTATATTTATCCCCCAGGTTCATGAAAACCACAGTGAAAAAACCCTTGGATCCCAGATGTGTGTTTATTTCTCCTTTTAGCTTCTAGGTATTTCTTATCCAAGTGTATAGAGCTTTCTCCATGGGCCAAATACCCATGAACTTGCATATGACCGCATAGGTTTCCATGTGATCTCTGTGCTCCTGCAAAGCCAGATCATTTAGGACCACCTGTGGCTTAATATTAGACTTGGGATTGTAGGGTCTCATTATAGTCCTGCTTTCCAACCTCTAACCTCTGTCTCCTACTTTCACTTCTTCTTGAATCTCCTCATGGGTCCCTTTCTCCTCATGGGGTTCGCTACCTTTCAGCTCTTCTGTATTAGTGGTTTTTGTCTCTTTCTCCATGGAATTTTTTAGTTTATTCTGACTCATCCCTCTACCTTTGTTTGAGACCATGTTACTATAGGAGGGAGTGGCACTGCCTCCTCCTTGTCACTCCATGGTTACCATCTCGCTTCTATCGCCTCCTATCTCAAACCCTAGTCGCTCCGCTTCTCATCTCCCAAAATCTGATTATTCTCACCAAGTACTTTTTTTCCAATATATTTGAAGAGCCCTATTCAACATAACCGAGCAGCCTCACTATTAGACATACCACAATTTGGATTTGGGTTACACAATGATGACTGCACCCACCCACATTATAAGAGGATAAATATTGATTAGTAGTAATATTGTATCTACTATACTTCATGAAAGATTTTCACGACAATGCAACATTGATTTACTATCTTCATTCTATAAAAAATATAAATTAGGTCAATTAGGTCTATTGAAATTATCTCCTAGTTTATTTGTGTACAATATTCTAGAAATTTAATTAACATGAGCCAATAAACTTAAATATTCCAAAATCGAATCATATGTATGCCCTAAGAATGGATGCCATTAAGAGGATATCTATATTGAATCTATATATTATTAGTCTGTGTCGCCTAGCATGGGACTATAGTAATTGGATTTGACTTTTAAACATTAGTTACCTCGACAATTAGGCTAATTAATTGTCGGCTAATTAAGTTATAATTTTTTTAGATCTATCATGCACTGACCATAGTTTTTCATTTTCATCATCTTGTTTGGCCTCCTCCTGAGGTGAAGAGGCCAAAACCGTCTATTAAGCTAGAATGTTTCATTATTAAATGCTAGCATTAGTTATAAACACTAAACGTTTGTGTTTGCATGAAATCCTTTTACCCCTTTTGAATACTTTCTGTCTGTGGCCTTGTACAACTGCCACCTGTAAGCCATGCAATGCAGCCTAGTTTGTGGCATTTAAGTTGCACATCTTTCCTTGCCACGAACTTGACCAGATAAGTGGTAGCATCATTAATGGGAGTAGTAGCCAAGCATGCATTAGTGAAGATAGCAGCAAAGGTAAAGGAAGCTACTAATGAGCCAGATTACTACCGATTTACTACCTAGTCAAAGCAATAGAAAGGAACGAAATTCATCGCCCAACACCACCAAAGGCAGAGCTCGAAGCAGTTTCATATGCAATTCCTGGTTCACTATCAATATCATCATTAAACATTTGACCAATATCAAGGAAAGAAACAACTAGAGCAGGGGTAACAGGTGGAAAAGCCAATGTTTATTAAGCATTAGTGAGATATAGTTACTGAAATCATAACAAAAGTAAGTGAAATACCAGCTATGTTATAGAAAATAAAAAAAGTAAGTGAAATGCCAGCGATGATATAGAAAATATAGCATTACTATCCTTCCTTGTGAAATACCAACTATGATATAGAAAATCTAGCATTACTGACCTTGCTTGCTTTAATTCAGGCTTGCGATAATCACTACATTGGTTAGAAGATTTCCCACTGGTTGAACACTCTATATGCCACTATATGGCCTGTCTTCTAGTCTAGTTTTCCTAGCATGTCTATCTTGTCTATACTATAATCCTCTTTCCTAGTACTTTTCTTTCTATGCATTGGTCTTTATGGGGCTTAGGCAAAAAGAAGGCAAAAACTAGCCCCAGCCTGTCGTTAGGCTCCGTGCACCATCTTTGGTTAAGTAATAAGTCAATAAGGAGCAGTAGTACCAGTTTCACCCTGCTTGTATCTTTTATGTTTGCTCTAATATTTTTGCATGATGAGGTTCTCAATGCTGAATAATACTAGTCCAACCTCTAGCTAGCAATAGAGCAGTGCCCATGATAGGTAGCAATAGAGCAATGCCCATGATAGGTGCTTGATGTTTTACCCCATCTTTCAGTAAGTCACATTCGTACCCGATGGCGACTCCCTCTTTCTCAGTCGGAGAGAGAAAAAGAATGAAGGGCACCTTTGTATTGTATTCTTGTTCATAGCATTGTATTCCATTGACATCTAGATGGACTAGCCTTCATCATTTGCTTCACCCAATTCATCAAACACTGCATCTAAGGCTGATAAGGTTGGTGGTTACCCCATGTATTTTTGTTGGTCAGCTGATAATTCCTATCGTTGCTAGTCTACCGGCCATGACTTGCAAGATACCTCTTACACACTGTTAGGAAGAATATGCGAGTCACAGAGCTCTGGAACACATATCTTGTCCTAAACTAAACCTATATAAATTTTTTGAATTTCTAAGAACTAAAACTATATAAATATGTTGAATTCTAAGAAATTCCAGATGCATAGTTTGCCTTACGCCAACTAAAACATGTATGGAATTATGTACAACTAAAATATACCTGGAATCATGAACAATTAATGACATTCCTCTTCCATTTCAACTTCTCTGACATTTAATGTGAAGGCCAATTTTTTTTTACAGGAGATCAGATAGATTGGTCAGTGAGCATCATGGCCTTAACAGTTGGGATATTGGGCTTAATGCGGTGAATCCCTAACCTACGTACGCATGGAGCACTAGACCACCAACACTTCCTACCGTGAAGGATTGGAACTTGTGATGGTTGGTGTGGCTTTTTTCAATTCCTTGGACACGTGAAATCCATGCACGACCTTTCTCTCAGATGTTTTCTTTTTATTTTAATTTAACTTAATTTATTATTTATTAAAATTTTAGATTAACATGGAGCAGAGTAGTAATCTCGATCAGAAATTCATTACCTCTTACTTTAGCTTGGATGACCTGCATGACTTTACTGTGGATGACCTGCATATTCTTGTCCATGCTTTATCCTATGTGTAAAAAGCTATCCTTAATTTATCATTTTCCACCGTTCAGATGCAGCTTAATAATCAATGGAGTAAAATATGAATTCTAGAAGTTTGCAATAAATGTTGCAGCCCATGTAGTGGTAGAAGACCTTCTCATTCAGGGTTTACTTCCGCAGTTTGAAGTATATTTGATATCTATGCAAATGTTCAAAGTGTTTATTAAGGATATGGAAAAATTTGATTTCTTTTTTTAGTTTACATTCATTTTGATTTTACTTGATATGAAAATATATTTAGCTTATTTGTTTTGGATATCTATTTTTTTATCTATTGAATAAAATAAGTGGTTGTAAACTTCTTTAATTATAATCTTTTGGTAGTAGACCAAACTATCAAAAGAATGTTCTTGACTAGTTGGGTGAAAAAATAGATTAGCTTTTACTATCTATCATTTTACAATGGAGGGATATACACATTGTCCCACCTTCACTACCGCCACTATGTAGATTAATGGGGATTGTTATACTGGAAGCCCATAAAGGAGTAAGGAGGCAAAAGACATAGCTGCATGTGAAGCAATTCAAGCTATTCAAACCCAGTATTGTGAGTTTTTGCAGATGACAAACAAACTATTTCCATTCTCGTTAGTTATTTTGAAGTACTATGCAATATCCTCACTAGCATCTTGCTTTTAACGATATGAATTGTTGTGAATTCATCATTATCTCACATGCCTCTTGCTCTTAAGGATATTAATTGTTGCTAATTCATCATAATCTCATTTCAGGGAATCATTTTTCCGTTGTTGAACTTAATTCCGAAAGAAAATATTCTGGATGTTTTTGAACTTAATTATGAAAGCATAGATTATAGACATTCACCTAGAGAATGCGATGTGATCCAATCTAAATTGAAAATGCCTATTCATAACATGTTGTTAAATAATCAACTAATGGCAACAACTGAGTCTGAAATCACCAAATAAGTCTCAAATCTAAATTGAAGATGCCAATTGATAATATGTTGTTTAATAATAACCTACTGCAGCAACTGAGTCTAAAATTAATGAAGAGAAGTTTACAGTTGAGAATGTCATTAACACGTTATTTAATAATCAACTACTGGAAGCATAAGTGAAAAAGTCCACAATCGAAGCTAGTGGAATCACCCTTGACTGGTATAAGAAATGGAGGAAGAACTGTGCTTTCTTACTTGCTTGCTAGCTAGTTGGCCCTATTTAGTTTCAGTGATCGCTAACTCAAGTGATGAGCTTCACCACATCACTTCTCTCCAAAGTGTCCTCCGCCCCACAATTCTACACCATATATGCTACGCCTCGGCAAGAAAATCCTCAAGACTATCAAACCAATTGGACACTAAAGTGGAGTTCCTCTTCCCTCCAGCATCAGTCAAAACACTTTTAATGTAGATAAGTTGATCACAAAATAATTCAAAATCCTCTCTAAAATTAACAATGAGTGACAGCTCTTGGAAAATCCTCTCTGAAATTAACAATGATTGACACCTCTTGGAAGATTCCCTCTGAAATTAACAATGAGCTATACCTCTTGGAAGAGTTTGTGAGCCATAGTGAAAATAAATCTAGCTATGAGCACACTAACAATAACTTCTCCTGCCATGTTTCCTTTGACTCTCATAACACTCTCGTTTCGCTCAACTAGGTTTGTTCACCGTAGTTTCGACTATTCTCTTTGTAAGATCTCTAATGGTTTGGCTTACTATCGTAAGATCTATAATAGAGATCTATAATGGTTAGCCTTAGTAGGGTGCAGTTTTATTTTCATATTAAACATAAGGGACTAATTTTATAAACCCAAGGAATTAGTTAACCCAATGGATAAATATTAAAAACCTAAAGGATCAAGAAGCGCAAGGGATTGATATTACAAATACAAGAGATTAATAAAGATGACCATGATTGATATTATAAACCCAAGTTAATAATAAACCCAAAGGATTAATACTAAAACCCCAAGGGATTATGAACCCAAGGAAATAATATTAAACCAAAGGGACTAATATTATAAAACCAACATTGTTAAACCCAAATATAAACACTACAAACACTAAAATAAACATGGTTTATTTTCATGGTGAGTCAGTATTTGTCAAAATGCGACATTAAACCAAGGGACTAACATTATAAAACCAACATTGGTAAACCCAAGTATAAATACTACAAATACTAAAATAAACAGGGTTTATTTTGATGCTGACAAAATTCTTCTCATAATGCGGCACTCAACAATGGTTGACGCTGTTTGACTATGATTGACAATGGTTTAGCATGATTTATATTATCAAAAAAAGGGAATAATAAACCCAAGGGATTGATATTATAAACCCAAATGAATAATAAACCCAAGCGATAAATACTAAAACCCAAGGGATTATGAAGGCAAGGGAATAATATTAAACCCATGGGATTGATATTATAAACTTCACATCGAGTAAAGGAAAATATCAATACTACAAACACTAATTATAAACCCAAATGAATAATAAACCAAAGGGAGTAATACTAAAACCCCAAGGGAATATGAACCCAACGGAACAATATTAAGCCCAAGGGACTAATATTATAAACCCAATATTCGTAAACCCAAATATAAACATTACAAACACTAAATTAAACATGTCTTATTTTCATGGTGAGATAATCTTTGTCAAAATGTGACATTCAAGCATGGCACTAATATTATAAACCCAACATTGGTAAACCCAAATATAAATACTACAAACACTAAAATAAACATGTTTTATTTTGATGGTGAGACAATTCTTGTCACAATGCGACATTGAAGCATGATTGACCATGTTTGGCTATGATTGATAGTGGTTTACAATCATTGATATTATAAACCAAATGAAATAATGAACCCAAGGGATTGATATTATAAACCTAAATGAAGAATAAACCCAAGGGATTAATACTAAAACCCCAATGAACAATAAACCCAAGGGATTAATACTAAAAGCCCAAGGGATTATGAATCGAATGGAATAATATTAAATTGAAGGGCCTAATACTATAGACCCAACAATAATAAACCCAAATGTAAATACTACAAACGTCAAAATAAACATGATTTATTTTGACGGTGAGACAATCCCTGTCAGAATGCGAGAATCAACCATGGTTGACCATGATTGATATTATAAACCTAAGGGAATAATAAACCCAAGGGATTGATATTATAAACCCAAAGGAATAATAAAACTAAGGGATTAATACTAAAACCCCAAGGGATTATGAACCGAAGGGAATAATATTAAACCCATGGGACTAATATTATAAACCCAAATATAAATACTACAAACACTAAAATAAACATGGTTTATTTTGATGGTGAGACAATCCTTGTCACAATGCAACATTGAAACATGGTTGACCATGGTTGGCTATGATTGACAATGGTTGACCATGATTCCAGTATTATAAACCTAGGGGAATAGTAAATCCAACTTACTTTATAAATGAAAATGAATAATAAACCCAAGGGATTAATACTAAAACCCCAAGGGATTATGAACCCAAGGGAATAATATTAAGCCCAAGGGATTAATACTAAAACCCCAAGGGATTATGAACCCAAGGAATAATATTAAGCCCAAGGGACTAATATAATAAACCCAACATTTGTAAACCCAAATATAAATATTAGAAAGACTAAAATAAACATAATTTATTCATGGTGAGACAGTCCTTGTGACAATGTGACATTCAACCATGGTTTCCATGATTGATATTATAAACATGAGGTAATAATAAACCCAAGGGAATAATATTTAACCCAAGGGACTAATATTATAAACCCAACATTCATAAACACAAATATAAATAGTAGAAACACTAAAATAAACATCATTTATTTTCATGGTTAGAAAATTCTTGTGACAATGTGACATTCAAGCATGGTTGACCATGGTCGGCTATGATTGACAATGGTTTACCATGATCGATATTATAAATCTAAGGGAGTAATAAACCCAAGCGATTAATATGAGAAACCAAAAGGAATAATAAAACGAAGGGATTAGTACTAAAACCCCATGGGTTATGAACCCAAGGGAATAATATTAAACCCAAGGGACCAATATTATAAATCCAACGTATATAAACCCTAAGACAAATATTATAAGCATTGAAATAAACATGATGGACCATCATTTATTTTCATATTGAGACAATCCTTATGACAATTCCATGTTGGACCATGGTCGACATCATAATAAACCATGTTTGACTCAATAATAATAAATCCAAGCGATTGATATTGCAAACCCAAGGGATTAATACTAAAACCCCAAGGGATTATGAACCAAAGGGAATAATATTAAACAAAAGGGACTAATATTATAAACCCAAGGGAATAATAAACCCAAGGGATTGATGTAATAAACCCAAAGGAATAATAAACCCAATGGATTATTATTTATTTTCATGGTGAGACAATCCTTGTCCCAATGTGACATTGAAGCATAGTTGGCTATGATTGACAATGGTTTACCATGATCGATATTATAAACCTAACGGAATAATAAACCCAAGCTATTAATATGAGAAACCCAAAGGAATAATAAACCCAAGCGATTGATATTATAAACCCATGGGATTAATACTAAAACCCCAAGGGATTATGAACCAAAGGGAATACTATTAAACAAAAGGGACTAATATTATAAACCGAAGGGAATAATAAACCCAAGTGATTGATATAATGAACCCAAAGGAATAATAAACACAAGGGATTATTATTTATTCTCATGGTGAGACAATCCTTATCACAATGTGACATTGAATAATGGTTGGCTATGATTGACAATGGTTTACCATGATCGATATTATAAACCCAAGGGATTAATACTAAAACCCCAAGCGATTATGAACCTAAGGGAATATTATTAAACAAAAGGGACTATTAATATAAACCGAAGGGAATAATGAACCCAAGGGATTGATATAATAAACCCAAAGGAATAATAAACCCAAGGGATTAACACTAAAACATAAAGGGATTATGAACCCAAGGAATTATTAATATTAAAAAGTTGAAGAACGAAGAAAACCAATAATTTGATATTATAAACCATTGGGAATTAATAAACCCAAGGGAAAAATATTAGAAACCAAAGGGATAAAAATTGGCAAGGGATTAATAGGAATTAATTTTTTAAACCCAAGGAAATAGTAAGTTGAACCTAAGACCTAAATCCATGGCATCAATATATAAACATAAATAATGTTATAACACAAAAAAAATAATAAGAAACATAAAGGAAAACCAATATAAGAAGCACATTGTAAACCATAAAGCACTAAAACATGATAAATCATCATTACATTAATAATAACACATTGATATCACTACATTATAAACAATAAATAGAATTTAAGCCATAAATACATTGATATCAATACATGAATGTATTAATAGTATAAATCTCAAGAATATTGATATAAACACGTAGAACCTGAAAATCCCAACAATAATATGATAAATGTAAACCCTGAAGAAAACCCCAAACCCACAGAGGAAACAATGAAAATAGTGTAAAGTCAAAGTAAAAAAGGCACGAGTGGAGAAGTGAGGTGTTGGCACATACTAACCATTGGATCTCAGTGATCAACGGTCCAGATTAAACAACAGAGTAACTTAAAGGAACTATTAGAACCGTCCGATGGAGTAGATCGACGGTCATCGCATATGGAAGAGCGCAGGAGTTAACACAGTAAAAAGGCGAGTTTATAACCTCGAGTGGTATTTCGGGTGACAAAGCAGTGGTAAGCAGTATCGAGAGTTTTGTCTCTGATTCCACAAATTGGAGGACACGTAGTAGCGGAGGAGTGTGGGGAAACCACTTTATCGAGTGATTAACCTCTGTGTGCCTTGTCAACCCTACCATGAAGCATTGGATCTTTTGGGAGAAGATCAATGGTAGAGAAGTAATGCGACATACAAAGGAGCCCACCCGACAGTATTATATGGTACAGTTAATATGTTTTGAGTTCCGACGTTAATCGTCCCAACAATAATATTATAAATGTAAACCCTAAAGAAAACCCCAAACCCGCAGAGGAAACAATGAAAATAGCGTATAGTCAAAGTAAAAAAGAGACGAGCGGAGAAGTCAGGTGTTAGCGCATAGTAATCGTTGGATCTCAGTGATCAACGATCCAGATTAAACAATAGAGTAACTTAAAGGAACTATCAGAACCATCCAATGGAGTAGATCGACGTTCATCACATATGGAAGAGCGCAGGAGTTAACATAGTAAAAAGACGGGTTTATAACCTCGAGTGGTATTTCGAGAGGCAAAGCAGTGCTAAGCAGTATCGAGAGTTTTGGCTCTGACTCCACAAATCAGAGGACATGTAGCAGCAGAGGAGTGTGGGGGAACCGCTTTATCGAGAGGTTAACCCCTGTGTGCCTTGTCAACCTGAAATCTATCGTGAATAGTTGGATCTTTTGGGAGAAGATCGATGACAGAGAAGTAATGCGACATATAAAGGAGCAGACCCAATGGTATTATATGTTGTAGCTAATATGTTTTGTGTTTAGAGGTTAATCACATATAGGAGGAGATGGGAACCACATGTTAATGTGACCACAAACTATGGCAATTACGATTAGCGATAAAGGTGGAACCTCGAAATTCATTCAGAGGCCATATAAAGAGGAAAGGTATGTTTTTTGGGCATTTCCTTTGTAAAAGGTTTATAAAGAAAAATAGCGCTGACGAAAGGTTTATCCATTTAAACATATATAACCAAGGTTTAAAGAAGGAATGGTTATATATACATGTGGTTAAGGGGTAACGAAGGTTTAGAAGGGTAAAGAAAGTCCCAATATTAACATATATAAAGGTTAATGAGAGGGTTTTAGTCCAATAAGAAGGATTTAAAAGAAATGTTTTAATAAAGTCTTATTTGAAGGTTAAGGGGTGATTAAAGTCCCGATAAGTGAATATTGTATGTTGGTTAGCCTATGCTTATTAATAGGGCCTTAACCATTGGAGGTTGGATATTTTGACTCCCTAGAGAGTTGAAATACATGGGACAAACGGGTTGATGCATTTCACATGCATACTGTGGGTGTAATGGGTTAATTATTGTTGGTCTTTAGGATTATTAATAACTATATAAATATTAACAACCAGATTATTTATATATATTATTATATATATTATATTAATAATATAAACTCTTGATATATATTAATTAATAATAAGAATAGCTCATAATAATATTAGATTATCATTATATTATTAAAATAATGTAATAATATAAAATTATGAAAAAATCATAACAATTATATTGTATTATAATAATAATAATAATAATAATAATATCTGATTATAATATTATAATAATATTATATTATTATAATAATATACAAATGTAATTATTATGCTTTATTATTTTTAATAGTTATCTTAGGGTTTGTACACATTGGGTTTATAATATTAATCCCTTTTGTTTATAATTAACTAAGGGTTTAATACTAAAACCCAAGGGATTGATATTATAAACCCAACGGATTAATACTAAAACCCCAAGCGATTATGAACCTAAGGCAATATTATTAAACAAAAGGGACTAATAATATAATCCCAAGGGAATAATGAACCCAAGGGATTGATATAATAAACCCAAAGGAATAATAAGCCCAAGGGAGTGACACTAAAACCTCAAGGGATTATGAATCTAAGGAATTATTAATATTAAAAAGTTGTAGAACGAAGAAAACCAATAATTTGATATTATAAACCATTGGGAATTAATAAAGCCAAGGGAAAAATATTAGAAACCAAAGGGATAAAAAATGGCAAGGGATTAATAGGAATTAATTATTTAAACCCAATGGATTGATAAACCCATGTGATTATGAATATTATAAACCTAATGGATCAATAAACCCTAGGGATTGTTAATATTATGAAAGTAGCACGTCAATAAATTGAAGGAATAAACTTTGTAAATGTAAGGGATTAATATTAAACCTTAGGATTATTATTTAAACCTTAATAGTGGGGATTAATAAAACAAAGGGAATAAATGATAAACTGAAGGAATTACTAATATTACAAACTTAAAGAACAAATAAACCTAATCATTGAATATTATAAACCCAAGGAAATAGTAAACCAAGCCTAAGCCGTAAATCCATGACATCAATATATAAACATAAATAATATTATAGCACAAAAAAATAATAAAAAACATAAACCAAAACCAATATAAGAACCACATTGCAAACCATAAAGCCCTAAAACATCATAAATCATCACTACATTAATAATAACACATTTATATCACTACATTGTAAATAGTAAATAGAATTTTAGCCATAAATACATTGATATCAATACATGAATGTATTAATAGTATAAATCTCAAGAATATTGATATAAACACCTAGAACATGAAATCCAAACAATAATATTATAAATGTAAACAATATTTTCATTTATGAAAGACGTGAACAAAGTGAAGGGATCCACAAAGAAGACCACAACAATCAGAAACGCAAGAGGAAGATATAAAATAGTAACACTCCCATTGGAGCAAAGCAACATAAACGAAAAAAACACATATAAATTGCACAATTTGGATTTAAAGAAGAACAACATAATAGGACATTTTAAGACCAGAGATATACAATTTTGTACATAAAAACAACATTAGTGTTTAAAATAATAAATTTAACCAACATTGCAACCACAGAAAGAACATTGAGTCTTAACATATATTTTTTGTTTTGTTTACATCAAATAATTCCACTACAAAATTGATGTTCAAAACTATAAAGAAGGTCACAATGTTATTAGTTGTATTTCATAGTGATATGGACTTCAATTTCTCCTCTTCCTTCTTCCTAATTGTAACATATGTGCTATCTTTCATCTTGGCATAACGTTGGAAAGAAAAAGGCGGTGCAATGTGTAAATCGTCTATTGATTTCATTCTTGATATGGCTGTGAAGGTAAGGCCTTGCTGCTCTTTATTCCCGATATCAACTGACGCTCATTCTAAAGTCAATCCCTGTGACTTGTGGATTGTAAAATCCCATGCCATCTTCAAAGGAATTTGTTTCGATTTCCTCTTATCACTGGGGTGATCGAGACAATGTTTGGAATGCTTGCATCAAATGGAACACCAAGATACTTATCAAAAACAACACTTGTGAACATTGGACGTTGAGGTGTCTTAGAGGTAGGCGGATAGAATATATCCTTAACAAAACCAAGTGCACCATTCACCAAGATAGCTTCAACCCATAAATTATATGTCAACATAACACGTTGACCACGACAAAAAAAAACTTCACAGTCCAATTGATCATCATCAACAACACCAATTTCTGAATGCCTTGAATACTCAACAACACATCATGCAATTGGAGAATTTAATGATTTTAACATATGCCTATTATGAAAGGAGACCAAATTATTTGTTGGAAACATGTGAACTGCTGCATTAAATAAATATCTTTCTATAGGATGCAACCTCATATTAGCCTGAGACATAAGAAACTCCCAATCTTCAAGAACAGGTTCAACATTTCTTATGTTATTGAGGACTCTACGAAAATAAGATTGTTTCTCATTATTCCCTTGTTGGCGAAAGATTGTGTCAAGAGTGACAACAATGTTGAATTTGTTCCACAAGACTTTCCCTGTTGTATTACTTGCATACAAAGGCTTATCTCTGACAAGAGGCAGTTGTTCAAGGTTACCCACAAGGATGATGGATATGCCACCGAAAGGACAATTTTTTTTCTCTAGAAATGCTTCTCGTAATCGAGCATCTATTTGCATAAACAACCTTGATCCTAGAAAGCCCATTTTATCAATCAATATATATCTAACATGTCACATTTCTTCTTGGAATACTACAAGTGATTGCCCCTGTAGTGGCTGCATATATTTAATTGGAATTTTTAGAGCTGAGTGTATTGTTTCTACATATATATTAAAAGCAACTATTCCTGTTGGGGCAAGAAGAAGCAAAGGGCTTATTCCATCACTTGATGAATTAGAAAGAGCTTCAAAAATACATTGGATAAGGAAAGACTTCCCAGTGCCTGCAGTGCCCTGAATGATCATAAGAAAAGCTTCACGAATCTCATATTTAGAGAAGTGCCTTAAGACAATTTCAAAAGCAAGTCGTTGTTTTTCCAGCAAAGAATCTGGAGATGCAAATGTTCTGTTTGAAAGGTCAACAATATCACTCGTTGATTTTTCATTCCTTATAAAATTAATAGCTTCCTCTGCAACATCATTAGAAATAGTTGTACTTTCCCAGTCAAAGGATATATCAAAGTCCCTTGGAGAAAGGGTGTGTAGATCAGAAAAATTCACATCGTTTGGTGTAACCAAACGAGAGAAAATCTGCCATTCTTGAAAATCATCTTCAAGATTAATTTACTGGTTAGAAAAATCACCATCTTCTTCATCTTCAATATTGTCTATAATTGATGGGTTTCGATCAACATGCCATGCTTGATATCGAAAATTCCTCCAACTTTGAATAATAATTTCAGCAGAAAGGTCAATTTCAGCAGGAATGTCATGAAATGGCTTTTAGAATAGCATTTATGTCCCACAAAAGGTTTCAAATTCCTTTGAAGCCTCACTAGGAATAGAATAAAACCGTGGCCAAACCCGAACAATAGCATGAACATCTCTAGGTTTCCATGGATCTTGTTTACGCTTGCTATCAAATGTCCAAGATCTTGTTGTTTCTATCAAAGATAGATGTTCAAGGAAAAAAGGCCGCTTCTGATAATGTTAAATGAAAGTATTCTCTGATGATCATTGCAAGCCATCCCTTGATATTTTCCTAAAAACCTTTCTTCCAACATTTAAGGAAACAAATTACCCACTACCAACAACAAGAGGTAACTTAAGCAACATATGGCATGTTTCTTGTGCTCCAATGTCAAGGTTAACAATCGTTTTTGCAAGAAACTTTCTATATGCACATAAAGCATGATCCTCAGAGCCAATAGAATTTGAAATTCTAGCTAACATATGATGATAACTTTCAAACCTTTTTTCTGCTTTTGATGCATACTTAGAAATGTATTTCAACACATCATAGTGAGAAAGCATTGGCTGGTAATCAAAATTTGCACGCCACATTGTTAGAAGGTCAATGTTATGTACATTAAGCCTCTCATCATTTCTTGTTGGCTCATTTTTTTTCTTCCTTGATCATCTATGAAGAATCTTGATTCACCACAAAGAATACATGGAACATTGTATCGACATCTTAGAATAGCAACCTTTTTGCGCAAACAAGAATCCACATTACACTTTGTGTGCCTTTGGACATGGTTTAACAATTCTTCGTAATCACTATGAGGATTAGAATATAAAATATGACCAATATTCAACAGGCAAGGGTCATCATTGAGGCTTCATGGAACCACTATGTTGCAATGATGTATGTCATGCAAATTCCATGCAGTTACATACTTGTCGAAGAATATCTTTGCAAGTTGTACATTAGAACTATTTGACCAATCAAGTATTTCCATGTCAGGAGCACCTTCTAACCATAGGAAACCATGGATATGTGTTGAACCTCTATGTTTCCACTCATATCTGATACAAATGAAGATATAGTTACTACAAACAATATAAATAGAATCATAATAAAAGTTTAAAAAGTATAGAAAAAAATTCAACACAAACCTGTACCAAAAGTCTTTAGCTTTAAGATATTTTTGGATAACTTCCTCTCGAAAAATATTGAATCCGTGGTGCATAAATGCCGCAAAAATATGAGGGTACCGGATAACATTCTCAATTTCCATATGATTCTCATTTGAAGAACAAGAATGTGTCTGTATGGGAATGAAGTTATGCAACTCTGGCCACTTTTTTTCAGCTGCACTCAAAGTAAAAAATAAAGATGGACATCCTAACTGAGTAATCATGTCAATCAATTCAGATCAACACTTACTCTAGTATGCCCTTGTACCTCTTAGAGAAGAACCACACCGCATAAGATGCTCAACCAACTTATTATCTGGTAAATCAGATAGTTGGTGATGCAACTCCTCAACTATTGTAGGTGAGTTATCATGTAAATGTTTCTTTGCAAAAACTACAACAATTGCTTGGCTCCAATGCCACATTATCATGTTTAATAGGTAATATCAAAAGCGAGGATGGCTTCCAAATCTTTGATCATAGTACCTAAGAAGATGTAATGCATACTCATGAAGTTCAACATTACAAATACATGGTTGCAACCAATCAGCATCACCAGTGGGGAACAATGTTGGGAATGCCATATCGAATAACCCCTCTGTATTATATTCATTCACTGGAGAGGTTCCAATAGTGGGCCAATCCATGTCTTGAACATGTGAAGAATGAGCATTATCAAGAAATGATCTAATTTCTTCCACTTCTCTTTGTTCATTTGGTAGGTGAGCAACAAAGGAAGAAGGATGAGAGGGCAAATGCTCAGCATGAAACTCTTCATTATTAGTTTCATTGATCTCATATTCTTCAATATGACAATCAACAAATTTAATCCTGAAGGATACATATGTTGATCTTTCAGGTAGAGCATTCACTGAATCATAATCAATTACAACATCTCGATAGTATTGATCACGTTGGATTTTTAAAAGCAATGCATCTATCACTCAAGATATTTTGACATAACATTCATAATATTTAGACTCAGTGCTATGTCTACTCACAATTAGAAAGTCAATATCTTCAACACGTTGGGGAAGGCTTCGTACAATTGTAGAAATATCTTGAGGAAAGCTAATTGTATGACCACTATACTTATATTTCCCACCTCGAGCATGTGTCACTAGCAAAATGGGATTCACACGTGCTATTAGCATTTCTTCAACTTGAGTAAGAAATCTTAAAATATGAGGTTGCTCACCAGGATCCATGTTATTATATCAACAAAAACGTTGGGCTTCTCTTTCACTCTTACATCGTCTGCAAACATGTCCTTTAGAATGTCTCACAACAAGGATTCTAGGATATGATTTTTGGCAAATGTGGCACATCTTGACAATTGACAAGCTATCTATCTTTGCTCGAAACCTTTTATAAGCTATAATCATGTTTTCATCAAAATGAATATGATCTCTACTCATAGAACCATGTTGAAAACCATTTCGATGAGTAAAATCTCTTCTAACATTTACTTCATCTTCAAGAACATGAGATTCCCTTCGCAAATTTGAAGCATGTGGAATGGATATATGAGAATGTCTTTCCAAATTTATGGTGAGCATTTCGCAAACCTGAGAGGATGTAAAGATCTCTTTGTCATAAAAAACTTTAAAATTTAATTTCCAACTAATTATAAATGAAGGAAATGAAAAATAATATAATGCATTCAAAATTTACATTTGTGTCTTCATGTGGATGAGGGTTATGAGATGGTTGGTCTTGGATTCTAAGAACAATGGATGGAACATTTTTGGATGTAGTTTCTTTGCCTCTATTCAAATGAGTTGTTTCCTATTTCAAAAAAATAAAATATGTTATAAAACTAAATGTCCAAAAAAGAAAGATTCAAAAATTGAAAAAAAATCAAATACATTGAACATCTACATTAGTTTTAGAATTTGATATTTTGGATTCCAATTCGCCAACCTAACGAGATGAGATCATGGTTTCTCCATGAAATGTTACAAAACAATTTTGAGGCAACTGTAAATCAGAAAATAAGAAAAATATAAAATGCACTCAACATTTACATTTGTTTGGCAATGTGGATGAACGTTATGAGATGGTTCCTCTTCACTTCTAACATCGGTAGATGTAACATCTATGAAGTTAATTTGTATGCCTCTATTGGAATGAGTTCTATCATGTTCAAAGAAAATAAAAGACGCCATAAAATTAAATGTCTAAGCAATTAGAAATTTAAAAAATGAAAAGCAAATCAAAAACATTGAAAATTTACATTAGTCTGAAATGTATTACAACAACCACTATTGTAGCGAAAACCAAAATATAGATGTGTTACCTCCATTGTGCCATGCAAAATGCTATCAGGAATGGCTGATTCTCTTGGTGGGATGACATTACTTTGAGAAGCAGGATTTGAAGGGTCTTTTGTTTTGAGAAACTGGATCCAAATTATCAAACAAATGACCAAGTAAACTATCATCCAAATCATCACACAAAATGTCATCATTACCTCCACCATGGATGTTTTGCAACCTCTGGCCATCAGAAAATGCAATTGGACACATGGAAGGGTTAGGGTCGACATTTGCATCCAGAATATCGATATGGAATTCTTCCTGATTGCAAGATGTTTCCCCAATGTTATGAACATTTTCAGAATAGCATCGAACAACAAGATTATGATGAGGCGGAGCATATCCTGATAATGAACTATCAACAAGAAATGTTCTTTCCATTATATCATCCATACTATGATACTTACAAGGAACTAAAGAATCATTTTGAAGAGTGTCCTCACTCGTTTTTCTGTTATATGTAGCTCTCCTAGGCTCATTTATGGCATCCTTATTTTGTTGATACCATAAACAACGACTTTCATTAGACCTCTCAGGTGATTGTGATGGCAAAGTTATTTTTCTTGTACGCATGCTTGTGCCTTCAGATGACATGTCTACAATGAATAATAAATATTCATTATGGAATCATAAACATGGAACATAAAAGGTGTATATGTTATTTTTTTCAACCATATAAACCTATCAAAATGTATAAGGCTTTTTCCAAATGCCTAAAAACAAAAACAAAAAATTTCAAAATGGCAAACAAAAAATGAATTCTTCCAAATGGCTTAAACAAAAAAATCTAAATTTCCATGTTTCATATTATAATTAAAATGGAACCCATACTATTGGGACACAACAATCTAAAAATTTGGAACTATATATACTACTAAAATATAAATATAAATATTAAAATGAACATAAACATATAACATTGTTTGGGAATCAATGACAAAACCCAATACAAATATAATGTATATCATACATCATAGAAATTATAATTATACAAACAAAGAAAAAAGCATAACATCGAGAAACATCTACATGTAAATAAGAAAAATTTAGCGAAAACAATATTAAATATTTTACATCACAAAGATGGATACAAACATAATTTTAAAGTATTACCATAAAGACACATAGTATGTATAGAGGAAAAAAATGGAAATATTTTCCACAACCACAAAGAGTATATAAAATGGAAATATTTTTAAGAACTCCTAAGAATACTAATATCCTAAGAATCCATCAGCATATCCAATGGCATAATCTCATCAACAGAATCCATACGGGCAGCAATTGAAAAAACATCTCCATACTCAATCAAATCATTGCAATCCTCTTGTGCTGGGTACCAAAACCGAGACATCAGCTCATTAGTTGAATTATCAATATCTATTGGAAAAAAATGTGAGTTACTTGTCATATAATAGGAAAGGAACTTCACTACAGTTGCACATAATAACCAGACCATGGACTGTTCGGAACAGGAGGTAGCCAGGACATTTCCTATTTATATCTGCAGAAATTTCTTCCAACAACTTCCATATGAAACCCCAATCATCTTCAAAGTAGTCAATTCTTCCTTCAACACAGGGTTGACCAAATTGGAAATGATCTAATTCTTCACTTGACCATACAGAAGTGGACCCATCATTGACAAGGCATATCAACTAATTCATGTATATTGCTAACAACATACAACTTATGTCACTCATTGGAACAAATTAAAAACCCCACTAATTTTTTATTACGTTAAACCAGTAGATTGTATACCCTTATAGCGGATAATCTTCATAGTCCTTGTCGAGATACAACCAAAAAAAATTACTTTTATAAAACACTACATTCTTAGGCGGTGAAGTGCCACCAAATGGAACAACAGCCCTTTGCCATACCCTATGAAGACTACTACAAACATAAAATTCAGAATGTATTCCATCATAGATATGTTTTAGAACAACCCAGTCATATTTTCTGCTGCTTACATTTTCCAATAATGAAAAGAACCCCGAGTCTGCAATTCATACTGGCCCTATGTTTTTAAATGCCTTTGTAAATGGATTCATTACAAAATAGTTATGTGTTTTGGAGCATTTTGTTGGTAAGGATAAAACCACCATTGGTCCAACAATAAACTCTACTCTGTATCTTGAATCTATGAATCCCAAATGAAATTGATATATGTGGCCATTTTGATTAAGGTATTAAGCAGCAAAACAATTGTCTTCACTACTGAGGAAACAAACAAGAAATGCAAATTGGTTCGTGGAGACATTCTTGCAACGTAAAAATAAAGAAGTGTTCTTCAAAGCATTCTTCCATTTTTTACATATAGTGCCAAAATCTATCACAACAGATAAAGGGAGCTAGAGCAAGACAAGGTCAAGAACTTTGAATGGAAGAGAACTCCAAATAGCTGGATCCATGATGAACCAGTCAAATCACCTAACAATAAAAGAAAATGCATTTGATATCTACAAAACAATTTAATGTTGAATAAAATTAAAAGTAACATAAATACATAATTTACCACACACAATTTTCCATTTTGTTGAGACTATGTTAACTGAAAACATAGTAAAGGATCATGAATCCACCATGATGATAGACACAGTGGAAATAGCCATGGAAGCTATTGAGACAGTCACTAAGAAGGAAGGACATCTACTGAAAGATGTTAAGAAGGAAGAAACCTATGCAAAGGATTTAACCTTACGAGAAGGAACACTAACAGAGGAGTGTTTTACAGAGGATGACCAATCTTTTGAAACTATCAGAAGTATGGAGAAGTATCTTTCAGAAGATAAAAACTCTAAAGTAAAGGAGGATGGAGAATGTCTCTTAAATGAGAGAAGCAATGATTTATTGCAGCAGAAAGAATTTGATAATACATTGCTATTTGAAACTGTGACAACACAGGAACAAGCTCTTGTGTAAGAAGGAGATGAAGTTCAGTTTGAAGAGCTGATATGTGAAGCAACCGTTGAGACTGTTGAACCTTATGATTTCCAAACTAATAATTTGTGTATAAATGCAGGAAACATAAGTAATGATGAAATACATATAAAGTGTCACAGATAAATTGCATTGTTGGAATATTTGCTGGAAAATTTAGAGTATAGGCATTTGGGAAACTACAAAACAAAGTATGGGATCCAGGAAGACAAAGATCAGAAGACACATGATCAGGAGATCATGAATATTTTCTAATTTGGGAGTATGATGCAGGAGCATTCAACCCAAGAGAAAATCATTGTAATCCAAGATCAGGCCACGAGACAAAGAATCTCCTTATTTAATCAACTGTTTACATGTTTTTATACAGAGGAATTTGATTCCGAGTGTGCAAATGTGTGAATCAAGTATTTTATGATTGATTATTGTGCAAACTCATAGGTTCTGTAACAGAGGTTGCAGGCAGAGTCAAGTCATAGTACAGAGGAGAAGAATGAGCCAGAGGTTCATAATGGATCTTTGAATCCATTCTAAATATCAAGTAAAGTTTAGAGTCAGTGATTAAAATCACTGAGGTCAAGCCCAGGAGGGAGTTGCAACGGAATAGTGAAGGGGGAAGAACCTTTGAAGAACAAAAAAAAAAGCATAGAAAACGATTGAAAATGCCAGAAAAACATAAGTAATAGAGTGGCGGAGGAGCAAGTGTTAATGCACAGAAATTGTTAGATCTCATAGATCAACAGCCAAGATTAAATCATAGGAATGGAAGAATCGGGATCGCATCGCAATCTTCCAAAGGAAAGAACCAAAGTGCGATTGCGACATGTAATGGATGGTCGGACCTAAAACCCTATCGAATGTAGCCTAGAACCCTGTTGGGTCCGAAACATATGTTGGATCAGAGTTTTAAAGTGGAGGAGTGAAGTATAAAGATCAAGCGATAGCTGATATGCGATGGCGATAAATCATCGATTAGAGATCGGGCCGATTGGAGTTCGAAGGAGAGTGTTGTGTAAAATAAATTCATTATGGGCCTGACGAAAATTATATATGTGGGTGCATAGAATTTGAAATCTGCTATATGTGTTCGGAGTGGGATTTTAATGTATTTCCATGTATTTGCAATAGATGTGTTCCTCGCGCCTTTTAAGGCTAAAACATATATTGTCATTCTGATAGTTGCATATTGGAGGGGAAGGGGTGATGATATATATATATGTGGTGTGCCACAGAGGAGCGATACACTATTTCAATAAAGGTGGCATCGATATCTATGGAGAGGCCATACCGAGGTGGAAAAAGGTGTGTTTGCGTATGTTTTCCTTTTGTAAATGGTTTTATAAGGAAAATAGCACCGATAAAAGGTTTTGTGGGTTAAATATATGTGTAGCAAATGTTTAAAGAGGGAAGGTTACATATATAAGTGGTTAAAGGGATAATGAAGGTTATGAGGAGATTTAAAGTGCGGATAGAATGTTTAAGTGAGGTGATTGAGTTTTGATATAAAGGAACTGAGGAATATGGCTTTAATGATTGATGGTTGAAGCTTTCACTCCTGTGAGTTAAATACCTAGGAAAGATATTTAATGAGATTTTTCAACATAATTATATATATTTATAACTTTTTTTAATTATTTGAATTTCTTAATATTTATTAAAATACTATTTCTTACTTAATAATGTAATTTTTAATGATACAGTAATCATAATAGCTATAATTTAAATGTTCTTAACTATTAAGAAAATGTGTTTTCTAAAACAATCAATTCTATATGTTTCCATTGTTTTAAAAAAATAATGATATATAACTTGATCTTAATGGGTTGTCTAACAAGTAGATGTTAATGAATTTTTGGTTGGAACTAAGTACATTTTACTTGTGAATAAAATTAAAAGTAACATAAATACATAATTTACCATACACAATTTTCGATTTTGTTAAGGATAAGAAATGTTAATGGTTGTGTAAGAGTGAAATTTGAACCAATAAAAAATAGTTGGTGAACAACTTGGTTTTTTTTCTAGATTCAAGATCACATGGCTACCTGTTTTGTATAGTAGTGAATTTATTTTAGTTATATGTTTTAATTATGTAGTTATTTTAGTGAATTAATTATGTAGTTATTTTAGTTATTATGTTTTAATTATGAATGTAATGTTTTAATCCAAAATTGAAAATATTTGTCTTAGGGATTACAAATCATTATGAATCCAAAAGTATCGTTATTCTCTTATATTATTCTATTATTCTATTTCTTTAAAAAAAATGTTTAAACCATTTGCAATAGCGAACAATTATAGTGAACAATTAATTAGGTTAATTATGAGTAATTTAAATATATTTACAAATAATATAGACTTATTTGTAAAGTAATATGAATACAAAGACAATATTGATATGCAAACAACATTCATACTTACTTGTGAATTATGACTGAGTAGTGTATTCTGCATATCATAGACGTAGGCGGAGTGCACAGTAATTAACTGAAGGAGCATAACCTAAAGAAAACCGCAAAAACATGTTAAAGTGCTTTTTAAATAGTGTAATTGGATTATCAGGTGGAGAAAGAATGGTAAGTGGTATCGGAGGGTGAGCACCTAATTTAACTTAGTGTTTGACACGTAGCAGCGAGCAGAGTGGGGAAATTGCTTTATTGGGCGGTTAAACCCCCTGCGTGTTGGAAACCCAAAACCAATGTAAAGTGTTGGATCTGTGGGAGCAGATCAACGACGGAGGATAATGCAAAAGACCATGAGTGGACCTGACCATATTTAACCTGAAACCAATGTAAAGTGTTGGATCTGTGGGAGCAGATCAACAGCAGAGGATAATGTGAAGGCCCATGAGCGGACCTGACGATATTTATAAATGCGGATGTATAAATTTTGAGATCCGCTTATATGGTTCGGAGAGGAAATTTAATGTATTTCCTTTTTATTTCTATAAAGTGTTGTGTTGAGGCCTCTTATGAAAAAGTGTTATTGAAACGTTCGCTAATTTATAACCTCGAGTGGTATTCCGGGCGGCAAAGTAGTGGTAAGTGGTATTGAGAGTTTTGGCTCCGATTCCACAAATCGGAGGACACGTAACAGCAAAGGAGTGTGGGGAAACCGCTCTATCGGGCGGTTAACCCCCATGTGTATTGTCAACCTGAAATCTACCGTGAACTGTTGGATCTTTCGGGAGAAGATCAACGGCAGAGAAGTAATAAATTTTGGGAGAGCATTTAGAAAAAAGACCAGAACCATCTTTTTTCTACAGGCTAGTGATATCATGGAGAATTTATACACAATCGATTCCCTTCTTTTTTCTACGCGCTAGTCATATCATTTGAATCATAGTGGAAAAATATCGCAGAAGGAAAATATGTACATACCTGTAAGATCGATTTTTGAATGCCTTTGAAACCTAAAAAAAAAAGTAGGCAATAATTCAGTCAGACACGAACTACACCAAGTTACCAGAGACAACCACGAGAGCATGGAAACAATTAAAAACACAATCACTGAGAAAGTGTTTCTCTAATTCTGAAACCTGAAAAAATAGTAGGGAATAATTCAATCAGACACAAACTACACCAAATTATCAGAGACAGCCGTGAGAGCATGGAAACAATTAAAAACACAATCACAGAGAAAGCGTTTCTCCAATGCTGAAACCTGAAAAAATAGTAGGTAGAGAAAAGGAAGGCTATGAAAGATTTTTCACCTTTTTTACCAGATAGAAGCCAAGAGAAGCCAGCATTCCAGTAATCCTTCAACAATTCCAACAACCTTAAGTGCTAACAAAGAAATGCATGCATCCACGGAGCGTTTGATTATAATATATGGAATGGGCTTAATGAAAATTTGAAACGCTTAAGATCGAGTGGCGCTATTACTCTATCGGGCATGGAGTGGGAGAGTTATTTCCATTGCGGATTAATGGAACGATGGGTGGAATGGTGAAATTGATGGACACCTATTCTTTGGAAAAAAACAGTTGGCAAATGGTTGAAGACGCTTAAGTTTAAGAATATGAATAGACATATGTTTCAGAATTGGGTTTGAATATATGTTTTATAATTTGTTTTAAATATATTTCTCAAAGCTAAAAAACACTTGGTAAATGGTTGAAGACACATAAGTTAAAGAATGTAAACAAACATACGTTTTAGAATCAATGCCTCTTGGAATATATATTTTATAATTTTTTTAAATACATTTCTCACTAATCAACATACTTGGTTATCAACAAGAGGTACAATAAATTTTTAATCATGCTTTGTAAAAAAAATAATTTAAGTATGCTTTAAACATGTGATTTAGACATGCAAGAAAGTTTTTTAATCAAGCTTTGTAAAAAAAATAATTTAAGTATGCTTTAAACATGTGATTTAGACATGCAAGAAAGTTACTGTTGTGAATTTCATTCATTGATTTAGTGAAGACTACGAGAATATACTAGCATCTTTCAATTCAGGCCATCCGATTAAAAAATTAATTAACAAAATGATTAAGTTGCCAATTCGCGGTAATTATATAATAATAAAAATTTAATTGGGGCGCTTAAAAGAATTTAAAAATAAGAACTAATCACACTTTTATTTCTTTTTCATTTTCTTTTAAAATGTCTCTTAAAATGATATAGTAGCGAAATATTGATGGCTTACCGTTATAGTTTTTGGCTTCCATTGATTTCATGTTATACCAGTTCTAATTTCCATACTTATCTATATCATTTTATTTGCCATTCAAATTCTATATACTAATGTGGAGAAACAACCCTAGTGTTTTATTTGAAGGTTTTCTTCACTTCCATTTCAAAAAAACCTTAATCTAAATGTTAAAACTCAACCCTGGTTATACTGTCTCCGGAATGCTTCCTGGATTGAACGATCGAACGAGAGAACTTTCATGGGACGAGTAAGATCAATTTCGCTGATTTTTTGAAATTATAGAATGGTAAATTTTGGGTCGTAGATACATAATGCATAATAATTCTTTATGGAATTTAGGTGAATTGCAGAGGCGGTCCCGCTCCCGGGTGGGTACCTTCATTTTCTGTAACTGAAAATTATCTGCTCCCGGGTGGGTACATTCATTTTTTGTAACTAAAAACTATGTTGTAATTCCATAAATGCCACTCTGTGAAGAATCTGTTGAGATCTTATCCACACCTCGGTACAAATTCGAATGGCACCCACAGTCCAAGGCCTTTATGCAGGTCATGTCAAAAGCTACTGGAGACTTGGTGAGTGCCCCTCTCATGCTGTGTCTCTATTTGTTTGTATTAGTTGAATGATTTTCCTTTGATGTTAGAAGTTACAGAGATATCTAAATTTGAAGTTTCAGAAGGCATACTACCTTGATTTCCTTATAGCAGAATCGTATGACGTTGGTTGCATAGCCTAGTTCAACACACAAATGCACTTATTCCATTTTTTTTTTTTAATTTGATTTTTCTCTCACTAATCCCAATACATATTTCATGGATTACATAATGAAGATTATTATCATGTAAGTGTTCCTTTCATTTAAAATTTAAATTTAATTTCAACAAGCCTTCAGCAAAAATGAACAAAGCCATTCCACATTAGAGTGTTATTGGTCTTTTAAATGACAAATCTAGTTAAGAGTGGCCATTGAAAACAATATTAATATATAGAGTAGTAATATTCCAAATCTAGGTAACAGATTGTGCACCTTTCTTAGTAGATAGAAGCCGAGAGAAGCCCCTTCAAATCGTTCTAGTAATCCTTGCAACAATCCTTCCAGTAATCCTTCAACAATTCCAACAACCCAATCACTAAGAAATGCATGCATCCATGGAGCAATGCTTTGATTATAATAGATGGAATGGTGATGAATAAAACTTACAATAAATATTTAATCACAATTTGAAATGCTCAAGTTTCTTTATTCCTCCACGTTACAATCCTAGATGGAGTGGCAGAGTTATTATTAAGAGCATGAAAGGGTGAAATTGATGGACAAGTTAATGAAGCTAACGACACCTATTTTTTCGAGTCATTATTAAGAGAATAAAATGATAAAATTGATAGACATGTTAATGAAACTACTAATACCTATTATTTTAAATTGGACACACTTTAGCAATGGTTTGAAAGGGTGATCATGTTATTGGGAAATACATCTTTCCACTACTATGACAAGTGTATGTGTAAGATGCGTGTTACATTTTGTAGTCTTCCCATTATGGTTAATCTTGATAGGTGTCAATTAACAAATGGCATGGTAAATTTTAATGAAGATTTATTAAAAAATTAATTTAGGCAAGGTTTAATCATGCAATTTAGATATGCAGGGAAGTTAGTGGTGTGAATTCAATCCATTGATATTGTGGCAACTACGAGAATATGCTTGGATCTTTAAATTTAAATTTTCCTATCAATTTTTTCAATTTTTTTTAATTAATAAAATGATTAAAATGCCTAACCCCAATAGGAGAGATGCGTATCTGCTTAAATATATCTTATTTATATAATTTAAAACAATTTACCTAAATCAGTCAATTTTTTTAACCTTACTAAAATTACTATGAACATAGTTCTTACCTTTAATATGGTGGAAAAAGTAGGTTTAAGATGAATTTTTGAATGTATACGACACTCTGAAAATTCCTGAGTCACTTGAATTGTGTTCACGGGGATTTGAACAAATTCCTGCCAAATTTAAACAAATCTTAAAAAACAACTGCAAACATATGAGACTTGCATGTAAGACTATGACGCATAAAAATGCATCAACAAAAAAGAAAAATTCTAAAAACATTTAATGTGACGATCAATATCGACTTTAATTTCCTTTTGTTGTAAAACTCACGTTGGGCGTGTTGAAATAATAATTTCAACTGAAGCTTTATTTTCGATGCGATCTATCGCAAATCGCAAACTCACCATGTCACCCTCCGTTATGTGCTCTGTTTTCTGGCAATTGCGATATTTTTTTTTTGCGATGCGATAATTATCGCATATCGCAGATCGCAAGTTTCACCCTACGCACGTTATGCACCTGTCTCTTACAATGCGATATGTTTTAGCGATGCGATATTATCGCACATCGCTGATCGCTCATCTCTCAACTTGTCTCAGACTCCCGATAGCCTTCTGCGATGCGATCCAATTGAACTCAACGATTAAGTACAGGCCTATAGCATGAATTTTACGTGAAGTAAAAGTTACATTATTGACCACCGGTAAATGTCAGTAAAACAGTGAATTCAATTTACTGTGGGTTGGTAAGTTTTGGTGAAGTTTTTAATTTTATTTCAGCGGGAGTATGGGCTCAAGTAATAGTTGGTAAAAGCATTTAATTTTTATTATTTCGTTTACGGAAGCATGGGAAGTTAAAACGTGAAGTAAGTTCTTATTGTTGATATATTTATGTGTAATGTTTTTTTTGTTGTCTTGATGAGAGTGAAGAGGGAAGAACGCAGCAGTGCGAATGAGAATACACACTGCAGTGTAATTGTATTGTAATGCACAACAGTGTGAAGTAAAAAAAAAAAAAGAAAACGCAGCAGCGTGAGAAAAAATTGTGTAATTTCCACATAGTAGTGAAAGTAATTTTTCTGTAGTTGAAGTCTGTTTTTACAGCAGTGAATGTAAAAGAGATTCTTACACACAGCAGTGTAAAATCTCAGGAGGAGACAGAGTAATTTTCTTTTTGTGCAGTATATATCTTGAATAGGTGTCCTACAAAAGCTGTGATGGACAAAGTGCCAGAAGAGGCATGGAGTGGGAGAAAGCAAGGAGTCACCCACATGAATTTTTTTGGATGTGTGGCCTATGCACACAATCCTGATCAGCTAAGGAGAAAGTTGGACAACAAAGGGGAGAAATGTATCTTCATCGGATACAGTGAAGAATCCAAGCCTTACAGGTTGTATATCCCATCCACCAAGAAGTTTTTTGTGAGCAGAGATGTTCAGTTCATTGATTAGGAAGCTTGGGATGGAAGCATAGAGAAAACAGTTAATGTTAAAAACTGTTTGTCTCATGATGAAGATGATGAGGAGATGGTAGAAATACATCCCCAAATAGCAGCGCCAACACAAGGACAACAAGGAACACCTTTGACGAGAAATGAGAGTGCTTCTCCAAGCACATCACAAGGAGGAAATTCAAGTGCATCTTCAAGCACTTGCATACCAAGTGAAAGGGGTAAGAAATTTAGAAATCTAAGTGACATTTATAATGAAGGAATGAATTCCTTATTTGCCTTGTACTATCATGTTGATGATCCTATTCATTTCGAAGATGCTATTAAAGATAGGAAATGGGTAGAATCTATGGATGAGGAGATCAATGCCATATAAAGAAACAAGACATGGGATTTGGTTTAGCTACCAAAAGGTAAAGAAGTTATTGGAGTCAAATGGGTCTATAAGACCAAGTGTAATGCTGAAGGAAAAATTGAAAGACACAAGGCAAGGCTAGTTGTCAAGGGATACAAGCAACAGTATGGAAAAGATTATGAGGAAACTTTCGCACCGGTTGCAAGAATGGAAACCATGAGAGCAGTGCTGTCCATAGCAGCACAAAACAAATGGAAAGTCTACCAAATGGATGTGAAGTCGGCATTCCTAAATGGAGTGTTAAAGGAGGAGGTTTACATTGAACAACCTCTAGGCTATGAGAAAAAAGGCCAAGAGCACAAAGTTTGCAGATTGAAGAAAGCTCTTTATGGGCTGAAGCAAGTGCCAAGAGCGTGGTACAATAGAATAGACTCCTATCTACTGGAAAATGAATTTGACAAGTGTGAGGGAGAACCCACTATCTACATCAAAGAAAAGGATGGTAAAACTTTAATTGTAGTGTTGTATGTTGATGATGTAGTTTTTACAGGTAATGATGACTACCTCATTGAAAACTTCAAATCAGTCATGAAAGAAGAATTTGAGATGACTAACATGGGTTTGCTGAGATACTTATTAGGAATAGAAGTAGATCAAAATGAAAATGGAATTTTTATCTCTCAAGCAAGATATGTAAATGAAGTGTTGAGCAGGTTTAATATGCAAGAGTGCAAAGCAACAATCACTCCCACAGTAATGGGATTAAAACTCAGCAAAGAGGACAGCAGCAAGGATTTTGATCCTAGATTATATAAGAGCATAGTTGGCAGCCTTATGTATTTAACTGCAACAAGGCCTGACATAATGTTTGCTGTTACTTTGATTTCCAGATTCATGGAGAGCCCAAAAGAGGCACACTGGCAGGCAACAAAAAGAATTCTGAGGTATGTCAAAGGTACAAAAAGATTTGGCATTTCGTATACTTTTTCAGAAAATTCAGATTTGGTTAGCTACACCGATAGCTATTGGGCTGGAAGTGGAGATGATCGGAAAATCACTTCTGGTTATGTTTTTTAGATGGGTTCAGGAGCCATTTCATGGGCTTCCAAGAAACAACCAATTGTGGCATTGTCTAAAGCAGAAGCAGAGTACGTGGCAGCTACAGCAGCAGCGTGTCAAGCGGTTTGGATGAGGAAACTGTTAAGAAGTTTATGCCAAGAGCAGGCAACAACAACGACGATTTTTTGTGACAATAGTTCTGCTATTGCATTGTCCAAGAATTCTGTGTTTCACAAGCGAACGAAACACATTGATACAAGGTTTCACTACATCAGGGAATTGGTGAACAATGGAGAAATCATTTTACAGCATTGCAGAACTCAGGAACAGGTTGCAGACATTCTGACAAAGCCATTGGACCAGAAAAGCTTTGAATTTTTGAGGAAATGTCTGGGTATGATTGATAACCCAGCAGTTGAAATTAAAGGGGAGTGTTGAAATAATAATTTCAACTGAAGCTTTATTTGCGATGCAATCTATCGCAAATCGCAAACTCACCATGTCACCCTCTGTTATGTGCTGTGTTTTCTGGCAATTGCGATATGTTTTTTTTGCGATGCGATAATTATCGCATATCCCAGATCGCAAGTTTCACCCTACGCGCGTTATGCACCTGTCTCTTACAATGCGATATGTTTTAGCGATGCGATATTATCGCACATCGCTGATCGCTCATCTCTCAACTTGTCTCAGCCTCCCGATAGCCTTCTGCGATGCGATCCAATTGAAGTCAACGATTAAGTACAGGCCTGCAGCATGAATTTTACGTGAAGTAAAAGTTACATTATTGACCACCGGTAAATGTCAGTAAAACAATAAATGCAATTTACTGTGGGTTGGTAAGTTTTGGTGAAGTTTTTAATTTTATTTCAACGGGAGTATGGGCTCAAGTAATAGTTGGTAAAAGCATTTAATTTTTATTATTTCTTTTACGGAAGCATGGGAAGTGAAAACGTGAAGTAAGTTCTTATTGTTGATATATATATGTGTAATGTTTTTTTGTTGTGTTGATGAGAGTGAAGAGGGAAGAACGCAGCAGTGCGAAGTAAAAAAAAAAAAAAAACGCAGGAGCATGAGAAAAATTTGTGTAATTTCCACACAACAGTGAAAGTAATTTTTCTGTAGTTGAAGTCTGTTTTTACAACAGTGAATGTAAAAGAGATTCTTACACACAGCAGTGTAAAATCTCAGGAGGAGATAGAGTAATTTTCTTTTTTTTGTTGAAATTTTTTTTGTAAATCCCTTTGAGTGAAAGAGGATGAATATGTATCAGGCATTTTATGTTTAATGAATACAAATCTATTTGTGTGGGTATGTAATACTATGTTCTCAGATTTTTTTTTTTATCGAATCTTCCCGCAAAAGATCCCGAGGAGAGAAGCAGAGCATTGTCTCTGTGTGTGTTCAGCTTGTGTGTTTTTGGGATTTTACCAGAAAAATCCCCAACAGGGCGCAAATGGAAAATTCACCATGTAAAAACGAGATTTTAATGTCAGTATTGGCTGATGCTTTGTTAGGTTTTTTGGAGATGTCAATATCAGTTGGAATTCCTCTTGGCATGTAGCATGATCACAATGAGTCGGATTCCAGAATAACAACGCAAATAAAACGTGAAAATCCTCAGAAAACGATCGGATAAGGCTTGCACACAGCCTGGACATTATCTACAAATAGGGCTATAATGCCTATATACCCACAACACACATGAGACGGGTGAAACCCAGTAAAGAAGTGGTCTGTGAAGAAAATGGACGCCAAGATTCTGTTGGGGATTCCCAACTCGACTCCCAGCTACATAGGGAGTTACATACAAAACCAAGTTGGTTTTTGCCAGTTCCATGCTTTCCCCACTCGCACTGGCACTGGCTCATTCATGGAGGAGCCATGCACAATTCCCAGTCGATTTGAAGCAGATGCTTTCGAAGCAGAGGAGAGGCAATTTCAGAAGTTTTGCGTTTAACATAAAAGACATCTTTGTGAAAGATGCCTCTTCTATAGAGGGCGTGGACCAAATGATTCATGGAGAAGTGATACTGCAAAAATATTTCTTTTCAACATCACGGATTATGCTGCAAGTATTGCCGATGAAGCATCTGAGTTGATGGACAACAGAGTTTACCTCCAGCTGGTCAACAGCGAAGAGGTAGATCCAGGTAAATCAATTCATTAATTTACGTTCAGTCTATTTCTATGTCAATCATCCTGCGACTTTTGGTACTCTGGCTCTAGAACCAGAGCAGAAGCTGGAGATCTTCACAGACCGAGGTTGTGAACTTCACAGATGGGTTGTGGTCCTGTTGTAGAAGCCAGAAATTGTTCATTTTCATGAGTAACCACATCGACGGGCTCAATCCTGCACTTCTCCGGTCTGGTCACATGAACAAACATATTCACCCCTCATTCTGCACTTTCGGGCCATACAAGATTCATGCCCACAACTACCTCTCCATTTAAGACCACGAGCTGTTTCCCAAGATCCATGATTTGATAGAAACCACTCAGATGACTCCTACAGATGTAACCGAACATCTCATGAAGATGAATGGCTATCCCACTGGTTCCCTCCAAAACCTAATTGAAGCTCTTCGGGATGCGAAAGAAAGAAGAGTCAGTGCCGCTCTGAATGTGCAACCAATTTTTCCAATGTTATACACAGCTTTGCGAGTGGATAGATTGATAAAAAATGGCGCTATATTTCAAAATTTCACTGTCCCGGACTTAGTTTGAAAACATGGTTCGCTATGGCGTCGATGAGCAGCATCATGCATGGTATTTGTATCTATCATGGTATGTATCATGACGATACAAGAAACAAACCCAAACATCCCGGTGAAATGATAGAGATGGAAATTAGCAGAGGCAGGATGGGTTCTCATATCGAGGTTGGTATATTGGTTTCCCTTGGCCTCATGCAGCAACGGGAAGAAGTTACATGGATAGTTTCTCCATTGAACTTATCTAGAACCGTATATAATTAACCGTTGTTACTCACCTCTAGGTGACTGCTCACCATGAATCTATATTGGTTTAAGAACTTAGAAAGGAAGGGTGGCCGTTGTTTGATTTTATTCGATACCATGTTTTGCATTTAACTGCATATAGTCTTCTAAATTCTCAGAGACCGGGTGTGTTTGGGAGTGTCAATCCACCCACGAACTGTACAAGGACATCCGAACTTATTATTTGATATTGAGTCCACAGAGAACCTCAACAAACATATTATGAGTGAAAGAATGAGAATTATAGAGAAAATTAGGCAAAAGCTGCATGCGTCCATGGAAACAAATCGCTGGGAATTGAGTGGATATGGAACCAAGTAAAATCCTAAATTACAGTTGCAGAGAGAAATTGTGGCTACTAGTGATCAAATTTGAAGGGCTAGTCTTAATTTTATTTGGGAGGGCATATATTTATCTAATGCTTCAAAGATGAAAAATTATAAAAAAAATTGTACTTCTATTAACAAATGTATATTAAATAATCTCTTTATAAAAAAATGCCAAAATGAAATGGTGTCCTTCTAAACCTTTAAAATTTAAAAAGTGGCTATATTAAAACACTATAAAATATCAATAGAATTTAGTAAATAGGCAAACATTTTTCTCAAATTCTATTAAAAAAGAAAGTAACATATGTTTCTTCTATTCATTAGATAATCTTCAAAAGCATTTGAATTTACATAATTGAAAATATAAATCTATTTCCTTTTGTTTAGCTTGAAACAATTTAATCCAAACCAAAAAAACAAATATATACCTTCAACAATCAAAGGAATTGAACTTTTCTCTTAACATTGCTCAAGAAAAGACCGCTATAAATAGACTTCCATATCCATTAAAAAATTCAATCTCTATAAATTCAAAATTTTATGTAACTAGGGAAATGTTGTAATATATAATACACATTTGCAGTGTTGTTGTTGTGTGGCTTGGTTGGCCATTTTTTTGTTGTTGTTTAAGAATGGTTTTCAAATTTGGTCCTTACAATGAATTCAAGTTTGTTTGACATCTTTTTCAAATAATGCGGTTTCTTTTCGTTGATGTCTTTTTGTAATAATATGATTTCTTTTCATTAACAATGTTGTTTAATTTTTCTATGATTTCAACATCGCCTTAAAAACCCTTCATAGCAGGAGCTACATGGACACCCACACACACAACTTATTTCCTAGATTCTGAATGGAGAGAATGAAGCTGGAGACACAATAGTGTCAAGAGTAGCACAGGGAAGACATGAAATGACAAACCAAAACAAGAGGAGCTCAAAGGTGCGGATCACTAGGAGCTACCTTAAGCAAAATGCCACACTAGCTTCACATTAATCTTCAATATTAAATAGATACAATTTTTTAGGGACAACAAATCATATCCCAGGAGAATAGGAACTAAATAACTATAGAAAGGAAAATCACAACTATGTAACAATAATAGCCTAATTTCCATTAATTCTAACACTCCCCCTGAATGGAGAAAGGGTTCCTAAACACACCTAATATGTCCCTAAACAATTCAAACTTCAGTCTTCCCAGAGGCTTAGTAAATATATCAGCCATATTATCACAAGAATTACAATATTCAACACAAATCTCTTTGGACTACACCTTTTCCCTAACAAAATGAAATTTTGTGGTTATGTGCTTGGTATTTCTATGAAATGGTTAATGGAACTTTGATTATCACAATTGATAATTGTAGCTTCTGTCTGTTCTTCTCTTGTATCTTGAAGAAGTCTGCGCAACCAAACTACCTCACATGCTACTACACAAATAGCTTGATATTTTTCTTCTGCTGAGCATAAGGCTACAGTATGTTGCCTCTTGCTACACCAAGAGATGACCCTGAACCCAATGCTAAAGGCGTAACCTGTAATTGATCTTCTATCATCTAAATTTACAACCCAATCAGAGTCTGTATAATGTGTCAAGCTAACATCAAATGAATCAGAATACAAAATACCAAAGTTTGAAGTTCCTTGCAAATACCTCAGTACTCCTTTCACTACAAGCCAATGGTTCTCATGCGGTTGAGTCATGAACTGACTCAAAACACTCACTGCATAAGCTAGATCTAGTCTCGTTGTAGTCAAATACATAAAACTACCAACCAACTATCTGTACAATGTTGCATCTGCATATTTTGAACCATCATTCACCTAAAGTTTGTTATTCTGCTATAAAGGCACAAATGCATCCTTGCACTCATCCATTTTAAATTCAGTCAACAAACTCTTGGCATACTTACCCTGGGACAATAAAGTTTGGCTTGAATCTTTCCAAACTTTTAGACCCAAACAGTAATACAATTTTCCAAGGTCCTTCATCTCAAATTTCTGTGATAATTGTCGCTTGATTTCTTCAATGAGGTTGTCTGCACTCCCTGACATGATCAGATCATCTACATATAAAGAAATCAACACTATCTGTCCCGTTCTTCTCTTTGTGGACTAAACTCAATTTCCTCCTCTTTATCTTGTTGTTGCTGCTGCTATTGTTTTTGTTGTTATTGTTGTTGACTGATCACTATTTCAATATCCTCATCTGAAAGTAAGGGTACATGTCATTCTTCATTATCTTGAACAGGATTTCCATCATCATCCTGTTCATGGAATACTACGTCTCTACTAACAAATACCTTGTGAGTAGAAGGATCAAACGACTTATAAGCCTTATACTCACTGCACTATCCAACAAAGGTACATTTTATGGCCTTTGAATCTAAGTTCTTCCTGTTTTCTTTGGGAACATGCGCAAAAGCTTTACAATCAAATACTCTAAGATGAATTACTGTAGGCTTGAAGCCAAACAATGCTTCAAAAGGAGTTTTATAATCAAGACTTTTAGTGGGACTCCTATTCTTCAAATACAATGTAGTATTGAGAGCTTCTTTCCAAAAGACATTAGTTAGATTCTTACCTTTCAAGATACTGCGAGCACACTCCACTAGTGTTCTGTTTTTCCTCACAGCTACTCCATTATGTTGAGGAGTGTAAGGTGTTATAAAGTTTTGTTGTATCCCATGCTCTTTTCATATTTGATGAAATCCCCTTTCTTGAATTCTCCGCCTTGATCTGATCTAAGAATCCTGATGAACTTTCCTGTCTGCTTTTCAATCATGTTCCTGAACTTCTTGAAATACTCAAAGGCATGACTCTTTAGTCTAAGAAAATACACCCATGTGAATCTTGTACAATCATCAACAAAAATTAGAAAATAGTAGGCCCCGCCTAACGATCTTGTCTGCATAGGCCCACATAAATCAGTGTGTACAATTCGAGAGTATCCCTTTGTTTCCTATCTTTAACAATAGAAAATTCATCTCTATGTTGTTTACTGAATGAACATGCTTCACAATCAATATGCAACTTTTTCAAAACAAGAAGACCATTACCATACCTTTATTCTACAACAGAAGAACATCACTGAAATTGATGTGCCCAAGTCACTGACGCTACAAGTTTTCAGCAGACTTATCCAGTGACACCAATGCTTGCGGTGGTGTACTTTTCACATCCAATTTGTAGAGTCCTCCTATACAAACACCTATAGAAATAGGGTTCATCTGGTCCAACAAGTCTTGAATGATACAATAAGATTTAAAGAATTCTACCTTGAGATCCTGATCTGTAATCTTTGATACAGAAATCAGGGTCTTCTTAATACTAGGTACATACCACACATTAGATATATTCCTAATGTTTCCATCAGGCAGAGTGACAAGGATATCTCCATGTCCCTTGATCTTGTACCCTCTATCATCTCCAAGGTATACTTTTACTCCAGTGTTGGATTCTCTAAAATTTATGAACCATTTCTTTTACCTGTCATATGTGAGGAGGCTCTAGAATCTACGAACCAAATTTCTGATTCATCCTCCTCAATGGCTCGTGCAGTTTTAGCCATAAATAATCTAACATCCTAGTTCTCGTCTACATCAACCTGCTTGTACCTCTCCCCATCTGCCTTTTTCTTATGGAAACATTTAGCAATATGGCCTATCTTACCACAATAAAAGCATTTAGGAGAAGATTCATGTTTATGCGAGGTCATAACTTTTGGTGTCAGTTTTCATGATACGTTGCCTTTCTTGTGATCAGCCACTGCTTTAACCTTCGGCTTGAACTTGGTCATCAATGCAAGATCTGGATTTTGAGGTTTGAGGGACAACCTCCTTTATTCTTCTTGTAGCAAGGTCCCGATAAGCTCTTCAAAGCCTGAAGGATTTTCTCTTGCATTCAATCCCGTTATAAACATATGATAATCATGTCATGTCGTTCATGGTAATCATCACTAGATCATCATTCGCCACAGTCTAATTGATATCAATTAGTTTATCTTTAACCTCCTTTATCCGGGATATGAATGAAGAAACAAACTCATTCTCCTCCATCTTGATGGAGAGAATCTTCTTCTTGAGGTACAAAGTTTGACTCGTGTTCTTGATCTCGTACATTTCTTTGAGAATCATCCATATGTCATTCGTTGTCTTGCACTCCCGAATGTGAGGGATGATGCAATCTTTGACTGATAACTTTAGGAGAACCTTTGCCTTCATCTCCCTTTTCTCCCAGTCTTGAATTTTTGTATTCGATCCACCAGTTGCAGTAGTCGGCTTGACCTCATCACCGGTGGCAATGCCATATGTATTCTATCCCTCAAGCAGAGTCTGAAGCTTAAACTTCCAATTAGTGTAATTGGAACCATCAATCTTATTACTCCCATTGAGATAACCTTCTGCGATTTGATTATTCATTTTGAATGAATAAAAAAGACTTCAATAAATTAAAGACCAACTTCAGACCTTCACAACCAATAGGTGACCAAGAAATTCAATAGTTCTGTCGAGACAATCAATCTCCAAATAGTCTATAGCAGACTGCGGTTGGAAAAGAAAAAACTAAGGAAACTATGAATGAGAACAATGCTAATTACTACCTCTTAAAGTCAATCGTCGACCCTCTTGTCAGCCTGATGTCATCGAGAGAACAGTTGTGGCATCATGCTCTATTGATCAAGCAAATCATGCTTGGTCGTGCCTTAAATGTTGAAATAATGAGGTTGCACACGATCACGTCTAGATTTGGTTTCGAGCTAGATGAGGGGATGCATTGGCCTTGGACTTATGCAACCAATTCGCTTATTAGCCATCGCTCTCTTCTCTCAAAAAACGACAGATGAATATGCAGCAACAAACATGTTGTTTTTTTTTTAAATATCCATGCAATTTTAAACACAACTTTGAATGGCAATTTTAACACATCCCTTTTTTCAAAATAGATTGACGCTCCACGTTGCTGCTAATGTCCTCACAACCTACAAAAAAAGAACAAAATCTAGCCTCCTCGGCCTCCTCCTCACGATCAACAACATCATATCTCAGCGATCCACAGCAATCCCATGGTGGTCGACTCCTCCATGCGGACTCAATGGCAGTCCTCACCAGTTTCACACGTAGCCACACGGATTTGGTCTTTGGCACAGACAGAGTTCCTCCTTGACAAAGCGCTCCTCGGGTCTTCGACCTCTTCCATGGCTTGAAGATGCAGGAAACGAAAAAAACGTGCCTCTTTTTCATGCAGCAGGCTTTCCAAACCACGCAACCTCCTTCTTGGGTTAACAACTCTCCCTCACGGTCATGCACGCAGCCACCAATTTCTACAAACAACAATCGAGGTTTCTCTGACGGCGGCAAGCTTTCCAACACGCAGTTTTGTTCCTCACAGGGTCGACGCTAGTAGACAACACGGATTTGTGACATTCGTTGCAGCTATTTAGCAAGGCGTTGCAACATTCCAACCAAACTCGGGCCGAGTTTTTAAAATAAAACCTGTCAAAAGTGTTACAGTGTGATCGTCACGTTTTTCCACCCAATCCACGTGACGATTTCACCTCAGTTGTGCCCTTCACTCAGCGTACAAGATCGACAGCTTTGCAGTGCTGATACCATGTCAAGAGTAGCATAGGGAAGACATGAAATGACAAACCAAAATAAGAGGACCTCACAGGGGCGGATCACCAGGAGCTACCTCAAGAAAAACGCCACACTAGCTTCACATTAATCTTCAATATTAAATAGATACAATTTGTTAGGGATAACAATTCATATCCCATGAGAATAGGAACTGAATATCTATAGAAAGAAAAATCACAATTACATAATAGTAATAGCCTATTCTCTATTAATTCTAACAATTTGCACACTGGAATTTTTTTTAGTTTTCATTTGTTTATAATTTATACTATCTTTTATTCAGCTTGAAACAATTTAAAGCAAAACAAAAAAACAAACAAATATATACCTTCAACAATCAAGGGAATTGAACTTTTATCTTAGCATTGCCCAATCAAAGACCACTATCAATAGACTTTCATATCCATTAAAAAATTCAAGCTTTGTAAATTCAAAATTTTACGTAATTAGGGAAATATTGTAATATGTAATACACATTTGCAGTGTTGTTGTTGTGTGGCTTGGTTGGCCGTTTTTTTGTTGTTTAAAAATGGTTTTCAAATTTGGTCCTTACAATGAATTCATGTTTGGTTGACATATTTTTCAAATAATGAGGTTTCTTTTCGTTGATGTCTTTTTGTTATAATATGATTTCTTTTCATTAATAATGTCGTTTAATTTTTCTATGATTTGAAAAGACGCACAAGTATAAATACGGTAGTCTAATATTTATTTTGTTTTGAAATTATAAAAATTCTAGTGATATTTGGTAGGGATTTTTGTAAATCTAAGTAAAAGCTGTCTAAATTCATAATTTTAGATGTTTTACAAGTTTTTAATAGCGCTAAATTCATTTCCACTATCAAAAATATAATTAAACACTACTTCTACCAAATTCTAAAAATAAATCCAATATAAAGTTGAGAAGAACCATTGTCATAATTACCTGCTGAAACGTCTGTGCCCCTCGAGGTATAAAATCCCTCGGAGAGCCATTTATAATAATTTGCGTTGCATATTGGGAGAACATGAAGGATATATATAAAAAATGTGAGAGTTTGTGTTTTCTGTAGCTATCACGATGCCGCCTCAGAAACTGTAATCATTTGGTTTTGGTCCTATTAAATAATAGTAAACAATGATGATAACGGATGATATATAGAAACACTACTTTTATCAAAATTATATTTATTATAATAATATTTTTATAAATATTATGTTTAATAGTGCAGTGATGTGGTTTATAACAATATGTAACTTTTAATATATCATAATTTTCATAATAATAAAGGAAGTGATTTTGTATAATGGTTAATTGGTCAGCTCGTAAACATTTTTGTTATTCTAGTTTACTTTTCCACGTTATAAAAATAAAAAACATCATATATAAAATATTATATATATCTATATAATAGATATATAGAGAGAGGTGTAATCAAGTTGGAATTAGGATTCCAGAGTATAATTTTATTTAATAATTTAAATTAAACTTAAAATACATAAGTTTTAGTTATTTATATGTCATTATATTTAATGGTTAGAATTATTGGTCATGATTAAGTTTTTTTTGTAAAGTTTGTTTCTTAATATTTATGAGATTATTAAGACTATTTCGATTTGAGAGATTTTCTTCAACTAGATAGTTCTTAGATTAGTGTGTGGTTGAGTGAATTGTATGTCCAAGATAGTTTGTCTATCTTCAAAGAAATCTTCTTGTATTTATATGTATTGTTACTATTGATTAATATAGAGTGCTCAATCCATTTTGGGTGTAATAAGTGTCTACTCTCACATATCTTAATATGGTATAACATGACATCAAAGCAGATTTGGACATGACTACCTTAGGGAGGCCAAGAACATGTTGAGAGTAGAGTACTTTGTTGTGAATACTATGAATTGTATTATGAATTTTTGTGTATCTCAATTTGTCCATGTGATGTTTTTCCATCATATCTATAGCATGAAGAGAGAATATGCTATTTGTAAGGAGGGTCGTTGTACCACTATGAAGAATATCCACTATTTTGAAGTAGCTAAAAATAGATAGTTGTGTTATATAAATGATCAAGTTGATCTATGTTGTGAAAGAAAGAATGCATAGGAGAGTGGTCGAGTGGTTTCCTCTATATGAGTCATTTTCTATAGAACAATCATTGATCTATTGACCTAAAAATATGTAGAAGTTGTGACAAACCATGTGCTATGAGGAGGAGCCAGTATAGATGGTTATCAACACCATAGAGAGAAGTGAGTAGCCACACAGAAAGAGAGGACCTACTGTGTAGATCTATTGGAATTCCATTTGTAACAACATTAATTACCTATAGCAAGGATTAGATGGAGTAACTTCCAGATCGTAAGTTGGCCCAAGGTGGACAGTAGGTCTGATATTGTTACCTTTAGAAGTTTGTAGAACACTAGGGGAGACATCAATATTTTAATGGTGTTGTATTACTCGTCATGTCTCCAAGTACTAGAGAATATGCTACACACATGAAGAAATATTTTCAAGGGTTTGCATCACAAGAGGCTATAACTTGTGAACATTGAGTAGGGACCATAAATGACTTTATGCTTGGAGGTAAGTGACATATGATGGTGGATTGGAATAAAACTAATCAAGAGCCTGATCTTGATGTGATTGGTAGGTTGTGGGGCACAATTTATTCAAAGTGTGAGAATGAGTGCAAGTTAGATCATGTCATATTTGTGGGGGACAAAACTCTATAGGAAACACCTTTCGAACCTATGGCTTGTTACTTCACTGTAGCCTCTACATGATGGGGTGAATCCAATTATTCATCTGTTGCTTGATAGTGTTCATCGTTTTTGGAAGGAAGAGATCAAAGAGATGGTTTAGTTGAATGCGACCTACTACATGAGAGTTGGATGTAGTGGTAGCTACAATATGTGTTAGAAGATGTAATACCTCCACAACAAAGAATTTGTAGAAGGATTCTAGGTGTTGCCAATTTATAGAAGGGTTTCTACATTTTTAATTTTGAAGGATGGTCATGAACCATCTATGTAAGAGCTATGAAGAATATTGTTTGAAGATTTCAAAAAATCCCATGTATTAGAATGCAAGAAACACAAGTCTTCCAAGAAACAGATAAGGAATATTAAAGATTAAAGAAAATACTTCATTGCTTGAGGAAAAATGTTGTACATTGACCTAATTGAATGAGGAAATGGAAGATTCGAGTGATAACTATAAGATGATACTTACAACACAACAAATAAGGATGTTATCTAAGTTTACGAGTTATAAGGATTATTTATTGAAACTCCAATACCCCCATATAAATGAAATGTACGGAGGAAATAAAGGAAAACAAAGAATTGGCCCCCATGATGAGGCATACTTAGGTACCTATGTACAACCTCTCATAAGTGGAGAAAAGGAGGAAACCATAAAAGGAAAAACATGCCCCCCAAAATAAAGTACAAAAAATAAAGAAAGAAAGAAAAAATGAGTAAGTGGAGGAAGGAGGACTCAAGATGACCTCCCAAGGACAACTTTCTTCACTCTAAGGATTAGTTGTAACTAAAGAACCTTGGTGATGCCAAGGACTTTGTGAAACTATCTACCACTTGTTCTTTAGTAGGTACATACTCTAGGTTAAGAGTGTCATCTTGAATAAGTTGGCGAATCAAGTGCATATAGATCTCAATATGTTTGATCCTTTAATGCTACATATGATTTCTAGAAATATGTATTGCTCCTTAATTATAGCACTAGAGAAGAGTGGGTTGATCTCACTAAGTGCCAAACTCAAACAATAATTGACAAAACCAAATAGATTCTTGATTTATGATAATTGCATCTTGATGCACAATTTTTCGTATATAATATAATCTTTTATTGTTTATTTCAAGAGCAGTAAATAAGAGCATAACCGAGGTAGAAAGAAAAATTGGAGGTGGAATTTTCATCATCCATTGATAGATATAATCATAATCTCTGAAACCAAAAATATTAGGAGAACCAATAATATAATGAATGCAAAAAATGGAATATATCTCATAATATGTCACACTTTTTCTAGTGACTCTGATGAGGCCCTTGAGAGAATATAAAAACTAGTGTTACTACATAAGCATTTTGAAGTCAGTCGTGTTTTAAATAAAGTATACTACCAACCAGTTGGCAATACAATGTTGGATCCACCTATGGTGAGGTGCAACTAGTGGTAAGAGTACCATGATATTTAAAAGTAGGAGGCACATGCTTATAATTAGCCATGCCAAAGCATTGAAGTAAATCAAGGTCATATTTTTGTTGGAAGATGGAGATAACCTTTTAAGGTTGGTTGAACCTGCAATCTAAGAAAGCAATGTAGTAGACAAAGATCTAGTACAAGAAAAAAGGATATTGGTGCGGATCGAAAAATGTCACCACAAGCTCATTGGTGATGGTCAAAAGGGACTTCGTTATCAAAAACTTAACGTCGCCAGAGGTGGCGTCACCAAAAGTATAGGTGTTATGGTGCCATTCAAGGTTCGTCACCAATAATAATTTATAATAACGAATAGTGATCGTCACCATTTTCATATGAACAATAATGACAAACCTTAGTCTCCGTCACAAAAAAACTAAACCTCACTAAAGGTGGCATCGCCAAAAGTATAAGTGTTGTGGTGACATTCAAGATGTGTCACGAATAATGATTATAATGATAGATAGTGACCATCACCATTTCATATGAACAATAGTGATTTATTGTGATGGACCTTTCCCACTATTGATGCATATAGCTATATATATAGATGGCGACGTTCATTCACCATCACCATTTCATATTTTGGTCAGGGTTGAAAAATCTCACCATAAGCTCATTGGTGATAGTCAAAAGAGTCTTCGTCACCAAAATCTAATCATGGTCAATCCATATGAATATCAGGGCATGATGGAATCAAACCACCAACCTCGTGCTTGTAAAGTAGGTGCTATTTCATTAAGCTAGCATAAGTTTAAAAAATATACCTTGAAACTTTGAAAATTGTAAATTCTACAACTTTCAATAAATTATAAAACTTTGTAAGGTCTTCGCAAAACTTTTACTAAAGAAGAAAAATAACATAAAAGTTGCAGGTCAACTTTAAAGAAATTATAAATCTTTGTAAATTCTGGGCAAAACTTTTACTAAAGAAGAAAAATAGCATAAAAGTTTCAACTCCCTACCTAATGGTTATGGAAGTTATAAAAAGTGGGTGGATGGAAAAATAGTTACGTATAAGATACTCAATATGTCTAGTTGAATACTCAATTAAAAGTAAGACTTTCAAGACATTTATAGCCTATAAATGACCTATAATTATCAAACCTAAAATATGCAATTACACCAAAGATTGATTTTTCACCTTGTGAATCATATAAATTTGTTGTGACAACATAAAAATCTGCCTCTAAAAGACTGATTTGCATGCCCAAAAGGAAAAAACAGTGAATATATATGATGCAATTATTAATAATGAACTATATGAATGTGACTAGAAATGTGGTCTAGAAACCTAATTGGGAGTGCTTCTCGTCATTGATTACAAATTCTTACATAGAATTTGTGAATTTAGATGATTTTTATTTAGGTGAAATTTTGAAAGACAGAAGTTGCACGAAGAGAAGAAACAAAGTACATTCTACAATAGGTGGGATAGGGTACTCTATTCACACTTAGCCTAAATTTAAATATATATTGAATGCAGAAAATAAATTGGGTTAATTGGAGATAGAATCACAAGAGTCATGTAAGCCCACTGGGTGGGATGGGGAGATCCATCAACAATTATATCCATAGGGATATGTTGGGTCCATTAAATATAGATCCAAGGACAAACCCATCAAGTCCTCATGGGTGTAGGCATGATCCTTCAACATATGATCCACCGGATTCCATCCATTCTTAGTGTAAAGATATATTGAACCTAAATGATACATTAGCAGATTAGATATTGCTACCATGCACAAACTCATGTAATACTAGTGGGTAGATGTGATTCATCAAATAAAAATATCCAAAAAATATATTCGGCACCAAAATCCATCTATCCATAGTTGGGATGGGAGTGATTATTTAGATATATTTACATAATGCATTGGATGTATTGAATATAGAGCCAAAAAATTCATATGTTGTTTAACCTTATTTTTCAATCTAAGTTGAGACTAGGTCAGGGGTATCCCTATTATTGGATAGAAGAATGATTTGTACAACTACAAGATCTTGCCATGATGATTTTGTCAGACTCTGTCAAGCCTCGACACCCCTTGGGATAGTTTTTATCCCTCACAATTGGCTACCACCCACAACCCCTCCCCATTAAATTTTAACTTGAGAACTAATGGGACTAAACCCCACACAAACCCACTGGTATACACCTCATAAGTATATGTTTCAACATATATATATATATACATGATGTATTGAAGGCATTGAAAATAGATCCAGCAGAGACCCATCTGGTCCTGTAGGGTGGGGTTTCTAATTCAACCTATATATATTATAGACAATGCATTGGGCACATTAAATTTAAATCTAGCAAATACCTATCTATTCTCAATAGGGAGGGAGATGAACTACCCATATTCGTTGGAAGAAGAAAGTATTTAATATTAATATGAAACAAAATATGAACATAGGGATATACCAATGGTGTCAGATACTATTAGGTGCATTGAATATATATAAATGACACCAAAAACCTATCTAAACACATTGGAAAGAGAAGGAGACGGAGATTGTTAATATGAAAAAAATCCCAAAATACAGATATGCTACTGCTTTGAATCTAGATTACAACAGATACCTATCTATGTATTCCTTATGGGAGTGGGTGTGACACATTGGATGCATTGATAGATCCCAGGTCCCATCCTAGTACATGTCCATCTAAATAGGCATCTGATGTGTACATCTAAAATTGTGAACTTCGAGGGTGTACATATCACAACTTCAAAGTTCACGTAATTGGCTAGTTGAAGCCTAATAGGTCAAATATTGGAGCTCAAACCAAACTTCACATAGGATATTCCACTATTGTAAGTATTGGGTCCTTTGAATTATATATTATCACAAGCACATCTATCTATTCCATATGGGGCTGGAGCAAATCTATCAACATATATATCTAATCAACACATTTGGTGCATTGAGTATAGATCCCATCCCGAAATAGAAAAATCTAAATGGATACCTTATGTGCACTTGAAATTATGAAGTTCTACTTATATATTTCAACTTCACATGTTGGTTCCTGAAATTATGAAGTTCCACTATATATATTTCAACTTCACATGTTTGTGAAAATGGCTAGATAATATATGAAATATTGGAGCTCGAAGAGATGCATTTCAAACCTTGGTTTAGAGGGGTTTATGATGCTAGCGAATAACTATTTGTGGGAACTAACCCTTTAAATTAAATTTGTTGAGTTTACCTACAGTTGTTGGACCACTACCACCTTCCAAGCTTATAGTCCATCCTCCACGCTAGAACCCTAGAATGTCTACATGATTTCCTGCTACAAGTATCTTTGGAGAATTCTTGTCAGGAGTTAATAATGGTTTCCCAAGAATTTTCCCATTCTTCCAGAGAATGAGAGAATTCTGTACAACTTCTCTAGCTAGCTCTTTATGTGCCTAAATCATAAAGAAAGACAATGAAATTATGACTCAAATGGATCTGAATGAATCAAAACTTATTGTACCTTTTATAGGAATGAAGTCATGCGATTATAACATTAGAGAGTGGAAAAATAGAAAATATGGAAAGAAGAAAAATGATATGCTTACAAGAATTCCTAACCATTCCCAACAAGGAGTAGTTTGTTTTGAGGTGCTCAAACAAACCTCTAACGAAATTGAAATTTCGAATCCTCCTAACTACATCATCTATTCAACTCATGGAGATCACATTCAAGTTCACTAGATCTGTGAGCTCATCAATGTATGTTTGAAAATTAAAAGGGACCATCACGTTCAATGTTAAAACAACCTATTTCTTCAGCAATACTAAATAACATATAAGATTAGAGCTTAATGAGTTCAAAAAAAAATAATATGGAAAAACATAGTAAAAAAGGGAGAATTTCAATGCCTATTAAAGAATAGAATATAAAACAGAATTATCTACCATGTCAATTCTTGCATTGACTAAAGTAGAAATGTTGTAGCTCTAGTTTACCTTTGGTGGTGAGGTAATCTTGTCTATTGATTCCCAATATAAAAGGATGAATTTACATACCAAATAATCAATAGAATGATTAATTCCAATACATGCTTCACAACTTGCTTAATTGTAGCCTGACAAGGCATACTAGACTAATTGTAGTGTCTTAGTAATAAGAAATAAATTTCCATCTCTAATTGTGAATCACGTTTCGCCTCAGGAAAGATATTGGGCAGAAGATCAGGTCCTTCCTTCAATCTCCCTAATAGTAACCAGACACATAACCTTCCTTCCATTCACATTTATACAATCTCCCTAATAGTAACCAAACACATAACCCGAGTAAGCTAATGTTGTAGTAAAAGGGACCTCTTTTCAATCACAAATCCAATGAGATCTAATACAAATTTTTAGACATTATTAAAATTCTACCATCATCTAAGGTCAATACATGGTGGAATGACTCATGGAGTGGTAAAATCAATCTAGGCCCTAAAAAATTGATCTCTGACTTCCTGTGTCACCAGACTCCAACAATTACTACAAGATTAAATGACGTAATAACCTAGCTTACTAGTTTGGGGGCCACTACGCATTACAACCCGCAACCCAACATAGGTATGATTACACGTAGTTTAATTTATGTGTATGGTTCTCTAGACTCTTCTAATTGTGTGGGAAAGTTGGCATGTTTTATATGTGTTTACTAAAAATTAAATGTATTGACTAGGTTATACAAGAGCCATAGAAGAAGCTTAGTGATAAGATTATGAAAAGTGTCTTCTTCACCCTGTGGGAAACCTTATTTATTTGGAATGTTTGCATATGTCAAGTAGGGTGTTGAAAAATGGAGAAAATAGCCAACCCAACCAACAAAAGAAACAAAACAAATTGCTGGTAGAAATAATCTAATGGAAAAGAAATTTACCTTCATCAATGTGTTTAGGACATATTTACATGACCTTGAAGATGCACCAGATAGGACGAAGTTGAATATTTTGCCCACCTAAATATATAGTAAAATATTGAATCAATTACCATAGTATGCTAATATGCTTATTTTGATGTGACGAATAACATCCATAAATACTTAATCTACCACACAATTTTATAAATCCACAAACCTTCATTGTCAAGCATGACATAAGACGGTCTGCATCATCTACAATATTATCCATGGATTTCCTTTCATGATCATTATTAGGTTGACTTGGCTGATAGAAAACATGCTTCATGCCTTCAACAACTTACGTGATGACAGAAATACCAAACTAAGAGAAGTGTCTTAAACAAAAAACCCATGTCCTCTCCATCATAAGGTCCATTAGAATGTGAATCATGAGGAGATGCTATATACTTAATGAAGCAAGAATAAAAAATTATATGATTAGGATTACTTATGAGAAGAAGGCCCCATAAAGAAAGGTAGTTGTATCTAAGATTTAGTATATATTCTCTATGAGTGAGAAAACAATATTGGGATATCATGCAATCTCACAAACAACCTGATTCAGTGATCCATAGTCAATACCATCAATTTCTTCATTCCAATTGGATGATCATGGACCCACTGCTAATGCACGAGAGCCACTAACATGTTTATTTGCAAAAGCCTCAAAATGTCCATGGTTGATGCAAATTATGTAAAGAATAACAAAGGACAAGGAATGACATCTGCTTAATTGTTTAATTGAGAGAAAAGAAAGAAATTGATAAAAATATGCAACTATAATTTATGAAACTCATAAGAGAAACAGTGTCTTCAAGATACAAATGCCAGAAATTCCAGTGTTGTGAAACAATGAAATATTTAACTAAAGAAGAAAAATAGAGATCCAGTTCTAAATTTCAATCACATTTCTTTCAAATTCATTAGATTATATACATTTGAAATCATTAACCTTGGCAAAATTGGAGAAGAGGTAGGCCTCATGACAAGTTAGGGTTTTCATGAAATCCCAAACATGACATCAAGTTTTTATCCTTATCTCAAAATTGAATGTCTTTACATGGTTTCCTGGAAGTGTATAAACAATTTCCAATTGACAAAACAATATGTCAAATAAGGGTTTCCAGGTGATACGTGATTCACAAGAATAAATTACAATAATATGCCTCTATGGTGATCAGTTGAGAGTTTGGAAAATTCTCTCAGATTTTAATGCGTTACAGTTGACTCCATCATATGGATGGTTTGGAATTAAGGTTTTCCCTACTAAAATATATATGGGAAATGGTGTGAATTTCAATTATATGAAATCATGACTACTCATCTAGGAGAAAGGGTTTCCTAAAGAATTAATAAAGGATTTATTTTTTCATAACCAAGATATGTCTCAGGAGGGGTTGGCACTACACATGTGCCAAAAGTTAGTCAAAATTGTTGGAAATAATACTGAGAAGGGGGTGAATTAGTATTATCATATCAATAATTTTATTTCCCAAACAAATTTATATACGCTACTTCAGTGAAGTGAACTAGCGTGTACATGCAACTGTGATTAAAGAAACCAGCGTATACTAATAGAACTTATGATTTAGATAATTTATCATGTGTTGAGCTTAAACCAGTATATGAAATATTTATTAGACAGTGTAGTAAAATCAGAATAAAGCATCACACATAAGAAACGCACATGAACACAAAGATTTAAGGTGGAAACCCAATGTGGGTAAAAACCACCTGTTGATGTCATCTCTGTCTTCTTTTAATACTAAGAAAATATGTTTACAATCTTGTACTGGTGCATACTCATACAACTACACAGGCTTCTACCTGTAGAAGGTTAGAACCTTCTCTCGTTCTCTAGCTTCTACTGGAAGGGAGCTACAACCCCCTAGCTCTTGTACTAGCTAATATATTTACTAGTACGTAGGTGCTAGCCTATAGAAAACTCCACTCTTCCACCAAGGACCACGTTTCATGAATTTTCAGGCTGGATATTCCTCGATCACAACACCACAATTTGAAGGCCACATTTCATCAAATTTTCACACAAGACCTATCAAGCTTTTAAACTTAAACTGCATCAAATAGTATTCAGTTAATCTGAACAATCAAATCACTGACACTAGAACATTGTGCTAAACCCAGAACCAGAGCTTTACATAGGCAGGGACAAAGATCACTTCTTCTCACTTATACGATTAATCAATCAAATTCTAGCCTCCTTATGCATTCAATTTTACATTTAGATCTAAGAACACTTCATCGACATACAACAGTAAAACAACATAATTTGATCAAATAGATCAGTCAGATCTGAAAATAAGCTTTTATTTTGTATACGCTACTTGAAAGAACTGAACTTGTGTGTATACACTTTTTGGCTGTGATCAACCTATGTACAGGTCTGCAAATATTGACTCAGAACTTTGCTGCAATTCTAGACTTTAGACAAACCCAGATCATGATAGATAATGAATAGAATAGGAAAAAAACATCAGATCTAGTCTCAGCCAATACCAGATCATTCAAGAATAATTCATTTCAAGTCTCACGATTCCTGATCCAATATTGAACTCAAGGTGCACATGAATATTTCATATCCAGTCCCAAATGTAACCCTGGACCATGAAATATACTTCAGATAGAAGTATTCCTCAGAATCCTATTGCTTGCTCCATTGGCCTAATGACCTTCTCTTCCTTATATACTCTTAGGCCTTTCCCAATACCTACGACGAAAACCACTTGGGACCAATACCTTGGACCAAATACCTAGGGTCAATACCTTGGACCAAGTACCTCGGACCAAATACCTTGGACCAATACCATGGATCAAAATACTTGGTTTTCCAACATGTACATGCTTTTCCTCCTGTGAAAGTGTGTGTATACATTATACACTTCTATTTTTATGTTAACTCGCATGTATACACTTCTTGGACAAAGTGAACCAGCGTATACCTTTCTTTCTTCATTCTTTGGAGTCTAATTTGTAATCCATTGTTGTTAACCTATTGCACTATGAACTAACATCTGAGTGAGTTTCAACCAAGGACAACACTTGTATCATAATGCAACCAATATCCGCCTTTGGACTTGATGGCAATAATAACACCAAGACACTCTCTCCCTTTGACATCAAGGGCAAAGGGCGAACCAAGATATTCTCCCCTTTTGATATACATTATGTTGTTAAGGCTCCCCCTGAGTATATGCTGAATGTTGATTTGCACTAAACCGTACATGCGGGGTCCATGCCCCCCCTGAGCATATGTAGAGTGTGCAAAAAATGTTTTTCAAAAGAATAACATGACTCTATAACTCAACTAAGTGAGTATGACCTTCCTATGACCAATGACTCATACATACATCAATATCCCAACCAAGTGGGGATATACCAACTGTTTATACATGAAAAAAATACAATAAATATTACATCATCCATCTCATGAAAAGTGGGGATACAAATTACACCATTTGTCCAGTAGGACTCATTCAAATGTATGAGAAAACATATCGTACCCTAGACTTTTACATGAGTTAAGCAACAAATGATATAAATATCTGAAGCCATAGCTAGACTCAGCAACCATAATGCCAACGATGTAGAGTGCGTGTGAAGGCTAATGCTCCCCCTGAACCTCTGTTGCCTGTGCATTGTTAACAAGTCAATGATCAAGGCATCTTTGTGAGTCAGATAAAAATTAATGAAAAATCCATATCAATAAATTTTAATCATCAACATCAGAGATAGCACCCATATCAGAGTCTGCCCCATTGTTTTTTCTGTCTAAAAAACATATATGCTCCTTCACCCACAGAAACCCACGTGTATACGGGACTACACTTCATGAAACACGTGTATATTAACCTTTCTCTGAAAAATTGGATTTTAACAGCAGGATGATGCAGAAAGTACTCCCATTTTTTGTCTGAGATATTCAAATGTTTCTCTGGGCAGTGGTTTAGTGAATATATCAGCAACCTGTTCTTTGGAGGGAACATACTCCAATTTGACCTTTTTTTCAAGCACTTATTCTGGTAGAAAATGGTACTTGATGGATGTGTGCTTGGTCTTGGAGTGCATGACTGGATTCTTCGAAATACTGATGGAATTTGTATTGTCACATAGAATGGAGATGGGTGGAGTACATGTGATCTGAATGTCTTGGAAAGTTTGCATCATCCAAAGTAGTTGTGTGCACCAAGATGTAATAGCCACATATTCTGCTTCAGCTGTTGATAAAGAAATTGAACTTTGTTTCTTGTTGAACCAAGACACTAACCTGGAACCCATATAGAATGCACCACCACTAGTGATTTTTCTATCATCAACACTTCCTGCCCAATCGGCATCTATATATGCATGAAGAGTAAGATCTGCATCCCTAGGATACCATAAACCAAAATCCTAAGTTCCTTGAAGATATTTGAAAATTATTTTGGCTGCCTAATGGTGTGATTCCTTTGGATTTGCTTGGAATCTTCCAACTATTCCTACTGCATGCATGATGTCAGGTCAAGTACCTATTAGATAAAGTAGACTGCCAATCATGGATCTGTAAGTTAGTTGATGTACTGTTGTTGATTCATCATTTGAGATGAGACTACATCCTGTTACCATTGGGGTACATACAGTTTTAGAATCTTCCATTCCATATGTCTTCAAGATCTGTTTGAGATGTTTGGTTTGTGAAAGAAAAATACCATCTTTATTTTTTCGAACTTGTAAACCAAGAAAATAGGTAAGTTCATCAAGCAAGGAAATTTCAAATTCTTGCTGCATTACTGAAGCAAAATTCTGACTTATGGATTCTTCATTGCTACCAAAAATGATATCATAAAAATAAACAATAATAATTAACAATTTATCAGTTTCAATCTTTGTATATAGATTGGTATCAGCTGAACCTTTTGTAAATCCTTGTTGGTGTAGATATTTGTCAAGGCAGTAATACTAGGCACTTGGAGCATGTTTCAGACCATAGAGAGCCTTTTTGAGTCTGCATACAAGTTTTGCATCATTTACAAGAATGAATCCTTCTGGTTGTTCAATATAAACTTCTTCTTCTAAATCTCTGTTAACGAAAGTTGATTTTACATCCATTTGGTATACTTTGAATTTTTGAAAGCTAGAAAGGGAAAGAAGCATCCTTCTGGCTTCAAGTCTGGAAACAGGTGCAAAAGTTTATTCAAAATCTATACCTTCTTGTTAAGCATACCCTTTACAAACAAGTTTGTCCTTGTTTCTAGTGACTTCTCCATTTTCATTTAGCTTGTTTTTGAATATCCATTTAGTTCCTATAATATTTTTATCATGAGGTCTAGGAACTAATTCCCATGTATCATTCTTTTTAATTTGCTCAAGTTCTTCATCCATGGCCTTGACCCAACATTCATATTTGCATGCTTCATTTACATTTTTAGGTTCAGTGGAGGATAGTAATGTTAGATAGATTGAGGTCCCTGTAATAGTTCTTCTTGTATGTACACATGCCTCTTTTTCCACTAAAATTTGAGTTTCTAGATGATTTTTCTGAACATACATGAACGAAGTATTTTCTTCTACCATTATCTCTTTTTCTGGCGCTCCATTGGTTTCTTCTTCAATATCATTTTGATTTGATGTGGGAAAATATTCCCCATCTTCTTCATTGTCATAATATTTTGTTTTTATCTATTTTGGATTTTTTCATGCTTCATCAACTACAACATCAATGCTTTCAACAATTTTTCCAAGTCTTTTATTATAACATTTATATCCTTTACTTCTAGAAGAATAACCAAGAAGAATACATTCATCTGCTCTAGTTTCAAACTTACCAAGTTTTTCATCAGTCCTTTTGATAAAGAATTTGCTTCCAAAAACTTTAAAGTATTTTATAGTATGAGTCTTAGAATACCAAAGTTCATGTGGAGTTTGAGTGCTATTTACCCGAACATTTTCTTTGTTGAGAGTAGTCATGGCAGCGAATGCAGCTTCACCGCAGAAGGTTGTAGGAGTTCTAGATTCATCTAGCATAGCTCGAGCCATTTGTTGAACTATTCTGTTCATTCTTTCTACCACATCATTTTGCTGAGGAGTCCTTGCTATGGAGAATTGCCTTTTTATTCCATGTTGTTCACAAAAGTCAAAGAATTCATCCGATGTAAATTCCCCTCGTCGATCAGATCTGAGGGATTTGATTTTTATATCTGATTCATTTTCAACCAAAGATTTAAAAGCTTGGAATTTTTCAAATTCTTCATCTTCATGCTTTAGAAGACCTATCCAACACATTCTAGAAAAATCATCAATGAACAAAATAAATTATTCTTCTCCATGAGGTGACCTTTTCCTTGATAGTCCACATAAATTAGTATGGAAAAGTTAAAGAGGCATAATAGCTAACCCTTCTTTTTCCATGAACTAAACTCTGGTTTGCTTACTGATTTGACATGGTTTGCATACTGTATTTTCTGGGATGCTAATATTTGGAAGATCATAAACAACCTTGAGTCTACATGCTTTTCTTATTTGAGAAAAGCTTAGATGTCCCAATCTTCTATGCCATAACCAGCTTTCATCATTTTTCTTAGATAACACTTTTATTGTCCTCCCTTGAGTATGTATAAGTTGTTTGGAGTTATTGTACCTTTGATCACGATCTCTCCTGTATCGAGCTCACGAAAAACACATCCGTTTGATCGAAACACCACTCCATTTCCTCGATCACACATTTGGCTGACACTCAATAGGTTATGCTTTAAGCCATCTACATACGTAACATTTCCAGCTTTAACCTTTTCTTTCAAGAAAACAGAACCTTTACCTTTTATGACAGCAGGCGTGTCATTTCCAAATCAGGCATTCTTTTCCTTTTCCAAGGCATTATATGAGTGAAGTTTTTATTTGTCACCTGTCATGTGTTTGGAGCATCCATTGTCAATGTACCACTGATTTTCTTGTCCTTCTTCATACAAGGCTATACCACGTCTTTCTGTTTGAGATTCTTTCCTTCTCCATATCTTGGGATTTTGCTCCTTTTGAGATGTTTGCTGAAATTTGCTCCTGCATTCAGATTCTTCATGACCAAATTTGTTACAATTTGAACATTCTATTTCATTTTCAAGAGGAGAAAAGTTATTATAAGAACTTCTCTTGATCCCTATTACATTCCTTTGATTTCGTGCTTCTCTAGTCATGATGGTTTTGTAAGCAACACATTGAGCATTTTTGTGCCCAAAATTATGACATGAAAAACATTTCCATTAAAGAAGTTCATGCGAATATCGAATCTATTAACCTGGTGATTGTAGTTTCTATTGATATTCATCTTTGGAGCAAATTGAGTATGATTTTCCTGAGGTTGGTTGTGACTTCTATTCATCCTTGGAGTAAATTGAGTATGATTTACCTGGAGATCAGCTTTATGCCTTTGCTGACGAATGTCATACTATTCACTGGTCTTTGCTGCATCAAGATATCTTTTGGTGGAGGTTGACAACTTCTGTGATTGAGATGTTTCTTCAGTATATCCAAGACCTATCTTTATCAGTGGAGAATGTTGAACTTTGATAATTTCATATAAAGTTTCTGAACCTTTAGAAAATCTAAGATTGAGAGATTTCATTTTCTCAAGATCCTTTCTTAGACCCCAAATTTCACATTGTAATTTTTCATTGTGCTTTTCCTTTTCATCAAGTTGGTATGTCAAGGTATCTATAATCATATTCTTTTCTTCTAAACATATTTTCAGTTTAGAGATTTCTTCATGAAGGTCTTCCTCTTCTAAAGCATCCTAGAAATTATCATCATCATAAGCCATGAGAAGTCTATAATCATCACTATTAGATAAACCATCACTATCCTCTTCTAAACTATCCCAAAAATTATTGCTATCATAGGCCATGAGAAGTCCGTAATCTTGTCCAGTTTCATCTTCATCAATATTAGATAAACCATCGCTATCTTCATGAGTATAGTAAATCCTTTTATCCATAACTTGTTTTATATTCCCTTTTGCATATTCCTTTCCTTTTTCATATTTATCTTTACGAGGACATCTGGCAGCAAAATGACCAACTCTTCCACAAGCAAAGCATTTGAAGGGTAACTTAACTCTAAACCTTCCAGAACCCTGTTGAAGCTTCTTGACAAAGTTTACCTCATCTTCTTCTTTTCAAATATGTCTTCATTCACTGTATTCTTCCTTTCCTTTTGCTGAATCTCTAAATGTGGCTTCTCTCATATCTAATGGTCCTCCTTTTCTCATTTCGAAGGCAGTTAAGATTCTTTGAAGCTGTGTCATAGTGATATTCTACAGATCTTGTTTTTCCTTTATGGTAGACACTTTTGATTCAAATTTAGCAGACAAGGATCTCAAAACTTTCTCAACTAAGGTAACTTCCTTTATTTCTCACGCAGATTCTTCATACAATTAACAACCTCATCTATACATTAGAAGTAACTAGCTATACTTTCGTCACTATACATCTTAAGAGTTTCATACTGAATTATGAGAGTTTGAAGCTTAGCATGTTTTACTTGAGAGTCCCCTTCATAGCTCAGAATGATTTTGTCCCATATTTCTTTGGCTGATTTGAGCCACATGACTTTGACAAACTCTGATTGTGATAGACTTCCCAATAAAGTATTGACATCTTTGGCATTGGTTTCATATTGCTTGTTACCTACCACATCTGTAGGAATTGTTGTTGCAAATGTATATCCTCCTTCCACAATTTCCCAGGCATTCGTTCCAAGCGATTGTAGAAAGACTGTGGTTCTTATTTTCCAATAAACAAAGTTTCTCCCATCGAATATTGGCGGTCTGATGGAGCCCATGCTTTCTTGATTATTCATCTCGATGGATCTCCCTTCAAGTGATCAAGCTTCTTCTGAAGGACTTGCTCTAATACCAATTGTTGGAAATAATACTGAGAAGGGGGTGAATCTGTATTATCAGATCAATAATTTTATTTCCCAAACAGATTTATATACACTACTTCAGCGAAGTGAACTAGCATGTACATGTGACTATGATTAAATAAACCAGCGTATACCCATAGAGCTTGTGATTTAGACAATTTATCATGTGTTCAGCTTAAACCAATATATCAGAGATTTATTAGATAGTGTAGTAAAATTAGAATAAAGCATCACACATAAGCAACACACATGAACACCAAGATTTAAGGTGGAAACCCAATGTGGGTAAAAATCACCTATTGTTGTCATCTCTGTCTTCTTTTAAGAATAAGAAAATCTGTTTACAATCTTGTATTGGTGTAGACTCATACCAGTACGCAGGCTTCTACCTCGAGAAGGTTACAGCCTTCTCTCATTCTCCAGCTTCTACTGGAAGGGAGCTACAACCCCTTAGCTCTTGTACTAGCCAATATGTTTACTAGTACGCAGGTGCCAACCTAAGAAAACTCCACTCTTCCACCAGGGACCACGTTTCATGAATTTTTAGACTAGATACTACTGGATCACAACACCACAATCTGAATGCCACATTTCATCAAATTTTCACACCGAACCCATCAAGCTTTTAAACTTAAACTTCATCAACCAATATTCAGTTAATCTAAACAATCAGATCACTGACACCAGAACACTGTGCCAAACCCAGAACCAGAGCTTTACACAGGCAGGGACAAATATCACTTCTTCTCACTTATACAATCAATCAATCAAATGCCAACCTCATTATGCATTTTTTTTACATTCAGATCTAAGAAGACTTCATTTATACGCAACAGTAAAACAACATAATTTGATTAGATAGATCAGTCAGATCTGAAAAGAAGATTTTCTTTTGTATACGCTACTTGAAAGAATCAAACCTAAGTGTACATGCTTGTGGACGAGACGAACCTGCGTACAAATCTACAAATATTCACTTAAAACTTTGTTGCAATTCCAGACTTCGGACAAACCCATATCATGATAGATAACAAATAGAATAGGCGAAAAACATCAGATCTAGTCTCAACCAATATTAGATCATTCAAGAATAATTCATTTCAAGTCTCATGATTCCTGATCCAATATTGAACTCAAGGTGCACATGAATATTTCAAATCCAATCCCAAAAATAACGTTGCAACATAAAATATACTTTAGATAGAAGTATTCCTTAGAATCTTATTGCTTGCTCCCTTGGCCTAATGATCTTCTCTTCCTTATATACTCTTAGGCCTTTCTCAATACATTGGAACAAAACCACTTAGGACTAATACCTTGGACCAAATACCTAGGGTCAATACCTTGGACCAAATACCTTGGACCAATATCATGGATCAAAATACCTAGTTTTCTAACATGTATGCGCTTTTCCTCCTATGAAAGTGCGTGTATACGTTATATGATTCTTTTGTTCTGTTAACCCGCGTGTATACACTTCTTGGACAAAGTGAACTAGTATATATCTTTCTTTCTTCATTCTTTGGAGTTTGATCTATATTCCTTTTTTGTTAACCTGTTGCACCGTGAACTGACATCTGAGTGAGTTACCATCAAGTAAAACACTTGTATCATAATTCCAACAAAAATTATGAGCAAAGATGTGCAATAGCTCAAGGAAGCATGAAGTTGAAAGGTTGAGAAATCCCAAAGTATTTGAAGAGTTAACTTCTTGAACCTCTAGAGTTAAAGCATCAATTTCAGATAGGATCCTAGTGCAACTCACATTGGCATGATATCTAATGAAGAGAAGGCAGGCAAGTTGTTGATGTTGTGAAGGAATATCACACCATAGTTATTCATGTGGTTTTGATGGCTAGGTTTTATGATGAAAGGAGATAAGTAGATGGCCAGGAAATTAAATAAAACTCTGACTCTACAAAGGTGGTGATAATGTAGGAAGAAATCCTAAAGATCATGGATTTTGGCTACTCACAACATCTTTCTACTGATATTTTGAAGCTTTTCATTACACAAAATGGGTTTCGGTCTCCTTTCTCATCTAAGCAACTAGACAAACCCATAGCTAATGCCACATTACAAGTTATAGGCACTGTTGGTTGGTGGGCCCATCCTGCAAAAAATGATGAATAAGTTGTTGAAGTTGCTTCCAAAACTGTCCATGAATGGTCCATGATTAACAAGTGAGGACGATTTTTTTAAATGTTAGGGAATAAATGGGTTGAATATGACCAAGATGAAGAAATTAGAGTACCAAAAAAAGCTTTAGTGCCACAGGGTATTGCAGTATTTGCAAGAATGTGTTCGAGAGTGTCTTGAGACTTCGATGGTGGGAGGTTATCAGTGAGAGATTTAGCCATATCATCACGTGTTGTCCTATTCAAATACCCCTGTTTTTCTATTTTGTAAATTTCCTATGAAAGTTATTTTATTAGAATGTGGACCCTTAATAAATTTTAAAACATAAAAATTTAAAAAATATTTTCTTTGTCTTCAATAAAGCATCTTTTTAATAGCCCCGGAGATAAAAAAATGTACCTAGGCCTTAAAAAAACCTTAAGTATTAAAAAATAGGGGTTATTAACAAAAAAATTAAATAATCATAGTCTTATTCCTTATTAGTTCCCCGAATTACAAAATTTTCATCAGCCAAAGACCCCTCCACAACTCCATTATGATTGTGATATCATCTCGGACCTGATGATAAAATTAATGAAATTTTATTATCCCTTGCATCTGTAGATTGCAGTGATAGAAGAACTTAAGTCTTAGCCTTAACCAATTGTGATATGCCATATAGCCGGACCTAGCAGGATTATACACTATAGTCCATAAACTCCCACGTCCACGTGATAAAAAAATAAAAATCCATAGATTGAAACCTATTCACCTCTTTGCGACTACGGTTGTGATATTTAAACAGGACCTGAACAAGGGTTTAATTCCATTGAATAAAATATCACATCCAGAATAATCATAATATTCAAAGGCTTAAGTCAATACTCCTTCGCATAACCAATTGCGATATGTGATATAAGTCGAACCAGATGGGATTATACATTCTAGTATATAAATCCACCATGTCCGTGCAATCTCTTCTTCCAAAGGTCATGCCTCTTACCTTGTACCGATTGTGATTGTGATTTGTGATGTAACCTAGACCTGACAGGATTATTAACTCCATTACATAATCTGTCCCTATTGGCATTATGATGCATGTGTTGTACATGATGGCAACCAACTCGTAGAAGATCAACTCACTTATATATATCTAGATGAATCTATGGAAAAGATATCAGATGTGACAAAACACATAGGATGCAGGACAGCTCAAAGGAATCAAATGACAATTCTCAGTATGACAAATCTCAGATGATAAATTATAGTACAACAAATTTCACGCACTTTCATGAAGATAAAATTTTCTTTCATGGAGAGAAAAGTTCACGCACTTTCATGAAGATAAAAGTTTCTTTCATGTAGAGAAAAGTTCATGCACTTTCATGAAGATAAAAGTTTCTTTCATGTAGAGAAAAGTTCACGCACTTTCATGCAGAGAAAAGTTTCTTTCATATAGAGAAAAGTTCACGCACTTTCATGCAGAGAAAAATTCCCTTCATGCAAGAGAAAAGTTCACGCACTTTCATGGTTGGTTCATGGTATTAGTCCGACAGTTTTTGATCCTATGGTTTTGATCCGTGGTATTGGATCCAAAAGTGTTGATCTCACGCACTTTCATGGTTGGTTCATGGTATTAGTCCGACAGTTTTTGATCCTATGGTTTTGGTCCGTGGTATTGCATCCAAAAGTGTTGATCCCAAGTATTGGGTCCGTGGTATTGTGTTATTATGGTTTTGGACCGTGGTATTGTGAAAGGCCTAAGACTATAAAATAGGAAGGAGATCATTTGGCAAAGCATCATTTGAATTATTGAATATCTGATAAAGTGCTAGATCTGGAATACTGTGATTGGGTTATGGTGCAAATCTGGATCTGAGCTAAAGAGGGATCTCACCGGTTGATGGAGAACAAGATCTAAGGATAGATCGGGATCAAATGGTTTGAAATGAACTATCTCTATATAGTTGATTATGCTTATTCTAGATCTGTATACTAACGCTTGTAATGATCTGAACTGGGTATAACATAAGTTTGAAATCGCTGCAAGTCATGATTGAATATTTATAGATTTGTACGCGGGTTGGCCTTGGTGAAAGCGCGTATGTATGCAGGTTTGGTTCATTGTAGTAGCGTATACCATTTGAGCTATGATGTTTAAAGTTACAGGTGGTTCAGGTTGTTGATGTGTTCTGATGACTATTTAATGGTGTCAGTATTCTACACATTCAGTTTGATTGATTGTGTTTAGCCTCAGTGTTGATGGATGAGATATAATAATGGATCAGGATCATAATGACTCATATTTATGTGATCTAATGGACTAGATCGGGTTGCTAACACACATATTATCCTTGTACAAGAAATAATCTGGATATGTCTGAAGTCAGGAAGTGCATCAAGCTATAAGTAAGTAATTGATGACATATACGCTAGTTCATTTTGGTGAAGTTGCGTATACACCCGAGTTCAGCACTTCCAAGTAGCGTATGCACTCTGATGCATGTTTTTTATGATACAGTTGGATCTAGTTATTATTGCAGAGTTCTGTTGTCTATTATGTGATTGTGTTGATTGGCAGTGTTACAGTATTGGATAAATCAGAGATTGATGATGCAAGTGTAGTTGATGGGTTTTGAAATAGTGATTGTTCCTGTGCTTCAATGTTGTTGTTGGGTCCAGTATGAAAATTGGATGAAATGTGGCCTTTCAGATTATGATGTTGTGCTTTAGTGTATCCACTCTGAAAATTGATGAAACGTGGTACCTGGAGGAAGAAAGAGAAGGTTATAGCCTTCTGTAGGTCGGCACCTATGTACTAGTACATCGACTAGTACAAGAGCAAAGGGGGTTGTAGCTCCCTTCCAGGAGAGTCTGGAGAATGAGAGAAGGTTGTAGCCTTCTGCAGGTAGAATCCTGTGTACTGGTATAAGTCTGCACCAGTACAGAACTATTGTAAAAGGTATTTCTTATTAAAGAAGATTGAGACGACTTGCAGCAGGTGGTTTTCACCCACATTGGGTTTCCACCTTACATCATGGTGTTCATGTGTGCTTCTTGTGTGTGATGATCTGTTCTATTTTACATCTCCAGTTTACTACTCATATGGTTAATAATATTCTGATGCACTCATTAGAGATCAACTAACTGAATCATATGTTTACTAGATATATAATTGTTGCATCACATCTGAATCGTAATATGGAAAGTGAAAAGTTATATTGATCTGATAATACTAATTCACCCCCCCCCCTCTCAGTATTATTTCCAACAATTGGTATCAGAGAAGGTCCTTTTGTAGAAGCTTGAAGGAGATCCGTGGAACAATGGGAAAGAAGCTTAAGAAGAAAGCGCCTAAGCAGAAGAAGACATCTCAGAAGAACTATCACAGTGGGAGAATTGATTGGGGATTATGTGGAAGAAGCACTTCAGATTCAGAATCATTTCAGAATGAAGATGAACTATCAGGTATGAATTTATTATCCTCTGATGTTCCAGCTATCTATCCATTTGGAAAAGATGAAAGTGATAGCAAAACAACTGAATTTTCTTTTATGGGTGAGCAAGAAAGATATCAAATAGAGGCAAAATTTAAAAAGTTTATAGACAAAATTAGAGATCAACAAGATCTATTGAACAAAAGGGAATGTGTCTTCAAAGAAGAAGCTGCCAAACTAAAAGCTCAACTAGAGGAAGGAAACAAGGTAGGGAAGTTATTCAAGGACAAATATCAAAAGTTACAGGATGAAGTAACATCACTAAGAGATGAAGTCAATGAAAGAAGCACAACCATCAAGAAACTCAAAGATAGATCCAGTTACTATGAAAGTCTTGAAGCCACGATCCGCTCGCTAAAAGAAGATCTTGAAGAATCAAAGAAGCAGAATAAAGAACTACTCCAAGCTCATGAAAATGAAGTTCTTGAACTAAGACGTCAGTTGGAAGAAGAAAGAAATGCTGAAGAAAACATGAAGAAGCAGCATCTTGAAAAGGAAGAGCAACATCAAGTTGAGGTAAATATTCTAAAAGAGAAATTAGAAGAAAAGGATAAACTGTTACGATTTCAAGATAGTACTAAAGTCTTGGATGATATTCTTAATAGTCAAAGGTCTCCTACTATCAAAACTGGTCTTGGTTTTCATGAATCTATTGAAGGTGAATCTAGTTCACAAAGTAAGACAAGGGACTCGACTGCAAAATCTGAAATGCTCAATAAGGAGATGAATGGTCAATCTCATCATCAACCAAGGAAAGAAATTCTTCAAAGAAAATATTTTACTCCTCCTATGAATAATGTTGAATGTTATGTATGTCATAATCTTGGACATGTTGCAGCCAGATGTAGAAGAATAAGGTTTCAAGACCATCATGCAGAAAGATCATCACATTCAAGGTACTTTAATGGATATTGCTTTGCTTGCAATATGTTTGGTCACAGAGCTGTTGATTGCTATAGAATAAATATGAGACATGTAAGATGTTACACATGTAACAAGCTTGGACATATAGCTAAGGAATGCAGGAACAAAGTATGGGCACCATACAAAAAGGAGAAAACATCATCATCACACTTGAAGATGTGGAAGAAGAAAGAAGTACAGTCAGAAAGAGGCGGCACAACACAATATACAGACATAACAGAATCATAGGGAGCTGGAAGTGTAAAAGTTCAGTGTCCTAAATCTCATACGCAAGTTTGTTAAAGAGAAGTCACGTATATACGCGAGTTGGTTATGGCATAGTCGCGTATATGATTGTTTGAGGAAAGGCAATAGGGACAGGTTCAGGAAAAGGATCAGTTATGATTCGGTTTATTATTTGCGATGTTTGATAATGGTTACAATTTGTTGATGATGTGTGGAAATGACTTGATGATTAGAAGTGTTTTGTTTCTAACATGATAATGATGATGACTTGATACTTCTTACTGATATGCATGATCAGATCTGACCGTAAACAAGATGGCACAGTTTTAGGGGGAGCATATGCTTTTAATGCATTGTTGGCATTATGGTTAATAGTCCTTGGTGATGATGCTTATATGGATAAATGATTCATCTTGCTATGATATGGTTATGAGTTGTTACATGGTTGATATTTAGATCAGATTTGTGGTTGATTCTCTAATGGTGCTTACAATGTGATCTTCATAAGGATAAGGAGAAGTAAATAGCTTGAATTCACATCTTCTTTACTTGATGATGATTCACTCATATGCTGCTGTCGTCATAAACATAAAGATCATGTAATACAGTTATGATACAGGATTCCTATAGTTCTTCGTGCTCATGTGGATGAGGATTGTTGATGTTGATGATATAAAGAAGCCTTGACAAAAGATCTTGAGCTCAAGATACATAGCGCTAGATACATGAATGATTACTCAAAGTTGCATTGTTGGAGACATGATGATGAAGAGTTCTTACCTATATGTTGATAGATTGATTCTTACATATGTTGATTGATGCAGATTTTCCCAAGTGATGATACTTGGATGATCTTGTTGATAAGATGGCTATGGTGTTTTACACATATGATATAATGTGAATGATTTTATGATGATGAGTTGATATCTATCTGCAGACATACCCTGTCATAGGACATTTACAGGTTGCTGATCTGGAAATGGTTGTACGCGAGTTTCATAAGGAGTATCCGCGTATATACGCTTGTTTCTGTGGATACAGTCGCGTATATGTTAATTTGAAGGAAATCAATGGGCCAAACTCAGGGTGAGAAGAGTCTGATATGGGTCTGACAGAGACCATCTGGCACAGGTTCAGGGGGAGCAGATAAACTTCTAATGATGCATTGTTGGCATTATCTTAGAAGCCTTTTGTTTTAGTTCACAGTTGTTGTTGGTTTCAGGTGGAACAAAGGCAGAGGAAGAGCAGAAGGAAATCAGGGTTGCTGATCTGAATGGTGATTGTCAGATGTTGCTGCTATCAGTTATTGGTGACTTTCATAAGTCTTGCTCTAGATATTTCGTCTCTATGTCATGTATCTCTTTTATGGTGTCAAGGTCATGTAACGGCCTATCTTGGTTTCCCCACTATGCTTGGGATGAATATGTAATGTTCTTGTTTTATCATGTGTAAACTTTTGATGTATCCCCACTTGGTTGGGTGGATGAGTCAATTCTAGTATATCCCCACTTGGTTGGGAAATGGATGTATGTATGAGTCCTTGGTGATAGGAAGGTCATTTACGATAGAGTCATGTTCTTCTTTTAAAACATCTTTTTGTAGACCTTGCTTATAGTCAGGGGGAGCATGAACAACACACTTCAACAGAGCAGAGACTTCAGCATGTACTCAGAGGAAGCACGGATAGAGTGGTACACCTTGGCATACACAAAGGGGGAGCTCATTCAAAAATTTCAGCAAGCACTCGGGGGGAGTATGGACAGCAAAGGAAGGGAATATGCCCTTTGCCCTTGATGTCAAAGGGGGAGATTGATTTGGTATTGTTGCCATCAAGTCCAAAGGGGGAGATTGTTGGCATTATGATGCATGTGTTGTACTTGATGGAAACCAACTCATAGAAGATCAACTCACTTATATATATCTATATGAATCTACGGAAAAGATATCAGATGGGACAAAACACATAGGATGCAGGACAACTCAAAGGAATCAAATGACAATTCTTAGTATGAAAAATCTCAGATGATAAATTATAGTACAACAAATTTCATGCACTTTCATGAAGATAAAAGTTTCTTTCATTTAGAGAAAAGTTCACACACTTTCATGAAGATAAAAGTTTCTTTCATGTAGAGAAAAGTTCACGCACTTTCATGAAGATAAAAGTTTCTTTCATGTAGAGAAACGTTCACGCACTTTCATGCAGAGAAAATTTTCTTTCATATAGAGAGAAGTTCACGCACTTTCATGCAGAGAAAAATTCCCTTCATGCAAGAGAAAAGTTCACACACTTTCATGCTTGGTTCATGGTATTAGTCCGACAGTTTTTGATCCTATGGTTTTGGTCCGTGGTATTGCATCCAAAATTGTTGATCCCAAGTATTGGGTCTGTGGTATTGTGTTATTATGGTTTTGGACCGTGGTATTGTGAAAGGCCTAAGACTATAAAATAGGAAGGAGATCATTTGGCAAAGCATCATTTGAATTATTGAATATCTGATAAAGTGCTAGATCTGGAATACTGTGATTGGGTTATGGTGCAGATCTGGATCTGAGCTAAAGAGGGATCTCACCGGTTGATGGAGAACAAGATCTAAGGATAGATCGGGATCAAATGGTTTGAAATGAACTATCTCTATATAGTTGATTATGCTTATTCTAGATCTGTATACTAACGCTTGTAATGATCTGAACTGGGTATAACTTAAGTTTGAAATCGCTGCAAGTCATGATTGAATATTTATAGATTTGTACGCGGGTTGGCCTTGGTGAAAGCGCGTATGTATGCAGGTTTGGTTCATTGTAGTAGCGTATACCATTTGAGCTATGATGTTTAAAGTTACAGGTGGTTCAGGTTGTTGATGTGTTCTGATGACTATTTAATGGTGTCAGTATTCTACATATTCAGTTTGATTGATTGTGTTTAGCCTCAATGTTGATGGATGAGATCTAATAATGGATCAGGATCATAATGACTCATATTTATGTGATCTAATGGACTAGATCAGGTTGCTAACACACATATTATCCTTGTACAAGTAATAATCTGGATATGTCTGAAGTCAGGAAGTGCATCAAGTTATAAGTAAGTAATTGATGACATATACGCTGGTTCACTTTGGTGAAGTTGCGTATACACGCAGGTTCAGCACTTCCAAGTAGCGTATGCACTCTGATGCATGTTTTTTATGATACAGTTGGATCTAGTTATTATTGCAGAGTTCTGTTGTCTATTATGTGATTGTGTTGATTGACAGTGTTATAGTATTGGATAAATCAGAGATTGATGATGCAAGTGTAGTTGATGGGTTTTGCAATAGTGATTGTTCTTGTGCTTCAATGTTGTTGTTGGGTCCAGTATGAAAATTGGATGAAATGTGGCCTTTCAGATTATGATGTTGTGCTTCAGTGTATCCACTTTGAAAATTGATGAAACGTGGTACCTGGAGGAAGAAAGAGAAGGTTATAGCCTTCGGTAGGTCGGCACCTACGTACTAGTACATCGACTAGTACAAGAGCAAAGGGGGTTGTAGCTCCCTTCCAGGAGAGTCTGGAGAACGAGAGAAGGTTGTAGCCTTCTGCAGGTAGAATCTTGTGTACTGGTATAAGTCTGCACCAGTACAGAGCTATTGTAAAAGGTATTTCTTATTAAAGAAGATTGAGATGACTTGCAGCAGGTGGCTTTCACCCACATTGGGTTTCCACCTTACATCATGGTGTTCATGTGTGCTTCTTGTGTGTGATGATCTGTTCTATTTTACTGCTCCGGTTTACTACTCATATGGTTAATACTATTCTGATGCACTCATTAGAGATCAACTAACTGAGTCATATGTTTACTGGATATATACATGTTGCATCACATATGAATCGTAATATGGAAAGTGAAAAGTTATATTGATCTGATAATACTGATTCACCCCCCCCCCTCTCAGTATTATTTCCAACAGTCCCATGTCCATCACATCGCAAGTTCCATAACATTCACCACACCATAACCCTTCGCTAAAAGCGATTTATGATTTGTGATAAGTCCAACCCCGCTCCCTTTGTCGATTGTGATATGCAATAAGGCCCAGATCCACCATGATCATACACTATGATTTATATTAATATCGCATCCGGGGCCTATACCGCAATCATTAAATTTTGAAAAAGTCATGCCTCCTCCCAACACCAATTGCAATATGACATCATCAGTGACATCAAATCCACATCATCGCCACATCACTTGTCAACTCTCACATCATTTGCCACATCACCATTCCAAGTCACCTACCACATCATTGTGATGTCACTATGACGACATCCCTGACATGACCCCAAGACCCCGCAATGGAAAGTTTCATAGGAACACAACTTATAATAAATTGTTCACCCTTGCCGATTTACGATATGCGATATAAGCAGACCCAGTGGGATTATAAAATCTATTCCATAAATCCACACCTCTGAAACTATCATAGTTTCCAATTGTGATTGTGATTTCATTTGAGAAGGACCCCTTTTGGATTTTATTTGAAATACTCTCGGTCCAAACCAATTGCAATTGTTCTGAAGTTTTTCCCCTGATTCTATTCTAATTACAATTGTTTTATAATCTTCCCCAAAACTTTGATTTCTGATTGTGATTAGCTGGAAAGCTCCAACTCCTCACTCCATATTATTCTCAATGATGGTCATGTTCATGTTTTATTGTGCTCTACGTTTTTCCTAATTTCCTGCAAAACATGATTTGTTTCAAATAAATCATGCTTATCAATTTCAATTATTTCCATCTGATCGATTCCTGTTTCTATTGTTCAAGTTCATGAAAGAGAAATATTGTTGTACTAATAAGTGGCAGATCAGTTCAAACAGGGAAACAAACATCTAGAGAATTCGATGGAACAAACGAAGTTGATGAAGACATCAAATCAGTTTTAGAAACTTCTACCAAAAAAATGTTTTCCTTTAAGCATTATTGAAGGGATCTGTTTAAAATTCCCCAACACTCTTCATAATACAGTCAATTGTTTTCTACTATTTAATCTTAGTTGTTGTATCAAATACAGGGAGAATTCTAAAGAGAAAGCCTTGGAGTCTTACACTATTGTACATATTATTTTTTTTAATAGAATGATATGTCCCGAATCTTGGGAGAGAAGTTTGTAATACTATAATTTTGGATTATATATGTTGGTGGAGAAGCTCTTATTTATCATGCACTTCTGCTGAAAGGAGGATATATTTTCTGCAATCAGAGATCAATTACAGACTCCAAATGATTGTGCACTATTTTCGTTCAACGAGGATATGTAATTTGATTTGGTTTATTAATAAAGGATCATTTCAGTTAATGATGTTTAACACTATTGTTTACAATATTTAATTGAAATAAATTCTTATTTCAGTCTTGGAATTTATATTTTGAATGTATGAGTTAATAATTGGATTCATGCACTATTGTTGAATCTTGTGTGTTAATTCATTTAAAATTTTGCTTACACTATTTTACAGGCTTAATTTTAGATATAATACGAGAGCTAAACTTTGCACAGGAATAGATAGATATAATCTATTATGAAACTAGCTCACAATAAGATAGAAAATAGATCAACACCTTAGAAATAAGCCCCTTCGAGGGCGCAACCACCTTTACATTAAACAAATGAGCAATTCTTAGATGATTCAAATGAGAAAACCTCTAGGAGCCTAATGGGTCACAATATAACCAAACCCGAACTAAAAATAATAAAATAAAAGCACAAAAATAACAATAGTGGGATTCTATGGGCACAATAATAATAATATGCGGACAATAGGGGCACAACAATAACAATAAGGGATACAACGACAATAGTAATTGGGGAATCACTAGTATTATAGGGACCTAGCATGCTTCTCTCCTTCAAAAAAGTGTTGTCCTCAACATTTGAGTATTTTTGGATGCTTCTGTATAAAATTCTCATCCTCCCATGTGGAATCTTCAATAGGGAAGTTCTTCCACTTGATGAGATACTCTGAAATTGATTGATCTTGTAGCTGTTGAGTTCTTGTTTCTTTAACTGCTTCAGGTTCCAATATGATTTTTCCTTCCTCATCAAGTTTTGGAAATATTGTTTGAACTAGAAGCTTGTCACCTATAACCTTCTTTAAGCATGAAACATGGAAAATTGGGTGCACTCGGGAAGTTACAGGAAGCTCCAATTTGTATGCCATAGTACCTATCTTTTGCAACACCTTCTAAAGAACATAATACTTTGGTGATAATTTATTATCCTTCTTAGCTTGCTTGATGGACATTTGTTTATATCGTTGTAGCGGTAGGAATACCAATCACCTACATCAAAACTTATTTCACTGCGATGTTGATCTGCCTGTTGTTTCATTCTATTTTGCGGCAAGGTGAGGTTATCCTTTAAGAGTTGGAGAACTTATTGTTGATGCTTAATGTGATCTTTCACTACTTGAACCTTAGAATTTTCTCTTCAATATGATGTGATGGATAGTGGATGATATCCATAAAGTGCCATAAATGGAGTCATTTTTGTTGTTGTATGGAAGGAAGTGTTATACCACCATTCAGCCAGAGGCAACCATTTGACCCATTATGTTTTCTTATCATATACAAAGCAACGAAGATATCCTTCCAAACATTTGTTTACTATCTTAGTTTTCCCATCAGATTGAGGATGATAAGATGAGCTATGAGCTAACTGAGTACGAAGACAAGAAAATAATTTGTCAAAAAATTTCTAGTGAAAATGGGATCTCTGTCGCTTACAATAATCTTTGGGTTTCCATGTATCTTTTGAATTATTTCCATAAATGTCGTGGAAACTGTACTCACTTTAAATGGATGAGATAATGCAAAAAATTGTGCATACTTGGTAAGTTTTTCAACAACCACCATGATAACACTCTTTCCTTCGGACTTGGGTAAACCTGTGATAAAATCCATTGAAACCTCCTCCCAACATTGGCTTGGAATGGATAATGGTTATAATAGTCCCGGGGTCTTAATTGTTTCAACTTTATTTTGTTGGAAAAACAAACATTCCACTACAAGATTTTGAATATCCAATTTAAGGCCATCCCAAAAAAAAATCCTTCTTAACCTTGTGGTAGGTTTTTAGAAATCCTAGGTGCCCTCCTAATGGAGAGGTTTGCAATTCCCTAAGAATCTTTTGTTTGAGTTGTGAATTCTTCCATAGGTATAACCGATCCTTGTACCATAACGAATCATTTTTCCAGCTAAATGTATCAGATGTACTGGGATCTTGTTGTATCTTTTGAATGAGTGCCCACACTCCCTCATCATTCTTCCATTCATCCCTTGCTTCATTTATCCACTCTGGTTGGATAATAGAAATCACATAAAGAAATGTTTCCACATCCTCATCCTTCCTTGAGAGTGCATCTGCAACAACATTTCTCTTCTCTTTTTTGTAGATGATTTCAAAGTCATAACCCAACATCTTTGCAACCCACTTTTTCTACTCTTCTGAAGATAATCTTTGTTCTAAAAAATATTTAAGGCTATCATGATTTCTTTTTACCTTGAAGTGTCTTCCCATTAGGTAGGGTCACTATTTCTTAAGTGCATGTAGTATTTCCAACATTTCCTTCTCATAAATAGATTTGTGTAAATACTTTCCTTTGATTGGATGACTTTCGAAAGCAATGGGTCTTTCTTCTTGCATTAAAACAACACCAATTCCATATCCTGAGGCATCACATTTCACAATAAAGGTTTTTGTGAAGTTCAGTGTAGCTAAGACTAGTGCTTGGCACATTGCCTCTTTAAGATGTTCAAAGGACCTTGTTGCTTCTGGAGTCCATGAAAATGCATCTTTCTTCAATAATGATGTTGGAGGTGCTGCTATTCTCCCATAGTTATTAACAAAATTGTGATAATACCTTGTCAACCTGAGAAATCCTCGTAGATGCTTTATGGATGTGGGGATTTTCCATTCCTTAATGGTTTTAATTTTTCTAGGGTCTACCTTAACACCTTCATGAGATACAATATGACCCACACATTCCACCTTTTGTACTCCAAAGAAATATTTGGAGATTTTTGCATATAATTGTTTCTCCTCCAATAGTTTGAGCACCATGTCAGCATGTTGGACATGATCCTTCCAAGACTTGTTGTAGATTAGTGTATCATCAAAAAATACTAACACAAATTTTCTAAGGAAGGGTCTTAAAATGGAATTCATCAAACCTTGAAATGTAGATGGTGTGTTAGTAAGGCCAAAAGGCATGACCAAAAATTCATAATGACCCCCATGAGTTCTAAATGATTTTTTTGGAATGTTTTCAGTCTTCATTCTGATTTGATGATATCCTGAATGAACAACCAACTTGGTGAAGTACAATGATCCATGCAATTCATCCAATAATTCATCAATGAAAAGAATGGGAAATTTATCGTTAATAGTGAGCTTGTTGAGCTCCCTATAATCTGGACACATGCGCCATGATCCATCCTTCTTCTGAACCAATACTACTGGAGCATAGAAAGAAATTTGACTAGGTTGAATTATACCAACCTCTAGCATTTGTGCAACCATATGTTCAATTTCACTCTTTTGGACATAGACATATCTGTAGGGCGTGATGTTTGGAGGAACACTTCATGGAATCAAATTAATAGCACGATCATGATCATGTATAGGTAGCAGGCCTTTGGGAGTCTAAAATACCTTCGAATGATTGACCAAGGATTTTTGGAGATTAGGAGAAATGGATGATTTCAATGTCGGAACCTCTAGTTAACATAATTGTGCAATTATACCTTGTTTTTCTTTCTTTAGAAGCTTTGTCATTCCATTAGAGCTGATTATCTTTCCCAGTTTCCCTGCGATACCCCTTATTTCAACTTCTTTTCCTTTTGAAGAGAATTTCATGAAAAGTTCTTGAAAATTAAAAGCTATCGTACCCAAGGATTGTAGCCATTGGACTCCTAGTACAACATCAGCACCACCCATTGGAATGGAAAGAATTGGGCTATTCAATACATACTCTCCCATTGATAGCTTGATATTACGACACTTTCCTGAGTAATTTATGGTTCCTCAACTTGCAACCATCACTTGAAACTTTGGTGTTGGATATAGGAAGCAATTCAATTCCTTGGTTATCTTACAATGAATAAAATTATCGGTACTTCCCGAATCAATCAACACTATCACCTTTTTCTTCTTGATATGCCCTTCTATCTTGATAGTTTGAGGAGTGGTAATTCTAACCAATGCATTACAAGATATGGTCGGATTCATTTCTTCTTTTTCTAGGGTTTGTTCCTGGTGTATATCTTCTTCTTTTGACATTTCTTGTTCCTTTTCTTCCTCCTCTTCATAATCTATGTAAAATAATTTATTCTCGGCACACTTATAACCTTTAGTGTATTTGCTATCACAACTGTAACAAAGCCCTTTTTCTCTTTTTTCTTCCAATTGTTGTGGTGTCAAGCTTGTAGGTTGTGTATGGTTAGGGGAAGCAACATTTCCATCTTTATGATTGTGATTGGTAGGCTCCCTTGTTGCCATAATTTTGCTTTCCATTTTTCTTTCCAACCTGATTTCCTTCTCCAATGAATTTGGTTCCCAAAGGTGAACCTCATGTTGGATTTTATCTTTTAAAGTACCTATGAACACATCAATCCTATGCTCCTCTGGAATATCTTTTACCCTAATATTCAATTTTTGGAAGTCCTCAATGTGCTCCATCATTGAACCCTTTTGTTTGAGATTTACCAATTGGCTAAAAAAAGCGTTTCTTTTTGTATCTTCATAATGTGCTATCATTTCATCCATAAAAATATCCCAAGTGACAATTTGTTTACTAGAGCAAAGCCATTGATACCATACAAACTGATTTGGTTCCAAATATAAAGTTGCAATGCGTACCTTTTGCGTGTTTTGCACATTATGGAGATTGAAAAATTGCTCCATCTGTAGTATCCATGTTCTGGGATCCTTGCCATCAAACTTCCTCATATCAATCTTTGGAACATGGTGGTTCTTTGATCCAATGTTAGAGTCTATGAAATCATGATTAACATTTATTTTGTTCTCATCATGAGTTTCCTTTACTACCCTTTCGCCATTAGTAAGCATTTCTTGTAGAAAATTTGTCAAATTTGTCTTCAAATTTGTCTTCAAATATTGCATGCCTTTCTTTAAATCATCCATCTTAGCTTCCATGCCATCCATCTTAACTTCCACGCTGTCCATATTAGCTTCCATGTCATTCATCTTAGCTTCTACGCCTTTATTTAAACAATCCATCTTAGCTTCCATGCCATACATCTTAGCTTCTATTTCTTTCTTTAAACCATCCATCTTAGCTTCCGTTACTTTTTGTGCGAGTGAGATTTGTTGCACTTGGTCTCATAATTTTGATATATCATGTTTGATTTCTTCCTCTTCTTCATGAGTAATGATAGAGATTTTAGGTTGCTTACTAGGTGTTTCCATTTTCTTTCTTCCGAGAATCAATTACCGATAATAATGCTTCACTATGCCCTTTGAATTCCTTCCAAACAATTTTTCAAACCAATCTTATGCAAAATTTTAAAAGTAACTACACACATCTTTTCACTTTGTAGGAGCTCGATATTGAATCTGAAGTATCTCTATAATTTTGGATCTCCAAGGTCTGAAATTTCTTCCTGCGATAACCCTCTAAGTAATCTTCCTAACCCCACAAGTCTGATCAAGATTCGATTCCCAATGAAGTGTTATGCCAAATCTCCCACGATGACCTAAGTATAGACAGGTTCAGTAGAGCAAAGTTTCACGACATGCCGTGGGTCAGTGTTTCAACCTTATGTTCTAAAAATGATACCCAAAAAAATACAGTCCTTCCTATTTTTGTAACTTCTTACAAAAATTCAATCTCATGCCCGAAGCGAAAGTTATGACGATTTTCCCAAGGTCACCTGTTTGGGATATAATTCGGGGGTCTGCAAAAACACTAACTTCCTTAGACTATATCTTTGAAAATATAGTGAGAAAAGACCTTAAATGCTATCTCGAGGTTCAGCAAGATTTCATCTCAAATGGGTTTTTTTTTTAGCTTCTGAACCATTGCAGAAAATAGGTTATAGTGAAAATTCCACGATGACCTGTTTGGAGCCGTGAAATGCTAGAATCCAAAGCTATGATACCAAATGTTATGAAACCAACTCAAAAAAAGATAAAAAAGATAGATCAATGCCTTAAAAATAAGCCTCTTCGAGGGGGAAAACTCCTTTACATTACACAAATGAATAATTCTTAGATGATTCAAATGACAAAACCTCCTTTCTATATGTAGGAGTCTAAGGGGTCACAATATAACTAAATCTGACATAACAATAATAATATAAAGGCACAAAAATAACAATAGTGGCATTCTATGGGGCATAATAATAACAATGGGGAAAATAGGGGCACAAAAATAACAATAAAGGATACTACAACAATAGTAATGGGGGAATAACTAGTATTATAGGTACCTAACATAATCTTAGATCGGAAAGCTATCTTCCAATTTACGATAATAATTGTTTGCTCGCATACATCATGTCTTATTTGAACTAATTCAATAATTCAACATGAATATTTATAGTTCTTATGCATGTGATAAATAAGGAATTGGATATATTTTCAATAGGCACTTATGTAGCTATTTACTAAGTGTTTAATTGTTAGTATTTATGTTAATGATGAATAAGATCTTGTGAGCTATCTCCTTGATCTAATTCCTCCATCTTAACTCTAATTCTTTAAATATTATTGTCCCATTAAGTTAAGTTGGCTGTCAATTGAGAGAAGGGTTACCCTTTCCTTCAATCGAGATAAGTTAAATCAATTGTATTGTAGACTTAGTCTTGCATGTGTTACCATAGATTTTACATTTTAGAAGTCCTCTTTTGAGGAAAAAACTTATATTGGTTTGGTGGTTCCACAAAACAACCTAAGGATCATTCTTCTTGCTTGATCATCTAGAATAATTGATCTGATGGCTCTAACTATTAGAAATTAAAGACATATTAAAAGCCGATAGCAGTTGGGAGAAGGTAACTAGACCTAATTAAACCAGTTGGAGCCACTATATCAAATGGAAAAGGAGTTTTTTTAAGGTCCAGAATGGGTGGTTACCCTAATGTTGTTGCAATGAATTTCAAGGCATCAACATTTTTGGCGCTAGAAGGAGGGTCGTGAATTAGTTATTTGTTTAAATTTTCTTATATAATTTTTAACTAATAATGTATCCCATATGCATTCCTACACTTGGTCATGCATTTAATTCACCTAAGCCTACACGAGGCATGGCCAAGAAGCAGATCGAGTCCTTGTCATAGTTAAGGATCGACGAGGAGAGTAATATTTCCACATTAAATCATATTTCTGGTTTTGTTAATAGATGTAAATCTATTAATATAAATTTTGATAATGAGATCTGTAGGCTTTTCACTCTCACATTCAGAGGATAGATTTGCAAATGGTTCTTTGTGCTTCCCGATATGTTGACTCATTGATGGAAACATTTTTTGCCAGGTATTTCTCAATGCACATCAAAATTACAGTTACAATAGTTTGTTCTTAGAATTAAATAATATTTACATGTATGATAATGAACCTTTAGATGATTTTTATAATATATTTTGGTCATATTGTTATGGATTTAATTTAGATGATTTTCCTTCAACTAAAGATTTAATTAAATGTTTCACTTCTCCTGTTTCTTCCCATACTAAAAATAGTTAATAAATTAATGAAGAACAAGACACATCTAATTCATTAACTAGTCCTTAATCACTAAACAGTTATATGGAACCTGAACCTGAAACTGTAATTGAATCACAGCGTTCTTCTTTAGAAAATTTCATGTCTCATTTTATTTTTGAAGATGCAATCGAAATAAATTTTAATAACGCATGTGATCAATCAGTAGATACAATAAAATCCAATCTACAAGACTTGAAAAATGAACACATCGGTTTATCTTCTTTGAAAGCAACTTTAGAAAATTCAAAACATGTAACTACAATTGAAAGAATTTCCTTAAACCTAGATTATAATATGACAATTTCTATAAATGATTCATTTTAGTCGTCATTTTATTTTGGAATGCATTATTTTCTTTAATTGCAAACCCTTCTTCTTTTTTATTTTGTGATTCTGTTAGTTCAAATTAGCCATTTAATTTTCATAAGAAGAAAGTAATTTACGACGATTATCATGACAATGAAGATAAAGAATCACATCTTGTACAAAGTGCACCAATTTTGAAAACTAATATTTCTTGTAAAGATTCACACACTTTAATCTTGTCTCCTCTTACTGAACACAAACTTAATTATGAGAATTTTGACGAGTTAATGTTGCGAGTTTCTTATGTATTTCATTCTTATTTTATTTTAGGAACTTGCAATTATAATTTTTTCAAGGAATGTCCTTTTAGTGGAAATTCATTGACTGAAATCCAAGATGAGTTCTAGAATTGGCTTGTAAAATTATTTTGTAATTTTAGTTTTCATAATGATTTATTTTCTTTTACATTTTTTCCTTTGCTTTCTTTTCCTTTTGCAAGCATGTTCAATCTCAACATATTGAATATCATCAAGATTTTAAATGAAAATGATGGAATTGTTACTCATAATCCTGGATATAAAAAAGCTGTTCTTTTCCAATTTAATTCCATATTTAGAAATTCATTCCAATCATTTCACCAGTAGTCTAATCTAAATCTTGAGAGTGTTCCTTCACAACATGTCTTTCCATAATCTCCTTTGGAAAATTTTCAGTCTCTAACAAATATTCATCCATTCTTTGATGATCCCATAAATATTTGTTTAGAGAATGCTTTTAAAAAGAAATAGTTTACTAACAGGTTAATTGTAAATAAATTTATTTTTGTTCATAATTTTACATTGGATGTAAATAATAAATTTTGTTTCATTTTGATTGCCTTAATTAGCTTATTACTAACATTTGACTTGTGCATACAAGTAGGTAATAAAACGAGAGAATGGCTACATTGGAAGTATGACTATACATAGTCATGTTTCCTTCATTAAGTTAGAATTAGGAGTATATTAGTTTAGATTAGATTCAATAAATAATTATTTTGAGTTAATTACCTTGCATTGAAGAAAGCCATACCTTTCTGGTAATATTAAATGAAATTATTCAATGGTAAGTCTCTTATACTCACTTTCATTCACTTATTTACTTTTTAGATTTAGTTTTGTTTTCTTATTTTCTATTGATATGTAACTCTCTTTTGCAGCTCTTCACAAGCATTTTTACACCTTCACCAAATCAAAACTGCCAACTTAAAGAAGCAGTAATGATTTTTCATAGAATCAGACAAAATGGGGAATTTCTAAACCTAAATCTTTTTCTTTAAAAAGCATTACTTTAATTTGAAAATGGTTAAAAGATTTTTTTTCAAGTTTTGCTTTTGAAAAAGACAAATAAATAGCAAATTTCCTCATTCAAACTGAATTATTACTAAATTCCTTTATCTTTTCAAATTTGATTTATCTAGATTTCGACATAAGAAGGAATGTTTTCTTCATTACCTTTTTCCTCTCTTGTTACGAAATTTGTATAACCAATTTTGTAAAGTTTTCCTTTTATATTTGGTTTTGGTGATTTTACCAACATACTTGTGAATGGTCATATCTTGAGAATTCAGTTACCATATCGCATTTACTTTTTCTTTTAGATAATAATGTTAATTGACATACTCTTGGCCTTTCATCAATATCTCTTAAAATGAATTTGTGATTTTCAATTTGAAAGTAGGTATTTTTTAGGAAGTGGTTATGAAAATTGAAAATGAGATAAAAATTATAGAACTCTCAAAATATTTTCCATTAAATTGTAAAATCTTTTAAACCTAAAAATCATAAGATCCTTTTATTCTAATATCAGTCAAGAAATAAAAGTAAAGACTGCAACTTCAACTCTAATTTGTCATCCAGAACAATGATTCTCCCCATCCATTAAAACGTAATTTTTAGAGTGAAATTCTATAATATAATAAATCTAAAAATATAAGAGGTCTCATCACAAGCATGCTTACCATGATCATAGGGAAATAATAAATCTTACATTACCAATACTGAACCCCAAATCAGGGTAATGGCTTATGACTGTTTTAATTGTAAGACAAGGGGTCTCATCATGAGCCAACTTGTTCAGTTTAATTACTACTAGTGAATGGCATTGTCACTATCTAGCCACCAAACTAGGACAATGGCTTTTATTGCACTAAAAAAAATTAAAAAAATATTATGAATGTACCTCTAACTTTTGCGCTCTTAATTGGATGGGATACTGAATCATTAATGGTTAAAAGGCTCTACCTGTGACAAATGAGTACATCAAAAAGCTAAGTTGTAAAATCCCCCCTACTTTATCTTTATAACTGATTAATGACTGATATGGATAAATGCGTATTTTCATTCATGAGAGTTTTTTTTAAGAAATTGCAATTTAACGAGTTTTTATGATCAGAGTAATTTTATTTATCTAATGTTTCAAAAAGTAGTTTCCCCTTCCTTAATTATTTTTACTTAATTTTTGAAACTTCATTTTCATTCATCACAGATAACTAGTTCTTCTAGTGAATTGCCAATTGTTGTGCTATTCAACAACCCCCATTTTTATATTTTATAAATTTCCTATGAAATTTATTTTATTAAAATGGGGAGTTGTTGTAGTGGCTACAACCACCCTCCAAAATTTTGTCTCACATGCAAATTTCACAGCCTACTTTGGATCTTGTCATTGATCATCTTAGGGACTCATCCTGGCAACAATCACCATCTGCTCAAATTGCGCAGACCTACCTCTCAGTGGCTACATGAAAATGTGACATGCTGTAATCGCTTCCAAGGAGTTGAGGATAAGAATCAAGGAACCGAGTAATGGAAAAGATCAAGACCACATGCAAACTACGTCAGATGCATGATCATATTAAGGGTAAGTATGGTAAGTGCGTAACATCTTTCAAAGTACACCTCTTAGTTGAGTTTGCAGGACTGCTTGTCATTATCATATCATCTTATCCTCATTAACATGCATGTGCGCAAATGCATAAAGTCACTTTATGTGTTGCTTCTACATGTCGTGCTTCTTTTTCACTTGTTCGACCAACTATTGCCTTTTGCATGTTGATTTCCTATGTCATGCTTGCGACCATGTTCTGGTCGTGCACAATGTCTTCGCTTCATGTCTTCGCTTCAATTCATGTAATTCTGTGTTTGCAAGTTCATGTATGCACCATTTCACTCTCTCACACACTTAGTTGGTTTGCTGAAGTTCCGATGACTAGATTCCCCTCTGACAACCAAACTTTCACCCTATTTTTGACTCGATCGAATGTCACCAGAACAATGCAGAAGCACCAAGCAAGCAATTTCAACCTGCGTTTCCTGCAGGCTGATCAACCAACCTTCCTGCTGGTCAACCGGAGAGTTTGCCCCAACAATCACCCTAGGACTAACTCCCCTCAAAGATTTTGCAGAGGCTGCAGACCTTGCTCGCTCCACTAACTGAGAAAATTGCGTAGACAGGCTGGACAGACACCCAATTTCATCCCTATCTCCCTCAGAAAATTATGTAGTTTTTCCAGCCATCCCACTAGTCAGGCGACCGACAGCTCAAATTTTATGAAACCAGCTCGAGAAAAGATAGAAAAGATAGATCAACGCCTTAGAATTCAGCCTCTTCGAGGGGGAAACCTCCTTTACATTACATAAATGAACAATTATTGGATGATTCGAATGAAAAACCTCCTTTCTATATATAGGAGTCTAAGGAGTCACAATATAACCCACTCAACCTAACAATAATAATATAAAGCCACAAAAATAACAATGGAGAGATTCTATGGGCACAGTAATAACAATATGGGGATAATAGGGGCACAACAATATTAATAAGGGGTACAACTACAATAGTAATGGGGTAATCACTTGTATTATAGGGACCCAACATGCCCCTCTCCTTCAAAAAAGTGTTGTCCTCAACACTTGAGAAGTTCTGGATGCTTCCATATAAAATTCTCATCCTCCCATGTGGAATCTTCAGCAGATAAGTTCTTCCACTTGATAAGATACTCCGAAATTGATCGATTTCGTAGCTGTCGAGTTCTTGTTTCTGTGGTTGCTTCTGGTTCCAATATAATTTTTCCTTCCTCGTTAAGTTCTGGCAATATTGTTTGAACTGGGAGCTTGTCGCCTATAACCTTATTTAAACATGAAACATGGAAAACTGGGTGCAATCAAGAAGCTGAAGGAAGCTCCAATTTGTATGCCATAGTACCAATCTTTTGCAACACCTTGTATGGACCATAATACTTTGGTGATAATTTATTATCCTTCTTAGCTTGCTTGATGGACATTTGCTTATATGGTTGTAGCCATAGGAATACCCAATCACCTACATCAAAACTTCTTTCCCTACGATGTTGATCTGCCTGTTGTTTCATTCTATTTTGTGCCAACACGAGGTTATCCTTTAAGAGTTGGAGGACTTGTTGTTGATGTTCAATGTGATGTTCCACTGCTTGAACCTTAGAATTTTCTCTTAAATATGATGTGATGGATGGTGGCTGATACCCATAAAGTGCCATAAATGGGGTCATTTTTGTTGTTGTATGGAAGGAAGTGTTATACCACCATTCAGCCAGAGGAAACCATTTGACCTATTCTGTCTATTTATCAGATACAAAGCAACGAAGATATCCTTCCAAACATTTGTTTACTATCTCAGTTTTCCCATCAGATTGAGGATGATAAGATGAGCTATGAGCTAACTGAGTACCAAGACAAGAAAATAATTATGTCCAAAAATTTCCCATGAAAATGGGATCTCTGTCACTTACAATAATCTTTGGGTTTCCATGTAGCTTTTGAATTGTTTCCATAAATGCAGTAGAAACTGTATTGGCTTTAAATGGATGTGATAATGCACAAAAGTGTGCATACTTGGTAAGTCTGTCAACTACCACCATGATGACACTCTTTCCCTTGGACTTGGGTAAACCTATGATAAAATCCATTGAAACCTCCTCCCAACATTGGCTTGGAATGGATAAAGGTTGTAATAGACCCGTTGTCTTAATTGTTTCAACTTTATTTTGTTAGCAAACCAAACATTCCGCCACAAACTTTTGAATATCTGATTTAAGGCCATCCCAAAAAAATTCCTTCTTAACCCTGTGGTAAGTTTTTAAAAATCCTGAGTGCCCTCCTAAGGGAGAAGTGTGCAATTCCATAAGAATCTTTTGTTTTAGCTGGGAATTCTTACAGAGGTATAAGCGATCTTTGTACCATAACGAATCATTTTTCCAGCTAAATGTATCAGACATACTGGAATCTTGTTGTAACTTTCGAATAAGTGCCCACACTTCTTCGTCATTCTTCCATTCCTCCCTTGCTTTGTTTATCCAATCTGGTTGGATAATAGAAATGGCGCACAACAATGCTTCCACATCCTCATCCTTTCTTGAGAGTGCATCTGCCACCACATTTTGCTTCCCTTTTTTGTAGATGATTTCAAAGTCATAACCCAACATCTTTGTGACCCACTTTTGTTGCTCTTCAGAGGATAATCTTTGTTCTAAAAAGTATTTAAGGCTATCATGATCCGTTTTTACCTTGAAGTGTCTTCCCATTAGGTAGGGTCGCCATTTCTTAAGTGCATGGAGTATTGCCAACATTTCCTTCTCATAAATAGCTTTGTGTAAAAACTTTCCCTTGATTGGATGACTTTCAAAAGCAATGGGTCTTTCATCTTGCATTAAAACAACACCAATTCCATTTCCTGAAGCATCACATTCCACAATAAAGGTTTTTGTGAAGTCCGGTGTAGCTAAGACCGGAGCTTGGCACATTGCCTCTTTAAGATGTTCAAATGCCTTTGTTGCTTCTGGAGTCCATGAAAATGCATCTTTCTTCAATAATGTTGTTAGAGGTGCTGCTATTCTCCCATAATTCTTAACAAACTTGCGATAATACCCTGTCAATCCGAGAAATCCTCGCAGATGCTTTATGGATGTGGGATTTTCCATTCCTTAATGGCTTTAATTTTGCTAGGGTCTACCTTAACTCCTTCATGAGATACAATATGACCGAGATATTCCACCTCTTGTACTCCAAAGAAACATTTGGATCTTTTTGCATATAATTGTTTCTCCTCCAATAGTTGTAGCACCCTGTCAACATGTTCAACATGATCCTTCCAAGACTTGCTGTAGATTAGTATATCATCAAAAAATACTAACACAAATTTTCTAAGGAATGGTTTGAAAATTGAATTCATCAAACCTTGAAATGTTGAAGGTGCATTGGTAAGGCCAAAAGGCATGACCAAAAATTCATAATGACCCTCATGAGTTCTAAATGTTGTTTTCGGAATGTCTTCAATCTTCATTCTGATTTGATGATATCCTGAACTAAGATCCAACTTGGTGAAGTAAATTGATCCATGCAATTCATCCAGTAATTCATCAATGACAAGAAGGGGAAACTTATCTTTAATAGTGATCTTGTTGAGCTCCCTATAATCCAGACACATGCGCCATCATCCATCCTTCTTGGTGCACGACTGGAGCAGAGAAAGAACTTTGACTTGGTTGAATTATACCAGCCTCTAGCATTTCTGCAACCATACGTTCAATTTCACTCTTTTGGGAATAGGGATATCTGTACGGCCTGATGTTTGGGGGAACACTTCCTGGAATCAGATGAATAACATGATCATGATCACGAATATGTGGGAGACCTTTGGGAGTCTCAAATACCTTGGAATGATTTTCCGAGACTTTTTGAAGATCTCGAGAAATAGATGATTCCACTGTGGACACATCTAGCAAACATAATTGTGCAATTACACCTCTTTGTTCCTTTTTTAGAAGCTTTGTCATACCGTTAGAGCTGATTATCTTTCCTGATTTCCCTGCAATACCCCTTAATTCAACTTCCTTTCCTTCCACAGAAAATTTCATGAAAAGTTCTTGAAAATTAAAAGCTATTGTACCCAAGGATTGTAGCCATTGGACTCCTAGTACAACATCAACACCTCCCATTGGAATGGAAAGCATTGGGCTAGTCAATACATATTATCCCATGGATAGCTTGATATTATGGCACTTTCTCGAGCAATTTATTGTTCCTCCATTTGCAACCATCACTTGACACTCTGGTGCTGGATACAAGAAGCAATTCAATTCTCTTGCTACCTTACAATGAATAAAATTTTGGGTACTTCCTAAATCAATCAACACTATTACCTTCTTCTTGTTGCTTTGTCCTTCTATCTTGATGGTTTGAGGAGTGGTAATTCCCGCCAATGCATTACAAGATATGGTCGGATTCATTTCTTATTTATCTAGGCTTTGTTCCTGGAGTATATCCTCTTCTTTTGACCTTTCTTGCTGCTTTTCTTCTTCCTCTTCACAATCTATGTAGAATAATTTCTTCTCAGCACACTTATGACCTTTAATGTATTTGCTATCACAACTGTAACAAAGCCCTTTTGCTCTTTTTTCTTCCAATTTTTGTGGTGTCAACCTTATAGGTTGTGGAAGACTAGCGGCAACAACACTTCTGTCTTTATATTTGTGAGTGGTATGCTTCTTGGTTGCCATAATTTTGCTTTCCATTTTTCTTGCTAACCTGAATGCCTTCTCTAATGAATCAGGTTCCCAAAGGCGAACATCATGTTGGATATTATCATTTAAAGACCCTATGAACACATCAATCCTATGCTCCTCTGGAATATCTTTTACCCTTATGTTCAATTTTTGGAACTCCTCAATGTGCTCCATTATTGAACCCTTTTGTTTGAGACTTATCAATTGGCTAAAAAAAGTGTTGCTTTTTGTATCCTCATAATGTGCTATCAATTCCTTCGTAAAAATTGCCCAAGTGATAAATTGTTTACGAGAGCAAAGCAATTGATACCATACAAACTGATTTGGTTCCAAATATAAAGTTGCAATACGTACCTTTTGTGTGTTTTGCACATTATTGAGATCGAAAAATTGCTCCATCTGTAATATCCATGTTGCGGGATCCTTGCCATCAAACTTCCTCATATCGATTTTTGGAATATGGTGGGTCTTTGATCCAACATTACAGTCTATGGAATCATGATTAACATTTCTTTTGTTCTCATCATGAGTTTCCTTTACTACCCTTTCACCATTAGTGACCCTTTCTTGTAGCAACTTATTCATATTTATCTTCAATTCTTCCATGTCTATCTTCAAATCTATCTTCAAATCATGCATCTTAGCTTCCACGTCATTCATCTTAGCCTCTACACCTTTCTTTAAACAATCCATCTTAGCTTCTACGCCTTTATTTAAACCATCCATCATAGATTCTGTTCCTTTTTGTGCAAGGGATAGTTGTTGCACTTGGTCTTGTAATTTTGATATATCATGTTGCATTTCTTCCTCTTCTTCATGAGTCATGCTAGATCTTTCAGGTTCCTTACTAGGTGTTTGCATTTTCTTTCCTCGAGGCATCAATTACCGATAATAATGCTCTACTATGCCCTTCGAATTCCTTCAAAATAAATTTTCAAACCAAGCTTAAGCAAAAATTTAAGAAAATCTACACACCTTTTTTCACTTTGTAGGAGCTCGATATTGCCTCTAATGTATCTCTGTACTTTCCAATAATCTAGATCTAAATTTGTGACCTGCAGTAGCCCTCTGTGTCCTCTTTCCAATTCCACAAGTCTGACCCAAATTGGATTCTCCAAGGAAGAGTTATGTGAAATCTCCCACAGTGACTTGATTATAGACTAGTTCAGTAGAGCGAACTTGTACGACGTGCCACGAGTCACTGTTTCGACCTTTGGATCTAAAACATTCATACAAGAAACTACAGTCCGTCCTCTTTCTGTACCTTCTAACAAAATTTCAATCCGATCCCTAGAGAGAAAGTTAGGACGCTTTTCCCCAGGTCACCTGTTTGGAATGTAATTCAGGAGTCTGCAAAAAGACCAACTTCCTCAGATCATATCTCCGCAAACTCTAAAACTAGGACCCAAGGTTCAGCACGATTTCTTCTCAAATGGGTTTTTTTTGTAACTTCTAAAACGTCACAGAAAAGAAGTTATAGCGAAAATGCCACGATGACCTGTTTGTAGCAGCAAAACCCTAGAATCCAAAGCTCTGATACCAAATGTTATGAAACCAGCTCAAGAAAAGATAGAAAAGATAGATCAACGCCTTAGAATTCAGCCTCTTCAAGGGGGAAACCTCCTTTACATTACATAAATGAACAATTCTTGGATGATTCATATGACAAAACCTCCTTTCTATATATAGGAGTCTAAGGAGTCACAATATAACCCAGCCGACCTAACAATAATAATATAAAGCCACAAAAATAACAATAGAGGGATTCTATGGTGCACAGCAATAACAATATGGGGATAATAGGGGCACAATAATATTAATAAGGGGTACAACTACAATAGTAATGGGGTAATCACTAGTATTAAAGGGAGCCAACATCAAACAAAACACTGCGTAGATTTCATGAGAAAGCCCTCTAATGCCTAGCAATCTACTCAAATCAGAAGCTACACATAGGTGATTAGTAGGCTACGCTCCCTGCATCAGCACACATTTTCCCACCAACAGCTCCCAGTAGCTGGTTGCTAGTTCCCTCCAGGAATTGCGCAATTTTTGTTGCCAAGCTCCCAGCAGCCAACTGCCAATTCCCTCTAGGAATTGCACAGTTTTTGTTGCCAAGGTCCCAGCATCCAGTTTCCAGTTCCCTCTAGGAATTACACAGTTTTGGCTGCCAGGCTCTGGCTACCCACTCCTTCCAAAAATTGCATAGATTTTGCCTACCCAGCCTTCCTGGAGCTCGAACTGCTCCTCCCAAAAATTGTACAAATTTTTCCTCCAGCTGAGCCAGACCCCGTGGACAATAATTGTTGATCCCAATTTCCCGTCACCGTTTCCCAGTGATTTCTATGCAGTTTTCACCAGCATTTCCTAGAGCCTCCATCCCAGCTCGAAGGTTGCCTCACGCAGTTTCATGACCTTGTCTTCTCTCCTAGTCACCTGTATCTGAAATAATCATCCATCATGGTAGACTAGGAGGCTTATGGATTTGATGTCATCTCATCATGAGTGACTACAGATATAGGTACAAAAGCAAACATGGAGTGATGACGGATTGGATTAACAAATGGAGTACATGCAGAAGGACATGTTCGCCAATTGACGAACAAAAGATGTATGCAAAGACATGTTCTTATGAATGGACAATCATGAAAAGACGTATTTGCAGATGAACATATGAGTGAACATGAAAAGATGTCTTTACGCATGGATAGACATACCATCATGCACGTTTCATGAATGGATGAACCTCTCAAGCATGCCAACATACAAGCAAGGAGCAATGTGCGAATGCAACATCAAGCGAACACAATGACCATGAAAGAATCTGCACACTTTTCCATGCAGAGGTGAAGCTGTGACACACCATGAGGACATCCATCACCCAATAACATTGTAGCTCGACATGCACACCAGCAGCAACATGAATTTTCCAGCACTTTCATGTCGAGTCTTGTCATGAGTCATGTCGTCCACATCTCTACTCTGGGCCATAATGTAAATAAATGTAATGTAACGTGGAAGTCCAAGAGACCCACTTTTCATATGAAGAGTCATGTAAACTCAAAAGGTCATGGAAGTCAAACAGTCATGAGGGATTTCGAACAACCACAACGTTCAATTTCAACCTTGGCTATAAATACACCCTCATTTGTACATGCAAATGAATTTTCAGCTCAGCTCCTCCCACATAGCTTTGAGAGTCTATAATATTTTCTTAGAGGAGTAGGTAGTGGGTGCAATGCCCCACCCATGGGGTTAGTGATGTATGGTGTAACGATGTGTCTTGGAACTTCTGCTTAATTCAAAAGTCTACTAACAGGGTAACACGTTTTCACACATGTATTTTAATTGTTGTAAGACTAATCTTGAACACTTGTAATGCATGTTTCTTTAACCGGTGTTTAACACTTGAACTCATTAAATTGTTGTAATACATATATATTAATGAAAATTTGTTGTATGAGCAAGGATAATTTTACGGCGAATGTTCGCCCTTTGGCGAAATTAAGGGGTTTTAAATTTTTAGTGGGCGAATATTTTGTATCATAGTACATTTTTACAAATCACCTCAAATAGCCCACCTTATTTTAAGGGAGAGGGTAAAAAAGGTAAATTTAGCCCTTGAAATTAGGACTTACAACCTTCCATTCGCCCATTTTCAAGAATAGGTTTTATTTAAGTTATTCCTATGGGCCAAATACCATATTTATAAAAGAGGTATGGTAAATTAATAAAAATATAAATAAATGAGAGGTATGGTAAATAAATAAAACATTTTTTATATTTACTCCATAAGTCACCTTATATACATGTAAGGGTGTAAACAAATAAAAATATAAGTAAAGTGCAGGTATGGTAAATAAATAAAACGTCTTTTTATACTTACTCAAAAGGTATGGTAAATAAATAAAAATATAAATAAACTAGACATATCGTAAATAAATAAAACCTCTTTTTATATTTAGTCCACAACCCTCGTTCTATTTACGAAGGCTCAAGACAGAGGTTTTATTTAAGTGAATCCTATGGGCCAAATACCATATTTGTAAAAGAGGTATGGTAAATTAATAAAAATATAAATAAACGAGAGGTATGGTAAACAAATAAAACATTTTTTTATATTTACTCCATAAGTCACCTTATATTTACTAACACTCAAAAAATGGGTTATATTTAGGTGAAATCTATGGCCAAAATACTATGGGACAAATACCATGGACTAGATTGTTATTAATACCATGCAAAAAACCATTATTAACCCTAATATTAGAATTAATAAAAATAAAAATGGCACATGGTATTGACCCATGGTATTCACCTAGAATGTAGCCTATTTAAATGGGGGAATTAAACGATCATGTAGCCTATGCTAAGATTCACGAGGACTTTACAAAGCTTTATTATTTAGTGAAAGACTCGCCAAGATCTTATAAGATTTTATAATTGAGTAAAATATTCGCCATGCCTGGTGAGAGATTCGCTAGAAAATTATATATACATATTATATTATTGATAAAATCGCCTTCCATTTTTCCTATATACCATGGAGATTCGCCCATTTATTATATTTATAAATTTAGGGGGGGTTCTTAAAATTTTCCCTGGTATGAGCTGTTAACCTTGTCCTACCTATGTTGGTTACCTCCCTGGACATTAGACAAACCTTTCACGTAAAATTTCTATAACGACCGTCACACTCACATGGACTCCTCCACTGGGTGTTGTACATGTCATATTTCCTTATGTGTTGTGACTACTTCATCCGTATGGAATTCTCCTCCTGAAGCCATGCACATCCTGTTATGTTGTGTGTTCCTAACAGAGTTGGGACTTCTTCCCATCTAACTTGGGACTCCCTCCCATCTAACTTGGGACTCACTCTCACCCTCTCTCTCTGTGGTGAAAGAACCATTGACACAAGTAACACTAGCAATCACCAGGCAAGCGAACCTCACTAATCGAAAATAAGGCAGACCACTCTCTTGTGTTGACAAGCGAGAGATGAGGAAAACATTTAAGATGATGGCAATCGAGCCATTGCACTGAATGGGATTCCTACACCAAATGGTGTGAGGTCTAATTGGGAATTCATACTGGGGATATCCCCTTGTTGATGGGTCCAACACCGTCAACAGGACCCTTAATAAATTTTAAAACATAAAAATTAAGAAAATATTTTCTTTGTCTTCAATAAAACATTTTTTTAATAGACCCCGACACCAAAACTATACTTAGTCCTTAAAGAAAACATTAAGTATTAAACAACACAGGTTATTAACAAAAAATATGAATAATCGAATTCTTACTCCTTATCACTTTCCCCGCATTGCAAAATGTCCATAAGCCAAAGACCCCTCCACAACTCCATTACAATTGCGATATCATCCCGGACCTGACGGTAAAATTAGTGCAATTTTATTATCCCTCATGTCCGCATATTGTAATGATCGTAGAACTTAAGTCTTAGCCTTAACCAATTGTGATATGCCATATAGCTAAACCCACTAGGATTATACACTACATTCCATAAACTTCTGCTTCTATGTGCTCAAGAAAAAGCCATATATTGACACCTCTCCGCCTCTCTGCGATTGTGATTACGATATTTAAATAGGACCCGATCAAGGATTTAAATCCATTGAATAAAAATATCATATCTATAGTAATCACAATATTCAAAGGCTTAAGTAAATACTCCTCCGCACCACTGATTGTGATATGCGGTACAAGCCAGACCCGACGGGATTATACATTCCAATCCATAAATCCCTTGTGTCTGTGCAATCCCAAGTTTCAAGAGTCATCACTCTTGCCTCATATTGATTGCGATCACGATTTGCGACGTAACCTGAACCCGACGAGATTATTAAACCCATTACATAATTCGTCTCGCGTCCATCGTATCGCAAGTTACATAACCTCCCCCATAACATAACCATTTGCTAAAAGTGATTTGCAATAAATCTCACCCTACTCCATTTTCCGATTGCAATATGCGATAAGGCCTGGACCCGCCAGGATTATACATTGCAATTTATTTATAATATCACATTCGGGGCATATACCACAATTGAAAAATTCTAAAAAGTAATGCCTCATCCCAACACTGATTGTGATATGACATTAGCATCTACATCGGATCGACATCATCGCCGCGCCACCTTCCATGTCACTTATCAACTCTCACGTCATTGATGATGTCACCATTCCACATCATCCACCATGTCATAGTGACATCACTATGAAGACATCCCTGACATCACCCTAGGACCTTGCAATCACAAGTTTCATAGGGACACAACTTATAATAAATCCTTCACCTCTGACGATTTCCAATATGCGATATAGCCGGACTCGACGAGATTATAAATTATATTCCATAAATCCCTGCATCTAGAACTATCAAACTTTCCGAGGACTCCTGTGCATTCTGATTGTGATTGTGATTTCATTTGAGAAGGCCCACTTTTGGATTTTATATGACATACTCCCGGTCTAAACAAATTGTGATTGTTCTAAAATTTTTCCCTTGATTCTTTTCTGATTACAACTTTTTCATGATTTGCCCCAAAACTTTGATTTCCAATTGTGATAAGTCGTAAAGCTCCACCTCCTCACTCTGCATTCCTCTCAATGATGGTTGTGTTTGGGATTTATTGCACTCTACATTTTTCCTGATTTCCTGCAAAACATGATTTGTTTCAAATAAAACTTGCTTATGAGTTTCATTTATTTCCAACTTATCAATTCCTATTTTTATTGTTCAGGTTCATGACAGAGAAAGAAATTTCTACTGCTAAGTGGAAGATCAGTTCAAATAGGAAGACATACATCCAGATAATTTGATGGAGCAAACGAAGTTGATGAAGACAACAAATCACTTTCAAAAACTTCTACCATTTTTTTTTTTTTTCCTTTAAGCATTGTTGAAGGGATCTGTTCAAAATTCCCTCAACGCTCTGCATAATAGATTTAGTTTCTTTCTACTATTTCAGCTTACTTGTTATATCAAATACAGGGACAGTTTGAAAGAGAAAGCCTTGGAAGCTTGCACTATTGTACCTCTTAGTATTTTAAATAGAATGATAGGTTCTAAATCTTGGCAGAGAAGCTTGTAATAGTATAACTCTGGATTATATCTGTTGGTGGAGAAGCTCTTGTTTATCATGCACTACTGCTGAAAGGAGGAGACATTTTCTGGAAGCAGAGATCGATTATAGACTCTAAATGATTGTGCATTATTTTCGTTCTGTGAGAATCTGTAATTTTATTTCATTTATTAATGAAGGACAATTTAAGTTAATGATGTTTAACACTATTGTTTACGGGATTTAACTTAAATAAATTCTTATTTTAGTCTTTGAATTTATATTTTGAATGTATGAGTTAATAATTGGATTCATGCGCTATTGTTGAATCTTGAGTGTTAATTCATTTAAAAGTATGTTTAGACTATTCTAGAGGCTTAATTTTAGATATAATTTGAGAGCTGAGGTTTGCGTAGGAATAGATAGTTATAATCTTATATTGGCAAGCTATCTTCTTATTTAGGATAATAATTGTTTGCTCGCATACATGATGTCTTATTTGAACTAATTCAGTAATTCATCATGAATCTTTGTAATTCTTATGCATATGATAAATATGGAATTGGATATATTCTCAATTGGGACTTATGTAACTATTTACTAAATGTTTAACTGTTAGTATTTATGTTAGTGAGGAATCAGACCTTGTGAGTTATCTCCCTAATCTAATTCCTCCATCTTAATTCTAATTCCTTAAATCTTGTTTTCCATTTAATTAAGTTGGCTCTCGATTGAGAGAAGGGTTACCCTTTCCTTCAATCGAGATAGGTAATATTAATTGCATTGTAGGCTTAGTCTAGCATGTGTTATCATAGATATTACATTTTAGAAGTCGTCTTTTGAGGAAAAACTTTAGATCGGTTTGGTTATTCCACAAAAAAAACTTAAGGATCATTCTTTTTGCTTGGTCAGCAAGAAGAATTGATCTAATGACCCTAGATATTAACAATTAAAGGCATATTAAAAGCCAATACTAGTAGTGAGAAGGTGACTGGATTTAATTAAACCAGTTGGAGCAAATATCCAAAATGATTAAGGTGTTGTTTTAAGGTGCAGATTAGGTGGTTATCCGTAATGTTTTTGCATCAAATATCGAGGCATCAATAGCATGATAAGTCAGCCATTTGGTGAAAGCACAATAGTAGGGTGTTTCTATCAGCTGAAACTTACCAATCCAACCATTGCAATGAAGTTAAAAATATTATGGTCACTCCAAATAACCTTCTTGCGTAACCTGTTGTCATAAAGAAAATGAAAATAATTATGATTTGATTGAATTTGAGATTCTTGGTTGTTTGAATGAAGAGAAGGCAGGCGAGGTTGTTGATGCTGTGAAGAAATATCACACCATAGTTCATCCTATGGTTTTTATGGCCAGGTTTGATGATGAAAAGAGATAAGTAGATGGATAGGAAATTACATAAATTTATAACTGTTGAATTGAGGCTTCTGTGATCCATATCAAGTTTAAGAGAAATTCTTCGGCGTAAATCACAAGATAAATCATTTGCCGACGCGTTTCGAACCAACTAGTGTGGTTCATCGTCAGGACAAGTTGAAGAGACAGATCCAACTTAGCATGTTAAATAGTTTGAGCATAGCTTCCAATAGCTATCACGACTAACGGCTACTTTTGACTTTAGGACCAGAGTCAAAATTATTACAATTTAATGGAAAATTAATTATATTAGGTTACCAATAAAAATATATAAAATAATTTAAATGGTGTCTAAGGTTAGTTAAAAAGGTATTGTTTGTTAATTAAAAATTATCACTTAGCTAGTATTAAAAGGGAATAAGTTATATACAGGACCTATTCATATAAAAGTTAGTTAGAGTTAATAAAAATAATGGAACGAAAATTAAGTTAACCTGAAAGAAAAAAATAAAATAAATAAATAAACAAATAAATAAATAAAAATTAAAAAAACAAAAAAAATAAAAACAAAAAATAAAAATAAATAAATAAATAAATATAAATATAAATAAATAAAAATTAATTAATTAATTACAAAATAAATAAATAAATAAACAAAAAAAATAAAAAATAAAAAATAAAACAATTATAATAATAATAGCAATAATAATAAATAAAAATAATAAATAAAAAATAATAATAATAACAATAATAATAATAATAATAATAATAATAATAATAATAATAATAATAATAATAATAATAATAATAAAATAAATATAAAAAAATTAATAAATTAATAAAAAAATTAATAATAATAATAATAATAATAATAATAATAATATATATATATAGTTTAATTAAGAAAGTTCTAATTATATATATTTATTTATTTTTTATTATTATTATTATTTTTTTTTTTTATTTTTATTTTTATTTATTTTTTATTATTATTTTTTGTTGTTTTATTATTATTATTATTATTATTATTATTATTATTATTATTATTATTATTATTATTATTATTTTATTTTTATTATTTATTTTGTTTATTTATTTATTTATTTAATTAATTAATTTTTTTTTTATTTATTTATATTTATTTTTTTATTATTTTTTTTTTTTTTTTTTTTATTTTTTTGTTTTTTTTTTTTTTTTTTTTTTTTTTTTTTTTTGATTGATTGATTGATTTATTTATTTTATTTTTTTCTTTCAGGTTAACTTAATTTTCGTTCCATTATTTTTATTAACTCTAACTAACTTTTATATGAATAGGTCCTGTATATAACTTATTCCCTTTTAATACTAGCTAAGTGATAATTTTTAATTAACAAACAATACCTTTTTAACTAACCTTAGACACCATTTAAATTATTTTATATATTTTTATTGGTAACCTAATATAACTAATTTTCCATTAAATTGTAATAATTTTGACTCTGGTCCTAAAGTCAAAAGCAGTCGTTAGTCGTGATAGCCGTTGGAATCTCTGCTCAAACTATTTAACATGCTAAACTGGATCTGTCTCTTAAACTTGTCCTGACGATGAACCACACTGGTTAGTTCGAAACGCGTCGGCAAATGATTTATCTTGTGATTTACGCCGAAGAATTTCTCTTAAATTTATAACTCTTCAAAGGTGTTGATAATGTTGGAAGAAACCCTAGAGATCATGGATTTTGGCTACCCACAAAACCTTTCTACTAAGATTTTGAAGCTCTGCATTACACAAAATGGGGTCCGGTCTCCTTTCTCATCCAAGAAACCAAAAAAGCCCACAACCAATGCCACATTACAAGTTATAGACATTGCTTGTTAGTGATCCCATTCTGCAAAAACTGAAGAAGAAGTTGTTCAAGTTGTTTCCAAACATGTTGATGAATGGTCCAGGATTAACGAGTGAGGATGAGTTTTTTAAATGTCAAGGAATAAATGGGTTGAACATGAGAAGGACAAAGAAGTCAGAGCACCAAAAAATCCTCGACACAGGCTATTGCATTAATTGCAAAAATGTGTCCAAGAGTGCCCATGTTTGAGAGTGCCCTGAGACTTTCATCGTGGGAGGTTATTAGCGGTCCATTTAGCCATATCAGCATGATAAGCTAGCCATCCAGTGAAAGCAAAGAAGTGGTGTGTTTCTATCAGCTGAAACCTACCAATCCAACCATTACAATCAAATTAAAAATATTATGGTCACCCAAATAACCCTGTTGCATAGCTTGTGTCATAGAGAAAATGAAAATAATCATGATTCGATTGAATATTAGATTCTTGGTTGTCATTGAGAAAGGCCCAACCTAGGTCGCATGTTCTCTCTCACTTGTCATGAAGGACACATTTTGTAGCCTTAATTTTGGAAGGCCTATAGTGGCTTAGAAGTAGTCCTTTAAGCTAGTAAAGAATTCACCTAGAAACTAAAAGGAAACCACAGGTTGGAGTTGTATTTTAAGCCTAGTCTTAAGGATTTTGTAGTGACTATTGTAAGCCGTATGCAGAGTTCCAAAGCTGCAGAGTATTTTCACATAGCAATAGCCTTAATATAAACACCAAATCTATTGTTAAAGCAGTGAATTAAAGGTCTGTTGATCAGAAGGCATCCACAATTATTTTGAAAAGAATAAGGCTGAGTTAGAAGGAAAATAGTGGTAACTATAGTGTACCCTAATCATAAGAAAAAAGGAGCGGCAACTTGGCATCTTAGTCTTGGGACCATTTGAAGCAAGCATACAATTGAAGTGAACATTAAATGCATCATCAAATCCAAGTAAGTTTTGTATTTATCTCTATGTCTCAAGCATAAAATTCTATGTCTTAATTCTGCAAAGAAAGCAGTAAGCTTAATGGGACATCCAACTTCCAAGCATGGAAGAATAAGATAGATCTTATCCTCATATAAAACGATGTCATGGACCATGTCCTAGCCAAAGTTGCAGAACCAAATAAGATCAATACCAAATATTGGAACATAAACTTCAGCGATCACTTCATACCTAGTTTCTTACTTCATAAATGTATGTATAATAAATTTAGTAAAACCAAGAACAAGTGACCTGATAGTTTCCAGGGGATGATCATTATTCTTCCTTGAACTATTCAAGGAAATCCTTCTATAGTTTCATTGTTAAACATTAAATTACAAATAAATAGAAGAGTGGATATTTGAGTGTCAATGTTGAATCCAAAATCGACGTTGACTATAACATCGAATATAATCTGCAATGGAAACAATTCCAAAATTCTGGTTAGTTTGTACCTTGCAATGAAAACGAGGAAACATAAGATGCGTCTTCAAAGACTAGATTGTATGACACCAAAGAATTTTTATAAAAAATACAATGTGTGTGATTATCACTATTCTAAGAGTTATATGTTTCTTTCTCTTAGAAATTGGTAAGAAATATATTTCTTAGTTTGTCAACAAACATGGTTGTGTTTCACACTCTAGAAGTTCTTTTCAATATTTTCACGAATTTCCTTCCATAAAAGATGGTTATTTAAGGAACTCTTTTGCAACAGAAAACCATGCATAAATGTATCCCACTTCAAAAATCACTTACATATCCTATCTTAACTGCTGGAAAATTTGGAGTTGAATATTTTTGAAATGACGAGATTATACTAAATGCAGTAGCACTTGAATACCTGCCATAAATAAAAACTATTCGAAATTCAGAAATGCCATATTACACGCACATTATGGAACTACACAGGAAATTAATAGTATTTATAATATTTTTATTATTTCCAATGTAATAATGACAATATATGGTGAAGAGAAGTCATGTAACACTGCTATGAATGATCCAGGTGGCTTCAAGGACACACATAGGACAAAGAGGCCTTATGGAAGCTCAGAAATCAAAGTGATCAGAATGCTTTTGAACAAATACTAGAGCATAGATCTTATCATCCTGATCATGGAGGTGCAAACGGTTCAATAAATCGAGCCCGTATGTGAAAGTTAGAGGCAGTCAGAGATCAGGGTTGACCGGGTGACTTAGCAAGCTTAAGGAAGGCACAATTTTGTCGGGCCATTACCCCATATATATTTATAAAGTGTGGCGGGCCATTACCCCAGCCACCTCCATTGATAGATATATAAAGTGTGGCGGCCCATTACCCCAGCCACCTCCATTGCATATGCATGTTAATTAAAGTGAGGCTGGTGGGAATTGAACCTACCTGGCCCATGTGGGCTGGCATCCACTGGGCAGCCGCATGAACCAACCTTCGCCCAAAAGATAAATGCGCATATTAAAACTTAACCCGCCAAATAAAACATTTACGTGCAGGTTTTGTGGGGAGGTGGGATATAATCCCTTGACCTCCCACTAACAAATTTCAAAATTTTCCAATAGGCCACAATAGTTTCGTTAGAAACTTCACCCATGATTTTATACATAAACCCATTTTTTTATCAGTGTGAAACAGGGATTTGAGGATGGAACGGTGGTGTAGAATGACGAAACAGAGGCATGGCAGCATGGACGATGGAGGAGCCAAGAGCGTGCATGGAAATTGAGGCATTGATTTTTTTAATTAATTTATTGAAGGTGGAACCATGAGCCTAGAAAAGAGGCAGGCAGAACCATGATTGGGTGAAATTTTCAGGAGAGTGAAATTTTTGCAGTGTCCAAATTGTACAAATTTTATGGCGATATTACACCTCTTAGTGACATGAACCTGATCGTGCAGTCAGAATTCTGATCTGAGTAGCAGATTTTCAGAGTACCCTAAGAAGGGAATCTTTGAGGGATCTAGGGGGAATCTAAAAGATTCCTTAAGCCCCAGATTTTCACTTTCTCAGAATTCAAAAATTTGACAGTCCATTTTGCACTATTCGACACCACAAATCTGATGGTGCATTCATATTTTCCTTTGATCATTCTACCTTTATGCCACTTTTTAAAGTGAAGTGCAGGTGTCAACATTCAACCTGTGAGCAATCCTTCCATGAGATTCGATTTCGCGAGATTGATGGTACAACCAGCTTTAGCAACTTGACATCCTTTTCTTTAGATGGTCCCTAGATGTGAGGTATATGCAGTGCATTCATGTACTTCTTTTTGCTATAAGATGCATTGTGCTACATACATCCTTGTTTGATGTTTTGATGTGGGATCTTGTTTTCTTACTTGTTTCATGATTATTGCTTGTTGTGACGTGGAATCATTTGTGGGATGTACTTGTTGCCATGATTCATCATGTTTTTGTTGAGATCCCTTTGTCATCATGTTGATGGGATACTCATGTTGTCATCATGCATGTCTGAATTGAGATCTCCTTTGATGCCATGATGGTGGGATGCTCATTATTGTCCTATGTGAAATTATGTCATACTGATAGGAGTCTTTTTGACTGACAGTTCCTGTAACAGAACATCTCTGGGAGCCACTCCTGTGTGAGTGCATATTCCTTGTATGATAGCAACGTTACCTCTTATGTACACCCTGACTAATGACAACACTTAACACAGTGGCCTACACCAGCTTGACACTGGGGCCTCGAGACGTAGTCCCTCCTGGACGAACTCTGTTATCAACTTCTTGTTATTTTATACTAATTCTTGTCATGTTCCTTTTTCATTACAGCATGCATATATGCTCACTTATGCTATTTTAAATTCAATTATAACAACGTCACGAAAGTAAAAGATCTTGGTTAAATCCGAGAGTTGAGTCAACTCGGATCAAGTTTGGTATTAGAGTAGCCTTTGTGTGGATGTGAATTGCAAGAGTGAACAATGGAACGTGTAGCGACAGAGGATGAAAAAGCGATGTATGAGACCATGCTCAAAATTTCGAAAAGGGTGGAAATAATGTATGAAACTCTACAGAAAGAGACATAGGAAAATGAGTGATTGTAGCTTCAGTTGCAAGCCATGGAAGAGGCCCTGGAAGAACTGAAGCACAACAACCAAAATCTTCAAATAGAGAAAGCTGAATTGAAGATGCTTCTACATGAAGAGAAAGAGGAGAAACATAGTCTACTACAACATATGTTTCCTAATGATGATTTCACTGTTTTTGAAAATCATACCACAGGAATTGGCTCCAAATTGTTGAAGAGAATGGGGTATGAAGCAAAAGGCTTGGGAATTAATGGCCAAGTAATTGCCAACCCCATCAAAGTAGAAGAATTACCCCGTCACGCAGGACTTGGGTATGTCAGAAAAGGATTTGGGGAATGCGTTGAGACAGTTAGCGAACCACCAACAAAAGGTGATGAGAAGCCGTGATCAGTTCTTTCCAAATTGACAGAGGAGGTAAAATATGTTGATTTCCTTTCAGTTTCATCTTCACATAGTATGATTTTTGTTAGAGATGTCGAGATACCAATTACAGGGACAAACATGAGGCTCCTTACCAGGACGAGGCACGAGGAGGAAAAATAACTTGGTGTTAATAACGAAGGCATAACTCAACTATTAGAGGTTGTGCAGAAACCTCAATTTGTAGGCTTGGGATACACCAAAGGATAATTCTCAAAGGTGTCAGATGCTTTCGAGACATCGTCAAAATCGTCGAGGAAAGAGAATGATGGGAGCACATCCCCATCATCCCATGGCAGCACCCATTGCAATGAAAGAGCTGAGGCAAGCTCTCATCGCCAGAATGACATCAAAGACAACAAGGAAAGGTATAACAAATCTCAAAATGAAAATTTTCATTTTGATTACAATCATGTTATTAATAATGGACATAAATCAAGGCATTGAAAAACATGTACCTTTTGTGGATTACATAACCATACATTTTCTAAGTGTTGGGAAAGAATAGCAGCACACAAAAGGATGAGGCATGAATAACCCTCTCAACAACAGGTAAAGTAGATCTGGAGGAAGAAGACCTATTGCATTCATTGCAACAGAAGTGTCCATGAAAGAGCCACTTGTTGGAGGCTCCATCTAGAGCAACGCCTTAAAGACGAAGTGTCTATGCATGAACCAAATGAAACGGTTGTTCGACCAGCGAATGCACCACAAGGAGGCAACCCATTCATATCGATAAGTGAAAAATGGTTTCTAGATATGTTATTTTGTCATGGTCATGCTTTTGTAAATCATTTGTTGCATTTTAAGATGTCAAAGTGATGATGTGTGTTCCATCACTTGTTAAGCAACAATGATGTCTGGTCTTATTTTGTGTTGCATTTTGCACTCTAAAAGTGATGTTGTGTTTCCATAACGTGTCAAAGCAAAAATAGTGTTTGGCCTTATTGCTGTAAATCGTCTATTGTAATGATGATGTGTTTTCCATCACTTGTTGAAGCAACATTGGTATGTTGGCCTTGATCCATGAATAACATTAATCAAACATCAAATATATCTGCATCAACCAATCTCCTTTGCACCAAACAAACTGAATAAAATACTCACTTCTCTGAATGTTGTACCTAGAATACAATAACAGTAACCAAACACCAATTCTAAACCCAGACCACTGAAGCAACAAACAAAAGTAGTTAAAACATATTTCAAGAGACATATGCTACTTCATTGTGTACAACTTGCATGCATACACTTCTGGATTGAGCCCAATCTGCGTATACGCTATTTTGAATTACAGAGCCAACGTGTATACATGCCTTTGCTTTGATGAACCTGCGTACAGATCTATAAAGGATAATTCATTCTTTCAAATATTCAGACATCAGTTACACCAAGATTATCAAATTTATAGATCAAGTCATGTGCCAAATATAAAAGATCAAAATCACACAAAGATACTACTATTATAGTCTTGAGTTTTGACTAATCAATAGAAGTTATCCATCTTCTTGTGCTCAGGTTCCTCCTTGATTCAGATTCAGCTATGAACCATAAACCAATCACCAATATTTCTAATCTTTCTCTTCATAAGATCTTCAATCCTTGAGTCGAATCATTTTGCCAAATGATCTCCTCCTTTTTATAGTCTTAGGCCTTACTCAAACCATGGTCCAAAACCATAGAGAACCAATACTAGGGACCCAATACCTAGGTTTAATACTTCGGGCGCAATACCAAGGTCCAAAAACATAGGTCCAAATACCATGGAACTAAAAATAAGCTTTCTCACATGTAGGCGCTTTTCTGTGCATGAAAGTGCATGCATACGCATATGCAACTTTTGATCGGCAATATCGCGTGTATACGTGACTTTGTCAAAGGAAACCTGCATATATCTTGCTTTCTTTCATTCTGAGATCCTGAACAATGATCTACCATCTGAGTGAGTTGCCATCAAGGACAATACTTGTGTCATAGCACCAAACCTATGTCATAATGCCAAAAATCTCCCCTTTTTGACTTGATGGCAACCCCAAGTCACTCAAATTCATTCTCCCCCTTTGACATCAAGGGAAAAGGGTTATGTTCCCCATGAGTTCATGTTGAAATCTCTGCTCTGCGGTGCTGTTCATGCTCCCCATGCAAGAAGATATTCTACAAGAAGATACATAACTTTATACATCATAAGTTACCTTCCTACCACCAAAGACGCATACATACATCCATCTCCCAACCAAGTGGGAATTGACTCATCCACCTAACCAAGTGTGGATACAGCAAAATTTTACACAAGATAAAACAAGAACATTACATTTTCCATCCCAGGCATAATGGGGAAATCAACGAAGGCTGTTACATGACCTTGATAAGAAAAGAAATACATGACATAGAGACAAAATATCTACAACCAGACTATGATAGTTAGCAACAACTATCATTAGCAGCACCTGTCAATCATCATTCAGACCAGCAACCATGTTCTCCTTCTATACATGTTCCCCATGAAACCAAAAAATTGTGATCTTAAACCAAGATCTTCTTGGATAACGAAAACAATGCATTATTAGAAGAATATATATGCTCCCCCTAAACCTGTGCCAGATGGTCTCTATCAAACCCATATCAGACTCCTTTCATCCTAAGCCTAGCCCACTGTTTGTCTTCAAACCAACATATACGTGTCTGTACCCACATAAACTGGTGTATGTACATGGATCCTCCTCATGAAACTCGCATACACCCACTTTTCTCTAAAACAGACAAGTTTCAACAATAAGATGATGCATCGACTACTCTTAGCTTCTGTCTGAGGTATTCAAATGTTTCCCTGGGCAGTGGTTTGGTGAGTATATCAGCAACTTGTTTCCTTGGAGGGAACATACTCTAATTTAACCTTTTGTTCAAGCACTTGTTCCTGGAGAAAATGATATTTGATAGGTATGTGCTTGGTCTTTGAATGCATGATGGGACTCTTTGAAATACTGATTGCACTTGTATTATCACAAAAAATGGAGATAGGTGGAGTACAAGTGATTTGCATGTCTTGCAATGTTTGCATCATCCAAAGGAGTTGTGTGGAGTAAGATGTAGCAACTACATATTCTGCTTCAGCTGTAGATAATGCAATTGAACTCTGTTTCTTGCTGAACCAAGATACTAATCTAGGGCCCATGAAGAATGCACCACCATTAGTGCCTTTTCTGTCATCCATGCTTCCTACCCAATCTGCATCTGTATATGCATGAAGTGTGATATTTGTACTTCTAGGATACCATAAGCCATAGTTTTGACTTCCTTGAAGATACTTGAAAATTCTCTTAACTGCCTGAGGATGAGTTTCCTTTGGATTTTCCTCAAACCTTCCAACTATTTCCACTGCATGCAAAATGTTTGGTCAGGTACCTATTAGATAAAGCAGACTACCAATCATGGATCTATAGGTTGGTTGATGCACTACTGCTGATTCATCATTTGCACTGAGGCTGCAGCCTATTACCATAGGGGTACATACTGGTTTCGAGTCCTCCATCCCATATTTCTTCAAGATCTACTTGAGATACTTGGTTTGTGATAGAAAAATACCGTCTTTGTTTTGTTGGACTTGTAAACCAAGAAAATATGTGAGCTCACCAAGCAGGGAAATTTCAAATTATTTTTGCATCACCAAGGCAACGTTTTGACTCATGTCTTCTTCATTCCTACCAAAGATGATATCATCAACATATACAACAAGTATTAGCAACTTATCATTGTCAATTTTTATATATACATTGTTGTCTGTTGATCCTTTTGTAAAACCTTGTTGATGGAGATACTTATCCAAACGATAATACTAAGCCCTTGGAGCCTGTTTAAGGCCATAGAGAGCCTTCTTGAGTCTACATACAAGTTTTGGATCATTTCCAAGGATAAACCCATCTGGTTGCTCAATATACACTTCTTCATCCAAGTCTCCATTTAGAAAAGCAGACTTCATGTCCATTTGAAATACTTTGAACTTCTGAAAGCTAGAAAGAGCAAGGAACATTCTTATGGCCTCAAGTCGAGCAACTGGTGCAAAATTTTCTTCAAAGTCTATGCCTTCTTGTTGAGCATACCCTTTATAAACAAGTCTTGCCTTGTTTCTAATAACATCTCCATTTTCATTCAGTTTGTTTTTTAATATCCATTTTGTGCCTATTACATTTTTATCGTTTGGTCTAGGAACCAACTCCCAAGTGTTATTCTTTTCAATCTGCTCCAGTTTTTCATTCATCTTTGCATGCTTCACTTAAATTTTTTGGTTCAGTGGAGGAGAACAATGGTAGGTAGCTTGAAGCTTCTGAAATAGTTCTTCTTTTTTGTAAACCTGCCTCTTTCTGCCCCAAAATTTGAGTTTCTGGATGATTCTTCTGAATGTACCTGGATGGAGTCTTTTCTTCTATCCTTATCTGTTCTTCTAGTGGCTCATGGGTTTCTTCTTCATCATGAGTCTAATTTTTTGTTGAAGGATAGTCCTCATCATCTTCGAAATCTTCAAATTTTACTTGCCTAGGAATGTTTCCTTCTTCATCAACCACTACATCAATACTTTCAAGAATTTTTCCAGGTCTTTTATTGTAACACTTATATGCTTCACTGTGGGGAGAGTAACCAAGAAGAATGCCTTCATCTACTCTAGGTTCAAACTTACCAAGGTTTTCATCAGTCTTTTTGATGTAACATTTGCTTCCAAAAATTTTGAATTATTTTACTGTGGGAGTCTTACCATACCAAAGTTCACAAGGAGTTTGAGTGCTGCTTACCCGGACGTTTGTCTTGTTGAGAACAGTAACTACAGCAAATGCGGCTTCACCCCAGAAGGTCGTGGGAGTTCCAGAATCATCAAGCATAGCACGATCCATTTGTTGAACCATTCTATTCATCCTTTCCACTACTCCATTTTGCTGAGGAGTCCTTGCAGTAGAGAATTCCCTTCTTATTCCATGTTCTTCACAAAAATCGAAAAATTCATCCGAGGTAAATTCCCCACCTCTGAGGCATTTGATTCTGCAATCTGATTCACTTTCAACCAAGGATTTGAATGCTTTGAACTTTTTGAAAGCTTCGTCTATATACTTCATAAGTCCTATCCAACACATCTTGGAAAAGTAGTCAATGAACAATATAAAGTATTCTTCTCCTCGAGGTGACCTTTGCCTAGATGGACCACATAGATCAGTATGGACAAGTTCAAGTGGCCTACTAGCTGACCCTTCCTTCTCAGGGAAATTAGTTCTGGTTTGCTTCCAAAACTGACATGATTTGCATATTGTATTGTCTGGAATTCCGATGTCAGGGAGATCACGAACCGCCTGATATTTTCATGCTCTCCTTATTTGAGAGAAGCTTAGATGCCCCAATCTTTGTGCCATAGCTAGTGTTCATTATTCTTGCTTAGATAGCATTTTTTTTGTCTCCCTTGAGTATGTATAAATTATTTGGCATTCTTATGCCTTTGATCATTGTTTCTCCTGTATCAAGCTCAAAAACAATACGTCCACTTGATCAAAATATTACCTCATTTCCTTGATCACACATTTGACTGACACTTAATAGATTATGCTTTAAGCCATCAACATACATAACATTCCCATATTTGACCTTTTCTTTCAAAAGAACAGAACCTTTACCTTTTATGAATGCAGGAGTGTCATTTCCAAATGAGACCTTCTTTTCCTTTTCTAAGGCACTATATGATTGACGTTTTTCTTTATCACCTGTCATATGTTTCGAGCATCCACTGTCGATGTACCACTAGTTTTCCTACCCTTCCACATATAAGGCTATACCACATCTTTCTAGTTGTGGTTCTTTCTTCCTCCATTTTTTGCGGCTCAATGAAGCTTGCTCCTTCTGAATTGTTTGTCGAAACCTACTCCTACATTCAGAATCTTTATGACCAAAGTTGTTACAAATAAAACATTTTATTTCATTTTCAAGAGTAGAAAAGTTATTGTAGGTTCTTTTCATGACTCCAGTCACACTCCTTTGATTTCATGCTTCTCTGGTCATGATGGTCTTGTATGCAACACATTGAGCTACTTTATGTCTAAAGTTATGACAAGAGAAACATTGGCCATTGAAGAAATTCCTGCGATCATTAAACCTTCCGTCTAGGCGATTGTAATAGCCATTCATTCTTTAGGCAAATTGAGAATGATTTACCTGTAGTTGGTTGTAGCTTCTATTCATCCTTGAAGTAGATTGCCCTCGATTTACTTGGTGATCTTCATTATGCCTTTGTTTTCGATTGTCAACCTATTCACTTCTCCTTGCTGCTTCAAGATAACTTTTGGAGGTAGATGGCTTATGTGCTTGAGATGTTTCTTCATTATACCCAATACCAGTCTTGATTAGAGGAGAACATTGGACTTTGATAATCTCATCTAAAGTTTTAGATCCTTTAGCAAATCTAAGATTAAGAGCTTTTGTTTTCTCAATGTCCTTTCTACGTCCCACAATTTCACATTCCAACTTTTCATTGTGTTTTTCCCTTTCAGCAAGTTGGAATGTCAGAGTATCTATAGTCATATTCTTTTCTTCTAAACAAATTTTGAGTTTAGAAATTTCTTCATAAAGACCTTCTTCATCTATAGCATCCAAGAAATGATCATCTTCAAAAGCCATCAAAAGTATATAATCATTACCTTGTTCATCTTCATCACTATTTGAAAATCCGTCACTGTATTCATGTTTGTAATAGCTTTTCTTACTTACATTCTGTTTTCTTTTCCATCTAACTGGTTCCTTACCTTTGTCAAGCTTATCTTTATGAGGACACTTGGCAGCATAGTGACCAACTCTTCCACAAGCAAAACATTCGAAAGGTAGCTTACCTCTGAATCTTCCAGAACCCTATTGAAGGTTCTTGACAAAATTTGATTCTTCCTCTTCTTCCGACATATCTCCTGAGTCATTGTATTCTCATTTTCCTGAGGCTCTGAATGCGGCTTCTCTCTTGTTTGATGGTCCCCCTTTTCTCATTTCGTAAGTGGTTAGGATTCCGTGTAGCTGTGACATGGTAATGCTCTGTAGATTCTATTTTTCTTCTATGGCAGAAAATTTTGATTCAAACTTAGAAGAAAAAGATCTTAGAACCTTTTCAACCAAAACAACTTCTTTTATTTGTTCACCCAAATTTTTCATACAATTAACAATCTCATTTATATGTAGGAAATAGTTAGCCACGCTTTCATCATTGTGCATTCTGAGATTTTCATATTGAATTTTGAGAGTTTGTACTTTTTCTCATTTTACCTATCATCTCCTTCATAGCTCAGAATGATCTTGTCCCATATTTATTTTGTGGTTTTGAGCTGCATAACCTTGATGAATTCTGATTGAGATAGACTTCTTAATAGAGTATTGACAACCTTTGCATTTGTTTCATACTGCTTCTTACCAGCCGTATCTGTAGGAGTTGTTGATGGAAATGTGTATCCTATTTCCATGATATCCCAGACTTTTGTACCAAGAGATTGAATATATGTTGTGATTCTTACCTTCCAATAGATGAAGTTTCTCCCATCAAAAATTGGTGGCCTGATCAATGCTTCTTTCTCGTAGTTGCTCATGATGACAGATCTTCCTTCAAGCGATCAAGCTTCTTCTGAAGGACCTGCGCTGGTCCCAACTGTTGGAAATAATACTGAGAGGGGGTTGAATTAGTATTATTAAATCAATTATTTTTCATTTCACAATTAGATTTGTATACGCTACTTCAACTATGGGAAACTACGTATATACGCTACTGTGTCTAAGGAAACCAGCGTATATCAGAAAACTTAAGATTCATTAATTGTCGATCTTTAATCAGTGCATCAGGACTTCATTAATAATAAGAACAGTAAACATGAGCAGTAAAATAGAACAGATCATCACACACATGGACACAAAGATAAAAGGTGGAAATCCAATGTGGGTGAAAACCACCTGCTGCAATTCATCTCTATCTTCTTTTAATTAGAAACTTCTTTTTACAATGATTTTGTACTGCTCCAGTCTTATACCAGTATGCAGGCTACTACCTACAGAAGGCTACAACCTTCTCTCATTCTCCAACTTCTCCTAGAAGGGAGCTACAACCCCCTTAGCCCTTGTACTAGCTGAGGTACTAGTATGTAGGTGCTAACCTACAGAAGGCTACAACCTTCTCTTTTCTTCCAGGGACCATGTTTCATAAATTTTCGGACTGGATCCATGAATAACATCAATCAAATATCAAATATATTTGCATGAACCAATCTCCTTTGCACCAAACAAACTGAATCAAATAGTCACTTCTCTAAATGTTGTACCCAGAAAACAATAACAGTAACCAGACACATATTCTTAACCCAGAACACTACAACAACAAATAGAAGTAGCTAAAACATATTTCAAGAGATGTACGCTACTTCAATGTGTACAACTTGCATGCATACGCTTTTGAATTGAGCCCAACCTGCGTATACACTAATTACAGAACCAACGTGTATACGCGCCTTTGCTTCGATGAACCTGGGTACAAATCTATAAAGGATAATTCATTCTTTCAGATATTCAGACATTAGTTACACCCAAATTATCAAATTTATAGATCAAGTCATGCGCCAAATATAACATATCAAAATCACACAAAGATACTACTATTATAGTCTTGAGTTTTGACTCATCAATAGAAGTTATCCATCTTCTTGCGCTCAGGTTCCTCCTTGATTCAGATTCAGCTATGCACCATAAACCAATCACCATTATTTCTTATCTTGCTCTTTATAAGATCTTCAATCCTTGAGTCGAATCATTTTGCCAAATGATCTCCTCCTTTTTATAGTCTTAGGCCTTAATCAAACCATGGTCCAAAACCATAGAGAACCAATACTAGGGACCCAATACCTGGATTTAATACTTCAGACGCAATATCAACATCCAAAACCATAGGCCCAAATACCATGGACCTAAAAATAAGCTTTCCCACATGTACATGCTTTTCTGTGCATGAAAGTGCATGCATACGCATACGCGACTTCGTCAAAGGAAACCTTCCTATACCTCTCTTTCTTTCATTCTGAGAGCCTGAATAGTGATCTACCATCTGAGTGAGTTGCCATCAAGGACAACACTTGTGTCATAGCACCAAACCTGTGTCATAATGCCAACATGGGCTGCACTAAAGGTTGAATGTGCTCGGTCTTTTCATAGTAGGACACCTTAGGCAAGTGGTTACATTTAAAATAACTCAAACAACATTACAAAACCCAAAAAAAGACTGAAGATAACCCCCAACCCACTAGTGGTTAACTAACGATGTAGAGAAGTGGACGGTGAACACGTGACTGTCGCGGTCTAACTGCAGGCTGCCACCTCTGCAGTCACCCTTCGGTGGTTCCAGCTAACAGTGCAACCTTTCCAACCATGTGACAACTTTCTTCCTCCTAGCGGTTCCGTTGTGGTTAGGGCTTCAAGTATATGGCTTAGAAATTTCATTTAAGCTGTTGTCACATGTAGAATCTCTGTCATGGTTATGACTACAGTAAATTTGTTGTCCCACTCATTACTATGGTTAACCTTCATTCTACATTCACATTCTACCAGTTCCATTGTGGTTTAGAGCCCATGGTTGGGACTATTTGTTGTATTAAATTTTAATGCATAGTCCAAAGAGGGTTTTACAATGGTTCATGTGTATAGATTTAGCATTAGGGTTTTTACACCATAGCTTTAGTGCTGAGGAGTTTAGCATAGGTTTTAGTGATAGGTTCATTACATTAGATTTAGGCCTTATATGCTACGATTTAGTGCATAGGTGTTAACATTGTTAAATTAACCCATTACAACCAATTATCGTTTGGTGACAAAACACGATATCGGTAATTTGGACCACATCCACCATGATGAAGTAACCAACACAGGAAGAACTGAAGACAACATCGGATATTGAAGAACACTGGTGAAGCTGACGAAACTGAAGACAACCTAAACTCTCTGGATATAATGGACTGACGAGAGCCTCCTGGATCAATCCTCTCCACTTGAAATATTTTGGATAACAAAAGTTAGATTTAAAAAAATATCAGGTGAGGGTACAGTTCCCTCACCCTTCTGATCTCCATCCACCTTGTCTTGCTCGAATTCATACCGTTAAGTCCCACGGAAAGATATTTGACATCTCCATGCCTTGAAGATTGAATCTTCTTGTTCAAGATGATATATTCCTACAACTCATTCATATAATGAGGTGTCAAATCGTTAATAGTCGAAATCTGTGTATGTTCCTCGAGATCCATGATCATCGGAGTTTCATACAACTTCAAATTTACCACATTTACTACTAAGTGAATACGCATGTAAGGAGGTAAATCTAAATGAAATTCATTATTTCAAACCTCTTCCACAAGCTTGAAGGCACCATACCTGATGGGTTTCAGTATCTTACCTTCTCCTTTCAGCCTGTCTCTACTGATATACAACCATACTTGATTGCCAACTTGAAAATGATATTTGACTCGATGTTTGTCATGGCACATTTTGTACTTCGCCTGACTCTTCTCTAACGGATCCTGCACTACTTCATGTGTCTGTCGTATCCATTGAATGAACTTAATTGCTTTGTTTGCATCATCATGTTCACCCACTTTATCCTCTTCACCAAACATGAAATCCATCTATGACTTTGGTAGATACCCAAGACATGTTTTGAATGGCGATCAATTAGTCGAAGAATGTAAGCCTCAATTGTAAGAATGTTGCACATAAGGTAAAGATTCATCCCACAACTTAGGATGTTTACTACAATAACCTAAGAGAATATGTATGACTATCCTGTTCACCACTTTCATTTGTTCATCGGTCTAGGGATGAAAAGCTATTCTCTTCTTCAGCTTTGTGTCCATGAGTCCCCACAAAGTGGACCAAAAATCTCCTACAAAACAAGTTTCTTAATTTGAAATAATGCAAGTAGGTAACCCAAAATGAACCCATACCTATTTGAAGAACATCTTTGCATTCTGTTCAACTTTCACTTGCTTTTTTCATGGAATGAGAGTGCATATCTTGCTGAATCTATCAACCACGACATACATGTAATCATGCCCTCTCCTAGACTTAGGAAGTCCTCCAACAAAATCTAGGGAAATTTTGTCCCATGGTCACAACGGAATTGGAAGTGGCATGTACAAACTAATCTTTCGATTGCTTGGCTTGCTGGTCAAACACATCACACATCCTTTAATATACTTAACAATTGTTTCATAAATGTGAGGCCAGTAACAATACATTTGAATTTGTGTCATTGTTTTTCTTACTCCAAAATGTCTTGAAATGCAAGAAGAATGTGCTTCATGAATGACATGTGCTCTTTCTATCTGTGTTATGCATAACTTACCCGGATTATATAACAACCTATCATGAATATGATAATTAACTTCTTCCACATGATCACCATGACTTAGTGATTCATAAATATCTTTGAAATCGACATATATACTAAATTGTTCTATATAACCTTCACGTTTTAAAGAACGATATTGTTGGAACTTAGTTTGATATTGAAGGTACTAAAGCAACTGATGATCTGTGTGAATCATTATTTCCTTACCCATTAAATAATGTTTCCATTTCTTAACACTTAAAAAAAAAAAAAACATTTTTTTATCATATGTCGGATAATTCATTATTGCCTTAGAAAAATTTCAGAATGGAAACAGATTGGTTTCCCTTTCTGAAGTAAGACTGCACCCATTTCATAACCACTATCATCTATTTCAATTTCAAATGGTTGTTGAAGATCTGGTAAAGCTAAGATTGGTGTTATGACAAATTTTTGCTTAAGTGTATCAAAAGATTTTCACTATTTTCCTCCCCACTGAAAGGGAACTTTAGAACCCGTTAAAGCATATAACGGTGATGCAATCAAAGAAAACTGAGCAATAAATTTCCTTCAATATTGAACTGCACCTATAAAGCTTCTAACCTGAATCACATTCTGTTGTCTTGGCCACTTAACAATCACATTGATTTTAGCTAGAACTATTTTCAAACTTCCACCTCCAATTATGTAACCAAGATAATTATGTGAAGTTTTCCCAAACTCACATTTGGAAAGTTTAAGGTACAATTTTTCCCTATGGAACACTTCAAATAGCTTCTTAACATGCCTAACATGATCTTCCGTACTAGAACTAAAAATCAGAATATCACGTAAGTAGATTATGAAAAATTTATCAGTGTATGGGTGAAATACATCATTCATAACCCGCATGAAAGTTTTTGAAGCATTACACAAACCAAAAGGAATTACTAACCATCCAAATAATCCCTTCCTTGTTTTGAATGAAATTTTCCAGATGTCATTTTTTGCTATGCAAATTTGATGAACCCACTTCTTAAATCTAACTTAGTGAAGTAAACATCATTTTTCAGTTGATCAAGTAAATCATCTATCTTGGGAAGAGGATACGTGTATTTTATTGTGATTTTTATGAAGGCCCTAAAGTTGACACACATTTTCCATGTCCCTTCTTTCTTGGGAACCAAAATTATGGGTGAGTCACATGGGGATGAACTGGGTCGAATAAAACCTTTTTCAATTAATTCTTGGATTTTTTTCTTTATTTCTTTGTTCTCTATAATTGACATGTTATATATTTCGATATTAGGAAGAGGGGAATCAGACATCAATTATATCTAATGTTGTATTTCTCACTTAGGAGGAAGATGTTTTGGTTCTTTAAATAGACTTGGAAAAGATTCTACTACTTTAACCAAACTATCTTTAAACTGTAACTCAGACCCTGAAAAAACGTCATATCAATCCTTATGTTGTTCTTTTACAACCATGAGTACATATTTCTTACCTGAAATTATTAATCGATTCATCTGATTAACTGGAACTAAATCCAAATGTTATTTGAGTTTATGTGCCCTGACAATATATTCAAATCCATCTTTCTTAAGGCGATATTTATTCTCTTTCCTATGAAACATTGCACCACAATCATATAGATAACTACTTCCTAGCACTACTCCACATATCTCTGCTGGAATGACATCTAAATCCACTTCATCAAGGTAATTAGTTGTTATGGAAAATTTTAACTGACACTGCTTTGTGACATTAATCTAAGTCTCTTTATTTAGCCAACCTATTGGGTATTGTCTTGGATGATTTTGTGTCTCCAAACCCAATTTCTTAACTAAATATATAGATATTAAATTTCCCTGTGATTCGCTGTCAAACAATGTATCTATGTTCCTCTTCTTAGAATTTATCCTTATGTGAAATAATTCAATCATTTTATCCTCATTCAGATGATTTATGTTTGAAGAAAGTGAAGAAGTACTACAACTTGAACCAGTGTCAAAAGTTTTACCTATCAAAACCATTACGGTTATTTTAGCTTTATCACTTGAGTCAGAACCCAAATCTTGTTGTATTGCAGCGTTAACCTTATTTTCACCTTTCTTCTTCTTGAGCTTCTTTTTTATGAGTTTTGAGTGAAGTTTCCAACATTTGGACTCATCATGTATGATCCTCGAGTACAAGTAGGCCTTTCACTTTCCTTCCAATCTGTCACTGATCTCTCTCCCTTCAAATTTCCCTTCCTCTTGCTGTCTTTGGAATCCTTGATTTCCAACTTTCTGGATGGCTTCTGTGAAAACTTGAACAGACTTCCACATGATTCAATATGTATGGCTTGAATGCACACTTCATCAAAGTCATCAAGATTAAACATCAATAATGTATGCTCTAAATATGAATGTAAAATGCCAATGTACTTTAATAAAGTTTCACTTGTATCGAATGGAATACGAAGCGCCAAAGCTTTTGTCTTGAATTCCTGAGTAAACTCTTGAACATTATGCCCCTTACCTTGCCTCAAATGTTTCAAATCAGTAACAACTTGCTACATGTGTCCGAAAGGATAGAATTTTTTCTGAGAGCTTTTAAAAATGTAGACCATGAAAAGATGACTTTGCCTTTCCACTTTACATCTATTTGAGTTTTAATTTCCCACCAGATTAAATTTGTTCCTCCCATTCTAAGTGTAGCTAACTAGATTTTGATTTTATCATCAGAAATGTTCTAAATACGACAATATACTTCTAACTGCGTAATCCAATTATCTATATTTTCAAGATTCATTTTGCCATCATAAATAGGAAGCTCAAATTTTACATCAAGTTTCAAAGAGACGATTTTTAGGTTTCTTTTGTATTTTAGAATCTGAACTGGAAGAAGAAGAAGAAGAAGATGATGATGGAGATGATGGAGGAGAAGAAGCTTATCAACCTTGCCTTTACTCTTGTCCTTTCTATTTCAGAATTTGAACTGGAAGAAGAAGAAGATGATGATGATGATGATGGAGATGATGTAGGAGAAGGAGGTTTATCAACCTTGCCTTTAACCTTGTCCTTATTTGATGTCTTTGAAGAATAATTTGCATCTCTCGCCTTCTTATCTTCATAAATTTCTCCCAACATCTGCTCCATGCTCAAAAAAAAAATCAAAAACTATTCCTCGCTCATCTTCTCCAAGGTTAATTTTAGGGGCGAATAATCGCCCAAAGGCGAAATTTAAGGCTTTTTATATTTTAATGGGGCGAATTTTTAATTAAAATGATATTTTTTTTTTATATAATTAGCCCATATTTTATTTAAAAATTAATTTATTTTTTTATTTTAGCCCAGGGCGGATAAAATAACCGAATTGTATTTGATCAAAATAACCCCATTTTGATATTTGTGGAATCGTATTTGATCAAAATCGCCCCCATTTTGATTTACAGTTTGGATTTTCTGGTTTGGGAGTGGTTTGTGAGGGTCGATTTGGTCCCGGGAGTGGTTTGTGAGGGTTGATTTGGTCATGGGATGTTAGATTTATTTTGAAATGGAGGGCGGCTCCCTGTTTTGACGGATTCAGCCCGCTGTTTTGGTGTATATGGCTCCCTGGGTTCTTGTATAAAAATGGTTTTGAAATAGGTTTTTTCATCCTAGTTCACAAATCTAGCAGCAGCTGTTTCGGTGGGATATTCTTGCATTTTCAGATTTCAATCCGCTTATTCTTCTCTGGTTTCGGTATCCATTGTTTCTTGGATTTGAATGGCTCATGCCACTGCAGCAGCAACAACAACAGTCGGTACTCTTGTTGGCTGAGCGCGAGAAATTAGGCCCCTTTATTCTCATGTTCGTGTAAAAGGTATATTAACTCTGCTGATATTCAAGCATGGGATAAGTAGCCGTGATCTACACCATTTTTGCAGTAACTTTCTGGTCATTGCTGTTTTATCTGTTGCTTATATCACGCCTATTTCGTTAAATGTCTGTTTCTTTTTCCTTTGGTGTTCCCTTTCATTCTGTTAGCTTTCTTATCGCTGTAGATTGTGCTCATTTTTGTGCAATCCAGATGTGTTCTTGGGTGTTTAATGTCAAAATACGCGGTTATTTTTATTTTCAGGGTTATTTTATCAGATGATAGGTTAATTTCAAATTTCAATTCGCTGAATATGTTGTGCTTCTTTGGCACAGTACGTCATATTGTTTCTTGCGGTGATAAGGGCCAGAGCAGTTGGTGCCGGCAATGATTGTTGGAACCTTCAACATAGGAAATCGCAAGCATATGCATCGAGTGGCCTTGTCACATAATTTTGGTGTATCATATTGTGAGCTCAAGTTAATATGCAATGATATTTTTGTCCCTAATAATCTCTGATGGAAGAAATTCTACAGCGTACTATACTACTATTGTGGTTCTTGTGTTGATAAATCTCCTTTGCCCATTGAAATAACTACTTCAGCTAATTCTTGGTAACGATGGTCACACAATGCCCTATGAATAGTAGAATTTCCTTAAGAATCTGCAGTCCAATGAAAGAAAGTCCATCCATGTGCATATCGAAAGTTAATCCCAGTACCATCATCGATTGCACACTCAATTTGTTCCCACTGCTCTTCGCTTGCTGCTTTCAAACACAAAATAATATCTTTGACTATAACATCTTCATACATAGTATGATCAAAATTTGAACTTGGTTTTATTCCAGAGTGAAGCATGTGAGCAGATTGAGCATGCAACAAAATTTCCTCGTAGCCTTGCTTGGCATCCATAGACTCTAGAAGCGTTTCCATTCCCAATATTAGATTTCTCCTTATTATCCACAAAATTACCCTTACAGAATCAATTAAGACAATGTCATCTTTGTTGTTCGGGTCAGATTCACTAGAAGTATTTGAATATGGAAATTTTCCCATACAGAAGTATCTATATCCCACAATAATGCACAAGTCTCATCAAACCCTGAGGCATCAATGTTATCCAAGGAAAAATCCATAGCTTCTTTTATCTGATTTCTTTCCAGGGTGAAGGCTTTCAATGTGTCTTCAAATCCGCCTTTTTGTTTGTCAATTGAGGAGCGCTCTAGATCAACCCACCCACTCTTTCCAGCAGTATAAGTTGCACTACAACCTTTCTCCTTTTCTAGACTTCTCATGCCTTCCTGTTGGGATAAAAGTGGTGGTATCCATTGTCCACTTTCAGTTACCATGGTGAAAAGCCTTGTCTACGGTGTTTGAAGTAGTTTTTCTTGAGAAAATGAATAGGTCGGAAAAATGTAGTATGTATGCTCCTTTAATCTAAGGTCAACTAAGAAATTCATCAATTGAAGGTCACGTCCCCTTCCCATTATTTCTTGCTTATAAGCACAACTACAATCAACCAGACACATTGCCATGGTGTCGATCATGTTCATTTGATGCTCATCGTCTTGGAAAGGAAGTGTAACCAATTCACCCTAGCTAAACTCTTGCATTTCATCCTCGGCTGCCTTACCATCTGCTTTGGTCATGAAAACAATGAAACTGATGTTCCATTGCCTTATTCGTTCTTCTTCCATTCTCGGCTGCCTCATTCTATTAATGGCATTAGGACTAGGCCAATCTAATGTCAGTGAAAGACAATTCTCATCCACCTGGCGCACTAGACTTTTCATATAAGGATTAGTTGTCTGAAGATCTTCATTATCAAGTATACTAATTGGCCTTCTACTTGAATTAATCTCATTGGCTAGTTCATCGAACCAACCTACCAGTTGTGAGACTACCTCAAAACTCAGATTTGCAAAATCCAGCTCTATGTCTGAAGATTCTTTTTGCACGATTGTTAACTTTGTATGTGAAATGACCAGGCTATGTTCCCTTGGAGTAGTATCTATAAGCACAGAATAACTGGTGGAAATGAGTTCAACCATGGACTTGGAAGGACCTCCATTATCCCAAGGCAATTTTCTACTCCGACAACAACAGATAATTGTGGTATTTTCTCAAACAAATGTGTAGCCTACTTTTGCAGGAGTCTTTCAATTCTCTCTTGCCTCATTAAGAATACAACAATGTCACCAAAATCCTCCCTTATAAAATTATGGAAGACAGTTACCAATGTCGTGTTAATATAATCTGGTTCTACGTTGTAAATATGTAGAATTTATACAACATATCGTTGTTCATTAGCCATGAAGTTTGCCAAAACATTCAGTGCATCTTCATCTGGAGCTATAAGAAGTTATCCTTTTGTTCTATTCTCAAGTGACTGCTTGTTATTGGAAAGCTTAATCCCATGACAATGTTCTTTGAAAACCATATGTGTGAACATGGATTCAGAATCCACATATTGGTTTTGTTCTTCAGAAATGCATGTACCTGCAATAGACCTCAATTTAGCCTCTGCAACATTTTTGAGCATGACCATGGCAATTCCCACCTCGTTTATTGTTTTCTTATCATTTGGAAAATTGAAGGAAACTGTTTGAGAACCTTTGACATCCCCTGCATTATATATCAGTTGGATCCCACAAAAAGGAGACCCAACCAAATTTACCATATTCCATTCCATATAAATACCCCCAGAATTTGTCAGAGCCTGAGGATGATTTTCCTAAATTTGAAGGTAGTTCTGGTAACAAGCAATTTCTTCGTCCACTTTCCCCATAAATTTTCAATGCATCACCCAGGTTATTCTATACCTCCAAAAAGATGGAGTCCAGGATGATATAATATTTCTAGAGTGGTAATGCCAACTCTTGTTCATAAAAAGCGTTGGATAAATACCCGAAGGCAAATATATAGTCAATACACAATTGGATTGTTGGTTGGTAGTGCAAAATTACATCTTGAAGCTCTCTCATAGCCTTTAATACATTTCCTTGGCTCAATTGAACATCCAAATATAGGCTTCAACCTGATTTCCCCCTTATAATAAACAAGGGCCTTCTGTAAACCCCCTGCTTCCATTAATAGCCCAGTCAAGCACAAATACTCCAGTCCAAATGATGATGATACTACGGGTCCCTCAAAAAGTATAAAAACTTCATTCACTAGGCAACGCAGTTATTGCATAGTTCTAACTGGGGTAACTTTACCCTTAAATTCCTTTTCTAGCAGTGGCCCTTTCTGCATTGACAATTCTTACTTAGACAATATGTTCATTGAATTCTCCATAGGCATGAAAATAGATAATTTCTGCAAACTTCATTCTTACATCTGAAATCCTGTTTATGGTTAGAATAAGCACCAGATTTTCAATATGGCTTCTTCCATTTGCCCAATCTATAATCAGTTTTGAATCCCCCATATCTTAGAGACCATCAATTCCTTTTTAAGTTGCACATTTCAAAAGTAACCATAAAGTGTAAAACTCAGCTCTATTATTAGTCCTCTGGTCTGTTGCATACTTGAAAGAAACATAACGTTTTTCTATTAAATACAAAATGCTACTAGTTTCACATTTCCTTGGAGTTCCTTGATAGGCACTGTAAAAAAAAAACCAGCCTTATTTTTGTTGATCTGTGGAACCTTAAGAATTCTTGGACGTTTGACTTTTTCAGGTTTTCATGACCCTCCATAGGCATATCTAATTTGATGGCATACCTGAGTTGAAGGATTATCTATATCTTGGAATATCATGTGATAAAAGAAATTCTTGTATGTAGTGATTTGACCTTCGAAGTAATATATGCAACATATCTCAAATAAAAATTCATTTGTTGTCATTGGTGGCTTGCCAAGTCAATGAAAGCAAGGTGTTGTTATTACTCCCACTAAGGTTCAAGTCCTCCAATGACATGCTCATACCCATGATAATATGTGTGCCAATGCTTATGAGAAATGGGCAGATCCAGGTGTAAGTTTCATCTAATATTGGTAGAATAAACAACCCACACTCGTGGCATTTTAACCAAAGGGTTCTCTCATAGAATGGTAGTGTTTTTTATTTATTCACTATCCCCATGATAATGTGTGTGCCAATGCTTATGAGAAATAGGTAGGAAGTGTAAGTTTTATCTAATATTGGCAGAAAAAACAACCCCCACTCTTGGCATTTTAACCAAAGGGTTCTCTCATAGAATGGCAGGGTTTTTTATTTATTCAATATCCCCATGATAATGTGTGTTCCAATGCTTATGAGAAATAGGTAGGCCCAAGTGTAAGTTTTATCTAATATTGGCAAAATAAACAACCCCCACTTCTGGGATTTTAACCAAAGGTTTCTCTCATAGAATGGCAGGGTTTTTTATTTATTCAATATCAAAAATAAAGCAATTGCAGCTTCATTGTCTTGTTCGGAGGTGCTAAGTCAACCAAAAAATATTTCCTTATCTATTTTGACCACTCATCAAACATTCAACAATCAAGTTCTAGATGAATAAGACCACCACCACCTCATGCATCATCCGCTATTGAGTACTGTTTCAGGAGTTCAATTTAGACATCCAAGATAATCTCAGAAAGATAACATAATTGCAGATCATCTATCATAGTCAGTGAATTGAGTAGAAGGGAACCCTGATATGGTCCTGGAGTGCACCTGTTTGCAATCAGCAAAAGGACACCATGGTTCGCTGATATAGATAACTTTGGTGTTGGTGGGGTGTTGCCACAACCTTTTTTGAAAATGATCACAGATCATTGGTGAAACAAAGTGTTGCCTTGAATTTCCAGGAGCTTGTACAAACAAGATATTGATTATGTTCTGCAGAGATGTGAAAGAGAGGATGAGATCTATCACGTTTTGAGCATATGCCATGGAGACCTTTCTGAAAGACATTTTGCAGCCCAAAAGACTACACACAAAGTGCATACTGTTGGCCATCTGTATTCAGAGCTATAGAAAAGTACGCATGGTCATGTGATTATGTCTAGAGAATGGGAAAATTTTCAAAAGACAGGTGCTACACCCTTGCAGCTAGTTCTAGCCAGACCCTTTTCAAGAAAGGGTATTGATTTTGTAGGCCCTATTTCACCTGCCTCAAGGAATATGAGCTGTTCTTGTTTTCCTTGATTATCTTCTAAGGAAACTGGTCTAGAAATGAAAGAAGCCCCATCAGAGGATGCTGGTCTCTAAGTATATTTTTTGCTACTGGTCTAGAAATGAAAAAAGCCCCATCAGAGGATGCCGATCTCTTCTAAGTCTTCTAGATTAGTTCAATATTGTGTTTGGAGCCTTTTAAATTTATTTGGTTATTTCAAATAATAGAGAAATATAGGGTGTTTTAGATTAGTTGTTGATTGACATTATGTATCATATTTAGTTCTTAATTCTTATTTATAAGAAAGTTGTTCTAAGTCTTCAACATATTGGTAATTTTATATATTTATGAATAGTCTGATTGATTGAGTAATAGTGTCCTGTGCAGACACTCTTCAGATTAGACTAAGCTCACCTGAGAGATGCTTATTTCCTCAGTATTATGTCTCTCAATTTATTCACATATATAACAGATTTAGAATCCTTTGATTTTATACTCTGTTCTGGTTTACTCTGTTATTTTACTGTATACTTTAGAATCCTTTGATTTTATACTCTGTTCGGGTTTACTCTGTTATTTTACTGTATACTTGGTTTTATTTAGAGACCGGTATCAGAGCAGGTTTAAGGGGATTTTAGGTTTTTTATTTTTTTTGAGTTTGCTTGAGATGGATAGCAATGTGAACAGTAGTACATAGACAAAATTTCCACGGTTTGATATCAACAATTATGATAGAATGTATGATATTTAGCATATCAAGATGAAAATTAATCATTTCTCTGAAGTTATTTGGAAATAGATTTGTGCATGCTGTAGCTCATGTTGCATTTATGGACTTACTCAAGCTGAGAGGAATATAGTAAAAGAGAATAGGAAGAAATACACTAAAGCCTTTTGTCTTATATAAACGGCAATGCGGGACTTCATTTTTTTGAAAGCTACAAAATCGATGTATGGCATACATTGCAAAACAAATATCAAAGCAGTAGAGCTGGTCAAACAAATATCAAGGCAGTATACCTTGTGGAGTTACAATATCTAAGAAGAGATATTGAATATTTGGAGATGAAGGAGCGCAATTCAATTCCTTATTTCTTTATTTTTACTATAAACTTGGTTAATCTAACTAAAATAAATAGAAACATTATTGAGGATTAAAAATGATAGTAAACATTATGACCAGTTTTTTTCCTTGATTTGATTTTCTGGTTGTAGTAAGATTTTTAATGGATTTAACTTGTGTGATTATTTGGAGATGAAGGAGCACAATTCAATTCATGATTTGTTTATTTTCACTATAAACTTGGTTAATCTAACTAAAATTAATAGAAACATTATTGAGGATAAAAAATGATAGTAAACGTTATGACCAGTTTTTCTCTTTGATTTGATTTTCTGGTTTTAGTAAGATTTTCAATGGATTTAACTTCTGTGACATTTTATGAATTTATGGGCTCACTATTATTCCATCTATAATTTTATGAATAAAGATTGAACATATTAACTAACATAGTTTCATTTTAGTTGTGTATCTACCAAGAGACTAGTAGCATCAAAACTTTTAAGATAGCAAATATCTTTTAGAGTGCAAAACTTAAAGAGAGGTTTGCAATTCAAGAGATTCGATCCATCTCATTACTTAGTGGATACATAGTTCAGATGCATCTATGTTGGTTTTCATAAGCACACTTATAAAATGTTAATACATGCCCATCATATATATAGACATATTTGATTATTTTTGTTATTAAAATTTTTCAAAATGTTAGAACTATCTCTGTTTCTTATAGAGAGAGGAAGAGAGAGATTTAATTCCCCTTGTTATTAAAAATTTTCAAAAAGTAGAAGTATGATTGTTTATCTATCTATCTATGTGTACATTGAATTATTTTTGTTATTAATATTTTTTAAAGCATCATCAAACATTAATTGAATTGCAAATTTCCCCATATCATTAATTAGAAAGTACCTATTAATATGTTTGAAGGTTTTAAACATATATATGTTAATGTTCAAATATTTTAATCAACATATAAGAAAAATGCTAAATTTGATATAAAATTATGCTATTTAAAATAGACTTCTACATAGTTTAGTAATAACTTGTATTAAACTATTATTATATTTTTGTTTTAAGTGGTACATGTCAACTAAATATAAAATGAATTAAATATTTTCTAATATTTATAAGATTATTTTTACATGGTATTTATCAATTCCATGTTAAGTAGTGAGCCAATTACTTATTTTCTTCACTTATAAAGTAGATTGAACATGCCGATGATAACTCCCAACACATCTAGATACATGCCGATGATAAATTTAAAAGGCTCCGGGAGATTAATGAAGAAACTATTGAGACCCTGCATAACAGTGGCACACAATCAAGCTGATATTGTGGATCCAAATTTGACCACCATGCAGAAACATCACTAGATATCAGCAAGGTCAACAGGTTTGGAAGGATATTCGTTTGACAATCGAGTTGGCTATGTTAACAACTTAACATATTGCATTGTTGCAACTAAGTACAATCAAAATTAGAGATAAGGAGGATGAATTAAATTGGTCTAACAACCTTGATTCAGTCGGCTACACAGCAAAGCTTGGTTACAAAGCAGTGCTCACAGAGAAAACACAAGGGGAGCCAGTATGCTGGTAGAGAAGCATATGGAAAATCAAAGACGAAGTCAAAACTAAGTTGTTTAGAAAAAAGATATTGAAATTTAACTGAGGATATAAACCTAGGATACCTACCACAGTCCGGGTAGAATTTGAATATTTTTCTAAATTCTTAACCAGACCATATAAGGGTTCCCCTACATATTAGCATCACTAGTTGTACTTTGTAGTCCCATTTACCTATCTGTCAGGCTTTATTTAGACTTAAATAAAATTATCTTGCCTTATCTACATTGTTTCTCAGCCTTATATCTTATGCTACAAAATTAGATAGAACTTTGTAATAAAGGCAGGACAACCTTTCAATCTGAGTCTTGACTTGCAGCATCCTACAAGTTGGTTAGGCTTAAATTTTTTTGTTGGCAGGTATTGAACGATGATACTATATCTATAAAATATATTTCTTCTGTACTAACTGTATTGCCTAGAATATTTTGGTCATTGAAGTTGTGGGTTGGCAGGCTCTAATAGCCCACTTGGAGCACAACCCCTTGAAAAATTCGACTTTAAGAAGAATTACATGAGAAAATTGCTGTCACTTAGATGTCAGTAAAAACAGGTAGGTCTTTAGACTTTTGATCATAGTTGAGAACATTCCTGAGATAACTTTCTTTGATACTCCAGACTATAAAATTTCTGAGAATGCTGCAAAATGGAAAAACTGGAACTAGACATGCTTAAACCTTCTGCACTCCTCAAAATAGTTCCGCTTACACTGTTTGATTTATAAAACAGAGAATGCCAAGCCAACTGAGCAATGGCATTCATCAACTCCTATATCTTCAGACTTGATTGTTTCTCTTGAAGTCTCATCTTCCGAAGGCTAGTGATTGGTCAGAAAGAAGCCTTGACTTTCAGTAGATGAGCTTTTCTCTAAACAAACCTCTTGATGTGGAAGTAATAGTGGCTTTCCTTGACCCTGTCAAGACTTCCAAATTAAGCTTTCCATCTTATTATATTTTAACCATTTATTTTTCACATGCTAAGGGATGGAGGCTCTACCCTTTCCATACTTAGATTTCTGGTTGTTCAAATTTCTTCCTCAGGTAGCAATACCCTTTCATTTGGCTTAGCATTAGCTTTTGAGTTTTGGGCATGGTAGACATACTGTAAGCTAGCTTGGGAGGAGGGGACCAGGTCCTGAATCCGTCAACCAACTTCTGTAGGAAATTAGGAATAATTCAAATAAAGTGATGTTGTTTCAATGTTATACAAATGAATTATTATATTTTATGTCTTAAAATTTAATAGTTTCCCATTATCATTGTTAAATAATTTTTGTGAAATTCAATTTTGCCTCAAAATTCAATTTCTGATATATGTTCTTTCAATGTTGACTCAACAATTATTTTGCAAAGTATAATTCTATTTTCTATGAACAAGTGAATTTATATGAAGCATATCTCAACGCTTGAAAACTGTTGATGCAGGTTTGCAGATCGATTGGAAATTTTACTTGTGGAATATTTAGTGAGATGTCAAAAGATAATCATGGGAAGAAACCATCAAGGCAAACAGATGTATTATCATACTTTCAAAAGGCTCCATCCAAAAATACACATCCTCTTCATGATTCAAGCTCCTTTGAACAATATGTTACTAAGAGAGAGGTTAACTCTTGTGGAAATGAATTTGATATCCATACGATGGATGAAGAAATAGGTTCCTCAAGTGGTCAGGGTGAGATAAATGCAGTTTCAACAGAAATTGGTGAAGAAAATGTTAAAGATTTTTCCTTGGAAAGTGACACAATCCATTCGCGGAAAAGGAAAAGAGGCCAGTGGGCCATAGGAAGACGATTCCAAGAAAATTGGGTCTCAAGTTTTCCATTTATTGAAGAAATACCTCCTACAAATGAGAAAGAGCTTTTCCGACAAGTTAGATGTATTGCGTGTAGTTGGAAAACTCAAAAGGAAGTGAAATTTCAGATGAAGCTAGATATAGTACAAAAGCATGCAGGAAAGGTGTATGAAAAGAAAATTGTAAATGGTAAAGAGAAATCTATTGTTAGATGGAAATCTTCCGAGGAATGTCGACATGTTGAATATGCAGAAGAATATAAAAAATATTTATTATGTAAGAGGAAACTTGAGGCGGACGGAGGAACCATCATATCTCTATTTGAAAAGACGATGGAAAGAAATTTTTTATCCAAGACGATACAATTGAGCACTGTATTTCACATCTTATCTAAAGGTCGTCCTATGACAGATTATCCAGATCACATGAAATTACTATATTTTCTTCAAGTGCCAAACTTTCCATCTTCTCATTGGTCTGTAACTAGTGGTTGGGGATGGGCAGGATATCTAGCTCAAGTAGAAAAGGATGATTTGAAAGAGAAGATTGCAAATGCTAGGTTTTTGGCATTGTCTTTAGATGAGGTTACAGCTATAGATAATACTTCATGGATTTGCATGAGCATTTATATGGTTAATGACCATATTAGACATTCCTATCTACTTGGGATTAATAAGATGAGAGAGACTTCTACAGCTGAAAATATTTATGAACTTGTTCTTAATGGATTGAAGGAAAGTGGTATGGATGAATTAATGATTGCAAAAAAGTTGGTATGTGTTGGAGCAAATGGAGCAGCGGTAATGCAAGGACAAAGGAATGGCCTTTGTGTTAGGCTACAACTATCAGCTTCACCATATATGCTTAATATTCATTGTATGGCTCATAGGATGAATCTTGCATTCAAAATAGTAAGCAAGTTTCCATCAGTTTCAAAAGTTGAAGATCTTGTACGTGAGACTCATGCATACTTTTCTCGTAGTCCCAAACGATATTTAGAGTTTCAACAATTTGCAGATGGTATTACGGATGGAAAAAAACTACTGAAAGATGTTGATACAAGATGGATCTCATTAAATGGACCAGCTCAAAGACTATTTAGTGAGTTCAAATCTTTGGTAGGGTTGATGTATGAAAATCGCTATAATGTAGACAAAGCTCAAGATCTTCTTTTTCAACTAACTAATATAGAGACATTATTGACATTGGCTGGAATTCTTCCTATGCTACATGAAATGAATGTCCTCGTGAAAATGTCTCAGAATCGCACAATGTATATTGCGGAATACACAAATGCAAGAAAGTCAGCATGTCTTGCATTGGATAATTTGTATATGATGCCAGACTCTTTTACTGGTCCAGAGTTTAAAAGTTGGACTGAGATCATCAATATAGAAAATACTGAAAATTTTTTGACCTTTGATGAAAAAGGGATACTATGTATCGTAGTGCGTGGGTATATGGTTCCCTTTCATTATATTAGTAAGACAGGACGAATCACCAAAGATTTCCCCGTGTCAAGAGACCAATTTGATAATATTGTGATTTCAGTGAGACAAAATTTGATAGAAATTGCAAGATCACTATCATTAGAGATAAGAGAACGATTTCCTCGAGATGAATTGTTGGAGGCCATGTGTGTGGTATACCCTCAATATTGGAACAATTGTCAATGTCGAAGAACTTTAAAAGCTGATTTTCAAAAAAGATTAAAATGTTTAGTAGACCATTTTTGCAAGAAAGTCTGGATACATGGAGAACAAATTGAAGGTATTTTAGATTCATCAAAATTGTATCAACAAGGTGGACGCTTTGCTGAAACAATGTGGAAGCAATATCCTTTTTCGGAGAATCCTAATGAAAATGGTGCTATAACAAGATTATGGACTACTTTAAGTGCTAGCCAATACTTGCAAGAAAACATATCAGAATATTTCAAATTAGCAGATTTGTGTCAAACCATGATTTTGGGATCAGTGGAGGATGAGAGAATGTTTAGTGCATTATCATTCTTGAAGTCAAAGTTGAGGAACAAGCTTGATAAACATGTGGATACATGTTTAAGATTATATGTAACAAAGTATGACATTGACAATTTTCCATATGAAAGAGCGCTAACTCTTTGGCGATCAGATTGTGATAGAAGGGGAGAAAACAATATAATAAATCTATCTAATGAACTTGATATAGAACATAATGTTTTGGAGGCTCATAATGACAGTTCATTTAGAGAAGATCATGTTCACAATTTAGAAAATGAGGACCAAGATGAGAACTGGGAAATTGAACTACCCTAGGACTCTTATTTTGGTATACATGTTCCATTGATCATGCAAAATTACTATATGTCAACTTCAGGTAAAAATAGGTTCTATATTTGTATTTTTCATTGTAACATTGCAGCAACATTATTTTGATGTGTGTTATTTTAAGATTGATGTTTCATATTTAATCATTACATTGTTTGTTTCTTATTTGTGACAGGAAATAAAGCTGGATTTGGTGAGGTTGGGACCTATTTCTTTTCATTTGCTAGCCATTTCTTGTCAGTGATTTGTTAGCCATGTTTTCAAGTCTTTTAGGTACTAAGTTGTTCGGGTCCCCACATGTCCTTAGGACCATTAAGGGATGAGATAACATGAGTCAGTCCAACTCATGCCCCGAATTTACTTTTTACCTATTGATGTAAGTGTTTTGTTACCACTTATCACCAACAAAATTCTACCATAACATAAACCAACTTGAAGACGACACTTCTCATCTTCCTTTTACATAAATGCTCTATGGATCTCCCTACTATACTTTTCCGAGACCAACGTCCCTTCTTGGTAGGTCTCTCCACCATACCACTAATCACACAATAGTAACTACTGCCTTCTATAAATCTCTCTAGTCTCAGTTATTTGTGTCCCTGTCACACTCGACCAATATAATCTTGCAGGTCTACTTTTTTATCATATCTTTATTTTTTGTTATTTTGTGTATTTAACATTAGTACCATCCAAGAGTAACGAGTTAGTGTTCTTTGGATTTGATCTTTGATTTGAAATAAAGTCAGATTTGATGAAGCTGGGACCTATTTCTTTTCACATAGACAGTGTCCTAGTATTAAATGATAAATAACTAATTTAAGAAGTCTAACGCTAAGCAACAATGGGCTTATTCAAGTACATGAAATTGCGTTGATGTCTAGCTCTAATATCTTAGAAAATTTTAGCAGTTTGTTTGCTGCTTGTTTAGAGGATTTTGTCAAGTTTGAAATTTTTGGTTTATTTTGGTCATATTTTTTTAGTCGCTTGACTTATTTCATGCATAGATCGACAGATCTAGTTTTATTTTTATAATTATTGTTGTTTTCTTTATATATTTGGTGGTTTGAGGAAAGATATTTGATTTCCTTTCACTTTGTGGCATGATTTCAACATCTTCACCTTTTAGAATATAGTAAAATATTATTCTTATTTTATGTTTTCTTGGAAAAGAATTATTGATATTTGGAAAGGGAAATAAGCCCTAGGTAGCTAAGCGAAGAGAAAAATGGTCTATGTACTAGGTTCCTGCGCATTCATCGTAGGAGACCTATTGGCATGAGACCGACAATCCTTTTATGCAATTACACTTTTTCAAGGCGGAGCTGAGTTTGCTGACTTGGGAAGAACACTGACAGCTGATCATAATGCTAAGGAGATTATAATGTTGGTTTCAAAAACAGGATTGTGAAAATTGTTTGCACTAGTTCTTCTTTTGGTCATATTTACTACCAAATTTGTGTATTGCTGATTTTTTACATTTGTAATGACCTTGTGCAGAGATGGTTTGAAGAGCCCGATGTTAGAGTGTGAAGACTCTCTACAAACCACAAGGACTACATTTTCTTGGAGGGCACTCGATGTTCTTGGTGTTGCTGAGTCTCTTCGCTCGAAGCGTAAATGGATACAATGGTATGGCCATAACATCACTTAATTTGATCCTCTTTACTAATCTCCTAATATCATTTCAATACATCAAATTGCTTTGTTTTCATGGAATCCAAAGATACATCAGTAATGTTATTTTGTCTTGGAAATACTAAATTATTTTGTTTTGGTATCACCCAGTTTGAGTTGTTCTTTGCAACTAGCACTTGATCATTTAACAAGCATTTGAAATTCAAAGTGAAATAAAGATCTTTTAGTTTTTTTCCAGAAGAAGATTAGATGTTGATTGATTTCATTTTCCAACAAATGTGGTATTTAAGTTACTTTCTTCTTGCAAGTCGATTTTACCGTTATTAGTACACTGCTAGTAGATTTGTTTGACATGATCATTTTCTTCAATTTCAGGGTCGACTAGCTTAATGATAGTGTCCTTTTTCTTCAGCTCATGTTCATTCATCAGTTCTCAATTGATTCTCTCTGTGTTCAAAATGGATTCAAGTAGCTTAGGAATTACATCGATTTCCATGTTCATTCATCAGTTCTCAACTGATTCTCTCTGTGTTCAATGGATTCAAGTAGCTTGGAAATCACATCAATTTCCTTTTATATTGTATTAAAATGTACAGGAATGTCATAGTGGAATTGCTTTCCACAACAATACTTCTTTGTAACTATGGACTTTATCTCAACTCAACTGGATTTCATTTCTAACAAGAGATTTCCTTAATAAATTCCTCTTGACAAATTTTTCTGTTATAAAACTTTGCAAAAGCATACCCTTGGTATAGCTCACTACACAAGAAAATTCATTTTTAGAGCATAATTCTTATACTTGCAACTTTCATTTCTCTGTATAGACTTTCTAGAAAATAAATTGCGTGTAAAGAGTCTATATTCCACTCTTGGATTCATTTTGTTCGAGAGTTATGTGAAGGACTAACGAACCTAGTAGTCACAGGACGAAACAAACCCTGAGGCAGTAAAAATTTGTACATGGGTCCACATTTTCTCCCGTTATGGTCCTTACAGAGAGTGCATTGAAGGTAGGTATGTTGCAGTTGGTAGAATATGACGAATGTGCTCCCTTCATGTTCTCTAAGACGAGAACTTACAATTATTTGACAATTTCCTCATCCAAATGATTTTGAATGAGTAATTTCATCTAAATTTAACTGATTTTCAAACTGGGATTTAGTCTTCTTAATTTAACTGATTTTCAAACTGAGATTTAGTCAGTGTTATTGAGGAGTGAAATAGAAACTGATTTTCTCTTGCAGAGAATAACAAGGATTGGTGTGAGCTTATACTCTGCCTTATAGACCTTCAAATACAAATAAACTCTTGTATCCCTATTTCAATCACATAATTTAAATGAATATAATGTCATTTTATTAGAAAAATGCAATGAGTATGAAATAGATCATCAGAATGGCCACTATAGCCCAGGCTGGTGAGAACTTGAGTATTTTATATCTGACTAAACACATGCACGTGAAAAGAAACATCACCTGACACAGACATGAACAAGATAGAATCTAGATATTAGAATTTTGGGGAAAAACAATTGTGCCTTAACAGAGAGCTTCTTATCCTACACCACACATTTCACTCTTTCAAGGTGGAGTTACAAACTGAACATGCAATGACTGAGCTGCATGGTCACCAAAGTTGTAACACACCCAAAAAAACAATGCTTCATATCGGCTTCTCAATTATGTGTGTTTAGAATTAGTGATATAGTCTCTTCTGAACTTTTATTTCAAGTACAAATTTGATTAAATTTCAAAAGTGCAAGAAATCACAGAAAACCCTCCGGCAGTAAATTGATAGGATAAATCTTCAAAAAAACCTGGAAGCTGTCCTGTTCATATTGTCCTGGACTTTTTAGCCAAGTTAATATGTCTGTAAAGAATACTATTTTATCCTAAGAAAAGATTGACACTTTGTTTATCACCAGATGAAAATAAATTAGAAGCAAAACATCAGGTTGGTGACAAATCCAAAACAAGTTGCAAGACTGTAACCCAATCTACAAAACATCAAAAAACTGATTGTCCCAGAGTGGGATGCACTATGGGAAGCTGTGCTGTCCCATCTTTTACTAGTGTCAGCTTCATAGCACCTGCTTCCATTTCCAGCAGCTCTGTCTTTAAGAGAGCATCGACCTCTATCTTGATAGTGTTGTCATCAAGAGATTTGTAGCTGATTTCCATTTTTAATCTTTATGGCAGCTGTTTATAGTCCTGTAGGACTGAACGTATGGATGTTTCAAAGCTTCATTAGCTGTTATTCTTTTGTTTCCATCCACTTGTAACATTTGTTTCAGCAAATCCACACCTTCTAGACACCCAACATTTTTAACAAATCTTGTGAGGGATGGGAAAGGCTTTCCCGGATTTGGAAATATGATATCCAACTACTCCTTTACAGATTGCCCACGAAATAGCGGCTCACCGATGAACAATTCTGCCGACATGTTATTTGTTGCTTTTTTCTAGACTAGCTCTCACAAAGCATTTGAGTTGTTCCTGTTCCTGGTTGGTTTTTTTATAATTTTATAGACAAGTTCCATGTCGTGGAAATGTGAAAAAAGATAGTGATATTGCCACCATGTGGCTCTTATCATATATGGTTTTATACTTCTTCAAAAAATTCTCTAAGAGTTCACAATGCTAAAATTCACTAGGACTTTACAAAGTTTTATTATTTAGTGAAAGACTTGCCAAGTTCTTACAAGATTTTATAATTGAGTAAAATATTCGCCATGCCTGGTGAGAGATTCGCCAGAAAATTATATATACATATTATATTATTGATAAAATCGCCTTCCATTTTTCCTATATACCATGGAGACTCGCCCAATTATTATATTTATAAATTTGGGGGGGGGTTCTTAAAATTTTCCCTGATCTTCTCTTTAGGAGTTTCGCCTGCGTCAGATCTTGTCATGGTCGCTTTATGAGTGACTTTTTTCTTTCCAATCTCTAGATCAAACTCCTCAAGTGTTCCCTCACCACGTCATGACTTAGACCTAGTTAACATTCACTGTTAAAAATTCTACCAAACACAACCTGCTCCGATACCAAATTTTATGATCTAAAATCGATCATAAAATAAAACTGAAGTAGAATTGATTAATTGCCAACAGTGAATTGATTGTTAACCTTAAGTGTTGAATGTGGAAGATTGAAGGAAAGCAGTTGATTTAAGATTGAATCAATAACTTAAGAAACATAATTAATCTTAAATTTTCAGTGAAAATATAGATAGAAGACAACAAACATTGATTATGGAGTTCGTCCTTGATGGACTACATCTCTCGGTCCGCTTTTAAGAAGGGCATCCGCTTTATTAGGATTGATCGAAAGAGGTCTTTTACACAGAGTAAACACAAGACTGAATGTGCACACAGGCACTTCTAGTCTCTGTCAAAAGAAATATCTCTCTCTTAGCTTTTCAACGCATGTCTCAGTTAACAATTCTGCCTCCGGATGGCCAAGATACAATGAAATCAATAATTGCCTCTCTGGCTCAGCATCTTCTTACAAGACTTAAAAACACTCTAATGCCTTTTACATGAGAAAAATGATGTATTTATAATGTTGCAGGTTCATTCAAGGCTTCTCAAGCTAATCTTGGCATGAGTGGGTTGCATTAAAGGTTGAATATGCTTGGTCTTGTCATAGAAGGACACCTTAGGCAAGTGCTTACATAAAAAATAACTCAAACAACTTTATAAAACACAAAATAAGACTTATGATAACCCCCAACCCGCTGGCGGTTAACTAACGATGCAGAGAAGTGGTCGAACAGCATGTGAATGCCACAGGCCATCACCTCTGTGGTCACCCTCCTGTGGTTATGGCTAACGGTGCGACCTTTCCAACCATGTGATAATTGTCTTCCTCCTGGTAGTTCCACTGTGGTTAGTGCTTCAAGCTTGCAGCTTACAAACTGCAGTTAAGCTATTGTCACATGTGTAATCTCCATTCTCGTTATTACATTGGTTAAGCTATTGTCACTCTCATTGCTATAGTTACCCTTCACTCTACATTGACATGCTACTAGTTCCGCTGCAGTTTTGAGCCTATGGTTAGGACTATTTGTTGTATTAAATTTTAATGTATAGTCTGAAGTGGGTTTTACAATGGTTTATGTGTATAGGTTTAGCATTGTTAGGTTGTGTTATATTCTTTCCACAACTAGCACCCCTGTCCATGGGGTTTGAGGGGGGCGAGTAGCCCCCCTCTACGGGGTCTGGGGAAGTGGCTATGGGAAAAAATTTTGGACCCTATATTACGTGGGGCAGACCTACCTATGGTTTTATGCAAGGTTTTCACACATGGTTTTTGGCGCGATGGTTTTCGTTCCATGGTATTGGATGCTTCGGCATGTATATATATGTATTGTAACTTTGAAAGGAACATAATGAAAAATCAAACTTGTAGTCTCGACTTTGGGATCCAGGGGAAAATCTCTGTGTATATGTGTTTTATGTGTTACGCTCTGGAATTATTTATTTTCTGTGTTTTAGAATTCGTATGCAGGTAATTTCTATAGGAGGTTAAAACCTACATTTGGTATCGGATTTGGTTTGGCTTCAAGGGGACACATTTTTTGCTGAGGGTTTCGCTCGAGCCTGTGGTAGACCCTGTTCAGTGGGAGATTTGTAGGATCGATTCTAGTGGTGAAAGAAGATGCGAGCAGTGGAAAGAAAGAGATCGAGAAATTTAATGGTTAGAGTTTTGAGTTATGGAAACTCAATATGGAGGATCTATTGGTAGATAAAGATCATTGGATCATGGTAGATCCGGGTACTAAACCAATGGGAGTGTCCGATGAAGAATGGAAGAAGTTGGATCAGAAGGCAAAGAGCACAATATGATTATGTGTCTCAGATTTAGTATTGATGAATGTATCAGGGGAAGCTATAGTTAAGACTTTCTGGGCCAAGTTAGGAACTTTGTACCAATCTAACTCTCTGTTGAATAAATTGTTCCTATGGAAAAAGTTGTATAACTTGAGGATGAAAGATGGAGACTCGATGACAGAGCATCTGAACGCATTCAATACTGTGGTAAGTGAGTTATTATATGTTAATATTAAAATTTCATATGAAGATAAGTGCATCAACTTGTTGTGTTCTCTACCAGATTCGTGGGATAGCCTGGTTATTGCAATAGGTAGCAATGTAACTGCCTTGCAATTTGATGAAATAGTCTCATCCTTGCTGATGGAGGAGATGAGATGGAAAAATATGGAGAGCCAGAAAGGTGGTGCCTTGTTTGTACAAGGACGGTCTGACAACAGAAATAAAAATAAGTCATTGAGTGGGAGATCTAAATCTAAGGGGAGATCAAAATATCCAGGAAAACCTATAAAGGTGTGCTGGAAATGTGGAAAGGAAGGGCACTACAAAAGGGAATGTAAATCTAAAGATTCTTAACAAAGGAAAGGGATCTGATGATGCTCCTTCTTTAGATGAGAAAACCACCTCAGATGAAGGCAGGGATGTATACCTTACTTCTTCAAGTACACATGTATATCATGAGGCATGGTTGATGACTCAGATGCATCCTTTCACATCACTCCACATAGAGAGTGGTTCTGCGAGTATGAGAAATATGATGGTGGTGATGTCTTCTTAGGGGGTGATAAGAAGGCTAGAATCATTGGTTGCAGAAAAGTAAAGTTGAAGTTGCAAGGTGGAAGGATTAGAACATTTTCGAGTGTTCTCCATATTCCTGTATTTGCCGAGAATCTGATTTCTGTAAGCAAGCTCGATGATGCAAGTGTAAAAATAGTGTTCGAGAAATATACCTGGAAGATGGTTAAGGGAGCACTGGTATGTATGTAGGGAGTTCGGGTTAGAACTCTGTACAAGCTGCAACCTAGCATTGTTATTAATGGGTACAACAGTTTTGTGGTTCCTGAAAGTGGAGCAGAAAATCTAGTGGTCTCTGGAGGAAAGACCATGCTATGGCATCAAAGGCCTGGACATATTGGAGATAAGGGCCTTCAAACACTTCATGGTAAAGGTATGGTAGAGGTATGACTAATAGCTCTCTGAATCTTCATTTCTGTGAGAATTGTGTATATGGGAAGCAAAATCGAGTGAGTTTCCCTTCTAGTGGCAAGAGGGCAAAACATATATTAGTGCTTGTGCACAGTGATGTGTTTGGACCTGTGAAGGTTCCATCATTGGGTAAGTCTGTGTACTATGTATCATTTATAGATGACTTCTCAAGGAATACATGGATATATTTACTCAATAAGAAATATGAAGTCTTTGACAGGTTTAAAGAATTTAAGGCTCTGGTGGAAAACCAAACAGGGAAGAAGATAAAGGTGCCAAGGACAGATAATGGTGGAGAGTTGTGTAGCAACGAATTTGAAGAATTATGTAAGAAGTGTGGTATAGCACGACATAAGACTACTCCATACACACCTGAGAAAAATGGTGTTGCAGAAAGAATGAACAAGACGTTGAAGGAAAGGGCAAGGAGCATGCTCAGTGGTGTCAGCTTAGGACAGGAATTCTGGGTAGAGGCGGTGGAGACAGCATGTTACCTGGTCAACAAATCACCTTCATCAGCATTGGAAGATAAGACTCCACAAGAGGTATGGACTGGTAAGAAACCCTCTCTTTAGCATCTGAGGGTATTTGTATGTGATGCATATGTACATGTTCCAAAGGAGAAAAGAACAAAGTTGGATAGTAAATCTAAAAAGTGCATCTTTATTGGATATAAGGATGGTTTAAAGGGTTATAAGCCTTGCAACCTAGTAACAAGGAAGGTTGTGTACAACTAAGATGTGGTGTTTAGAGAGATTAGAAATGTTATTAAACATGTAGTCCCATCAATGGAACCTGAGAAGATAGAGTTTGAGCTAGAGGAGGAAGAATCAGACTCTAAAGCATAAGAGGAATCAGAAGATTAAGAGCCACAAACTCTAGTTGTGAGAAGATCAGTTTGAGAAAGAAGGCAGTCAGAAAGGTATAATCCATCTACTTTCTGTTCAAAATTTTCTTTATCTATTACTAATGATGATCCCAAAACTATGAAGGAAGCAGTCGATTCAGAGGATAGAAAACTATGGAAAGAGGTTGTGGTTGATGAAATGGCATCTTTGCACAAAGGTGAGGCTTGGGATCTAGTTTTCCGACTGGAAGGAAACCCATCAGCAACAAATGGGTGTTCAAGAATAAAACAAATACAAAAGGAAAGGTGGAGAAATATAAAGCTCAGTTGGTACCAAGAGGTTATTCCCAAGTGTCGGGAGTTGATTACAGTGATATTTTTCTCCTATTTCCAAGGTAGCTTTTATTAGATTACTTTTATATGTTGTTGTTTCTTTTGATTTTGAGGTAGAATAGATGGATGTGAAGACAACATTTCTCTATGGAGATCTGGAAGAGGAGATCTACATGAAGAAACCTGAAGGCTTTTCGGTGAAGGGTAAGAAAGAACTAGTATGCAAGTTGAAGAAGTCTCTGTCTAGGCTAAAACAGTCACCAAGGATGTGGTATCAGAAATTTGATACATTTATAAGGGGACTTGGCTTCACCAGAAGCAATGAAAACCACTGTGTGTATTTTAAATTAATTGTTGACCATGTTATTTATCTGGTCTTATATGTGGATGACATGTTGCTGGTTGGAAATGACAAAGAAATTATCTAGGATTTGAAGACCCAATTATCCTCCAAATTAGACATGAAAGATTTTGGTGTTGCAAACTATATTTTGGGCATGGAAATTAAAAGAGAATGGCAAAGAGGAAGCTCTGGTTAAACCAGAGGATGTACGTCAAGACACTATTGTAGAGGTTTAATATGCAGGACAGTAAACCGATGAAGGTTCCTATTCCTATAGGTGTAAAGTTATCTACTGAACAGTGTCCCAAGACATAAGAAGATGAAGAGGACATGTCCCATGTTCCATATGAAAGTGTAGTTAGTAGCTTGATGTATGCGATGGTCTGTACTAGACCAAACATTGCACATGCAATGGGAGTATTGAGTAGGTTTATGTCAAAACCAGGGAAAGAGCATTGGACAACAGTGAAGCGAGTTTTAATGTATTTGCATGGCACTAGTGATTATGGTTTGTGCTACCAAGGAAGACCAGGATTAGACAAATTTTTGGATATTCTTGGCTTTGTTAATGCTGATTGGGCTGGAGATATGGATCAGAGAAGATCTACAAGTGGGTATGTGTTTAACCTATTTGGAGGTGCACTCAGTTGGATGAGTAAGAAAAAATCTATATTGTCACTATCAATTACAGAGGTAGAATACATGGCAGCCACTCATGCAAGCAAGGAGGTATTTTGGTTGCAAATATTGTGTTCAAATATGGAGTTAGTACAGGGAGCTATAAGGATAGACTATGACATGCAAAGTGAAATTTTCTTGGCAAAGAACCCTACTTATCATTCAAAGACAAAGCATATTGATGTTCAGTATCACTTTGTGAGGGATATGATAGAAGACACAAAAGGTGTTGTTGGTAAAGGTGGACACTTTGAAGAATATTGTAGATGCATTGACAAAATCTGTTAGCTCTGCAAAGTTCTCTTGGTGTAGAGAAACAATGGGTGTTGCAGGGCTGGATAAATGATTAAGCTCTCCTGTGGCCCCCTGTGGAAAGAAAACAATAAGTGGGAGAATGTTGGGTTGTGTTATATTCTTTCCATGAGAATGTTGGGCTGAACCTACCTATGGTTTTGTGCATGGTTTTCGCACATGCTTTTTGGGCACGATGGTTTTCAGTCCATGGTATTGGATGCTTCAGCATGTATATATATGTATTGTAATAATGAAAGGAACATAATGAAAAATCAAACTAGTAGTCCCAATTTCGGGATCCAAAGGAAAATATCTGTATATATGTGTTTTATGTGTTATGCTCTCGCATTGATTATTTTATGTGTTTTAGAATTCGTATGCAAGTAATTTATGTACGAGGTTAAAACCTACAAGCATTAAGGTTTTGACACCATAGATTTAGTGCTTAGGACTTTAGCATAGATTTTAGTGCTAGGTTCATTACATTAGATTTAGCCCTTATATGCTAGGGTTTAGCACATAGGTGTTAACCTTATTAAATTAACCCATTACAACCAATTGTCATTTTGTGAAAAAACACCATATTGCTAATTTGGACAACATCTACCATGACGAAGTAACCAACACCAAAAGAACTGAAGAAAACACCAGACACTAAAGAAAACTGGTGAAGCTCATGAAGCTAAAGACAACCTAAACTCTCTCGATACATTGGACTGACAAGATCCTCCTACATCAGTTTACTTCCAATAGCATGGGAAACAAAACCATAATGAAAAAGGGACCCCATAACGGGCAGGAAAATAGAAATACGAATAGAAATCAACCCATATTTAAACTTCCAAACTAGACCACAACTAATGAACAATCAGGAAGAACTAAAGTGGAGATAGCAGAAAGACCACCAGTACAATGCTAGGAATGTGGAGGACCACATTACGTCAAAAATTGTCCCAATAGCAAGGGAACCGATTAGGTTGCACAGATTCAAGAAGAATCAACTATGGGAGAAGTGGAAAAAAACATTCCAAAAATCAATGTTTCCCTTGAAGACCATTAGGCAGAGTACCAGCCAACTAGGGTAGAATTTGAAGGTAAAATCTTCAACCAAACTATATCTATTTTAATCGATTCAGGAGCTACTTTCAGTTATATTAGCCCTAATATAATAGAACAATGTTGTTTGCAAGCTGTTAAATTTAAGAGTCCTTGGTTAGTATAGCTAGCCATGGGGAAAAGAGAAGGTTTTTGGCCAAGGTCAACAGCTGCCCCTTAAAGTTAGCAGGTCAGTCTCTTGTAGCAAACCTGAATGTATTGCCCCTAGGATCATATGATATCCTAATAGGCATAGACTGGTTGGAAAAGCATTGGTCCCTAATTAATTGTAAAACCAAAACTATTAGCTATATGGATGAAACATCTATTTCTTTAGAAAATATACCTATAATGCAGAATTTTTCGGATGTATTTCCTGAGGAAATTTCAGGACTTCCTCCAAAAAGAGATACAGATTTCACCATTGAGTTGATTCCAAGAGTTGCTCCAGTATCCTAAGCTCCTTGTCGCATGAGAATACTAGAGTTGACAGAATTAAAAATGCACTTCCAAGAACTGTTTGATAAAATGTATATATGCTTAAGCATATCACCTTCGGGAGCCCCAACGCTTTTTGTTAAGAAGAACGATCGAACCCTATGAATGTACATGGATTACCACTAGTTAAGTAAATTGAACATCAAAAATAAATACCCCATTACCTCATATAGACGAGTTGTTTGATTAGGTGCAGGGTGCAACCATGTTTTCAAAAATCGACCTTCATTCAGGTTACCTTCATATCAGAATTAAGGAAGAATATATAGATAAAAAAAACTTTAGGATTTGTTATGGATATTACGAGTTCGTTGTGTTGCCCTTCGGCCTAGCAAATGCCCTCGCAACCTTCATGCATCTCATGAATAATATATTCCATCAATATTGAATAAATTTGTGTTGATTTTTATCAATGGCATATTAATTTATTCTTGGAACATAGAATAACATAAAGAACATCTATGCATTGTTTTGCAAACTTTAAGAGAACATCAACTATATGCTAAGTACAACAAATGTGATTTCTTTAAAGAGAAAATCCAGTATCTAGAGCATGTCATTACAAGGGATGGGATTGTTGTGGACCTAGAAAAGATAAAAACTATAATGGAGTGGCTAGTACCAAAATACGTGGCGGATATAAGGTCATTCATGGGCCTAGCTGGATATTATAAGCGATTTGTCAAAGGATTTTCCAGGGTGGCATATCCCATTACCTCTTTGCAAAAGAAAGGAAACACTTTTAAGTGGACCACGATGTGTCAAAAGATTTTTTATGAGCTTAAGCATTTACTTACGATTGTGCCTATTTGAGCATTGCAGACCCAAATAAAGATGATATAGTTTGTACAGATGCCAGCAAGGAAGGTGTCGGTGGTGTGCTAATGCAGGAGGGCAGAGTGATTTCTTATGAGTCTAGGAAACTTAAAGAACATGACCAAAAGTATTCAGCTTATGACTTAGAGCTAGATGCAGTCATTCATGCATTAAAGATGTGGCGACATTAATTGATGGGTAAGAAATTTCTTTTAATGACTGATCATCACAGTTTAACTAACTATTTTAAGCAACCCACTCTTAATGCTAGGTAAGCTCGTTGGGTCAGCTTTCTAAGTGGATTTGATTTTGAAATCAAGAACTTAAAGGTAAGGAAACATGAGTCGTGGATACCTTAAGTCGGATGCTACACTGTATATACAAGATCTCTTTCAGTGAAGCATGAAATACCTTTAATGAGATGATTAAAGAGGCAGCCAAACTTTATCCAGAGTACAAATTTTTATTGCAGTAAGCTAAAATTTCAAACAACAATGAACAATAGATAGGATATGAGATAAATCACGAAGGTATGTTGATTTATAAAGGGAGAATATATGTACCTAACTAGAAAAATGTTAAAGACTCAATTCTCGATGAATATCATAAAATTCCGTATGGAGGCCACCCCAGATATCAGAAGCTAATTACCGCACTAAGGAAGGAATATTTGTGGATTGGTATGCAAGAAGAAGTGACTAAATATTTGGCTCGATGTCTGGAATTTCAGCAAGTGAAAGCAGAGCACCTCCACCCAGCCTGTTTACTCCACCCATTGCCTATTCCAAAATGGAATTGGGAAACCATTTCCATCAATTTTATTATAGGACTCCCTAGTCTAAAAAGCAGAGACTACAAAGGAAAATGCATAAGCGAACGCTTGTTGCAACATGGGTAAAAACCCCAATTGTGTAATAAATTGAATGCATAATGAACTTGAGTAAATATCAAAATCCCAAATTAAGACTTACAGTTTAATGCCCTCAAAATTACTATAAAATGACGCGACAATTTAAAATGTAAACCCTCTAAAAAAGACTGGGTAAGCTAAAGACCTGTGAGGAGTAGAAATTCATCATGCTTCTGGATACATATAAACTGATGATAAATAAACATAGAAGACATAGAGAATTTGGCACAATAGAGTTCTCCTGAACCGAGAATATCGGAATACAAACGGTCACCCTTCCATGCCTGTCGAAGTTAACTAACAAAATACTTTCAAGGGAAATACTAGCAACCATTCTCATGATGTTACCAAAAACTTATAATTGAACAAAAACGATGGCTTCATAAGTAGAGCCAAATATTACAAGTTCTCTGGCATCTATACATCAGCTTTAGGAAGCAATTAGACCGCAAAAAATCAATTCCATGTATAGCTCAAAGAATCAAAACTGGCATAGCCGAGACATTGAAACACTTAAAACTTGAGTTCTTCATCCAAGAAATACCAAAGAGATATTTCACTTTACTTGGAGTTTTCTTAGAGAACTACATTTGCAAACCCGTGGACTGTTTTAGGGAGGTATTGTCACAACCCAGAATGTCCATTCTCTGGAAGATGGAAGCCCTTCACGAAGCCTAGCCAAAACCATAAACACTATTAGTTAAGGAACAATGAAGATAGGACAATAGGAAATGAAAATAAAAATTCCATAAGAGGGGATATATACATCCCATTCCCTGTGATGATATGTCAGAGCCGAAGCACTGGAGCTGTCTCAGAAAACTAGTCACCAAACAGGAAGCGGCGGCACGACTACGACAGAGCAAGGTATGCAACATCAACAGCGAGAAGAAGTAGAGATGAACCAGATTGAAACCTTGAAGCTGGAAGTCGGAGTCGGGCAGTTCTATCAAACAAAGTGAAAAATGCCAAATTCGCCCAAGGTCGCACCAGACAAAGGAGATAAGGTGATCACCCTCAGTCGTTCGATGGAGTTGGGCTTGATCAGACCGTCAATGGGGCAACCATACCAAGATGGTGTTGGATAGCGGGTGAGCAACTGAGAGTGTCCAATAATCCACTCCCGCCAACACTTAGGGTGGGAATCCAAGGAATTATACATTAGGACTTGAAGTCATTAAATTCGAATCAATTGTAGTATGTATACCATGATGGAAATAAATCCATCTGTGTTTTATTACTTGTATTATGTACTAGTTTTCAAACAATGAATCTCATGAACCATATAGTAACATGTCAATAATGCTTTAAGGCTAAATTAAGTTTAAAATTGTCTATGTTGTCATTAGGCTATGGTAATTACATTTCTTTTAGAGTTGTGACAGGAAGTAAGTAAAACCCTAAATTACAACTCCAGAGAGAATACTAAGAAAGGGAAAGGAAGAGAACACTTCATGTGTGGTGACGTTGGATTTCAGGAAAGTTTGTTCAGATGCTACCTATGCCACTACAGATTCCAGCGCATGTGAGACTCTGTTCTTGCGTCTATTGTTCCATGTTCTTTTGGGTATCAAATTAGTTATTTCGGTTCTAATATGTGAAATCCGAAGCCAATGTTGCAGATATTTCAGCATGTTGTATTACGATCAATTGGCACTAAACGGCGTAAATGTATATGATTGGTGCCTAGACTTGGAGAAAAAACAGAAAATTCAGAGCCACAAAAGGAAAGTTCAATTATGTGAACCAGAAAGTAGGAAGATCAAGGTGGTAGCTACGATTGAGAAGCCCAAGAAGATTAATGTTATGCCTACCCTTAAAGTCCCTGTCAAATTCGAAGGGAGCAAGAAGAACCAGGCATCGAGTCTCCTAGTTGCTAAAGCTTGCATGTTACTGATCCTCCTCAGAGTAGCCCTACCAAAAGTAGACTCGGTCATCGGTAAAATCTTCTCTCTGACGTGCTATTCTGATTTTTCTTTGGGGTATGTAAGGGATAGAGTACATAGTTGATAGATGGTTCTGTCAAGTTTACATTTTCTGTAAACAAAACCTTTTTTTAGGCATACATATGTAAATAACTCAAATTCACCAATGAAAGTAATTCCGTTGCAATATATGATTATAAAATTTTCATTTCCATTTATTTCCGTCTAACAAAATTCATTCGAAGACAAACTGTCAGTCATTTTTTTCACAGAAAGAGTTCATCTACTCTATATCGTGCATATTTTAAAGTAGCGTAAAATCCGAGGGTGATGAAAACCATGGCGAAGAAATCACTCTACTGGGTGCTCCCACGTTCTTTTTTATTAGAATGAATCGCATTACACATGTGTTCAAGTTTTCGTTATTTGAAGAGTGGGCGGAGATTCAACCAATATAAATAGTTTGGAAGTCCCAATTACCCTACTAAAACGTATGCTGGGAGGTATAAAATCCCTCCAAGAGCCATTGATAATAATTTGGGCTGCATATTGGGAGAACAAGAAGGATATATATAAAAAAATGCTAGAGTTTGCGTTTTCTGTAGCTATCATGATGCCACTTTAGAAATTGTAATCGTTTGGTTTCAGTCATATTAAATAAGAGGAAACAAAGACGATAACTCTATGGTCACAAAATATGGGAATTGCATCAGGGTTCTTCTGATATGTTTGCGACGGGCTATTTCAGTGTGAAACATGAAAGAATGTTAATTCCCTATCTCTAGCGTGATGGTAAGCGTTATTCGTCTCATGCATCATTGGTTTCTTATCCATATCATAATGTCTCTCGATGTGTAATTTTAATTAATCTTTTCTTTCTCACTCATATCATTAAGAACAAGTAAAACTATCTTTAATTTTTGCTATGAATATGAACAGGTAAAACAATTTGTGTAATTTTAACTAATTTTTATCATGAATAAGTAAAACCATTTATCAGGGCAGTGATGTGATAAATTATATATATAGATATATATATATATCTTAAATATTGTTATTGATATTCACCATAAAATAATCAATATAAAAGTTAAATCTATATATTTAAAAAAATATGTAACATGGTTTTTAATTATGGTGATTTATTCTTATTTTATTTAAGATATTTTTAATTTGTAAACAGATTTTTTATAATATTATGGGTGAATATCATGGCTTAACAATATCATATGTCTAAAAAAATCATAAATCAACATGATTTTTAATTATGGTGATTTATTCTTATTTTATTTAAGATATTTTTTTATTTGTAAACAGATTTTTTATAATATTATGTGCAAATATCATGGCATAACAATATCATATGTCTAAAAAACCATAAATCATTTCATGTTACACTTTTTCATATAACTTTTTTTTAATTAATGAATTTAATTAAAAAAATATAGCTACTTTGAAAATAAATATCAATCATAATTTGTGGATACTACTAAAAATATTTTAGAATTTTCTATTTAAATTAAATCTCTATTATTCATTTAATAATTATTAATATTAAATTAAAATTTTGAAAGTCCTACATACCTATATATCTATTAATACATTTAAAATAATATATATATATATATATATATATAAACTACTATTATCAAAATTATATATCTATTAATACATTTAAAATAATATATATATATATATATATATAAACTACTATTATCAAAATTATATTTAATAGTAATAGTGTGGTTTATAATAATATGTAAATTTTAATATAACATAATTTTGATATTAATAAAGGGAGTGATTTTGTATAATGGTTGATTGGTTAGCAAGTAAACATTTTTGTTATTCTAGTTTTATTTTCCACATATATATATATATACATATATATATGGTTGGAATTACGATTTTAGAGTACAATTTTATTTTAATAATTTAAATTAAATTCAAAGTATGTAGGTTTTAGGTGTTTGTGTGTGATAATATTTAATTGTTAGGGTTATTGGTCATGGTTAAGTTCTTTATGGAGAGTTTGTTTCCTAATATTTATGAGATTATTAAGTCTACTTAGATTTGATCGATTATCTCCAACTAGATAGTTCCTAGATTACTGTGTGGTTGTAAATATGGTTATTGGTCATGATTAAGTTCTTTATACAGAGTTTGTTTCCTAATATTTAAGAGATTATTAAGAATACTTAGATTTGACTGATGCTCTACAACTAGATAGTTCCTATATTAGTGTGTGGTTGAGTGAACTGTATGTTCAAGATAGTTTGTCTATATTCAAAGAAATCTTCTTGTATTTATATGTATTGTTACAATTTATTACTATAAAATGTTCAATCCATTTTGGGTGTAATAAGTGTCTACGCTCACATATATTCACATGGTATAACATGACATCAAAGAAGGTTTGGACATGACTTGCTCAAGGGAGGCCAAGAACATGTCGAGAGTAGATTGATTTGTTGTGAATCCTATCAATTTTAGCTTGAATTTGTGTGTATCCCAATTTGTCTATGTGATATTTTTCCATAAGATCTATAGTGTGAAGAGAGAATATACTATTTTTTAGGGAGGGTCATTGTATCATTATGAAGAAAAGCCATTATTTTGAAGTAGCTAAAAAGAGATAGTTGTGCTATATAAATGACCAAGTTGGTCTATGTTGTGAAAGAAATAATGCATAGGAGAGTTGAGTGATTTCCTCTATATGAGTCATTTTCTATAGAACATTCATCGATTTATTGACCTAAAAAAATGTAGGAGTTGTGAAAAACCATGCACTATGAGGAGGACCCATTATAGATGGTTATCAACACCCTTGAGAGAAGTCAGATACCGCATAAAGAGAGAGGACCTACTATGTAGATCTATTGGAATTCCATTTGTAGAAAAATTAATTACCTATAGCAAGGATTAGATGGAGTAACTTCCAGATGGTAAGTTGGCCCAAGGTAGAGAGTAGGTCTAATATTGTTACCTTTACAAGTTTGTAGGATGCTAGGGGAGATATCAATATTTTCATGTTGTTGTATTACTTGTCATGTCTCCGTGTACAAGATAATATGATCCAGACATGAAGAAATATTTTCAAGGGTTTGTGTCACAAGAGGCTACAACTTGTGAACATTGATTAGGGGCCATAATGATCTAGGTGGATGTTGGTGGCCACCCACCTATCCCACTTGGACACCCACAACTTTCCCTTTCAATTTTTTTAGTTTCCATAATTGTAGCACAATTTACTATTTTTAGCAGTTTTTCGGATCCTGAAATTCCAGAGCCGTTTTGAGGCCCTAAATGACGTTTTTTGGGAAATATGGGAGCAACATGGGTTCATGGACTGATGTTGCTCTTCCAAAATTTGTGGTGCTCAGATAGATCTTTATAATGAGCTATTGTACACGCATCAAATGAAGAACGGGCGCCAAAGTTACGACCTCGGGAAGTTGATGTACCAACTTACCCAAAACGGGGCCCACAATTTGGTGTTTCATCTTCTAGGGTTAGGTTTTGGGATGTTAAGGCTTTTCCGTTGTTTCTCAACAATAAATAGGCTTTCGAGCCTCATTGTAACACAGTTCAGAGGCATGTAGCTACCACATCTCTTCTCAGAGATAAGCTACCATCACCCTAGCTGGTTTATTTCCATTTTTGTTTGTAAGCATATTTTAGTATTTTACATTAATGAAATGAAGTATTATTTCCACTGCATCTCTGTGTTTATGGTTATCTCTGTAATTTGTTGTGTTCCTGTTTAAATCTGTATCGGTGGTATCAGAGCAGTATGATTTTTCTGTGTTTTTCTTTGCATGTCCCCAACGAGGTCAGGATATAAGGAGTTAGGGCTTGAACTGGTCGAACCTTTGCAAGACCAGCCTCGCAAACCCCGACAACCTCCCATGACAGATGAGAAGAAAGATGATGGGGCAAGAGATCCTATCAAAATCTTGCTCGAAGAAGCCCTCGAGTGACAAAGGAACACAATGATGGACAACTTTGCGCAGATCCTTCAACAGCTACCCAGAGGCGACACATCGGCTTCTAACAGCTACTCTAGAAATGTCACGCCCTTTAAGGTACAAGTCAATTTTGAAATCCCTATCTTGGAGGGTAGAATAGATGCAGATGCGGTAAATAAATGGTTAAATTTGCTAGAAGGGTATTTTTCTATTCATTAATTTTCGAGTTGGGAAAATATTGTTTTCGCTCTTCTCAAAGCAGCCCCACATGTCAAGGACTGGTTGGAAACCTTCTGCGAGTAGAAGAATGAAAGTACAGGCTCACTATCTTTAGCCGCACTCACTTGGGATTCATTTCGGGATGCCATCAAGGAGCAGTACTACCTTGTCAAAAGCTATGAGGATAAATACATAAAGTGGACCATGCTGCAGCAGAGACGGGACCAAGATGTGCTAGAATTCACAAACATTTTTCATACCCTTCGCACACAGTTGGGTATCAAATATTCTGAGCTGCATTTGGTACTCAAATACCGCGGCTACCTAAACAAGTACATCCAGGAAGAGATGGAGTTCTTGAACATCTCCTCGGTCGGCACAGTGTACCAATACGCTGTCAAAATCGAGCAAAAGTTGAAAGAGAAGAAGCAATACTTTGGATCTGCAAATCCAAATACCAAAGGACAAAGCCAAGGCAGGGTGACCCAAGACAACCCGTCAAAGCCACAAGAAAACAACAACACCATGAAGTCGAAGAAGGACACAAGAAAGTGGTGTGAGTTCCACAAGAGTCCCACTCATAGCACAAGTGAGATTCGGACCAACCAGTCATTGGTGGTTGAGTTGAAGGCTTCAGAATCAGATGCATGTTCCAACCCTCAGTCATAAACCAATAAGGGGAATGGCAAAGGGAGGTAGATAATTGATGCGGAGCCTATTGTCATTGTTGCCACCACCAAGATCTAGAAGATAGAGCTCGAAGACCCAGAGGAGGGGCAGCGTCTTTTCCACTCACAAATGTGGGTGAAGGGTTCACCACTACAATTCATTGTTGACAGTGGGAGCTAGAAGAACCTTATTTCAGCAGAGGTCATGAAGTTGTTGGGCCTACCGACTACACCACACCCACAGCCATACAGTATCGGGTGGCTTCACCAAGGATGAGATCTTCGATTTCGCCAGCATTGTCGCCTTCCTTATAGCATCAAACCCTTCACAGACAAGGTATTGTGTGATGTTACACCTCTGAACGTTTGTGATGTATTATTAGGCTAGCCATACTTATGGAGGCAACATGCTATGTATGAGTCAAGGCCTCATGTTGTCATTATTTCTTTGGGTAATTCATTATACAGGATACCGGAGGTAGCCCCACCTACTGCCACTTCTATGATCACTACCAAGAAAGGCAACAAGCTCATCTCACAGACTAGGAAATTTATTTTCTGTTTGTTTCGCTTCCAAAGTAAGGGGAAGGTCGTTGCCACATCCATGACACCTGCGAAGGATTCCTCCATGCAGCAGTAGTAGCAGCAGCAAAGAGATACGGTCATGACAGAACACAGAAACAACTTCTCCTGACACACATGGGTACCACACAAGCTTCAGGTGGACAACAAAGTCTGGTTGCATCTGGAGAAACAACGCCTTACAAGAGCCCATCAAAAGCTCTGACCACTCTGACATGGTCCTTACAGCATTACCAAGGCTATGGGAAACAATGATTTGGAGCACAACATTCCTCCATTCCTTCACTTGCACCGATTGTTCAATGTGGACCATCATCGACCATGCTTCCCACCATTACTGGACACATTAGAGATTGCAAAACAGCTCACCCAGGAACAAGTTCAGCAGATGGAGGAACTCAACGCAATGGGGACCATTGCTTCCTAAGGGGGGAGGAATGATCCAGGTGGATTTTGGTGGCCACCCACCTATCCCACTTGGAGCCCCACAACTATCCCTTTCATTTTTTTAGTTTCCGTAATTGTAGCACAATTTACTGTTTTTAGTAGTTTTTTGGGTCCTAAACTTCCAGAGTCGTTTTAAGGCCCTAAACGACGTTTCTTGGGAAATCTCGGAGCAACATGGGTACATGGACCGATGTTTCTCTTCCAAAAGTTGTAGTTCTTGGATAGATCTTAATAATGAGCTATTGTATGCATCAAACGAAGATCAGGTGCCAAAGTTACAACCCTGAGAAGTTGATGTACCAACTTACCCAAAACGGGGCCCACAATTTGGCGTTTCATCTTCTAGGGTTAGGTTTTGGGATGTTAATGGTTTTCCATTGTTTCTAAACAATAGATAGGCCTTCAAGCCTCATTGTAACATAGTTCCAAGGCATGTAGCTACAACATCTCTTCTCAGAGATAAGCTACCATCCCCTTGCTAGTTTATTTCCATTTATGTTTGTAAGCATATTTCAGTATTTTACGTTAATGAAATGAAGTATTATTTCCACTTCATCTCTGTGTTTATGGTTATCTCTGTAATTTTTTGCATTCCTTTTTAAATCCAGATCACATAAATGAATTTATGCTTGGAGGTAGATGGAATACAATGGTGGATTGGAATAAAATTAAGCGGGAGTTTGATCCTGATATGATAGGTAGGTTGTGGGGCACAATTGATTCAAAGTGTGAGAATAAGTGAAAGGTAGATCATGTCATATTTTTGGTGGATGAAATTCTATAGGGAAACACCTTTCAAAACTATGTCTTGTTACTTCACTGTAGCCTCCGCATCATGGACTGCATTCAATTATTCATCAATTATTGCTTGATAGTGTGCCTGATGTTTGGAAGGAATAGATCAAAGAGATGGTTTAGTTGAATGGGACCTACTACATAAAAGGATTTTGATGTAGTGGTAGCTACAATATGTGTGAGAATATGTAATACCTCCATTGCAAAGAATGTCGTAGAAAGATTCTAGGTGTTGGAAATTTATAGAGGTGTTTCTACATTTTTTATTTTGAAGGATGGTCATGAATCATCTATGTAAGAGCTATGAAAAATATTGTTATAAGAGTGAAACAAATCCCATGTTTTAGAATGAAAGATCCAAAAATCTTCTAAGAAATAGATAAGGAATATTAAAAATTGAAGAAAATACTTCATTGCTTGAGGAAAAATGTTGTACATTGACCTAATTGATAGGAGAAATGGAAGATTCTAGTGATAGCTAGAATATGATACTTACAACACAACAAATAAGGATGCTATGTAAGCTTACGAGTTATAAGGATTCTTTATTGAAACTCCAATACCCCCATATAAATGAAATATAGGTAGGAAATAAAGGAAAACGAAGGATTGGCCCCCACAATGAGGCCTACTTAGGTACTTATGTACAACCTCTCATAAGTGGAGAAAAGGAGAAAGACCCAAAGGAAAAAACTACCCCCCTAAAATAAAGTACAAATTAAAATAAAGAAAGAAAAAAATGAGTAGGTGGAGGAAGGAGGACTCAATATGACCTCCCAAGGACAACTTCCTTCACTCCAACGATTATTTGTAACTAAAGAGCCTTGGTGATGCCAAGGAATCTGTGAAACTATCTACCACTTGTTCTTCAGTAGGTACATACTGTATGTTAAGAGCGTCATCTTGAATAAGTTGGTGAGTGAAGTGTATATAGATCTCAATATGTTTGATCCTTTAATGCTACATAGGATTTCTAGAAATATGTATTGCACTTTGATCACAACACTAGAGAAGAGTCACTGAGTGCCAAACTCAAAAAATAATTGAGAAAGCCAAATTACTTCTTGATTTGTCAGAATTGCAGCTCGATGCATAATTTTTTTCGTAGATAATGAAATTTTTGATTTTTTTTTGCAAGACCAGGAAATATGAGCATAAATGAGACAAAAAAAATATGGAGGTGGAATTTTGATCATCCGTTGATAGATCCTACTCATAATATTTGAAACCCAAAATATTAGGAGAACCAATAGTATAATGAATGAAAAAATTGGAATATATCTCATAATATATCTCACTTCTTTCTAGTGACTCTGATGAGGCCCTTGAGAGAATATAGAAACTAGTTTTACTACATAAGAATTGTCAAGTCAGGCGTGTTTCAAATAAAGTAGACTACCAACTAGTTGACGATACAATGTAGGATCCACCTATGGTGAGGTGCAACTAGTGGTAAGAGTAACATCATATTGAAAAGGAGTAGGAACATGCTTGTAATTATCCATGCCAAATCGTTGAAGTAAATCAAGGTCATATTTTTGTTGGAAGATGGAGATAACCTTTTAAGGCTGGTGAACTTGCAAGCTAAGAAAGTATTGTAGTAAACCAAGATCCTTCACAGAAAATTGTCCCATTAATTCTTCCTTAATATTCTGAACCGATGAATAAATCCCTGTGACGATCAAATCACCCACATACAAATATAGAATCAATAAATCAAAGCCCTGTCTTTCAGTGTAAATTGTAGGGTTAGATTGACAATCGCTAAATCCATAAGCAACAAAACAATTATCCATATTCTCATACCAAGCTATAGGAGCTTGTTTGATACCATGCAAGGAACATCAAAGACTACAATCAAGTGAAGTATCCTACACAAAATCAAGTGGTTACTCAATGTAAATATCCTCATGTAGACCACCAACCAGAGAAAGAACAAGACATATAGAATACATCTTGGAAATAGGAGAAAAAGTATTAGCATAATCAATTCCTTCAACCTGTGAAAATACCTTGGCCATATGACATACCTTATGTTTGTCAATAAGGTCATCCACAATATATTTCTTTTTGTAAAACCACTAGCAACAGAGCAACTTACATCCCTTTAGAAGAGGAACAAGATATCAAGTATGATTTTCCATTAAAGAATAATACTCATCTATTATGGTAGCTTCCCACTCATGTATTGCAACAACATCGAAAAATTGTTGCAGATCTTCCAAAATGGAATTACCCACGAGGGAGATTTCTTTTGAATGTGACCGTTGTCTATCAGGCTACTTTCTCTTGTGAAGGCTCCTCCTCAAATATTTCTCTAGAACACATGGATCTTGATTTGACTGCACATATTTAGTAGATCATTTTTGTTTTTCTAGATATATAAAATCATCACAATGATTATAACCATCAACAAGAGTTAAATATGATAAAGGAGGAGAAGAGGATCCAAGATTTTTGTTCTAATCAAAATGAACATCCTTTTAGAAAAAAAAAATCCTTAGAGGTAGTATCAAAGAGCCAATAAACCTTCATGTCCTCACAACAACGAGGAAATATTAGTTGTTGACTCTTCTTTTCCATGGATTTTCGTTTTCCATCTATAATTAATTTCCAAGAAAAACTTCCAAATACCATGAAGGAAGAAACATTAGGCTTCTCATGTGTCCAAGCTTCCACTAGAATCATATGTTAAACCATCTTATGAGGCATCATGTTTGGAATATAATTAGAATAATTAATATCTTTGAACCAAAAGGTAGGTGCCAAGTTTTTCAATTGAATCATGATATCTTCCATCTCTTTGAGCATTTGATACTTCCTTTCAACAACACCATTTTTTTGAGGTGTGTACAGAATAGAGTGGTGATGAACAATGTCATTGAATGCCTTACTGGCATATTCGCCAATCCCCACCCCCCCCCATTATCAGTGTGTAGTTTCTTAATGGAGCTTGATGATTATTTATTAACAAAACATTTAAAGGCATTTATGGTTTCAAAGAATTTACTCTTATACTTGACGAAGTACACCCAAGAGTTCCATGAGAAAAAATCAATAAAGGTTAATGGATATATGGCCCCTGAAAGGGAGGAGTTGAAAAAGTCACTAAATCACTATGCACCAACTCAAGAGATGTTATTTCCCTTTATGAAATGAATCTTGGTGTTATTTCTAGGAGCTCAACCTACACACACCTCATCAATACAAGAAAATTTTGGAATACTTGAAACCAATACTTGATTGAACATATGCTACAAATATTTATAATTAGATGGTCAAATCTTTCATGCCAAATCCTACTCAAGGAATCAGCATGAGCTATAAAAGAAGAAGCTAAGGAAAACTAAAACTCAACAATATATATATATATATATATATATATATATATATATATATATATATATATATATATATATATATATATATATATAGAGGTATGATCAACCTGTCAATTAGCAAAACCAACTATTGAATCATGTAGTTCTCTAATAGCTATCTAATTTTGAGAAAACTCCACTATTTTCCCATCACCAAAATGATAAATCTTATAGAAGGATAATAATTTTGTAGAGATCTTAGGGGCTAGGGGCACATTGTTACTGTATCCATTTCTCTACTACATATTACACGACCCCAAAAACTCAAGTTGGGTAGAGTTTCCAACTCTAATTTGTCAAATGCCACTATGGGATGTAAAGGGAAGAAAATATTGACAAGGACTCATATTGATGTTATTGTAGGAAGTTTGAGTGGGTCAAAAAAGGTTATTGTTGTAGTAAATGCTTTGCCACATGTCTTGGTAGGTGTATTAACTCTAAATTATACTTCCTTGATTCCTCATGGCATAAAGACCATGCACCTTCATGTGCAACAAATTGTCATTTCTTAATGAACAAGATTTGTTGCATAATATCTACACATTTTTCATTATGTGCTTGGGTTAAGAATGAGATCTCTGTTCCTGATGTGATCGCTTTTGGCTACTTCTCTTTAAATACATTTGTTAACTTGGTGTTTAGACCAACTTTTCCAAGATGGGAAAATATTATAGGAACTTCATGAGAATATGTTTGCTGATCAACTTCATAGAGAGATCTACTATAAATGGTCAGGTATAACTCATTTTCAAGTGAAGAATGCAACAATTAATAATTGGCTCCAAACTATAATAGCTGAAAAATTAGGAAGGTTGATAATCTTGAGTCAACCATGGGAAAGAGTTTCTAATATATTGTAGATGGGTTTTAGGAAAACATTGACCTTCTTGATGGTCTAAAGGAGGAATTTGAGTCCCTGTCTATTTTAGAAAATTTGGTTTTGAAGAGGACACTTTACAAGTTGGAGGAGAAAATTAATTAACAAGTTATGAAGCTTTTCTATTCTTAGCCTATGATTTTTGGTTTAATACAATAACTCAATATGGGCCAGCTATATCATACCATTTAAGAGTGCAAAAACTTCCATAGATCATACTATATTATCTAAAATCCTTTTACGAAAGAGATCAAGAAAATTCAAGAATGAAGAAAATATTTCATTGCTTGAGGAAAAATGTTATACATCAACCTAATTTATGGGATCAATGGAAGCTTCTAGCAATAGTTAGAAGATAATACATGCAATTTAACATATAAGGGTGCTACATAAAATCACAAGTTCCAAGGAATCATATGTTAAGTATGAATCAAGATGATTTGTTATCAATGGCCTTAGAAATTTATAAACTATCATTTACAAAGTATAAATCAATTTGATTTGCTATCAATGTCTTCGAAACAAGTATGAATAATCATATGCAAGTTAATTTGCTATCAATGTCACAAGGAAATATACTTTAAGTGTGATATATAGTGAGAGAAAAAAACATTTGTGCCATGTGAAAATAAATTTTTGGTTTGTGCAAAAAATGGTTTAGTTATAAAACATCACATTGCAAAAAATTTCCTTTTGTTTGAGACATCATGTTAGTTCAACGTTCTTATTTTGTGACAAAGTAAAAATTTTGCTACAATTTTTTATCAAAAAAATTGTCTAGAACTTCCTTTCAACAATGTGTCAAACATAAGTAACATTTTTAATGTGACAACATAGCCTAGCATTCCATATTATATAATCCCGAAAACTTGATATCACAATGTGACAAATACTACTCAATTTCAAAATTTGATTAACATTTAAATTGTTGTAACAATGTGACAAACATATTCAACGTTATAATGTGTTGAAAGAAATTGATGCTAATGAGAAAAACATAACATGATGCCGCACTGTCACAAACATAACCTAATTTCACAATGTGTTCTACATAACCTAATGTTGTGATTTAAAAAAAATAATGCATTTTAGTACAATGAACATAAATTAACATTACAATGTAATGAACTTAAAATAAAATTGCAATGTGTCAAATTGATCTTGACATCACAATGTGATGAACATAACCTAAGGTCACATTTGAACATAACCATTCACTAACATCGCATTGTGATGCAATCAAGCATAACCTAATGTCATTATGTGACTTACATATCCTGATGTTGGAATCTAATGAGCATAACCTAAAATCAAAATTTCACAAGCATAGCCCAACATCACAATAAAATGAGCATAAATCAACATCACAATATGTCAACCATAACCCATCATCATAATGTGATGAACATATCATAACCTCACAATGTGAAAAACACAACTTAACATCATACTATGAAAAAAAAAACCGATACCACAATGCGATGAACAAAAACAATCTTTTCAAGTTGATAACCAAAGCTCAACATCTAAATGTGTCAAACAAAACCTAATTTCACAATCTGATGACGATAACTTGATGCTGAAATGTGATGAACATATATATGTGACAATATGTTAAACAAAACCTAATATTACAATTTTATAATTTGATGTCATAGTGTGATGAACATATCATGATATCAAATTTGAAATTAAACCTTTACCGACTTCACATTGGGATGTAATCCAAACATAGTAAATTATAGTCAACCATTTCTATCCACACTTTAACACATTCAACCATGGTTAAAAGAACCAAAATCTTCAACCATACTCCACCATTACCAACTTGGGAAACATGGTCACCATTCTCAAACATTATCAACCATAATCAACCATACTCAATGATGGTAACTATTGGTAAAATTTTTTAGCGATGGTTAACCATAGTTTATAATTGTAACCTTTTATGGGTAACCATAGGCAATGATAGGAAACCATGATCAAATGTGGTGATCCATAGCTAACATGCTCAGCCATTGGTAAGAACACTGAAATGTAATATATCCTTTTTCATCCCTCTTGATATAGATATTTGAATCTCCTTTACTTTTAGTAAAACCTTTTTGAGAGGAGAATGTATCAATATTCACATAACAAGAATTTTGTGCTTGTTTTAGTCCATATGACACTTTCTTTAATCTACAAACAAAATGTTCTTATCCCTACGTTACAAAACCTTTTGACTAAACAAGAAAAACTTCCTCCTTTAATTCACCATTCAAAAATACTGACTTGACATCTAACTGATTTAACTTCCAATTATGCTTAGTTTCCAATACAATATTCATTCTAATAGTGTTCATTTTAGATATAAGTGAAAAGGTTTATTCATAATATATCCCTTTCTTTTGTGAATATCCATTTGCTACTAGTTTAGCTTTATATTTATTAATAGTTCTAGTGATGATAAATGTAGTTTTGAACAACCATTTGAAGCATATGGAAACATTATCCTTGCGAAATTCTATCAATTTCCATGTATCAGTTTTAATAATAGAATCATATTCCTATTTCATGGCATCTATATATTCCTTATGATCTTTGGACTGTTCATAATTTTAAGGCTTAACATCATTCATAACTTGAGTCATTAATGCATAATATTTATATTTGATTGGTGTACTAATTTTCCTTGTTGAAATTCAGAAAGGCTGATTTCTTTTTGGTGTTGTGTCGCTTCCTCTCAGTGTGCTACTAGATTCAACACTACCCTGCTCTTCCTCAACCTATTGTTCTTCAACTTCTTCTGCTCTGTTGTATTCTAGTAGTTTCAAAACATTGTGCTCTACCTCTTTTGCAATATTGTCCATACATTCATGAAATATGACATCTATTCTTGTAAAACCTTTTGTGATTGATTGGATAAAACATTTTATAATATGTATAATCATAACAATAACCAATAAAGATGAAATTGATTACCTTAGCATCAATCTTTCTCCTATCTTATTTAGGAACATGAGAAGATCTTGATCTTCCAAATATTTTCAAATGAATTGCTATCGTTTATAGGACTCTCATTTTCAAATATACAATATTGTTAATTGCTTCAACAAAAAAACCATTATTCGAATTTTTATCTTTTACTCAAGCATATTCAACCAGTGTTCTATTTTTCCTTTTTGCTACACCATTATGTTGAGGAGTATGTAGAATTATAAAATGTTATTGAATTCCATGAATTTTGCTATAGTTGATGAATTCCCCTAATGTGTATTCTAATCCTTGATCTGACGTGAGGATCTTGATGTATTTTCTTGTTTAATTTTCAAGAATATTTTTAAATTCTTTGAAGTATTCAAAAACACCACTTTTTATTTTGATAAAGTAGACCCATGTATTTCTATTCTTATCATCAATACAAATAACAAAATATGAAGCTCTAGCCAATTCATTAGTTTACATGGGAACATATATATCAACAAGAAGTGGCTCAAGGATTTCCCTTTTTGTCTTTTATGTTATTACACGAAACTGTTCCCTATGTTATATTCTTAATGCACACCCTTGAAATTTAGTAAATTTATTCTTAAATTTTGGAAGACCTTTGACCATACCTTTCTTTTGAATTAAAACAATATCATTGTGATTAAAATGGTCATACCTTTAATTTCATAGTGCCTCCATTGACATGGTAGTAGATGTCATTTCTTTATGATCTTTCCTATTAACATCAGGATTTTGCAGTACAACTTGCACTCCTCTTGCTACAATGTTGTAGTTATCCTCTATACCCTTTACAATACAACGTGAATTAAAAAATTCAACTTTGAGATTTTGATCTGCAATGTTGAACATAAAGATTACATTATTATTGATTCTCGAAACATATATCACCTTTTATATTTGTTTCGCATGTCCATTTAGAAAAGGTACACATACATCAACTCATAAAGTTATACATACATCACCACAACCTTTGATTTCATGAGATAGATAGATGTGAGTATAATTTTTATTTTCATGATAGGTATCAAACCATTCCATTTTCATGTCATATGAATTGAAGCGCCAAAGTTAATAAAACATGCATTAATATCATAGTTTCTATTGATAAAGGAATATTTGAAATGAATAATTTGATATTTTTTAGGTTATCACTAACTGATGCTTCTTTATCAACACAACTTCCTAAATGTATTTTATGCTTGGGCTCATCAAATTTCTTTTTTTCTCAATCTTTAGCAATGTGTCCAAGCTTACTACAATAGAAGCATCCATCCTTCCTCTTCGTATAGGTATTTATCCCTAGTGGTGGTGTGCCTTTCTAGCGTTTTGAGAGTAAATTACCACTTGTATTCTTCTCCCATGACTTTCCTTTATATGGCTACTTCCTTTTGGTTACCAACACCAAATCCGAACTTTGAGATGTGCCATCGATATTCTTCCATATTTCCTTTTCTCATATGAAACTACCTATTAATTCATCAAAGATAGGATCCTTTTCCCTAACTTTGAACTCAATCATGAACATATGATAATCATCTAGCATCCCATTTAATGTAATTGTTACTATATTATTATTGGAAATATTTTCACCAATAGCACCAAGCTTATCATAAGCTTATTTTATTATAGAAATAAAATCACTAGTGTTTTCATTTACATACATCTTAATTAGGTTTAGCATATTTTTTTAAAATAATACTCGATTGTCATTAGCTTGTTTCATACATCCTTTTAAGTGTTTCCCAGTTGTCTTGAGATGCATCGCAATCACTGATGTGTGAAATAATGTTTTCCTTTATGGATGTTCATAAGAGAACCTTGGCCTTGGTCTCTCTACACTTCGAGTTTCAACTTTTGATACTATTGACCAAATGTTGTAGCCTTCCCTTAACAATTGCAGCTTAAATTTCAAATTTATGTAATTCTCTCCATGTAGCTTAGTGGATTCATTTAGATATGAATTCGCTAATATATTTGAAATTTTTAAATACAAAAAAAAGAATATCCCAGCCTAAAAAAAATAGATGAGTACATAATCTCCACAATACTTAAAAAAAATACAAAAAATCAGGTCATTTCTTAAGTGATGCAACAAAAATAACTTTATATGGTTCCTCATATTTGCATTGTCCCTATTAACTTTTATGGTTACTATATTATTCCCTCAATGTGAAAAATGATGACGACGAATTCCTTATTCCATAGATGAAACTAGAACCCATCTTTATATCATCCCTTTCTTTTATTTCATGCCTCCTATATTCCTCACAAACTCCAACCGCACTAAAAAAACCTTTTGGTCACTCCTTTTAGTCTCGCTCTGCAATGGCTTGTACATAAAATTTCTCTGTTAAGGTAAAGCACTTTTCATAAACCATAACCCCAATAAAAAAATGAACATAATCCAACGTACAATATAGCATGGATTAAATTAAAGCTTTGTAGGGTTGATCAGGCTATTTATATTGAGTTCTCTCCACACTAAAGAAATAGACAATCGTCGAAGTATGCCAACCGATGGATGGGCCCAACTACTTGATTATAGCCCATTGAATAGCCCACCTGCATTGACTAGCTCACACAAGTCTGGATTGATATTGGTCAAGGGGTTGAACCATGGCGCTCCCATTACAATTTCTCCCACACAATTGACTTTCCTAAACCCAGTCGAACCTTTGTTCCAGCTAAGACTTGCTACAAAAATTTTCAATTTTATAGGTACATCGACAAATATTAGGTGATTATTTCTTATGTACATTGACCAATATTTCAATTTCATTAAAATATTTTCTTATGGACACCTCTTCTTCAACCTACCATTCCTTGTGTCCTACTATTTGTAATGAATTAACTTGTGATCAAGACATTCCATGCTCTTTGAATTTGCAATTCGATGAATTGAGTTTTGAATCGACACCAAACAACGAGATCATTCAAGATGAAGAAGAGAACAATAAAATCATTGAGAATCCATCTTATTCCTTGCAATCTCCTATTTTGCATGAGGAAAACACTTCAAATAAGGTTTCTCATTTGATTTCTTCAATTTTTACATCTCTAGATTTGCAATTTGAAGAATATTATGGCTTGAGTAATCTATTTGTTGAGGTAATAAAATTTGATCAAACTAGTGATGTAGATGGTTTCCATACAGATAATAGTGATCTTGTTGATTTAATTGATAATAGTTGTCCAAATGCAATTGCAATCTAATTCAATTTTCAAAATGTAGTTTCCAACTTTTCAATGTTCTCAAACTTGTCAAGTAGTAGAGGCACTTCGAATTTTGTTGATGGTTATGTCAGGTTCTCGCAATACTTATGAGATCCGTGAGCTATGGAAAACCTAGATTTCCTTGCAAATCTCTTTCCTCCATATTATTTCACTCGATGCAAACTCATTATTGATGGATTTTGTGTTTGTTCTAGACAAATTTTCTAATACTCAAGATTGGGTTTATGACTAGATAAAGGATTCCACTTTAGTTAATTCATGTTTATGTAAACCTATTACATTGAATTCACGATTGGAATGTATGTCTTTCTTGGATGAATGAATTTCTGAAGCCTATCATTCTCAATGTTCTTTTTTGAAAAATCAACTCCTAATATTCATTGTGAATTTTATGAAACTAATAAATTTTGTTCTAGCCCAATCAATCCTTTTGAGCAACATTTAGTTCTTGAATAATTCAACGAATCAAAACCCCCATGTTGATATGGATACTAGATTTGATTTGACATTTCCTTCTAACCTTTGTTGAACATGTTGTTTTAATCAATTTCCCATATTTACAAGGCCAACAATTACTTTTAGTTCCCCTGGATTTTATATTACTGCTCTAGTATCGAATTGGATACAAAGGGAATCGATCAAGAATCAAGAATGTTGTATGTCAAGCCACCAACTTGATTATAACACTATGTCTAATGCCTTCCATTCCAATAATCATTTTCTCACTAATATATCAGATTATTAATTGATCTTGTTGAACCCATTAATTTTTGTTATTTATCATTTCACTATTCTGATACTTGTCAAAGAGTTAAGGAACTTCAACCCTTGTTGATGGTTATACTAGGTTCTCACTATCCTGAAAATGTTTTTGAACGATATCAGACTATCTTTTCCTTAAAAGATTCTCCATGTGATTCGACTGTGATAATTGGAATTTAATTCTCCCAAGAGTTTTAGTGATTTCAAAAGGATTATTTTTTATTTCATGATCAAATCGATGATTGGCAAGAAACATCCTCCTTAGCAAACTCTATCGCTAATAATAAGTTTTTATATTTCATGTTGTTTTCTAAGAATGAAAACACAAACAGAGGTACATTCACAAGAATTTTTTGAAGTTTGTATGATTGTTGTTTTAATATAAATGGTAAGGTTGCATGTTGGATAAGGTTATTTCTAATGGCACATCTTTCTTCCTTCAGAAAAGACCTCCAATCTTTCATGCAAGTTATTCAAGTTTTTATTCTCTACTTTGAACATTGTTTTATATCGGTTTTAATCACTTATATATTTTTGTTTCCAGGTTGGGAAAACTTACGATGGCTACACTGGAAGTTTCATTACACTTATCCCTAATCTTCTAGCTAGTAAGGTTAATAGTGGGTCTAGTTGCATTTTAGTTTTCCTCTTACACTCATCGTACACTTTCTCTCCTTTATTATTTTCTTTGTTTTATTACTTTTGTCTTGCATGTTGCTTTTATATAAGTTCTTCATTTGCTTTGTTCTCTTGATCCGATTTTGTGGTTTCGTCTTGTCTTTTATTTAATGGTTTTTTTAGTAACACTCTACATGAAAGGTGTTCCTTTCAGATCGAAATACAATGTGGAAATGATTAAAAATTTAAATTGTGATGAAGAACAATACTTGGATAAATTTTTGACCTCTTCTCTATTTAGGTTTATATATTTTTAAAGTTAAGGATGTCTGGATAGAAAATACAATTCATTCTAAATGGAAATCCTTTGGCCAAACTCTAAATTTTATGTCTTTATTAGGATATTCATTGTTGACTCAATCTTCTATTGGATAGTGTTTCGACCTATAACCTCAACCAAGTAGAGAAGGGAAAGGAGAAAACTTTAAACAAGCATATCAATTTCAAATATCTTTCAATTCCCTTAAACAATGAACAACCTCTCTTGCTCGTAAAATAAGTCAGGATCCATCTTCCACTCTTGTACTTTTAATGTTTAATAAATTCTTGAAGCATGTCATTAGAAAATAAAATAAAAGGGTGGAGAAGAAAAAGGCTTCCTGCTTAGAGAGGCGAAGAAAGAAACTTCGTCATGGTACAAAACAAACCTGCTATCAGTGAAGAAATGCTTATGATTCCCTAATGTGACTCCACTGGGGTACTAAACAGGCTAGCTAGTAGTGGAGCAACACCAGAGAATGTCCTTAACTCTGAATATCAAAATCTCTATATACTTATTATCCTTCTCCCCTATTGAAACAATTGAGTTGTGAACTGTCTTATGTTGATGTGTTTCAAGCTAAGGAAGGAATATAAGAGGCTATATTGTCATCCCAAATAAGTGGAAAAGCCAAGAAAATCTACATGGAAAATCAATACTTCCAAAAAGACTGAGATCTTGCACTTATAGATAAGGCCTAAACAATGAAGTTGGATCTCTACCACTGTGTATCCAAGTGTTGTCGCTACAACGAACACTTGAAAATTTTTTACCTACACTTGAATTTTGGACCCTACTGAGGATATCATGATTTTTCATTCAAAGCCACTTGCTCACGCATGCTCAATCATTAATGAATTCACAAATTCACTTCTTCCTATGCAAGCTTATCTAACCATTGTGCAGTTCCTGAAAGTGAGGCTTACATAATATCCAGAATTAGTTCTTGCATAATATTTAGTTACAGTGCTTACACAATCACTTTTTACATTGACTACACAATCCATGAGGACATTGCACTACACAACCTACGTCAAAATTTAGTGTGCACTCTCCATTAACAATCTCACTCACACTTTGATTACAATTGTATTACTATTCTCGTGAATCTTCTCAAGTGTTGCTTTTGCGCACCTTTGTATGCATAAGTGTTGATTTCACTCTTGCAACTGTCGTTTTCTATTGATTTAACTTTAAAAACTGTCATTTTCACTTTATATTCACTCTATCATGTGTTATTTTCACTTTCTTAAGCCCTTGCAAGTGTTGTTTTCACGTTTCTTAGTGTCACAAGTGTCGTTCTAACTATTTTCACTATTCCATGTGTTGCACTTTGGAAGAATACCATAGGAAACTGTAGCACACTCTTATGCATTAGTTGATCTTATATATCATAATAATATGCGCTAGACATAATCCTACAACTTAGCAAACTTTCTAGTCACAGTTGACACTTGTGTCGCAACTAGTGTTCTCAGTGTCACAATGTTATGTTTTAATTGTCGCACCTAGAAATAAGTGTCACTTTATTGTTGTGTCAAGGTATGCATGATGATTTCAAGTCCTATGCATCCTATTAGATTTTTATTGATGGTTATCATGTTTGTGATCCTATTTTGGAACTTGTTTGTATTTTCTCTCCTCTCTTGTTCCACTGGTCCCACACTTAGCCATTTTCTAGCTTCCCCCTATTCTCACTCCTTTCCTAGTTAGTGGATGAGTGCATGTTGCATTCCTAGTCAATAGCGGTGCATCCATTACCCTCTGTAAATCCACATTGTGCCATCTTGAGGGCCTCCTCCTTCACAAGTGATTTCAAAATCTTGAAACACGGTCTCTTAGTATCTTCTTACTTACCTTTGAAAACTGAACAAAGGACTTTCCTTGCCTTGCCTCTGATTGTGTAGTACGCCTTCACAGTGGGTAGTGGAGCCACTCCTTGACCTATGCAATGGGAAATTTTGCACAAACTGAGCCTTTGCCCTTAAGAAATGCACATTGTAGAATACAAGTGAGAAAGAATGCCACCCTTAACTCTTACACTTTCTCACTATGCCAGGATTAATATTTGTATGTCTCCTTAGCATATGGCATAGTTCTAATGGATAGTGAAACCTCTCATAGATCACTGTTGAAGAAAATTGTTCTCTTCTTAATACTGCCTCTCAGTCACAATGCATGGCACAATTTTAATCAGCAAGCAATCAACCCTCGTTCACTAAACTTCCCTACTGTAAATAACACTTGCTCATGGCCCTCCCTCCTAGCTCTTGGCATAGTTCTAGTCATTAGTGTAGCCTCTTGCACATTTTCAAAATAAAATTTTGTTATTCCTTCTCTTTATCTCCCTTGGGTAGCTGGAAACCCTAGCTGCCTGGTCATTGTCATTTTGACTTCACACACATGATCCTCTCTTTTTCTTTCCCTACCACAATGCACATCCATATTGCACAATCACTCATACCTAGATTCCTATACCAGGGAAGTACACCTGAGAAGATATCTCCCTCTTAACGTCTACACATCCCCACCATAATCAACGTCTTCCATGACCAAAGCAGAGGTAGAATAGAAGTGTTTTGGACTGATCTTGCCTTGTCATGAGTGAAATCCATCTGCAATTGTTCCATCTCAACATGGCAAGCTGATCCTCACTGAAGATGTCAAGGAGAGAAACAAAGAGGAACTTCTAGAGATGAAGCATAAGGAAGAACCTTCATGAAGACATGAAGAGATCTTGGACCATGATAGAGTGATGGCATCTCATGTTTCCTTGGAAGGTTTAGCTCTAATCCAAACCCTTTAGAGGGTGAAGATGGGTAAAATGAGAAGATACATCATGAAGAAGTTAAAGTCATAGAAATAAAGAGAAGAGCTTGGCATTGCCACATCATCATGAAGTTCCATGTCATCATTGTTAAGTCTTGCCTTCTACAAGTGTCATCACAATGTCATATGTGTCAATGTGTCATGCCACATCATTTATGGATGTAATGATGTAAATTCTAAAATGAGAAAATGTAAATGTGTGGATGTCCAATAGTCACTTGTGGAATATGAAAAGTCATTTTTGGACCGAAGAGTCAATAGAAGTTTAAAGGTCACATAGGAGTCCAAGGGTCATGAGGGAAGCTAAGGAGTCATGGGGATATGAAAGGGAATTCCTCTTGTTATAATTACACCCTCATAACTCAAGAAAATGGATTTTGGGAGCTTAGACTTTGGAGAACGAGCCTTGGATTCTCTATCTTGGCATACATCAGGAGAATATAGTTCCTTGGAGAAACAAAAAGTGACTTAATGTTCCACTATTAGAGCTAGTGTCTCTTCATTGTAACTATGTACTTAGATCTTTCACTTAATAAGCAGAATTTCATTAAGAGAACACACTTTCATGCATGTATATTTAATGTTGTAAGACTATTATTTAGATGTTTGTGATATATGTTATGTTCATATGTACTAGAGAATTAAACTACTTCATCACCTTTTGTGCTTAACTTGTTGAATGTGTTGTATTTGCTTTATTGATCATTATGCCTGTGTGAGCTTAACTATATAATAAATGAATATTTCCTTGCTCTCATGTGCCTCTCTTAGGATAGTACAATCACTTTCCTTCCAGACACCCAATCTTTACTCCCCTCTCGTGAAAGATTCCTTTTACGCATTGTAATTTGTGTTTCACAGTGTCAACTTACTTGTTGATTTCAATGGTTATGTGCATACTATCTTATGTTATTCATTGAAGGAAAGACAAATGTTCAGTTATGGTGTCCAGGACAATACTCCAGATAGGGCTCCTACTCCAAACTATATGAGGTCTAATTGGGACTTCATACTAGGGAGACCTCCTTAGTTGATTGATTTCTATCACCGTCAACAACTAGGTAGACATCCCCTCTATCATATTCATTATACTTGTGGAACAACTCCCAATGGGTATCACATGATAGTAATATGCTTATTTAATCAACCTTACCTTGTGATTTAACTTTGTACTTTACAATTCTATATACACATTTCTTGCTCCATCTAAAGAATTTCTCCATTTGGTTAGATACTCATTGGATCCCTTACATTGCTCATGAATATTTGAATTTTGATATCTGTTATATTGCCCTACTTTACCACATTCCTATCATCTTCTTATTAACTTAGTTGGAGACTTACATCTTCCTTTTGATCTAGATCTTCCTTTGGAAAATTTAAGTTTAGCTTTGTCTACCAATCAACCTCTTATTGATAAATCATATTTAGTCCATATTTTCATTTTCCTTCCTTTCATTTGCTTTGATAATAGGGATTTCTCCACATCATCAAGAGTTAGTGGGGTAGTATTACTAATGATAGCCACAACTAGGCTATCCCATGACTCTAGAAAAGAACTCAACAAAAAACACATTTTTCTTCTTTCCCAATAGAGATATGCACAGTAAATAATTGATTGATCATAATATTAAATGTATGAAGATTTTTTGTGACCAAATCACCCTTTCTCATTCTCAAAATATAAAGTTTCTTTTGAAAAAATATCTTCTTTACCAATGATTTTGATTTTTATAGGTTTCCCAACTTATCCCGCAATCTCTTATTAGTTCCTAAGTTCCCCCAAGACATTCATGAAAGCCAAATCTGCAAAAAAATTTCGATTATACTCTTTGTTTTTCTTTCAGGTTTATCCAAATCCTTTGTGGATATGGAATTTAATTATGCATACAATGGGTATCTACACTTTATTTTTGAGTAAACCTATAAGGAGACAACTTGAAAATATAGTTTTTTTCCTTTCAGAACTCATAATTTATTTATTTATTATCTTAACTATTTATTTATTATTTTTCTTAATATGCGGATTTTAGACCTTAACATTCCTTCCAATCATCATGCTATATTTATAGGCACAAAAAACCATAATTTGAAACATCTTGATTCAATACAAGGAACAACCTCTCTTTCTCCTAAAATAAGTCAAGATACCTCTTCCACCCCTATACTTTTAATGTTTAATAAATTCTTGAAGCATGTCATTAGAAAATAAAATAAAAGGGTGGAGAAGAAAAAGGCTTCCTGCTTAGAGAGGTAAAGAAAGAAACTTCATCAGGGTACAAAACAAGCCTACTATTAGTGAGCGAATGCTTATAATTCCCTAATGTGACTCTACCGGGGTACTAAACAGGCTCGCTAGCAGTGGAGCAACACCATAGAATGTGCTTAACTCTGAATATTAAAATCTCGATATACTTATTATCCTTCTCCCCTATCGAAACAATTGAGTTATGAATTGTCTTATGTTGATGTGTTTGAAGCTAGGGAAGGAAAATAAGAGGCTATATGTTCATCCAAGATAAGTGGAAAGGCCAAGAAAATCGACATGGAAAATCAATACTTCCTAAAACACTGAGATCATGCACTTATATATAAGGCCTAAACAATGAAGTTGGATCTCTACCACTATGTGTCCAGTTGTTGTCGCTACAACAAACACTCAGAAAAACTTTACATACACTTGAATTTTGGAGCCTACTAAGGATATCGCGATTTTTCATTCAGAGCCACTTGCTCACGCATGCTCAATCCTTAATGAATTCAAAAATCACTTCTTCCTATGCAAGCTTATCTAAGCATTGCGCAGTTCTTGAAAGTGAGGCTTACACAATATCCAGAATTAGTTATTGCGTAATGTTTAGTTATAGTGGTTGCACAATCACTTTTTACAGTGACTACATAGTCCATGAGGACATTGCACTACACAACCTATGACAAAATTTAGTGTGCACTCTCCATTAACAGTCTCACTCACACTTTGGTTACAATTGTATTACTATTCAAGTGAGTTTTCTCAAGTGTCCCTTTTGTGCACCTTTGTCTGCATAAGTGTTGATTTCACTTTTGCAACTGTCATTTTTTTATTGATTTAAATTTAAAAATTGTCATTTTCACTTTATATTCACTCTATCATGTGTTACATTCACTTTCTTAAGCTTTTCCAAGTGTTGTTTTCACGTTTCTTAGTGTCGCAAGTGTCGTTCTGACTATTTTCACTATTCCATGTGTTGCACTTTGGCAGACTACCATAGGAAATGGTAGCACACTCTTTTGCACTAGACATAATCCTATAGCTCAGGTAACTTTCTAGTCGCAATCGACACCTGTGTTGCAACTAGTGTTCTAAGTGTCACAATGTTATGTTTTATTTGTCACACCTAGAAATAAGTCTCACTTTATTGTTGTGTCAAGGTCTGCCTGATGATTTCAGGTCCTGTGCATCCTCTTAGATTTTTATTGATGGTAATCATGTGTGTGATCCTATTTTGGAACTTGTTTGTATGCTCTCATCTCTCTTGTTCCACTGGTCCCACACTTAGCCATTTTCTAGCTCCCCCTATTCTCGCACCTTTCCTAGTTAGTGGATGAGTGCATGTTACATTCCTAGTCAATAACGGTGCATCCATTACCCTCTGTAAATCGACATTGTGCCATCTTGAGGGCCTCCTCCTTCATAAGTGATTTCACAATCTTGAAACAAGGTCTCTTAGTATCTTCTTACTTACCTTTGAAAACTAAACCAAGGAATTTCCTTGCGTTGCCTCCGATTGTGCAGTACACATTCACAGTGGGTAGTCGAGCCACTCCTTGACCTATGCAATGGGAAATTGTGCACAACCTGAGCCTTCCCCTTAAGCAATGCGCTTTGCATAGTACAAGTGAGAAAACATGCCGCCCTTACCTCTTACACTTTCTCACTATGCCAGGATTAATCTTTTTATGTCTCCTTAGCATATGGCACAGTTCTAATGGAGAGTGAAACCTCTCCTAGATCACTGCCGAAGAAAGTTGTTCTCTTTCTTAATACTTCCTCTCAGTCACAATGCATGGCACAATTTTAATCAGCAAACAATCAACCCTCCTTCACTAAACATCCCTACTATAAATAACACTTGCTCATGGCCCTCCCTCATAGCTCTTGGCATTGTTCCAGTCATTAGTGTAGCCTCTTGCACATTTTCAAAATAATTTTTTTTTATTCCTTATATTTATCTCCCTTGGGTAGTTGGAAACCCTAGGTGCCTAGTCGTTGTCATTTTTACTTCACACACATGATCCTGTCTTTTCTTTCCCTACCACAATGCACATTTATATTGTACAAGCACTCATATTTAGATTCCTATACCTGGGAAGTACACCTGAGAAGATAAATCCCTCTCAACATCTACACATGCCAACCATAATAAATGTCTTCCATGACCAAAGTAGAGGTAGAATAGAAGTGTTTTGGACTGATCTTACCTTGTCATGAGTGAAATCCATCTGCACTTGTTGCATCTCAGCATGGCAAGCTAATGCTCATGGAAGATGTCAAGGAGAGAAGCAAAGAGTAACTTCTGAAGATGAAGCATAAGGAAGAACATTCATGAAGACATGAAGAGATCTTGGACCATGACAAAGTGATGGCATCTCATTTTTCCTTGGAAGGTTTAGCTCTAATCCAAACCCTTTACATGGTGAAGATGGGAAAAAAGAGAAGATCCATCATGAAGAAGTTAAAGTCATAGAAATAAAGAGAAGAGCTTGGCATTGCTACATCATCATGTAGTTCCATGTCATCATTTCTGATTCATCCCTTGTACAAGTGTCATCACAATTTCATATGTGTCAATGCGTCATGCCACATCATTTGTGGATGTAATGATGTAAATTTGAAAATGAAAAAATGTAAATGTGTGGAAGTCCATAGTCACTTGTGGAATATGAAAAGTCAATTTTGGACAAAAGAGTCAATAGAAGTTTAAAGGTCACATAGGAGTCTAGGAGTCATGAGGGAAGCTCAAGAGTCATGGGGATATGAAAGGGAATTCCTCTTGTTATAAATACACCCTCATAACTCAAGTCAAGGGATTTTGGAAGGTTAGACTTTGGAGAGCGAGCCTTGGATTCTCTCTCTTGGCATAGATTAGGAGAATATCACTCCTTGGAGAAGCAAGAAGTGACTTAATGTTCAACTATTAGAGCTAGTGTCACCTCATTGTAACTATGTACTTAGATCTTTCACTTAATAAGAAGAATCTCATTAAGAGAACACACTTTCATGCATGTATATTTAATGTTGTAAGACTATTATTTAGATGTTTGTGTTATATGTTATGTTCATATGTACTAGAGAATTGAACTACTTCATTAGCTTTTCTGCCTATCTTGTTGAATGTGTGTTGTATTTGCTTTACTAATCATTATGCCTGTGTGAACTACTTCACTATATAATAAATGAACCTTTCCTTGCTCTCATGTGCCTCTCTTAGGATAGTACAATTACTTTCCTTCCAGACACCCAATCTTTACTCCCCTCTCATGAAAGCTTCCTTTTACGCACTATACGATACTCCGGATAGGGCTCCTACTCCAAAATGTGTGAGGTCTAATTGGGACTTCATGATCCAGGTATGGGCATGACGAAGGAGCCTTCCAAGACCTTTTACTTTCGTGACATGTTAAATTGCATTTTTAAAAGAACATAAAAGAATACATCTGCATGTTGTAAAGAAGAGGAACATGACAATCATCAGCAACATAAAAACATAAGCCGTTGATAATGGAGTTCGTTCAAGAGGGTCTACGTCTCCAGGCCCTGGTGTCAAGCTGGTGTAGGCCACTGCATTAAGTGTTGTCAATAGTGATGATGTACATAGAGGTGATGTCGTTATCATACAGGGAAAATGCCCTCATCCATGAGTGGTGCAAAAATATGTTCCACTACAGGAACTCTTAGCCAAAAGACTCCTATCAGTATGACACAAACTCATGCATGATGAGCATCCTGCCAACATGGCATAAAAGGGATCTCAAAACACAACATGACGAATCATGACAACAAGTAAATCACACATATGATTCCACATTACATCAAGTAGGAATCATGAAAACGAGTAAGAAGCAAGATCCAACATCAAGCATCAAACAAGGATTTGTGCAGCACAATGCATGGCAAAAGAAGTACATGAACACACTGCATATACCTCACATCTAGGGCCATCTAAAGAAGTGTATGTCAAACTGCTGAAGCTGTTCGTTCCATCGATCTCACGACATCAATCACATGGAAATGGCTACTCACACATGAATGCTAACACCTACACTCCACTTAGAAAAGTGGACAAAAAATGAAATGAGAAAATGGAAAATCTGAATGCACAATCAGATTTGTGACGTCGTGCAAAATCGATTGTCCAATTTTTGAATTCTGAGAAATTGAGAATCTGGGGCTGAAGGAAGCTTTTAGATTCCCCCTAGATTGCTCAAATATTTTACTCCATGGGTGGACTGGAATTCTACAACTCAAAAGGTGAATCTCACCTCACCATTGTGATCCCTATGGTAAACCATGAAAAATGACAGTAAACTTGACTATGTTCTGACAAAAATAATTTTTACCTCCCTAGAGAATCTTTGGGCATCAAAGAATATTTGCCTCCTCTATCTTGAAATCTATGCCCACTCCTGGTTCCTCCTCCATCTGCCCTGGGTGCACTGAAAAATGAAGGCTTATATAAAATTTTAGGTAGATTTGTCAACAAAAGGGTCGTTGGTGCGTTAGTAAGTTTAGCATTTGGTTGGAGAGAGGTTAGGGGATCAAATCCCAACCCTTTTGAATTAGGCAGGCATGTATTTTGTTATGGTGTGTTAATGAAGGTTCGTTGGGTGAATTAACTTTGGTTCGACCCCATGTGCGTCGGGTGGGTTTGACCCCCGCCAATCCCTAACTAACTATTTTATGGCACGTTGTAAGGGGTTTCGAGGTGTGGGCCGAGTCCACTAGAGATGGCCCGCCCACCCCATAACAATATGTACTAATTTGGGTTGGGCAATGACGATTGGAGGCCCGAGCCGGTAACAATATATTTTTATGGTGTAAGGTTGTGGGAGGGCTAGCGGGGGTGATGGCCCATCGACCCAAAAATTTTGATTTTTATTATGTGGGGATTTTTTGGGGCTGGTTGGGGTGGTGGCCCACCACCATAATAATTTTTTTATTAATTTTTATTTAAAAATAAGGTATATTTTTTCAATTATTTAGCATATAAGGGATATTGGGCAAATTAACGAGGCCACAATTTCGACCGATTTTTGGAGCTAGGTTTCATGCCTTGGGTCAATCAAATTGTAGGACAGTTAAACCTTGCCCACAACCCAACTTTGACCAAAACTTTGATTGGCTCGTTCTCCCTCATACGAGCTCGGATTAATGAACCGTTCACAGCTCTGCGATCAGGACGACGAGATCTACGCTCTGGTCTTGGGTCGAAGTCATTCTGAACACTTTGATTTTAGAGCGTTCATAAGCCCTCTTTGTCCTGTGTATCTATAGAGTCACTTAGATCAATCCTCCCCAGTGAGGAGCTTTTGGTCCTTCCAAAACATGAAAAATGATTTGCAACATCTCTGTACCTTGTCTGCATCACAAGCATCCTGAAAGGTCTTGCTTCCCTCTCCTTCACCTTTGTCCTTCTGAGCCTTAAGCGATGAGCCGACACCTGCAACCTTATAACCTGTAGTACAATGTTATGCAAATTACATGCTTGAATTTCATGACCAACTAATGATCCACGCATTCTAGACTTGCCACGAGTTTATAAAACATACTCGGTGGTCAAGTTTACATCAAGATGAATGCAATACCCCAGCTATGAAAACAAGGCCAACATATCGTTGTTGCTTCAAAAAGTGACGGAAAACTCATCATCACTGCAAAAAATGATTTACAAAGATTAGGCCAAACACTATTTGCTTTAACAGTGATGGAAACATAACATCACTTTCATAGTTTGTCATGCAACACAAAATAAGACTAGACATCATTGTTGTTGAACAAGTGATAGAAAACACGTCATCACTTTTACATTTTAAAATGCAACAAATGATTTACAAAATAATGACCATGAAACACTAACATATCTAGGAACCATTTTTCACTTATCAAGGTGAATGGGTCACCTCCTTGTGACGATTTTGCTTGTCGAATAACTACTTCACCTGTTTCATGCACCGACACTTTGTCTCTAAGCCATTGCTCTGGATGGAGCCTCCAACAAGTGGCTCTTTAATGGCTATTTTTGTTGCAATGACTGCAATGCATCTTCTTCCTCAAGATTTGCTTAACCTGCTGTTAAGAGGGTCTTTCATGCCTCATCCTTTTGTGTGCTTCCATTCTTTTCCAACACTTAGAAAATGTATGGTTATGTAATCGACAAAAGGTGCATGTTTTTCGATGCCATGTTCTTCGTTCGTCATTAACAACATCATCATAATTGAAATGAACATTTGAATGCCGCGAGTGGTTATACCTTTCCTTGCTATTTCTGATGTCATTATGGCAATGAGGGCTGCCTCAACTCTTTCCTTGCCATGCAAACTTCCATGGGATGATGGGGATGGGTTCCCATCATTCTCTTTCCTCGATGATTTTGATGATGTCTTGGAATAATATGACATATTTGTGCATTCTCCTTTGGTGTATCTCGAGCCTGTAAATTGAGGTCTTTGCACAACCTCCGATGGTTGAGTTATGTCTTGGTTATTAACACCAAGTTCTTTTTCCTCCTCGCGCCTCATCGTTATAAGGAGCCCCATGTCTGTCCCTGTAATTCGGATCTCCAAATCTCCAACAGAAATCATACTATGTGAAGATGAAACCGAAAGGAAATCAACATCTTTTACCTCCTCTGTCGATTTGGAAATAGCTGATGAGGGTTGCCCATCATCTGTTGTTGGTGGTTTGCTAACTATCGTGACGCATTCCCCAAATTCCCTTCTGAAATACCCAAGTCCTATTCAACAAGGTAATTCCTCTACTTTGATGGGGTTTACAATGCCTTGGCCATTAACGCCTAAGTCTTTTCCTTCATACCCCATTCCCTTCAACATTTTGGAGCTAATTCCTGTGCTATGATTTTCAAAAACAACGAAATCATCATCAGGAAACATACATGAATTCGAAGAGCTAATTTTTACCTCACATGGGTCACACCGCAGCTTTTCCAAGGCCTCATCCTTTGCTTGCAGTTGTCGTAGAAAAATTTATTTTTTCTCTTTCTCTTCAGGTAGAAGCATCTTCAATTCAGTGTTATCTGTTTGAAGACTTTGGTTGTTGTGCTTCAGTTCTTCTAGGGCCTCTTCTGTGGCTTGCAACTGAAGTTGCAATCACTCCTTTTCCTTTGTTTCTTTTTGTAGAGTTTCATACATTATTTCCACCCTTTTGGAAATTTTGAGCATGGTCACGTACATCACTTTTTATCCTCTATCACTGCACGTCCCATTCTTCACACTTGCAATTCACATCCATGCAAAGATTGCTCTAATACCACTCGATCCAAGTCCGGATGTGGCGAAGGACCCTTCCAAGACCTTTTACTTTCGTGATGTTTTAAATTGCATTTTTAAAAGAACATAAATGAATACATTTGCATGTTGTAAAGAAGAGGAACATGACAATCATCAACAACATAAAAAAATAAGCCGTTGATAATTGAGTTCGTCCAAGAGGGACTACGTCTCTAGGCCCCGGTGTCAAGATGGTGTAGGCCGCTGCATTAAGTTTTGTCAATAGTGATGACGTACATAGAGGTGATGTCATTATCATATAAGGAAAATTCCCTCGTGCAGGAGTGGCACCAAAAGATGTTCCACTACAGGAACTCTCAGTCAAAAGACTCGTATCAGTATGATACAAACTCATGCATGATGAGCATCCCGCCAACATGGAATAAAAGGGATCTCAAAACAAACATGCATGGTGACACATGAGTATCCCATCAACATACAACAAAGGGATCTCAAAACACAACATGACGAATCATGATAGCAAATACATCACACATATGATTCTGCATTACATCAAGCAGGAATCATGAAAACGAGTAAGAAACAAGATCCCACATCAAGCATCAAATAGGGACCGGTGCAACATAATGCATAGCAAAAGAAGTACATGAACACACTACATAGACCTCACATCTAGGGGTCATCTGAACAAGCAGATATCAAACTACTGAAGTTGTTCGTGGCATCGATCTCACGACATCAATCGCATGGAAATGGTTGCTCACACATGAATGCTAACACTTGCACTCCACTTAGAAAATTGGATGAAAAATGAAATGAGAAAATGGAAAATATGAACGCACCATCAGATTTGTGACGTTGAATAGTGCAAAATCGACTGTCCAATTTTTGAATTCTGAGAAATTGAGAATCTAGGGTTCGAGGAATCTTTTAGATTCCCCCTAGATTCCTCAAATATTCTACTCCATGGGGGGGACTGGAAATCTGCAACTCAAAAGGTGAATCTGAACTCGCCATTGCGATCCCTGTGGAAAACAATAAAAAACGACTGTAAACTTGACTATGTTCTGACAAAAATAATTTTTACCTCCCCTAAGAATCTTTGGGCATCAAATAATATTCTACCTCCTCTATCTCGAAATCCATGCCCGCTCCTCGTTCCTCCTTCATCTGCCCCAGGTGCACTGAAAAATGAAGGCTTATATAAATTTTTGGGCAGATTTGTCAACAAAAGGGTTGTTGGCGCTTTGGAAGGTTTAGCACTTGGTTGGAGAGAGGTCGAGGGATCATATCCTAACCCTCTCAAATTAGGCATGCAGGTATTTTGTTATGCCGTGTTAATGAAGGTTCGTTGGGCACATTAAATTTGGTTCGTTTTTTTGTTTTATTGGTTGGTTTATGGTGGTGGTACCGTTTATGGGGTCGCCTGCTCGGGAGCCGGCCAGTGTGCGCCGAGCGGGTTCGACCCCTGTCGGTCCCCAACTCACTATTTTATGGCACGCTGTAAGGGGTTTCGGGGTGTGGGCTGGGTCCATCAAAGGTGGCCCACCCACCCCATAACAATGTGAATTAATTTGGGTTGGGTGATGATGGTTGGAGGCTCGAAACCATAACAATATATTTTTATGGTGTAAGGTTGCAGGAGGGCCGGCAGGGGTGATGTCTCGTCGGCCAAAAAAATTTGATTTTTTTATTTGGGTATTTTTTTAGGGTGGCAAGGCTGGTGGCCTGCCACCATAATAATTTTTTTATTAATTTTTATTTAAAAATAAGATATACTTTGAAATTATTTATCACATAAGGGATATTGGGAAAATTAACGAGGTCACAATTTCAACCGATTTCGGGAGCTAGGCTTCATGCCTTGAGGTCGGTCAAATTGTAGGGCACTTAAACCTAGCCCACACCCCAACTTTGACCAAAACTTTGACTGGCTCGTTCTCCCTCATATGAGCTCAGATTGACGAATCGTTCACACCTCCGCGATTAGGACGACGAGATCTATGCTCTAGTCCTCGTTCGAAGTCATTCTGAACACTTTTATTTTCAAACATTTATAAGCCCTCTTTGTCCTGTATGTCTCTCGAGCCACCTCGATCACTTCATACTAGGGAGACCCCCTTAGTTGATTGATTTCCAACACTGTGAACAACTAGGTTGACATCCCCTCTATCATATTCATTATACTTGTGGATCAACTCCCAATGGGTATCACATGATAGTCATATGCTTCGTTAATCAACCTTGCCTCGTGACTTAACTTTGTACTTTATTATTTTATATACACATTTCTTGCTCCATCTAAAGAATTTCTCCCTTTGGTTGAATACTCATTGGATCCCTTACATTACGCAAGAATATTTGAATTTTCATATATTTTATTTTCCCCTACTTTACCACATTCCTATCATCTTCTTATTAACCTAGTTGGAGACTTACATCTTCCTTTTTATCTAGATCTTCCTTTGGAAAAATTAAGTTTACCTTTGTGTACCAATCAACCTCATATTGATAAGTCATATTTAGTCCATCCTTTCATTTTCCTTCCTTTCATCTGCTTTGATAATAGGGATTTCTCCACATCATCAAGAGTTAGTGTGGTAGTATTACTAATGATAGACAGAACTAGGCTATCCCATGACTCTAGCAAAGAACTCAACAACAAAATACATTTTCCTTCTTTCCCAATAGAGATATGCACAATAAATAATTGATTGACCATAATATTAAATGTATGAATATTTTTTGTGACCAAATCACCCTTTCTCATTCTCAAAATATAAAGTTTCTTTTGAAAAAATAACTTATTTACTAATAATTTTGATTGTTATAAGTTTCCCAACTTATCCCACTATCTCTTAGTAGTGCCTAAGTTCCCCCAAGACATTCATGAAAACCAAATCTGCAAAACAAAGTTGGATTGTACTGTTTGTTTTTCATTCAAGTTTATCCAAATCCTTTGTGGAAATGGAATTTAATTATGCATACAATAGGTATCTACACTTCACTTTTGAGTAGACCTATAAGGAGACAACCTGAAAATATAGTTGTTTTTTTCCTTTCGGAGCACATAATTTATTTTTTTATTATTTTAACTATTATTTTATTATTTTTCATAATATGTCGATTTTAGACCTTAACATTTCTTCCAATGATCATGCTTTATTTATAGGCACAAAAAACCATAATTCGAAACATCTTGATTCAATACAAGTGGCCAAAACTTATGTCTGAGATCATGGGAATCTTAGGATTTCTAACGATTTTTTGATGAGCATCGATTATAGTCAATTTCGTTTCGACCACAAATCAATTACTTGTCTAACTCAACCAAGAAAATTTTTAGGGGTGAAATATATGATAAAATGGATGATACACAATTTTTTTTTACCAATTTTAACAATAAATTATATTTTTTTTATTGAATATTCAGCTAGATTCTATATGTATATATTTTCAAATGTGAATAGTCACTTATAATACTATATTTATGCATAATATTTGAATCCTTTCAAAATACCTTAATGTCGAATATGCACATACACTTGAATGTGATCCTTTATACTAGTCCATTCAATTTTCAACTTTTGTCAGTTCTTCAATTTCCCTTCGACTTTGATTGAGGTAATTGATCTTTTAACTTGACTATCAACTCATTGTCCCTATTCAATTGTCCCAACAAGGCTTGTTGAGGTTCATTCCTAGTGGTATTTCCTGACCAAACCATTGACTAAATGAACTCTAATCGACTTTCATTACATTCAAATAGTACAACATTTTAACAACTACTTCTAGAATTCTTTCTCAAGGTCTACCTCCACACAGATTCGTCACAAGCAACCATTAGAGGATTTGGTTTTGATTTATCAATGTTTTTTCCTATAGTATCTCCAATTCTATTTAAGACGTCATCCCCTTAGAAATGAAGAGGCAAATGAGGAAGGTGAATCCAAACAAGGATGGATAAACTAGCATCAACTATGAGATCAAAATTATGACTCCATTGATTGAGATACATGCCTATTATGTCGTAAAGCATAAGTCACTCCAAAATATTAAGTTTTTGTCCTCTTTATGTTCAAGAATAAAAGCATAACATCCTCTTCCACACAACAAGTGATTCGCTACACCTTTGATTAGGGGTATCTAGTTTATATTTACCTATGGTTCAATCTAATGAGGAGAGAGCTAGACGCTAGTAAATTGGCCAACCAATCTATGCTCAATGAAATTCAATGCCTTGCATTTGGCATAAACATGGAGTAGAAAGATTTTAAAATTTGATCCAATTTTTTTACAAAATGAGCCCAAGAGTGTTTAGAACTGAGTTTACTTGTAAAATCCAAAAGTCCCTTGAATGTAACAATAACCTCTACAATGTCGAGAGTGGGTCTACGATGACAAAATGCCAATTGATTACGCAAAAGAATATATCAATACATGAGTATGGTTTAGGTTAAAAGGTTTGAATACCGAAATATATATATTTTTAAGTTCATTTCACATCTTCCATTATTTTTATAATAGAAAAAGTATTGACTTTTTGATCAAATATAGTTAATGTTTACATTAAATTTGTTTTTAATTTTGGATATATTTTTATTAAATTGAACTTTCTCAAACCCAACAATACAATATCAATTCGAGGTAGCACACTAAGTAAACTTTATAACTTCACTATAGATTTTATGAAAATTTCAACACAATTTTATGAATAAAACTCTTTATTTCTTCCTAAGTAAATCATAGTCAAAGTGATCCAAATTTATCTTACTTACAAATATTTAAATAAAACTTATTACCTTATAAAATACTAAAAATACAAAATCCATTATCCATGAAATAATATTCCTTTTCTTATTTTATGATTAACATTTAATACATCAAATTCAAATTGCCTTTTAATATAGTTGGCTGAGACATACTAAAATATTAGTTTATATCATTAATTTACAATTTGAATATTTAAATTATTTCAAAAACCGTAAAGTTCATTTAAAATTATAATTTACAATTTATTAAAACCATAATTTTACATAAAACTTAAAATTCATTTATAACTTTAAAATTATAACTTGCAATTTATTTAAACCATAATTTTACATAAAACTATAAATGTAATCAGATTTTGATTGGATTAAGCGACAAAGACTCCTAATTTCTTTTCCGCACTTGTCTCTTGGTGTGTATAAATGAGGAGAAATTTTAAAAGGTATGCAGAGTCTTCTCTGAAGCACTCAAATAGCCTCATTTCTACACTTTGAAAATCACACAAGTTTTAATAATTCCAAAAAAAGGATTAATCAGGAAAGACTCCTAATCTCCTATTGCACTTGTCTTTTGTGTGTTTTTTTTGTCGATAAATGAATAGAGAGAATGTACCAGGTACGTAGGAGTTTTCTCGGAAGCACTCAAATATCCTCATTTCTGCCCTATAAAAATCACATAAATTTCAATAATTTTAAAAAGGAAAGTCTTATTGTTTATTGTTTAGATATTTTAAAATCAACTAAATTCAGAGTAGTTTAATTAGGTTACAATTTTGTTTGGAAATTAGTAAAAATTAGAGTAAGATTTTGATTAAAATCTACTAAAAAATTATGGTATAATTATTAAGTTTCCAGATTTTGAGTGTTTTAAAATTTTCTATGGTATTAAATATATTTCTATTATTAAAAAACCATTTAAATATCTCTATAAATTAAATTAAATTAAAAAATAACCAAATTAAAAAGAAAATTGATTTTCCCACTAAAATTGTGAACTTGATAAACAACCCCTCTTTCTTTAATTTTAAATTTGAAGAAAAACCAAAAACAAAATTCATATGGGAAAATCAATCTCTGAATTCTGCCCTAATTTCTTCTAAATTCGAGAGTAGGAAAAAGGGGCTGTATGAATGGCCAAATTCCAATTCTCTCTTTTCCAATGGTGTACATGCATTAGCATACCTCTCAAATGCACATCACTGGGAATGGCAAAAGCCGAGAGACGGTGATTGGTTGTCGTAATCGTTATTCAGAAGAAACCGTGTGCGTCAACGTCGATCATTTTCGCCCTTTCAAGGCAACCTCCGGCAGGTTGCGCCTTTATATCCACGCCTGATTTCGAAAACAACATTAATAACCCTGGGAGACATGGTTGGAACATGCAATTTTGTTTTTCCTTTCCTTGAAGAAGCCGGAGCGAAACTACTCAAACATCAGCCCTTGCGCCACTTCTTAAAGAGAACTACAAATTAATGTCACCGCTTTTGACGTCACGTTTCATCTTGGCACAATTTCATGACTTCCGTGACGTATGTAGCATTGCAAGCAAGCTGGAATGATAAAGCATTTGGAATCCCCGAGTGAAGCGTGGCAGCGTCAAAGTTGATTCACATCTATTTTCCAATTAATTTAATCCGATTCCCAATTAAAACGTTCACATGTCAAAAGTGGACGAATCCAATGTTTCCTCAGCTTTCGTATTATATCATTTACTGACTGTGTCTTGTTGGCAATCGGCTTGTAGTGCATTGTACGAATCTCAACTTGATTCGATTGAGTTAATGAGAGGTCCCACCCGGCATTGTGCAGCAACAGGAAGAAGTTACATGGACGGTTTCTCCATTGAACTTATCCAGAACGGTATATAATTAACACTCACCTGTAGGTGACTGCTCACCACGAATCTATATTGGTCCAAGGAAGGACCGGTGGCGTTGTTTGATTTGATTCGAAGCTGTATTTTGTATTCAACTGCATATAGTCTTCTGAATTTTCAGAGGCCCGGTGTGTTTTGGGAGTGTCAATCCACCCACGAACTGTACAAGGATATCCGAACCTTTGATTTGATATTGAATATGCAGAGAGCCTCAGCAAACATATTATGACTGAAAGGATCAGGATTCTGGTAGAAAATTAGGCAAAAGCTGCACGCGTCCATGGAAAAAAATCGCTCGGAATTGAGTGGTATGGATCAGGGACCAAGTAAAGCCCTAAGTTACAGCTCCAGAGAGAATACTAAGAAAGGGAAAGGAAGAGAATGCTGCATGTGTGGCGACGTTGGATTTCAGGAAAGTTTGTTCAGATGCCACGGATGCCAACACCGATTTCAGCATATGTGAGACTCTGTTCTTGCTTTTATTGTTCTGTATGTTTTTGGGCATCAAATTAGTTATTTCGGTTCTGATATGTGCATTGTGGAGGAAATCTTGCAGATATTGCAGCATGTTGTATTGCAATCAATTGGCACTAAACGGCCTAAATGTATGTGATTGGTGCCTCGACTTGGAAGAAAAACAGAAATTTCAGAGCCACAAAAGGAAAGTTCGATTGCGCGAACCGGAAAGTCGGAAGATCAAGGTGGTAGCTACCATTGAGAAGCCCAAGAAGATTAATGCGATGCCTATCCTTAAAGTCCCTGTCAAATTCGAAGGAAGCAAGCGGAACCAGGCGTCGAGTCTCATACAGGGCTGCAACTTGTCTGCCAAAAGTTGCGAAAGCTTGCCTGTTACTGATCCTCCTCAGAGTAACCCTACCAAAAGTGGACTGGGTCGTCGATACAAGCTTCTCTCCGACGTGCTATGCTGATTTCTCTTTGGGGCGCGTAAGGGATAGAGTACATAGTTCATAGATGGTTCTGTCAAGCTTCCATTTTCTGTAAACAGCACCTTTTTTTCAGGCATACATATGTAAATAACTCAATTTCACCAACGAAAGTAATGCCGTTGCAATATATGATTATAAAATTTTCATTCCCATTTGTTTCCGTCTAACAAAATCCATTCAAAGACAAACTGTCAGTCCTATTTTTGCGCAGAAAGAGTTAATCTACTCTGCATCGTGAAAGGGTTATGAAAACTATGGAGAAGCATTACACTGCATCGTGAAAGGGTTATGAAAACTATGGAGAAGCATTACACGTTATTTTTTATTGGAATGAGTTGCATTACACAGGTGTTCAAGTTTTGGTTGTTTGAAGAATAGGCCGAGATTAAACAGGTATAAGATGAATCTGAGGTGCAAATCTCTTTTTTTAGTGCAAAACATCAGGAAACATTTGCATGTCGAGAGATTTGATCCCTCTCTAGACCTAATAGATCTGGGTTAAAATGGATCTAGGCTAGTTTCAGTTTTGTGCGGAAAAAGAAAAATAATGAACATATGTTATCAATAATATGCTAAATATGTGTCAGATTAATCTAGTCATTTTAATTTTAAATTTTCTCAGTTACCTCAGTTTGTTGATCCCTCTCGAGGCTGGATAGATTCAGATTAAAATGGATCTAGGCTAGTTTCAGTGGTGTGTGGCTAGAGAAAATTAACGAACATATGATTAATTTTATCAATAATATGCTAAATATGTGTCAAATTAATCCGGTCATTTATTTTAATTTTAAATTTTCTGAGTTACCTCAATTTGTTGAGATGATAAATATTTTTAATAACTTTAATTATGAAAAATGATGAAATCAAAGTTTTAAATGTAAAATGACCATTTAATAGTGTTGAATGATAGAAAATGTGAATAATAAAAATATAGTCAATTATAAATAATCTCCATTGTCATTAATCTCAAACTATTTTCTTCTACTATTCTTATTGTCACCCTTGTTACTTTTGTCATTTTTTCAGAACAATTGTCATCTTTTGATATCGATTATATGAAAATGACAGGTTAAATCATGAACCATTTAAATCTTTAGCTCGAGCTATTGTAGTAAACATCATATGATGCCTTTCTTTCTCTCCAATACTAATAGGTTGAATTGCTATAACAAAAAAATCAATGTACATTGTCAAAAAAAATTTGTCCTTACACTGAAATCAATGCACAATGATAATCCAATCACTTTAAAATTAATGTACCATCATACATCCAATTACATCAAATCAAAAATCAACATCTACACTGAAATCAATTAATCTAATGCAAGCAATCAAATAAGATTAGAAAACAATATTTACACTATAACAAAAAAATCAATGTACATTGTCAAGAATTTTTTGTGCTTACACTGAAATCAATGCATAATGATAATCAAATCACTTTAAAATTAATGTACCATCATACATCCCATTACATCAAATCAGATATCAACATCTACGTTGAAATCAATGCATCTAATGCAAGCAATAAAATAAGATTAGAAAACAATATTTACACTCAAATCAATGCATCTAGTGCAAGTAAGCAAATAAGATTATAAACCAACGTCTACACTGAAATAAATACATCTAGTGCAAGCAATCAAATAGGATTAGAAATCATCATCTACACTAAAATCAATGTATCTAGTGCAAGCAATCAAATAGGATTAGAAATCACCATCTACACTAAAATCAATGCATTTAGTGCAAACAATCAAATAGAATTATAAATCATCTACATTTAAACCATTGCATCCAGTGCAAGCAATCAAATATTATTTGAAATAAACATCTACATTGAAATAAATGCATCAAGTGCAAGAAATCAATTAGGATTAGAAATCACCATCTACACTAAAATCAATGTTGAATTTAGTGCAAGCAATTAAATAGGGTTAGAAATCATCTACATTGAAATCAATGCATCTAATGTAAGCAACCAAATATCATTAGAAATCAACATCTACACTAAAATCAATGCATCTAGTGCAAGAAAGAAAATAGGATTAGAAATCACCATCTGCACTGAAATCAATGCATCTAGTGCTAGAAATATTCTTCCATCTCTCCCCCCTTCATATATATCTATATCTCCCTCCATCTATCCTTTATCTCTCTATCTCAACCCTCCAAACACACGTGCTCTCTCACTCCATATATACCAATCTCTCTATCCCTTCCTCCCTCTATCTATCTTTCTCTTCTTCTCTCTCTTAACTTTCCATTTATATCTCTATCTCCCTTTTTCTCTCTATATCACCCCCAAAACATACACTCTCTCTCTCTCCAATATATCTATCTCTCCCTCCCTCCTCCTCTCCCCCTCTCTCTCTTCCCATTCTCTCCCTCTCCCTCGCTTCTGCCTCTCTCCCCTCTTGATGTCCTATATCCCTCTCTCTATCTACCTTATCACTCCCTATCCCTCTCTCAACAAATTTCTCTCTCTATTTCTTTCTTCTTACCTCCCTCTCTCTCAGCCTCCAATTCCATATCTCTTTCCCTCTCTCTCTCCACTCTCTCACAGCCTCTCTGTCTTCCTTCCCCTCTCTCCCTCTTTCTCTTCACCATCCAACTCTATTATTATATCCCTCCCTCTCTCCTCTCTCATTCTCTCCCCCATTCTCTCCATCTCTCCTCCTTTGTCTCTTTATCTCACCCCCAAACATACACACTCTCGCTTCATCTCTCCCTTGTAACTCCCCCTATCTCTTCACTTCTCACTCTCTATGTATTTCTTCTTCCCTCCCTATCTCCCTCTCCAACTCCATATTCTTCCCCCTCTATCTCTCCTCCTCTCTCCCTCCCTCTCTCCTCGTCTCTCTCAAGTCCACTCTCTAGTACTTTATCTCTTCCCTTTCTATCCTACCTCCCTCTCTCTACCCCCATCTCTCTCTCTCTCTCTCTTACCTCCAATCCACTCTATTCCCCCATCACTCTCATCCTCTCTCTCAAGTCTTGTCTCTCGTTCTCCCTCTCTCTCCATTTCTCTCCTACCTCCCTCTCTCCTCCCCCATCATTCACTCTCTATGATGTCCCTCATATGTGTAAATATTTATTTACTACATATTTTTATAAACTGGAAGTTGATTAAGATTATAAATAATTAGTTAATTTTGGTTTAAATATCCGAAAAAGTGGAATGCGAGAATAAGGGTAGTAATTAATTAATTTAAAATGAATTGTGTGAAGTATGACAGTTTTCATTGTCAAGAAACAATTGGGCTAGGAAATTACCCAACCCTAACTACTTCCATGAGAACTTTATTCCAAGATCAAGAGGATGGGAGGCATCTGAGATCAATGAGGAATAGAGGTAAGGAATGAGGAAAAAAATTGTTGCGATGTAAGGACAGACATTGTGGAGTGGCTAAGTCTGGTGAAGACCAGATAGTCATTACTACTCAAGACCAGGTTCTTGAAGAGAAACCCTGTGTAGGGTGGCTCGGGGGAAGACAGGGAGTGAAAGCGCACTAGTCTCAAGGTTGGGAGGAAAATTAATAGATAAAGTTACTTCCAGTTCAGCAAGCCGGGTGAGTATAATATAGAGCTTGAACCTTATCAATGAGTTTGTTTATTGTTGAATGGTATAAATGCACGCTTTGTTTACTACTTAATAAGTTAAATTATAGTATGAGTAAAAATGTGTATAATGCTAGTGGTTAAGATAGGTAAACATATTAGTTTTAAATAAGTTAAATTCTAACCAAAAGAAGAAACAAAGGTTCAGAATGGTTGAAGTGTTAAACCCCAAAGCTCAAGGAAAGTAAAGAATTAAATGTGAAGTTTTGTCGACAGATATATAGGTGTATTCCATCATTAAGTATAGCTAGAATAACTAGATAGCTAGCTACTGGAAAGATAGCTAAGTATAACAATCCAAGCATGCATAGTACTTTTCCATAAGACAGGGAGAAATACCAAATTAGAAAAGAAAAGGAATAGAACTCCTTTCGGCATCACTGGTAATGAACCAGGCCAAGGGACTATAAACCTAAAATTGAGATATGCAATTACGAGAAAACCATATTAACTAACAACTAGTTAAGAAAATGATTTATTTGAATGCATATTATCCCGAGCTATGAAGTCAACACCTTGCGAGAACTGACTGTTGAAACAAATCATCAAAACAAATGTACTTACCTGCATAAACAAATATACAATAGATTCATAAGACTTTTGCATACAAGTTCATACATAACAACCAATAAACGAGAATAGAACTTGAAACCATTACTGTAAAATTTAGAAAATAAATAACCAAAACGAAGAATTTTCCATCAAAACTCAGGTTTGTGATTAAAAGTTACAAGTGTTTATAATTTCCTTGAACCGATGAGATAAACCAATAGGCCGTAGCCCCTTCCAAGACAAAGAGCAGGTTTAAACCTTACAATCAGTAAAAAATGGGAAAAATACATGTCGCTCAACATGAATGAACTCCATTAGAATATCAAAGCAGTCAATAAGATCTACGACTCATAGCTAGAAATTCCCATCAAATACATTCTTAAAACAAAAATAAAAAGATATTATTGTTTATGTTCAAAACGTTCTTCATCAAGGCCGTTACACTTTCAACCCACAATTTAGAACCCCTCTGCATACCCAGACAGCTTGGGCACCAAGGTCTAAACTCCTGATAGGAAGAGCTGAGCCAAGTTCCCCTCCAGCTATTGAGCCTAATGAACGTGCAAGACATCAACAGAGAAAAACCTTAAAATGTAGCTAAGGAAATTTCGAAAAGAAGATAGACATCATTATCTGAGAACAATGTGTAAGGGCAATGATTACTTGGTTCGATGGAGAAACCTTCTGAATACAGCAACCTGAAGCAAGAGAAAACAAAAGCACAGACCTAAGAAACGAACAACAAACCCTTGATTACCATAATAATTGGTGTACATGGTATAAAACCCATCAAAACAATGATAGTAAACATAGAAAATCGCCTAAAGGAGGAAGTGCCATGCCCATTGTAGATAGCAATCCAGGAAAACGGAAAGTGAAACAAAGGATGAGTTACCCCTTCTTTCCAGGGTTTATTCCCACCTAAAGCTACATCTGTCGTCTGATTTGAGGAGCTAAGAATCACCGTCAATCGCGCTCCAGGATCAAAGCCAAGTGGAGTACAACTGGAGGCCAAGAGAGAACACTCCAGAGATGGTCCAATAACCGAGGGAGATCAGCTACCTAACAGATAAAAAATGGCGTTAATGCATGTACTTCTTGATTAACGTTATTAAAACTTCAATAAAAACCACAATACGACTGATTGGAAATAGATTTATTCAGATTCGATGCAATTCAATTAATGTACCGTAAGGTTTGATTATAGTAATGTTTTCATAACTCATAACCTTTGTAATTTCCAAATCATTAAAAGTTGTACCGAATAAGGAAAGAGGATATAAATTTTATATGATATCTCATATGGTAAAATACATAGAAATAATAATTACATCCACATTAGATCGTAATGTATGGTAAATCTAGTATTTACTGTGGTTACAAATGTAAAAGGTTTTTTTTTTTTTTTTATGAGGTTCATGACATATGGTATCAGAGAACTCAGGTTACCAAAACTGAGGCCTCTAGAAAATTAGTATTGACAGTAATTGTGTAATGTGCACAGCTAGAGCCAAAAAAGCTAGTATGAGAAGAATGGGAACCATACCACATCAGATGGTCACAGGAACAGTAGTAGCAACCTTTTACGAGACTAATCCTAAAGTATGGGTGCAATTGGGAGAAGAGATGTGAAATACTAATTCCACCATTTTGGAAACTGTGTAGGAGTTAAAAGCAGAAATGGATCGACTTCAAGCAGACAATGAAAGATTAATGCAGGAACAAGAAAAAACCATGAAAAGTTTATCAGACAAACAAAATCAGAGACAAACCATCCCTAGTCCTGAGCAAGGGAATATGACTGGAGAATAGGAATTTCATACCGAACGAGCAGAAACTGAAGGTGGTGAAGAGAACCAGGAAGAAGAGTCGAGTAACGTATCAGAACACAACAAGCACAACAAACAAAGAATAGAACTTCATGGAGAATTCTGAAAGATAAAGCCTCCACTCTTTGATGGCAAACAGGAGGATGTAGCAGAAGCTTGGCTTATTAACATGAAAAAGTATTTCGAGTTGTACAAATAAGATTATAATTTAAAATCCTGGTCAAGAATCTTTTAATTGTAGGGAAAAGCCACCCTGTCGTCAGAGGAAATAGAGACAGTTCGTGGTGTAAACGAAAAAAGCATAGCCCAGGATAAATTCCAAAAATACTTCAAGGAGAAATACCTAATGGAAAGATTTTATGATGAGAAGGCCAAGGAGTTTCATGACCTATGTTTAGGACAACTGTCTTGGATGAGTTCATAACCAAGTTCACCTGTTTGCTGCATTGTGTCCCATACATACGAGAAGAAAAGGCCAAGGTGCAGTGGTTTGTTAGCAACTTGCCATTATTCATGAAAGAACGCCTTGAGTTTGATAACCCAAAGACTATGGATGAAGTCACTTGGAAGGCTAGAGTATGGTACCAGCAAAATAAAAACGGGGAGGGAGGCAAGAAATGGAATGACAAAAAAACGGGTAAATTTTCCTATAATAACATTAATTTAAACAATTTTATGGAAAATAAACCTCCGAGAGGTCAGATAAATAGAAGTATGAAAAAAAATTCAAACAAGTTCAAATTTCCCAGTGAAACCAAGGCTAACAAACAATTAGTAAGGACTGAAGTTGAAATGGCAGCGAGACCCCCAGTAGAATGTCGGGGATCTGGAGGGCCTCATTATGTTAAAAAATATCCCCAAGGTAGATGAAATGATCAAGTGGCACAGGTTCATGATGCATCGACAGTCGAGGAAGTAGCAAGAAGTATGCCAATAATCAATGTCGCTCTTGAGGATCATCAGGCGAAGTACCAATCGATGATGATGGAGTCTGGATGTAAAATCTTTAACCAAACCATGTCTATTTTAATTGATCCAGGAGCTACCTTAAGTTATATTAGCCCCAAAATTGTAGAAGAGTGCAATCTGCAAGCTGTTAAGTTTAAGAGCCCTACATTAGTGCAATTAACTACAGGGGCCAAGAGGAGAGTGCTAGCCAAGGTCAGCAATTGTCCCCTGTAGATAGTTGATCATGCCATTATGGAAAACTTGAATGTGTTACATATGATATTTTAATAATTATGGATTGGTTAGAAAAAAACTGGTCTCTTATGAATTGTAAAATTAAAACCATTAACTGCATGGACGAGAATGGTAAGAGACAAGAGATCCAGGGGATAATAAGACCTATAAAGTTGAGTCCCATGACAACTTCCCAACTAGCCAAATGTATTTGAAAAGGGTGTCAAATTTATGCAATACAAGTAGGATACTCATATTCAAAGGAAAAATTTGCCTCCTTAGAAGACATCTCAATAGTACAAAATTTTCTGAATGTATTTCCTGAAGAAATCCCAAGACTACCTCCTAAAAGAGATATAGATTTCACTATTGAACTAATGCCAGGGTTGCACCAGTATCTAGGGCCCCTTATCGAATGGGCATACCAGAATTAATAGAATTAAAAATGCAGTTGCAAGAACTATTAGACAAAAAGTATATCCGGCCAAGTGTGTCGCCTTGGGGAGCCCCAATACTTTTTGTTAAAAAGAAGGATGGAACCATGCAGATGTGTATGGGCTACCGAAAATTAAATAAGTTAACCATCAAAAACAAGTATCCCCTACGTCGTATAGATGAATTATTTGACCAAGCGAAAGGGACAACTGTGTTTTCCAATATCGACCTCTACTCAGGATATCATCAAATTAGGATCAAGGAGAAAGACATAGCGAAATTCACTTTCAGAACTCGGTATGGACACTACAAGTTCGTTGTGCTTCCTTTTGGGTTAACCAATACACTTGCAACCTTCATGTGCCTTATGAATAGTATATTCCATCAATATTTGGACAAGTTTGTGTTAATTTTCATCGATGACATCTTGATTTACTCTCGGACAGTAGAGGAGCACAAAGAGCACCTCCGAATTGTTTTACAAGTTTTAAGGGAACATTAGCTATATGCCAAGTATAGTAAATGTGACTTCTTTAAAGAACATATTCAATATCTTGGTCATGTAATTACCAAAGATGGAATAGTTATGGACCCGGAGAAAATAAAGACCATTATGGAATGGTCTCTACCAAATGATGTGGCTGATATAAGGTCGTTTATGGGCTTACCCAAGTATTATAGGCAATTGATTGAAGGCTTTACCAGATTAACCTATCCTATTACCTCACTGCAAAAGAAATGTAAGCTTTTTTAAATGAAGTATAGAATACCAAAATAGTTTCAACCAACTTAAACATTTACTGACCACTGTGCCTATATTAAGTATTCTTGATCCAAATAAAGATTATGTGGTTCATACGGATGCCAACTAGGAAGGTGTGGAAGGTGTACTAATGCAATATGGCAGGGTTTTTGCGTACGAATCGAGAAAACTTAAGGAGCATGAGCAGAGGTACTCAACCTACGATTTCGAATTGACAACAATTATTCATGCTTTAAAAATGTGGTGACACTACCTAATGGGTAGGAAATTCTTGTTGATGACCTACCATAATAGCTTGACTAATTATTTCAAACAACCGACTTTGAACGCTCGACAAGCTCATTGGGTTGATTTCCTAAACGGATTCAACTTTGAAATTAAGCATTTAAAAGGAAAAGAGCATTGTGTCACAGCTGCACTAAGTAGAAAAATTGATTGTTTATATGAAATATATTTCAATGAGATACAAAACACCTTTAAAGAACAAATCAAGGAGGAAACAATGAAAGTTTCAGAGTATCAAACCTTGTGGCAGCAAACTAAAATTCTGAACAGTAATGAACAACATCGTGGATATGAAATAAATCAAGAAGGTTTGTTGGTTTATAAAACAAGGATGTATGTAACCAATATAAAGAGTATTAAAGATTTGATTTTAGAAGAATATCATAAGGTTCCTTATGTCAGCCATCGAGGCTATCAGAAATTGAGAAAACCCTTAGGAAAGCATATTTCTAGCCTGGCATGATGAGGGAGGTGGCTAAATATTTGGCGCACTGTTTGTAGTGCCAACAAGTGAAAACATAACACCATCACCCAGCTAATTTACTTTACCCATTGCCGATTCCGGAATGGAAATGGGAGGTTATTTCCATTGGTTTCATAACAAGGTTGCCCAAGTCAAAAAGGCAGAATGATTCCATAACAGTGGTGGCGGATAAGTTGAGAAAGTTTGCTCACTTTATACTTGTACAATCTACTTATAACGCAGTACAAATTGCTAATATATTTATGCAAACTATTTTCAGGTTGCACAGTATACCAAAATTTATAATATCGGATCATGATGTAAAGTTTACATCAGCTTTTTCGAAAGCCTTGTTTGAAGGATTAGGTACTCAACTACATTTTAGCACCACCTACCACCTTCAAACATATAGGAAAAATGAGCGAGTAAACCAAATAGTGGAGGACATGCTTCGAGCTTATGTGATGCAGTAACCATCTAAGTGGGAAGAGTACTTGCATTTGGTAGAATTTGTGTATAACAATAACTATCACACTTCTACACAAATGAGTCCATTTGAAGTGATGTATGGACGTAAATGTAGGACTCCCTCAAATTCGGGTGCCTAGAATATAAGTTAATGCTAGGACTTGATATGCTGGCAGATATGGAAGAAATGGTTAAATAGGTGGGAACTAATCTAAAAGCCACCCAAAACTGAAAAAAGAATTTCGTTGACTGAAAAAAAAATTGTTTTCAGGAATTCAAGGTGGGGAATCATGTCTATGTAAAAGTGCAAGTTAAGAAAAGTACACTGCAATGGAGTGGGTTCACCAAATTGACACCCCGAATTTGCAGCCCCTTTTAGATTTTAGCACTAATTGGACCAGTGGTCTATCAACTTGTCTTACCTAGTCATATTCATGTGCACAATGTTTTTCATGTTTATATATATATATATATATATATATATATATATATATATATATATATATATATATATATATATATATGATCCCAAACACATAATAAATTGGTAGGATATTCAGGCAAGTCGGTAAAGTTAAAAGTTCAACAATCTATCCTACATATATATGTATGTACCTAAAAGTTTTATAACTGATTTACATTTGATTTCCTGAATTTAATAAAAGTTTACATTGTCATTCAGGTTGAACCGAAAGGTGAATTCCTGGTCGAATCAATGGGTATACTCGATTGGAGAGAAGTAATGTTGCAGAGACGAGTTATCACCGAAATTAAAGTGTAGTGGCAACATTTCGGGCCTGAAGAGGCTACCTGGGAAGATGAACGGATCATTAAAGAAACATTTCCAAAGTTATTTCAATAGAAGAACATCAGGACAATGTTCAATCATAGGAGGGGGAGATGTGATGTCCCTCATATGTGTAAATATTTATTTACTACATATTTTTACAAAATAGAAACTGATTAAGTTTATAAATAATTAGTTAATTTCGGTTTATGGAATCCCAGAATAAGGGCAATAATTACTTAATTTAAAATGAATTGTGTGAAGTATGACAGTTTTGATTCTCAAGAAACAGTTGGGATGGGCAGTACCCAACCCTAACTACTTCCATAAAAAGTTTATTCCAATATCAAGAGGATGGGATGTATCTGAGATCAGTGAGGAATACAAGTAAAGAATGAGGAAAAACATTTTTGTGCTGTAAGGACAGACAGTGTGGAGTGGCTAAGTCTGGTGAAGACTAGATAATCATTACTACTCAAGACCAAGTTCTTGAAGAGAAACCCTGTGTAGGGTGGCTCGGGGGGAGACAGAGAGCGAAGGCACGCTAGTCTCAAGGTTGGGAGGTAAATTAATAGATAAAGATATTTCCAGTTTAGCGAGCCAGATGAGTATAATCTAGAACTCGAATCTTAGTTAATGAGTTTATTTATTGCTAAATGGTATAAATGCATGCTTCATTTACTGCTTAATAAGTTAAATTATAGTATCAATAAAAATGTGTATAATGCTAGTGGTTAAGATAGGTAAACATCTTAGTTGTCAATAAGTTAAACTCTAACAAAAGAAGAAACAATGGTTCAGAATGGTTGAAGTGCTAAACCCCAAAACTTCAAGGAAAGTAAATCATTAAATGTGAAGTTCCATCGGCAGAGATACAAGGGTATTCCATCATTAAGTATAGCTAGAATAACTATATAGCTAGCTACTGAAAGGATAGCTAAATATAACAACACAAGCATGCGTAGTAGTTTTCCGTAAAATAGGGAAAAACACCAAATTAGAAAATAAAAGGAATAGAACCCTTTCAGCATTACTGGTAAAAAACCAGGCTGAGGAACTGCAAACCTAAATTTGAGATAAGAAAGTACGAGAAAACCATATTAACTAACAACTCGTTAAGAAAATGATTTATTTGAATGCATTTTATCTGAGGTTATGGAGTCAACACCCCGCGAGAAATGACTGTTGAAACAAATAATGAAAAAGAATGTGCTTACCCACATAAACAAATATACAGTAGATTCAAAAGACTTTCACACACAATTTCATACATAAAAACAAATAAACGAGAATAGAACTTGAAAACATTACTGTATAATTCAGAAAATAAATAAACTGAATTGAACACTTCTCCATTAAAACTTGGGTGTGTTACTAAAATTTGCAAGGGTTTGTAATTTCCCTGAATTGATGAGATAAACTGATAGGTTGTAGCCTCTTCCAAGACAGAGAGCAGGTTTAAACCTTACAGACAGTAAAAAAAAGGAAAAATACATGTCGCTTAATAGGAATGAACTCCATTAGAATATCAAAGCAGTCGCTAAGATCTACGTCTCATGGCTGGAAATTCCCATCAAATACATTCTTAAAATAAAAATAAAAAGATATTATTGTTTATGTTCAAAACTTTCTTCATCAAGGCCATTACACTTTCAACCCACAATTTAGAACCCCTGTGCATACCCGGAAAACATGGGCACGAAGGACCGAAATCCTGACAGGAAGAGCTGAGCCAAGTAACCCTCTAGTTATTGAGCCTGATGAGCCTACAATACATCAATAGAGGAAAACCTTAAAACATATCTAAAGAAATTTGTAAACGAAGAAAGTCATCATTATCCGAGAACAATGTGTAAGGGAAACAATTACCTGGTTCAATGGAGAAACCTTTCAAATACCGCAACCTAAAGCAGGAGAAAACATAATCGCGGACTTGAGAAATGAACAGAAAACCCTTGATTACCATAAAAATTGGTTTATAGGGTATAAAACCCATCAAAACGATGATAGTTAACACGGAAACTCACCTGAAGGAGGAAGTGCCATGCCCATTGCAGAGAGCAAGCTAGGAAAACAGAAAGCGTAGAAAAGGATGAGTTACCCCTTCTTCTAGGGTTTAGTCCCACCTAAAGTTGCATCAGCCATCCAATTTCAGGAGCTAAGCATCACCGTTAATCACGCTCCAGGATAGAAACCAAGCTGAGTACAATTGGAGGCCATGAGAGAACACTCCAGAGAGGGTCCAATAACCTAGGGCGGTCAACCACCCATTAGATAACAAATGGTGTTAATGGCATTACTTATTGATTAACATTATTAAAACTTCAATAAAAACTACAATACGACTGATTGGAAATAGATTTATTTGGATTCGATGCAATTCAATTAATGTACTATAAGGTTTGATTATAGTAATGTTTACATAATTCATAACCTTTGCAATTTCCAAACCATTAAAAGATGTACCGAATAAGAAAAGTGGATATAAAATTTATATGATATGTCATAAGGTAAAAGACATAGAAATAATAATTAAATCTACCTTAGATCATATTGTGTTGTAAATCAAGTATTTACTATGGTTACAAAAGTAAAATAATTTTTTTTTTATGAGGTTCGTGACACACTCTCTCTCTCTCCAACTATGTTACTATATCCCTCCCCCTCTCCTTGTCTCTCCTTATTTCCCCCCTTATCTCTATCTCTCCTTCTTTGTCTCTTTTCTCAATCCTAAACATACTCTCTCTCTCTGTCTCCACTTCTCACTCTTTATCTCTTTCTTCTTCCATTCCTCTCTCCCCTTCCAAATCCATCTCTCTATCCCTCCCTCTCTACTCACATATCCTCTCTCTCATCCTTACTCTCTCTCCCTTTCTATCTTACCTTCCTCTCTCTTCCCCCATCTCTCTCTCTTTCTCTCTCCCTATCTTTCTCCTCCCTCCAATCCTCTCACTATCTCACTACCTCTCTCCTTCTCTCTCTCCCCCCTCCAACTTTGTGTCTCCCTCTTCTTCTCTACCTCTCTCATGCATCTCCACCTCTCTCTCTTCATTCCTCCTCTCCCCTCTCATTCAATTTATCTACATCTCTCCCGTGGCAGTCCCCCTATGTCTCCACCTCTATCACTCTATCTCTTTGTTCTTCCCTCCCATATATTTCTAGAGTTAATAAATACCATGATATATTAATATATATTATAATATAATACATTTTATATTGTATTAATCTAAAGTTATTAAATTTAATAATATTAATATTATAATATATTAATATGAATATTATATTTAATAATAATAATAATAATTGTTAAGCACACATGGGCAGCAGAGGAATATGAAAGATAAAACATGCAAGTACGATTTTTATTATCAAATGATTTACATTTATTGTACATGTTGTGACCGTTGGTTTTCACATCCCAAGGTCTCTTGGACTCCTTTTGTCCATTCAGCTTCCACACTAACCCATTGAGGATTATGTGTCCAACATTCCCCCCCTTAATCTAAAGGGTTATGTATGAGTCCAAGAAGAGAGCTGCAATACAAAATGTGCAAAAATGCATGGCAGCACTAGGCTGAATTTGCTCTCTAAAATGTTGGTATAAAGGGCGGTGGTTTAAGGATGACCACCAACACTGGAATGCTTAGTGCAGTTCCCAGAACTCTTCCAAAACTGGCAAGAAGCTGAAGTCTTCTGCTAGAGGAAGTGCTCCTATTGTTTTGAAGAGGGAAACCTTCAACCATGAAAGAGAGGTCGCACCCTGTATAAAAGGGAGAACTTCAACCTGGAAAGGGAAGTCTCAACCTGTGATGGTTTAAGGATGACCAACAATGCTGGAATTCTTAATGCAATTCCTGGAACTCTTCCAAAACTGGCGAGAAGATGAAGTCTTCTGCTAGAGGAAGTTTTCTCAATTTTGTTCCTAGAATTCTTCCAAAACTGGCAAGAAGCTCGAGTCTTCTACTAGGGGAGGTGTCCCAAATTACCAACTGAAAGCATATTCACAGGCATCTTTGTCTCTGGCTACAACTCTGAAACTGGTGTGGCAGGCTGTGGCTCAAGCTCGCTTGATGTGACTTTGAAGCTCGTAGATGACCATCATTTCCCCCCTGTCAGATACAAGGTGAGATGATGGATAAAACTCAATTGCAAGACTGTTCAATACTCTCTAACAAGTTCTGACATGTGTTTGGAATATCTTCTTGGCTGTTCATGCCCATTGCCAAGAAGCGATCCTTCCAAGATGAATCTTTATTCTTGCAGGACATTTGTTTTTTAAGCATCTATGTGAAGAATGACTAGTTTTATGACAGTGCTTACATGGACGAAGATCAACAATGATCTTTCAAATGGCCAACTTAGTCACAGTGTTGGCATTTATAATCTGCTGTTGTTGTTGTTGCTACTGTTGTGGAAGAGGGGCAGAGTCTGGAACAGCTGGAGGTGAACTGTCATGAGGAGCAGGTGAATTGTCATCAATGAATCCAACACTCTAAAACTGAATGGGCTTTGTGTAGTCTGGAATATGAAAGGACAAGTCCTTGTCATATCCAAGACCAATTTTATTCTTGTTGTGGACAAGCTATTCCCAAGGTCTGATGATGGGCTTGGGAAGTGTAGATTGAGTTTCTGGATCTGCATGTACAATTGCTGCTTCATTGGGCACTGGATCTAAATGAACTTTAACAATATTGTCTTGTTGTTTATGGGAGTATGTTTCATTCTTCTGAACAGAAATAGGTTCATAGTGATGACTCCTCTGTTTTAATTCTTCTTACTGTAGCTGAGATTCAAGCTGCAAAAATTCAATGGTTTCTTATGCAAGTTCTAAAGATTTTTGAATATCTTTGAGAGTGTTTTTTTTACTTCAACGGTACTTCCATCAGTAGAGAAGATTATAGTGCTTAATAACTCTAATAATCCATGATTTTTCTCCATTATTCAAACAATCAAATCAATAAATGACCAAAAATGTACTTGTAGAAACAATAATGGTTTTAGAAAATTAATTTTCCAACTTCTCAACAAGAATTAATTTGCACTATGTCTGCTCATGTTCTCACTTCACAATGTCTTGTGCCTCAATTTCTACACAGCAAGCCCGATATTGCTGCCTTAACATAATTTTCATCTTGACAGGTTTGCAGCCCACAAGCTCTCCTTTTCCAGCAATGACAAGACCCCAACAGAAATGGGATTAGCTTCTATATTTTATCAACCATACACCATATAAATTCTTCTCTCCTTTTCCACCCAATGTCCTTTCACTAAGCTCATTGATCCTTTCAACACCTCACTCCCTGATTCACTAGTCCTTGAGCTGGAAGGATTTCTAGCCTCCAACACTATTCATACTAAGAGGTAAAAATATTCTTGTTGCCACTATCGCTCACTCACAATGGTCTATTCACCTATTAATACTCAGATTTTCATTATATTATTCAAGATTCATACCTACTGTTGCAATGAATATCAATAATGTTTCAAATAATAATACCTTACAATTGCCAAGCTTGTGGCCTTCCTTAACACATAAGCCTTCACATAATAGGTAGGAGTCACTAAACATTGAGTATTTGAGAGGTTGGATTTGGACACAAACTTAGGACCTCATATAACTCAAATATATATAACCACGCCTCCTACTTTCGTACCAAACTAGAAATCCGACTTGTAGAGCTCCAAAATTTGTGTAGCCTCCATCAGAAAATTTCATCAACCGTATAGCTTGAATTAAGGAAGCTCTTGTTTCCAAGCTCAAGCTGCCAAATCCAAATAATAAATCCTTTTTGTTTCTCCTCGTTAATGGCATATGGAAGCAATCATAATTAAAAACACACCATAATGTGAGGACCCTTTACCGTGACACTGTTAGGTGGAAACTCACAACGTGATATGGAGGCAGTGTTACTTAAAGTCACATGAGACAACGTTACTTGAATGGACAATGGTGGTATATGGACAGCGTATGGTTAATGCATATGGAGGTATGAGTTCGAGGACATCATTAAAAATAGCGCAGTGTTATACAATGGAAACCACTTTGTATAAAATAGAAAACAATGGTATATCAATGAATGGAGAGAGCGTAAAAGTATGACTAATATCAATGACTAGAGACAACGTTAAACTAGGACTAATACCAATAATTGAGACAACATATGGTTAATGCTCTCTGATTGATGAAGTGATGCCAGATTTATCCATGGCTTCATGGCGAGTGTGGGAAATGTTTTTATCAGAAAAGTCCCCTCGAGCTGGAACTTTGGCGGATAGATCTGCTGCAAGATGTTGCAAATAGGAAAATCTGTTATGTTGATATTGAACTCGATGACCTCAGCTTCATCTTCTGGACTTTTGAGCAAGTCTTCAAACTCAACTTCTGGACTGCGTATATATGTGAACAGGTTCTAGACTGCGTATATGGAACAGCATTCATATACCTTAATCAAAGCAGTGTTCAACTCTTCCACTGCACCACTCTATTGTGAAGTCAGATGCAACAATAGAGTGGTTGGAATGGATGCGCACCAGTGGCAAGACAACGTTGTTGCATCAACTTATTGCTCACACAAAGACGTCAGAAATATGAGGATATGTTTTGAATCTTGAACCTGCAGTGATGACTCTGCCTTTTGCTGCCAATATCGACATTCAAGACACTGTCAAGTACAAGGAAGTAATGAAAGAGTTTACCTCACATGAAGCATCGTGAAGATGCCATTTCCGTTCACATTCCCAGCTTGACCATTTCCTTCTCACGCCATTAAATTATCTCATCAGTTTCTCGTCATCATGGGAATCGCTGGAGAGGCCTTCAAGGTCGTTCACAATTTGACAACCGTTTCACCTTCCAAACGTAAATCCAATGTCAGATTACAGGTCCAACGTGTATACAATGTTCAGAAAAACGCAGAGAACGCTGCTACCAGGTCAGGGAGGTCAGTGCTGCAATATGAGTAGAAAATAGGAGTTACAAGAGAATCTAAAATGTCTATGAGGCCAGCAGCATGAAGAGGGCAGCGTATGGAGGCCAGCCACGTATATGGAAGCCCAACAGTCTAAATTCACAGTCTTGTCAGAGAATAATGGTAAATCGCAACGCTATTATACCAGTGACACCAGTACGTAGACTTTGATAGGTCGCAGGTAGGAATACATTGCCTAGTTGCAGATCTAATGCTCTCAGCTAATAAAATAAATGGTCAAGTAATGAAGACTAGGCCAGCACTATTCAAGGCAGCTTAGACCAATTGCGCAGGGAATAACAACATGTCAATTTTATTTTATTTTTCTTTTTCTACCTAAGGCATAAACTGTGAGGAAGAAAACTACACAGACCACACATCATGGCTCTGATACCATGTTAAACACACATGGGCAACAAAGGAATATGAAAGATAAAACATGCAAGTACAATTTTTATTAACAAATGATTTACATTTATAGTACATGTTGTGACCATTGGGTTTCACATCCCAAGGTCTCTTGGACTCCTTTTGCCCATTCGGCTTCCACACTAACCCATTGAGGATTATGTGTCCAACAATAATAATAATAGGGTTAATAATGGTTTTTTTGCATGGTATTAATAATAATTTGGCCCATAGGCTTCACCTAAATAAAACCTCTTTTTTGAGCATTAGTAATTATAAAGAGGCCTATGGAGTAAATAGAAAATCGGGTTTTATTTATTTACCATATGTGTGGTTTATTTTTGTTTTTATTTATTTATCATATCCCTTTTATTTACAATGGTATTTACCTCATAGGATTGGTATATAATTAGATGTTGATTTATTATCCTATTCGATATATTTTTATTTATTTACCATACCTCTTTAAACTTCTTTTATATTTATTTATTTACCATACCTCTTTTATAAATATGTTATTTGGCCCATGGTATTAATTTTTATTTGTCCCATAGTATTTGGCCCATAGTATTTACCTAAACAAAACCCCTTTTCTGAGTTTTCGTAAATATAAAGAGGTTTATGGAGTAAATATAAAAAGAGGTTTTATTTATTTACCAACTTCTAGGTAACTATAAAAAAAGGATTGTTTATTTAACATACCTCTCATTTATTTATATTTTTATTTATTTACCATACCTCTTTTTCGAGTGAGTGTTCGTATACCTCTTTATATTATAAATTTATATTATATTTATACATAATAACAATTAAATTAAAAATTTTAAATGCTAAACATTATGTTTACATTTATGTTTTACATGTTTATGTTTACATTTTTATGTTACTATCTTGTTTACATTTTTAATCTATCTCCATACTGGGTTGTAGAGCCCCTTGAGATGCATAGAACATACTATATATATATATATATATATATATATATATATAGAGAGAGAGAGAGAGAGAGAGAGAGAGAGAGAGAGAGAGGTGTAATTAGGTTGGAATTAGTATTTTAGAGTATCATTTTATTGTAATAATTTAAATTAATTTCAAATTATGTAAGTTTTAGTTGTTTGTATGTGACTATAATTAATTGTTAAGATTATTATTCATTATTAGGCTATGTCTGGAGAGTTTGTTTCCTAATATTTATGAGATTGTTAAGACTACTTAGATTTGAGAGATTATTTCCAACTAGATGGTTCCTAAAATAGTGTGTGTTTGAGTGTTTTTTTATGTCCAATATAGTTTGTCTATCTTCAAAGAATAGAGTGATCAATCCATTTGGGTGTAATAAGTGTCTACTCTCACATATATTAACATGGCATAACCTAGCATCAAGGAACGTTTGGACATGACTCCCTTATGGGAGGCCAAGAACATGTGGATAGTAGAGATACTTTGTTGTGAATACTATGAATTTTAGCATGAATTTTTCTCTATCCCAATTTTTCCATGTGATGATTTTCCATTGGATCTATAGTGTAAAGAGAGAATATGTTATTTTGTAAGGAGGGTCATTGTACCACTATGAAGAAGAGCCACTATTTCAAAGTAGCTAAAAAGGGATAGTTGTGATATATAAATGACTAAGTTGATATATGTTGTGAAAGGAACAATGCATATCAGAGTGGAGTGGTTTCCTCTATATGAGTCATTTTCTATAGAACTATCATTGATCTATTGACTTAAAAAGAGGTATAAGTTGTGACAAACCATGTGTTGTGAGGAGGAGCCATCATAGATGGTAATAAACACCCTAGAGGGAACCAATTTTTCATAGAAAGAGAGAGGAGATATTGTGTAGTTCTATTGGCATTCCATTTGTAGCAACATTAATTACCTATAGCAAAGATTAGATGGAGTAACATCCACATGGTAAGTTGGCCCAGGGTAGAGAGTAGGTATGATATTGTTACCTTTAGAAGTTTGTAGGACGCTAGGGGACACACCAATATTTTCATGATGTTGTATTAATCATCCTATCCCTAAGGACTAGAAAATATATGTCATACATGAAGAATTTGATTCAAGGGTTTGCCTCACAAGAGGCTACAACTTGTGAACATTGAGTAGGTGACATAAATGACTTTATCCTTGGAAGTAAATGGCATATGATGGTTTATTGGAATAAAACTAATCGAGAGCTTGGTCCTAATGTTATTGGTAGGTTGTGAGGCACAACTTATCTGAAGCACGAGAATGATTGTAGGGTAGATCATGTCATATTTCTGGCGGAAAACACTCTATATGGAAACACTTTTTGAAACTACGGCTTGTTACTCCACTGTAGCCTATACATCATGGAGAAAATTCAACTATTCATCAATTATTGCTTGATAGTGTGTCTATTGCTTGGAAGGAAGAGATCAAAGAGATGGTTTAGTTGAATGGGACCTACTACATGAGAGGAGTTGGATGTAGTGGTAGCTACAATATGCGTGAGAAGAGGTAATAACACCATTGTGAATAATTTCGTAGAAGGATTCCATGTGTTTTCAATTTATAGAAGGATTTCTACATTTTTAATTTAGAAGGATGGTCATGAACCATCTGTGTAAGAGCTATGAACAATATTGTTATAACACGGGGAAAAATCCCATGCATTAGAATGCAAGATTTAAAAGACTTCTAAGAAAAAAGAAAGGAATATTAAAGATTTAATAAAGTACTTCGTTTCTTGAGGAAAAATTTTATATATCAACCTAATCTATTGGAGCAATGGAAGCTTCTAGTGGTATCTAGAAGATGATACATAAAATGCAACAAATAAGGATGTTATGTAATCTTACGAGTTATAAGGCTTGTTTATTGGAACTCCAATACCCCCATATAAATGAAATGTAGAGAGGAAATAAAGGAACACAAAGAATTGGCTCCCATGATGAGGCCTAATTAGGTACCCATGTACAAGCTCTCATAAGTGGATAAAAAGAGAAAAACCCATAGAAAAAAATACCCCCCAAATTAAAGTACAAGAAAGAAAGAAAGAAATATAAAAATGACTAGGTTTGGGAAGGACGAGACAAGATGACCTCCCAAGGAAAAATTCCTTCACTCCAAGAATTAGATGTAACTAAAGAACCTTGATGATGCCAAGGAATTTGTGAAAATATCTACCACTTTTTCTTCAATAGGTACATACTCTAGGTTAAAAGTGTTCACTTGAATAAGTTGGTGAATGAAGGGTGTATAGATCTCAATAAGTTTGGTCCTTTAATTCTGCATAGGATTTCTAGAAATATGTATTGTACTTTGATTATAACACTAGAGAAAAGTGAGTTGATCTCACTGAGTTCCAAACTCAAACAATAATTTACAAAGGCATATAACTTATTGATTTGTGAGAATTGTATCTCAATACACATTTTTTTTGTAAATAATAAAATATTTGATTGTTTCTTGCAAGACCAGGAAATAGGAGCATAACTAAGACAAAAAAAAAAAAACTAGATGTGGAATTTTGATTATCCATATATAGATCTATTGTAGTGGCTACAACCACCCTCCAAAATTTTTCCTTAGCTTCATTTAGGAGCCTCCCTACCAACCATCCTTAGCAACATGTCTTGCACTTTCAAGATATATATCCTTTAGTTGAGATTCTGTGGCTTATCAGCTTGTGTCTGCTAGCTTGTTTTCCTCCCACCCGCAAGCTAACATTCCGGAACTTGGTCATTTTCTGGTTGTTGTGCTCACTTGGAAAATTACACAAATCTGGAGGAGAACTAACCTTCCTCTCTAGAATTGTGGAAACCATCAAGGCAGCCTGCTACTCTTCAGAAATGCACAAAGTAGCTAGGAAACTTTCCCTCTGGAAATTGCGTAGAGTAGCCCATCGCTGGGATTTGTCTTAAGTTTTGTGTAGTTCTGGTTGATAGCCAGGGCTTAAGTCTAGAAATTGCACTAACCCTGAGGAGCATCTAGAGGCACTCAGCCCAAAAACTACGTAGAAGTCACTGCAAGGCTTGCAGTCCATTGGATGTGCTCCCAAGTTGACCGGTTCCCTCCATGACTGAGAAATCATGCTTTTCATGCATGGGCTTCTTTTCCCGAAAAACAAAAAAGCATCCCTAGATTTTAGGGATCCATTTTTATCAGCTGGAGATTAATGAAAAAACTGTTTTAGAAACCTCTCGACAAGTGTCACTTTTTCCTAAATTTTTGGCATGCACGTCATAAACCTCTATCTTATCAAAATTATTTATTCGACACTTCAGAGCTCATTTCTCACTTTGATCTTGGAGCTTTAACATACCACACCACATCTCAGAGAATTTAGCACACATAGCTCAGCTTTTTCCAGGTAACTTCGCTTTTCATGTCTTTTGCTACTTTTTTGTCGCTTTTTTTATTTCTGTTTGTGTGAGTGCCATTTGCTTGGTTTCATTAAACATTTGTTGTCATTTTAATGCATGTTAGCTTGTAGAAGGAATTTTTTAGTTTTTCATTTGCATCTCACTGTTGTCGCATGCATGAGATTGTTTCTGCACTAACTATCATTTTTGTGGTGACTCGCTTCACACACTTACTTGTTTTATCATTTACTAAAAATTGCACTCATTGTGCATGCATGCTCATTCACTCATGTCTATACTCAACTTCGCACATGCATTCAACCTATTTATGTTTTCAGTCACCCGTCGGTAGGTCTGTGTTGCCTTGTCCTGGACCTTGCCTTACCTAGCTTGGACTGTGCATTTATGAGAGTGAAGGCTCTACTTTCCTCCCAGAAATTGCATAGATCTTGCCCAACACTGGTCTCCAAGCTTTCTCTGTGCAATTTTGAGAGGCACTACCCCGCTGGCCCCCGCAATTGTGGAGATGCAGTTGACCAGGTTGCAGTTATTGTTGACTAAAATTGTGCATTGCATAGTTTCAATCCTTAACATGCTAAGATGGACTGTGGTTTGTGTAGTTTCAGTAGTCAGTCAGCTCCCTGACAGTCCACACTATGTTATACGTAGTTTTGGCAGTTAGTCTCCTACCCTCCTAGTGAAAAGTGTGCAAACCTTCCAGTCAGTCACCTAGGTGTGTTACATGTCATTCCTCAACTTGTCTTGGGTTTCCAACTAACATTATTCTTTCCATGAGTGTTTATCTGTCTCCAGGTATCACAGGTGTTCGTCCATCTCTCAACAGTACAAGTACAATGGTTTCTAAGAGAGTAGGGTCAAAGGAAACTGCTGAGAGCACAGTTGGAGATGTAGTTGATCAAGTGTCTATGAGCTTGCCCATCTATGAAGACACTAAGTTGTTCTTATACAAGGATATCAAGATGAAATGACAGGAAATCAATGATACCTTTTTAGGCACATTTGAGTAGAATCTGGAAGATCGCAGGGTCTATATCAACATACACAAGTCTAACATGTACCAGGTTCCATGCAAGTATCCTCCGTTTCCATGCACAGACATGATCCATTGGATTATCTCGCATATTGATCCAGAGATGATGCCATTAAGTAGTGTCAGTGGAACAAAACTTACTACTTTTAGGTAAAAAAGCTTTGAGGAGATGTATCACTTGCCGCAGTCGGTGATCACGACGGATACACTTTTCACCAAAGCCCAACAGTAGTGAAAGCTCAAGATACATCATGAAGAGATGGGTGAAATATCTCTTCAAGTCTAGGACAACACCCAACTAGGTTTAAAAGACAAGGATGTTGTGGAAGGCATATCAGCGCTTTGTCATTTTCGCATACCACCTATATGACCAAGAGAGCATAGAAACCTTCTGGCAGAGTTAGGTGATTTTGTTGGATCAACTAGCAGGTGAATGAAGACCTTTCAAATGGTCTGAAATGTTGGCTCTCGGGTTGAAGGAAGAAGTAAAAGAAGCCCCACATCATACCAAGGGTCAACAAGTGAAGCTATTTGTTAGAGTCGGTTTGTTCAGCCCTCTGTCAGAGATCAAAACCTCTTTTGTTGCATTTCATTTTAGCTGTCTCATTTAGTCCTATCATCTGCATTCCATTAGGAGCATCGATCTTCTGATGGAAGGGTCTTGTCTCCATACTTCCCTCATGTCATGTACCTGTTGGTTCGTGTCTGATCATCAAATTTCATCAAAGTCAATTTTATAGTCATTATGGATGATCCTTTGGTCAGCCAAAAGTAATTTTAGTCATTAGGTCTAGGGTTTCGTCTTCAAAAAGTCTAATAATGTCCACGGGCACATGGGAATGTTCCTAATAAATTTTCATTCCAAAATTTTCATTATCAATAATGCTTGAGAATGATTCTTCTTCAAAACTTTGTTTTGAAGAAGAAATCGTCAAATTTATGGTTTGCAATAAATATGTAATTTTTAGAGTTTTTCAGTCATGGAGTATTTCAGGCACAGCCCTGGTCATCCTTTGCCAAAATACAATGCCAACCATTCCCACAAAAAGTGACAAAAGTTTCATCATTCAAGTCAAAAAAGTCAAAGTGGAAGCAAAAACAAAGTTATGTGAAAGTGCCCAAGTCTACAACATTACAAAAGTGGGTTTGCCAATTGAAGAATCAAAGTCCATGCCATAGGAGATATTATTGTGCTTCAATAGTTCATTTACACGCAAGGGAGCAAAGAGAAAGTAGTGGAGAAAATAAAATTCAGTGTGAAAGCTGGACTGTGTGTGTGAAATCCTAGTCGTGGCGCGTTGGGAGGTGGTCGCAGCGCATAGGTAAGTCACAACGCATATAACCATTTTCCACTGTGTAAATTATAACGTGTGCGAAGCATACAGTGTGCGCGGTGCACTGGGTTGTGTGCATGGCACACAGGGTCGACGACCAAAATTTTTATCATTGCTCCACAAAAATTCAAATCAATTCGGTCCTTCTCATTCCGAGTAAGTTTATGAAATTTCCATTAACTTGTTCGGTGTTGATTGAAGTGGGTTATGACAATTTGTAATGCCAAAATTATCAACCCTATCACTGTGTTAAAATTTTCTCCCTTATAGTTTGAATTTGAGGTTTTAAATTTGATTTTGGTGGCAACTCCCTTCCCCACCTGTGGTTCCTCTCCCATTATTGTTATTTCATCAACACACTATCATCTTACATATCTATGAGTCATTCACTCCTAAAGCCCAATTCCCTCATATGCCAAGTTACTCATTCCTAAGTCCCACTATCCCTATCCCTAAAGTAATTGCATTCCTTATCATTCATTTCAGTTGTAAAATTCCCAAAACCTCAAGTTACCGCAACAATCAATTAACTATCCATGGTTCCTACATTTGTGAAAATTCCAAAGGGCAAATTATCACTTGACAAAACCCCACTGTCCACACTGCCCTATTTCCCACAATCCCTCCCACATTTGGAAATTGAAACAAAAGCACCAAATTCTCATTCTCCATATCATTGAAGCCAACATAGACTTTGAAACACCATGGATACGGACATCGACACATCATATGATGGAGACAATAACTCTACAACTGAAACTGCATGCACCAAGAGGACACTAAAACGACGCAAAAGGCATGATAGGCTCCAAATCTTGGCTCAAGCTTCTTTGGCTGAGCATGATACTTGATGGTGGACCTTCCGTCCAAATTTCAACAAATTTGGAGAAAATTTTGGCAATTTTGAATTTTTTGGCTTCAAAACAGATTTTCCTGCCCAACGCGTAGTGCCACTTGGTGCGCGCTTATAATTGCGAGATCCTCTGGAGGAAAACTTTTCATTTCTGGATTTTTTACGAAACGTTATGCATGCTCATGGATTACCTAAGGATTTCATCAAGTTCTGGGTTGCCTAAAGGGTCAAAAACACCCTAAAAATCAACTTTCCGCCACCTTTTGCACCCATAGGAAGCAGTGTTGGGAGATTGGATTTTTGGAGGGACAAATGACATCCAAATCCAAAAATTCCACTTGAATTGGAAAGTAGACAGGCAGGGCTTTCCAATGAGCTATCCTTAGCACAATTTGGACTTCGAGAAGTGCCTCAAAATCAGCTCCAAATTTGTGCTACGCATACAGGGTTTAGGCGCGGCGCATAGGGAAATTTGGCCTATTTTTCACTCAACAGCTCAGAATTTCACCCAGTTTTGACTAGTTTCACTTTTTCATGCAACTCTTGATCTTTCTTGATGTACTTTCATGAACATGATGTAATTTTGGCACATATTTACTTGTTTTAGTAGATTCATTCACTAAAAAGTGAAAAACAACTGAATGAATCTGTTTCCTTTTATATAGAGGCAAGTTGTTTCATTGCCTATTTTTCAGTTCCTTCTATAGATATGGTTGAAACAGCTCCTAAAATGATGAGCTCGACCCCTAGAGGCATGGGTTTCTATATGATGTATTTTTTCAATCATTTTCAAGATTGGATACTTGGGATTGCTGGGCACTCCATTGTACATCCGATTTCTGCATTTTTGGTAAAGGAAAGACCAGGGTTTTGCAACACTTTTTGGGATTCCTGTGGCTCTGCATTTTGATGGTGTTCCTCTCTATGTAATTTGTGAGTTCACTGATATTTATGTGCATCATTTCCTTTTCTCTTTTTCTTCTGAAATTAAAAAAATGAGTGACAAAAGGTACAATTCATTATCTTGTTGTGCTCTGCCTATTAGTTTTGTTTAATTTTCAATGTTTTCTTGAGTTTGAAGAGGATTCTTGGAACCCTCTTTCCCTCTTCATCTTCTCACTAGTCTGAGCCCTCCACCTTTAAAAATCAAAGCACCAAAATGATTTCCTTTCTTGCTCCAATCAAAATTCTACAAAATTGGCCTTCATCCCTGGACCCAAAATTGGCTTTCCCTTGATTCCAACAAAACTCCCAAAAAATCAAATCAAATCCTTGCAATTCATACCTAGCCTAAAATTAGAAGATATTTCAGTCATCTAAAGCCCCATATATCATCATTTGCTGAGATTGACATGGAGAGAGCCCTCTCTTGTGCTCGTAGGGCTAGCTACGAGGCTAAGTGTGGTTTGATGTTGGTCCTGGATCCTACCTTTTCAGCCTGAGGTAAATCTAGGCTCTAACATAGTGGTGACCATAATGGGGAGAAAATTTTATTTGTTTGTTAGTTTTCTTAGTTTTATAGACTACAGACGGAGCCTGAAGCTAGCCAGGTAGCCTTTGAAACGATTTTTCTTTCCATTAGCACAAGTAGATAAAAGCTGCTTCAGTCAATCTCTGGTCTAGTCTTATAAACGGAACATCTAACTTGTAAATTGCCCGAGTAACAAGTATCATGTTCAGATCCGATTGTTGATGGTGGACAATGATCAGACACAACAAGGCTAAAATCATTCACCTGGCGACTCCAGTGTCAAAGGATCCCAAGGTTCATAATTTTTATGGCGACTCTACCCTTTAAGAATCAATAGCCTGAAAAATTTCTTGGTCAATTCATTGTTATCAAAATAGATTTTCTTGCTCAACGGTATGCTCCCATGAGCCGAGATCACATTCCAGGTTTTCCAAATAAAATTCTGAAGGTAATTTGGCAAAGCAATTTGCCTATGTTTAAAGATGATAATAGGAATGATGTTGCTTTACATCTAGTTAGATTTCACATACATATTCGCAAGTTGAAGGTTGATTTTCCGGAAGATTGCTTGATGAAGATATTCATGGCCACTCTGGAAGGTGAAGCCCAATCTTGGTATGAAACTTTTCCGCCTGCTTGTATTTACTGTTTAAAGGATTTTCATGCCATGTTCTTTGAAAGGTATAAAGAATCTTATCCATCATTAAATTTAGTTCAGAACTATTGCAAATATGCTTATAGTTTTATTGAAAATCTTGAGAAAGTTTATGAAGATGATGACTTCATGGATGATGAGATCATGGAAGCCCTGTATGAAAATGCATTTCAGCAACATAAAGATAGTGATACTTATCAAGATGATCAATAAAATTTGCAGCAGGATCAAAATCTAAGAACAGTGGAAGATGATGAAGGGGAAGGTTTTATTTTAAATCTGTCCATAGAAGAAGTTAGCATGCATGAAAGTCAAGTTTCAATTTCAGAATGTGATAGTGTCAAGTCAGCTATTTCAGATCTAGATTTAGATTGTGATGATCAAAAGTACCTTGGTCTGAATTCCATTAAGGAGAGATCTGCTGTTGAGATCATCTAGAAAGAAGAAGATAGAGTTATTGACCCAAGTGTTCTCATTTCATTAGAACCAAGCCTTCATGAGGAGGTAATGCAGTCAGTTCATGAAAAACAAGATGAGATCTTTGTTCAAATAAGTGAAAAAATCTTCTTTTGATAACTCAGTGGTAAGTGATAATTTGATTGCCATGTCATATGAAGATGATCAACAATGTTTCCAAATTTCAGAAACAAAAAGTATTATCTCCTCTGTCTAAAGATGAGATAGATCAACTCTTGAAAGGTCATGTTACAGCTCAAGTTAACACAGATCTGCAGTGTGCACATGGTCAAGAAGGTGATGGTGAAACTTCTTCCTCTTTTGAAAATGACGACAGACTTGTAATTAGCTTTATAGATCAGCAAACAGATAATAGTTTCTTTCATGAAGATGATAAGGCTATTATGTTTGATGATCTTGAAGATTGTTTTCTGTTTAAGAATGACCTAGAGCATGAAGTTAAGGAATATGAGCTTGAGAGAGACAATATGCCAGAACTTCTCACGGTCAAGGAATTTATAGCTAGCACTTAGATGGCAAAAGCTTATACCTCTCTGTTCCTTCCTATCACTCAGCAACCAATGGTTCTTTCAAATTAAAATGAAGTGATTACTTGTATTTTTGCTACTGGATCTCAAGAGAAAATAGTTCTTCAGGATTATCAAGATCCCTTTGGCATTCTTTTTCAAGCATTAGAGAATATAAATGTTGCCTGGTTTGTTATCATAAGCCTTGGTTTCAGTGGTTATTATGAGTTTCCTACATGTAAATCGTTCTGCCTGCTCGGGGAAAGTGAGAACAGAATTTCATTGAGTATCCATTTGTTGGATTGGACATTGGAAGGCTCACTCTACATATTTCATCAGTAGGTAGGTGGTTGTCATCATGATTTGAAGCTCTCAAATCTCGATGGTTTGCTACCATTTAAAAGCTTTGTAAGTACTTGTTTCAGTTAAGTAAGTCTTGAGTCATGTTTTTCAGCAATTTTGGTTTCAAAATTGATTCGGTTTGAGTCAAGTTTCAGTTAATAAATGAGTCAAAAGTCTTGTGTCAGCTTGTCAAGTTATCAACTCCATAGCCCAATGGACGAAGGAACTGTCTATCTCTCCCATAGATTTGTAGTTCTTGGCACCTCCAAGGAGCTACCATCCCCATTGGAGCCAATGTTAGAGTCGGTCTGTTCAGCCCTCCGTCAGAGATCAAAACCTCTTTTGTTTCATTTCATTTTGGGTGTCTCATTCAGTCTTATCATCTGCATTTCACTAGGAGCATCGATCTTCTGACGGAAGGGTCTTGTCTCCATACTTCCCTCATGTCATGTACCTGTTGGTTCGTGTCTGATCATCAAAGTTCATCAAAGTCAATTTTATAGTCATTATGGATGGTCCTTTGGTTAGCCAAGAGTCATTTTAGTCATTAGGTCTAGGGTTTCATCTTCAAAAAGTCTAATAATGTCCACGGGCACATGAGGATGTTCCTAATAAGTTTTCATTCCAAAATTTTCATTATCAATAATGCCTGAGAATGATTCTTCTTCAAAACTCTATTTTGAAGAAGAAATCGTCAAATTTATGGTTTGTAATAAATATGTAATTTTTAGAGTTTTTTAGTCATGCAGTATTTCAAGCACAACCCTGGTCATCCTTTGCCAAAATCCAATGCCAACCATTCCTGCAAAAAGTGACAAAATTTTCATCATTCAAGTCAAAAAAGTCAAAATGGAAGCAAAAACAGAGTTATGTGAAAGTGCCAAAGTCTACAACATTACAAAAGTGGGTTTTCCAAATGAAGAATCAAAGTCCATGCCATAGGAGATATTCTTGTGCTTTAATAGTTTATTTACACAGAAGAGCAAAGAGAAACTAGTGGAGAAAATAAAAGTCAGTGTGAAAGCTAGACTGTGTGTGTGAAATACTGGTCGTAGCGCGTTGGGAGGCAGTCGCGACACATAGGTAAGTCGTGACACATATAACCGTTTTCCACTGTGTAAATTATAACGCGCGCGGCACATATAGTGTGCGTGGTGCACTGGGTCATGTGCGCGGCACACAGGGTCGACGACCAAAATTTTTATCATTGCTCCACAAAAATTCAAATCAATTCGGTCCTTCTCATTCCAAGTAAGTTTATGAAATTTCCATTAACTTGTTCGATGTTGATTGAAGTGGGTTATGAGAATTTGTAATGCAAAAGTTATCAACCCTATCACCGTGTTAAAATTTTCTCCCTTAGAATTTGAATTTTTTAAAATTTGATTTTGGTGCCAACTCCCTTCCCCACCTGTGGTTCCTCTCCCATTATTGTTATTTCATCAACACATTATCCTCTTACATATCTAAGAGTCATTCACTCCTAAAGCCCAATTCCCTCATATCCTAAGTTACTCATTCCTAAGTCCCATTATCCATATCCCTAAAGTAATTGCATTCCTTATCATTCATTTCATTTGTAAAATTCCCAAAACATCAAGCTACCCCAACAGTCAAGTAACTGTCCATGGTTCCTACATTTGTCAAAATTCTAAAGGGCAAATTATCACTTGACAAGACCCCACTGTCCACACTGCCCAATTTGCCACAGTCCCTCCCACATTTGGAAATTGAAACAAAAGCACCAAATTCTCATTCTCCATCTCATTCAAGCCAACACAGACTTTGAAACACCATGGAGACAGACACGAACACATCATATGACCGAGACAATGACTCTACCACTGAAACTGCATGCACCAGGAGGACACTAAAACGATGCAAAAGGCATGATAGGCTCCAAATCTTGGCCGAAGCTTCTTTTGCTAAGCATGATAATTGATGATGCAACTTCTGTCCAAATTTCATCAAATTTGGAGAAACTTTTGTCAATTTTGAACTTTTGGCTTCAAAACAGATTTTCTTGCCCAACGCGTAGCGCCACTTGGCGCGCGCTTATAATTGGGAGATCCTTTGGAGGAAAACTTTGCATTTCTGGATTTTTTATGAAACATTATGCATGCTCATGGATTACCTAAGGATTTCATCAGGTTTTGGGTTGCCTAAACGGTCAAAAACACCCTAAAAATCACCTTTCTGCCACCTTTTGCACCCACATGAAGCAGTGCTGGGAGATTGGATTTTTGGAGGGGAAAATTACATCCAAATCCAAAAATTCAATTTGGATTGGAAAGCAGACAGGCAAGGCTTTCCAATGCACTATCCTGAGTGCAATTTCGACTTCGAGAAGTGCCCCAAAATCAGCGCCAAAGTTGTGCTATGCATACAGGTTTTAGGCGCAACGCATAGGGGAATTTGGCCTATTTTTCACTCAGCAGCTCAGAATTTCGCCTAGTTTTGACTAGTTTCACTTTTTCATGTAACTCTTGATCTACCTTGATGTAATTTCATGAAAATGATGTAATTCTGGCACATATTTACTTGTTTTAGTATATTCATTCACTAAAAAGTGAAAAAAACTGAATGAATCAGTTTCCTTTTATATAGAGGCAAGTTGTTTCATTGCCTATTTTTCAGTTCCTTCTTTAGATATGGTTGAAACGGCTCCTAGAATGATGAGCTCGACCCCTAGAGGCATGGGTTTCTATATCATGTATTTTTTCAATCATTTCCAATATTGGATACTTGGGATTGCTGGGCACTCTATTGTACATCTGATTTCTGCATTTTTGGCAAAGGAAAGACCAGGGTTTTGCAGCACTTTTTGGGATTCCTGTGGCTCTGTGTTTTGATGGTGTTCCCCTCTATGTAATTTTTGAGTTCAATGATATTTATGTGCATCATTTCCTTTTCTCTTTTGCTTCTGAAATTAAACAAATGAGTGACAAAAGGTAGAATTCATTAGCTTGCTATGCTCTGCCTGTTAGTTTTGTTTAATTTTCAATGTTTTCTTCAGTTTGAAGAGGATTCTTGGTACCCTCTTGCCATCTTCAACTTCTCACTAGTATGAACCCTCCACCTTTACATATCAAAGCATCAAAATGATTGCCTTTCTTTCCCCAATCAGAATTCTGTAAAACTGGCCTTCATCCTCGGACCCAAAATAGCCTTTCCCTTGATTCCAACACAACTCCCAAAAAATCAAATAAAATCCTTGCACTTCATACCTAGCCTAACATTAGAAGATATTTCAGTCATCTCAAGCCCCATAGATCATCATTTTCTGAGATTGGCCTAGAGAGAGCCCTCTCCTGTCCTCATAGGGCTAGCTACGAGGCTGAGCGTGGTTTGATGTTGGTCCTGGATCCTACCTTTTCAGCCTGAGGTAAATCTAGGCTCTAACACTATTCATGTCCACCTACATACTTGATGCAGTGTGTGCCCGTCAGTAGCTCCTGTGGGCATGGACACCTTCAGAAACCTCTATGCACAATTATTGTAGGTTGTTCTCCGAATGAAGCTTCCATGTAGTTATCACACAACTATCAGACCACTTTGTCACCCTGGTACACAAGATGATCTTTGAGCAGGATCCACCTTGCATGTGGCATGCTATTAGGTCCCTATACTACTAGTGTAACCCCTTATTATTATTAATGAAACCCCCTTATTATATTATTGTTCCCATATAGTCCCAATGTTGTTATCATTATGCCCCATAGAAGCCCATTATTGTTATTGTTTCGCCCCTACAATATTATTGTTATGTAGGCTCTGATTGTATTGGGACCCCTTAGACTCCTATATATAGAACGGAGGTCTTGTCATTTGTATCATCCAATAATTGTTCACTAGTGTAATGTAAAGGAGGTTTCCCCCTCGAAGAGGCTCATTTTTAAGTCATTGATATATCTTTTCTATCTTTTTGTGAGTTGGTTTCATAAAATTTGGTCTTAGAGCTTTGGATTCTAGGGTTTCGCTGCTCCAAACAGGTCATCGTGGAATTTTCTCTATAAAGTTTTAGCTACGATGTTTCAGAAGCTAAGAAAAAACCCATTTGAGCTAAAAGTATTCTAAACCTTGGGAATGAATTTCAGATCTTGTCTCACTATATTTTTGAAGATATGATGCGAGGAAGTTAGGGTTTTTGCAAGCTCCATAGTTCCATCGCAAACACGTCATCGTGGAATTTTCACTATAAATTTGTTTCTAAAATGGTTCACACTTTGAAATTAATCCCATTTGAGTTGAAAGCTTGGTGAAGCTCAGGCCCAAATTTCAAATCTTGTTGCGCTATATTTTCGGCGATATGGTCCAAGACATTTATGGTTTTTTTAGGCTCCCAAATTACATCCAAAACCGGTGACCATAGGAAACGCGTCATAACTTTCTCTATGAGCATTAGATTGAAAATTCATAAGAAGTTACAAAAAGAGGACAGATTGTTCTTCTCTGTGTATCGTTTTGAAGGCGAAAGGTCGAAACAGTGACACATTGCACTTCGTACAATTTTTCTCTACTAAAAATGTATATAATTAGGTCATCTTGGGAGATTGGGCATAACTTTTTCTTAGAGAATCAAATTTTGATGCACTACGAGGATGATGCAGAGGGATACTACGGGCCAAAATTCAAAACCTTGGAGATCCAAAATTTTAGAGATACAACAAATTCAAGATTGAGATCCTAAAAGAAAGAAAAAGAATGACTCGAATCAAGAAAATAGAAACACCTAGTAATCAAAATTGGATGGATTATTTGAAGAATGTGATCGAAGCTAAGATAAATAGTTTTATCTACGCCATGGAATCTAATATCGATGGTATGCAAGCATATTTGAAGAAAGGCATTGAATATTTGAAGAAGACATGGAAGGTTTGAAGGAAGTTGGGGTAAACATGCTACAAGAAAGGCCTCCTAATGGCGAAAAGGTAGTAGAGGAAACTCATGATGAGAATATATTTAGAACCAAATCAATTTGTATGGTATATATGGATTTGTTATCGTAAATAAATTGTCACCTGATCAATTTTAACGAAGTAAATGAAAACATATTATGAGGATACAAAGAGCAACACCTTCTTTAGCCAATTGATAAATCTCAATCAAAAGGGTTCAATGGCAGAGAACATTGAGGACTTCCTAAAATTGAATATAAGGGTAAATGATATTCCAGAGAAGCATAGGATTGAAGTCTTCATAGGGAATTTAAATGATAACATCCAACATGAGGTTCGCCTTTCAAAACCTGATTCATTGGAGAAGGCATACAGGTTGTCAAGAAAAATTGAAAGAAAAATTATGGAAACAAGGAATCCTACCACTCATAACTATAAATATGGAACTATTTTTGCTCCTACCCTTTCACTACCTACAAGGTTGACACAAAAAAAAAATTGGAAGAAAAAAGAGAAAAAGGGCTTTGTTACAATTGTGATATAAAATACACTAAAGGTCATAAGTGTGTTAAGAAGAAATTAATTTACATAGGTGTGGAATAGGAGGAAGAAAAGGAACAAGAAACATCAAAAGAAGAGCATATACAGCAGGAACCAATCCCAAAGAAAGAAGAAATGAATCTAACCATATCTTATAATGCATTGACAGGAATTACCACTCATAAAACTCTCAAGATAGAAGGGCATATCAAGAAGAAAAAGGTAATAGTGTTGATTGATTCGGGTAGTACCCATACTTTTATTCATTGTAAGATAGCAAAGGAATTGAATTTCTTCATATATCCAACACCAGAGTGTCAAGTAATGGCTACAAATGGAGGAACCATAAATTTCTCTGGAAAGTGCCATAATATCAAGCTATCCATGGGAGAATATGTCTTGAATAGTCCAATTCTTTCCATTCCAATGGGTGTTGCAGATGTTGTACTAGGAGTTCAATGGCTAGAATCTTTGGGTACGATAGCTTTTAATTTTCAAGAGCTTTTCTTGATTCTTTTTTGGGAAGGAAAGGAAGTTGAATTAATGGGTATCACAAGGAAACTGAGAAAGATAATTAGCTCTAACAACATGAAAAATATTCTGAAGAAAGAACAATGGAGCGCAAGTGCACAATTATGTTCACTAGAGGTTCCCACATCAAAATCATCTATTTCTCTAGATCTCCAAAACGTTTTGGACAATCATTCCATGTTATTTGAGAATCCCAAAGGCCTCCCACCTATTTGTGATCATGATCATGTTGTTCATTTGATTCCGAGAAGTGTTCCCCCAAACATCAAGCCTTACATATATCCATATGCACAAAAGAGTGAACTTGGACAAATGGTTGCAGAAATGCTAGAAGTTGGTATAATTCAACCTAATAAAAGTTCTTTCTCTACTCCAGTGGTATTGGTACAAAAGAAGGATGGTTCATGGTGCATGTGTCCAAATTATAGGGAGCTCAAAAAGCTTACTATTAAAGATAAATTTCCCATTCTTGTCATTGACGAATTATGAATTTAGAACTCATGAGGGTCATTATGAATTTTTGGTCATGCCTTTTGGCTTATCAATGCACCTTCTACATTTCAAGGTTTGATCCATTCCATCTTCAAACCCTTCCTTAGAAAATTTGTGTTAGTATTTTTTGATGATATGCTAATCTACATCAAGTCTTGCAAGGATCATGTTCAACATGTTGACAGGGTGCTCAAACTATTGCAAGAGAAACAATTATATGCAAAAATCTCCTAATGTTTCTTTTGAGTATAAGAGGTGGAATATTTGGGCACTCAGTTAGCTCATAGCTCATATTATCATCCTCAATTTGATGGGAAAACTAAGACAGTGAACAAATGTTTGGAAGGATATCTTCATTTTTTTGTATCTAATAAACAGACACAATGGGTCAAGTGGTTTCCTCAGGTTGAATGGTGGTATAACGCTCCTTCCATATTGCAACAAAAATGAGCCCATTTATGGCACTTTATGGATATCATACACCGTCCATCTCATCATCTTTAAAATAAAATTCTAAGGCTCAACTAGTGGAAGATCACATCGAGCATCAACAACATGTTCTCAAACTCTTAAAGGATAACCTTAATTTGGCACAAAATAGAATAAAACAATAGGAAGATCAACATCGTAGTGAAAGAAGTTTTGATGTAGGCAACTGGATATTTCTACGACTACAACCATACAAACAAATGTCCCTCAAGCAAGCTAAGAAGGATAATAAAGTATCACTAAAGTATTATGGTCTGTAGAATGTGTTACAAAAGATTGGTACTATGGCATACAAATTGGAGCTTCCTACATCTTCTCGAGTGCACCTAGTTTTCCATGTTTCATACTTGAAGAAGTTTATAGGTGAGAAGATTAGAGTTCAAACAATATTGCCAAAACTTAATGAGGAAGGAAAAATCATATTGGAATCAGAATTAGTCACAAAAACAAGAAATCAAAAACTACAAAATCAATCAATTTTAGAGTACCTCATCAAGTGGAAGAACTTACCCACTGAAGATTCCACATGGGAGGATGAGAATTTTATACAGAAGCATCCATAACTACTCAAGCGTTAAGGATAACACTTTTTGAAGGAGAGGGGCATGTTAGGTCCCTATACTACTAGTTTAACCTCTTATTGTTATTAATGCAACCCCCTTATTGTATTATTGTGCCCATATAGTCCCCATGTTGTTATTATTATGCCCCATAGAAGCCCACTATTGTTATTGTTGTGCCCCTACAATATTATTGTTATGTAGGCTCTGATTGTATTGGGACCCCTTAGACACCTATATATAAAAAGAAGGCCTTGTCATTTGTATCATCCAAGAATTTTTCATTTGTGTAATGTAAAGGAGGTTTCCCCCTTCAAGATGTTGATTTTTAAGTCGTCGATCTATCTTTTCCTTTTTTTTGTGAGCTGGTTTCATAACATAAGAAGCAATGGAGGCATTGGTTGATATAGCAAATTGGTGTGCCTTACCACTTGGCACCTACGTACAGATGTACAATGCGTAGAAGGCACTGCATGTTTTACCAAAGTTTTCCATGGATAAGCTAGTCATGCAAGAAGTGTCATACCACATCTCCACAAGGATGTCAGCTAGACTACATAGGAAGAAGAAGGAACTCTAGCCCACCCTTCCTTTATGCATTGGGTTGTATGAGATCCATAATCCCAAGCATGCTAAGGTTGAGATGAAGGAATTCAAGAGATTCACCTTTGGCACAGAAGTTTCAATCATATGACCCACATTTCTTAATGAAGGACCATTGTGCAAGAGTGAATCATCCATGGATTCACAGGGCATCTCATTTGCCTGGGGAATACCCATGGAGATACTTCTATGAATTCTCAAGGCTCAATGAATTAGCCAGCATAGCTGTAGAGTGGTTATCAAAGAAGAAGAAGGCAGCATCTCAGAGAGAAGCATCATCAGCATCCACAAAGGGCAACAAAATTGTACTTGACAAAGGCAAGATGAAGGTTGTAGATAGCACAGAGGTGGAGCAGAGCTGCAAGTTCAAAGAAGATCCACTTGTGTTGAGAGAAGCTTTGGGGATTGAGGCTAAGAGGAAACAGCGTGATAGAAGGATCGCGCAAAGGCAGAGGGAGAAGCAGAAGCTGGAGGAAGCAGAAAATTAGCTCAAGGAGATGAACAAGCAACTCAGGGAAGAACAAGAGTTGCAAAGAAGAGAGAAGGAAGCACAACAAGAATAGGAACAAGAGGAGGCGCAACATGTACACATTGATGAAACTGCGCCTATATAGGTTATTGACTCATCCAAGCTGCTAGCACGGAGAAGACAGGGTGAGCAGTCATAGGAGAAATACTTTTCTCAAGAGATTGAACAAATGCTAGAGCAGATGGACATGAACATGGTGCAGGCTGAGTTAGATCAGGAAATTGAACTCATGCCTCAAAACCAAGAGGTCACTCCATCGAATTCACTAGATCTAGAAGCAGAGCAAGTCCCAAGTGATAAAAAAGACACATAAATCCTTGAAGATAATCCAGAAGCGGAGATGCACAACATATCTTTCGACAAGTCACAACACAGAGTTGTGCATTCACATAGAGTGCCTACTGTGGATGCCCATATATATCCTACACAGTTTGAAGAATGAGTGATCATGTCCGATGTGCACGGACATCCAGCCACATTGGTCGATGCTACCAAAGCATATGCCGAAGCCACCTACTCAAATGTTAGATTCCTGATAGCTGAGAATGAGTACATGAATAGGGAGCTACAAGCAGCGAAGCAGGGAGGAGAGCAGGTTACATCTTCCGCTAGAGAAGAGTTCACGAGAGTGATACTAGATGAAGTATCGTCTCTTGAGACAATCAAGCAAAAGTTATACTTTAGATTCATCACCATGCATAAGTGAGTTGTCCATCTCGATGGTTGGCAGCAGTGTTGTGCTAGGAGAGCATGCATCTTGTCAGATCTATAGATTGTTGTTGATCACATGCAGGTATGGAGAATGAGGTACAAGGGATCCCCACTGCAATTCCGAAAGAAAATGAAGCCAAGGGTGGTAGAGTTGAAGGCACACATCCAAAATCAGATTTGGAACTATGAAGAACTACCACAGCTCATCACTAGCTAACATGCTTCACATGCACAAGCGTTCAGGAGCATGGATGTCATTATGTACACGCATGTGATCCCATCCATTAGCACAGTCACTGAGGCGAAGTCAAATAACCAAGTCTGACTGGAGTTGGACATGTACTTTTATCAGTTGATTCGCGTAGCCACCAGTGTAGACTTGTAGATGGGTGCATACACTATGCATCAGTATGTTGCTGGTCTGGCTGCACTCAAGACTATGATGCACATGTTATCTAACGAGTTGGACAAAGGTGCAAAATCACTATACCCAGATGCAATGGAGGCAAGAGTTTGCTTTCAAAAGGATGTGACCTTAGAGTACGTAGACACCACAACAGAATACCAAGCTTGGCATCAGTTCGCCACCTTCAATCATCATGAGGATGTCAAAGAGTTAGTCTTCCCACAACTGTCCAAGTCTTAGTGATGTCTTGCATGGCTTACTCAAGCCTATTTTGTCTCAGATGGGTACATGTACAAATTGTAATGTAAATATGTTATAAAAGTGAAAGATCAAGTGTGGATAGTAGATTGTAACAGTCATGTAGTAGTTAAAGAACCATGAGGGTAGTTGAAGAGTAACAAAGGGAATGTCAAGGGTCACCCCACCCTTTTCTATTTATAGAACCTCATAACTCATTGTACAAGATTTTGGGAGTCAACCTTCCTATAGGTGTAACTTAGAGAAAGCTTTGAGTGTATTGTAACGAGCCTTGGATTCCCCACAATGCAAAGCTAGTACATCTCTTTGGAGGATCAGGCGGCAGTTACTATAATGTTCCGCTATCGCGGTTAGTGGAAGTCATGGTTGTATGTATGATTGGATATTTCACTCTTTTAATATAATACAGGCAACATGTTTCATGCATATGTTTTTATTGTAGTTTGATATCTTGGATACTGTAATGATCTATGTAGTTGTTGTTTATTCATGTATGTATGGACTATTATCTATGTGTTTGTATTAATCTTATCGAAGCATGTTGTTGATATAATCCATCACTTTGGATCATTGGTTATCCTGCTTTCCATCTCATGATGTCTTTATGCTCATGTGTTCCCTTTCAAGCTATGTGCTATCACAGGTTTCTAAGGGTTCACTCACTCCCCCTTCCAAGTGTTAGAACCTTTCATTCACCTTCCTTGACTTGCCACAAGGTCACACCCTCTCTACCAAGAAGAACATATTACTTACCTCTGCATGCAACCGCAGTCAAGGTGATATCATACTATCCACTGTTGGGACTCCTACTCCAAATGGTCTGAGGTCTCGTTGGGACTTCTTACCAGGGAAATCCCCTGACATGTTGGTGGGTCCAATACCATCAAAATTTATGGTGCTAGAAGGAGGGCTAGATGATAGGTTGAGTCCTCACCTCCTGTTTTGAACCTTCACACATCTATCATGGTTATTGTTGTAGTTCAACCTATGCGATGTCTGTCCAATGCACATCGCTTTGAAATCATGGAGTTTTTTGATCACTTATATGAAATCACATATGATGGTGAAGGCAAAGTGGCATGGACTAAGCACTTACATGACTTCCTTGCATTCTTGGAGGATGTGGAAGATTTTGATGAACTAGAGGTCAACATGCTTCTTGCAACAACACTTCGCGAGTCCCAACAACGATTTTGCTGCAACATGCGTCAGAATTACGTGCACTCATTTAAGAAGTTTTGTAATCTAATTGAATATGTTTTCCATCATTTGATCCTAAATCTCTTGAAAAGAAAATTTTAAAACCACCGAAGGCACCTCATGAATCGCCTATTGGTTTTTGGTAGCGCTTCCATTTACTCCAGTTTGAAGCTCCGAAAGGTTAGATGAAATTATAATATCTCATGGACAGATTTGAATATTGCCTTACCAAATCACTATGTCCCAAAATGAAGTTAATGTTCAAACCCTGCTCAACATACTTTGGTGATGGAGATGCACAATCACAAGTGAATACGGTTGCTTTCACAAGCGATTATCCACCTTCCCCTCATCAAATAGCTCCACCCCCACAGAGTGATGTGGGAGAACATGCACACACTTATGTTCAACTGCTAAACCCTCCCATCGTCACCACTCTTAATTTCTACACAGATTTGGTTGTAAAGCCCATGGGTTGTCAAATGAATTTTTTACCTCAACCTCCATCTTCACGTTATGTTGATCCTTTGGATTGCACTGTCTTGTTTTCTTCTATTCTGGACTCTACACCTATTGTGAATGAGGATCAAGCCATCAATGGACTTGATGTTGCACAACCAACCTGCGTTTTAATTTACGATGAGTATGTCTGGAGATCTGAACATCAAACCGTGGTGAAGGACGACCTCCTTCTCTCCACGCCTGCTACGCTTTTTCCTGACATCTTTAGTGATTCTTCTATCTCTGATTTTCCTTGTGTAAATTCTTCCATGGATGGATCTACTTGTGATCATTCGCAGAACACACTCAATTTCAGTCCATCATTCGAAAGCAGAGAGGACAAATTCTTCATTGAAAATCCACTTGATTTTTCATCTGCTTTTCTCAGAAATGCATAGGGTCAACATTTTTGCTTCTCATATACCCTTTTGTTTGATTCATCAGATCATGAGGATGCAGATGAACTCATTGATTTTTCTAATCACAGCTGTCATGATCTATTTACTCCTATATTCGATCACGATGTTGATTCTATCATTGTAGATTTCTCAAAGCCATCTGTTTATGATGATCTATCTATTGAGGAAGTAGAAACCCTACAGGCTATGGGGGCACTTCAGCCTGAGCTAATGGTTATGTCAAGCCCTCGCTATCTTGAAGTTAGTTTCACTTCCGATCAAGAAATTGTTGAAACACCCAAGGCTCCTCATCATTCATCTGTATGCATTGAATATCAATCCAACACACAGCTTTCACTTCCTCCACTAGAATCACATTATCTCATCGCTCATGAATTGGAGGAATCATAGATAGCAAGAACACTTGTGAGATGTAAGTTATCTCTTTTTCTCATGTTTTATTGCATGTCACAGTCAAGAGAGTGCATATTCTTAACATCTTCACACAGTGTATCCCAACACCATGGTAAGTCCACAGAGTGTGTGTCATGTGCTTTCACTCATTTCTTTTTTGTGGATGCATTTAAAGTCGCAGTGTGTTTATTTTCATTGTTATATCTTTCATGTTTTCTGGTTCACTTGAATCTGTTGTTCACAAACCATGCCTTGACCAACATGGTTCAAGCAATGCACTGATGGATGCATTGGAAATATCACTTCATGTGAGTAGGTCCATGCAACATTAGCTTAGGAGTAGGAGTAGTGTTTGCTTTTTCCTTGTCTTCTTGAATGAATGTTCGCTTTGTTTGTCTGTTTTCTTGTTTTCTTGCCTACTTTACTTTCTTTCTCTCTTTTCTTTCACATTTGGTTCTACTCTTTGTTTTGTTTTGTTATGTTTTCCTGTTTACGTTCATAGGTTAGTTTTGCATGAAATCGTGCGCAACTCTTGAAACAAGAAGGGTAAACTACAAGAGGAGTTATATAACTACAAAGATTTTGTTAGATTTTGTATTCTCTTTTTATGTAGAACTTGTTGTCTTCATTCAATGATATGCCAATGGAAAATACGTTATGTTTAAAGTGAATCATGGTGGAAATACAATACTTGTGCGCTAACTAGTACCACCTAGTGTAGTCGGTTGTTTTGGGTTAACCCTTGTCAGCTCAATCAAGTAGAGTAAGGTGACAGGGAAAACATTAAAAAGCATACCATACATATACATAACACAATTCTCTGAAGGAACAACCTCTTCGGCTCTTAATAAGTCAGGATTCCTCTTCCACCTTTGAAATAAATAAGTGCCTGCTCACAGTTCTTCAAAAAAAAAAAATGATTTTTTTTGAAAAAAAAGAATAAGGCGAAAGAAGAGAAAGGCTTCCTATGCAGACAAGTGATGCAAGTATTCTACCGAGGTACTGACCAGGCTCATTGGAAGCAAAGTGATGCTTGTGTTCCTGCATGACTCCACGACATACTATCCAGACCTGCTGGCAGCGGAACAACACCAGAGATGAAACTAAAACTTTGATAGTTATACTCCTTGTATACCAATATACCCCTCATCCCCAATCGAAACAACTGTGATAACATGGCTTGGAATGTGTGCTAACCGATCAAGAGCATGGAAAGTGCTATATCTTTCAATGAAGATAGTGTGGAAACCATGATTATTTAGGAATCGAACAATACTTCCAAAGGAGTTAGAATTGCTTTTCACGAAACAAGGTCCATTCAGAGAGCTGGAGTTCTATCGGTGTGTCACTAAGTGTTGTAGAGGCTACAACCACCCTCCAATCTTTTTCCTTAGATTCATTTTCGATCCTCCCTAAAAACTGTCCTTAGTAACATGTCTTGCACTATCTAGGTACATATGATTCAGTTGAGTTTTTGTGGCTTATCAACTTGTGTCTGCTAGCTTGTTTTCCTCCCACTCACAAGCTGACATTCCAGAACTTGGTCATTTTATGGTTGTTGTGCTCACTTGGAAAATTGCACAAATCTAGAGGGGAACCAGCCTTCCTCTCTAGAATTTCACAAACCATCAAGGCAACCTACTTCTCTCTAGAAATGCACAAAGTAGCCAAGGATCCTTCCCTCTGGAAATTACGTAGAGAAGCCCATCAATGGGATTGCTCTCAAATTTTGGGTAGTTTTGGTTGACAGCCAGGGCTTCAATCCAAAACTTTCACAGAGCCTAAGGGGAATCCAGAGCCACTCATCCCATAAATTGCACAAAAGTCACTTCATGGCTTGTAGTCCATTACATGTGCTCCCAAGTTGACCATTTTCCTCAAAGACTAAGCAATCTTGCTTTGCATGCATGGGCTACTTTTGTGGAAAAAATAAGAAGCAAAAACCATCCCTAGCTTTTAGCAATCCATTTTTAGAATCTGGAGGTTACATGAAAATTCCATTTTAGAAACCTCTCACCAAGGGTATATTTTTCTTAAATTTGTGGTGTGTGCATCGTAGACCTAGGTCTTATCAAAACTACTTATTCGACACTTCAGAGCTCATTCCTCACTTCGATCTTGGAGCTGAAATCCCACATCACATCTAGGAGCATTTAGCACACTCAACTCAACTTTTTTTGGGTAATCCCGCTTTCATGTCTTTTGCTTCTTTTCTGTCACTTTTTGTATCTTGGCTTGTGTGAGTGTTGTTTTCTTGGTTTCATTGAATGCTTGGTGTTGTTTTAGTGCATGTTAGTTTTTAGAACAATTGTTTCAGTTTTTCATTTGCATCTCACTATTTTCGCATGCATGAAACTATTTCTGCACTAACGGTCCTTGTTGCGGTGACTCGCTTCACACACTTACTTGTTTTCCTGTTTACTGAATCCTGCACTAATTGCTTTCATGCATGCTCACTCACTCATGTCTACACTCAACTTTTCACATGCATTCAACCTCTTTATGTTTTCAGTCACCCATCTGTTGTTCTGGGCTGCCTTGGCCCGGACCTTGCCATACCCGGCTTGCACTACGCATTTCTGAGAGTGAAGACTCTGCCTTCCTCCCATAAATTACACATATATTTCCCAACACTAGCCTCCATGCTTTCTCTACACAATTCTGAGAGGCAGTATGTCAACATACATAAGTCTTACTTGTACGAGGTTGCATGCAGGTATCCTGCGTTTCCATGCGTGGACTTGATCCACTGGATTGTATCTCATACTGATCCAAAGATGATGGTGTTGAGTAGTTTTAGTGGAACAAAACTTTCTACCTTCATAGCAAAGGACTTTTAGGAGATGTATCACTTGCCACAGTCGGTGATCACGATGGATACACCCTTCACTAGGCCCAACAACAGTGCAAACTCAAGAGACATCTTGAAGAGCTAGGTGAAAGAACAATCCATGTTTAGGACAACACCCAACTAGGTTTATAAGACAAGGATATTGCAGAATGCATATCATCTCTTGGTCACTTTCGCATGTCACCTATAGGGCCAAAAGATCACAAAAACCTTCCCACAAAGTTGGGTGATTGTGTTGAATAGCCTCGAAAGTGAACGATGAGGTTTCAACTAGTCCGAAATGTTGGCTCTTAGGTTGAAGGAACAAGTAACAGAAGCCCGATATCTTCCCAAGGGTCAGCAAGTGAAGCTATTCTCTTCTTACATACTTCATGTAGTTTGTGCCCGTCAGCAGTTTCCAGACTTGGGTTGGGCATGGACACCTTCAAAAACCTCTTTGCACACTTATTGTAGTTTGTTCTCTGAAATTAAGCTTCCATGGAGTTAAAATACAACTATCAGGCCACTTCGTCACCCTATTATATAGGATGATCTTTGAGCAGGTTCCATCTTGCATGATGTAGGCAAAAATGGAGGCATTGGTTGACATAGAAGATTGGCGTGCCTCAACCTTGGCACCTTAATATACATGTACAACATGGATAAGGATCCACATGTTTTACCAAAGTTTTCCATGGATAAGTTTGCATTGTCTTCGCAATCCTCTCTATGGACAGAGACGATCCCTCTAGCCCAATGATATACTGGAAACTTTCCTAAGTTACAATTGAAATAAGAGACGAAGAAGATGGCCTACCTCATTCTAATACTGTCATGTTCTCCTTTGTTGAAGACATTGAATCACTTGCATCACAGGCTTGGTCCTACTGCTCACATTGTTTATAAACCTGCACAAGAGATCAAGACACAACAAGGCATGCAAATACAAATAGCATATTCAAAAGTAACCTCCTTAACAGATCAAGGATAGTTAAGCTAAATGATTCATGAACATACACATTTAGGGAAAATGAACCAGCAATTTTATGTTAGTAGAATAAAGGAGGAAGCATACAACCAAGCCTTGATGTTAATAGGCTCTCCTTGAATGAATGTCCAAGTCCAAGATAGGCTCTCCAAGCATTCCTTCTCCAAGCAAAATGAGTAGCATATAGGCACAATCTTAGCATAACGGTGCAGAAAGACAAATACCAACCATTTGGGAATGGGATAGGATGAATATATAGGTAGGGAAAGGGAGTTAGGATCTCTCCAAAGATAAGAGTAGGCTGTCATCTCAAGGAGGTAGCTCATAGGGATAAGACCAAGAGGCCAAGATGGGAGAACTCGACCACATCTATGCTGAACAACCTCCAGCTCGCGACTCTGGAAGCTTCTAGATCATGAAGCTTCTCATCCTCTTTTGGAAAATTCCCTTTTAGAGATAATCATGGGTATACAAGCAAGAAAAGTGATGCGATTGCGGATATAGCATAGTGCAATAGGTGACCATCACAGTTTTCAATCTCATAAGAGCGATGATTCTCAAATTAGGGTTTTAAAGCTATTTCCTTCAGGGGAACCTCAAGGGATTTTACAATAAGTGTCTAAGGGAGGATATGAGTTGCATATCTGTGTGATTATATTGAATGATGGTCATGTTGCAGGCACTTCCGGGTATGTCACAGGGAAGTGCGGGAGGTGTGACAAAATACTTTGTAACAGATGCCCCTTAAAGCATGAAGGAAGAACGGGGAGTGATGGTTGAGATGCTTTACCAGCTTTTGCAAGGACGAGAACAAACATTGTCAGGAGACCTGCAAATCAAGGATGCATATACATATACATATATAATATCAAACATGAATCTATCGTATGGATGCAACCATTTAGATAATAAGGACTATATGAAGGATCCATGGAATGGAGGAAACCATCCAAATGAGAAGGATAATTTGTAAATCTAAGATCTGCGGTATGGATGCAACCATCCAATATAGAAGGATCATCATAAATGTAAAGTCCCATGGTATGGTCACAACCATTCGTATTACAGAAACATGTGTACAATCATGAATAAAAAATAACTCCACAGAGCTTGAGTCATATCAGACAAGACTCAAAGTCTTGCACTCCATCCCAACCCGATCAAAGTATGAATCTAAGACGCGAATGAATGTGTCAAAGTCAAACATGTTAGAAAACCACCTGATTACCAGCCAATGATGTGGACCATTAACAGGCATGAGAGAAACCACCAATAATGATAAAGGCTCTCAAGGTATGACAATAAAATCTGTGAATGTGAAAATGAAGTTGAAGTCAAACACTTGTGGACTCATCCGATTGAAGGCCAATGATGAAAACCTTTCGTAGGATGCGAAGAACTTTTCATTAAGGGATGAAAGCTCTAAGGTACTAAAGGGATTTTCTAAGTCATCTTCCTAGATAATGTGTTGAAGTAGACAGGAAGTGACGTATCGAAGGAGGGCCATGATGAATCCCCCATCATCGACAGGAAACAAGGAATAAATTGGAATGAAATGAGTAAGATCAAAGACTGCAACAATGGGTCATGTTATCACTCAAAATTTTCCCTAGAAGTTATCAGAAGAAGGAAAAGACTGAGGTAACTACAAACCAATCTTTGATGTATAGGCTCTAGCCAACTTATGACTCAGAGAGGGCTCTCTCTATATTTTTTAGCTTTGTTTGCTGAGATTTTAGGCTAGTTCTAATGTTCAGGGAGGTTTTGTATTTGTATTGAAAGTTGCATGGTGGAATCCTTAAGAAGATGAATGGAATGGTGTCTCTTCCTATTGGCCTATGGAGTCAAGGAGAGCAGCAGAACTGGGATTATATCATTAAAAGGAGTGTTCCATGGGAAAGCTAGCAGAGTAAAACACAGGTTTTTAGGTCGAATGGATGAAATGATCTTAACCAAGGTGAGAGGGCACTCAAGAATCCTCAAACTGGGACTAAAAGGAGGAACAAAGGATGATCATGAGCAAAGGGTAGTTAAGAATCCTTTACTATAGACCAGAGGGAAACTACCTGAACTAAGGAGCACTCAAGAATTCCTTAATTTAGATAATTTTAGAAGAAAACATACAAAATGCCTAATAGTCAAAACAGAGTGCAGTGAAGCAAGTTCTGAGATATCATTCCATATTAAGCATTTAAATTTCAAATACATTTAAGATTATGGAAAAACTTTTAAAGAAAATTGACAACACAAAAGAAGATACTTGTCTTTATTTCGTACTACACATGAATCCAGTGAAATGTCTTTGCTTTATTCAATAATCCAGCTTGTTGGTCCAACAGTGATATAATAGCTTATAGTCTTTGATCAACAAAACTATAGAAATCTCTGAAAATCCACACTACATACTTCGAATTGTGAAGTATATATACAAAAAAATGGTTACAAAATATCTCAAAACAACTTGAGGTTTATGTTAGGAAATACAAATATCTCCGTGCAAGAAGATACAGACAACAAATGAATTGTTTCTTGCTATCCCTTTTATTATGCTTGTGTTGGCCTTTATGGTTGAGGTGTAGCCCTTTATGTTGGCTTATGATTGTGGAGTTTCACGCTGGAGTCTTCTTTCCTTTCATCTTTCAACTTATACTCTTTAACCCTGATACTCTTTCACCCTGTTGTGTTGTTTTTACCTGTTTCACCCTATTGCATTCATTTTTACTGTATAGTAACATTCAACTATTTATTTATCACAACAAACCTGTCATTTTCTCCCACCATTCTGCATCTAGTAATTTCGCATTCACCATTCTCCTATAGATTTCATCAACCTCAGTATACTTTGCGAAATTGGGCTTGGTGAGGAACAAATGTTTTACCTCATGCTTAAGGAAAAACAAATTCCCAAAATGTGTCATATAATACTTTGCCTCTTGGCAAGGATTTAATGGATGAACAACTGGCTTGTTCCTTAGCCAATTTTATAAGTCTATCACCATAGTCCAACTGTGTCATGAGTTTATCATTGATGACCATAGGACTGGGTAGACCTCTCTCCCTCAAAATCTGAAATTTAGCCATGAACCTATCAATGGCTACCTGCATATTGTGGCAATTTTCTTCCAAATTAAGCATAAGGTTCCTTTTGGAAAGGACCTTCCTTATTTCTCAAATGGAAGTAGTCCTGTCTTCTATATTTAGGTCTTGTAGCTCATATCTATTCTGGTTTTTGGGGAATTGGATGAGTCTATTTGTATCCTTTGGCTTATTTCCCAACTCCTCCTTTACTTTCTGGATAGCTTCAGTAGCTACCTTTACTAGCTCTTTTTGCTAAAAAATAACTTGTATTGATGGCTAAATATCATTGACAGAGTCAATGATATTGGCCCACAACATTTCCTTGGTTTGTCCAAGTGGTTTTTCCATTGTTAAATCCTTCTCTAGGATTTTGATTCTCTCACCCATTCCCTATGCCTTTTGTGTTTCTTCGTTTTGCCTGAGTTGGGCTAGTTTGCAATTAGTTTCCAGCTTTGCCACCTTTTCCTTTAGCTTTTTCATCTTTGTAGCCTAGATGGTCATTTCTTCAATGGCTTTCACAATTTTTGCTTCTTTTTCTCCTGATGCACCTGCTGATAATGTAGATTCTGTTGTTGCTAGAAAGGCTATTGCAAGTGGAATTGTAGGTACCAAAGATGCTACTAGTGTAGATGGCATTGTTGTAGAGACTGTGGGGATAACATTTGTCGAAGAGGTGGCCATATCTTCTTGTTTTAATTAGATCAAAGCATACAATTCCTTTTCAGTCTCCTTTAGTTGATCGTTCAATTTCAAGACCAACTCCATTAGTTCTTCATGCCCCTGCTAGGCTTCTAGTACTTTTAGTGTTTGTGGATGTTGTATCTGAGGTATCTTTAGCTGTTTATTCAATGTAGTTATGTCATAATTCTTCTTTTTAATAAGTTGTTATGTGGATTTTATATCCTTGGGATCATGTCCCAATTCAATTACTAAGTCCTCTAAGGACTTGATCCTTGTGTCCTTGGCCTGTGAGGAGGCATTCTCCAACTAGAATTGTGCTAAGATGTTGTTCAAAGAGTTTTGTAGTTGGTGAGCAGCTATGGCTTTACCTGTCAGGGTGGAGTATATCATCTCTCCAGCCTGTTTATGAAATTCAGTCTGGTCTATGGAATGAATATCCCTTACCAAAATTTCAAAATATACCCTTTTGAAATTTGATGTTGTCTTTGGCTGCTAGGTTGTAGGCTTCACAAAGGTCATCTGCAACTTCCCCTCCTTAATGTCAAAGGTTGAAATTAGCCTTGTTTGATTGGTAGGGGTGAGTTTTAGGTATTGAGCATAAGTTTTAGCTTTAAGCCTCTCATTTCTAGACTTGATTTATTTATACCTTTCCTTGATATCTTGGTCTTTGTCAGCTGGCATTCTAAAAGAAGACACTTCGACACTAAGCTACCTTTCCAACATCTGAATTTGTGATGTGGAAGGCTCTTGCATGCCTCCAAATGGAGTGGCAGGCATGCTTCTTTCTTCTCCCGTATTAGTGACCTCAACCAATTCTTCACTATACTCTTGCTCGGAGGTTGGATTTAGCTTTTGCCTCATGTTTGATTCTTGCTGCAAATCAGAGGTGGCTCTACCTGAAGTGGAATCCCCTTCCCTGTTTATTTTTGGGATCTTCTTCTCATTCTGAGGAGTCTGAATCATTGGAGGAGTACTCATAGAAGTCTCTGGTTCTTTTGGTACCTATAGAGAAGAGTTGTCGTCATGCTGCTTTTCTAAATCAATGAGAGCATTCTCTACATCTATTCTGGTGCTATCCTAGTCTACTAGGGTACCTTCCACCCATTCTATTTGGTTTTCATATGCTTCTATTTCAGGTATAGGGTGGTGGATGAAAGGTCCTAGCTTGACCTTTTGTCTCTTATTTGTGATAAATTCTAAAGGATCATATCTACAGACAAAACTTCTCTGCAACTTCATATTCTGTAGTATAAAATCTTCCTCTTTTCCAGCCTCTCTAAAGTTTCATATGAAGGGGCCTAGTTGGTCTTTTATTTTGAAATTGGCCTTCTTCTTAGCATTGACGAAGTTTACCTCATCTGCATTGATAACTTTCATATAGTATTCTAATGCAAACAACCTCATATGGAGGTGTCTTGGCTTATATGGTGCAAGCATGTAACCATATATTCTGATTTCTGTGTGGTTTTGGTAAAGGTACCAGTCACCCACTTTGGTCTGCTTTGACAGTTGAACGACTATCTTTATTTCTAGACTGATTCTTAGAGGAGGGTTTGCAGTAAACATTTTCATAACTAGATGTACAAATAAGTCAATGAAGTCTGAATAAGAGTATGGAGAATGATACTCATGGACTAATGGGGTAAAAAAAATGACTAACCTGGGTTGACCCTTAGTGTCCAGTTTTTGGAGAGTGAATGGGAATTTATCTTATTGATAATATAATAACATATGGTATAAAACTAAAGAGTATTTGAAAACCCTTTCATTCCCCATTCTTGTGAACTGCTCATGCATTTTGTCAGCTATGAATGTGGTAAAGGCATAAATTGTTGTAGGAGGTTGTCTTAGGGTATAGATGGACATGAAAGCTAGGATAATTTCATCAATATACTCACTTGTGGAGTAATCCAAAACATAAGATATCATGGCTACAACATTTCGACCCCAAGGGGAAAATATAGTTACTACATATGGAGGGGGGTCTTTATGGATGTGCTTCTCTTCTCTGATGAAGGTTTGGAGCAATTGGGCTAATTTCGCAGAGCTGAGTTTGGGATATAAGTCCAACAGATCTCCAATTGAGAGGGGAGTTAGGATTGGCCCTGGTTGGAGCTGCAACATTTCATTTATAGACTCAACAGTGATGGTGAAAAGGACCTTCAGGTCATGAGACATGATGGTTCTGTGACTTGGGACGTAACAATCATAGCACATATGCACAATTTCAAGAAAAATGTGGACTTGGGGGAACTGGTACTTGGGAAAATTTGACTCCCAAAGCCCAATTTCATTAGCATCGTTTAGGAACTTATCCCTACTTTGGCAATGTACTTTGAGCAGGAGCTCTATGACAGTGGTATCTTTTATCTGGCAGCCATACTCAGTTCTTGTGGATTTGAGTATGGGTGGTAATTTTAAGTTTTTAGGGAAACAATGTTCTTATAGATGGTTTTGGTACAAAGTGTAGAAACCAAAATAAATATGTTTATTTTCCACTTAATTTAAAGTGTTATGAGGGAAATTTACTGGAATTGGATGACTGAGTGGGTTTTCCATGGTTAAATACCTAGAATTGGGTGAATTTGACTGTAACTGGTAGTTGATGGAGTTTCGCAGGGGTATATATGGCTTTGGTACAGATGGATGACTGTGTCGGACTGTCTGTAGCTTTTATGGAGTAATTTCAGAGGTTCGTGTGTTGTTTCGGCAGTTTGGAGGAGTTCCAACAATGCTCTAAGTTCCCAAAGGCAAACAGGCGAAAAGAGAAAAAAGAGGGGTAATCAGGCTTTTATAGGAAAACGATTAATTTTGGTAGCTTTTCACTAATGGATGAACAATGATGATTTTTAGTTGGAAAGGGGAAGCGGTTTAGGAGGTCCATTGCACCACTTTTGTGGTGTAGGCGGTACTCGGGAGGGGCCTCCCGATTCCATTCAGTGCTTGACACATAGCATCGAGGACCAAGGGGAAAACCGCCTCATCGGGTGGGTAAAGGGTGGACATCAGGTTGACCCGATATGGATGAGAGGCGTTGGATGTAAAGGAGGGAGGATCAAGAGCGGTCAAGAGATGGGAGTTGTGTGGTGTTTTAACCATAAAGTTTTCAGGGTGGGGCCATGGGCCTAATCACGGTGGTATGAGATTATCTTAACCTTTAATCTCATCGGGGCACTCTAATTCGGGATTATGGGCTAAGGCGGGGTTATTAATATATTTTTGCAGGAGATTGGTAGTAATGTAGCTTATAATTAAACTAAGGGGTGGGGTTAATATATACACATGAATTAAATATATATGGGAAATTGGGTTTTTCAGGGATATTTTATATATTAATAAAATTTAATATGAAGTGACATGAGTTGGGGGCGGTGGTGCTTGACTTAGGATAAATGTTACATGGTGGGTTTGTTAACATAGAACATGTTTGTTATGGGTTTCCTCTACGCAAAAGACTTAGCCTTTAGGAAAAGGGTTTTTGTGGGCGGGGGGATGAATGAATTGCAAGGGGTTTTTAACACCTTTGTTTCTTAAGTCATCGAGCCAAGGGTTTGGTCCCTCCAGAAGTCAGAGAAATGCTCTGAGCCTCTTTGACTTAAGGATCTAAACATATTAATCTTTTATTGTGAAGGGGAAGTTAATGAGTGATGTAGGGGTTAAAATGATAGATATGGATGTTAAATGAATCATGTTGTGAACCATTGTCTTTATTTTATGTACAACTTATGCATATTTAAAAGATGCATTTGGAAAAATATCATAACTGCTTTTCATGTGATCACAAGACATTTCTACAACCTTTCTACTACTTACCCATCTACCTATCCTACCATCTTTTCTTCACTTTATTTGGGTGCATTTAGGCTAGCAAACCCTTATCAATCTTCTCTTTTCATTACAAAATAAACTATCTAAGTCTAACCTTATATCATCCAAAGGCTCAGATTAAACTGGTGAGCTCCTTTTATTTACTCTACCTATCTAATTATCTGCCAAGATTACACCGTTTGTTCAGATTTATTCACTACCTATAAATATAAAATTCAAATCATGAAATAGCCAAGTTTAAACATTTTGACTATTCATGGATTGTGGCATAAGTAACGAGTTGCACACAATCATTTATTAAGCATAAAAAGTAAGTAGTAGTGGCATTTTGACTTGTAGACTTTCCATGGTCTCTTTTGTCTTTTGGGGTTCATATATTTCAATTTTTGACCTATTTTCATTCTTTTTGTCCTTTCATTATTCTTTTAGGACATACCCTCTTTACATTTTTTATTTCTTTTAATATGGAAAACATTTGTAGAAAGCAAAGGTATGTACAATATTACAAGGCTCACCTTTAGTCATTCAAAATTATGACTCCTATTGGTATAGGAACCTAATAGTGGCTCCACTTGGGGATGGCATTTCCTAGTGAAATTTCAAGAACTTTGTAGATCAGTAGCCTTTGAATTGCTATTGATAGTACCTTGCCAAATGTTCCTCTATGCTTCTGTATTATTAATACTTATGACAATAAATATTTCAAAGCTTATGGCCTTCTCTTCGGGCTTCAACTTCAAAAAACCACCATCCAATCCAAGCTAAACGTTTTTGAAGAAAAATGGAATATTTACAATGAAAAGTAAAAATCAGTAGTTAGGTTCAAAATACTGTTTGAGCATTCGACCATTCACTAGTCCACCTTCTACTTTTGTACCATCCATTTCTCTTAGGAAGAAAGCATTATTACCTCTAAAGTCATAAATGACATATGGGCCTTTCCATAGGAAATAAAATATGCCATGTTTACCTTATATTCCCTCCTTGAATCCCACTTGAGTACTTTGTCATCAAGGTAGAAATCTTCAACATTGGTTCTCTTATCAAAAATATTTTTAATTCTTTCCTGCACAACCTGGGATCTAATATATACTTCTTTCCTATTTTGTTGAAGATGTATTGTTTGGTTGATTCTTCTTTGGATACTATTTGGTTCAACCTGCAACTCTTGAAGCGACTTCATCACTCGTGTTCCCAAGGAGGATGGAAAGACATCGTCCATCCCATAAACTAGTTGGTAGGGAGAAGTACCAATTGATTTTCTTGTTCTTAGTCTGTCTATCCATAAGGCATTGACTAACCTTATGTTCCATGTTTTCTTATTGTCCTCTAACCATTTTTTAATGATGTTCACCAGACTTTTGTTTGAGGACTCTACCAGTCCATTTCCTTGAGGATAATAGGCTATGGAATGGCCCAGGGTTATATGATACTTGTTGCAGAAATTTATCATTCTTTTGGCTTTAAAGGCTACTACATTATAAGTAATGAGCTTAGTTGGACATCCAAATCTTGATAGAATGTTGGTTTCAAGGAAGGTTATGATAACAGTGCTAGTGGCTTTCCTTGAAGGTATGGCCCCTATCCATTTTTTGTAATCTGTGGCAGTGAGGGTCCATTTGTGTTGGGCAAAGGAAGGTGGGTGAATTTCACAAATGAAGTCTAGACCCCATTGTTGAAAAGGTGTTTCAATAGAGATTGGCTTGAGGGGCAACGATAGAAGCTTTTTCTTTTCCTCAAAAATTTGACATCTATGATAGGAGGTCACATATTTTTTACATCATAAAACAAGGTAGGCCAGTAGAAACCGGCTCTATGAATTTTATCAGCTATGGTTTTCGAGTAAAGGTGCCTTCCACAGTCACCTACATGAAACTCTTGTGATACTTTGTCAGATTCATATTTTAATAAACAGTTGAGAAGAATGCCTTCATGATTCCTCCAAAACAAAGCATTGTCTAATATACAAAATTTTAAGGACTTCATCTCCAAAAATCTACTTTTGGTCTTAGATAATCCAGGAGGAGCTTGTAAATTTTGTAAAACATAAATGATATCAACATACCATGGTGATTCAATAAAGGCATGGCTAATTAGTGGAGTTGCCATCTCGTCTTCATTTTCTATTTGTGCAATAAAATTTATATCGAGGGCCTGACAGTTTGAAATAGCCATGAGCTTGGCTAAACCTTGGCCCTTGATTAAATTAGTTGGTCTGATTTCTATGTCATATTCTAAAATAGTAGCAATCCATTTTCCCCACTTTCCATCTAGACCACCCTGAGTTAGGATGTCTTTGACTACTGAATTGGGAACATAGGCTACTATATGAGAATATAAAATGTATACTCTAAAGTCCTTGATAGCTTTGACCAAAGCAAAAGCTTGTTTTTCCATTATGTTATATTTTAAGGGGGCATCTCTCAGGGCCTTGATAATGAAAGCAGTATGTTGTTCATAGCCCTGGTCATTTTTCTGTAGTAAAACTACAACAATTGTGTGTTCAAAAGCAAAGGAAAATAAGATGAAATATCTGTCAAATTTTGGACTGATCAAAACTAGTGTTCTTGTTAAGGCTAGTTTAATGTCTTCAAAGGATTTCTTAACCTCAACAGTCCATTTTATGGTCGAATATTTTTTCAACATATTGTTTATTGATCTAATTAATTCTGCAAGATTAGAAATAAATCTCCTAAGAAAGTTAATTTTCCCTAAGAAAGCTTGTAATTCTCTGATGTTCCTTGAATGTTGTATCTGTAAGATGGCTTCTATTCTTGCAGGGTCTATTCGGATACCATCTTTTGAAATAATATGACCTTGTAACTTTCCTTCTTCTAACCCAAACAAAGACTTCTTGGGGTTTAAAGAAATTCCATATTTACTGCATTTAATAAAAACCTACCTTAGATGATCCAAATGCTAGTTGTCAGATTTTGAAAATATAGTAATGTCATCTAGGTATAGCACTAGGAAATCATGGATTTGTTTAGAAAACGCTATATCCATAGCCGTCTGGAAAGTGGCTTCTGCATTCATTAGTCCGAAAGACATTTTCACATACATGAATGTTCCCCAAGGAGTAGTGAAGGCAGTGTTGGCTTGATCATCAAGATGAACTAAGATTTGATTGTAACCTGGAAACCCATCCAATAATGAGATCCTGGTTGATCCAACTACCCTTTGAAAAATATGGTCCATTTTGGGGATAAGGTAATTGTCTTTGAGTGATACTTTGTTGAGGTTCCTAAGGTCCAAACAGAGTTTGATCTCACCAATTTTCTTCCTAGTTGGCACCACGTTTGAAACCCAATTAGAAAATTTGATTGGTGCGATTATCTTAGCATCATACATTCTTTGAATTTCCTTTTCAATTGAATGTAATAGGACAGGATTTATCCTTCTAAGTTTTTGTCTGAAAGGTTTTTTATTTTCTTTTATAGGGATTGTGTGTTGTATGATGCCGGTGTCATAGTATTTTAGGTTCTCATAACTCCAAGCAAAGATATCCTGAAATTGTTTTAATAACTCAATATATTTTACTCTTTCAATGGGAGGTAATGATTTAGAAAGTTTGATCAATTTTGGATTTTCATCAGTGCCAATATTACACTCCTCCATATCAGATTTCAAAGGTTCCATTTTAGGCTTTCTAGGAACATCATTTGAATCAAACAATCCTTCCAAAGGGGTTAATCCTTTAGGCAAGAAATTTTCTTTGAGATTGATTACTTCAGTGTCTTCGTTAATTATCTCATCATTCTCAACTTGCTCTATGTTATATACATCCGATTTTGTAAATTTAGTGGGATGAAATCTATCTATCTCTTCACCTTCTATCTCGTTTATTTCTATTTTATCTTTAGTGTTAGGATTTATTGATGTGTCAGTATCTATATTGATATTTACAAATTCTTGTTCTGAAACCAAAAAGTTGTTATTTGTTTGTCATCAGCAAATATTTTCCATTTATTCAAATTATCTGGAATTGCAGGCCTGTGCCTTACTTCAATAGTGTACTGATAGTTAGGCTAAAAGGGTAACTTGTAGGTGCTGGAAAACATTGCTAAACTATGAGCCTGCATATTATGTTTTCTAGGAATTACAACAACTTTGGTTTCTATGAAAGTGTTTAGTATTTCTACAATGGTTCCTCTGTAACAACTTAATCTAGTGTCTTTGGTCATATATACAACATTAATTTGTTTTATCACTAATTCAGAGTCTCCCATGACAGAAACTCTTATAGCTCCTAGCTTCCTAACTAATTTAAGACCTAAAATTAGTGCTTCATACTCAACCATATTGTTAGTACATTTAAAATTTAGTCTATATGCATGGCCTTCTAAGTAATCATTCTCTAAATTGTATATCCAAACTCCTGCTCCTGCTCCAAAATTATTGACTGACCCATCAAACTCAAGATGCCACAATATCTCATGTTCATAATTAGCATCATCTATTTCCACCAACTTTTCCTCATCTTGACTACCTTGTTTAGTGGAAAGTTCTAAAGTTTGGATAGTTTCCTCTTGTTTTGAAACTGCAATTTCTTTTGGTTCTATATCAACACTATCTAAAAGAGTTTCTTGTGTTTGACCAGTATTATACAAAATAAAAGAATCAATGTCTGAATGTACAGAGTAGATAGGAAAGTTTTGAGGCTGATCCTGGCTACTCACCATGTATTTCATTAAAGTTTCTCGATACAGCTTCTTGGGTTGTCCAAAAACAAAAATTATTTCATATGACATATCAAGTTGTAGGGATCCCTCAAGTTTGGCTCCCCAAGACCTAGATAACAACATGTCATACTTCAGTGAGATGTCAACAACCACAATATCCATAAGGATGCTCTTGGCAAGATATTGAACTAAGGTGACACAAAGGCCTTTAATCAGCCCCAAACACTTTAACTGACTTGATTCAAATGAAAATTAGTCCTTGTAAGGTCTTGTAATGTCTAGGTTCAATTATTCCATTACTAATTTTGGCATTAAGTTGTGCGAGGCCCCAGAATCCAACATTGCATTATGAAGGATTTTGTCATGGATGCCAAGGCTGATGTAGAAAGGTGGTATTCCTCCTTCTAGTAGTTTTCCATTGACATCTGGACCAAATATAAGTTCATGTTGGTCATCAAACAAGTTAACAAAATCCTCATTTTCAGCAATGTTCAAGGTCTCGTTTATATGTGTTTTGTAGGTTTCATTCTTGATTAACTCTGTCAAAGGGACTGAAATATTTAGCTTAGCTACCTCTACTCCCAAATTAAAAGAAAAAGGGGCTTTATCTGTTTGAGGGTTTGGACTTTTCATGGCAGGGATTTGGGTGGGATGGTCTTCTTTTCCCTTATTGGGGACCTCTTTTTGTGAATTTTCCAATCTAGTATTTTGAGGTGTGTCCACTGGTTCTTTGGGGGGAATTAAAGTAGAGGGTTGATCATCAGAAGGTTGATTAGGGGTTATATCTTCAATGGTAGGGCCAGAAGAGTTCAGGTTTTGTCTGGGGAGAATCTGGAGGATTTTAAATACCGAGGCTTCTTTGATTTTCTTAGGTTGATTTGGCATTGTTTTCTTGGCTTGGTCAGGGATATCAAGATTCTTTTTACTCCTTAGGTTGCACTACTTATGTACTTCAAAGATTGAAAAATCATAACCTTGTTTATAATCAAATGACTCTCCAGACTGGATTTGCAATTGTTGTAGCATATGCAATTCTTGATCATCTTGGGTCAGAAAAACAACACCTTCATCAACACCAACATGAAAAGCAGAAGAGTGTCATGTTCAAGAGTGACATGCTTCCTATAGACAAGGTTCTTGATTTTAATGTTTCCTCGCTATTTCTAGCGAGTAACCCAATTTTTTTTATCACAAGCTTGAAGGGGATATCATATTCTTGTCATGTAAGTTCATTCTTCGAATGATTCCATCCTAGTAAGTTTTATGAGCCCTAGGAAGGATAAACTCGGTGTCATCATGGTGACGAGTCTTTCGTCATAAAAAATTTTAACGAGTCTGACGTAAGAATAAATCAATATCTTTTTCATATTTAGAGAGTTTTAAAAAGAGAGGAAAAAGAAAACTTCGTCATGTCCCTTTTCATAATTTGTACCTCAAACCCAAAAAGGTAGAAAACAATATTCGAGAGAACCTCTTGACCATATCGACAAAGTTGTACCTTTTTCGTAAATAGTTAATCTTAGCCTGAAAAAGGGGTAAACGTATACTGAGACGACATCAATTCATTTAATTTAACAAGTTCGAAAAGACAAGTACTCGACAATCTTTTCATGTTTCAAGAGTCAGAAAAGAGCTTAAAGATGACTCCAGGGAGGTTACTTTTTCGTTTATTTTTAATGAGTCCGAAAAAGAGATAAAACAAAAACTCATTGAATCAGTTAATAATAATCACTATGTCGACCATAAAGTACCTATAATTACACAAGAATAACCACCGATCACTAATATCGAGAAAAATAATAAAATATTAATAAAATAATGGCAAAAATGAAATTAAAACTTCTAAATAGACCACAAGTTAAAATATTTTTACCATTTCACTGAAGTAATTTTTGAGAGTGCATGTTACCCCTTTCTTCTTTGATTTTCAGGTGAATGGTGCAGGAGATCTAGGGCATCATTTCTCGAGCCCTCAGTAGTAGGTAAGAGCTCTGCTCTTTCTCTTACATATTATTACATTTTGATGCATTTTTAATGGATTTTTGCTTTTCAATAGGAGGATTTTCATTTTTTTAACCACGTGGGTGATCATTGTGGGTTTTCTCATGAGAACCGCGATGGTCACCCCTGAGCCAAAAGGCCCTTGTGATGGCATCGCGTTGTTAATAAAACAATCGTGATGGTTCTGGGATGGATTTTCTAAGGAAAAACCCTCTTTTGAAGAAAAATGTTCGGATTTAACTCCATAAAAAGGCATCTAACTGTTGTGTAATGATGTTTTATAGGAGGTTGTACCCAACATGGTCCTAGAATGGAAGGAAAGAGGCCATGAGGCCAAATACCACCAGGTAGCCTAAGATCTGGAATGTATCAATGCTTTGAGGAACTATGGGTTGCTGAAGTTCTTTAGCACTACAGGACTAAGGGTTCAGAATGAACTATTGCATTACATGATCAACCTATGGGATATTGATCAAGAAATATTCATCATTGGGGACCAAGAATTGGAGTTGTAGTGAATGTACATTTATTGCATCACTGGATTGTCACGAAGAGGAGAAAGGGTTGAACTCTTCAGGTCTTGTCTTGGAGGTGAGAGCACCAATACTCTAGTCATGAGACATTGCGTGGGTGTTGGGATGACAATGGGCGGGAAGGTGAAGGTACCTACAGTCAGAAATCTTCCCCTGAGGACGATCCTATTCACAATAGCTTGCATAGCTGGGATGCAAGATTTGCACAAGACTTCAAGATCCCAATTCGAGTATAAAGTAGAATCTCTCACTCCAACAGTATTCAACTAGTGTTCGGGTTTATTAGACAATATAAAGAGGCTTCTAACTAATGGTAAGAATGGAAACTTTCAACAGTTTGGCTTTGGTTTGATTCTGGTTACTTTCTCTCTAGAGTGCGTGCCCCTATTTTGGTATCAGTGGACAGAGGTACTAGATCCTAATCCACAAGATCCGAGATTAGTAAGCTAGAGTGAACTCATGCCTCAAGGAGGATGGGGTCATTAAATACATTTATCATTGCATTTTTTCATTTGACTGCACTGCTAATTGATCGTTTTGGATGACTATGCCTATGCAGGCATAGATTTCAGATGGGACCTGGATCTACCTCTGCCACCGGGTGAACAATGGACTAATGCAGGTAAAAACTTATTTTTTGATTTTTTCAAGTGTTATGAATTTTTTATGAAAGTGTAACTGAGACTGAACTTGTGATAAACGTGCATATGTTGGACTGGAAAGGTTACCTAACATGTCACCAATAGCACAGAGAGTAACCTAGCAAGTAGAATATGCCCCCTATGAGGAAGGAGCAAAGCCCATAAGAGAGATGGAACATAATCTTGATGTGATCACTTGAGGGATTCCAGAGTACACTACTATAGATGATGTGCCATTGCAATATCAGAGGCACACAGTTCTTTTTGCACATGATGTAGGCTTTGAAAGACGTGTGTCTCAGAACACTTTATTTTTTGATATTTTGATGTTTAAACACTCTAACAGATGCGATATATATATGTGTGTGGGTGTGTGTGTGTATGTATGTATATATATATATATATATATATATATATATATATATATATATATATATATGTTCTATTTTCTACTAATGTGTCAGTGTATCATGATGATATGATTGGGTTTATAAATTAGGAAAATGTCTATCAAGAACATAATTTGTTAATGCATTTGTTAATGTATTCAAATTGCGTGGAATATGATGATATATGATAAAACCAAAATTTATTTCTAGTGATCGAACACGTAGATACATACGCAAAATCTGTGGATTTCTTACTAAGTAATGATTATTCAATTGTAACACAATGAGCTATGAATATAACTTAACAATTAAATCTCTAATGCCAAGAGCAACTGCTTCTACCAATAGTTCGATAATTACACTGTATTCAGCAATATTGTTAGTTGTTCATCCTAGGGAAATACCTTGTAAATCAACCAACTCACCATCAGGGGCAAAGAGTGCCCAAGCTACGGAAGATAAATTCTGTGTGCTACAAAAAGCACCATCAGAAAAACCAACATAATGATTTGACGACATATGCGAACCGTGTGGAACACAAGGTAAGAAAAAAATACATGTCTACAAAGAAAACAAACACACCAAAAATCAAAAAGCGCACATTTATGAATTCACACACTAATATACAAAAAGAATATTTAGATGGATGACCACGGGTAAAAAGTTCATATGGAGCCCATTTTTTGACTTAGGTAATTGATCAATAGAGAATAAAACCGATGTTTCACCGTTGGCATGACGTGTAAGAATCAACTCGGCCAAATAATGGAGTAAAACTCATAAAAGGTTATTCCCCCATTCCCCTCAGAAGAGTGAGGGTTACGAGTCATAGGATGAAAACCCCATTGAAATAGTGGGCAAACGATAGAGACTCGGTGAAAAAATCTCATGAAAGGAGGCAACAAAAACTTAAACTCATGATGAGGAAAAGGTTTCCCCAGTTGAATTATTTTGAGAATTTCAGATTGAATTAAAATTTCAACGAGCAAGGTGGCAATAATATTCCTCATATTACTTTCAGACATGACTTCGTGCACCAAAACAAGTGTTTGAAGCAGATGTGTCGGGTTATGAGAAATGAATGCTTCAAGACATGAAGGCATCTCACTTAGGTTGGGAAGAAATGAAGAACGATGATGAAGATCATGCCAAGGAATTTCATCAAGAGACATAACCTCAATAATAATTTCGTCAGTGGGGAATGTATCCTTCAAAGAATCCGGAGAATCCCAAGAACCAAGCCAAGGAGATTGCGCATAAGTATCCAGGTTCGTATTGAAAACAACATGACTTTCTGAAGCAACCATTGAAGCCAAGACAATTTCTTGATAAGCTTGTTCCAATGGATTTAACGACATAGAATCACCAAATGAATCAATCTGATCTGAAGTAGGAATAATCCAAGGATCTATAGAAACATAGATCATATTGATCGAAGTGATATTTGGAGGTGGGAGGGAAAAAGTACCCATTAAAGAAGAATCTTTGAAAAGATCTGCTCCCACACTCTCATAAGGAATTTCAGTATTTCCCACATATGGGACATTGTCGTTCGATGTACGGGAAGGGAAAAAGATAGTTGGTCTATAGTGACAAGTTTTCCTTCTTGAGGAAAATGAAGCACCCAGAACAAAGAAGAAAAAACACAAAACATGGCGTAGGTCCAACTTCGCCCAAGAAAAAGGCTGTAATTGAGATTCACATCGACAACTTCCACTTCTAGCTCAACAATCTTTCCTTCCAATGTGATAGGAAAATTTGAGAGAATACCATATGGACAAGAGCCTATGCCATCAAAGGCCTCCAAAGTGTTCGGGGACTGGCTAAGGGGTGAGGAGCCAATGGCCTTCCAACATGAAATAGACATGATGCAGGTGGAAGAACCTTCATCAATAACAGTATAATCGATAATCCTTCCTTTAATGATAACTTGAATCAGAAAAGTAATCTGATGAGGAAGACGAGAAACATGGTTTTCAAGATCAATGGCACCTTTAGCAAAAAATAATGATTTTCGTTGTGTTGCACATGTTTGGGGAACTTCCAAAGCAGACATCGTCGAAGGCGCTTAAGCTAGATCGTTGACTATGTTATAATGTTGTGCAACTCTAGCGTTCCGATTATAAGATGATTTCCAAAGCACACCTTTGGGGGGTGGTCGAATCACGGATTTGTTGTTAGGTCACTCAATATGGAGTGGACCAGAATTGGGTGGAGTGGATGTAGAAGGTATATTAGTGACTTCTTTCTCCACTATCTGCTTCTAAGGTGTTTGATAGTCCTTTGACCGAGTAGCGATATAAATAGGCAATGAACCTTGCATCATGAAAAATTGAGAACCATAGGAGGCATAGGAATGTTGTTGGTCTACCAACTAAGTCTGTTGAGATGGAAATGGCTCTTTCAAAACAACCAAAGCCCATTTTAATAAACAATTAAATTCAACACGATGGGCACAATACTTGGTATAATGGTCTTCCTGACAAATGAGGTAAGAATATTTCGACTTTCGTTTGGAAGCATCATTAGCAGATGATTTGGGTGGATCCTGTTTCGGGGTATCGTATTTGGCTTTACCTTTATCGTTTTTCTTACCTTTCGAGGTCTTGTTTGCTGCAGTAGAGTGGATATCATGTACCTCGATGTTTTACCAGGATTTGATGAATTTTTTGAAGGATGATTGGAACCAGTATCTGAAACAGACTTTTTCTTCAAAGAAGTCTTAGTGGAGGTCTAGGACATTGATCCAGTTATACCATCAATAGGTGGTACATCAAGAGAACTTGAAGATGCCAGATCCAAAGATGGTCTTAGAGCATCAGGAAACATCTCATATAATGTGTCAATTCGGAATAGACTAAGTTTAGATACTGGGCACGAGCAATCACTTGGTCCTCGGTAACACAACCACGCATTGCTATATCTTTAGCAATATTATTTACTAATTATTTTTGAACCATTCAATTAATAAAACATCAGGAATCTCAAATTTGATGAGGCAACAACGACGTGTCCATTCATGGATATGATCAAAAATGTGTGTCCCAATAAATTTATTAACAGATGTTAGAAAATGAGTACCAGTTTCATAACGAACTAGTAACTGGAAGTGGGTGAGGAAAGCCATAGCTAAAGACTTAAAATCAGCATAGGTACCGTGAGGTAACTCGACATTCCATTTATGGCAGCACCTGTTAAGGTTATCTAAAAGAGCCAAAGACAAATAGAATCATCAACGTAACAATTTGAAGATCATCATAAGTGATATGTCATCACATGCACTTGAGGGTCCTCTTTAGGTTTTCCTTTGAACTTAGAGAAGTCACTCAGAATTTTAGTAGGAACTGGAGGCCAGTAAGGCGAATGAAGAATAGGATCATTGGTAAGCCTCAAGACATCAGGCAGTTCCAACATGGCTAAAAATGGCAATTGTAGATTAAATGACATGTAAGGCCTTTGAGGAGGCCTAACCTATGGGTTCCAACCTTGGTGGTAAGGATTCTACCCCCGTAGTCAAGGATTTTGACCATATGGGACTTGATTCTTCCCTCACAGATGGGTACCTTTACCATAAGGTGGATTTTGTCCATAGTAGGTTTGATATTGACCTAACACAAGCCATTGAAAAGTATTATATGTGGCGTATGGATTGTAAGGTTGTTGCACCTATTAACCTTGGATATGAAGAGATTGGCCCTGCTGCTACAGGGGTTAACCATGTGTCTGCAAGGGTTGACCTTGTTGATAGACAAGTTGAGCTTGCTACTATAGAGGTTGACTTTGCTATTGTAAAGGCTGACTTTGTTGCTGCGAAGGTTGACCTTGCTGCTGCAAAGGTTGGCCTTACAGATACACAGGTTGAGTATGTTGTTGAACAAATTGTGTTTGTTGTTGCAAAGGCTATTGATATTATTTCAAATGATGCCCTTGCTACTGTAATGGCTTCCCTTGCTGCTACGAGGGTTTCTGGAGAGCTCCTTGGGGTATACCTTATGGGCATTAGTAATTTTCGAATTGGATCTGACCATATCCACCATGAAAAGTGCATTGACTAGGTTGGACATAGACTCCTACTTGTAGAATGTAAGGTGGATTTTACAAGGCTTACGAACCATTTGGGACATAAGCCTATTGGAGTGGAATCTAAGCCGTGTAAGGATGTTGATACTGGATATTACCCTTCCCAGATGGACCAACAGGGTTAGGAATACTACCAGAATAAGGTTGATTGACTCCAACCATGTGATTTGTGATCCACTCACATTGATTCCACCTGACACAATAGGAATGTTTAGATTCCCCCCCAGACGGTGGTACATTCTTTCCACTTGACAGATAGGTGGAGGAACTGACTGAAAACTGACCTGAAACAGTCAATTGTACCAAAATGAATGGTTGAAATGATGTTACAGGTTGCGACAAAATCGTAGGTTAAACGGGAACTGACGTGACAACCATTTGTATAGGAATTTGAGAGGTCACATTTGGAATAAATGGACCAATAGTAGGCATGGAATTTGAAGAGCAAATAGGATTTTGATACAAGATGAAGCACTAGGAGTTCTTGAAACTAACTAGGCTAAGGTTGTATAACCAGGTGGAAACATAGGCCCATTGGTTTCAAGAAGTGTGTGATATGGGACTCTTTCCATAAAAGGAAAGCCTTTTGGAGGAAATTCATACCCTTATTCATTATCAACATGATGAGTATGAGTAGTAGATAGTCTTGAATGACCAGGAGGAGAGGTTGGGATATCACCTTCTGAATCCATGGGTGGAAACAAATAGCGAGGAGGAATCCAAGATGTATGAGGATATAACTCTGAAAGAACACCAAGTTGATCATAAGGACTATAAGAACGCTGAGGGGATACCACAACAGGATCAAATAACAAATTAAACATATATAAGACAAACCTTTGCAGACTGTGAGGGGTTTCTGGATTAGATTCTTGAGATGACAAGGAATATGAAGGTGGTGGATGAGAAGCACGAGGTTGGATTCTTGGGACAATCCCAAGAACAAAGCTTTGAGCTTCAAGTGACTGAGGAAGTTGTGGATGAACTCCTTGTGAAGACCCTTAAGTATCATACAATGAAGGGGAACTTTGGGGTGAGCTTAATGGTTCAGCGACGATGACTTCCTCTCAAGAGTAAAAGAAGGAGAGGAGATTCATTGAGGGTTGATTAAAATTAAGATTTACAAGGATTTACTCAATATTGGGCCAAGAATCAATTGCATAGTTTCAACATGTTATCATTGGTAGTTAATTTTATTAACATGAAATAACAAATTAATCGAAATGGGTAAAAACTACGCAAGAGGGATTACCAAGTACCTGTGAACAGCAATAAACACGCCAGCTGAAGCCAAGGACTTAACGTACGATGACCAATCTCCCTGAATGTTTTGTTTGGTGTATCATTTTTACAAGGCAGATGAATCGGTTACCTGGGGCTAAAGGATAACAACCCAAAGGTGCTTCACAATATATATGCGATGGTACGGGGAGCGCAAGTCCATGTTAGCACTCTCTAATGAAGAACCGTTCGATGAGAGTGTCCCTATATACTTTTCATACTGAAGTGCCTTTGATATACCCAAAAGTATTGGAGAACCTTATATATACTTCCATATTGGGATGGGATTTCACCCCCAGGATACACTGCATGTAGGTAACGATAGTTGTTATTTTTTACAATGCTAGAACACGTATCTAACCTAGACCTCTAGATATTTGTGTTAAGTAACAAATGCTCCATCGATTAATTGAGGTAATTTCTAAGTTAATCTTGAATTAAGTTTAAGTTTTGATGGCTCAACGATGTCACCTAATCCTAGAATGCAACTAAATGATGAAAATGAATTTTTTCATTCGATGAAGGCTATTCTAACAAAGGAAGAGAAACAACCAATAAATGCATCAAAAAATTCAAAAAAGCATCAACAAAATTCCTTTCAATGCAATATGTAAAAATGAAATCTAATCTATCATTCTACTAATAAATGAGATGCCATAGAAATGAAAATATTTTTCTTTTCACTAAAGATGCAATAATGATTTTCCTTTCACTCTAATTTGATCAATACAAATTAATGCAAAAATTAAAGGGAAATGCAAAAAATTCACTAAAAACTAAAATATCTTTAAATTTATTATTTTGAATGCAAAAAATGTTTCGAAAATACTCAAACGATAAATGTTTTCAATTTCTAAAACATAAGAATGATAACAAGAAATTTCTTTCAATTCAACCAAAGCAAACAATTTGTGATCTATGCTTGACAATGGAAGTAAAATGACCTTCAAAGCATCAATATGTTTCGACACTATCGACAATAATTCCACACCAAATAACCAAAAGCACTTGTAAAATATGTCATGATACATAAGATTCTTGAACGAGAGTGATCAAACTCTAAGATCCAGATCAATGAATGAGTGGAGGGTTAGCTAGAAACCCTAGAAACTCTAAGAAGCAAACAAGCTCCAAACATACAAAAACCAAATCAAGAGGTATTTGCAGTCAATCAAGCATGACAACTAGGAAAAACAAACCATAGAAACACTGGAAAATCACTGATAAAGGACCAAAAGACTAATAACAAGAAGAAAAACCATATTTTCTCTTATACTCTAAGATCATTGCGCCTGTTAAAGTCAAAACAACGATGAAAGCATAATAATCACGATTGTAATTAAAGAATTCGCGATGACATCCTGATTGTGAGGGACAAACCCGTGATGAGCGAGAAAAATGAAGAAAAAATAAAAAATCTTCAATATCAGACAAAAGTCAATGTCCTCAAGCAATCACTGACAAGTCAAAATAGTTAGAGAAAAGCAAACAAGCTAGTAAGCTGACGGTTGGTACAACTCATCACAAATTGAAGGTGAAGGATTGAATGGAAAGAGTTATAGCTTGAATAGTGGAGTCACCATTTTGTTGTCTAGGAAATCCTCTATGTGGACATAGATGATCCCTCTAGCCCAATGAGTGGGACTAGCAACCTACGGGACAATCTATTGGACACTTTCATAAGTTACAATTGAAATAACAGATGAAGAAGATGGCCTACCTCATTTTGATGCTACCACGTTCTCCTTTATTGAAGATATTGAATCATTTGCGTCATGAGCTCGGTCCTACCTTTCACAACGATTATACACCTGCACAAGAGATCAAGACACAACAAGGCATGAAAATACAAATAGCATATTCAAAGGTAACCTACTTAATAGGTCAAGTAGCATTAAGCTAAATGACACTTGAACATACACATTTGGGGAAAATCAATCAGCAGATGTGTATTAATAGAATAAAAGAGGAAGCATCCAACCAAGCCTTGATGTCAATAGGCTCTCCTTGAGTGAATGCCCAATTCCAAGCTAGGCTCTCCAAGCACTCCTAATCCAAGCTAAATGAGTAGAATATAGGCACAATCTTAGCATAAGCATGAAAATAGACAAAGACCAACCATTTGGGAATGGGAGAGGATGAATATATAGGCACAAAAATGGAGTTAGGATCTCTCGAGAGATAGGAGTAGGCCCTCATCTCAAGGAGGTAGATCATAGGGATAAGATGGAGAGGCCATGTTGGGATAACTTGACCTAATATACATCCAACAACCTCCATCTCGCCACTCTGTAAGCTTCTAGATCACGAAGCTTCTCATCCTGTTTTGGAAAATTGCCTTTTAGGGATCATCAAGGTTATACAAGAAAATAGAGCAATGCCATCATGGTGTTGAAATATGGAAACAAGAATATTCCAATTTAATTTTTCCTTGAATTAAAATCGAATTTAGTGTTAAAAACTACTTGGAATTAATTAATTAATTTATTTTAAATTAATTAGTTGGAGAATTTCAAGTTAGAAGTCTTTCTGAAGTCATTCAAGAGTTATCCCTTAAATTAAGGAGATAAGATTGAGTTATATTTGAGTTGTAATTAGTTAACTCAGTTTACTGAGTTAAGTCTAGTTAAAGTAGTTCCAAACTGTTTGACGAACTAATAATGAGGTAACATTCAATTGATGCATTAATGCACTCAACTAGTGCTACTCTAGTTAATTGAAGATTCTCTCATCAGAAACTCATGCATGTCTATTCTTGGAAAGACCCAGTTGAGATTAATTTTCAAGGACAACGTACTATTAGTTACATGTGTTTTCTCATGGATAAATCTCATGCATGCAGTCATGGATTTATCCTTGAGGATTCTGTGCAGTTTTGAACGCTTGTTTTTCCACTTGCTAATAGGAAAATCATGCACAACAAATATCGCAAGGAAATAGGAGATTGGAGGGCAAAGAGGAAGGTTGGAGAGAAGCCAAGATTTCCTATGATCATCTGTGAGGATTGTACTGAGAGCTGGCTAGCTGTGAAAGCTAAGAATTTGTATAATTCCTATGTATTTCCACCATGTATGATAATACAATAGTGTGGGGTTTTATCTGAGACTTTCCCCAAAGTATTTTCACGTGTATTGTGCCATTGACTCTTCTTCTTCTACTTATATTGTTCAGCTTGATCTTTCAGCCTCTGAAAATTGATAGTAGAATTAGGTTATAGTATTCTTCTTTGAATTATATTTCATTATCAGGTTAACCTATCACAATTTTTCTACATGGTATCAGAGTTGTGAAAAATATACTGAGAAGAGAATTCAAAGTTTGAAGTTCGAGGTTGTAGGTGCAAATCAAATGCATATCATACTTCAAGGTTGGCCATTGGTGTTCTATGGCTTGAGACTTGATTATGCCTTGGAAGGTAGCTCAAACTAAATAGCATGGAAAAATAGATTGGTGGCTATATTAGAAGACAACGACTTGAAGGAATTCATTGATCAAGAAATCCCAAAGCCAACTTCAACTAATGCACAAGAGTTGTCTGAGTGGAAGAAGTGTGTGGCAAAGGCAAGATGGATCGTCCTTGAGGGATTTCAAGACCATATTGTCTTCAGTCTCCATGGGAAGGATATTCCATTTCCAATGTGGAATATATTGAAGGACCTCTACCAAAATGGTAGCAACCAGAGGAAATTGGCGCTCAAGGATAAGCTTCAAAGAAGCAAGATGGATAAGGGTGATACCATTTCCACATATCTAAACAAGCACACCACCTAGAGAGATGAACTTGGCAATGTGGGAATAACTACTATCGATGATGATATGGTGAGTCTTGCTCTCCTTGGCCTTCCAAAGAGTTGGAATAGCTACTAGGACTCTGTGAATGGAAGGGAGAAACTACTATATTAGGAATGATTGTGGTAGGATCTTATGCAGGAGGAGATCAGGAGGAGCACATGAGATGGTTCTTCATCCATAATGATGATGAAGAAAATCTAGCCTTACCAAGTAAGGCAAGGAAAGGGAAGGGGAAGGCTTCCCATTTCAAATCAAATTCTTCTCATGGAGGGAAGAAGGGTGACATGTCTAAAGTAAGATGCTTTAATTGTCACAAGATGGGACATTATGTGACTAATTTCCCATCGAAGAAGTCCAATCAGGGATCCTCGGAAGCATTGGAAGGTGTGGAATTAACCTCTCAGTTTGAAATGGACTTTACCCTCATCACATGCATGGTGTCATCGATGATGGGTTGTGTCTGGTATCTTGATAGTGGAGCCTCATTCCACATGACCAGTGATAAAAATTTATTCAGTGCCTTGGAGGAGAAAGACCTCAAGATGCACATAGAGATCGGTGACGATGGAAGGTATAGTGTTTCATGAGTGGGCACAGTTGATTTTCAGAGGGAGCATGGAGCTCGTCTCACCTTGACAGATGTGATGTATGTACCTGAACTGAAGAAGAACTTGGTATCGGTCACAATGTTGGAGGAAAAAGGCTATGATGTTGTCCTCAGTAAAGGAAAGGTGTTCCTAAGAAAAATAGCCACGGGTTAGACCAAGAGGATAGGGATTTAGGTGAAGAATCTCTATAAACTAGAGGTAGATGATTGCGTAACATTGAGTACAAAAGTAGAGTTGGTGCAAAGCCAAGACATTGGCAAGTTGTGGCACAGGCGGTTGGGCCATTTGCATCATGGGGATTTGAAGATAATGCAACATATATCTACAGGACTTCCGAAACGTAAACTTGAGCAAGTTGACACATGAAAAGGTTGTAACATGGGAAAGTACACCAAGTCTTCCTTTCATGATCGAGACAATTGTGTAGAGGCTATCTTAGAGCGAGTTCATACTGATTTGTGTGGACCATTCTCGACGGCATCCATAGTGATGCAAGGGTATTATGTGATTTTCATTGATGACTATTCTCGTAAATGCTGGATTTATTTCATGTAGAAGAAGGACCAAACTTTCAAAAATTTTCATGAGTTAAAAGCTTTGGTTGAGAAAGAGTCAGGGAAGAAAATCAAGGCCTTGAGAAGCATCAATGGTGAAGAATATGTCTCTCAAGAGTTTAAGGAATTCTATGCACTGGAAGGAATTAAATGAGAGTTTACGGCACCTCATAACCCACAACAAAATCGGGTGGCCAAGAGGAAGAACGAAACTATTGTAGGGGAAGCATGAGAAATGTTACATGACCAAGGCCTACCACTTCACTTATGGCCTAAGGTATGCAACACATCGGTTTATTTGCAAAACAGAAACCCGCATCACATACTTGGGATGAAGACACCAGAGGAAGCTTTCTCCCGTAAGAGACCATACGTGGGTCACTTCAGGATGTTTGGCTCATTGGTATATTGCCATGTGACAAAGGATGCATGGAAGAAGCTTGAGCTGACAACAAAGTTGGGGATATTTGTGGGGTACACAGATACACCTGACAACTATCAGGTGTACTTGCCTACTAGTCAGAGGATAGTGGTTCGCAAATATCTCAAGTTTGATGAGCATAAGGCCATGCAAGTTTCCCTTGAGAGGGAGCTCCAACTACAAGTTGTGCAGGAACTATCGGTTCCTAAGGAGGAGGAGCCTCAGACTAATGCGGAGTAGCTGCATGTAGAGGTTCCAGGAGTGGACACATACACTCAAGCAGAGTCTTCGAGAGATGGACAAAAGCTCACAGGAGAAGCTAAAAGATAGTTGGAGGATGCAAGAGAGAATGTGGGAGCACCATCTTCTCAGCGCAGACAAAGGAGGTCACATGAGAGGTACACTGGATACATGGCCCTTGATGGGGAATGTGTTGAAACTGAGCCATATTCCTTTGAGGAAGAAGCGCAACAGCTGATTTGGGTTCATGCTATGGTGGAGGAGTATGAGTCAATAATTCATAACAACATTTGGGACGTGGTTCCTAGACTAGAGAACAAGTCAGTTGTGAGTTCCCATTGGATTTATAAGGTAAAGCAAGCTATTGATGGTAGTATGGAGACGCATAAGGCAAGATTTGTTACCCGTGGCTTTTCACAGGTCGATGGAATTGACTATGATGAGACTTGTGTTCCTGTCGCAAGGTACTCATCTATCAGATCTATGTTGGCACTATTAGCACAGATGGGTTGGAAGATCCATCAGATGGATGTGAAGACTGCATTCCTCAATGGACAGATTGAGGAAGAGGTGTACATAGAGTGTCCAGAAGGTTTTGAGACCTTCGATCATGAGTCGCATGTGTGCCGACTCAAGAGAGCATTGTACGGGCTGAAGAAAGCACCTCGTGCTTGGTACACCAGGATAGACAACTAATTCATTAGGTTGGACTTCACAAAGAGTGAAGCGGATGTGAATTTGTACCACATCGTGGTGAATGGTAAGTTGTTGATCATCATACTTTATGTTGATGATCTCATATTGACTAGTGATGATCAGTTGATCATGCCTTGCAAGGAGGACCTTGCATGAGAATTCTGGGTCTCATGCATTACTTCCTTGGCATGGAAGTGTGGAAGAAGGATGGGGAGTTTTTCATGTCTCAAGGGATTCCAAATGGAGAAGTACAAGCCCATGTAGACTCCTCTAGCAGGTAACTGGAGGAAGGAGGTTTCTACTTCAAGAGAAATGGTAGAGGCTACTGTGTACAGACATCTTGTGGGTTCAGTGATGTACTAATGAACACACAACCAGATTTGTTCTATGTGGTGAACCAGATGAGTCAAGTGATGGTTCAACCTACCAAGATGTTTTGGAAGGCAGCAAAGCATGTATAGAGATACCTCAGAGGCACATATTAGTATGGATTATGGTATAGATGGATAGAGGGAGTGAAGCTATAGGGCTTCACTGATGCAGATTGGGCAAGGAGTCCATCAGATCGGAAGAGCACATCAGGAGGATTTTCAACCTTGGGTCAGCAGCAGTTTCGTACAGCATGAAATAGAGGTTGGTTGCCCTCATCTCGGTAGAGGCAGAATACATGGCTGCAAGTGAGGCAGCATGTGAGGCCATCTCGATGCAGAAAATCCTAGTTGGTTTGTTTGATCAGAGGATGGATCTAACTGTGATCTATTGTGATAATCAGAGTTGTATCAAACTCTCTAAAAATCCAGTATTTCATGATAGGTCCAAGAACATCAACATCCAGTATCATCATCTCAGGGACAATGTTGTGAGGAGGATCATGTTGCTGCAATATATTTGGACAGAGGAGCAAGATGCTGACATTTTGACAAAGGCATTGTAAAAGTGTAAATTCGAGTTCCATAGAGACAGGATCAGGATGGAAAATAATCCCTTTCCTGCTGAGAGGGAGTGTTGAAATATGGAAAGAAGAATATTCCAATTTAATTTTTCCTTGAATTAAATTGTGAATTAAAATCGAAATTAGTCTTAATAAGTACTTGGAAATAATTAATTTATTTATTTTAAATTAATTAGTTGGAGAAATTCAAGTTCTAAGTCATTCTGAAGTCATGCAAGAGTTATCCATTAAATTAAAGAGATACGATTGAGTTATATTTGAGTTGTAATAAGTTAACTCATTTTACTGAGTTAAGTCTAGTTAAATTAGTTCCAAACAGTTTGAGGAACTAATAGTGAGTTAATAGTCAGTTGATGCATTAATGCACTCAACTAGTGCTACTCTAGTTAACTGAAGATTCCCTCATCAAAAACTCATGCATGTCTATTGTGAGAAACACCCAGTTGAGATTAATGTTCAAGGACAATGTACTATCAGTTGCATGTGCTTTCTCATGGAGAAAACTAATGCATGCATTCAAGGATTAATCCTTGAGGATTGCACAGTTTTGAAGGCTTGTTTTTCCACTTGGTAATAGGAAAATCATCCATAAGGAACAGTGCAAGGAAATAGGAGCTTAGAGGGCAAAGATGAAGGCTAGAGAGAAGACAAGATTGCCTGTGAGCATCTATGAGGATTTTACTGAGAGTTGGCTAGCTATGAGAACTAAGGCTTTGTATATTTCCTATGTATTTACACCATGTATGATAATACAATAATGTGGGGTTTTATATGAGACTTTCCCCAAAGAATTTTCATGTGTATTGTGCCATTGATTCTACTTCTTCTAGTTATATTGTTCAGCTCAATCTTTAAGCTTCCGCAAATTGATAGTAGAAGTAGGTTATAGTATTTTTCTTTGATTTTTATTACATTATCAGGTTAACCTATCACATATTTTGTACACACAGGTCTAGTATAGTGCAATAGGTGACCATCGCAGTTTTCAATCTCATAAGAGCGATGATTCTCAAATTAGTGTTTTACAGCTATTTCCTTTAGGGGAAGCTCAAGGCATTTTCCAATAAGTGTCTTAGGGGGGATCTGAGCTACATATTTGAATGAGTATACTGCATTATGGCCATGTTTTGGGCACTTTGGGGTATGTCAGAGGGAAGTGCAGGAGGTGTGACAAAATATTGTGTGATAGTTGGTCATGCAAGAAGCGACATACCACATCTCAACAGGGTTTTCAGCTAGACTGCATATGAAGAAGAAGGCACATTGGCCCATTATTCCTTTGTGGATCAAGTTGTATGAGATCCAGAATCTCAGACATGCTGAGGCTGAGATGGAGGAATTCAAGAGATTCACCTTCAACACTAGAAGATTCAATACGTATGACCCACATTGCTTAATGAAGGACCATTGTGTGAGAGTGAATCATCCTTGCATCCACTGGGCATGTCATTGGCCTAAGGAAGACCCATGAAGATACTATTATCACTTCTCAAGGCTCAATGAACTGGTCAGCAAATCTATAGAGTGGTTATCAAAGAAGAAGGCAATAACACCTCAGAGAGCAGCATCATCTACAGTAGCAGAGGGTAGCAGACCTGCGCTTGACAAAGGCAAGATGAAGGTTGAAAATAGCACAAAGGTGGAGCAGAGCTGCAAATTCAAAGAAGATCCACTTGTGTTGAGATCATTTTTGGAGATTAAAGCTAAGAGGTGACAAAATCATCGTGTAAAGGAAGAGGGAGAAGCAGAGGTTTGAGGAAGCAGAAAAGGAGTTGTAGGAGTTGAAAAAGAAATTCGGAGAAGAACAAGAGCTGCCCATAAGAGAGAAGGAAGCATAGTAGGAACATGAACAATAGGAGGTGCAACATGTACACATTGGTGAAACTACGGCTATACAAGTTATTGACTGATTCGAGCAGCTCGCACAGAATAGACATGGTGAGTAGTCATAGGAGGAATACTTCACTCAAGAGATTGAACAAATGCTAGAGAAGATGGACATAGACATGGTGCAGCCCAAGTTATATCATGACATTAATCTCATGCCTCAAAACCAAGAGGGAAATCCACCGGCTTCACTAGATCCAGAAGCAGAGCAAGTCCCAAGTGATCAAGAAGACACAAAAATCCTTGAAGACAATCCGGAAGTGGAGATGAAGAACATATATTCGATGAGTCACAACATAGAGTTGTGGAGTCATGTAGAGTGCCTACGCCCGATGTCCATATATCTCATGCAGAATTTGAAGAACAAGTGATCATGTTCGATGTGTGCAGACATCCAGCTGCATTGGCCGATGATACCAAATCATATGCCGAAGCCACTAGCTTGAGTTAGATTCTTGATAGTTGAGAAGGAGCATGTGGCTAAGAAGCTACAAGCGTCCAAGCAGGGAGGAGAGCAGGTTACAATATCCACTAGAGCATAGTTGAGGCAAGCGATACTAGATGAAGTATCATCTCTCGAGACAGTCATACAAATTTTGTACTTCATATTTGTCACCGTCCATAAGTATGTTGTCCATGTCATCTATCAAGATATAAAGATATGGGGATGAACAAGAGTGCATACTACTCGATGACGATATATCTCCTGCACAGTTTGAAGAATGAGTGATCATGTTCAATGTGTGTAGACATCTAGCTGCATTGGCCGATGCTACCAAATCATATTCCAAAACCACCAACTCGAGTTAGATTCTTGATAGATGAGAATGAGCACGTGGCTAATAAGCTACAAGTAGCCAAGCAGGGAGGAGAACAAGGTACAACATCTGCTAGAGCAGAGTTGAGGAGAGCAATACTAGATGAAGTATTGTCTCTCGAGACAGTCATGTAGAATTCGTACTTCATATTTGTCACCGTGCATAAGTACATTGTACATATCAACAGTTGGCAGCAGTGTTGTGCTAGGAGAGCACACATCTTATCAGATCTACACATTGTTGTCGATCACATGCAGGTATGGAAAATTAGGTACAAGGGATCCCCACTGCACTTGCGAAAGATGATGAAGCCAAATGCAGTAGAGTTGAAGGCGTGCATCCAAAATTAGATCCGTAACTATGATGAACTCCTGTAGTTCATCACCAGCTTGCAGGAATCACGTGCACGAGTGTTCAGGAGCATGGATGTCATTGTGCACATGCATGTGATCCCATCCATTAGCACATTCATTGAGGTAAAGTCAAAGAACCAAGTCCACTTGAGTTGGACATGTACTTTCAACATGATGCACGTAGCCACCATCGCAGACTTGCAGATGAGTGTAGAAACAATGCATCAATATGTTACTAGTCTGGTTGCACTTAAGACTATGATGCGCATGTTATCTGAAGAGTTGGATAGGCATGACAAATAAGTGTACCTGAATGTAATGGAGGCGAGAGTTCACTTTTAGAAGGATGTCACCACAGAGTATGCATGCATCATAATAGACTACCAATCTTGGCATTAGTTTGCCACCGTCGATCATCGTGAGGTTGTCAAAGCATTAGTTTTCCCACAGTTTTTGAGTGTTAGTGATGTCTTGCATGGCTTACTCAAGCCTACTTTTTCTGACATGGGTACATGTGTAGATTATAACGTAAATATGTTGTAAAAGTGAAAGACAAAGTGTCGATAGTAGAATGTAACAGTCATGTAGTAGTTGAAGAGTCATGAGGGAAGGTGAAGAGTCACAAAGGAGAATGTCAAGGGTCACCCCACCCTTTGCTATTTATAGAACCTCATAACTCATTGTACATGCTTTTGGGAACTAGGCTTCCTATAGGTGTAACCTAGAGAAAGCTTGGAGTGTATTGTAATGAGCCTTGGCTTCTCCACAGTGCAGACCTAGTACATCTCTTTGGAGGAGCATGTGACAGTGACTGTAATGTTCCACTATCAAGGCTAGTGGAAGTCATGGCTGTATGCATTATTGGATCTTTCACTTTTTTAATACAACAGAGCCAACACATTTCATGCATATGTTTTCATTGTAGTTCGGATATCCTAGTTACTCTAATGATATATGTAGTTGTTGTTTATGCATGTATGTATGGATTATTCCATATGTGTTTTTATGAATCATATCGAAGCGTGTTTTTGATATAACCCATCACTTTGGATCATTGGCTATCCTGCTTTCCATCTAGTGATGTCTTTATGCTTGTGTGTGCCCTTTCAAGTTGTGTGCTATCATAGGTTTCTAAAGGGGTGCACTCACTCCCCTTTTCGAGTGTTAGAACATTTCATACACCTTCCTTGACTTGATGTAAGGTCACACCCTTGATACCAACAAGGACATATTACATACCTCTGTGCACAACTGCAGTCATGCAGATACCGTACTACCCACTGTTGGGACTCATACTCCAAACGCTATGAGGTCTAGTTGGGAATTCTTACCGGGGAGATCCCCTGATATGTCGGTGAGTGTAGCAGCATCAAAAAGATCTGAATTAGAATCTTTGAAACCCAAAATATTAGGAGAACCAATAGTATAATGAATGCAAAAAATGGAATATATCTCATAATATGCATCACTTCTTTCTAGTTACTCTCATGAGGCCATTAAGAGAATCTAGAAACTAGTGTTACTACATAAGCATTGTTAAGTCGAGTGTGTTTCAAATAAAGTAGACTACCAATCAGTTGGTGATACGATGTAGGATCCACCTATGGTGTGGTCGAACTGGTGGTAAGAGTAAAATCATATTGAAAAAGAGTAGACACATGCTTATAATTAGCCATGCCAAAGCACTCGAGTAAATCAAGGTCATATTTTTGTTGGAAGATGGAGATAAATTTTTAAGACTAGTCAACCTTCAATCAAAGAAAGTAATGTAGTATACCAAGATATGTCATAGAAAATTGTCCCATCAATTCTTCCTTAACATTCAAAATCAATGAATAAATCCCTACGAGGATCAATTCATCCACGTACAAAACTAGAATTAATAAATCAAAGCCATGTCTTAGAGTGTAAATTGTAGGGTCAGAATGAAAATGGACAAATCCATAAGAAAGAAAAAAATTATCCATCTTCTCATACCAATCTGTAGGAGCTTGTTTGAGACCATACAAGCAACATCAAATCCCACAAACAAGTGAAAGATCCTACACAAAATCAAGAGGGCACTCCATGTAAATCTCCTCATGTAGATCATAATGCAAAAAGACACTCTTTACATCCATATGATAAACTAACCATCCTTGAGAGGAAGCTAGAGAAAGCATAAGACATATAGAATACATATTGTAAATAGGAGAAAAAGTATCAACATAATCAATTCCTTCAACATGTGAAAAAACCATGGCCATAAGATATGTATTATGTTTGTCAATAAACCCATCCACAATATGTTTTTTATGTAAAACCACTTCTAATAGAGCAACTTACATCCCTTTATAAGAGGAACAAGATACCAAGTATGATTCTTCATTACTGAAGAATACTCATCCAGCATGGTAGCTTTCCACTCATGTATTCCAACAACATCAAAAAATTGTTGCAGATCTTTCGAAATAGAATTACCCAAAAGGGAGATTTCTTTTGAAAGTGGTTAATTTGAGCCTAGATGTTTCAAATTAGTTTCTCCAAGCCATATCTATGAGGATACTTTCTCTTGTGAAGGATCCTCCTAAAGTATTTATCTAGAACACATGGATCTTGATTTGACTGCTCAAATTTAGTAGATCATTCTTATTTTTATAGATCTATAAAATAATAACAATGGTTAGAATCGTCACCAAGAGTTAAATATGAGGAAGGAATGGTAGAGGATCCATTATTATTGTTCTCATCAAAATGAACATCCCTTCAAAAGTTCCTTAGAGGTAGTATCAAGGAGTCGATAAGCCTTCATGTCCTCACAACAAACAAGAAATATTAGTTCTTGACTCTTCTTTTCCATGGATTTGCATTATTCAACTAGATTTAATTCCCAAGAAAAACATATAAATACCATGAATGAAGAGGCATTAGGCTTCTCAAGTCTCCAAGCTTCCAATAGAATCCTATGCCGAAATTGTTGGGCCCCTTTAATACTAGTGATTACCCCATTACTATTGTAATTGTACCCCTTATTAATATTGTTGTGCCCCTATTATCCCCATATTGTTATTAATGTCCCCCATAGAATCCCTCTATTGTTATTTTTGTGGCTTTATATTATTATTATTAGGTCGACTAGGTTATATTGTGACTCCTTAGACTCCTATATATAGAAAGGAGGTTTTGTCATTTGTATCATCCAATAATTGTTCATTTATGTAATGTAAAGGAGGTTGCCCCCTCGTATAGGCTGAATTTTAAGGCGTTGATCTATTTTTTCTATCTTTTTCTTGAGCTGGTTTCATAACATTTGGTTTCAGAGCTTTGGATTCTGGGGTTTTGCTGCTCCAAATAGGTCATCATGGCATTTTCGCTATAACTTTTTGTTTGCAACGTTTAAGAAGCTAAAAAAAAAAATCATTTGAGAAGACATCGCACTGAATCTCGGGTCCAAATTTCAGAGCTTTTCTCTCTATATTTGAGGAGATATGATCTGAGGAAGTTGGTCTTTTTGAAGACTCCTGAATTACATTCCAAACAGGTGACCTGGGGAAAATCGTCATAACTTTCTCTCTCAGCATCAAATTGAAATTTCGTGAGAGGGTATAGAAAGAGGACAAACTGTAGTTTCTTGTATAGATTTTTCATAGCCAAAGGTTGAAACAGTGACTCGTGGCACGTCGTACAAATTCACTCTACTGAACTAGTCTATAATCAGGTCACTATGGGAGATTTCACATAACTCTTCCTTGGAGAATCCAATTTGGATCAGACTGGTGACGTTGGAAGGAGGACAAAGAGGGCTACTACAGATCACAATTTCAGAACTGGATGATTTGAATGTGCAGAGATACATTAGAGGCAATATCGAGCTCTTGCAAAGTGAAAAAAGGTGTGTAGATTCTTTTAAATTTTTGCTTAAGATTGGTTTGAAAATTATTTTGAAGGAATTCAAAGGGCATAGTAGAGCATTATTATCAGTAACTGATGGCCCGAGGAAAGAAAATGCAAACACCTAGTAAGGAACCTGAAAGCTCTAGCATGAATCATGAAGAAGAGGAAGAAATGAAACATGATATATCAAAATTACAAGACCAAGTGCAACAACTGTCCCTTGCACAAAAAGGAACAGAATCTAAGATGGATGGTTTAAAGAAATATGTAGAAGCTAAGATGGATGGTTTAAAGAAAGGTGTAAAAGCTAAGGTGGACTGTTTAAAGAAAGGTGTAGAAGCTAAGATGGATGATTTGAAGATAGATTAGAAGACATGCATGGAAGATTTGAAGATAGATTTGAAGACAGATTTAACAAAGTTTCTACAAGAAATGTTTACTAATGGTGAAAGGGTAGTAAAGGAAACTCATGATGAGAACAAAAGAAATGTTAATCATGACTTCATAGACTCTAATGTTGGATCGAAGGCCCACCATATTCCAAAAATCGATATGAGGAAGTTTGATGGCAAGGATCCCGCAACGTGGATATTACAGATGGAGCAATTTTCTGATCTCAATAATGTGAAAAACACACAAAAGGTACGTATTGCAACTTTATATTTGGAACCAAATTAGTTTGTATGGTATCAATGGCTTTTCTCTCGTAAACAATTTATCACTTGGGCAATTTTTACGGAAGAATTGATAGCACATTATGAACATACAAGAAGCAACACTTTCTTTAGCCAATTGATAAGTCTCAAACAAAAGGGTTCAATAATGAAGCACATTGAGAAGTTCCAAAAATTGAACATAAGGGTAAAAAATATTCCAGAGGAGCATAGATTGATGTGTTCATAGGGTCTTTAAAGGATAATATCCAACATGATGTTCGCCTTTGGGAACCTGATTCATTATAGAAGGCATTCAGGTTAGCAAGAAAAATGGAAAGCAAAATTATGGCAACCAGGAAGCATACCACTCACAACTATAAAGACGGAAGTGTTGTTGCCCCTAGTCTTCCACAACCTATAAGGTTGACACCAAAACAATTGGAGAAAAAAGAGCAAAAGGGATTTGTTACAGTTGTGATAGCAAATACACTAAAGGTCATAAGTGTGCTGAGAAAAATTATTCTACATAGATTGTGAAGAGGAAGAAGAAAAGGAGCAAGAAGGGTCAAAAGAAGAGGATATACTCCAAGAAAAAAGCCTAGATAAAGAAGAAATTAATCCGACCATATCTTGTAATGCATTGGCGGGAATTACCACTCCTCAAACCATCAAGATAGAAGGACAAATCAAGAAGAAAAAGGTAATAGTGTTGATTGATTCAGGAAGTACGCACAATTTTATTCATTGTAAGGTAGCAAAAGAATTGAATTGCTTCTTATATCCAGCACCAGAGTGTCAAGTGATGGTTGCAAATGGAGGAACAATAAATTGCTCTGGAAAGTGCCATAATATCAAGCTATCCATGGGAGAATATGTATTGACTAGCCCAATGCTTTCCATTTCAATGGGAGGTGCTGATGTTGTACTAGGAGTCCAATGGCTAGAATCCTTGGGTACAATAGCTTTTAATTTTCAAGAACTTTTCATCAAATTTTCTACGGAAGGAAAGGAAGTTGAATTAAGGGGTATTGTAGGGAAACCAGGAAAGATAATCAGCTCTAATGGTATGACAAAGATTCTAAGAAAGGAACAAAGATTTGTAATTGCACAATTATGTTCGCTAGATGTTTCCACATCGGAATCATCTCTTTCTCCAGATCTCAAAAAAGTCCTAGATAATCATTCCAAGGTATTTGATACTCCCAAAGGTCTCCCACCTATGCGTGATCGTGATCATGCTATTCATCTGATTCCAGGAAGTGCTCCTCCAAACATCAGGCCGTACAGATATCCCTATGCCCAAAAGAGTGAAATTGAACGTATGGTTACAAAAATGCTAGAGGTTGGTATAATTCAATCGAGTCAAACTTCTTTCTCTACTCCATTAGTATTGGTGCACATGAAGGATGGATCATGGCGCATGTGTCCGAATTACAGGGAGCTCAACAATCTCACTATTAAGGATAAGTTTCCCATTCCTATCATTGATGAATTACTGGATGAATTGCATGGATCAATTTACTTCACCAAGTTGGATCTTCGTTTAGGATATCATCAAATTAGAATGAATATTGAAGACATTCTGAAAACAGCATTTAGAAATCATGAGGGTCATTATGAATTTTTGGTCATGCCTTTTGGCCTTACCAATGCACCTTCAACATTTCAAGGTTTGATGAATTCAATTTTCAAACCATTCCTTAGAAAATTTGTGTTAGTATTTTTTGATGATATACTAATCTACAGCAAGTCTTGGAAGGATCATGTTGAACATGTTGACAGGGTGCTACAACTATTGGAGGAAAAACATTTATATGCAAAAAGATCCAAATGTTTCTTTGGAGTCCAAGAGGTGGAATATCTGGGTCATATTGTATCTCATGAAGGGGTTAAGGTAGACCCTAGCAAAATTAAAGCCATTAAGGAATGGAAAATCCCCACGTCCATAAAGCATCTGCGAGGATTTCTTGGGTTGACAGGGTATTATCGCAAGTTTGTTAAGAACTATGGGAGAATAGCAGCACCTCTAACAACATTATTGAAGAAAGATGCATTTTCATGGACTCTAGAAGCAACAAAGGCCTTCGAACATCTTAAAGAGGAAATGTGCCAAGCACCGGTCTTAGCTACACCGGACTTCACAAAAACCTTTGTTGTTGAATGTGATGCTTCAGGAAATGGAATTGGTGCTATTCTAATGCAAGATGAAAGACCCATTGCTTTTCAAAGTCATCCAATCAAGGGAAAGTTTTTACACAAAGCTATTTATGAGAAGGAAATGTTGGCAATACTCCATGCACTTAAGAAATGGCGACCCTACCTAATGGGAAGACACTTCAAGGTAAAAACAGATCATGATAGCCTTAAATACTTTTTAGAACAAAGATTATCCTCTGAAGAGCAACAAAAGTGGGTCAGAAAGATGTTGGGTTATGACTTTGAAATCATCTACAAAAAAGGGAAGCAAAATGTGGTGGCAGATGCACTCTCAAGAAAGGATGAGGATGTGGAAGCATTGTTGTGCGCCATTTCTATTATCCAACCAGATTGGATAAACGAAGCAAGGGAGGAATGGAAGAATGATGAAGAAGTGTGGGCACTTATTCGAAAGGTACAACAAGATTCCAGTATATCTGATACATTTAGCTGGAAAAATGATTCGTTATGGTACAAAGATCACTTATACCTCTGTAAGAATTCCCAACTCAAACAAAATATTCTTATACAATTGCACACTTCTCCATTAGGAGGGCACTCAGGATTTTTGAAAACTTACCATAGGGTTAAGAAGGAATTTTTTTGGGATGGCCTTAAATTGGATCTTCAAAAGTTTGTGGCAGAATGTTTGGTTTGCCAACAAAATAAAGTTGAAAAAATTAAGACCCTGGGTCTATTACAACCTTTATCCATTCCAAGCCAATGTTGGGAGGAGGTTTCAATGGATTTTATCACAGGTTTACCCAAGTCTGAGGGAAAGAGTGTCATAATGGTGGTAGTTCACAGACTTACCAAGTATGCACACTTTTGTGCATTATCACATCCATTTAAAGCCAGTACAGTTTCTACTGCATTTATGGAAACAATTCAAAATCTACATGGAAACCCAAAGATTATTGTAAGTGACAGAGATCCCATTTTCACTGGAAATTTTTGGATCGAATTATTTTCTTGTTTCGGTACTCAGTTAGCTCATAGCTCATCTTATCATCCTCAATCTGATGGCCAAACTGAGATAGTAAACAAATGTTTGGAAGGATATCTTCGTTGCTTTGTATCTAATAAACAGACACAATGGGTCAAATGGTTACCTCTCGCTAAATGGTGGTATAACACTTCCTTCCATACAACAACAAAAATGACCCCATTTATGGCACTTTATGGATATCAGCCACCATCCATCACATCATATTTAAGAGAAAATTCTAAGGTTCAAGCAGTGGAACATCACATCGAGCAGCAACAACAAGTCCTCCAACTCTTAAAGGATAACCCCATGTTGGCATAGAATAGAATGAAAAAACAGGCAAATCAACATCGCAGCGAAAGAAGTTTTGATGTAGGTGATTAGGTATTCCTATGGCTACAACCATATAAACAAATGTCCCTCAAGCAAGCTAAGAAGGATAATAAATTATCACGAAAGTATTATGGTCCATACAAGGTGTTGCAAAAGATTGGTACTATGGCATACAAATTGGAGCTCCCTGCAGCTTCTCGAGTGCACCCAGTTTTCCATGTTTCATGTTTAAAGAAGGTTATAGGCGATAAGCTCCTAGTTCAAACAATATTGCTAGAACTTGACGAGAAAGGAAAAATTGTATTAGAACCAGAAGCAGTCATAGAAACAAGAACTCGACGGCTACGAAATTGATCAATTTCAGAGTGTCTCATCAAGTGGAAGAACTTATCTGCTAAAAATTCCACATGGGAGGATGAGAATTTTAACAGAAGCATCCAAAACTACTCAAGCGTTGAGGACAACACTTTTTTGAAAGAGAGGAGCATGTTAGGTCCCTATAATACTAGTGATTACCCCATTACGATTGTAGGTGTATCCCTTATTAATATTTTTGTGCCCCTATTGTCCCCATATTGTTATTATTGTGCCCCATAGAATCCCTCTATTGTTATTTTTGTGCCTTTATATTATTATTGTTAGGTCGGCTAGGTTATATTGTGAATCCTTAGACTCCTATATATAGAAATGAGTTTTTTTCATTTGAATCATCAAAGAATCATTCATTTGTGTAATGTAAAGGAGGTTTCCCCCTCAAAGAGGCTGAATTCTAAGGCGTTGATCTATCTTTTCTATCTTTTTGTGAGCTGGTTTCATAACAGAAGTGCCTTCTCCCAAGACATTCCTGAAAGCCAAATCTGCAAAACAAAGTTGGATTGTACCCTTTGTTTTTCTTTCAATATTATCCAAATCCTCTATCGATATGGAATTTAATTATGCATACAACGGGTTTCTACACTTCAATTTTGAGTAAACCTATAAGGAGACAACTTGAAAATGTAGTTTTTTTTTTCCTTTAAGAACACATAAATTTTTTATTTATTATTTTAAGAATTATTTTATTATTTTTCTTAAGAGGCCCATTTTAGACCTTAACATTCCTTCTAATGATCATGCTCTATTTATAGGCACAAAAAACCATAATTCGAAACATCTTGGTTCAATACAAGTGGCCAAACACTATTGCCTAAGAACATAGGAATCTCAGGATTTCTAACGATTTTTTGACCGTCTTTGATTATAGTCAATTTCCTTTCGACCACCAATCAACTACTAGTCCAAGTCAACCAAGAAATTTTTTAGGGGTGAAATTTTGTTAATTGGCTATTTTTTGGACATTTTCTTTTAAAAAACAATATTCATTCATTTGGTTAAAAATTAATCATTTTTTCACATATATATGATAAAATGGATGATACTCACAAAAAAAATTACCAATTTTAATAGTAAATTATATTTTTTTATTGAATATTCACCTACATTTTATATGTATATCTTTTCAAATGTGAATAATCACTTATAATACTATATGTATATGCACATACACCTGAATGTGATCCTTTATATGCACATACACCTGAATGTGATCCTTTATACTGGTCCATTCAATTATGAACTTTTGTCAATTCTTCAATTTCCCTTTGACTTTGATTAAGGTAATTGACCTTTCAACTTGACTTTCGACTCGTTGTTCCTAGTCAAATGTCCAAAAAAGGATGGATAAACTAGCATCAACTATGAGATCAAAATCATGACTCCATTGATTGAGATACATGCCTATTATGTCATAAATGTATAGTTCGCTCCAAAATATTAAGTTTTTGTCCTCTTTATGTTCAAGAAGAAAAGCATAACATCTTCTTCCACATAAGAAGTGATTCACTAGACCTTTGATTAGGGGTCTCTAGTTTATATTTAGCTATGATTCAATCTAATGAGGCGAGTGCTAGATGCTAGTAAATTGGCCAACCAATCTATGCTTAATGAAGTTCAACGTGTTGCATTTGGCATAAACATGGAGGAAGAAGATTTTAGAATTTGATCCAATTTTTTGACAAAACAGGCCCAAGAATGTTTTGAAATGAGTTTACTTGTAGAATCCAAAAATCCGTTGAATGTGACAATAACCTCTACAATGTCGAGAGGAGATCTACCAGAAAAAAGGCCAATTGATTACGCAAAAGCATACATCAATACATGAGTATGGCTTAGAGTAAAAGGTTTGAATACCGAAATATCTGTCTTTTTAACTTGATTTCACATCTTCCATTATTTTATAATAGATAAAGTATTGAATTTTTGAAAAAATATAATTAATGTATACATTAAAATGTTTGTATTTTTGAATATATTTTTATTAAATTGAACTTTCTGAAACCCAACAATATCAATTCCAAATAGCCCATTAAGTAAAGTTTATAACTTTACTACAGGTTTTATGAATATTTCAACATAGTTTTATGCATGAAGCTCCTTATTTCTTCCTAACTAAATCATAATCAAAGTTATCCAAAATTATTTTACTTGCAAATTCCAGTTAAATAAAACTTATCACCCTACAAAATATTAAAAATACAAAATCCATATTTTAAAATCTATTATCCATAATAATTAAATAATATTCATTTTCTTATTTTATAGTTGGCATTTAATACATAAAATTCAAATTGTCTTTTAATTTAGTTGAGTGAAAAATATTAAAATATTAATTTATATTATTAAATTACAATTTTAAATATTTAAATTATTTCGAAAACCTTGAAGTTCATTTAAAATTATAATTTACAATTTATTAAAACCATAATTTTACATAAAACTCAAAATTCATTTATAATTTTAAAATTCATTTATAACTTTAAAATTATAATTTGCAATTTATTTAAACCATAATTTTACATAAATCTAAAAATCTAATCAGATTTTGATTGGATTAGGCGAGAAAGACTCCTAATCTCTCTCCTATCCGCGCTTGTCTCTGGTGTGTATAAATGAAAAGAGAGGGTGTGTATAAATGAAAAGAGAAATTGTACAGGTATGCAGGAGTCTTCTCCGAAGCACAGCCTCATTCCTACCCTATGAAAATCACATAAGTTTTAATAGTTCCAAAAAAAGGATTAATCCGGAAAGACTCCTAATTTCCTATCTGCACTTGTCTTTTGTGTCTACAAATAAGTTTTAATAGTTCCAAGAAAAGATTAATCCGGAAAGACTCCTAATTTCCCATCTGCACTTGTCTTTTGTGTGTATAAATGAAAAGAGAAATGGTATCAAATGAAAAGAGAAATTGTAATAGTTCCAAAAATAGATTAATCCGGAAAGACTCCTAATTTCCTATCTGCACTTGTCTTTTTTGTGTATAAATGAAAAGAGAAATGGTATCAAATGAAAAGAGAAATTGTACCAGGGATATAGGAGTTTTCTCTGAAGCACTCAAATAGCCTCATTTTTGCTGCTGATACAATACATGAGCAATATCATGTAATCATAAGATTTCATATATAGTCTTCTTGCTGCCAATACCAGAAATAGTTCGCCGATGCTCTCTTTTATATCTTGACACATAGCCTTTTCATGCTGCTGATACTCTACAGGCGCAATATCGGAGCTATGTATCCATATACTCTTTCTTATATGTAACATGATCCATTTTATAATATGAAGGGTTTTATTGTTAAGATAATTTTAAATTCAATTAGTTTAATTAGGTCACAATTTTGTTTAAAAATAATGGAAATTAGAGTAAGATTTTGATTAAATTCCGATAGAAATCTGGATTACAATTATCAAGTTTCAGGATTTTAGATATTTTAAAGTTTTTGATAGTATTGAAAAACAATTTAAATACTTTTCTAAATTAGATTTAAAAAAATAGAATAGTCGAAATGAAAATTGATTTTTCCAACTAAAATTGCGAACTGGGTAGACAACGCCCTCTTTCTTTGTGTAAAATTGAGAAAAAAACCAAATACAAAATTCATATGGAAAAATGAAACTCTGAATTCTGCCCTAATTTCTTCTAAATTCGAGAGTAGGAAAAGGAGGCTGTATGAATGGCCGAATTCCAATGTTCTCTCTTCCCATGGTGTACATGCATTAACATACCTCTCAAATTCAGATCACCGGGAGTCACAAATGCCGAGAGATGGTGATTGGTTGTCAATGTCGATCATTCTCGTCCTTTCAAAGCAACATCCGGCAGGTTGCACCTTTATATCCACTCCTGATTTCGAAAGCAACATTAATAACCCTGAGAGACATGGTTGGAACTTGCAATTTTGTTTTCTTTTCCTTGAAGAAACCAGAGCGAAACTACTCAAACATCAGCCCTTGCGCCACTCTTCTTGACAAAATGAACTACATATTAAACAGATCCACCAAATGTCACCGCTTTTGACGTCACGCTTCATCTTGACACAATTTCCTGCAATTTTGTTTTCTTTTCCTTGAAGAAGCCAGAGCGAAACTACTCAAACATCAGCCCTTGCGCCACTCTTCTTGATAAAGTGAAGTACAAATTAAACAGATCCACAAAATGTCACCGCTTTTGACGTCACGCTTCATCTTGACACAATTTCCTGACGAGTTCCCTGACGTATGTAAGATGCCAATTGGAATGATAAAACATTTGGAATCGCAGAGTCAAGCGTGGCAGCGTCAAAGTTGATTGACGTCTATTTTCGAAATAATTTAATCCCATTCCCAACTAAAGCGTTGACATGTCAAAAGTGGACGAATCCAATGTTTGTTCACATGTCAAAAGTGGACGAATCCAATGCTTCCCGACCTCTGGTATTATATCATTTACTCACTGTGTCTTGTCGGCAATTGGCTTGTAGTGCATTGTACGATTCTCAACTTGATTCGATTGAGACAATGAGAGGTCCCACCTGGCATTGTGCAGCAACCGGAAGAAGTTACATGGACGGTTTCTCCATGGAACTTATCCAGAAAGGTATATAATTAACACTCACCTAGGTGACTGCTCACCACGAATCTATATTGGTTTAAGGACGGACCGGTGGCCATTGTTTGATAATTGATTTGATTCGAAGCCGTATTTTGCATTCAGCTGCATATACTCTTCTGAATTTTCAGAGGCCTGGTGTGTTTGGGAGTGTCAATCCACCCACGAACTGTACAAGGACATCGGAACTTATGATTTGATATTGAATCTGAAGAGAGCCTCAGCAAACATATTATGAGTGAAAGGATGAGGATTCTGGTAGAAAATTAGAGAAAAGCTGCACGCATACATGGAAAAAAATCGCTGGGAATTGAGTGGTATGGATCAGGAACCAAGTAAAACCCTGAATTACAGCTACAGAGAGAATACTAAGAAAGGGAAAGGAGGAGAATGCTGCATGTGTGGCGACGTTGGATTTCAGGAAAGTTTGTTCAGATGTCACTCATGCCACCATCGATTTCAGTACATGTGAGACTCTGTTTTTGCTTCTATTGTTCTGTGCTTTTTTGAGCATCAAATTAGTTATTTCGTTTCTGATATGTCCATTGAGGAGGCAATCTTGCAGATATTGCAGCAGGTTGTATTGCGATCAATTGGCATTAAACGGCATAAATGTATGTGATTGGTGCCTAGACTTGGAGGAAAAGCAGAAAATTCAGAGCCACAAAACTAAAGCTCAATTGCGGGATCCGGAAAGTAGGAAGATCAGGGTGGTAGCTACCATTGAGAAAACCAAGAAGATTAATGCTAAGCCTACCCTTAAAGTCCCTGTAAAATTGGAAGGGAGCAAGCAGAATCAGGTTTCGAATCTCATACAAGGCTGCAAGTTGTCTGCCAAAAGTTGCAAAAACATGCTTGGTAATGATCCTCCTCAGAGTAGCCCTACCAAAAGTGGATTGGGTCGTCGGTACAAGCTTCTCTCGGACGTGCTATACTGATTTTTCATTGGGGCATGTAAGGGATACAGTACAGAGTTGATAGATGGTTCTGTCAAGTTTCCATTTTCTGTAAACAGCGACTCTTTTCAGGCATACATATGTAAATAACTCAATTTCACCAATGAAAGTAATGCCGTTGCAATATATGATTATAAAATTTTCATTCCCAGTTATTTCCGTCCTAACAAAATTCATTCAAAGACAAACGGCCATATGTAAATAACTCAATTTCACCAATGAAAGTAATGCCGTTGCAATATATGATTATAAAATTTTTATTCCCAGTTATTTCCGTCCTAACAAAACTCATTCAAAGACAAACGGCCAGTCGTTTCTTTGGCAGAAAGGGTAAATCTACTCTGCATCGTGCATATTTCAAAGTAGCGTGAAATCCGAAGGTTATGAAAACCATGGAGAAGCAATCACTCTAGTGGGTGCTCCCACGTTCTTTTTTATTGGAATGAGTCGCATTACGCAGGTGTCCAAGTTTTGGTTGTTTGAAGAGTAGGCGGAGATGCAATAGGTATAAATAGTTTGGAAGACCCACTGTCATAATTACCCTGCTAAAACGTACGGCATGAGGTATAAAATCCCTCCGAGAGCCCTATATAATAATTTGGGCTGCATATTGGGAGAACATGGAGGATATATAAAAAAAATGTGAGAGTTTGCGTTTTCTGTGGCTATCACGATGCCGCCTCAGAAACTGTAATCGTTTGATTTGGCATATAAAATAAGAGTAAACAAAGATGATAACTATGGGGTCAGAGAATATGGAAATTGCATCAAGATTCTTCTGATAGGTTTGTGACGGGCTGTTTCCGTGTGAAGCATTCAAGAATGTTAATTCCCTGTCTCTATGATGATGGTAAGTGGTATTCATCTCATCGATCATTGCTTTCTTTTCCATATCAGAATGTGTACCCTGACATGTAAATGGGAGGTAGAATTTTTTATACAAATTACCCACCACTAGTAATTATCCAAATCACAACTCCACATTCATCATTAACCATTAGATATGATGTTCATTAATACATAAAGTAAATTGCAATAGAGGACAGTAAGTTGCATAACCATTGACAACCACTGTTGTAGGATATTAACATAAACTGTCTCATGAACCTTGCATCCATTTCATGATTTCCTTAACCATATTAATTAATCACATAGTTGGACATTATGATTATCGCATCAAATAAATTATCATAAAAAATTCAACATTATCAAACTGACACAATAAGCAATCACATCATTGAACACCGATATACCCTGGAAACCCCATAGGGTGAAAACTAACAAATGTTTAATCTTATTATTAAATGCTCATGAGGGTTTTCACCCCACTCAATGGTTTATAGAGGATTCCATCTCTTATCCATTGTTATAAATTATTACAATGAGATATGATTAATATGTCGCATAACTAGCTAAAAGCTATTACATTTTCCATGAAAACCTTTACCTACATATCGCCACATGCTACATCCTTGTGGCATGATTGTGCTTTCAATGTATGATCCCGCAACTCGTACTCATCTGCATGGACCATTAATTCTTTTCCTGCGACAACGTTAAATATAATCTATACTTTGTATAAGTAATCCAACTTTTCCTGCCAATGTTGTCATTAACAACATTCATATCATGGTTACATTTATAAATAATGATATTAACTAATATTTCCCTTCGCATAAGCACATATTCTTAGAGGACAAAACACTAAGGCATTCCTTTCAAGGGACTAACTAAACATCAGTTATAATCTTCTTACATGAAAATTTACATAAACTTTATCAAAAGAACTAGTCCTTTAACTATTACTTTTGATGCATGCAAATATATAAAGCAATCTAACACAACTTCTTGTCTCTTCCCGCATGCGAATGTATAACCTTTCTAATGAAAGCTAACACAAGTCTCATGTGCATACACATCTCATTCAACAAGAAACTAAGATAATAGTTATGTTAGCATAAGAGTAATCACATATTATTTTCGTAAAGAAATATGGCTCAATAGTTCCTCCATCCATACAAAGAACATATCTCTATAACACAATGACTATTCTTTGTGCATCCAATAGCTTATCATAATAGCCCTTCTTTAATGTATTCCCTTCTCTAGAATTCTACCATCATTTCATGTAAACATTTATATACTTCCTTCTTAAAAAGGAAGTCATTATAACCTCATTTCTCTATCTCCCTATATGTAGGTTTCTCATTCTTCCCTTTCAAGAAATTATTATAGTTACCCATCTTTATGCATAAAAATCAAAAAACAATAACAAAGTTAACTTAACCTTTTATGCACCAAAATCAATAAATCGACACAACTCATCTAGCAAGACAATCTTTTCAATAGATTATTATTTTCAAGAAAGTTAACATAATCTCTTTCTCTACGTACACACAAAATCATATTTCCAACGTCATAATGGCTACCCTTTTGTGCACGCAACATGTGTTTTTCCTAACACAATTACTTTTACTTCATTGTACATAATCTTTTCATGAACAAATATGGATTCTGGTTCCTGTATGAACACTATTCATATGTGTCTTTTAAGCAAAGAATCTCTATTTTTGTTTCAAGAGATCTCTCATAAAAGCCATTATTTTCATACAAGAAATATGCATACTTTTTATAAAAAGAAAACTATCTTAATGACTATTATTTATGTGTATATAAAACATACGTTTTCTTCAAGAAAGTTAGTAATGATTATCTATGTGCCTCGAAGCACATGCGCCCTTCAAGAAATTAAAATGAAGAGAATATAGATCATTAGCCATTTCCATCATACATGCAATGCATAATTATTTCACAAGAGCTAGTATCACAATGCAATTAAGCATATATCCCTTTTGAAGAAACTTTTATTAAATAAAAATACATAATTTATTCAAAGAAACTTGACCACTCTTCACACTATGTTCTCAAGAAGTTTACATGTCTCGCCATCTTTTCTCAAGAAGATATTCTGGCTACCTAGCAAGGATTTGTTAATTTATTCCAAGAAAAAGACAAAGTGACACAACATTTCACACACAAGATTCATATGTAGTCTTTCTAAGAGAAAACTACATATTTTATTTATAAGAAAAACTACATATTTTCTTAGCTTTTATGTCTGCACATTTTTTTCACATTCATCATTGCATACTATTATGCATATATTATCTATATTTGGTAAGAAATCTTTCAAAAAGGTACCCAAATAAAACATACATATATTTTTCCTTCAAGAAAGTGAGCAAGTTACTTATTGTTTCCATGGCAGCCTCCTTCCCTCCATCACCTTCAACACGGAGAGAAAACTTTCCTTCAATATTAATGTGTGAAAAGTTCGATCCTTGCACACTTGTCTGAAAGTTAGCGAACTCCACAATCCAACCGCTTCCAAGGAGTTGAAACAGCAGCCCCAGCGACAACAATATGAAGAGAATGAAACCCACTACAACCGGTGCCCAATCCGCCATTTTAACTACCGATAAACTTCAACTCACACAGAGCGAAAATGTGCCCAAAAATTGAAATAAAAGATCCGAAAAATAGCTATAAACTGCATCCTGATACCGATTCGAATACTCAGATCAAATAATTGGCATAGAAGACCTTGGATTTGAGAAAAATCCTAAAAATGCATGTGTCGATTTGATGCTCTGAGCCCACTCTTTGTGGTGATCTTCCTCTCTCTTTTTACTGTACACATAAACAAGGAGCCATATAAACCAGATCCCCCAACACAAACCAACGCTCTCCACCATGTCACTGCTGCTACACTTGAATACGTTGCTGATTCAGTTGGATACCATTTCAACTATTCCCTCCTCTATTTGACATACAGCTATTAATTTCTCATTCAATTTTTACGAATAACAAGGATTACTTTTTGAAACTAATTCATAACCTTTTTAAAAATTACTATTTCATAAATGATTTTACCTTTAAGCTATTTTAGGGATGTTACATACCCCCCAAACAAGAACACCATCCTCGATGTTCATCTCTCATTGGAACCTTAGAATTTACTCATGATATAACCATCTAAACCACACAAAAAGTGATCCTTCCTCTTTAAAATCAAAGATTTCATTCCAAGAAATGACAATAAGCAAAATAGTAATGTTATAACATATGAAAAATCTATAGTCACAAGCATTTATAGCTGCAAAAATATGCAAGTTCTCATTTCCATTACTTGGCCTTTATTCAAATTCATAATATACAAAAGCAAATATCTATGTCAACTTACCATTACTTACTATCTACTCTTGAAAATCATGAGCACTTTCATATAAAAATTTTAATAGTGGTTGGACAACCCATCAACCCTCCATGGTAAGTAATCCTGTAATGTATGACTAACAAATTCAATCGCATGAGTCACAATATTCTGAGTCAAATGAAATACTTTTAACTCTCAATCGATAGTGCAATTTTAGATGATATTTAAATCACAGTACTTCTACAAGTACTTAAAGAGCACTTAGCTCTCTAATCATCAAAACAATCAATCACTGCATCAAGTGAAAATTGTCTTAGCCCCCACTAAGACGTTCACAAGATTGGTAATACAATAAAGGAACTAAAATTCCAATAACTCCTTATTGAGCACTAAATTCCTTTTGTGTTAAAATGTGCATGACATTTTTTAGACAACTATATATAAAATTCATTGTTAACACAACACATAACTATTTAATTAATGTGTTCTCCCACGGAAACCATAATGGCACAAGAATGCTCTTCCCAACCAATGAGAATTGGTTTCCACAACCAGGTTGAGTCATTTTCACATCCAGACAGTTTCTTTGATAGAGACCTTACCATGTCTAACATGGAATTCCACTGGCCAACCAGCTCAAGAATTCCAATGAGCACATAGGGTCCAATATAATATTCCTCTTGGCAGCGTCCCGCCTATTCCTCTGACAGTGTCCTGTCTATTAGGAATTTTAGGCCTCCTCCAACAGGCTCCAAATCACTAAAGTTTCCTCGGGCATTTTACCCTTTTCACTACCTTGGCAAACTCTTTTCCCTTACTAAGACAATTGATCTCTAGGGAGAGGAAATCTGGGCACGCCAGTGACATCAGCCCCTTCGGGAAGGGAACTGCCATCAACCCAAGGCCTTATAGCCTTTCACAACTATCTGCAACTGTCTCTTATGTTAAATTTCTCTTTTATCACTCTTTTGCAAAGTAATTTACATAATGAAACATATGGACATTATCATTAACAAAATAAACATGCATGTACACCATGCATTTACACTTAACCATCAACATGGGTCCACAACATCTAAATTGATAGGAAACATAACTAACATACATGTTGTATGCATTCTAATTTTCCAAATAACACAATCATGCATATCAGATAACATTATTCTTTCTCATTTATGATTGCAGTTTTCATTGCAACATTTTATGTGACGAGTTTTCTTGTTTCCATTAAGCTACCACTACTTTATCCCATCGGCAACATTAGTTATATATATGCATCATTTAACAAGTATTCGCTTTCCAAATCATTTTAGTTTGAGGCACAATACTATCATGCATAAAATTATATGCAAATATTCATTAATGTGTAAATGCCAATGATAGTTGAGGTATCAATCTAAACATTTCTAATTTCCCATAGTGTATTGTCATCGACAGACCGATACATGAAGTAACTACCATAATCACTTATTTACGACTTGTCATAATCTTAAATCCAATTAAATTAATGCATATAAGTTCTATTAGTTAGTCATACAACGCTAACCAATCACAACCACTAACCATCTTCATACATCCATGACAAGACTTAATCAAAAAATTAGTTATTATAGTCAAGTCTCATTACTCGACTCATTGTTTATTTTCAATATCTAAAGGGGTTCTTACAATGTTTTTTCAAGGACATTTCTCGTATTTTACATTCATGCATTGACTTATTAAAATTAGCTCACTGTAACTTCAATCATGTTCATTAAATGCATCATTGTTATTGCCATATTTGCAAAGCAAAAGTTGGTAGTTGATTCTCACTTCCTTAGTATTGTTCATAGGTGTAATGCGTGTTCAATATTGTTCATAAGTGCGACAAAAGTTTTATTATCTTTTATCCTCATCAAGAATCCAATGTCATGAACATAGTTTTGCAACAAACTTTTTTACTTACTACTCAAAGCAGTTATAAACATGAATCACACATGTCATGTCAGAAGTAGTGTACTACATAAATCAATATGTAGATTGTTAAACTCATACATGAGTTAATGTCCATTGGTGGCATACCACAATTTATTTTTCCGCTTACCAATTCCCAAAGGCGTCAGTGCTGCAACCTTTAGCTCTGATACAACTTGTAACATACCCTGGTAAACTCACATTTAAAAGCAGGGAGTTAGAATTTTTTATACAAATTACCCACCACCAGTAATTATCCAAATCAAAACTCCAAATTCCTCATTAACCATTAGATACAATGTTCATTAGTACATAAATTAAATTGGAATAGAGGACAGTAAGTTGCATAACCATTGACAACCACTGTTATAGGATATTAACATAAACTATCTCATGAACCTTGCATCCATTTCATGATTTCCTTAACCATATTAATTAATCACATACTTGGACATTATGATTATCACATCAAATAAAGAATCATCATCATCAAGGATTAAACATCATCAAACTGACACAATAAGAAATAACATCATTGAACACCGATATACCGTAGAAACCCCATAGGGTGAAAACCAACAAACGTTTAATCTTATTATTAAACGCTCGTGAGGGTTTTCACCCCTCACTCAATGGCTTATAGGGGATTCCATCCCTTATCCATTGTTATAAAATATTACAATGAAATATCATTAAAATGTCTCATAACTAGCTAAAAGCTATTACATTTTCCATGAAAACCTTTACCTACATATCGCCACATGCTACATCCTTGTGGCATTATTGTTCTATCAATGTACGATCCTGCAACTCGTACTCATTTGCATGGACCATTAATTCTTTTCTTGCCACAATGTTAAATATAATCTATACTTTGCGTAAGTAATCCATCTTTTCTTGCCAATGTTGTCATTAACAACATTGATATCATGGTTACATTTATAAATAATCATCTTAACTAATATTTCCCTTTGCATAAGCACATATTCTTAGAGGACAAAACACTAAGGCATTCCTTTGAAGGGATTAACTAAACATCAGTTATAATCTTCTTACATGAAAATTTATATAAACTTTATCAAAAGAACTAGTCCTTTAGCTATTGCTTTTGATGCATGCAAATATATAAAGAAATCTAACAAAACTTCTTGTCTCTTCCCGCATGCAAATGTATAACCTTTCTAATGAAAGCTAACACAAGTCTCGTGTGCATACACATCTCATTCAACAAGAAACTAAGATAATAGTTATGTTAGCATAAAAGTGATCACATATTATTTTCCTAAAGAAATATGGCTCAATAGTTCTTCTATCCATACAAAGAACATATCTCTATAACACAACGACCATTCTTTGTGAATCCAATAGCTTATAATAATAGCCCTTCTTTAATGTATGTAACACATATTCCGTTCTCTAGAATTCTACCATCATTTCATGTAAACTTTTACATACTTCTTTATTAAAAGGAAGTCATTATAACCTCATTTCTCTATCTCCCTATATGTAGGTTTCTCATACTTCCCTTTCAAGAAATTATTACAGATACCCATATTTATGCATAAAAATCAAGAAACAATAACAAGGTTAACTTAACGTTTTATGCACCAAAATCAAGAAATCGACACAACTCATATAGCAAGACAATCTTTTCAATAGATTATTATTTTCAAGAAAGTTAACATAATCTCTTTCTCTAGGTACACACAAAATCATATTTCCAATGTCATAATGGCTACCCTTTTGTGCATGCAACATGTGTTTTTCCTAACACAATTACTTTTACTTCATTGCACATAATCTTTTCATGAACAAGTATGGATTCTGGTTCTTGTATGAACACTATTCGTATGTGTCTTTTAAGCAAAGAATCTCTATTTTCATTTCAAGAGATCTCTCTTAAAAGCCATTATTTTCATACATGATGTATGCACACTTTTTCTAAAAAGAAAACTATCTTAATGACTATTATTTATGTGTATATAAAACATACGTTTTCTTCGAGAAAGTTAGTAATGATTATCTATGTGCCTAGAAGCACACGCTCCCTTCAAGAAACTAAAATGAAGTGAATCTAGATCATTAGCTATTTCTATCATGCATGCAATACATAATTATTTCACAAGAAGCTTCAAAATTAACTAGTATCACAATGCAATTAAGCATATATCCCTTTTCATGAAACTTTTATTAAATAAAAATACATAATTTATTCAAAGAAACTTGGCCACTTTTCACACTATGTCCTCAAGAAGTTTACATGTCTCACCATCTTTTCTCAAGAAGATATTTTGGCTACTTCGGAAGGATTTCGTTAATTTATTCCAAGAAAAAGACAGTGTGACACAACATTTCACACACAAGATTCACATGTAGTCTTTCTAAGAGAAAACTACATATTTTCTTTATAATAAAAACTACATATTTTCTTAGCTTTTATGTCCAAACATTTTTTTTCACATTCTTCATTGCATACTATTATGCATATATTATCTATATTTGGTAAGAAATATTTCAAAAAGATACCCAAATAAAACATACATATATTTTTCTTTCATGAATGTGAGCAAGTTACTTATCTTTTCCATGGCGGCCTCCTCGCCTCCATCACCTCCAACACGGAGAGAGAACTTTTCTTCAATAATAATGTGTGAAAAGTTCGATCCTTGCACACTGGTCCAAAAGTTGGCAAACTCCACAATCCAACTGCTTCCAGGAAGTTGAAATAGTAGCCCCGGCAATAGCAATATGAAGAGAATGAAACCCACTACAACTAGTGCCCAATTCGCCATTTGAACTACCGATAAACTTCAACTCACATAGAGTGAAAATGTTCCCAAAAATTGAAATAAAAGTTCCGAACAAGAGCTATAAACTGCACCCTGATACAGATTCCAGTACGCAGATCAAATAATTAGCATAGAAGAGCTTAGATTTGAGAAAAACCCTAAAAATGCATCTGTCAATTTGATGCTCTGAGCTCGCTCTTTGTGGTGATCTTCCTCTCCCTTTTTACTGTAAACATAAACAAGGAGCCATATAAACCAGATCCCCCACACAGACCACCCCTCTCCACCATGTCACTGCTACTATGGTTGAATACATTACTGATTCAGTTGGATACCATTTCAATTGTTCCCTCCTCTAAACGAAATCTAGCTATTAGTTCCTCATTCAATTTTTACAAATAACAAGAATTAGTTTTTGAAACTAATTCGTAACCTTTTAAAAAATTACTATTTCATAAAAAATTTTACCTTTAAGTTATTTTAGAGATGTTACAAAATGTCTCTCCTTATGTAATTCTAATTGATCTTTTCTTTCTTATTTATTTTAGTAAGAACATGTAAAACCATTTTTTATTTTTTCTATGAATTTGAACAAGTAAAACCATTTTTTATTTTTGCTATGAATATGAACAAGTAAAACCATTTGTGTAATTTTAACTGATTTTTTCTATCGATAGGTAAAACTATTTTTCCATACTAAGGATAAGTAAAACTATTTATGAGGGCAGTAATGTGGAAAATTATAATTTCATTAAAAATAATTATTGGTATTAATATTAATAATAAAATAGTTAATATAAAAATTATATATATATATATATATATATATATATATATATATATATATATATATATATATATATGCCATAGTCAAATGAGCCAGAGGAATTGCCCAGAAAGTTATGGAAATTATTGTCATATTTAGAGAAAATCCGGCTAAGATTTTTGTAAATTAAGTTATACTTGTTAAACTTCAAAATTTTAGGTGTCCAAGACATTTTTGATGGTGCTGAATCTATTTCCACCATCAAAAACAAGTTTCAAACACTGCCTCTACAATATTTTTTTAATTTCTTTTGCCCGAATTCCGGCCACTTTTGTCCGTCGGGCCAATTCCTCCACCTGAGTAGACGACTCCATTAATTTTTAGTGAGGGTGATTTATCTTTTTTTTTTAAGATATTTTTAATTTGTAAATAGGGTTTTTATAATATTATGAGCTAATATCACAATTTACCAATATTATATGTAGAAAAAACTATAAATCATTTCATGTTACAACTTTTCATATAACCTTTTATATATTAATTAAATTAATTAAAGAGACAAAAAAAGCATAACTATTTTGAAAATAAATCTCAAACTTATTTTGTATATTCTATTAAAAATATTTTAGAATTTTTTATTAAAATTAAATCTCTACTATTCACATAATAATTATTATTAATTAAATTAAAAATTGAAAGTCTTACCTAACTATTAATATATTAATACATTATATATATAACACTATTTTTATTATAACAATAATTTTATAAGTATTATATTTAATAGTGCAATGATGTAGTTTATAAGAATATGTAAATTTTGATATATCATAATTCTCATGTTAATAAAGTAATCGCAAGAGAGTGATTTTGTATAATGGTTGATGTAAACATGTTATTCTAGTGCTTTTTCCACAATATAAAAATAAAGAACATAATGTGTGTAATGAAACTTTCAGTGTAGCCACCGTACTTTTTCCCAACTTGCAAACACAAAGCTATAAGTGATTAAAACCGATATAAATGAATGTGAAAAATAGACAATAAAAATTTGAATAACTTCCACAAAAGATTGAGGTATTTTGTAAACGGACAAAGATGTGTCATAACAATGAACCTTAACGAACCGCCATGCTTACCTTTTAGATTAAAACAACAATCGTACAAACTTTAAAAAAATCTTGTGAATGTATCTTCGTTTGTGTTTTCATTCTTAGAAAACAACATGAAAGATAAAAACTTATTATTAGCGATAGTGTTTGCTATGTAGGATGTTTCTATCCAATCATTTATTTGATCATGAAGTCCAAAACAATCCCTTTCAAAACCCTGAAACTCAGAGAATGAACTTCCAATTAGCACATTCGAATCACACAGAAAATACTGTAAGGAAAAGATACCCTGATCATCACATTTAAACATCAAGTTATCATCATCAGATTGTGAAATTACGTTTTGTTTGACACATTAAGATGTTCGTCTTTGGTTAGCATCTTGCAAAATATGTTTTTGTTCATCTCATTTTGGTATGAGTTTTTTTTTTTCATTATATTATGATGTTAAATTATGTTTGTCACATTGTGAGGTTAAGATATGTTCATCACATTATGATGATGGGTTATGGTTGACACATTATGATGTCGAGTTATCTTCATTTGATTGTGATGTCGGGTTATGCTTGCCACATTTTGATTCTAGGTTATGTTCATTACATTGCAATGTTAAGTTATGTTCATTGTGTTAAAATAGGTATGTTTATAAAATCAAAACATTAGGTTATGTACAACACATTGTGAAATTAGGTTATGTTTGTGACATTGTGGCATTGTGTTATGTTTTTCTCACTGATATCGGTTTCTTTTAACACATTATAATGTTGAGTACATTTGTCACATTGTTACATAGAGTTAAATGTCCATCGCATTTTAAAATTCAGTAATATTTATCACATTGTGATATCACGTTTTGGCCATTACATAATCTGCATTCCTAGGTTATGTTTTTCACGTTACAAAGGTTATTTATGTTTAACACATTGTTAAAAGGAAGTTCTAGCCATTTTTTTAATAAAAAAGTATAACAAAGTTTCTGCTTTGTCACAAAATAAAAACTTTGAACTAACATGACATCTCAAACGAAACGAAACTTTTTTGCGATGTGATGTGTTATAGCTAAAACACTTTTTGCGTGAACCAAAATTTTAGTTTCATGTGGCAAAACAATTTTCTCACTCACTATATATCACACTTAAAGTGTTATTTCCTTGTGACATTGATAGAAAATTAACTTGTATATGATCATTTATACTTGTTTGGAAGACATTTATAGAAAATCAGCTATATCACACTTAAAGTGTTATTTCCTTGTGACATTGATAGAAAATTAACTTGTATATGATCATTTATACTTGTTTCGAAGACATTTATAGAAAATCAGCTTGATTTATACATTGCAAATGATAGCATTTACAATTTCTAAAGACAATGAAAACAAATCAACTTGATTCATACCCAACATATGATTCCTTGGAACTCATAAATTTACGTAGAACCCTTATATGTTGCATTGTATGTCTTATCTTCTAACTATTGCTAGAATCTTCCATTCATCGTAAAATTAGGTTGATCTATAACATTTTTCCTCAAGCAATGAATTATTTTCTTCGTTCTTGAATTTTCTTAATCTCTTTCATAGAAGGATTTTAGATATTATAGTTTCATATGTGGAAGTTTTTGCACTCTTACATGGTATCATACACTACAAGGAAAAAGGACATTGGTGAGGGTCAAAAAATGTTACCATCAACTCATTGGTGACGATCAAAAGAACCTTTGTCACCAAAAATTGAACATCACCAGAGGTGGTGTTGCCAAAAGTATAGGTGTTGTTGTGACATTCAAGGTTTGTCACTAATAATGATTTATAATGGTAGATAGTGACTATCACCATTTCATATAAGCAATGATGATGGGTCTTATCCTTTGTCACCAAAAACCTGAACATCACCAAAGGTGGCGTTATGAAAACTATAGGTGTTATCGTGACATTCAAGTTCTGTTATGAATAATGATTTTAATGATGGATAGCGACCATAAATATTTCATATGAAAAATGGTTTCTTTTGATAGACCTTTCATGGTCGTCATCATTGATGCATATATATGGTGACATTCGTTGACCGTTACCATTTGATATTTTGGTGAAGGTCCAAAAATGTCACCATAAAATAATTGGTGATATTAAAAAGAGTCTCCATCACCAAAAGTATACATGGCATGGTGACGTTTAAGGTCCGTCACAAATAATGATTATAATGACAAAAAGTGATTGTCACCATTTCATATGAACAACAATAATTTATAGTGATGGAGCTTTCATGTTCATCACTATTGATGTGTTTGTGTGGTGGCACTGGTTGATCATCACCATTTCATATTTTGGTGAGGGTAAAAAAATGTCACCATAAGCTCATTAATGATGGTCAAAAGAGTCTTCATCACCAAAAACTGATCGTCACCATTCTATATACATATCAAGGCATGATGTAATCGAACCACCAACCTCCTGCTTGTAAAGAAGATGCTCTTCCATTGAGCTAACACCCTTTAAAGAATTAGACTTTAAAAAATTATACCTTTAAACTTTATAAATTGTAAATTCTATAACTTTCAATAAATTATAAAACTTTTTTAAGTCTTGGCAATTTTTTTATTCAACAAGAGCCCTAAGATTTTCAATGTCACTGATTTTGTTGTTTGTTAAGAATCTTTTGGAAACATAGAATATCACAAATTATTATCATGTTAAATCTTTTAATTATTTCAAACTCATCAAACCGTCTAGGTTTTCTATTCTATTTGAAAGACTAACATTACAAGACTACGTAAGATTAATACATATGTTATTCTCTTCCTAGATGGATGTTGACAACTATATAAAGTTGGTGATAAAAAATAAATGTAGAGACTAATAATATTGCCTTATATAAAACATAATTCACAATACAATGTAGATATAAACACAACATTATTCTATACACTGAAAATTCTAATTAGGAACAAAATAACTTGAAAGAATGAGGTTTTGAATTCCTCTTTGATACAAACAAATATATATATGCAAAATAACCTCCCTGTTTTCTAGACTTTATATCAAAGTGAAACTCTGATATGATCTTTGCATGTAAGTATAACTTTAGCAGTAGAAAACATTAAAAATGTATGCTGTGATATTGCTACAATGAGAATACCATATTTCCATCCAATGAGGATATTTCATGCCACTGACATCCCCAAAAATGTAACAACAAATGTGACAAAATTTTGAGTAGCACCTGTTGCACCTATCTATCTCAAATATATATCTCTTAATGGTTCATCATGTTCAATGTACTATAGTTAAGCACATGTGCAATGATCATGAGTCATCATTGGGGAAAGGAACCCAACAAATTTTTTAGTAAGAAGCCTAGTGAAATTGGGCAGTTTGTTGAAAAAACTATTGTTGACTAGTACTCAGATGTGTAATCCTCAAAGGTATAATTATTGGAATCTTCTAGTTCATACAAGTAGTCCTCATATGAAAATTCAACAACCTGAAGTACAACTATTTCATAATCATCTTACAAGTTATCATAAGAATAATATGGTCATAAAAGGTGAATGTAGAAGCTTTAAAAGATGTTAAACCAACCATGTCAATTTTTCCAACTTCTACAGAGTCAACCTCTTCATTAGCCTACAAAATAGATAGAATTAAAATGAATTGTCTCTGGTTTCAAAAGATCAACAAAACTAGATCATTGCACATGGAATTGTATAATGAGCATGCAACAACAAAACTGAATGCATAATCTTCACATTAAAACATAATATAAGCAAAGTTTTGAACTTCTTCAAGATATTTAGCCATGACAATATTATATTCCATCTTTAGTGCATGAGCCTTCATAAAGTAAGGTTTTTTATCCTATCATCAGAAACCAATGAAATCATTAGAGAATCCCATCAAACCAAACCAAAATTTGGAAATAAAATGAGACCTATTATTTACCAAAAGGGAGTTATCTCCTTAAACCCTAAATGTTGAAAGAATACACCAATATCAACCCAAAAAAACAAAAAAATAAAAACAAATTTTATTCAGGTGAAAGTGATTTTTTTTAATCATGAGAATTGGTAGCCCTACTACTTGTCACTTACAAGTCTTGGATCAAGTCAATGCGACCGCCACTAAACTCTTGAGCCTAGAGCCACTACCCACAAGTCTATCTAAATAGATAAACTAAGTTTGAACTTGAGTGAGGAAGCCCTATATTGGTTGGAAAGAACCTTGAATTTTATTCAATTGAAGGTTATTATTCAAAATCCACACAATGATAAAGACTTTATATGTGAAAGTTATCCATGACAGTGTTTTAGTCGATGTTTATATTATGATCGTCAATAAAAGCAATCAATCCTTTTCGTCAAAGGCCTTTAATTTTTAACATCATTCTAATAGGCGTTGAATTGTTCACAAATTACTTTAAAATAGACTTAAAATGGAACCAAACAACACCAAAACCAAAATCCAACCATTAAAAATAAAAATTATGCAGCCATTCTTTCAAAGTCTACCCTTACCTCTTATGTCACTGATTTCCATTTATCAACTCGTCTATTAACCTGCATGAAATATTTCATACTTCAATTCCTACATATTCACTTCACACATGAAAAACATATCCAATGGAGAACAATACCAGGTTTACCATAGCTTCTCTGTCTATAAATGAAATATCACAAAACGAAAATATAACTTATAAGTATGGGTTTTGAATCTAACATACCCCTTTGGCATCAACATTATCCTCTTTGTATTTTTTTCTAAACTCCTCCCTGACATGATAGATTTTGTAAGCAAGCAAACATGGCTTTTATTTAAAGAGTAAAAAATAATACAACTCATTAAGGCATCTAGGTATTCATGCTTCTATGTGTACACATGCGTATGCCTTCACGTTGTAGGAACATAATTCCCAATAGAGGCATGTTGAGTTTGGAATCAAGGACCTGAACACTGCAACGTGTAAACTTCAGTATATATTTCGACAGTTGATAAAGAATATATAAAACATATATAATATAATTTTTTCCCATAATAGTAGCAGAAATTACAAACTAGCAGATTAAACCATTCTAACTAATTGATTCAATTTTGAAAATTCTTATGGAAAGATTCATATTCCCAAAGTTGTAAAATAATTAAATCAAAATTGATTTTATTACAAGAATTTCACAATATTGTAGTTTTGTTTCTTAATTCTCCACCAACTATCGAATATAATAGCTTAACTTAAATTTGTTGCAAATTATAGGAATCTGACAAAGAGGAGTGAAGTCAATTGTTTGACCTCATTCATGTCTGTCAGATTCTGAAATATTCTGAGAATCCAGAATATAGCTAAAATGTCTAAATACAATAGAAATGCACTTCCATATGATTTGTCGACTCCTTAAAAAACAAGGATTATTTGTGAGTTTCGAAATGCTCCACTTATCCACGTGAAGTGTAGTACTATACTTTTGTGTGACTTGCAAGTATCCTCCTCAACCAAACTATATTACAAGCTACAATGATTGTTACCTTATATTTTGTTTTAGTAGATGAAATAAATCCTTTCATTGGTTTCTAATAATAGGATAAAATACGTTTCTCGTTGACCAAAGATATATACCATGTAAGTTAGAAAACCTCTCATCTACCATATAATGTGATTAATTCTATACTCTAAAGTACCCTTCACATCTGTCAAAATTATCTTGATTGTGAGTTAACGATCAACCATGGTAGTTGTAATAAATTTAGAAATGTGATCTACTAAAACCCCATTTAATGGTTGTCAGATATATCAAACTCCATATGAATTATTTATACAAAGATGCATTTGTTAGTTTAGGGTAAAATGTGGTTAATAAATTCAATTCAACTTCTATAGGTGTAGATGTTTCCTTAAAACCAACCATTTTAATTTTTTCTAACAAATTTTTAACATAATTTGTGTGTAATGCACATTAGAGAAATTTGAAAACTAAAATATTACACAGCTACAAGTTAAGGTTTAGAAGTGTTCTTAAGGACATTTTTTTGCCCAGGTCTCTTCTTTAGATGAATTTGCAACCACAAAGAAGGTTATTGTTTCCCATACCGACTTTGTTTCCCTAAAACTACACTAGTAGAAAATGAGAAATTAGTGACTAGGTGACTAAAAAAGTTAGTCACCACAACTTTTCCATGTGGAATACTACCAAAAATGAGCAATCTTAAGTGACCGAACTAAAAACGACTAACATAAATCACTAATTTAGTCACAGGTTAAAATATGTGACTAGATAATAAATAATAGAACTAAAAATGACTAACATGAATGACTGATTTAGTCTAAGAACAAAATACAACTACCTAAAAAGTTGTACAATAATATGGATCAATTTTTTATGTTAGTCATCTTAATTGTGTCAAGCAATCTAATCTTACAAGCGATAGGGGATTGAAAGGTTGTTAAATATTTGTTTAAAGGTTATCCTTCCTTAAACACTTCTTCATCCTCACATGGTACAATATAGGTGAGCCAACTTTGCATTATTTATCTCTAATAATTTGTAATTTTCAAATTATATTTTTTAATAAAAAAAATTATTTCATGTATTTTAAAAAAATCTGCTCATTGAATATAGTTGGATCTAGATCCAATTTGAAATTAATTCGAAGAGCAATTTTGATTTTTAAGACTATAATATCAAATAAAAACTAGTTTAATTTCATATTAATCGAACTAGATCCATCTTAACCTCAGATCTATCAAGCATCGAGAGGAATCCAATCTCTTGAGATACAAACATTTTTTTAGTGCAAAACATGAGGAAATGTTTGCACCTCAAGGGATTGGATCCCTCTTGGCACTTGATAGTAATAAGATTAATATGGATCTAGGTTGGTTATATAATACTATATAAAATCTATATTTGTATTTGTGTCTCTTTGTTATTCCCTCTCTCTATCTCAACCCCCAAGCATACACACACTCCCTCTCCATCTCTTCCCCTTCTCTTTCTATCCGTCTCTTCCCTTTCTCTCTCTCTCTATCTATATCCCTCTCTCTATTCCCTCCCACTCTCCTCTCTCCTTCACATTCTCTCCATGACACCCTTGTCACCCCCCCTCTCTCTCGACCTTTCTCCCTCTATGTTTTTCTTGTTCCCTCCCTCTGCCGCCCCCTCCAATTCCATCTCTCTCTCCTCATCCCTATCTTCCTTCCTCTCTATCCCTTATCTCCCACCTCCCTCTATCTTTGCCCCCCAAATCTCTCTCCCTCTCTCTCTCTCTCCCACTCTCTCTCTCTCTCTCTCTCTCTCTCTCTCTCTCTCTCTCTCTCTCTCTCTCTCTCTCTCTCTCTCTTCCTTCCTCTCGCTCCCTCTCTCCCCCTAAATCTCTCCCCCCATCACTGTCTCTTTCTCTCTCTCTTCCATCCAAATTTTTCACTATCTCCTTCCCTCTCTCTGCCCCCTCCCTAACACTCTCTTAAATTTGATCACATTGTATTTTGTTTAAGAAATGATCTAAATTAAAAAACTTAATTGGTTGTAAAATATCAAACCTATATTTTGGATCAATCATATCAAAGAAAATAAAATAATGAAAAACTTTATAATTAGTCAATTTTCTTGCTCTCATCCCTTGGATCCTTAGCTAAGATGGATCTATGTCGGTTCTTTATATATATATATATATATATATATATAGATATATATATATATATATATATATATATAAAGAACAACATAGATCCATCTTAGCTTAATTTTATCAAAACCTTAATTTAATTTCTATGGGAATATTTTTAGTAGTCTTGAGGATAGAGGGTTTAGATATATCTCAAATTGTTACATTTTCCCTTTTAGATTCAATTATTTTTTTTGTTAAATTAAATTAAAATAAAATATTTTTACTATGAAATAAGTTATGGTTTTTTGGCATGTGGTATTGATAAGCCATGGTATTGACCCACGGTATTGCAACAAAGCTGATTTACAAGTTAATATCCATGGTAAAGTGAGGGTGAATATCCATAGTTAACAATATTGTCATATTGTTGTAAAATATTTTTATTGTGAAATAATTTATGTTTTTTGGGCATGTGGTATTGATAACTCATGGTATTAACCTGTGGTATTGTAACAAAGGCTATTTTTTATAAGTTAATAATATCTACTGTAATGTGGGGGTGAATATCCACGATTAAGAATCTTGTCATATTGTTATAAAATATTTTGGTTGTGGAATAAGTTATGGTTTTTGGACTTGTAGTATTGATAGGATATGGTATTGGCCCATGGTATTGTAACAAAGCCTATTCGCAAGTTAATAACAAAATCAAAATATAAAAAATTGAATTTTATTATTTTATTAATTTAACTTTTTATTATTAGTTGAAGCCATATTTAAATGTTTACACTCATCCAAATATCATTTTTAACTTCTTCTTCTTCTTTTTAATTTAGCGCCTTACCCAAAAATAACATTTTCTTATTAGAAATAAATAATTTATCCTAATTGCAATTTATATATTTGATTTTATATTATAAATATTTCTTTTATTTTTTCCATTACAAATATTTATTTTCTTTTTTTCATTTCCAGTTTAGCGCTCCGTTCAAACAAAATATTCACAGCCAGAAGAAGGAATACCATCAACGTGATCTATGGATTTCATGGGATTTGAACCCGATGGAGGTTGCATGGGAAACACCTTAGGAGAGTATCAACGATTAGATGGAGGAAGGGAAAGGTAAGGGAAAGGTCATTCAACGTGCAGATTTTGCCCATTTTTACATGGGTATGAATTTGGACTCTCAATATTTCTTCCTTTTTTATTTTGGTCATTTTTACATGCGTATGAATTTGGACTCTCAAGAGTTCTTTTTTTAACTAAAGATGATTTTTGTTCTTATGGTAAACAATTTGATGGTTTATATGATCAAAACATAAATTTCATGTAGAGTTGAGGGTTTAATGATCATGATAATGTAGATCTTGATTGTGGCCAACAATTCATCAAAAGACACTTCACAAGTAAGTATTTTGCATGTCTTTATTGTATAAAGGGTTTAATGATTATGATAATGTAGACCTTGATTGTGGCGAACAATTCATCAAAAAATAGTGGACAAGTAAGCATTTTTCATGTCCTTATTGTACATATTAGTTGTCTCCTCCCTAACTTTTCTAGGGTCAGCATACATGAAATTTTATTTTTTCTTTTCACCTTTTTTTCAGTGGTTGATTACGCTAAGAGGCGCTATACAACCCAGTATGGGGGTAGATCTCACATAAACATCTAAATGTAAACGTAAATGTAAACATTTAACATGCAAAGTTTAACATTTAACATTTTTAATCTAATGTCGGCCCTATTTAGACAACAATCTAATTATTATTATGTATAAACACAACATAAATTTAAAATATAAATAGGTTTATGAACACTAAAAAAATAGGTATGGTAAATAAATAAAAATATAAATAAACTTGAGGTATGGTAAATAAATAAAACTTCTTTTTATACTTACTCCAAAGGCATGGTAAATAAATAAAACCTCTTTTTATATTTAGTCCATAAACCTCTTTATATTTAAAGAAGACTAAAAAAATAGGTTTTATTTAGGAGAAGTCTATGGGCCAAATAACATTTTTAATACCATGGGATAAATACCATGGGCCAAATACCATATTTATAAAAGAGGTATGGTAAATTAATAATAATAGAAATAAACAAGAGGTATGGTAAATAAATAAAACATTTTTTTATATTTACTCCATAATTCACGTTATACCTACGAACACTCAAAAATAAGGTTTTACTTAGGTGAAGCCTATCGTCCAAATACCATGGGCCAAATTATTATTAATACCATGCAAGGAAAAAATATTATTAACCCTAATATTAATATGAATAAAAGTAAAGATGACACTTGGTATTGAACCATGGTATTGAGAACCAATGGTATTGACCCATGGTATTCAAGTGGAATGTAGCATATTTCAAGGGGGGAATTAAACCAACATAGATCTATATTTATTGTGGATCTACTGAGACCTGAGAGGGATCAAATATGATATGCAAATTAGCATAGAGTGAAAAAATATTTGATCCCTCTCGATGGTTGGTAGATCCAGAGTAAGTATGGATATTTGTTGGTTGTTCGTGTAATGGAATCTACCATTCCCAAATTCAAAGGGCTCGAGTGATGGAATCAAATTGTCTAGTAGGATGAAAATAGTAGAGCTTCCTCAAAATTTGTTACATGAAATTAAAATTTCTTGTAGTCATGAACATAAAATCTTTTATGTTTCATCCTTAGATTCTGATCTCAATGCCTATAGTTTTAAACCATGTTACTATATTTTAAATAAAATATACTTAGATCCATTAAACTTTACAAATCTCCAAAGCTTAGGTTAATTCCACCTAAAAAACCAGGAACCTCAATGGGTTTTGCAATTTAGATTCAATGCTTACAGACAATGATTAAAAATGGAAGAACCCAAATAGTCTGATCACTTTTACCCACCCATCGGTTTCCATGATCTTTGCTATGATTTTGAACCTAAACAGAGAGAATAGAAGAAGAAGAGTAGTCTGGATGAGGTGGATCCTGACCTGCTTGATACTTTTCAAAAGTTGGGCATGCCCTTGACTAGAAGAAGAGATCAACCAACGTTGTTGTAGATGTTGTTTTTGAAATTGTTTTCATTGCTACCATGCATAGGTAGACTCTATATAGGTAGTTGAGGTTATCTTTTGTTCATTATAAGATTTAATTTGGGAGTATCTTGTTCTAGTTAGGAAGTAGCTTCGCAAGTTGGTTTCTCCTACTGGTAACTATTATGCTACATTGTAATTTTTTTTAGTCATAGCTCCTTCTATTAAATCCCCAAGCCAAATTTGTCGCCCATTGAAATATCCACTTATTTGAGGATGAATGAGATGGAGACTAGGCAGTTTGAGAGGAATCTTATTGTTGTATATGAGAGGAGTTCTGTGAGGTGAGAGGAGTTCTGTGACATATATTGAAGGATGCAATGCACCATTTTATGACACAAATCATTTCCATGCCATAGTAGTGGATCTCTATTTCACCGAGGGAGCAACGATAAAGCATTACACTGTAAAGAATTGGTATGTCTAGGATGAGGAATACAGACATGTGATTTATAATTTTATTATGAAAAGAGGTTTGTGCGATGGAGACAAATCAAGGATTTTGTGGACCTGAGTAGAGACTGGTTTAACAATCACCTGGAAATACTCAAGCATTGTTTTGAAATGTGATGGTGCAATTAGAGAGTCTTATTCTATTGCTTTGAAAAATAACTATCAATTGGGGGGAGAAAGATAATCCACATAGGGAAGATTTGCAGGAGTAGGATTGTTTATAAAATTATATCTATAGGCAAGTCAAGGAACTACTACAGAGGATTAGTGCAGGTGCAACCAAGTTCTCATAATGCAAGGATTTTTTCATGGTGTGATTCGATGCTCATCGATGACCATGCAACTGCAAATACTTATCGTTACATTCAGGTACAATTTGAATTTCATTCTAAAGTCTCTAATTTCATTTATTGATAATACTTCTTGTGTCCTTTTCTATCTTAATTTCATTGTGATAGGATTGGAATGGGTTAAAAAATCAAGCATACCATTAAGTAAAATAGACACTCACATGTCACTCCATGTCATTATGCATACTCTCTATTTTTTATACAATTAGAAGTGAGCAATATGATGTGTGCACAACTAAAAATTGTAGCAAGCATGATGAATCCAGTCTTAGCATGGAAATCGAAACCAAGAATCATAAAATATCAATAAATTTGTGATGCGGAGTAAAAAACAAAGTAAAAGATTCTATGCCAACATTGTCTATTTAATGCAAGATACTACTAATATTTCATAATTTTCAGAGATGGTGGATGTCGTGAAGATGCCCTCAAGAAAAGTTATTGACTTGAAGATAAGATGGTCAATACAACTATTTACTTTAAATAGGCTAAATTTAGGTAATTAAAACAAGCTTGAAAATCACTAGGAATACCACCCTTGTTTATTTTAAATAGGGTAAATTTAGGTAATTAAAACAAGTTTTAAAATCACTAGAAACACCACCCCCACATCATTTTATTTCCAGTTGTACAAGATAATATTGAATAAAATTATGAGCACTTCCATTTAAATTGACCATACTTAAAATAAGAAACAAGTTTGATGCTTCTAAAAGCTATATCCATCATTAAATATAAGATCTGACAAGCATAGCTCATAATTTTAAAGGTTGTATCCATCACCAACTATAAGATAAGAGTTAGTGAGATGATAAAAGGCTTGTCTTGATATAACATGGAAATGTCATATTACTTATAACTCATGCATATTGTATTTTATTTTGCATATGTTAATTGTCTAACTTCACCTGGGTAATTTTTTACATTTAAATTTTCAAATATGTAGAAGTTACATTACACTAGCTTAAATTCGCACACAAATAAAATATCAAAAATATGGCAGGGGAATGAGTAGGAATTTTCACACTGGTTTAAAATTTCCCCTTGGTGGGTGAAGAACCAATTTAATGCTATTTTTGGTGGAATATTAAGTTATTAACCAAAGATAAAAAAATGTTATTCTCTTAAATGACTAAAAAATGATATTTATAATGTTATATAGAAGTTACATTTCATGTAGCTATGTCTACCCCGGCGTAACTATAATATTCCAACTCCATTTTTTATATAGAAGTTACATTTCATGTAGCTATAGAAGTTACATTTATGTGTTTTAGATAGAAGTTACATTTTACGTAGCTATATCTATCGTGACATGACATATTTATAATGTTATATAGAAGTTACATTTCATGTAGCTTTATCTACCCCGGCGTAACTATACTATTCCAACTCCATTTTTTATATAGAAGTTACATTTCATGTAGCTATAGAAGTTACATTTACGTGTTTTAGATAGAAGTTACATTTTACATAGCTATATCTACCGTGACATAACTATAATATTCCAACTCCATTTTTTTCACACTTTTCAACATTTTAAATATTTGTCTATTTTAGTGTGATTACTGGATTAAATAGTTTATATTGTTTAAGACATATCCTATTTGCAACATTTTGAATTCTTAAGTGGGATCTTGGGTAGGTTTTTGTTACTACCATATATCATGTTTTAAGTAGATGGTGTTTTATAATTCACCCAAGAGACTTTAGGAGCAACCTTGAATTGCATGCTTGTTTCCATTATACATCTAATATTTGCAACCTTTTCCATGTGAAGAACCCAATAGCCCATGTTTAACATGAAGCAAGTACCTAAAAAATTGGTGAATATCGGTTATTCTATTTCTAGAGGGGGATAGATCCAGAGAAGGCAACCACAACTATCATAAATGGATTTTGTCGTGTTGTAGTTAATGAAATCCCACTACAATTTTCTACTAAAGTAAATCAATTGATGAATTTGAAGCTTGAAGGTAGTGTGGAATAGGTGTTGTAAGGTATCTATATAACATTGTCTATCTACATGATTCTAATGCCATGAGATGGTGTCTCAATAGCACTATTGTCTGTGATGGGTGCTAGATGTAGATACCTTTCTCATGTCCTACAGGTAAATCGTATCATTATATTTATATGAAATCTCGGAATGTGTTAATATTTTGTCTCAAATAAGGAAATATGTATGTACTCTTGAATTTATCTATGTTGTAATAAGATCAAGAATAAAGTTTTCATTGCAAATAATTGGGATCTACCATGTAAGTTTACATTACTACATGAGATTAAGAATAGAATTGTCATTTTAATCATTGAAATATACCATGTAAGATTTATTCACTACATGAAATTGTTTATTTGTTAGAGCCCAACTTAATAGGATTATGAAGAGTCCTCTTTCATGACAATATTTATGAATGCTCTATTCTTGCTCAAAAAATTACATATTACAAAAAGGTGGAAAATAAATGAGATGCATTTGAATGGTTTCTATTTTAAAATGTATGGAGGGAGTGTAAAATAATTTTTAGTTGCATTCAAATATTTTGGAGCACCCACTAAAGTGCTTCATTTTCGTCCTAGTTAATTCCATTTCTACTATCTCAATGCTTCTACAAGTCCTTCTCCAAAGTGCTATCTTAACTATCTTCGAGGGAAATTGATTACTTGATTGGAACCCATGGATTACAAGTTGATTAGGGGCAAGGGATGAGAAAGCTTCATATTCTTCAATATATTCCTCAAGTTAAAAGAATATTGAATGGTTTCCTTGTTGTTTAATTGATACAACAATCACTTGAGCATTTTTTAGGATTTTGAGACCTATGTCAATGATTTTTTTCTTCTAAAAGTTATGTTCTCAATTAAATAAATTAGAGAAAAGGTGAAAATGACGTAGTGGAAGGATTTTCTGTTTTAGTGCCTAAGAATTCCTTGCTAATGTGAGGGGCTTAGTATTTTCTTGACTCAATATTAGTCGCATTTGACTTCCTAACCTTTCTTTTAATTTCATTTTTGTTGTGCTTATATTGCTATCCTTGAAGTTGGTGATCTACTTTGTGTGTAATAGGAAGTATTAACTACTAAGAACTCTCAAAGGTGATATTGATGGATGACTAACCTTAAATGTTCCTACTTGACACTTTAGTATTACATGATCATGTAAAGGAATTATTAATCAATATTAAAGGGAAGATGATTAACATGCAGTGTTTCTTGGCTTGTCATATAATTACTGCATTTTGGCCCACAATAATATATTTGAGGCTAATTTTTGGTTGTTACATGTGGAGGTTCCCTTTGTCTTAGAAAAACATCAAGGATAAATGTCCATTGCATTGGCATTGGACATCATCAAAGAGGAATTCACCAAAAGTAGTAGAGGGCATGGGAGAAATTGGTACAATGATCAGATAACAGCTAGAGAAACACTGAGGCACCATAATTTCTTGTGCATTTAGATTCACTCGAAATTAACTAGCCACAAAAAGTACCTTTTTTCCTAATATTTTCATGTATACATAAATACTAAAAACATAATTTCAGACTAATTATTCAAACTAATAATATTTTGATAGTCATAACTTATAATTAAATAGTATAATATGATTAATATTATAGGACACAACTATACGGTCTAACTATGAGGGGCATTATGACAATATATGTACACTTCTCATTGTATTAGACAATCATCTCTCAGAGTGTGATATCCATCCAACAAAATGTACTCCTAGAGGCCATTGTGGGATTGAATTTTTTTTTTTGAGTGGACAGGTGGTGATATATTTTCTTAGGCCTTAGTGTTCTTCTTCCCTAAGGTTTTGACACTATTCACAGCTAACACCTTCATTCAACCAAGTGAGGCACTCATCTTGGAAAGTTGAATCATTTTGTCTCCACAATCCAATATTATGTTGGATCAATCTCATGACCCTAAAAACATAGGTCATAATAGCGAGGAACTTTCAATGTGGGCAAAAGAATATCCAAATTTAAGGAAAATGAATCTTTTAGAACAAGCAATAAGGATATTTTTTACATTGATCTTCTTTTTTTCCCATTTTTTCTCACAAGTTATCAATTGCGTAATATTTTAACATGTAACTTAGTTGGTATGATTGTTCCTAAGGTTTTGTTGAAGGTTGAATACTAAGTTCCTAAGGTGTTATTTTCTATGGTGATGTTCTATTTGCTTTGTTTATACATGTCATCTAGCTGCATAGTGGCCACTATCGAATGCTGAGGTATATGTCATATAAATCTTTTATAGTCTACTTTATTTTATATTCAAGTATTCATTGCCTTTCATGTCTTATACTCTGTGTTACACAGTAATTTGTCACTGTCTCCCTGTCAGTCACCCTACTGTGTCAAGAATTCACAATAATCAAGTCCATGCCTTCTGAACTGGCCCAAAACCCACTTTTCCAAAGTTTTCCTCATCAGCGCGTCTGTTTCTAAAATATCCGCGCTGACCGGGGGCTCTTAGTGTATTCAGTGCGCTGCCAGCGCGGAAGCACATCACTTTTCCACGCTGGTCGCATTTTATGAGCCAGCGCATCTCTCCTTTGTATTAAGTCGCGCTGACGTGACTTTCCCAGTTATTGAGGCGCGACGTCAGCGTGTCAGTCGCCTTATAATCCATGCTGATCCTGTTTGGGCGAATTTGTTCCAAAAGCCAGCCTTCCAGATCACTCCAGGTTTGGTTGTTGGCTTTGTGAGTATCGACTCCCTTCTATGGCATGTCTGTTCGACTCTTTGCAACCACTTCCCTCAAGGATAAGCTCATCCTCCCACCTTTTTAGGAGGCTTCTTCTCCTATATAAACTTCCACCATTACCATGAGCAGCTAGTTTGGAATAGCTTGGATTGTATAGAGCTTATAGTGCTCAGATTGTTGCTACTATAGGTATTTGGTGTGCTAGGTGTGGAAGTGATTGGTAGCTTAGGGAAGGTTCTTTTGTGTTGCTTGTGTGAGAGAGAGTTTCTTGTCTTGGGAGAATCATTTCCAAAGGTGAATGCTTGAGACGCTTGCTGACTGGCCCCTCCTGAGAAGGATACCGATGTCAGAACATTTGGTTGTACTCTTCTCTGTCTTGATTAATAATGGATGACTGCTATTATTGTTCCATTCTCATTTGTACATGCAATGGTTAAATGTGAATTACATCTTTTCTGACTGATGTATGGTTGCTTTTATTAGATTTCACGCTTGCGTTTGTTTCCTCTTCATGTGTGCAGGTGTCTATTCGCGGGGATCGCGGAGGATTGTGACCAGCCAAAGCGAAGGAGTGAAGGCAGAATCTCTTCGTCAAACGAGAGCGCCGGAATCCAAGTAGGTGCTCTTTACCTCTTGTTTAATTGTAATTAGGAACATGCATGGCAGCATTGTGTGATTGTTGCTAGACCCTTGCTGGGCTAGTAGGGATCGCCTCTATCCATAGAGGGGATTTACCTCTCCAACAATTTGGCGACTCCGCTGGGGATCAGCCTTTTTTGTCTCTTGAGTCCATCTTTGTGTTTGAATTTGATTGTTCTCTCTTGTCAAGATTCCGGGATTGCTTCTCTGCTTGTAAACTTTCTGGGTGCATCTGAGAAGTGTTTTAACTGTTAAAAGGTCTTTACCTTTGGTTTGGGAAGTTTTCACTTTGGTTTTACTGGCTTTTTACCCTCAGCGCGCTTTAATTCAAAACAGACGCGCTGACGTCGCATCCCTTCTTTTGTGTTTTCCTTGTCATCGCGCCTGTACCATCAATAGTCGCGCTGACCTCGTTTTCAGAGACAGCGTGTTTTATCCATGTGCTTCTGCGCTGACGTCGCACACTTGCTTCTTTGTCCTCCCTGTCATTGTGTCTGTGTGATTAATAGTCGCGCTGACCTCGTTTTTCTGAGACAGTGCGCTTTACCGGTGTATTTCCGCGCTGACGTCGCAAAGTTGCTACGGGACACCTCCTGTCAGCGCCGAGTTGCTGAAGGCCACCCGCGCTGATCCTGTAAAACCTGATTTTGTCCAGATCAGCCTCCTGAACCTTTTCCTTTAGCTTTCCCCTCTTCTCTCCACTTGGTTTGTGGCTTGTTTTTCACTATTTGAACTCTGAGCTGCTTGCTTGCGAAGTCTTGTTCCACAGGGTTTCGTTTTGCTCATCTTTTCGATTTTGCAAATACCTTCCTCTTTGCTTTCGCTGCTTGATTTGTGTTTTCGCCATCACCTTTACAGTTGCTGGATTGTGTTGAGTCTCTAATTGACTGGTTGTAACTCTCATCCTTCGGGTGTTTGCTTTTCTCCATTGATTTCGCACTCTAGCCCTAGGGCATCTAGTGGCCGTGTGTGTGTCAAGCCTTCCTTAGGGATCTTGTTTGCTTGTTTGACCAGCCAACTTCAGATTTGTTTATGCACTTGTTCAGTGATTGTTGAAGTGTTTTGGGTTGTGTTTCCGAGTGGTTTTCGCTTCCTCTTTGCTTGCAATCCTTGCTTGTCTTGCCGAGCTTAGATCACATAGCTCGTGCAGAACTTAATTTTCCTTTTGATTTGAAAATCTTTGTTGGGTGTTTTGGGAACTTTGTGTGCTTTCATTAAGAGATTTGCTTGGTGTTCCGGTTCCTCCAAATTCATTTAGATGCTTTATGCCATTGAAAGGAAATCAAACTAGTAGCTTTGCTTTTGAAATTGAAAAGGAAAAGAACATTTCATTGATTTGCATTTTCAAAAGAAAAAGTTTCCTTTCCTCGCTTTTAGCTGCATTAGGTTGTTGGTTTGCTTGTATTCATTTTGTTTGATCGAAAATTCCTTACCTTCTCATAGCTAGAATTCATCGAACAAAATGGAATTCTTTGGCGTGTAGTTTGCATCTAGGTAATTGTGAGAGAACATACGATAGAGCCTGAAATCGAAACTTAATTTCAAGATCAACTATAAAATGAACCGAATGAATCTAAAAACGCATTGGAACTAAACGCAAACATCTAGAGGTCTCGGTTAGAGACGTGTTCCGGCGTCTTTAAACATAGTCACTGTTGTTTCACATTAGGTTGGGTGATTCCTCCTTCTGTGACTCGATAGTGGTCTAACACGGACTGCGCTCCCACGTACCGTCGCGTATATAGGGAGACCCCACTAGGCTTTTATCCTTTATCCGTAGGAAGCCGAGTCTGCCACCTTGTGAACCGTAATGCACCGAACACAGCATTCGAGAAGATTGACTGCAGTACGGAAAGTCCTTGGCTCTCATACGATTGCTGAGGTGTATAAGCAGTTTTACGGGTTGCTTGGTAAACCTTATACCTAGAGTCTCCAGAGCAGTCACTTTTGATCCTTTTCGGACTCCCTAAATGAAAAGGTGCCTGTGAGCGTCTTGACACTTCGTGCTGTGTGTGTTTTTAAGCTTGCATTAAAAATATTAAAATACATGGGTCATGTGTTGTGCAATTCATACATAAGATCACATTTGTACTGAACATTTGCATAACATAAGCAAAAACATCATCATATGTAACAAGATCCATCCAAAAATCAGTATGTATATATATATATATATATATATATATCGTGTGGCGCACTGAGGCGCTCAAAAATAAGTGTATGTGTCAAAAATGAGAGTCACTGTTCTCCATACATTTGAGACATATGTCTCTCAAAACATCAAAAAGAAACCTAGGCGACTACTGTGCTGGGTTGTGCTCTCTGTAGCACACAGCCGCTCGTGCCACCCACCTCAACAGGCGGTGCACCCTGGGTACCACCCCCACTGTATGGATCTGGTGCTCTATGGGAACCTCCTCGACTCCCTGATAGTCCGGCACACCCTCCAGCAACCCCTCAAGGTTGCGAGCTATGGTCTCTGAGGTATCAACTCCTGGAGGGACCAAGGCAAGGACATTAGCTCCCTGCCCCTCTCTCCGCGCCTCTGGGGCTAAGCCGACAGGTCTGACAGGTCCCACATCTGCATACGGCGACATTTGTTAAGACATATACATTAAAATCAAAAACATTAAAAAACTCAGAAAAATCCAAGTGTCATACCTCCATCATCCCAGTGGTCTCCCGGCGGCAATGGCATGTCGGGATCGTTGCGGAAATCCATACCTGCGTACGGCCAATCCTCAACGAAAACGATCTGCTGCTCCAACCACTCTCGGAAAACCACTCCCCAATTAGCTGGCCGGCCACCACCCCCGCGTGGCATGATGCGAGCCCATCGAGTGGCCCTCGTCTCCCGCGGACTCCTGGGAGGATCCACGGCTATAGTCTGCAGCCGCATGACTGGCACCCGCTCCAGAATAAGTGGAAGTAAGAGCGACCCATAGCCAAACTGTTTCGACTCTCCGCGTCGACAGTTGTTGAGTTGTCTCTTCATGCTGTTGGTCACTGCAGTGGCCCAGTCGAACACAGTAGGCTGTAGGCAATCAAGAGCTAGCAGCAGATGGGTCTTCGAGGCCTCATGGTTGGCCAAGCTCCCCGCTGCCCGGGTCACCATAAAAAGGATGGTGCGAAGAACTATGTCTCTCACCGTGGGAATTGACACCTTCCCACTCCGCGTTTTCTCTGCCTCTGGACATACTCGAGCCATGAGTTGGTCGAGAGTCTCGCCGCTGGGCCGCTACCCCTCCAGAATGGGCCTCACACCCCGGCGAGACAAACCAGTCAAGAAATATATGTCCATGTAGTCAAACTCGATGTCTTTACCGCGGATGGTAAATTTTCCGTCTATTGGGTTCCATGACCGGATCAGGAACTCCAGTAAGTCATGATGAGCTCTCAAGCATGGAGTAAGGAAGAATTTTAAGAATCCGCATGCCCGCATGGCATCTCGGCAATCCGCTCTTGCAAAAGCGGCTATGTCCTCAACATCGTGAGCCCTCTCTTGCCACTGGAAGGCCATTGCGTCCTGCATGAACATTAAAACCAATTAGAATGCTGGCTAACAAAAATTCCACGTTCAAATTATAAAAATTAAAATTTGACTGCGCCAGCGCGGCTGTTTTTAAAACAGCCGCGCTGGCAATGGCGGACCTTTTGTATTTTCTCCAGGTCAGCGCGGAAGAACACGGGTTTTCCGCGCTGACCCGGAATTTGGTACGTGTAATTTTCATCGGCCAGCGCGGACCCGAGCGGGAAACCCGCGCTGACCGAGAGCGCACCAATGGCTCAAGAAATCGCCCGATTGGGCCAATCCCACCGTCAAAATACTTACAAAAATACTCAAAAAAGGGTGCATGGCAAGAGGAACCTACCTGGAGCAAGCCGTTCGCCGAATGGTGTCCGCACGAGGAAGAATTGGCTCCGTCAACTTCACAACGTTCTCAATGGCTCAATTTGGTAACAATGGTGAAAATGACTATTTACCTTTCTATTTATAGTAAAAATGGCTCAATTAATTATAATTTTTACGAATATGGGTTTATGGTCATACTTTTGCCATGGCTTTAGCGTTTTTGTCAATATTTTATACATGTTTTAATATGTTTTTAACATGTCGAACGGATTTATGCGGGTATTTTCATTGTGCAGGTCCTTCGAAACGGTGGAAATCATAATGATCCTGAAATCACTTGGTCGCAAACAATGTCGTCTTTGAGCTCTTTTCCGACACAAAACAAGAAAAGATGGCCGAGCCTCCTTTCAGCTCGTTAAAAGGAACGAGAGGCGGTCATTTTAAGCTCTTTTTTCGACCGTATAACTTAAAAAGATTGCCGGGTGTTTGTCGTTTCGCACTCGTTATTGGCTCTAAAACGACGTGTCTTCGACCGCTTTTTTACTTTTTCGGGTCAAAAACACTATTTACGAAAAGTACTCCTCGATCGTAATGGTCGGGCGGTTCTTTCGGGCATTGTTTTATACTTTTTCGGGCTCGAGAGACACAACTGTACGAAAAAGGACCCCCTTGGAGTCTCCTTTTCCGCTGTCTTTTCAGACTCTCTAAACAAGAAAAGACGCCGAGTTTTTCCTTTGTCAGGCTCGTTAAACACTTGATGACATCGGGCATTGTCGAAATGACACTCTTCAAGCATATGCTATCCCCGTCAAGCTTGTCATCAAAAAATAACCGGGGTACCTGCCAGAAATGGTGGGGAAAATGGAACTGTAATCATAGTTGCGTCGGCAGTATGTCGCTCTTGAACATGGCACTCCTCTGCTTCGTGTCTGGGTGGGACCATCTCATCTTGTTTTTCGCTGGCCTCCGTGGGTTTGGGTTATCCTATTTGACCTCTCATCTTCTCATTGCCATCATCACCATACCCTCCGCTCATTCGATGTCAAATACTGCCAAATCCGTTATGGTGCCGCCGATATGTTCAAGAGAAGTTGACCTCTGCAATAGTACAACCTCATCTGCTGTCTCACACAAATTATTTTGACCTCTGTCTCGTGTCGATGATGTGGGAATCACTATGGCCCACCTTCGATCAAGGTCACTTCCTGTCGACTTCAGCTCATTATCCAGGAAGGTGACTTAGAGACTCCCTTCAGGTGCCTTAGAGCCTGCATGCCCTAATGGCAGGTTCTTCGTGTTCGACGTGAGGTTTACATCATTGACCTCCGATCGAATGATTCCGTGGGTGTTCGACACCGGCTCATTGATTCACATGCCATGGATTGTACCTATAGTACCTTGAGGGCCATTGTCATTATTGGTGGTACCTCTCGCATCTGTTAACAGTTCTCATCATTGGCTGAAAATCAGACGATGTTCGTGCATGTTCGACTTCAACTCATGTATTCGCATGCTTGAACTTGTACTTTTTTCAGGTCGGGACGGAGCGCAAGACCCTGGATCCCTGTCTGTTATGGTCCAGGTTGCGATTTTGTGGATGATCATTACATGACTCATTGATGGATGGTTGTGCCCATACCTGAGTCTTCATGGATGGCTGCGACCATACCTTATCATTATTCTGGTCTCTTTAGCTGGGTGGCTGCGTCCATTCCACAGACCTTTTCGCATGTCTTTTGGATGGCTGCGCCCATACCTAGACTGCATGTACTTGATTATCAGAGATATTCGGTCCTTCCTGGTGTTGTTCCAGTTCGGCAAAGCGTTGTAAAGCATTTCACCCCTCCCACTCTCTCGGTCTTCATGCTTTAGGGGGCATCTGTTACACAGTAATTTGTCATTGTCTCCCTGTCAGTCACCCTACTGTGTCAAGAATTCACAATAATCAAGTCCATGCCTTCTAAACTGGCCCAAAACCCACTTTTCCAAAGTTTTCCTCATCAGCGCGTCTGTTTCTAAAATATCCGCGCTGACCAGCGGCTCTTAGTGTATTCAGTGCGCTGCCAGTGCGGAAGAACATCACTTTTCCACGCTGGTCGCATTTTATGAGCCAGCGCATCTCGCCTTTGTATTGAGTCGCGCTGACGTGACTTTCCCAGTTATTGAGACGCGACGTCAGCGCGTCAGTCGCCTTATAATCCGCGTCGATCCTGTTTGGGCGAATTTGTTCCAACAGCCAGCCTTCCAAATCACTCCAAGTTTGGTTGTTGGCTTTGTGAGTATCGACTCCCTTCTATGGCATGTCTGTTCGACTCTTTGCAACCACTTCCCTCAAGGATAAGCTCATCCTCCCACCTTTTTAGGAGGCTTCTTCTCCTATATAAACTTCCACCATTACCATGAGCAGCTAGTTTGGAATAGCTTGGATTGTATAGAGCTTATAGTGCTCAGATTGCTGCTACTATAGGTATTTGGTGTGCTAGGTGTGGAAGTGATTGGTAGCTTAGGGAAGGTTCTTTTGTGTTGCTTGTGTGAGAGAGAGTTTCTTGTCTTGGGAGAATCATTTCCAAAGGTGAATGCTTGAGACGCTTGCTGACTGGCCCCTCCTGAGAAGGATACTGACGTCAGAACATTTGGTTGTACTCTTCTCTGTCTTGATTAATAATAGATGACTGCTATTATTGTTCCATTCTCATTTGTACATGCAATGGTTAAATGTGAATTACATCTTTTCTGACTGATGTATGGTTGCTTTTATTAGATTTCACGCTTGCGTTTGTTTCCTCTTCGTGTGTGCAGGTGTCTATTCGCGGGGATCGCTGAGGATTGTGACCAGCCAAAGCGAAGGAGCGAAGGCAGCATCTCTTCGTCAAACGACAGCGCCGGAATCCAAGTAGGTGCTCTTTACCTCTTGTTTAATTGTAATTAGGAACATGCATGGCAGCATTGTGTGATTGTTGCTAGACCCTTGCTGGGCTAGTAGGGATCGCCTCTATCCGTAGAGGGGATTTACCTCTCCAACACTCTGCATTGTATCTTCTTTCATTTTCAGGACAGGAACTCAATTTTGATGGTAAGAAGCATCAATTGAAGAAAGAGGAGAACAATAACACTAGAGTGACAAATGCAAAATGAGAGAGAGAAGAGAATATGTCTAGTGATAAACTTAGAGCCAATATCTTTCATAAGACACACTCATAGAGACTGATGGTCAAGCCTTTAGAGTTCGTGAATTCACTTGCAATGCTTTGGCAACACAATGATAATCTTTTGAAATGATGAAACAATATTTCATGTGTAAATTGTAGTCCAACCGATATATGTTTAAATTGTAGTCCAATTGATACTAATTTGGAAACTCGTATTGTAATTCTTGATATTTTATATAATAAAATTTTTATGGTTGAAATTATTTTTATTTGCACTTGATATTATTTAGCCTTGTAATTAACATATGTAACTTTGTATTATCATATTAGATAAACATGCACATTGTATGACACTTTTTTTAAATTTAGTCACAAAATCATTCTAATTAATTTATGTTGATTAATAATGAACACATAAAATCAATCTAAAACTACTAAATTAGTAGTTGAAATTAATTAATCATGAACAAGAATAAAATGAAGATATGACTAGATTAGTTGTTTGTAATGATTATGAATGAAATTAAATGAAATGAATAGAAACTACTAAATCAGTCGTTTATATAATGAATATGAAAATACCAAAAAAAGATAAATGACTACTGCAAATGATAATTTTTTTATTAAAATGATGACTAAATTTTACATATATACGACTATTAGTAGCTAATTTACAGTATCTTATAACATGACTAAAATTTAGTCATAGTTCTTTGGTCATTAATCGGTTTAAAATGATGACTAAAATTTGCATATATATGATTATGTAGCTAATTTACAATATCTTATAACATGACCAACATTTTGGTCATATTTCTTTGGCCATTAATTTGTTTTCTCAAGGATTCATATAGTAATATATTTTGTTGTATATTTGGTCATTAATTGTGGTAATTAATGACTAAACCAATGCAAAATTAATGACCAAATTAACGACTAAATATACTGTTAGATGGTAAAATTGAGGAAACCAATTAATGACTAAGATAAAAATGACTAAAAGTTGGTCACATTATAAGATACTATAAACTAGCTACTATTGGTCACCAACTAAAAACTGGTCATTTATATGCAAATTTTAGTTGTTTTTTTAGTAATTAATTAGTCATTTTGTACTAGTGCTACCTCATCCAAACCTATGTGCCAAAGTACTGCTCCATTGTTTCCCTTAAGTGGCCTTATCAAGTTTACGCTGCAACCAAAGAATTTCCTGCAACCCAAAGTAATGATTTTTCTTCCCTAAACTATCTTAGACAAACCTTGGTGCCATTGAATTACTCCTCAAATTAATCACTCCACAAAAACCCTGCCTTGCTTACCAAATCAAATGAAAGGTGCCTCAGAATATTAAGCCAAACAAATTAGAGAGAGTTATGCAAGACAAAAAATTAGATCTTGAACTAATCCCTTCATAATCAAATTCTAGAAAGATAATCGGATTAGACACTGACTGCCGAACAAGCAAATAAATGTACTCCTAAAAAGAGAACATTCACATCTAGTTAAAATATAGAACGAATTTCCAATTTTGGATTTTGATTCTCTTGCAGGGATTGTTCAAATATTGGCCATCAATATATTAGAACGTTTGAAGGATAGATACCCCTATCTCACTCTCTTCTCTTCCAACAAGATTGTATTTTCTGTAAATGAACATGCTCTAGGAGATGTTATAACTTTGAATATGGAAATTCAAGAGTTGAAGGAAGAAGTTAGTCATCTGGTTGGTCAACTCAAAAGAGTTTTGCCCACTCAAGAAGAAGACTATGTAAGCATGGCCATGTTGAGTTCTCTAGGACCATATGCATGGGATATGAAAGCTCTATTAAGCCCACTATTGGCTCATAACAAGGCTCTTCACAAACTAGATTTGAAATATGCACTTCCAGGAGCCCTAAAAAGGGAGGAATATTTATAAACCACAATGAAGGCAATGGCTGCTGAAAATGAACAACTAAAAATTTTTCTTAAACAATGTGAGGAAGATGCACCATGTGGAAAGATGATACTCTATTTTCGAGAAGACAAAATTAAGAGACTAGAGGCAATTTCTTTTGACAAGATGTCTATGGAAGCACACCTTATAGAAGAAAAGAATGTGTTAATGAAGGGGCTAAAAATTCTAAGGAAGCATCTCCTTCGCAATCCTGAGGTGACAAGGTTTGCAATGGAAAATATAAGGTTGATGGAAAAACTAACAAGGTACCAAGAATATTATGAGGGTGGAGCTCTAGAGAAAATGTCAGAACATATAGTTGTATTACAAGATCAGTTACTTGAAGATTTGGACTGGAAGCTTATGCAAGAGTAGGACCTGAGCCTTGTGAAATAGAAGGAGTCATTAGAAGTAAAGCATTTTTGCATCACCAAGGAGAATGAATTACTTTATAGACAAGTTGATATGTACCGAAGCGAAGCAGAAGTGCTTCATAATAAATTGTGCTTATGCCTAGAAGCCAATGGAAATTTGGAAAGGCGTGTTGATGATTTGACTATCCATTTTGATAAGATGAGGCTTTTTGATGTTGATGGAGTAGTATAGTTGAACTCTGCAATGTATACTTCGGAGTTAAAAGAGGAGACACCATTTAGAGATGGTTTATCAGTAGAAATGAAGGTTAAAGATTTAGTTGAAGCAATTAGTGCAGCTAGTCAACATGAACTACAGCTAGTCAGGGAACCACCCTTTTTTTGGCTAGGGAATTTGATGATCTACGCAAAAAAGTAATGGACTCAATTGAAGATAATGAAATAATGATTATGATTTATGAGAAATCCATGCAATAAATGGATGAAATAATGAAAGATACAGAATATGCACATGAAATGAATGAAAAATCCTAAGAGTTGGTTAATTTTTTAAGGAATCAAGTTGAGGAACTTGAGAAATAGATTAAAGAAAGGAATCATAAATTTTTAAGCAAGGTAGACATGTATGGAAAGGATGATTCCCCAAATATATTGCTAGATGGAACAAGAGCTATAAATTCTAAAGAAGAAGATATACTTCTTCATCTTAGAAAATAGATTGAAGAAATTCTAGTGAAGTTGAACGATACATCAGAACAGAATGAAAGATTGCTTGAGCTATATGAAAAAGCAATGTGAGAAAGAGATGATGAAAGAAGAAGGTGGTGGAATTCTCGAGGTAAGAGAATTTATGGAGATCATGTGCTAGACATGGAAGATGGAACAAGAGTAAATGGAGTACGTTCTGAAACCTTAATTCAAAGGCATGAAGAATAAATTCAAGATGGTTTTGAAACTACATTATTGTAGGAACATGCTAGTATCATCAGGGATGGAAAAGTAGAACCGTAGGTGATCCATATGAGAATGGAGGTTGTTGAGTGTCAAATAACATCATAGTAGATAAATGAAGAGAATGAAATATTAATTGACATGTATGAGAAGGAAATGCATGAAAATGATGGCATTAGGAAACTATGGCAAGACATTGTACAAAACAAGGCTTCCACTGAATTAAATGCAACTATAAGGGGCATTATAGAATCTTAAGAATTGAGAATGTTAGACTCTCTCATAAAACAATAATAAATCCAAAAATTAATTAAAAATTCCAAGTTAGGAATTTGTGCCTAACTCTTGGGTTGTTCCTCTGAGATAGGAGTTAGTTTAGGTAACTCCTATATTGGTGTGTCTGGTGAGAAATTATCTCAACCAAAGGTGTCTAAGATAACACGCACTATCTTGAGAACACTGTCTCTCATCTATTTATTTGTAACACTATATTCAATTACTTTTTGTAATGTAATGTAATGTGTAATGAGAGAGAAGCATGAGGCTTCAGCCTTTTTCCGCCATATTTTGTGTCTAATTTTTATATGTGTATTTTTCTGTAATGTGTCTGAGTTAATTTCTCTTTTCAATATGTGGTATCAGAGCTGTAGAGTCAGACGCCTATGTGTTGTCTTGTGATAAAATTCCTAGAGCTGAGATGCGCTTGCGTTCAAGAGCTGTTTGATCTGCGTTCTGGACAACGTATTCTCCATTTTTTTAAAATTTCTGCCAGTGAGTACATTTAAGGGACTGTGTATCTGCATAAGCCTAGTAAACTGATATTACAGAGGGTAGAGTCAGTGTAAAGACATATACGCTGGTAGAGTTTGCGCTGGAAGATTTGTGTTGCATATAGAAGCATAAAAGTGTGCCTACGTGGAATTGTGGCATACGACATGGATCGCCCCATTCCCCTTATAGTAGAATTGGTAGATATTGAAAGATCTGCTGTTAGTAGTGGCTCAGGGCAGTTTTCGAGTCCTTCAGGATTCCAATCTTTCAGCTCGGAAATGGGTCTTTCCCACTGAGATTGTCTAGAAGTTCCTTGTTATATTGCTTTTTAGCCGAACCTGAAAAGTGGACATGTATCAGAGGCTTAAACTTGATATCAAAGCTCCATTCTGCGAGCAGCGTGGTTTTCTGGGTGCTGAGAGTGGTCCAAATTCAAATATAGAAGAATCTCCTAGCATCGTTTGAACTGCTTCTTACTAATCTTCAAATGTTTCCTCACTTCTTCAACTAGACCTCGAGGTGGAAACCACCCACTTTTATTTTTGGGTTTTGTGCTGGAGGCATTACAGGTTCAAAAGAACGAAGGCGTATTGTATCCATGCAATCGCGTAATTCCTGAAGGGACTCGGATGGTTCCAAGCGTAATTCCAAGAGTGCATGCCATTTTTGTATCTGTGGCTCGCTTAATTCAAGGCGGAATATCTCGGACGAGACTCCCAATCTCTCTGAATCTCCTTGCGCAGATAGACTCACATGTTGTTGTACGCTCACCTTCATTGTGGATCATACTTTCGATAGATTGACTGTTACTTGAAAAACTCTGGATAAATGCATTACGATCTTCCACCAAGCCACATCCAAATATTCTCTTCATAAGATCTGTCAAGTCTGTTGCGTCTTTCTCGCTCTTTCCTTCCTCAACTTTGCACTCATAAGCCGCTTCGGCTTGCCTTCGTTAGCCTTCATTTTCTCTGGTTCGATCCTCTTGACGGGAGCCATTATTTCTTATCAGAGATTTGAAGGCCGATAAAATGTCTGAGAACTGGTATTGAGATATAAATGGAAATGCGAAGGCGGGAAATGTGTTTTTGTTTCCTCTATTGGAGTGTCGTCACAGTCAACAGTCTACTTAATCCTAAAATTACATGTAAGTGAATTAATTTTCACATTATGTGAGAGAATGAGTGGGGTGAGAATGAAGTTTAACACTTAATGTTTTCATGAAATTTAATGGGTTAGATTTAGTGGAGAATAATATTTGGGACAAAGAGAGAATAATGGTGAATATGATGAGAGATGAGAAATGCTACTTTAATTTTTGAAATCTTTGAAGTGATAGATTTTTCAAAGGAGAGCTGATTGATGTAGGAGGTTGAGTCAGGTTTTTGAACGCATTTTCTTCCAAATTTGTGAGTGTCAAATTCTCATTGTTTGAGAACGCTTTCATGGCAATGTTGTAAAAGATGAAAGATTGATGATCTCAATACTCAATAAAGACGTATTATTTGTGGTGATTGTGTCCTAGATCCGCTCGAAATTGAATAAGGGGATCTAAGGCACACTATGTGTGTTTGATGGCGCATGTGTTTTATGGATTCATGTTTTTGCTTTTCGATCTGTGTCTAGTTGTGACACATCAATAATTTCATCACATACATAAAGCAAGCACAACACATAGCTGCAAGAACAACACTACAACAAATAATCAAAGTTTTCAACATCGCCATTCAACCTCAACAAACAATTTCACTCACTATAATCAAGTTCATGAATCTGCAAACTCCAACATTTCAAAGCAAAGTCTACATCACTACAATCAAGTTAATGAATCTGTAAACTTCAACGTTTCAGCGCACAGTCTACATCAACATTGTTGAACTTGTAATCAAACTCAAATCACATTGAATTGTAAGGGTGCATTCTCGGTTGACACCGACACCCACGTCTTGAATTGAGTCATTGTAGTGAATCATTGAAATCATTGTAAGCTTTTTGGGTGCATTTTCGACAGTCTTCGACACCCTTCCTTTAAATAACAATCAAGTGAGTCCATGAGTTTTAACTCCTTGAAACAACCATCACAGCAACCACAACAAGTTCAACTCTAACACCAATCAAGCAAGTTGAGATGAACAAATCAAGCGAGCGTGCCAGTCAAATCCCATAGCAAGTGAGCCTGTCATTCAAGTAAAGTGAAACAGTTCAAAGCACGACATCTATGACAAGAGAGCCTGACTTCAAGTGAGCAAGTTCAGATGGTGCAGCATATTCAGTTGTTAAACATTCTTCACAGTTTGATCATCTCCAGTGATGAAGACATGGTGCACGTCAGCAAAGAAACTCTTGTTGATCTTTCATGGCATCTACAACAAACACATGAAACCATTGAGTTTCTTCAACTAGAATCGCAACTACAAAGAGATAAGCTGCAACAGAAGAGTGCTTCTTCCAAGTCATTCAACCATGCAAATGAAGATAAAGATGTTGATTCCAAATCACTCATCCAAACAACTTCAAGTGTCGAAGTTGTTCATGATCAAATTCAAATTTCTTCCGAACCTATCATCAAGCCCTAGGAAGAGATTAAAAATAACAAGAATCGACGAGGCTTAGGATATGTCCCTGATGACACCAACTTACAAATCCCAGATTATTCCAAGCCAGTTAAGTTTGTGAGTGCAGGATTTGTTTTCAGACGCTCTAAACAAGAAAGGACGCCAAGTTTTTCCTTTGTCAGGCTCGTTAAACACTTGATGACATCGGGCATTGTCGAAATGACACTCTTCAAGCATATGCTATCCCCGTCAAGCTTGTCATCAAAAAATAACCGGGGTACCTGCCAGAAATGGTGGGGAAAATGGAACTGTAATCATAGTTGCGTCGGCAGTATGTCGCTCTTGAACATGGCACTCCTCTGCTTCGTGTCTGGGTGGGACCATCTCATCTTGTTTTTTGCTGGCCTCCGTGGGTTTGGGTTATCCTATTTGACCTCTCATCTGCTCATTGCCATCATCACCATACCCTCCGCTCATTCGATGTCAAATACTGCCAAATCCGTTATGGTGCCGCCGATATGTTCAAGAGAAGTTGACCTCTGCAATAGTACAACCTCATCTGCTATCTCACACAAATTATTTTGACCTCTGTCTCGTGTCGATGATGTGGGAATCACTATGGCCCACCTTCGATCAAGGTCACTTCCTGTCGACTTCAGCTCATTATCCAGGAAGGTGACTTAGAGACTCCCTTCAGGTGCCTTAGAGCCTGCATGCCCTAATGGCAGGTTCTTCTTGTTCGACGTGAGGTTTACATCATTGACCTTCGATCGAATGATTCCGTGGGTGTTCGACACCGGCTCATTGATTCACATGCCATGGATTTTACCTATAGTACATTGAGGGCCATTGCAATTATTGGTGGTACCTCTCGCGTCTGTTAACAGTTCTCATCATTGGCTGAAAATCAGACGATGTTCGTGCATGTTCGACTTCAACTCATGTATTCGCATGCTTGAACTTGTACTTTTTTCGGGTCGGGACGGAGCGCAAGACCCTGGATCCCTGTCTGTTATGGTCCAGGTTGCGATTTTGTGGATGATCATTACATGACTCATTGATGGCTGGTTGTGCCCATACCTGAGTCTTCATGGATGGCTGCGACCATACCTTATCATTATTCTGGTCTCTTTAGCTGGGTGGCTGCGTCCATTCCACAGACCTTTTCGCATGTGTTTTGGATGGCTGCGCCCATACCTAGACTGCATGTACTTGATTATCAGAGATATTCGGTCCTTCCTGGTGGTGTTCCAGTTCGGCAAAGCGTTGTAAAGCATTTCACCCCTCCCACTCTCTCGGTCTTCATGCTTTAGGGGGCATCTGTTACACAGTAATTTGTCACTGTCTCCCTGTCAGTCACCCTACTGTGTCAAGAATTCACAATAATCAAGTCCATGCCTTCTGAACTGGCCCAAAACCCACTTTTCCAAAGTTTTCCTCATCAGCGCGTCTGTTTCTAAAATATTCGCGCTGACCGGCGGCTCTTAGTGTATTCAGTGCGCTGCCAGTGCGGAAGAACATCACTTTTCCGCGCTGGTCGCATTTTATGAGCCAGCGCATCTCTCCTTTGTATTGAGTCGCGCTGACGTGACTTTCCCAGTTATTGAGGTGCGACGTCAGCGCGTCAGTCGCCTTATAATCCGCGTCGATCCTGTTTGGGCGAATTTGTTCCAACAGCCAGCCTTCCAAATCACTCCAAGTTTGGTTGTTGGCTTTGTGAGTATCGACTCCCTTCTATGGCATGTCTGTTCGACTCTTTGCAACCACTTCCCTCAAGGATAAGCTCATCCTCCCACCTTTTTAGGAGGCTTCTTCTCCTATATAAACTTCCACCATTACCATGAGCAGCTAGTTTGGAATAGCTTGGATTGTATAGAGCTTATAGTGCTCAGATTGCTGCTACTATAGGTATTTGGTGTGCTAGGTGTGGAAGTGATTGGTAGCTTAGGGAAGGTTCTTTTGTGTTGCTTGTGTGAGAGAGAGTTTCTTGTCTTGGGAGAATCATTTCCAAAGGTGAATGCTTGAGACGCTTGCTGACTGGCCCCTCTTGAGAAGGATACCGACGTCAGAACATTTGGTTGTACTCTTCTCTGTCTTGATTAATAATAGATGACTGCTATTATTGTTCCATTCTCATTTGTACATGCAATGGTTAAATGTGAATTACATCTTTTCTGACTGATGTATGGTTGCTTTTATTAGATTTCACGCTTGCGTTTGTTTCCTCTTCGTGTGTGCAGGTGTTTATTCGCAGGGATCGCGGAGGATTGTGACCAGCCAAAGCGAAGGAGCGAAGGCAGCATCTCTTCGTCAAACGACAGTGCCGGAATCCAAGAAGGTGCTCTTTACCTCTTGTTTAATTGTAATTAGGAACATGCATGGCAGCATTGTGTGATTGTTGCTAGACCCTTGCTGGGCTAGTAGGGATCGCCTCTATCCGTAGAGGGGATTTACCTCTCCAACACTTTGCATTGTATCTTCTTTCATTTTCAGGACAGGAACTCAATTTTGATGGTAAGAAGCATCAATTGAAGAAAGAGGAGAACAATAACACTAGAGTGACAAATGCAAAATGAGAGAGAGAAGAGAATATGTCTAGTGATAAACTTAGAGCCAATATCTTTCATAAGACACACTCATAGAGACTGATGGTCAAGCCTTTAGAGTTCGTGAATTCACTTGCAATGCTTTGGCAACACAATGATAATCTTTTGAAATGATGAAACAATATTTCATGTGTAAATTGTAGTCCAACCGATATATGTTTAAATTGTAGTCCAATTGATACTAATTTGGAAACTCGTATTGTAATTCTTGATATTTTATATAATAAAATATTTATGGTTGAAATTATTTTTATTTGCACTTGATATTATTTAGCCTTGTAATTAACATATGTAATTTTGTATTATCATATTAGATAAACATGCACATTGTATGACACTTTTTTTAAATTTAGTCACAAAATCATTCTAATTAATTTATGTTGATTAATAATGAACACATAAAATCAATCTAAAACTACTAAATTAGTAGTTGAAATTAATTAATCATGAACAAGAATAAAATGAAGATATGACTAGATTAGTTGTTTGTAATGACTATGAATGAAATTAAATGAAATGAATAGAAACTAATAAATCAGTCGTTTATATAATGAATATGAAAATACCAAAAAAAGATAAATGACTACTGCAAATGATAATTTTTTTATTAAAATGATGACTAAATTTTACATATATACGACTATTAGTAGCTAATTTACAGTATCTTATAACATGACTAAAATTTAGTCATAGTTCTTTGGTCATTAATTGGTTTAAAATGATGACTAAAATTTGCATATATATGATTATGTAGCTAATTTACAATATCTTATAACATGACCAACATTTTGGTCATATTTCTTTGGCCATTAATTTGTTTTCTCAAGGATTCATATAGTAATATATTTTGTTGTATATTTGGTCATTAATTGTGGTAATTAATGACTAAACCAATGAAAAATTAATGACCAAATTAACGACTAAATATACTGTTAGATGGTAAAATTGAGGAAACCAATTAATGACTAAGATAAAAATGACTAAAAGTTGGTCACATTATAAGATACTATAAACTAGCTACTATTGGTCACCAACTAAAAACTGGTCATTTATATGCAAATTTTAGTTGTTTTTTTAGTAATTAATTAGTCATTTTGTACTAGTGCTACCTCATCCAAACCTATGTGCCAAAGTACTGCTCCATTGTTTCCCTTAAGTGGCCTTATCAAGTTTACGCTGCAACCAAAGAATTTCTTGCAACCCAAAGTAATGATTTTTCTTCCCTAAACTATCTTAGACAAACCTTGGTGCCATTGAATTACTCCTCAAATTAATCACTCCACAAAAACCCTGCCTTGCTTACCAAATCAAATGAAAGGTGCCTCAGAATATTAAGCCAAACAAATTAGAGAGAGTTATGCAAGACAAAAAATTAGATCTTGAACTAATCCCTTCATAATCAAATTCTAGAAAGATAATCGGATTAGACACTGACTGCCGAACAAGCAAATAAATGTACTCCTAAAAAGAGAACATTCACATCTAGTTAAAATATAGAACGAATTTCCAATTTTGGATTTTGATTCTCTTGCAGGGATTGTTCAAATATTGGCCATCAATATATTAGAACGTTTGAAGGATAGATACCCCTATCTCACTCTCTTCTCTTCCAACAAGATTGTCTTTTCTGTAAATGAACATGCTCTAGGAGATGTTATAACTTTGAATATCGAAATTCAAGAGTTGAAGGAAGAAGTTAGTCATCTGGTTGGTCAACTCAAAAGAGTTTTGCCCACTCAAGAAGAAGACTATGTAAGCATGGCCATGTTGAGTTCTCTAGGACCATATGCATGGGATATGAAAGCTCTATTAAGCCCACTATTGGCTCATAACAAGGCTCTTCACAAACTAGATTTGAAATATGCACTTCCAGGAGCCCTAAAAAGGGAGGAATATTTATAAACCACAATGAAGGCAATGGCTGCTGAAAATGAACAACTAAAACTTTTTCTTAAAAAATGTGAGGAAGATGCACCATGTGGAAAGATGATACTCTATTTTCCAGAAGACAAAATTAAGAGACTAGAGGCAGTTTCTTTTGACAAGATGTCTATGGAAGCACACCTTATAGAAGAAAAGAATGTGTTAATGAAGGGGCTAAAAATTCTAAGGAACCATCTCCTTCGCAATCCTGAGGTGACAAGGTTTGCAATGGAAAATATAAGGTTGATGGAAAAACTAACAAGGTACCAAGAATATTATGAGGGTGGAGATCTAGAGAAAATGTCAGAACATATAGTTGTATTACAAGATCAGTTACTTGAAGATTTGGACTGGAAGCTTATGCAAGAGTAGGACCTGAGCCTTGTGAAATAGAAGGAGTCATTAGAAGTAAAGCATTTTTGCATCACCAAGGAGAATGAATTACTTTATAGACAAGTTGATATGTACCGAAGCGAAGCAGAAGTGCTTCATAATAAATTGTGCTTATGCCTAGAAGCCAATGGAAATTTGGAAAGGCGTGTTGATGATTTGACTATCTATTTTGATAAGATGAGGCTTTTTGATGTTGATGGAGTAGTATAGTTGAACTCTGCAATGTATACTTCGGAGTTAAAAGAGGAGACACCATTTAGAGATGGTTTATCAGTAGAAATGAAGCTTAAAGATTTAGTTGAAGCAATTAGTGCAGCTAGTCAACATGAACTACAGCTAGTCAGGGAACCACCCTTTTTTTGGCTAGGGAATTTGATGATCTACGCAAAAAAGTAATGGACTCAATTGAAGATAATGAAATAATGATTATGATGTATGAGAAATCCATGCAATAAATGGATGAAATAATTAAAGATACAGAATATGCACATGAAATGAATGAAAAATCCTAAGAGTTGGTTAATTTTTTAAGGAATCAAGTTGAGGAACTTGAGAAATAGATTAAAGAAAGGAATCATAAATTTTTAAGCAAGGTAGACATGTATGGAAAGGATGATTCCCCAAATATATTGCTAGATGGAACAAGAGCTATAAATTCTAAAGAAGAAGATATACTTCTTCATCTTAGAAAATAGATTGAAGAAATTCTAGTGAAGTTGAACGATACATCAGAACAGAATGAAAGATTGCTTGCGCTATATGAAAAAGCAATGTGAGAAAGAGATGATGAAAGAAGAAGGTGGTGGAATTCTCGAGGTAAGAGAATTTATGGAGATCATGTGCTAGACATGGAAGATGGAACAAGAGTAAATGGAGTACGTTGTGAAACCTTAATTCAAAGGCATGAAGAAGAAATTCAAGATGGTTTTGAAACTACATTATTGTAGGAACATGCTAGTATCATCAGGGATGGAAAAGTAGAACCGTAGGTGATCCATATGAGAATGGATGTTGTTGAGTGTCAAATAACATCATAGTAGATAAATGAAGAGAATGAAATATTAATTGACATGTATGAGAAGGAAATGCATGAAAATGATGGCATTAGGAAACTATGGCAAGACATTGTACAAAACAAGGCTTCCACTGAATTAAATGCAACTATAAGGGGCATTATAGAATCTTAAGAATTGAGAATGTTAGACTCTCTCATAAAACAATAATAAATCCAAAAATTAATTAAAAATTCCAAGTTAGGAATTTGTGCCTAACTCTTGGGTTGTTCCTCTAAGATAGGAGTTAGTTTAGGTAACTCCTATATTGGTGTGTCTGGTGAGAAATTATCTCAACCAAAGGAGAAATTATCTCAACCAAAGGTGTCTAAGATAACACGCACTATCTTGAGAACATTGTCTCTCATCTATTTATTTGTAACACTATATTCAATTATTTTTTGTAATGTAATGTAATGTGTAATGAGAGAGAAGCATGAGGATTCAGCCTTTTTCCGCCATATTTTGTGTCTAATTTTTATATGTGTATTTTTCTGTAATGTGTCTGAGTTAATTTCTCTTTTCAATATGTGGTATCAGAGCTGTAGAGTCAGACGCCTATGTGTTGTCTTGTGATAAAATTCCTAAAGCTGAGATGCGCTTGCGTTCAAGAGCTGTTTGGTCTGCGTTCTGGACAGCGTATTCTCCATTTTTTTTAAATTTCTGCCAGTGAGTACATTTAAGGGACTGTGTATCTGCATAAGCCTAGTAAACTGATATTGCAGAGGGTAGAGTCAGTGTAAAGACATATACGCTGATAGAGTTTGCGCTGGAAGATCTGTGTTGCATATAGAAGCATAAAAGTGTGCCTACGTGGAATTGTGGCATACGATGTGGATCGCCCCATTCCCCTTATAGCAGAATTGGTAGATATTGAAAGATCTGCTGTTAGTAGTGGCTCAGGGCAGTTTTCGAGTCCTTCAGGATTCCAATCTTTCAGCTCGGAAATGGGTCTTTCCCGCTGAGATTGTCTAGAAGTTCCTTGTTATATTGCTTTTTAGCCGGACCTGAAAAGTTGACATGTATCAGAGGCTTAAACTTGATATCAAAGCTCCATTCTGCGAGCAGCGTGGTTTTCTGGGTGCTGAGAGTGGTCCAAATTCAAATATAGAAGAATCTCCTAGCATCGTTTGAACTGCTTCTTACTAATCTTCAAATGTTTCCTCACTTCTTCAACTAGACCTCGAGGTGGAAACCACCCACTTTTATTTTTGGGTTTTGTGCTGGAGGCATTACAGGTTCAAAAGAACGAAGGCGTATTGTATCCATGCAATCGCGTAATTCTTGAAGGGACTCGGATGGTTCCAAGCGTAATTCCAAGAGTGCATGCCATTTTCGTATCTGTGGCTCGCTTAATTCAAGGCGGAATATCTCGGACGAGACTCCCAATCTCTCTGAATCTCCTTGCGCAGATAGACTCACATGTTGTTGTACGCTCACCTTCATTGTGGATCATACTTTCGATAGATTGACTGTTACTTGAAAAACTCTGGATAAATGCATTACGATCTTCCACCAAGCCACATCCAAATATTCTCTTCATAAGATCTGTCAAGTCTGTTGCTTCTTTCTCGCTCTTTCCTTCCTCAACTTTGCACTCATAAGCTGCTTCGGCTTGCCTTCGTTAGCCTTCATTTTCTCTGGTTCGATCCTCTTGACGGGAGCCATTATTTCTTATCAGAGATTTGAAGGCCGATAAAATGTCTGAGAACTGGTATTGAGATATAAATGGAAATGCGAAGGCGGGAAATGTGTTTTTGTTTCCTCTATTGGAGTGCCGTCACAGTCAACAGTCTGCTTAATCCTAAAATTACATGTAAGTGAATTAATTTTCACATTATGTGAGAGAATGAGTGGGGTGAGAATGAAGTTTAACACTTAATGTTTTCATGAAATTTAATGGGTTAGATTTAGTGGAGAATAATATTTGGGACAAAGAGAGAATAATGGTGAATATGATGAGAGATGAGAAATGCTACTTTAATTTTTGAAATCTTTGAAGTGATAGATTTTTCAAAGGAGAGCTGATTGATGTAGGAGGTTGAGTCAGGTTTTTGAACGCATTTTCTTCCAAATTTGTGAGTGTCAAATTCTCATTGTTTGAGAACGCTTTCATGGCAATGTTATAAAAGATGAAAGATTGATGATCTCAATACTCAATAAAGACGTATTATTTGTGGTGATTGTGTCCTAGATCCGCCTGAAATTGAATAAGGGGATCTAAGGCACACTATGTGTGTTTGATGGCGCATGTGTTTTATGGATTCATGTTTTTGCTTTTCGATCTGTGTCTAGTTGTGACACATCAATAATTTCATCACATACATAAAGCAAGCACAACACATAGCTGCAAGAACAACACTACAACAAATAATCAAAGTTTTCAACATCGCCATTCAACCTCAACAAACAATTTCACTCACTATAATCAAGTTCATGAATCTGCAAACTCCAACATTTCAAAGCAAAGTCTACATCACTACAATCAAGTTAATGAATCTGTAAACTTCAACGTTTCAGCGCATAGTCTACATCAACATTGTTGAACTTGTAATCAAACTCAAATCACATTGAATTGTAAGGGTGCATTCTCGGTTGACACCGACACCCACGTCTTGAATTGAGTCATTGTAGTGAATCATTGAAATCATTGTAAGCTTTTTGGGTGCATTTTCGACAGTCTTCGACACCCTTCCTTTAAAGAACAATCAAGTGAGTCCATGAGTTTTAACTCCTTGAAACAACCATCACAGCAACCACAACAAGTTCAACTCTAACACCAATCAAGCAAGTTGAGATGAACAAATCAAGCGAGCGTGCCAGTCAAATCCCATAGCAAGTGAGCCTGTCATTCAAGTAAAGTGAAACAGTTCAAAGCACGACATCTATGACAAGAGAGCCTGACTTCAAGTGAGCAAGTTCAGATGGTGCAGCATATTCAGTTGTTAAACATTCTTCACAGTTTGATCATCTCCAGTGATGAAGACATGGTGCACATCAGCAAAGAAACTCTTGTTGATCTTTCACGGCATCTACAACAAACACATGAAACCATTGAGTTTCTTCAACTAGAATCGCAACTACAAAGAGATAAGCTGCAACAGAAGAGTGCTTCTTCCAAGTCATTCAACCATGCAAATGAAGATAAAGATGTTGATTCCAAATCACTCATCCAAACAACTTCAAGTGTCGAAGTTGTTCATGATCAAATTCAAATTTCTTCCAAACCTATCATCAAGCCCTAGGAAGAGATTAAAAATAACAAGAATCGACGAGGCTTAGGATATGTCCCTGATGACACCAACTTACAAATCCCAGATTATTCCAAGCCAGTTAAGTTTGTGAGTGCAGGATTTCTTGAACCACTCACCTCAGCAGGTTCTGAGAAAGTTTCCGACAATCAGAATTGCACGCAACCTGAAGTTGAAGTTCAACCAAAGTGTTCTCATTGTCAAAGAATTGGTCATATGGAAGATCAATGTTTTGATCTCCATCCGTGTTGCCATTGTGGCAAGCACAATCATTCCTCAGAAAAATGTCGCAACCAACAAAAATCAGGCAGATTGAAGATACATTATGAATGGATCGATCCTTGGGAATGGTCATCCAAAGTCAAACGGTTATCTCAGTTCTACAACCGACTACAATCACACATAGTGCAGCCAGCAGTGAACCGATGATGGTACTCTCATGCAATTGAATGAGGGAGTACAACAGTGAAACTCTCCTACACCTGAAAGGGGGGAGTTCAGATATATTTTGGAGAAGATTGTCTCTCCTTTCAGCTGACAAAAGGGGGAAACTGTCAATGAAATTGACAAGTGGTTGTCAGACTGAAAGTCTCGACAACATCAGCGAAGTAGCCAGTGGGAATCTTCATCAGCCAATGGGAATTTGTCATCAGCAGTGAGCATCAGCAAATTCGCCAGTGGGCGATCGACAGCCAAAGGAGCAGTGAGCAGCTTTCATCATAGCAAAAGCAACATTGAGTTGTTTTTCGACATCATCAGCCAGTGGGCGTTCATCAAATTGTGTCAGTGGACACCGGATGCTATTTTCAAGCAAAGGACAGTTGCATCCTTTTGCGGCTTGGCACATGATGGAGTTGTCAAGTGTCCTTCAAAGATGAATCAAGCATGCAGCTGATTCATGTTCTCTTCAGATTTGAGTTTTTTCCAGCATCCAGTTTTGGCGGTTTTTTCAGGCAATGTTTTTTGAGGATCAACATGAGAACTTGGAAGGTGGTTCCTCGTTCTTATTTTGGATTTATCATTGAGGGGGGGAATGTTAGACTCTCTCATAAAACAATAATAAATCCAAAAATTAATTAAAAATTCCAAGTTAGGAATTTGTGCCTAACTCTTGGGTTGTTCCTCTAAGATAGGAGTTAGTTTAGGTAACTCCTATATTGGTGTGTCTGGTGAGAAATTATCTCAACCAAAGGTGTCTAAGATAGCATGCACTATCTTGAGAACACTGTCTATCATCTATTTATTTGTAACACTATATTCAATTATGTTGGAAATAATACTGAGAGGGGGGGGTGAATCAGTATTATCAGATCAGATAAAACTTTTCAATTTCATACTCAGAAACATATACGCGACTTCAGTTAAGTGAACACGCGTGTACACGCGACTGTGTCTAAAGCAACTAGCGTATATGCAGAGATCTTATGATTCAGTTAATCTTATCTTCAGTAAATGCATCAGGATATTATTAAGCATATTAACAGTAAACAGATGCAGTATAACAGAATAGATCATCACACAAAAGCCACACACATGAACACCATGATATAAGGTGGAAACCCAATGTGGGTGAAAACCACCTGCTGCAATTTGTCTCTTTCTTCTTTAATGAGAAACTTCTTTTACAATGTACTGGTGCAGTCCTTTACCAGCACGCAGGCTACAACCTGCAGAGGGCTACAACCCTCTCTCGTTTTCCAACTACTTTTGGAAGGGAGCTACAACCCCCTCAGCTCTTGTACTAGCTGATCCATTTACTAGTACGTAGGTGCTGACCCTACAACCTTCAGGGACCACGTTTCATACATTTTCATACTGGATCCAAGAGTACAAAGCAAACATTACCGCAATACAATCATCAACTTATACTTGCATCATAATTCATTAAACAACCCAATACCGAATCACTGAAACCCTGTCATCAAGAACACAGAACCCAAACCAGAATCTAGAACTCTGCAACAACCACCAGAAGCAGCAGCAACCTGAAATATTAACACTTATCATGCATACGCTACTTCACTGTACCAAAACCGCGTGTATACGCGCTTTCTCCAAAGGCAACCCGCGTGCAGATCTAGAAATGATTACTTCTGCCTTTGCTGTCAGATCCGACCCTTGCCAAGCGTCCCGAACAGATAACCAGCAATACTAGATCTTCTCACTGCGTCAGACACCCACAATCCATGCTCCTTTGCCTAGTGATCTTCTCCTTATATAGCCTTAGACCTTGTTCAATACCAAGAGCCAAAACCATAGAAACACAATACCATCAACCTCGAAACTAGGGATCAACACGTCCGTCGAGACATAATGGTCCGAAACCATAGGCACAACTTCCAAGGACTAACCGCCATGGACCAAAGGTACTTTTCCACATACACGCGCTTTTTCTGAAGCCAACCTGCGTGTACACGCGACTTGGTCTTAACAAACCTGCGTGTATGAACTTCCTTGGCAAGCTGTACTAGGATCTGTCTTCTGATTAAGTTGCCATCTCCTGTACCAACTTCTGAGCATCTGTACCAACCTCTGAGTGAGTTTCCATCAAGGACAACACTTGAATCATAATGCCAACAATCTCCCCCTTTGGACTTGATGGCAACCACCACACCAAGTCACTCTCCCCCTTTGACATCAAGGGCAAAGGGTGGACCAAGATATTCTCTTCTTTGGTATACCCTCTCCTATCCATACTGTTGTCCATACTCCCCCTGAGTACATGCTGAAATCTCCAAATGTGCTCCCCCTTTGTTTATGCCAAAGTGTACCAATCTATCCATCCTGCTCTTGCTGAATTGTGCTGTTCATGCTCCCCTTGACTGTAGGCAAGATCTGCAAAAGATGTTCTTCAAGAAGAACAAAGACTTATACATCATAGAAGACCTTCCTATCACCAAAAGACTCAACATACATTCATCACCCAACCTAGTGGGGATATACCAATATTGACTCATCCACCTAACCATGTGAAGATACATGATAATACATGAACATTTCATCATTCATCCCAGGCATAGTGGGGAAACCAACATAGGCCGTTACATGACCTTGACATCATAAAAGAGATACATGACATAGTGATGAAATATCTAGACCAAGACTTATGAAAGCCACCAACAGCATCATGATCTGTACCATAAGCATCAGCCTGCAATACCATTCCTAAACAGTAAGATGTATCATTTAGCTTCATAGACTTTATCAACACCTTCTAACCATAATGCCAACAATGCATTATTTGAAGAATATTCTCCCCTTGAGTGTAAGCCAACCATGTCTGAACCATTTCCTGAGTCTGTTCTGCTCCCCCTGAGCCTGAGCCAACCATGACTGAACCTGGGTCTGTTCTGCTGCCCTTTCTCCATATACGCGACTTTGCAGCCTGTAACTCGCGTATATACGCGACTTGTCTTCATTATATAAGCGTATGCAGGATGGAATACTGAATTTCACTTTCAGATTCCCCTGTGTCTGTTATGTCAGCTGACTGAGTTATCCCACACCTTTCTGTCTCTGTCTTCTTCAATTCCTGCAACTGTGATGATGTATGGTCCTTTTGTCTTGAATTTTGAAATCTGCTCCTGCATTCCCTTGCTTTATGCCCATAGTTGTTGCATGTATAGCACCTTGTATTTTTCATGTTCCTTCTATCACAATCAATTGCTTTGTGTCCATATGCATTGCAGGCAAAGCAATACCCTCTGAAGTACCTGGGATGCGATGATCTTTCTTGAACCATTCTACTTCTGCATCTGGCTGCAACATGTCCAAGATTATGACATACATAACATTCAACATTATTCAGCGGAGGAAATAATCGTCTATCACGTCCATAGTTAGGAGTAAAGGATCTTCCTTGAGGAATTTCTTTCCTTGGTTGTTCCTTGAGCATTTCAGATTTCTCATTACAGTTTCTTGTCTCACCTTGTGAACTAGATTCACCTTCAACATATTCATGAAAACCAAGACCAGTCTTGATAGCAGGAGATCTTTGACTATTAAGAATATCATCCAAGACTTTAGAACTATCTTGAAATCGTAAAAGCTTATCCTTTTCTTCTAGTTTACCTTTCAAGATATTTACCTCAACTTGATGTTGTTCTTCCTTTTTCAGATACTTCTTCCTTAGGTCTTCTTCAACTTTTCTCCCTTCTTCCACTTGTCGCTTTAGTTTGATCACTTCATGTTCTTGATCTTCAAGATCTTCTTTTAGAGAGAGGATCTTTGATTCAAGTCTCTGAATAGTTGTGCTCTGATCTTTTGCTATATCCTGCAATTTCTCCCTTACCCTGGTTTCTGTCTCCAATAGTTCTTTTAGTTTGGCAACTTCTTCAGTTTCTGCATTCGTCTCTTCATGTGCCATGAGACTTTTAATATCCTCGCTATTATTGGATGAAGCATTCTTCTTCTTATGTGCCATGAGACTTCTAATATCCTCACTATCATTTAATGAACTTTTAATATGGGTATAATAGCTTCTACCATCTTCTTCATATATCTTTTCTTTGTTATGAGGACATCTAGCAGCATAGTGACCAACTCTACCACATAGAAAACATTTGAAAGGTAGCTTATCTTTGAACCGTCCAGATCCCCGTTCAAGATTCTTGACAAAATTTACCTCATCTTCTTCCTCTGACACTTCGAATGCGGCCTCTGGTGGTACCTCTTGTCGCATTTCAAAAGCAGTTAAGATCCCGTGAAGCTGTGACATGGTAATTTTCCGCACATTCTCCTTTTCTTCTATGGCAGATACTTTAGAATCAAATTTAGTAGACAGAGATCTCAAAACCTTTTGAACTAAGACAACTTCCTCAAATTCTTCACCCAGATCCCTCATACAATTCACAATCTCATCCATACGCAGGAAATAATTAGCTACGCTTTCATTACTTCGCATCTTAAGAGTTTCATATCGGATTCTGAGAGTTTGAAGCTTTGCTATTTTTACCTAATCATCTCCTTCGTAGCTTGTAACGATTTTGTCCCATATTTCCTTAGCTGATTTGAGATGCATGATCTTCATAAATTCTGATTGAGTCAAAGTACTCAATAGGACAGTAACTACTTTGGCATTGAGCTCATATTGCTTTTTCTCTGCTGGATCTGTAGGAGTTGCTGATGGGAATTTGTATCCTCCTTCTACGATTCCCCAAACTTCTGCTCCAAGCGACTGTAGATATGCAGTGGTTCTTATCTTCCAGTGAGTAAAATTGTTCCCGTCAAAGACTGGTGGCCTGATGTGTGCCTCTCTTTCTGGATTAGCCATTTGATGGATCTTTTCCTTCAAGCGATCAAGCTTTCTTTGAAGGACCTGCTCTGATTCCAATTGTTGGAAATAATACTGAGAGGGGGGGTGAATCAGTATTATCAGATCAGATAAAACTTTTCAATTTCATACTCAGAAACATATACGCGACTTCAGTTAAGTGAACCCGCGTGTACACGCGACTGTGTCTAAAGCAACTAGCGTATATGCAGAGATCTTATGATTCAGTTAATCTTATCTTCAGTAAATGCATCAGGATATTATTAAGCATATTAACAGTAAACAGATGCAGTATAACAGAATAGATCATCACACAAAAGCCACACACATGAACACCATGATATAAGGTGGAAACCCAATGTGGGTGAAAACCATCTGCTGCAATTTGTCTCTTTCTTCTTTAATGAGAAACTTCTTTTACAATGTACTGGTGCAGTCCTTTACCAGCACGCAGGCTACAACCTGCAGAGGGCTACAACCCTCTCTCGTTTTCCAACTACTTTTGGAAGGGAGCTACAACCCCCTCAGCTCTTGTACTAGCTGATCCATTTACTAGTACGTAGGTGCTGACCCTACAACCTTCAGGGACCACGTTTCATACATTTTCATACTGGATCCAAGAGTACAAAGCAAACATTACCGCAATACAATCATCAACTTATACTTGCATCATAATTCATTAAACAACCCAATACCGAATCACTGAAACCCTGTCATCAAGAACACAGAACCCAAACCAGAATCTAGAACTCTGCAACAACCACCAGAATCAGCAGCAACCTGAAATATTAACACTTATCATGCATACGCTACTTCACTGTACCAAAACCGCGTGTATACGCGCTTTCTCCAAAGGCAACCCGCGTGCAGATCTAGAAATGATTACTTCTGCCTTTGCTGTCAGATCCGACCCTTGCCAAGCGTCCCGAACAGATAACCAGCAATACCAGATCTTCTCACTGCGTCAGACACCCACAATCCATGCTCCTTTGCCTAGTGATCTTCTCCTTATATAGCCTTAGGCCTTGTTCAATACCAAGAGCCAAAACCATAGAAACACAATACCATCAACCTCGAAACTAGGGATCAACACGTCCGTCGAGACATAATGGTCCGAAACCATAGGCACAACTTCCAAGGACTAACCGCCATGGACCAAAGGTACTTTTCCACATACACGCGCTTTTTCTGAAGCCAACCTGCGTGTACACGCGACCTGGTCTTAACAAACCTGCGTGTATGAACTTCCTTGGCAAGCTGTACTAGGATCTGTCTTCTGATTAAGTTGCCATCTCCTGTACCAACTTCTGAGCATCTGTACCAACCTCTGAGTGAGTTGCCATCAAGGACAACACTTGAATCATAATGCCAACAAATTATTTTTTGTAATGTAATGTAATGTGTAATGAGAGAGAAGCATGAGGCTTCAGCCTTTTTCCGCTATATTTTGTGTCTGATTTTTATATGTGTATTTTTCTGTAATGTGTCTGAGTTAATTTCTCTTTTCAATAGAGAAATGAGTCTGGACAACTAGAAATGGGGATTGTGACTAAAAATGCTTCCAATGAACTGAGGATGGAGTTAGAATATGGTAGATATTCCCAAAATTTGGCATGAAAGTTGATGGACATCAAGAGGAGATAAGGGGAACACTAGGAGCATCAAATAATGGGAATATGTCACAAAAATAATTTGTGTTTTCCTCCTCTCATGTTAACTTAGTGCATCCAAAGCATCACTTAGAATTGTGGCAACAGGAAATGATAGATGAGATTCAAAATCTTCAAATAGATCTTAGGAGGATATCTCAAAAGAATGGAAAATTAGTTAAGATGCAGGGGAAAGCTATATTTGAGAGAAATGTATTAGTAAATTTGTGGTAGAAGACATCATATCATAGATGCTTTGAAGATGCTGAGAATATAGATATTTTGAAAGGAGATAGATGTTTTAACATTGCCAGAAGTCTTCGTATTTTATTGGGGATACCCCTTTGTTCTTCTGTCACAAAATAAACTGAAGGTCTCAAGGAAATGAAGCAACAAGGAGAAGAAAAGGACATTCAAATTTTTTAAATTTAGCATGGTATATTTTTTACCCACAAGGGAGGTGCAGTGGGTGTTCAAGAGGAGTTTGACTTTAAGAAAAACATGGATGAAAATTTAGACAATGATAGAATCTTTAGCTTGTTGAAAAAATAGGTGGATGAACTCCAATTGAAAATGATGGAAACAGTAGTGAATATGATAAACTACTAGTAATGTATGGGGAAATTGCAAATGATAATGATAATATGAGGAAAACATTACATAAAACTAGTCAAGAAGTAGAATATTCCACACAAGAGAGGACACTTTTGTCCATGGAGATAGAGGATCTCAACTCCAAGCTAAAGAACCTGATACAGTAATGAGGATATGTTAAAGGGGAATGAGAAATTTTTTCAACAAGTGGATGTATTAAAAATAAGCAAGGACTCATCAAACAATGTTGATTCATGTTTTGCAATAAACCAATATGATGAACTCCAATCATTGACAGTTGAAAATGAGTCAGGCACATATGTGGAGAAGTCAAGGGAAGCAATCATAGTGGCATTTTTTGCACCAAATATAGGGAATTTTGATGCACGTTTTCCTAACATTAATGCATCGATTGGAGAGAAGGTTAAATCCTTGTAAAAATATGAACAATAGGTGAAAAAACTATTTGAAGAGATGGATGTCAAGCTTGGAAAATGTTGATTATCAATGGATAACCTTGGCATTCTTAGAAAGGAGTTTGAAATTAGTCTGGATTTAATTTAGGGATAGGATATGGAGCTTCTCTTTAGCATTTCATTAAATGAGAAAAATATTTAGGCTATGTAGCTAGAGATTGAACATCTAGAAATGAGACTTCAATAATATGAACACGATAAAGAATATTTAGGTCGTCTCTCAAGTGATGAAAGATACAAATGGGCTGAAAATGGTTCTAAACTACCTAGGGATAAAGATCTAATAGTCAATTGGGAGAAAATACTTCACCAGGAAATAACTTTGGCAAGGTCCAAGTTGACTTTTGCATAAGAGAGGATAACAGAGATTACTCGAGTAGTTGACAGCTTGGGCTTGATAGAGATATCTCATAATGAGATGGAAATTTTAGAAAGGAATTAGTCTCTGAAACAAGAAATTGCTCATAAAAATGAGAGATTGACACAATATAAAAGTGTGCCAATCAAATCCATATAAAGAAAGTCTGGGTTTCTAACAAATTCAGTGCTCTTGAGACACCATTGCTTGCTTTTTTTGCATCTAAAGAGTACTGGAAATCTGAAGAATCAAGGTAAAATTCAAAAGTAGAAACATTTGGTTCTCTTGTGAGGGAAAAGATGGAGGAAATGTCTCTTCTACATGTTGATAAGAAGGCACTAGAAATTGTGTTAAAGAAAACTATGGAGATTGAGGCAATTACACAAGCTAAGGTATGTGATTTAATAGAGAAGGTTCAACTTGTTGAGCAACAAAGAATTGATGCTGAGAAGACAATGGTAGTTATTCAGTTATAAAATTTGGTTGTTTCATCACCAAATTTAGGATCATCTTCAAAATAAGTTTCTACACATTTTGGTAAGGTTGCATCCTTTTTGAAAGGTGAAGAAGAGAGAAATTAGCACTTTATTGCCTTGAAAAAAAATCCTTAGATCAAGTAAGGAAATATTATAAATCCTCAGATAGTGTATATCCCAAACTTACCTAGAAATCAGCTTTATGGAGACTTATATGGAGAACTAAGAGATTCCATTGTGCCCTAAATGAATCTATGGTTAGTGAGAAATGATATGTTTCCTTTGATGCTCATTTGAAAGGTGATTTAGGAAGAAAACTCCAGAAAGATATCTCAGACACATTGGAAGGATTGTGAAAAAGGTCAATAGTTAGTTACATGTAGCTATAGTCACAAAACTAAAGGCACTTTGTAGTTCAAGATTATAACAATTTTTGAAAGGTGTTAATATATAAGATTTAGGGAGTCAATCACTTAGTTTCAAGCTAGTTGAATTTTATTCAGATGTATTGTAATGGAAAATACTAAACACCATGTAGTAAGCCATTGATTTGCTCATTGTCCTTACATCTAGTTCATTGGATGAGACTAAAGTGATATTCCATGAACATAATGTAAAGTAGTAAGTCAATGATTTACTTACTGCATTGTTCTTTTTGAGTTACTCTCCTATCGAGTTATCCTTTTATAAAAGGTAGAGAAGGGAATTTTATAAAATAAAAAATGGACAAATATATTCAAATTTTGTGTATGCATATTGTTGATGTCATATATGTTATCTTATTAATTATTTCCACTTTGGGGCATCAGTATTTCCTTTTACATGACACCCAACAAAGGATTTTCCAGGTGAGGCTATGAAGTATAGATCCTCTTGTTCACTTCATAATTCTACCATTGTTGTATGACCTCAAAAAAATAGAGACGAGAGGTGGTTGACGAAGGGGTTCTATAATTCTTTCTACTTGCTTTTGTACTTGTGACAACTGATTAACTGGGAATAGCAATCAATATTGATAAAGGCCTTTTGTAATTCTTCCTACTTGCTTATGAACTTGTGATAAGTGATTAATTGGGAAGAGCCATAAATACCAATTACAGTGAATCCCCCTCCTTGTGCTCAAGTTAATAGTGAAATAGAGATGTTTCCATGAGTTATTGATGTGCATTTCACACAGAAATAGAGCATAAACCGCCATGTGTACACTTGAAACTAGAAGGGCTGCATCATATCCTGATAATGTAAACTCACACAATCTCCCTCTACTTTTACTTAGTGCTTGCTAGCCAATTGGGGGAATCCCTATGCAGTTCATGAGTGAAGAGTGAACTCTAAATACCACAAGACACTCCTAAACTATAATAAAATCTTTCCATAATTCACTCATATTTTTTCTCTCCCAGGTCATGATATCTTTCATAAAACCTCTGTGGTAGGAATGAGAGTTCAGGGTGGATTATAGTGTAGTCATTAGAATATCATGCCTATTCTATTTCTTTGTTCTTTTGGCTCAAAATATCAGAAATGGAATCTACACTTAAAAACACTAAACAATAAACCAAATTGGAAATTCACATCTAAATATTTATGTCAGCCTTGGGAAATGTGTAAGTATACTATTGAAACAAAAAAACATACTCCTAAAGGGACAAATATGCATGCATAAAAGTAATAAAAACATGTAAATAACAAAATTATTAGTGCCCTAAATGCCTTGAAGCAGGGAAAATTTAAATAACCACCCTAAATTTATATGTATAATAAATGGGTGAATCCCTATGATACATAGGAAAAATGGGAGGCGATTTTATCAATAATATAATATGTATATATAATTTTTTTGGTGAATCTCTCACCAGATTATATTATCTTGTAAAATCATGGTGAATCTTTCACTGAATTATAAAATCTTGTAAGATCTTGGCAAATCATTCACTGCATAATAAAACATTGTGAAGTCTTGGCAAATGTTTTATTAAAGTATGAAACCATATATGATAATAGGAAAACATATTCATTAAAGGGTAATATACTAACATACATGTTTGGAAAAAAGAAACATAATTTTCTCTTCCTACAAACAATAATGCAAGTTTCAGTGGCTGTGTTTGTCAAGGTTCTTACTGTACACTCTTTCATATCCTTCTATTAGTTTTGATAATATTCCACAACAAAGTTCTTGTAGGTGTTGATCTTGACCACCAGTTACGTCAAGGTAGGAGAGATTAATCTTTTCTCTACTACTTTTTCCAAGCTATCAAACTTATTTCTTATTCCATAGACTCAACTGTGAGATCAAGGAAAACACATCAAGTTTGTTTACCCCAACACACCAACAAGTAGCAAGCCCTAACTATATAATATAAGAAAGTAGTAGGTATCCCAAAGGCCTGAAGGGGATCTAATGGAAAGAAGTGACCATTGTCAGAAGCCTTCCAATAAATATATAAATATATCAATGTAGATTTATTATTATTTTAATTGGAAATCTTCAATTAAATAATAAAATTTAATTATGTTTCTCCCAATATAAATTGCTTATTAGCATAATTCACTACCTTCATACATCTTGCATTTTTTAACAACTTTGTAACATTTGGATTAATTTTCTTTTTGGTGCACAATCTCCGCCCTTTAGGACATTATGGTGCAGTGGCCCAACCCGTACAAATCATTATGACAAACTAAGAATAAAAGAGAAGATGAAAGGTTGTACAAACCAACATATTTTTCAAACAACTAATCCAAGTACCTTAACTTTGTCATGAAGCTACCATATTGAGAACGTTTGAAAAATGGTAGGAAATCTAGGTAGCTGCTATCTCTCTTCTATGAGGGTGATGCAGAAAGAGTAATAAGATTTCACTGTTTTGAATTTGTTTTTGTTAAATCAGAAAAATAAATATTAATGGAGATATTGGTGTTTACTAAATTTTTTGAAGTGACTAAATGTAGCTTTAACCATTCACCTTAATATGTTTTTTACAATATAATTTCCTAAGTCTATTTAATATCTTCATTATCATAAAAACCAACCTATATCCATCGTAACTCCACATCTACCACTCTCAGATGGATGAAATCTATTTATCCCTCTCATCACTTGGCAGACCCGGAATTAAGATGGATCTAAGCTGATAGAATTTCGCCTTTAAATAGTCTATGCTCACATGAATACCATGGTATTACCATGGGTCAATGCCATGTGTTATCTTAAACCTGGAGCTTAAAAACTACTATTAGTAATTTATAAAAATTAATAAAATTAATAATTGATTTTTATTTTTTTTGTTTATTTTAACCAAGTTAAAATGTTTAAGTGACATTAAATTACAAGATCCTTTTTTACTCTTGATCTACCAAGCCCCGAGAAGCATCAAATATTTTTCACTCTATGCTGGTTTAATTCCCCCCTTTAAATAGTCTACATTCCACACGAATACCATTGGTCAATACCATGTTCCATATTTATTTTTATTAATAATAATATTAGGGTTAATAATGTAGGCTTAACCTAAATATAACACTTTTTTTGAGTGTTCGTAAATATAAGGTGACTTATGGAGAAAATATAAAAAAATGTTTTATTTATTTACGATAGCTCTTGTTTATTTATATTTTTATTAATTTACCATACCTCTTTTATAAATATGGTATTTGGCCCATAGGGTTCACTTAAATAAAACCTCCTTTTTGAGCCTTCTTAAATAGAAAGAGTTATGGACTAAATATAAAAAGAGGTTTTATTTATTTACCATACCTCTAGTTTATTTATTTTTTTATTTATTTACCATACCTTTGGAGTAAGTATTAAAAGAGGATTTATTTATTTAGCATACCTCCACTTTATTTATATTTTTATTTATTGGGACCCAATACAACCTCCCAAACCACCTCCCAAACTAGAAAATTGGTGATTGCAAACAAATTTAACATTGCAAAGCAGAAAATCAAGCGATTGTAATCGAATATAACCTCCCAAACCATGCGAATCGGGCCAAATGAGTCTTTTCATAGTTTATCCACCCCTTTTTTGGGGGCTAAAATGAAAAAATAATTATTTTTTAAATAAAAGTTGGGCTAAATATATGAAATGGGTGTTTTATAAAAATTTCGCCCCTCTAAAATGAAAAACCCCTTAAATTTCGCCCCTGGGCTAAAATTTACCCCTAAAATTTACCATGCCTTGAAGCTTGTGGGATATAGAGAGCAAAAAAATAGCTACAGGGGAGTACTTCCTACTGTCAATCAATTCAAGAAATCAAAGTAACACAAAAGACACCATAATCCAACAACATATAGTTTCTGAATAGATATTACCGCTTTAATTCCAAAGTAGTAGAGACAAGGTTTGTGGAGGGGATACCAATTTCACCTACAAGAGCTCCGGAAGGTGTTCCACCACTTTTGAAGAGCCTTGGGCCCTAGTGTTAAGGGATCAAATCATGTGAACAAAATGCAAGCAACCTCTACCTCCACTCTGCACTCTCACAATCATTCCAATAAAGAAATGAGTATTACGTGACTATAATTCAAGAAAAATCACTAGTGAATAACATCTTATCTCTCTTCACTATACTCCTCCAACATTTACAAAATAGGCATAGGAATATACAAAAACATTACAACTATCAATAAAATAAGAAAGCACAATATGCTAAAGATGGCTTCTCTCCATAAGGGAGAAAGAGGCAATAGAGAGATCATAATTCAAAATAAATAAAGTATAAATCTACACCAATTCATGCACTCTATCCCTTTGCTAAAAATAGGATACATAAACTACATGATTCTTGTCGATTTTCATAAGTAAATTTTGATCTTCTAATATGATAATTACTTCCAATGATTTCTTTAATCAAATTTACTTATGTTACATACATCATTAAGAAACTATACATAGAAAATACCAATGATAATGCAATAGTGACAGTCAGATCATAAAGAGACAACCATGCACACAAGTAGACACAAATTTTTCACCTCAGAAAACCAACCTTAGAAGAAAACCCAAAAATATTTTATAGGAGAAATTCTTCAGTTCAACAAAGTACAATCTGATATTCTTAAGTCAAATTACATTAAACAGACCACAGATAATCCCACGGATCAAACCTAGTTAGCACAAGGACTTGGTAAAACTTCCAATAACAAAGCTTGGTCATCTGCCCTAGAAATGTAGTCAAACTGCCCATTACAGAGTCGGTCAAAGACTCAGAAAATTTGGTCAAATGACCTCAAAAATTCAGTCAAACAACCTCAGAATTTTGGTCAAATAGTGGTCAATGCTTCTTAAACATCATAAGAATTTGGTCTGCTTATCCTCCTCCTTCTTCGATAAGTGAATAGAAAACATGTGTATTTTAGTGATTCGAATTGATGCCGAATTGTTGGAGGACGAGTTTGTATTTATAGTGGTCTAGATGTGCCCAAGTGGCATGTCTCCATGTGTTGGGCCGACATGACCATTTAAATTAAGGAAATAAATGAAGGAAAAGGTAAAAAACTTGACAAAGGGAAAGGTAAAGCACTCGATTCTTCTGATTATGTTGTGGTACATTGCAACATTGGGGTAGCTGGAGACTTATTCAATGCTTCACTTGCTTCATGGAAAGATGCTTGGTTGCTTGATTTAGGAGAAACTTTCCATGTGAATTTCAAGAGAGATTTATTTGAAGAATTCACTGACAATATTCATGGAGCAATATACTCTGTAGACATGTCAAAACTCAAGCCATTAGGGCTCAAAACCATCAGGATCAACTGCCTTGTCTTCCAAACTTTCTTCTAGATGAGTTCTATACCTCCCAAAGTTGAGGAGAAATGTGTTGTCTTTGGTTCACATCCGCCAATAAGGACACTCCATTCACATATTTTGTGGAAAGGTTGAGGTCAGAAATTCATCAGATCACTCACTTTTCATGGTTGGGATATGAGAAGAAATACGTCTAAAACTGCAAGGAACCTCTACTCGTGAACATAACTTTTCTTACAATTTTAACTATGTTGAAGGTACATTTCCATTAATTATTTTATGGAATGCTATATTTTTACACTTGAATTATGAAAACCTTCATTTGTTGAAGAGAAATGGTGTTGTTGGTTTTCCTACAATTCCTAGGAAGCTTAAGCAATGTGATGCTTGTATCTTAAGAAAACACAACGAACAGTGCTTTCATTATTCTCATTCTAGAGAACAGAGAAAAGTTGAAATTATTCACTCTTATTTTTGTGGCCCAATGCATGTTCCTTCTGTAAATGTTAATAAATATATGATGACATTTATTGATGACTACACTAGAATGTGTTGGGTTTATTTATTGAAGAAAAAATCTAAAGCTTTTGAAACATTCAAGAAATTTCATGCATGGATTGAAAACAATGCACAATTTCATATTGGCTCTATTCGTACAAATAATGGAAAATAATAAAATTCAAATGAATTTTAATACTATCTTCACCATCACGGGAACAAACATCAAACAACCTTGCCTTATAATACCCAACAAAATGGAGTAGCTGAAAGAATGGGCAGGGCAATTTTAAATATGATATGTTCGATAATGTTTTTAAAGAATGTCAAGTTGAAGTTTTGGGATGATGTAGTTCTATGTGTTGTGTATATAAAGAATAGGTGTCCATCTCATGCTACTAAAAATAAGACTCCCTATGAAATGTGGTATGGCCACATTCCTTCGGTGAGGCATCTCAGGATTTTTGGTTCCACCTGTTATGCCTTGATACTTAAGGAACAAAAAAAAAACCTCGGTACAAGGAGTCACAAATGTATCTTCTCGGGGTACTCAAATACCTCCAAAGCATATCACCTCTATCATGATGTTAATAAGAAGTTTACAATATCTAGAGATGTGTTCTTTCTTGAATCTAACAAGACTGATAATGTTGTTGAGCAAGAACTTGATCGCTTGGATAGATTCACACATGAAAAGTATTTCATGAGTTTGAAAATGATATTCCACATTTTGAAGGGGGGTACCTATACTAGATAAATCTGTGGAATATTCTTTTAAACCACTATCTCCCCCCCATGAAGATCCAGCCACTAATGACACTTTGAGTGATGTGATTGACATAATTGGGAGATTAAATATTGATTCATCCCATCTCATTCAACTGAGCATCATGGTCCATCTCGTAAAGGTCATCAAAAATGGCTAAAAAAGACACTTGAAATTGTTATTCATGATGTGGTTGGAATGACGGGAATAAGAAGCTCAACCAGAAAGAATGGAGGTGATGTAGATGATTTTGATTCTCCTGTTGATATGGATGTTTCTTATAATTGTGAATTGAATTTGTCTACATATTTTGAACCAACTTCCTTCAAAGAAGTCTCTTCTCATGATGAATAGAAAGAAGTGATACAAAAATAATATGATGCTTTGGTAAAGAATGGCACCTGAAAGTTGGCTGATCCTCTATTGGGAATCAAACCAATAGGCCGCAAGTGGGTCTTCAAGAAAAAGTATAAAGCAGATGGCTTACTTGACAAGAACAACAGGAGGCTTGTGCAGAAAGGTTTGGAAAGGAACGAAGGGGTCGATTATGAGGATACTTTCTCGCTCATAGAAAAATGGGATACCATCCAGACATTTTTTGCTTTGGCATCTCAAAATGGTTGGAAAGTCCATCAGATGGATGTGAAAACTGCTTTATTTAATGGATATTTGAAAGAGAATGTTTTTATGTCCCAACCAAAAGTATTTTTTGTGAAGATTTAGGAACACAAAGTTTGCAAGCTTGTAAAATCATTGTATTTCCTCAAGAAAGAATTGTGAACATCATATAGGAAATTGACTCAGTGTCTTCTAAAATTCAATAAACATTATGATCTTGATTATGCAACTTTGTTTGTCAATAAAGTTGGAAAAAGAGTTTTATATCTTGTGGTATATATAGATGATCTCCCGATGACAATGAGAAATGAGAGCTACAATATTGAATCCATAAAGAAATAACTAAGGAAATATTTTGAAATGACAAATTTGGGCTATGTTCACAACAATCTTGGTATTGAAGTAACTCAACATTTAAAGTTTACATTTTTCTCTTAGAAGAAGTACATTGGAGATTTATTGAACATGTTTGGGATGGTTGTGTGCAATCCTTTGACTACTTTGATAGAACAAAACTTAAAGCTCACATCCACTGAAGGAAAATAATTTGAGGATGCAACAAAGTATAAACATCTCATAGGAAGTCGAAACTACCTAACTACTACCAGACCAGACATTTCATTTGTTGTTGGAATCCTTTCCTGGTTTATGCAAAATCCTTGTGAGGGTCACTGATCCGTTGCAGAAATATTTCTAAAGTACATGAAGGGAACTCAAGACTTTGGTCTTAAGTATACATAGGTGGATGACATGAGCTTCATTGGATACTCTAATTCATATTTTGATGGAGATAAGGAAACTAGAGTATCTACTTCCGATAATGTTATGAGTCTTGGATCAGGAGTTGTCTCCTAGAGATCATACAAACAATACAATCCAGCAAATTCCACAACTAAGGTAGAATATGTGGTAACAGTGGAAGAAGAAAAGGAAATTGTATGGCTCAGGAAAATTTTGGAAGATTTGCAAGGGAAACAAGTACATTCAACTCCTCTTTTGATTGACAACACTTCTACAATAATGTTTTCCAAGAACCCAAAGTTCCATGATCGAACAAAGCATATCAATACAAAATACCATCTGATTCGACATCATGTTAAGACAAAAATAATCCACCTAAAACATTGTTCCATAAATTAACAAATTACAGACATCTTCACCAACTTGCTTGGAAGAGAGAAGTTTGAAAGATTCAAAATGATGCTTGGACTCACCAAAATCTCTTTAGATTAAGGGGGGGAATGTTGAACACCTAATATTTGGGATTAGGAATCCTATGTAAATGTTGTAAATAAAAAAATAAGAAAAGTTGGAAGACAAAGAGATATTGGGATATGAAACCCAATAGTCTCCCTCTCCTTGTATATAGACATATTCTATCTTAATGAAAATACTGAACACATTCATGGATTTATTCCTGGCTTGACAAAAAATTATGCCATATCACAGTTGTTTCAATCCAGGAAAGGGTTATATGCATAGTGATTTTATCATGTTCAGAGTATGATTTTTCATCTCTAATGTTTCTCTACTACTAGTAGGCATGGATAGTACCCAAGCGGAGTCACTTCAGGATCACAAATGTTGATTTTCTTCTAGCGGGATTGGATAGTACCCCAGTGAAGCAACTTGCTTCACCTTCCTATGTAGGAAGCCTTTCTCTCCTTTCACCCTTTATTTATTTATTTAATAGGATTATGCCTACACACTTATTTTTTGTTAATAGGAGGAAGAGGGATCCTGAATCATTGAGAGAAGAGGAGGTTTCCCCTTAAGAAAAGTATTTATATAACCTTTGGTATTGGTTTTCTCGCTTTAGATTTTCATGTAAAACACTAGATTGGATAAGAATGTAATTAATGGAGTATATTTACACCAACTTGAGGATTTTGGGTACTAGAATATGTGTAGATCTAACAGGTTCCCTCAAGGGTTTTTTTGTTGGATGTATCCTATTTTCCATTAGAACTTAGCTCCACCTATGGCATATTCCTAAACAAATAATAAGAACAAACAAATATCGAAGCATTGTGGTTGTCACATTTTCTCTTTTATTTCACCACAAAGTCCTTTCGAGCCATGCATTTTTCACACCAGACCCTATTTATGTATAATGACCAAAACTTGAAAATCAAGATAGAACCCAACTTGACATGTTAGACATATGACTACCATAGATGGAAATGAAAACAAAAGGAAAGGTTGTACATGAAACACATCTTAGAGCCACTATTGTAAATAGTGCTTTAAATATCGCCCATTTACGAGAATGGGATCACTCCTACCTTCTGAGGATTTTAGCTTGAAGGTATTATGACCGAGCTTCTCTTCGATGGTAAAAGGGCCAATCGGTAGAGGTTGGAAATTCATGTATTTGGCTTTCTCTTTGTGGGATTTGTCCCACTTCAATAATAAGTCACCCACATTGAAACTCTTAGTCCCTATGGGTTTTCCTTGATGTTTGCAAGCACTGAGGCTCATTCCATGAGCTCATGTTGAGTCTTTGGACCCTCCTTGCTTGACCGTTCAATGAACATCTTTTTGCATGTTGGTCACAATGTCATGCTTGCAGTCATTTTTTGGCCTTTTGCCTTCGTGTGTACAAGCTGTTTCTGCTATGTAAACATTCACCACACTCACACACGAAGTTGTATGCATTGTCGCGCATGCGTCGGTGTGGTCGTTCAACAATCTAACACAAGTGTCGCACTTGTATTTCACACCGTCAATCACTCACATTAAGTGTATGTTGTATTTATGGTTCAAGGTGCCTTGTCATCAAGTCATGTTGAGTGTGTGATCGCAAGGTCATGCATGTACAAAGTCACTCGTTCACACACTTGGTCATTTTTTTGAAATTCTATCGACCGGACCAACCTCTGACAACCGGAAATCCACTGAGTTGCATTGTGCATTTTCAGCTCTCAATGATTGTGTATTGCTTCCCATAATTGCACAGAGCTTGAGGTTGCCTCCCAAGCAGTCTGCACTATGAAAACCTGGAATTGACTCAACCGAATTTCACCTAGAACATCGCAGAAGTTTCCCAACAATCGATTTCAATCTGTGTTGCTCGCAAGTGCATTAACGAAGCCTCTCGTTGTTCAACTAGAGTGTTTGACCAGACAGTGACTCCAACAGACACTCCCCTAAAACATTTCTTGAAATCTGAAAAGCATGCCCACTCCACTGATTCAAGAAACTTTGTAGACATGCTTGATAGACCCTTGTGTTGATCACTATTTCCCTCAAAAAATTGCACAGTTTTTCCAGCCAGTCACTCAGTCAGTCCGCCTACTTCTCACCTGGAAAACTGTACATATTTCATGAGCAGCCCATAGTTGCCCAGTATCCTGCTCTAGTCAAGAACTACTCAAGGATGTCCAGTAGGCCAGCCTCCCAGCAATTGCTCAGTTTTTTGTAGTAGCACTTTCATAGCTCGCAACTAGCTCCCTAAAATAATTGCACATTTTTTCCAAGCAAGCCTGTTGCAGCCTCATGCCAGCTCCCCGAAGGAATTACGTATTTTTTTCTACCAAGCCCCTCTGCTTCCTACACTGATTCCCTCAATAAAGTGCTTAGATATACCCTCCAGCCAAGCAAGATCCTGCAGATAGTCACTGCTAATCCGGATTGTCCATCTCAATCTCCCAGTGACTTCTACGCAATTTTGACTAGCAGTTCTCAAAGCCCACATCCCATCTTGAAATCTGCCTTACGCAGTTTCATAGCCTTGTCCTCTTTCCTAGTCACCTGCATCGAAAATCGAATGACAATGCATCATGGTAGACTAGGAAATTTATGGATTTGATGTCATCTCGTCATGAGTGATTTCAGATACATGTACATGGATAAGACATGATGCGATGACGAACAGGATGAATAAGGAGAGCACATGCAAGGAGATTTTTTCGCAAATGTACGAACAAAGAATGTATGCGAGGAGAATTTTTCGAGAACAGATGAACATGTGAAGCATGCCAAAGTACAAGTGAAGGAGTGATGTGCAAATGTGACATCAAGTGAACACCAAGACCATCAAAGACTATGCACACCTTTCCATGTGGAGGTGAAGCTATCATACACCAAGAGGACATCCATCACTCAGCAGCACTACAACTCGACATGCACAATTGCAATAACATGAACATACCAACACTATCATGTCGAGTCATGTCATGAGTCATCTAAGCCACATCACTATTGTTGGCCATACTGTTGTAAATAAATGTAATGTAACGTGGAAGTCCAAGTGACCCACATGTAATATGAAGAGTCATGTAAAGTTGAAGAGTCAAATAAGTAAACAGTCATGAGGGCAGTTGAATAGTCACAAGGGCCAGTTTTACCCTTCACTATAAATACCCTTCATTTGTACATGCAAAGAATTTTAACCTTTGCTCGTCCCACATGGTCTTGAGAGTTTGTAGTCTTTTGTTTGAGGAGCGAGCAGTGTCTCCAATGACCCGCTTATGGGGTTAGCAATGTATGGTGTACCAATGTGTCTTGGAACTTCGCTTAATTCAGAAGCTTGATAACAGGCAAATAAGTTTTCACACATGTATTTTAATTGTTTGTAAGACTAATCTTTGAACACTTGTAATGCATGTTGCTTTAACCCGTGTTAAAACAGTTGAACTATTTCAATTTTTCTACTACATATGTTTATGAAAATGTGTTGTATAAGTTGTTATATTTGTCTTTCCCCTATGGGAAGCCTCATTGGACACTAGACAAAACATTTCCCATAAATTTGTTGTAATGACTATCGCACTCGCGCAAGCTACTCTGTTGAGCCTTGTACGTGTTATCCCTCCATTGTTTGTTTGTGACTGTCACATCCATGTGAACTACTATGCAAGAAGATGCACATGTCCTATTGTGTTGTTTGTCTCAGAGTTGGGTCTCTTCCCTTTCTACTAGAGACTCATTTCCACCCTCTTCCTTTGTGATGAAAGAACCTTGACACAAGTAACACTAGCACTCACGAGGAACATGAACCTCATTGTTCAAAGACAAAGAAGACCACTCTCATGTGCTGGCAAGCAAGAGCTAAGTCAAAGCTTTAAGAAAATAAAAATCGGGCCATCGTACAGGATGGGTCTCCTACACCAAATAATGTGAGGTCTAGTTTGGACTTCATACCGAGGAGATACCCTGAATGTTGGTGGCTCTAGCACTGTCAACATTTCTGACACTAGAAGGAGGGCCACCAATTATTTATGGTTGAATGTCCTCTCACCCCCACTCATCAATCATCTGGTCAAGGAAGTAAATCACACTCCCTCTCAACTATGCATGACTCTGAGGTTGTTTACTCCTCACCTCCCATACATGAATGTGAAATTTCCTATCAGCACCACCACTCTGTCTGTCCCATCACCCATTAGTTAGTGAACAAAGTCGGAATGATTCCAAGAATGCAACATCTTCCATATGCATCAAGAAAGCCAAAAACCACTCCCATAGGAGTTGTTGTATCATTAGTGGAAGAAGCAGTTCTTTCCACACTCGAAGGTCTAGCAGAAATTGTTGACAACATAGAGGAACCTTAAGTCTTCCAGTAGGGAGAATGAGACACCCTTGTGATCTTGGGTTTAGATTCTGGCACAGGAGGTGGAAGGGAAGGTAGTGGAGGAGGTGGAGGTGGAGATGAACCAACAGACTTAGATTCGGAACCGTCAGATTCTGAAGAAGAGGAGGATGATGAAGAAGAAGAAGACATAGCTTACCAAAACTTGGAATGGATGACTCAGGGACCATTGGTTCTCTTGGGTACTTTGCATAAGATGCCAAAGCAGTCATAGAGAATTCTCATAAACTTTGACATTGATAGCACAATGAAGGCAGAAGATCACTTGGACAACTTCTACCTACAACCGCAGACACTCAAGGTACAACACGATGATGTTGCATGTAGATTGTTTCTATGTACCTTGGATGGTCATGCAACAGTATGGTATCGCAACCTTCCTGTCAACTCTATCCACAACTAGGGTACATATAAACGCACGTTTCTAGAAAATTTTGTTGATGATAAGACCCCATCCATGTTGCTCAAAGAGTTGGGAAGCATGAAGATGGAAGTGAAAGAAAAGGTAAAATATTTCAATCAGAGGTTTCTATGCATATTGAATAAGTTTGCAGTGGACATGAAGCCTCTTGACTCCATCACTGTCGACTACTACACGTCTGCATTGCCAACCGGCATTGCGCAGTTCATCAATCGAGCTACGAAACCAACATTGTTAGAAAAATGTGAAAAGGCAATTACTGTATAGAATTACCTCTGCACAATTGGAGTCATCAAGGATGATGAACCAGTGAAGGACACCAGAGATGCGAGCAGTAAGGCCCTGGCTATGGCAAGCAAGGGTAAAGACAAGGAAGCAAATGATATTGAAACCCTTACTCATCTTGTCAAGAACTTGACAACAAAATTGTCTCAGCTCAAAAAACAAACATTTGATACATCTACGAGCAGCCAACCACCTAGACAAAGACATGGAAGCATGACATCAGGAAGCAACTGCTTCCCAGCTAAAACTGAACAGAGCTCCATTTCAACATTCCAGTTAGTATAGTGCACGAATAATGAATTCTCCTCATTGCATAAAGATGACCACTGAGAAGGGTCTTGTTCAGGTTGGAAATGAGTGGCAAAATCAATATGCACCCACATGCGAAACATAGTGAGTAGCAAACGTGTCAGCTGAGAGGCACAAATGATGATGAAGATGTTGCGCCTAATGAGGCACCCATCACTAGGTGGGTAATCAACATGTATTAGTGCTCACAAGCAATGCAAAAGACAGATACCAAGAAGCAACCCCAAAAGCAAAATGGTCGATACAATATCAGAAGTCAAGGGCCTCCCCTACAATTGGGGAAATGAAATAAAGGCTCTAACTGCTGAGGAAGGTTGATCCAGCCCGTCTAAAATTAGAAGACACAAAGCAAGCCTAGGAAGACAGTGACGAACAAGAGTACATCCATGAGCAACAAACTGCAGAACACTCCGTCGGACAACATGAACACCAGTCTCACCCCGGACATCTTGGTGAGTCCACCCATTTTGGATTCAATATTGTGGAGGACATGAAGAAAAATAGTTCAAAATTTTTTTCGAGTTGGCTAAGATTCAGATTTAGAGGGATATTCTACTACGTGCACTGGGGTAGACATCTACGAACAGCGCAACCTCTACCAGAAAGGGAGAAAGGACATCTCCTAGATCACTCACAAATGTGCTAAACACACTCCGCATGGAAGAAGTGAACTATGTTTACCCTCCATTCCTACTTTCATTTGAAATATTTAACTAGAATGTTCACAACTATTTGGTTGATTATGGCGCGTCAACTAACGTCATGCCACTCTCCATTGCAAAAAGATCAATGCTCAATGGAGCAAGACATTTGCGCAGATCATCCAACTCAATCGTACATGTGTACAAACTATTGGTGAACTTCGTGATGTGATAATCCAACTATCTCATGATGGCTGAGTTCACTAGTGCATAAACATCATTGTTGTGGATATACCAGAAGCATATGGCTTATTGCTCAGTAGAGACTGGTCTATCAAGTTGAATGGGTATTTTGCTACAAACTAGTCACACATGTGGCTTTTGTATAATGGAAAAAACAATAAATCTGGGTTTTAGCCAAGAGATACATGAGGCACAATGTCACTCCCATCAATGGCGAGAATGTACCACTAGCCTTCGCAAAGCTCACGTTCAAAAACTGCCTCTTGGAACAACATTGGGTTGTTATCTCACACAATCAGCTTCAACCCTAGAAAACATGCAATTGGGTCTCCTTCTTGCCCAACTAATGGAACTGAAACTTGTACAACACATTGTAACATTAGTAGCAGTAGCATTAGTACAAGCACGTCAAACGACCCATGTACAGATGAGCTATGGACCATGTATTTTGACAAATCAAAGACACAAGATGGATTTGGAGCTAGGTGTGTCTTGAGTGACCCAAAGCACATGAAACATTTGATCTCTAGTTGCTTGGAGTTTGAGTGAACGAACAACATAGCTCAATACAAAGCACTCATGTTGGGCTTGCAAAAGGCCATTAGCCTCAACGTGGTCGTGCTCAAAGTGGTAGGTGATGTAAAAATCGTGGTACGACAGGTATGTAACACCATGCATTGTTTATTACCTCATCTCAAAATTTACCAGAAAGAGGTATGGAAACTAATCTCTAACTTCCAAGCATTCAATATCACTGTTGTGCCAATAATGCATAATGCAGTTGCTAATACCTTAGTAAATGCAGCTACTAGCATTTCACAACTTAGGGATAGATTTATTGTTGAAATTTTGTACAAGAATTTTATTCCCAATAACATAACTAATCTACGTGTTTTTTATAATGATCAATAGATACTGCACTTCTTGGACAAGGCTCATGCCTTCAAGGACACAACAACTGATGAATATGAGCACAAGCAGTTCCCACAAGCTACAACTAATGTCAAGAAAGGAAACCTCATCCTCAAGGGTGTGGTTTCTCTCAAAGAGATCTATGACTTGTAGAACCACTTTCAGGGGTCAAGAAATAACAAAACCTGCAGTTCCACCATGATGAATGAATAGATCAACTTGGGAATAGACCATGATCCAAAGCTCGCTAGTATCAGTATGTGTTGCACACCGCAAGAACATCAGGTTTCTATCCGCTTGTTCAAACAGTACATGGATGTGTTCGTGTGGACATATGACGGCCTGAGTACATACGACATGCGAATAATCCAACACGAGATTCCAGTCAAAGAGGGAGTCAATCCATTACAGCAAAAACTAGGTAAAATACATCTATTGCTTGAACCCCTTATACAAAAAGAACTAACTAAGTTGTTGGATGCTCAGATCACTTACAAAGTTCTTTATTTCACATGGGTTTATAATTTAAGTTCTATACATAAGAAAATTGTGGTAAATCCACTTATGCATTGATTTTTGAAACTTGAACCACTCCTGGAACAAGAACAACTATCTTGTGCCATCATTGGAGCCTATGTTACACGCAGTATTAGAGCAAGAATGTTGTCTTTGATTGATGATCTTTCGGGATACCACAAGGTTCTAGTAGCAAAACCTGATAGTCTGATGTTGGTCGAAGAGAAGCTTGTCTCCCACATGTACCATCTACAATCCCTTGATGAGAGGGTTGAAAACCTTCCTGCCAATGACCAAGATCTCAAACTCTATTTTTAGTAGGTCGGGTCGCACCCCGCACCATGTACATAGTTTGTTTACTGCTTGTTATTTTTTCTCTTTGCTTACTATTTTTGTCTCATTTTTTATTTGTTTATTTAGTATCATGCTATTTTTCAGTTTTGTAAATAAGTGTTTCCCTCTACTAAGTTTTGGCTTTTGAATGAGTATGTCACTGAGATCTAAAAGCCTTATGACACTATAACACTTGGCCTGCCCTACATCTATCCTCTCTGTGATTGGTTAAACCTTCGATTGATGAAGTCTTGATAAAGAATACGAGATATCTGCAAGGGAAGGTTGGGTCTAACCATGAGCCTATGTCCACATTGGGAAACCCCATGCATGTTCTCAACCTTCTTCTCTATGTGTTCAGGCTCATCCAACTAGTAGAAGCAGAGAAGGGAAAAACCTAAATGAGCAAACATATGTCAGAGGTCTTACATGCTTATTTGAAGGAATAACCTCTCATGCCCTTAATAATTCAGGATCTATCTTCTACCGCAAAAATAAATGAGTGCCTATGCACAGTCCTCTTAAAAAATACAAAAGTGAAAGAAGAGAAAGGCTTCCTGCATAGAGAGGTGAAGTATGAAAATCCACTGAGGTACTGACTAGGTTCGTTGGCAGTGGATCAATGTGTGTGTTCTTGCATGACTCTATCGAGGTATTGTCTAGGATTGCTAGAAACGGAGCAACACTAGAGATGAAAACTTACACTCTGATTTATTTTTAACTCACGAGCCAAACTACCCTTCCCAATTTCGAAACACTATGATCTTATTGTAACTTGTTGTTGTGTTTGACTGAGTTGACAAAAGGTGAACCATGTATGTCTATGGGGCAATTGGGGAGGCCAAAGTAACCCGCACAATGATTCAATACTCCTTGAAAGACCAAGGCCCTGTGCCGTTAGTGAACCAAAATAGAGAAGTTGGATTTAAACAAGGGTGTATCCAAAATTTTGGCCTACATCTAATTTTGGAGCCTTCCTTAGGTTTTTCCTTGATGTTTGTGTTAGTTTAGGTATGTTCTATGCTAGAGCAATTTTTTTCAATTGTCACAGTTATCTCAATATCTTTTCTAGATTAGCAATCACATCAGCATTAAAGTAAATTGCAAATAAAACATAAATATATATCGCAAAAGATAAGCCAAGACATGAGGACACAAGATGTGGCACTAAACAGGGAAAAACCCCAATGTGGGGAAACCCTTGATCAATTCCTCTTATATGTTCTTCAATAGTTCATTAGAGAGAGAGAGATAGTATGTTTACAATAGAAGTCAACACTTTGACTTATCTAGATAAGAGCATAGATCATCTCTAAGAAGATGATATATGAGATCAGTTGAAGACATGCTGCTTCAACTGATTCTCCAAGGTGACTCCTTCACCTATCATTGTGCTGCCTTTTGTCATCATGTTGCACCTCACCACGTTGCACCATGCTGCACCCATCATCACTATGCTCCATCTCATCATGCTTCATTAATCATAACTGTAGCCATCATTGTACTGCATTATGTGCCATTGTTGCACCATGTTGCCATACTGACCTATGTGTTGGTTGCACCTTGCTTGCTTGTTGTACCTTGCTTGCTTATTGTCCCTCGCATGCTTGTTGTCCCTAGCATGCTTGTTGTTGCATGCTATCTTTTCCAATACATGCTTGTCCCTTGCATCCTGCTCTCCTTCGGAGACATATGCTTCGACTGAAACCCTGGATAAACACTCTGGCAGTTCCCAGCAGTTCTGACTATTCCCGACAGTTCCAGCTTTTGCCCTCTGCGTCATCTTTCCTAGCAATTCTAGCTATTCCTGGCAGTTCCGGCTTCTGCCCTCTGTGTCAGCTTTCTCGGATGTTCCGACAATTCTGGTTGTTCCCGACTGTTTCGCCTTCTACCCTCTGCGTCAGCTTCCTACTATTTCTAGAAGTTCCTAGTAGTTCTGGTTGTTCCCAATAGTTTCGACTTCTGCCCTATGCAACAACTTTCTCGGCAGTTCCAGTAGTTCTAGCTTCTGCACTCTACGTTAGCCTTCCTGGCTGTTCCAGTTGTTATCGGTAGTTCCGGCTTCTGTCCTCTCTGTCATCTTTCCTGGCAGTTCTGACTCCTGCCCTCTACAGCAACTTTCCCAGTTGTTCCAACAGTTCCGGTTGTTCCCGACAGTTCTGGCTTTTGTCCTCAGCATCAACTTTCTCGACAGTTCTAACTTCTGCCCTCTATATTAGGGAAGCTTTATTCCTTAGGATATCTCCTCCTACTAAAACAAGTAGAGAGGAAGAGATCCCAAGTGTGTTGAGATGACTTGAAGGCCACCTCTATTTATACTAAAACGTTGAGCACAAGTGGGGTTTATTTGGTTGCTTGTTGACCTTGATGAATTGTCCAATAACACAAATAAATTCATATCTCCATGAATACTTATCATAATCAGATGATCTTTAGATAAATCCTACACCTCTTGATGACAGGGATCTAAGAAAAATATTAGCTTCCATTAATAAGATGACCCACATGGAGTTTGGCCCTAGTTGCCAATTTTAACAGTCTGGAAGCACTTGGGCTCATCCCGTGAGGTCATGTTGACTCTTTGCACCCTCCTTGCTTGACCGTTAAATGGACATATTTTTGCATGTTTGTTACAATGTCATGCTTTCAATCACGTTCTGGCCATACACAGGGTCCACCTTCGTGTGTAAAAGTTGTGTCCACTATGTAAACATCCGTCGCACTCACGCACGAAGTTTTATGCATTCCTGTGAAAGTGTCGATGCGGTCATTCAATGATCTATCAGAAGTGTTGCACTTGTCTCTCACACCGTCGGTTAGTCACACTGAGTGTATGTTGTATTGATGGTTCGTCATGTCTTGTCATCAAGTCATGTCGAGTGTGTGTTTGCGAGGTCATGCATGTACGAAGTCACTCATTCAAATTCTTGGTCATTTTTTTTAACTCTGTCAATTGGACCAACCTCCAACAACTGAACATCCGCAGAGCTGCATTGTGTAGTTTCATCTCTTAGTGATGTTGAGATTTTTCTGTTTTAGACGAAATAGGAAAAAATCCCACTGTGTGACAACAATAGAAATCTGTTGCTGGATTAGCTCCAGGTTGTTGGGAGAGAATTAATGCATCCTAAATTTGATGTGAGAGGCAGTTAGATTCTCCTTGCTATAAAATAGGTATTCATACGGATAGATGGGTGTGTGAGAATTTATGTAATCTCCTGTTTGATTAATAAGATTGCCGATGCCTTAGTTGTGTGGACGTAGCCCAGATTGGTTGGGTGAACCATGTTAAACTCACTGTGTCATTTGTGTGTTTGATTCTTATATGTTGCTTGTCTCTGTCTTTTATTTTAGTTGCGCCTGTTTGCCCTAACAAGTGGTATCAGATCAATGTTGGAGGTCTGGCGCAACGGAGGAGGTAGTAATCCATCTTAATTGCTGGAACGGTCCAACCTGCGTGGTGCTGCGTGGTTTGGTTATTGGCGCTACCTGGTGCGTTGAAATCATGCGTATTTGAAAGTGTTGTGCGTTGGAGTGCGTACGTTGTGAAGAACGGGAAGTGGTGTGCATATGATTGCTGGAGTTGATTGCCTGGTGCAGCTTGGAGGTTTTCATCATACGTGGAGCGCAGGCTATTTTGCGTGTTAATGCTGAGTGGACCGCTGGCTGTCCTACATATTAATGCTGTCGTGGATCATTGTTGTTTTGTGAACGGTTTTCAACATGGAAATGGAGTTGCATTTAAAACCGACGTTGATACATATTTAAAAACGGCGCGGATATACATTTAAACACAGTGTGGATATATTACACACAGCTTGGATATAATAAAAACTGCATGGATATCTTAAGTTTGTTTTTTGTTTGCTGCGTTGAACATTGTTGGAGCCGTGTGAACCTGTGTGGAGGCGTTGCAGGCTGGTTACCTGGCGTTGTGCGTGGCTGAAGGCGTTGAAAATTATGCAGAGATCTCTACCTGGTTAACTGCGTGGAGGTATCTTGTCCGCCTGCGTGGAGAACGCTGAGTTTGCTGGTGGAGGTAACTTAAGTTTTTGAAATATAGATTGCATCAAAACGCACTGCGCGTGTTGGTATTGTGTGTATGTTTCATAGCGCTGTTCACCACGGATCATAGCGCTGTTCAATATATATTATCAGTCTTAAGAAACCTGAATGAAATGGAGTTCGTATAAGTGGATTGTTGAGAAATGATTTTAAGGAAAAACTTTATTCTGAGTTTTTTTGGGGCATTGGCGTGGATTATCCAAAAACAGTAGTGCCAACCACCTGAATTAGCGCAGAAACAAATTAATTAAGTGTGCCAATGCGCTAATGAGCCGATAGGCGCGTTTTTTGAGTGGTATTCTCGCGCCATTTTGCCATGCCTTATAGCGATTTTTAAGTGGCGCAGCTCTTGTGTTCATCATCAGGCGCCAATTCTATTTACACTATTTTTTATTGAGATTAAATGTAAATTAAGGCATAGGCATTTAATTGAGATTAATTTTTTGTTTTAAAATTTGGAATTGGAGATTCTTTGTTTTAGACGAGATGGCGAAAACTCAGAGTGCCCGATTCGAAATCGAGAAATTTAATGGCAAAAATAATTTCGAGATCTGGAAGGTAGAGATGCATGATCTGCTGGTACAGCAGGGCATGGCAACTTGGCGTTGTTGGGTAGGTCCAAACTGCCTTCCCCCGTGACAGATGATGAGTGGACTGAATTGGATGGAAGAGCCTTGAGCGGAATTCGGTTATGTTTGGCTGATTATGTTTTATTTAACATCGTGTCAGAGAAGACTGCCGCTGGTTTGCGGACGAAGTTGGAGAAGCTGTATATGACGAAATCTTTGACAAATCGGATTCTCCTGAAATGGCAGCTTTACAGTTTACGGATGAAAGAAGGTACCTCGATTACTGATCACCTGAATGTTTTTAATACCTTACTGGTGCAATTAGACAGTCTAGATGTGAAATTTGATTCAGAGGATAAGGCAATAACTCTATTATGTTCATTGCCCGAATCATGGGATCACTTTGTTACTTCCATAAGCTTTAGTACAACAGAAATTCTTAAGTTTGACGATGTTGTTGGAGCCTTGTTGTCTGAGGAGACGAGGAAGAGATCAAATGCATACACCTTTACGTCAGAGGTAATGATGGCCAGAGGTCGCTCAAGAGAGAGACACTCTGGAGGAAAGCATAGCGACTCTCATTCAAAGTCCAAAGGAAAGAAGACAAAGGTGAAGTGCTGGCATTGTGGCAAGGCTGGACATCTAAAAAAGGATTGCTGGAAGTGAAAGCAGGCTGCTAAAGAAGGCTCTTCGACAGAAAAGAAGGAAGCCAACACCACAGATACAGGTTTAGTATCTGGTTCAGGTATGAGTGATGAGGTATTGTCTATTAATGTATAAAAACATGATCAACATTGGTTGTTAGATTCCGGGGCATCTAACCACATGTGTATTCATAAAGATTGGTTTAAGACATATAGATCAGTTGATGATGGAGTCGTGTACATGGGTAATGATGTCACTTGCAGTATTGTTGGAATAGGAAGTATACAACTGCAAATGTTAGATGGCACAACCAAATTGTTAACTGATGTGAGACATGTACCATATCTAAGGAAAAATCTAATTTCATTAGGAGCACTGGGTACGAATGGATATAAAACTGTAATTCAAGGTGGAGTTATGAAAATCTATAAAGGTATCTTACTAGTGATGAAGGCTAAGAAGGTAGGAAATCTTTTTCAATTAGAAGGTAGAACTGGGTCAGATCATGTGTCGGTGTCTGAACAGGACAGTAGTTCCATTCGCCTATGGCATCAAAGGTTGGTCCATATGAGCGAACGAGGGTTGAAAATTTTGGCTGACCGCAAGTTACTTCCTAATCTAAGATCTGGAAAGATAGATTTCTGTAAACATTGTTTGTTTGGTAAACAAAGTAAGAAAAAGTTTAAAACAGGCAAACATACTAGTAAAGGAATACTTGATTATATCCATTCAGATGTTTGGGGTCCAGCACCTACAACTTCGTATGGTGGCTCGTCGTATTTTGTATCATTTATTGATGACTTTTCTAGGAAAGTATGGGTCTAGATTTTGAAAAGGAAGTCAGATGTTTTTACTGTTTTCAAGCAGTTTAGAGCATTGGTAGAAAACAGCACTGGTAGAACAATAAAGTGTTTAAGAACTGACAATGGTGGTGAGTTTACTTCCAAGGAGTTTGACAACTATTGCAAGGATGCAGGGATCGAGAGACATAAGACCACGGTTTATATTCCTCAGCAAACTGGAGTTGCTGAACGCATGAAAAGGACTCTTTTGGAGAGAGAAAGGAGTATGCTAAGTAACGCTGATTTGCAGAAGGAGTTGTGGACGGAAGCAGTGGCAACATCTTGTTATGTGATAAACCGATCTCCATCGACGGCGATAGGCTGCAAGGTTTCGCAAGAGGTATGGAAAGGACACCCTTGTGACTATTCTAAACTCAGAGTGTTTGGTTGTGAAGCATATGCTCTAGTGCCTAAACATCAGCGAACTAAATTAGATCTGAAATCGAAAAGGTATGTCTTTGTTGGGTATGGTGATGGAACAAAGGGATATAGATTGTGGGATCCTACTACCTGCAAAATCATCATCAACAGAGATGTAAAGTTTAATGAATCCTCTCTTGTACAGTTAGATGTAGATAGTAGATTGAAACAGGATGATGTATTTGATTTCCAGCACATTCAGTTTGACAACATTACTAATGATAGTCATAACGACCATAGTTCAGATTCTAGTCATGAACAGGTTTCAGAATCAGATTATGAATAGGGTTCAGATGGAGGTCATGAACAGGTCTCAGATGGTGATCATGAAGAAGTTCCTACAGATGATAGACAGCCAATTGTGGAAGCACCAGAAACATTCTTAAGGAGGTCTACAAGGATCAAACGCCCTCCGAGAAGGTATGATGATTATGTTACTTCAGTTGCTTTGACCGCTAATGATGATGAACCTTTGTGTTATCAGGAAGTTGTAGAAGGTTCAAATAGTGACAAATGGAAAGCAGCCATGAAGTAAGAAATGATGGCCTTAGGTAAGAATGGCACATGGGATCTGGTTGAACTTCCCAAAGGCCAGAAAACTATGGGATGTAAGTGGGTGTTCAAGGTGAAACATGGTGTGAATGATATGGAAGACAGGTACAAAGCGAGGCTGGTTGCAAAATGGTTTTCTCAGAAAGATGGCATAGAATTTCATGAGATATTTTCACCAGTGGTTAAAATTGTTTCAATTAGAATTATGTTAGCATTAGTGGCTTTGATTGATTTAGAGTTGCAACAATTAGATGTTAAAACTGCATTTCTACATGGAGACTTAGATGAGGAAATATATATGGAACAACCGGAAGGGTTTGTTCAGCATCGCAATGAGAAATTTGTCTGCAGGCTCAAGAAGTCATTATATGGCCTGAAGCAGTCGCCTCGGTAGTGGTATAAGAAGTTTGATTCTTTCATGTTGAGTCAGAAATATGTAAGAAGTGAATATGATCATTGTGTTTACTTTAACCAGTTAAATAATGGCATGTTCATTATCTTAGTGTTGTATGTTGATGATATTCTTTTAGCAAGCAAAAGCATTGAAGAAATCAACAGGTTGAAGACTCAGATGGCAAGGACGTTTGATATGAAAGATCTCGGAGCAGCAAGACAGATTTTGGGCATGGAGATTTTCAGAGACAGGAGTAATGGTAAGCTGTGGTTATCACAACAGAAGTATGTTGAGAAAATACTTTTGAGGTTTGGTATGAATAATGTGAAGCCTGTGTCAGTCCCTTTAGCTTCCCATTTCAAGTTGTCTTCCAGTTTATGTCCTAATACAGATGAAGAAAAGGATTATATGTCTCGAATTCCATATGCCAATGTAGTAGGATGTTTGATGTATGCGATGGTGTGTACGCGACCAGATATTTCACATGCAGTTGGGGTTGTCAGCAGGTACATGGCAAATCCGGGTAAAGAGCACTGGTCAGCAGTAAAATGGGTGCTTCGGTATTTGAGAGGCACAAGTAGTTATTGTATTACTTACAATAAGAGTAGTGAATCTGTTTGCAGATATGTTGATTCTGATTTTGCAGGTGATTTGGATAAGATAAGGTCAACTTCAGGGTATGTCGCTACTCTTGCAGGTGGAGCTATTAGCTGGATGTCAAAGCTACAAAACATTGGTGCTTTATCCACTACTCAAGCAGAATACATTACCGCTTCGCATGCTTGCAAAGAGGCGGTTTGGTTGAAAGGTTTGCTTGGTGAGTTTGGTAGGTTACAGGACAACATCAGGTTACTTTGTGACAGTCAAAGTGCAATACATTTGGCTAAGAATCCGGCCTATCATAGTAAATCAAAGCATATTCCAATTAAGTACCATTTTGTAAGACAGGTTATCACTGAAAGAGGAGTTTCTCTTGAAAAGGTGCATACAAAGGAAAACTGTGCAGACATGTTCACGAAACCAGTTTTGTTAGAGAAGCTGCGTTGGTGTTTGGGTTCTCTAGGCTTGCAGAAAAGATAAAAATAATAAACAAACAGGGCATCAGGCTAATTGTTGTCAAGGTGGAGATTGTTGAGATTTTTATGTTTTAGACGAAATAGGAAAAAATCCCAGTGTGTGACAACAATAGAAATCTGTTGCCGGATTAGCTCCAGGTTGTTGGGAGAGAATTAATGCATCCTAAATTTGATGTGAGAGGCAGTCAGATTCTCCTTGCTATAAAATAGGTATTCATACGGATAGCTGGGTGTGTGAGAATTTATGTAATCTCCTGTTTGATTAATAAGATTGCCGATGCCTTAGTTGTGTGGACGTAGCCCAGATTGGTTGGGTGAACCACGTTAAACTCACTGTGTCATTTGTGTGTTTGATTCTTATATGCTGCTTGTCTCTGTCTTTTATTTTAGCTGCACCTGTTTGCCCTAACAAGTGATAGTGTACTACTGCACATAATTGTGCAGAGCTTGAGCATGCCTCCCAGGCAGTTTGCATTACGCAATCCTGGAATCAACTCGATCGACTGTCACCCAAAACAATGCAGAAGTGTCCCAACAAGCCATTTTAATCTGTGTTTCTCATAAGCGCATCAACCAAGCTTCTAACTGGTTAACCAAAGAGTTTGACTAGGCAGTGACCCTAGGACTCACTCCCCTAAGAAATTGTGCAAGAGATGAAAAGCATGCCTGCTACAGTGACTAAAGAAACTTCGCTGACATGTGGGACAGACACCTTGTGTCTGTCACTATCTCCCTCAAAAAATTGCATAGTTTTTCTAGCCAGTCACCCAGTCAGCCAACCTACTGCTCACCAAGAAAACCGTGCAGATTTCATCAGATGTCCCCCATCTTTCGAGCATCTCGCTCAGCTCAAAAACTACGCAATGATGTCCAAAAGGTTATCCTCCTAGCAATTCCATAGTTATTGCCAGTAGTATGCTCACAGCCCACTGCCAACTCCTTGGAAAAGTTACACATTTTTTCCAAGCAAGCCTCCTACAGCACGCTGCCAGCTCCACAGAGGAATTGCACAGTTTTTGCTGCCAATCCCCTCTGTTTTCTACACTATTTCCCTCAAGAAATTACGCAGATCTTCCTTCCAACCGAGCTAGATCCCACAGATAGTCACTTCTAATCCGGATCATCCATCTCAGTCTCCTAGTGACTTCTGTGAAATTTTCACGAGCAGTGCTTGGAGCACCCATCTCATCTCGAAATCTGCCTTGTACAATTTCATAGCATTGTACTCTCTCCCAGTCACCTGCATCTGAAAGCGAATGACAATGCATCATGGTAGACCAGGAAATTTATGGATTTGATGTCGTCTCGTCATGAGTGATTGTAGATACAAGTACATGGAAAAGACATGACGTGATGAGGAATGGGATTAACAAAGAGAGCACATGCAAGGAGATTTGTTTGTGAATGGATGAACGAAGAATGCATGCGAGGAGAATTTTTCGTGAACTGACGAAAATTCGAAGCATGCCAAAGTACGAGTGAAAGAGCGACATGCACATGCGACATCAAGTGAACACCAAGACCATCGAAGAATCTGCACACCTTGCCATGTAGAGGTGAAGCTATGATACACCAAGAGGAAATCCATCACTCAGCATAACTACAATTCGACATGCACACTAGTAGCAGCATGGACATACCAGCACTATCGTGTCTAATTGTGTCATGAGCCATCTTGCCCAAATGATTATTGTGGGCCATACTGTTGTAAATAAATATAATGTAATGTCGAAGTCCAAGAGACTCACATATAATATGAAGAATCATGTAAATTTGAAGAGTCAAATAAGTAAACAATCATGAGGGAAGTCGAATAGTCACAAGTGCCAGTTTTACCCTTGGCTATAAATACCCCTCATTTGTACATCCAAAGGAAGTTTTCAACTTGGCTACTCCCACATAGCCTTGAGAGTATGTAGTCTTCTCCTTGAGGAGCGAGTAGTGGCTCCAATGCCCCACTTATGGGGTTAGTGATGTATGGTGTACCAATGTGTCTTAGAAATTTTGCTTAAAAAAGCCTGATAACAAGCCAATACCTTTTCACACATGTATTGTAATTGTTTGTAAGACTAATATTTGAACATTTGTAAAGCATGTTTCTTTAACCTGTATTAAAACAATTGAACTATTTCAATTGTTCTAATACATATGTTTATGAAAATGTGTTGTTTAAGTTGTTAATTGTGTCTTGCCTCTATGGGTCGCCTCGTCGAACACTAGAAAAAACCTTTCCCATAAACTTGTTATAATGATCGCCGCACTCACACGTACTACTCCATTGAGTGTTGTACATGTTATCTCTTCATTGTGTGTTTGTGACTGTCACATCCGTGTGGACTACTCTGCTAAAAATTGTGTTGTATGTCTCTGACAGAGTTGGAACTCTTCCCTTTTGACTAGAGACTTACTTCCACCCTCTCCCTTGGTGGTGAAAGAATGTTGACACAAGTAACACTAGCACTCACCAGGCACACAAACCTCATTGTTCGAAGACAGGTAAGACCACTCTCATGTGCTGGCAAGCAAGAGCTAAGGAAAACCTTTAAGATAATGGTAACCGGTCCATCATACCGGATGGGACTCCTACACCAAATGTTGTGAGGTCTAGTTGGGACTTCATATCGGGGAGATCCCATAAATGTTAGCAGGTCCAGCACCATCAACACCTTCCAAAGGGGCCTTGACCTTATGGGGTCTTCAGGGTGCTTCAATCATTAAGAATTCAATGAGTTCTTTGTTCTTTAAGGCTTCCTTTTTCTTTCTTTTTTTCCCGATCTTATTTATACATGCCTTCCACATTCTTCCTATAACTATAATCACTCATGGAAAGAAAAAAATAGCCTAAAAGATCTCCTAGTCTAACATGTTTCATGCAGATGTTTTGTTCATGCCTTAACAGTGCACTTGAAAGGAGTACGAAGAGATTCTAGGCCCAAAGGCAAACTACGAAAGGCTAAAGGGTTGAAGAGAAGAATCTCCAAGGCTTTGAGATGTGCTCATGTGTTCAAGAGATAGAGGCACTCAAGGGAGGGTGTACGACTCATGTTGGAAGGGCATAGGATGAGACTTCGAGCTTCCCAAGGGTGTTGTGAGCTCAAGGGGGACAAGGAGGGTGCAAGTCACATTCCTAAAGGATGAAGGGATAAGATTTGGAGCTTTAGGATTCACCCATGCACTTAAGAAGGAGATGGAGCTCGCATGGCCTAGTGGTGAAGGATAGGGATTCAGGGCTTTAAGGTGTGCTCATGCACTCAAAGGGGAAAAGGAGGGCACAAGGAAAATTGCTGAAGGTTGAAGGTGTTAATATTTGGGTCTTCGGGGTGTGCTCATGTGCTCAAGGAGGGCATGGTCCTTTGGGTTGAATGAGTGTGCTCAAAGGAAGACTTCATTATTCAAGGGCGCATTTTAGAACAGGGAAGGGGAAAGATGCTTTAAGAGTGTTCTTAGCACTCTTCTAAATAATGAAGGACTCTTGATCACAATTAAGAGTGCACTCACGCACTCCTTACCTTAATGGGTTCACTTGAAAAATAAAAAATTGTCTAAGACTAGAAGATAAAACAAGGCGTGAACACAATGCATTTAGCCATAAAATCATGTTTGACACATACCAACTCATCAAGAAAACTTAGACAATTTTGGATATTGAAAAATATACATCACAATTCTAGTTTACATACATTCCACAACTACAATAAACAAAGTGCGTTTGAGTATGGCTAAAAAGTGTTGTTCTAAAACAACAAAGGTATTACGATGATGAAAAACAATGGATATGTTCTAATCAATGTGATGAAACATAAGTGTGATCAAGAACACTTGAAACATATAGAATGATTGTAAATGAAACTCGACAACCAAGGAAACACTATGTATGATGGAGAAGTAGGCTCCAAAATTTGAATGTAGTGAAAATTTTGAAAGTGTTGTAGCAACTATAACACTTTCCAAGCTATGAAATTCGGAGTGCCTTCCAATGCATACTCAAGCCTCAATCCTTAGAAGGAATTGTTCTTGCATTGAAGAAAATTATTGCACAACAAATCTCTACAAAACAAAATTTCTCTCAGAGAAGTTCTAGAGCAAGGTTTCTATGTAGTCTTATGTAGCTCTATACCATGTAAAAATGGAAAGAAATTTTCTATAGCTAATGAATTTGAGCTAAAATCAAGAGACATAAACTTCATCTACTATATTTCAGAAAGGAAAGCACATGATATAAACACATGCAAACATCAAAATACAAGGAACATAATGATTTTACGGAGGAACCCAACTAGGAAAGGCCCCCTCAGCTAATTTTCATTAGTTCAAATGATAATATGGATCAATAATAATGACTACTTCACAAATGAAGAACACCTTGCACTATAATTATGATCTCCTGCTCACTGAACTGCTCTGACCAACACATAGCCAAAATAGGCCTAAACTTTCCTCCTATTTCCTTGCACAATCCTTGAGGAAATGAAATTAGCTCCTAAAGAATATGATAATTCCCTATTTCCTTGCATAAATACTTAAGGAATTGATCACATGCTCTGATGTAAAATCCTATTCACTCAACTAGTATACAACAAGATATAAAATTATGCCTTTTCACTCCACTCACCTAGGAAATTTGAATTCCATGCATGACTGGGTCTATTTTTAATAAATTGGTTAGTTAACTGAGAGATCAATGAGTGACAAAAAATCTACTACTGAACTCCTATTGTCTCTATTCTAGACTAGATCCTAGATAACTAAGGTTGACTAACAATAATTCAACTAGATTTCTAAATTTTATCAATCAACCCATGCACAACTCTACTTCTAGCCTACAAACTTGACTTTACTGATTTAACTAGGAGATAAGGCCATGCCACTCTAGCTAGATGGAATCCAAGTCATCCTACTAATGTGGAAAATTGAATTTATCCATTTGAATAAGGCACAGGTCAAATGAAGCCTCTTCTTGCTATAATTTCAACATTGGAACATTGCCTACGACTAACCTTTGAAATAGATTGGAAGAGCCAAGAGTTCCTTTTGAGCTAACAACTATTACAATAAGTTCTATGAGGACATGATTTCTAAGTTTAGGAACATTGAGGGCTAGTTGCAAGAAATTAATTATAAGTGAGTCAAGAAAGGTTATCCCCAATCCCCTACCCTTTTTGGTATATACATTGACACATTATAAGATTATTTGGAAGATGTCGATTGTGTCAGCCCAACTCTTATAGTTATAGTTTTCATCATTCTTCTCTACACTAATGCTATTATCATTATGGAAAGGAATCTTTATAAAATTAGTAACCAACTAGTTATCTTGAAGGACTTATGCTCTAGTACAAGTATGACTAATAGCATAGGAAAAATGAATGTTATGATAATTAAATTAAAAAAAAAAAAAAACTCACTTATTATATTTTTGTATATGACGATAACAACCTAGATCATTCTTCATGTAAATATCTCATAATAAAAGTCATCACAAGTTCAATTGAAACTATAACATTGGGAAAATGATAAATGGAGAATGTAAAGCTTATTATTGAAATGAGCAAACTAGTAAATTACTTGACCTTTGGCTATGGGATAAGAAAACAAATCCTATCTAATACTCTCATCACTCTTTTTATCATATATTGATGTGAATTTCGAGGATATAATGTATGTAAAAAATATTGGATAAATATAGAGGATATTTAAAATAATTTTGTAGTTTATAATCTTGAAATTAAAGGATTATATATTCCTTTTCTTATCCTCCTCATAGCATCAAGTATTTCCCCTACTCAAAACATAGTTATGATTAGTTCCTAATGTATAATAAAAATATAAATGACATGGATGATAAGAGGTTCACCAAAATTGCTTCAAACCTTAACCAAACCACACTAAAGATAGGATAGCATAAAGATGCCAAGTATTAGGTAAATTGAATAATAAAGGAAGAAGTCATTATGTATAACACAAATAATATTAAAAATATTATTACATCTGAATTTAAGAAGAATCTATAATGCAATAAAGAATTAAAGAATAAAACAAAATTAACATACTACAAGGATATAGTCAATCCTAATATACAATATGAATAGTATCTCTATGATTTGTCTAATTTAAAGAAGAAAATTAACATTACTAAAATAATAACAAAATCTTTTGAGTTGCATAATGAAAGAAGGCATTTAGCAATTATCAATTTTTCATGGGACAAAATAATCTATCATCTTTGTTTACTAAAAGGGTTGAAGATGAAAAGAAATCTCTATTTTTTCTTTTCATATACCCAAATAAAATCACCATTTCAAAATGTCTATCACAACACTAACCTTCCTAAACTCCTAAGTCATCAAAATTATGATTATATCAGAATGATTCTCTTCATCTTTTTCAAGTACATAAATAAACTTTTAAAGAAATCCAAGTAATTTTGATAAACTACTTTTTCTCTTAGTGGACATTTATCATCATCATCATGAATAATATAACTATAATAGTAGAAAAATAAAACTAGAAGATATATCAATATCATCACCATCATCATCATCATCATCATCATACTAGTAATATATTAAAAATTGAAAATGAAGTACACCAATTTCCTCAATTACTTCTATCAATTTTAAAATAAACAATCTATCCACATGAGAGAAATCATATCATAGAAATATACAAATAACACCTTCAAATGATGAAGAGATGAATAACCATGATTTCAACATCTACCGGATACCAAGAAGAAAACACTTTTTAATCAAAATAGGGAATATATTATATTAAAATATGCACTTTGGGTTGCAATAGTACAACAAGATTAAGAAACTTATGTGTCAAGGAAAACAATATGTTGTTTTCTTTTAGCTTTATATCTAACAAAAATCCATTGAATACCATGATTCCTAAATCCATACACCCTCCAGAATATCCTAAGACCCAACAAAGTCTAACCTCTATGCTAACTAACTAAGAATTGATGGTGATATTACATGTATACTTGATTTGGATCCAATGAGAGACCACTATCATTCAAATCAGGAATCATTACATTACCATAACTAACAAAATTACCAAAATAATAAGATACCAGACTGATTTTATTCATGTTGAGCTGAAACTCCTAAATTTGATTTTAGAGAGTGCCAATTTCATCATTATCCTATTGGAGTTACAATTTTTGTTCTAGCAAAATCTCCATGGTTGGTGCAAGGTTAGTTTCCACCCAATTATATATATGTTGTATTTTAAGGATCTTCCCTTGCGGGGATTAAATCTCTTTCTATACTTTTCTGTTATAATGCCCTTTAAAGATTCTCCCATTCACCAACATTTTCCAATTTTATTCATAATATTGAGATCTAACATATGGTCGATAAACTTCCCTAACTAGATGTAAAATAACGAAAGAACTACCAATATGAATAATTCTAAAAAAAACAACCCAAAACAAAGTTCCCATCCATAGACCAATATTGGAAAGTAGAGAAACCTCTTATAAGTGGACCAAAATAGTGAACATGAAGAGTAAGAACATGTATAATGCTCACATCCTCACTCGGTTATTCCAACTAGAAACATCTAATATTCCTACCACTCTCGCAAACTAAAGCTCCTAGATTGAGATAAACTATATCTTACATGAATCAATGATTTTCCACACATCAAGAAACTCGTCCTAGAGTAGGAAAGATCGAGAGAGTAATAACTAACATCAAATATTTCCTGTTGAAGACTAAATTGATCAATATGAATCCCCTACAATCACCCAACGGAAGAAGTAACATGCCACTCACATGCCTACTTACCATTGCCAAAGTCCACTACAATACCTTAGCCATTAAATCAATTGCATCATGTAAGCCCATGTTTGCTCAAAAATATTCTTCCATATTATTGTGTCCTAGGACATGATTCAATGAGTAAGTGCTCAAAGATTTTAACTCAAAATAAATATTTTTGAATATGATTTTCAATTTGATATCTAGAGGAGAAGAAACAAAATAGAGATAAAATACTATATTGCAAGGGTTTGCTACAATTAAATTATTTTGTTCACATGAACAGAAATAACCTCATAAAGCCGTGGAGAAGGATGCATGCTTATGCTTGATTATTTGTAGCATGTCCAAAACTCTAAGAATAAGATAATTCTATTTATGAAGCCAATGATCACCCTCAACTCCTATCACCCCTAAGGAAATAAACAAATTAAGGGAAATTTAAAATCACTATTTTATTTGTTGTGGTCACATCTTATATGGCAAAAAATTACTTAGGAATTAATTATGTTGATTATGTATATTTTAGAAATGGAAACAAATGGGTTGCATTTAATCATAGTCCTCATTCTTAATCCTGCCCATCTAATTTTCAACTCATTGGAAAATTAACAAAATAAAAAATCCTCCAACCTAAAATGCATGCAACTAATTCTACAAATTTATGTGTACTGATTTACATTTTTACTCCTACATAAATTTAAGTAAAAATTTCTCTTAAAAAATATATTTATTTACTTAAAATATAAAGAATGTCCAAATATTGATCACATTTATCTCATGTGGTTGAGCTAAATGATTAGGAAAAATGATTATTATCGTATGCATTGAGGTCCAAATCACCTTGGTGATATGTTGAGCATTGATTAATATTTGTTTCATGACATAGAACCTCAAAAAGGCTTAGAGAAATTCATTAAAACAAGGGAAATTGTGTAGCAATAGTCCTTGTCAACACGCAATGTCAATTTGCAATTTCATCACCTCCACCCACAACGCTAGAGTATAAATTAGTCAACATATGTGTAAGGAAAAATTGTAAGACACTCTACCTTATTTTCAATAGCTACAACCTAACTAGCATTTGTTTCCAAAATCCCAGCTATCTCAACAATGTTCTTTATCGATATATACAAGAAAGGTGCCCATCAACATAGTGGAAAATATAATTCTAGTTTATTAGGCGGATGCAAAACTAGTTTGGTTGTATGACATGCTTGGATATTGAAAGGTTCATGTATCTACATTTCATCGCCTATTGGTTAGGGGTATATTATGATGTAATGTAAATTCTTTTAGAAACAAAGACTAGTAATTGGGCAGTAGGTCCTCTCAAGCAGTTCAAGAAATGACATTGACTACAAGCGAAGGTAATATGTATGCACATGGGTGGGTTTTTCTCAATCCTGATCTGATGTGTGGCAACATTCATGGAATTCTATGGTGGGTCCATTTAGACTTAGAGGCTATTTGTTGTTAGCAGTTCAAAAAAAAGTTAGTCTTTGGTAGTCATGCGGCCCATAATTTTGGAGAGGAGAGCTCTTTCTGTGATTGTGATGGTAATGAATATTTTGACTCTTTCAAATTTACACATTATGAAACTAGCAAATTATTTGGCTAGAACATTTGAAACTATTGTGTCTGATATAGATATTAGCCAACAACCTTTAGATTCTTGGCTAAATGCAGGATATAAAATATTGAATTTGGATGTTTCACTAAGGGAGAGAAATAGAGTGGTTGACATTTGTGGTGAGGCCACTTTTGTGGAAAATGGAATCAAAAACACATTGTGAACAATTTAAATTGTCAAGTATAACATATATTTAGGAAACAAAAATATTGGAGGATGTTGAATGTTAATATCAAAACATAAACAATTCAATTGGAAGCCATTTACATGGATTTAACTAGTAAGGGAAGTTCCATAATATTTAACATTTTCAACTTATTTAAATGTCTAAGACAAAATTCAAGGACACCATTATTCAATATATTTCTAGATTTGTCTTGATGAGAATTGAAGGTAGACTGGTATTACTGCAGATCAGTGGAATAAAGGCACTTTTTAAAGATTATATGAAGTAGAAAGGGTGTCTATTTGAAAATGTTTCATGTAGTTATGCTAGAAACGAGAGCACAATCTTATCAGCAGTATATAGGTACCTCCATCTGGGAATGATTAGTTTATGAAATGCATTAGTTTATGAAATGAAAAAGGGTTGGTTTTATGCCTTGAAGAAATAACAAGAAAATCCTTTTACATGATGGGAAAAATATGCAAAGCACTAACTTGGATTTTTCCTCAGAAGCTTCAGATTGAATGGGTTACACGGGTGGGACAACTTGCAAATCGATTTCAAACATAAAAACTCCAGAGGCCAAAGTTGGTGATGGGACTTGCATTCATATTGCTTGTGTCCTCCTACACTATGGGCATATCGATGACATATAACAAAAATCGTGATTGAAAGAGTTGTGATATCTGCATGCAAATGATGTAATCCTACTACTTGACCAAAATAATTTACCACCTTTACCAAACCGAGACATATTTGAAGTTGTGTAAAAACATATTTGAAGTTGTTAGAAGAAGCACACTCCTACAAGACATATTGAAGCCCAAGGAAACAATCACAAAACTCAAAGGTAGAGAAAAATACAAAAAAAGAAGAATGAAAGTTGCTAAATATCTAAAACTTAAACCAATGAAGCATTCATAAACATGGCACCGATAGCTGCAGAGGTAGGAATAATGGCACCGGAGATAATATTGTTTCCATAAAGAAGAGAACCAGAAACAGGTTCACGAATACCATCAATATCTACTGGAGGAGCTGCGATGAAAGCAATAATGAATACAGAGGTTGCGGTCAATAGGGTAGGGATCATCAAGACGCCGAACCATCCAATGTAAAGACGGTTTTCAGTGCTAGTGATCCAGTCGCAGAAGCGACTCCATAAATTTGCGCTTTCGCGTCTTTCTATAATTGCGGTCATGGTCAGAACTTCGTTTATAAAATCATCAGAGGCTCCCAAGCATAAGGCTTGTTATTTTACAGTATAATATGATCCATGTATCAATGTCAACCAATATCTGGGATGGAATTTAAATATCTATCCCAACGGGATAGATACTGAATCTATACTATATGGATAGAATATAGAGGTATTTTAGATAGACTCTATCTTTTTTAGATATATTCCACACTCTATAGATCTATCTGTGGTTAGATACTCCATCAAATTATTTATTCCTGGTTCCAGAAATGGAAGATCAATTGGAATGAGAACAGATAGGATCGAATAAGTATTTTTTTTTTTTTTTTTCGCTATAACGAAGTGCAACGCAATTCTGGAACCAAATTATTAATAAATTTATATGAGTGGAATATCAATTATTTATCACCTTTCTGGAGAACCCGTAGTGCGATAGTTCGTTCCCTGTGAATAGAAACAAATATTAAAAAAAAACTTGATTAGATCCAGAACCAGAATAAGTGCACAGAGGTACCTATCAGAAATTTGATCCGGGTTGCCCGGGACTCGAACCCGGAGCTCGTCGGATGGAGTGGATGATCTGCTCTTCAGTATCAGTAAGAGCGAGAAATCTCTCCCCAAACCGTGCTTGCAATTCTCATTGCACACGGCTTTCCCCATGTAATGTATCTATTTCCTATTAGTTCTCGGATAGAAAAATAAAAATGATTCTGAATCGAGGCAATTACTCAAAGAGCATTTCATTGGTCAAATAAGTTTTCTATTTTCAGATCCTGTATCTTTTGCCAGGAATTAGCTAGGGGATTTATCTGGGGAATATCTGAATGCCAAATTCGTTCTCTCTGCGAACGGGCCGCCGCTTTTGATGAAAAAGGCAGAGAATCAAATTCTCGTTCTTTTGAAAACGATTTTTTAAAGAGTTCTGGACCTAATTCCTTCCGAACTACACGTATCGTACATAAACTTAAACCCAAAAACTTAAACCAATGAAGCATTCATAAACATGGTACATGATCTATGAATCCTAGATTTGATGATAAAATTTATGCAAATTTTCCTAGAAATCAAATATAAACCTACCAGAGAATGATATGTTTATCCGCTATAAAATTCAGTCAGCCACATATGCTTCATGCATAAATTTTCAAAAGCATCGGTTTACAAATTAATTAACAAATTATAATTTGCTAGTCACTTTAATTAAATATTAATGACAACTTATTTAATAACTAAATATGGGGTCCTTATCTTTGGACACTTGTCCATAATGTGATAAAGGTGACATGCATGTAGTTTGTCTCCAAGAAGGGAGTTATGTGACCTTTGTTACTACGTTGCATTGGATTTCTCTGTCGTTTTTAAAGTTGTTTTTCTCCCAGAAGGGAGCTATGTTGGATTTCTCTGTTGTTTTTAAAGTTCTTTTCTCCAAGAAGGGGGCTATGTGACTCAAAGGTAGGGATCTCGGTCAATCTCGAAAATAATTTTTTCTCCTCCAAGCAGAGAGCTATGTGACTCAATGGTAGGGATCTGGGTCCGTATCTTGAAAATATGCACCACGACAGGCATCTGGTTCTATACAAATAATATAACAATCCCTCATGTTTTGCACAGATCATGCGAGTTACAAATAAAATGTCAGAGGTGTCAGATGTTTTATAATCGTAGATTTCACCGGAATTCCCTCTAGCTAGAGTGGGAATATCCTATTCATGTTGATGACATGCACCATAAACATTCTTATCAATGGAAGGAGAGGGTGTAACTAAGGGTTTTCAGGGTGATAGGAAGCATGGTAGAAAGAAATGAGAGCTCACCATCTATCAGCGATATGGGATTGGTCGAGGAGGTCGACGATTTTCTGGAGCTCTAATAGTACCAATTACAAATTTGCAGGTCTATTTCACATGCTACGTTACTGCTAAAAATGTTATGCCACCGATCTACACCCAAGGTGAATTCACCCTTAGCACCATATGTGTAGCCGAATTCTGTGCACAGTGTGCCAAGCTTAATTAGTGCAATATTTTGATGAATGAGATAATACAGGCTTGCACTGATGTGCATGACAAAGCCAAAATCTTTTTTTTTAGCTATCTCTTGGTGGTTTTTACAATTTGAAAGTGGCAAGCCATGCAAGGATGAGAGTTGATAGTCAACAATAGGATTGTCATTCAATATGAGCTGTGGAGGGAAAGAGGGGAGCTCTCCAATGCCACTTTTATTGAAAATGATCACCTACTTACACTAGGCATACAAGGCCATTGATCCTAATTTTTGAAGAGGTGAATGTAGGGTTAGCAAGGTAAATGGGGGTTTACACCAATTGAATACAATTGTAGGTTAATGGGCTCTACCTTCATAAGTTATGGAGTTAGGTGAAGGAAAATTGTAACTAGAAACAAGGTTGAAGGCTATGCCTTTGATTGTGGAAGTGAGTAGAGCGGAGCATAGTCAACATGTTGAGCAAAAGGGTTAAAAACACACCCATTGTTGTGGGCCCTACATTTGAAGGGAGCATAGTCTCCACCCTAAGAAAAAGGATAATAGACACACTTAAGTAAGTACAATATCCATATTTTAACATTATTAAAATAATAAAAAAAACAATTATAAAAGTATATTTTACATACATTCGGTTATAAATTGTAATAAATCTTGCATGAGGAGTTGATTAAAATTAGAGAGTCAGTTAACTAAGTGTTTAGGGTTGACATCAATGCCAACCAAACAATATTACTTCCAACTACATGTGCTGCAACTAGATAATTGCAACTTGGAGGATAATGACACCTACTCAACTACAACGTACTCCTACATTGCAAACTAACAACCTTCTAGAAGACTACATTGGAACTATGATAATCTAAAAGAATTCATTGGAGCAATATAGTTATCCCATTAACTCTAACAAAGGAAAAACATATTGTTTAAAATACTTAGCTTTTCCTATTTTGCAGATGTCAACCTTCATATGTCATGTCTTGGATTGTCAATATGCTTTGTCTACAAGTTACGTGATGGAGGTGTATCGAAATTGTGTTTGGCATGATTTTGCTGAATCATGGTTGCAGTAGTTGGTTGATTCTATAAAAGGTAAGAAATATGTGTTGTAGTGTGATAGTTTTTAACCGAAGTGGTGTTGCAGGTACTTGAAGTTTTGGATTGAAGAGAGTTAAATTTTACAAGGTTACAAACTTTCATTGGGTTTCCATAGTCAGCGCATGGCACTGGTAAACTGTCAATGTCTTGCAATGGTGTGACCAAAAAAATAACCTTAGGCATCCTAATATGGGCCAATGAGGCAACCTGTATGTTGGGAAAGGAAAAACACAAGAATTTCCATGGCATTTTCCCATGGTATATGGTGTGAGTGACATGTTGATTAGGTTCTATTTGATATGTTCATCAAGATAAATGGAAGGAAATTATTGTGCTAATTTGGTCCAATTTGATGAAGACAAAATTAGTATAAGTATATCATGTCGTGTTTGAAACTTAATTTAGCTACTTCGAATAATGAGGCTAAATCATATACATGTAGCAGTAATCATATCAAGAGTTAATGTTGCAGAGGTTTAGTACATCACTATAGATGCCATGTATCTTGCCTTGTATTATACTAAAATTGATGATTATGTTGTATGGTTGAGTGACTATTTGTACTAGTACCCTTAGAGTACGGTTGTGTGAGCTTTTGGTGTTATTGATGTGTTGATTGCAGGACGGTTGTTGTTGTGTTATTGTTGCAAAAGAGGACCCAGTATGAAATTGAACGAAAGTTTTTTCAATGGTGTTTAAGAAGGTTGGGGCCTTTGGAAAGTGGTGGATTACTAATATAGGGAGTTAGGGCTTCATATCTGGTAGTGGCTAGCGAGTTGATATTGAGGAGGTTGGGGCCTCCAGGAAGTGTTGGCATGCTATGATAGGGAGTTTCAGCTTCCTTGTTGGTGGTGGCCAATGAAAGTATTTATGGAGGTTGGGACCTCTGACAAGTTGTGGCTTGCTAAACAGGGAGTTGGGGCTTCCTGGAAAGTAGGCACCAACAAATGATGTAGAGGGAGTTTGGATTCCTACTAGTTGGGGCATGCAGATCTATGTAAAAGAAAAGATTGAATATTAATAAGAAGACTAGCATAGCAACAATATGGTGGTTTTTCTCCCCTTAAGGGTTTCCACCTAAAATATATGGTGTCCATTTGTGTTGATTGTTATGTTATGTTTTAAGGTTGCATGCATGCTGATATTTGTTGTTCATTTACTATGTTGTTGGTTATCTAAGTGTTCAATTGTTTGATTAATTATTTCATAAAAATTGGTTACGATGATACATTTAATGTTATACTAATTCACCCCCCCCCCCCCCAACAATATAAATAAGTTTCCAACAATTGGTATAAGAGCCTGGTTCCTTTTGTTGCATCTTAATCGCTAGAAGGAAGATCCTAGTGAATCATGGATCATTAAAGTGATACACTACTCAATGTCACAAACTTTCAAGAATGGAGAGAGAAGGTAAAAAAATAATATCTACTCATGGATCTATGTTTTAGAAAGTGGTCATAAATGGTTATGGCGAAGAACCCCCTCCAAAAAAAACTCAATGATGGAATTCCCAAGCCAAGTATGCAATTTACAAAAATATTCATTTCCATGGACCTTGAGAAAGTCATGGATCTCAAGTCTGGAAAGGAAATTTGGGATAGGTTGTAGGCCCTATATGAAGAAGAAACCAGTGGAAATAGTGGAGAGAAGGAGAAGAAAAGGAAGAAGAATAAAAAGGACCCTCGAAAGAAAAGTGATTAGCCAAATGAGATATGTGCTCCTAGTATCAAAATAGTTGACTGTAAAGAGGAGAGACGAGTTGAAGGTCAAGCTAAGCTTAACTTAGCATTGGTTGAACTAGAAAGAGTCTCAACATAAAATAGAGAATTGAAGAATCTCCTTCAAATATTTGAGGGAATATGCTCTAGAATAAATGAAAGAAAATAAGTAAAGAGAAGATAAATTCTACATTGCAGTTTTAACCTCAAAAATAAGAGAACAATATTACTATTAATGCTCCTTTTTTATTTGGACATTGATTTCATGAGCTTTTTTTTAAAGCAAACTATTCTATTATTTAAAAATTTTAAAATATACAGAGCACAAAGAGACATTACATCTTATTTTTTGGCCCAACAACCATGTTAACATGGCATACAAGCTTATCCTAAGTGAGATTATCTTCCATTGAGCGACTAAGTTTTATGGAGCTTACCCATTAGGAAACAAATTTATCCAAAAGAAATTAATGTATCTACCAAACATATAGAATTTAGAAGGATGGTTTTCCTGGTAAATAAACCAAGATTACCTATTAGTTCTAACCTAATAGACACATAAAAACTAGAGAGTTGAAAAGAAGAAATATAAGGAAAATCAGACATGCAACATTAGCGTCAGTTCTATAAATGGGCATAGATATTGAGAATGTTGGCAAAAATATCAAGTGTCGAGTCCAATCTCAAAAGAAAATATCCCACCTTTCTTTTTAGAAAGCCACTTCCAAAACTAAAAACCCTATCCAAATGCGAACACATCTATAATATTTCAACCTTTTAACCCATGAAAGTGTGCACTACCATTAGCTTAATATGCCAATAAAGCTCTATGGTTTTAAAATTTTTGGTGTCATGGATGTGATTGATACCTATGTTTGAAAAATATGTAGTAGTTATGGCCTCAATCTCATCATCAATGAGTGAAACTCTTAGATTAAACCTCTTCCTCAGAAATATTTAATTTCTTCCTTGCTACAAGTGTGGCCTCTTTGTGGAAGAGTTGAGTGGTCTCCTTGGTTGAAGATTCGACCATTATGCATATCATGGGAGGGTTACCAACATGAATGGGATGGGATGTGATAAAAATCTCTTAAGGCCACTAGTTGCAAGGAAATGCATGCAAAAAGATAATAATGTTAGATTGAAGGAGGATCAAAATAGGGATGACAATAGATAAAGGGATTGGGAGTGAAATCTAAGCCATAATCCAATGCTAAAGGGGACAATTGGGTTGCACGCTATGACTATGCCTTTGTATTTGTCCCAAAAGTGTTGAACTAATGAGAAAATGATTTGGATACCATCATATCCAAAGGCCCATCACAAGGGGTGTAATTACCATAATGAGATGAGCCTGAGGTTGTGTGTACACAGCGGCACATGTCCTCACATCGCGAGGAGTTTGCATGACTGACTATCTTAGTTTATCAATCCCTTAATTACCCAATCGATGAAATACTTTTAGCAACGCTAAGAAGATGTTAAGATCATAGTTGCAAAATGTAGTAGTTTATACTAAAAAAATATTACTAATAGCACTAGTTTTCAATTTAAAAACAAAAATAACCACTAAATATAACCTAAAATAAAAATATTCTTATTAAAATTAATAACTATGTTCCTTTAAATATTATCTATACACCTTTATTTTCTTACCCCAATAAGTTAAAAAATATCTTAAAAAACAACTCCCATAATATTATAACTATTTTTATCAATAAAATACCAATTATATTAAGTGATAATACTATTTATTGTAATTTCACCACAATATGAGAGGTAAAGCAATATTAGAAATAATATAAATAATAATAAAGCAATATAATAATAATAATTCATTTGAAATAATATAAAAAATCATATCTTATTTCACATTTTGTGTATATTTCATTAATTTTTTTTCAATAAAAGTGTTGTGATATTTTTATTTTTAAATATTTGAAATACATTTTTAATATATAAATAAATTAGAAATTTAATATAAATGAAAATAAATAATTAAATAATTTATATATATTTAATAGTAAAAATTTACTATTTTAACAATTTTAAATAAATTTCTCAGCAAAGGTAAAAACAAATATCAAAAGAATATAATTTTTAGAATATGATATACTATAAATCAATCAATGAGGTGCTAATTAGTAGCTTTGAACAAATATCAAAATAATATATAAATCGAAAAATTAAGTCCTAATTAGTAGCTTTGACTAGAATGATAGGTTAAATCATAATATTAATGACTATTTTGTTTGACTTGCATCATCAATGCGTGGTTTCACCAATGGCCACGTTGTTTAGTCCACTTGGCAGCCTCATTAGTAGCTCTGACTTGAATGATAGGTTGAATGAAAATATTGATTGAGGATTTAATGAATTAGGTTGAAAGATCGAACACATGCGAGCAGCTTTTTGTTCTTCATGCGAAAGCTATCGTGAACTTCTTGGCATCGCGAACCCACAGATAATAATTTGATAAAATGCTTTTTCAAAATTTAAGATTAGCTGGAGCTTTTTTTAAGGACTCATAACATAAAAATGATAATTTCAAAAGACTAATAAATGATTTTACCAATTTAATAATATTAATTTGCTTTTTAATATTAAAATAGCACGCCCCGTGACAATCTACAAATATATTTTATAGTCCATTTTATATTTTAGGTTATGAGTAATGATACACTTCTCAACACTGTTGTGATCGTGTTTATAAAACTATACCTTAACATTTTCCTTTGCCCATTCATAAAGAGAAAAATTTGAACTCCAGCGGTGTGCAAATATTTACCAAATCCAGGGAGGTCGCCTTATCTAGATATGTTCGAGATAGAATAAACCACCATAATAAACTAATCAATACCTGTGAAACCAAACCAACAAATGAGTTCATTAACATGATAGGTCAGATGCAACAGATCTGATTGTAGTGCAAGAGTTTTGGAAAAATAGAAGGGAATAACTTTACTATTGGATTGGGAATTACAAGTTAGGAGAACCACGATAGCAAGATAAGTTTATCGTTCCGAATATTAATCTCCAACTTGTAACTATTATATATAAGTATGAATAGAAGTCAAGGGGATCTAATGGTAATATGTTTCCCCTCTAGCAAGCAGACCGAGAGCGCTGAACTTTGGTGGGTGATAATGGGGAACTTAAGGTGATGTACTATCTATTCTGATATAGACAGCAGTTCTGAAAGACTGTTATGTGTGTGGGACTGTAAATCACAAGGATTGTTATATCACTCTGAGTGGAGCTGATGGCTTACTTTGGGGGCTCTTGGCGGGACACATATGGCATATAGGTTATTGGTGTATTTTTTTGGGGTATCCTTATCACAATTATCGATTCCCTGAATATTCGGAAATTAGATTGACATGGACACGGTCAAATTTTTGAGATCACCTATGTTCTTCTTATTGTTGAATATTCGGGAAATCGACAATCAAGATAAGCTCACAGAATTTGTCTTGGTTTTCATTTTGATATGCTTAATACATGATATTGTCGTTATATGGTCAATCGTCGAAGTCGGGTCTTGATTTGGAGGGCATATTTGAGGGTTTATATCTTGCTATAGATTTTAAGGATATTGTTCTTGACATTGTTGATCTCTCACCAGTCAATCTATTTCCACTCATCTCACTGGGATGTTTCATCACCCCTATCTGAAACTTCAAAGTTTTTTTCTACTATTGCGTAGATCTATTCATTTTATATCTCATCTTTATAGAACGGGTAGATTATCGATGTTGAAGGCCATATGTTTGGGTGGAAACGTCTTCTAAAGATTATAGATCCGACAGAAGACATTGACCTCGAGGTCCCCCGAACTAGTGGAAGAAATATTTCCTATGGAAGAAATGGTTAGATTCTTTTTACATTTCACGACCATGCAAAGAGCTTGTTTTCAAATGTTGTCATAAGTGGTGGAAGTGTTACGGGTGCTAGTGTTGTTGTTGTTGAGAATCGTATTATAATTTTGTCTTACAATTTCATTATCTCTTCACCATTTTTGACTGGCATGATACTACCTCCTTGATCTGGACTTGGCGGCGGGTGGAGCCTTTGGAATTCCAGCAAGATGTCGGATATCTCTATTTTCCAGGATAGTTTGAAATGGCTCCTTGATTTTCTGAATACAAGACATATATCATTGCAATCACTGCAACAAGCAATTTTTGGTGGATTTGATTTCTATTGTTTTCGAGGTGGCAGGCATAATACCTCTTACTTCGAAGGTGGTGGACATATTTTAAACACTAGCATTTGTATTACATATTTGGTGGGATACAAATACTGGATTAGTACGTATGGAATATTTTCTTATTCCACCCTTGGTTTATGGTGGTTTTTGAGCTTTTACCACATTGGGTTGTGGTGTTAGTATTGTTTTCCATTTATTTCCGTTTGAAAATATACCTGCATGTATGGGTCTATATTTGGAAACGATGTCGTCTCTATGCCCTGATCCACATTGATAAGAACTAGATCTACCTTCCTATGTCGGGTCCATATTCTCGAGATCGCAAGCAACTTCGCTCTTGTTGTACTCAGTCTACCCTCCCGGTATTATTCTCTCCATCCTCTGTTGTTTCCCATGACCAGATACCTACCCCAATCACTTGCACTCCACTATACAGTTGGATCCTCCCTTTTAATGTTCTGACATTCTCTTTTTTTCATTACTCTCTCTATGTATCATGGCCCACCTGGTTGATTTTGTGGCCTCACTAGAAACTGATGTGTTGGCTCAGGAGGAATTCTTACATGCTACCCTTGCAATGGAAAGCACTCACCTCCCACATCATTGCTTGATTCCCCGCCACACTATCGCAGGACTCTCGAGCCTTCCTACTTCTAGTGCATGCATCATAGGTGGAACACATGCTACATCCGACTCTTCAGACCACTCATCTTAGCTAGGCGGTAATTGACATGGTCTGCAAGCACATGGAAAACCCATCAACCCCTCCTCTAGCACAAAACTCCTCAGTTTTGGATATGATGTTATGTGGGATCACGTAACTAGCCTACAGAAGCGAGCTCTGGTGGGAAGGTGGTATTTTACTGATATAAAGGAACATGAAATGCAGTTGTGGGTAAACAAAACCTAGACCTCCATTCTCGGGTGTCCGCCAAAGGTGAGAAGGCATATGAATGGATGGTTCAACTTTCATTTCTTACACTAGGAGGACTTGGATCATATTAGGAACATCCCTTGGGTTCATAGAGGCAGTTTCCTCCACCTTCATAACTGGTATGTGCGATTTAATCCCCTTCGGGGCACACGAAGAAATAACTTTGTTTGGGTAAAGCGACCGGGCCTCCCTCTAGAATTCTTGGCTCGCGGGATTTTAATGGAGATTGGAAACTCTGTAGGTTGATTTGTACAGATCGATCGAAAATATGGGTTCCAGTGATAAACAGGTTGTCTGGATCCTTGTGGAAATGGGTTTCTCTGGTGGACTTCCTGGATAAATTGATTTGGCTTGGGATGTTTCTGTTCACCATCAATGCCTAGCTTATTTGTGTACCCCTTTCATATCTTTGTTTTTCCACGATACGGGACATCTTCTGGAACATTGCCAAAGAAGGTTTTCATACATTAGACATCAAATACAACGTGGCGATAGGTGTCAAAATCACAAAGTGGATGTTGCACATGGTAGCTCAGATCATTCAGGTACTAAATACTTCTCTTAGAAATCTCCTGCTTTCATTGATTTTCCTTCCTCCTCCCCTTGCTTTTCCCCTCATCCACCCCCTCATTTTGTCCTATCCCTAGGAAATCTCTGTTACAGACCCTCTTCTCCCTTTCCCATTCAGTCTCTCCATTCGCCTTCCAGGGATCGATAAGTTACTTCACCAGCCCAGGACCTGTCGAGCCCCCCCTCGAGACCCTTTGTGGGCACATTCTCCCCCTCTCGCTATTATTCTGATCCCTCCTCCACTGATTACCTCTTCTCCCTAATCTCGTTCTCAGTTGCAAACGTTGGATGGCCTGACCCCCCACAATTCTATAGGTAGCGACCTGGATTTTATTATGGCCATTCTGGCACTAGATTTGGTGCAACTATCCGTGCATAAGGGATCCTCTCGTCCCTCTCCTATACCTGTCAGCCGAAACTCTATTCGCAATGTCACTATTCGTAAAATGGGAAGGTGTAGACATTGGTTCCAAAATATTTGAGACTTTGAGGGTCTTTGTGGCATTCCTATCACCTCAGAATTCACTCGAGTCCTTATAGAAACCTCACTTGATGACATGCATGTGCAATGAACTACATCTCACTGAACCTCCATGGCCTGGGGGACCACTCCAAACTTCTTTCCCTCAATCACCTCTTCAATTCTACTCGCCCTTTTCTGATTCTTTTACAGGAGATGATGACTACGACTGATAAATTTTACAAATACTTCTATAAAATATTCTCAGATTGGCATATGGTTGTTGTAAATTCTTTTGGTTTATCTGGTGGTATGGCTGCACTTTGGGATCCCAGATGGGCCACTATGTCTACACATAATTTTTTTTGGGGTGTTCTTTTGTTTGGTTATATTCGGGGTTTTCCATCTAGACTACACTCCCTCAATTTATCTGTTCCATATAACGACAAATAATTTTTCTGGAAGTGCATGGATGACTGTGATATACTCAAAATTGGGTCTCTAATATTGGCATGTGATTTTAATGTAGTTTTTTCTAGGGATGAATGTTGGGGTGTTAGATGTAGGGTGGATCCCATCATTAACCATATTTTCTAGTTATTTGAGTCCAATCATTTACTAGATATCAAACCCCTTACTCTGACTCCAACCTCACACAATGATCGTGTGGGTGACGACCACATTGGTAAAAGACAGGATCGGTTCTTATTTCATGAAATAATGTTGGAGTGTCTGGGTTGTGTGTGATCATGGGTACAAAAACCTTTGATCTCTGACCACATGCCAATTTTCTTATAGTGGAAACTGGAGTGTCCTCGTTTGGGCATACCTTTGAAATTTAATAGAATCTGGTTGGAGGATGAGGAATTCATTTCCCTGTTCAACAACTTTTGGAGGGAACAACCCCAGTAGAACAAAAAGTCCCTGATGTTGTACCTGTCTAGATTTCTACAAGCATTAAAAAGTCGTAGTAGGATATGGGAAACAGAGAAGAATAAATAAATGTCTAGGGAACGGAAGGATATATTCAGGGAAATTGAGAAACTCTACAATTTGGTGGAGAGGAGTAATACATTTGGAAGAATTTGGGAAATTCTCAAATCACTGGAGGGTAGGAAATGACAAATCCTCCACATTCAGGAGGCGCTCTAGCAGCTAAAGAGTGGAGCCCTTTGGTTGCAGGAAGGCGAAAAAAAGACAAAATATTTTCATCTATATGCAAATCAAAGAAAAAACCAGAATACCATTTGGAAAATTCAAAAAATAGATGGGACTGTCGCATATACAACTGAGGAGATACAATGTGAAGCTGTGCAACATTTCCATACTTTCTTTTAGAAGCAGCCAAAAAATTAGTATTCGGGATCATATTTGGCGTTTGAACGAGTACCCACTTACTTTCAATGAGGAGCTGAACATGGAACTATTTAGACTAGTTACATCAGAAGAAATTCTACAAGTATTGAACACATTTGCAAAGGTGGACAGTAGAATTTTTCATTCATTTCTTTGATTTTGTTGGGTTGGACTTGGTAAAAATGGTAGAAGAATCACAGTCTCTGAGGCAAGTAACAAGAGCAATAAACTCCACTTTTCTTGCACTAATCCCTAAAGCATCTTCCACTTCTTAACTACATGCCCATTTTGTTATGCAACATTACTTACAATCTTATATCTAAAATAATTGTGGAACACATCAAAGGAACCCTCTCAAGCCAGATCTCAAGGGAAAAATCGGGTTTCCTCCATAATAGACTAATACATGATGTTGTCGCCACTACTCACGAGGTTATCTATTCAATACATATTATGAAGGCAATAGTGATGAATGTGGATCTGTGGAAAGTGTATGACTAAGTTGACTTGTCTTTCCTTAGAGTTATTCTTAAAAAGATTGGCTGTCATCTGTTATTATAGAATGGATCATGGCCTATGTCTCAATATCCCATTTGAAGCATTGCTCAATGGCTACACCTCAAATTTATTCATTGTTGGCAGGGGCCTTTGACAGGGTTGTTCGCTTTCACCTTTACTGTTCATACTAATGATGCAATGCCTTAGCCCAAAGTTAGGGGGCATTTTTGGGGGGTCTTTTGAATGGACTAAGATTGGCGGCCGGTATCAAGATCTCCCATAATTTCTTCCTAGACGACATACTAGCTTTTGGAATGATTTCCCACCCAAAATGAAGGTTGTTGCATGACATTCTATATCATTTTGGGGATGCCTCTAGTATCAAGGAAAATATTTTATATTATATTCAACAGGAGACCCCAGGAACATTAACAAGATTGGGAGCATGTTCAACTTCATGACTCTACCTTTATGTGAAGGACTCACATACCTGGGGTTCCGAATCAAGCCAAATAGGTATAATGTTTCAGATTGGCAATGGTTATTGGACAAATACAGGAGGCAGATTAATGGTTGGGCACATAGGAGTTTGTTAGTGGGAGGCTGATATATTTTGGTTCAAGCATTACTACAACAACCGACGGTTTACTAGGAACACTTGTACATACTTCCCACGACTGTCACCAACAAGATCAAATAAATGATGGGACAATTTATTTGGTCTCGTAGGGAAGACCTCAACAAATACCACTTGACAAAATGGGTTAATATAACTATTCCTAAGGACTTGGGAGGTTGGGGCATATTAGACATCAGTTTATTTAGGCAGGCACTCATCGTCAAATCAATTTCGCGTGGATTCTTCAAAGATGGTATATGGAGAGATATAGTTGCTACAAAGTACTTACATAACAGGAGGATAGAGGAATGGTTCATATTGGGATTAAATGGAAGCAACATAGGTTCCTACATATGGAGATGTTTCCAAAAGGTGAGAGACATGTTTTTGTAGAGAATCTATTAGAATTTTGGCAAAGGGAATTGAATCATTATCAGGATGGATAACATCAAGGAGGTTGAGGCCACACAAAATATGACAAGTGGTTTGATTCAATGACTCCACCAAAGAGGCATCTTCGTACAAGAACGGGTTATAGATGGATGGAACTTTTTCTCTCCAGTTTGGAAAAGTGTGGAGTCGTTGGGAATGACTGACATACTTGCTACTAAGTGGGAGGAATATATCTTATGACTTTAGCTCATCGAACTTTGAAAATATGAAGTTGGGGACTCTCTCACCTGTGTGGGGAAGCTTCACACAAATCTAATCGAGGTGGAAAAAAATTATAGGTATCGCATAAACTCTCTCAACAATCTGCACTAACCTTGTTGGTTTTCACTTGAAAATTGATAGCCTCACTAAAGTCATACTCTTTTACTAGTTGGTATGAAAAAATAAAAACCTTACATGGGATAATTTATGCAAGAGGGGTTGGATAGGACCAGGGAGATGCCCCCTATGTAGGACTTCCAATGAAAATAACTTTCAGTTGTTCTTCGAATGTTAGTTTTTCTGGAGTGGCATATGTACTGCATTAAACCTTCCTTTTAGGCACTTTGGAAACATGGTCGATTATTATTTATGGTGGCTGCAACACGACACAAAGGTTAAGGTTGTTTCCTTTCTCACCACCTGGGAAAGATGGTGTAGAAATTTTGAATAATAAACACTTATTCAACAGATATTATCCTGATCATGCACTATTGCAGAATACATGCACAATACATAAGCTCCTCTACGTTGATCATCAATTTAGCAGCATCAAAAACAATGAAACATCAATCGCATGCACACATTAACAAAGTATGTAACCTGGGGAAAGCTTACAGCTGAAAACCCCACACTATCTGTATATTAATGATTGAGAACATGTAACATTACATAGTACAATACTCCTCACAAGTACTCAGTACTGTCTCCACCTGTTACACACAATACAACTCAGATCTGATCTCCAAATCTCCTTCGTTGCTTGCCTGCCTCCACTGCACAATCCTGCAAGAGAATCGCGTGAGCACAAGCTACAATTGCGTTCATATTGGCCCACACTGCGCAATCCTCATTAGCATTACTCAATCCATGTATGTGCAAATCTCATGCACAACGGATAGTCACAACTCATAGAAACTCAACCTCTAACACCTCTCTCCACTGAACTGTACATGCACTGAGTTAACTAATGTATTCTTCAGTTGCATTATGAGTTAATAATTAGTGAATTAATTAATAACTAATTCACACAACTCATCACTTTGTCTATTGGCTAGTTAGACTAAACACAACTAGTTCAACTAAGTCAAACTGAACACAACTCCATTAACTGCTCATCCAACTCCATAGAACTCAACCACATGAGTTCTAACTGATGTCCTGCATGCAATAGCTCAACTGGCCCACAAAGAAAGCATATTTCCTTCTGACAGCTGCATGTGCCACATTTGTAGCTCAAATTGAAGTGCTCCAAGAGGATAAGATAAAGTTTATAGTCTAAATATTATTATGAGACAATAATATTTGATTTTTCTATTTGTTACTAGCAGTCTAAATATAGACTCTGATCACTCCTGCTGTGATCCAAAAATAGAAGTTCATCTATTTTTCCCAACATGACCAATCATCCATAAACAACATCCTGCAACTCATAGACCATGATCCATATGTCTAAAAATAGACGTAGTCTAAAAATAGACTTTGTGCCATAATTTGCCTACGGGCCCACTTAGTGAAGGCGACTCCTTTCCACTAAGCTCCATCATCTTGTTGCATTATCAACAAGTATTTCTTGTTGCACACTTTTCAACACTCCCTCTCAACAAGAAAAACTTCCTCTCAAACCCGATCCTGTAACTCTGAAATGTTCTTCGTGCAACACATCTGCCCGGTCCACTTTGCTCCAACAACACTTAGAACAAAAACACTCCCAACTAACCACTCTGTTGGGCTAGAAACATACTCTGATGTTGAAGCTCTACCTACTGCTAACAAGTGCTCCCTCTCTTACATCTGCGCTACTGCAACATCTTCATGCATCTCGCACCATTGCACACCTCTCTGTGCCACCTAGCACTGTGCAAAACACTTGTTCCTCTCGCATTATTGTAGCCTGCTAGCTATGCGCTGTCCTAGGATTCCCTACATTGTCGCTCTCTCTATCGCTCCATCCGCATCTATCTCTACCCAATCAATCAGTTCCTTCTACTCCACATCGGGGCTCCCGTAGCAAGGTCTCATCCAAGAGGTTGGGTACCTCAAGGATCTTGCCCCTCCTCCTTGGAACGATCAATCCACATCACCCCACCTCCTACCTGGAGGTATGGCTGCATGCGATCCCCCAGCCCACCAGGCTCGAAGTTTCCCCCTATTGGAGGTCTCTGCATGAGTAGATGTCTCTACTCGATCTCCTCTCAGCTTCCCTTGTTGTGGCTACTCCACAACCTCCTGAAGCTGCTGCACCAATCGTGGCTCCTCCACAATCGTCTGAGACTTCTTATGGCTCTACATGCTAAGAGGTAATATACACTCCCTCTCAACCACCAAGTCTCCATCAGTTGCCTCACTGCTCAAGGCTTTGCATGCATCTTGAACCTCAAGAGCATACAAGTTATTGACCCGTGAACCAATCTGCTTCACCTGTCTAGTGATGATGTGTCTAAGGAAAACCTTTCAGTTACTGAAGACTAGATCATACCCTCTGTCTTCCAGCATCGCTATCGACACCAAGTTTCTCTTCAGTCTGGTACATACTTGACATCGGTCAAGGTAAGGCGAGCTCCATGCTCCCTCTGAAAAATAACCGTGCCTACACCTGAGACACTATACTTCTGATCATTACCCATCCTTATGAGTATCTGGAGATCTTTCTCCTCCAAAGTACTGAACAAACTTTTGTCACTGTTCATGTGGAAAGAAGCTCCACTGTCAAGAAACCAACCACTTCCCACCATGGATGAAACCATGCATGCGAAGAGTGTGAAATCCAACTCAAACTGTGAAGCAAGTGCCTCACCTTCAGATCCTTCCCCGAATCCCTTCTTGGACTTCTTCTTTAGGCAATTAGTAGCATAATGGCCCAACTCATGACAACGAAAGCATCTCACCTTCGACTTGTCAACCTTCTTCCCATCATTGCAAGAACTGGATTCGGAAAGACAAACCTTCCCCTTCCCCTTACTCGCTAAGGCACAGTTCTCCTCATCATACATAGATGAAGAACTATCTCTGGTGCACCGTCTAATTTCCTCTTGCACAATATCTAACCAAAGTCTCTCCCATCCTGGCAATTTCTCCCTTCCATTCACCGAGTCCTGGTAGCTATGCCAACTCTTAGGAAGTCCAAGGAGTGCTAGACTCACCATATCCTCATCCTCAACAGTTACCCCCACACTTCCCAGCTCATCCCGGCATTGGGTGAACTTTGTGAGATACTGGGGCATACTGTCTCCATTCTCACACCTAATGTTTCTGAGTTTATCCTTGAGCACCAACTTCCTCTGGTCGCTCTTGCTTGGGAATAATTTTTTCAACGTTTTCCACATCAAATATGGAGAAGCCTTTCCATGGAGGTTGGACATAATGTGATCCCTCATGCCCTCCAACAGAACCCTTCGACACTTTGCTGTCTTCTTTTGCCAATCCCAGACTTGAGCAGCATCAGTAAGTTTTGGGACATCCGCATCTATGAACTCCTTCAACCCATTATCATCTAACACCACCTCCATCCTGTCCTTCCATGCAATATAGTTCGAGCTGCCCTCAATGGCATACTACAATAGCAATCCGTTAAAAGACATTTCAACTTTGACACCAAGAAAACACTGCTGCAAATTCGAATTCCACCAGCTCAAAAAACTCAACCGCTTCTGATCTAAAATTTGTGAGAACAAAATATTTCTCGTATAGAGATCGACTGTATGGGCATTCACTAGATATCTCACCTTCCAAAAGAAGGATGAATTCAGAGGCTACCTTGCCCGATCACAGACTCTGCCTGAAGAAATAAAATGTAAACACTTTCTAAATAATAGATATGATGATCAATACAACACTGATATCATGTAGAACTTCTTCTACAAATCAGCTCGCTCTGATACCATGTAGAATTTTTTAATAATAAACACTTATTCAACAGAGATTATCTTGATCATGCACTATTGCAGAATAAATTCACAATACATAAGCTCCTCTACGTTGATCATCAATTTAGCAGCATTAAAAACAATGAAACATCAATTGCATGGACACATTAACACAGTATGTAACCCGGGGAAAGCTTACAGCTGAAAACCCCACACTATCTATATATTAATGATTGCGAACATGTAACATTACATAGTACAATATTCCTCACAAGTACTTAGTACTATCTCCACCTGTTACACACAATACAGCTCAGATCTGATCTCCAAATCTCTTCCGCTGCTTGCCTGCCTCCACTACACAATCCTGCAAGAGAATCACGTGAACACAAGCTACAATTGCCTTGATATTGGCCGACACTGCGCAATCCTCATTGGCATTACTCAATCCATGCATGTGCAAATCTCATGCACAACTGATAGTCACAACTCATAGCAATCTCAACCTCTAACCCCTGTCTCCACTAAATTGTACATGCACTGAGTTAACTAATGTATTCTTCAGTTGCATTATGAGTTAATAATTAGTTAATTAATTAATAACTAATTCACACAACTCATCACTTAGTCTATTGGCCAGTTAGACTAAATACAACTAGTTCAACTAAGTCAAACTGAACACAACTTCATTAACTGCTCATCCAACTCCACAGAACTCAACCACGTGAGTTCTAACTGATGTCTTGCATGCAATAGCTCAACTGACCCACAAAGAAATCATATTTCCTTCTGACAGCTACATGTGCCACATCTGTAGCTCAAACTGAAGTGCTCCAAGAGGATAAGATAAAGTTTATAGTCTAAATATTATTATGAGACAATAATATTTTACTTTTCTATTTTTAACTAGCAATCTAAAAATAGACTCTGATCACTCCTGCTGTGATCCCAAAATAGAAGTCCATATATTTTTCCCAACATGACCAATCATCCATAAACAACATCCTGCAACTCATTGACCATGATTCATATGTCTAAAAATAAACATAGTCTAAAAATAGACTTTGCGCCATAATTTGCCTGCGGGCCCACTTAGTGAAGGCGACTCCTTTCCACTATGCTCCATCATCTTGTCACATTCTCAACAAGAATTTCTTGTTGCACACTTTTCAACATATGGCGTGCTAGAAACAGACTTATCTTTGAAGGGATTCCGATATACTCTCATTTTATTATCCATAAAGTTCTACTTAGTCTACAGGATGTCAGAATTCCCATTCATACAATAAAGGATAGATCTCACATATTTGCTCCAAATGCAATGCATTTTCCTGGGGGTTTCTTTGACAAAGCTACTTAGAATTCAAATTGTGGTTGCACTGTTTGGCTTTGGGCTGACCATATTTTCCATTATAGGTTCCACTAAAATGGTGGACATGGAACAAACATGTGGGCGGAAACATTTGCTCTCTGGGCCTATTGTGGATTTCCAGGCAATTGTGTATTGATACTTTATTTGTGTATGGGGACTCACAAGTCCTTGTCAATGGCTTATTGACAATCTCGGATTTCTCCCCTTCCCGCCCCCATATTTCAGTGTGGATTGCCCATATCAAACTTCTAAGTGGTACATTTACATCAATCACTTTCTAACACATATATCACGAGAAGAACCAGGTTTTGGACTTGCTATCAAAGCATGGGATTGCTAATTATTTTGGTACCATATATTATACTTATCTGGAGGGAGAACCAATTTTAGTTGAGGGATAATTTTCCCTCCCATAGCTCTTATTATTGAATCTTCTTATTATAGCTATGCTAAGTATATATGGTTATGTTCTTTGCTTTTGGCACAATCATTTATGATAGAATCCATTATCTCAATCATGCCAATTATTGACCTAGATAGCATTTCTTTTAATATGAAAGGATATGTATAGATGCATTGCTTGATATGCTGATAGAAACATTTTCAATATAAAAATTTATATGTACTTTTTAGTCTTTTTGAATATTTGCACTAGTACATAATATAAACCAACATTTTTTTCATCTAAAAAAAAAAAAAAAAAAAACCAGTATGAATAGAAGTTACACCATATAATAAAAAATAAGTCACACTTTCTCTTAAATTTAAAATAGGATTTCATTCAGGAACTTCATCCTTCGTCTACTTCTTGCAAGAACCAATCTTGGTCTTTTCATATCTGTTTTACTAAGATTTCTCAACAACCTAGTTGAATTTTCAGCTTCATCTCTCATTCGTTTACCCAAGGCATTGACTCTCCTAACAGAAGCAGAGGCATTTGATCTTTTTCCATGAACGTTATTCCTAGAGGAATTATTAGATTTGGCGCTTGAAGAGAAGTTAGGAAAGAAGCTTGTTTGATCAGATTCCATAAAACACCAGTCGCACAATTCAATATAATCTCCATAGAAATAGCCTTCGCTACAATATCTGCCAAATGCATGATCCAAGCACATAACTGTTATTGAATAAAAAATTACTGAGTACATGTCATAAATACAAATATGAAACATTAGAATATTAAAAACTTGGTGTAGTCCTACTTGGGAGTAGTCTACCTAGGCGGACGAATTGCCCAGTTTCTGTCGCCACCCAGAAAAACCTCCAACTCTGACCGTCGGCAATTCCTCCGCCCAGTTCTGCCACCCTCTGCATTTAATCACGACGTCTGAGAGGAGTTCCATCATTGTCTTCTCGCCATTCACACCTCAATTCAAATTTGGGAATTAACCACAGGTTGCATTCGACCCGGCACTCACCTCAATTCAAATTTGGGAATTAACGGCGGGCTGCATTCGACCCGACACTCCCCTGCAACTCACCAGGTCACTCGAACAAGTGGAAACTGGACTCTCGGGCTCGACTTGACGACTACAACTCACCAGAACAAGCGAAAAACTCATTCCTGGGCTCTGCAGCTCATCACCCAGGCTACAAACAAGCAGGTTCATTCATCGAAGCCACTCCTTGATCTGATTATATATGTATTTTGTTTCTGACCTGAAACCAGGCTGTCTTGAATCGAATGTCATGGAGCTCTGTCTCTCTGGGTGGGCTATATATAAATTTATATTCAAGCCAAGAAACCCTTATTCGAAGTTGAAGCTAAGAAACCCTTATCTCGAAAGACTTGTAGAAAAGAAAGGATCAACATCTTGTGTTGTGTGGAAATTCATTAGGTGGTGTAGTTTTTGTGTTAGAAACTCTTATAATTTCAAGGTTCCTTGCATCATCCTTATCATCAAAAGATGGGGACACCTTTCATGTCAAAGGTATTTGTATTTTTCAACCTTTAGTTCGGAATGCTGCTTCTTCAAGATTATGATTGTAGTAAAAGATGAAAGCATTATTTCAAGAAATATTGCATACTAGAAGATTTGGTGCCTCGCATTTTATTACCAGCTTATTTTTAGCATTATCTTGCACTTTCTTCTTATGGATATTTATGCAAATTTTCTTCAGGGCATGCCTATAATGGATTTAATCGTGAGGAGCTAGTGCAGATAACACCAACACCTAATTAAGAGGGACAATTGGTATTAGGACTAATTCTTGTTCAAAAGTCCCTTCACATGTTTTATATACATGTACCTATAGTAAATATCACTAAAAAATTTAACTTGTTTGGAGGAAGGAAAAAAGATACAGATTCAACTTCTACAAAGGGAAATTATGTTATGAATTTATGACCTCAACAATGGATGAAGAAGCATCAACATAGTCCCTTGAAATTCAGGGAGAGTATAGATCTAATATCCCTAGTGGATCTTTTTGATCTTGATGAAACCTTAACAATGGTCAAGAGGAACACTCAAGGGATTGAAAACAGAGAAACAACTACTAGAGAATCCACATAGTGGCACAGGGTGCCTTCTTTACCTTCTAATGTTTCTTTTGGTATAGTCTATCCTTGTGGAATTAGGGGAGTTGTTCAAGTCACACTTTAGGATATCATATAGGTCTTAATTTATAAATCATGCAGTACACATGATTGAGGAAAAGTACATACTCAGAAAATGCCATTTGAACCAAGAATTTCAGTGTGGTAGAGTTTATTTAGGGCCGAAGGAATATATGGAAATATCAAGTATAATATCTTCTTGAGTTGAAACCTCGTGACTTTGCTATATATGTATCACTTTCAAACATCTATGTTGCAGCTAACATGCCTGAAGATGTAGCAAGGGTCAGGAAAATGATTACAGACTATGGTTTAAAAAAGGAGCTTGGCCAAACTGGACTAATGTAAATAACACTGTGCATAAATTCATTTTAGATAACTCACAGTCCCAGGCGGAAGAAATATATAAAATGTTGGAGAGGTTGTCTAACCAGATGAGGGATGCAGGATATGTACCCAATAGAGATTTTGTTCTACATGATATTGAAAATGAATAGAAAGAAAACTCCCTTAGCCACTACAGTGAGGTGTTGGGTATTGCTTTTGAGTTCATTAAAACAACTTCAGGAGCATGTATCTAGATCTTGAAAAAATATTCGCATGTGTGGGGACTGCCACATTGATATTAAGTTTATCTCCAAGATTGTTAGCCATGGAATCATAGTGAAATATGCTACTCACTTTCATCATTTCAAGAATGGACTCTACTCTTGTGGTGATTATTGGTGATATTGATTGAGGCATGAAATAGATCGTATGATGTTTAGGAAAAAAAATGGTTATGGATAAATTTTTGTGTAATGTGAAGTTTGCATAGAGGACGTATTATGAAAAGATCACTGCCTTAGAATATTAGTGATATGTAGGAACAAATTATTTAATTCTTGACATGTCTCATTTGAAGATGAGTCCAATACAATCTTTTGTGATATGTTTTATTACATTGGAGAACAATTTGAGGTATTCTATGCAATAAAAGAAATATGTTTTAGGAGCAAGTTCCAACGGTGTGGATATATATATATATATATATATATATATATATATATATATATATATATATATATATATATGGGAAATAAAATAAATGCAATAATGAGGGATCAAGGTATAGGAGTCCTTAAAACATATTACTACATTTTTTTATGTTTGAATGTAGCTATATCCAAAATTCAGTGTATCAGCGGGAATCCCAAAGGAGAAAATTATTAGTCTCTCTTAGTAAGTTTTCTAAAATTGAGGTTCTAATCCTACCAGAAAACAAAATGAGGAAAAGCCTTGAGTATCTTCATCCATCTCACACATCATGAAACCTCATCAGATTGCTAGAATTCAATTTATGTGTGAGAAATGTATCCGATACGAGAGTTTTGGAAAGACATTATTGGCTATAGTTATTCTCTTGAATACTGCATTGCTCTAAACTCATTTTCATTGTAGGCTTATGATTATTTGGAAAGATATGTGAAGCACTATAAGGATCCTTCCCACACGTTTAGTATGTCCTTAGGTGGGTTTTCTTCTAGAGTATTTGTTCTAATCCTAGTTGTATTTCTCCATGATCACACAGAAAGGAACGCAATTTTGAATATTCCAAACATGTAATTCTGGAGGAATATATAAGGAAGAGACATGTATTTACTATTTAATATTAGCCACCTATAAGTGCTGAGGAAATCATTATTCACTTTGAGAAATTTATTTTCTTATTTTTTTACTTTAGATGCGCATTGAAATTTTTCATTACACATTCTACCCTTTTGTTTCAAAATTTATTGAGTTATGAGGAGTGGATACCAGTACAGTCACATGGAAAGCTTCTGACAGCACTGCTCATTCAGAGTTACATTGATACTCAACATTCCATCTTTCCTATGAGATTTTAAGGAAAATATATTGTGTGAATGTATGTTGGATGGATGCTTTGTTTGTCCAACTCAGTTAGAAAAAAAAAAAAGTAGATCTGAAAAGGTTTGAAAACACAATATAGTTTAACTTTGGACTATTAAGTGCACAACCGCAAATGATACTTCCCTTCATCTAGTGGAAACTATCTAAATAAAGGATAAAATTAGACAGTAACCTGATACTGACTCTCATACAAACATCCCTGACAACCTTGAGACTTAGTTAGGCATGTAGTTAAACAAATTTACTTATGTTTCAGTCAGTCTGTAAAAATACTTTTTAGAGTAGTACTAGCCTGTCAAAAGTGCAAACAATTGTGATCTTATATGACAAATGGCATTTCTATCACACGTAAGGAATATACATGAATCAGGCTTTGCTTAGACAAGGCTCTGTTAGTCTAGGGTTATCTGGTTTTTGGTGTATGGATAGTCGGTAAGGATAAATATTTTTAGAGTTTGCAAGTAATTCCAATAAAGTGGTGATTGCTAGATGTGTTTTTTACAGGATAGTTGCTAGTATTGAAAGTGTTGCAATGTAAATGAACACAAATTATCTGCTTTTTTGAATTATATATGATTGAAAAACATGTTGAGTATTAGGAAATAGATAATTGTCTACTTGTTTAGCATGAATTTATTGTTATTTTATTTTTCAGGTTTTTGAAGTGTAAAAAATGGTGCAAAAGTGGCGTTTATGCATTGAAGTTTCCTGCTTTCCAAATCCAGGTCGAGGAGTTATTAAATTTATCCTTTACAATATGGCAACAAATCATTTATTTCATGGAAAGAGAGAAATTCCTAGAATTACGACAAACAATGGGGCATATTACATTTCCCTTGTTTGAGGGCTAAAAGAGGCAAAACGACATGATGTCAATGATATTGAAGTCTTCACCAACTCGGAGTTGATATGTAATCAGATGAAAGTCATCTATCGGGTTTAGAACGACAATTTAAAACCTCTTCATAAGGAATCAATAAATTTGAGTTGTCAATTTCAACATTTTACCATCAATCTGCAAATACTGAAAAGATGTCCACTGATATAATGTCCAAAGCATTTTTAAGCACATATGTAGATGTCAAATATGACATAGGATCACCATCCACAACAACAGAAATCATTGATGACCATCAATATAGATCCCCATTGTGCGAATGGGTTGTTGTTATCATTTTTATGGGTTCTATCATAGCATCATTCTTTCACTAAAGAAGAACCTGTTAATGTTTTATTTTTCCCCAACACGCAATGATTACGGTTTTTTGTATGGGAGACAAATTTATGGACAAATGTAATATATTCCATGTGCATGGACAGATGTATTTTGAGAAAAGTAACTAGTTCATGGTTTTGTGATTATCATTAATACATTATGGTGTTGTCTGATCCTTCCAAACACCTTCTCAGATATTTAATTCTCGAGAGATATTGATATGCTATGTGATTTCTTCGTTGGTTGTTGATCAGTGATGAAAGTTTTCTTTACTATGTTTATAAGGAATTTAATCTTAATAACACTATTATTTCTCAATCACCCAGTCACTCTTCCCATCTCCGCCTTGGATTTCATCCCAATAGTTTTCCCATATCACAACTCTATTTTGGCTTGACTTCTATGTATTTCAGATCTTGTGCTTGTGGATTTATCATGATAGTAAGGACCCGGTCTTTTTAAATCAAAGAAAATCTTGCTCATGCTCAGTGTTTCCTAAGTAATGAAATGTCAATATTTCTCCAAGAAATCACATCCATCATGATGGTCTACTATGCTAAATCTCCAATGTGACCACTCCACTTCCTCCAAATATTGCACTAGTTTTTCCTCTACAAAGGGATTCTTAGATAAAAACTAGAAAATATGCAGTTGGTGTTATGGCGGTTCTTGTAAGAGAGCTAAGAGGATTACTTGCAATTAGCGACAAGAAATAGTACAAGAAACAAACTTCTACATTTTTTGTCGAGAATAGAAATTAGTTTAGATCCCTTGCATTATTTTATAAAATGTGGATAAATTTAGGGTAGTTTTGGTATTTTGACATTGCTGTAAATTATGTCTGAGCTTAAAGAACTTAAATTTTCAAAATTTCGATAAGGATCTCAAAGGCATCTTCATAAGCATCACTCTGTTTTTGTGATAAAATAAGCTCTCACATCACAAACACCAAAGGGTGCATGCAATTACATTCAATGATACAACTGGTCCTTTCCGAAAAATGTCCAAGCCATGTAGTTTTGAAGATTGTAAATGTTTAAGCAAGATGGCAAAAGGTTTATTAAAGAACTTCAAAAATATAATTCTGACTTTGTTATTGTCAAATTAGATTTTCCATTCAAAATAAAAAAATTCAGGTATTGTTGAAAGTAATCAAATCCTTTCTGTGATCTTTAGAAACCTGAAAATCAATTTGTCTAACGTTGTCCATATTGTTAACAATTTTAATATGATGTGATAGTTATCAGGTCTTATGTTTTACAAGATACCAAAAGTTTCATGACATTATTAAGAAAGTGCATCATATATGGCTTCTATTTATATTTCAACCATTCTTCTCATAATAAGGAATGAAAACAATTAAGAGAGAGCAAATCAAGAAGAATCATGGGCAACACTAATTTTGTTGTTCATTCTCAAACTATTTGTGAGAAAGTGAAACTAATGGTGAACGAAAACCACAAGCATTATGGGTAACACAAATTCTTCCATCATGATCTAAGCGATATAAATATTAACACCACAAGCATGATTAATGATAAAATCGTTTCAATGATAGTCCAAGCCATAGAAAGTTAATTACCATTTCAGAGAGACATCACAAGGTACTTCATTCATGCAATGATTGCATAGCAAACACTATCTTACCATCTTATTACACACGCAATATTGTATTGCAATCATTAAATATTACAAACTAGTAAACCATTTATTTTAGATGCTTAGAGATCATTCTAAACTCCCTCAAAATTCAGTTTATAGCCAAAAACTTACCTTTAAGAAATATTACAGATATGACAAACATATACATTATGATTGCAGAACATGATGATGATATTCAGCTAGAGCCCATATGGGGAAGATATTATGATAGGCAGCATAAACCATCACAAAGCAGCATAAAGGAAGGCTTAGTAGACCTGAAAGACCCATAAAGAGAGGTCCGAAGATATAAAATGGTACAAAATCTGAATAAACTTGTCAATCAAGGGGAGTGCTCAATACAATGCAAACTATCAATATAAGTTAATGATGTGATACTTTTATACAAATGAGATAATGTAATAATATTTCCCCAGGTAAACACTAAGGGGTGATGTTAGAATTACTTGTATGTAGATACCTCTCTACTTGCAATTGGTAAATGGAAAATCAGGTAATTGACAACACATAAGATTGAAAATAGGTTTTACTAATAAGGGAATAATTTTCTTTGTTACCAGTTCAACATGAAATGAACTAAAGATAGCAAAATTTTCAAAAACATCTAAAAATAGCATAGGTTCATGGCTCTGCAATTATTAACCTACTGAATCTTCACTCTTTCTTCACAAGTACTCAATTAAACTTCCAAACTAACTACAGATACAAATCAAGTTTAGTTAGCAGTATATTCATGGCCACAAGTTTTCAATATAAACGAAGGTTATATTCCAAAGCTGTAAATATACAAAACTAAATGTAACAATTTTGAAGTTCTTGGTAATAGGCATTCTAATTGCAAGGCTATTTCCGCTCAATAGCCACATCACAAGCCATGCTAGAATGAATTAAACTGAAATTTATGCTCTTTGCTGGCAAAATGGGTTGTAATTTTCCCAATTCCTTGCTTATCCATTTAGTGACTTCTTCTGGCACATGAAAGTGCTTACATAAGCTACTCGCGTGACTTTGAAAAGAAAGTGGATGCTAAATAAGATGATGATGATGAAGATGTAGGTGACTTCCCTCCATATTTTTTGACAGACTTTGGGAATTCACTTCCTGATGAGAAACATGTGAACTTGTTTCTGTGTTGTGTAGATTTCACTGGAGACCCTGCTGGTGAGCTTTCTTCCGTATCATAGTAGGTATGCATTGTTAAACGTCCATCCAAATAATCTACAATTGGTGAATCTGGTACGTTCACTTTATATAGATCATAAGCAACAAGGCCAGATTCACTAGTCCACTCACTAGCACGTCCTCTGCCATTTGTTGTGCTGATATTCTCAAGTTCTGATGCCCATGAAGCACTTTGGCTACGAGGACTCCAAGGAGCATCCAGTTCATATATCTGGTCCCTTTCAACTCTTTTCCATAGAAAAATTGACAATTTGTCAGGCTCTCCTCAGCATGCTTTGAATCTCTAGTCTCAACTAGTTCTTATTAGCAAAACAGATCTCACCCTAGAGTGATAGATGTACCTTTTCCTGACTATACCTTTTCTGCCTCGTATGGAAATTCCATGGAGTCCACTGGGAAAGCAAGGGCCATCAACTACTTACTAAGAACAAGTATGGTTTCCTATCACTCTGCAAGCTTCCTTGTACCTGCAGCTATGTCCTTTTCGAGAAATTATAGTTAAGTACAAGTTACTCCACTGTTATAGGATTTTAACAAACATTATTGCAAGTGTCTAGGCAGAACAGACTGACAAGGGAAGGTTGTAAAACCAACACCTCTTAATATTTTATGTTAGGAACTAAAAATAGTGCCGGAACTATTATACATTAGTATAACCATAAAATTTCCTTCTGTAGAAAATCAGAACACTAGATGAGATTGAAAATTTATGAAAAGGTAGAGAATGCTCTGGATTGCATGAAAGGGTTCCTCATTTTCAGATTAAGCTTATCATCTACACTAAAGAAATATGGTCACCTCTCCACTGACCTATAAATGAATGAACCTCATTAGCCTATATAACATCAATGAAAATTTTCGTTGGCATAATTGATTTCCATCTTCCAATGTATTAAATTTAGAATGATGATCCCTTTTAGAGATTGAACTAAGTCTCAAGGTTGTCAGGGATGTTTGTATGAGAATCAATATTAGGTTACTATCTAATTCTATCCTTTATTTAGATAGTTTCCACTGGATGAAGGGAAGTACCATTTGCGGTTGTGCACTTAATAGTCAAAAGTTAAACTATATTGTGTTTTCAAACCTTTTCAGATCTACCTTTTTTTTCTAACTGAGTTGGACAAACAAAGCATCCATCCAGCAGACATTCACACAATATATTTTCCTTAAAATCTCATAGGAAAGATGGAATGTTGCGTATCAATGTAACTCTGAATGAGCAGTGTTGTCAAGAGCTTTCCATGTGACTGTACTGGTATCCACTCCTCATAGATCAATAAATTGTGTAACAAAAGGGTAAAATGAGTAATGAAAATTTCAATGCGCATCTGAAGTAAAAAAATAAGAAAATAAATTGCTCAAAGTGAACAATGATTTCTTCAGCACTTATAGGTGGTTAATATTAAATAGTAAATACCTGTCTCTTCCTTATATCCTCCTCCAGAATTGCATGTTTGGAATATTCAAAATCGCGTTCCTTTCTGTGTGATCATGGAGAAATAAAACTAGGATTAGAACAGATACTCTAGAAGAAAAACCACCTAAGGACATACTAAACGTGTGGGAAGGATCCTTATAGTGCTTCACATATCTTTCCAAATAAACATAAGCCTGCAAGGAAATTGAGTTTACGGCAATGCAATATTTAAGAGAATAACTATAGCTAGTAATGTCTTTCCAAAACTCTCGTATCAGATACATTTCTCACACATAAATTGAATTCTAGCAATCTGATGAGGTTTCATGATATGTGAGATGGATGAAGATACTCAAGGCTTTTCTTCATTTTGTTTTCTGGCAAGATTAGAGCCTCAATTTTAGAAAACTTATTAAGAGAGACTAATAATTTGCTCCTTTGGGATTCCCACTGATACACTGAATTTTGGATATAACTACATTCAGACATAAAAAAAATGTAGTAATCTATTTTAAGGACTCCTATACCTTGATCCCTGATTATTGCATTTATTTTATTTCCCTTTTTTTGATATATATATATATATATATATATATACACTGTTGGAACTTGCTCTTAAAACATATTTCTTTTGTTGCATAGAATACCTCGAATTGTTCTCTAATGTAATAAAACATATCGCAAAATATTGTATTAGACTCATCTTCAAATGAGACATGTCAAGAATTAAATAATTTTTTCCTGCATATCACTAATATTCTGAGGCAGTGATCTATTCATAATATGTCCTCCAAGCAAACTTCACATTGCACAAAAAATTATCCATAACCATTTTTTTTCCTAAACATCATATGGTCTATTTCATGCCTCAATCAATATCACCAATAATCACCACAGGAGTAGAGTCCATTCTTGAAATGATGAAAGTGGGTAGCATCTTTCACTATGATTCCATGGCTAACAATCTTGGAGATAAACTTAGTATCAATGTGGCAGTCCCCACACATGCGAAGATTTTTTCAAGATCTAGATATATGCTGCTGAAGTTGTTTTAATGAACCCAAAAGAAATACCCAACACCTCACTATAGTGTCTAAGAGAGTTTTCTTTCTATTCATTTTCAATATCATGTAAAAAAAATCTCTATTGGGCACATATCTTGTATCCCTCGTCTGGTTAGACAACCTCTCCAACATTTTATATATTTCTTCTACCTGGGAGTGTGAGTTATCTAAAATGAATTCATGCACAGTGTTATTTACATCAGTCCAATTTTGCCCAAGCTCCTTTCTTAAACCATAGTCTGTCATCATTTTTCTAACCCTTGCTACATCTTCAGGCATGTTAGCTGCAACATAGATGTTTGAAAGTGATACATATATAGCAAAGTCACGAGGTTTCAACTCAAGAAGATATTATACTTGATATTTCCATAGATTCCATAGGTCCTAAGTAAACTCTGCCAAACTAAAATTCTTGGTTCAAATGGCATTTTCTGAATATGTACTTTTCTTTATTCAAGTGTACTACGTGATTTAGAAATTAATACCTATATGATATCCTAAAGTGTGACTCGAACAACTCCCTTAATTCCACATGGACAGACTATACCAAAAGAAACATTAGAAGGTAAAGAAGGCACCCTATGCCAGTGTGTGGATTCTCTAGTAGTTGTTTCTATGTTTTCAGTCCCTTGAGTGTTCCTCTTGACCATTGTTAAGGTTTTATCAACATCGAAAAGATCCACTAGGGAAACTCGATCTATAATCTCCCTGAATTTCAAGGGACTATGCTGATGCTTCTTCATCCATTGCTGAGGTCATAAGTTCATAACATAATTTCCCTTTGTAGAAGTTTAATCTGTATCTTTTTTCCTTCCTCCAAACAAGTTAAATTTATTAGTGATATTTACTATAGGTACAAGTCTCGAAAACATGTGAAGGGACTTCTGAACATGAATTAATCATAATACTAGCTGCCCCTCTTAATTAGGTGTTGGTCTTATCTGCACTAGCTCCTCGCGATTAAATCCATTACTGGCATGCCCTAAAGAAAATTTGCATAAATCTCCATAAGAAGAAAGTGCAAGATAATGCTGAAAATAAGTTGGTAGTAAAATGCGAGGCACCAAATCTTCTAGTATGCAATATGTGCTAAAATGATGCTTTCATTTTTTACTACAATCATAATCTTGAAGAGCGGCATTCCCAATTGAAGGTTGCAAAATACAAATACATTTGACTTGAAACTTGTCCCCATATTTTGATGATAAGGATGATGCAAGGAACCTCGAAATTATAAGAGTTTCCAACACAACAACTACACCCCCTAATGGATTCCCACACAACACAAGATGTTGATCCTTTCTTTTTTGCAAGTCTTTTGAGATAAGGGTTTCTTAGCTTCAGCTTCAAATAATAGTTTCTTGGCTTGAATATACATTTATATATAGCCCACGCAGAGAGATGGAGCTCCAGGACATTCGATTCAAGGCAACCTCGTTTCAGCTCAGAAAAAAAATACATATTAATCAGATCAGGGAGTGGATTCGATGAATGAACCTGCCTGTTTGTAGCCTGGGTGGTGAGTTGCAGAGCCTGGGAGTGAGTTTTCTTCTTGTTCTGGTGAGCTGAAAGCATCGAGTCGAGCCCGAGAGTCTGGCTTCCCCTTCTTCTGGTGACCTGGTGAGCTGGAGGGTAGTGCCGAGTCGAATGCAGCCCGCAGTTAATTCCCAAACTCGAATTGAGGTGAGTGCCGGATCAAATGCAACCCACGAATAATTCCCAAATTCAAATTGAGGTGTGAATGGTGGCAAGACGGTGATGGAACTCCTGTCAGAGGTCATCATTAAAAGTGGAGGGTGGCAAAGCTAGGCGGAGCTCATGGAGGGTGGCGGAGCTGGGAGAAGGAATTGCTGGTGGCTAGAGCTGGTGGTTTTTCCAGGTGGCAACGGAAACCGCGCAATTCCTCCACCTGGGTGGACTACTCCTATCAATTGTGTGATGCTTAATGTGCATGCTGTTAATTCAACATTTAACTTCACAGACCATGGGTCGGAAGACCCGCACAATAAATGCGAGCAAAAGAAAAATAATATATATTTATTTATATTTATTGTTTAAGGTTTTTTATTTTAATGTATTTCTCAAGAAATATGGTTAGCATATGTATAGTCTTAATGCTTATTAATGGCTATAGTGTATTAAAGAGTTTAAAATTACAAAATGGTCCATTACTTTTAATAAAATTAAAAAAGTAATTTGTGCCATGTAGCTCTCCACTCACCAATTTCCTAGGGATTTGAGATTATTCCAATTCTAATATGTTCCCAAGTGATAAGTTCCTTGTTATTATTTATAAAATTCATTTATATTTCTATATTGTATTAAAGAGTTTGAGAATACAAAATGGTTCATTACTTTTAATAAATTTAAAAAATTAGATTGATGCCATGTGGCTCCCCACCCACCAATTTCCTAGAGATTTGAAATTATTCAAATTCTAATAAGTTCCTCCATGATAAGTTCTTCATTATTATTTATAACATTCATTTATAATTTTTTTTCTTAAGTTAAAGTTAACCCATAAGTTTTTTATACATGGTTAATCAGGGAAATATGTGCATGAGTAAGGCATTCTTAGTTTTGCAATAGTTTTTTTAGTTTTTTAGTTTATATTTATGAAACCTTCGACTATATCAACCATATTGATATTTATAATGTGCTTGTACTAGTATATATAATTAGAATAGAATTAGGGTGATTAGGAGGATTTTATTGTAGATCAACTGGCTATAGTCACACAGTTGGGCCCGACCACCGATTGGCATAATCGGGAGATTGCTTGGTTTTTGGAGTGTGGAATGACTACAAGAGGAGGCATGAAATAAAAGAAAGGAATAATATAAAGAGGGGTTCCAGTTTCATTTGTGGAATAAGGACTCTTTCATCATCATTTTGCGGGTTAAGGGAAGAATAGAGTAAATAGAAAAGTTAAGAGGGATGTCGGCCATAGGAGGAACAATATAAAGCCGCTTTTGTTGCATTGAGCGGTATTAGATCCTGTAGTAGAGACATTCTTAGAATCTAGAAAGTGTGGAAGGAGTTTAGAAGCAAAGAGAGACACAAGGAATAAGGAAAATTGTGGCCAATAAAAGACTGAGGAGGATTGTTGTTGCAAGGATGCTATGGAAGAAAAAACGATTTCCCAATGAAAATAAGAATGAGCCAATGGATTTTGCAGTGAGTAGAATAAGAGAAGACACAAAACCTGATAGGTAATAATTTCTCTACTTTAACAACGACTAACAGTTTGATAATTTTATGTGACAAAGGAATTGGGCAATTTCGAACAAAGGACAACAGATACTAGAAAGGAAATCAAAGAAACAGGTGCAACACATAGGCATATAAGATTGAAGATAAAAGATGTGTTAAGGAGTAGAAGAATATTGTCATGAAGGAATAGTTTTCAGAACATAGTACAGAGATAAATCCCAGGGAGGTGCAACGCGAAAAAGAGTTGAGAAACTTATAGGTAACTGGTATGCTATTTGTTAAATTTTTGGCAAGAATTAACCCTTGTAGGTAGCAACAACAACAAGAGTTATAAAGTATTAGCAAAAATTTCAGAAGAAGTGGAAAAGAACCCTTGCACCGAGAGAGGTTGTTGAAGGAGAAGACCCAGTTGCGGTTGGAGAGTTGTCATATCCCCAACTAAAATTTTGACACGGAAATTCCTAATTCTGCAATTTTGGTGATTAATATATATATTTATCTAAATAGAATTAGGATAAATAAATTTTGGAGATATTTAATCAATTTTGGAAAAAAGACAATGGTAAGGACTTAGGAAAAGAAGAAAAATTAAAGTTAATTTGTGGAGTTACCAAGCATGGAAATCAAACTATGGGAAGGATCAAACCATGGTATGGGAAAAATTGAACCATGGTATGAGGAAGTGAAAGAAAAAATATAGGAAGGTTGGGGCCTCATTTTGATCATTCTGGTTTTGGCATTTCATTTCTAACTTGGAGGCTTGCTTGAGTTGTTAAGTTAAGTCAACCAATGCTACTTAGCACAGGGATTTCAAACTGGAGAATCCTAACTCTCTTTCGGTGAACTTAGAGTGTCATCCTAGGAGAGAAAACTTGGAGATGATTGGATTTTTCTTTTCCTGCATTTTGTGAGCCATTTCATCTCTACAATAGGTAGCACAAATTTTTCAGTGGGACGTAATAGAAGAAGTAGAGTTTCTTGGACGAAGTGATTGTTGGTGAGATCCATCTTGAGAAATTATAGTAATTTTGCTTGGATGAGGATGAATTTCTTGTGGAATTTCAGAGTCGAGATGTGTTGCATTTGTGAGGGGCGTGTTTTTCTTCCTCAAGGCCTGCATAGGGGCTTTCTGGGCCATTTTTGCTAGAGAAGTTGTTGCAATCTTGTATAAGGAAATATATGGAATGTCACTTTATCATTTCAGTGCTATGTTTAGCTCTATTATTTCTGCTTAATAGTGTTTTAAACTTGTTGTTATTGTGGAAGTTTCAAATTGCATGTTTATTTTTTTATCGTAGTTAGTTAATGTTTTGATATTTCATTATATATCTCTAAGTAAAAAATTACAGTGGTATCTGAGCATGTTCCTGGCCAACTATGGGCTCTAGAACATGTCATGACTAGACCATTTGGTGGAGTTGTTCATCCTCCTAGACGTAGAGGCAGAGAGAGAGGAAGAGGTCGTGGTAGAGAGGATGACCCTAAGCATCTATATGATACAAATTTTGAGAAAACCAGAGACTACATGGAGGTCAATGGTGAAAATCATCCTAGGTAGGGTGGGTGTGACCCAATACTGGAGGCGTTGGCTAGATCAAACCAATAAATGATGGAGATGATGAGGTAGATGTTGGCTCTGCAATTGTAGAATATGAAGGGAGGAACTCAAGGTGGTGGGGGGAGGAAACATTTAAGATGAAGGAGGTTCCCGAATAGGACATGGGAGGCATGTACATCCATGCACAACCCACATATATGGTCAGATTCATAGGCCTACTATCACTTGCTTCAAAGAGGAACCAAAGTGAGAGAGAGGTTTTGATGCATTCACAGAGTTAATTAGATCAGTCACTGATCAGATTGATGAGTATGAGGCCTTGGATCCCAGGATCAGAAGGATGTTATCCTTTGCAGATTACTTCCATATAAAGGAGAAATATAGGGGAGTTGGACCCTCATTCTAAGTAGGACAATAAAATCAAAATTGTGATAATCAAAAGATAGCAAGGATGGTGAAATTTCCATAGTTTGATGGGTCAGCCAAGATTTCTACGATATCATGGGTTCATAAACTATACACTTCCTTAGTTTGAATGCCATGCGATAGGGAGATGTCTTCATATTTGCTACATTGCATTTGGTGGGTGATGCGCAAAAGTGGTGGTCTCATGGATTAGTTACACTGGGTCATGCATCCATAACATCCTATAGTGATTTCTCTTGCAGGTTGGTGGAGAGACTCGATAGGAAGGAACTAGAGTTGCACTTTGGGGAGCTGGCTAACCTAAAGCAGACACATAGCAAAAAGGCTAACATACTAGAGTTTCATATGCTTGTGGTGATGGTTTCAGATATTTCCTAGGTGAGGTTGATCATCCTATTTATTGAGGGTTTGGCTGAGCCTCTATGAGGTTGGTTGCAAGCTTATAGGCCAGTATCATTGTAGGATGGAAATAGTCGAATGTGGGAAATGCTAGAGGTTGTTCCAAATATGAGGGTTCCAACACCTATTAAACCCTATTTCTCTTAGAAGGGAAAATACATCATACCTACTCAAAAGGAGTCGATAGGGAAGGGACAACTGGGTGATGAGACTAGGAGGGACCTCTGAGGGAGAAAATTATAGTTTACTTGTTAGGAGCAATGGGCACCAAGGCATCGGGGTACCAAGGGCAAGGCCCACTACATGGAGGTATTTTCAAAGAGTGAGCTAGAGGAGGAGGATGTAGACCATGAGGTAGATGCAGGAGAGGGCAGACCTCAATGCTTGGGAGGAGGTGGCCCACTGCCACCACCTAGTGGAGGCGATTTCTTTCCCACTCGTGGAGTTTTTGGTTCAGTTCATGGAGTTCTCAATTATTTGAGGGATGAGAGGCATAGTGTAGGGATAACATGTATCTGTGTTGGTGGAGAGTATAAAAACCCAAAATTTTATTGATACAAAGTTGGTGGAGCGTAGAGGCATTCAGACAGAGGCTTTCGAGCGATTATCAGTATTGTTGCTAGGATATAGGACTATGTAGTGAACCTGATATGTTCCCAACATGATTGTGACCATGGGGAACTATTTGGTGACATACCATTTCTTCATGGTGCACATTCCAAACACTAATGTGGTGATCGAAGTTCAGTGGTTTTATTCTCTTGGGCGTGTCACTACTAATTAGAGGAAATTAGAGATGGATTTCATAGGGTAGGATGGAAAGCTAGTAGTGTTGATGGGTATGCATTCATCCACAAAAGATAGCGTCTTCAAATAGGACAGAGGTTTATTTGAGGCGGAGTGACATAGAGTGGGTTGTAGATTTGAAGATCTCAAAGACAAGAGGGCTGATGTGGTAGACACATTCGGACATATTGGCTCTCTTAGAGAGGCATTAGGCAGTATTTAGAGAGATTCCACTAGGAAGGCCACTTGACAGAGGGTTCTAGCACACCACTGAGCTGAAGAAGGTTGTATACATGGTCATTGCCACTCCCTTTATACATCCCAAGGGATATTGTGATGAGATTGAGATGGCTATACAAGAGTTGTTGAGATTGGGGCATATCAGGCCTAGCTCAAGTCCTTTCACTTCTTCTGTAGTATTGGTGAAGAAGAAGAATGTGACCCTTCGCATGTGCATAGACTATAGGGCCCTCAACAAGAATAAGTTGAAGAATAGGTATCCCATGATGAATGAGCTTAGTGGAGCCAAGTACTTCTTTAAGAAAGACTTACACTCAAGGTACCACCAGATCCAGTTGAGGGAGAATGACATCCCCAATACCTATTTTCGTTTCCATTATGGACATTTCTTAGTGATGCCCTTTGGCCTAACCAATGCACCATCTACAATTCAATATTGTAGGAACCATGTCTTCCACAAACATTTGTGAAGATATTTCTTGGTATTCTTTGATGATATCTTGATATATAGGCGGAGTTGGGAGGAGCACCTCCAACACTTGCAGGAGGTCGTGGTCATATTAGAGGAGCATCAATTGTATGTGAAAATGTCCAAGTGTAAGTTTGGATTGATGGAGATGTCATATCTTAGGAATGTGATTAGGGAGGATAGAGTATGGGTGCATGATGAGAAGATTAGGGCCATCCTCGATTAGCCTATGCCCATGAATGTGACAAAATTGAGGGGATTCATGGCATATGTACATTTTATAGGAGGTTCATGAAGGGGTTTTCCTAGTTAGCAGCAACCCCTTATGGATTTGACAAAGAAATGGGCTTTCGAGTGGACTGATGTTGCATAGGAGGATTTTGAGTGCCTCGAGAGGGTGATTAGTAGTTGTCCTATCTTGGACCTTCCATATTTTTCACACCCATTTGTCTTGGAGTGCGATGAATTAGAGGGAATTAGAGTAGTTTTGTCACAAGGAGGTCACCCCATAGCATTTGAGAGCCGAAAAATTTTGTCACATGAGATATTGTATCCCATATGTGATAAATAGATGTTAGAAGTCATGCATGTGTTGGCTAAGTTTATGCAATACTTGGTGGGAAACAAGTTCAAGGTTAAGACTAATCACAATAATCTTAGACTTTTCTTGGAGCAGCAAAACCTATAGAAGAGACAATATTAATGGGTGATTAGGATCCAAACATATGATTTTGAGATTTAGTATGTAAAGGGAAATCATAATGTAGTATGTGATGCATTATCGCGGAGGCCCATGACACTCTCTTTGATGGATATCGCATAAGATTGGAAGGCACAACTTTTGGTGGATTACTCCAAGGATCGACAGCCATGTGAGAACTTGCATGTTACTCATGGGGATGACAGGTACTGGGTGATGGATGATGTTATCTATTACAAAGATAAGACTTATTTGGTGCCAGGATCACAGTAGAGGTAGAAGATCCTACACGCGTTTGATGAATAACCTTTGGTAGGGTATCAGGGATTCTACAAGACTGATAGGGACATTATGAAACGTTTCAGGAGTTGATGAGATTGGGGCATATCAGGCCTAGCTCGATTCCTTTCACTTCTTCTGTAGTGTTGGTGAAGAAGAAGGATGGGACCCTTCGCATGGGCATAGACTACATGGACCTCAACAAGAAGACATTGAAGAATAGGTATCCCATCATGAACGAGCTTAGAGTAGCCAAGTACTTCATTAAGATAGACTTGCACTCAAGGTGCCAGCAGAACTGGATGAGGGAGCATGACATTCCCAAGACCTATTTTCACTGCCATTATGGACACTCTGAGTTCTTGGTGATGCCTTTTGGGCTAACCAACGCACCATCCACATTTCAGTCTTGTAGGAACCATGTGTTCCATAAACAATTTTCATGATGTATCTTGGTATTCTTTGATGATATATTGATATATAGGACGAATTGGGAGGATCACCTCCAACACGTGCAAGAGGTCATGGTCATACTAGAGGAGCATCAACTGTATGCGAAAATGTCCAAGTGTAAGTTTGGATTGATGGAGATGTCATATCTTAGGCATGTTATTGGGGAGGATGGAGTACAAGTGCATCAGGAGAAGATTACGGCCATCCTGGATTGGCCTATGCTCATGAATGTGACAAGATTGAGGGGATTTGTGGGCATATGTACATATTATAGGAGGTTCGTGAAGGGGTTTTCCCAGTTAGCAGCACCCCTTATAGATTTGACAAAGAAATAGGCTTTTGAGTGGACTGATGTGGCATAGGAGGATTTTGAGGGCCTCAAGAGGGTGATGAGTAGTTGTCCTATTCTGCAACTTCCATATTTTTTTTTCACACCCATTTTTCTTGGAGTACGATGCATTAGAGGAGGGATAGAGTATTTTTGTCACAACGAGGTAACACCGTAGCATTTGAGAGTCAAAAACTTCATTCACATGAGAGATTGTATCCCATATATGATAAAGAGATGTTAGTAGTCATGCATGTGTTGGCTAAGTTTTGGCAATACTTGGTGGGGAACATGTTCAAGGTTAATATTGATCATAGCAATCTTTGAGTTTTCTTGGAGCAGCAGAACCTGTAGAAGAGACAACATAAATGGGTGATTAAGATCCAAACATATCATTTTGAGATTGACTATGTCAAAGGAAAGTATAACATAGTAGATGATGCATTATCACGAAGGCCCATGACACTCTCTTTGATGGATATCACACAAGATTGGAAAGCACAATGTTTGGTGGAGTACTCCAAGGATCGGCAGGCATGTGAGAACTTGGATGTTACACATGGGGATGACAGGTACTGGGTGATGGATGTTTTCATCTATTACGAAGATAGGATTTATTTGGTGCCAAAATCACAGTAGAGGGAGAAGATCGTACACATTGTTGATGACTTACCTTTAGTAGGGTATCATGGATTCTATAAGACTGACAGTGCCATTAAGAAACATTTCACTTGGCAGGATCTTAAGGAGAATGTTTTGAGGCATGTCAGGGAGTGTGATGCATGCCAAAGGAACAAGGGAGATCACACATATCCCGTTGGGTTACTACAACCTCTTCCTATTCCTGAGAGGAAGTGGCTGAGTATATCGAGCGACTTTATTACAGGATGGCCAAGCTAATGAAGTTTGCACATTTTTTTTCCATTCTATGTCTATATTCAACATCGCAGGTGACCAAGTTGTTTTTCTGGGAGGTGTTTAGGTTGCATGGGCTTCCTAAGATGATTGTCAGTGATAGGGATGCTAGATTTATGGGAGGATTTTGGAAGGAGTTATTTCCCCTTGTGGGTACGAAGCTAACTCCCAACACTAGCTACCACCCTTAGACAGATGGGAAGGTAGAGATAGTAAATAATTGGCTAGAGGGTTATTCATGCAATTATGTGACTAGACAATAGAGAGTGTGGTAGAAGTGGTTGTACCTTGGGGAGTATTGCTACAACACCACATATCATATTTCCATAGGTATGACACCCTTTCATTCTTTATATGGTTATGATGCAGTGACATTTGATGATATGATTTTTGGAGATAGCAGAGCTCTAGGGGCCAAAGATTGGATACAAGAGAGCCACGATATCCTTATAGAACTCGAGGATAACTTGCAGATAGGAAAAAACCAATAGAATGTATATGTAAATAGGGAAAAAGTAGAGAAACATTTTGAGGTCGGAGATTTGGTTCTCCTGAGATTGCAACCATACAAGCAATCCACACTGAAGCAGAAGGGAGTTGAAAATCTTGAACCTCATTTTTATGGGCCATATAGGGTGATCCGACGAGTGGGATAGGTAGCTTATGAGTTGGAGATTCCTATAGGAAGTAGGGTGCATAATGTATTTCATGTATCTTACCCAAAAAAGGCATTGGGGCAATAATTAATGATTGCCACTGAGTTACCACCATTAGATGATGAGGGGCATTTGATTTTGACACTAGAGTCCATATTACAGGAGAGGGAAAGGAAGTTGAGGAGCAAGACCATTAGAGAATTCCATGTCAAGTGGAAGGATTTTCCTAAAGAAGATGCCACTTAGGAAGGATAACAAATGTTGTAGCATCAAGCACTACAATTGCTTGAGGAAAAACAACATTTGGGAGGGGAGGAATGTCATATCCCCAATTAAAATTTTGACATGGAAATTCCCAATTTTGTAATTTTTGCAATTAATATATTTATTTAGCTAAATAAAATTAGAAGAAATAAGTTGTAGAGATATTTAATAAATTTGGAGAAAAGGAAATTGTTGGAACTTAAGAAAAGAAGAAAAATTAAAGTTAAGTTGTGGAGTTACCAAGTCTGGAAATCAAACTGTGGGAAGGATCAAACCATGGTATGGGAAAAATTAAAGCATGGTATGAGGAAGTGAAGGAAAAAATAAAGGGAAGGTTGGGGCCTCATTTCGATCATTCTATTTTTGGCATTCCATTTCCAAATTGGAGGTTTTCTGAAGTTGTTGAGCTAAGTTAACCAGTGTTGCTTGGCACAAGGATTTCCAAGCGGAGAATCTTGACTCTCTTTTGGTGAACATAGAGCGTAATCCTAGAAGAGAAGACTTGGAAATGATTGGATATTTCTTGTCCTGCATTTTTTGAGCCATTTCATCTCTATAGTAGGTAGGAAAAATATTTTAGTGGGGCATAGTAGCATAAGTAGAGTTTCTTGGAGGAAGAGATTGCCGGGGAGATCTCCCTTGAGAAATTGCAAGAATTTCACTTGGAGGATGATGAATTTCCTTGTGGACTTTTGGAGCCCATTATTGTTGCATTTTTGGGGGTTGTATTATTCTTTCTTAGGACTAGTGTAGGGCAGCATAGGGGTTTTCTGGGTCATTTTTTCTCGAGCAGTCGCTGCAATCTTATGCTTGGAAATAGATGGAATTTCACTCCATCTTTCTAGAGTTATATTTTAGTGATTTCTTAGTTATTTTTGTGGAGAAGTTTTGGTGGAGTAGGTTTATATTTTACGATGGGATGCAGAGCTAAGAAGTGGGTGATTTCACTTAACTTTTGGGTAATTCCGAGAGATTGGAATTAGCCCAAATATTTTTGGGTTTTGTTGGTCCGAGGTTGGAGATCATTTTCCTAATTTTTTAGAATTTCTAGACTAGATTTGAGGCCTCAAATATCAATTTTTCTCTAGCAACAACAACAATAAATTTCTGGGTAGAGCATGTGGCCAGTGGGCCATTTTAGCGTGTAGATTTTCTTCATTCTCACCTGGGTTTTGTGTGCTTTCTTTAGAAATCCTAGGTTCACACATTCCACTGTATTTTGTACTTAGTGTTTGATTTGATATTTAATAAAATGGCTCAACTATATTATTTATGCTCAATAGTGTTCTAAGCTTGTTGTTCTTGTGGACTTTTTAGATTGCATGTTTATTTGTTTGTTGCAACTAGTTCATGTTTTTATATTCCACTCTATTTCTCTAGTTAGAAAATTACAAGAGCGAAGGGGACAAAGAAGGTCCTCAAGAGTAGAGAACCAAAAGAGTTATCAAGGTAGGATAAAGGTGCAACATAAGCTAGGGAGGATCAAGGAGCACTCAAGAGGTTCCAGCAGAGGGAACTAAGGGAATATCGATTGTCCAGGCTTAAGAGAAGTGGGTGAAGTGTTCGGATAAGAAGAAATGGAGATGAATTGTTACAAGGGTTTGTCTGTAACATGGGGGATTCACTCAATGAACCTCTGACATATCATGTGCATTCATGGCATACTAAACAATACCCCTAATTTGACTACGTATTGGAAAATACCTCTAAAAAACACATTATTTAACCCCCTACCAATATGAACTCAATACACATTCCCAATTTAAAAAACCCATGCTTTCACTATATATTGTAGGTATCCATTTTTTCAATAACATTTTTTATACCCTTCTGTATTTTTTCATTAACTTTGAGCTCCATTTTTTATACCTTTCAATATAAAAGCCCTTTACATCCTATATATCCCCCAATATACTATGCCATGTTTTCCTCAATATATACCCCCCAATATGAACCCACGTGGTATGGTATTTCTCCCCTAGAGAAGCCCGTGTGGTTTGTAGCTTATAGTGGGTAAGTGGAAACTCACAATAAGGGAAGAAAAGAGATGGTTACTAATGGAAATAATCAAGGCTCAAAGAGAATCCATAGTAGAGGAGAAAAGGATGCCAAGAGGAATGACACAATGAATAAATTAATCCAAGATGAATTTGACAAGAATATGGCCAAGTTGAAGGAGAAGCTCAATTTAGTAAATATGATACTAGAACGAGAAGACTAGAGGCGAACATGCAACTTGAGGAAGAGGTTCAAACTATCTATCACACAGAATAGTTTTAAGAGGAAATCCCTAAAGCCAAAAAGATTGGGAAGAATATAAAGTATCTATTGAGTGCATAAGTAGAAGAAGAAAATCTAAGAGAAGCTAAGCCTAAGAATAAAACGGATTATTGTTTTGAACGAGAAGAAGGCATACCCCTTAGAGGGGAAGATAATGTTGATGAGACACTAATCGAATGTCTTAGGGAATGTGAAGAAGGTCTCATGGAATATTAGCAAGAAGAGATGTTAACAAAAATACCAGAGGTGGCTATATGGCCTTTTTTGTTTAAAGTGGGTAAATTTTACATGAACATGGGCTAGAAGCATGGAAAAAATTCCAACAAAGATGGAAAGGAACAAGGATCGCCTCTTAAGACTAAGAGAAAGAAGAGAGGAATGATGTAGCCAGTTTCCAAAGATTTCCATAATGGAAAATGAGAATAATGATGTTAAAGGTTCCTGAGAAGATATTATACAAGGTAGGAAAGGTGATGATAAGGATGAAGAGAACATATTGTTCAAGAGTCTCATGGACTATGGGAAATGTCTAAACATCAAATGATTCCAGGAGCATCAACAGAGGCTCAAGAGGATCATTTTTTTAAAACCAATTTGTTTTCTTCATGTGCAAGTCATGAGGACCATGATGAAAGACAGTCATTACAAAATACCATAAAAGAAGGGGAGGGAATGAATTTTACTTTAGGAGACAAAGAAGAAAATAAAATTCCAAGAGGAATTTCATTTCTATTGTATGAGATACATACTATACAAGTTTTGAGTGAAGCACTCATGGAGTTTGATGATGAAATTGAGTTGTTGGAAGAAATGCAGGGAGAATAATGGATGATAGAGGATGGAACTGCAACTTCATTCCGAAGTAGTTTTTATCATTTGTATGAGGAATTTAATTGCATGGAGGGGAGGATAACTTATTTGAGGATGTGCATCCAACACACTGAGTTATAGGCAGAAGAAAATGTAGCCAAAAAATATGAAAAACAAGAGTTGGATAAAGGGCTTGCAACCCTCCAGAAAATGGAAGAATGTCAATAGAGATGGAATCTAGAAAGTAATTCATATATGTTCAGGGGTTTGAGAGAAAAAGAAGCTAGGAAGCCTTATGAATGTAGGTTTTACAGAATACAAGTGGGGACCATGGAGCACTCGGTTGCTCAAAGAAATCTCAGTTGAGTTGATGAGAAAAGGAATGTCCTTAATATAATATAAGACATTTTCTTAGAAACACAGTCCAAGAGTGATAAATTTACCTCTTGCAATACATGGAGACATCAGGATGGACAAAAATAAGGACACGTGTACATGTAAAGATCCTATTATTGAAATGAACAAGATGAATTGGCTTCGAAACACATTTAGGAGGAAGCTAAAAAAGATGAATAAAATCATTTAAATGAATTTGTCATGAAGAATGGAAAGGACACTTTAAATTTTCTTGTGGATTTTAGATCTTTGGATGAGAAGTTGATGAATTAGATGATAAACATTCAACATGTAATGTTTGAGATGAAATATGATGGGAATAGGCCCAAGCTGGAAGATGAAGTAAGTAAGATGAGGATGCTAATGAAAAAATTACCCACATAAGTGTATAAACAAAGGGGAACAACAACAAGCAACTGAATAAGAAATATTTTCCCAGCAAAGTAAGTGGCATATTGAAGAATTATGTGGGGAATCTCGAAATACTAAAACCAATGTTGGAACAACAAGGAAACTATGCATATGAATAATGACAACATTTGTTTTAAAACATAGAGGATTTAGCATATTGAGACATTTGACCACGAGGTAAAACATTTTCCACCTCGGGAATCTGTTTAGGAGCATCACCCTAGGAAAATTTATTTGTGCAATATCCTAAGGAGGTCCTTTAAATTCTAGATGTAGGTCTTATTTTGTCCAATTTATTCTTATAAACTAGAATTAGGGGGATTTTATTATAAAACCAAATGGAATGATTATGTAGAAATATGTTAGGATATTTTGAGGAGTTGGTATTTAGGCCAAGTGGACCTTTGCGAATATTGACAAATGTCAAGTTCAAAGTATGTAGTTTGGGATAGATGTTCAATTTCTCTATGATTGTGTACATATTTCCTTATGCTCATACAAATTATAAGAGTAAGAAAGTACATGGTGAAAGAGAAAGGTCTAAGCGTATGAAGTGAACCATTTGTTTCATTTGTAAATATTCTTTCACATTTGATTGGGTGGGCATGATTATTTTACATTACATAACCTATATGAACGTATGTAATTTTCCTGTCATAAATAGAATGTGTCTTCATTTTTTATAGTGCAGTTAGGTTCGAGTAAGTCCAAAAAAAGGTTAAACAAGAGAGTTTGAGAGTTGGAATTTTAAGGAAGAGTTGGGTGTCGAATCACTGTAATCTCTGTACATACCCCTGTCCTAAGAAATACCAATATTATTTAATTTTCTTGGTGATTGAATTCTTTTGTCTGCGTGGGTATTGGACTTGTTGGATAGGTGTAAGGTCTAGGAACTAGATGTAGTTATTATTATGTTTGGAATGCTCTCTTATGGTGTGTTGCAGTCTAAATTCTAAGATAAGTGCACTTATGAATTGTTTTTGGGAGGATCGAATCCATAGCCTGCGTGAGTGTCGCTTCGAATGAGGGCATCGACAAGATTAGAAAGTGAAATTCCTTTTGAGTGTGGGAAATTTTGTTTGAATTGGACAATGTTGATAACATTGGGGAATGCTGACGATTGACATGATGTGGGAGGAATTTATTAAGGAGAAACCCTTGAATTTTTTGTAGTAAGTCCTAATTGCAAAAAAGGTTCGGTTGGCTTTATGAAAGTCAGGTTTGTGGGAGATATTTTAATGGGAGCGCTAATGTCTAACCCCTTAACCAATCTCAATCTAGACCTACATGGGCTAGTCAATGGGCTATAATTAGACAGTCGAGTCTGACCATCAGTGGGCATAGTTCAGCGATTGTGTCTTTTTTGAGTGTGGCGCCAACCCAACCTGACTAGCCTAGTGGGCCCTGCAAAGCTTTAATTTATTCCATGCTATATTATATGTTGGGTTATGTTCATGTTTTTGTTGTGGTTATGGTTTATGAAAAGGGCTTTATCTTAACAGAGAAATTTTATGCACAAGCCATTGTAGAGTGAGACTAAAAGGAGCGACTAGAAGGTTCTTTGAGTGGAATTGGAGCTTTTGAGGAATATAGAATGAGGCATGAAATAAAAGAAAGGGATGATATAAATATGGGTTCCAATTTCATATATGGAATAAGTATTTTGTCATCATCATTTTGCGGGTTGAGGGAAGAATATAGCAAAGAGAAAAGTTAAGAGGGATACTACCAATAGGAGGAACAATATAAAGTCTCTTTTGTTGCATCACTTTGTGGAGCACTTAAGAAATCACCTAATTTGCCTGCATTTTTTTTAAGTATTGTGGAGATCAAGTTCTCATCTATTTTTTTTAAGTTGGGATATTTTTTATTTTTTAATTTAAAAATGGAAAATCTATTAGTGAATTCATATACAAATGAATCCACTAAGCTATATGGAGAAAATTACATAAATCGGAAATTTAAGTTGCAATTTTTAATGGAAGGCTATAACATTTGGTCAATAGTATCAAAAGTTGAAACCAAACCAGTAGCACCAGTAGCTTCAGTTTCAGACTGGGAGTGTAGAGATACCAAGGCCAAGTTTCTCTTGTGAACATCCATAAGGGACAAAATTATTTTGCACATCAGTGATTGTGATACATCTCAAGACAACTGGGAAACACTTAAAAGGTTGTATGAAACAAGTCAATGCCAATCAAGATATGTTTAAAAAAGAGGATTTTCTCAATTAAGATGGATGTAAATGAAAACATTACTTATTTTCTTTCTAGAATAAAAGAAGCTTATGATATGCTTGGTATTATTGGATTTCCAATAATAATCTAGTAACAATTACATTAAATGGGATGTTGGATGATTATCATATGTTCATCACTGGATTTGCAGTTAGGGAAAATGATCCTATATTTGATGAATTAATATGTACTTTCGTACGAGAAGAGGAAATATGGAAGAATCTCAATAGCATATCTCAAAGTTCGGATTTGGCGTTGGTAACCAAAGGGAAGTGGCCATATAAAGGGAAACCATTGGAAAAGAACAACAGAGGAAATTATTGTCAAAACAATAGCAAGGCACAACACCACTAGGGATAAATTCCTATATGGAGAGGAAGGATGGATGCTTATATTATGGTAAGCTTGTACACTTTGCTAAAGATTGCGAAAAAAAAAAAAATTGATGAGTCCAAGCATAGAAGACATTCAAGAAATTGTGTTCATAAAGAAGCCTCGGTTAGTGATATTATCAAAAATTATCAAATTATTCATTTCAAATATTTCTTTATTAATAGAAACTATGATATTAATTCATGTTTTATTAACTATGTTGCTTCAATTAATATGACATGAATAAGGAATGGTTTGATACCTATCATGAAAATAATAATTGTACTCACATCTATCTAGGAGATGACTCATCTCATGAAATCAAAGGTTGTGGTGATTTATGTATAACTTTACCCGGTGACGTATCTGTAACTTTAAAATGGCCATGTGAGACAAATACAAAATGTGATGTATGTTTAGAGAATCAATAATAATCTAATCTTTGTGTCCAACGTTGCAAATCCTAATCTGAAAGTTAACTTTTTTAAGTCACATTGTATTATAAAGGATATATAGGATAACTACAACATCATAGTGAAGGAGTTTAAGTTGGAATGTAAAATCTTGATGTTAATAGGAAAGATCATAATTAAATGGCATCTACTACCATGTCAATGGAGGAGCTATGGCATTAAAGGTATGATGATTTTAATCACAATGATCTTGTTTTAATTCAAAAGAAGGGTATGGTCGAAGGTCTTCTAATGTTTAAGAATGAATTTCATAAATTTCAAGGGTGTGCAATAAGAAAATAACATAGGGAGACTTTCATGTAAGAACATAAAAGAGAAAGAGGGAAATTCTTGAGCTAATTCTTACTCATATATATGGTCCCATGTAAACTTAGAAATTGGGTGGAGCTTCATAATTTGTTATTTTTATTGATGATAGATATATATATACACAGGTCTACATTATTAAAAGAAAAAGCGATGTTTTTGAATACTTCAAAGAATTTAAAAATATGGTTGAAAAGCAAAGAAGAAAACATATCAAGATCCTCGAGTCAAAGCAAGGGTTAGAATACACATCAGGGGAATTCATCAACTGCTATGAAATTCATGGAATTCAATAACATTTTATAATGCTACATACTCCTCAACATAATGGTGTAGCAGAAATGAAAGATAGAACATTGGTTGAATATGCTTGAAGCATGATAAAAGATAAAAATTCGACTAATATTTTTTCTGTTGAAGAAATTATAACTATTGTATATTTGAAAATAAGAGTCCTACAAAGAGAAAAAACACCTTATGAGGAATTTCATGGCTATAAACCAATAGCGACTCATTTGAGAATCTTTGGAAGCACAAAATTTTCTCATGTTTCTAAAGAAGATAGGAGAAAGCTTGATGCTAAGGAAATCAATTGCATGCTTAATGGTTATTGTTATGATTATAAAGCTTATAAAATGTATGGTCCAATCAATCAAAAAGGTTTTACAAGGATAGATGTCATATTTCATGAATGCATGGAAAATATTTGAAACTAGGTAGAGGACAATTTTTGGAAACTACTAGAATACAATAGAGCAGAATAAGGTGAAGAACAATAGGTTGAGGAAGAATAGGGTAGAATTGAAGCTAGTAGCACATTGAGAGGAAGTAGAGAAACTCCAAAAATAAATCAACCTTTACGAAGTTCAACAAGGAAAATTACTACACCAATCAATTATAACTATTATGCATTAATGATTCTATTATTAAAAATGATACATGGGAATTGATAGAATTTCCTAAGGATAATCTTTTCGTATGGTTAAAATGGTTGTTCAAAACTAGATGTAATGTCACTAGAACTATTGGTAAATATAAATCTAAACTATTAGCAAAGGGCTATTCACAAAAGGAAGGGATATATTATGCATAAACCTTTGCACTTGTAGCTAAAATGAACACTATTAGAATGATGACTGCATTGACAACTAAGCATAATTGGAAGTTAAAATCAGTTAGATGTCAAGTCAACATTTTTCAATGGTGAATTAAAGGAGGAAGTCTATCTTGTTCAGTCAAACGTTTTTGTAAAGCAGGGATAAGAAAATCTTGTTTGTAGTTTAAATAAAATATCATATGGACTAAAAGAAGCACATAATTCTTGGTATGTGAATATTGATAAATTTTCATCTAAACAAAGTTCTACTAAAAGTAAAGGATATCCAAATCTTAATATCAAGAGGGATGAAAAAGGATATATTGTGTTGATTTCTATAAATGCTGATGAGCTTATCATAACAAGAAGTGCTACCAGGTTAATTGAAAAGATCAAAAGTTTTCTATCACGGGAATTGAAAATGAAGGATCTTGGAGAGTTCCATTACTATTTAGGCATTGAAGTTTGGATAGATAATGGTAGAAACTTGGTCAAACAAACTAAGTACATAGATGCGTTAATCAAAAAATTCAACATGAATGGATGTAAAGTAGTATCTACACCACTAGAACAAAATGCTAAACACAATAATGATGATGAAACAAAATAAGCGAATGCCATATTGTATAGAAAATTGGTGGGAATTCTAAATTAATTAACTACAACTAGTCAAGATATTGCATATTCAATTAGCATACTTAGACAATTCATGGCTAAGGCTCACAAAGTCACTGGAAAGAAGCCAAGAGATACATTCGATATTTGAAGGAGACTGAAAATTTTAGTATTGAGCATACTAATGATTTAAATGTTGACTTGAAAAGTTATTCATATTTTTTTTTCGGGTAGGAGATTGAGATGACAAGAAGTCCACCTCTAGTTAAGCATTCAATATTAGATCCAATATTGTGACATGGAGTAATAAGAAACAACTAATTGTTTTTATGTCTTCCATTGAAGTTGAGTACAAGACCTTATGTAGTGCAACCTATGAAGCAATTTTGCTAAGCATATTTCTTGGAGACATGGAAGAAAAATAAGAAGGACAAACAATCATCAAATTGTGACAACCAAATCTCTATCAAACATGTGAACAACCCAGTCTATCATGCAATATCAAAGCACATTAAAACACAACATCATTTTTGTACAAGAAAAATGCAATGAAAGAAAATTAATTTGATCTATTGTAAAACAAATGATAATGTTGCAGACATATTTATTAAGCCTCTAGGAAAAGGCAAGTTTACATTATGTAGAGACAAGTTTGGTGTGGTAAAAAAATCATTTCTCCATTAAGGGGGAATGTTAAAGATAGTAGATAAATGATTTTTATAAATTGCATAAGTTTTGAATTCATGTTCTAGAACTCATTGTTTTCCAACGTGAGTGAATTGTAGATGAGTAGGAGTCATTATCCTATAGGTTGTTATTTTTATCGAGTCTATTGATCCCATTTTTATACAATGGGACATTATCATGTATTTGTAAGAGTGTGAATGTGACCCTTATTTAATAAAATATCATTCTATAATTTATTTGTTGTCTCTAATTTATTTATAACTCACATGTATTCTACGAGATCTTATTTTCCCTAATAATGCAATTATTAGCAAATGACATGTTTTCTTCCATAGAAACAATTAGAGCGTATATATCATTCAGTCATGTATTTAGATTTGTCGCTCTACATGACTTAATAACAATAAAGAAGTTAATAAAAAACTTTATATTAAAACTTTTAAGACATAAAATTTGGTATAGAAAAATATTTGAGATAGATGGATTATTCGTTTAATAATATTTTAGGTTTACTGTACAAATAAATTGGGATTATTTTGAAAAATAAAATATAATTGCGAAGTTGTCAAGTAAATAGTGTTTATGCTTATATTTTATATATTAACATAATCACATTATTAAAATTAGTTGATATATGATAATCAACATTAGTTTGTACCCTTCAAAAACTAATGGCCTTTATTGGTCTATATCAACCACTTTGAATAATTTTTTTGTGTTGGCTGATGGTTTACATCCATTGGGAGCTTTAGGAGACCATGGTTGACTACGGTCAAATAAGGTTGAATATCATAAACTTATGGTTAATAAGGATTTATTATGGTCAACATGTGGTTGACCGTGGTTTCATATGGTTGATCATGATTGTAAACATTTAAATATAGCTGACTTTGGTTAACCATGGTGGCCATATTTACTTTAGTTGATCATGGTTTTGCATAGTTAACTATGAAAAATTATTGTTGACTATGCTTGACTATAAAAGGCTATAATTAATTATGGTTAACCATGGGTGGCAACATTTAACAATGGTGACCATCATTAAGTATGGTTGATTATGCTTGAAAATGTTTGAGAATGATAACCATGTTTCCCAAGTTGATCATGGTGGAATATGGTTGACCATTTTGGTTCTTTTAACCATGGTTGACTATGTTTAAATGTAGTTGGAAATGGTTGACTGTAGTTTACTATGTTTGGATTACATCCCAATGTGAAGATGGTAAAGGGTTAAGTTAAACTTTGATATCATGATATATTCATCACACTATAACATCAAGTTATGTCATTGTAATATCAGGTTTTGTTTAATATACTGTCACATATATATGTTCATCACATTTAAACATCAAGTTATCATTAGCAGATTGTGAAATTATGTTTTTTTGACACATTATTATGTTGGAATTTGGTTATCACCTTGACAAAATTGTTTTTTCTCATCGCATTGTGGTATCAGTGTTTTTTTGTCATATTATGATGTTAAGTTATGTTTTTCGCATTGTGAGGTTATGATATGCTCATCACATTATGATGATGGGTTATGGTTGACACATTGTGATGTTGAGTTATGTTCATTTATCGTGATGTCGGGCTATGCTTGCCACATTTTCATTTTAGGTTATGTTCATTACATTGTAATGTTAAGTTATGTTAATTGTATTAAATTAGGTTATGTTTGTTAAACCACAACATTAGGTTATGTACAACACATTGTGAAATTAGGTTATGTTTGCGACATTGTGGCATCATATTATGTTTGTATCATTGGCATTAGTTTCTTTCAACACAGTATAACATTGAGTATGTTTGTCACATTGTTACATAGAGTTAAATTTTCATCACATTTTAAAATTGAGTAATATTTATCACATTGTGATATCAATTTTTTTCCATTACATAATCTTCAATGTTCATTTATGTTTGTCACATTACAAGGGTTATGTTTGACACATTGTTAAAAACAAGTTCTAGCCAATTTTTTTGATAAGAAATTTGAACCAAGTTTTTCCTCTGTCACAAAATAAGAACTTTGAACTAACATGGCATCTCAAATGAAACAAAACGTTTTTGAAATGTGATGTGTTATAACTAAAACATTTTTTACATGAACCAAAAAAATAATTTCATGTGGCACAATTTTTTTCTCGCTCACTATATTGCACACTTAAAGTAATATTTCCTTGTGACATTGTTAGAAAATCAATGTGCATATGATGATTTATACTTGTTTCAAAGACATTTGATAGGAAATTAACTTGATTTATACTTTGTAAATGATAGTTTTTACATTTTCTAAGGACATTGATAGCAAATGAACTTGATTCATACTTAATGTATGATTCCTTGGAACTCATAATTTTACGTAGCACCCTTATATGTTTAACTTCATGTCCTATCTTATAAATATTTATAGAAGTTTCCATTGATCCTATAAATTAGGTTTATGTATAACACTTTTCCTCAAGCAATGAAGTATTTTCTTCGTTCTTGAATTTCTTGATCTCTTTCGAAGAAGGATTACAAATATTGTAGTCTGATATGTGGAAGTTTTGCACTCATACATGATACCATATCCTTAGCCCATATTGAGTTATTTTGTTACACCAAAACAGGTAGGCTAAAAATATAAAATCTTCATAACTTGATAATTATTTTGTTCCTCCAACTTGCAAACTTTCTTCTTCAAAATCAAATTTTCTAAATCATACAAGGACTCAAATTCCTCCACTAGATCATCAAGGAGGTCTATGATGCAGGAAAGTATTCCCTCTGTAGACAGAGGCAACCCCTCTAGCCCTAGAGTGGGTCTAGTCACAAACAAGGACAGATCAGCAATGGCTTTCCTTAAACAGTCATAGTTGGAGGCCTACCTCAACCGGTGGTCGATGGAGTTCCGTTGCACTGCTCTAGCTTCCGCTTCCTTCTCCTAATGAGTGATCAACCTGAAACATTGCAAAGGAAATACAGCAAAGCATGTAACAAGAAAACAACAATGATCTGTTTACTCACAAAGTCAAGAAGTCATGAGCTATCAAGTAAATTACATACAAGACATAGGAAAACATCATTGATTGTATTAATAATGAAATAAGAGTAAGCTTACAACCAAAGTCTTGATGTCGCAAGCCTTCTCAGAGGGATCCAGCCAGCATGTTCCTCAAGCATTCACTCTTTGAAAATGGATCTCCCAACATACAATATTCTCTCTCACTCATAAGTTTTACACAAAATTAAGGGCACTTCACAACCTTCCACAAGCTATCAACAATCCCACACTTGTCACACTCACACCAGCTATCTAGCAAACTCACAAACACTAACAACACTGCTCAACTAGCCAACTATCAGAAACTAGCAATGCATAGCAATGGTGAGAGTTTAAATAGGAGAAGGAGTCTCCATGAAAGGTGGAAGAGTGAGCTTATCCCAAAGGAAGGTAGCACAATTGATGGAACTGCCATGCCAGAGAAAGGAGGGTGATACAAACTATGCCAACAACCAGGTCTGGAGTCATCTGGAAGGCCGACTATTGGAACAAATTCGCCCAATCTGGATCATCGCAGGGGAATAACTGATCTTTAGCGCTGACATCGCTAGTGATCAATGTAGCTAGTCATGTCATCGCTAAAGATAATAAGTAACCTCGCGCTGGAGCATAAAATCGGATCATCACGGGAATCAGATGTACTTCCGCGCTGGCAGCGCAACTGGACTGTTTATGAGTGCCCTTCAGCATGTATATTAAGTCCACAGTCGTGATGAGGCAGATAACTTAGGAAAAGTGGGTCATTTCCCAGCACAAAAGAGAATTTGTTCAATATGAGCATGTTTGACTTGGACACATGACACAGTAGAAGGACTAGAGTGAAGACAGTGACAAATTACTGTGTAACATATGCCCCCTAAAGTATGAAGCCCAAGAGAGTGGGAGGGGTGAAATGCTTTACGAAAATGACTGAGTTGGAACACCATCTAGAAGAACGTGCATGCAAGTACAAGTGATATCTCTGATAATGAAGTACATGTAGTCTAGGCATGGGCACAGCCATCCAAAAGACATACGAACTAGGTCTGTGGTATGGATGCAGCCATCCAGCTAATATGACCATGATAATGATAAAGGTATGGTCATAGCGATCCATCAATGAGTCATGTAATCATGAACCAATCCACGCAGCCCGAACATGTGTAATCAGAGTTCGGGGTCTTGAACCCAATCGATCATAGTACAAATTCTAACATGCGAATGGATGTGCTGAGGTCGAGCGTGATAGAAAGTCACTTGATTACTGGTCAATGATGAAAACCATTAACAAGCGCAAGAGAAACCACCAATAATGCCAATGGTTCTCAAGGTACTATCTAGCACAATCCACGAAGTGTGGAAAAGGAGTTGAAGTTGAACACTCGTGGAATCACCCAATCGATGACCAATGATGAAAGTCGACCATCAGGTGTGGAGAACTTGCCATTGAGGCATGCAAGCTCTAAGGTACCAGAGGGGATCTGTAGATCAATCTCCTGGATAATGAGCTGATGTCAACAGGAGACGACCCGTCGCAGGAGGGCCATAATGTTTCCCCCATCAACGACACGAGATAAGGAATAAGTAGTAGATGGTGAAACAGAGTATCAAGGGAGGAGGCAAGGATGTAAACTACAGAAGGATTATACTCTTGAACATGTCGGCGGCATGACTCCGGAGGGTGGTAGCATTCAGGTACCAAGGGATCAGAGGTGCGATGGAGATGGCATGCATCAGATGAAATGAGGCTAAATGGCAACCCAAACCCACGGAAAGCCAAATGACGATGTATGGATGTCCCAACCCAATAAGAAGCAAAAATGTCAATGTTCAAGAGTGACTAGTTACCAATGATGATTTCCAATTTTTCCCCACCATTGCTGGCGAGTACCCCTATTATTTTTGAAAACAAGCTTGAAGGGGATAGCATATGCTTCTAATATAAGTTTGACCGCTAGTTTAATCCAACCTAGTAATGGTTTAATGAGCCCTAGGGAGGAGAACCTCAAGTTTTGTCATGGTGATGAGTCTAATGTCTTCAAGGTTTAACGAGTCCGACATAGGTAAAACTCGGAGTCTTATTCATGTTTAGAGAGTTTGAAAAAGACACAGAAAAGAAAACTCCAGGGGGGTCCTTTTTTGTAGATTTGTGTCTCTCGAGCCTGAAAAAGTATAAAACGATACTTGAAAGAACTGCCCGACCATTACAATCGAGGAGTAATTTTCATGGTTAGTGACCTCGACCCGAAAAAATAGAAAAGCGATCGAAATCACATCGTTTCGTAACCAATAACGAGCTTGAAACGACGAAAGCCCAGCAATCTTTTTCATGTTTACACGGTCAGAAAATAGCTTAAAGGCGACCGCCTGTTATTTCCTTTAATGAGTCAAGAGGAACAACTCGTCTATCTTTTCATTTTTCAAGTCAGAAAAGAGCGTTAAAGATGACTTCTATTTTTATTTTCTTTAACGATTCAAAAATGGAAAAATACTCGGCAACCTTTTCATCTTTTATGAGTCAAAAAAGGGCTTAAAGGTGACTTGTCCTAGAGGAATGAGTGGTATAAAGGGTAGCAACTGGTTCTAGCAATGGTGGAACTACTCAAAACATGTAATGGTCAAGAGGCTGGCTAATAAAACCACTCATCGTTGCGGTTCCTCAGGAAAGGATAAACAATCAAGTGAAAGCATATGATCAGCGAAAGAGATGGTGGCAATGGAATGAAACAACCAAGGCTCATCTAGCATAATTTAGCAGATAAAAATGGCAATCACGAGATGTAAATCAAGTATGGGTTCATTTTTTCACAAGCTTGAACCATGGAGAACTCTGCTTGGATTCAGTTTCATGTTTACACAAGCTTGAAACGAAAAACTATGCTTGTTATAAGTTCACATGTCCCCAGTATAATGACGCAAATCAAGGTACATGCCCCCCAAGCTTCATTGCATTCAACGAGGTGGATGGAATGAAGGTTCACATTCGAGATCTTGGAAATACTTGACTTGGATTTTACGAGATCTTAATCAAAGACTTGATTTGGAAAGCGGAGTTGTTTCATTTTTTTAATGAGGTTGACATAGTAAAAGAACTATCCTCATAACCCTTGTTTCATTTTTTAACGAGGTTGACATAACATCAAGAACTTTCCTCAAAAGTCCTTGATTCATATGCCATACGAGAACATGGTTCCCAAGAGGTCTTCGCGGGATGGAAGAAATGCACTTTGGGAGGAATACATGTCATGATGCACCAATGACAGATCGGGTTCCAATGCCCCCAGTACATGATGTACGAGACCATCTGCATGATCATCAGCAGAGGCGGAGACAGAACGGGTAGCCACATAATTGACCAGTGGCAAGGAAGCTACTACTTACGAGCAAGAACCAATAGGGGACAACGACTGCACAGGAGGTACCAGGGGGCTAAAGAAGGATAATTGATCTACGGCCACCATTCTTCCGTCGTGTGGAAAACAAACCACACAGAAAAGTGAAGAGACGAGGGCCCCCATGGCATATACATAGTCATGACCAAGGAGAAGACTGAAATCTAAAGCACCTTGGACAACCATGATGTCTATATAGACGATTTTTCCCCCCAAAGTAATAGGAAGCTTCGAGAGGATCCCTAAAGGTTGACTGGTTCCTCCGTCAAATGCCAACAGATTCTATGTGACTGGCACAAGCTGTGGGGAGCCCAAAGCTTGCCAAGTAGTGGAAGGCATAAGACTGACAGACACACCCTCATCCAAGGCAGTGCCAAGTACTACCTTATCATAGGCATGTACTGTAATCTGGAAAGGCATATAGGAGGGAAGGCAGAAAGCAGTCAAGTGACTCCAGTCAAAGGAAACGACCAAACTACTTGGTGGGGGCATCATATGATTGTCCCCATGCTCTACAGGAACCGAGGAAGGACTCTCGTGATCAATCAGGATAGGAGGATCCTTCTCGAACTCTGGAGAATCTGACGAGATGAGAAGAACATGAGCATGATGCTCTTACGAAATAGAGTGATCAACAGGTGGCGAACCCAAGTCGACACTCTCTCCGACCAATGGTTGGTCTGGAACAGGCTTAGCACAGCCAGGCTTAGAAAGAGGAGGATGGACAAGAGAAGAATCTAATTCAATCTCTTTGCCGACGAGTAGAGGCTCTGAAGAGAGCCTCTGATAACCAACGGGAAGTTGGGGTGAAGAAGCTATAAGACTTTCCAAAATGGCCGAAGCTTTATCCATGAGCGGACAAAGGTGAAGGGGATGGTTGCCTTCACATAACCTACAGCGGAATCGAATCTTCCCTTTCTTCTTACTCTTGCCAGATGATAGTATAGCATCTCCATGAGCTTTAGAGGATGACGAGGGATGAGCCAGATCGTGAGACCATACTTCTAAGATCCTAGGAATGCCAAGACAATCACGAAGAAGATGGTCGCCCTTGCAGAATTTACAAGAAAACTTAACCTTTTGTGAAGGAGCAGAAGGTGGTCCGACCTGAGATGTACTCGAAGAAATAGCTGCACAGGTGGCCACCCATTTATCGGAATTCTTCTTCTTCTTCTTCTTCTTCTTCTTAGTCTCCTGGTTACTAGATGTGAAACTTTCACCAGGCGAAGGAGGAGAGGAGGAGGAAGAAACAGGGGAAGAAGACATAGGCTCAACCTTGGAATCATCATGCCATGGTTCAGACGAAGAAGACGGTGGAACAAGAGTCATGACGCTCGGGACCACCGAGGTTGAAAACAACCATACGGGCAAACAAATGGTTAACCCAGGGAAAGACAATGTTGCCATATACGAAGCACCGGCATTTCCAAATGAAGGAAACAGACCAGGATTTCCATCTGGGGGAAAACCTTGGCCGGTAGACTCGGGGAATGTTGCCATCAAGAACGAGCCTAAAAAAACACTCTTCTCACAACCAAGAACTCGAACTATTACCAGGAATATTTCGTGGGCAGTAAATTTTATGACACAGGAACAAAACTTGACCTTCTTATGTTTCAAGAATCGAGAAAAGGATGAAAAGGTGACTCTATCTCTTTCGAGGTTTAATGAGCCTGAAAGGACAAGTGCTCAGATGGACCTTTTCTTTTAAGGAGTCTGAAAAGGAATGAAAGTTACTACTCTGGAGAAACTAGGCAAAAGGTTTACCAAACAACCCGTAAAACTACATATACACCTTGGCAGTCATATGAAAACCAAGGACTTTCCATACAACAGTCAATCTTCCCGAATGTTGTGTTTGGTGCGTTAAGGTTTGCAAGGTAGCAGACACGGCTTCCTAAGGATAAAGGATGAGAACCTAGTGGGGTCTCCCAGCATATACTGGATGGTACATGGGAGCACAATTCTGTACTAGGCCGTTATTAAGTCACAGAAGGAAGAATCACCCAACCTTAAGTGGAAACAAAAGTGACTAGGTTTAACGACGCTGGAGCACGTCTCTATCCTAGACCTCTAAATAGTGTGACTTATGTTCCAATGCGTTGTTAGATTCATTTAGTTCATTTTAGAGTTGATCTTGGATTATGTTTCAGTTTTCAGGCCTTACCATATGTATACAATAAATCCTAGGATGCAGCTAGAATGAACGAAAACCAAGAAAACCATGACAACATAGGCAGTCACTCAATGCATACAGACATCAATTCCTGAAGTGCACAGATACTACTAATGATAGATCTTATCATTCGCTTTCCAATATGCAAACTTGAAATGCAAATTCACTTTCACTTTTGTACGCTAAATGAATGCAGTCCTTTTGATTTTGATGTCTTTAAATCTAGAAGAAACAAATAAGCAACAAGAAAGTGTGGAAAAAACCGGTTGATCCAAACAATTGTGATCTATGTTTGGTAGCGAAAAAGAAATCGAATCAATGCCAAAGATTGTTTCAATAACCATCACTAAACAATCAACCAAAAACAAGCAAAGGGGAAGGGTCAAAAAAACAAACAAAAAGATGCAAATGAACTTTGAACGAACTAGCAACCAAGCCAAATGATTCAAGAAACTTGAAATAATGAACTAGGTCACATAGGCAAAAAAGCAAGATTCATTCAACAGAGCTAACAAAAGAGTGCCTCAACTATAAACAATGAAAAACAAGCTACTAAGCAGGCGAGAAAAGCAAGGGACCAACAGGACTATGGACTCAGGAGGCAGGATTGAGAAAATCAATTCTATAGCAATTAGCGTGGGTAATACACAAGAAACTAGCACTAATAAAGAACTAACCGCAACAATAGAGCGATGTCAGTGCGGAAGTACACAACTTTTCCGCGATGGTCGGATTTTCAGAACCATCGCAACTGTGAGGCATAATTACGCAATGCACGGGATATTACAAAAGGGTGGGTGTGATCACAGCGTGACTGTTAAATTTAAATCTGCAATGATGTTCAAAACAATGACAGGCAAACCAAAACTCCCAAATCAAAAGCAGTCAATCCTTTAATCAAATAGAGGTACTTCCTAGATCAAGGCAGGAAACTCAAAACACAGATAACTAATCCTCAAACTTCAAAAGAGACCAAATCAAAAATCAAAACAAGAGCAAACAAAGGAAGAACAAAGGCCAAGCTCCCCAGTGGATTCGCCAATTTGTGATGCAGGAAAGTGTTCCCTCTGTGGACAGAGCCAACCCCTCTAGCCCTAGAGTGGGTCTAGTCACAAACAAGGATAAATCAACAATGGCTTTCCTTAAATAGTCATAGTTAGAGGCCTACCTCAACCGATGGTCGATGGAGTTCCGTTGCACTGCTCCAGCTTCGACTTCCTTCTCCTAATGAGTGATCAACCTGAAACAATGCAAAGGAAATACAACAAAGCACGTAACTAGAAAACAACAATGATCTATTTACTCACAAAGTCAAGAAGTCATGAGCTATCAATAAATTACATACAAGACATAGGACAACATCATTGATTGTATTAATAATGAAATAAGAGTAAGCTTACAACCAAAGTCTTAACGTTGCAAGCCTTCTCAGAGGGATCCAACCAGCATGTTCCTCAAGCATTCACTCTTTGAAAATGGATCTCCCAACATACAAGATTCTCTCTCACTCATAAGTTTTACACAAATTTAAGGGCACTTCACAACCTTCCACAAGCTATCAACAATCCCACACTTGTCACACCTATCTATTAAACTCACAAACACTAACAACACTGCTCAACTAGCCAACTATCAGAAACTAGCAATGCATAGCAATGGTGAGAGTTTAAATAGGAGAAGGAGTCTCCATGAAAGGTGGAAGAGTGAGCTTATCCCAAAGGAAGGTAGCACAATTGATGGAACTTCCATGCCAGAGAAAGGAGGGCGATACAAACTATGCCAACAACCAGGTTTGGAGTCATCTAGAAGGCCGACTATTGGAACAAATTCGCCCAATCTGGATCATCGCGGGGGAATAACTGATCTTTAGTGCTGACATCGCTAGTGAGCAATGTAGCCAGTCAGATCATCGCTAAAGATAATAAGTAGTCTTGCGTTGGAGCATAAAATCGGATCATCGCGGGAATCAGATGTACTTCCGCGCTGGCAGTGCAGCTGGACTATTTATGAGCTCCTTTCAACATGTATATTAAGTCCACAGTCACGATGAGGCAAATAACTTAGGAAAAGTCGGTCATTTTCCAGCACAAGAGAGCACTTGTTCAATATGAGCATGTTTGACTTGGACACATGACATAGTAGAAGGACTAGAGTGAATACAGTGACAAATTACTGTGTAACAAGGTCAATATTTTCGTAAAAGCCATATAAAATATATTAGAAATGCTTTCCCACAGTTATCAGCCTTCCTGATTTTTCAAATATTATAGTTTGGAACCAATTATTATTTGTTGCATTCTTCACTTGAAAATGAGCTACAACTAACTTCTTTTAGCGGATCTCCCTACGAAGTTGATTAACAAACATCTTCTCATTAAGTTCCTATAATATTTTATTATCTTGAAAAATTTGGCCTAAACACCAAGTTAATAGATGAACTCAAAGAGGAGTCTCAAAAATTGATCACATCAAAAACACAAATCTCGTTCTTAACCCAAGAACATAATGAAAAAAATGTAGATATTGTGCAACAAATCCCGTTCATTAAGAAATGACAAAATTTTGTACATGAAGGTGCATGGTCTTTATTCTATGAATAATAAAGGATGTAGATTTTGGACTTAATACACCTACGAAGACATTCGGTAAATCATGTACTACACCAATAACCTTCTTTGAACCACCCAAACTTCTCGCAAGACCATCAATATGACTCCTTGTCAAGATTTTCTTCCTTTTACATCCCATACTAGCATTTGATAAATTATAGTTGGAAACTCTATTGAACTTGATTTTTTGAGGTCAAGTACTATGCACTTGACCAATGCATGCATTAACAATGTGTCCTTAGCCCCTGATATCTCTACGAACTTATTATCCATCTACCAGATATATCATTTTGGTGATGGGAAAAGAGTAGAGTTTTCTCCAAATTAGATAGCTATTAGAGAACTACATGATTCAATAGTTGTTTTTGCTATTGGACAAGTTGATCATGCCTCCACATTATATAGATTGTTTTAGTTTTAGCTTTCCTTAGCTTCTTCTTTTTATAGCTCATGTTGATTCCTTGAGTAGGATTTGGCATGAAAGATTTGGCCACCTAAGTATAAATATTTGTAGCATATGTTAACTAAAATATATGTTTCAATTAGTATTCTGAATTTTTCTTGTATTTGTGGGGTGTGTGCAAGTTAATCTCTTAGAAAATAACACCAATATTCATTGTTATTGTAGTGGCTACAACCACCCTCCAAAATTTTTCCTTCGCTTTGATTTGGAGCCTCCTTCCTCAAATCTTAGCAGCATGTCTTGCACTGCTTAGGTACTTGTGTTTCATTTGAATTTATCTTTCCCTTTGTAGTGTCATGTTCCCCAAATCTAATTTTTTTTTTTCCTGTTGTCAACCTCAACAGTAGCCATTAATGATGATTATAGTATTCCCCCAGAACACATAATATTAAATTATGTAATCAGATGGTTTTGTTCTATTTCACCTCACCACCCTTAAGACAGGCGAACATATTCCCTATGTCTTTTACGTTCAATTTCTAACTATCTACATTCAATTAATGTACAAAATTCATGTCTATAACCATCGAATACCTAGGGGGGTGATTTTATCCCCTAACCAACTATAACATATCATTCTACTTGGTGATACTTGGTAATAATATTTTCCCTTATACGTTCATGGTTACCCTTTTCGTTAACTTGGTGTGGTTTTCTAAAACCTGTTGTCAACGCCTGCAATGCGTCCCTATCAGCTCATGCCCAGTTGTACCCTGGGTGAGTAGAGTGGTGCCATGTCCCTTGGGGCCATGTGGTCTCGCCCTCCTCCGCTACTAGGGTTTCCTCGGTTGTATAACTATGTGGTTGATGAGACTTCAAGGGTGGTGATCATCTAGGGATAGATCGATGACTCATAATGAAACCCTCAAACCCTAAATGGTTGTAACCTTGTGCCTTCCCTCATTTTTTGTGTTGTTTGGTGAGTTCTCCATTTGCACATGGTTTCCATTTTTTTCGTAGTTTGTGCCTGAGGTTTCCCTTTGTGCTCGAGGTATGGTTCCTCAATGAGAAAATGATCAGGAGGGAGAGACGTATGGTTCATGGCAACCTCCCATGGAGAACACCCTATTGGCCCTAGGGTTCCTTCACTTCCTTCTTGACTTAGATCCTTATGCTTGCGAAATGCTCATGTCTTGACTGCCTTTGAGTATTTAAGGTATACATTTTCTTTTGGTTTAAATTTTTTTACTATTGTTTCCCTTCCCAATTTATTATGTGAGTTTTGAATGTTTTCCCCATTCTCTATAGGGTTTTTGTGTGCAGAATCTGGAAAAGCTTGGCGGCCCTTCAAAGATGGGGCACACCCCTTCACCTACACACGCTTTAGGTAAGTTATCTCACAATCAACTATTCGACCAATTTTACTTATGTAACGTGGTTCACTATTCCAGTGATCACAATGCTTGGTATGCACTATGAATCTCTATTCTAGTGTGTGGTGATCCTCACCCTTCCAAAAGTATGCTTTTGGTTTAATGTTATTGTTTTTTCTCATATAGAATAATATTAAACATTTCTTTACCCCTGTCGCCTATGGCTCACTGCTTTGTGAATGGATCTTTTGTTTTTTTCGCGGTAGGTAAATTTAATTCTTGTTAGCGACTAGGGAAGGTCTTTGCATGCATTTGCCTAGCGAACCTTGAGCTATGTGCCACTTACCAAGAAAGTTCTGGATTCTCCTATTTTCCTAAAGTGTTTGATCTAGTTATACCTCATAAGAAAAATGCTCCTCTGGTTTGGTCGATATGTTTTCATAAATGGGTTTTGTTCGAACTCTCTTGGTTGTAGTCATAATGTGAAACCAATCACTGGGAATTTTGCATTAGGTTCTTTTTACTCTTGTTATAGTTCTCAGATTCATTTAGGAATCTCAATATATTGTAATGATTTAGGTCATCTCCTTGAGCTCTGTCTTTGGAAATGACATTCCTCCCCCAGATGGTTTAATGAGGTTTTATATTATTGTTATACTTTTGAAATTTCGATAATGTCTAATTTATATTGATAGTTATGAGTTCATCCTCTAAATTACAGTTGCTATGGCTACTTTCTCTTCATCTATGTTAATTCATCATTCTTGTGTGTGAGTTATTCCTTACCATACAAAAATGGATATCATCTTACTACTATGTATTACTTCTTGTTGTGAAAAAAGTTCAGGTTGTGAATGTTTTCCATGGTTAGACTAAATAGCTCTTGTTCTAGTATATTCTATTATTTTTTTATGATGATTATTATAGGAAGAACTACACTTATCTTCTCAAGTCTTCTAGAGGCCTTTTATCATGTCCAGCTCATGCCTAGGGACTATTCCCTTTGCATGCATAAAACTGCGAATGAGGGTTTTTGAATAATGCTTCCATTTGTTGACAGTGGATTGAAAGTTATATTTATTTTTAAACTTGCAATGACTCGTGAACAATTACTATTCGATGTTTTCAGTATAGTACTGTAACTCTATTAATTAGTTTTTAATGGATTTCCAACTATATTATTACTGTGAGGCATTCATAGAGTTGAATCAACTCCTTATTAGTTCTTTGTGACTACTTCATGGCTTTGTTTCTTAGGTTGTTTTACTGTAGCCACTTCACGAGTGTGCTTAGGAAATGATTTGACCATACTGATCTATGAATTCATTTTGTGAATGATTTTATTGTAATTTCTCTATTACACTAAAATACTGATTCCCCTAGCTTGAATTAAATTTACTAGCATGTGAGATAGATATTCATCAATTCTACTTTGGACTTGCTCTTAGTCTATATGTATATAAACTAATGCCCATATGGACCTTTCCATCTTAATGCTATGAGCTGTGTACAAGTAGAGTGGTAACTACATCCACTATGCTACATTACAATACTTGATATCATTAGGACTCGTGATTAGAGTGGCAACGAACTTTTATATGGAAGGAGTCATTTATGTTTCCTCTTTTCCCATCTATCTCCACTCTGCATACCAACTAGCCTACTCAAAACCTTGCAAGAGGATATCTCAGAGTTGGGTTCAGGTAACCTGCAAGAAAATACCCCACTACTTACTTGATATCCCTCACTAAATTAGGCGCACAACGTCCCCATCCCATACCATTACCTTTCAAAAAATTTAAACGCCTTATATGGGTTCCCCCTTAGACCTCACTATACTAAAATCATCACCCTGCTAAATTCAATATTATTAACTAATCCTGCATGCTAAACATAAGTTCAATAATCATTGAAAAACAAATTCATATAACTTATTTCTGCATGACAATCTTAATATAAGTAAATATGAGAAAACAATAACACAGAACTTACTTCTACCTGATAAGCATAACATAAATAATTATTGTAAAACAATTTACCACAACTTTATGCCACATAGTTATATCAGACTTCAAACAAACTACTATAACAAAACTTATGTAAATATGCATAAAATAATGAACACACAGTTACCATAATCCAAGTTTCTGCAACCGAATTGAACTGGACTGAACAATTTTCCACCCAACTGTGAACCTTATCTCCTAGTTCCCCCCGAGATGAGATCAATACTTCTCCTAGAACCAACAACCCGGACTGGTCTAGTATAGGATTTATTTATATTTCAATTTCCCCAGAAAAATTTCTAAAACCACGTCCCATTTTTCCGGGAATCTACTAATCCCCATAACCTAGATTTTTTTTTCATCTTTTCTAAGAAAAGGATTATTTTTCATCTTTTAAAGCCTGTCCTTTTTCTACTACGGTGATTTTCCCTCGCACTCGGTGATTTTTTGAGATTCCTTTCTCTACTTATCCAAAAAATCACATGGTTCTACTCCAACGGGATTTTTCTTTCGAGTGCTTTGCCTCTTTTCCTAAATCCAATCCATTGATCCAAAACTATGGATCAAGATAATGATCTCAATCATTCTTTTGTTCTTTCTAGCTAATTCCTTGCAACATCATAATTTATTATTTCAACATAATTAATTACATCATCATAGTTCTTTTTCCAAAAACAACTAGACCAACCTCCCATTATTAACAATATTTTTAACTACTAATTATACTTTCTTAACCACTATGACTTTGTAAACAAAAGGAGGAATATTACATATTCCCCCCCTAAAATAAAATTACATCATCCTCAATGTCTATTTCTTGGACATCTCTAAGGCAATCCAATAAGGATAATTTCCTTTCATATTGTCTTATATTTCCCAAGTGGCCTCTTCCGGAGTAAAGTGCCTCCACTACACTTTAACCCGGCCCATGACCCGATTCCGGAGCATAGTTCTTTCCACTCCAAAATATGGAGATGTTCTATTAGAAAGTCTCCTTTGGGCTCCACTTGTAACACATTCCAGTAAAATATATGAGAAGGATCATCAACATATTTTTTCAGTAATGACACATGAAATACATAATGAACTTTAACATGGCTAGGGAGAGCTAACTAGTATGCCTCTGGACCCACATGATCCAAAATTTCAAATGGTCTACAAAACCAAGGTGCTAATTTCACACATTCTTCAGTTTTGAGAGTACTTTTTTGAGGTTTAACTCTCAAGTACACACATTCTCCCCTACTTGGAGTTCCTCATGGGCCCTCTTTCGGTCTACATAACTTTTTTGGCGGTCTTGGGACATTTTAATATTCTATTGAATTTTCCGCACAGTTTGTTCCATTTGGTTCAGCATCTCTAGTCCGAGAATCAATCTATCATAAGGTTGAATCCAACTGAGTGGAGTATTACATCCCCTGCCATACAAGGCTTCAAAAGGGCTCATATTGATAGTAACTTGATAGCTATTAGTGTACGTAAAATCCACTAGATGTAGAAAATATTCCTACTTGGTGAGTCGGTCCATTACAAATATTCAGAGCATATCCTCCAAAATTTGGTTTTTTCGTTCAATTTTCCCAGCCATCTGTCGGTGATATGCAATACTGAAGTTCAACTTAGTACCTAAGCCCCGAACAATGCCTTCCAGAAATTGGAGGTAATATTTGCATTTATATATGATATTATCATTTTCGATATTCCATGCAGTTGGAAGATATCGCACATGAATACATTAGTAATATGGGCAATACCAAAGGTGGATTTCACTGGGATAAATTGTGTCACCTTAGTCAGTGTGTATACTACCACCATGATAGAGCCATGTTGTTATCTTGTCTAAGGCAAACTAGTTATAAAAACCATGGATATCACCTCCCACTTCCACTCAGGTATGCACAGTGGATTCAATAATCCTGTCGCATGCTGATGTTCCACCTTCACCTGTTTGCATTATAGGCATTTGGATGAATATTCTTCTACCTCCTTCTCCATTCTTTGCCAAAAAAATTGTTTTCTTAAGGTGGTGATCATCTTTTGGTACGCTACATGACCGAAATATGGTCTCTTATAGCACTCATCCAAGATCATTTTCTTTAATGTTGTTACACTGGAACCTAGAACCTAGTATAATAGGTAAAAAATCTTTTTTAGTTGATATCATATCCCATAGCCTTTCCTTGTTGTACCTTCATTTATATTTCTTGATACTTCAGGTCATGTTTCCCTTACACTTGTATCTATTCTTCCAAATTTGTTTTTACACTACTTTCTACACTAGCCAGCAATGAAAGAGAATATCTACATAATGCATCCACAATCTTGTTTTCCTTTCCCTTAATATGTTTAATTTCCATCTCAAATTCTCTTAGGAACCCTTACCATCTTTCTTTCCTATCATTTAAATCTGGTTGGCTAAGGAAGTACTTTAAAATAATATGATCTGTTACCAGCACAATTTTTTTACAAGTAATGTCTCGACATTTTTAATCCGTGGATGACTGCAACTAACTCCAAGTCATAAACATCATAATTATGTCCATGTTTTTTTAGTTTTCTTGACTCATTGGCTATGAATGCATTGTCTTATTGAAACAAAACTCCCAATCCTTCCAAACGTGCATCTTTACACACAGTGAACTCCTTATTTGGGTCTGTTATCTTTAGAACATGGGTTGTTGTCAACATACGCTTCAATTGATCAAAACTTTTTTGACATTTATCTATCCATTCAAACTTAACCCCCTTCTTCTGTAGAGAGGTAATGGGGTACGCTAACTTGGAGAACCCATGTACAAACCTATAGTAGTACCCAACAATTCCCATAAAGGAAAGAATTGTTGATACATCTTTTGGTATCAGCCAATTCATAATGGCTTTAATTTTTTCAGGATCCACCAGCAATCCTTCTTTGGAGATGATAAAAATATTGGATTTTAGTTTTAAAAAACTCACACTTACTGCCCTTTCCATAAATTTTATTCTCTCTAATCGTTTGTAATACTAATTTTAGATGCTCTTGGTGTTCCTCCTCATTGTTTGAGTGTATTAAAATGTCATCAATAAATACTAACACAAATTGAACCAAAAAACTATGCAGTACACTATTCATGAGACACATGAAGGTAGGAGGGGCATTAGTGAGTCTGAATGGTAATACCATGACCTCATAATATCCATACCTTGTTCTGAAGGTTGTCTTATGTATATCCTCATCCATTATGTGCAAATAGTGATGTCCATTTTGCAAATTAATCTTAGAAAATAAGACTACCACTCTTACTTGGTCATATAGATCGTCAATTCAGGGTAGAGGATATCTATTTTTTATGGTTATCTTATTCACCTGTCTATAGTCAATACACATTCTAAGTGTACCATCTTTCTTCTTAACGAACAATACTAGGCCTCCCCATGGGAACACAGTTGGTCTAATATAACCTTTATCAAGGATCTCTTGTAGTTTCAATTTTAATTATATCAATTCTAGGGTACTCATTCTATATGGGTCTTTGGTGTAGCACCTGACACTAATTCAATTGAGAAATCAAGGGTTCTCCGGGGGGTAGCTTGGGGATTTCTTCTAGAAACAAATCTTGGAATTCTCTCACAACTAGTAGTTTATTTAATCCTCTCACTTCAGTCTGTTGTTCCTGCTCTTCCACATGTGCTACATACACTTGGCAACCATTTCTTGTTGTTATTTTCAGCTGTAAGGTTGTTATTTTCCTTACTGAAATTGGTTTTGGTTTTCCTTTCACCAGAAACGAATTCCCTTGGGGGTCCACACAACTCATTGTCTTTTCCAAACAATTTACAACAACTTTATATTGTTCTAACCAGTCCATTCCCACCAAGAGATCATATGATCCTAAGGGGAGGATGTTTAAATTGATTTTAGTGAGGTATCCATTTAAATTTACTACACCTTGATTTACCACATGGGTCACTCTCCTTTTAGTACTAGTGCTAGTTATACCAATGATGGATGGTGGAATTTTTATGATTTTAAACCTCGCTTTTCCATAATCTAGGGTTTTATATAGCTTAGGCTAGCCCCAGGATCTATTAAAATAGACACGAGATGGATTTGGATAACAGATTCTATTCCAATCATTATAGATTGATGTTCTTCTTATTTGTCTTCCAAGGCTGTATATAGCTTCGGCTAGCCCCAGGGTCTATTAAAATAGACACAGGATGGATTTGGATAATAGATTCTATTTCAATCATTATAGATTGATTTTCTTCTTGTCGGTCTTCCAAGGCTGCACTGATTCTTGGGATACTCTAGGCCACATTATTTACTGTAGAAGCTTTAGGTGCTACCTGTACATTCTAGATCGATTTGGGGTTGTGAGGACAATCCTATAGCAAGTGGGGTTCACCACATCCCTAAAAATTTAATGGCTTCCTTTCTTTACCTCCCATGTTCTTCTTTTTTCCCAGCTCTACAGTCCTAGAGCCCGTGTAAGACTGTGCTAGATGACTCAACTCACTCCTAATGATTTTCTTCCATTGGTGGTCTTTACCAAATTTTTTAAAGTAAGTTGGTTTTTGCCTCTTTAGGTTTTCCCCCATCTTGTTTTAATCCTTATTCTGCCAAGGTCGAGAGCCCTCACTTTTATTTCGTAACTATTGATAACAAAGTCTTGACTTTCTGACCGCTTCATCCATAGTCCTAGGATTATCAAATTCAATTATTTCTTTGTACATAGTTGGTAAACAGTTCAGAAACCTCTGTACCTTTGATTTTTCCTCTTGGATGTAAGGCACATACCAAAGAAAGTTGGTGAACATAGTCATGAATTTGTCCATGGTAATTTGTCCCAACCTCAATTCGTGGAATCATTTCGCCCGATCATCATAGTACCTATCACTCAGATAGCGGGCTTTAAATTTATGTTGAAATTCCTCTCGCGACACCGTATTTTCTTCTAGTAGATGTATCATTTTTGTCTCCTCTCACCAGAGAGTGGGTTTTACCTGCAATGGATAGACTACTAATATTTCTTTCAAGTTGCTTTCGTATTCATACACCTGAAAGTACTTAACGATATTTAAAAGCCAAGCTTCAACACCTTCTTCCTTTTCTCCATCAAAGGTTGGGGGTTTTATCTTTCAAAACTCCCCATGTAGTTCCTTTCTTTTTCTGTCTTTTTGGTTCTTAGAATCTATTTTTTCATATTCCTCCTCACTTTCAAATCTGTCCAGTGTCAATCTTGGTTGTTTTTGTTTTGACCCTTCTAGTTCAACACTCTTATGACAAGATTTTTTAGTCCATTCTCTAATCAATTTCTCTTGTTCTTCACTAGATTTTATTAATCTCTCATTTCTATTCTGGAGTTCTGCCATTTCCTATAGTAACTTTATCATTACCCTGCCAACTGATCGGCGGAGGACATACCCCCTTCTCCTAGGTCTACATATAATGTCTCCCCTCCTGTAGTGTCTAGATTTATATCCTCCATCCTTCACTCAGAGTGCAATACCAAAATCCAAATAAAAAAATTTCAATATCAGAAATTTGTTGTTACTGTGAATAATGCTAACTGTAACCTGTAATGGAACCTTTATGCAGGCCCAGTGTAGAAATCTTGGCTATGATAGCATTTTTCATGTTCCCCAACTCTAATTTGTTTTTTTCCAATTGCAAATCGTAACAGTAGCCATTATTGATGATTATAGTATTCCCCCAGAACACATAAAATAAATTATGTAATCATATGGTTTCGTTCTATTGCACCCCACCACCCTTAAGATAGATGACCTTACTCCCTATGTCTTTTATATTCAATTTCTAACTATCTACATTCAATTTATGTACAAAATTCATGTCTATAACCCTCAAATACCTAGGGGGTGATTTTATCCCCTAACCAACTATAACATACTGTTATACCTTCAAGGTTACCCTCTTCATTAACTTGGTACACTTTTCTATAAGCTGCTATCAATACCCTCAATGTGTCCCTATCCACTCATGCCTAGTTGTACCCCAAGTGAGTAGAGTGGTGCCACATCCCTTGGGGCCATGTGGTCTCACCCCACTCCCCATACCAGGGTTTCCTCGATTGTATAACTATGTGGTTGATGAGATTTCAAGGGTTCTAGTTGTCTAGGGATAGATCGACGGCTCATAATGAAACCCTCAAACCCTAAATGCTTGTAACCTTATGCCTTCCCTCATTTTCACTGTCGTTCGGTGTAGTTCTGTATTTTCACATGGTTTCCATTATTTTCTTGGTCTATGCCTGAGGTTTCCCTCCGTGGTCGAGGTATGGTTCCTCAGCGAAAAAATGATTAGGAGAGAACGATGTATAGTTCGTGGCATTTTCCCATGGAGAACACCCTGTTGGCCCTGGGGTTCCTTCACTTCCTTATTGACTCAGTTTCTTACGCCTCTAGAATGTTCAATTTTTGAATTCCTTCTAGTATTTGAAGTATACATTTTGTTTTGGTTTAACTTTGTTTACTATTATTTCCCAACCCAATTTATTATGTGAGTTTTGAATGCTTTCCCCATTCGCTACAGGGTTTTTGGGTGATGAATTTGGAAAACCTTGGTGGTCCTTCATAGAAAAAGTGCACCCCTTCACCTTTGAACGCTTGATGTAATTTATCACACAATCAACTATTCAACCAATTTTAATTATGTAACTTGTTGCACTATTCCAGTGCTCACAATGCTTGGCATGCATTCTGAGTTTCCATTCCAACATGCGGCGATCCTCAACCTTTCAAAGGTATACTTTTTAGTTACTGTTGTTTTTTTTACTCATATAGAATAACATTAAACATTTTTTTACCTGTGCAGTCTATGGCTCACTGGTTTGTGAACGCGTTTTTGTTTTGTTTCAAGGCAGGTAACTTCAATTCTTGTTAGCGACTACAGAAGGTCTTTCCATGCATTCGGCTAGCTAACCTTGAGCTATGTCCCACTTACCAAGTCGATTCTTGATTATCCTGTCTTCTGAAAGGGTCTGATCTGGTTATACCTCATAATCATAATGCTCCTCTAGTTTGCTCGATATGTTTTCACAAATGGGTTTTTCTTGCACTTTCTTGGTTGTAGTCGCGACGTTAAACCAATCACTTGGAAATGTTAAATTAGGATCTTTTTACTCTTGTTAGATTTCTCATATTCATTTAAGAATATCTGTATATTGTAATTATTTTGGTCATCTCACTGAGCTTTGTCTCTGGCAATGACATTCCTCACCCAGCTGGGTTAATGAGGCTTTATATTACTGTTGTACCTTTGAATTTTCAATAATGTCTAATTTATATTGGCAGTTATGATTTCATCCTCTAAATTGCAGTTGCTATAGATACTTTCGCTTGATCTGTGTTAATTCATCATTCCTATGTGTGAGTTATTCTTTATCATACGAAAATTTATATCATCTTACTGCTCTGTATTACTTCTTTCTACGTAGAAAGTTCAGTTTGTGAATGTTGTCCATGGTTAGACTAAATAGCTCTTGTTCCAGTATATTCCATTATTTTTTTTATGATTATTTCTATGTCTATGACTGGGAAGAACTACGCTTATCTTCTTCAGTCTTCTGGAGGCCTTGGCTCATCTCCAGCTCAAGCCTGGGGATTGTTCCCTTTGCATGCATAAAAATGCGAGCAAGGGTTTTCTGATAATGCTTCCTTTTGATGATAGTGTATTGAAAGTTATATTTATTTTTAATCTTGTAATGACTCTTGAACTATTATTGTTCGATGTTTTCAGTATAATAGTGTAACTCTATTAATTAATGTTTAATGGATTGTCAATTGTATTATTATTGTGAGCCATTCGTAGAGCTGAATCTGCTCCTTGTTAGTTCTCTTTAACTATTGCATGCATTTGTTTCTTAGGTTGTTTTACTGTAGCCACTTCATGAGTGCACTTACAAAATGAGTTGACTATACTTCTCTATGAATTCCTTTTGTGAATTATTTTACTTTAACTATTCTATTACACTAAAATAACCATTCCCCTCGGCCTGCATTAAATTAACTAGCCTACGAGATAGATATTCATCAATTCTACTTTGGATTTTCTCTTGGTCTGTATGTATATAAGCTAAGGTCCATCTAGACCTTTCCATATTAATGGTATGAGCTATGTACAAGAAGCATGGTAACTATGTCCATTTTGCTACACTACAGCACTTGATATCATTAGGAGAAGTGATTAGAGTGGAAATGGACTTGTCTCTCGAAGGATTCATTTATGTTTCTTCTTTTTCCATCTATCTCCACTCAGCGTACCAACTAGCCTAATCACAACCTTGTGAGAGGATGTCTTAGAGTTGGGTTAAGGTAACTTACAAACCAAGACCCAACTACTTACTAGATATCCCTCACTAAATTAGGCATGCAACTGCCCCATCCCATACCATCACCTTTCAAAAAAAATTAACACCCTATCTGGGTTCCCCCTTAGGCCTCACTCTACTAAAATCACCACCCTGCTAAATTCAATATTATTTACTAATCCTCCATGCTAAACATAAGTTCAATAATCATTTAAAAATGATTGCATATAACTTATTTCTGCTTAACAATCTTAATATGAGAAAACGATTACAAATAACTTACTTTTGTCTGATAAGCATAACATAAATAATTATTGTAAAATGATTTAACATAAATTTATGCCACAAAGTTATATTAGACTTCAAAGAAACTACTATAACAAAATTTATGTAAATATGCACAAAATAATTAACACACGGTTACCAAAATCGAATTTCTGCAACCGAATTAAACTTGATTGAACAATTTTCCACCCCACCATAAACCTTATCTCCTGGTTCCCCCTGAGTTGAGATCAATAATTCTCATAGAACCAAAAACCTTGGTTATTTTCGTATAGGTTTCATTTATATTTCACTTTCCCCAGCAAAATTTTTAAACTGGTGTCCCACTTTTTCGGGAATCTTCTTGTACCCATAACCTAGGATTTTTTCATTTTTTTTGAGAATTTAAATTATTCTTTTTCATCCTTGAAAGCCCATCCTTTTTTTCTATGGTGCTTTTCCACCCCTTCCAGTGTTGTTTCACTCACACTGGGTGATTTGTATAGATTCCTTTCTATACATATCCAGAAAATCACATGGTTCTACTCCAAGTGGATTTTTCTTTGGTGTGATTTGGGAAAGTTCAGTGTTTTGCCTCTTTTCCTAAATCCAATCCATTGATCCTAAACTATCGATGAGGATAATGATCTTGATCGTTCTTTTGTTCTTTGCAACTAATTCATTGCAACATCTTATTTTATTCTTTAAACGTAATTAATTACATTATCATAGTTCTTTTTCCAAAAACAATTTGGCCAAGATCCCATTATTACCAATATTTTGAAGTACTAATTATACTATCTTAGCCACTATGACTTTACAAACAAAAAAAAGGAGGGATATTACATGTAACTTGTGTTCGCTAACTTGTTTTTGCTAAGTAATCACAAGATGACCCCGTGACTTGGTTCACATCTGGTTCTCTCGTTGTCTTGGCAAATTGTGCAATCCTAGAGGGCAACCTTGCTTGCTCTCAGGAATTGCGTAGAGTAGCCCGACAGTCAACCTTGCTCTCTAGAAATGCACAGAGCAGTCCGACAGACAACCTTGCTTAGAGAAATTGCTTAGAATATCCAAACACTGGGCTCCCACTTAGGAATTGCACAGATGATCCAAACTTAAACATGAATGCAACATCTTACAAATATAATCATAAAAACAGAAATGTAGTAGAAAAACACTTCATCTAATTAGTAAAAAAAAAACTGAACTATGCTTACAAACAGAATGGAAATAAGATGGCTCGGGTGATGGTAGCTTATCTCTGAGAAGAGATGTGATGGCTAAATGCCACTGAACTCAATTACAATGAGGCTCAAGGGAATTTTTATTATTGAACAATAAGAGAAAACCCTAAACCGAAGAGATGTAACACCAAGAGTTTATGGGCCTCGTTGGGGTTAGTTGGGTAGCCAAATTCCTGGGGTCATAACTTGGTCATATTATCTCCGTTTGATGCGTATGATACATCATTTGAAATATCTCTCCAAGGACTACAACTATTGACGTGATTGCCAAAAAAAAATTCGTTCAGGGCCTCAAAATGGCTCGAGAAGTTCAGGACCCGAAAAACTACCAAAAATAATAAGCTAGGCTACAGTTAAGGAAACAAATGTAACTGACTTGAGTGTCTAGGTGGAATAGGCATGTGACCACCAATATCCACTTGGATCATTCCTCCCCCCTAGGAAGCAATGGTCCACATTGCATGCAAAGCCTCCATGAGTTGAGGAAATTCTTGTTGAACTTGGTCCCTGGTGAGATGTTCTTCAATATCTGATGTTGAAGCATTGTTTGTCATAGCCTTGGTAATGGTGTAAGGACCATATCAGAGTGGTCTGAGCTTCTGATGGGCTCTTGTAAGGTGTTCTTTCTGCAAACACAACCAGACTTTGTCTCCCACCTGAAACTTGTGTGGCACCCGATGTTGATCATGTCATTGCTTGTATTTTGCACTTTCCACAATGGAGCAACAATATATCAGCCCATTGGGTAGAGGTTCTCTGGGAGTCATCTCGAACGAATGCTTGACCTGACAGTGCAATGGTATCCCTGTGGGTGAGGAGAAGATGTCCCTGTATTCTTTCATGACTGTATCCACCTGATTCTGTTGCGTGGAGGAACCCTTCATAGGGGCCATGGATTTGGATATGATCTTCTGCTTATTTTGACAGTGAATCAAAAACAAAATAAATTTCGTAATCTGGGAGATGATCTTGCTGCATTTCTTAGCAGAGATCAAAGAGGTGGAAGTAGGTGGGGCTACCTCTAGTATCCTATATAACATATCACCCGAAGAAATAATCATAGAGCAAAGTCCAAATTCATACTACAACATGTCGCTTCCAAAACTATGGTTTTCCTAATAATACATCACAAATGTTGAGACGAGCAACATCACACAATAACTCATATGTGAAGGGCTTGATGTTGTAGGGAAGGCAACACTGCTGGCTGACTCAGAGATTTCGTCCTTGGTGGAGCCAGCCGATGTTGTACTGCTGCAGGTGTGGTATGGTTAGTAGGCCCAGCCGCTTCATGACCTCTATTGAAATGATGTTTTTTTAGCTTCCACTGTCAACAATGAACTGTAGCGACAAACACTTTACCCATATTTTTAAGTGGAAAAGAGGCTCCCACTCCTCTAGATCTTTGGGCTCATTATTATGGATCTTCGTGGTGGTAATGGTGGCACTGGGCTCCGCATCAATAATCCGCTTCCCTTTCTCACTCCTCTTGTCGTATTCTGATTCAAGGTCGGAACATGCATCTGATTCTAAATCCTTCAACTCAGCCACCAACGACTGCTTGGCCTGACACTCACTTTTGTTTTGAGTGGGGCTCTTATGGAACTCACACCACTTTCCTGTGTCCTTATTTGGCTTCATGGTGGTGTTATTTTCTTGCAGCTTTGACAGGTTTTCTTGGGTCACCCCGCCTTGGCTTTGTCCTTTATTCTTTAAATTTCTGCTCAATCTTGACATTGTATCAGTACGCCATGCCAATCGACGAGGTGTATATGAACTCTATCTCATCCTAAATGTGTAGGCAGTTGTGATATTTGAGTACCAAATGCCGCTCAGAATCCTTGATACCCAACTTTGTGCGAAGGGTATGAAAAATATTGGTAAACTCTATCATGTCTTGGTCCCTTCTCTACCGTAGCGTGGTCCACTTTATGTATTTATCCTCATAGCTTCTTACACGGTAGTATTGCTCCTTGATGGCATCCCAAAAGAAATTCCAAGTGGGTGGGGCTAAAAATAGTGAGGTCGTACTTTCATCCTTATGCTCGTAGTGGGTTTCCAACCAGTCCTTGATGTGGGGGGCGGATTTAAGAAGTGCAAAAGTGATCTTTTCTCAGCTGGAAAAATCATGAACAAAAAAATATCCTTCTAGAAATTTAACAATTTATCTACGACATCCGCATCTATCAGACACTAAAATATGGGAATGTCAAAGTTAACTTGTACCTTAAAGGTTGTGGTGCTTCCAGAGTAGATGCTGGAAGTAGATGCATCGTCTCTTGGTAGCCGCTGAAGGATTTGGGCAAAGTTGTCCATCACTGCGTTCCTTGGTCACCCAAGGGCTTCTTCGGGCAAGATTTTGATAGGATCTCCTTTCCCCTAGTATTGATTTTCATTTGCCAAGGGAGGCCATCGGGATTGGCAAGGCTAGTCTTGCAAAGGTTCGACCAGTTCCCTAACTCCTTATATCCCGACCTCATTAGGGACATGCAAAGGAAAACAATGAAAGAGAAGACCGCTCTGATACCACTGATCCAAACTTACACTTGAATACAACAAATTATAGATATAACCATAAACACATAGATGCAACAGAAAAACACTTCATTTTATTAATAGAAGAATATTGAACTATGCTTACAAACAGAATGAAAATAAGATAGCTTAGGTGATGGTAGCTTATCTCTGAGAAGATATGTGGAGGCTACATGCCTCTAAACTGATTTAAAATGAGGCTCAAGGGCCATTTTATTATTTAACAATAAGAGAAAACCCTAAAAAACCAAAACCCTAACTGAGGAGACGTAACACCAAGAGTTTATGGGCCCAGTTAGGGTTAGTTGGGCAACCAACTTCTTGGGGTTGTGACTTGGTCATATTTTCTCCATTTGACGTGTATGATACCTCTTTTGAAAGATTTCTCCAAGGACTACAACTAATGACACCATTGTTGTATCAATTTTCTAGTGAATTTTGCTAGAAAAACATCATTTAGGGCCTCAAAACGGCTTCGGAAGTTCAGGACCCGAAAAACTGCCAAAAATAGTAAAATGTGGTACAATTAAGAAAACAAATGAAACTAACTAGGGGGTCTATGTGGAATAGGCGGGTGGCCACCAATATCGACCTAGATCATCAGACCTAGCTGGCAGCTTGTCTTCAGTTGGGAAATTGCATAGAGCATGAGAGATAGCAAGAGCCACTCAGCCAAGGAATTGTGCAGAAGCATTCCTCATGTTGTTGTGCGATGCATGTGCCAGAAAGTTCCTCGATTCCCCCTAGAATTGTGAAATCCTCCCATGCATGCATGACAGTCTTTCCCGAAAAGGAAAATAAAAAGAATAAAGCAAAAAAGCATCCCTAAAAAATATGGATCTATTTTTAGCACTAGGAGTTGCATGCAACTTGATTTTAGAAACTTCCCGCCAAGTGTCACTTTCTCCTAGTTTTTTGGAATGCATGTTATAAATTGTAAATATACCAAATTTATTCAATGGACACCCTAGAGCTCATTCTCCACATTCGATCTTCGAGCTCTGGCATTCTTGAGGCATCTACAAATCTTTGACATGATCTTTACGACTTTTCCGGGTAAGTTTTACTTTTCATGTCTTTTGTTGCTTTTTCAATCGCTTTTATTTCCTTAGGTTGTGTGGGTGTTTTTTTCCTTATTTTATTGAATGATTGTTGGTGTTTTAATGTATTTTAATTTGTAGAAGAGTTGTTTCAAGTTTTCATTGCATTTCCTTAGTGTCGCATGCATGACCCTGTTTCTGCACTAACGGTCATTGTTGCGGTGACTCGCTTCATGAGCTTCATTGTTCTTATGTTTGACTGATTCTTGAAATTTCTCTAATTGCATGCATGTCCATTCACTCAGCTCTACACCATATTTTAACATGCATTTAATCCTACCTATTTTCAAGTCGCCCTTAGGAAAATCTCGGATGCCTTGGCCTAGATCTTGCCTTGCCAGGCATACACCGCCCATTCCTGGGACTCAAGGCTCTTCCTTGGCTCCAAGAATTGTGCAAAGGCTACATGTCACTGGCTTCTCAGCTATGCTCTGCGCAGTTCTAGGAGACAATGCCTAGTCTTTCCCTAGGATTGCACAATGTGCAATCCTAGCCAGCAATCAATCCAAATTGAACTTTGCATTGCATATTTCTAGTTCTCGGCAAGGCAAACTAGACTATGTTATATGTATTTTCAGCCAAGAACCCACTCACTAGTAGCCATGAATACACAATGCGCAGTTCCAGGTGACAGTCTCCCTATCTCACAGAGTCATAACTATGCAATCTTGCCCAACAATCACCCAGTTTGTTGCATGACCGATCCTTGAGTTACTTTTTGCTTTTTAGCTGACTTTTTATTTCCATGAGTGTCTCTATGTCTCCAAGCACCATAGGGAATAGCAATAGTAGTAGAAGTGAGCAGCAGAACTATGCAAGATGTAGGTTTTAACCCAGTACAGAAATTACCTGCATACGAATTCTAAAAACACAGAAAATAAATAATGCGAGAGCAGAACACATAAAACACATATACACAGAGATTTTACCCTGGATCCCAAAAGCAGGACTACTAGCTTGATTCTTCATTATGTTCCTTTCAATGTTATAATACATATTTATACATGCCGAAGCATCCAATAACATGGACTGAAAACCATCGCGTCCAATACCATGGACCATAAATCATCGCCTCCAAAAAACATGGGCGAAAATCATGCACAAAACCATAGTTGGGTCCGCCCAACCTAACATAGGGTCCAAAACTAAAATTTTCCGAGGTTCTACCCTGGACCCCATATAGTGGGGTTACGAGTGCCCGTCAAACCCCCTGTTAACTATGTGGAAAGAATATAACATAACCCAACATTCTCCCACTTGTTGTTTTCTTTCCACAAGGGGCCACAAGAGAGCATAGTCATTTTTCCAGCCCTAAAATGCCCATTGTATCTCTACACCAAGAGAACTTCTCAGAGCTCATAGATTTTGTCAATGCATCTGTAGTATTCTTCAAAGTGTCCACATTTACCAGTAACACCTTTTTGTCTTCTATCATATCCCTCACAAAGTGATACTGAACATCAATGTGCTTTGTCTTAGAATGATATGCGAGGTTCTTTGCAAAGAAAATTGCACTTTGGCTGTCATAGTCTATCCTTATAGCTTCCTGTACTAACCCCATACTTCAACACAATCTCTGCAACCAAACTGCTTCCTTGCTTGCATGAGTTGCTGCCATGTATTCTGCCTCTGTAGTTGACAGTGCCACCACAGATTGTTTCTTACTCATTCAACTAACTGCACCTCCAAATAGGTTAAACACATAACCACTTGTAGATCTTCTCTGATCTAGATCTCCAACCTAGTCTACATCAACAAAGCCATGAATATCCAACACTCTGTCCAATCCTGATCTTTGTTGGTATCCTAAACCATAATCACTAGTGCCACGCAAATACCTGAAAACCCGCTTCACTGCGATCAAGTGCTCCTTCCCTGGTTTTGACATAAACCTGCTCAATACTCCCACGACATGTGCAATGTCTGGTCTAATATAGACCATTGCGTACATCAGGCTACCGACTACATTTTCATATGGAACACGAGACATGTCCTCTTCCTCTTCTTGTGTCTTGGGACACTGTTTAACAGATAACCTCACACCTACAGGAATAGGAACCTTCATAGGTTTACTATCTTGCATATTAAACTCTACAATATTGTCTCGGCATACTTCCTCTAGTTTAACCAGAGCTTCCTCTTTGCCCAATCTCTTTTAATTTCTATGCCCAAAATATAGTTTGCAGCACCAAGATCTTTCATGTCGAATTTGGAGGACAATTGGGTCTTCAAATCATTGATAACTTCTTTTTCATTTCCAACCAACAACATATCATTCACATACAAGACCAGATAAATAACACAGTCACCAATTAATTTAAAATACACACAGTGATCTGCTTTTCTTCTGGTGAAGCCAAGTCCCCGTATAAATGTATCAAATTTCTGATACCACATCCTTGGTGACTGTTTTAACCCATATAGATACTTCTTTAACTTACATACCAGTTCTTTCTTACCCTTCACCACAAAGCCTTTAGGTTGCTTCATGTAGATCTCCTCTTCCAGATCCCTATGAAGAAATGCTTTCTTCACATCCATCTATTCTACCTCAAAATCAAAAGGAGTAGCAATAGATAAAAGTAATCTAATAGAAGTTACCTTGGCAACAGGAGAAAAAATATCACCAAAATCAATTCCTGACACCTGGGAATAACCTTTTGCTACCAACCGAGCTTTATATTTCTCCACTTTTCCTTCTACATTTGTCTTCTTTTTGAACACCCATTTGCTACCAATGGGTTTCCTTCCAGCCGGAAACTCCACCAGATCCCAAACCTAATTTTTGTGTAAAGATGCCATTTCATCAACCATGGCCTCTTTCCAGAGTTTTCCATCCTCTCAATCCACTACTTCCTTCATAGTTTTGGGATCATCATCAGTAACAGACAAAGCAAAATTTGAACAGAAAGAAGATGGACTATACCTTTCTGGCTGCCTTCTTTCTCGAACTGATCTTCTCACAGCCAAAGTTTGTGGCTCTTCATCTTCTGATTCCTCCTCTGTTGTAGACTCTGATTCTTCATCCTTTAGCTCAAACTCTATCTTCTCAGGTTCCTTTGGTTGGACTTCATGTTTAATAACATCTTTCACCTCTCTGAACACCACATCTTGACTGTACATAACCTTCCTTGTTACTAGGTTCCAAAGCTTATAACCCTTTAAACCATCCTTATACCCAATAAAGATGCACTTTTCAAATTTACTATCCAACTTTGTTCTTTTCTCCTTTGGAACATGTACATATGCATCACATCCAAATACCCTCAGATGTGAAAGAGATGGTTTCTTACCAGTCCATACCTCTTGTGGAGTCTTATCCTCCAACACTGATCACGGTGACCTATTGACCAGGTAACATGCAATATCCAGCGCCTCTGCCCAGAATTCCTATCCTAACCCGCCACCACTGAGCATGCTTCTTTCCCTTTCCATCAACGCCTTGTTCATTCTTTCTGCAACTCCATTTTTCTTAGGTGTATATGGAGTAGTCTTCTACCATGCTATACCACACTTCTTGCTGAATTCTTCAAATTCCTTACTACAAAACTCTCCACCATTATCTGTCCTCAGCACCTTTATCTTCTTCTCTGTCTGGTTTTCCACTAGAGCCTTAAATTCTTTAAACCTATCAAGGACTTGAAATTTCTTCTTAAGGAAATATATCCATGTATTCCTTGAGAAGTCATCTATAAATGATACATAGTACACAGACTTACCCAGAGATGGAACCTTCACAGATCCAAACACATCATTATGCACAAGCTCTAATATATGTTTCGCCCTCTTACCACCAGAGGGGAAAATCACCCGATTCTGCTTCCCGTATACACAATTTTCACAGAAATCAAAATCTAGAGAGCTATGAATCATACCTTCTACCATACCTTTACCATGAATTATTTGAAGGCCCTTCTCTCCAATATGTCCAAGCCTTTGATGCCACAACATGGTCTTTTCTCTGGAGACCACTAGATTTTCTGCTCCACTTTCAGGAACCATGGAACTGTTGCACACATCAACAACAGTGCTACCTTGCAGCTTGTACAAAGTTCCAATCCGAACTCCCTGCATCAATACCAGTGCTCCTTGAACCATCTTGCAGGTATCCTCCTTGAACACTGTTTTTACACTTGCATCATCCAGCTTACTAACAAAAATCAGATTTCTGGCTAATGCTGGAATATGCAGAACACCCGGAAGTGTTCTAACCCTTCCACCTTGCAGCTTCAACTTTACTTTTCCATGACCAATGATTCTAGCCTTCCTGTCATCCCCCAAGAAGACATCACCACCATCATATTTCTCATACTCACAGAACCACTCTCTATGGGGAGTGAAGTGAAAGGATGCACTTGAGTCAATAAACCATGCCTCATGATCTACATGTGTACTTGAAGAAGCCAAGTACACATCCCCACCTTCATCTGAGGTGGTTTTCGCCTCTGCAAAAGGAGCCTCATCAGATCCATTTCCTTTGTTAGGAGCTTTAGACTTACAATCCATTTTGAAGTGGCCTTCCATTCCACATTTCCATCACACCACCTTTACAGGCTTTCCTGGAGATTTAGATCTCGCACTGGATGACTTATTTTTGTTTTTGTTCTGGGACCATCCTCGTATAGACAAGGCATCACCATTTTGGCTCTCCATATTTTTCTGTCTCATCTCCTCCATCAGCAAGGCTGAGACTATTTCATCAAACTGCAAGGTAGTTGCATTGCTACCTATTGCAATAACGAGACTATCCCACGAATCTGGTAGAGAACACAACAAACTGATGCACTTATCTTCATCTGAAATTTTAATATCAACATATGCTAACTGACTTACCACAGTATTAAATGCGTTTAGATTCTCTATCACCGAGTCTCTGTCTTTCATCCTCAGGTTATATAGCTTTTTCTGCAGGAATAGTTTATTCACTAGAGACTTAGATTGGTACAAAATCCCTAACTTGTCCCACTAAGCCTTTGTTGTAGCTTCCCCTGATACATTTAGTAATATTGAATCTGAGGCACGTAATAATATTGTGCTCTTTGCTTTCTGATCCAACTTCTTTCATTCTTCATTGGACACTCGGGTTGGTTTAGTACCCAGATCTACTGCGATCCACTGATCTCTATCCACCAACAGGTCATCCATCTTGAGTTTCCACAACTCAAAACTCTAACCATTAAATTTCTCAATCTCTATCTTTCCACTACTCACCATCTTCTTTCACCACTAGAATCGATTTCATAGATCTCCCACTGAACAGGGTCTACCACAGGCCCGAGCATAACCCCATAGCAACAAAGGTGTCTCGTTGAAGCCAAATCTACTCTGATCCCAAATGTAGGTTTTAACCCCGTACAGAAATTACCTGCATATGAATTCTAAAAACACAAAAAATAAATAATGTGAGAGCAGAACACATAAAACACATATACACAGAGATTTTCCCCCGGATCCCAAAACCAGGACTACGAGCTTAACTTTTCATTATGTTCCTCTCAATGTTATAATACATATTTATACATGCCAAAGCATCCAATACCATGGACTGAAAACCAATGCATCCAATACCATGGACTGAAAACCATCGCGTCCAAAAAACATGTGCAAAAATCATGCACAAAACCATAGGTGGGTCCGTCCAACCTAACATAGGGTCCAAAACCAAAATTTTCTGGGGCGATGCCCCGAACCCTATAAAGTGGGGTTACAGGTGCCCCTCAAACCCCCTATTAACTACGTGGAAATAATATAACACAACCCAACACAGGACAAAGGGAAGAGGAAGATTGCTGAGAGAATAGAGGCAGAGAAATGCTACAAGTTTAAGGAAGATCCACTTGTGGAGAAAGTAGCTTTGGATATTAAGGCGAAGAGGTGACAATGCGAAAGGAGAGCAGTGCAAAGAAAGAGGGAGAAGAAAACATTGGAATAAGCATAGAGAAAGTTGTAGGAAGCAAACAAATGGCTCAAAGAAGAACAAGGGCTACATAGAAGAGAGAAGGAAGTGCAAGGCACACAGACATAGAAAACTACAGTGATATAGGTTGAAGACTCAGATGCACCAACAACAGATGATGAACAGGGTGAGAAACCACAAGAGTAGGAACTTGCTCAGCTTCATGACCATATGGTTGAATAGATGGAAACAGAGATGGTACATCCAGAACATGAACAAGACATAGACCTCATGACAAAAGCAACCAAGGTCACTACACAAATTTCACCAGCTCTGGTAGCAGAGCAAGTCCCAAGGGTAAAAGGAGAGACTGTTCTCCTTGAGGATGATCTGGGGATAGGTGTGTACAACATAAGCTTTTACGACTCATGGCATAGGGTTCTATAGGTGCGCAGAGCACACACCTCGAATGATCATACATCTCCTGTGCACTTTGAAGAACATGTGATTTTGTCTGATGTGCGAAGACATATAGCTTCCTTGGTCGATGCTACGAAGGCATATGACGAAGCCACAAGATCAAGTTTGAAGTTAATGATAGAAGAAGTATCATCTCTTAAGAAAGTCATGTGGAGAATTTATGACAGGATCGTCACCATGCACAAGGCATTTTCCCATTTACAAGGCTTTCCACATTGCTTCATCAAGATTACGTGCATGCTCATAGACATACATGCTGTTGTTGATCACTTACATACATGGACAATGATGTACAAGGGAGCCCTGCTTTACTTACATAAGATGATGAAGTCACAAGTAGAGTTAGACAAAGCATGCATCCAGGTTCAGGTCAAGAACTATGAGGAACTCCCACTGCTGATCACTAGTGTTCAGGCTTCATATGTAAGAGTTTTCAAGGTTTTTTATGCCATCATGCAGACGCAAAAGATCCCATCCATAGAAACAGTCACCAAGGCCAAAGAGAAGGACCAAGTCTGATTGGGGATTGACATGTCCTTCAAGAAGTTGATGCGCACAATCGCCAACGCAGACTTACATATTAGTGCAAAGAACATCAAGAGGTAGGTCGTTAATTCAACCACACTTAGGACTATGTTGCATATGTTAGAGGAAATGTTGGACATAGGTTCTAAATCAGTATACCATGAAGCGATGGACGCAAGAGTTCGTTTCCAGAAAGACATCACCAAACAGTACGCGAACACCACTACGCACTACCAAGCTTGGCATCAATTAGTCACCAAAGATCACCAAGAAGATGTTGCTGTGTTTGTCTTTCCATAGTTGTCTGAGTCTTAATGTTGTCTTGTCTAGCTGACTCAAGCCTATTTTTGTCCCACATGGGTATATGTGGAAATTGTATCATTATTGTAAATATGTTCTAAAGTGAAATTCCAAGTGTCATTAGTGGAATGCAAACAATCATATGTACTGTAAATAGTTATATGTAATGAAGTTGAAGAGTCATGAGGGTAGTCCATGAGTCAAAGGGGAATGTCAAGGGCCAACCCACCCTTTGCTATATATAGAACCTCATAACTTATAGATCAAGCTTTTCGGAGCCAAGCTATTAGCTAGCCATTACTTAGAGAAGGCCTGGAAAATATTGTGACAAGCCTTAGATTCTCCACAGTGCAGAGCAAATACATATCCTTGGAGGAGCAGGCAGTGTTGACTATAATGTTCCACTATTGGGGCAAGTGGTTGTCAATGGTGTATGTATGGATGGAACTTTCACTTTATATATATATATATATATATATACAGAGCCAACACGATTTCATGCATATGTTTTTTTTGTAGTTGGGCTATTCTAGATGCTTTGGCAATGTATGTTATTTAACTTACACAGCCATGTATGAATTATTTTGTATATGATTGTATGAATCTTGTTGAAATCGTCTTGTTGGTTTAGCCCATCACTTTGGATTGTGGAATATTCTTCTTTCCATCTCGTGATGTCATTCAACTCTTGTGTTCCTTTTAGGTTGTGTACTATTACAGGCTTCTAAGGGATACACTTCCTTTCTTCCCTCTGTTTATTAGAAACCACTTGCATCTCACTTGATGCATTGCAAGGTCTCACACTTTCATCCAACAAAGATATCACAATTACCTCTGATTACTATCACAATCAAGGCATAGCTTTACTATCCACTTCTGGGACTCCTCCTCCAAACAGTTTGAGGTCTAGTTGGGACTTCTTACTGGGGAGATCCCTTGACATGTTGGTCGGTCCAACATCATCAACATTTCTGGTGCTAGAAGGAGGGCTGGATGACAAGTTGAATCCTCAAAGCCTGTTTTGTATCTCTTCACATATTTCATGACTTATATTACAATTCAACCTCTGACATGTCTATTCCACATACATGATTTTGAGGTGTCAGAGGATCTCTACAATGAATTGTCACGTAATACATATAATGGTGAAGGTGGAGCAACTTTTCTTAGTCATGGAGTGGCCTTCATGGGCTTCTATGAAAGGAATGAAATCCATGAGGATCACATTGTCTCCTCGTTGTTCGCATTCATTTTCCAAGGGAACGCACTACAATGGCGTGTCAAATTTCCCGCATCATCTATCCACTCTTATGATCAGATGATTGGAGAGTTGGCTCATGCTTTCTATCATTATGATCGTAAATCACTCAATAAAAAATTTATGCAATTATGGAAAGTACATGATGAATCTCTTTTACAATTTTACAAATGCTTCCAAAATCTCACTTTTCAAATCCCAGAAAATGAAATTGATTGGAAACTTCTAGATGAAATACTTTAGTATCTTCTTCACATATATGAAAATCCTCATATGTTAGAATCATTTGAACCCCTCCCATCATACCTCGGTGTTAGAAATGTCAAATCTAAGATGGACAAGGTTGCTCTCACAAGTGACCCTCTATCTACTTCTCATCAAATGACTATATATCCGCAGTGTAAGGTGGGAGAAGGTGCACACACATCTTTTGAACTGTCACATCCTCCGACCCCAATTGCTCTAGATTTATGCACAGATTTGGCTTGCAATCCTGTTGGTTGTCACATGAACTTGTTATCTCCACCTTTGTCCTCTTTTTCTATTGATCCTTCGGATTGTACTGTTCTGTTTTCTCCCGTTCCAAACTCCACACTTGTTGTTCATGAGGATCAAGTTGTTAATGGAGTCGGTGTTGAAAAGCCAACCTACATTTTCATTTCTGATTAGTATGTGTGGGAATCTGAAGAAGAACCCATGGCAATGGATGACTTCCTCTTGTCCACACCTCATCTTGTATTTCCTAAAATCTTTTGTGATTCTTCCATTTTTTATTTGTCTTGTGAAAATCCATCCTTGAATGTTTTTACTTCTGATCATTCACAGAACACACCGAATGTCAGTCTGTCATTTGATTGCAGATAGGGCACATGTTTATTTTTGAATCCACCCAATCTATCATCTTTTCTTTCTAAAAAATCACAGGGTGAACATTCCTATTTCTTGTCAACCCCTATGTATGATTCAGTCGTTGTTGATGTTTCTAAGCCACTAATCTTTGATGATCTACCCGATCATGAAGTGGAAACCCCTCAAGTTGTTGAGGTACCTATACTTGAGCTGATGGTTATGTCAGGTCGTTGTTGTCTTGAAGCTAGTTCCACTTCAAATTAGAAATCTGTTGAAACACCCCTAGCTCCTCATCACTCTCTCTTTTACATTGAAGATCAATCCAATTTATAGATTTCACATCCTCCACTTGAATCACACAATCGTATCGCTCATGAATTGGAGGAATCATACACAACAAGCACTCTTTCTAAGTGGAAGTTGTCCTTTTTCATGTTTGCATTTGTCACTGCCAAAATAGTGTACATGCTCATTTTCTGCGCACAGTGTGTTGTAACACCATGGTACGTCTGCAAAGTGTTTGTCTTGCACTTTAACTCTTTTCTTTCTTGTGAACACATTTAAACTTCGAGTGTGTTGGTCTTTATTTTATTATCTTTCTTGTGTGCTGGTTTAATTGAATATCTTTCTGGTCGACTATGCCTTCACCAACATGGGTCAACCAATGCATCGGTGGCTACATTGGAAATATCACTTTACGTGAGTAGGCCCATGCACTACTTAGCATAGGAGTAGGAGCAGTGTTTTCTTTCTTGTTTTCTTTTCTTTTTTGTTTGCTTCTCTTGCATTTTTTTCTTTCGTTTACTTCTATCCTTTGCTTGTTTGTTTTATTTTCTTGTTATGCACCTGTAGGTTTAGGTTCACATGAAACCATGTTTGGCTCTTGAGACAAGCAGGGTGAAGTATAAGAGGACTTATACAGCTATCAACAATTGGTTATTTGGTGTACTTTCTCTTTATGAAGAGCTCGATGTCTTCAGTCAATCATAACCTAATGGAAAATATGTTCCATTCATAGTGAGTCTTGGTGAAAACACAATGCTTGCACTTTTAACTACTACTGCCTACTCTATTCAGTTTTTCTATATTGGATTAACCATTGTCAGCTCAGTCAAGTAGATTATGGTGAGGGGGAAAACCTTAAAAAGTATGTCAAAGGTATATATAACATACTTCTCTGAAGGGAAAACCTGTTATGCTCTCAATAAGTTGGGATCCCTCTTCCTCCTCATGAAAAATAAATAAGTGTCTATGCACAACTCTTTGAAAATGAATAAAAATTATCCACCAGAGTACTGACCTGGCTCGCTGGCAAAGGAGAGATGCTTGTGTACTTGCATGACTCCATGAGGGTACTGTCCAGGCCTGCTGGCAGCAGAGCAGCATCAAAGATGAAACTAAGACTCTGACACTTTATATTACATGTGCATCAATATACCCCTCAACCCCAATCGAAACAACTTAGCTTGCCTGGCTTGGCATGTGTGCTGACCGATCAAGAGAATGATAGAGACTATATCTTTCACTCAAGCTAGTGTAGAAGCTATGATGATCAAAGGATTGAACAATACTTTTGGAGGAGTTAGACACAGTTTTCATGAAACAAGGTCCATTCGGAGAGCTCAAGTTCTACCAGTGTGTAGCCAATGTTGTAGCGACTACAACCACCCTCCAAAATTTTTCCTTCACTTTGATTTGGAACCTCCCACCTAAAATATTAGTAGCATGTCTTGCACTGCTCAAGTACTTGTGTTTCATTTGAATTTATCTTTTGCTTTGCAACTTGTGTTCTCTAAATTGTTTTTGTTGACCAATCACAAGTTGACCCCGTGACTTGGTTCACATCCAGTTCTTGTGCTATCTTGGAAAACTGCACAATCCTAGACGGAAGTCTACCTTGCTCTCAGGAATTGTGCAGAGAAACATGGCAGTCGGCCCTGCTCTCTAGAAATGCGTAGAGCAGTCTGACAGACATCCTTGCTCAGAGAAATTGCACAGAACATATGGACACTTGGATTTAGCTCAAAAATTGCACAGAACCTGCTGACAGCTTGTCTTTAGCTGGGAAATTTCACAGAGAATGAGAGGCAGCAAGAGCCACTCAACCCAGGAATTGCGCAGAAGCGTTCGTCATGTTGAAGTCTAATGCATGTGCCAGCAAGTTGCCTGGTTCCCTCATGAATTGCACAATCTTCCCATGCATGCATGACAGTCTTTCTCGAAAAAGAAAAAAGAAAAAAGAAAAAAGCAACCCTAAAAAATACGGATCTACTTTTAGCACTGGGAGTTACATGCCAATTGACTTTAGAAACTTCCTGCCAAGTGTTGCTTTCTCCTAGGTTTGTGGCATGCATGTCATAAACCCTAAATCTACCAAATTTATTCAATGGATGCCCCAGACCTCATTCTTCACATTTGATCTTGGAGCTTTGGCATTCCCGAGGCCTCTGAGAATATTCAACATGCTCTTCATGACTTTTATGGGTAAGTTTTTCTTTTCATGTCTTTTGCTGCTTTTTCTATTGCCTTCTTTCATTGTCTTGTGTGAGTGTTTTTTACCATGTTTTATTGAATGACTACTGGTGTTTTAATGTATTTTAACTTGTAGAAGTTTTTTTTCAAGTTTTTCATTGCATTTCCTTCATGTCACATGCATTATGATGTTTCTGCAATCACGATCATCGTTCCAATGAATTTATCCATGAGTTTCGTTGTTCTTATGTTTGACTGATTCTTGCAATTTCTCTGATATCATGCATTTCCATTCACTCAAATCTGCACCATCTTTGCACATGCATTCAATCCTACTTGTTTTCAAGTCGCCCTTGGGAAGATCTGGACTACCTTGGCCCAAATCTTGCCTTGCTAGGCATACACTGTGTATTCCTGGGACTGAAGGCTCTACTTTGGCTCGAGGAATTGCGTAGAGGTTGGCTATCACTCACTTCCCAATTGTTCAATGTGTTGTTCTAGAAGACAGTGCCTAGTCTTACCCCTGGGATTATGCAATGCGCAGTTTGAGCCAACAATCAAGCTAGACTGAGCTACGCATTCCACATTTCCAGTGCCCAGTAAGTTAAGCTAGACTGTGCTTTGCATAGTTTTAGCCAGCAGCTCGCTCACTAGTAGCTAGGACTGTGAAATGTGCAGTTCCAGCTGACAACCTCCCCACCTCTCAGAGTCATAAGTGCCCAATCTTGCCCAGCAATCACCCAGTTTGTTGCATGATAGATCCTTGAGTTTCTTTATGTTTTTTAGCTGAAATTTTCTTTCCATGAGAGTCTCTCTGTCTCTAAGCACCACAGGGAACAACAAAATCAAAAAATAGTGAACAGCAGACCTGCGCAAGAGAAAGGCAAGAGGAAGATTGCCAAGAGCATAGAGGTAGAGAAAAGCTACAATTTTAAGGACATCCACTTGTGGAGAAATTAGCTTTGGAGAATGAGGTGAATAAGTGACATCAAAAAAGGAGAGTATCACAAAGAAAGAGGGAGAAGAAGATAATAGAAGAAGCAAAGAGAAAGTTAAAGGAAGGAGAGAAAAAGCTCAAAGAAGAACAAGAATTGTGCAGAAGAGAGAAGGAAGTGCAGTAGGAATAGGAATAGGAACAAAAGGAAGTGAAAGGTGCACAAACACAGCTAACTACATTGATACAGGTTGAAGACTCAGATCCACCAATAGTATATGTTTAACAGGGTGAGTGGCCATAGGAGCAGGAACTTGCTTAGTAGGATGAACAAATGGTTGAACAGATGGACACGAAGATGGTACATCTAGAAGAGGATTAAGGCATAGACCTCATGCCAAAAGCAACCAAGTTCACTCCACAAGTTTCACCAGCTCCAACAGTAGAGAAAGTCCCAAGAGAACAAGGAGAGAATGTTCTCCTTGAGGATGATCTAGGAACATATGTGTACAACATAACCTTTGATCAGTCAAGTCACAGGATTGTACAGGTTCGTAAAGCGCACACCTCGGATGATCATACATCTCTTACACAGGAGTGATTCTTTCGATAAGTTATAATAATATTGAGAACATAAAGGAATTTTTTGGGTTTGCTAGAGGATAATTTGAAGGGGGACTATATATTAATTTTGGTAAAGATGGAAAGGAATAAGGCCAAGGTGGGAATTCATTTTTATCTATAGAAAAAGAACATATATTAAATGATGTAATAATGGGAAAGAAGGATTCCATTCTAGGGTTTCATGGAGCAATTAAGCTCAGACCTTGTGTATAGGATATTATACCAGGTTTAAGGAGTATCCTTATTTTAGCTACGAACATAAATTCATTTATACTATTAGGTTCATGCACACAATCTTCATTTCATATCTGATTTGCTCTAGACTTTGAGAGAGACTATTTTTTCTTAAATTTTGTAGGCCTTATAATTCATGCTCCTTTTAAATGTTGATTATGAATATAATATAGTTCAACTTTTGTAAAAAACACAAATACTAGGCATTCCAAACATCTGTGGAACACATTATTTTCCTCGTATAAGTACATATATTTTAGATACATATGGTAGGAATCAATTGAATTTTTGATGTATTGATTAGAATGTGGAAAATTCCAATAAGATTTTTACCACATATATAGAAAAGGTAATAACTAAAAATTATTATAAACTAAAAGATAATGAGTAAAAACATTCAATTATAGAGTAATAGTCATGATTCAATGTTGCATAACCCATGAAATTTATGAAATTTGACTTATATATATGTACTTGCATATCCATATACATATACAGAGGTCCACATGGGATATGGTTTCTATAGAGATATGGAAGACATATTTCATATATGCATGCTTCCATATTTATGTGCATATACATAAGTTGTGCATATATAGAAGATGGCTTATGTATATGTGCATATTCAGTATATATATATATATATATATATATATATATATATGGAAGTGTGCATATATGGAAGAAGGCTTCCATATATCTAAAACATTTGTATATTCACATATAGATTGAAGTGATCTTCTGTATATACGTAACTTCTGTATATGCACATATATATTGAAGTCATGTTTTGTATATACACAACTTTTGTATATGCACATATATATGGAATCCATCTTCAATATATGTACACTTCCATATCTATGTGCATATGTGGAAAATGTGCATATACAGAAGTTACGCATATACATAAGTCATCTTCCATATATGTATGCTTGCATATCTATGTGCATATACAAAATTTGCGCATATACATAAGTCATCGCTTCCATATATATGGGCATATACAAAATTTTTGCATATAAAAAAGATGGCTTTTGTATATGCACATATATATGGAAGTGTGTATAGATAAAATATTGATTTTGTATATACCTAACTTCTATATATGCACATTTTCTATATATGCATATAGATATGGAAGCATATTGTTGTAGCGACTACAACCACCCTCCAAAATTTTTCCTTAGCTTCGTTTTGGAGCCTCCCTACCAAACTTTCATAGTAGCATGACTTTCCTTGTCATGTATGCAAACTTCAGTGATTTTCTTACAGAATGACAACCTATCCAGCAAAGCTTGTTGCATGCCCCTCACAGGTTGTTTCTCGAGACTTGGTCTAGTTGTAGGCTGAGCATCTCCCTCAAGAAACTACCCAATTCTAGAGGAAAACCAGCCTTCCCTCCAGAAATTGCACAATTCTGTCTGGCAGCCTACTGGGATCCAGAATTGAGCAAATCTGCCTATCATTGTTCACTGCGAAAATTTGTCAATTCCTCCCAGCGTGGGCTTCTCCGCCCAGAAATCACACAATTCTGAGAAATAATCAGCTTCTCAACCAAGAAATTATTTGCATGCATGGACTGCTTCTCCCAAGGCAGCATGCAAAGGCATCCCTTGATTCAAGAATCCATTTTTAGCAGCGAAATGTTACATGCAACGATCATTTCAGAAACCTCCCACCAAGTGTCGCTTTTCCTAGATTTGTGGCATGTGCATTAAAACCTCGATTTTATCAAATCTCATCAACCGGATGTTGCAGAGCTCATCCCTCACATCGACCTTGTAGCTCTAACATCCCATATTGCATCTAGGAGTCATCAACACATTCAACTTAGATGTCTTGGGGTAAACCTGCCTTTCATGCCTTGCGTTGTGTTTTTGTCACTTTTTGTGTTTCGCTTCATGGGAGTGTTGCCTGCTTCATTTCAGCGAGTGCTTGTTGTCATTTTAATGTATGTTAGCTTGTAAAGGAATCGTTTCAGTTTTTGCTCGCATCTCACTGTTATAACATGCATGACACTTTTTTTCATGGATGCCCGCCGTTGCGGCGACTCGCTCAACACACATGCATTCTTTCCTATTTTCTGAATCCTGCACTTGTTGTTTTCATGAATTATAGTTCATTCTTTCTTGCACTCATCTCACCATGTATCCAGACTTCTCATGTTTTCAATCACCCGTCGACCACTGTGGGCTGCCTTGGCCTGGACCGTGCCCTGCCTGGCTAGCACTGTGCATGTCCGAAAGCAAAGGCTCTTCCTTCCCTCCAAAAATTGCGCAAGTCTAGCCCAGCACTGACCTCTAGGCTTGCATTGTGCTATTCTTGGAGGCAGTTTCCTGCTGGCCCCATAACCTGTGCAATGCAGTTTGCTGGTTGCATTGCACTGCTGATTGAAATTGCGCATTCCGTAGTTTCAATCCTCAATAGCTAGGATGGACTGTGCATTGCACAGTTCCAAAAGTCAACCAGCCTCCTGACAGCTCAGATTGTGCCTTGCATAGTTTTGGTAGTCATTCTCCTGACCTCCCTACATAAATTGTGCAACCTTCATAACCAATCACACAGGTATGTTGCAAGTCATTCGTCAAGTTTGTTTTGGTTTCGACTGACAAATTGCTTGCCATGAGTGTTTCTATGTCTCTAGGCATCACAAGTGTTCTTCTATCTCTCAGTAGCACAAGTACAATGGACTTTATGGGAGCAGAGTCAAAGACAATGTTAAGAGCACAACTGGGGATGCAGTCGGTCAAGTGTCTATGAACTTTGCTATCCACGAAGACATCAAGTTGTTCATGAAAAAGGATATCAAGATCAATGGCAACACCATCATAGCAAGTAGCACCATCATCAACAGCAGAAGACAACACACTTGCACATGATGAATGCAAGAGAAAGGTTGTTGACAGCATAGAGGCAAAGAAAAGTTGCAAGTTCAAAGAAAATCCACTCATGACAAAAGAAGCTTTGGAGATTTAGGCTACAAGGTGAAATCGTGACATGAACATGGCGCGAAGGCAGAGAATGGAACAGAGAATGAGTTGCATGTGATAAAGAAACAACTCAAGGAAGAACAAGAGCTGCATAGATGAGATAATGAGTTGCAGGAGGAACAGGTTCAGCACAATGCACAACATGCACAGATAGATGAAATTGCGCCCGTACAAGTTATGGATCCATCCTAGCAGTTGCCACGGAGCAAACAAGGTGAGTAGAGTTGTTGATCACATGCAAGATAATTCAACAACATGCATGTCATTGTGCACACACATGTGATCCCACCCATTCAGAACACTCACTCAGGCAAAGACAAGAAGTAAGTCCAACCGAAGCTGAACATGTATTTTGAAAATTTGATGCACATGGCCACCAGCACATGCTTGGAGATCAATGCAAACACTATGCATCAACATGTTTCTAGTTTGGTCACACCCAGGACGATGACACACATGCTATTTGATGAGTTGGTTGTAGGAGCCATATCAGTGTACTCAAATGCAACAGAGGCAAGATTTTGCTTCAGCAAGATGTACCATTGAGGGCACAGACACCATCACGAATGACCAAGCTTGGCATCAGTTGGCCACCATCGACCATCACAAGGATGTCAAAGAGTTGATCTCACTGTAATGGTCATGATGTTGATTCACTCATTATTAATCTGTCTAAGAAACTGGTCTATAATAATCTATCTATCGACGCAGTCGAAAACCCCCTAGACTGGCGAGGCACTTTAGCCTGAGCTAATGGTTATGTCAGGCCCTCACTGTCTTGAGGTTGGTTTCATTTTTTATCAAGAAATTTTTCAAACACCTAAGGCTCCTCATCACTCCTATATATGCACTGAAGAACAATCCAACACTCAGATTTCACTTCCTCCACTCGAACTACACCATCTCATCAGTCATGCATTGGAGGAATCCTACATAACAAGAACACTTTTGCAACGTAAGTGGTCTACCTTTCTCACGTTTTCATGCATGTCACGTTCAAGGGAATGCATACACTGAACATGTACACAGTGTAGCACAATAGCATGGCAAGTCTACAGACTTCATGTCATTTTCTTTCACTCATTTTTGTTCTGTGGATGCTTGTAAGCTCAAAGTATGTCTATTCATTGTTGTATCTTTCACATCTACTAGTTCACACAACTGTGTTGTTCACAAACCATGCCTTCGCCAACATGGGTAAACCAATGCGTCGGTGGCTGCATTGAAAGTATCACTTCAAGTGAGATGACCCATACACTGTTATCTTAGGAGTAGAAGTAGTGTTTGATTTCAGTTTGTTTGCTTGCATGCCAGTTTTCTTACCTACTTTGCATGTTTGTTTGTCTACTTTTTCGTAGGTTATTTTCGCATGAAAACACGCATGACTCTTGAAACAAGCTGGGTAAAGTACAAGAGGCATCGTGTAGCTATCACTACTTGGTTATCTATCATAATGCCTCTGTATGAAGAACTTGTTACTTTTGGTCCATGATACATCTATGGAAAATATGTACTATTTGAATTGAACCTTGGTGTAAACAAAACGCTTGTGCACTAACTAGTGTCACCTATTCGAGTCGGTTGCTTTTGGGTTAACCCTTGTCAACTCAGTCAAGTATAGTAAGGTGAGGGGGAAAAATTTAACAAGCAAGTCAAAGGTATATAATAAACTACTTCTTTGAAGGAACAACCTTTTCTACTCTCAATAAGTCGGGATCCCTCTTTCACCTCTGAAATGAATTAGTGCTATGTACAATTATAAAAATGAAAAATGAAAAACTAAAACGTAAAAAATTTAAAAAATGAAAAATTAATAAGGCGAAAGAAGAGAAAGGCTTCCTATGTAGAGAGGTGATGCAAGTAACTCTGCCAGGGTACTGACTAGGCACACTGGCAACAGAGTGATTCTTCTGTTCCTGCGTGACTCCCTTGGTGTACTATCTAGGCCTGTTGGCAGCGGAGCAACACGAGAGATGAAACTAAGACTCTGGAAACTATACTATTGTGAACCAATATACCCCTCAACCCCAATCAAAACAAGTGTGTTGACTTGGCTTCGATTGTGTGTCAATCGACCAAGAGCTTGGAAGATGCTACATCTTACAATCAAGCAAGTGTGGAAACCAAGACGAACTGAGAACTTAACAATATTGAAGTCATGTTTTGTATATACACAACTTTTGTATATGCACATATATATAGAAGTGTGTATAGATAAAAGATTGATTCTGTATATACGTAACTTCTATATATGCACATATTCTATATATGCATATAGATATGGAAGCATATTGTTGTAGCAGCTACAACCACCCTCCAAAATTTTTCCTTAGCTTCGTTTTGGAGCCACCCTACCAAAATTTCATAGTAGCATGACTTTCCTTGTCATGTATGCAAAATTCAACGATTTTCTTATAGAATGACAACCTGTCCAGCAAAGCTTGTTACATCCCCCTCACAGGTTGTTTCTCGAGACTTGGTCTAGTTGTAGGCTGAGCATCTCCCTCAAGAAACTACCCAATTCTGGAGGAAAACCATCCTTCCCTCCAGAAATTGCACAATTCTGTCTGGCAGCCTACTGGGATCCAGAATTGAGCAAATCTGCCTATCATTGTTCACTGAGAAAATTTGTCAATTCCTCCCAGCGTGTTCTTCTCCGCCCAGAAATTGCGCAATTCTGGGTAACAATCAGCTGCTCAACCAAGAAATTATTTGCATGCATGGACTGCTTCTCCCAAGGCAGCATGCAAAGGCATCCCTTGATTCAAGGATCCATTTTTAGCAGCGTAACGTTACATGCAACGATCATTTCAGAAACCTCCCACCAAGTGTCGGTTTTCCTAGATTTGTGGCATGTGAATTAAAACCTCGATTTTATCAAATCTCATCAACCGGATGTTGCAGAGCTCATCCCTCACATCGACCTTGCAGCTCTAACATCCCATATTGCATCTAGGAGTTATCGACACATTCAACTTAGCTATCTTGGGGTAAACATGCCTTTCATGTCTTGCGTTGTGTTTTTGTCACTTTTTGTGTTTCGCTTCATGTGAGTGATGCCTGCTTCATTTCAGCGATCTCTTGCTGTCATTTTTGTGTATGTTAGCTTGTAAAGGCATCGTTTCAGTTTTTGCTCGCATCTCACTGTTACCATATGCATGACACTTTTTTTCATGGATGCTCGTCGTTGCGGCGACTCGCTCAACACACATGCATTCTTTCCTATTTTCTGAATCCTGCACTTTTTGTTTTCATGAATTATAATTCATTCCTTTTTACACTCATCTCACCATGTATCCAGACTTCTCATGTTTTCAGTCACCCGTCGGACACTGTGGGCTGCCTTGGCCTGGACCGTGCCCTGCCTGGCTAGCACTGTGCATGTCCGGAGGCGAAGTCTCTGCCTTCCCTCCAAAAATTGCGCAAGTCTAGCCCAGCACTGACCTCCAGAATTGCATTGTGCAATTCTTGGAGGCAGTTTCCTACTGGCCCTAGAACCTGTGCAATGCAGTTTGCTGGTTGCATTGCACTGCTGAGTGAAATTGTGCATTACGTAGTTTCAGTCCTCAATAGGCTAGGATGGACTATGCATTTCACAGTTCCAAAAGTCAATCAGCCTCCTAACAGCTCATATTGTGCCTTGCATAGTTTTGGTAGTCATTCTCCTGACCTCCCTACAGAAATTGCGCAACCTTCACGACCAATCACACAGGTATGTTGCAAGTCATTCGTCAAGTTTTTTTTGGTTTCGACTGACAGATTGCTTGCCATGAGTGTTTCTATGTCTCTAGGCATCACAGGTGTTCTTCTGTCTCTTAGTAGCACAAGTACAATGGAATTTATGGGAGCAGAGTCAAAGACATTGTTAAGAGCACAACTAGGGATGCAGTCGGTCAAGTGTCTATGAACTTTGCTATCCACGAAGACATCAAGTTGTTCATGAAAAAGGATATCATGATCAATGGCAACACCATCATAGCAAGTAGCACCATCATCAACAACAGAAGACAACACACTTGTACAAGATGAATGAAAGAGAAAGGTTGTTGACAGCATAGAGGCAAAGCAAAGTTGCAAGTTCAAAGCAAATCCACTCATGACAAAAGAAGCTTTGGAGATTTAGGCTACAAGGTGAAATCATGACATGAACATCACGCGAAGGCAGAGAATGGAATAGAGAATGAGTTGCATGTGCTAAAGCAACAACTCAAGGAAGAACAAGAGCTGCATAGATGAGATAATGAGTTGCAGGAGGAACAGGTTCAGCACAGCGCACAACATGCACAGACAGATGAAACTGCACCCGTACAAGTTATGGATCCATCCTAGTAGTTGCCACGGAGCAAACAAGGTGAGTAGAGTTGTTAATCGCATGCAAGATAATTCAACAACATGCATGTCATTGTGCGCACACATGTGATCCCACCCATTCAGCACACTCACTCAGGCAAAGACAAGAAGTAAGTCCAACCGAAGGTGAACATGTATTTTGAAAATTTGATGCGCATGGCCACCAGCACATGCTTGGAGATCAATGCAAACACTATGCATCAACATGTTTCCAGTTTGGACACACCCAGGACGACGACACACATGATATTAAATGAGTTGGTTGGAGGAGCCATATCAGTGTACCCGGATGCAATAGAGGCAATATTTTGCTTCAGCAAGATGTACCATTGAGGGCACGGACACCATCACGAACGACCAAGATTGGCATCAGTTGGCCACCATCGACCATCACAAGGATGTCAAAGAGTTGATCTCACTGTAATGGTCATGATGTTGATTCACTCATTATTAATCTGTCTAAGAAACTGGTCTATGATAATCTATCTATCGACACAGTCGAAAACCCCCTAGACTAGCGAGGCACTTCAGCCTGAGCTAATGGTTATGTCACGCCCTCGCTGTCTTGAGGTTGGTTTCATTTCTGATCAAGAAATTTTTCAAACACCTAAGGCTCCTCATCACTCCTATGTATGCATTGAAGAACAATCCAACACTCAGATTTCACTACCTCCACTCGAACTACACCATCTCATCACTCATGCATTGGAGGCATCCTACATAAGTGGTCTACCTTTCTCACATTTTCATGCATGTCACGTTCAAGGGAATGCATACACTGAACATCTGCACAGTGTAGCACAACACCATGACATGTCTACAGACTTCATGTCATTTTCTTTCACTCATTTTTGTTCTATGGATGGTTGTAAGCTCAGAGTGTGTCTATTTTCATTGTTGTATCTTTCACATCTACTAGTTCACACAACTGTGTTGTTCACAAACCATGCCTTCACCAACATGGGTAAATTAATGCATCGGTGGCTGAATTGGAAGTATCACTTCAAGTGAGATGACCCATACACTGTTATCTTAGGAGTAGAAGTAGTGTTTGATTTCAGTTTGTTTGCTTGCATGCCAGTTTTCTTAACTACTTTGCATGTTTGTTTGTCTACTTTCTTGTTTTCTTACCCATTTTTCTTACGCATTTACTTCTACTTCTGCTTTCCTTTGTTTTTTGTTTACTTGTTTTTTTTCGTAGGTTATTTTCGCATGAAACCACGCATGACTCTTGAAACAAGCTGGGTAAAGTACAAGAGGCCTTGTGCAGCGATCACTACTTGGTTATCTGTCATAATGCCTCTGTATGAAGAGCTTGTTACTTTTGGTCCATGATACATCTATGGAAAATATGTACTATTTGAATTGAACCTTGGTGTAAAAAAAACGCTTGTGCACTAACTAGTGTCACCTATTCGAGTCGGTTGCTTTTGGGTTAACCCTTGTCAGCTCAGTCAAGTAGAGTAAGGTGAGGGGGGGGAATTTAACAAGCATGTCAGAGGTATATAATAAACTACTTCTTTGAAGGAACAACCTCTTCTGATCTCAATAAGTTAGGATCCCTCTTTTGTCTTTGAAATGAATTAGTGCTATGCACAGTTATGAAAATGAAAAATGAAAAACTGAAACGTAAAAAATTTTAAAAATGAAAAATTAATCAGGCGAAAGAAGAGAAAGGCTTCCTATGTAGAGAGGTGATGCAAGTAACTCCGCCAGGGTACTGACCAGGCGCACTAGAAATAGAGTGATTTTTGTGTTCGTGCCTGACTCCCCGGGTGTACTGTCTAGGCCTGTTGGCAGCGGAGCAACACGAGAGATGAAACTAAGACTCTAGAAACTATATTGTTGTGAACCAATATACCCCTCAACCCCAATGAAATAAAGTGTGTTTACTTGGCTTTGATTGTGTGTCAATCAAACAAGAACTTGGAAGATGCTACATCTTACAATCAAGCAAGTGTGGAAACCAAGACGAACTGAAAACTGAACAATACTTCCGAAGGTGTTAGACTTGATTTTCATGAATAAGGTCCATTCAGAGAGAAGGAGTTCTACCAGTGTGTCTCCAAGTGTTGTAGCGGCTACAACCACCCTCCAAAATTTTTCCTTAGCTTCGATTTTGGGCCTCCCTACCAACCTTTCACAGCAACGTATCTTTCCTTTTCAAGTAAACAAGCTTCAGTGATTTTCTTGCAAAATGACAGCATGTCCATCAAAGCTTGTTGCATCCCACTCACAAGTTGTTTCTCTAGACTTGGTCCAGCTACACACTAAAAAGTTCCCTCAAGAAATTGCATAATTCTAGAGGGAAACCAGTCTTCCCTCTAGAAATTGCGCAATTTTATCTGGTAGCGTGCTAAGCTTCAGAATTGGGCAAATCTTCCTATCACTGTTCACTGAGAAAATTGCACAATTCCTCCCAGCATGGCTGCTCAGCCAAGAAATTACGCAATTCTTGGGAGAAGTGAGCTTCTCAGCCCTAAAATTGCACAAACCTTCTGGGAAGCCATCCTAGCTCCCTCCCAGAAATTCACATTTTTTCCCCTCAGCTGAGCAGACAGATGCATGTGCCTTCAGGTTGACTGGTTCCCTCCAAGACCGAGCAAAACTAATTTGCATGCATGGACTACTTCTCCCAAGGCAGCATGCAAAGGCATCCCTTTATTCAAGGACCTATATTTAGAAGCAGGAGGTTAGATGCAAGGATCATCAAGAAAACCTCTGCCAAGTGTCGCTTTTCCTAGATTTGTGGCATGCACGTCACAACCTTGATTTGATCAAAACTCATCAACCAGATGCTACAGATCTCATTCCTCACATCAACCTTGTAGCTTTTACATCCCACATTACATCTAGGAGTCTTCGGCACATTCAACTCAACTGCCTTGGGGTAAGCCCGCCTTTCATGTCTTGCGTTGCGTTTCTGTCGCTTTTTGTGTTTTGCTTCGTGTGAGAAATGTCTACTTGATTTTAATGAGTGTTTGCTATCATTTTGATGTATGTTAGCTTGTAAAGGCATCGTTTTAGTTTTTTCTCGCATCTCACAATTGTCACATGCATGACATTACCTCTCATGGATAGTCGTCGTTGTGACGACTTGCTTCACACACATGCATGCTTTCTTGTTTTTTGAATCCTACACTTGTTGTTTGCATGAATGATAATTCACTCTTGTTTGCACTCATCTCACCATGCCTCCAGACTTCTCATGTTTTCAGTCATCCATCGGCTTGTTTGGGCTGCCTTGGCCCAGACCGTGCCCTGCCCATCTAGCACTGCACATTTCCAGAAGCGAAGACTTTGCCCTCTCTCCAAAAATTGTGCAAGTCTAGCCCAACACTGACCTCCAAGATTGCATTGCATAATTCTTGGAGGCAGTGTCCTGCTGGCACCAAAAACTATGCAATGCAGTCTATTGGTTGCATGTCACTGCTAAATGAAATTGTGCATTGCATAGTTTAGGTCCTCAGTAAGCTCGGATGGACTGTGCATTACATAGTTCCAGCAGTCAATCAGCCTCCGAACAACACAGATTTTGCCTTGCACAGATTTGGCAGTCAATATCCTAACCTCCTGGCAGAGATAGCGCAACCTTCACGATCAATCACACGGGTATGTTGCAAGTCAGATTTCAATTTTGTTTTGGTTTTTGACTGACATATTGCCACCATGGGTGTTTCTATGTCTCCAAGCATCACAGGTGTTTGTCTATCTCTCGGCAGTACAAGTACAATGGCCTTCAGGGGAGCAGAGTCAAAGACACTATTAAGAGCACAACTAGGGATGAAGTCGGTCAAGTGTCTATGAACTTGCCTATCCACAAATAAATCAAGTTGTTCATGGATAAGGATATCAAGATCAATGGCAATGACATCAAAGTAAGCAAGACCATCATGAGTAGTAGAAGGAAACACACATGCATGCGACAAATGCAAGAGAAAGGTTGTTAACAACATAGAGGGAGAGCAAAGCTACAAGTTCAAAGAAGATCCACTCATGACAAAAGAAACTTTCGAGATTGAGGCTATGAGGTGATGGTGTGAATGAAGATCATATGGAGGCAGAGAACATAATAGAGAAGGAGTTGCATATGCCGAAGGAGCAAGTCAAGGAAGGAAAGTAGCTGCATAGAAAAGAGAATGAGTTGCAGCAAGAACAGGTACAGTAGCGGGTGCAACATGCATAGAGGGATGAAACTATGCCCGTACAAGTTATGGATCCATCCAAACAATTGGTACAGAGCAAACAAGGTGAGAAAAGTTGTTGATCGCATGCAAAGGAATTCAACAGCATGCATGTCATTGTGCGCATGCATGTGATCCCACCCATTCGTCACACTCATCGAGGCGAAGAGAAGAAGAAAGTCTAACTGGAGCTGAACATGTATTTTGACAAGTTGATGGGCACGACCAACAATACATGCTTGGAGATCAGCATAGACACTATGCATCAACATGTTGCCAGTCTAGTCACACCCATGATGACCATGTGCATGCTATCAGATGAGTTGAATGGAGGAGCCATATTAGTGTGCCCGGATGAAACATATGCAAGAGTTCTCTTCAGCAAGATGTCACCATTGAGCACATAGACACCATCATGGATGTCCAAGCTTGGCATCAGTTCTCCACCATCGACCATCACAAGGATGTCAAAGAGTTAGTCTCACCACAATGGTATGGGTGTTAGTGATGTCTTGCATGGCTTGCTCAACCATTTTGTCTCACATGGGTACATGTGCATTGTAATGTAACATTTTGTCAAGTGTAAGTTCAAGTGTCGATAGTTGGATGTAATGGTCATAGAGTAGATGAAGAGTCATGAGGGTAGATGAACTATCACAAAGGGGAATGTCAAGAGCCACCCCACCCTTTGCCATAAATAGTCCCTCATAACTCATTGAACAGGATTTTGGTCAGCCAAGCTTCCAATAAGAATATCTTAGAGAGAGCTTGGACAGTGTTGTAATGCACCTTGGCTTCTCCATTGCACGGAGCTAGAATATCTCTTTAGAGGAGTAGGTGGTTGTGGATGTAACGTTCTGCTATCGGAACTAGTGGTTGGACATGGATGTATTGTATGACGGGAACTTACACTTATTTCTATAACAGAGCCAGCATGTTTCATGCATATGTCATATTGTATTCCGACTATCTTGTTTACTCTAAATGGTATATGTATCTATTTGCTTATGCATGCATGTATGGACTATTCTGTATAAATATGTATGAATCTTACTGAAATGTGTTGATTGGTTTAACCATCACTTTGGACTGTTAGCTAACTTGATTTTCAGCTCGTGATGCATCTTTTCTTGTGTGTTCCCTTGTAAGCTGGCTACTATTATAGGTTTCCAAGGGGCGCACTCACCTAACTCTCCATGTGATAGAATCGTTCATGCACCTTCCTTGTCTTACTACAGTTGTCACGCCCTTGCTACCGATAGGGAAATCTTACTTGCCTCTATGCAAAATCATAGTCAAGGCATTACCGTATGACCCACTACTGGGACTCCTACACCAAACGGTATGAGGTCTAATTAGGACTTCTTACTGGGGAGATCACCTGACATGTTGGTGGGTCCAGCACTTTCAACATTTCTAGCACTGCAAGGAGGGCCATATGATAAGCTTTGTCCTCTCATCCTATTTTGAACCTTTTTATATCTATCATGGAGTCTTGCACTCTACTCCCTCCATGATGTTTTTCGCATGCTAAATCTGTCACCATCATGAGGGAGTTCTTTGATCTCTTGTCCACATAGACGTATGATGTTGAAGGCGAAGTGGCTTGGCCTGAGTTCTTACATGACTTCCTTTCCTTGCTTCACGAGGATAATGGATGTTCTGACAAACAGGCCAATCTGCTGCTTGCATACACAATTCGTGAATCACCACATCGGTGGATGTGCAGCCTACTGGCTGACAACCTATACTCACTTCAACACTTATGTGATCTCATTAAAGATACTTTCTATGATTTTGATCCAGAATATATTGACCAAAAACTCTTACAACAACAAAAGGCTCTGCATGAATCACATATGGATTTTTGGCAGTGCTTCCATGATTTGCAGTTTCAAGCTCTAAAGAGCCGGATGAAGTTTCTTTATCTTTGGGATAGATTCGATTATTGTCTTAACAGGTCAATCCATCACAAGAAGAAGCTCAAGCTCAAACCTCGCTCAGCATACTTCGGTGATGGAATTGCACAATCAGAGATGGATACGACCACTATCACAAGTGACTGTCCATCGTCCCCTTATCAAACAACTCCACCATCGCAGAATGATGTGGGAGAGCATGAACACACATTTGTTGAACCGTCACGATCTCTCGACATTGCTCCTTTTGATTTTCACGCAGACTTGGTTGTGAGTCTCATACCTCGTCACATGTATTTTGTACCTCAACCTCAGTCTTTGTATTCTGATCATCCTCCGGATGACACTGTCTTGTGTTCTTCAATTCTAGAATCTACACTTATTTTGAACAAGGATCGATCTATCAACGGAGTTGGTGTTGCAAAATGAACATGCGCCAGCATTGATGAAGAGCATGATGGGGAGCTTGAACATCTACTACTAATAGGGGACCATCCCTGTCTATTCGTACCTCCTCTGTTTTTTCCTGACATCCTTGATAATCCTGCCATCCCTGATTTTTCATGTGAATATCCATCCATGAATTCACCCATTGTTTATCATTCACAAAACAGACCAAATATCAGTCCACCATCTGACAACGGAGAGGACCAATCATTATTTGAAAATCCACTTGATCTTTCATCTGATTTTTCTAGAAACGCAGAGGGTGAACATCGTTTCTTCTCATCTACCCCTTTGTGTGATTCATCAAATCATGAGGATGTGAAGCAACATCCTGAGTTTTCTGATCTTGGCTATCATGATCTCTTTACCTCATCATTTGATCACGATGTTGATTCACTTGTTGTTAATCCGTCTAAGCCACTGGTCTACGATGATCTATCTATCGACAAAGTCGAAACCCCCCAGATTGGCGAGGCACTTTAGCCCGAGCTGATGGTTATGTCAGGCCCTTATTGTCTTGAGGTTGGTCTCATTTCCAATCAAGAAATTGTTCAAACACCTGAGGCTCCTCATCACTCTTATGTATGCACTAAAGAACAATCCAACACTCAGATTTCACTTCCTCCACTTGAACTACTCGATCCCATAACTCATGCGTTGGAGGAATCTTACATAACAAGCACACCTATGCAACGTAAGTGGTCTATCTTTCTCACGTTTTCTTTCACGTCATAGTCAAGGGAATGCATACACTCAACATCTACACCTAGTGTAACACAACACCATGGAAATTCCATAGGCTACATGTCATGAACTTTCACTCATTTTTGTTCTGTGGACGATTGTAAGCTCAAAGTGTGTTTGCTTTCATTGTTGTATCTTTCACATCTGTTGGTTTGCACAACTGTGTTTTTTGCAAACCATGCCTTCACCAACATGGGTCGACCAATTCATTGGTGGATGCATTGGAAGTATCACCTCACGTGAGGTGCCCCATGCACTGTTAGATTAGGAGTAGAAGTAGTCTTTCCTTTCAATTTTTTTTCTTGCATGCCTATTTTCTTACTTGCTTTGCATGTTTGTTTGTTTGGTTGCTTGTCTGCTTACCCATTTTTCTTTCACATTTACTTCTTCATTTTCTTTCCTTTGTTGTTTGTTTGCTTGTTTTTGTTCGTAGGTTAGTTTCACAACAAACCACAAATTACTCTTGAAACAAACTGGGTAAATTACAAGAGGCCTTGTGTAGCTATCACTACTTGGTTATATGTGATCCTGCCTCTGTATGAAGGACTTGTTACTTTTGGTCTATGATACATAAAAGAAAAATACGTACTGTTTGAATTGAACCTTTGTGAAAATACAACGCTTGCGTTCTAACTAGTGTCACCTACTCGAGTCGGTTGTTTTTGGGTTAACCCTTGTCAGCTCAATCAAGTAGAGTAAGCTGAGGTGGAAAACTTGAATAGGCACGTCAGAGGTATATAATAAACTACTTCTCTGAAGGAACGACCTCTTATGCTCTCAATAAGTCAGGATCCATCTTCCGCCTCTAAAAGGAATAAGTGTTATGCACAGCTATGAAAATGAAAAATGAAAAAATCAAATGTAAAAAATGAATAAGACAAAAGAAGAGAAAGTCTTCCTGCACAGAGAGGTGATGCAAGTAACTCTGCTAGGGCACTGACCAAGCTCACTAGAAGCATACCGATGCTTGTGTTCTTGTGGAGCTTCACTGGGCTATTGTCTAGGCCTACTAGCAGCGGAGCAACACTAGAGATGAAACTAAGACTCTGAGGACTATACTCCTTGTGCACCAATATACCCCTCAATCCCAACGAAAACAAGTGTGTTGAATTATCTTGGAATGTGTGTCAATCGACCAAGAGCTTGGGATATGCTACATCTTACAATCAAGCAAGTGTGGAAACCAAGACAAATTGGGAACTAAACAATACTTCCGGAGGTGTTACACTTTCTTTTCAGGAACAAGGTCTATTCATAGAGCTGGAGATCTACCAGTGTGTCTCCAGGTGTTGTAGCCGCTACAACCACCCTCCAAAATTTTATGTTAGCTTCGTTTTGGAGCCTCCCTACCAACCTTTCACAGCAGCATGTCTTGCCTTGTCAAGTACACAAGCTTCAGTGATTTTCTTGCAAAATTATAGCCTGTCCATCAAAGCTTGTTGGATCCCCCTCCCAAGTTGTTTCTTCGGACTTGGTCCAGCTACAGGCTGAGAAACTCCCTCAAGGAATTGCACAATTCTTGAGGGAAACCAGCCTTCCCTATAGAAATTGTACAACTCTATCTGGCAACCTACTAGGCTCCAGAATTGGGAAAATATGCTTGTCGTTGTTCACTAAGAAAATTTCACAATTCCTCCCGGCAGGGCTACTCAGTGCATAACTTGCATAATTCTTAGCAGCAGTCAGCTGCTCAACCCAGAAATTGCACAAACCTTCTAGGCAACCAACCTAACTCCCTCCTAAACATGCACATTCTTTCCCCTGAGATGAGTAGACAGATGCATGTGCCTTCAGGTTGACCGGTTCCCTTCAGGACTGAGCAAAAATGATTTGCATGCATGGACTTCTTCTCCCAAGGTAGCATGAAAAGGCATCCCCTTATTCAAGGATCTATTTTTAGCAGCAGGAGGTTACATGAAAGGATCATTTCATAAACCTCCTGCCAAGTGTCCATTTTCCTAGATTCGTGGCATGCACGTCACAACCTCCATTTTATCAAAACTCATCAATTGGATAATGCAAAGCTCATTCATCACATCAAACTTGCAGCTCTATTATCCCACATTACATCTAGGATTCGTCGGCACATTCAGCTCAGCTGTCTTGGGGTAAGCCCTCCATTCATGTATTGGATTGCGTTTTTGTAGATTTTTTTGTTTCGCTTCGTGTGAGTGTTATCTGCATCATTTCAGTGAGTGCTTGATGTCGTTTTCACGTATGTTAGCTTGTAGAAGCACCATTTTAGTTTTTGCTTGCACCTCACTGCTGTCACATGCATGAAACTGTTTTTCACGGATGGTCACTGTTGCAACTACTCGCTTCACACACATGCATGCTTTCCCATTTTCAGAATCCTGCAATTGTTGTTTACATGAATAATCATTCACTATTGTTTGTATTCATCTCACCATGCATCCAGACTTCTCATGTTTTCAGTCACCCGTCGGCCAGTCTGGGCTACCTTTGCCTGGACCATGCCCTACCCGACTAGCACAATGCATTTCCGGAAGTGAAGGCTCTCCCTTCCCTCTAGAAATTGTGCAAGTCTAGCCCAACACTGACCTTTAGGATTGCATTGCGTAATTCTTAGAGGCAATGTGTTGCTAGCCCTAGAAACTGGGCAATGTAGTTTGTTGGTTGCATGTCACTACTAACTGAAATTACACATTGTATAGTTTCAGTCCTCAGTAGGCCATGTTGGACTATGCATTGCGCAGTTCCAGTAGTCAGCCAGCCTCTAGACAGCCCAGACCATGCCTTGCTCAATTTTGGCAGTTAGTCACCCAACTTGCTGGTGGAAATTGCGAAACTTTCACGATCAATCACACAAATATGTTGCAAGTTAGTCCTAAAGTATGTTTTAGTTTTCGGTTGACAGATTGCTTGCCATGAGTGTTTCTATGTCTCTAGGCATCACAGGTGTTCATCTGTCTCTCAACAGCACAAGTATAATGGCATTTAAGAGAGAAGAGTCAAAGGCACTGTTAAGAGCGCAACTGGGGATGAAATCGGTCAAGTGTCTATGAACTTGCCTACCCACAAAGAAATCAAGTTGTTCATGGACAAGGATATCAAGATCAATGGCAATGGCATCACAACAAGCAACACCATCAGTAGCAGTAGAAGGCATCGCACCTGCATGCGATGAATGCAAGATAAAGGTTGTTCACAACATTAAGGCAGAGCAAAGTTGCAAGTTCAAAGAAGATCCACTCATGACAAAAGAAGATTTGGAGATTGAGGCTATCAGGTGACAACACAACATGAAGATCGCATGAAGGTAGAGAATTAAATAAAGAAGGATTTACATGTGCTGAAGCAGTAACTGAAGGAAGAACAGGAGCTTCATAGATGAGAGAATGAGTTGTAGGAGGAACATGTACAGTAGGTGGTGCAACATGCACAGACGGATGAAACTGTGCCCATACAAGTTATGGATCCATCCTAGCAGCTATCACAGAGCAGACAAGGTGAGCAGAGTTGTTGATCGCATGAAAGGGAATTCAATAGCATGTATGTCATTGTACCCACACATGTGATCCCACCCATTTGACACACTCATCGAGGCAAAGACAAGAAGCAATTGCAACTGGAGCTAAACATGTATTTTGAAAAGTTGATGTGCACGACCACCAACACATGCTTGCAGATCAGCGAAAACACTACACATAAACATGTTGCTGGTTGGGTCACACCCAAGACGACCATGCACATGCTGTGAGACGAGTTGGACAGAGGAGGCATATCATTGTACTCAGATGAAACAGAGGCAAGCGTTCACTTCAGTAAGATGTGACTATTGAGCGCACGGATACCATCACGGACCACCAATCTTGGCATCAGTTCGCCACCATCGACCATCACAAGGATGTCAAAGAGTTGGTCTCACCATAACGTCTGAGTGTTAGTGATGTCTTGCATGGCTTTCTCAAGCCATTTTTTCTCACATGGGGACATGTGCATTGTAATGTAACGCCTTGTCAAGTGTAAGTTCAAGTTTCAATAGTTGGACGTAATAGTCATAGAGTAGATGAAAATTCACAAAGGGTAATCTTAAGGGCCACCCCACCCTTTTCTATAAATATTCCCTCACAACTCCTTGTAGAGGCTTTTGGTCAACCAAGCTTCCGATAAGACTATCTTAGAGAGAACTTGGACAGTATTGTAACAGGCCTTGGCTTCTCCACTACACAGAGCTAGTATATCTCTTTTGAGGAGTAGGCGGTTGTGGCTGTAATGTTCTACTATCAGAACTAGTGGTTGGACATGGATGTATTGTATGACAGGAACTTACACTTCTTTCTATAATAGAGCCAACACGTTTCATGCATATGTCATATTGTATTCCAGCTATCTTGTTTACTCTAAATGGTATATGTATCTGTTTTCTTACGCATGCATGTATGGACTATTCTATATAAGTATGTATGAATCTTACTGAAATGTGTTGATTGGTTTAACCATCACTTTGGATTGTTAGTTAACCTTCTTTCCATCTGGTGATGCATCTTTGCTCGTGTGTTCCCTTCCAATCCAAGTACTATTACAGGTTTCTAAGGGATGCACTCACCCAACTCTCTGTGTGTTAGAACCATTCATGTACATTCCTTGTCTTACTACAACTGTCACACCCTTGCTACCAACAAGGAATCTTACTTGCCTCTGTGTGAAATCGTGGTCAAGGCATTACCATACGACCCACTACTGGGAATCCTACACCAAATAGTCTGAGGCCTAATTGGCACTTCTTACCAGGGAGATCCCCTAACCTGTTGGCGAGTCCAACACCATGAACACATACATATAGAGAAGATGTTTTTCATATATGTGCAACTAATATATATGCACATAGATATAGAAGCATGCATATACAGAAATCACAGATATGTATAAATGCAAGTTCATCTATGAAAATTCATTTTTGTATATGTAATTAAATATTTATATACATATACAGAGGTCCACACATGGAACATGGTTTCTATATAGATATGGAAGCCATCTTTCATATATGCACACTCCTATATCTGTGTGCAAATAAAGAAGTTGTGCATATACAAAATATGGCTTACATATATGTGCATATTATGTATATGCACGTGTGAAAACACATGCATATGAAAGTGTGCACAAACAGAGGTTGAATGTTGTATATGTGCAGTTTCTATATATGCACATATATATGGAAATCATCTTCCATATATTCGTAGCTTCTTTATATGCACATATGTAATGAAGTCATCTTCTCTATATGCACGCTTCTATATATATGTGTATGTATAGAAGTTGTTGATATATATAAGTTTCTAATATATAGAAGCCATGTTTTGTATATACATGCTTCCATATATATGTGAATATACAAAAGCCATTTCTTCCATATATATGTGCATATACATAAGCTCAACATATACAAAAGATTGCTTTTGTATACGTGTAACTTTCATATATTCACATTTTCCATATATGCACATAGATATGGAATCATACATATATAAAAGATGGTTTATGAACACACCCCACCACTTCACCTAAAGGGATGGCTACTACTAATCCAACTCCTTTAGTACTGTTAGAATAACGGGATAATTTTTTTTTCATATTATATATATATATATATTATTAACATTAATGTATATAGTGATTATTATATACAACTGCAGTCAGTCCTTACTTGTAGTTTTCACCCCCAAGCTAGACTCCAGAGATTGAGGGGTCCTTCTCAAGGGAATAAAAAATCAACTATCAGTTGAAATAGGGACTTCAAAAGCCTCCTTCTTATAGTGTTGTATTACCAATCCTAATTGACCAAGAATGCAATCATTTAACTGTCAACCCACGGTAGGTCTATTATTTCTATGGAGTCTGCATTGTTTGTGCCGATACACTACATCCAAGAGTAAAAATAGAAAACAGTAAAGAATGTTGTTGAATCAATTGCAGAAACTAACATTCATGCAGAAATTAAAAGAAAAACACTCTACAAGAATGGAACCACACTTCACATTTACCAGAACAAAGGTGCGCCACACACTATGATAACTACACCAGCTGGTCAACTACCATACTAGTAACCAAACGTGTGTAACAACATATCATAAATCTGGAATTGAAACAGATATACTCTACAAATTATCAAATGACAACAGAAAACCATACAAATACTAAAAGAAACGAACCAGAATATACAACTACTCTACCACTGTAGTCCTTGCTAAATAGGAGGGCCCTTCCTCCCTAGTAGGGGTGTAGGAATGAACACACGATTAGTTAAGAATTCAACTTGGAAAAAACAACAACATCACCACAATGTCTTTGATATTAAGAATAATTAAATTTACAGGATCAAAATAATAGTACTCTCTATGTCGTCCTTTGTGCCCGAGGTATTAAGTTTCTCTTATAGAAATTACATACCCAAAAAATAGGAACACATCAGTCATGAGAATCTCATGATTCTCATGGTAATCATAAAATATAAATTCTTATAACTAGTTCCTAAATATGAGTTCTATTCAAATACATTACTTAAAATCATAAGTGCTTGGATCTGTCACTTTCTAAATAGACAATTTGTAACTTCCAATAGCTGTTACATGGAATAGTACCCACAACTTTGACAGCTATGGTGTAATAGCACCCTGTGGTAAAGTAATGGTTTGGGATGTAACAATAACAGTAGATAACAACAACCTTGTAACGACACCAGGGGTGTAACAACAGTAATATGTGACAACAACGTGGTGTAACAGCAAGGTTTGTAACAACATCATGGTGTAATCGCACGGTTGGTAACAACACACAGAGTGTAACAACAATATGTTTCATCCTTTTCTTAGATGGATTGGTGCGACTACTCATTCCGTAACCTTGTTCTTGTGGGAAACACCTGAAAAAGAGGAAAGGATCCAAAAGACTTCTCCAATGCTTACCCCAGTTAGCCATAAAAAGGAATATTGCATCATTATATCTAGCAAAAATGGAAAAATAACATGATGGAAAAATATGTTGTTCACAATGAGGAAAAAGACAGTTAACATGTAAAATTATGTTGGTCCAAAGGGAAAAAGGTCAAAACTGGGGAAAGAAAGTATGGGAAATATGTACAAAAACTACACCCAACATCTCCCCCCAACTAAAGAAATTGCATGTCTTCATGAAAAAGCTTGGTTGCCACTGCTATATATCTAATGCAATTCTATAAAATTATGAGGACCATTAGTGTCTTGATCAGAAGCCTTGTATCCCTTAGCAACCATCAGCTATCGCGGCCATGACTCTTCTTCATAATCACACAAGTGGTAATGCGACTGGTACTCCTCCACTAGTGACCAAATCAGAGGATATCTGAACCTAAGCCTAAGCCAGAAGGCTCCCAATGTTTTCACCACCCGAGCATATTCTGGTACTCGTGTAACATCAACCACAAAATTTTGTAACCAGAAAGGATCCCCTTCTTGTAATCTAGCACTACTAGCTTCTATGCACTTAAGGAACCCTATTAGTGCTCGTCTTTTCATTTGTGCATAAATATTAAGGAAAAATCCCACAATACTCTTACTATAAGTGGATGATTGTTCCCTAACATTCGGGGTACTTAGGAATAATTTGAACTCACGTCTCAATTCAACAACCATTCCCAATTCTTCCCTAATCCACAATGTTACTTTTTCCTCCTTTGTTTCAGCCGACTTCATGGCCAAGTGCCATTCAATTTGATTCCTCATAAAATAAATGAAGGCTCGCAACTGAAAATCCTTCATATAAGAGAAAACAGTTGCCACCATATTTGTACTAACATATTCACACATCATATAATGTAAAAACAACTCACAAAGTAATATTTTTCCATCAAAGTCACAAGAACGAAAAACTTCTAGAAAAGTGAGGGTAGAGGAACCCAGATATGGTCTATTTGTAAAAATTGATTTTAATTGAAACAAATAATATCGTTCCCATAGGAAAACTAGATATGATGGGGAAGGCCTCCTACAACGAAAGAGGTTCAAGGCAAGATCATAAAGCTTTGTCTTATCATTTGTTAGGTCTAGAACCTACCATTGTAACAGCTATAGTTGTTCCTCTTTCTTCTTCATAGCTTCTTTACTCATCTTCTCTTCCCATTATTTCACAAATTCTTCCTTTAATCACTTCTCCCCAAGTGAATTCATCATTTTATGATGTTCCTTGAGCGAGATCGTTCCCTCTTTGTAGAGAGAGTGCCTGCTCTTTCCATTTTTGTAATTCTGGTATCAACAAAATTGTTTCCAAACACCATCCTTCATTAGGACCCAGTGTTCTCTCACATGCATTAACAACTGAAGGTGCAATAGCCTCCCGATGGTGGAGTTGCTCCATTTCGGTTGTTGGTTATTATGTAACAACTTCTATTTATCCTTGGTTAACTTTTGCTTCCACTATTGGTTCTTGTGTAACAACGGCGTCATCCACAGGGTCTTGTGTATTAACGGCTTCTTTTTCCCTTTGGTTAGCTTCTTCTTCCATTGTTTGTTCTTATGTAACAATATTGTCATGCACAGGTTCTTGTATATCAACTTCTTCTTTTCCCCTTGGTTAGCTTCTACTTCCACTACTAGTTCTTGTGTAACAACAATCTCATCCTCATCTTCTTCTTTTTACTTTTGGTTAGCTTCTGCTTCCACTGCTGGTTCTTGCACAACAATAGTGTCATCCAAAGGTTCCTATGTATTAGCTTCCAAGTTACTCTCTGTAGGATACTCCATTTCAGCTGCTGGTTCTTGTGTATCAGCAACGTCTTCAACAGTTTCTTGTGCGTTAACTTCCCAGGACTCAGTTTGTGTTTCCCTCGAAAAGGTTCTCACCACATAGACTCTGTACCCTGCTACTTCTAGTTCATTAGCATGGTTCGTGCACACAGAACCTAGAACATTTTCCTCCTTGACCCTATTTATATCCTCGACCAAGGTATCTAACCCCAAGACCCTTTCTTCTACCTTGTCCTTTGCTAATTGTTATCTTAACTTTTCATTTTCTCTTTCTAAAATTTCAATTTTAAGCAGTAAGGATTGGGTCCCATTCTTACCCGATGAGGGGCTTTCCTTCGGTCGAGCCTGCTCTTCTTCTTCTTGCCTTGTCGGCTCCTTGTTCTTCTCAGATGTAGATAGGAACTCTAGGTGCCTACTAATCCTTACTCTCTGCTTCAACTACTTATCCCTTATTGACTTGTCAACTGGTCTCTTTCCAACCCTTACTTTCGAGGGCTGGGGCTACTCCTTGGTTTCCATGGAGCTTCCTCCAAAATCTTGATGAGATTATGGTTTTTGATGCATCTTTCTGCGTGTGTGCCTGTCTTCACGACTACAGCCATATGCCTAATATTCTCCAGCAGGAAATACGAGAGGTTTATCTTTTATTGTTTTCGGAGGTGATTTTAAAATGGGTAGTGATAATTAAATACATTTGTTTCCCTTCCCTCACATGTGATATACTTAATGAGGTAAAGAACGACATCTTTCCATGGTTGGGGAAGGCAAAACCTTTCAATTCCTCTTCCTTTGTTTTGGAGCCATTCTTCCCCTTGTAGAAAATCCTCCTTCAAAGAGGGGTCATTCATTTTTCTATTGAACCACCTCTTTCCCTCTGTTGACAATGCCATCACACAAGCAATTACCTCCTCTATAACTTCCAACTGCAATCCCCTAACCTCCATTTGATACCCCTTCAAATTCTTAGCGAATTCCATATAAATTTCTCGATCTCGTCCCTCACGCCTTTGGAACAACCTAAACAAACCTAGATCCTTGAAAATTTGACATGCTTCAAGACTTTTTTCCAATGGCTCGGGTTATCCTGGCTCATGTGGAATTGTTGTCCCACCCATCTTTATGTTGTTACAATGATGTTCTCCTCTCTTCTTCTCTTTGAGAAATGATGAAGTAATCAGCACAATGCTCAACTTTTCTGGCTCTACAAACTGGTCTCCCCCATTTCTGTCTAAGAGTTCTGAATGAGGATACAACGCTTCAGCAGTGGGTAATGGTAGGGTGCCTTAGTGAGGTTAAAGGCAAGGATTTCGAATCAGGGTTCATAATACACAATATCACTTCCTCATTAATTCTCAGTTATGGAAGGTTTGGTTTGAGGTACAATTCCTTTTTCGGCATGATCAATCGTTAAATGATAATGATTACAGGATCATCATACTCTAATTCCGACTTTAATGCTCACAAGAAATGCACAGGTCGTGTCATGATGTAATTCGTCCTCCCCCCCACTTAAGTGTGATGATCATCCTCGACTGTAAAAAGTATATCACATTAAATTTCCATAATTGATAAATAAAAGAGGACAAAGATATTACCATTTCATGAGGTACCTAGTATGACATGGAGATAAGACATTGATGATGAGGTGCGCAAAATTAATTCGGTGATCATGTAAATTGCTCTTGAATCATGGTGATGCATGTTGTATATCACGATAGATAGTTCACTTGGATCATGTTTTATAAGTCGTCACCTGTTACAGATGTAACATCAAAGACGACTCACATATTTATTTTCAAAAATGTATTATTAGTTTCAACAAAAAACAAAGAACTAAAAATAGACGTGTAACAACATTATTGTAAGATATGCCTGAAATGACAAATCTTGTTTCAATAAAAGTTTGTAACAACTGCCATAGAGTGGTTTTCAACTCTCACAAAAATTGTCTCTCTGTGCCCCCAAAAAAAAATGTTTTCAAAGCCAAATTATTTTCATTATTTATTTACTTATTTTTATTTTTATTTTTTATATATTATTATTATTATTATTATTATTATTATTATTATTATTATTATTATTATTATTATTTAGCATGTATAACAGTCGCCAACAGAGGTTGGTTTTTAGCTATTCAACTTATTAAAAAATTAGAATTTTGGCAGCAAAGGGGGGTTTTCCCTTGCTCCTGTAATCTAAAGGTTCAAATTCATGACAATGTTAACAAATGAATCCCTTGAAGCAGGTTTAAGATATAACAAAATACAATGCCCATTAGCAAGCAATGGTGTCCTCGCACTGTCAATGGTAACCAAATTCACAGTCCCATTGTCAAATACTACATCTACCTCATAGGGACCTAGCCATCTCATGCAGAGCTTACCCTTGAAGTCCTTGAATCTCGAATCATATAACAGAGCCCAATTTCCTTTCTGAAATTTCTTCTTTTTGATAAAATTTTCATGCCACTTAGCTCTCTGCTACTAGATAATATATGTTTGTAGGATAACAACAAACCATTTCTCCTCCAATTCATTGAGCTAGTTCAACCTTTGCTTTTGTGTTGTAGTCGGATTCCGATTTACATGTAATGTTGTTCTCAATGCCTTGATTTCGAACTCTATAGGGAATAAGGCATTTTTACCATACACAAGTTCATATGGTGAGAATCCCATAGTATTCCTCCATGTAGTTCTATATGCCCATAACACTTCTAGAAGTTTATCAGCTCAATTCCTTCGATTACTAGCCACAGTCTTAATAAAAATCCTCTCAATGACTTTGTTGGTGCTTTCCACTTGGCCATTTGCTTGTGGGTGATAAGGTGACATGATTATATGATGGATTTTATATTTTTAAACCAACTTTTGGATCAAGTGAGATGTAAGTTGGGGCCCTCAATTCATCACTATCTCCCTGGGTATCCCAAAATGGAAAAATATGTCTTCAAACAAGAAGTAAAAAACAACCTGCTTCATGGCTCTGATAAGTGCTTTTGCCTCAACTTATTTTGTGGCATAGTCAGTGCATACCAAGATGTAGGACTTCTGTCTAGACCAATGATCAATTGGTCCCACAAAATCCAAGGCCCATTTCTCAAATGGTTCTAAGACTATTTGAGGTTGTAACGACATCTCATCTGAGTGCAGTGGTTGGCCCATCCTAAAATATTGTCAACCAATAATATCCTATTGAGAGGACTTTGTATCCTGTCCTCTTTTCTGCAAAGTGCCCTCCACAAAGTTCCTCATGACAAGCCTTGAGGATGTAAAAGATCTCATCTTTCCTAAGACAACGTCTGATCTGAAAACATTTTCCAGTGCGATAGAGATTTCGCTCTATCCACGAATAAGTAGCACTCTCCTATATGATTTTTCTCTTATCCTTGGAGGATAAGTATTGTGGAAACTTTCCTACAGGAAGATAATTGGCTATACCTACATACCATGGTGAGTGAGTAGAAATAACAAAGAGATACTCATCAGGAAAAGAATCCTCAATAAGAATGCAATTGTCATCAATAGTTAACCTAGAAAGAAAATAAGTTACTACATTATCTTTTCCAGTTTTATCTAAGATTGTGATATAAAACTCCTGTAACAAAAATAACCAGCGTGTAATACTACCATTGGTAATTGGATTACTCATTAAAAAATGAATGGTAGAGTGGTCAGTGTGTACAAATACTTAATACCCGGTAATATAATGTCGAAACTTGTTGATGGCATGCACTACTTCTAGGAATTATTTCTCGGTCACTATGTAGTTAAGCTCAACTAGAGTCAAATTCTTACTTATGTGATAAATAACGTAAGGTTTCCAATCCTCCAGCTAGCCCAAAACATCACCTACAACAATGTTAGATGCATTTGTAGCTATGTGAAACGACAGTTCCCAATTGGGTCCACATAAAATAGGAGCTGCTAATACAGACCATTGCAGCTTCAAAAAGGCATGTTCACACATTCCTGTCCACACAAATTCCACATCTTTCATAAGTACGGAGAACAAAGGTGATGCAATTTTTGAAAAATTATTTATAAACCTTTTTTAATACCCTGCATGCCCCAAGAGACTACGTAAATCCTTTTGCTTCTTGGGTGTTGGAATTTTCAGGATTACCTCTATTTTAGCAGGGTCTACCTTGATCCCGTCAGCAAAAATGAAGTGTCCTAGCACAATCCCTTCCATCATCATCATATGACATTTTTTGGTGCTCAAAGCAACATTAGTTTGTATACAATGTTCCAATAATTTTCTGAATTAACTAACGTTGTTTCAAAAGACTCACCATAAGGTGTAAAGTTGTCCATGAAGATTTCAAGGAAATCATTTAACAAATCAGAAAAAAATTCCGAGTATTGCCCTCTAAATAATAGCATCTCTATGATGAAGTCAATAAGAAGTTCATAATATCTAGAGATGTGATCTTTCTTGAATCTCCAAAGGCTGACAATGTTGTTAAGAAACAACTTGATCGCTTGGATAGATTCAGACATGCAAAGTCATTCAAGAATTTTATAATGAGATTCCACATCTCGAAGGGGGTATTCCTATACTGGATCAATCTATGGAATCTTCTTCTGAATCACTCTCTCCCCCGCATGAAGCTTCAACCACTTATGACACTTTGAGTGATGTGATTGACAAAATTGGGAGACTAAATATTGATTCAGTCCCAATTCAGTCAATTGAGCATCCTGGGCCATCTCAGAAATGTCCTCCAAAATGGCTGACAAAGACACTTGAAAGTGTTCTTCCTAATGAGGTTGGAAATACAAGAACAAGAAGCTCAACCAGAAAAAATGGAGGTGATGTAGACAATTCTGATTCACATGTCGATATGGATGTTTCTTATGATTGTGAACTGAATTTGTCTACATATTTTGAACCAACTACCTTCAAACAAGTTTATTCTCGTGATGACTGGAAAGAAGTGATGTAGAAAGAATATGATGCCTTGAAAAAGAATGACGCCTGGAATTTGGTTGATCTTCCATTGGGAACCAAACCAATAGGCTACAAGTGGGTCCTCAAGAAAAAGTATAAAGGAGATGGCTCACTTAAAAATCACAAATCCAGGCTTGTGGGAAAATGTTTTGCACAAAAGGAAGGGGTCGACTATGAGGAGACATTTTTCCCCACAGACAAATGGGATACCATCTAGACATTCATTGTCTTGGAAGCACATAATGGTTGGAAAGTCCATCAAATGGATGTAAAAATTACTTTCTTGAATGGAGATATGAAAGAGAATGTTTTTATGTCCCAACTAGAAAGATTTGTTGTGAAGGGTTAGGAACATAAAGTATACATGCTTGAAATTTCCTTGTATGGCCTTAAGCAAGCACCGCGAGCCTGGTACGAGAAGTTAGCTGAGCATATTTTGAAACTCGAATTCAAGCATTATGATCTTGATGATGCAACCTTGTTTGTAAAGAATTTTGGAAAAATAGTTGTATATCTTGTGGTGTATGTAGATGATCTTATGATAACAGGTAACAATGAGAGCTACATTGCATCCATAAAGAAGAAATTGAGGAAAGGTTTGAAATGAAAGATTTGGTCTATGTTTTCTACTATCTTGGTATTGAAGTAACTCAACATTCGAAGTTTATATTCCTATCTCAGAAGCACTAGATTGGAGATTTGTTGAACAATTTTGGCATGACTGAGTGAAATCCTTTGAATACTCCAATGGAACATAACTTAAATCTCACATCCACTGAAGGAAAAGAATTTGAGGATGCAACGAAGTATAGGCAACTCGTAAGAAGTGTCAACTACCTGATTACTATCATACCAAACATTTCATTTTCTATTGGAATCCTCTCTAGGTTTATGCAAAAGCCTTGTGAGGGTCATTGCTCTGTGGCAAAAAGAGTTCTAAAGTACTTGAAGGGAACTCAAGACTTTGGATTTAAGTATACATAGGTGGGTTACTTCAGCTTAATTGCATACTCTGATTTAGACTTCAAAGGATATAAAGAAAATGGAGTATGTACTTCAGGTTATGGTATGAGTCTTAGATCGAGAGTTATCTCCTAGAAACCATGCAAACAATCAATTCCAACAGATTCCACAACTGAGGCAGAATATGTGGTAGCAGCTAAAGAAACAAGGGCAATTGTGTGGCTTAGGAAAATTAGGGAATATTTTCTGTAGAAACAAGTGCATTCAACTGCTCTCTTGATTGAAAACACTTATGCAAAAAGGTTGGCAAAGAACCCAAATTTCCATGATTGAGCGAAGAAAATCAATACAAAATACCATCTGATTCCACATCATGTTGAGGCCAAGAAAATCCACCTATGCTATTGTTCCACAAATGAGAAGATCACAGACATCTTCACCAAAGCACTTGGTAGAGAAAAGTTTGAAAGATTCAGAATGATGCTTGGACTCACCAGCATCCCTTAAAATTAAGGGGCGGAATGTTGACACCTAATATTTGGGATTACGTAAATCCATGTAAATATTGTAAATAGGAAAATAAAGAGAATTAGAAGATGAAGAGACATTGGGAGATCAAACCCAATAGTATCCATCTCCATGTATATATTCATGTTCCATCTTAATGCAAAGCACAATTCAATTCGTGGAGTTACCTCCTGGCTTGATAACCAAGAATGAACCCATGTGATTTGAGGAGATAGTCAATTCAAAAGAGGGTAAACCATAGTTTAAACCCATGAGGGAAGAAAGTGTATTGGTTGGAGGTGGGTGTTCAACAACAATATGAACACAGTAGATCATATCAAGAAGTACAAGCCTCAAGCAATGATGAAAAGTTATTACCATGTCAAGGGAGTTCATTTTGATGGGATACTTTCCCCCATTGCAAAATTAACTTCCATTAGAGTATTGATATCTCTAGCCACAAAAATTGATCTATATATAGAGAAAACGGATGCAAAGAAAAAAATGTGTACTGTGACTTGGAAAAAGTAATCTACATGAAACAACCTAAACGATTTGTATTAAAGGGTAAGGAGAAGCTAGTAAACAAGTTGAGGAATTCCCCTATGGCCTAAAAAAGTCACCCAATATGTGGTTCTAGAAGATTGACACATACATCCAACAATTATTATTTGTGAGAAGCCAAGATGATCATTATGTAAACAAAATGGGTGTAATCATAGAGGTGATGATGTAGTTATCCTCCAAATTCAACATGAAATATTTTGGAGTTGCACATTTCATTCTCAGAATGCAAGTCATTAGAGGCCATGCAGTTATAAAACTCTAAATAAATTAGAGAAGTGTGATGAAAAACTTTTGAATAATTTCAACATATAGGATTGTGATCGATAAAGGTACAAGTTATTGTTGGGGGAAGACTAATTGTTGAACATTGTATAAAGACATAGGAAGAAAGAAAGGACGTGTCCTGTGTTCCATATGTGAGTGTTGTAGATAGTTTGATGTATGAAATTTTCTGCACCCAACTATATATTTCTGATGCATTGAGAGTATTTAGCAAATACATAGCAACACCTAGAAAAGAGCACTAGTCTACTATAAAAAAAGTATTAAGTATTTTCATGGCATGAGTACTCATGTAATCTACTAACATGAAGGACCTGAGGATGATATTGAGGCAACTCTAGAAGGATTTTTTATACTGACTAGGTTGGTGATTTGGACAAAAGAAGGTTGACTAGTGGATATATGTTCAAGTTGTTTGGTGAAGCTATTAGTTGGACCATTTCATTAGAGACGTGGTGGTAAGATAGAAGGTGATGCTAGTAAAAATAAACATGATGAAGAATATTGTAGAATTTCAAAAAGGTTAGTGAATGTTGGAAAACTTCCTTAGCACAACAAGGAATTGAGCCTAAGATCCCTAGTTCAGTAAAAGCATGTTATTAACAGCTTATGCAAACAATAAAATGAGTGGGATAATGTTGGGGTGTTTTTCTATTTACAGGTAATCATAGTTGACTAGATTTCGGTCAGTCGATAGTCTACTTAGGAAATATGGCTAGTAACAAACCTTAACAAGTCAAGCCAATACAATCCACTAAGTATAGAAAGTCAATGATCAAGTCAGAAGAGTAGTCACCTTATTTTAATTTTAAGGGTTATCACGCAACAGAAAGAAGTCGATAATCAACTTGAATAGTTAAAGAGATCATAGTCATGTGTATGTGCATAGTTGACTTATATTGGTGGTTAAAAGGAAACTGTTTATAGTCTAAAATGGTCAAAAAAATAGTTATGAAGCTTGAGATCCCTAGGATCTTATCAAATGATATTTAGTCACCTAGATATATTGATTCAATATGCCTCGAATAAGGGTTATATATTCCCATGAATAGAGCATGATGTAAGGCTAATGAGAGATACAAAGAGACGATGTATAGTTAATGCATTGGTCTTAGGTCTGGACCAAGTTAAACATTCTTGGTGGATTAGCTATAATATTTGATTGAGAATAAGAGAGTGATGGATCTCAAAGGTTAATTTTTTTTCTTGGTTAATGGTTTCTAGGGTAAAATATATATGCGTTGTGAAATTATTTATCATGTGCCATTGTTTATTTTTTGATCTTTAATTTATCTCATTATCTTTCAAGGTTTATGTTAACTAATCTTATAGTCTGGTTTATATGTCTAGTTAACTCTATATTTGAAAATTTTGTATTTGAAGCGTGAATTACGTGCATTAAGCCAAAAATAGTCAAGTTATCCCTTGATGTTAGGTGTCGTATATAGCAAGTTCACTATGAACATTTTCCTTTTAAATATGGATGTTTTCATGAATATGGGAGTTTTGTTAAAAATTACCACAAGGAATGTCAAAAAAATTAAGACAATAAGGAGTATGAGGAAGGATGGTAATAGATTAAAGGGAATGCATCAAGCAACAAAGGACCTTATCAACCCTTGGACCAGATAGTATAAAATAACCTTGAAAGTTATCCATTGAAGAAACAAGAGGTTTTATTATCTTAATCAATATCCCTCCTCAATTTGTTTTTATCTCCTAGGAGATGACCCAATAACATAAATTCAAGAGGACAGCCCTTCTAGGAAAGTACAACAAGAACCTATAAATACTCAATACCACCTTCCTTATTGGAAACACAAATACAAGTCCTAGCTTTTAGGGAAGACCCATAGTGAGAAGAGCCCTGTGATTTCATAGGGCAGAAAATTACTAATACATTATTGATACTCTAATAGAGGCAAGGAAAAATATGAAAAGAATTAGGACATAGAAATTGTCAGAAGAAGGAGAAATATCAAAGGAAAATATACCAAGAAAAAGTAGGTAAGAGAATAAATAAAGACAATAGATAAGAGACAAGCAACATGGATAAATCCATAAGAATACAATAAATGCTTCACTCAACATGGGCACCAAAACCAGGAAAGACCTTGAAGAAAACACACCTATTAACACCTTGGGAGGTGAACCTCCCCACTTGTCACTATAAATGAAAATCCTCTCTTAGAATTGTATAGGCATGGAAAGAAAAACAAAGGAAGAAGATATGACGGATATTATAAAAACGTAGAAAACCTTTGAATTTTATATTGAAGACATAAAATTAAGTGAAGGTAACATCTTAGCTCTTGGGAAAAAAATTGGAAAAACATTTCTAGTACCTCTATTGGTTCGAGGGGTGTATCAAGAGGAATTCTCACCTTGAGGGACCTTTTAAAACTTGATAATTTATTCTCCTTCTTCTTATATAATTGGATTTTAACTAGATTTAGGCATCTAGAATCACGACATGCTTTCTAGCTAATTAATATTCATTTTCCATTCAAATAGAAAGATAATATTGGCTTATGGTATTCTTTGTGGAAAATCAATGAAAATTATGAGTTAGAATATTGTATAATATGTGGTATCATTAACACAATCACAATAAGTTCTCAAAAGAAAGGAGGTAGTACAATTAGGGATCCAACAAAGTGAAAGATGGAAAATATCATTGGTGAATGGGATTTAATTGACATTAAATTATCTAATGGAAAATATACTTGGAGTAATAAAAGGATGGTACCATAACACAATGTTATCGGGCTAGATCATTTCTGAATCCACAATAGCATAGTTGTCATGAATACTTAGTCCATTCAAAGATAATATGATCAACAATTTATGACCATAAGCCTATTGCAATCCCCTTTGAAGATCTAGAAAACTATGGGCCACTACATTTTACATTTAATTATTTGAAGCTATATAACATATGAGTCTTTAAAATTGTCGATGAGATATGGCATCTTCCAATTGATGTTCATCCATTTTTATATGGGATTAAAGCTTATATTAGCTAAATCAACTAAAAAATCCTAGGAAATTTTTTTTTCTTTTCATCCATTGCAAAAGCATTTATATTTCCAATACTTGGGGGGTTTAAAAGTAGATTGAAAAGGAAGAAGTCAAAGGAAGTCTCATTCTAAAAGAAAGATAAATCAATAAAAATTTGCATTTAGAAATTTGGAAGGGGGAGGAGGAATGCTAACTACGATTTGAAAGTTTATGGTTTAGATAACAATATAGAAACAACTCTTTCTTCCATAAACAAACTACAACAAGGTGGAAGCATATTAATGTTAAAATATTCTATTTAAATAGTGGTAAAAATTTGGAAATTTGTGCAGAAATAATTGAGGAAACAAAAAATCACTTTGAGGCAATATAGATTGAAAAAACTTAGGGAAGCATAGATATGTCCCTCCAAATCTCTACAAATTTTTTATTGAAACTTTTATGTAAACAATTTATTTGGAATTTGATTTTGGCCCCTCAATAAAGTAAATAATAAACAATTATATTGAAAAGAAAAATAAATGCAAATAATTTTCTCCAAAACTTAACCTAAAATCGAGCATTTTCCTACCATTCAATTGCATATATAATTTGATATAATTCTATGTTAATCATCTAAATTTTAAGTCCAATATTTTCCTACCATTGAATTCTATATATAATTGGATTATAATTCTATCTTCATCATCTAAATATCATGTGTTTTAATTAATTGAAAACTTAAAAAGAGGCATGAGGCTTCCTAGGAGTTTGATATATCTCACATTTGGTTTTAATATATGTCCTTTTATCTAATTTTTATACATTTCTTTCTATCAAATGCTAAAAGTGAATTAATAACTCTCCATCAATTTTTATTTTCTTAAACTAATCCTTTATAATTAAAATTGTTTTTAATTAAAAACTCTTTCACTTATTCATTCATTTTTAAAAATGCTGTAAATTAATAATTTTCCATCGATTTTTTTTTTTAAATAATCGTTTATAATTAAAATTGTTTTTAATTAAAAACTCTTTCACTTATTCATTCATTTTTAAAAATAATCCCTATTTAACTTTGGTGCATCTCACCCCACCGCTATGTCATAGTATGTTCACGATCCTCCCCTAACTATATAATTAGAATAGTTAGAAAATATTCCTTTTAGGTTCATTGTGATGATTCCAACTTTTATCGCCGAATATTTTCTTTCACGACAAATTATCTTGAAAGAGTGAGAAACAAAGTAGCTTCCATGTAAAACACTCTAATTTGAGCACAGCTTTTCACGGTGACTTTCAAGTGTCCTCGTTTAATAATTTTTGTTTTAATTGGACCTCCTTAACTCTAACGTGCATTTGAATATCAACCAATGGAGAAAACTATTGACTAAGTGTGATTATGAGGTCATCACAATCGTGGTAATCAATTGGCTTATTGAAAGTATAGATATAAGTATGTTCTCCAATTTTATATCATATTACAAAAGCAATCGTTTATTTTTTTATTATTTTTGTTTAATGATGCGTAACATTTAAATTCTCAAAGTTGTCATTAAGTATAAGGGCAACATTTAGATTTTATTAGCTTAAAAGTTATTAGTTGAAAAGGTTGTGTTTAAGGGTGTGTAAATTTTAATTTGTTATGAGTTTTCAAAATTAGGTTTAAAAAGGGTTGGAATATTTAAATTTGAATATATTAAGTTTTTGATTTTTCAGTGGTTGATTATTTGGTTTGGTGGGTTTATGATTGAAGGATTTAGAACACTATATTTATTGTTCTTTTTCTCTAGAATAAACATTTTCTAACTTTACATGAAAATAAAAAAAACCCTATGTAAAACTAGGTAATTGCTCTTACTCCACTTACAAATGAAACAAGTTTTGTCACTACACCTACACCCCTATTTAAAAATGAAGCAATTACATGTGATTGCAATTTTTAAAAGCACATGTAAACCACAACAATATGGAAGTGGAAGTACATGAATCAGGTAAAATGTTATAGTTGAAATGTTCGTTGTGACAAGTTGTTTATATTTGATTTATATAAATGATATATTTAACACTTGTGATTTTCCTACATGTTTAAGTGATTGATATTTAAAAAGTTCGTAAAAGAGATATTAGAGATTGGAAGAGATAAATTTCTTATTTAATGTGTGAACATAAGTATCTACTTAACATTATCTCATACATCTAGAAAATGAGAATGAAATATGTGGAACACAAGCAAATGTGGTTGGTGGAGAGACACATGAAGACATTAATGGTTCCTTGTAAAACAATGATCATGTCCATAGGAATTAATTGTCCAAGTTTTTAGGTCCACAGAGCACAGAAAGAAGAGGCGGTGTCTAAAGACATGATTGCTTTGTTCCCACTAGCCGTCAAGACAAATTAACATGGAGCTTATCTGCCTTTAAATATACTACATTCAAGATGAATTCCATGGGAAAAACCATGGGTGCGTATACATCAGGAGCCCTAAAACAATAGGTAACTTGACTGAGTCAAGTTTACTTGAACCACCGTAACAACTCCCCCCCACCCCCCCTCCCGCCCACAACCCCCTCCCGCCCACAACCCCCTAAACACAATGGGTGCTCATATACTTGGAGCCCTAAAACCACTAATAACTTAACCAAGTCAAGTTTACTTGAACCACCCTAGCATTATTCTATATGGCATATCAATTTACATTGTTTGTCAATCGGAACTTACCCTGAGTACTTCTTGATATTGAAATGTCTCTCCTTTTGGATGAAAAATCCAAGAATAAATTTGAAGGGGAGTTGGTGTTGGGAAATCTAAATGGAGATAAGTGAAAGTTAGTAGATTTTATTTTTATTATTTCTTCGTATAGATATTAGAATTCTTGTTTGATAACTAATTTGGTCTTATATTCACCTAAGTTGTGAAGAGTATGATGTATTATAAACATTTCAAATAGACTTGATTGGATAAAGGTATAGATAGAACGTAGAATTAATTAGTTTTTTAGTTTGTCCTTTAGAGATCAATATTTATGTAAATACATCTATTCATTGTTGCAGGATAAACATATATGGACTCATTGTTCTTTATGGTTAGGAATAGGCTTGGAAGATATTTAAGAGATTCTTAGTGAAGATAATGTTGGCATTATTCCTTCCATAAAACGTCATATTAGTGTATAAAAATATCTTAGTCAAAAGTTTGAAACATTATTTTGTTTATTTCTTTTATAAAATTCTATGTCAAGGCAGCTTTTAGCATTGTTTTTCTCTAGAAAAAACCATTTCTTTTGCAGACACTACATGAAAATCTAGAAAAACATATTTCAAATCAGGAAATTACTCTTACTCCACTTGAAAGCCCTACTTTCAAATCAAACAATTATTTTCGCTCCACCTTCACCCCTTCTTACAAAGGAAACAATTACATTTCATTGGAATTTTTAAAAGCATTCAAAAATCACACAAATATGGAAGTGGAAGACATGGAGGGTGAGGGAGATAGTTTTGTTTGATTTTTGTTACATTTGTGGTCATATAGTACTTCTAATATAATGTTCCATGTTCTATCACACATTAAAAATATAATCACTGAATATTGGGTGAATTCTAGTAAATATTTGGTGATGTTTTAACATATGCATATACTTATAACATAAAATATATGATTATTTAGAAATGGCTTAGTTGTAATGGTTTTAATCTTGTTGACATCATTTTTATGGATGACATGTTATAAGAAATCCCTTTAGTTATGGAGCTTGCATGAATGAATTTTTCAATGATAGATGCGAATAAAATATTAGTGTTTAGCAAAAATCATTGTGCCAAATCCATCAATATAGGTTTCAAAAACCCTTGCATCATACAAAATATTGTCTTCAACTAATTAAAAATCTGAAACTTAAAATGGCTTAAACATTACAAATTGGTAACAATAATTGAAAAAGCTAAAAATTATTTATAACTAGGATTGCATGGAAAGTTGAACTAAGGTATCAAAACTTAGATCCCTAACAACTTTACTGATGAATGTGACATGCTCGTTTTTCCAGGGACATTTGCATGGCAAAAACACTACTATGTTGAGCCATGTTGACCTATTGTCTCCTATGCCTAGCGCCATGCACATCTACAAAATCATTCATTCTAAGAAAAACACATATTTTGCTACAAAAAATTAAGAAATTTGATTTAAAAAAAAAAAAACAAAACAAAAAAAACCATAAAAAGATCACATGCTATGAACAGTCGGAAAACAAAAATTAGGAAAAATTGTATAGAAATTGAATGTGATTTAATATCCATAAAGAAATATCCATATACGAAGGAATTATCAATACATATACAAATATATGTATTGCTTCCTTAGTTACGAAAGACCATAAAATGGATAAATCATTCTTTTACATTTGTGATTAAAATTAGATAATTAGTTTAATGTTTGAATCAAAACAAATGATTTTAGTACAATTTTTTATTATTATTAGATTTTATCAATTTTTTCAATTTTTTTTCTTCTATAATCATCACTTTTTTATAGGTCTAAATAATGATATTACTTATTCAACTTCAATAAATTTTTTTTTTTTTTCAAATATACTAAACAATTTATATTTTTCACTTTCAATTATATAATTTTAATATTTAACTTTAAAAATACACATCTCTAAATTAAATGCGGTTCAATATCCATACAAAGAGCATCACAAAGAAAATCATAATCAATATATATAGAAATATATGATGTGTTTATTTGGTTATTAAAAATCTTCTAAAAAAATTTCACAAAGAAAATCATAATCAATATATATATAGAAATATATGATGTGTTGCTTTGGTTATTAAAAATCTTATAAACAAATTTGGTATATTATTGATTATGACACTATTACATTTGGAGTAAAGAAAATTAAAGAAAAATATAGATTTTAGTATTGATAAACTATTTCTTTCCTATAAACATCATTTTTTTTATATAAGCCTAAATAATGACATTGCTTATTCAACATTAGTAATACAACACTACTGTGTTTAAACAGATTGATTTATTTTATCCAATGCCTAGACCTATGTAAACCTATAATTTATCCAATCCAACCAAAAGGAATCTTTTACTACATAAAATTAAAAAAAACCCAAATTGTTTACTGCCAAAAAAAAATTAAGAACTCTCATTTACAATAAAAACTATGAAAAGTTTTCCTCGAAAAAACAAAAATTAGGAAATACTACAGGTGAAATTTAATGTAATTTAATATCCATAAAGAAATCTTCATAGAGGAAGGCATTATTAAGATATATTGATGAGGAAAAGTCGGGTTAACTCGGCTAACTCTAACCCAAGATATTCCCACTCATAACTCATAGCTTTGGCTTTAAACACATTCTGAAAAATAAGAATTAAGTAAACATATGAAGTAAAAACGAGAATAGAGATTTACTATGATTCTCCATGAGAGATCCTTCTTTCAATCATTTTAATCCTTTTTCATCCCCTCATTCAATTCCATAGGGTTAAACCTATCAAGTGATGCAATAGGGAGGCCAAAACAAATGTGGTGGGTAGGCACTGCGAAATAATTTCATAGTGTAGTAAAAAATATTATAGGCATGTTAAATAATTTTGTAGTCCCCCCAAAAAAACATTCTTTTAGAATTTCTGGAAGGTGAAGTGACTAAACCATGTTCTAAATGACTCCTCATTCAATTCTACAAGACCTTAACTTGTTTCTTAATTCAGCCATCGAATTATTAATCCCTTCTTCACCGAGATTTCAAAGCTAACTCGAATTTGACAATTAAAGCAACCAAACACAAAGGTATTTGGACTGCATAAAATAAAAAAAATAAAAAGTGCTATGTTTTGTTGATGGGTTCCACATCACAAAACTCACTATTATCCATAACACAAATATAATTTCTTTCTCGAGCTTTAAGATGACACAACAAGAGTTAAGACGCAAAGGGACACAACACAACGGTGGAGGCTTCAAAGCGCATATTCTTAATATAGTTCAATGGAGTAAGAACACACTTTCAAAGGTAAGCAATACACAAGAATGGGATCAACCCATAATTACACACAACCCATAAGAAGACAACAATGGAAGCAATGCTTCATCACACAATCTCTGACCCCTATGCATAGATAAATATATTCAGCCTCAAATTACACTTGACCAAGATATCAGCTTGTTCCTAAAGCACACAATCACCGCATTCCACAACACATTCAGATTCTTACTATAAACTGACTAAACAAGTGTAGCCCTCAACAAATTAAATTTACATTATATAGACGAAGAAATAAACAAGTAGAAAAGAATTTAAACAATTTCATTCAACATACATTAAATTGGCCAGAATATACAATGTGGGCATGTGCAACCCAAACCTATGAACCTTTGCCTCTTCTCCTATCATTGGAGCTTTTCTTCTTCACTTCTCTACCTCTGCTGCACTTCACTCCGCAAACACTCTTCTTCTCTTTCTGAAAGAAAGATACATGGGATAATCAAGAGTCACAAGATATGATTCATTTCCCCTTCTCATGAAATAAGGGAAACTGAAATTACATTTACATTAGGAAATGATTCCTTAAATTTATTATAAAATCAAACTCACATCCTCATGTAAATATTTAAAAAACATTTAAAATTTCTCCCAACATCAGCATGTTACCATTCATCACATTGGCAAGCTTCGGTCTAGTCTTCATCAAACTTTGTGCCACATCTATGCATGTGAATCACATACACAAATACATGTAGTGTTGCTTTGATTATTAAAAATTCTATCAAAATTTTATGAAACATGGATAGATAATTGATTATGCCATTATGGCATTACTACATTTGGAGTTAAAATTAGATGTAATACATTTGGATTAAAATTAGATATAACCAACATAGATCCATCTTAAGCACAAATCTAACATGAGCCGAGAGGAATCAAATCTCATTACATGTAAACTTATTTTAGAGTCCAAAAAAAACATGTAAACTTATTTTAGAGTACAAAAAAAATATTTATTATTTAAATTGTATTTTTAAATGTTATACAGATTACATAACATGTGCATTGAGAAATTTTATTATTATTAATATATTTTTATTTTTATTTTTTATTATTAATATATTTTTATGTATAAGTCAATATTAATTCATATTAAAATATTTTATTCAAAATTCGCATGGAATGTTTTATTTTATATAACATTAAAATATATTATCTTAAAAAATTTCTATATATATAGATATATAACTCACATTTTGTTTACTTCTAATTACTTTACATGAAATTATATTAGGTCATATATACAACCAGGGTTGGAATTTGGATTTTTATTTACCCGTCATAAAATTTGTTTTTGACATTTTAGGTCCATATGTTCATGGCTAAGAAACGTTATGTTTAAAATTTTTCCCTTGGAGAGTGATGTTATCATAATAGATTAACCCTTATTTTTTTTACTGAAGCAAGAAACTTTCCTTCTATTTCAAAAACCCAAAAGTAAAGTTACAATAGGCACAAATGGCCTGAATATCTCAAGGCCTATGAAACCAACGAGATCGTACTGTCAACGATGTGACCAACTAAACTAACAAAAGGACAAGCTAACCATTCAATTGTCCCCTCAATTACAAGTTGACCCAAAGTCCAAATCCATGATAACTCCCATCATTAACTTGCAAGGATTAAACACACTCGTGACCCCACAAACTAGCCTGACCAGATCTAACCGTTGAAAGCCACCGCAAAAAAGGACAGCTCAGAGAGATACTAGAGAGCCAAGATGCAAGATCTTTAAGGCGCAATGAAGGGTGGTAAGATGACCCCCACCAGTGCCACGCGTTGAGAGCTGAGTAGAATCGCTCTCAATGAACCAAAACCACTTACCATTTGTGAGCCTTGCGATCATAGGAAAACCACTAAATGCCTGGTTTTCCAAACCGTGAGAAAAGTTCCGTGGAGTTTCCTTTGTGGTAGCGATCCAGCCTTTCATCCTGTTGAAACTGACAATGGAGCTCACCGCCGAAACCTCCTGAAACTGTAAATCACACCTTGTGTCGCCACTCAAGAAACGAAGGAGATAAGTTCCCTTATACCAAAGGAAGTTATCGCCATGCAGAGTAAGCCCTTTTTCAAGGAGCTGACCACAAAAATGATTTTGAACAGGCATAAAGAGCTTTAATCATATCCTGCCCCTCGTGCCCAATGATAAAAAATTTCCTTGTCCTCTGCAGCTTGAGCATCGTAGAGAGCTTTTAGCCTGCTTGGAGGCATCTCCTGCCATTTCATTTCGATCTTGCAATATGGATTAGTCACTCCTTGGTCGGCCAAGAGATCTGCAAGTTTATTGGCCTTCCTCCGAACATGACTAAAGCTAACCGTTCAAAGACTCTGGAGATGTTTTTGGATTCTCTGGTATACTTGTATGAGTCTCCAATGTTTTGAGACCATTTTAGGCATTGTTCCATAGCTAACCTTCTTAACTGCATTTATAGAAATCTCGGAGTCTACTTCAATGAGGACATTTGAACTCTAATTTAGTTTAAGAAGCTCTAGACATTGTTCCAAAGCCATTAATTCAGCCATGTTGTTGGTGGCTTTGCCTAAATGACAGTGGAAAGTGAAAATTATTTTTCCTTCTTCATCTCTTAACACACCTCCATAACATGTTGTCCCCGGGTTGCTTTTTGAAGCCCCATCAATGTTGCATTCCAGAGAACCTTTTGGTGGAGGATGCCAGAACTCCTTTTCTCTTTCCATCACCCTTTCTTTTTTGCTAAGACCATTATGGATGATATCATGCATACCCAGCTGCTTGAGAGTTCTCAATTAAGAGTAGTGGGAGGAATTGAGGGATAACTATGCATAGTGGTGGAAACAGTCTCCTTTATCTGCTTTAAGATCAATTCCATCAGGCAAAGAGGAGTAGTTTTTTCATCCTTGAAAATTATTTTATTCCTTTCCTTCCAAACATTCCAAATAATAAAGCTTGGTGTAAAGGTCCAGGCTAAATTAAGGATCTCATACTCTAAAAAGTTTTTTCTCCACTTGTTTAGGGTGTTAATAATGCTACCTTTGTCTCTGTCTGTCTGTTGAAAAATGATGTTGAAAGCATCCCACAACCAGGTAGTATAGGTGCAGTTGTTGAGAATATGCTCCATTGTCTCCTCTTGAGCCTCACATAATTGGAATCTTGAAGGCCCCATGACCCCCCTCTTCTGAATATTTTCCCAAGTTAAAATTCTCTTGTGATGAACTAACCACATAAACAGTTTGATCTTCATTCATCCTTGGTGGCTCCAAAGTTTTTGCCAAGACTAAGCCAAAATGCAGGGATCAAGGTTAAGGGATATTCTTTTTGCTTCCTTGATATTGAAGATGCCTTCTTTGTTTTGGCCCCATCTTAACTGATACTGCCCATCTGTAACCAAGATCTTCCTCTATTCTTATATTTTCATGAGTTCTTCTATTTTTTCTTTTATGGGGTCGTCCCCTCTGCATTCTATTGTCCTCTAGCTTCTCCATTTCTCAGTGTCATGAGGAAGATTCCAAAAATCCATAACTTTTGTTAGTCCTTAGAAATCAGCTTCCTGCTTGATTCTCATAAAGTCCTCCCTTAACAACATAGGTTCTTGTTGCCATTTATCTTCCCAGAAGAGAGCTTGTTTTCCTGCTCTAATTTCCTAGAAGTTGTTGTCTTGTACTAGGCTTCTGTTATCCCAGGCTTTATTCCATATGTGAGAGCCTTTTATGTTCCCTAACATCCTAATAAGATCACTTGTTTGCCAGGATCTTGCATATTTTTCTTTCCAGGTTTTAGCCCATTGTGGCTCTGGTTCTTTAGCCCATCTCCCCAAGAGTTTGGCTCCTGGAACATTACTTGGGATCTCTTGATCGTCTAAGCCTAGGCCTCCATGACTTTTGGGTTTACAGATTTTAACCCAAGAAACAAGGGCCCATTTCTTTTTGGTTTCCTCCTTGCCCCAGAGAAAGTCTCTCTAAATGTTCCTGAGTTGCTGTAAAACCCCTTTAGGGGCTGGCAGGGCTGATAAAAAGAAAATAGGGATAGATTGAAGAACTGCCTTCGTCAAAATCAACCTGCCAGGAAGGTTGAACACTCTGAAAGTCCATATTTTGATATTGCCTTGCATCTTGTTGAGCACCAGTTCCCAGATACTTTTGTGCATTGGTTTATCCGTAAGAGGGATTCCCAAATACTTAGAAGGGAGGGCCTCCCTTTGGAAGCCTAGTATTCTGGAGATGTTCCTTTGAATAGCAATGTTAGTGTTTAAGAAAAAAAAAATTGATTTTGAGAGATTGACTTCCATACCTGAAGCCGAGGCGAAGTCATTTAAGATTTTTTTGTATGTTGTAGCTTCCCTAACTATGGGGATACCCTGCAACATGGTGTCATCCACAAATTTTTGATGAGTCAAGGCGTGGTCGTTCTTCGTTAATTGGAGGCCCTTGATCTTTCCTGAGACTTTAGCATTTTTAATGGTTCTGCCCAATCCTTCCATCATGAGGATAAAAAGAAAGGGAGAGAGTGGGTCTCCCTGTCTAAGGCCACTGGAAGGAGTGAAGATCTCTGAGGGTGAGCCATTCACCAAAATTGAAAAGATGGGTGAAGTAACCAAAGCCATAACCCATCTGATCCAGTCATGATCAAACCCAAAAGCAGAAAAGACCTTTTTGATGTAAATCTAGTTGACCTTGTCATACATTTTTGCAGTCTCTAGTTGCATGATCATACCAGCCTACTTTTTGCTAGTGAGTGAGTGAACAACCTCATGGGCTTGAATAATATTAGCCAGTATTTGCCTTCCTTCCACATAGCCAGACTATTCCTCAGAAATCAAAGAAGGAGGAAGAGGTTTCAGTCTGTTGGCTAGGATCTTAGAAATAATTTTGTAAACTACATTGCATAAAGCAATGGGTCTGAACTTATCAAGAGTCAGGGCTGAGTCCTGTTTTGGGATCAAGGAGATGAAGGAGGTGTTGAGGGCTTTCAGAATGGATCTTCTTCTTCTGGAGTCCTCTACCACATCCAAAATATCCTGTTTGAAAATATTCCAGCAGGATTTGAAGAAGTCAACATTAAAACCATCTGGACCTGGAGCTTTTCCATTCTGCATTTCTTTGATAACCATGCTGACCTCTGCTTCGGTAACTGGTTTGTTCAGGTTAAAGTTATCTTCTCTAGACACCATCCTGGGAATATTCTTTATAATTTCCTTGATGTGTTGGGCTCTGTCTCAATTATTTTCATTAGTGATGCCTCTGAAATGTTGAACCATCACAGCTTCAATATCCTTGTGAGAGCTCTGAAGCTCCCCATCTTCATTCAATATTGAGGATATTCAATTGTGCTTTCTGTTGGCTATGGTGGAACAGTGGAAAAATCTCGTATTTCGTTCACCTTCTTTGAGCCATTGGAATCTAGACTTTTGTCTCCAAAAGAATTCCTCCTATTTGCATAAATTCTCCCAATCAAGGTTGTGTTTTTTAGCTTGCTCACTTTTGGTTTTATCAAAACCATCTGTGATCATAGCTCCATTTAGTTCCTGCATTTTGATCTCCACTGGCTTTTTGTTTACAAAAATGTTACCAAAATCCTTCTTGTTCCATTCTTTGAGTTTGATTTTTATGTGCTTTAGTCTTTTATGGAGGAGGAACCTTTTGGTGCCCTGAACCTATAGGTCTTCGGACCACCATTCTCTAATGTTTCTGATGAAATCTGGGTGGGAGAGACAGATATTCTCAAATATGAACGGTCTGTTCCTGGGAGCATCAAATCCCTTGATTTCTAATTGAATCGGCCAGCGATCAGAGCCTCCAAAAGGGAGAATACTTGCAGATATTTTTGTATTTGTGAGAGTTAGCTTCTTGGAAATCAAATATATGTCTAGCTTAGAGGCAACCTGAGCATTACCTCCTCTTTTGTTGTTCCAAGTAAAAAGACCGTTATGCATTTCAGAGTCAATCATTTCCATGTCTTCTGTGAAAGGATGGAAAACCTACCGAATCTCTACTGAGGATTCTGGTGCCTCCTCTTTTTTCCGAAAGAGATTTAATCATGTTAAAGTCTCCTCCAATGACCCAAGGGATTTCTTTATGTCTGCTTCTGAGATCTGCTAGGGAGTTCAGAAATCTAAGCTTCTCATTTATTCTCTGAGGACCATAGACATTCGTAACCAGGAGGGTCTCAGACATCCCCATTGGTTGAATGATAGCTGATAAGTAATTTCTCGTTTCCTCTGCATCTACAATGCTAACCTTTTGGGGGTTCGAAAGAGTGAGAATGCCTCCAGCTGTGTTCTCTTCTTTGACTTCTAGAAACTTGAATTTACTGAGCCATTTGCTGTGGATTTGTTTTATTTTCTGAATGGAGCATTTTGTTTCTTGAATGAAGATTATGTCTAGCATTGCTAGTTTCATTCTGTTACTTAGCATTCTTTGTTTTCTTTTACTACCTACACCTCTAATATTACATGATATAAAATTCATACTTAAAGATTTGTAAAGGAGTAACTGGTTAGATCTTTCATCTTACCCGAATCTATCATTAGCTTCCCACACTCCATCAGGAGCTCATTTTGTTTTTTCCTGCCTCTCTTTTTTCCAGGATTTCTGGTGGCTAATCCTGGATTTACTTTCATTATTTTCACCCCTCTGTGCTCTTGTTTGTGGATATTTTTACCCTTCTCCAGTCCTCGTTCCTGAGTTTTCCATAAAAACAACTGTTGCATTCTTCTTGAGGCAGAGACTATATTCCTCCTTTGGTGCCTTGCATCAGGAATCCTTCCAGATCCAAGTTTTCCTTGTCGAGAATTTCTTGTAGTTCGTGATCTTCCGGATCTATTTCACTTTGAGTCATTCCCTGGTCCATTTCCATTTCTGTTTCACTTTTCATGGCTTCTTTTTGAGAGTCAATTTCCGGAGAATGATTGTTGTCCACTTTATCTTCTTTTTCGTTTGCATCTTCCTTCTGATACAGATTCTCTCTTGTGATCTCTTCAGGCTCTTCTAGCATTTGAAACTTATTCTGACTATCCTTTTGCCCCTTAGTGTGTTGTTGCTTTGATCCCTTTTTTCCTCCCCTTCCTCTACTAGCCACTTTCTGAAAGCTTTCAGTGTCCTTCATTGTATTAGGCTTTTCTTTGTTATCTTATTTGTTGAGAGGGAAATCTCTTAACAAATGCTCATGTTCATGGCATCTTCAACATCTGAAAGGGATATGTTCGTAATCTACCATCTGCACCCACTCCTCATCAAAAACTTCCAAGATTACTTCATCCGGAAGTGCTCCTGATAGATCCATTTCCACGCATATCCTGGCAAAGGTGGTATATTTTCCCCTTCTTGTGGCTTCAGAAGCTTTATTAAAGCGTCCTAGTTTATTGCCAATGGCAGCCAACGATTCTGTTTGCCAATAATTGAGAGGTAGATAGTAGAGCCTTACCCACATAGGAACCGAAGAGAAAGCTTCCCTCTATGGGACAAAGTTCATTCTCCAAGGTCTCATATAGAGACCTGCTACAGCAAAAAAATAGGGTCCTCCTTCGAATATTCTGTCTTTGTCCTCGATGTTAGAGAACACTAATGTGAAGAATCCTTTTGACCCAAGATGTAGGTCAATGCTTCCTTTGGGCTTCCAATGATACTTGATCCACGTCTGTAAAGCCTTTTTAGTGGGCCATATTCCCATGAATTTACAGATAATGGCGTAGGTTCCCATATATTCCCTGTGCTCCTGCAGAGCAGGATCATTTAATATTACTCGAGGAGTGATTTCTGCTTTTGGTTTGCAAGGTCCTTTTTGTTTTTTGTCTCTTGAACCCAGAATTTTGTCTTCTTCCTCTTTGTCCTTTGTGCTACTGTTTTCTTTTGTTCTGGTCCCATCTATCTCCTTTTCATTGTCCCTGTTTCTGTAGTTCATACCGCCTTTACTATTTCCAGTTGGTGATTTACTTCTGCTGGTCACTGCATCTTTGTAAGAGGGAGTGGAGCTCCCTCCCGTGCCACTCTTCATTAGAATCGAATTGAACTCTGATCGCTATGGAAACCCTAGTCGTTGCATCTCTGTCGTCTGCTATACTCCCGAAGACCAATAAAATATATGTATCCTCATAATAGATTAACCCTTCACTAATAAAGATTTAATTAAAAAATTACCCTTCAATAACATAATTATGTTAAAAAATTTCACATATATATCATAAGAAAAAAAATGAACATAACACACAAATGACTTATTAAATCTTGAATCTTAGTTTGAAATTGCATGGAACACTCAAAATAATGAGGTGACATGCCATAGCATTTGTATATATGAGATATGACTAAAGAGATCTTATGGGACATATAACATGACTAACACAACAAAACTATTGAATGTCATCAATAAAAACTCAAAAGTAGATTAATTAATATGGTTTATGTTATGGTTTACATAATCTAATATATATTATTGGATCTAAAGATAAAGTATACATTTTATTTTACATATTTTACCATTGCTTTGGATCATGGGATATACAGTAATATTAACAAGATTGAATGCATAGTATCTGAACCTTTTAAAAATTAAAAAACTAAACTTATAATAAATGGACATTGTGGATCTATTAACATCATGTTATAGGATTATGTTATGATTTTCTCCTTCATTATTACATTTTCAGAGAGCATTGAAGCTTGAACATGTGTCAAGTACTAAAGGAAAATTGAAATAATAATTTGGTTGGTGTTTTTTTTACCCTACTCCAATGTGCCTCATATTCCAATGCATTAGCACATTGATAGGTATGGGGAACATTGCTAACATGTTTTCCTTTATAAAATATCTTAATGTGCCTTGTTACATATGTTGGTGTTATGCACCAATGTATAGCTATGTTTAGTACACTTCAAAAGTTATTTCTTAAATAAATTAATTTAATGGGACCTTGATGTAATGGTCTATTTAGATCACACTAGAGGAATGATATGTTTAGTGCATATTGCAAAACAATCCTTTTAAAACTTATTACACTACACATTGTATAAATTGAATCAATGTAGCTATTTTATTTAGTGCATTAACATTTTTTAATCAAATGTTAGCCTAATGTAGTGTGCATGGTATTGTACATATTAGTGCCTCCTCTTTTTAAATTTTCATTTTAGAAAAATTTAGGTTTCATATTAACCCTAAAACTAGCATGGCTGGTAACATGATGTACATGTGTGTTGTACTTAATAACAAGCAAAATTATGTGTTTTCCTTACCATGTTGCATCTTTTTCACTATATGTATTTTACAAAAATTGTACAGGTGAGGAGAGGGGGGTGCTATGAAAATGTTATTTTCAAGACTTTAAAGGTTTATTTATCAAAAAATACTCTTCTAAAACCTTTCCTTGTCTATTCACCTCCACGAAAAAGAGAACAAGAACAAGTGTATTTGTTAAAAGTTCTGTTAGTTAGGGTTTTCATTTTTCTGTGATTGGACCCTTCTTTCTTAGAGAACATTCCCCTACTTAGCTTCTATATTAGGAGTTGAAGGTGTCATGAGAGCCATTAATCTTATTACCCTCTTATAGGTGTTATGGAGATGGTGCATAAGCCCAACTTGTGATTTTTAAGGTCGAAAGTAGGTATATATGATTTTGTCTCTTAATATTTGGTGTAGTTTAATTGTTTTATATTTTGGTATTTTTGTCAGAATTTGGTGATAAATTTCATGGGAAGATTGTAATTTTTTATTATCTATATTGTATTTTTAAAATCATAAATGGATTGAATCCCTTGAAAAACTCTTGGGGCACTTGAATTACATGGAATATATAAATAAAATTTACAATCCAACAAATCTATTAACCACAAAATTTACTCAAAAAAATTAAAACATAAAACAATTAAACTACAGTTTTACATTTTAATATCGACATAGATTTCACAAAATCTTTTATCTACATATAAAGATATAAAATTATATGTTTTGCAAAAAAAATAAAAGTTACTAACTAGTACATTGAGATTCTAAAAGTAAATATGAAAAAAAGAATGTACTTGTTTTTTCCAAAATTTTTTGAAGCTTGATGCTTTGATATATGAATACTAATATACTTAGTGAAATTTTCTAAAATTGTATATTATTAGCTTTTAATCATTAATATTTAATTAATTTAAAATACGAATAACTTTATATTTATAACTAATAATAATTTAAATAGGAGGAATTGATAAATTTAAGATCAGTATGGTTATATTAATAAATATGATTGATATATGTTAATTATTATTTTTTATCTTTTAAAATTGATGGGTTGATTCACATGGTGTTATTTGTTATTTGATAATTTGTGTGGTGATTTCATTATTGTATTAGGTAAATGTAAAAAAATAAATATTGATAACTAGAATAGGAGATAACTAGAATATGTCAATATCTTTCATTTATAACCATTAGATAAAGATTTAGATTAAAATATAAATTAATATAAGAATGTGCCATAAAAATTGTCTATCAACATAAATAAAAACAATTTTTTTATAAAAAAATCTGGATTCTCAACCATTTTCATAATAAAAAAATTATAAATTATTTGTATAATAAAATAAGTGTTATACATAACCACATTCAAATTTCTTTTATTGTTATTTCATAGATGTAACTAAAAATAAATTAATTGAATTATTCAATCAACCACACAAATTTTGTTATCTTTTATTAAAAACAATATGTTACAACTATCACTTTACTATTATTTTTAAACCATTCCCCCCACTCACTCATTTTATATATATATATATATATATATATATATATATATATATATATATATACATTATAAATGGTTAATCATCATATTTATATATATTTTTTACATTATAAATGGTTAATCATCATATTTATTATCTATTTTGTTACTTTTTATCTCAATATTAAATTCAAAACATATCACACTACATATTTAAAAAAAAAAACAAAAAAAACAAAAGCATACAAAATAATTTAACTAACCAACCCACCCAACCACATACCTCTATATATTGTATTTCTTTCCATATTCATCCTCAATCACTGTACCAAGAGGATAAACGTTTATGATGCATCGCTATCATGAATATATACTAGTCAAATTCTTAAGAAAATAAAAGTAGTAAATTGTATATGTTTTCAAAATCTTGATATGAAATTAGGCATATTTTTCAGTGATTAAAAGTTTCTCAATTTCAAAATCACTTTAATTTTTTTAAATGATGAAAAATTTATTAGAAGGGTGGAAGACGAAGGTGCTCACTCAAGTGTGTTATCACGTAGACTTAATCGATGAATTGTTAATTAAGTTTGCAATGCGCAACTATTTTTAAAATTCAAGTGGGAATTGGGAGTAGAAAGATGTAGCATTCCCACGATGATTCTTGTAGTATTTTGTGTGACCACACTGTATACAATCGATGCCTTAGGATGCCATGTATGGATGCATATCATCTCTTTCATGCCATATCATTCATACATAGAATGCGCGTAACTAAAATAAAACCTAATTTTTTTGCAACATTGTTCATGACACGTGGAAAATTGAACTTAGAATAATATTTGACTTCGTGATGGAGGGCGGTGTACTAACCGCATTCGTCACGGCATGATGGACTGTACATGCCAAGTTACCAACAACTTCCGCAGGCTGGAACTTCATCGGTAGGCAAAGTACTTACAGAATAGGTATTAACGATGTTTTCGGAAAAATATTAATCATCAAAAAATTTCCACAGTTCAAACCCTTAAAAAAATATTGAAAATTTGTAACTTTTAAATACGGTCAAAATGACTTAATAATTTATGAGTTATCAAATTTCATCTCTATAAACAATTAATTAAATATGCATAATATATTTTTTTTTTTATTATAACCATATTTTATTTTTATTTTTATTTTAAAAGTGACCAACATAATTACACTTCATTTCTTCGATAAATAAATATGAACGGAGAAAAAATGACTGTCGGAGTACTGTCTACAAGGCAGTTTCCTGCAGTCCCCAAGAGCTGGAAAACGCCATCGCGACCCTGCAGAATGAAGATACAACTATTGTGCCTGTGACTCCAAAGCGGTTTTGGGAGTGGCCTAGGTTCGAATTCGATAAGATGGAGTTGTTGCGGCAACATCTGTGGTTTCCAGATGTATCAACGACGGTGATACATAAGTGAAAAGAACGAAGAATATGTGATACATATGTGACAAGAATGAAGAAAAAAAAAATGAAAAGATGCAAACAAACCGGAGGTAAATAAATAAATAAACCTTTCAAAAATGATACAAAATATTGATTAAGTTTTCTTTGTGTCAAAATCTAGCTGGGTCCAAGAAGGAAAATATGGAAAAAAGTGTTTCAGGCATATGATAGGTGAGGATCGAACTTCCTTAACTCTGAGCGAGTTACATCACTTGAACAACAACTGGACATGGGCGTGAATCATGTCAGAACTAGAATGGTAAGCATGACACAACATCTATCATAAATGAATTCATCAATCATGCAATCAACTTATAAAATTGTAACTTATTCAGTTTCTTACTTCATTAATTTAAGGGACATTTATTTCTGGTATGTAAATAGTTATAACTTTTATATAGAATAAAATGAAAAGATGCAAACGAACCGGAGGTAAATAAATAAATAAACCTTTCAAAAACTATCCAAAACATTGATTAAGTTTTCTGTGTCAAGAAGGAAAATATGGAAAAAAGTATTTCAGGCATATGATAGGTGAGGATCGAGCTTCCTTAACTCTGAGCGAGTTACATCACTTGAACAAAAACTGGACATTGGCATGAATCATGTCAGAACTAGAAAGGTAAATATGACACATCTATCATAAATGAATTCATCAATCATGCAATCAACTTATTAAATTGTAACTTATTCACTTTCTTACTTCATTAATTTAATGGGCATTTATTTCTGGTATTTAAATAGTTAAAACTTATCTATATATATATATCATATTCTTGCTTTTTTTTTTCATAGGAGCCCCTTCTAGATGAGCAAAATAATCATCTATGTAGGTTGGTAAGAATCTAGTAATGATTCTTTTGCTACTTGGGCTATTTCATTTGAATTTGAATATTCTTTTCTAGTACTTATTACATGTGATGAACGTTGATCTACACTAATTAATAAATTAGTAAAAGTTAAACTAGTCTCAATTATATTGATATTAATATTAATAACATTAATAGCATGGTGAATGGTGCAGCTAGCCGAACATTAAGCTGCAGCGGAGGGGGTGACAAAGGTTATGCTCGCATTTGGAATATTCTTTCCAGTAGCAGAAACATGAAAAATCCTCTCCCTTTGACGTTGTGGCAGCTGCAAGTATATCATCTACAACCAATTCAACCTAATTTGCAAGAGAGTGTAATGTAGCGCCCAACTCTACAACTTGGATATATACATGAAAAAATTTCCCACACCATCCTATAATTTGTCTTATCAACACATCTTATCTCCAACACCAATTTCGGCGATGCAGCAAACCCTAAAGAAGGGTGTTATAACATTGCTAGCGCCGATGAATATTCATAATCAATATAGGATTTGAACATTTCCTATTAAAGCTATTAATCTTACAATCTTTGTTATATGCACAGATACATATAATATGAGTGCTAGCCGACCCAATAACTTCAAATATTTTTGTGGAATGATTATTATTTTAATGTTCGATGAAATCTTCCAAAAATGATAATTTTAATGTAATAATTTTTTTACTCCACTATTATTCTCGTAAAGATAAAATGAATTCCCGTAAAGATAAAATGAAACAGAATGGATTAAGTATGAATTTACAAAAATGTTGATTAATTAATTATAATTTTATAATCATTTTAATCATTTAACAATACTTATAGTGTTTTTGTCATAGTGTAAAAGTATGCCATTCATTCCGACTACCAGGCTATATCATTATATTTCAGATGACAATTTCACATTCAAATGCTTCCTTACCCTTCAACTTATCATAACATATGTTTTGGGGAAAGTTGAACAAAAAATTATGAAGATGCAATTACGGGATATAGTTCTCCTCTTCTTTCAGAATATTGCTGGTTATAATAATATATATTTTTATACCAAATAAATCTTTACGAATTATTTATTTTATTATTTTTATTAATATTTTTTTAAATTTAAATTTAAATTATTTTATTTTTATTAATAATTTATATTTATTAATTTAGATTTATATTAATTAGTTATGTAATAAATCAAATATTTATTAGTAATTAGATATCTTAATAATAAAGAAATTTTATAGTAAATTAAAATGTCAAAAGTAGAGAAAGTCATTCATCATGAGTTTTGGTTTTAGCTAAGTTAATGACTAGGTTTTTGAAGTGTCATAGATTTGTTGATTTTTTCTATATATATGTACATAATAGGCTGAGAAGAAGTACTGATGATATTTGAAAAGTTGAGCACTACATTGTTTTCAGGGCCATGTCAAGTTAAAGTTCTCCTACTTCCCAACAAATATGCAACAATTTTCATGGATGAGAATGCTCATGGCATCTTCACTTTTTTTTCCATGATTTCTATCTATCGAGTATAGAATTTGATTTCTATCGCATTGAATCTTGTAGATAAATCTTCCAATTGGGTACCCAACCTACTAATCCTATCTTCATGGCTTCACAAAATATATATTGTCTTTCATAACTTAGAGTAGTCAATGTTTTGTTGCTCAGTCAATCCCACTTGGTGCCTTATACTTGCAGCCATATGCATAATTGAAACCCTATGATCAATGTAAAGAGGGGTCCCGAAATGGTGCACCATGTTACTCTAACTACAAATCCCTTGGAATGTAAATAATCAATGGGTGAGATTTTCCTTCATGCTCTCAACTCTAGGATTGGAACAAGGAAATTGTGCCACCCAACTCACTTAGTTGTTGCAAAAAGCTCATTCATTTGGGGTTGAGAACTAGCAACTAACACCTTTAGAGAGACCAGGGGGAAGGGGTGGTGGGGGAATGATGATACAAGAGCTCATGCATATAGGGAGGACCACAAAACCCCCACCTAAGATAGAAAAATCATGATATTCCCACCACAGTTAATGTAGGGCCTTTGGAGAAGAAACGGGTTTGCAAATATATAGGGAACGTTCAAACCAAAGGGCATCTGAGCATGAAAAATGTGTAGGCAAATCTAGGGAGAACGCTTGTTTCCTTTCAAATTCTTGGGCCATATGTTTTATCCCAACTTTGTGGTGATTTCTCCATCTAAGATGGAGAAATCATAGCAAGGGTTGCGGATTATGAGCATGTGAGGATGAGAGAGTGGTCTTATATACAAACTCACATTGGAGTCATAATTAATTTTCAGTCATTATTCCACTTGTTTACTTCTATTGATGTGATGTGTTGGTTTCATGGGGGGTTGTGGGGGCTGAGCATAGTCATTAAGTTTGATTAATATATTCCTCCATTTAATTTTTGTTGTTGCATAATTAGTGAGTCCATTAGCCTCTTGATCATGGTTCATTAGAATATGATAGTGGAACTGAGACTAGAGTTCATTTTTCTTGTCTAATTCACTAGAGTCCAACTAATAACCATGTGTTCTTAGTTTGAAGAGCACAAATCTAATGATTAAATTCAAGTCTCCAATCATAATCAATTTCGAAATATTAATATGTTTTACAAACTTTAATCTTATAATATAGTGTACTACTTTTGCCACATTGTTGATAGTTACTCTAATATTCCAAGCCTAAGATTGACTTTTCTCCCATGTGAAATTATAGATAACAATTGTACAACTACCATCCTTAGTTATAAATTCTCTCTCTCTCTATATATATATATATAATTTCAATAATTTAAATTTAAATTTAATTAATTAATTTTAAAGATTATATTCATTTAAAATTTTGTTAATAAGAATATATTATTTAATTTATTTTTTAAATTAATAATTATCTAAATTAGTTATCAAAAAATTTAATTATAAAATCATATTCACTCTTCTTATTAAGCAATAAATTTATAATTATTTATCTAATAAATTTATAATTATATATAAGATAAATAATAAGTCTAAATTTAGGAAATAAAATTATGATTAAATGAAAACGAAATTTACTATGCTAAAATATATACAAATTGTGAAAAAAAAAAATAAAAAAATTATAACATGTGAAATTGTATCCCTCTCACCATAATCTAGCCTCAACATTGTGAGGATCCTAATACCTATTAGGTTAAATTTTTAAATTATAATCTAGATTTATTATTTATATAAATTTTAAACCTTCTCACATTTCTAACTTTTTTAGTTAATATTTAATGTGATTTATTTAATTTATAATTTTATAATTGAAATTTTAATTTATAAGTATATTTACAAATTATTTATTATAATTTGATAACAAAATGTTTATTTCTTCTACCAAAATGTAATAATATATGTATTATATTTTTAGGATGCTAATTTAATAATAGATAAATAGATAATAAGTAATCTAAGTAAAATATATTTGGTTGTTAATATATATCATTTAAATTCCAACTATAATTATCTTTTAAATTTCAATTATAATTATCTCTTTTATTTATATAGTTAATTTACATTTTTAAATATATATAACATATCTAAATTTTAATTTGTATTTTATATATTATAAATTTTAGTTTTATATATATTCATAGATACAATGTCATATATTTTATATAAAAATATGTGTAATTGCAAATACTATCAATATCCAGATATTATCATATTTATGGTAATTGAATTCAAGTGACGAGGACATTATTCTTTCTTTTCAACCACTAAAAATAACCCACTAAAATATATATGTTATAGTTTAATCATTCAATTAAATACATTAATTTTTATTAAATATTTGTTTCAAATATTTAAATATATAATTAAAACATTAATTAATTTACTTAATTTATTATTATTTTTTAAATAGAATATATCATCATTTTAATTATTACATATTCTAATTTTCATACCCATTTATATACCCAATTATCATCCTAATTATTTATGCAACTCTCTGATTACTGAAACGTTAGTTATTGTCATCTAAATGAAGGGAAAGAAGTCTCGTGGTTAATATGATACTAGCATCAACCATGTTTCCGTAAGTAAAACCACGTGGACCTGTGATTTCCCCAAAGGAGTTTTCTCACAATTCAGCCAGGTTTTCATAAGGGATAGCTCCAGTTTATTTGATTTCCAACATAAGAAGCGGCCACGCCACAATTTTCCATATGGTCGACTTCCCTATTTATCACATTCTTGTCATCTCAGAGTATAAATGATGTTGCGACCACATTAGGTCAACAAGTTGGGTTTTGGCCTATTGGTTAGGATGGTTATTGTCGTGTGTTGCATGAACCATCTTTATGGTGTATTTTCTTTTTCACATTTACCCTTACCTTCGTTATATTGATTTTCCCACTTGTAGATTTTCAATATTAGGCTCATATAATGTGTATTGATCTTTTTCACATTTACCCTTACCTTCGTTATATTGATTTTCCCACTTGTAGATTTTCAATATTAGGCTCATATAATGTGTATTGATCCATTTTTTATTATATTTTTTATTATGCTCTGATTAATATGATTATTTTTGTTATTTGCTACGGATGCCTATTTATGTGATTTTATGTTGCGGAGACTATAGTTATTTGCTACGGATGCCTATTTATGTGATTTTCTGCTGCGGAGACTATAAATAATGGAATCATATATTTAACAGAACAATGAAATTTTTGAAATTCTATTTTTTATATCTGTTGAGAATAATGTAATTTTCACATGTGGCTACTGCGAATTTGTATTGTTTTATTAACATGATCTTTTATTGTGTTATTAGATTGTGGTTAAAGTCTATTTAGTTAACTTTGATATATAGGTTCTATAACCATTTTGGAGTGTGCACCTTACTTATCTGGGCCCATAACTTTGTTTGAGAGGATGCCCCATCACTAAGTCCTCATATGTTAATCTTTTGTTATTATTTTATTTTTATTAATTAGTTAAGGCTCTCTAACACAAGTGTTTTTATGCCTACATGCACTACATCTTTGGTGTACAAATTTTTGGTGTTCAATTGTAGTTTTGTGCATTTCATGTGTAGCACACTCATAATTGGTTATTGCACTTCTTTAGTGTTGTTTGTCTCATTTTACTGCAATTTTTTGTTCCATGCAATCCAGTATTTGTTTATGATCTAAACTTGGTATTTGATTTTGTGAAAACTTTTTCTACCTACTTTGCAGCTTCTAGGGTTTCTATTTTGTTTGTTGATGTTGTTATGATTAGATAAGGGCATTGGAAAGAGAATTGGATTAGGGTTCTTTTTCAGAATGTAGTTGGAGGTGGACAACACTAATAACAAGATTTTATCTATAGATTGATATGCCTAACATGGCAGGTAGTTCTGTAATTGTTAAAAGTCCCATTATAATATAGATTTCGCCACGACCTACATTTCAATTTTTTCCTTATATTTTTTTTCTTAATTTCTTAAGCTTTCAACGTTCCTTTACATCTCTCATTACAATTGCTAATTTATATGATTTATATATATCTAAATAGTAAAATTGCTTATTCAACCAAACGACCATCGTAAACTTTCAAGTTTCCATCACAATCTTCATGAGATATAAAGAGTGGCATTGTTTATTGAACATCAATGAAGCTCATTTTTCCCACATATTAAACCATTTATATTTATGAAACTACTGCATTTAGAGTAAAAATCAGACATTTTGATTAATGTTCGAAGAAGAAAAACAATTTATACTATATTGAGTGTAAAATTAGAATGTTGTTTTTTTAAATAACAAATTGATTTTACTATAGAAAAATGGTCTATTTGTTTTTTGGGCTCCCTATTCTTTCACGTGTAACCTTGTAAGAGTAAAAACATATTTTCAACTATTATGGCAACTTTCTTAATATATATAATGTTATTATCTTCAAAGATTACTTAACACTTTCTTATATCAATATTTTCGCAGTGATTTACGGATATGGTTTCATGGTATGATTTTTAATATTTCGTTGTTATTTAATAATTAATATATATAATGTTATTATGTTCAAAGATTACTTAACACTTTCTTATATCCAGGGATGGAATTAACACTTTCTTATATTCAGAGATGGAATTTGACGGGCATTTTGCCCGTCATAGGGCAATTTTCCCGTATTTGACTGCTGGAATTTGTCAATGACCGTTTTTAGTGACGTGCCCGAAACCGTAAAAGACGTATTTTAGACGTTTGGAACTTTTTCCAAAACGTTCTTACGCCCCTTTATTTTCCATCTTACCGTGTGTTTTTTTGGCAAGTTTCTTTTCACTGAAAATATGCTAAATTTTAATCAGCGCCGACAGCCAATAAGCATATTAAATTACGTTTGCATTATCTGGATTCAGAGTAGGAACACGGTAACTTTCCAGAAAGTCCCAAAAGCTACCTAGGGTTTCTTTTCGTTGTTATATTTTTTTCTTTTTTCAAAACATGGGTTTTAAATTATTTGGGTATTTTTTCTGTTTGAATGGGATTGATGTGATGAAGACTGGGTGCAGATTCATGGCTGCCAAGGGCCCCCTCAACCGCCCATGTTGTCTTTTCCCTTTCCGTTGCCTAGAGTAGAAAATAAAAATTCGTCATTGTAGTGCAAACATTTCGTCAAGTAATTTGCCTGCAAATTCGAGCGCTTTGCCGACGATTTTACAGCGGTTTCTTGCGTTTTTCCCGGTGTTCGTGTTTGAAGGATTTTGATGCATTTGGCGTCTCAGAAATCGAATTGATATATTTGACCTGCTAGCCAGCCAGGCACCCGTATGGTCCTCGGGAATATGTGCCCAGCTTGAGAGGACCGACGAAGAAGAATTCATTTGGTGGGGGAGCAACGGGGATTCTTGTAATATCGAAATGCATTTTCATAGGATATGACAGCACCGGGGATTCTTGGAATCTCGAAATGCATTTTCATAGGGTATGACAGTTGATTCGATTGCTTGGTTGGTTCGACTCTTCTGGGTCAGAGGAAGGAACTTTGAGAAGCGAGTTTCTGTTGGATTTGGATTCTTGGGTTCTATTTGAGCGATGGATTGTGTAGGTGAATGCCTTCTGCTGCTACGGGGGTAAATGGCGAGAATTTGTGGTTATTTCTGTTGTTTGTGGTAGATCTCCGTGGAGATGGTATTGGAGCGGGGGTTATGGGTAAGGCGGCGTTGGGACTGGCTATGGCTTGCGCTGCGGTGTCGTGCACGGTTGCCTCTTTGCTGGTGGCCAGGTGGGTGAGGAGCCGAGGCAAGTGGAACTGTCTCGTGGGATGCTCTACTCCTTTGTATCGTTGGAGGCAGCTAGTTGACGCCATGGTTGTGGAGATGCACGCCGGATTGGCCTATGAGAGGGGAAGTAAGCTCAAAATGTTGCTTACCTTCGTCAACAGCCTGCCTACCCGTATTTTGTATCAAATTTGTATCAAATTTTATATTAGATAATGTCATAAATTATCTCTAAATGGAACTTGGTTTTATTAGGTATCTAAATATTCAGGTGGCATAATATAAGATATAAGACTTTTGTGATCTAGGATGTAGAAAATAGTCTTTCAGATTAATCACATTGTAAACATTGGGTTGACGTTTCAAACCAACTAATGTGGTTCATCCTAATAGTCTTTCGGATTAATTACATTGGAAGGATTGGGTCGACGTTTCAAACCAGCTAATGTGGTTCATCCAGAGGATGAACCACATTAGTTGGTTCGAAACGTCCTGAGGATGAACCACATTAGCTGGTTTGAAACCTCGACCCAATCCTTCCAATGTAATTAATCCGAAAGACTATTCTCTTGGCATAATATAAATTGTTGATTTTAAATTATAACTGTTGATTTTAAATGATAATTTAAAGATTAGGCATCTAAATATTGGCATGATATAAATTGTTGGTTTTAAATGATAAATTAAATATATGCAATGGCTAACAATCAAGTATTTTACTTAAGACTAACTTTATAGTTTTAATAAGAAAATTTCAACCAATGTAATTAATCCGAAAGACTATTCTCTTGGCATAATATAAATTGTTGATTTTAAATTATAACTGTTGATTTTAAATGATAATTTAAAGATTAGGCATCTAAATATTGGCATGATATAAATTGTTGGTTTTAAATGATAAATTAAATATATGCAATGGCTAACAATCAAGTATTTTACTTAAGACTAACTATATAGTTTTAATAAGAAAATTTCAAATGCTCAAACACTTTTTGTTGAAACCTCCACAATTGAGTTTTTTCAAATTTTGGTTTTTTCATTGAGATAAATATATGAAATTCTTTAACATAATTATGTTATTGAATGGTAATTTTTTAATCAAATCTTTATTAGTGAAGGGTTAATCTGTGTTATGAGAACATCACTCTGTTGACGGGCAAAATTTTAAACATAACGTTTCTTGACGGGAAGCCTAAAGACCCAAAACGTCAAAAAAAAATTGTATGATGGGTAAAGAGAAACCCAAATTCCAACCCTGCTTATATCAATATTTTCGCAGTGATTTACGGATATGATTTTATGGTATGATTTTTAATATTTTGTTGTTATTTAATAATTAATATTATTAGTTGTGAAAAAGTATTATAATTTTTTATTAATTAATTATTTAGATAGTATGTATATTTTGGAATAAGTTATGAGAATTTTATTTTAATTATTAATAATTATTAGGTAGATGGTAGAGTTTTTAATTTTTTAAGAATATTTACAATGATAGCATGCCTATTTTCGATTAACGCTTCTAAATTTTAATTTGATTATCTATAATTTTTATATGGATGGTTGGATTTAATATCCATGAAATATTATAGAATATTTGTAGTAGTAGTCATAGATCAAAGGTCCATAATTATGTCAAAAGTAGTTATATCATTTCTACTTTTTAATTAAATTGATTAATTTAAAAAATGTCATATAAACAAATTTCATAAGAAATGAATTCTAGGCTTTTTGTTCTTTGGATGTTTATCCATCATTAGTATTAGTTGTTATTAGTTAATTTATACCAACTCAACTATTATTTAATGAAACCATGTTAAAAATTGTAAAAAATCATTAATCAAATTTATATGATTATAAGAGGAGATTTAATTGGATTAAGAAATTGAGGTTGCTTGAAATTATTCCATCTCTATATCCTTCTTACAACACTTTATCTCATGTAAATGGATACTCTGTTATAAGTTCATGTTGTTTTCATTGTTTATCAACAATTTAATTTATATCATTGCATTAATAGTATTAATTGATATTAGTCAATTTATACCTACTCATTAATAAAATATATAGTATTACACTGTGTTTCTAGTTCAATATAGAAAAGATAGTGTAATGTCTCGTTAAATTACGTTATATTATATTCAAATACATATATTACTAGTTAAATATGCCATTACTATAATCAAATCTAACTTTATCAAATTTCATTAAATTATTCTAATATAAACTATTTTACATTACTAATAAAATATAATTTACTTTATTAAAATCTGTAAGTATTTTATACTTTTAACATCTGTAATATAGGTTATCTTTGCATTTTTAGAAAATAAAGATTAAAATGATTTAATAATTTTTTAATAAAAATTTTGAACTCATACGTCAAAATCCCTCTCCTCTGAATTATTAAAAATGTTTTTATCTACAGAAAATTCATAGCAAATTTAAGAAGGAAGAGGAAAGAGTCCCCAATAGTAGATGCGATAGGATAATTGAAAAACTTATGCTAAGAAAGATATTTATAACAAATTTAAGAAAGAAGAGGAAAGAGTCTCCGTGAGTAGATGTGATAGGATAATTGAAAAATCTTATTTTAAGAAAGATATTTATAAGGCCAAACACCTCCTCGTAAATATTTACATAAACAATAATCTCATGTTAAACATTTTGATAAGAAATATTATGCTTTTTAATTTTCTAATTAGAAAAATCTTTAATATAATAGATTTGTTTTTCAAGGTGTAATTATATGGTTTTATTTCTAAACTAAATGTAAATTAAATTTATATAATCCGAACAAGATTAATAACTACAACATGGCATAGTTTTTTTAATTAATACTTAATTGATTAAGATGTGTAGAATGTGTAAAAAATATAATGGAAGCTTTTTCAGTGCTTCCACAGTCTGGGCAATGATATATCGGAATGACCAAAAATTTTGATCCACGTTTTGTCATTATTTGAGAAGGCTCTGTTTACAGACTCATTTCCCAAACAACAACTCTGCACAATGAAATCTTCCTCTCCCTCATGTCATGCCGAGTTACATTCTATTTTTTCAGGTGAACTCCCATATCACATATCTCTGCTCTCTGTTGTAACGCACAATTTGTTATGTCATCAGCCACAATGTTTTGGTCAGTCAAGCACCCGAAAGTTCGGAGGTGCAAAGCTTAGCACAACCAGAAAAGCTTTACCAAAAGCATCAACTAAAATGGCGACAACGAAAATGTTGTATGTGGAGGTGCGAAGCTCCGCTTAACCAGAAAAATCTACCAAAAAAACCAATTAATGAATTAGCTCCGGGTTGTGTAATGCATATTCACAGTATCTTCGTCGCTTGTTCTTGGAGTGCTCCACGAATTACTCTCCAAGATACCTCTTCCTGAAATCATAGTGCTTCTTATCAAATCGATGGTTCCTAGATGGTCTCAGTTCTTTATTCTCTAAGGGAATGCTTTCTAATATTTCAGTACTTCAAACATCCACTCAATCCTTTCCCAGTCAAACTGATCACTCGTTCGACCTATCTGAGTAAGCATACAATTACGTTAAGAAAAAACATAATTCTTCATTTTTAAAAATGCAATTTTTAATTAAAAAACCTAATTTTAATGCTTACAGTTAGCTTAATGTGCAATCTACATTTTCCATATACGTCATCAGATATAATATAATTATATATATTTAATAAATAAAAAATTCAATATACGTGATCAAATATAATATAATTATATATATTTAATAAAAAAATAATTCAATGTGTTGTAATTGTATACATTGTGTCTTTTACCTGTGTGCAGAATGGTCCAGAATTGCATGCATTGTGCCCATGGTCGAGATTTAATCGTGTTGGTTGCAGAAGATTATGAATCTCATGAAGCACTCCGCACTTCTGCAAGCTCATGAAGCACTCCACACTTACGCAGTGACGTGAACTTCGGTATTGTGAAGCGTTTTCCATCTTTTTCCATACCGCCTGTCACTTCAATTCGTTTTATTATTAGGTCCATTATATCTTTCCTTCCTTGCAACGTTCTTTTCCTCTTCAATTTTAAGTGTGGGGCCCATGGAAAAGTTTTTCTTTCCGAAAGCACGATCCAATGTGCGGAGTGCGGCCTGCAGGAATGCGATAAGTATTACAGAGACATTTTCTTCTTTAATTTATTTTTGCATTGAATATAATGTGCTTGTAGATAAGGACGGGCACTCGGTACTTCTGTGAGCTCAGCTGATGCCACTGCTTTTGGAAGTGCAGAGTTTATGAGTATTACAGAGACAATTTCTTGTTTGATTTATTTTGCATCGAATATAATGTGCTTGTAGATAAGACGGGCACTCGTTCTGTGAGCTCCGCCGCTTTGGAAAGTGCAGAGTTTCGTTTTTAAATGTTTAGGTATTTTATTGTTTTTAAATTAATATAGATTTATTTTAAATATGGATTTAATCTAATATGAGTCTTGGGATTTAATTTTCTCCGGTGCAATTTTTTTATTAACTCATATTATTTCAATTTGTATATTTTTATTTTATTTTTTTTAATTTATATTTGGATAGAAATCATCAAAATTTCAACTTTGATGACAGACATACAAAGCTACACATCATACTAAGTTGTAAAATAAACCTCTCAACCAGCTAAAACATTTTTTTATCTTTTCAATTGATTATACAATTCTATTATTATTAAAATAAAAATATGAAAAAGTTTGATATAATACTAATTTATTGAACTGGATACGTGGCAGATTAAACTTGATTTTCATATTCATCAATTGATTCTCAAATGTGATGTTCCATGAAATTTGACTTCATACGACACACAATTTTATTAGAAATAGTTCTTTTTAGGTTCAATATTAAATGCTTGGTCATCCAAGTTATTAAAATTACATTATAACAAAAGCAGCATACTAGGGATATGTTTCTTTATTTTTAGGTAGAAAACTAATAAATTAATAAAATACACACATTCAGAAAATAAATAGTAGAAAAATCAGACATGGTAGGAAAGGCCTCAACGTTACAGCATTTCTCACATTCTCATTATTACTCAATCCAATGTACAAAGAATGATAATAGTACAAATAAATACCTGAGGAAGTTGGTCTCAAGATAGTACGTCTATCTTGGACACTATGGTTGAGAAAATATCTCAACAATACACTAATATGGAAGCTTAACTAGTTGGAGAGAATCTCTCAACCAACTAAACCTAAACTGACTCTTAACCATGAGGAACAAACTCAATCTAGAAATGTAGGATTAAATCCTAACTTTCATGATTTTAATTAATTTGATTATTTGGAATTAGAATTGTTTTTAATGTGAGAGTGGGGCTAACATTCCACCCCTCAATGATAAGTCCAAATTAAGACCCAGGAACCATCTTCCAAGTTCTCATGCTATAACTGTTGATCCTCAAAAAAACACTGCCTGAAAAACTGCCAAAGCTAGATGCTGAAAAATCTCAAATCTGAAGAGAATATGAATGAGTTGCATGTCTAATTCATCTCTTAATGTCGGTTGACAAATCTATCACATGCCAAGCTGCAAAAGGATCCATCTGTCCTTTGCTTGCAATCAACATCCTTTGTTCATTGACAAAATATAAAGAACACCCACTCGCTGATGATGTTGAAAAGCAACTCACTGTTACTTTTGCTGTGTTTGAAAATCAAATTGTTAAGAATTTGGGACAGTTGAATGTGTGTCACCATGTTAGCTTGTTCACTTTGAATTAAGGCTTTCTTGTAATGTTGCTGATTGTTGATACTTTAAACACTTGCTAGAGTTTTATAACTTGGTTTCTTGAACTCTTGATTTTATGCTCGCTTGATGACGATCGCTTTGTTTACATGCTTCATTGACACTTTGTGAATGCTTCAATCAACTTCACACTAGCTTGTTTGTTGTAAATGTCGCGCTTTGAACTTTCGCACGTGATTTTGACACGCTCGCTTGCTTTGTTGTTTGAATGACACGCTCTCTTGATTTATTTCTTATTGCACTTGTGTTAAACACTGGCTTGATTTAATGCTCACTTGAAGAATAGAATACTAGAATTCATACTTGTTTGATGATGATTTCTTGCTCGATGGCTTGCTTGAACTTGCTTGATTGATTACTGACACTTTGTGCTTTCTTTAATGTACTCACTAAATGTGTTGATTTTAAAAAAGGAAGGGTGTCGAACACTATCAAAAATGCATCCAAGAGGCAAATGACCAGTTCAATCTTGATGACTCAGTTGAAGACTTACTTGACTTAATGTATTCACCTTAATAATTCAAATTAGGGTGTCGGTTAAAACCGAGAATGCACTTGTACAATTCAATTAAAAAATGTTTTTCTGCAAGTGATACAAAAAGTGTTGATGATGTTGGTGTCGTCTTGGCTTGAAATGGTTCATTTGGTAGCGTCCTTAACTTGATTTATTTGATTACATGATGTGAAATGTTCTTTCTTGGAAGAGCATCTTATCAAGTTGATGATGTGATGCCTTGTGCTTGTGTACTTAAGCTTGATTAAGCGTTCTTATACTTATGCTTGCTTATGTGCATGTAGTTGTTTAAGTATAATACAAAGAGATAATTTGGACACAACTTATGCACATGCATTCATTACACATGGTGTAACTAAGATCCCCTTATTCAATTTTGGGCGGATCTAGAACACAAGCACCACAAAAATTATGATTTTATTAATTATTGAAGTACAACAACCTTCACAACATTATGATTTAAATTTCTCAAACAATGAGAATGTCAAGCTTACAAATGCTTGAAGCAACTTGTGTTCAAAAACTGCCTCCACTAAGTCAATCGCTCTCAAAGTAAATTATTTTGAATTACAATAATGACTTTCACTCAAACAAATTCACTTATCTCTCCAAATTTACAAAACACTTATCACTCCAATTTGCTTCAAATCTCGTTAAAGCACTTTCATATACCCCTGAAAATACTTCTTTCCTTAAACTTTAAAAAAATTGTGCCACTAAAAAATAATTCCATAGGTAGGAAATATACTCCATTAAAAAATGGACGGAAGAGTGTTGTGAAAAGTTTGACTTTGGAGATTTTCTTTGCATGAGGGAGGCGGGAGCATGAATAATTGAAGAAGGGCATGCATTAAAATCAGAATTGAAACAACAGTTGAAGCAAAAGAATACCTTTCCAATCGGGTTTTCTTTCAATTCTCTACAGCCTCACATGCCCTGCAGATCCTGTTACAGCAATGCTACCTCAGTAAGTGACTTCCAACTCGGAGGAACGAGGGAGCCGATATGTGGTTGTATTACTTGGACTGTGAAATCTAGTGAAACGCTGCAATCAATTGGCAAGGAATCGACTTTGGCTTAGAATCCACGGATTCTATTTATTATATATATTGTTATCAATCAACAGCAAAGGAGAAACTTAAAATTGATCTCACAAAATATAATTTTGCTGAAACAAATCTTGAGAAAAGAAAATTTTATAGGACACGATGGCAGAGCCTCCACCATTTCAAGAGGCTGCGCGCTGTGATGTATGCAAGTGTAGTTTCAACGCATTCAGGCGTTGGCACCATTGTCGTTGCTATGGTAGGACTTTTTGTTTTGAGAATTTATCAAAGAAAATTTCGTTGCCACAATTTGGAATACATTCTTCTGTTAGAGTATGCCATGACTGCTTTACAATGCTACATAGTCATATTCAGTAAATACATAAACCAACTCCTGTGACATTGATAGAATGGCCTCAGATGACATTGATGCAACAATTTCTAATGGCATTGATGCATCCACTGATAAATTATCCAGAGTTGATTTGAATGAAGTCATTTCACACTCGATGTTCCTCCAATATTGACTACTCTTGTGCAACAGGTACATACCGCACATTGAAACAAACATTGGACATACCTCATCACAATATTAGTAGCTCGTGGTCTCCACCCAACATATTTACTTGATTGTCAGTGGGTGCATAGACATCCTTGTCAATAATGCTAGCGTGCACTATGTTGGGCCTCTTGCCGAGCTGCCCTTGGCTCTCCTCCAGTTGACTTTCGAGACCAATGTATATGGTTTAATGTGTGTTATAAAAGAGGTGGCACCTCACATGATATCCCGGGCAAAGGGAAAAATAGTGTATATTGGAAGTGTCACGGCTTTAATAATAAAATAATACACTTTCTTAAACAAGGGGCCAAGCCATACACTGAGGAAAAGGCCGATTATTCTAGTGGAGCCGAATCCTTGCATTAAGAATTCATTGGGACAAATAGCAGACTCAACGTTTTAGCAATGAATCGTGTCAATTCCTTATCTCGATCGATTGGGTGCCATTTTCTTAGCCTTGGACGCAGAACATCAGGATTATTCCACTGAAAATTTTAGTACATGTTCGAATCCCACATCGTTCTCAGCGCAACCACAACTACTGTAATAGGTATTGGCAGCAACAGTATCACTGCCCTGGAAGGCATTAAGCCCGAGCTCACCACCGCAATAGCCGAAGCAAGTGATTACACCATAAAATTTAGCTAAAGTCCTACATTAATGGACATGAAGAGATATCAGAACGACAAGAAGGTCCTCTGGTGATTGGATCATTGTGCGATGGGAGTCTGTTCAACGAATTCTTGCCTTTTGATATTCCACTTTGACGGATCTCTGACGGATCGAACCGTAGATCATTAGAACTGTGGAGGTAGCATCAGCAAGCACTACCTTTGACTTCACATATACCAAGGCAAGAACATGGCCCTCAATTTTAAATGCAATGAAAGCTAAATGCGATGATGGTGTAGGGCTCCTCTCTCCCCGTATTGCACATTATGGTCACTCCTTAGCACATATCCATACTGGCAATGCTGCCACAATAATCCACTCATCAAGTCCTCATATCTCTATTTTTCTCTACACACAGGAGAGGATTCTCTAGCTCTAATACCACATGTAGAGAACTAATAAATTAATAAAACACACACACTCATAAAATAAATAACAGAAATATAGAAAAACCAGACATGACGGAAAAGGCCTCAGCCTTACATCATTCCTCACATTCCCATTATTAATCAATCCAATGTACAAAGAGTGATAATAGTACAAATAAATACATGAGAAAGTTGGTCTCAAGATAGTACGTCTATCTTGGACACTATGGTTGAGAAAATATCTCAACAACCCACTAATCTAGGAGCCCAACTAATTGGAGAGAATATCTCAACCAACTAAGCCTAAACTGACTCCTAACCATGAGGAACAAATTCAATCTATAAAGGTATGATTAAATCCTAACGTTCATCATTTTAGTTAATTTAATTATTTGGACTTAAAATTATTTTTAATGTGGAAGTGAGGCTAACATTTTATTGACATAGTGCCAACTTTTCAGAGATTTTAATTCAATTTAGTGATATTTATAGCCTTTTCCCATGTGCAGAATCAACATGCTACCTGAATCTAAACCTAAAAGCCACCCTCTTAATTTTGCGACTGCCTCGAAGCATTTATGAAACATAAGACATTCATATGACTCACCCATATGTACACATTCATCTCGACCCTATCACAAGTAATTACTCTTTGCATTGTGTCTCTTCAACGTTAAGTTTTAGGGCAAAGCAAATGCGTAGGGTAAAACCCTTGTAAAGGATATGGACATGTTGTCGAGGGTGCTCTGCCCTTGCCGTTAATTCGTCTGCAATTGTCAGGTCGATTATGTTATTTTTTTAAGTTAAGAATAGTTGTGTCTATATTTTCAATAATCTTAGTGGCACTTGACCTCAATTTTTTTTTGTGTGGAAGCTTTTATTGTGCCAAAGTTTTCTTTGCATCTTCACACTTCACATAATGATATCAAAACTTTGAAGCTATTGGTATGGAAAGTGAAAATTGAGAAAAAAAATTTGTAATGTGTTTTTAAATTTTTAAATATAAAATATTATTTTTTTAATATGTGATTTTATATATTTAAAATTTTATATTAAGAATATTAATAGTTTTTAGATATTGATAAGATTTATTATTAAATAAATTTTATTTAGTTATAATCAATATTTTATTTTGTTTAGTTGTTTCGTGTAAATTTTTTTATTGTGGAAGGATCTTCCTCCCCAAAATAAAACATGTGTATAATGAAAAGTTGATTACAACTTTGGGTTGTGCATGTGTTCATTAAACGGTAGCAGGGGCTTAACCCAATGGATGTTAGAATTTTATTTAGGTTTGGATTTAGTGACATGCTTCTTTGTAATCATCTCTAAATATGTGATTCATATCAATTCATTTAGCCTCTACAAATGTTTTAATGTAATTATTTGTAACTACCTAACATGTATCAATTAGTTTGTTCCAATGTTTTCCTCTAATTATATGTAAATACATGATGAGTATTAATTCATTTAAAGTGTGAGAAGTTCGACATCTTCGTAAGAATCACAACTATTTAATGTTTTGGAATTTTGGTTTGGAATTTGGCTAAATAGTTTTTGGTTAGATTATATTTTTTTAATTAGCTTTTTTATCATATAAATAAATATAATGTTACGAAGAGTTTTTGAACATTTTAATTGTGTCAAATTTACAAGTCAAATTTGTTTTTCTCGCAAATTTTTATAAAATTTTGAATAAAGTTTACGAAAAATAATATCTAAAACTTAAAATAAGTAAATAATCATTTTTATAAATGATTCTAAATTTGCTTTCTTAATAATATTAATTTTTTTTTTCACAATTTCTTTTAAAATTTTGAATAAAATTTACCAAAAAAACATCTAAAACTTAAAAAAGTGATAATATTTTTTTATAAATAACACTAAACTTCCTTTCTTAATAATATTAATATTTTTTACAATTGATCAAATTTATTATTAAATAAATTTAATTTAATCCTAAAATTAAATTAATTTAATTTATATTTATAATTTTTTATTTTATAATATTTAAATGGAAAGTTGCATAGTAAGATCCACAATATTTTTTTTTAATTAATACAGAGATACTCTTCCTCCACATAATGATATAAATTGCAATGGCCAAGAATTCTCGAAATACAAAGAGCCTTCGAATGGAAGGTACGTGTCCCATAAATTAACTTACAACCATTATTGCAACATAGTCGTTGAACATTTTAGTTTTTATTTTAAAATTTATTTGATGTTTTTAGCGGTGTAATAAATACTCAGGAAAAATCATAATTAAAATATACAAAACCTTTTGTTTTCAATAAACTTTAACAATATCTTAATAAAAAAATATAAAATAGATGTGTCCAACCTAGATTAATTTAATGTCATTGAACACGATTTCTCTAGTATACCGATATGATAATTTATTGTGGTGAAGCATTTCATAATACATTAAATTATAAAATAGTAAATGTTTAATTAATTTTTTAATTCTATGTGTATATTTAATTTTCGTAAAGAAAATAAAAATTTAAAGGCTTTAGGTTAAACTCTATATATAAGTATTCCCTTTACACATGAAATGTTATCAAATTTTTAAAATTTTTTGATAAATAAATATTTAATTTTAAATGTAAACCATGGTTATTTATTTAAATGTAAACCACAACTACAATGCTAGAGTATATTTCATTTTATTTTAATAATACCACGTGTTCGTGATTTTTTTTTTTTTTTTTGAATAATTACATATTAGTTCTTTGTGGTCCATCTTAACTAAACTCACTACTTGGGTTCATTATGAGGATAAATATGGAAGGACATATTTAACAACGAACATAGTATTGAGATGCTGAAGAGATTTCAAAATAAACTATTAGAAAGTCAATCCAAAAAGTCAAAAAGTTCAAAAATTGATCTAGACATTAAAAACAAAATAAAAATAAAAAGAATAATAAGATAATGTTAAATATTATCATAACTAAATAGTTTTTTTTGAAAACAAAAATAAAGTGAGTAAAAGAATAAATTACTAAATAAAAATAGAGAATTTGAGATTATATATATATATATATATATATATATAAAAAAACAAAGAACTAACACTGGGAGGAAAGGGCAAAAATCCAGTTCTTGTTTATCTTCTATCCCTAATAAGAATCAAATAAAACAAAGAACTAATAATTAAAATAAGTAAATAAATATTAAAAAAGGACACTGGGAGGAAAGGGCAAAAATCCAGTTCTTGTTTATCTTCTATCCCTCATGTCAGATTGTTAGCATTTTTCTCAATTTCTAGAACTTCTCGGTGGAAATGGTCAATCTTTGCAATGACCCGAGATTCTTCAAACAAATTTGATGACTAATCTTTTCTATAGGTTCCGCTAAGGCTAACGAGTGAGATCGATTATGATTGATATCGGTGGAGTGCTTCTGAATCCTTTGTTTGATTAACCAACCCATTTTCTCTATGTAAGGTGTGCCAAAAAAACAAGAGATAAAATAAACACCTTTTGAATTTTTAGGGTCCACACAGTCTTCACTGATATGAGGGAATTAAACTTGGTGTTAAGAGGTTTAAAGATGGAGTGAACCTTATAATCTTATCCATGATAAGAGGAAAATGTACAAAGTTGACGAAATCCTCGGGATCTTTCTTACGCCTCGGTCCTACGCAGATTTTTGGAAAGGCTTGAGACCTAGGCTCTTGCAGTAATAATTATCTTTAAAAACGTTCGAGAGATAGAATTTTTATTCTTTAATCTGACTTTCATCAGATATCCATAAAGCTCGGATGGATAGCGTCTTGTCTTATTTAATATTAATATTTTTAACACATTTTAATATTAAACAGATCTCATCCTTGAGATTTATAATGAAAATCCACATGTCATAAACATGTGAGTGATGAATCTGGAGTGGGTGCAAGAAATGGAAAGGCCGAAATGTATGGAACACCTAATGGGGCTAAGAATATTTGTCGGGAAGAGACGAGAATGGAATTCCATGTTATGCCATACCCTTGGGGTTTATTTTTTGTTCTCTATTTGATGGACTTACAATTTGCTTTTCTTTGGAGGTTTAAAATATTTTTGAAGTAATTGTATGTTTTTCACACTCCAATGGGAAGCCAATGAAAGCCATCTATGCACTCCGTTCAACGATACTTGTGCGGAGAGGATCATTCTGCACAGTGCATAGATGGCTTTCATGGTCTTCCCACTCCACACAATGTGACCAGCGTAAGATTATTACAAAAATATTTAAAACTTTTAAAGAAAGTTGCTAAGTCCAAGATTAACGTTATATTCATTTAAGTTGCATGTAAGTTCATGTTCGACTTTGAAATTCCAATTGCAATTGCGTAAGATTATTACAAAAATATTTAGAACTTCCAAAGAAAGTTGCAAGTCCAAGATTAACGTTATATTGATTTAAGTTCTTGTTCGACTTTGAAATTCCAATTGTAAATTATTTTAATGTGTCTAAAAATTTATTAAAACAAATTGAAAAAAAATTAGTGCTTCGCAAAGCATAAAAAAAGCTTAAGCCCCTCATATGTTGAGCTTGATTTGAAAACGTAATACTTGATGTGTTACGATTATTCTGTAGTTTCTGTAAGATAACTTGTTCAAAGTGTGTTGATCCTTGGAACGCAACAAATTAAATGTCTATAAAATAAAGCCTTTATGCTCTCATCATGCTATGGTTTTTTTCATTCTCTTACATTCCCCTTAGATTCTAAGCATAAAAGAATTTCTTCCGCAAATTCCTTTTTCCAATATTTCCTTTTGCAATAATTTGTCTTGCGAGAGCCTTGCTTTCAGCAAAATTGTAAATTGAATTTGGAATAGGCTTATACTAAATTTGTGTTTATAAAAAGGATAATGTGCCCACCAATATCAGTATTGGTCAAATTGTTTTATGTAATTGAGTCCGTAAAAGGAGACTGGACATTATCAATATTCCCATAATTTGGAAGATTTTGATGACGAAATTATACGAATGAATGTGAGTATTTATCACGTGAAATGTTAATACATTGTGCGGAGCGTAGAGGAAACCTCCACCTTGCTTCCCACCCTCTTTATTTCTTCCTCCACACCTCCATACTCTACAAAATGTATCAACGGTATGGAGCCCCACCCCCTATGTAAGGGACTTGGACTTCTCTCAGTTTTGGGAAGAGTAGCAAGTTTAGGCATAATAGTGATAGAGCACTCACCAAAGAAATGGCCACCAAGGTTGGAATTTGAAAAGAGAGTCACTCATCAAATTTGACGTTTTTCACTGTTTCTCAACAGGTTTTCATAGTTTCAAGCCAGAACATTGACGGTTTTGTAATTTTTTACACTGTATTTGACGGCCAAATCAACCCGTGATGGGCAATTTGCCCGTCAAATTAAATTCCAACCCTCACTGCCACTTACAAAATTAGTTTTTTTTTAGAATGATTTGTTAAGCACTAACAAATACCGAAAATAAAAAGTCTACCACCAAGGGAATTATATCACATCAAGGCTTGCTTCGCCAATGGAAAATTTCAAATAATATTTTCTAGAAAGTAGAAACATATTTTTGAATGTACATGAAAATAAAAATATTTTGCATTTTCCGGAAACTTTGGTTAAAATTGCAAAAACTTGTAAAATATTTAGAAGCTAAGGCACTTTGACCGTGAAGCGAGTATTATAATCCTTGATAGAGACTAAAAAATTATTTTCGTCACAATTCATGTTCACTGAATTGTAAATAAGAATAGTGTAACTTCCTTAAAATATAGATGTTAAATATTTTATAAAATATAACATGAATGGTAAAGAAGAATAATAGTGTAACTTCTTTAAGATATAGATGTTAAATATTTTATAAAATTGAAGTGTTTCCTATATTTTATCTGATTATATATATGTATTCTAGAGATTTATTATTTTTATTATATAAATAAATTTCATATTTTTAAATAAGTATATTTTCATTCAAATACGTTTAGTCAATATTTATTATTTAATTAATCGTATGAAGCGGTACTTTGTACCATTTATTATGGGAAAAAATATTTTTGTATATTTTTTAAATATTTTATTAAAATATTTCAATAAATTATTCAAATTCCATGTTAAACGGTTTACTTCAATATCAACATATTAATATATTTATATATATATATATATATATATATATATAATATAGGAAAAACAGTAACTGAAAGTTAAAAAATCCTTTTTTTTTGGAGTGAGAGATGGTTAATTTATTCAAATATTAATATAAAATTAATAAGTGCATTTTTAAGACTAATACTTACAAGGAGTTCCTTATTAGTGCACCCTATAACCCCTCCATTAGTGGGGGTACATTAGTTTTTTCAAACACATCATTTATCACCATTGTAAGCCCAAGCTCACAAGTTAAAACCTTGTGAAAAACTATGTGAGGTCATATATTAGGCATCCCACACTTAGTGTCTTTTCTTTTGAGTTGGTATTCATTGTGATTGGTTAGACCATGACTCATTGCTTGAGAGATTCATCTTCATGATCTCATCCCTAACTAGATTGGAGGACCTTGGGAGGATTTTCATGAGGACTCATGATTCTATAGGAGCCTTGCCTTTGTAGGGGTGATCACTAATGTATGGTCCAATCTCGCGTGCGTCAAGGTGCACCTATGTCATTCCACATGGTTTTTTGTCTATCAAGTCTATAGGTGACCTTGGCTTTGGTGCAATATTGATTAGTAAAGCTCTCAAAGCATAGCAATCTCTAGAACAATTTTCACGTTTCCTAAGGAAGTTCATGGTTCCCAATGCAAAGTGGTTCTAGTAGTGAAAAAGTCAACTTAGTCTTAGATGGAAGAGCTTAGAGAGAAAAATATGTGCCACATAACAATTAGCAATGGTTGAAGAGTTATAGGTGGTCAAAGTTGGTCAACAGGGGTAAGCATGGGTTTTATGGGCATATCTCTAAAGGTGTTATGTTGTTTTGGCCATGGATCATGTATGTGGTGATCTACTCAGCTACAGGAACAAAACCCACCATTATTATGTTTGGGTGGAAATTCAAACAGCAAAATCCGACGGAACGAATAAAATGAGAAAATTTGTCGGAAGTGAAATGTATTTTTTTTTTTTTTTTGAATCCCAATGGTTATGGCATATCATACGGGAGTCCTTTAATTTTAGAATATATGAGAAATGTTCATTTTTTAGGTTTTAACCTTGTATAACAATTACACACAAAATAATTCTTAAAATAGAAAATATGCAATGGTGAGGACATTAAATAAATACACATAAATTTTCCCCTCAATCCCTAAATCATGACTACTAGATTATTTTCTCATTATGTTCCTTTCAATGTTACAATACACATATATACATGTGGAAGAATTCATAAACCCCAATCCATTAACCCTGGATTAGAACATAACCGTAGTTCCCTTGACCGGATCTACAAATACCATGGGCAGAAAACCATCATGCCCAAAAGCATGTGCAAAACCCAGACACAAAACCATGGGTAGGTCCACCCACCATATGTGGGTCCTCATATATATAGGAAAAAAAAATCTTGGGGCGTTTCGTCGGACATTGTGTAGGGGGGCTACCACCCCCTTGTAAACCCCCCGACAGGGGGGGCTTTTGCCCCCTTGATGACCCCCCTGCTATGCCTGGTGAAACGAACAAGGGGAGCTATCACCCTCCTTGTGACCCCATCACACATGCGACTAGTCGTGGAAAGAATATAACACCCACCCAACACTTTTCCCATCACATATCCGACAATTTTTTGCTTTTTATTTTTATTTTTTTTATAATCTCGATGATCATCAAATATCCGATAGGAGTTCTTTTACGCTTGAATATCTGATATTGTTTCCAATATGAAATATCCGACGTGTTTTCCAATATCTAACAAATGGCAATTAATTATTGTATAAAGTTCAATTCCACCATTAACAACTTTTTTTCGTTGACAACATCTAATATGAGAGTGTTTTACGTTGAGTTAAACTAATTATAATAAATATAACATTAATATTATAATTATATATAATATTATTAATATATAATTTATATATATATATATATATAGAGAGAGAGAGAGAGAGAGAGAGAGAGAGAGAGAGAGAGAGAGAGAGAGAGAGAGAGAGGTCCAAACATCATTAAACTTTGACATAGTTTCTATATTAGTTGTGATTGTTTTGAATGGTTTTGGGCTTATTTTGAGGTTAGTTTTTGAATAAAATCATCACTGGAAGTTTGGTGACAAAAAAATGTCACATAACATTCCTCAAGGATACTAAGGATACGTGGGATTAACATCGGGGGCTTATGACGATCAAAGATGTTATTGCCCTTGTAGAAATTGCAAGGACTTAAGGCCAAGTAGAATTATAATATAATCAACTAAAAAGCATGTAGAGACTATGGACACGTTGAACGCAGACATGAATATCATCCATTAGTAAGTTATTCATTATCTATGTTTGTGTTGTAGATTGCTTTTGTAAATGTTTATATGTATATTATATTTTAGATTGTATCTCTTTGTATTGTAAATTGTATTGTCTTTCTATTGTAAATGTATTTTATATTCTTTCGGGAGGTGTTGACTTATGTGTTCATCGGAAAAATATTATTTGACTATTCTTGTTAGGGTCAGTTAAGGGGTTGGGTCGGGTTAGGGTTAATTACTTTATGGGCTTAGATATAAGGGGTTATTGTTTAAGGGTTTAAAGGTTAGGGGTTAAGGGCTTAGGAATTAGGGGTTTAAGGGCTTAGGGGAATGGGGTTAAGATGTTAGGGGGTTAATGTATGGTTAGGGGGGTTAATTAGGACCTAGAGGATTTAGAGGTTAGTCATGGGTTTTTATGGATCATTATTAATAAGCTTTTAAAATATATTATGCACATAATTTAAAAGATGGACATAGTGAAAATATTTTTATAGGAAAGAAGAAATTAATTATATAAGATATTGTAATAAAATTTTATAAGACAAAATAACTAAATATAAATATGATTAAAAAAATAATTAAATAATTTTTTGATTAAAAATAATTTTTTTATAAAGAAGGATGATTGGATAAAGATAAAAGGAGTCCATTTTATTAATTTAGGTAAGATGATAATTAATAAAAAAACCATTTTTTATGAAAAATATTATATATAAAAAGAAATTACCTTATTTATTAAAAATATTAAATTTATAAACCACAATTATTTAAAACGTTATGTTCCTAACCACAATCTATTTCACTCATAAAAAAACCCTTTATCATTTTTTAAGGGAAAAAGCATGGGACACTTGGTGTTTAAAAATGTTTGAGGTGACAATGAACTTTTTAAGCTCACATGATATAGAGTGAAGAATTCTCTATATAAAGTTTCCTTTTGTGATAAGTAAAGGGTCTCATTTGTTGTACATTGTAAGAAAACTAATTGAAGTAATATGAAATCTATAATAGTTATAGGAAAAGGGTAGATTAATGAAATGTTTGCCAATAAATCATCAATGGTTACTTTTTTCCAAATTTATCTTACTTATTATCACTCATGCAAGGTAGAACATTCTATTTTGTCTTTTGAACTATGTGCAATTTTTTATTCTATAAAATTAGCTTACCACTAAGTACAAAGGAGTGAGTTTTTGACTTTTGGTCAAATCAAATAAGTAGTAAAAAAGAAATAATACCCCATTTTGTGTAGAAGGAGTGATATTTGAATTCATGCCATAGTAAAAAAGGTTTTCCTATAAAAAAATGTCTTTAGTGGGTTCTCTACCACTTGAATAAAGAAAAAGGTGCACTTCATTTACGCAAGCTTAAATAACCATAGAAATGTCCATAAGGCACTGTATGTATGATTTTCAACTCATGTTGATAGTCAGTGTGCACTTTTCTTGACAACCTCCCTCACATAAATTGCATTTGTACTTCTATTTTGGTGAATTTTCTGAACTGCCATCTTTTGCATAGTTTTGCTTTCACTTTCACAGTTGTCGTTTTGGCTTGCTTTCACGTTAGTAAGTTGTGTTTTCATTTTATCTTCGCTCTCGCATGTGTCTCTTTTAAGTATGTTCACCCCTATACGTTTCACACCTTTGCAGATGACTAGAGTTAGTTATGGTGCACTTCTCCACATTAAAAGCTCTTACATATCATTAGAATATGTGTCAAACACATTCCTATAGCTCACACATGTTTATTGTTCCTAAAAAATTTCAATATAATCTTAAACATCTTACTAAATTTCACAAGCTTCATGATCACATTTATTTGTTGTATTTGTTTCTTTCTCTCACCCAATATCATGGTTTCTCACCCATACTCTTAGAACTTCTAGTCTCTAAGTGAAATTAATAAAGAATACGACAATGCAAAATAAGATCAATATGTTTTTTATTATGGTTGTGATTATATATCTCAGAAAGTTTCTCACTTCTTACATGTCAAGAAAAGTAACATATTTCTTAGATTTTTTCAACATATTCTTAAATATCTTGATAAATTGCACAAGCATCATCATTGATTTGTTGTCTTTGTTTCCTAGTCTCACCTATGTTTCCTTTCTCTTTTTCTTTGTTGTCTTTGTTTTCCTTATATATTATATTTGTAAATGGTTGTATTAACGTTTAAATATTTTCTATATATACTAATATTACTTTATTGATTGTAATTGTATAGTATGGTCCCCCTAGGGAATTTCTCAACGAGGAAGAGGTGGTTGTAGTACAAGCATCTATTTAAGAAGATGGAGCGAATATTGAGGATCAAGCTAATGATCCTATGGAAAAAGATAATGATGTTGATAACATAGTTCAAGAATATGGGACAAATAGATTGATTCAGGATACATTTAATAATGTTGGAATGGATGATGATGACAACTATTATGATGAGTGTGCTTTTGATATACTTGCACTTGAGAGGGAAATTAAACCTCTTTATGAAGGCTCAAAAACATCTCTTCTCGCTGCTATATTGTTGCTGGTCAACTTAAGGTGGTGAATGGTTTGTCAAACCTGTGTGACACAACACCTAATGTATGTAATGTATTTTGTGACATTTAATACCATATACATGATAAAGAAATTATTTTTTCCTTTTTTTTTAATGTTAGTACGTTGATCATCATTTAATTAATTTGTAACATTTGGATTCAATATGTATGATTAATATTTTTTAGTACATTAACAAATACTAATTTTTTTTAGTGTTGTATATTATTAGGTGAATTTTTGTTACCACCATCATATGTTTTACCTTGTATATAACGATATTTACACACCATTATGAAATATATTGGAATGGAGTATCAAGCTATTCATGCATGGCCTAACGATGATATTCTTTATTATAAAGAACATGTGTTGAAAGAAAAATTCCTAAAATTCAATGACAGTAGATATCAAACTGATAAAGCAACAAAAAAGTTCCCTTGCGAGGTTCTTCATTATATCCCCATAATTCCATGTCTGCAACAATTGTTCTGGTGCAAAAGCATAACAAAACTTATGGATTACCATACAAGGAATATAAGTGAAGATGGTGTTCTTCGAATGCTTGCAGATGGATCTGCAATTAGGAATATAGAGGAAAAATGGCTAGAGTTTAAAAGAAAACCTCATAATCATATGCTTTCATTAGCTACTCATGGTGTCAATCCATTTGGAGAGCCCAAATCTACTTACTCAATGTGGCTGATTTTTTTCATCAACAATAAAATTACTCTATGGATGTGAATAAAAAGGGAGAACATAGTGTTAATAATGATTGTTCTAGGTATTAATATGTTTATAATAATTATTTTTAACACAATAACATATCTTGTCTTGTTTGTTTCATAATTATATCTTATAATTTTTTTTATTTACTCATATATGTAGTAGTTATGTATTGTATCTTCAATCAATTAGGTAAGCAATGGGCCAAAGATATGAATGTATATATTGAGCCTCTTATCGTTGAGTTAGTGGAGTTATGGAATAGTGTCACTATGTATGATATCTCTAGACTGGTAGATGCACAAAGGTAGTTTGAATTCCATGTAATACATGTATGGACAATTCACGATGCATCGACGCTAACACATTTATGTGGTATGTTATAACGTTACCCTACACTTTAATAGTGTTTAATTTTATGAAGTTCATTTCATGTATTTTTTTAAATAGTTCCTTCATTGTACACAATTAAAATAATATTATTCCATCTCTTTATGTCTTCAAACAAAGGATAAATTTTATTTTTCATTTTGTGGTCCTAAGGTAAAATATCATCATTCAAGAAGCTTAAGAAAGGAGGTGTTTGATGAGTATAAGCACTTCTTTTCTAAGAACCATAGGTACCAAAGTACCAAAAAACATATTTTTCAATGGGAAATAAGAGATTGGATTAATACCACAAAAAATGACGCCTCGTGCATGGAAGTTGCAATATAATAGAGTCTCTCAAGGTATGGATCAAATTGTCTATGTATCAATATACATTATATTTTTTGATTATTTTATATTTTTATGGCATTTTCTTCACTGTATTAGTTGACAATTTATATCTTTATTGTAATATAGTTAACTATGATTCACATTGTAGGTCATCAAGGCATTAATAATAGGTCACTTCCACAAGGAATGAAAAGTTATCATGAGAAATTCAGTAGACTCGCCTACTATGAGCACCTAGAAATTGTTCATTTGTTTGATACAATGCACATCAGGAAGAATGTAATAGAGACCTTATGGAAAATCTTAGATGGAAGGAGAGATAAAGAAAAAATTGTCAAGATTTGTAATGACATTAAGGAGGCCAACCATGCATTGCAAAGTGCAAGTCATTCAAATAGTGATGGAAACAGCCAAAATATAAGCTCCCTTCCATTGTTATTGACAAAGAAGCAAAGAAAGGATGTTAAAGTGGTTATTGAAAAAATTAAATTTCCAGCTAGATTTTCTTCAAACATAAATAATATCCTAACAAATAAAGGTGAATTAGGTCGGACAAAAACTCACGATTGGAATACATTCATTAAGGTAATTATTTTGGTGTATATATTTATACATTGGTGAAACATCTTTTTAATTAGTGCTTTTTTCTACTAATTTGGGAAAAAATAATGATCGATCATTATTTTTGTTACAATATATTGTACCTCAATCTCTCCTAGAAAACTTTGACAACAATGTCAAACAAGTTATATATGATCTTTGAAAATGCATGAGGTAAGTGTAAATTTATGTGCAATATGTAATTTGTTCAATAAGTTGTTGTGTCGCATATTTTTTACTGCATGTGTTTTACTTGTCATCGTGTACTATATATTATATTTTGTTGAAACTTGTGATTTGCTTAGTTCATTTATAGATGGTTTTCATATAAATAAATCAATAAAGAATATATAAAGTATGGGAGGAAACAAATTCGTTGTCTAATTTAATAAATGCAAAAGTATCTACCTCCAATGTTTTTAAATACATAGGAACACTACCTCATACACCCAGTCGAGGAGATTGAAAAGTGTGGACCTGTACACACAAGATCAATGTGGATGTTTGAGAGAAACTTGAAATCACTGAAGGCTTTGGTGAGACAAAGAGCATGTCTTGAGGATTCTATGGTAGAGGGATATATGATTTATCCAACCATGGTTTATATTCGTCATTATAGTCTCGCAATAGGAAAAGGTATTAATGTATTGGATCACATTTGGGACGTCAATTCCATGAAAAAATTTGAAGGGGAGCACCTGTTAGGGAAAGGTAGAATGAGGAATGTGATATGTAAGTAGATAGTGGAGACTTATAACACATTTGACTTCTTCTTTTTATGTATATCATACTTATTTAATTTTTAGTCTTCCTGCATAATCTATTATTATGAAGGTATAACATGGTAACTAATTATATATATGTGAATTGTTTTATTTTAATACAGTCAGTTGAGAATGAGATGCAATATATTCATACCTTGCGAAAATCTTGATCAGATGAATGTATGGATTGAACGATGCAAACAAACTAATAATTATAGGTTATCATGGTATGGTGTGTATACATTGGTCAAATAAGCTCAACGTGTTGGAGATACCAACCTTACACAGAGGGAAATTGATTTAGCATATGGTTTAAAATATTATCAAGCAAGCATATTCACCCATACTAAGTTTTTTTTTACAATTATATCGATGAATATGGTGTGTTTTTTTCTTAATTTGCAAATTTTGCAAGTATAAATATGCTTATCAATTGACAATAATTTTTTTATGTGTTTGATGTATTGAACTTGAAAAACCACAAAAAATGTGGTGTAATGGCAACAAATTTCACATTAAAAGTTTGTATGAAAAGATGAAAAAATCTAATAGAAGCATAGTTGTAGGCTTTTCAGGTTATGAATGTTTTCCTTAGAGGTGACATACATCTAGAAGCTTTTGATAATCAATACTATGGGTATTTACATGACATAATTGAATGTGACTTTAAATCCTTCAAGGTAGTTGTGTTCAATGTCAAATGGTTCAAGTTGTGAATCCATTAATGTGACCCTTATAGAGCGTTTATTAAGAATGCTAGCAGATTTACGATGGTTGATACAAGGAATGTTGAGCTAGGATCAGAGTCATATGTTCTTCCAAGCCAACATGAACATGAAATTTACGTAAACGTTCTGGGTAAAGCGAGTTGGTCATATGTTGTAAGATATGATCCCAAAGGAAGACCCATAAAGTATAATGTAGTGGAAGAAGATGAAAATGAAGAAGAAGGTGATGTAGAGGAGCAGGGGGTTCATGTAGTGTTAGATGAAGATGCCGAAGAAGTTTAAGGAATATATGTTAATTGAGACAATGTTAATCTAGATGAAATAGATGATATTGATGTTGTCTTGGGTGAAGATCTTGAAGAAATTGAGCCAAATGTAGAAGAGCATGTTCTAGATGATGACATAGATGATGATGATGATGTTGACATGGTGAATCCTTTGAGCATCAATTCTGAACTGGATGATACAGATGATGATTCGGATGAGGACGAAGATTAATGATATCAAAATGTTGAAAAGTATGAGGTATGTATTTATATGTTTCCAGTTGGTTTGCTTCTTTCATTCACCTTAAATTTTTATTTTCCTAGTTTTTATGTTTGAATGTCACTATGTTTCTTTCAAATATATTATAGTAGATAGATTAGGCATGTGAGAATTGAGAGTGATGTGGGGGTGGGGGAGGGATGTGCCATATGTGATTCCACCTTCACATGGTTGTCCTAGTTAGTAGAGAATATATTATTCTTGAAACAAAGAGAAGTCCATTTACGTTTATACCATAATTTCCAATTTTTACTCTGATTCATCTAAAAATTTCCAAGGTTTTCCTTTTATTAATTATTAATGGAAATTATGCATTGACCCCATGTAACACCCTCCTCCCATATCTACCCAAGTAACTGGCCAACCGCGGTAAACATGTGATGAGAAGTTACTAGGATATGATTAGACCTCCTAATTCATGTTAAGGAAGTGGAACTGATGGAAACACACCATAAAAACCTTCCACAACAACAACAAGACCCTCAAGAACCATCCCAGCCTCTCAGGTAACCATCCCTTGACTCGCACTGAGTTTTTGGACCAAATAACCCCCGAACGCTCCCTTGATATGAGCATGTGTACGTTCAGAAGGCTCTGAATTCTCCCACAGCATACAACATGGTATTCCAGCATCCAGGGACTATTTTTCCCAGTGTTGTGACAACATTCTCGGGATTTGAGACACTTTTTTGAGCCCTGATCCCATGTCATTTCCCAAAATTCAATGATACCTTCAGAAAATAAATATAACAAGGGAATGATGATACAAATTCAATTACTTGAAGAAGCCCTTGAATGGACCCCTACTAGCCATGACAAGTCCGTTGTCAAACATATCACGAATATGAAATCTACAGGTGTAAACAACATATCTAAACATATGGGTCTCGTACTCATCTTAGAATCACTAAGGAGCATTGACGCCTTAACACATTAGCTCCCATTTCATCCATTAGGCCATAGATACACTATTAATTAATTTACAAGTAAAAAAATTATGAGATCCATACATAACCACTGTCATATTACATATTCATGACCAACATAATAATAATAGGAATACTAAGGAAACAATAACCATATGATCCACATATAAACCAGTACAATAATCCTAAAATAACAAGGAGAAATAACCTCATATTAATCATGCAATGGAAAACCAATCGTGGGACTTCCACAAACCAACTGACCGTAGACATGGTTGGGCCAAAACTCTCTTCAACTAGTCACCCCTGTGCCATATTCCAAGCATGAATGTGGGATCTCATAAAACACATCAATCAAAACCATCGACGACTTCAAGAGGAAAACCCACCTCAACCCATCGAACAATGATTCCACCTTACAGTCGGACATCACAATACCATCATAATATCGGTCTCTACCGAAGCCTTTTAGGGCTCCAGAGTGTTGGTTCCAACCAAGGCTTCTAGGACTAGTAACTCAACCCACAGCTATCTTCGGGCTTCCAGAGCATTTTTCCATCTAGGGCTTCAAGGACTAGTAACTCAACCCACCAAGGGCTTCCAGAGCATTTTTTCAACCAAGGCTTCCAAGACTAGTAACTCAACCCAAGTTGTTACAGGTTTTCGAGAGTGTTTGTCCAACTAGGGCTTCTAGGAACTTGTAACTCAACCCAAGCTAAGGAAACATGAGAATCAACCAACGAAAACAAAGAAAAAACCCAAAACACCATGGCTATTCAAGAAATGGCAAGGCTAGGAAAATCTATTGTCAATCTAGGCAATCATCCATGTTAGTGATGGATCATGACCAATAAACCACATGCATATGCCATGCATGCCAAAACTAGTGAGGAAAACATACATGTAACTCAATACCTGCAAGAAAAACATGTTGTAGCTACTGATCCTGATGTCCTCTTGGGATTTCCTACTCTTCCTTTTCCTTCTTGCTCCAAAACTCCAAGTATGTCACACTCTCCAAGAGTGCTCCAAGAAAATTCTAAGTCTCCAAGAGTATGAGAGAGAGAGGGAGCTCCGAAACTAAACTGAAAAAAGTTTGTGTATTGATCATCATAAGCCTTTTAATTAATGAGGCCTCTATTTTTTTCATTTTCCATTATTTTCCTTCAATTTCCTCCTCACAAGCAACTTGTGACCTTTCACTGCACTTTTCTACTAATTTCCATTATTTTCGTAAATAAATATGCCAAAATGCCATTTGCATTTCCAAAACCTTTGTCATTCCCTTTTCCAATTTCCTTAGCCATTAATTAATGACAAGTGATCTGCCTAACTAGGGTTTTGCCCAACATTCAGCTTGGAATAACTGTCCCATCAATCGTGGTTATTATTTTACCTTTATTAACTTTTATCAAATGGAATATTCACCAGGGCTGTTACAGAACCCTCCCCCTTGGGGAGAACACTGTCCTCAGTGTTCAACAAGACCTACAACCACAAGACTATTGTAAGAATAACATACTACCCATGGAGCTTTATAACTTAGCTCGATGTAGTATTTACAATTATCATCCTGCTAAGAAGTAACCGACATGACAACATAACAAGTATAACATGATAATGGCATAACACCCGTACTGCTTATTGGAGATTTATAACATAGATCATGGAGGTATTTACATCCATATACATATGTACATATACCAAACATCACCAAGAAATGTAGCAAAAACATATACCAAAGACATATGCCAAAACATATGCTCAACTAATAAATAAGGAAGAATACATAGCCCACATCTGATCTGCCATCTCCCATGTAGTTTCATTGAGCCCAAAGTTCCTTCATTGACCTTTAACCTGCTCAATTTCTCGGTTCCAGAGCATAAGCATATTTCTCTGCAATATACACTGCAGCTCCGCTTGGAATTCTCCTTCTCGATCCACCTACAATACAGACCAATGAATCACATGATCATCATCTTTAACATACTTCTTAAGTAATGACACATCATGTAATTTCACTTTGGAGGTAGTGCAAGTCAATAGGCTACTAGCCCAATCCTCTTAATAATCCTAAAAGGTCCAAAATATTAGGTTCCATCTTGGCACATGATCCAATCCACAGAGAGCTCTTCTTCGATTTGATGTGAAATTACACTTGTTGCCCAACCTAGAGCTCCTGCAATAGCCTATTATGATCCATGTATCTCTTCTTCCTATCTTTTGATGCTTTCAAATTCTTCTTGATTGCCTGTATTTCTCGTTCCATGTCTACCAACATGTCCAGTCCGATCAACACCCTGTTAAATAGATCACTCCAACTGATGGGAGTATTACAACTCCGCCCATATAATTCCTCAAACAAACTCATCCTTAGTGATTCCTGGTACCGATTGTTGTAAGCGAACTCTACCAATGGAAGGTACTCTTCCCACTTCCACTATCGATGCATCACATACATCCTCAACATGTCCTCCAGTATCATGTTGACCCGATCAGTCTGTCCATCTCCCTGTGGATGATAAGTAGTAGTGAAAGTCAACTCTGTGCCCAAACCTGCAAATAAATCCTTCCAAAACTTTGAAGTGAACTTTGCATCCCTACCTCACACAATCGTCTTTAGAACTCCATGCAATTTGACCATGTCTCTTATGAATAGTTGTGCTAAATCGCTAGCTAAGAATGTAGACTTCATTGGAATAAAGTGCACTACCTTGGTCAACTTGTCCACCACTACCATGATGGAATCATGTTGTTTCACTTTCCTCAACAAAATTGTAATAAAGTCCATGGAAATGACCTCCCATTTCCACTATAGAATCGCAATAAGCTATAGCAATACACTTTGATGCTTACACTCTGCCTTCACCTATTGACAATCCAAGAACCTAGCCAAAACTCTTCTACATCTCTCTTCAATTTCGGCCAATAATATAATTTCTTCACCGTTGTCAGCATCTTCTGATAACCTAGGTGACCCAAATATGATTTCACAAGAAACTCCCTCAAGATCACCTTCTTGAGCTCACTATTATTTGACACATATATGTTGTCTCTAAATCTAACCAATCCATCTTCCGTGAGAAGATAGTCCATATGTTGTGCACTTGCATCTGTACCTATTCCTATACAACTACTTGTACCTATACAAGTACATGTACCACAACCTATACCTATACTTGTACCTGTACCTGTACCTATGCATATACCTATACCACTACCTAAACTTTGTTGCAACCTGTGTACAATCTTCATATATCTGACATCCTGTTGACGTGTTTCCAAGATCCTATACTGTAAGCTTGTCCCATAAGAGCTCATAGCTACTATGTGATTTACCTATATTCGCCTGCTAAGAGGATATGCCAACCTGTTCTCTTTACTTTTAATATACCTGATCTCGAAATCGAACTCACTAATCATGGCCAACCACTAAGCCTACCTGCCATTCACATTCAGTTGGTCAAATAGATATTGCAACCCATTGTGATCACTCATCAATACAAACCTCCTGCCTAGAAGATAGTGCCTCAACATATTCAATTCATGTATGATCGTTGCTAACTCAAGATCATGTGTAGGGTAGATCTACTCGTGCTCATTTAACATTCGTGACTCATAGCATACCACCTAACCATCCTACACAAGAACTTCACCAAGTCCTCCCTTGCAATCATATGTACATACTACAAATTCTTTGTTTGAATTTGTAATCTTTAACACTGGTGCATGTGTCAACAACTTCTTTAGCTTCACAAAACTAGCCACACACTCCTCTGTTCATTCAAACTTCTTACCTTTTCATTGCAATGATGTTATAGTATAAGAAATCTACGAAAAGTTCCCGACGAGCCTCCTGTAATAACCTGCCAATCCCATGAAGGATCTCACCTCATCTAAATTTATAGGAGCTACCCACTCCATGATAGCTTTTACCTTTTCTATCTAAAGTGATATTCCATTTGTGGAAACAACATGTCCCAAGTAATATAGCTCAGTCTAAAAGAAACTAAAGTTGACGAGCTTAGCATATAACTGATGCTCTCTCAACAATATTAACACTGCTGCTAAATGCCTGGCATGCTCTTCTTCATTTTTATAATATACCTATATATCATCAATGAACACAATAGGAAGCTTGTCTAAGTACAGACGAAACACACTATTCATCAAGCACATAAAGGTAGCTGGAGCAATAGATAAACCAAATGGAACTACAACAAACTTGTAATGCCCATAGCTAGTCTAGAAAGTTGTCTTGTAGCTTTCCTCTTCTTTAATTCATACTTGATGATATCTAGATCTCAAATCAATTTTTGAGAACACTGTTGTTCCTTTCAACTGATCAAACAAGTCATCAATCCTCGGTAATGGATACCTTTTCTTGATGGTCACTTTGTTCAACTGCTTGTAGTGAAAGCATTTCCTAAGAATACCATATTTCTTCTTCACAAATAGTACCGATGTGCGCCATGGTGATAAACTTGGCTTAATGTACCCTTTGTCAAGCATTTCCTTCAACTGTAGCTTCAACTTTACAAAATCAAGTGTAATCGTTTTGTAAGGTGCCTTTGATGCCAGAGCTGGACCTGGCACCAACTCAGTAGAAAAGTCTACCTCCCTGTGAGGTGACAACTCTGAAATATCCTTAGGAAATACATCCTGAGACTATTGTAGAACTGAGTACCTGCTCAAAACATCTACATCCTCAACTTCCTTACCTTCGTCACTATAAATGTGCACTGCGAATAACACACATCATTTTCTGTGACTACACTTTGCTTGCATAGTTGTCACCATCCTAACTGATGTGTCTTTCTTCTTACCTTGCAAAACTCTTGGTTTTCCATTGTCATCCAAGTATTCAATAACCTTGTCAAAAGAATCCACCTTGGTTCTATGAAGGTACAACCAATCCATGTCCAACAACATACTATCTAATCTCAATGGTAATACATTTAAATGTGTTGTGGTAGGAATATATTCAAACCAATTGCACAAGCTCTTACCCAGTGGTGAAGTCACTTCTTTGTACCTGTAGCCAACTACACTAACGAAGATTCTGCATGCATTTCTTTGTTCAAACCACACTTATCCACCAAGTCAGGACTAACATAGCTATAATTAGATCTAGTTTTAATCAAAATAGAAACAACTTGATCACAAATCTTACCATCCATTTTGATAATAGATGGCACGTGATCCACAAGTCTGTTATCCAGCGCTGCATATATATGAGGAATACTATGGCAAACATCCCCAACAGTCTGTGCCTCCTATGCATTATATATCCAAGGCCTACCACACTGATTCTATGGATAATCTCTTCTAAGATGATATTTTCCACAAGTCCAACACTCTATAGGCTTCCAACCTATATCCTTATTCTGCTCCTCAGATCGAAATCCCTGTCCTCTGTAAGATGCATTGAACTTCATCGACAACCCTGCATTCTCTTTATTAGCTGTAACCCAAGGTCTCGCTCATTTATTGTCCCATTTTCCTTTGTTATTTTCATTACCTTTATAGTGTGGCTTAGTCTTAGATATGTGCTCTGATTGTTCATAGCAATGCTTTAGCTTTTGGATGGCCTCCTCCAATGATCTAGGCTCATCAAACTCAATCATGTCTTTGAATGCAATCGATAATCCATTGATGAATATCGGAATGTTGGCCTTCTCCTCCTTGAGGTAAGGCACATACCTCAGTAACTCTAAGAACCTGTTAGTGTACTCCTCATCTGTCATCAATCCCATTTTTAGCTCATATAATTATTTTTGCTTGTCATCAAAGTATCTCTCTGATAGGTTCTTCTTCTTGAATAGTCTCTCGAAATCATTCCAAGTCAAGTCGTTATCTTGAATACCTCTAACATTCTCCACATCTTCCCACCAAATATACGCTTTACCTTTGAGACTGAATGTAGCTAGTTTGTCTTTCATGTTCTCTGAATAATCATGCAACCTAAAGAACTTCCTCATACTGAGCAACCATGCCTCTGAATATTGTGATTTATTTATCTCTCCATCAAATTTCGGTGGCTTTTATTTCTTAAACTCATCCGAAAAATATACTCTATCACTCCTCCTATAAGGATGATAACGATGATGATCATAATGCCTATCAGAACCAGAACTAGAGTAGTACCTGTGCCCATCACCTCTCTAATCCAGAGTATCCAAAAACCTGCCATCTCTCACTGTGTCATCTCTATCTGACCTGTTATCACCATGAGACCTACTACCATATGCCTCATTAGTTTTGTCCTCTTGATCATAGTTGATCCGAAATAGTCCCTATCGCTCCAATTCTGAAATTTTTTGAAGTATCACTACATTTACCTCTACTTGTTTCTCTTGTACCTATATGGTTTTGTCATTGTCTTCCTTACAGCTCCTTATTTTTGCCTTTAGGCTTCTTAGTGTGCCTGCCAAATCATAAGAGTTCCTAACACCATAGTTTTCATCTTATCTATAGGAAGAGTCTCGGGAATTGTAGTCTACCATCTTGCTAGCCATCTTTTATGTTTCTTCCTAGAAGGTATATCATGTCAACTAAACCAAATCACAATAAACCAACATACCTTAGCATAATTCGGGGAGGATACCTCATCTGTAAGATCAACCAATCAATGTAATACATGTATAACATAATCATGATAACATATAGAATTATAACACATAGGCATATAGCCATATAACCATCAATCTAGCTAGAGTCCAGTCATCAATGCATGACCTTACCAACAACACATAGCATGACCTCATGTATGACAACGACCACCACATCAATGTACACTTGACCACATGTGAATACTAACGTGTGTAAATAATGCATAATCAACCAGACACTCATGATGACATATTCAACAATAACACCATCAACATCCCATGGAGACATCTCTACAACCATGACCCATACCATACAAATGCAACAAGCACATGGTCTTACAAAACAAGAAACACATATGCCACCGACATGAATGTATGACCAACACACAGTCCATCCATTCTGAGGGGTGAACCATGCTCTGGTACCACTCTGTAACACCCACCTCCCACATATACCCAGGTAACTGTCCTACCAGAGTAAACATGTGACGAGAAGTTACTATGATATGATTTGACCTCCTAAGCAACATTAAGGAAGTGGAACCGACAGAAACACACCATACAAACTTTCCACAACAATGACAATACCCTTAGGAACCATACCAACCTCTCAGGTAACTAGCCCCTGAGTCCCACTGAGTTTTTAAACCAATTAACCCTCAGACACTATCATGATATGGGCATGGTTGCGTCTAGAAGGCTCTATATTCTCCCAAAGCATGGTATGCCATTGCTCAGAGACTATTTTCCCCAATGCTATACCAGGGTCCCCAGAATTTCAGCCACTTTTTGAGGCCCACAACCTAGGTCACTACCCAAAATTCAAAGATACCTTTAGAATAGAAATATAACAAGGGAGTGATGATACAAATGCAACTACTTGAATAATCCCTTGACTGGACCCCTACTAGCCATGACAGGCATTTCATCAAACATATCACAAATATGAAATCTACAGGTGTAAACAATACATCTAGTCATAGGGGTTTCGCACTCATCTGAGAATCACTAAGAAGCATTGATGCCTCAACAGATTAGCTCTCATTTCATCCATTAGGTCATAGATACATGGTTCATCCATTTACAAGTAAAAACATGATGAGAGCCATACATAGTCATTACCATAATAAATATTCATAACCAGCATAATAAAAACATAAATACTAAGGAAACAACAACCATATGATCCACATATAAACCAATACAATACTCATAAAATAACAAGAAGAAATAACCTCATATTAATGATTTAAAGGCCAACCGGTTGTGGGGCTTCCACGAACCACCCAACCATAGACATGGTTGAGCCTAAACTCTCTTCAACCAGTCACCCTCGTGCCATATTCCAAGCATGAATGTGGAATCTCATAAAACACATCAATCAAAACCATCCAGGGCTCTAGACGCCAAACCACCTCAACCCATAAAAAAGTGATTGCACCTCATTGTTACACAGTATTTTTTCATGTCTCCTGTTCACTTCCTGTGCCATATCCCAGGTTGCCAAAACATTGACTACTATGGAGAATATCCATCATGATATACAGACCAATACCTCCTTGAAGAATCAAAGAAAAGCTACCCTGAAATCATTCTGGAGAAAGTTTCCTTAAACCCTAATTTTTGGCTTCAACGCGTTTTAATCCACTACCTGCATGTGATGATGACAGGTTTCTTAGTTAGACACTCACACTACTAGCATGGGCTTTCATAGGAAAACTCGCACTGAACTCCTTCTAGCAGGCTTTCCCAAACTGGAGGAGAAGCTTCGCTCACTAGAACCTTTGGGAACAATGAGTTGGATATTGCTTGTTGTTGATATGGTTGAGATCTCTCATTTGGGCCTCTTGAACTTATCATCATGGACTTTCCTCCCTATTTTGTGGATCACTAAATCCCTCTCCCTTCTTATAAATTCACCCCCTTCCATTACCAAATGGTTGGTCATTGATTATTGCATCCCTATGCTCAGATTATGTCTACATGCTACCCATTCTAGCTTGGAGAAGGAGTGCTTGAAGAGTCTTTGCTTGGACTTGGACATCCACCCAAAGTAAGCCCTCAACTTCAAGGCATAGATTGTATGCTTCCCTTTTTAGTTTCTTAATATATACATCTAATTTTCACTTTCCATACTTGTATAAATATTTATGTGATTAGCTTAATGTTCCTTGATCTGTTAAGTAGTTTCTGCTTGATATATGTTATATATGATCTCGTGTCTTGTATAGTACTTTGATATTCCTTGCAAGTTTTCAGACATGACGAATGATCGTGGAGCAAGGCTTGGAACAAAAGATTCAAAATCATCTCTGAGGAACGAGTGATTAGCATCAAAATGAGGTAGGTTCCTCTTTCTTATTGCATTTTTCAAGTATAAGATAGGAAAGTGAGTATTAAATTGTTTGATTTGTTACTAGACACACTCATTGGTATATAGGGATCGCCTTTGTCCACAGAGGGGATTTTCCTTCATAACACTCATGGTCGGACATAACAATACCATCAGCATATCGGTCTCTACGCAAGCCTTTCTGTTCTCGACATCGTTTGTTCCAACTAAGGGTTCCAAGACTAGTAACTCAACCCACAGTTGCCACCAGGCTTCCAGAGCATTTGTCTAACCAGGGCGTGCAGGCCTAGTAACTCAACCCACCAAGGGCTTCCACAACATTTTTTCAACCAAGGCTTCCAGGACGACTAACTCAACCCAAGCTGTTATAGAGCTTCAAGAGTGTTTGTCCAACTAGGGCTTCCAGAAACTAGTAACTCAACCCAAGCTAAGGAAACATGAGAACCAACCAATAAAACAAACAAATAAACCCACAACAACATGGCTATCCAAGAAATGACAAGGCTAGGAAAATCCACTGTCAATCTGGAAAATCCTCCATTCCAGCAACAGATCGTGACCAATAAACCACATTCATATGCCATGTATGCCAAAACTAGTGAGGAAAACATACATGCAATTCAGTACCTGCAAGAAAAACCCATTGTAGCTGTTGATCCCGACGTCCTCTTGCACTTTCCTGCTCTTCCTTTGCCTTCCTTCTCCAAAACTCCAAGTATGCCACACTCTCCGAGAGAAACCCTTTCACTTGCACACCTTGGCCTTATGATATTCTCCTCCTTATATAGTTTTAGGCTTTTCTCAATACCCCAGACCAAAACGACTTAGGACCTGTGGTATTCTTGGACGGCATCAAATAGTCATTACTTTGCTCAATATTGTGGGCTAATACCATGGTATTGACCCCTGGTATTGTCTCCTCTTGAAGTTCCTTGATTTTTCATCATATACGCACTTTTCTTCTTATGAGAGAGCATGTATAAGTATACGCTCTTTTTGTTCTGTGAACTAGCGTGTATACATTGTTTTGACTAAGTGGACCTACATATACATCTTAAACATGTTTTCACCATCCTTTACCTTCAGATTATTCATTCTGATTAGTAGACTTTAGTTGCATCTTCCTGTTCTTATGTACCAATGCCCTGTTACATCTGAATGGACCTCTTACACTTTGGGTTTCCTTTCATCAAAACTGAACTGACCTGTGAGTGAGTTGCCATCAAGGACAACACATGTATCATAATGCCAACTGATATAAGGTTGAACGCTATGTTTAATAGCATGAAAGAAATAAGGCATCGCTTGTTAGAAGGCATCGCCAACATTTTTTAGACCACAAGGGATTTTTTTGTAAGAAAAGGTTCCCTAAGGACAAATGATAACAGTTTTATGTTGATCGACAGGGAGAATGTTAATCTGGTTGTATCTATAAAAACCATCCATAAAGGAAAAAATCTTACTCTAGGCACATTCATCAATGATTTGATCTATAAATTTGTCGGATAATTATCTTTAAGACATGCCCGATTGATATCACGATATTCAACACAAACACGGATAGTTCCTAGTTTCTTAGTCATGGGAACAATATTCAAGACCCAATCTATCAATAGAATAGGATAAGTGAAACAAGATTTAAAAAAAAATTCAACTTCCCCCTTTATGGAAACTTCCTTTCTAAGGTGCAAGGTATGAAGATGCTGACGAAAAGGCTTTACATTTGGATAAGTAGGAATCCACGACATTTTCTGCTACAGTGTAATTTAACTCTACAGGAGTCAAATTTTGACTTGTATAGTAAATTACATAAGGAGTTAAATCTTTTTGTCACAAGACAGCTCCCAGAGTTGTATCTAAATCGTCAGTAGAAATATGGAAAGGAAGAGTCCAATTAGGTCCTCTTAAACTTGGTGCTTCAGTAATCTTTTGTTTCAATGTCTCAAATGCTTTCTAACAGTCAGGATTCCAAGAAAATTCACAATATTTTTTAAGAAGTTTGAAAAGTGGAGAGGATATTTTTTGTGAAATTTTCTATGAATCTTCTATAATATCCAATAAATCCTAAAAAACTTCTTACATCCATTTACCAAACATAAATTGATATTTTAGAAATTACTTCTACTTTAGACGTGTCCACTTTAATTCCGTCACTTGAAATATGGTAGCCTAAAACAATCCCTTCATTGATCATCGTAAAACATTTCTCATGGCTTAATGAAAGATTTGTCTCCTTACATCTAACAAAAACTTTTTCAAAATTTTCCATTTCTTCTTCAAAAGTATCACCATATACAGTAAAATCATCCATGTACACTTCTACACAATCATGAATTAGATCAGAAAAAATACCTTAAACTTCTCTTTAAAATGTGGCAGGTGCATTACATAACCCAAATGGAAGGACCCTATAGACATATGTTCCCCATGGGCATGTAAAAGTAGTTTTACATTGATCTTCTAATGCTAGTTGGATTTGATTATATCCACTAAAACCATCTAAAATGAAAAATATGTTTTCCCTGCCAAGGTATCTAATACTTGATCTATAAAACATAGTGGAAAATGATATTTTAAAGTAGTTTTATTTAATTTTCTGTAATCAATGCACACTCTCCATTTTCCATTTTTATTAAGAACAATCACTAATGGTGACACCCATTGACTATCTGATATTGGATAAATGAAATTCACATTAAGTAATTTTTGTAATTCCTCCTTGACAATTTCTCTCAGATTAGGATTCATCATTTTCTAAGGTTGTCTAACTGGTTTGGCATTTTGTTCAATATAAATATGGTGCATACAAGTTTTAGGATCAATCCCTTTCATGTTAGTGTATTCCCATGCATAAGAAGAGGAGTGACTTTGTAGCATCTGAATCAATTTTCTATTTTGAAATTCTTCCAAATTATTGTTAATATTCAATGTTTTATTTGGAAAAATTTCTACTTTAAAATTTCCAAAATTTTCCATTGAATTTAATGATATTTGGTGAGATTATAAATATTCAATATTAGATTATTCTTTAAAACTTTGATCTTGCTCACAATATGAAGAAGAATCATTATTATTCATTAAATTTATCAATTGATCTTCTTCATCTAATTATGAAAAAGTATAAACTGGTTGCAAATCATCAAATTTTTCATTATCATCATCTAACCAAGTCTCACATTCTATTTTAGTTATTATTTTTGCAAGAGCATATCAGATCTACAACATATGAATGCATCAATTGCAGCTAGCCAAACTCTACTAAGCATCAATTGATGGCCTCCTAAATTATTCTTAGGAGTCAAAATCATGAAATCTATAGGATATTTCCAATAATTTAGAGAAACAAACACCTTCTAATACTCCATCTGGTTTGATAATAGATCGAACTTCTAATCATAATATTATAGGAGTATATTGAAGATTAGGAAGTTTCAATTGTTCCAATGTTTGTTTACTCATGATATTAATGGTTGCTCCTATATCAATTAAATTATTTTGAATCTCAACGCCATTGATATGAATTTTCACAATAGGATTATGAGGATCTAGATATTTTTGAACTATAGGTTTTCCCATCATGCTATCAACAATTTTTCCTACCAATTGGATCTTTTTGATATATTTTCTTTTTCTTCCTGGTTTTCTAATCCATAGCTCCTTGATAGTTTTTGATAATATTGATATTTCCTTTATAGCTTGTAATAAAGGAATTTTAATGCAAATATTCTTAATTTCATCTAGCATTTCATAATCTCGTAAAACAATTTGCCTTTCTATTCCTTTATCAATTTTAAGCCTTTAAGGAAAAGGTGGATCTTGCAACGAAACAGAAGGTTATTCTACTAGAGGAACAGTAAGAGCTTTATTTATTTGTTCATCCTCTGATAATATAGGAACATATTCCTCTAGAGGAATGTTTTCTTGATCAAGATTTTCATCTTTCTCAAGGACTTCATTTTTTTAGATTTTTGGATGACAGTTGTTGGCGACTTCTTTGGCAAAACCCTACAAGATCTAAGTTGAACATCATTTAGACCAAATGGGGTAATCAGAAAAGCTTGAAAATTTTGTCATTTCAAATTATAAATAGCTTGTTGCTTTTTATTGTTTGGATTCCAAAGTGGTTGGGTAGGTAGTTGATTGGATTTTTGAGAAAATGGTAATGAAAGTTGTTAATTTGAATTTTTAAATTGAGGAAGTTGAGTTGGTTGAGGAGGATAAAATTGTGGTGGAAAAGAAAAATATGGTTGTTGGAACTAAGGAAATTGAGGACATTTTCCATAAGGATTTTTCCAACCTTGTGCCCGAGATGGATTTTGAGATTGTGGGGGCCAAGGTTGCCGTGGCATGGGTGTAGTCCAATTTTTTTATGGTTGTGCATATGATTGAGTATTGAAATATTGATTCATATTCGATTATTGATTTTTACATGGTCTTTTATCAACAATGTAAACTTTGAAACGAGAACTCATATTGTTACCCGTTTTGTAGAGATAGCAAAAAAATTGACTCGATTTTGAAAAGGGGTGATACAGAACATACATGTGTTTTTTAGAGCTTAGTTTTTGGCACTCTAAATTTTTTTATGTACATTGCGTTTTAGAATGGTAGTGTTTTTTTATGCTGATTTAAAAACGTGGTAATTCTACATCAGGCCCTTTTTTTAAAAGGCCTTTTTTATATTTTTTTTATTTTCTAATGTATGAAATGTAAATAACTATTTTGTAAATTTAATAATTTTTGAAGTGGTTTTTTTCTTCATATTTTCTTGTTTTTATTTTTTTTGTAGTGAGGTTTTTATTGTTTTGCGTATTTAAAGAAGAAGGTCGATATTTTGAATTTTCGATATTCTACATATTTATACATCGTTAATTAGTTTTTCAATCCACAAGAAATAATTGTTTCTAAAAAACAATATTTTTTAACAATGGACATAAAAATAGCCATTTTTAACATAAATATAACTAAAAAACTACACGATTTAATAATTTTTTGCTACAATTGACATGTGAAAATACAATTTTTATACGAAAATTTTAACTAAAATAGTTAAATAATAGTTTTTTTTTATGAATTTCATGTCAAAAAAATAACAATAATCACTTTTTTTGTCAAAAAATAATGATTAATTTAAAAATTAATGCGAAAATCACATATTACAAATATTAAATGCATAAAAACCTTAATTGAGTGTATATTCTTCTCATAAAATGTCAAAGTCAAAACATTGCAAGTATAACTACTTAATAGTTACAAAAAATGAGCTTGATTTCCAAGCATAAATTAAAGTTAATCAACAATGTCACGTAATCCAAACTCTTCATCCTCTAGAGTTTCATCATTGTCTTCTTCCACAATATTTTCTGCTTCCTTTTGCTCATTTTCATCTTCTAATGGATTTTTGATGTCTGCGAATCTCCCAATGTATGCCTTTCCAAACATCTCATGTAATGGTGGTTGAGGTTCCTTTGCCTTTTTTGCCACACGTGACTCACTAAAGTCCCCTTTCTTCAACCCATTTTCTTGCATTACATCTGGAAGAAATTGAAGAGCATTAATTCTTTGGTAAATGAAATTGCACTGTAATGGATCTTTTTCAATTGCAATGCAATTTCTTTCTTTTTGAAGGCAGCATGCTAGTGTTGTACCTAATTATCAAGCACAAAATAAATAATGAAGTAAATTAGTACAATGACATATTAATTAAAAAATAACATATTGAAATTCAATTCCATATAATAAAACTTACCTGAGCCAGAAAATAAATCCAGAACCCAATCTCCTTCATTTGAACATATGTCTATAAGATAGTTAATCCATAATTGTGGTTTTTGATAAATGTTAACTATCTCTCATTTTGCTTCTTTGACTTCATATGTTAGTTTTCTCACAACAGCATCATAAGTCAGTATTTGTCTATGACATTTTCCATCTACCCGATTAAAAATCATAGACATATAGCTATCATCTTTTGCCCAGCTATCATTATGAATGAACTCACAATCATTTATAAATACTTGCTCTTCACGGTTAAGAAGATTTGACTTTTTCCTGTAACATGAAATAGTAAAAGTTCAATCAACTTGTACATAAATGAATTTTTCAACATTAATCAAATATACATTTTAAACGTCTTACCATGTACGCTGCATCCTTGAATTTGTTTTCCCCTTGAAGCTTGATAATATCATTGCCAATTGTGTGTCTGAATGAAATGTCACAAATCTCTATAATGGTGATGACGTGACTTCTACAAATCCGCAACCACTTTAGTAAGAGCTTGATAAGTATAAGGGTCACTATCATAGTCAATGTTTGGAATATTGAAACCATGGGGAATATCTGCAATAACTAGGGCATACTCCCTTTTAGGTATGAGTTTAGCAATGTCTTCACAGTCACCTTGTATTATTTGATATTGAAAAGTTTCTAGCCCATTCCAAATGAAATGAGTAAGAGTTGGATCAAGTTCAACATTCTTAATACGTTGCTTCCTCATTCTTTCAATATTTATTTTTTCACTAAAGGTTCTGAAGCTAGTTGGCGCTCCATTATCATCCTTCTTCATCTTTTATAAAATAAACAAATATATGTGTAAGTTATAAAGTAAAAATAGTACACAGATGAATAAAAATGAATGTGTAAATCAAGTTACATTTTTAAATGCAAGATAAAAAGCTTTTAATGTTGATGTAGAACTTGAATCTGGATAGTTGCGTACAACACCATCCCAACTATCTTCATTCAACAATTTAACCATTTGTTCTTGAATTTTCATGTAAACTTTGTGACTACATAGATAAAGTAACAAAAAGTTAATATAATGATGTTTATAATAGATACTACCAAGAAAAACAAGTTTTATTTAAAAGAAAATTATAATCTAGAAATAAATAAAAATAATTCAACAAACTTACTTTTGAAATTCCTTAGATATTTCCTCCAATCATTATTCCCCTGACTTCACACGAGATAATATTGTTTTGACAATTTTTTCATATTTCACTCCTTGCATTGCTCTCCAAGGTGTGATAGTCATATCTTTTGGAAGTTGCTTCAATTCAGGAGCTGATTTACTGCCGCCACATATCAATGGCTTAGACTCTTTGACCTTCTGGTTTTTAATGCCAATGTTTTCCCACATGCTAAAAATCTCATCAATCAACTTCCAAACATCTCCAGCTCTAAATGCCAATTGGAAAATGTTATCAACACCTTTGAATATATCACTAGGAAGGTTGCGTTTTCCACCTTTTGAATTAGGTTTCTCTTCAATTTGATAGCCTATATTTCCATACATCATTCCCTTCGGAAATTTGCAGTAACATTTATCCTATCCCCACCACATTTTTCTTGAAATTCAGTATGAATAAATCTAACTCTTTGGATGAAATTCATAGACATCCTATATTCATTATCTGTATTATGATCCCATGCTAGTAACTTCGCTTCTGTATTCGATAAACCATCATAAATGATACATTTCATTGTTTCAAAACATGCGTTATTGGGATATTCCTCCATCAATTGTCTTTGAGCTTCTACAGAATGGTTCCCCCCAAGCACATAATAATTGTATTCAAAACATTTTGACTTATCAAATGCTTCTTTGTTGGGAACTTGAACTGGATCAACAAGAAGCACATAATTAACCACATGAGCATATGGATTGTACCTCATCAATGTCTTCAAGTTGTGAACATGCAGATGGTGTGGCTTTCTGACTCGATATTGACATTATCCTTCACTTGCCTTATAGGTTTGTCTGACATTAAGCTGAAATGTACGACCACCATAAATTAAGTTTCTCTTTGTCAAATTCTGTCGAATGGCATTTTGTTTTGTTTTGATAATGCCATCCTCTAAATCAGCTCCTGGTGTAATGATTTCTCTACTTTATTTTGAAGTTTCACTAGGTTCTTGGCTATTGGTAATGACTACTTCAATATCTTCATCTTTACTTTTCTTCGTCATAACATTCTCAACAGATTTATTCTTGGGCATTGCTACTTTTGGTCTTTTACGACTCTTCTCAGTTCCAATGTCATCTTTAGTAACGACAACATATGCTTCACTGTCAGTTTCAACTTCATCGTCCTCAAAAGTAACTTGTCTACCCTTGCTAGATTTATCCACTAGAGGCCTTTTTTTATGATCCTTTGGATGTAGTTTTGTAGCATCACCAATTACTACATTTTGCTTGTTTTCCATATCTTCTTCTGACACTGAGTGAAATTGCTGACAACTTTCATTATATCAAGCTCTATGAAATGAATGCCTCCCAACCTAATTGAACAACTTTCAACAAAATTATACCAAACAAAATATCATATGTCAATAAAAACAAAGTTAAAAAAATATAGCGAGACACTTTCAAGAACGCAAAATACAAATATAAATAACAATACTTACGATGTTTTGTTTCATCTCATTTATGATTTGTTTACACAATTTTGTAGATACCTCTCTCGTGTCATACAATGAATATGATAGTCAATATTTAATCCTTTCATGTGACATGGGAGGTTTTGTAAGTATGTAAACAACTTCAGTGTCCAGTACCAAACACATATCTATGACTCTTTCCATCAGCTCATAAATTCCATTATCATTTGGTATATCAATATATAGATATATATTCACATTTTTTCTTTCTCTTTCTTTCACATACCAGATTCTTGATGGGAATTTCACCTCTTTTGAATTTTTCCAGTTTGAAATCATCTTCTTATCATTTGAGGCACTTGAAAGATTTGTATCCCTGAACTCAGGTGCAGTTCGTTCACCAATGTTTTTTGAAGTTGCACCTTTAAGAGTCTTTGGTCCAGAAAGATTCACAGAAATCTTCTTTGATGCCATTTTCCTAAAAAATAGAAACACATAAATCAGTAAATAATGAAAACATATTAATTTAAATCCACAACGAAAATATATCATAAATTTTTAATTTGTATAATCAGATAATTGAAATTAAAAAATATTAACACTAAGAAATCGCAGAAGCCCACCGACACCACCCCGTCCATCCACAGAGTGGTGGGTGATTCTGAGAATTGCGCAACCTCCACAGGCAGACGGGTGGGCCGCCATGGTGGTGCAGGATGGGGTTGCGACAGCTCCTCACTGCACCACCCAGGTAGCCCCATCCTGCAATTGGCTGGCCACTCACACCCTCCGCACACCCTACCGGCCCCCTCCCAAAACTCCCCCACTCCACCCCCCCGCTGCCCCCTATCCTCCACCCCTCACCCCATCCCAGCCCACCGCACCCCACCCCGCAATCGGAAGGCAACCCCATCCCACCCCTATCCCCCTTCCCCCCCTACCTGCCTCCCAGCCCACCCCTACTCTCCTTCCCCCCACGTCCCACTACCCCACGCCACCCTACCCCCTACCCCCCCTTCCCTCGCCCCCCCACGTCCCACTACCCCCCCTAACCCCCATGCCCCACTACCCTTCGCCCCCCTACCACCCCCTCACGCACCCACCCTCCCCAACCCCCCTTACCCCCTACCCGCCACTCCTCCCTACCCCACCCCGCAATCGGACGGCCACCCCACTCCACCCCTACTCCCCCCCTACCCCCGTTCCCCCCCTCCCTCGCACACCCCTATCCCCCTTCCCCCCACGCCCCACTACCCCCCACACCACCCCCCTACCCCCTACACCCCACTCCCTCGCCACCCCTACCCCTACCCCCGCTGACCCCTCCCCCTTCATCTCACCCCATCCACCCCCTCCCTCTCCCTTGCCAACCCTTTCCCACCCCTACCCCCTCATCCCACGGCCCCCCCCTCGGCCCACCCTCGCCCACCTGCCCCCTCCCTCGCCCACCCCAGCTAACTCGCCGCACCCCCTCCCTCGCCCATCTGCCCACCCCTCGCGTCCCCCCCCTCATCCCACCCCACCCACCCCTCTCCTCCCTCGCCCACCCCAACCCTCCCACCTCCCCTCATTCCACCCCACCCGACCCCACACCTCTCACCCCCCGTTCATCCCACCCTACCTCACCTGCCCTCCCGCCTTGCCCACGCAACCCCACCGACCCGCGCCCCCCTCGGCCACCCCACCCGACCCCCTCTCCCCTCATCCCAGTCCACCCCATCCGCCCCTTCCTCCCTCATCCCACCCACCTGCCCCCTCCCTCCTCGGTCGACCCCTACTCCCCCGTTCCCTCCACCCCACCCCACCCCACCTGCCACCCCCACCCTCGCCCACCCCTCCCCACCCCTCCCTCGCCCTCCCTCGCCCTCCGCCCCCACGTTGCGCCACCCCAGTGGCCTGTCCACTCGCCCTGAGTGGCTATCCAATTCTTGGAATCAGACGGCCACCCTGGGCAGGCAGGCGGCGCGAGAGAGGTGGGATGAGGGAGGGGGCAGGTGGGGTGGTGTGGCGGGGGTAGGGGTGGGGGAGGGGGGCGAGTGGGTGGAATGAGGGGGGAGGCGGGTGGGGTGAGCGGGGGTAGGAGGGGTGGGAGAGGGAGGTGAGGGTAGGGGGTGGGGGGGGTTGGGTGGGGGAAGGGATGGGAGAGGGAGGGGGGGCTAGGGGTGGGGGGAGGTGGAGGGCTGGGTGAAGGAGGGGGGGATAGGGGGTGGTGGGACGTGGAGGAGGGGGTTAGGGGTAGGGGAGGGGTGGGCGAGGGAGGTGCGAGTAGGGGGGAGTAGGGGGTGGCATGGGGAGGAAAGGGTGCGGTGAGGTGGGGTGGTCGTCTGATTGCGGGGTGGGGTAGAGCGGGGGTCAGGGGTGGCGTGGGGGGGGAAGGGGGCAAGGGGGATGGAGTGGGCGGGGGGACAGGGTGCCAGTGTTTGGGGAGGGGGCCGGTAGGGTGTGCGGAGGAGGCGTGTGGCCGACCGATTGCGGGATGGGGGTGCCTAGCTTAGCTGGGCCCACCATGCTTACGACGAAAGTATTGGTTAATTTGGCTAACAAAAATTATTAATCTTAAAAAAAAAATCTACTTCATTAAACTAATTTAATATGAAAATTTTCAACGAAAAAAAATTAATTGACCTTTCAATTGCGAGAATTCTTCGTTGAATATGTTGTTGATAGCAATGTAGCTGCTCCACAAATTCACTCCAAGTCTTTCAGTGAACCTCAGAAAACCATGATGTAATGTGAGTAATAGTGATAATGGAATTTAGCATATAGGTGAAATTATGGAGATGTTTCACTGTACGGTGAATGCGGGATTAATTAGTTTTAAATTTTTTTAACATGTTAACTTTTTTATGGCGATGAAGGAAAATATGATAAAGCGAATATTATGGAATTGTTTTACAGAGGGGTGAATGTGGGATTAATTTGTTTCAGAATGTATTATAAAAATTAAAAAAGACATTCAATTGTTTAGTAAATATTATATACTTTAACCATTAAAATAATTTAGGTACAAGTTGTAGTTTACAATTTTAACTTTAATGATTTATTTCATAAAAAAATTTAGTTTTCATTTTTCATTAAATTGTAGAATAAAATAATGAAGAGAAATAAATCTCACAAACTTTTTGGAGGGAAATATTTTCGGGAAACTTTTTTGGGGGAAATTTTTGGAGGGAAAATTTCATTCTCTAAGCTATATAATATTTTAGGAGACTCTCCATTTCTATCATTCAACATCTTTTATTTTAAAGGGATGGATTGTCCTGATAGTGAAGTTTCGATTTATACAACATCAACATCTTCATCGCGTAAAAACTCTATTCATATGGATGAATATAGCGGGAATTCTTTCACTATGAATAGAAAGTCAATTCTTCCACTTAATCTTGATCCTAAGGACTATGAGAGAAACACTGATGAAAGAGGGGATGGAGAATTTCAAATAAATAAAGATTCATAGATTCCACTTAGTCCGAATTTGAAGGACTATGAAAGTAGCAGTGATGATGAGCTTGATGACAAATTTCAAAAGAATGGAGTGTCATGGTGTCCACTTAGTCCTAATTCTAAGGACTATGAGAGCAACAGTGATGAAGAGCATGATGGTGAAGTTCAAAAGAATGGAGTGTCACGGTGTCCACTTAGTCCTAATTCTAAGGACTATGAGAGCAACAGTGTTGAAGAGCATGATGACGAATTTCAAAAGAATGGAGTGTCATGGTGTCCACTTAGTCCTAATTTTAAGGACTATGAGAGCAGCAGTGATGAAGAGCGTGATAACGAATTTCAAAACAATGGAGTGTCAAAGTGTCCACTTAGTCCTAATTCTAAGGACTATGAGAGTATCAGTGATGAAGAGCATGATGATGAATTTCAAAAGTATGGAGTGTCACGGTGTCTAGTTAGTCCTAATTCTAAGGACTATGAGAGCAGCTTTGATGAAGAGCAGGATGATGAATTTCAAAATTATGGAGTGTCACGGTGTCCAGTTAGTCCTAATTCTAAGGACTATGACAGCAATAGTGATGAAGAGCGGGATGATGAATTTCAAAAGAATGGAGTGTCACGGTGTCCACTTAGTCCTAATTCTAAGGACTATGAGAGCAGCTTTGATGAAGAGCAGGATGATGAATTTCAAAAGTATGGAGTGTCACAGTGTCCAGTTAGTCCTAATTTTAAGGACTATGACAGCAGCAGTGATGAAGAGCGGGATGATTAATTTCAAAAGACTGGAGTGTCATGGTGTCCACTTAGTCCTAATTATAAGGACTATGAGAGCATGTTTGATGAAGAGCAGGATGATGAATTTCAAAAGTATGGAGTGTCACAGTGTCTAGTTTGTCCTAATTCTAAGGACTATGACATCAACAGTGATGATGGACAGGATGATGCACTTAGTCCTAATTCTAATGAGTAAAAGGGTAGTAGTGATGAAGTATATGATGATGCACTTAGCCCTAATTCTATGGACTATGAGAAAAGCACTGAAAATGCACATGGGGAAGAATATGCAATAAACATCGAGTCAAATTTTCCATCTAAGTAGTAAGGACTATGACAGTAGCACTAAAGAAGGGGAAGATGAAGAATATCCTCCAAGTCAGTATTTGAAAAGCACAATTGATCATAGTGTGGATAACATTCCTCTTACTAATGATGAAAATCCTTATACAAATGATGATCCAATGATGGAGATGTTGCCAAGAAATATCGTATCGAGGAGTAGGAGAAGACCTTTTCGTATCAATGCAAGATGTTCTAGTTATACAAGGGGTAGAACAGAATATCTGATGAGAAGAAGTTCTATCAGCGCACTCATTTCAAGTGAATGTTGCCAAAGAGATTGCTTGAAACATATGGATTTCAAATTTGAATTAGAGAGCAGGAAGAGATATTTGTCAATGAATAAAAGCATGAAAAATTCATATTTAGTTGGGTACATGCAATCTACATTGTCAGGTTATGATTATCATATGAGGAATTTATTTATCTGTAGAAAAGCTCTCAAAAAGTTTCATTCGATCGGGAATTTTCGTCTCTCAAGAATTCAAGAAAATTTGGAAAAGGATCCCACATTTTATTCTGAAGTACATCATAAAAGATAGTTTGGGCCAATATCAAATACTGCAATGTCATGGATGAAAGATTTCTTTTCAAAGCATGGAGAGTGTATGCCAAATAGAGAGACAATACATATTCCGGATAATTTTTCAAGACGAGAAATCTACAACTTATACAAAGAATATGCAGAAGGTGCTGAGGGACATGGCCGGTTTATTACATATCAATATTTTGTGAAGATATGGAAGAAAGAATTCAACAATGTCCGTATTTCTAAGAAGACAAGGATGGGGATTTGCAGTACATGTGCTTCTCTTAAATAAAAAAGGGACGAATGTGAAGGGTCAGAAAGAGGTAAGCATTCATAACTTTAACTTTTAAAATTGTATATTCATCAAGTATGAAAACATATTTCTTAATGCCTTTCTTTTATGTTATGTAGATTCAATTGTCAAAGAACTTCAGGAGCATCGCGAACAAAAAACAAATGAAAGGAAAAAGTTGTACAAGCATCAAAAGAAGTGTTATGATAATCCGAATAAATATTTGGATTTGATAATTGATGGTATGGACTAGAAGAAAACACTTTTACCACATTTTGTTCGCACACCCAAAAATTTACAGGAGGAAAATTTTATTCAGTATCACTTGTTCGGTTGTATGGTCTTCAATGGGAAAATGTTGCCAAAGGTGTACTTCACAGCTCCCAATATTCATAATGATGCAAATCTGACCATAACCATAATTCATGATGTGCTTTCTCATTGGTCTGGTAATCTTCCTGAAGTTTTGTATCTACAATTGGACACCACTTGTGGTGAAAACAAAAATCAGGTTGTTTTTGGATATCTAAAAATGGTTGTTGAATTGAGAATTTTTCAGAAGGTAAAGGTTGGTTTCCTTCTTGTTGGGCACACTCATGACCATATTTATTAGATGTTCAGTCGTTTTTCAATCACATTGAGGAGGAAGGAAGTTCGGAGCTTGCCATCATTAATTGAATGTATTAAGAAATCATACATGCCAGAGCCTACTTTTGATGAGTTGGAAGAAAATGTTGACATGCGAAGGTTTATTATGGAATCATATGGTGAGGGGAAATGCATTGAACAACTTAATGAAATTAGCTTCCAACATCAATTTCGTATCAAAAAGTTGATGGGAAAACACTAATATGGGGCAAGAAGTATTCAACTACTTCAGAATGGGCATTGTCATCAGGTTTGCAATTTTTGAAGTTCATTCCAGATCATCCAATATCTGCATCAAAAATATTGTTATTACAATCAGTTGGTAAACTTCATAATGCACACAGACAAAATAGAGATATAAATTATTTTGATTACCTAGAAGAAATTAAAAAATGTATTAGATATACATATGAGTACCTTGACATTGCTGATTCAGTTTGGTGGGAGTCATTTTTCAATAATCAAAGTGATATCATTTCAATAACAACAAATGAAGATATACCTTTGAAAAATCCATTTATTTGGCCACAAAATGTGTCGAATGCACATCAAGAATTAAACATTGTTGAACAATGACAATCTCAAGGTATTATTAATTCTTCACAGGTAGAGGAAAGAGAGATGTATATTGGTTCCAGAAGATCTTGTGCACAACGTGAAGCCATGGAACACCTTTACAGGGGTTCAGTACAAGATATTAAGGAGGGTTGCATGATCACAGTGCTAGCAGATGGAGATTCCAATGGCTATCCATTCTGGGTTGCTAAAGTTATAAAGCTCTTTGCAGAAAATGAGGATGTTACAAGTGTTGAAGTACATTGGTATGCCACAAATACACACCCATTCAATGGTGTGTATAAGCCGGAGATGGTAGTTGAGAAAACAAATGGCAGAAAGAGAAAAAGAAAGGGTACGAATATAAATCGTCACCGCACAGACATATTAAAATTGGAGGATGTTGACATACTTGTTTATGACTTCAATTTAACAAAGAGAAGAACTGTTCGCTTCAAGACGATAGAGATTCTAAAAAGGTTGTTACCAGAAGGAACAGTGTTGAGATGGGAGTCTGCTGGAACCAGTCGTAGATCTAGAAGAATTTTGAAACCTGAACTGATGGGCATGCATGTGGAATCAAATGGGGCACTAGTTGATGAAAGAGAAGAATATGGAACATCTTCGTCAGCATCTAGTTACTCATCTGAAGATGTGAAATCTGATGGTGTGCAAGAAAATATGAGTGATTTTGAATAATTGTTTAAGACAGTTTATCTAACTGATATATGCATCGTATCATGAAATAAAATTTTTGATTTCCATATGGTGTTAAATGAGAAGTTATGTGTCATTTTTATGTTGTTGGATCATTTTACTAGAATTTTTTTAAAATTTTGAAGATTGACCCTAAAAAAAATCATCATTCCAGTATAATCACTTTTTCGTCTTCAAGCTGTATTTTGCACGAAAATTTCGTTTTCACTGCCATTTTTAAAACATGTTCAAATTTGTCCCTAAAAAAAAGAACCATCGTTCCAGTATACACACTTTTCATTTTTAGCACTGTTTTTGATGTTTTTTTGGCGTTTTTTGGCCAGAGTTCCCGTTTTGAGTTTATAGTTCCCATTTCAAAGTTTACATTGTTTAACAATAAAACAAAGAGATTCAAATTGACTTGTCTCAGCTTCTCCTTTGAAAATAGATTTAAGACCAGGTATTGAAGGACATTCTTTTGTATTATGATTTTCAGCACATATGACACAAATTTCTATACTATCAACAAGAAATTCTCTTAGGGCATGTTCCTTTCTACACTTGGGGACAACAAATAGATAATGCAACATTTTCATCTTTCTGTTTGTTTTGTATCTTAAGGGTGTCTAGTTGTTCACTGAGACTCCCTAAGATATATGTTTTAAAATTATCAAGAAAATTGCCTATTTTATCTCTACTTACTGTTCCAGTTGCATATTTATTAATTTTGGACATCACAAGATCTCTTGGATCTTTTATTTATTTATTTTTTATTTTTATTTTTTTTTTCTGTCCTGGATATACCCCTAGAGATATGTTTACATAAATAATAGATTTATGTAAATGAAATGTGTGGAAGATCTCCCTTTCCCATTAAATTTAGAAGATTAGTCCATTAATCTTTAACGGATTTTAACAAAATTTCTTTCAATGTTTCACCATCTAAATTATACATTTTATCTCTTTTGATGTTGTAAGAAAATCTTTCAACTAGATCTTCAAGGCTCTCATCCATTTTTTGCATCATCTTAAAGACTTCATATTTAAGGTTACGGGGCATACATTAATCCTTGTATTTTTCTAAGAATAAATTTTTCATTTCATCCCATGTTCTAATTGTATGTGTTCCTAATCCCATAAACCATTTAAGTGATCCATCTTTAAGAGTTGCTGAAAACAATTCATCTTTTGAGGATAAAGTACATAATCATAAGTTCTACATAGAACTTCAAACTCAAAATGAAATGTTTTGGGATCCTCATGTCTCAAACCATGGAAATTAGGGAGAATGGAGGGTGAGATGTTCTTCATTGTAGTGGTGGTATCGTAGTAAAAAATTGGAAATCCATAAGGATCTGGTTCTCCCCTACCACCTCTACCACCACCTCAAACTCCACCCCCTCATCTATTTCCTCCTCTACCTCTTCCACCTCCAATCCTAAATTCACCACCATATACATTATTCACTTCTCCTTCTCCTTCTCCTACCATTGTAGATTCTTCAGAGCTAATATAAGGTTCTATAATAGGATTATATAGATATTATTCTAGTTTCTCTACTAATGGTATATTAAAATAAGCTTTTTCTTATTTTCTTCTTCACTAGGCACCTCTAGTTCTTGTCCTAGAAGTTGTTCTCATGTTAAAGGGAGGAAGATTACTCCTTCTGTTGGGGATTTGGGTTCGTCAACTAGAGCTTCTGTAGAAGAAGTTAGTCAATCTCTAGATTGGATTTTTGATTTATACACCTCATGAAGTCTATGTGTACATGTCATTGATGGGATGTGATTATGGTTGGATAGTATGGAACTACAAGGTCCAGGTGGAATGGGTTATGATGTTGGAATTGGACTTATACCTCTACATACAAATCTACCCCTAGAATCTATTTCTCTATGCATAAATGATTTTTTTTATCATTTTTCAATTTTATAAAATCAAAAATTCCTAGAATGAAATGCAAGAATGGAATCCTATATACACTTCCCTGGCAACGACGCCAAAATGTTTGGTACATTAATTGTCTTTAATTTACTACATTAATTTTCAACTAGGATTTGTGTTCTTGTGAAGTGTATGTGCACTATGTATGCTAGCATTTATTTTGCAAATTAAGTGATCTAAAAGTGAAACTAATTTTAAAGATGAATGAAACATTTTTATACAAATTGGAGAGAGTCAACACACATGTTCTTTCAATCTAGAATCCTATCTACGTTGATCTTTTAGAAAATAAAGAATCTTATCTTTATTGTAGAAATACACACTTAATTCTAACTATAAAAAATGAAATGCTTAAAGATTAAACATGAAACAAAATGATCTAACTTTACTGTTGCAGAATTGAACTCATTTCACTAATTGGTGAAAATAAATATTTATGCTAATTGACAAATATGAAAGATTTGATAACGAAATTTAAACTGCAAAACGATAAAGTTTTCTCCAAAAAGGTAATGACAATGAAATCTAAAATGTAAAACTTTAACTCAAAACTGCTTACTAATGTGGGAATCCACCTTTAAAAGGTACTTTGTTCAACATATAAGAACTTAAGTGAAATGAAGAAATAACTCAGAGAAATTGAAATTGGATGCTAAAACAACTAAGTAACGATGTAAAAAATGCACAACATAAGTAAAATCTTTTTGCTATTTTTAGTTTTATGAGTACTCTATAGCAATGATTGAAATGAAATAACTGTCACAAAAAATGTTAATAAAAAACTAAAGCAAAACCTCATGGCTCATGGGGGGGCTCCCAGAGTTTAGGGTTAGTTTAATAATCAACCATTCTTCATGCACTCATTTGGAGAATAACAAGAACTTGTATTAAAAAAACATTGTATCAATTTTTCCACAAAAATATTATAAACTTAATGACAATAATCGTCACTACGATTACTGTGTTCTTTGTCTCACTTACTTCTATTTATAAAAATGATAAAAATAACTCTTTCCCTCTCACCTCTCTCCCCCTCCATCCATATGATGGGAAATTTTCACTCTAGGTAATTAGTGGTTTATGTAATGTCTAAAATATTTCACATTTTATTTTTTTATTGCGAAATGAGTTATGTTTTTTGGCATGTGGTATTGATAATCTATGGTATTGGCCCATGGTAATGTAGAAAAACCTATTTACAAGTTAATAATATCCATGGTATAACGGGGTTGGATATCCATGGTTAAGAAACTTGTTATATTGTAAGTTTATTGTGAGTATTAATTTTTTATGTGCTTGTTAATTAAAGTTAAATATGGTTATAAAATTATTTACACCATAAGGCATTTCTCTTTGAGAAGAGATCCCCCATATGCCACTCTATACCACTCTTCACCATCATATCTATTGTTAGATGATTGAGAGTTATTCCACCATTACATCTCACTACATTAACTATCAATCGAACCTTGATTTGTGTAACCATTCAATTTTTTAATCTTTGAAATAAAAAGTAATTATAATAGTGAACATAATGCAAGTGAAGTATCTTTGCAGTTATTGGAATTACGATTTTTTTCTCCACTCTCACATATTTAGAACTCCATAGTAAAGTTGAAGCAACTGCAAGTTTGGGCGAAGATGATGTATGAAAAATGAAAAGTTCAGTGGTCGGTGTTGTTCCTGAATTTGTTTGGGACACCAATGTGTCTGGTAAGATATTTGAATCGAGAAAAATTATGCCTATTTACATTAAGGAACCAATTCTGATTTAAAAATTCTGTGTAATCAATTTTTGGCACTTTTACAGATTGTGATTTCTTTATTTGTAGAAAATATGCAAGAAAACGTACGATACAATTATTAAATTGTAGGATACATACAATCCTGAAAAGTGCATGAGTGTTATAGAACAACTTGTAGTTGGTGCTCAGTGAATTTGGCCTGCAAATCTTTTAATAAATGAAGAATACACTTAGGATATGCAAATTTATATAGAATCCTTTTGTTCTTTAATGAATTACTTAAATCAACCCTTGAGAGGAAGATTTACCGTTGAATTTAGGTAATTTTTTTAAAATTTAGACAGTAATTTCTATAATTAGAACACTACTTGAATCCTAGGAGGGTTTTCCCTTCAAATATTTTTTTGATATAGAGAAGACAGCGCTAAGAGTTTTTTATATATCGAAGATAACGCTAAGAGTTTTGGATATACCTAAGAGAAAACTAAGAATGGTATATTAATTTTAAAACAAGAGAATATAAATTCTAACTAGTATAAGCATTACAATAACATATTTTGATCATTTAAGTTTTCTGCACGGGAGAAGAGAGTGATCATGTCCATATTACTACAATATAAGATGAATTGGGGTGTCAATTCGAGTTGTATACCTTGACTGAAGTTCATGTGATGTTGGTAAGACTAATGTCAACCATCATGATTCCATACCTTCGAAATTCCTTTTAAAAGAACCGGGATTAGAAACAATTGATAATTATGTAGTTTTACTGTAATGCCCAGGCCTATATGACATTCTTTATCTGAGGTCAAGGAGCGTTGTTTAAGTGAGACACCACCTTTATAATTTGGCTGGCTTAGGAAGTTACATCCAAGATTTTATTGGATTTGCTTGAATATCACATTCTTGTAAAGATGTCTGGAATTAATGTTTTGGGATTTTAGCTGCAAGTGTAAATATGAAATTGGCAAATTATAATTCCATTCAAGTCCACTGTTGAAGGAAGGTTTCATTCCTATTGTATGGAACCTGAGTCTCTATTAATCCGTGGCAATTTATATTTGAAATACTGATTTTAGATTATAGACGAGTCATTTTTGACCTGATATAATGGTTATAAATCACAATGACCATTTCTTTTAATGATGTGATCCTTCTGACTAAGGAATTTGAAATGATCATAATTTGTAGTTTTATGATTGATGAGATATTGTGAAAGGTTGTGTAAATAGAGTCTTCCCTATGTCAAATTGGTATGGATATACACCATTATAGAGAGATTGATACATGCCTCCACAAAGAATAAAATAAAATATATGGTTTATTTTGAAAAGAGTATAATTGTAGCGTAAACAAGCTTGGGTTTAGAAATATAGTGGTGGTTCTTAACATAAATGGGTAAACATACTTGTTCACATGTGGTTTTTATTGTTGTTATATCTTAATTATTTATGTTGAATATATGTGAGATATGAGGATGTTTTATGGAGGACCTGATGTATAAATCTCATCAAGTTTTGATTATAAAATGAATGAACAATGAATATATGACCTAATAGATGATAATGTAGCTATTGTGATAAGGAATCAATGCTTCCTTATGATTCTCAGATAAGTATGATACCTCTATGCTCAAATTTGTTGTTATGACTTGTAGAATGCATATTTCTGACATGTTTGATAAAACGTCTGTCATGGATAGTAGGGGTAAAGTCAAGTCATTGATCAAATGTTTGCATTAGTACTCTTATTAATCATTTTTGAAGCATTCGTGCAGTTCTAAGCAGTGGCCTTAGTCCTAGCCCTAAAAAAGTGGCACAGAATCTAGGGTCACTGGCTTAGAACTAGCTAGAAAAGTCCAGAGACTTTGGCATGCCCTTGTTGTGGGCTGCTTGGAAAGCTGTAGGCACATTCATGCATTGTCATGGGAGAGGCTGGGGGTCCACTTCAATGAAATGTAATGTTGTTTCAGGGTTTGATCACCTAGAAAGGTTGGTTGGCTCCTAGAGGTTTTGTAGCATGTGTGGAAGGTCAGAATTGTTTGGTTTTGCTAGTTCCACTTCCTTAACTGTACATGGGGATTTGGATTACATCATAGTAGCCTTTCATCACATGTTTACCCCAGAGGACTAGTTAACTTGGGTAAATGTTGGAGGAGGGTGTTACACCAATTAGCCAAGGTCAAAATAACATTATGTAGGGGAGGGACACCATTTGTTGCGCACCCTCCCCACCACTACCTCAAATGATAGTTAGGATGCCAATTCATTGATATGGCATACATCGAGATTGTAGTTCCACTTGTAGTGCTGGGTGGGAAATTTAATGCGCCTTTTCTGCATGCTTTTCCATGTAGGTTTTCACATGGTTTCTAGAAGGTGTATGAAACCCTACATAAAGTAGATTGAGACTTATGTGTAGGCACTCATATACCCCAATACTTATTCGACCAACCTCCTCTGTTCCAACTTGAATTTTGTTGTTACATCGTTGGGTTTATGTTATTGTTTCATCTAGCGTGTGAGGGATTTACCATGGTTTCTGTAAGGGTTGGTGGTTTCTTGTTTCATGGAGTGTTCCCCATGTATGTAGCACACCAGTAGTTGGTTTTTTCATCTACATTGGTTCGTGGTATATTTCAGTCAGTGCAAAGGTAGACATAAAGGTTTTTTGCATGGAATATTTTAGTCAGTTCGATGGTGGACATGAAGGTTTCATGCTGTAGTGGGTTTTCATGAGAGTAATTTTTCATTTCCTTGATTTTCTCTTTGAATTTATTACAGGTTTTTTCACTTTTCTCTCTATTTAACCCCACAATATTCGTCTTTGTTTCTTGTTCTCTGTCCCCGTTGTAGGTAAGATTTGGCAAGGTACTGGGGTCTGGCCAACTATTGCAATGGCGTTTGGACATGGCAAGCTTTGGCGAGGTGTTGGGGTCTGGTTACCTGTTGAGTGACATTTTCACATGGTGGTGGCTTCATGGCTAGCTCTTTAGTAGGGTTTTTGATGTTTCAAACTATAATGGTCACTGTGTTTATGATCACATTCAATCAACTATGAATTGTAGTCCATTGAGTGAATTCTCATGTGAGTTGTGGTGCATTTCTCATATTTTTCTATGGTTTTTTGTTTGTGGGTGCTATGTGAACTTCTATGAGTGTTATGTGAACAATTAAATTGCTCGGTGTTATTTAAACTACCACTGTACTGGGAATTATAGTCCATTGAGAAAACTGTTATATGCATGTTGGCACATTTTGATATTGTTCTATGGGTTTTTGTCAACGAGTGTTATGTGAACTTCTATGGATTTTTTTCTATGGGTGGCATGTGAAGAAATTTACATAAATTTCTAGCCACAATATTTATAGAATTGTTTTTGGAATTTTTTTTTTTTTTTTTACAACAAATTATTTGAGTTTTTTGTTGTAGGAGGGTTTGCTCCTACTATAGTTTAGCCTCAGATTTTATAGCTTATCAATGAAGAACTGTTTGATTCAAAAATGATAACACTTATTGCATTATCAAAAGTAGTTTTTTTTCTTTTTATGAAAAGAACTGCAGTATGGCAGTAAAAATGAAACTATAGTTTTCATTTTGTACAGTAAATTCCTCCACATAAATGTATGTATAATAAACTATGAAAATATCTTCTATAATTGATTTTGATTACAATACCGCAATTATTATATAATTCTATGACCTAGGATTTAATTCAAAATGGCCATGTAACGAGGAACAATGACAATCCTTATAAAATCTACATAACAATGTGAATACACAAAAAAAAACATGACACCCCTATGCTTGATGGCCTCCAACATATTCATTGTATAATCGTGTCAAGTTGCCTGCTTAAACCAATTAGGTTGGCGTACCTAAGAATGACTAATTAGGATATGTTGGAATGTTTCCATATGTTAGATTCCAATTTTTCCCTTGTACCCATGGACGAAATGAGTAGCCATAATGCACATTTGTGCTACTAACCCATACATTAAGCGGAGGTGTCTAATAATCATACATAAGATTGACACATGCACTCGTAGGAATATAACAAGTGGGAAAACACCCTTGTTGATAATGGGGAATTTGGATGTTCATGACCTCTTGGTATAATGATGTATCATATGCAATATGGTCCAATGTGTTTTACATCATCCTGCTTTCCTTGACTATGCTTGAATCATTGTCATCCCTGGTATTTTTTGAAAAAATGTTTAGCCTTTCTTGATTCATTTTAGTGCATTTCCAATTGTTTTATATGGTCCATCTCTTGCCTTACTTTCTCCATTTCATGTCTTTCCTTTGCTCTATGTTTTGTTGCACAATACTTATTTCATTATTTTCCTATTTTAAATCTTGAATTTCAAGTTTATTTTGTTCAAACGCAACTAATAGTTTTGTATAGTCTTTTGAAGTGAGTAATTGTGAATTTCAACGCAAAACGAAGGTTATATGTTGTTCCTTGTCTTTTTCGTCGACACCCTCTCTAATGATAATTTTAGGAACTGACCAAATAATTGATCATTCATTGGCACTTGTTGCTCCTTATTTGAGTCTAACCTTTCAATATATAGAACAACTGATTGAAATTTATTGTTATCTTCATCAAGTTCCTTATTATGTAGAGTATCTTCTTTTAGTGATCCATTGTCCACAGAAAAAATGAGCAATTTTATTAGTTCAATTTTGTTAGTTTATTGGTTCTTGAGACATTATGTTTGTTCACATTCACCATGGTTTTTACTGGACATAATGGTGGGGTTAGTTGGCTTGGAAATATCGCTTGTTCATTGTTGTTTCCTAGCGCACGATCACCTATAACCATATACATATCCGCATTGTAATTTTCAACCACATTCTCATGGTTATTTGCATGATGAACAAATTCATTAAGAATAGCACATGCAAAAGTTGCATGTGCTTTTGTTGGTCTAACAACTTCAATGTTATTGTCAATTGGTTCAAAATTGTACTAAGTTTAACTTAGATGTTTATCACCATCACCATAGAAGTTTCATTAAGAGAAAGATATCATATTATCAGCTACAACAACATCTTCTTGTAATTTAGAGAATCTAGAAGACTTGTAATTCAAGTGAGTCATTACAGATATTCATTACAAAAACATTGAGTAAACGACAATGTAGTTTAAGTATTTTCCCACATTGTACATACTTGACATTAAAATATTTTACAAAACATGTGCATTAGTTTTCTTTTTAATTAATATATTTTTAAACCTACATTGAATATTTTATTATATACAACATTAATTTTTTTTTAAACATTTTTTCTATATATAGATAGATACATAGTTAACATAAATTTTTAAATAGTTTATTTAAATATTATATTATGTCATTTGGACAACTAACTAAACATGCATATCATATTCGTTTTTGTGTTTTATTATAGCAGACATTGCTTTTCTATTTAGAGAATAGTTTATTTTTATTTTAAGACGTACATGTGTCAACTCCATGTCGAGCACGAACATACTTACACATCACCCTCATATTGGGTTGTAGAATGAGCCTCTTGGATCAATAAAAGTTAGAGCATTTTAGTCATATAAATTAAATAATTGACAATAATTGATATATATGAATTTGTAGTAAGTTATTGGATTTATAATTTATGACACATTACAAATATTTAATAAATAATAAAAATGAGTTAAATTATGACTTTAATTCAAACTAATTTTTTTTTTGTAAATTTTCTAGGACCTTTATATTTCATCATCAAACAGGCAGATTATGTCCAGGTCCAAAAGGTTAGGTGGCCTTGACCTGCCCAGAGGGAAGCCAGGTCTGTTGGCCACCTAACAGTGTGATAATCCATCCAATAAAAAATTGTAATAAGTCTGATCATCCATGCCAAATAGGTCTAGTTGTCTTTAAAATTTCTTGACTATAAATAACTATAAACATACTGAACTATATTAAACTTCAACATAAACAAAAATAAAGATTGAAAGACCAACCTCAAGCTAATTATCTTCGACTGACTCAATTGGAGCAGGGTCCTTGGCGTTAGATCCAAGGAGCTTAGTTTAAGGGATGCACAAAATGTGCAGCTCAATTCGACTGAGTCGTCCATTCTACCACTACAATTAAAACTATTTTTCTTAAATTCTTTACTATATTCAAAGAACCCATGAGTGGTTGCTGCCACCCCATCTGGGATGTTTTCAAGAGCTTTAGCCAACAGGATCTTCATTAACTAGTATAGGTGGAGTGTTTTCTTAAATTGTGTAGTCTAACCCCAGGTATGACCAAAGTCCAAAACTAGTGTTTCCCAGTCTCCCAAATAAATATCCATGAGCCCTGCTTTATGATTTAACTCTGCCTCCCATTCCTCTACTAACTAGTGAACTTGAGCTGAGGTGCCTGCACGGTAAGCCATTGATGCCTCAATGATAATTGAAGAAGCTAATTTCCAGCCATGAGTATGACCCCTAGAGGAGCTGGGATGGTTTCCCCTTGGGGAATTCCTTTGTCTATTATGGTGACCACCCAAGCCTTGGGTAGCCTTACCCTTGCCAGAGGTGGAGCGAACCATCGTCCAATGTTACCTAGAAAAGGAATATCTAACAAAAAAATACCTCATAAACAACCTAGGTGGAAGCATTGACCCATAAATACAAAGCTTCTAGGGGCTGCCATGGAGTCGGGGACCTTCTATGGGAAACAGGTGGAAAAGTAAGAACTAAACCAGACCCCAATTCATATGCATGACACAAGAAAACAAGAGAGAAGGAAGAAAACTCTAGAACCCAACATACATCCTCTTCCATTCAAGCCGAGAGACAAAATTATAAGTTGAATCATTTTCATACCAAAGCCTCAGGGTAACCAACTCAAAATTAGTAATAAACTAACTTGAAGGGAGGCCTGGAGGCCATAGAGGAAAATAAACAAGAGCTTGAGAGTGGCCATAGCACCACAACTAGAATAATCCCATACGTGACAGATAAATACAAAAAATGACAGATACAGGAAAATTAAAGACCATAACCACTACTTCCCCTATTGAAAAGTTTGTTAACGAAACCACATAAACCACCTTCCAACAAGACTAGATTTCGCCAAAGCCTCTCATTCGGAAATCCAAGAGGCAGATATAGCATCTCATAGGGACACATGTGAAGAAACTATGAAGATACCCAAATACCATAGCTAGAATTGATCACAATTGAGCCCACTTCCACGGAAAACTCACCAGCACATTTGTCACCCCATCACCTTGTTGCATGGACCGGAGGCAAGGTAGGATGAGAGAAAAATATGGAAACTTGCCGAATTGACCACAGAGAAAACTAATAATTCCTTTCGTGTTAATGACCCTACCACCTTCATTTACTCGTCATATGAAAGGAGCCACCACTCCATGTGCTTCGTGCATGTGGAGGGTGGTGAGGGGGCTTCTTGGGATTGACATCATCATTCCCCTGCAGATCCATTTACTGCCGACATGCACCCCAATCGGGGAATTTAAACTATTGTTATTATTATTATTAATTATAATAGAATTAAATTTTTGAGTTAAACATATACATTTAAAAAACCATAAAATATGTACTAAGATTCTTAATCATGGAAATTCAACCCTACTTTATCATGGTGATTCTTTACTTGTAAATAGGATTTCTTACAATACCATGGATTATCAATAAACATGTCCAAAAAACCATAACTCATTTCATATGGTACTTGTTCATATAACATTTTTTTTTATTAATCAATTTAAGTAAAAAGGTAAAAGGAGTATAAGTACTTTTAAGATGAATATCAAATTTTAATATATCTAGTACTAAGGAAAGAGATATCACTAATCTTAGAATTTATAAGATGAGTTATATTATTATGTTATTTTTTAAAAATATTTATAACATAAATTTCAAAGTGTATTATTTTGTTTATGTTTTCATAATTTCACTGCTAGATCCATTGTTAGACGATTGGGAGTTCCTCCACCTTTAGATCCCATCAACATAATGCAAGTCAGGTACCTTTGTAGTTGTTGAAGTGACGGGTTTCCCCTCTCTCAAATATTTAGAAGTCCATAGTAAAGTTGAAGAAACATGAACAGATCATACTCCGAAGTCCATACTAATGTTGAAGAAACTAGAATGGATCATCATCCATGGAGCTTGGTTGCCAGGTGAAAAACACTCATTGTTGCAAGAAATTACAAAAGAATTTGGTAAACTGGGGACATTGAAGGTGTTGGCATTAAATAGCTTTCAAAAAATGAGGTCTCTACCAGATTGATTAGGGAATCTAAAAAATTTGGAATTTGAGTGAGTCATTAGAGATAGTCATTACATAAACATTAATAAACGACAATTTAGTTTAAGTCTTTTCCAAGATTGTACAAAGCGATATTGCTAGAGTGATTTCACTTACCACAACAAATGATACTCTTCAGGTATGTGCTCATTCATATGGTATGTTGGAAGGCCAAGGTAGTATGACTTGTCTATCATTAATGATGCAAATAAAATGAGAAAAATCACCATTATTATCTTTATGTGCAACCCTAGGAAACATGGTATTGTTCAAATGTTTCATTAGTTGTTTCAAAAAGTGAAGTTAAAAAATAAAGAACAATGGTTGCAAACATTGAACAGGGTGTGTCCCAATTACAGAGGGCTATTATTTTGAAAAGTGGATATAGAATATAATTTTGTTAGAATGCATAGCAAGAATTCCAAATGCCAATTAGATTACAATTGGATTTTAGTATCTCCCCAAACTGTGTCTGAGATAGTCATTATAGAAACATTGAGTAAACGATAATGTAGTTTAAACTTTTCCTAGAGTGCATGCAATCATTGTACAAAGGGATATTGTTGGAGTGCTTCATGAATTATTTTGAAATTTTCATATAGGATATAATTTTTCTATTATAATGCAAAGCAAGAATTGCAAACTTTGATTGAATTACAATGTAATGTTAGTCTCTCCCCAAGGTGTACCCCAGATAAAGTTTGTTAAATTTTGTTTTATGTGGTGTGATGTATTGTCATCATTATCTACATTTGTAATTGAATGAGTTTTTTTAGTTCTTTTAGACATTTCAGACAATTACTAATGTGGTCATTGTTACAAAGATGGAGTCAGTGAAACACAATTTGACCAGGTCTTGAATGTTGAATTACAAGCTATATACAATAGGTGAATTACAAGCTATATACAATAGGTTAAGTTTTGAGGAAAGCTAACATATTTTATGCAATCACCTGATAAAAAAGTGAAATTTTACTCAACAAACACTTACTGCAACAAATGATACTCTTTAGGTATGTGGTCAATGATAAGGTATGTTGGAAGGCCAACGTAGTATGACTTGTCTATCATTGATCATCTAAATAAAATGAGAAACATCACCATTCTTATCTTTATGTGCAACCCTAGGACACAAGGTATTGTTGAAATGTTTCATTAGTTGTTTTGAAAAGTGAAGTTAAGAAATGAAAAACAATGATTGCAAACATTGAGCAAAGTACAATGATGTAAAATAGGTTTTTTTTTTTTTTTTTTTTTTTTTTTTTAAGTATGCTTGTATCTATTTGTATTATGCATGGTTGATAGCATAAATGGGGCAATTGTATGGGAGAATATGAGAGATGAAATGAAAAGGAAGGCCGACCAATTAATGGGATCATAACATTGAAATATATATATATATATATATATATATATATATATATATAAGACATGCCTATGAAATTCATCTCCATTGATAATGCCTTCATTGTGCTTTACTTATGCATATACCTTGCTTCTCATCTTGTAGATTTTGAGGCCTAGCAATCCTCTCTTTGTAAATGTTTTACATTACCTTGTTATCCATTTGACGGTTAAATGTTAACATTATGTTGCTTTTTCTCTATGAAGAGATACCCTCCTCAAAGCCACATTAATGAATTTAGTTGATCTAGTGCAATGATACATAGAGAGAAAAAAAAATCATACAAAAGTAAGATAATGAAATGAATTGTTTAAATCATTATTTGAAATAATAAGTACACTAGACTTTACTGGCTTTGGAAAATTTTGTTCATATTAAATGATGCAAACTTGATAAGAAAAATAAATAATCATGTACAAAATTTATACTTCATAACTTACTTTACATCAATTAACAAAATTCCAAAGCCTCATGATAGTGATTTCCCATACTCAATTAATTGTCTCTATTATTCATTGTGAATAGCCTTGTAGGGTTGACATGAACATCCCTCCAGGACCTCCTTCAAAAAGCTGATGTAGCTATTGATCTCAATGCCCTCTTACACTTTTCTTCTCTTCCTTTGCCTTCTTGCTTCAAGAATCCAAGTATGCAACACCCACCAAGAGTGCTCCAAGAAAACTCTAAGTCTCCAAGTGTATGAGAGAACTCTAAAACTAAACTAAAAAAAGGTTACCAATTGATCCTTAAAATCCTTTTTATCAATGAGGTCTCTATTTTCTTCATTTTTCATTATTTTCCTTCATTTTCCTCCTCACATGCAACCTGTGACCTTTCACCTCCATTTTCTCCTAATTTCCATTATTTTCATAAATAAATGTTCCAAAAATGCCATTTTTCCTTTCCAAAGCCTAATCCATTGTCTTTGCCAATTTTCTTAACCATAAACAATCACAAGTGATTGCCATCACTAAGATTTTTCTCAACATTCAGTTTGGAATAAGTGTCCCATCAACAATGGTTATTATTTTGCCTTTTTTTTTTTACTTTTATTACATGGAATTTTCACCAGGGCTGTTACAGAACCCTCCCCCTTGGGGGAACACCATCCTTGGTGTTCAACGACACCTATAAACATAAAACTATTGTAAGAAAAATATACTGCCGATGGAGCTTTATAACTTAGCTTGATGCAGTATTTGTAATGATCTACCCACTGAGAAGCAAACCAACATGAAAAATAACAACATAATATCATCATGATATGAAACCCATACTGCATTTGGAGCTTTAAAACATAGCTCATGGTGGTATTTACATCCATATACATATGTACATAAACCATTGTCATCAAAACATATACTAAGACATATACCACAAACCACACTGAAACACCAAGACAAAAATGCTTTGCCTCAATTGGAAAACAAGGAAGGATACATAACCCACATCTAATCTGCCATCTCCCATGTAGCTTCATTGATCCAGGTGGATATTGGTGGTCACTTGCCAAGTCCACTTGGACCCCCACCATTGTTTCTTTCAGTTTTTTAGTTTCCTTAATTGTAGCACAATTTACTATTTTTAGCAGTTTTTTGGGTCCTGAACTTCCGGAGCCGTTTTGAGGCCCTAAACGATGTTTTTTGGGAAAACTACGAGTAACATGGGCCTAAGGACCGATGTTACTCTTCCCAAAGTTGTAGTTCTCATATAGATCTTTATAATGAGATATTGTGTGCGTTAAACGAAGATCATATGGAAAATTTACTACCCTGGGAAGTTGATGTACCAATTTACCCAAATGGGGCCCACAGTTTGGCGTTTCATCTTCTAGGGTTAGGTTTTTGGATGTTTTGGGTTTTCCATTGTTTCTCAACAATAAATAGGCCTTCGAGCCTCATTGTAACACAGTTTAGAGGCATGTAGCTGCCGCATGTCTTCTCAGGGATAAGCTACCATAGCCCTAGCTGTTTTCTTTCCATTGTTGTTTGTAAGCATATTTAGTATTTTACATTAATGAAATGAAGTATTATTTCCACTACATCTTTGTAATTTGTTGCGTTCTTGTTTAAACCCGAATCAGTGGTATCAGAACAGTCTGCATTTTCTCTGTTTGTCTTTGCATGTCCCCAACGAGGTCGGGATATAAGGAGTTAGGGCTTGAACTGGTTGAACCTTTGCAAGACTAGCCTCGCAAATCTCGACGGCCTCCCATGGAAGATGAAAAGAAAGAGGAGGGGGCAGGAGATCCTATCGAAATCTTGCTAGAAGAAGCCCTCAAGCAACAAAGGAACAGGATGATGGGCAACTTTGCCTAGATCCTTCAATGGCTACCCAGGGGCGACGCATTAGCTTCTAACAACTACTTTGGAAATGCCACACCATTTAAGGTACAAGTTAATTTTGAAATCCCCATATTCGAGGGTCATATAGACGCACATGCCGTCGATAAATGGTTAAATCTGCTAGAGGGCTATTTTTCTGTTCATGATTTTTCCAATCGGGAAAAGATTATTTTTGCTCTTCTCAAAGCAGCCCCCCACGTCAAGGACTGGTTGGAAACCTACTGCGAGCAGAGGGATGAAAGTAAAAACTCACTATTTTCAGCTGCACCCACTTGGGATTCATTTTGGGATGCCATCAAGGAGTAGTACTAACCTGTCGGAAGCTATGAGGATCAATACATAAAGTGGACCACGCTGCGGCAGGGAAGGGACCAAGACGTGCTGACGTTTACTAATATTTTCCATACCCTTCGCACAAAGTTGGGTATAAAGGATTCAGAGTAGTGTTTGGTACTTAAATACCGCGGATGCCTGCACAAGTACATCCAGGAAGAAATAGAATTCCTGAACATCCCCTCACTCAGCATGACATACCGATATGCTGTCAAGGTTGAGAAAAAGTTTAAACAGAAGAAGTGAGACTTTGGATCTGTGAATCCGAAGCAAGGGAAAGGTGCCCCAAAACCACAGAACAAAGGACAAAGCCAAGGTGGGGTGACCCAAGACAACTCGCCAAAGCTACAAGCAAAGAACAATGCTTGGAAGCTGAAAGAGGACACGAGAAAGTGGTGTGAGTTCCATAAGAGCTCCACTCACATCATAAGTGAGTGTCGGGCCAAGCAGTCACTGGTGGCCAAGCTAAAGGTCTCTGAATCAAATGCATGTTCTGACTTTGAGTTAGAACCTGACAAGGGGAATGACAAAGGGAAGCAGATTATCGATGTAGAGCCCAATGCCACCATTGCCATCACAAAGATCCAGAAAGAGGAACTCGAAGATCCAGAGGAGGAGGAGTGTCTCTTCCACTCCCAGATGTGGGTAGAGGGATCCCTGCTATAGTTCATTGTCGACATCGGGAGCCAAAAGAACCTCATTTCGGCAGAGGTTGTGAAGCAGCTGGGTTTACCGACCAAAGCACATCCACAACCGTACACCATCGGGTGGCTTCACTAAGGACAGGATCTTTGCGTGAGCCAACAGTGTCACCTTCCATACAACATCAAGCCCTTCACGGATGAGGTATTGTGTGACACTGCTCCCCTTGAAGTTTGTGATGTATTATTAGGACAACCATACTTGTGGAAGCAACATGTTGTGGATGAATCAAGGGCCCGTGCTGTTATTGTTACTTTGGGAAATAAGTTGTACAAGATACCGGAGGTAGCACTGCATACCACCATCTCTTTGGTTACTGCAAAACAATGGAGTAAGCTCATTTCCAAAACTGGGAAATTCGTTTCCACGACCTCCAGACATGTCCCCTCTGCACGACAACTACAGATGGACAAGTTCGTGGAGGAGTATGAGGACATATTCACCTCCCCCGTAGGGGTTCCTCTACACTGTCAGGTCAAGCACTCCATTGATCTGACCCCAGGGGCGCCGCTACCTAATGAACTAATATAGCAATGCTTCGTTATGGAGAACGATGAAATCAAGAGGCAGATTCAGGAGCTGCTGCAGAAAGGTCACATTGATCCGAGTTCATCACCCTGTGGGAGCCCGATCGTGTTGGTACAGAAGAAGGATGGGACTTGGAGACTCTGTATTGACTATCAGGCGTTGAACAAGATCACTGTCCATAATAGGTACCCGATCCCACAATTGATGACCTCCTGGACCAACTAAAGGGGGAAAAGTATTTCAGCAAGATCGTTTTGAAGTCAGGATATCACCAAGTACTAATTGAACCCTCCGAAGTGTGGAAGACTACCTTCAAAGCCAAGGAGGGCCTTTTCGAATGGTTGGTTATGCCTTTTGGATTGGCGAATGCTCTTGCAACCTTCATGAGGCTAATGGATGACATCTTGTTATCCATTCACCAACTCATTTGTAGTGGTATACTTGGATGACATCCTGATCTTTAGCCAAAGTTGGAAAGAGCACCTCTAGAGTTGGAAAGAGTACCTCCAACACGTCTGACAGGTTCTCCAAACACTGTGGCAACACAAGTTATGTGCCAATTTGGAGAAATGAACTTTTGGCATGACCCAGTTTCAGTATCTGGGATACATTATTGATGAACAGGGGTGCATGTGGATTTAGCCAAGATCCAAGTCATTCGAGATTGGCCATCTCCAACCACTCTGACAGAGCTCTGTAGCTTTCTAGGTCTTGCCAACTTCTACCGTAGGTTCGTGTTATGATTTTCTCATATCACTTGGCCCTTGAGTCAAGTCACCAAGGGAGGAGCGAAAGAAAAATTCTTTTGGTCTGAATCTCAACAGAAGGCATTCATGGAGTTGAAATATCACCTCTGCACTGCACCAGTGCTCGCATTACTAGACTTGCAACAACCATTTGAGGTCGATACAAATGCCTATGATTATGCTATTGGGGCAGTCATTACTTAACACCTGAATCCAGTGGCATATCACAGTGAGACACTTTCAGACACAGTTTGGAAGTATCCCACCTATGATAAAGAGATGTATTCCATTATGTAGGCCTGCTGACAATGGAAGAATTACATTTTAGGGAAGGAAATGGTCATCCACATAGACCACCGACCCCTGCAGTTCATACATACCCAAGGGAAATTGCAGAATGATTTCCATCAGAAGTGGTCCACATACCTGCAATAGTTCCATTTGAATATCAAGTATAAGAAGGGAAGCACCAATAATGTTACAAATTGACTCAGTCGACCACCGATCATTGTGTTAACCACTGTGTTCAACTCCTGTGGGCACGAGACTTCTGATTGGCCACTTCTCTATAAAAGCAACCCAGAATTTGGCCACACATACCAGACACCCTTGGAGGGTTAGCATGTTCCCGATTTTCACCTCCAGGATGCCTTGTTATGCCACCTAGGTCACCTTTGTGTTCCTTCAAGTGACCGTGCCAAGATAATTTGGGAAGCACACTACAGTCAGGCTACTGGGCATTTTGGGGTCGAGAAAACGGTGGCGGTACTGCAGAATTATTTCTATTGGCTGAATCTTCGACAGGATGTTGGGAAGTATATGAGATCATAAACTGCCTGCGCCATTACCAAACCGACCATCAAGAAGCAAAGCCTCTATACCCCACTGCCTACCCCTAGTCGACCTTGGGAATCCATCTCCATGGATTACATGTCAAGCCTTCCTTCCACTAAGGATGGAAAAAACTGTGTTTTTGGGGTCGTCTACAGGTTCTCGAAGATGGCCATTATGGCGACCTGCAAGAAGAATATCACAGCAAAAGCCACTGCTAAACTCTTCTTTCAACGAGTGTGGGTACGCTTTTGGATCCTACAGTCTATCATCTCAGATTAGGATAGCAGGTTCCTCAGTACATTTTGGTCCAGTCTCTGGTCGATGCTGGACACCAAACTCACTAAGTCCATAGCCTTCCATCCTCAAACTGATGGCCAGACAGAGGTTGTCAATAGGATGATTGTACACATTCTGTGCATGTACAACTCAAAGCATCCACCCACATGGGATGAGAACCTCCCCTATGCTCAGCACAGCTACAACTGGGCTCTCCACAACTTGATTAGTCACAACCCTTTTTAGGTGGGATTGGGATTCCAGCCACTATGTCCCATTGATGTGGCCATGCCATTTGTAGCTACTCACGCAGATTCAGCTCATGTCTAGTCTTAAACAGATAAGGCAAACAACTTTATTGAGAACATCCAACATATTCGCCAGTAGGTCCATGAAATTTTGGAGAAATCAAATGCCAAGTACAATTAGTGACATGATGAACATCAGGTGCCACACAAGTTTTAGGTGGGTGACAAAGTCTGGTTGCATTTGCAAAAGGATTGCCTTACCGGAGCCTATCAGAAACTCAGACCACTCTGATATGGTCCTTACACCATTACCAAGGATGTGGGAGACAATGCATTTGAGCTCAGCATTCCCCCATTCCTTGGCCTGCACCCAGTGTTCAATGTGGATTGCCTTCGGCAATATTTTCCACCATTACTTGACACATGCAACATTGCAGAACAACTCACATCCACAGGGTTAAATCCAGATTGCATGGAACAAGTTGCAACTAATTGGATCATGGAAGCACAGATTAAGCACACTCGCCAGCAGAATATCCAGTTGTCAAAGTAGGCCAACTCCACTAGGGCAAGTGGCTCTCCAGGGACCAAGTTCAACAAAAGTTTCCTCATCTTATGGAGGAACTCAACGCAATGGGGACCATTTATTCCTAAGGGGGGAGGAATGATCCAGGTGGATCATGGTGGCCACCTGCCAAGTCCACTTGGACCCCCACCATTGTTTCTTTCAGCTTTTTAGTTTCCCTAATTGTAGCACAATTTACTATTTTTAGCAGTTTTTCAGGTCCTGAACTTTCAAAGCCATTTTGAGGCCATAAACGACGTTTTTTGGGAAAACGGGGAGCAACATGGGTCCATGAATCGATGTTGCTCTTCCCAAAGTTGTAGTTCTCGGATAGATATTTCTAACAAGATAGTGTGCGCATGAAACGAAGATTGTATGCCAAAGTTACAACCCTGGGAATTTGATGTACCAATTTACCCAAACGGGGTCCACAGTTTGGCATTTCATCTTCTAGGGTTAGGTTTTTGGATGTTTAGGGTTTTCCATTGTTTCTCAACAATAAATAGGCCTTTGAGCTTCAGTGGAACACAATTTAGAGGCATGTATCCGCCACATCTCTTCTCAGGAATAAGCTACCATTGCCATAGCTGGTTTATTTCCATTGTTGTTTGTAAGCATATTTCAGTATTTTACAATAATGAAATGAAGTATTATTTCCACTGCATCTCTGTAATTTGTTGCATTCCTATTTAAACCTGGATCATTCATAGAGACCAAAGTGGTTCCACTACACCTTAACTTGTTGAATTACTCAGTTCCGGAGCATGAGCACCTTTTTTTGCAATATACACTTAGGCTCTAGTTGGAATTCTCCATTTGGTTCCGCCTGCAATACAGACCAATGAATCGCATGATCAACATCTTTAACATACTTCTTAAGCAATGACACATGGAAAACATCATGGAATTTCACTGTCAGAGGTAGTGCAAGTCGATAGGCTACTGGCCCAATCCTCTCAATGATACTAAAGGGTCAACAAAATTGTGGTGCCAGCTTGGCACATGATCCAATTCGTAAGGAGATATTCTTTGGTTTGATGGACAAGTACACTTGTTCCCCAACCTGGAACTCCTTGAACAACATGTTCCTATCTAAAAAGATTTTCTACCTATCATGTGTTTCCTTTATATTTTTCTTTATAACCTGCATTTCCTAATCCATGTCTGCTAACATATATTGTCAAATCAATACCATGTTAACCAGATCACTCCAACTGATGGGAGTGTTACAACTCTGTCCATACAATGCCTCAAAAGAACTCATTCTCAAAGATTCTTGATACCCATTGTTGTATGCGAACTCTACCAATGGAAGGTACTCTTCCCACTTTCACTACTAATGCATCACATACATCCTCAACATGTCCTCCAATATCTTGTTGACCCTCTCTATGTGTCCATCTGTCTATGGATGATAAGTCATACTGAAAGCAAACTTTGTGTCCAAATCTGTAAATAACTGCTTCGAAAAGTTGGAAGTGAACTTCGCATCCCTGTCTGACACAATCGTCTTCGGAACACCATATAATCTAGCCATATCTTGGATGAATACTTGTGCTACATCACTAACTGAATATGTAGACTTTACCATAATGAAATGTGCAACCTTCGTCAACCTGTCCACAATAACCATGATGTAATCATGTTGTCTCATTGTCTTCGGGAAAACATATAATGAAGTCCATGGAAATGACTCCCCATTTACACTATGGGATCGTGATCGACTATAGAAGTCCACCTAGATGATTACATTCATCCTTCACATGCTAACAATCAAAACACCTAGCCACGAAATCTGCTACATCCCTCTTCAAATTCAGCCAATAGTAAAATATCTTCACTGTTGTTAGTGTCTTCTCATAACCCGGGTGACCTGAGTAAGGTTTCACATGAAACTCCCTCAACATAATATCTTTGAGCTCACTTTTATCCGACACATATATCCTATCTCTGAACCTGAGCAATCCATCTGTTGAAAGGAAATAATCCACAACCTATGCACCTACACCTATACCACTACCTGTACCTATACCTGTACAACTAACTATACCTGTACCTATACTTGTACCATCACCTATACCTATACCTGTACTGGTACCACTACCTTTACCTGTACCATCACTTGTACCTATACATGTACCATCATCTGTACCTGTACCACTACCTGTAACTATACCACTACCTATACCTGTACAAATACTCTATTGTATCCTGTGCACAATATACATATATCTAACATCCTATTGACCTACCCTCAATATCATATCTTCTATATCTGTCCCATAGGAGCTCATAGCTGTTAAGTGATTGATTTACTTGTATCTGTCTACTAAGAGAATCTACCACTATGTTGTCTTGCCCTTTAATATACTTGATCTCAAAATCGAACTCATTGATCATAGCCAACCACCAAGCCTGCCTACCATCCAGATTCGGTTGGTCAAATAGATATCGCAAACCACTTTGAACACTCATCAATGTGAACCTCCTATCCATAAGATAGTGTCTCCACATCTTTAATGCATGCATAATTGACACCAACTCCAGATCATGCATGGGATAGTTCTTCTCATGCTCATTCAAATTCCATGACTCGTAGCATACCACCTGTCCATCCTGCATAAGGACTCCACCAAGTCCTCTATTGCAAGCATCTGTGCATAATACAAACTATTTATCTATATCTACAATATTTAACACTCGTGAATGTGTGAAAAACTGCTTGAGTTGCTCAAAACTAGCCTCACATTCCTTTGTCCATTCACACTTCTTACCTTTCCTTTGCAATGATGTGATAGGATAAAATTTTTTGAGAAGTTCCTGATTTTCCAAACCCATGAAGGATCTCACCTCATCCACATTCTTAGGAGTTACCCACTCCATGATTGCTCTTATCTTTTTCGGATCTAATGCAATGCCTTCCTTAGAGATAACATTCCCAAAGTAGTGTACCTTAGTCTGAAAGAAACTACACTTCCTAAGCTTAGCATACAACTGATGCTCTCTCAACAACCTCAACACTGCTGCTAAATGTTCGAAATTCTCTTGCTCATTTTTAGAATATACCAGTATATCATCAATGAACACAATAATAAAATTATCCAAATATGGACGTAACACACTATTCATCAAGAACATAAATGTAGCTGGAGCATTAGTTAAGCCAAATGGAACAACAACATACTCACAATTCCCATTCCTGTTCCTAACTGTGGTCTTGTAAATATCCTCCTTTTTAATGAGTACCCGATGATATCCGGATATCAAGTCGATCTCAGAGAACACTGTTGCTCCCTTCAGGTGATCGCACAAGTCATCAATCCTCAACAACGAATACCTGTTCTTGATGGTTACTTTGTTCAACTTCCTGTAGTCAATGCATAATCTGAGAGTACCATATTTCTTATTTACAAACAATACTGATGCACCCCAAGGTGATACACTTGGCCTAATGTACCCCTTGTCCAACATTCCATTCAAATGAAACTTTAACTCAACCAACTTAGGTGTGATCATTCTGTAAGGTGATTTTGATGGTTGAGTTTCCCTTGGCACTAACTCAATAGAAAAATCTACCTCCTTGTGAGGTGGAAACTCTATAATGTCCTCAAGAATACATCCCTGAACTACTATAAAACTGGGTACCTTCTCATCACATCTACATCTTCAACTTCCTTGCCCTTATCACTAGAAATGTGCACTACAAATAGCTTACACCCTTTCGTGCGACTATGCTTTGCTTGCATAGCTATCACCAACCTAATTGATGTAGCCTTCTTGTTACTCTGTAAGACTCGTGGTTCTCCATTTTCATCAACACACTCAATGGCTTTGTCAAAATAGACTACCTTGGTTCTATGCATATACAACCAATCCATCCCCAACAACATATTGTATGATCCCAATGGTAATACATCAAAATTTGTTGCGTAGGCATACCATTCAAATCAAGTGCAAAAACTCTTACCCATTGATGAACTCGCTTCTTCGTACTTGTAGCCAATAACACTAACCAAGACTCTGCATCAATCCCTTACTCAAACCACACTTATCCACCAAGTCAGGACTAACATAACTATAATTAGATTCATGGTCAATCAAAATAGAAATAACTTGATCGAAATCCTTCTCGTCCATCTCAATGATAGATGCTTGATGACCTGCTTGTTTGTTATCAAATGCTACATAGATACATGAAATACTCGAACCAACATCCCCAACACTCTATTCCTCCTGCGCACTGTATATCTGAGGTCTACCACCTTGATTTTGTGGAACTCCTGTGATGATCCTTGCCACAAATCCAACACTCTGTAGGCTTCGAGCCTGTCTCCTTGTTTTGTTCTCCTGATTGGAATCTTTGTCCTGCATTTGATGCATTGAATTTCTTAGGTGGTGAAACATTCTTCTTGTTGCCTATATCCTGAGGCCTTTCTCACTTTCTATCCCGTTTTCCTTTGTTCTTTTCATTACCTCTCTAGTTTGGCTTAGTCTCAGTTATGTGCTTCGATTGTTCATAGTAATGCCTTAGCTTCCCAATGGCCTCCTCCAATGATCTAGGCTTATCAAACTCAATCACCCACCACTGAACTTCTGAATCTTGGCCTTTTCCTTTGTGAGATAAGGCACATACCTCAACAACTCCAAGAATATGCTAGTGTACTCATCATCTGTCATGGAATTCATCTTTAGCTCATAAAATTCTTTCACCCTGTCATCACAGTATCGCTCTAAGAAATACTTCTTGAATAGACGCTCAAACTCACTCCAAGTCAAATCCTCCTCATGAATGCATATGAAATTCTTCGCATCTTCCCACCAAATGTCTGCTTTACCTCTAAGACTGAATGCAACCACTCTAGCTTTCATGTTCTTTGAATAGTCATGGAATCTGAAAAATTCCTCATGCCAAGCAACCATTCCTCTACATCCTACAATTTCTTCATATCTCCATCAAATCTTGGTGGCTTTTCTTTTTTAAACTCATCCAACAAATATCCCCTATCACTTCTCTTGTAAGGATGATAATGATCACGATCATGATGCATATCTGAATAACAACTAGAATAATACTTGTGTCTATCCCCTCTCCTATCCGGAGTGTCCAACAATCTGAAGTCTCTAATTGTGTCATCTCTATCTGACATATGATCACCATGCGACCAAATACCATATGCCCCATTAGTTCTATCCTCCTGCTCATAGACGATCCGATGTGGTCCCTGTCGCTGCAAATTTGAGAAACTCTGAAGTATCACTACATTTACCTCTTCTTGTTTCACCTGTGCCTGAACAATTTTGTCATTATCTACATTACAACTCCTTATTTATTCCTTTAAGCTTTTCAATGTAACTACCAAATCGGAAGAGTTCCCAACACCATCCTTGTGTTCAGATTCATAGGGAGAGTCTTTGTAGTCAACTATCTTGCTAGCCATTTGATATTTCTTCCTGCAAGGTATATCATGTCAGCTAAACCAAATGATAATAAACCAACGTACCTTAGCATAGCTCGAGGAGGATACCTTGTCTACAATATTAACAAATCAGTGTGATACATGTATAACATAATCTTCAAAATATATATAAACTTAATACATAAGCATATGAACATTCAACCGTCATTCTAGCTAGGGTCCAGTCATCAATGCATGACCTTAACAACAACACACAACACGACCTCATGCATGAAAACAACCACTACATCACTGTACTCTTGATCACATGAAAACATGAGTGTGCATAAGCAATACATAACCAACTACACATATGCATAAGAACATATGATCAATCATGAGTGAACAATACTTGAAATGAAACCTGCAAGAATGATACAGGCAACCAAGCATATAATAATGTAATGAAACATGCAAGAATGTAACCAAGCATACTACAATGATACATGTAAGCGACATAAATTGACATGTAACCAGTCATACACTCACAATGATGCATTCCACAATAACAACCTCAAATTTCACACGACGACATCACTACAACCATGAACAACATCATGTAAATGAAACACGCACATGGAATGCAAGGGTGAGAGACACACATGCAACAAATATGCATGCATGACTAAAGCATATCCCATCTTCTAAGGGGTGAACCATGTTCTAATACCACTCTATAACACCCTCCTCCCACATGTACCCAAGCAATGGGCTAGCCGGGATAAACATGTGATGAGAGGCCACTATGATATGATTCAACCTCATAAGTCACATTAAGGAAGTCAAACCAATGGAAACACACCATAAATGCATTCGACATTGACTATACTACCCTCAAGAACCAATCCAATACTTTAGACAACTTACCCTTTGGTCGCACTGAATTTTTGGACAACAAGCCCTAGGCACTCACATGCTATAGGCATGACAACATCTAGAAACCCAAATTTTCTCTCATAGGCTTTCTTGCCATTGACCAAAGACTACATTTGTCAGTGTTATGCCAGTGACCCTGGGATTTGAGCCACTTTTTCAGGCCCAGATCCTAGGTCATTTCCCATAATTGAACCATCTCTTTATAATAGTAAAATAACATGGAGATTACACTATTAAAGCAAATACTTGTTTAAGACCTTGATTGGATCCCTACTAGCCATGACAGGCATTTCATCAAACATACCATGAATATTTAATATATAGGTATAAATAATTTTCTAGAGCATAGGGGTCTCATACTTAGTTGAGAATCGTTGAGAACCATTGATGCCTCAATACATCAACTTCCATTCCATCCATTGGGTCATAGATACATTTATCATTCAATTACAAGTAAAAACATGATGAAATCCATACATCGCTATTGTCATAAAACACATACATAACCAACATAATAGAAACATAAATACTCATGAAAGTACATCCATATAGACCACATATAACCCATCAAAATTCTCATAGAAATACAAGGAGAAATAACCTTTCATTAATGATGCAAAATCCAAACTCGGGATGGGACTTCCATGTTCCACCTGACCGTAGAAAGGCTCAGCCAATTCTCTCTTCAGCCATTCACCCCTGTTCCATATTCAAAGCATGAATGTGGGATCTCATAGAAAACATCAATCAAAACTCATCTAGGGCTTCGAGAGGCCATCCACCTCAACCCATCAAAAAATGATTCCACCTCATGGTCGGACATCATAAAACCATCATCAAATTTGTCTCCATACAATCCTTCTAGGGCTTTCAGAGTGTTTGTTCCAACCAAGGCTTGCAGGACTAGTAACTCAACCCACCAAGGGCTTCTAGAGAATTTGTCCAACCAAGGCTTCCAGGGCTAGTAACTCAACCCAAGTTGTTACAATGCTTCCAAAGTGTTTATCCAACGAGGGCTTCTAGGAACTAATAACTCAACCCAGGCTAAGAAAACAGAGAACCAACCAAATAAAAATAATAAAAGTAACCCACAATCACCATGGCTATCCAGGAAATGGCAAGGCTAGGCAATCCACTATCAATCCAGGTAATCCTCCATGCCAATGATAGATCATTACCAAGAATCCGCATGCATATGCCATGCATGCCATAACTAGTGAAGGAAACATACATACAACTTGGTACCTGCAAGAAAATCCAATGTAGTTGATGATCCCAATGCCCTCTTGTGCTTTTCTGCTCTTCATTTCACTTCTTGCTCCAAGAATACAAGTATGCCACACCCACCAAGAGTACTCCAAGAAAACTCTAAGTCTCCAAGAGTATGAGAGAGAGAGAATAATATGAGAGCTCAAAAACTAAACTAACAAAAGGTTACCAACTGATCCTTAGAAGCCTTTTTATAAATGAGGCCTCTATTTTCTTCATTTTTCATTATTTTCCTCCATTTTCCTCCTCGCATGAAACTTGTGACCTTTCACCTCCCTTTTCTCCTAATTTCCATTATTTTCATAAATAAATGTGCCAAAAATGCCATTTTTCCTTTCCAAATCCTTAGTCATTGCCTTTTCCAATTTCCTTAGCCATAAACAATCACAAGTGATCCCCATTACTAGGATTTTGCCCAACACTCAGCTTGGAATAAGTGTCCCATCAACCATGGTTATTATTTTTCCTTTATTTACTTTTATTACATGTAATTTTCACCAGGGGTGTTACACCCACACAATGAAATATCAAGTGACTGCAGTTGTTTAAGTTTACAAACTCAATATGGTAGTTCTTCTAAACTTGGACATGCGTACAAATTGCGCATTTTTAGTGAGATGAGATCTCCTATATGTCATGTCCCTATAATACTAGTGATTCCCCCATTACTATTGTCATTGTAGCCCTTATTGTTATTATTGTGCCACTATTGCCCCCATATTATTATTATTGTGCCCCATAGAAGCCCAATATTGTTATTGTTTTGACCTTTTATTATTATTGTTATGTCAACTTTGATTATATTTTGACCCCTTACACTCCTCTATATAGAAAGGAGGTTTTGTCATTTGTATCATCCAAGAATTTTTCATTTGTGAAATGTAAAGGAGGTTTCCCCTCGAATAGGATGATTTTGAAGTCATTGATCTATCTTTTCTTCTATTTTGTGAGCTGGTTACATAACATTTGGTATTAGAGCTTTGGCTTCTAGGGTTTTGTTTCTCCAAACCGGTCATCATGGAATTTCTACTATAAATTTTTTTCTACGATGTTTCAGAAGCTAAAATGAAACCTATTTCAGATTTTTCTCACTATAGTTGTGGAGATAGGATCTAAAGAAATTAGGGTTTTTGCAAGCTCCCGAATTATATCCCAAATAGGTGACTTAGGGAAAATCGTCATAAATTTCTCTCTGAGAATCAGATTGAAATTTCATAAAAATTTGCAAAAAGAGGAGGGCTTGTAGTTCTTTGTGTATTAGTTTCAAGTCCTAAGGTCGAAACAGTGACACATGTCACTTCGTACAAGTTAGATCTATTGAACTAGTCTATAATTAGGTCATCGTGGGAGATTTGGCACAACTCTTCCTTGGAGAATGCAATATTGATTAGACTTGTAGGGCTGGAAAGAGGACTCAGAGGGCTACTGCAAGACACAATTTCAGACCTTGGAGATCCAAACTTACAGAGATACAACAAATTCAATATTGATCTCCTACAAAGTGAAAAAAGGTGTGTAGTTTTTGTTTTAAATTTTACACAAGTTTGGTTTGAAAATTTTGTTTGAATGAATTCAAAGGGCATAGTGATGCATAATTATCATTAATTGATGCCCAGAAGAAATAAAATGGAAACACCTAGTGAGAAACTTGAAATCTCTAGCATGACTCATGAAGAAGAGGAAGAAATGCAACATGATATATCAAAATTACGAAATCAAGTGCAACAAAATTCACTCTCAAAAAAAGTAACAGAAACTAAGATGGATGGTTTAAAAAAAGGCGTGGAATATAAGATCGATGGTTTAAATAAAGGCGTGGAAGCTAAGATGAAGATAAGATGGATGGTATAGAAGAAAAACTTAAAGGAAACATGGAAGATTTGAAGACAAATTTGACAAAGTTGCTACAAGAAATGCTTACTAATGGCGAAAGGGTAGTAAAGGAAACTCATGATGAGAACAAAAGAACTGTTAATCATGATTTCATATACTCTAACGTTGGATTGAAGACCCACGATGTACCAAAGATCGCTATGTGGAAGTTTGATGGAAAGGATCTTGTAACATGGATACTATAGATGGAACAATATTTTGATCTCCATAATGTGCAAAACACACAAAAGGTACGCATTGAAACTTTATATTTGGAACCAAATCAATTTGTATGGTATCAATGAATTTTCTCTCGTAAAAAATTGTCACTTGGGAAATTTTTACAGAAGAAATGATAACACATTATGAGGATACAAAAAGCAACACATTTTTTAGCCAATTGATAAATCTCAAACAAAAAGGTTCAATGCTGGAGCACATTGAGGACTTCAAAAAATTGAATATAAAGGTAAAAGATATTCCAGAGGAGCATAGGGTTGATGTGTTCATAGGGACTTTAAAGGATAATATCCAACATGAGGTTCACTTTTGGGAACCTGATTCATTGGAGAAGGCATTCAGGTCGACAAGAAAAATTGCAAGAGAAATTATGGTAACAAGAAAGCTGACCACTCACAACTATAAACATGGAAGTATTGTTGCCCCTATCCTTCCACAACTTCCAAGGTTGACACCACAACAATTGGAAGAAAAAAGAGCAAAAGGTATTTGTTATAGTTTTGATAGCAAAAACACTAAACCTCATAAGTGTGGTCAGAAGAAATTATTTTACATAGATTGTGAAGAGGAGGAAGAACATGAACAAGAAACGTCAAAATAAGAGGATATACACTAGGAATAAACCATAGAGAAAGAAGAAATGAACCTCACCATATCTTGTAATGCATTGGCCATAATTACCACTCCTCAAACTATCAAGATAGAAGGACATATCAAGAAGAAAAAGGTAATAGTGTTGATTGATTCGGGAAATACCCATAATTTTATTCATTGTAAAATAACCAAGGAATTGAATTTCTTCCTATATCCAACACCAGAGTGTCAATTGATGGATGCAAGTGGAGCAACCATAAATTTCTTTGGAAATTGCCATAATATCAATCTATCCATGGGAGAATATGTATTGAATAGCCCAATTATTTCCATTCCAATGGGTGGTTCCAATGTTGTACTAGGAGTCCAATGGCTACAATCCTTGGGTACAATATCTTTTAATTTTCAAGAAATTTTCATGATTTTTTTTTGGAAGGAAAGGAAGTTGAATTAAGGGGTATTTCAAGGAAGCTAGGAAATATAATCTTCTCTAACAGAATGAAAAGCTTCTATAGAAAGAACAGCAAGGCATAATTGCACAATTATGTTCGCTAGAGGTTCCCACAACAAAATCATCTATTTCTCCAGATCTCCAAAAAGCCTTGGAAAATCATCTCAAGGTATTTGAGAGTCCCAAAGGCCTCCCACCTATTCATGATCATGATCATACTATTCATTTGATTCCAGGAAGTGTTCCTCCGAAAATTAGGCCTTACAGATATCCTTATGCCCAAAAGAGTGAAACTGAATGTATGGTTGAAGAAATGCTAGAGTCTGGTATAATTCAACCTAGTCAAAGTTATTTCTCTACTCTAGTATTATTAATGCACAAGAAGGATGGATCATGTCACATGTGTCCAGATTATAGGGAGCTCAACAAGCTCACTATTAAAGATAAATTTCCCATTCTTGTCATTGATGAATTATTGGATGAATTGCATGGATAAATTTATTTTAGCAATTTGGATATTCATTCAGGATATAATCAAATTAGAATGAAGACTGAAGACATTCTGAAAACAACATTTAGAACTCATGAGGGTCATTAAGAATTTTTGTTCATGCCCTTTGGCCTTACCAATGCACCTCCTACATTTCAAGGTTTGACAAATTCCATTTTCAAACCTTTAGTTAGAAAATTTGTGTTAGTATTTTTTGATGATATACTAATCTATAAAAATTCTTGGAAGGATCATGTTCAACATGTTGACAAGGTGCTCAAACTATTGGAGAAGAAACAATTATATAAAAAAAATTCCAAAAGTTTCTTTGGAGTATAAGAGGTGGAATATTTTGGTCATATTGTATCTCATTAAGGTGTTAAGGTAGACCCTTGCAAAATTAAAGCCATTAAGGAATGGAAAATCCTCACATCCATAAAGCATTTGCGAGGATTTCTCAAGTTGACAGGGTATTATCGCAAGTTTGTTAAGAATTATGGGATAATAGCAGCACCTCTGACAACATTATTGAATAAAGATGCATTTTCATGGACTCCAGAAGCAACGAATGCCTTTGAACATCTTAAAGAGGCAATGTGCCAAGCACTGGTCGTAGCTACGTCGGACTTCACAAAACCCTTTATTGTGGAATGTGATGCCTCAGGAAATAGAATTGGTGTTGTTTTAATGCAAGAAGAAAGACCCATTTCCTTCGAAATTCATCCAATAAAATTAAAGTATTTACACAAAGCTATTTATGAGAAGGAAATGTTGGCAATACTACATGCACTTAAGAAATGGCAACCCTATCTAATGGTAATACACTTCAAGGTAAAAACGGTCATGATAGTCTTAAATACTTTTTAGAACAAATATTATTTACTGCATCTATTTCTCCAGATCTCCAAAATGGGTCACAAAGATGTTGGGTTATGAATTTGAAATCATCTACAAAAAGGGAAGCAAAATGTTGAGGTAGATGCACTCTCAAGAAAGGATGAGGATCTGGAAGCATTTCTTTGTTCCATTTATATTATCCAACCAGATTGGATAAATGAAGAAAGGGATGAATGGAAGAATGACTATGAAGTGTGGGAACTCATTCAAAATTTACAACAAGATCCCAGTACATCTGATACAATTAGCTGGAAAAGTGATTCATTATGGTACAAAGATCGCTTATACCTATGTAAGAATTACAAACTCAAACAAAATATTCTTATGGAATTGCAAACCTCTCCCTTAAGAGGGCACTCAAAATTTTTAAAAACTTACCACAGGGTTAAGAAGGAATTTTTTTGGGATGTCCTTGAATTGGATATTCAAAAGTTTGTGGTGGAATGTTTGGTTTTCCAATAAAATAAAGTTGAAACAATTAAGACCCCAGCTCTATTACAAACTTTATCCATTCCAAGCCAACATTGGGAGGAGGTTTCAATGGATTTTATCACAGGTTTACCCAAGTCCGAAGGAAAGAGTGTCATCATGGTGGTAGTTGAAAAACTTACCAAGTATGCACACTTTTGTTCATTATCTCATCCATTTAAAGCCAGTACAATTTCTACTGCATTTATGGAAACAATTCAAAAGCTACATGGAAACCCAAAGATTATTGTAAGCGACAAAGATCCCATTTTCATTGGAAATTTTGGACAAAATTATTTTCTTGTCTTGGTACTCAGTTAGCTCATAACTCATCTTATCATCCTCAATCTGATGGGAAAACTTAGATAGTAAAAAAATGTTTGGAAGGATATCTTCGTCACTTTTTATTTGATAAATAGAAACAATGGGTCAAATGGTTACCTCTGGCTGAATGGTGGTATAACACTTCCTTCCATATTGCAGAAAAAATGACCCCATTTATGGCACTTTATGGATATTATCCACCATCCATCACATCATATTTAAGAGAAAATTCTAAGGTTCAAGCAGTGGAAGATCACATCGAGCATCAAAAAAAATTTCTCCATCTCTTTAAGGATAACCTCATTTTGGTGTAGAATAGAATGAAACAACAAGCAGATCAACACCGTAGCGAAAGAAGTTTTGATTTAGGTGACTGGGTATTCCTACAACTACAACCATATAAACAAATGTCCCTCAAGCAAGCTATGAAGGATAATAAATTATCACCAAAATATTATGGTGCATACAAGGTATTGCAAAAGATTGGTACTATGGCATACAAAATAGAGCTTCCTGCAACTTCCCGAGTGCACCCCATTTTCCATGTTTCATGCTTAAAGAAGGTTATAGGTGACAAGCTACCAATTCAAACTATACTACGAGAACTTGATGAGGAAGGAAAAATCATATTGGAACCTGAAGGAGTCACAAAAACAAGAACTTGACAGCTACGAAATCGATCAATCTCATAGTATCTCATTAAATGGAAGAACTTACCCGCTGAGGATTCCACATGGGAAGATGATAATTTTATACAAAAGCATCTAGAACTACTCAAGCATTGAGGAAAACACTTTTTTGAATTAGAGGAGCATGTTAGGTCCCTATAATACTAGTGATTCCCCCATTACTATTGTCATTGTAGCCATTATTGTTATTATTGTGCTACTATTGTCCCCATATTGTTATTATTTTGCCCAATAGAAGCCCACTATTGTTATTGTGGTACCCTTATATTATTATTGTTATGACGGCTTTGATTATATTTTGACCCCTTAGAATCCTATATATAGAAAGGAGGTTTTTTCATTTGTATCATCCAATAATTATTCATTTGTGTAATGTAAAGGAGGTTTCCCCCTCGAAGACGCTGATTTTGAAGTCATTGATCTATCCTTTCTTCTATTTTCTGAGTTGGTTACATAACACTATATCATTGGGTAACTTTTGAATGTCATGATAGTTTGTGATGGACAAATGTTGAAGGGAAGTCATATTTTATATACCTCAAGGCAGTTCCTCGAAATTGCTACAGTGATCAATAATGAACTCGAGAAGATTGACGAACTCCAAACACAACCCTTTATATAATATGGTCATATTTCCACAACCCTCACATATAATCAATGATAAATTCTATAATTTTTTCTAAGATTGAAAGTATTTTTGAAGGGGAAGAATAATTACTCTCTCTAACTGAACAAATTTTAGCAGAGTTAATGAAGACAACACTAATATGCCTTGGAGTGGAGAACACCTAGAATTTTGATTGACAATTATTAGAACCTTTATTTTATGCATTGATTGCATAAATGGTGGAAGAAATTATTCACTTGCATAAAAGTTTAAGATAAGAGCTTTGGTATTTGGAAATTTCATACAGCACCAACCCTTGTCCTTCATTGGGCATTGAGATACAATAATGCTGAAATCAACACATTTAGAAACAAATTATGTGTTGGTAGAATGTAAGAGATTGAAATATTTTGTTCAAGTGAGAGAGTTCAATATTGAAAAATGGTTGAAACTAATAGGAGAGGAAAAAGAAGTATGCACCAAACCTGTGTGAAAGGAAACAATCTCAGCATCAAATGTACTACTTTTTATCCTCAATTATTTTTTATATGTCACGTTTCTTCTCAAATTTATGCCTTATGGTGTTTCCTTTGCAACATCTGGTGCATGTGATAGTATTAGTCCCTGCCAACGAATGACTCTAACAATCGATTTGTCTATTTTTCTATTGATCACTATTAGTTTAGCATTGACCAATGCAACCTATAATGTTAAACTTTGAAAAATAAATATTTATTTTTCAACTTTATTAAAAAAATATTTTGCAAACATTTGATTGGACCATAAATTGAAGGTCTTATTGCAACCTTACACAATATAATGCCATGTTGATAACTTTCTTACATATTTTATGCCATAATTAATGGATATGGTTGCAATATTCATGCACAATTTTTAGATATTTGTGTAGTGATTTTTTAATCCTAGTCTTTGGAAGAAAAACATCCAAAAATAAAATACTTGAAAATAACTTATAGTGAAGGTAAATAACACATCTCCCATCAATTACTTTCCACTACATTTTAAGAAAGTCTTTGCATAAAAATGGATAGGAATAATATTTAAAAAATATACTTACATAGGTTACTTCCCACCATTGTCTATTTATTTTTCAGCACTTAGGTAGGAGTAAAATTGTAAATTTGTAGAATTACTAGTGGTTACTACCCACCAAAACTTATGGAAGTTATTTCTCTTGAGAAAACAATTTACTTATCCACTTTAGATTGAAAATTTATCATTTACTGTAAGATGATTTGTCTATCAACCATTATTGATTTAACATTGATCATGTAACTTATAATTATTTATGCAATTTTTCTTAGAGCATAATTTTTAACTTGAGTTGGAGGGGTTGAGCTTCCCTACAAAACATAATTACAATATAACAAATTGAATTTTATTATTTTTATTATTTTTAAGTTTTTATTATTTATGAGTCAAGATTCAAATGTTTACACTATGACATCTCCACCATACTTTTCTAGATATTACTTTTAACCTATTATTATTATTTTTTTATACATAATAATTATATCCATTTTTAATTAGGGCCAACATTGACATTAGATTAAATTTATTAAATGTTAAATGTTAGAAATTTGCGCTTTACATCTACCCCATAATGAGCTGTAGAGCGCTTCTCAAATGCAATGATATTTATTAAAATGATTAAAGAAGACCATTGTTATTATCTAATGCAAGCATCACATATTTTTCCTTTGTAATCTACACCCATGGGGCATGGTTAGCTTTGGAAACATTGTTTCCCATTAAAGCACTCAAAGGTAGAATCTCATTGAAACCATTTTGACAATGTTTACATAGTCATTAATTATATTACGAGTTATCGAGAACAAGGTGGCAACACTTGGATTTAAGTTCAGGTTGACATCACCAACAAAAACGGGAAAAGTTACAACAAGCAGAGTTGTGTCAATATAGACAGATGGATGGGATCTTCATATCCCATTTCTACTATTGAACCTCGAACATTTCTCTGATAAAGTCATGATGGAAATAAATAAGTTCTAATCGATTATTTATATAGATGTAAATGAATTTATTTTTATTCTCAGTTTCAACATTGTAGGATGATGATACTTAATATCAAAAGGAAGGAAAAGTGTGTAATGTGCGTCCTAGCCTAATTCATGAGAAAATATTGTGTAAAAAAATTAAAATATAGTGACAATCAAATAAATAATCATTAAACCATTAATTACATGATTTTCTAAGGAAAACCATTTGAGAATAACACCACGAGGCTAAAGCACTTTCAACATATTATTAAAAAATGAAATGGTTACAATATAGAGTTTATATCTTCCCAATAATATTCTTAGTAGTAGCATAGAGATTTGGGAGAAATTTCGGAAGCATAATAATAAGTAAAAACTTACACTTTATTTTTCTTAAACATAGAACTATTTATACTTACACTTTATTTTCCTTAAACATAGAAATACATAAATAGGTGTAAGAAAACAATAAATTATTTCTGGGTTTTAGATTCTACATGATACTGACCTGTAAGAAGTAATTGGATAACCATCATTGCATAACATTCATTTCTTGCTAGTGTTTTTCATTTGATCCTTGCCCCAAGTCAACATTTATTTCCTACTAGTGCTCTACATTTTTTCCTTTAACCACTCTACATTTCTTCCCTACTACTATTCACAATGATTACCTGCTCCACTACATGATTGATTGCAAGGTGTGTGATACACTTCTCCCAATGTTCTCCCACTTGTAATCTACCTTGAAAGAGCATAAGGTAAAATGCATCACACTATGAGCTAATTTGTAGGAGTCATAAGACCTATATAACATCACTTGAATTTACATATTCTTATCATTTTCATCAATGCATTCGCAATATTATAAAGAGTGTCAAAAATATCTAGTATCACATTTCCATCCTTACCATATCCCTTATGAAATGATATTGGACACCTATATGGCTTTTTCATCGCATGAAAGATTGGGTTCTTAGACAAAAAAGACGCTATTATTTTTAGTGTGGCTCACTTACGTAAGAGATTGGTGGCCGTAATGTCCACAAAAATATTCAGGCATATCCACCTAAAGGGATCACTTCCTATTGTCTCATTCGTAGAGCCTAAGCTCGAGAGTATTGAGGAGAATTTATCTCATGACCTCCCATTAGCAAGGTTTTTTTAATGACAAGAACTCGACTAATTGACTTAACCCTAGGAACTAAAGAAATGTCACTATTATTTTGACATTGAATTGTAATAACTGTCTATGATATCTCTACTTTCAAACATAGTTTCATAAGCCAAATGGCCTCCTTATAGACATGAGTAGCTACATTGTCACTTTTTTATCCAATTCACTACTCAAACAAACAATGAAGACATGGATCCTCTTATAGATCTCCTTCTATATACATCCCATGCCTAATTAGAATCCACATAATCTTGTATACCCACTGAGTGAAATTCCCATAAAAAATCACTATGGTAACAAAAGGGAATAGTTAGAAGTAACTCACAAATCCTAAATACCCTCTCCACCACAACCCCATGTTTATGTCTAAGATAAGCCATGAATCAACTCAAGACTCCAATAATTATGAAATATTTGGTCTATTACACGACATAACATCAAATTTCCACCTACACTAATGCAAGGAACATAACTCGTATTATCCATGTAGGACATTGTTATAATGAAAGTATAGTTATCATAGGAATTGGAACACTCAATGATTCTATAACTTATCTCTACTTCTAAACATAGTTTTATATGCCAAATATCCTCCTTATAGACATGAGTAGGTACCATGTGCATTTACTTTGCAATGGATAAAGAAACTGCAAATTTTCAATTACTCATCGAACTCACTTTCCCAATAAACTATCAAGATATATATTCACTTATATATCTCCTTCTATATACATACCTTTCCAAATTAGAATCTGTATAATCTTATATATCGATTTAATGTAGGTCCCATAAAATACACTACAAGGAAAAGACCTTCTAACGAAGGTTATAACGAAGGTTTTTAGTGTTATAAAATTGAAAAAAAATGTTAAAAAAACATCCGCTAAAACATATGTTTGTGATAGTAGATGTTTTAGTGGATATTATAACGAAATTTCATCACAACTGAAAAAATCTGGGCAGCTAGAGGTTTTAGTGAATGTTTTTTTTGCAATGCACTTCATGGAACAAGTAGCACTAGTGCGCTACATATATAAACACACCATGTTGTATACATAACTAAAAGCATTGAATCGTTGATTGCAAAGAGAATTGATGCACAATATATACCACACCAGTGCTAATACATAAAAAAGGCCCCAGGGAAATCTTGTAAGGAAACACACTAGGGCACGTAAAAAATAATTACAGTTTCGATGCTTTTGTTTAAACTTGCAGCAATGATGTGTATTGTTTGTATAAACACACCGGTGCATTAATTATATAAAAGGACCGATGCTCTTAGTTTTCATAATGCATCGGGGCTAGAAATAATTTTTTGTAGGACCGAGGTGTTAGTCCTATGAAAGCATTGGTGCATTAAGAATTACAATGCACCTGGACGTTAATTGCAAACAATACTGGTGCTTGAAGAAATAAATGCCATGGTGATATCTTTTTCCGAAAAGGCACCGATCATGAAAAAATATGTTATCAAGGTGATTTTATATAACATAATTCACCGATGTGTTTTTATGTTATGGACGCATCAATTTTTTGTATGAGATTTTCTCTTTTTTGGAAACATCGACCTGCAACAATGCAATTATTGTAATTTTTAAAATTCGTTATTCATTGAAAAAATAAACCTATAGCTTATAACATTGTTCATATAAAACAAAATTTGATTAGTTCATTTGTATATGATGTTTGGATTAATTTTTTATATTATAATATTTCACGTCTCTTCATTATAATATTTAATCATCCATATATTTAATCAGTGGTGTAACATTTCACAACGATATTGGATAACACAATAGAATAAATTAAAATGTATTTTATTATATATCAATAAAAGGATATTTGTCATACAAAATGGGATTGTTATTGGTAACCGCTTGTCTTTCAATTGGGACACTATGTCCATTACATTAAACAAACTGTCTGATTTTGACAAACAATTATTTCAAAAAATACAATAGGTTGCATTGATATCTAAATATATCATCATTTTTTGTTGGAACTGTTGCCAGTGCTCTATATACTTCCATGACTTGGGTTATTTGGAGGAATGTTTTGTTGCTTTCATCGATTGTTTTCGTCTTCTTTATCTTGTTCCATCTACAAACATAAAAATAAAGTGTAATAACTGTATCTACATGGGTGAGAATAATGAAAATTGAAATAAATAATTTACATCAATGTAAATCAAATACAAATGTACCATAGCAAGAATTTAGATATAAACTGTGCACATGGTTTCAAAACCAAGTCTCATGCCTTGTTGCAACAAGTCTTCTGCTGTCGTAGTTCCATACTTTGTTTCCTGCATGTTTTAAACCCCATTATAAATCATAGATTTAATATAAAGTAATTTTTTGTTCTATTAACTATAAACTTATAGAAGTAAAAAAAACAAATATAATTACAAATTCTAAAATTAATTTTTGTGATGGGGCCAACCCACGTGGTCCCGCCTTGCCTCTGCTTATGTGGACTTACGCTATTGAACTGGTTGGGATATATGGTAATTGAAAATTGATTTAGGTTTAATTAACAATCAACTCGGTTGTACTTGGTGTTGATCCTCCATTGGACACCTGTTCTCCTCGAACTTGGCAAACCCTACCTCGCTTTTTGTTACCCGGTTCGCGCCTTTGCGATCATTCTTGCCTTCGACGCTTGGTCTCGGTGGTCTCTGTATTGTTTTGGCTCCGCCTCTGAGTTGTTTCGGTCTGTGATGAAACCCCTTTGGATTTCCGCTAGTTCTGTGGTGATATGATGTTGCTCAGCTATACCTTGTCGTTACTGTGTGGGTCTATTCGGCTCCTGGTTTTGTTGGTAAGTTGCTATAGTTCCACCGTGCGTTCATTTCGTTTTCATGTCTGTAAGAACTATCCTTTGTTTGCTTTTTTGGTTACTGTCTGGTCTGGCCTTCTTGACAAATCTGTGATTAATGACTATGGTGTAATAATGCTCGGTCCGCTCAGTTCGACAGTTGCACAGGTCGATGGAATTCCAGTTTAGTTCTTCTTCGGCGCTCGGCTCTTTGGACAAGGTATGTCATAGTTCCATGCTATAATTTCTTTTCCTCTGTTTGCACCGAGACTAACGTTCTGCAGCCCCTCTGTGGACAGGGGTCTCTGTTTCGGGGTTTGTTGGCCTACTGTTCCGGCACACTGTCAGGTATGTTTATTCTCCTTTCTGCATACTCAGGGTTTTCATTGACAGTCGTTATGGCATCAATTTCTCATGCGAGAGTTTTGCTGGAAAGAAACCCTGACCTTCCACCTTCTCTGTCTTTTACAGGTGTGGCCGGCTCCCGTATCTTCGCAATGGCTTCTGTCGATTCCTTCCGGGTAGTCCTGCTCTCGTTTTACTTTCTTGTAATGGTTCTTGGTCCTGGTCACGATTACAGTCACCTGTTATGTGAAATGTCTGTCTATTTGTTGAGTCTGGACTTTCTGGGTTTGTCAAACCCTTGGCCGCAACGTAGGAGGGTTTGTGCGTCGGTTGCAACTCTGTTCGGTTACACCTCGATGCACAATCTATGTAATTTTTATGCAGAAAAATACATTCTAATATTAAGTGATAGATAAACTCATTCACCGATAGTTATGGTTGCTTACCCGGTTAGTGTGGTTGTCCAGCTTGACCCTTTGTGGGTGCTGGTTCTTTCCACCTTTTGTTCACTTTCTTCTCTGCCAGTTCGTAGCTTCTTGAATACTGTAAAACACTGTTGATATATTTAAATAAAAATGAAATAGTTACACAGCACTGTATATACAGGCTTTTGTTACTGAGGACATATATATATGAACAATTTGTTTGCTTGTGCACTGAATAAGATGAAGGAAAATGTATATTTTTTATTCTCATGTAAATGCTCCATTGCTGAACCCCTCTAGGTTATCTTGCTTGTCTTTTTATACAATGTTTTCAGGTAGTTTGATAACTGCTGGTAGTTATTCAATTACAGTTTGTTTTGCAGTTACTATAGGCATGATTTTCTTGACTATCAATTAGTTTACTTTGTCTGCCTTTTTGCCATAGGGATTCGTTGTTAATCACCTACTGACCCTAACCTACTATTATCGTTTGTAACTAGAACCTATTATAATATTTTAAATATAATGAACAAAAATTTAAAATAACAGAAAGTTAATAATGTAGTTGACCATGAAAGAAATAAAACAAAAACATAGGAACTTGACAGACTTGCTGTCCGTTCAGTGAACTGTGTCTCATTCCCAATCTTTTTCAGAAACTTTGTTCGCCCTCTCTCGGTCTTCACCCTGTTGACCAGATGCTCCTACATCATTTTGATATGCCAACATATGCTCACAAACCATATTTAACCCATTGTTAATCAATTCTTCCTATGGCTCTTCTTTGTATGTTAGTGATGAGCCTTCGTATTGCAACATGAATGTTGCAACTCCTAAGGCTACTAAATTAAATTATCAACCTGTGGTTCATACAAAATTAATATGTGTCGACACTATATGTGCATCATACAATGTGTGTTTCTTTCATTGGTCTGAATATCATGAAACCAAACCTAAACTAATTGCAGAAATGGAAACCTTAACCTATTGCAGGAAACAAAAGACAAGGAAAGCAAACCTATTCTAATTGCATAAAGTAAAGAGAATAAACAAAATATCCATCATTCCATTAAAAAGAGATTATACCTAGTAACATATTTCATTAGGTTACTCATAAAGGAATCATGCAAATCATCACTATGTCATTCAATTCATGAACCTATCTACTAACCCTTAATTGTTGAAATGTGTTGTAGTGCAAAAAAGGCAAATCCTAAGTGGTATTTTGTCCTGCTAAATCATGGTTTCAATGCCTAAAGGTGATTATTCAAGTTTAAGAGGAAAAAATAAATATTTTGGATCAAATATTTCCAGGATTACACTGTGGTACCGAATGCTATAGGATTGCTACAAGATGTTGCAGGATTGCCCTGTTTTTCTACAGGATTGGATCCATAAGCATTCTAAGGGTGGAAAATGTGATATAAAGGCATGAAAGGTTAGTAGAATGTAGGAGAAGGTTTTATTTTTCCCTTTCCTATCTTAGTATTCTTCAGGGGCCCATCTTACATAAGGAACAATGCACACAATGGCCTTTAACAAACCAAAAATGTACTCTCGGTGAACAGTGTTTTACAAGCATTGTGGAGGTATAAATAAGTATATGGAGGTAGAATAAGGAGTGTAAATGAAAATTATAAACATAAAAATCAACAGTAGAACCTACATACCACAAAACAATGATGAGTTTTATACTTGAAAAGACAAAATACCTAGTATGCCAGCTAGTTTGTCCTCTAAGTTATATCACCAATGACCAAGAAAATCGAATGAAAATGAGATGGTGTAAATATTTTTATTAATTAGGATTTCATAAGACTACAATACAAGTGGAATCACCAAAAAGTACCATTTTAACATGTGCTAAAAAATAGTAGAAAATTAGTACTCCAAAAACAAGAAATTCAAGAATCAGTGAACTAGTTAACCTACCAAACGCCTAACCTAATAAAGTGAAAATGATATGGGGTAATTTTTTTTATTAACTTGAATGTTTTTAGGACTCAATACAATTAGATTCAACTTAAAATATCCTCTTTACCTGTGCTAAAAAATATAAAATTACTACTATTTTTCTACAACAGACTTCCATAAATTCGTGAATTGTGAACTAGTAAACCAATCCAAGTAGCTCAATGATGAATATGAATTTTTAAAGTTTTTATAAGGATAGATCATGCTTTTGAATCTGTAAATAACCTACAAAATAACTCACTTCAATCATTTAACATATATAACCTACAACGAAGGATGCATGAACACTAAATGCAGAAATAAGAGATGTAAGTGAAAAATACATTCAAATGAAATAAAGAAATTGTACAACAAGGATCTGAAGCTCCTGGGATGGCCAAGCCCATGGATACTTAGATTCCTATGAAGGAAACAAAGATTTAGAAGCTAAAAATGCCACCAAACTTCATTATTTGAATCAATCCAAGTACATCTGAGCTAGAAATGAAAGTGGAGCTGCTAAATAACAAGTTTTCTCCACCAAAACACTACAAAATACATGCCCCAAGAGGCTATTTCGAATTGGTACTTATATAAATTGACGAGGAAACACACTCCTTAAAAGGAGGTATCTCTCCCATCCAAAAGCCCTCAAAAAGTGGATCTTGTTCCCAACCGGAGGAATATTCATTTAATGATAGTGAACACATTCCTAGATTTTCTCAATCATAGGAGGTCCATAATATTTATATAATTTCATGATATAAAATTCATTTATTATCCAATATTGGTCCATCCTATAGTAGGGAGCAAGTCCCTATATTATCTCATTCATAATTTACTCAATATTCTCCTAATATTCTGCAAAAGTAAATAATATTAGACACATAATATGAAATTATCTCTAAACCTTCATTAGAAAAAATAAAGCTAAAAAAATATTATTAAGTGTAGAATGAGATATTTAATATAGCGTTTATGTGCGTAAGAAAGGTTAGATGGACCTTAATTTGTGTCGAATTTTGAGTCCCACCAGTAAGCACCTATTTGAAGACATTCAAGGATGGGTGCTGTAAAATATCATAAAATATACAAAAATGAAACCTTGAGTTGTTATAAGGAAATATTAAATTTAGTCACTAACTTTGAAATAAACCCTTTTCTTCCTTGTCATCTTGTTTTATGTGTTGAATGAGTTCCATTTTGCTTTCTTTTCTGCAAGAAAAAATTTGAAAATTAATATTTAATGCTATTTCTTTTTTATATGTACAAATTGAATCATGATTACATACATTTGAAGTAAATTATTGCTGAGATGACTCCTCTTGTGATACAATTCTGTCCATTTCTTTGACCATCTCCTTTTACACTTTTTTGGACATTCCTACTAGCATGTTTCGCATATCAACTCATTGATCATTTGGGATTTTCATAATCTTCCTATTATGCAACCAGCTTACAAAGTAGAAGAAGGGATAGATCAACGACTTAAAAATAAGCCTCTTCAAGGGGGGCGACCTCCTTTACATTATAAAAATGAAAAATGCTTGGATGATACAAATGACAAGACCTCCTTTTTATATATAGGATTCCAAGGGGTCAGAGTATAATTAGAGCTGACATAACAATAAAATTGTAAAGGCATAATAGTAACGATAACCGGCTTCTATAGGGCACAATAATAACCGGCTTCTATATGGCTTGAAAGTGAAGGTAAGCGGGCTACAGGCCAAACAGGTTTCAGAAGGCATCACTCAACAACAGACCACCTTGTTACGCTTAGGATCATTGCGGTGGAATGTCGTAATGATAAATCCAATTTATTTTGCTGCTTTGTAGACTTTAGAAAGGCTTTCGATACGGTTCCTAGATACAACCTTTGGAATAGGTTAGAAGAGCTAAAGGTTCCTCTTGAGTTGAGAGCTGCTGCTATAAGGCTATACGAGAATGTAATTGCCAAGCTAAAGAACAATGAGGGGTGGTCAAAAGATATTAAGTGTAACATCGGAGTTAAACAAGGTTGCCCCCTCTCCCCTACCCTATTTGGCATTTACATCGATAAGCTCGAAGGTTATTTAGAAGAAGCAGGATGTGGTGGCACAATCTTAGCTGGGATAATCGTTATCCTTCTTCTCTATGCTGACGATATTGTTCTTTTGGCAAGGTGCCCTTCTGATCTTGATAAGCAACTCAAGCTTCTTAAGGATTTCTACTCTACCATGGGTATGACTGTTAACACTGACAAAACAAAAGTTATGATTATCAAATCCAAGAAGGACACTTGCGCTAATTTTATGTATGACAATAATAACTTGGAGGAAGTGTATTCTTACAAGTACCTAGGAATTGATATCCATCACAAGCTCAAATGGAACCATAGCATTGAGAAAAGGATCAATGGGGGATGGAAAGCTTATTTTGGTCTTGAAAATAATTGTAAAACTGCAAACCTCGTAATGTGGGATAAAAAGAAGTTCCTCTTTGAAACTTTAGTCACTCCTGTTATCTTATATGGCTGTGAAGTTTGGGGCTGCAGCATCTCCAGAGAATCATGGAGAAAGATTGAGCAAATCCAGAAGCGTTTTATAACTTATAACCTGAAAATTAAAAGTAATACACCCTATCCTATTCTCCTTATAGAAGCAGGTCTTTCTCCTATTGAGAGCCTAGCTATGCTCAGGTTTCTGTTGTACAAGCACAAGCTCAATAACATAGACAATCATAGACTTCCTAAGCTAGCTTTAAATTCCAGCCAAAACCACCTAAGGCTTAACCGAGGATGGCATAAAGACACAAGGGCCTGGTTAAACTATTGGGAGGTCAATGAGAATGATGCTTTGCAAAACATAAATAACATTAAAGATATTGTTACTTCTAAGTTCAAAGAAAAATTGTGGTGTGAGAAAGATTTAGCGTCTAAAAGAAAATTAAGTTATTATAAGAAGGTCATCAACCCCACCCTTGAAGATCAAAATTATCTCTCTATTTTAACTAGCTCAAAGAAGAAAATTAATATAGCAAAGATTAGAATGAATTCTCATGAGCTCCATAGTGAAACAGGCCGTTGGGCAGTTCCTAAAACGCCATGGATGGAAAGGATCTGCCATATTTGTGAGAATAGGAGCATTGAGGATGAAAACCACTTCCTCTTAGAGTGCCCTGCATACAACCACATTAGATCTCAATTTCACAACCTTTGTTACAATATTGACCTTCCTAGCCTTTTACAATGCCAAAATTATAGTGAACTTGGGAGGTTTCTCTCCAAGCCTTTTGAGCATAGGAATAAAATCTTAAATCAAAATAAATAATTTGTCTTTTTAGGTCTGATAGATCATTATTTGGTCTCAGCGGACGTTAACCATCATCATCATCATCATCATCAACAATATGGGGACTACATGGGCACAACAATACAATAATATTACCTTTTGAATGATTTTTTGTTGTTGTTGTTGTATATTTTTTCTATTGCAAGTTTGGCATGTCTTATTGACCATTGCTCTGGAAATGCTTTATGTAGTTTAGATATAATTTGGTTCTTATAATCATTAGATTTACTTTTGTATTCTAAGTGAAAATTATGTATATACATTCATTCCACTAGATCCCTCATAGTTTTGTAGAAAATTACCCCACTTTCATTAACCTCAATTACCACTCGAGATGAGCTAAGGACCAATTCATTGTCATTTGCATGTTCTACAATTTTATTTTCTTAGAACGAAACATCATTGTTTCTACATGTAGAACATTAACATATATGAATTAATAGATTTCTTGAAACATGTTATATAATATTTTTAATTATATTATTAATGAAAATTCAAAAGAAAAAAAAAAACTCATATTGAAGAGTATTTTTTCATTCACCTGATTCGTTCTTCTGCAATTTTTCTATGAGGCTTTTACGCTCTTTTGCACTTATATTAGAAATAACCTTATCAACCTTCTTCATTTTGTGTCTCTGCACGACACACAATAACCAATACATATTAGTTAAACTTACATATAGTTCAAACATATTAATTTTGTAAATAATGTACAAAGAGCTTGCTTTCTCTACTTTCTTCGATGTGTTATCATTGTTTCAATCAATATTTTTGTTACTTGACACCTTCTAAGGCATTTTTTATCAATATAAAACATGTACCATTGAATACATAAGCCATTAAATACATTTCATAAACAAATAATTTTTAGCCAAAAGGAGCTTTGGTATGTGGTGTGCTTATTGGAATAAACGCATCAGTGTGTTTATCCCATTAAACACATTGGCGTTTAATTGCTCTAAACCGTAAGGGAAAATCAGTTTTTAAAAATAATTTTGAAATATGACCATGTGATTTGTAACGGTAAATTCACTGCAATGATTTAATGGTGATATTTGGAAGAGGCATGCCAATGTGTTATATTACACTGGTAGCAACGATGAATAAACTAGACAAAACCTATAATATTTTAATATATCAATGTGTTTTATTACACAGGGTGCACCGGTGCATTATGTTACACAGGGTGCACCATGGAACACATATCTGTTTTTTAAAAACATACAGGGCCGAGAAGGTTTGGATATAATTCAATAAGTGATTCCCCTACTTTACATGTTAAATTCCCTATATATAATAAGTACACAAACCCATTAAATATAAAATGCCTAAACAAAAAAAATCTAATTTTGAAGTGGTAGAGAAAGTTAAACCTAGGGTAAGGAAGAAACAAGGATTTAAGGTAAGTATTGGATTTTTTTTTGAAATTTATTTAAATTTAAATAGGAACAAAGAACATAAAAAAATTAACTAGTAAAATCAATAGTAAATTTTTTTATTGTACAAGGTTTTTATTTTTATTTTATTTTCTTTGAATTGTGAATAAATCTAACAAAAAATGTAAAAAATGTTAGGAGTGAAATTTAAAATTTTGCTATCCAGGGTTTTGAAGGAATCACCATATCTTTCAGATTCTGATCTTTCTGCAATTCCAAAATATTGTGTTACTCCACAATGCTCCCAGTATGTCTCTCTTGCAAATGATCTTTCTTTTAATTAAACTCTAACAGAAATTGTATTTTTTTTTTATTTATAAAGTAAACAATAAATTTTAAAATTTTTACTATGCAGAATTTTGAGTGAATCACCATACCTTTCAGCTTCTGATCTTCTAAATAGTTCTACTGCTCCATAGTATTATGTTACTGCATAGTGCTCGTGGTATGTCTCTCTTGCAAATCACTCCATCAAAATTTTGGGAAAAATAATGAAATAGTGAATAACTTTTCACTATTTAAAAGACTTTATGAAATTTGATTTCGAAAAATCAATTGCAACACATTTTTGATTTTTTTTTTTTCAATTTATTTGAGCATCAGTGTGTTCGATAGTCAAGCGCACGAGTGTGTTTAGAAGAAAAGTGCATCGACATCGCTAGGGCACCAATGTTTTTCAACGCATCGATATAATACAATTCTTTTTTCATTTTCGAAATCCCGAAACACTTGGATTATTTTTTGCAGTGCATCAATGTGGTTTGTATTTAAAACCATTAGTGTTTTAATTTATATAAGAGCACCAAGATGGTTGATTTTTTTTTTTTTCCAAAATCTAGAAACATGGGTGTAGTGATCTGTTATTTTTTTAATGCGTTGGTACGTTTTTGTACAAGAGCACTGATATGATATTTTTATTTTATTTTATCTTTTGCGAAAAATTAGTTCATGTATTATTTGAACGCCTCGGTGTTGGTATTATTTAAACACATTGGTGTGCTTTGTTATGATAAGTGCACAGGTCAAGTTTAAAACTTGTATGAAATTTTAGTTTTACATAAAATGACATATTAATATCAAATTATCCTTTAGGATGCATCCACATGAATTACAATATTTCATAGTATACATTTTTCGCTTGAAGTCACCTTATTATTGAAAAATGATTTAAAAAATATATTGAAATTCAGATTGTGGTTATATGGTTCTTTAGATTAATTTTATATATCAACACAAAATTTTATTTATGATTTTTCTCAAATGTAGGGAGAAAATCTCAACAACATAAAATGGCCAATTATTCAGATTCCATCTCGTTCCATATTTCTAATCAAAGTTCTTCACTGAGTTCTCCCTTTCTATCTCCAGTAATTTCATTTTTTATTTATATTTCGATTATCAAGTTGATTTTTTTTAATCCATGTCAATTTGAATAAAAATGTATCCAAAATTGTAGGACCCTGATTCAAAATCAAGTTTAGATGTAGAAAATGTTCTTCCATTTCAAAAACATCTGAAGCTCTTATTAGGAGCAACATATCACAAGTAGCTGGTAAATGAAAATGGACAACATCTTCACCCTGCCAATTGGAACATGGAATCTTGCAACCAAAATTCTCGACCAATGATAATAATAATTGTTTGGTATGATATAATTTCAACAAACTAATTTCATTTAAATTCTTACTAATATCATTGATATTGTACTAATGAAGTTCAATATTTTCTGAAATTAGGATTCTAGGGATGATGAATGACCCACCTACCATCTTCTGGTGCACCCCACTACAACGTCAACTTGAGAGAACACTACATTAAGAGAAAGAATTTGAGAGGAAGCATACAAAGAATGGTTGAATCAACCACCTATTCAATTCCTGCTACATCCATATTCACCAATTATGAATGACTACAACAATAGTACTCCTTCATTAGAAGTTGTCAATGGAGGCAATCAAATAGAGGTTGGTATGAATGATTACTTATGGGATACAACTGCCATGGATGCAATGTTGTTAGATGCATTCAATAATGATGAGCTAGGGGATGATGCTCATGTATCTGATACCTTATTCAAAAGCTTGAAATCTGCTTCCACCACCCCTCTCTTTGGACCTGGAAACTAGAAAACGTCTACTCAGTTGGGGACAATGATGTTGTTGTACAACTTGAAAGCAAAGTTTGGCATGTCGAATGCATGTTTCTCAACAATATTGAGGCAATTCACCTGTATGATTGATCAATTCCTTTATATCTTGATAAATCTTGCCACGCAATCAACATTAAAAATGGTTAATTTAAAAAACATTAAATATTGACATTGAACAATTATATTCCCCACCAATTGTAGGTTATTCAAATATAAGGTTGTTCCAAGTGATAATGTCTTGTTGGGTAGATGTGAAGAGGAAAATAAGTGGTTAAAAATGTTGGGTGTTGAGTACATATCATATCATGCATGTCTGATGAGTGTATTCTATATAGATGAGAAAATGTTGACAAAGAGATGTGTCTAAAATGTGGCCATGATAGGTACCATAGTTAAAAAAAAATGGGTAAATCACATGGTCCTCCTCATAAGATATTAAGGCCCATATCTATAAACCAAGGGTTCAAAGAATATTTTGTTTCAAATAATTAGCTATGTTGCAGGGATGACATGCCTCACATAGAAGTGAGTTACAAATTATGTAAATCCCAAAAGATTCAATAGCCATAAAGCATATAGAGGATACATCGCCTGAAAAATTCAAGGATGAAGTACGAAGTCTATGACTCAGTATAGCCATGGATGGCGTCAGCCTATATTCCCTCCAAAACACCAACTTATTTGTTTTTCTTGTAGTAGAGATCAATAACAATGCCCCCCCATGGTTGTCTATGAATAATGAACATCTTATGTTGGCTCTCATAGTCCTTGGTAGAAGACAAGTGAAGGACATGGATGTCTACTTATAACCATTGGTAGATGAATTGAAGCAATGATGGGAAGGGATACATGTGTATGATGTAGCAAGACCCATAGCTACAAAGACGAGTTTTATGTTGTATGGAATATGTGTTTACACCATACATGATTGTCTAGGCTTAGGATTTTTATATGTTAAATTAAATTTTTATTGATTTATTTATATACGTAAAAATATTATTTCACATATTAATTTAATTCGCTTCAATTGTTTTGATCTTCATAGCTGCTAATGTGTCGAACTAAATACAATAATTTCACGGGTCTTGTAATAAAAGGGTATCATGGATCTAAATGTTGTGGACCTTCTCCGAAGGCTAGGTGGTTCAACCACCTATGAAAGCCAGTGTATAACTACTCCAGGGTATTCCTCCTAGAAGAACACCCTTACAAAAGAGCAACATCTTCTTTCAATGGTAAACCAGAGAGGACCCAAAGGCCTGCAATAATGCACCAATTGGATGACTTAGAGCATATGAGAGATAGAAGAAGGAGTTTGCAGAAATGTTTGATTCAAATGGAGAGAATATGTTCGATGATTCAGAATTCTTCGACACCTATGTTGAGAAATTTCCCATTGTGATGAAAAGGAGATCTATCTTTTATGAGCTCCCATATTGGGAGAATTTTAATATTTCCCACTTACTAGATCCCATGCATATATCTAAAATTGTTTCATCTTCTTTATGTAGGCACATATCATTGAAAGAAAGTGACACAACGGCTATTAGGAGAGATCTCATTTCTTCAAACATTAAAAAGGAACATTGGCCAAGATAAGAATCTAAAGGAGAGGTTGGTCCCTCTTGGTCCTTCCAAGAAGGTGATGTCCCATGGATTTTAAATAAAGATGATCTTTCTTTGGAAAAGGAACTTATAATGAGTGTGAGGGTGTCTTGTCTATTTGGATCTTCACTACGATGTTGCTTCACTGTGGAAGACCATTTGTCGGGGTTTAAATCGCATGACCATTTGAACCTTCTAAGAGTACATATGTTAAAAACAAGATTTTCTTATTATTTTTTTATTTTTATGTAATGCGATATTTTATAATTAATTTTTGTATAATATACTATTTAATATGCAATTTCATTATCTTCTTCTCATGCATGGGTATGTGAACCATGAATTCCCCCAAGACCTACAATGTGCCATATCTAAATTATATGCATTTTTATGTTGGATCACATCAAAGGAGATTCATATGCCTAGCATTCCATGGTGGTGTCAAGAGATAGCTAATATTGTTTGTATGTTTGATAAGGAGCTACTGACAGTTTGATCGACTTGTTCGTTCATCTGCTAATTCACCTGGTAGATGAGGCTGAATTAGTTGGGGTGGTTTCTTGTCATTGAATGTTTTCTTAGAGAGGTACATGAACAAATTGAAATGTTTTGTTCGAAAAAGGGAAAAACCCAAGGGGTCTATGGCAGAGGGGTATATATCATATGAGTCTTTCTATTATGCCAGTGAGTACATCAAGAAAATCGACAACACACCAGGTGCGACGATTTGGGATGACAAAATGGATGAAGACACAAGAGAAGGGGAGTTTATCAAAATGAATGGAAAGCGATGCATGATAAAGAGTAAGTGCATGCTTATAATTTGTCAATTACTACATAGTAACTATTAACATTGAACTTCATAGTAATGCATATTTTGATTTCATATGTACTATATATGTGTGTGTGTGCGTGTGTGTTGGTTTGATTTCATCAACGAATTAAAAAATTGAAGCCACAAAAGTTTTCATTCTTTAAAATATGGAAGTGACACAACTGTGGATCACATTGCATGAACAAAAGAGGAGGAAATGGGACATTGACAGAAAATAATTCAAACAGTTGAATGGTAGAAGAATGCCTTATCCTGATCATCCAAAAGAAAATATGCCAATGACATTCCCTAACAATTAGGTTGTTGAAAAAGTTGAAGATAAATACGTTGCATCTAGTCATTATCCGTGTATTGAAGAGGCTGCATTAAACATAGGGATAGGGTGCAGCAACTTGAAAATTATAATTTCTTTATGTATAGTTTTAACTTCACACTGAACCTTTGAATTGTAACTTTATATATATTTTATATTTCTAATTATGTTCGAGTTATTAGACACATGACATTGTGATTTTTTTCACTTTTTATAGGTGCATCTGTTCCCATGTATGGGGGAATATGGACACCAGTTTTGCACGGAGTATGTCAATGATGGATGTATGACAAAAGACTATGGAGTGGTAGTTAAGTTTGACCAATCTAGTCATGCTAGCCACCGTGATTAAAACATAATGCAGTGGATGTTAGGTTACGTTGGAAACATACAAGAGATCATTCAAGTGGAATTCTCTTTGTTCCAATGTGTTACTTTTAGGTGCAAGTGGTGGGACACCTTTTATCAGAATAATGTAAAGGAAGATCACAATAGTGGGCTAATATTGATCAACTCTAGAAAGGTGTGGCATGAAGCTAGAGAGCCTTAGTTTTTACCCAAACACTGAAACTAGGTGTTTTTTCACCCATATGTGTTGGATAGGGGTTGGTGGTTCGTATTAAGACACAACCTTACATCAAATAATATTTTTTAGAACAACAATGTTATCATGCCAAGCGAGGAATATAATCAGGGTGATGATAATGGAAAGTGATATGCACTTCTGTTATTTCATCATTTATACTATTGTTGTATGCTTTTTTTTTCTCTATTTCACTAATTATATTGTTTTTTATTCATCTTGTTGGCATTTTACAATATAATTGGTAAGATTCACAAACATTTTTATACATTTTTTTGCAGTGGAATTTTTTTTACACAAAAACTAAGTATTTTTGATAGTGTACAATATCTATGATTATAAGGATTCAAGGTCACAATCCTTCCCAAATAGGAAAATAAGAAGAAAATAGTGAATTTAGAAATGACATTGAATATTTAGTCTCGATTTAGATTTATTGGTTTATTAATCAGTTCACATGTTTTTTCTTCTTGTTTAGTTCAAAATCAATATAAATCATCATGTAGTGATAACTATATGAGAACTCTTAACAATAAAAAAATTGTGTATTAATATGTCAGATTAAATTCTTGACATGAGAGGTAAAGTCATGTTTACTATATTTAAGTTACAGTTCTTGCAACATTATGTAAGCTAAAAGAAGGTCTTATGTATGTATAAAATGTTGATTACATCTTTTTATCGAACATAAGAGAAACAAATGGGTTTACATGGATCCATGGGAGTTTTTTTTTCATGGATAATGGAACAATTTTTACTTTTATTTTCAATGGTAATTATAAATGAAAGTTGAATTAATAAATATTTTATGGCTAAAAATTAAATGATAAATAATGTGGTGGAAATTAAGAGGCATTTGTTTGACTTTCAAATAGACTTGGTGATGCATTTTTCTTTCCTTTTTAGATTATGTAAAATAAATATATACTTTTATGTATTTATAAGTAAAAAAAATTAAAGTAGACACATCTTTATCATTGTGAACATGATGTAATATTAGCTAGGAGAAATTTGAAAACCTGACTTTTAGTGACTATCTTGTGATAAGTATGTGGAAAAAATAATATTTTTGAGCTGTTCATTAAGAAATAATCAAATATATTATTTGTCAAAAGTTTAAATCTAATATTTGTAGTATCATTTTTGTATATTTAACTTATTTTTACTATTAAAAAGAGTTAAATTTAAACTAGTACAATAGCAAACAAAGAACCAAAATAACGCCAAAACGTTACATCTTTATTACTAGAAAAATGTTCGCTTGTCTATTTAAGGGAGAACTTCCAACAGAGAAAATCCCCAACTACAAGTAACTTCACAAGCCTTATTTTACATTTCTTGATCCTTATCTTTAGTGAGAAAAATTTCTAATTTAAATTGGTAATAACTTCTATAAATATATTGAATTTTATAAACCAATATTGAATTGGTTGAATTGTATTTTTGATTCATTTATTATTATTAATATTTTGTACTAAAAATTGAATGAGTTACACATTTTCATCTTATTAAGAACTAAATAAATTGTTTACCTTTAATTATTTTTTTTCTTGTAAGTATTGAAATATTTTACTAATTAATTTAGATTGAATATGAATGAAGTATCTAAGCAATATAAAAATATTTATCGTAATTTTACAATCATAGTTTCAACCATACTAAACTTTGTAATTTACAAAAATATCTTTTCATTTTTTAAGTAAGTTGTTTTACATGCAATTTCATATATAAAAGTTTGATATAAGTTCAAAAATACATAATCTATAATAAATATTATTTCATAAAAATAAACATCATGATGATAACCATCTAACAAACATAAACATCATCTATGATACACATTTGAATTCACTACCATCATTAATGTAGCTAGTACACAAATCTAATAGTTTAACATGGCATCATCATCGTAATCACATCTAACAAAACATAAACATTGTAATCTAACATCATCACCACACACATCCTCAAATTAATATACATCTTGTGTCAAATAATTTCTATCACATATACATCTATCTGCAAGCACATTAAATGAACATATCTAACATGACCTAACAATATACATATCAATGCCAACATAAAAATTAAGTACATAAACATGAACAAAAAAAATGCAATATCAATGCCAACAAAAAAATTAAGTATATATATATATATATATATATATATATATATATATATATATATATATATATATATACAAGTCAAATAAGTACATAAAGTCAAAAAACTACAATCAAATATCTGATACAAAAAAAGTAGTAGTGCCATCCCGGTTTATAGTAGGGGATGATGGATGGTCAACTACCGCCTCAATGTTTGTTGAGCTTTGAGGTGGAGGAGGAGATACCAGTTGGTATGCAGAAGAAGAAAATTTATGGTCAACTACTGCCTCAACGTCTTCTAGCGAACTCTGAGGTGGACGAAGTGGTTGGTTTGCTCTGTCAGGAGAAACATAAGGCACATCCTTTAGCTTTAACATCTCATCATTAGGTGACTGAGGATGTGTACTACCAGAAGGATCACCGACACCCTGAAGGCTATGATATGATGGGGTAGTACTACCAGAAGCATCATGATCACCACCCTCATCTAGCGTATCTGTCGCTGCATGCCCTACATCCCTCATTGCTACCAGTATCCTACTAGATTTTAATATATGATGCATAAGAGACATCATCTCGTGTAGATAGTCCTTGTAGAGATCCACGAACCTAATATTAACACTAATATCTTGAGACCTCATAGGATGGACTCCATCGTCATCCAAAACTCTAGCCAATCTATTGCAGTAATCCATCTCAATTCCCAGGCTAGCCCTACGACCCTATACGCTCACATCCCCCTGAGGATGTGCCTCAACCTCTTGGGCCTCACCCATCTCCTCATATCTTCCATCTGGTGTGAGAGGAGGCATGTCCCCATCAAATGTGTCGATATTTACAAAATATACAGTACACAAAAATAATTATACAATTTCAATAAACAATTCAATAAAACAAGTTAAAGCACATGTTAGAATAAATTTTATTCTAATTAACTAAAACAATAATATCAAACTAGATTAATTTAAAGAAAACGATAATATTACCTCTATCATCTGGAGGCTCAGCAGTTGTGAAGAGGATGTTGGGACACTATTTCCAATCAATCCTTGCATATGAAAATACCAACGAGACAAACACATGGTGATCCTCACTGGCTAGTAGTGCCATTGCCTGGGTGGAAATCCTGGTCAAATACTTCGGTAGGCCCCTCTTGGGCATCATATACCCCCACATGCGCATTCAGACCATAGTGATCAAACTAGGAGGGTGATAGTCAAATGTAGTCCTCGTCTCTAGAAAGCACTCAAAAAATAAAAATAAAATATCTAAAGCGAAAGGGAAGGTCGCCCTCCCACGTATCAACAGACAACATCTATCTAAAACCATGCAAAACAGCCTCAAAAAAATGGCAGACCATCTCATACAACGTGGCGCCTAAATAAGAGAATCAACATAATGCAAAAGAGGGAAACTAATGCATTGTCCATCACTACTCAAATATGCAATGGTGGTGATTAATAATGAGAGTCACCTAACGTCTTATGCAGTAAATGAAGAAATTTGTAGTTGTACTCCACCATGGAGCTGACAATACACTGGATGAACCGCATGAGGCCTGACACATCTATGAGTGTAGGAAAGATTACTCATAGCTACAACCCCATGGGGGACATAAAGGAAATGGCAAAAATCCTCCTCTCTCATAGATAGGACAGTGATAAAGTATATCTCTTCCTTAGAGGGCCTACACCACGCCCTATGACCAACATGGAAACATTGCTCCTGGGCACTCCATTGGCAGATCAAATGCGTTAGTAAGACATAGTGTGCCTTCACTGATGCAACCTCCTCATAGTACTTGAGGAGGCCTACATTCCTTAAGAGCGCTCGGGTCACTACAATAATATGGTGAGGGTATAAATCGCTCTCCCTCCTTATTGATTCCCATGGTCAAACCATATTGTATTGCTTTGCCATTTTCTCGTTCTCCTATTGCTGCTTCCTCTCCTAATGTCTCTTATACATGATTGACATATAAAATACATCAACCTCATACATAAAATACAATTTTTTTTATTAAATGAAAAATGTATTTATAAATATGGAAAATAAATTTCAATTAAGAAAATAAAATAATTTGTGAGCCCACAAAATAGTCATGCATCGGCTCCAGTACACTGTAAAAAAGCACTACACCGATACATATGACGCACTGCTATTGGTTCACAAATTTAAAATTTCATCACGGTATGTCACACTTATGTACCGGTACGCACGTACAACCTTTTTGCATTGGAACGAAATGTTCAAATTATTGAACGCACTAAGATATAACTTTATTTTAAATATTACTTTTGAAATGTGTTTGGTAAATAGAAATGCACCGAGCGTAACCTAAAAATTGTACACACTGACATAAAATTTATAACTTTCTCGTTGCGTTTTCATTTACAAAATGCATTACAATAATAGTCGTGCATTATGTTCACTCACCGAAGTATGGTATACATTGTAAATTTACAGGGTCCACTGCTATCGGTACTGTTAGCAATCAAATCTACCTCAGGCTGAGGAAGGCAAAACTCGAGGCCACATCAAACCATGCTCAGCCTCGTAGCTAGCCCTACGAGGACAGGAGAGGGCTCTCTCCGGGTCTATCTCGGCAAAAGGTTTTCAAAAGGGGCTGAGATGACTCAAAATTAATACTGATTTTAGGCTAGTAAAGAGATAGGAAAGTTTGATTTAGATTTTTTGGGTTTTTGTTGGAGAAATGGGAAAGAACAATTTTGGGTGCGGGGATTAAGGTCAGATCTTTGCAGAATTCGAGTTGGGGCGAGGTAGGCAATAGTCTTGATGCCTTTGATCAGGTGTATGGATGGATCAGAATGACAAGGAGCTGAAGAGGGCAAAGGAGAACATGGATCCTCTCCAAACTGGCGAAAACATGTAAAACTAAACAAATTTAAAGGAAGAGCACTGTAAACAATGAATTCAACCTCATTTACTCATTCATTTAGTTTCAGAAGCATAAGAAGGGAATGGAATACATTAAACATGAATAAAATTACAATAAACTGAGAGATAACACCATCAAGAACTTGAAATCCACAAGAATCCCAATAGGTGCTGCAAAACCTCTGATCTTTCCTTAGCCAAAATATGAAAAATATGTACAATAGTGTGCCAAGATCTTACCAAGAGTCCAACCCCTACTACTGATTGAAAATTTACATAATATAGACCATGCCAACCCATTCCCTAACCTCTATGGGTCGATATCATCCTTCTAGGAGCAGCTTCAACCAATTCTAAACAAGGAACTGAAATCTAGGTAGTCAAACAACTAACCCCTATATGCTAGGAAACTTATTCATTCATTAAATTTTTGCTATTTTGTGAATGAATCATCTAGAATAGGTAAATAAGTACTAAATTTACATGATGTACATTAAATAACATCAAGACAAACCAAAAATTACATCAAGAGGTGAAACAAGTCATAACTAGTTGAATTCATGAGCTGGCAAGTGAAAAATTGACCAAAAACCTCTATGTGCAGCACCCTGATCTCTATGCGTAGCGCACCTTTCAGACTGATTTTGATGCACTTCGCGGCATCCAAATTGAGCTCACGATAGCTCATTGGAAATACATGGATGTCTACTTTCCAACCCAAGTGGAATTTCCAAATGTGGAGCTCATTTGCCTCCTCAAAACTGCATTCTCCTAGAGGTACTTCTTGCTGTTGCAAAAGGTGGCAGCAAGGTGGTTTTCATGGTGTTTTTGGGCCTTTTGACCATCCAGAACTTGATGAAATGCTTTGGCAATAGCTGAGCATGCGTAACTTACCATGAAAAACCCAAAAATACAAAGCTTTCCTCCAACAAGTGTCCCAATCAAAAGCGAGCGCGCATGCGCGCTGCACGTATAGCCGAAAAACCTGTTTTTGGGACCAAAAATTTCAAAATGACAAAACTTTCTCCGAATTTTCTCAAATTCGGAGTGAAGACCCTCCATCATGTGTTATTCTCAACCAATGAAGCCTCGGCCAAAACTCGAAGTGGATCCGGCCTCTTTCGCCGTTTTAGTGCTTGGCTCAACCTCCTTTTCAAAATCTTCATTTTTGCTTTGTTGACATGCATGCAAGCCCAATAATGATGTTTCATGTGACAAAGCATGTCTTTGTCTCTATTAGCCTTTGCTAGCAACTTCTCTAAGTGTATGTTGACCCTCTCAAGACAAATCTCTCGGTTAGCCTCTACCTCCTGCTCATAAACTGAATCTGTGTCTGACATGGCTTTGAAAACAAGATGTCTGCAATATGTATGTTGATATAGGTGTAGTGAAATCAAAAGTTCAATGTATGCTCAAAACCTAAACATGTTACATGTATACCAAAGCATCATAGGAAACAAGACATAGTGGTAATAGCTCTTTTTAAGTAGATTGGCATAAAACAGTGACTGTTTTGATCACAAGGGTATTTGACAAATGAGTAAAACGTGTTATGTGCAGCCTTTGTGATGCTGGCTAAAATTTGTCAAAGGGGAAAATGAGTATGGGATTGTATTTTATCAATGGAGGATGGGAAAATGATGTGAGAATGACCATAATAAAATAGAGGAAATAACAGTGGTAATACAATGGCAATGGCAGCAGTGGTAAAATGATAAACTGAAAGCGTGAGGGCAGTGACACTTTGACAATAGATGCATAGGTACATATATCAACCATACAAGCTGGGAAAACACTCACAAAACCATCAACATGTTTTTAAAACCTTAAGGAATGAGTCTGCTTATGAGCATAGGGTGTCACCTCTCCATACCCAACACATTAATTTCCCCACTTTAAACACACTATAAGCATTTTCAAAATCGACTGAGCAACCATGAAAAACCTACTTGCAAGTTTTGGAGTCGATTTGGCAAGATCTGGTCGCATGAACAAAGTTTTCTTGGTGCTGTAACCTAATGCGCATCCCAAAAACCCAATGCGCAGCGCACCTCTATATGCGCAGCACCCTTGTTAATTTACACTAGCCAGTGAGGCACAATGCGCAGCGCACCTCTATATGCGCAGCGCACACCTTGTATGAGCAGCGCACTTTTGCAGGAGGCTTTTGGAGGCCTTCCTGGTGTCCAAATTAGGCATGTGATAGCTCGTTGGAACGGGCTTTCAGTATAATTTCCAAACCAAGTGGAATTGTTTAATTTGGAGTTCATTTACCTTGTCAGAAATCAAATCTCCCAACACTACTTCCAGCAGGTGCATCAATTCTCCTGAGGCAATGATATTCTTGACATTTCTCAAAAACCATTATACCTGTGTAAAAAGTGAAGGAGGTTTTTCTTCCTTGGAATTTTGTGAACAAAAATCTCTCTCATGTTTCCAAAATTCATCTTTTATTGCTCTGAAACATCGTTTGAGTTAAACCTATCCCGATGTGTGAAACAAGGGATTTTGTCGAAATGAAGCGAAATGAAGGGGATAAGGGGCTTCTAAATTCTTGGGGAAATTTTTGGAAGTAGGGAGGGATGTCAAGAAGCAGGGGAAAGTGGAATCTTAGAGATCGAGTGAGGGGAAGGGGTCCAAAAGGGCAAAACACAGGCCTAGCCTAGAAAATTGCCAAGTTGTGGCAAGAAACTAGGGTTTGTGCGAAAATGAAGAATTTGGGGATCTCTGTGCTGGGAAGTGTTTAATAAGGTACATGAAGGACAGGGGAAGGTGTATGAACACCTGGATACAATGTTTCCTAATGATTTGACCATCCAAGAGAAATTATCTCCAAAACCCTAGGAGAGGGAAATGGACCTTACCAAGGCACAATTGAAGCATGAATAAGCTGTAGAATGACCCAATGGAACTTGACATGATGATAACAACCATATGAATGATGATAGACTCAGCTGAATAGTGACATAGACTAACATTTGGGCAACTTTGAAAAGAGTGAAAGAAAACCCTAGACCTAATGCCTAGTGACCAAATTTTGCTTGAAGACTCTTTGAAATGACAAAATTGACCTTGACACCTTAAAATCACTTTGTAAGAGCATATTTTATCACTGGAGGAAGGCTACAAAGGCTGACACTAATAGGTACAAGCTGAACATATCGAGCGCACTCCACAAGGAAATATTTTTTTTTTCAAAGCAAGAAATTTTAAACTAATTTGCAATTCTTATCTGCTAAAGAATTAATTTAGAGAGAAACATAGACATTACCTAGACATTTTCTCGTCAAGGGGCCATTATTGACACATAATGGAGAAAAAAAAATTGTACCATGGTTTGAAAAGATTGGAAAGTGAGGTAGTGGGCATGGTAAGGAAGGATGGCGAGGAAGAGAAGAGTTGACATTAGGATTCTTGCATGAGGAAAAAGTGGCATTGCTGCTTCAAAGCTCTTGTAGATGGTAAAAATTAAATTTACGACTGAGAGTTTTTTTTTTTTATTTAACCCTCCTTTGGTGCGTTACTAATTGCATTAGTGTGGAATATATCGAAGGGAATCGTGTTTTTTTTAAATTAAAAAATCTATAATGGTGCATTCTAATATAGGTATCACATCGATGATTTGTTTGACTATAACACCTCCATTTTAAAATAAAATAAAAAACACCTACAATTCTCTTTAGAATATGCCCGAGGGCATTTTGATATATTTACAACACTGGTGCATCATTGGAAAACAACACTGCATTTTTTTTTAAATTTAAAAACTATAGCGATTCTCCTTCTTGGTATGCAGAGGGGTGTTTTTATAGATGAAGGGCACTGGTGCCTTGGGTGTATATAGCACTGACAATTTTTAAAAGTTAACCTTTTTCCTGATGCTATCAATTATTCAAATACCGATGCGTTGTTTTTTTTTAGCACACTATGTTTTTTTATTTTATAAAAATAAAATTTCCACAATGCACCATGTTATATGCAGCACCCGTTCTTGTATGGATAGTAAAGCACCAATGCGTTGGTCGATTGTAGATGCACCATATAAAATACATTCACTAAACCATCTCGCCGCCCACCTCCATTAGTGACCTCCACTATAAACTAATTTTTGGGCTATTTTTATAAGGGATTCTGCAAAAATCATCGCTATAAGGTCTTTCCCTTGTAGTGATATCACTATGATAGTGAGGGGAACATTTAAAGTACCTTACAAATAATACCTAAAGAAAATATTCACTACAAGCCATCAATCAACTCAATTTGGCTCCCACTACTTGGGAAATATCTAATATATTACATAACATAACATATGAAATTGGAAACTACACTAGAATAAACTACACTCCTCTACTAAAATCTTACTTATCAAATAAATTGGAATAGTTAATGACTATCTAACTTGTCTTTAGTTCTAAAATTAGTTTTATAAACCAAATGACCTCCTTACATACATGACTAGATACCATATACATTGCCTTTGCAATGGGCAAAGCAATCATAGCTTGTCACTTTCTCATCAAACTTACTACCTCAACAAACAAATGAAACATGTAACTACTCATATCTACACCCTTTGCAAAATTAGAATCCACTTAATCTTGTATATCCACTAAGAGTAGGTCCCCTGAAACATCATTATGATAGAGAAGGGAATATTTAGAAGTACCTTACAAATACCTAAAGGAACTATTCATTGTAGCCCCATGTTTATGTCCAGGATAAGTCATGAATCAATTAAATACTCCCACTACTTGGCAATATCTACTCTATTGCATAACATAACATACATCAATTTATCAATTATACTAGCATAAAGGACATAAGTTGTATTCTCCTTCTATCTAGGCATTATAGAAGAATGCTCTATTGAAATCTTAGTTAATGCTATGAGAGGCGCATTCTACAGCCCAACATGAGGGCGATGTGTGATTCCATCCATGATCAAAGTGGAGTTGACATGTGTCCCTTTTAAAATAAAAATAAAATATTTTCTAAATAAAAATATTATCTTTTATATAAACAAAAAAACTAAAAGCTAATATAAGTGTTTGGTAAGTTTTAATTAAAATAATTATAAAACATCAATATTTCTTTCTAGCTTCATTGTTGATTTTAAATTGAGATGTAAACATATTTTTTAAAACCCAGTATGAAGGAGATGTAAATGTATCTTCTATTCATATAAATTAACATAGTTTTATATCAAAATTATAAAACTAAAGTAATTAAAAGTAAAAGAAAATCATATTTTTTCACTTTTCATAAAAAAATGTATAATTCTTATACTTTAAAAAAATATTTGAATATAGGACTTAATAAATTATTTAAATAATAATATCACCTAATTTAATTTAATATCAATTTCATATATATGTATATAGAGAGACTATGTGTGTTGGCCATCATAAAATATTTCAATCAACAAAAAGAAGAAATAATTGAAAATAAATAAATTCAAGTCTTTCCTAACAAGAATAATAAAAGGAAGATGTGTAATTCATTCAAATTCTTATTATGTGGCATTTACAATAATAATAATAATGTATGATATAGATACAATGTTTCAAGATGTAAGGTTAAGTAATAGTAATGTGTATTTTAAAATATATTAATAGTGAAATAACATATTAATATATACAATGTAGTTCATAAATAAAATCTTTCATAACTCTTTCACTAATCATGTTAAATAAAAAATTCAATGTCAAGTGTGTATATATTATATATAGTTAAAAAAATATGTATATATTATACAAAGCAATTGGAAAAAATAACTTCCTATGGTTAAAACATTTCACATAATCTCACTATTCTTGCCAAAAAAAGTTCAATGCATTGAATTCATTTATATATTCCAAATTTCAAATTGTATTTTAGTCAACAATTTTTATCACACACACATATATACACCACATATTTATGAAGCATCCAAAGAGATCAAATCTCTACAAGTGCAAACCTTTTTCAAGTTTTGCATTCTAAAAATGGTTTGTACCTCAAAAAATTTGATTTCTCTAGGAGCTTAGTAGAACTGTGATTAAGATGGATCTATATTGGTGATAAATATTGGACCACTCAATAATATACAATCTTCCAAGCAATAATGTTGTGGCACAGAGTTCACATACTTACTCTAGCTTAAGCAAAGCCTTTTATTTGCTTTATATTTACTTATCTCCATCATTAAGATATATTTTGTAATGCCCATATTCTTTATATTAAATTGTGTAAAAAGCTAAGAGTTCAAATCATGAATCACATCCTTATTTTTACTAAAGTATATTATCTACATATAGAGTGATAATAAGGAAAATACCATTATCTGGTTTATATTACACACAATTATTTAAGTTTTAATTCAAAAATCTCCATACGAGTACAAAATAATCAAACTTTTGATCCCTAATTTGAGAGATTATTTGAAACCACATAAGAAGTTTTTTTGATGTTTTACTTTTTTCAACATAGTTCTATGGATGTGTCATATAAAACTCCTCCTTAAAGTCATCGAAAATTGTTTTAACATATATTTTTTCTATTTCTAAATAAAAGGCTATTGCTATAAATAAAAACAACCTAAAAATCTTAACTTAAAAATTTGGAAAAATATCTCACCAAACTTTATTTCTTCAATCTCATATACCATTTTACAACTAAATTTACATTTGTCTTTGAAACATTGTTTTTTAAATAATATTTTTTTAAACACCAACTTACTTTTAATTATTTCAAGAGACATGTCTATTTTGGAATCAGTTTTCTAAAATTTTAATTTTAGCTATTAGTAATTTTTAAGTCGGTGGAAAGGATTTATCTTCCATAAAATATTCTAGAATATTCTAGTATACATAAATCAAAGGCTGAGATTTCTCTCCATAATTAAGAATCTTATTACATGTTTTTTTAAATGTATATATGTTTCTTATACATTGATCATTTTTTATCATCGTTGATAATAATTATTATTTTAAATAAAATCATAATTTAGTTAATTTATGTTCTTGTTTTTTTTTTTTTAACAACTCGAGAGGTACGATGAAGCAAGTGGTTTGATATTTATTATGGATTGATGCGATATTTACCAACCATTTATTTTATATGGTTGTTTTAATTACACTGATAGCCATGTCTATCCTAGATTAGGGCTTCCAAAGTTTAATGTCCATTTACTTTATATGGTTGCGCTAATTACACTGATAACCATGTCCATCCTAGAGTAGGGCTTCCTAAGTTTATTCTTTTTATCAATAATTGTTAGGTGGATGGTAGATATTTAACCTTCCTAGAATATTGTAGAATATTCTTAGTGGTATACACAAATCAAAGGCTTTTAGACTTATTTTCAAGGTAGTTATTCTTTTTTAACACTTTTAATTAAATTTATTAATTTAAAAAAGATGTCATATTAACAAGTGCATTATGAAATGAGTTATGGTTTATGGGCATGTGGTAATGATAGCCCATGGTATTGACACAAACCTATAATAAAGTGGGGTAATTCTCCATGGTTTAATATTTTTTTAGATTTAGCAAATTGATACGTATAAAGAAGTAAATATTTTTCATGTTTAAATGCCTATCCATAATTTTCATCCATTTTATTTATATAATTGTACTTGTATATAATATATCTAACTTTCTGCTAACATAAAGATAAATATTTAAAATTTTCATTCCTAAATATTAATTAAAATATTTTAAAATTTTAATTCCTAACTATTAATTAAAATTTTGTTCGAATTCACTAAAACATTTACTTGTTGAGAGGAGTACACTTACTCACTTTCAAATTCCAAGTTTCATCTTGAACAGTTTTCCCATGAGATTGCTCTCTCCTACCACATCATTAACCATGCATTGTGCGACACGTCTCACATAATGTTGCCGATATGGTCACGAATCACGTTGTGTACAAGAACCCTCCATCTTTGTAATCAGAGAAAAACTCATTCTACGTGTCGTTTCGCATCTCGACCAAAGTTCACATCGCGCCTATCGCAAGTCAGAATATTTTCTTCATTGCTATGCATTTATCCTGCCTCCTAAAATCTGTGTGTTGCGACATTGGATTTCAGAAAGGTTTGTTCATTGAAGTATCATCCAAGTGTTCATACTTCGAAGCAGTGTGAAATCTGAGGGTTATGAAAACCTTTCGTTAAGAATCTGTATATTGGGTGTTCCCACATTCTTGAATGGGATGATTGAAAAGTTGGCATTATAACATTTTTCACATTTCAATCGTTTGAAGAGTTATATGCCAAAATTCGATAGATATAAATAGTTTGGAAGACCCATTGTGATTATTTCCCTGCTAAACCATACTCATAGAGGTATAAAATCCCTCCAAGAGTTATTTATATCTAGCTCACTCTAGGCAGAACGAGTGTGTATATATAGAGTTAGTGTAATTATACTAACTCTATATATACACACTCATTCTCCCCCAGGCATGCTAGATATAAATAGTTTGGATAACCCGTTGTGATCATTTCCTTGCTGAACCATACTCGCAGAGGTATAAAATCTCTCCAAGAATCTATTTATATCCGGAATACCTTGGGGAGAACGTGTGTCTATATATAGACTAAGTGTAATTATGGGCGTGCCTGAAATCTAAAAGTAGGCATAGAATTGGTGAGTAGACTGTAAAATTTCTCTACTGACAACCCAAAGATCATCAATACCAAATATTTCACATACAGAACATGATTTTAAGATGACATACCTTGATTAACAGCGGAAGATGTAATGGCTGCCATCTTATGTCTTCTGTCTCCTGGCAGCTGCTACTCTTCTTCTCAGAATTCGGTTTCTCTCCTCTTGCCCACACTTCCTTTATGTGTTTCTTGATGGAGAAGAATACAACTCTTGTGTGTGGGAGAGAGAGGACCCAATCCTTTATATATTATTTAACTCTAATCTGGTACGTCCATCATATACCAATTCAACGCTTAAGATCTAATGCTTTAGATTAGAAACTGCTTTAGGATAAAATCTAAATGCTTTAAGATTAGATCGGGTCACATTAAGATTAGAAACTGCTTTAACGTTAAAAAGCAATGAGCCTTTTGTTGTTTCTAATAGCAGTTTCTAACATTCTCCCACTTGACCCGACTATTCCTAATATTAAGTGTTGAACATCATACTATGATAAATTGCTGAGAGTTATGGCGGTTGTGCACTATTAATTCAATGCATTCCCTTCCATATACTACAATACCAACAATCCATCAATTCATACTCATAATTTATATAAAACAGCATAATGGTCCACAAAATGTCTTATATCATAATGATTAAACATAATATCTTTATAAGACTCTTTCTTGTTTAAAATTACATAAAATACGTATTACTACATTAAAACAAGAAACACATGATTGTATATCAGAAACACATAAAAGAGCTCAGAATGTCACACATCAATTATTATTAATACAACCAAGACCCATTCTTTGAACATGTTCCTTAAATTGTCTTGGTTGTAACCCTTTCGTCAAAGGGTCTGTAATCTTAAGTTCTGTCCTGATGTGCATGATTGACATTCTTTGTTTCTGAACCTCATCTTTCACAACAAGATACTTCAGTTCTATATGTTTGGCACCTTTAGAGTACTTGTCGTTCTTTGAGAAAATACTACTGCAGAGTTATCACAATAAATTTTCAGCGGCTTGCTAATGGTGTCGACAACCGCAAGTCCTGAAATAAAGTTCCACAACCATAATGCATGAATTGTGGCTTCAAAACATGCCACAAATTCTGCCTCCATGATATGGCACCTTGAGCAAACATAAACAGGTAACCAAAAGTCGATTTTCTAGTATCGATGCATCCAGCAAAATCTGAATCGCTATATCCAATCACTTCCGATTCATTGGATGAGCATGTAATCTTTCGTTGAGAGAAATTCCTTAGTCTCATGCAATATACTTAAATTATTTGCTGCAAGCAAGACGTCATCAACATAAAGGACCAGATAAATAAACTTGCTCCCACTGATCTTTCGGTATATACAGTGATCAACCGTATTTTCCTTAAAACCAAAAGATGTAATAATGGTATTGAACTTAATATACCACTGCCGGGATGCTTGTTTAAGCCCATATATTGACTTCTTAAGTTTACACACCAATTGTTCTTTACTTTCTACAGAAAAAACCCTCAGGTTGATCCATATAAACATCCTCATCATGATCTCCATTCAGAAAAGCTGTTTTCACATCCATTTGATGCAACTCCAAATCATAATGAGCTACTAATGTCATTATTATTCTTAGTGAGTCCTTTTTCGAAACAGGAGAAAATGTCTCCTTGTAATCAACACCATCTTTCTGAGTGTAACCCTTAGCAACAAGTCTAGCTTTATACCGTTCGATATTACCACTAGAGTCATGTTTGGTTTTAAAAACCCATTTTCTTCCGACTCTTTTACAGCCATGTGGTAACTCAACGAGATCTCAAACTTCATTCTGTTGCATGGATTTCAGTTCTTCTTTCATGGCATTAATCCATTCCTTTGACTCTTTACTTTCTACAGCATGTGAAAACGAAATTGGATCCTTATTGATTCCAATATCATAATCTGATTCTTGCATATAAACCACATAATCATTAGAAATAACTGACCTACGATTTCTTTGAGGTCTTCTTAATGCTACTTGTTGTGGTTCATGCATATCAGCATTATGTAAGTCATTTCCTTCAGGAAGTACTTCTTCATTTATATGTTGTTCATTATCATCATGCTGTTATACAACAGCTGGAACAACATTTGGAGTAATAGTAGATGGAGGAACTATTCTAGGTAATGTAACATTTACCCTTGTTTCTTTATTTCTACTATTTCTCTTCTAGTACTCCCACTGACTTCACCATTCTCATGAATCTTGAGATTTACAAACGTCTCAACTTCATTTACAAACGTCTCAAGGACATTCACAGTTGAGATTTTTCATGAAGCAAATAGACATAACCATAACGGGAAAATCATCAATAAAAGTGATGAAATACTTTTCTCCATTAAAGGCTGGAGTGTCCATAGGTCCGCAAATATCAGTGTGTATTAGTTCAAGAAGCTGGCTGCTTCTAGTGGCTCCTTTCTTATTATGTTATTATGTTTGGTTTGTTTACCTTTAATACCATCCACACATAATTCTAGATCACTAAAGTCCAAATTTGACAAAATTTCATTACTTACTAATCTCATCATTCTTTCTTTGGATATATGACCTAGTCGTTTATGCCACAAGAAAGCAGAATTTTCATTCAACGTGCTACGTTTTCATCCAACATTATTTAATACATTCAACAAGGAATTCGCATAAGTGTCATTCAGTTTCAATTTATATAAACCATCAATTAGAATACCAGAACCAACATTATCAGCAAAAACAACCAGATCCATTCATACATCTAAAACCAGAATTATCCAATTTACTTGCGGAAATAAGGTTTCTAGATAATGAAGGTACATAAAGGGTACTGTATAAGTTTAATACATATCCACTTTCTAGAATTAGACGATAAGTCTCTTTTTACAGACACGACATTGAACACCCTTTAGTTTCTTCTTTTCCTCATCCTGCCCATTCTTAGCAGGTGCCTTTTCCTTCTTGAAATGACTTGATTTTTGTTTCTTTTCTTTACCAGCTTTATTACTCACAAAACTTACTGAGTGATTCACTTGATTTTTCAAACGTCCTTCTTCCTGAACAAGTCTACTGGCCAATTCATTAACATTCCACTTATCCTTTATAGTGTTATAGTTAATCTGAAAAGGTCCATATTCAGAAGGTAGCGAGTTCAGGATGAACTGGACAAGAAAGGAATCCTCTACTGTAAGTCCCAGGGAGTTTAACCTTGCTGCAATATTAGTCATCTCTATAATGTGCTTTTGCATAGTTCGCGACCCATCAAACTTCATGGTCGTGAGTTCTGCCATAAGAGTACCAGCGAGTGACTTATCAGCTGAACGAAAACGTTCTTCCACAGACTGCATATATTCCTTAGCACTTTCTGTTTGTGGAATTATTGACTTGATGTTGTTAGCAACAGTCATCTTAATAAACATAAGGCTCAATCTGTTACTACGTTCCCATGCTTTATGGTGTGATTTTTCTGCCTCAGTACTATCTCTTGTAAGAGCAACAGGCTTATCCACAAGGAGTGCCAAGTCAAGATCCTGTATACCTAAATGGAAATTGACTTGTTCTTTCCATTCAGAAAAATTAACACCAGTGAACAATGTAACAGATGAAGCATGTGTATTCATGGTAACTCCTGCAAATTAAAAATGAAATAACTATAAGCTCATAACTAACGCGATTCAGATGTAGACATAATAGTATAATATAGCACTCCTTTGGGTAGATACTATCTTATACTTAACATAATTAAATACCAAAACATAAGCAGGTAATAAATATATTCAATCGAATAGAAATGACATCTTTGGATGATCAATATTTATTTAATCAAAATATCTATTAAACCTCATCATGTCAACTAGTTATAGAATAAGACTTTCCTTTCGGTAAGTTCTCAGGTTCTATCATTAGTGACGCCAGTTCTTAATTGGTATTATTATAACTGGCAATTTCTATCAATAATCATTATGTCACTTATGCACTAAATGATTATTCTGATTTTGACCACTTTGGTGATTAACAAAATCATAAATCTCATGTGCATAAATGATTTATAACACATACTTGATGTGAAACAATCAGTCACAGAACAATTACTATAGAGATCCATCATTATATGGATCCATCATTATATGGCAAAACAATCAAACGTCAATAACTTCTATTATCAACGCAATTACTCTGTGGAAAAAATAAATTTCCAACAAATTATTCTATAGAGCATGTTCTTGTACAAAATATATAATGGATTATATCAAGATATTTATATGCTGTTATTGATTCCACTATGGGCCAAAATCTTACGCCTCAAGCTAGCAGCAACCAAAACCTTGATTTTTTACCACTCAACCACCACGGAACAACTTAGAGTTTCGCAGATTCCATTACAGCAAATACAAAATGATGAAAAAATCACAATACAGCGGTTGAGACAGGACGACAAGTAATAACGATGGTCACGATGAATTTATTCACCATATCGGCCCCATATCGCATTACTTTAGCTTTAGTATTATTGTTTGGGTGGGCATAAAATTCAATACAGTCAATACCCTTATGTGATTATAGTATACATTTCGATATTGAGGGGATTCATAGTTATTCTCCAGAGAAGCCCAAATTTCAAACAATGCCAAAAGTGCATAAATCTTGCCCTAAAATCCAAAAAACGTTCTAAGAATTCAGTCTTTCACATTGTTTGGGGAAAATCTTGTTATAAAGTATGGTTTGCATACACGATATGCTATGGCTAGGTAAACCTTTAGCTTGAAACCAATCTAGCAGCTCCTGTAAAGTCAAATTACCCTCAATTACCCACCGGTCCCAAAGAAACCGGCTTTGGTCTCAGTGCTTTCAGTTATCGTTATCCACGTAAATCTACTCTGCCCTGCGGGCATGGAACTAGCATATACGACAGACGTTTTTCCCATCAGGTTCAGCACAAGGGGAAAATGTAAAGGACGTATGTGCTCCATGGGACCAGGGTTTAAGAGTATTTAATTTTGAAAACGAATGACGAAAACGAATACACCATCTTGTGAATAATATATACATACGCGGCAACATTCCAGATTCATGAAAACAGGATCGGACGAGCCAATTTTGGGTTCAAGACAAACCTCCCCAATATCTTAACAAATTCTAATAATAAGTGGGGTTCCATGGCTTTCAATAATATGAACAGAGTCTTAATCTTAATCTACGGATCAAAAGTTACATGTGCAGGACTTACACAGTATACACTGCCGGAGTATAGAATTTAAATAGCCGAAACCGGTGAGCAAGCATAGAATTTAACTAACGTGAAGCGCTTGAGTAACAGTATACGAAGACCAATTGCAATCATAGGAAATATTCAGTTATTGATTGTAGCTCTGATACCAAATGTAAAATTTCTCTACTGACAGCCCAAAGATCATCAATACCAAATATTTCACATACAGAACATGATTTTAAGATGACATACCTTGATTAACAGTGGAAGATGTAATGGCTGCCATCTTATGTCTTCTGTCTCCTGACAGCTGCTACTCTTCTTCTCAGAATTCGGTTTCTCTCCTCTTGCCCACACTTCCTTTATGTGTTTCTTGATGGAGAAGAATACAACTCTTGTGTGTGGGAGAGAGAGGACCCAATCCTTTATATATTATTTAACTCTAATATGGTACGTCCATCATATACCAATTCAACGCTTAAGATCTAATGCTTTAGATTAGAAACTGCTTTAGGATAAAATCTAAATGCTTTAAGATTAGATCGGGTCACATTAAGATTAGAAACTGCTTTAACGTTAAAAAGCAATGAGACTTTTGCTGTTTCTAATAGCAGTTTCTAACATAGACAGGCAAAGGTGTTGGAGGCCCATTTCACGTCAATATCTGTTTTTTTTTATATGTTAGCTTTGTTGCATATTTGATAGTGCCTAGGTTTATAATCATCTATTTTTGTTTCTTAGGAGGGGTTGTTTTGCACGTTTTGATTGGAGGGGTTCACTAGGACGATAAAGTGTGTAGACTTGCACTTTGAAGGTGGTGGTGGTGGTCTACTTTGTCTTTGATTATATTGTGGTATGTATCCTATTACTATTTCCAAACTGTTGCAACTCGTGGGTCTTTTTATATGTGCCATTTACGTCTTACTTTCTCTTATTATGGATGATTTTTGGGCCTCATGGTACAAGGGCTGATGTTTGTGGTCATTGAATACAACTATTTCTAACAAACCAGAGAATGATCCATGTGGTGTTTCAATGTCCTAAGAGATCTCCTTTCGGAAGCATATGAAGAAGTTTTCTATGGTTTTCTTCGAGCCCTACAAAGATTTTAGTTTTTGGTGTTGTTACAGGTGGTATAGGTGCTTGGGTTGTTGGTGTTGTTGGTTTTATTGAATATCTTACAGATTTTATTTTTGGGGCCGATGTGGTTGTTGCATTCTATGCTGGTGTATTCTTTGGACGTTCTCTCTCAGGTGGCGATTTTTGGTTTTTTTCAGTGGATGCTTTTATTTTTCTGTCTTCCTTTTCCTATTTATGTTGACACCCTTTGAATGGTTGTCCTTATTCTCCCCAAGGACTGACTAGTTCATATATTCTTTAGGGATCTCCCCTTTTAGGATGAAAACGTATGACTCTAGTCTTCGTATGCGATAAATTTGATTTTATATTTTTTATATTCTGTTATATCATCTTATTTAATTAGGGCATGCTCCTTTATGATTTCTCATATATTCTCCCTTTTGGGATTATTTCCTTTTCCTACAGTTTGGCCTCTTTTTGGTTATCTAGTGTACCTAGCCTCCTTTATGATGCATGATCTCCTCTTTTCAATGTGCTTTGCTTTCTCAATTTGATTCCTCGGGGGGATTTTTTTCTTGATTTTGTAGGTGATCCTGATTGTTTTGTTTCTGTGCTGCTTAGGCTATCCAGGTGCTACCTAGATTTTTTTTCCCTAATTGGGGTTGGTTGATTTATTGTATTTTACCCTTTTGTCTCAGGGTACCTAGGGATGTATGTCCTGAAGGTTGATGTGTCAGTACATGAGGCTTTTATTAAGGCCACGATCGATGTTGAATTGGCTTTCACGAAGGCTGGACCCTCTACAGATATGTCTGGTTTGTTGAGTTTTCATGTGCTACACCTGCCTACTGTGCTTGGTCCACGTGTACAACTTGGTGATGTCCATTATTACGACCAAAAATGAGTTGGCCACCAACATCAAAAATCTTGGTGATCGTGTGAAAATACTATCAAACCCTCCTCTAAAGCAAAACAAATTAGTTTTGGTCATGATGTGCCATGGGATAAGGTTGACATCTCTAAGGGCACCGTGCAAGACTAGGTTCGAAACTTATGGATTCCCATCCTTGATTATATTCCTAATATTATATTACCGATGAACTCTTGGTAGTGTATCAATTTTCTACACCAGGAAGATGCTGAGTATATTCTAAAATCCCCATGGGTTCAGGGTCATGGAATTATTCTCCTCTGCACTAGTACATTGCATTCAACCCTCTTATTGATATGCCATGAAACAATTTGGTCTAACTTAAATTACCAGGGTTGCCTTTGGATTTCTGGACACTTTAGGCTCTGAAGGAGATAAGAAACTTGGTTGGTAGCTTTATTTATTTGAATCCAAGATGTTTGGGAGCTCAAGACAAGCGGGTGGTTTGGATTTTGGTGGAGATAAATTACAAAGGCATTCTCTTGGAGCACAATGAATTAGAATGGGTGCCTATTGGACTACACCAGTGACATGACTACTGGGATATACCTTTTCGCTCTCTTTTGTCATCATATTGGAAATTTATTGGAGAGATTTGCTTAATTCTTATATTCTTATTGTGCGAGGAGGCGTGGGTGTGGTGGTCATCAAGGGATGGAATTACCACAACAAAAATAAGAACGAGGTATTGTTCTGATGAATTTCAAAAATTCATTTCTTGTTTTTGATGTGCCATCCACTTCTACTGTTTCTCCTCCTTCTTCCCCAGTTTCCTATCCTACTCACTTAGACCCATATATTCCATTATATGCCCATGTATAACATGGTTCGTCCTATATTCCTCAGGCTTTGATTCTACCTAGGCCTGGACCTACTCCTGTGTCTTCTTTGTCTTATAATCCCCTTTCAGTATCATGCCATGAATCTATTCTTGCATTAGGGGAATTTTGAGGTCTAAAATGGGCCTCCTAAGGAAATTATAAAATAATAGTGGAAATAATGAAATAATATTAGATTAGATCGTCAAATTTTAGAGGGAAAAAAGAAAAAACTATTTTTTGAACTCATATTTTCAACTTATGTCCCTATGGGTTTACTCAATTTTCACGCGACAACACTCATTGAAGCATAATTTGATTCATGATCCAACGAGTACGCATGATCCATACTTTCGATGCACCCTACTACATGAAAAATGAGAAATACATGGAAAACACGATTGTAATCACGTTTTTCATGTATTTCTCATTTTTCGTGGAGTAGAGTCCATCAAAAGTATGCCACATGGGTACTCTTTGGATGAGGAATTAAATTTTTCATCCAACGAGTAATCCCTCTCAAAATTTGAGTAAAACCTTAGGGACATATGTTGAAAATATGTGTTGAAAAAGTAAATTTTTTGTTTGATTAGTTTCTTAATCTTTTTATTCTTTTATTCCAAAATGGTGAATCATCCCCCATGGTTGAAATCATCATCTTGAATCCTATTGGTTCTTATAAAGTTTATTTTGGTTGTACATTTTTCTTAGGAGGCCCATTTTAGACCTCAAAATTCCCATAATGGATCTGCCACCCTCCTTTTGTGGAACCTATTCTCATCTCCTCTGATGGTGATCCTCCCATGCCAACACTTCCACATTCAGATTCCCCACTCGCTCATCGATTATGGCTTCCTCTTCTCCACCCGTGGATGATAACCGTCGTGATTCCTTGCCCCACAATTTTCTGGGAAGTGACCTGGATTTCCTAATGTCAAACACAGTCATGGACCTTTATAATCTTACCATCCACAAGGCAGGGACTTCTTCTCGTGTTTTGTGCATCATCCTGATTCCGCATTGAATATCACTGTTTCTCATAAAGGGGGAGGGATATTCGTCATTTTCATGTCACTCCTTTTCTAAACTTTTAGGTTTCCAAAGAGATTTAGATCTCACAAATGTCCCTATTCCTCCTCTACTTCTCGGGACCTTAGAGTGGATGTACCCATATCAAGGCTTCCCTAATGAAAATCTTTCTCTTAATCTTCTTGGCTTAGGGGATGCCACTAAAAATACCTCCCTCAGACATATCATCCTCTCGACTCAACTTTACATCATTTTGATATAGGAGACGATAACTAACAAGGACAAAGTCATTGACTATTTCTTTTCCTTATGCCCGCATTGACATATTGTAGCCGATGAATCCTTTGGTTTATTGGGTGGTTTGGTGGCTCAATGGGATCTTAGATGGGCTAATTTGATATCCTATAAATGATTCATATGTATTATCTTGATTGGACATGTGTGTGGGTTTTCTGGTCGCATCCACGTCCTCAATCTATATACCCCTTGTAGAGATTGGATGTCCTTCTCGAATCTTATGTATGTCTCTGGAATATTGAGTATGGGTTCCCTTATTATTGTTGGTGATTTTAATGTGAAATTTTCCAGGGTAGATTGTTATGGGTCTCGTAGTAGACTAGACCCTTTGACAAATCTTCTTCTTGGACTTCTTGCAGATAATCATACGTTTGATATCACTCCCTCTCTCATGTCTCCAACTCGGAATAATAATAGGTCGGGTGAGGATTATATTGGCAATAGATTCAAGAGAACCTCATGGAATCTCTTGGGCACTTTCAATCGTGGGTGGTTCGGTCATATCTCTCTGATCGCACCCCAATTGTATCACAATGTAAGTTTGAGAAGTCTCGACAAGGGATCCCCTTCAAATTCAATCAAGCCTAATTAGAAGATGATGAATTTAACATCCTTGTTAATTCCATCTGGGGATCTATTCAAGGTGAGTCTGGTATTTTTGGAATGGATTTGATCACTACGTGACCTAGGTAGATATTGGCGGAAACTCGCCTATTCACTTAGACCCCCAACACTGTCTCTTTCAATTTTTCAGTTTCCTTAATTGTAGCACAATTTAATACTTTTGGGATTTTTTCGGGTCCTGAACTTCCAGAGCCGTTTTGAGTCCCTAAAAAATTTTTTTTGGGAAAACTGGGCAAACACGAGTTTTTATTCGTTTTTGAATTTGAAATTTTTATTCCTCGGATAGATATTTCTAACGAGGTATTGTGCGTGTCAAACAGAAATCGTATGCCAAAGTTATGACACCAAGAAGTTGATGTACCAATTTATCCAAATGGGGCCCATAGTGTTGGCTCTTCATCTCCTAGGGTTAGGTTTTTGGATGTTATGGTTTTCCATTATTTCTCAATAATAAATATGCCATTGAGCCTCATTGTAACATAGTTCATAGGCATGTATCCGCCACATCTCTTCTTAGAGGTAAGCTACCACTACCCGAACTAGTTTATTTCCATTTTATTTGTAAGCAGATTTCAATATTTGATATTAATGAAATGAATTGTTGTTTCTGTTGCATCTTTGTATTTATGGTTATATCTGTGATTTGTTGCATTCTTGTTTAAGTTTGGATTAGTGGTATTAGAGAAGTCTTCTCCTTCTCTATTTTTCTTTGCATGTCCCCAATGACATTTGGATATAAGGAGTTAGGGCTCAAACTAGTCGAAACTTTTTAGGACCAGCCTCACAAGTCCTAATGGCCTCCCATGGCGGAAGAGAAGAAAGATGAGGAGGTAGGAGATAATTTCAAAATATTTCTAGAAGAATTCCTCGAGCGACAAAGGAATGTGATGATGGATAAATTTTCCCAGATCCTTTAGCGGCTACCCAAATGCTCCGCATCTTCTTTAAGCAACCACTATGGAAGCACCATGCCTTTTAAGGTACAAGTTCACTTTGACATCCCCATATTTGAAGGTCAGATAGATGTGGACGCCCTAGATAAATGGTAAAATCTACTAGAAGGATATTTTTGTGTTGATGATTTTTCCAGTCACAAAAAGATTACTTTTTCACTTCTCAAAGCCACCCCCCACGTCAAGGACTGGTGGGAAATTTGTTGTGAGAAGAAGGAAGAAATTACACCCTCAATATTTTCAAGCACACCCACTTGGAATTAGTTTTTGGATTCCATCAAAGAGAAATAATACCCAGTCAGGAAATATGAGGATAAATACATAAAGTGGACCTCACTATGATAGGCAAGGGACCAAGACGTGCCAGAGTTTACCAATGTTTTTCATACCCTTCATAAGAAGTTGGGTATCAAGGATTCTGAGCAACATTTGGTACTCAAGTACCACGACTATCTACATGAATACATCTGGGATGAGAGGAGTTACTAGATATCTCCTCGCCCAGCATGACGTATTGATACACCGTCAAGATGGAGCAGAAGTTTAAACACAAGAAGTGATACTTTGGATCTTCGAATCCAAAGCAAGGAAAAGATGTCCGGGGGCAGAGCAAAGGAAAAAACCAAGGCGGGGCAACCTAGGACAACCCACGGATATTGTAAGCAAAGAACAACACCACGAAGACAAAGAAGGACATGGGAAAATGGTGTAAGTTCCATAAGAGCTCAACTCACAACACAAGTGAGTGTCAGGCCAAGCAGTCACTAGTGGCTAAGCTGAAGGCCTCCAAATCAGACGCATGTTCCGACTCTGAGTCAGAACCAAATAAGGGGAATGACAAAGGGAATTAGATAATTAATGCGAAGCCCGATGCCACTGCGACCACCACCAAGATCCAGAAGAATGAGCTTGAAGATCTAGAGGAGGGGTAACACATATTCCACTCACAAATGTGGGTAAAGGGTTCTCTCCTACATTTTATTGTCGACAACGGGAGCCAAAAGAACCTCATTTCAGCATTGGTCATCAAGCGGCTGGGTCTATTGGCTATAGCACATCTGTAACCATACACCATCGGGTGGCTTCACCAAGAACGAGATCTCCGTGTCAGCCAACAGTGTCACCTTTTCTACAACATGAAGCCCCTCATGAATGAGGTACTGTGTGATGTTTCTCCTTTTGAAGTTTGTGATGTATTATTAGGAAAACTATACTTGTGGAAGTGACATGTTGTATATGAGTCTAGACCTTTCTTTGGGATTATTACTTTGGGAAATATGTTGTACATGATACCGGAGGTAGCTCTGCCTATCACCATCTCTTTGATCTCTACAAAGTAATGTAGTAAGATCATTTCACAGACTAGGAATTTTTTTCCTTATGATTCACCCTCAGAGCAAGAAGAATATTGTGGCCATGGATTCCAAACAAGGCTCCTCCGCACAATAACAACAAATGGATATGGAAGTGAAGGAGTACAGGGACATTCTTGCCTCACCTAAGGGGGCACCTGTACAATGTCAGGTCAAGCACTCCATCGATCTGACCCTGGGAATGCCACTACCCAATGGACCAATCTATCGATGCTCTGTTCTAGAGAATGATGAGATGAAGAGGTAGATTCGGGAGCTATTGTAGAAAGGGCATACTAGGCCAAGCTCGTCACCTTGTGGGAGCTCGATTGTATAGGTACAAAAGAAGGATGGGACCTAGACACTCTTTATTGACTATTAGGTACTGAAAAAGATCACTGTCTGGATTAGGTACCCAATCCCACAAATTGATGACCTTATGGGATAGCTGAAAGGGGCCAAATATTTCAGCAAGATTAAGTTGAAGTATGGTTATCACCAGGTGCCTATCGAACCATCCAATGTGTGGAAGACTACCTTCAAATCCAAGGAGGGCCTTTTAAATCATTAGTCATGTATTTCGGGTCGATGAATTCCCACACAACCTTCATGAGATTTATGGATGACATCTTGCGACCCTTAACCAATGCATTTGTGGTGGTGTATTTAGATGACATCTTGATGTTCAAATCAAGTTGGGAATAGCACCCTCCACCATATCCGACACACTCTCTAAACCCTGTGACAACACAAGTTGTGTCCAATTTGGAGAAATACACTTTTGGTGTGACCCAGGTTTAATATCTAGGGTACATCAATGATGACCAGGTTGTTCTTGTGGACCCATCCAAATTACAATTCATTCGAGATTGTCTAGCCTCAACCACTCTAATAGAGCTCCGCAAATTTTGGGCCTTCCCAATTTCTACCGCGGGTTCATGTTGGGGTTCTCTCATGTCACATGGACTTTAAGTAAAGTGACCAAGGGCAAAGTGAAAGAAAAGTTATTTTGGTATGAAACCAAATAGAAGGAGATTTCCAAGTTTAAGAAACACCTCTACTTTGCATAAGTGCTCACATTACCAGACTTGCAACAACCATTTGAGATTGAGACAGTTTCCTCCGACTATGATATTGGTGCAGTTATTACTTAACAGGGGCATCCAGTGGCTTATCACAGTGAGACGCTTTTAGACACATTCCAAATTTATCCCACCTATGACAAAGAAATGTATTCCATTATGCAAGCCTACCGTCAATGGTATCATTACATTTTGGGGAACGAAATGGTCATCCACTCAGACCACCAACCCCTACAGTTCATATAGACACAAGGGAAGTTGCAAAAATGATCACCATCAGAAATGGTCCACATACCTTCAAAAATTCCATTTGAACATTAATTACAAGAAGGGTAGCACCAATAATGTTGCATACTTCCTCAATCAACCACCAGTTATGGTGCTGATCATTTCGCTTGAATCCTATGGGCACGAGACTTTCGGGTAGCCACAGATGTACGAGAGCGATCTAGAATTCAAAAACACATACTAGACACTCCTGGAAGGTAAGAACATTCCAATTTTTTAGCTCTAACATGCACCATTATGCCGCTTGGGACACATATGTGTTCCTTCAGGGGAGCGTGCCAGGATGGTTTGGGAGGCATACTAAAGTTTGGTCGCTGGACATTTCGGAGTAGAGAAAATAGTGGCAGTACTACAAAAGTATTTTTATTGGCTGAACCTTCATGAGGATGTTGGGAGGTACATTAAATCCTACACTGCATGTGCCATTTCCAAACCAAACATCAAGAAGAAAGGCCTATATAACACTCTTCCTACTCCTAGTCAACTTGGGAATCCATCTCCATGGATTACATGACAGACCTTCCTTCTACTAAGCACGACAACGACTATGTTTTAGTGGTCATCAACAAATTCTGTAAGATGGCCATTATGGTGGTCTGCAAGAAGAGTATCACAACAAATTACACTACTAAGCTCTTCTTTGAGCGAGTGTTGGTACACTTTAGGATCCCACAGTACATTGTCTTAGATCGCGACAACAGATTCCTAAGTTCATTTTTGTCAAGTCTTTGGTCGATTTTTGGTACCAAACTCACTAAGTCGAGGAATTTCCATCCCCAAATTGATGGCCAAAAGGAGGTCATCAACAGGATGATCGTACACATTTTGCGCATGTACAACTCGAAGCATCCACTCACATGGGATGAAAGCCTCCCCTATGTACAACACAACTACAACAAAACTCTCCACAACATAATGGGACACAACCACTTTCAGGTAGGCCTAGGATTTCAACCATTATGTCCCATTGATGTGGCCATACAATTTGCAGCTACTCAAGAAGATTTTGCTCATGTCCAGTCTGAAGCCAACAGTGCTAAAAAATTCATTGAGTGTATTCAACACATCCGCTAGCAGGTCCATAATATATTGGACAGAGCTAATTCGAAGTACAAGCAGTGCTATGATCAACATCGTGTGCCGCACAAGTTCCAGGTGGGCGACAAAGCTTGGCTACATTTGTGTAAAGAGTACCTCTCTGGACCCCAACACAAGATTTTCCCTCTCCTATATGCGCCATACACCATCACTAAGGTTGTAGGAGACAATGCCTTCAAGATCAACATTCCACCTTTCCTTGTTCTGCACCTAGTGTTCAATGTAGATCATCTTCAACCATACTTTCCACCATTGTTGGACACTTCTGACATTGCATAACAACTCACATCAATAGAGCTAAACCCAGACTACATGGAATAGGCCACAACTTATCAGATCATCGACACAAAAATTAATAACACTCGTCAGCAGAAGATCCAACTATATCATGTTTTCAAAGTTGGTCAACTCTTGTACCAAGGAAAGTGCCTCACTAGGGACCAAGTTCAACAAAAGTTTCCCCATCTCATGGAGGCACTCAATGCAATTGGGACCATTGCTTCTTAAGGGGCGACGACTAAATCAAGTGGATATTGGTTTCCACCCGCCTATTCCACTTGGATCCCCAACACTGTCTCTTTCAGTTTTTCAGTTTCCTTAATTGTAGTACAATTTACTACTTTTCACAATTTTTCAAGTCCTAAATTTCTAGGGACGTTTGAGGCCCTAAACAACATTTTTTGGGAAAACCAGGCAAACTTTATTACTAATTGATGTTTGCATTCAAAGTTTATATTCCTTGGATAGACCTTGCTAACGAGGTATTGTGCGCATCAAAAGGAGATCGTATGCGAAAATTATGACCCCAGGAAGTTGATGTACGAATTTACCCAAATGGGGCCCATAGTTTTGGCACTTCATCTCCCATTGTTTCTCAATAATAAATAGGCCTTCGAGCCTCATTTTAACACAATTCAGAGGCATGTAGCCACCACATCTCTTCTCAAAGATAAGCTACCACCGCTCGAGCTAGTTTATTTCCATTCTGTTTGTAAGCATATTTCATTATTTGATATTAATGAAATGAGTGTTATTTCTACTGCATCTCTATATTTATGGTTATATTTGTGATTTGTTGCATTCTTGTTTAAGTTCAAATCACTATGAAACTCAAGAAACTGAAAAGTCATATATGGACTTGGGAATGACATAAAAAATCACGGCTCAAAAGAGAACTCGATGAGATTATTGTGGATATTGACAGACTTGGGAAGCTTCTTGAGACATCCCCCCCTCCTCCTTAGATTTAACTAGGCTAAAATGTATCGAATCAAAGAAGTGAAATATTTTAAAATTTTAGGAGACAACATGGCGCTTTAAGACAAGGGATATTTGGTTGAAGGAAGGTGGTCAGAACACTCATTTTTTTCACCATTATGATAATCACACGAGGGTCATGAATACTATATGGGACATTCAATCAGAGAATGGGAACATTGTCTACTCCACATCAGAGATTCAGGAAGAGTCAGTCAAGTACTTTAAGAAATTTCTCTTTGCTTGGGAAGGTGTTAAGATTGAAGACCTTATCTGGTGGATTAATGAGTTTCCTTGTGTGTTCACTACAGCTGATAATGAGAACATTTTATGACCGATATTGGGGGATGATATTCTATGCATCTTGAAATCCTTCTCAAAAGATACGTGTCCGGGGCCTGATGGATGGATTGTAGAATTATTCCTCCATTTTTATGATCTTATGAACCAGAATCTCCTTGACATGGTGGAGGAATCACGTGTAATAGGCCTCATCTCTCGATCCATCAATTATACTTTTATGGATATAATTATGAAGTCCTCGCATCCTTCTTCATTCCAATTCTTTCATCCCATATCCATCTATAATATCACGTATAAGCTCATTTCTAAAGTAATCGTGGGTCGCATTAAAGATCTCTCAGAGCACATTTCCCATGAACAGTTTGGCTTTCTGGCTGGCAGGCTGATACATGATGCCATTTCCACTCCACATGATTTTTACATTCCATAAGTACAAAGAAGATGGGTGTTGTCATTTTAAATTTAGATTTACATAAGTCTTATGATTTCATTGACTGAAATGTTCTACACCTTATTCTCATCAAGGTGGGTTTAGCTATTTGCATTATAGATTGAATTATTGTCTGTGTCTCCTCGGCCAATTTTGTTGTTATCATTAATGGGTTCCCTATGAAATTCATCTCGGCTGGAAGATGTCCAAGAAAAGGGTTCTCTCTCTCCTTGTTACTTTTCATTTTGGTCATGGATGGCCTCAATCTAAATATTAGGATGGCTCGATGCTCTAGCACTTTTAGCATTGTCAAAATGGTTGACTGAGTGGATGTTACTTATTTTCTCTTTGTTCAAGATGGCCCACTTTTGAATAGGCTTCTAGAACATGATAGGAAGTTATACATGTTATTTTTAAGAGGTTCGGAGAGGCTTCAGGCATGATTTTGAATGGTAATAAGTCCTTTATTTTATATTCTAATGAGGAAATGCAAGAGATTGTAAATATTTCTTATCCATTTGGTGCTGGGATGAAGAAGGTCGAGGATGGTATGACCTACTTAGGTTTTCATATGGAACCAATCAACTACAAGGTTAGAGACTGGACTTGGCTTCTGGATAAGTTTCAGCATAGACTCGACAAATGAACGCACAAGTTTCTCTCTTTGGGTGGGATATATACTTTGATCTAATAAGTTTTACAACATATCTTGGTATACTGGTCCCATTTATTTTCCCTCCCTATTACTATTTTGAATAAAATATGATCCATTATTACGTGATTCCTCTGGTCTAGTAACAAAACAAATTTTAAATACCGTTTGGCCAGATGGGAAAGGATAGCCAAACCTAACGATCTCGGAGGTTGGGGTTTACTTGATTTGAATATTTTTAGATGGGAAATTTTGATTAAATCACTTTGGAGGGCTATTTTTGGTCATGGGATTTACCAAGATATAATTAAAAATAAGTACTTAAGGAAGCGAGACTTCATTTAGTGGTTCAGATCAGGTGACATAGGAATTACAAATGGATTCTTCATATGGAAAAGTTAAAAAAAAATAAAAGGATGGTTTCTCAATCTTATGAGATGATCCTCTAGGTCTAGATCTAAGATTCTTATTGGCATTGATAATATAGCTAGGACTAGACCATCCATTACTCTTCTAGATGATTTCACTTTTGTTCCTCACTCCAGGGGTTTTATTTTTCTTTGTGAGATCATCAAGCGCTGGAATGGTTGATATCCTATCTGGAAGGATGCTCATGACATGCGGTTGGTTGGGCCTTAGGTTCATTGCTATAAATACTATTTGATGGCGCTCTAATCGGATGGATTATTCAAGGATGAGAGGGGAGATGTCCTTGCATCATTCGGTAGAGTACAACACAAATCTCTAGTGGTGACAAATATTTACAAGTATATTATCAGCTATAATATTTCTCTATCTATCATATGTTGGTATAGGACTGTATAAAAAGAATCTATTCCTATTAAGATCATTCTCTTCACATGGTTTTCTTGGAACAATACGATCCTGATGTGGGATAACCAGTCCAAAAGGGGCCATCGGGGCCCAGGCTAGTGTCCATTGTGCTCTTGCTCTGGCGAATCTGTACTACACCTCCTCCTCTAATTCCTAGTTTCTTTATAGGTTTGGAGACAGTTCCTCTAGTCTTTAAAAGTCCCTTATAGGGTTTTCATCTCCATGGAACAATGCCTTCACTAGTGGATCTCATGTAGGAGATACAAAATAATCATTCTTTTTTATATTATGAGGGAGGTTTTGGAAAACACATGACCATTATATTTTTAATGGTAGCCCCGTCAACCTTTCCTGCATATGCTTCAGAATATTGCTATGGGTGGATCCGTTGGTTGGTGAATCTCAGAAAAATGAGTTGTCCGAGTCAAGGATTGTACATCCCACTACCCTTTTTCTGGAAGGTATGTTTGATGGGGTTTCCCAGGCGGGTATATGTGGCTACAAATAATGGATCATATTTTCTCCACACTCCTACTACAAACTACACTGGCAGGTAGGCAATGGTACTAACACAACGACTAAAATGTTGGCTCTTCGAGGGTTGCTCTAGTTTGTAAAAGACCTTGTGAAAAGATCATGTAATAAAAGTTAATAAATGAAAAATAAGACCATAATTAAGTGACATTTATTCCAAGCTGAATGTTGCCCAAAGGTATGCTAGTGGGCATCACTAGATGTGTGTTTTGGCTAAGGAAAATTGGTAAAGGCATTAAAAGGCAAAAATGCATTTTTGGAACGTTTATTTATGAAAATAAAGAAAAATAGGAGAAATGTAAGGTGAAAGGTCACAGGTTCCATGCGAGGAGGAAATTGAAGGAAAATAATGTAAAAGGAAGAAATTAGAGGCCTCATGCATAAAAAGGCTTCTGAGGATTAGTTCATGGCTTTTCTCAAGTTCAAGTTTGGAGCTCTCTCACTCTCTTGGTCACTTAGAGTTTTCTTAGATAACTCTAGTTTGGAGCAAGGAAAGGAAAAGAAATAAGGGGAAAGGAAGGAAATAAAGGAACAAGGAAAGGAAATCCGGATCAAACAGCTTTAGCTGGAATACTTGTTGGTAACCTTTTGCACGTGTGATTTCCTAGTTGGTGTGGACATGCATGGCTTTGCATGTTCGTGTACGATTCTCTTGTTGTCGGTGGCATGGTTTTGTCGGGTTAAGACAGTGGATTTCAGCCTAGCCTAGCCTTTTTCTGGATGCCATGGTAGGTTGGGATGTTTATTTCTGTTTTAGAACTTTGGAATTGCCGAATGGATTTTGGAATCCAGGGCAGAGGTGGTCTCAAGGTTCATTCCCAAAGGCATAGGAATCCCTTGACTAGTTTTGGCGGGATACATGGTAAACATTGAGGGAGATGTCTTGGCTTAGGGCCTAGTGATTCGGGTTTGGATTGCGGTAAAGCCTGAGAGACAAGGAGACAAAAAAATCCTCATGGATAGTGATGGATTTTGGATGGCATTCTAAGTTCTGTTCAGTTGTGATCGGAGCACCGGTTTTGGTGTGATAACGGTTTGATGAGGGTGGAGGTGGTTTAACCACTATATTCCCTTGGTTATTCTATGAGATCCCACATTCATGCTTGGAATATGGCACGGGGGTGACTGGGTGAAAGTGAGATTTGGTTCAGCCATGTCTATGGTCGAGTGGTACATGGAAGTCCTGAACCTAGTTGGATTTGCCTATGATTAATAAAAGCTAAGTTCTCTTACTTTTGCACTAATTTATATATGGATTTAATGGCTCTCATATCTCTAATATTTATATTTTTTTATGCTAGTTATAAGCATGTTTCAATGGTCGGTTCATGTCATGGCTATTTCATGTATTTACTTGTAATTGTTAAATGGATGGATGAAAGACCTAATTCATCATGTAGGATGTAAATGGAGAAGGAGGTGATCCTTCTGGTTATGTTTCATAAGTTGTTTCAGTTGTTTATGCTCTGTCTTGTATCCGAGACATGTAGGTTGCATTGATGCCAAGTGTTTGACAGAATGTCAGTCTCGATTAGGGATGCTTATGCCTAGCCCTGAGGGTGATTTTTTATTGATCAACATTGTTATTATGTTTTCAATGAATTCTAGAAGTTACAATAAGTTTTGGGTAAAGGCCAGGATTCTAGGATAGAAAAGTGGCTTAAATCCCAGGGTCGTTGGCACATAACTAGTAATTTTGGTCCACAGACATTGGTAGGCAGGCCTATGACAACGAATTTGGCTTGTTGGTCGCTCCCTTGCCCATAGCATGAGGGAAACTAATGCCTAAGAGACACAGAATAACAGTGGGACCTAGGGATAAGCTCTCTGAGTGGTTTACTTGTCTCTTGAGGGTTCTATTGATGATGTTGGATGATTTTATGTGACATTCCATCGATTCCATTTCCTTAACGTGACTTAGGAGGTTGAATAAGATTCTAGTAACATCTATCCTCATGTTTACCCCAGTTGGCATTGTTACTTTGGGTAGACCTGGGAGGGGGTGTTACATATTAGTATTAGAGCATGGTTATGGTCTCTTTGGGTAATATATGGTGCTAAAAATATGGGTGAATGTGTTGGTAATGCATGCATGTGAGTTGTGTGTGTGGCTCTTACACTCCCGTTCCATGTGCTTGTTGCCCTGCATCATATTCATCATGCTAGTTGTAAGGTTATCATGAGGAGCTTGATGTCAATTTTATGGAATGAATCATCATGAGTATATGACTGGTTATATGATTATATGCAGCTGGATTACATCCTTGTATGTTGGGTTTCATTCTTGGTTATTTGATTACATTCGTTAGTCTTTTAGGTTGATTACAAGAATTGATCACTTATGCTCGACTACATGTGGTTATGCGTATGTGTAGTTGATTAGAAATTACTTATGCAGGTGGATAGTTCCATGAGGCGATGTGTATACTAGAGTAATGGTTGTTGTCATGCATGAGGTCATAACATGCATTATTCATATGGCCTTGCATTGATGACTGGACCCTAGTTAGTATGATGGTTATTCATTGATGCACTTATTGATATATGTGTATATGTTATTATGGTTAAGTCGTATATGCATCATACTAATTTGATGATATTGCAAACAAGGTATCCTCCCCTAGTTATGCTAAGGTACATTGATTTATGGTGATTTGGTTTAGCTTACATAGTATGCCTTATAGGGAAGAGATCAGATGGCTAGAAAGGTGGTAGACTACATAAAATCTCCCAATCAATAAAATGGGAAATGTGGTGTGGGGCACTCTTTTGACTTGGTAGACACATTGAGAAGCCTGAAGGAAGAAATAAGGAGTTGCAAAGAAGAGAATGACAAAATCATTCAGGCACAAAAGAAACAAGCAGAGGTGAATGCGATATTACTTCAAAGTTTGTCAGATTTGTAGTGACATTGATCTCTTCGAATCAGTCATGGACATGAGGACAAAACTAATCGGGCATATGGTGGCAAGTCTCATAGTAGACATAGGTGAGATAGATTACATACCCTAAACAATTCAACCTTTTGAATGCCTCCTTCCCAGACAGTTTCATGGCCTGAAGACATCCTGAAATGACCTCCAGAGGGACCACCGCAGATAGGCCCATGCAAGGGTGCATTGGAGAGCATTTAATTCCATGCTAGGGTGCTTTGTAGAGCACTTAGGCCTTCTTTAACCTGCATTAGGCAAGTTTGAGTGAAATTCACATAGGGTTTGGGGAATATTCTTAGCTTCTGTAGCCTTCTAGAAGATTCCCATACTTATCATCTCCTATGAGCTCGAAAATGGATGAGGAATGAGTTAATATACCTCCTATCCTCTCATCCCTTCCTCCATGGAACTAATTTTAAGTATGGAAGGCCATTCAATACCCTCATTGATGACAAAACCTCCTCCATCTTCTTATAAATTGAGCACTCATCTAAGTGATCAGGGGTTGGACTTTGATGAATTGTAAGGAGATAATGTTAGTTTGATAATTGAGACTATTGTAAGCGTCGTTATGCTGCTAGATTGTCATGCTTATGATGTGATGTGGATGGAACCAAAGGTGGAGGAGTGACTTTGAATCAGGTTTCATGGTTGTAATTCTTCCTGCTATTCAATAAATTATTTACACCTTTTTCCATATGCTTATCTTGATATGTGATGCTTATATGTGTGAATGTATCTGATTCCATTTACTTGTAATCAATAGATCTTTTTCTTTGACTGGTTCCTTATCTTTTGTTGATGTTTACAGGTATTTCTCAAGCATATTAAGTATGGGAAGGAGTGACATGTCCGATACAAAGGAGGCAAGAGGAAAGTGAAAGTACAAGTAGGTCCTCTCATTCTCTTTTTCTTATCTATTGTTTATAGAAAAAGGTTAAAGTGCTTTAAGCTGTTGTTCTAGATATGGCTACTTATCTAGGGAATTAGTATTTATCCGTAGATACCAAATTCTTCATAACAAATTGGCAACTCCATTGGGGAACGATCATCGTTCCAAGTAGATTATCCACATCCTAGGACACTCTGGTAGACCTTACTACCTTTCATTTATTGTATTTCAGCCTTGTTGAAGTGAATTTTGGTCAAAAACTGTGTTTAGTTGCCTCTTGAAATGGCTTACTATCACCAGTGCAGGCTTGTGAGGGACACAATGCGTTGCCAAGTACCCTTGGATTAGGGATAGTGCTCTGAAGCACACTGTCTCCCATTCAGGGTTGCACTGATCCTCCTTGGATCAGTTTTCCACCTTTGGATAGTGTCTTTTACCAATTTTCTTATGTTTGATTCCTTGTTGAATGATCAATGAGTGTCATGTCTCTGAAATCAAGATTGTATCTCATTTGCTAGCCCTACTTTGACTTGATTGATTAACATTTCTTAAATGATTTCTTTGTCATTATCGATTCATTGTCAAAGTTAGATTATAGTCGATTAATCTTTGTTCAAAAGTAAGTGTCGTAAAAGTATTCTTTTCCTTCAAAACAGAATTGTCGTAAAGTCTTCATTCTTGTAAAAAGATTTATTGATTGTATATACATTAGTTTCCTTTTTTTCATAATAACGTTAAGGGAATTGAAAAGAAAAACTTGCATCATGCATTGAAAAAGTTTGTGTGTGCACATAGGAATAGTTTAGGGAACTTGGATTAGATTATGCTCTTTTCTCTTTGATTGAAAGAAATTTGATTTCTCTATCCCTCTTAGCTAATATTTTCATTGTTAAATTGAATGGAAAGAATGCTTATCACATTAGTTTCATTCTAGGAATTGAAAATACATCATGTGTTGAACCTTGAAAGGAAAATCCCTAATCAAGATCAACTTAAAATTAACTTCAATTTACCTAATGGAGCATTGTCACCTAACGAATAACATTTAGAGGTTCTAGACTAGAGACGTGTTTCGACATCGTAAAACATAGGAACTTTCGCTAACTTGTCTGCAATACATCCGAAGTGCGATATCTCATTCGACGTACGTGAGTATATCGTAGCTTGTCCACGTAACTTCGGGTATATAGGGCGGTGTTACAGTACGTAAAGTATATAGGAATGCTCTCACTATGTGGTTTTGCAATGGGAATGGTCCTTTTGTACTTATCTAGTTGTTTTAGATAACCATCCTGCTTCACCGCAGCAACTTCCATCTCATTACAGGAGACTATCCCTTAATCCTTCACTAGTTGATAAAGTGGCTGACCCAAATCAACCGTCGGTCAAACCCACTCTCTTTGAATGTGAATCCCATGAGTCTATACTTGACCCATCACAGGTCGAGGAAACGGTTGACCCAATTTCACCTTCAGTTAATCGTACCTTTCCCATAGAGAGTGAGTATGATACCACTCAAGTTCTTTTCATTTCTTCAGTTTTGCAATGAGCTTGGGGGCAATCCCCCTGTTCCATCAATACAGGAGGAAAATCCTCCCACTCTTGTAACTCAAAGGGGTAATTCTCTCATTCTTACGGCACCCCCTCCAAGTAGTCTGGTCACTTCTTTTGCTTGGAATTGACTAGCAGGATGTTGTTTTCCTTCTTATGTGCCTTTCCAGATCATAGTACAAGTTTGTAATATGATTGTACCTGGCACTATTATAGATGAAGGTGCATCTATGAGTATCCTTTGCTCCACTACTTGGCAAGCACTCGGTTCGCCGCCACTTGTGCCTATTACCTAGAATCTGTTGGCTTTTAAAAAAGGAACCAGTCAACCATTAGGGATCCTTCCTCAATTGCCTATTACTTTGGGAAGAAAAATCATTTATCAGAATGTGATGGTAGCCCTAGTCCCTTTAGGTTACAATTTACTTCTTGGGAACGACTATGTTTATGACATGGGAGCTATTGTTTCAACACTCTTTCGAGTGATTTGTATCCCGCATGGCAGAATTGTCACCATTGACCAACTTTCATTTCTCGGTCCAAATATGGCTTCTAGTCAACCATCTTCCCTAAATGGTCCTTTTGTACCAATGGTCTCATCCCCGCCATGGGTTAATTATGTGGCAGCCCATTCCATGCCTACATCAATTAACGATCAATTCAGTGATGTTGTACATTATGTACTGGGGGCATTGGAACTAGGTCTCTCTAATGTATTCCTTGCTACGGATCCCTTCCAGAGCATTGTTCTCCCATCTAATGAGAACCTCTTGGAAGTCATGACCTCTTACGAGTCCTGATCGAGGAAAATGAGGATAGTTGTTTTACTGTGCCAACCTCATTAAAAAATGAAACAACTCCCATGAGTATAGATCCTTGTCTTGTGTCAACCTCATTAAAAAATGAAACCAAGGATATGAGGATAGTTCCTTGTCTTGTGTCAACCTCATTAAAAAATGAAACAAGGAATATGAGCATAGTTCCTTGTCTTGTGTCAAGCTTGTTAAAAAATGAAACAAGGAATCTGAGCAGAGTTCTTTGTCTTGTGTCAAGCTCACTAAAAAATGAAACAAGGTTCCCTGGAGCAAAGTTCTGAGTCGAGTCTTTGATTAGATCTCATAAAATCCCAGTTGAGTCTTTCACTGGATCTCATAAATGAACTGTCATTCCATCCACCTCATAGTTGTGAGTAGTCTACTTAGGTGAATGCAATGAAGCTTGGGGGGCATGCACCTAGAATTGAGTACCTAGAATCGAGTCATCATGTTGGGGGCATGTAAACCAATCTCAAGCTTAGTTTTTCATTTCAAGATTATGTAAACATGAAACTGAATTCAAGCATAATTTTTGTTTCAAGCTTGTGCAAAAATGAAACTTAATCGAAGCATAGTTTTTCGTTTCAAGCTTGTGTAAACATGAAAATGAATCCAAGCATAGTTCCCTATGGTTCAATCTTGTGTAAAAATGAACCCATCTCCATTTTAACCCTCGTGATTGCCATTCTATCAGCCTCTTCCATCAGATGAGCCTTGGTTTTTTCTTCTTACATCGTCACTATCTGCTTGGCTGATCATACACTTTCACTTAGTTGTTTTACCCTTTTTGAGAAACAGTTGCAATGAGTGGTCTTATTAGCCAGCCTCTTCACGTAAATCAACATGTTTTGAGAAGTTCCAACATCATCAGAACCAGTTGCTATCCTAGACATCACTTGTTCCTCAAAGTGGAGTCCTCTTTAAGCTGTTTTCACACTCTCGAAATATTGGAAATATCATCGTTGACTATATAACAGTGAAACAAAGTTAAGTGCATGAGCGACTGTAAAAACAAGGCTGCACTATTGTATTGCGATAAAATAAATATCTTAACAGTATTCAATCCCTCGGGTTACGAAGCCCATTATCATACCTAACCATGTGCGATAACTCTCCGTATTTTCATTTCTTGATAAATTTCGTGATTGGATTCTATCCGTCAAAGTAATAATATTATAACAGCCAAGTACAGCAATAGGTTTTCACAGGCGGATGAAACTACGCTCGTAGCTGCTCATAACGGTGAGTATGTTTCTCTTGAATTTATTGCTTTTACCACAGAAAAGGATGAAATGCGTAACAAATACCCATAAGATATATTCATGCTAATTATGTAATACTTTTAGCACAATATCTATTAGTATTGTATAAAAATTTATAGTGTATAAACTATAATTTAAGCATTTTTTTGGGGTTAAGATCGCAATTGAAGATTTCAATGATACTTCGCGCGAGGTGTAACTTTCACGACGAGGCGACACGTTACACAGGAGACATGTGATCGACATGCATGCAGCAACGTGTTTGTACGCAACAACGTGTTTGTACGGAATGTGGGAAACAAGGCCAAGTAATGGATGAACGATTTTGAAAATTGATCTATGGAGGAGGGTCAACCATGGCTCTCCAGAGCCGCAACACACTGCCAGAACTACCATGGCTCTCCAAATCTACAACACTTGTGCCAGAAACATGGCTCTCCAGACCTGCAAAACGCTGCCAGAATCATGCTACAAATAATAAGAATCTAGTCTTACTGTTTATTCAGGGTTTTCGTGTACTTAGGAGGAAGGGTATAAATGGCCAGGCTACCAGTGCGGCTAGCGGCTTATTGGTGACCACTTGCAGGTGTAATCCTCAAGCACAGAAAGGAAACTGATATCTTAATTAATTCGTTAGGGGTTTTAAAATTCCTTACGTTTGAAAACAATGGTAGTCGATTTTCTTGGCTTTGTTACAGGCGGGTTTCACATAGCTGTTCACTTCACGCTATTGCTGCTCGACTTCTCCGGAATTTTTTACTCACCAAGCTGGAGTTCCTAGCCTTCACAGACCCAGGTTCCAACTGCGTATTTTTCTGTTCCTAGCTATGATTTCGGGTTATGGATGTTGGTTAGGGTGGATGCCTTTGGGTCTGTAAGAAATGAATGTAATTTGATATGGATTGGCGGTACTTTATAGGATGTCCAATGGAAATCTTGTTGTGCTAAAAATGCAATCAGAAATCAAAGTATTTATTGTGGTTAATTGCAGACAAACAGTTTCCTATTTATACAGTGTTGTAGAGTCTAGACTCTAGTATTTATTCTGAACTAATCTAATATCTCTTCTGAAACTAAGTCATAAATATCATAAAAAAGGAAAACATTAACAGACTCTGCTTTTTAGCTGAACGTTATAGAGAATCATGATCTAGGCTTACCTTAATTAATGTAGTATTTATTCTGAACTAATCTAATATCTCTTCTGAAACTAAATCATAAATATCATAAAAAAGGAAAACATTAACAGACTCTGCTTTTTAGCTGAACGTTATACATAGATTCAGTAGAATTTGCATTATCCTTAGCTTCAGTAGAATTCACATTATCCTTCGCTTCAGTAGAATTCACATTATCCTTGGATTCGGTAGAATTTGCTTTGCTCATTTCTGTCGAATAAGAATTGGCAGTGGAGCTGAACAGAGGTATTAAGAAAAATACACAATCAGATACCAAAGTAAATTTTATTTATATTAAGACATCTCACAGCTGACTCATTTGCTACGGTGGGCTATAATTACAAGGGAATGTGCCCTTCATAATAATGTCAATAAAAGGATTTCTATTTGCATAACTAGATGCATATACAGTCCTAAGGACAGCTCAGTTGGTTCAACCATTTCTGCTAAAATGCAATGCTAAGGGAGGCCCCACCAAGTCCTTCAGGATTACCAGCCATTAGTACAGCTGGTGGTTAATACTGCCCTTCATCCAGAAAACCAAGAAGAGGGGGGGAATCCATAGGGCACTGGCAAGATACCAGCTTCCTCACTTGGATGCGTAATATGCAGGCAAGTGAGGAGAACTTCTATCTCCAGAAAAAAATTAATGTATAGAAATATGTGATGATAAATAGTAGTTATTTTGAAAGTTGTAAACCTGGGAACTGTGCATCCATTCTCCTTGGAATATTCAGGTGGTAAGCTAGCAGCAACCAACTGTACAAAATATAAATGTAAGAACCTTTGAACAAATAATTGAAAGTAAATTACTTAGCAGATAGAAACTGATGGAGAATCTGAGAGAGATCATACCTGTTCAGCCTGCATAGCTTCTTGGAAGCTACACAGTGCTTCAAAGGCAAAAGATCGTCTTGGTTTTATCTTTGGCACAAACGCTGCATTGGAAAAAAACAAATTAATCACGTCACAGATCTCAATTCCTGGCTTCAATCAGAAAGAGACAAAATAAGCACGGCTGACTCCTATTCCTGATATATGCTTTCAGTTCCGCACCAAATCGTAGCAAAGCGCAGATGCAGTAGCCATTTTTGAAAGCTGCTGTGAAATAACAAAGGTAAAATAACAACCCCGCATTAAGCATTGATTGTTATGGGTGAAGATATGAAAGAAAAACATAATATCGTGTATTGATCTGTGAAGCATGAATAGAATATGCAAAAATATAGTAAAAGAATCAATCTTCTTACCTGATTATAGTATGTCTAAAAGTTAATAGCTCACAAGCTACTGTTGTTGGTTGATGAATGAATACTTGGCTTGCCTTACAGGAAGATCTATGCATAAGCCATGGTTGATGATTAAAAAGATGGAGAAGGTGATGGTTTCTCCTATGGTGGAATCGATGAGGGCTATGCGGCCGTGAAATAACACAGGTAAAATAGCAACCCCACATTGTTCTAACCTGCAGGTAAGGTATCAAGGCGGTGCCTGGGTGGGAACTCCTGGCAGAACACCTGCACCACCTTGCATCGACACGTACACCACCTCATGCACAACAGTTGCCAACCTGCAAATAAACCTCGTATAGCCAACCTGCAAACAAACCTGCAAACAAATGTTAGCGAACTAATGCTAACATACTTGTAACATTAATATGAATACGTCGACCGCCACATATAATAAACACGGTAAAGGTAAATAAACCTATGGTCCAGCCTCTTCCGCCTCGGGAAGAGGCCAAATAAGAAGGCAAACTCGGTCACTTTCGAAAACTTTGGTTATCATGACAATGGTAAACACAGCGGCATTCGAAAACTTTGGTCACCCTGCCATAATCTGCTTAAATTCACCTGGAATTAATGCTATAGCATCACAGATGGATTACTATAGTCCCTGGCCATTGCCAGATGGCACGGACTAAAAAGGTGATATTTGATATCAATCCAATTTATCCATATTTTTATGGACTACTATTTAATATCCCACCATTTTTTTTGCTCATAATTGCAAGTTATCATATGCTAAATTATTATTTTTATATTCATCGTTGCGACTTATTATGAGCTCAATCATTTTTTTTAATATTTAGTATTGCTACTTTAGTGACCTTTAAGATGTAGCATACAATATAAGATAAAAATGGAATTTAAAACACTTAAGATAACCTTTTATGGCCTACATCCATAAAAACCCTAGAATTATAAGATTCAATATAACATTTTGTTAATGTTTTGCAGCTAACTAAAACACTTAAGATAACCTTTTATGGCCTACATCCATAAAAACCCTAGAATTATAAGATTCAAGATAACATTTTGTTAATGTTTTGCAGCTAACCGCCTTTTGAATAGTGTACATCATGATTTCTCAAAAAATATACTAAATTCTTTCTTGGGAATATAAAATATCTTATAAACAAATGGGTTTAGTTAGTGTATACTGGAATGTTTATAAGAATATTAAAATTATTATAAATAATCATTTATTTATGGCCTACATCCATAAAAACCCTAGAATTATAAGATTCAAAATAACATTTTGTTAATGTTTTGTAGCTAACCTCCTTTTTAATAGTGTACATCATGATTTCTCAAAAAATATACTAAATTCTTTTTTGGGAATATAAAATATCTTATTAACAAATGGGTTTAGTTAATGTATACTGGAATGTTTATAAGAAAATTAAAATTATTATAAATAATCATTTATTTATTTATGCTTATTTAAATTAATAAATTTAGGAGGGAGCATAGAATAAAAAAAAATAATTCAAATAATGTCAGAAGTGAAATTTAGAGGTGCCACTGAAAAAGATAGGAGAGTATTGTGATAGAAAAATATTTCTCGGGTTTTTGGTTGGGCGCGAGTTTCCTGGAAGTGATAGGGTTAGCAGGCGTTCGCGAGAGTTTCCATGGAAGCGCATAGAGGAGGGAGCTCCACTCCCTCCTATAGGCAGGCAGTGGCTAGTTGTGGAAAGAAACCATTAGAGAGTGTCAGAGGTCCTTCAGGTGAAGGGATAAGGACTATAGAAGAGGAACAAGATTTGAACAGGACAAAGGAGAATGACAACAATAAGGAAAATGAGGAAGAAGACAAAGAACAGGAGGTGAAAACCAAAGCACATAAAGAGCCATGTAAACCCAAAGCTGAGGTCACTCCCAGAGTTGTTTTAAATGATCTTGCTCTGTAGGAGCACAGGGACCACATGCGGACATATGCTATCATTTGTAAATTCATGGGATTATGGCCCACTGAAAAAGCTTTACAAACATGGATTAAATATAACTGGAAACCAAAAGTAAGCATTGACCTACATCTTGGGTCTAAGGGTTTCTTTACGGTAGTCTTCACAAATATTGAGGACAAAGACAGGGTATTTGAAGGAGGGCCCTACTTCTATGCAGCTGCAGGCCTTTACATGCGACCTTGGATGATGAATTTTGTCACTGAGAGAGAAACATTCACTTCTGTCTCGGTCTGGGTAAGACTCTACATGCTACCCCTTGATTACTGGCAAACAGAATCGTTATCTGCTATAGGAAACAAATTAGGGTGTTTTTTCAAGCCTATGAGACCACCAAAAGGGGTAAGTACACTTCCTTCACAAGAATATGTGTGGAGATGGATCTCTCTGGAGCTCTACCCGATGAGGTCATTTTAGAAGTTTTTGATGAAGAATGGGTGCAAACAGTAGACTATGAACATATTCCTTTCAGATGCCAGAAATGCAATGAGCATGGGCACCTATTTAGAGACTTCCCTCTCAGTAAAATAGAGAACAGAAGTAAAGAGAACATAATGAATGATACTGAAGGCTTTCACAAAGTGGTACATAGAGGAAAAGGAGGCAGGAGAGGGCCAAAGCAACATCAAACAGAAGGACCACAGACTAATCTGAATAGGTTCCAAGTTCTCGAAGAAGAAGAAGAGTTAAAAAAGGTAGATCAGGATATGGAAGGAAGCCCAGAGGAGAAGGAGCAAGAGGAAGACACAGTGCAAACACAAGATATTAACAAACCGAAAGAGACTATGCTGAGCGACGCAGAACCGGAGATGGACCAAGAAATGACCCAGAGTGAGATGGAAATGGAGGATCATGAATTGTAGGAGATTCTTGATAGGGAACACCTAGATCTGGAAAGATTATTGAAACAGGGAACCATGAGTGGGCTAGACTCATTACCGGCAGAAGAGTTTAATAGGGTACAACAACTATTCCTATGGAAAACTCTGGCTAAAGGACTAGACAAACAAAGAAAAAATGAAAGACAGGGCAACGAGGGTGTGAAAACCATGAACAACACACCGAGATTAGCACCCAGAATACTAGGAAAGAAAAGAGGAAGGAAAAAGTAGAACAAGTTATTGATGGAATGTGGAAAGCTAATGATAGATTCAGGTAAGATGAAAGATCTAACTAGCTACTCCCTTACAAATCTTTAATAATGAAGTTTACATGTTGGAATATCAGAGGTCTACGTAGCAAAAGAAAACAAAGAATTCTTAGAAATAGAATGAAACAAGAAGCTCCGGATATGATCTTTATCCAGGAAACTAAATGTTCCATTCAAAAAGTAAGAGAAATTCACAACAAATGGCTCAATCGATTTGAGTTTCTAGAAGTTGAAGCATATAACACAGCAGGGGGCATATTCACTCTTTGGAACCCCCAAAAGATTAGTACAATAGATGCTAAGGCATTTAGAAATTACTTATCAGTGATTATACAGCTGGTGGGAGATAGGGCGACCTATCTAGTCACAAATGTATATGGCCCTCAAAGAATGGATGCCAAAATCAGGTTTCTTGATTCTCTTATGGAGCTCAGAGAGAGACATGTTGATGTACCATGGATCTTGGGTGGGGACTTAAACATGATCAAATCACTTTCAGAGAAAAAATGAGGAACCAGAACTTTAAGCAAAGACTCTACAACTTTTCAAACCTTTATGGATAATGTGAAGCTGGTTGACACTGACATGAGTAATGGTCGCTTTACTTGGAACAATAAAAGAGGAGGAGAGTCTCAAGTATCCTCAAAGTTAGACAGATTCATAATCTCAAAGGATCTTATGCTCACCAACAAGGAAATGATAGCGAGAATTCTACCCTTTGGTGGCTCGGACCATTGGCCTGTTCAACTGGAGGTTCAGGGAATTGACACTCCCAAGAACAAACCTTTTAGATTTGAGAACATCTGGCTCTCCCACCCGAAATTCATCAACAACATTTCAAAATGGTGGACATAATACCTGCATATTCAAGGTACAAGTATGTTCCTGCTACACAAAATTCTTAGGCACATCAACCTCAGACTTAAAGATTGGAACAAGAATGAATTTGGGGATATTTTTACAGCAAAAAAATCTGTGGAGGATAAAATGCAGGATCTCAATCAAACACTTATCACAGATGGCTTTGACAAAGAAAGAAATGACCTAGTCAACAAACACCATCAGGAATGAGAGAATTTATGCCGACAAGAGGAGATATTTTGAAGACAAAAATCCAGAATTCAATGGTTGAAAGAAGGGGAGCGTAACACTAGTTTTTTCCACAAATATACCATAGAGAACAGATCTTATAATAGAATCTCCTCTATCAAGGATGAGGGCAGTAATATACATAATTCCCATGATGAAGTAGAAGAAGTGCTAGTTCAACACTTTCATGGAATAGCATAGGAAACTATTTCAGATAGAGAGCCGTTTATCAGAGATTTAATAGGGCATATTCCCAGACTAGTTACAAGAGAGGATAATTTTAATCTCAACAGGCCAGTGACAGAAGAGGAGGTTGGTGACGTCATCAAAGAAATGAAGAATGGTAAAGCGCCAGGCCCTGATGGTTTGAATGTGGATTTCTTTAAAGCATGCTGGAACATAGTTAAACAAGATATTCTAAACGTTGTGGAAGACTCCAGGTTGAATAGAACTATTTTGAAGGCATTCAATACTTCCTTCATCACCTTGATCCCCAAACAGGATAATGCTCAGACTCCAGACAGGTATAGACCCATAGCCTTGTGCAATGTGGTTTACAAGATAATATCCAAGGTTGTTGCCAACAGACTCAAACCACTTCTTCCTTCTCTAGTTTCTATGGAGCAATCTGGATATGTGGAGGGAAGGAAAATTCTCAATAACATCATTCAAGCACATGAGGTGGTGCACTCTTTGATAAGCAATAGGAAGGCTGGTATGATTATGCAATTGGACCTAGCCAAAGCTTATGATAAGCTAAATTTGACCTATATTAGGAAGGTCCTTATTGCTTTTGGGTTTGATCATAACTGGGTTAGATGGGTCATGGCCCTGGTAACTTCTTCCAGCTTCTCAATTTTGGTTAATGGTTCTCCTTCCAAGACCTTCACTCCTTCCAGAGGCCTCAAGCAGGGTGATCCACTCTCACCCTTTCTCTTCATCCTCATGATGGAAGGACTGGGTCGGTATATCAAGCATGCCAAAGAAGTTGGTAGTATCAAAGGCCTCCAACTTTCAGAGAATGGTCATTCGTTGACCCATCAACAATTTGTTGATGATACTATGTTGTAAGGAATCCCCACGGTTAAAGAAGCTTTAACGTTCAAGCATATCCTGTCTGACTTTTCCATGGCTACAGGTATGGAAGTTAATCCCTCCAAATCTAAGATACTTTTATTTAACACCAATATTGCTATTCAGAAAAATATCTCGAGGATTCTAGGCTTTCAAAGGGATGTCCTCCCATCCAAATATTTGGGAATTCCTCTTACTATTAAGCATTTGCAAAAGAGCACCTGGGAGCTGGTGATCAATAAGATGCATGATAAAATTAGGAAATGGACCTTTAGATCTTTAAACTTGGTTGGTCAGTTAGTGCTTACAAAATCTATTCTCCAATCAATTCCTGTCTTCATGCTATCTGCCCTTCCAACTCCAAAAGGAGTTCTGCATCATTTTAGAACCATTCAAAGAGATTTTCTTTGGGGCAAGGGGGAGGAAAGAAAGAAGTGGGCCTTGGTAGCCTGGGAGAAGATCTGCACACCTAAAAGTTTTGGGGGTCTTGGACTTGATGATCCGGAAGCACTGAGCAAATTTTTAGGGGCAAAATTATGGTGGCGCTGGGTAAAAGAACCAGAGGCACAGTGGGCTAGAATATGGAAAGAAAAATATGCTAGCAACTGGCAAGATACTGATCTGATAAGAATGTTTGGCATCATTAAGGGCTCACATATCTGGAATAAGGCCTGGGGAAATAGAGGCTTAGTTCAAAAAAATAGCTTTTGGAAATCAGGGATGGTGATCTTGCTTTGTTTTGGGAGGACAAATGGCAACAAGAACCTACATTGTTAAGAGAGAACGTTATGGACCTCAAGAGAGAAACAAATACCAAAAGTTTATTTAAGGTAAAAGATTTCTGGGATCAAACCAACAACGAAGGAAAATGGAGAACCTGGAAAACATTGGACTACAGGGAAGATATCCCACTGAAAGCCAAAGCTGAGGCACTTCTGAAAATGTTGGAACAAAGGAAAATACTAGTGATACGAGGGCAAGAACTACTCAGATGGAGTAACAATTCTGCAGGCACCTTTAGTCTCAAAGAGGCAAAACACATACTACTTGAGCTGGATTCCAATGAACAGGATAGGGTTTCGCAGAACATATGGAGACATCAAGGCTGGATGAAGGTTAAACTCTTCATGTGGTTGGTGCATCATAGGAAAATTCTGACTTGGGATAACATTCAGAAGAGGGGTGTTTTGGGCCCTTCCATATGCCAGCTATGTGAAGCCCAAGAGGAAACAATGGAGCACCTTCTCAATAACTGTATTTTCACCTCTTGGTTGTGGGATACGTTTACCACTATCTTCCAGCAGACAGACAAGGACAAAGGAAGCATTATCAATACCCTAATAAATTGGAGACACAACTTCTTTGATTTGGAACTTCTAGGCTCTGCCTGGGCTTTAATGCTAGGTTTCATAATATGGAAAATTTTAAGGATGGAAAATTTTCTTGAAGTTTAAAACATTGGCGAATCTCACTAAAATAAATTGATAGTAAAATTAATCAAATTTATAATTCTCTCTATTTTTAAGGTAACTAAAATAATCGTCTTTTATAAAATTTGAAATTGGCGAAATCATGGAAAATTAGCCCACTAGGCGAACATTAGCCATGATATGGATGGTCTCGAAAGAAAGGAACAATAGAATCTTTAAGAATGTAAAAATTTCCTCCCAACGCCTTCTCGAATAAATCTTAAGAAAACTTAAGGAGACAGTAAGCACCATTGTACGAACTGCTCCTAAGAATCCACCTTCTGAAGCTGAAACACAGATACTCCTCAAGTTAGGTCTGCAGGGGCTTATTCCACAAGGCATGGATAGGAAGGTTTTGAGGATGGAATCTAACAAGGATCATTGGTATCCTACCCCTCAGGGTTTTTTGAAATTCAACATTGATGTGACATCCAAAGATAACCAAGGTATTGCTGGTTGTGGCGGGGTGCTTTTGGATGAAAATGGCAGTCTCCTTTTCATTTTCCATTGCCATTTGGGAAGAGCCACTAACAATATGGTGGAACTAATGGCTCTTGAGCAATGTTTGGAATTTCTAAAGCAGGATAATCTCCGGAACATTATAGTCGAAGATGACTCTGAGTTAATAATAAACTCGGTCAAAAGAATAAGCTATGGCATAGAGCCAGAAAAAGTCTCTAAACAATGGAGACTGCTCTAGGTTTTTCAGAGAATCTAGCTTCATCTCTAGGGATTACGCACGGTGAGTTTTGAGCATGTGAGAAGAACAGCTAACAAATTGGCAGACATTTTGGCAAATCATGGAGTACTCAATACTAAAAGTAAGGTTGCGCTGAAGTGGCTTGAGATGCCTCTTACTAGAATGAAGACGCAATGTCACGACCAGGCGGACGAGGATATAATGGTGTTTCGTTACAAAGACATGGGGGTGGTGTCTAGTTAATTTGGTTTCTTTATGCAGTGTTTTATCCAAATTAAGTTCTTTCTGGGGATGCAGGTTAATGTCGGCCTCTGCAGCCCTCGACAGTACAATCACAGAAGTGTCAGATGGGAGCTAACCTACAGATGCAGTTCCGTGGATGGTGGGCCGACTAGATGGATTCTCATTCGTTACAGGTTTATTCGCCTGCGGAGAAGGGTTGTTGATAGGGACTGGATTGCCTGCTTTCTCGGCAGCCTGAATTCCCCCGTTTCCTTTCGGCGGCTTCAATTCAGCTCGGGAGGTAGTTTGGCGTCCATCGCACGCCCTTAGTGCAGGAAGTGGTTTTGTGGAGTTGGGAGCGATTCCACTCAGCACACAACACGTGGCATGGTACGAGGTTGGAATACCGCCCTCATCGCGCGCTATTCTTCAGTGGGTTAGGCCCGTGCGATATGATCCTGGGCCGTTGGATCTTGCAGGTTAGATCTACGGTCAGGAACAAGCGGGCTTGTTTGTGGGTCTACGTTGGCATCGTGTGAGTATCCAGTGGGCTACTTGGTAGTGCGAGATTATCCTACGCCGTAGGATCTGGCAGGGTTGATCTACGGTCAAGGTTAGTTGTGTGGATCAGAATAATTATCTTCTAGGCAGGTTAAGTGTCTAGATGGAATTCAGTGGCGGTTGCGCGTTCCTTATGCTTGAGAGTTATCCCCTCCTTCCGAACCTGAAATCAGTTTAGGGGTTTCCCTATTTCCTCGCCGGGTCCGTCTCCAAATTTTATGGGTTGAATTGTTTACTTTTTGTGGCTTAGCAGTTTTGTGGACTTTGTAGGTTAAGCCTTTAGCTCGGGGCCATAGGCATTAAGCGGTTGTTTGTTCTGTGGCCCACTGCTCCTTTGGGAATGGTGTATATTATGTATTATGTTTTAAGATTTAATGAAATAGAAAAAACGACTCTTGCTTCAACAAAAAATGTCAAAAGTGAAATTTACACCATCCTGTTCATATTTATATCTCTATATGTTTTTTTATTATTATATTTTTATTAGAAAATTAAAATTATTATAATTTTTAAGAAAAAGATAAAAAAAAAAACTTCCACCTACCATCCAATATCAATTTTGAAGTAAAATATATATCATGTTATATGTCAAATTCCGACATAAGGGATATCTTCCCATCATGAATAAATATCATAGCATGCCGTAAAATGCCTTTCTATAAGTAAATAGAATAGAATGCACATATTACCCAATAATACTTATAAACTAAAATTTACGTTTGTCAATCATAATCAAATAAACTAGCTAATATGCAGTAAATGCCTTTCGTCAAATGGCTTTCCTTAAACAAATATGCATTGTGAGACAAGGGTTTGTCGAGGAGTTTTATACATCAATCTTATTTAGTTTTAGGTTTTCAAAAAAAGCTGATTCAATTTCGAACATAGCTATAATCCAGAAACACAATAAGCTTAGTAAATTTTCATACGATTATTCTTTCAAATAATTTTGGTAGGTTTTCACTAATATAATTTCATTGCTTAAAACAATTATAATAATAATAAAAATTATAATTAATTTAATAAAAAAATATAGATTTCAATTTCTACTTTCATTAAATTAAACAAGTATATATACAATAATGAGTCTTTATAAGAATCAAAACTCTAAATACTTTAAAATAAATTATGCATTAGCATTTTTGCTTCCAATTCTCTAAAGAAAAAAGATAATGGTTCATTTATATCAAGGGACTTTTCGTTATTAATTCATATATCTGTTAGATTTGTATTCTGATTTAATTATTTGCACAATAATTGAAAATGTGAAGTAATTTATTTATAAACAAATACACTAAATATTTGATATATTCATGTCATAATGTTTACTTTACTTAATATTAATGTAAAAATATTAGGATATTCTGACACATAAGAAATAATTAAGTACACTTTAATCTAATGTAGAGTTAAGTAAAGTGTGTTTTTTTAGTATATAATTTTTGTAATTTATAATCAGACGGTCACGATATGTTTTAAACATGAAGTGATCTAATAGTTCATTCTTTCCTCGGTATTACCGACACTTGATCTATGGTTTAACACCCGATTAGTCCATGATCTCTATTTAAAGAGCATGGAGGCTCATTTGTTAGGTGACCGTTCATGGGAGAAGCTTTGTAAATTTTCTTTCTTTTACAATAATAAATTGCCTGAAGTGGCCGCGTTGGCTTAGGTCGTGGATTGTTTCCCTCTTTGAGGGTTTTAACCACATCAAGAATACTAGTGTATTGATCTGTGATATGTTTGTGAGCAGTGTCCTTTGGTGTTTTATCTAAGGAAATTACCCTATAAATTACTACATGGTATCAAAACTATTGGAGGACCACATCCGTTGGTGATCCAAATTCAAAGCCGATACAACTGTATCCAACTGTTGTTTCCTAGATCTAATTTTTTTTACCGCTTTCGAGCTGAGATCACTGCTCTATTGTGTTAGGAGCATCTGTTCCAGTGAGGAACCCCTTTTGTTTCATGCGAAAAAGTTTCTGATTGCCCTAGCTACGTCATTTTTAAGATCTGAAGGTATACAGTCTTTATTTGCAGTGACAATTATTTATCTCTCTGGTTATTTCGTTTTATAGTCCTCTATATATATTTTTGTTACTAGATCTATATCTTTCATTTCTACGTATTTTCTTTGCCCCACGACTCTGTGCGATCTAGGAAAACCAGAAACAAAAAGAAATGATTTTTCTCATGCGTATGCTCTTTTGCATTGTGCCTTAGTGTGATCTCGGAAAATCAAAAACATTAAGGAAAATATATAGTTTCCGACGAAATCTAACTTTAAGCCATAAGGCTTGGATTACTTTTGCTTGTTCATTTGGTTTGTGTGGTTGTTTTTTTTTTGTAGGCAAAAAGGGGTTTTTCAATTAAGCACACACTTCAAATCTCCAGTGAGCAAAAAAAAAAAAAACTCTTTCCTTATTTCCAAAAATTACTAAACTTTTAAACTAGCTCACTTGGTCCAAACTTACTTTATGAGAATAGAGTTCTTGGGTTCAAGTCTTGCTTTTTTTAGTTACTTTTTCAAAAAAAGCATGTATCTTATGTTTTAAAGTTACTTTATCTAAAAGTGTTCTCACCCATTATAAAAAGTGAGTCACGTATAATTATAAAGTCACTTTATCTTTTATTTAAGTTACAATTTAGTGAATAGTTCATAAAATACTATTGTAAAAGTGACTTTTACTTATTTATAAAAGTGAGTCACACAAAGTAATTTTTTTTTTTAAAGTGAGCTAATTACATTAAGTTTCGAAAGTGGGTAAATTTTTTTTAAATATAACATTATCATTCACTTCCCAACATTCACGTGGTTTTTTGGCATCTTCAACAACTTTTATTCAAAAGTCATAACTTCTTCATCTGGAAGCCATTTTGTTTTAATCAGCCTAATTTTTTGAGATATTTCCATTGGAACACTTAATTTCAGCATCTACAGCTTCAATTTCTTTTAAAATGGAAAATATATGGCTATTTATTCTTGACAATACCAACTACTTCCAATGGCTATCGTACATGGTGGATTTAGTTAGAAGTAAAGGTCTTTATAGAATAGCCTCAAGCCAAGAGTCTAAACCTAAAGATGAAGATAAGAAAGCCAAATGGAAAAATAAGCAAGATCAAGCAGGTGGGTTGATATGGATGTCTATTTCTCTAGACCTTAGATGCCATATCGTAGAAATTGATACCCCTGAAGAAGCAATGAAACAACTCAATAAAGTTTTTGGAATTGAAAATGAAATTAGAGCCCATCAACTCGAAAATTAGTTGCTTACATTGGATCCCAATAATTTTTCTTCCATTGAGTATTTTTTGTCCAATTTCAAGACCCTTAGACTTCTCTTGGAAGGTGTTAAGGTTAAAAAAGAAGATGGTAGCCTTATCTATTCCATTCTTACTAAGGTAGAACCAACCTACTCTGTGTTTATTTCCACCTTCCATTCTACTAGAGAAGCTTTTATTTGTTAAGGACAAGACTACAAGTCCCCCTCTTTTGATGCCTTTTGTGATTCTTTTATAAGAGAACAAGAAAAAATCTTACATCTTGGTCTTTTTAACACTGGAAGGTCTTCTAAGAAAGCCTTAGCAGCCCACCAACAACCAAGTTCAAAGAATCCTAAGAAGCAACATCCTAAAAAGAATGGTCCTAAACCAAACAATGATCCTAAGCCATTTCAGTCTCAAAATGAAAAATGAACTCAACAAAATTATAAAGAAACTAAAAACAAAGGGAAGAAGACTGATAAACATTATAACTTTTGTAATCATGATGACCACTTAGAATCCAAATGCTTTAAGAAGATGGAAGCCTTGGAATCAACAATGAAGAAACATAACATCCATTTGGAGTACTCTTCAACTTCAAATTCATCTTAATGAATAACAATTTCTTCATGTGGTTGTCAAGCATTTCAGTCTGGTTATGCACTAAATATATCTTCTTCTTCTCATTCTCATGAGTGTCTCATTGATTCTAGAGCTTCTTATCACATGGCCAAAAACAAAGCCATGTTTTCTTCTTTAAATGATTGTAACACAATTTTTTTTATGTTTGTGATGATAGCTCTCTTAGTGTTGTAGGGACTCGAACTATTCATCTAGACAATGGTCAATTTATTGATTTATTATGTGTTTCTACCTTATCCTGCAACCTTCTATATGTATATCAGATAACTCATTCTGGTGAAGGTAAAACCGTTGAATTTTCACCTCATGATGTTGTAATTAAGGACCTAAGAGATCCTAGACAGATTTTAGCTACTGGAATTGCTCATGATTCCACAAGCTTGTATAAGTTTAACAACTTTGGGTCATCAAAGCTTCCCTTAGTATTTTTTTCTCATAATGATGAAGTGAGAAAGCTTTGGCATGAGCGATTTGGTCACTTAAACTATCGCTCCCTTCAAAATCTATGTAAAGAAAATATGGTGACATGTCTTCTTGTGGTATCTTGCGAAGATGGTGTTTGTTCTAGATGTGTACTCAGAAAACATCATCAGGATAGTTTTGAAAAACATGCCTCTTGGCACGCCTCATCCCCTTTATAGCTTGTGCATAATGATTTATGTGGTCCAATTCCAGTTGTTTCATTCTCAGGCTACAAGTATTTCTTAACTTTCATTGATGATTTCTCTAGATGCACTTGGGTATACTTCTTAAAACTCAAGAGTGAAGTCTTTAACATGTTCTTGGCCTTTAAGGTCTTTATTGAGAAACAATTTGGACATCAAATTATTAAGCTAAGATCTGATAATGGTGGAGAATATATTAACAAAAAATTCATCGACATTTTCACTTAGCATGGAATTCAATTGGAGCATATTCTTCCATACACTCCATAGAAAAATGGTGTAGTTGAAAGGAAGAATCACACCTTAAAGGAAATGGCTAATTGTATGCTTCAATATAAAGGACTTAGTATTAATTCTTGGGCAGAAGCAATTAACTGTGAAAATTACAGAGTAAATCTCACTCCTACTAAGTTTTTAAATAATATCACTCTAGAAGAAGCCTGAAGCTCAACTAAGCCAAATGTAAGTCACTTTCATATTTTTGGAAGTGAAGCATGGGCCCATATTCTAGATGAGAAACATAAAGCCTTAGAACTTAAGAGTGAAAAAATTATTTTTGTTGGACATTCTGAAGATGTGAGAGGATATATACTTCTTCAACCTAAATACAAAAATTTTATCATTAGAAGAGATGTAAATTTTTTTGAAAATATATCGACCTACAAGCCTATTTCGGTAGATGTGCCACCTCTCTCTACCCATTCTTATGAAAATGTTCCTTCTTCATATGATGACAATGAGGATGCCAATCCTCCCCCACCTTCTCGTGATCCTCCTCCATCTCCTCAACTTTCAAAATGGGTCCGCGCTACTCGGGTTGCAGCAGGTGCTCTTGTAGGTGATCGTACAGACCAACGTCGTACAAGTTCTCAATTCGATAGAGCCTCTTCTTTACTGGCTCAAGCTTCAGTGAATTATGATCTTAACACCTTTGCATAAGCTTTAGTCCATCCAGATTGGGATGCAGCTATGAATGAAGAATATATTTCATTATTGGCAAATGATAAATGGGACTTTGTTCCTCTTCCAAATGGATGAAAACTTGTTAGATGCAAATGGGTTTATAGAACCAAGTTTGGACCAGATGGAAAATTTGATAAACATAAAGCTCATATTGTTTCTAAGGGTTTTTCACAAGTTGAAGGCATTGACTATACTGAAACCTTCTCCCCTGTTGCCAAAATGAACTCTATCCACCTTGTTCTTTCCCTCGCTACCTCTTTCAAATGGGAATTCCATCTGATGGATGTTAAATCCACCTTCTTGCATGGGGACTTGCATGAAGAAGTCTATATGGAACAACCTCTTGGCTTTATACAAATAGGCTTTAGCCCTGTATGTCAACTTAAGAAATCTCTTTATGGTCTCAAGCAAGCCCCTCAAGCTTGGTATGCCAAAATGCATAGCTTTCTTTTAGATACTAGCTTTTCTAGGTGTCATTCTGAATATACTCTCTACACCAAGAAAGTAGGTAAGTATCTTATAATTCTTGTTCTTTATGTTGATGATCTTATCCTTACTAGTAGTGAACCCAACCTTATAAACCATGTGAAGTCCAACCATAAAAATAAGTTTGAAAGGACAGACTTAGGACACTTGCATTATTTTCTGGGTCTTCAAGTCTTGCAATCCAAAGAAGGTATTTCTTTTTCCCAGTCCAAGTATGCCTGTGATCTTCTAAGCAACTTTCACATTGAATACTATAAGCTAGCCCCTTCTTGCTTTCAATTTGGAGCCAAACTTTTAATCACTTGTACTTCGCCTGAAGTTGATGCTGCCTTACACTATCAGCTTGTTGGAAAACTTTTGTATTTGACACATACTCGTCTTGACCTTTCCTTTGTTGTTGACCTTATTCCTTGGTTTATGAAAAACCCACACGAAATTAATTGGAAAATAGCTAAAAGAATACTTTGTTATGTTCAAGGTACAATTCAATTTGGGATTCATTACAGTGTAGAAACATCTCCTCTATTGGTTGGTCTCACTGATTGTGATTGGGCTGGTGACCCTGATGATCGGAAGTCTACTGCGGGTTATGTGTTCACTCTTCGTTCTGGACCTATTACATGGGATTGCAAGAAACAAAGTTCCATTTTTATTTCTTCAGTAGAAGCATAGTATCATGGCATCGTTGAATCTAGTAAGGAAGCCTTGTGGCTTTGTCAGATCCCGTCAAAGTTTGGTTTTCAGCAGCAACATCTGACTACACTTTGGTGTGATAATCAAACTGTCATTCAACTATGCAAATGTCCAGTTCAACATCAGTGCAAAAAACACATTGAACTACACATGCACTTCGATTTATGGTTGGATTTTAGGAAGTTGTCACTAACGGTGGATAGGCTCTAATGCCTCCTTCCTTCTCCTATTGTGTCACCTTTGTACATCCGTCAACCCTATCCCAAGTTGTTCTTAAGGGGGGATGTTAGCATATTTCGACACATAGGAAATAATTAAGTACAACTTGGTCTAGTGTATAGTTAGGTAAACTGTGTTTCTTTAGTATGTACTTTTTGTAACTTACAATCTGACTGTCGTGATATGTTCTAGACATGAAGTGATGCAATGGTTCATTCTCTCCTTGGTATTACCGACACTTGATCCGTGGCTTAACAACCGATTGGTCCATGATCTCGATTTAAAGAGCATGGAGGGTCATTTGTTAGGTGACTATTCATGAGAGAAGATTATGTAAATTTTCTTTCTTTTACATTAATAAAGTTCTTGAAGTGGCCGTGTTGGCTCAGGCCATGGACTGTTTTCCTCTTTGATGGTTTTAGCCATGTCAAGAATACTGGTGTACTGATTTGCGACCTATTTGTGAGTGGTGTCCTTTGGTGTTCTATCTAAGGAACTTACCCCATAAATTCCTACAAAAACTACAATGAAATGTATTTTTGAAAAACTCACGTAATGTGCAATTTCTAGTTAAAAGCGACTTTGTGAATTGATGGTGCAAACAACACAACTATTTGGAAATATAATGTTAGAAATTAAAACACAATAAGAGTGGAAGTCAAAACATTAGAAAACAAGAAAATGTGATAATGGCATTGTAATAATTCAGAGGGACCCTTGCTTTTAAAAAATTGTATATATAAGATACACGGTCTCTTAAATTAATAAAACCCTAGAAACATAGAATCACATCATCTATTCAAAACCATTTATTAATGGATATAGAATAAAGAGAGTAACTCATTGTTGCTGGAATTAAGGGATAATAACATAGAAATTCCATAAGTGGAAACAAACAAAACTCATTATCACCTTACATAAAGGACATGGTGATTTGGGGAAATCCTTTATTATCTCATAGGAACAAAATTAACATTGCAAAAGATATTTAAGTTAGGTCATTTATACTAGGCATAGGGATAATAATTGCTATTAGAATCTATGATCGAATCTTTGTTGGCCTAGAGGTTCATTCTACAATCCAGTATGAGAGCCATGTGTAAAAAAAAAAAAATCATATAAATAAACAATTAAAAATCTATTAACGCAACAATTAACAGAGTTTTTTGATATTCCTCTTTCATTCTACTTTTTCAATTTCATTCTACTTGGTTAGCTGAAATTTCACTCACCCTTCAATTAATAAATACAATATTTTGACAGCTATGTTAAATAATATAATTTTATATAACTTTATAGAGATAAAACAGTTAAAAAAAACTTCTATTTCTCTTATAGATATCTCAATATAAAACTTAAATAAATTGTATTAACTAATATATTTTAGTATGAACTCTCTCTCTCTCTCTCTCTCTCTCTCTCTCTCTCTCTCTCTCTCTCTCTCTATATATATATATATATATATATATATATATGTAATGTGTAACTCATTCAATTTTAGCATAAAATATTAATAATGATAAAATAATAAAAAATATAATTTAAACAATGTATACCAAGCATTAAAAGGGATTAAATCTCTTGATGTGTAAACCTTTATTCAGGTTTTGCATTCTTAAAAAAGATTTGCATATAATGAGATTTGGTCTCTCTCCACTCTTGGTAGATTTGTGGTTAAGATAGATCTATACAGGTAATAGTGCATTTGCGAGGTGTCATAAAGAGGAAAATGACCGATCTAAAGACCAACATCCAAATTAGCTAGACCTCTCATTTCATTGTTTGGAAGGCATTCACTCCATATTTAGCCTCTATGATCACCTTTGACATCTTTGTATTTTTGGAGGTAAATAGTTAAGGGCACCGCATAATCATCAAATCCTAGCTTAAGTGACCTTTAAAATGTAACATATTATATAAGATGAGAATGAAACTTAGAAAATTTACATTAACCTCTTACCGCCTACATCCATAAAACAGTACACTCATATAATTCAAAATAATGGCTCAGTATTGGCTTGACTATTCAAGAGTCAATAAATCAAAAGTAATTCCTTTAAATGATTAATTATTACGTGTTATAGTAAGGTAAAAAGCAGTTTACAAATAAGTCGTCCACCCGTAGTATTGGAAGAAAGAAAGCACAATCAGACATATATGCAACAAAAAAATAGTACATTAGCTAGGGAAAATGCTCGAAGATAGATACATGGGAGTGGCGAATTCATGGAACTTCCATCCTAAGGAGAAAATCCATAAGTATAATTTCTGCATCATAGAGCACTGAGAGCTCGTAAAATTTCTTTACCAATCGATTCTGACGCTTACAAAACGTAACTTGTGTGTTGATTGTGTTCTTGATCCTCTTCATCTCGGTCTTTCCCCCACCATTGTTTTCTCTCCTATTTCTTTTTCCCTCTAAGAAATGACTCTCTCTCTTGGATAAGGAGTAATGAAATAACTTTCACTAAGTAAACGAGAAGGAATAAAATTGAGATCCAATAATGGATGCCAAATATTATATCAAACTCTTAAAAGAACGAACAAGATAACCAACTAAGAGCAGGGTGAACAAAATTACTCCTTGACTAATATCTGGAAAATAAAAATGACAATGACATCAGTGTGCTTATATTTCATCTAGATATTCCCTCTTAGGTTTCTTGTTTAATGATTAGTACAAATTTTCCCTCATCCGCCACATATCATAGTCCTCACTATATTGCCCTTAGAGAAAGCCTATTGGATTTGTATCTAGCACATAATAAAATATATCAATCTATACCAACCCTCCAAAATGCAATGTCAATCAAACCATTTCTTAAATGGGACCATGTTGTAATTAAACTTTGTATTCAGTTCCACTTTGTTGATGTGACGAAGAATACTTGCAGGGATTTTTATGTGGCCAAGAACTGCCATTTCAAGCTTTTCAAGCTTACAAGGTATGCAAAGGTTGTATGAATGGAATCATGTACCCCAATGTAACACTTTTATGTTGTTTTTTTTTCAAACATTGGCTATTTTTATACTTTTAGATTATTATTGGATTTAATGGTTATGGAAGTTAGAATGGGAATTATGTGATAATATAATTATGTTTTAATTGTTGAGTTAATAAATAAATTGTTTCAAAATATCAAGAAAGAACACTAGACTATTAGAATACTTCTTGCTAGCTTATTAAAAGTTGTTAGTGGTTAAAGTATATATGTTGGACCTTTTGAAAAAGTCTCCTAAAATCCCTAGGAGAAAGCTCTTAAAATTACTAATATAATGGGAGATAAATATTATATTAATCACTTAATTCTATAGAAATTCTAAGTTGGGTAAAAAGTATAATAAAGCACAACATGAGAGAAATATGTGCTTTAAATAAAAACAAAAATAATCATTTCAAAAAATTAAAACAAAAAGGCATAGGAAAAAGGCGGACATACCTTAAAATATGACATTGTTAAAATTTTCTGAAAGAACCTATAAGAGAAACCACTTAGGAACCAAAGAGGTAGTTAATACCCGAATGCAAGAATGTCTTAGGTCGGGGTGGGGTGGAACTATTGGAGATGTTTCATGGTAGGGTAGAATGAATCGCCTAATGATATGTATCCTTAGAATAGAGGAAATGATGCATACTTGTGCTCAATGTACCTATTATAAGTTTTGCATGTAGGGTTATCTATTATTTTATATGTTATTGTTATATGCATACAATTTCTAGATGCATGCATTGAGGATAAACTTGTCAAAAGAAATTGTTAGCGATGAGAATAGTGATGGATTAATTTGCAATTATGAATTGATCTGAGAATAAGACTAAAGGATGCATAAATTGTTGAATTTATTTGTATTAAAATTATCAGATATTAAATCCAAATTTTGCAGAGGTATAGAAAATTTAGGAATTTTGTTTGTGATCTAAATTGTATAATTGAAAGAATAAAATTTGTGGTTCGTATTTGAAGGGTATTAGATAGAGACCAAAAATGAAAGTCTCTCCTAGTTATCAAAGGAAGCTTTATTGAAATGTTATCTAATTTTATGTTCGGTGTATTTTTACTAGAATATTAATTAACTTTAAAAGTGTGCTATAGATTCAAAAGAAAGAAAATGTGGTAACGCAGTAAATATTTCATTAATTTAAACTATATCATATCTACATTCAAGATCAATGAATAAAATATGTATATACATCGTGGAACTATTTCCTTACAGGAAGGAAATCTGGAGAGTCCATGTTATTCCTATCCCTTAATTAAGTATATGCTTTTGTTTGTAAGTATAGCTAAAAAGCTAATAGAGAACAAAGTGCTATTATGTTCCTATACTTATGAGTACCAATATATTCCTTTTAGTCTTGTACTGATTATGAAAAAGTATAGACCCTCATAATATCACATTCTTCATAACTAAAAAGGTACACTAGAAGTAATTGTATAGGAGAAATGAATTGAAGCTTTGACAATAAGTGACCAATGCAAAAATGATTATAATAAGAGGATATAAACAATAAAATGATAAAATAAATACACTGGCGAAGTGTAGAAAAGCTTTTACTCTATGTTAAGTATGATTGGACAGACTATCCATATATAAACTAAGGTAACCGAAGAATAGTTATAAGTATATTAAGAGTATAATATCATAACAAAGTGTTAGAACTAAGTTCGAATGAAGGGAAAATAGCTCTTGTTCTCCATTGATCAGGGAATTGCATAGAGCAATTACGGACACCTTTTATATAATATGTATACAAAAACGATTAAAGTAACTTGTTTGAATTAAAAACTATTGTGTAGACATAAATACTATTCTATCTACATAATAAAGGAACATCATGCAAAAACCTGACTTATGCTAGATATCATGGTAATACATAACGTAATTAACCACAAAACGACTAGTAAAAGATTTTGTTGATGAATAACCTAAACAAATTCTAGAGGAATTTGGGAAAAGCACTCAAAGAATATAGAGTGAAAAAATATTACAATATAATGAAACTTTTAGTTAAAATAAAAAAGACATAGTAACAAGTTCTTATATATCAAAGAATATGTATACATCAGTGTTATATATTTATTGATCAAATATATTGTATATGCCAAGAAAGAAAGAGGTTGTGAATTGGAAAAACAAAATACTCTTATATTAATCTAAGATATAAAGGAAATCCAATACAATCAAGGTCCCATGCCATAATATCTAATTACAATAAAAATGCATGGTTATAATATTTATATCGAACACTAATAGGGTTGAACTCAAACAAATAAGGAAAAATTTAAGAAAATCCTGTATGAGGTTCTAGAAACCCTAGTCGACAAGTCATGTGTCTTGGTTTATGCCTATAAAGGATAGGAGTGCAAAATAAGGATGACCAATAGATCAATTAAAAAGGAGTCAAAGTGTTGAAAAAGAAACTTTAATCCTAGTTGAGAATATAAACACTCATTATTTCAAATGCCATACCTATTGTACAACAAATTACATGCCAGGATTAGAACCATGAAGTATTAAGAAAATTACAGATATGGAAGGAAGAGTAATTTCAGAGAAAATATACTTGTCCATGAGCAAGGCCACACCTTTGCTCCAAGACCTGTGTGCACCAATCATAATGAAATCAGTAGTAGAAGGAGAATAATAAATCTTTATGTAGAGGGAATCAAATCCATTAATAAGTTATGTATGTTATATTAAAAAAAATTGCGGTGGGCGAAGAACACCAACGTTTTAAAAAAAAATGGAAACCCCTGAGTGCAAGAAACAAAACTAGTGGAAGCATTCTACATAGTTAATTAAAAAGGATGTGGTATCCTCATTTAATTTATAAAACTCTCATTCTGAAATAATGTAGGTAACTTCCATAATATCCAAAGTCCACGATTTGCAAAAATGAGCCAAGTTACTTTCAATACCGAGAATTCAACAAGTCGTGGAAGGAAGGGTAAGAACCATAAGAAAAAAAAAATCTAATACAAATACAGTGCTAAAAATTTGAAAAGAAAGAGCTGAGGGAGATTACCTTCCGTTTATCAAAATTACCAGTCGAATATCCTACACTAATGCTCCTCATGCACCCTGCACAAGGTATGGGCTTATTAGAAAAAGCCTCATCAAAGTCTAAGGACTCTCACAAGAAAATAGAATAAATATAGAAAAATAAAGTCATATTTTACCTGTGAGTAAGAAATGTAAACCCCAAGTGACTCTGCGGGAGGCCATTACTTCGTAGCAGTTGGCTCATTGTTTTCCCTCATGGAGAAATTGAAAAATTCAAGGAAAAAGGTAAGTTCCATTACAAGTAGATACATTTAACAACAATTGACAAATACAATGCAAAAACCCAAAATATAATGCACCTGCATGATTAACACGAGATCAACACAAACCATGATATTACAAGTGTTCCTTGCTGTCAAGTTACAGGTGTAATAGAGGACCAGATGGTCATAAAAATCCATTCCAGACTGATGATACCTTGCCAAAACACAAAGTGATGGTCTCGCTGAGACAAAAGACAAAATAAATCGAATTTGTTTTATTACTTCATTTTATGGTTTTTATAGGGAAAATATTATAAAATAGTTGATATTGGTTATTCATATTTTAAAAGCATCATTTTCATTTCAGTTTTTTTTCTTAAATAAATTATGTGTATCTATATTTTTATTTCTAATTTTATATATCCAAAGTAAGAAAAAAGAAAATTTAAAATATAGTTAATTTATCATTTTTATTAATTTATTTTTTTAAGTATGTTATATTACATTATATTAAGAAATATTAATATAAGATATATTCTTTACATATATTAATTAGTTACTAGGGAAATTAAACCAATAACATAGCATTATTGGTTTTGGTCATTTAAAATCTTTGACATAGAAACTTAAAATATTTGAAATGGAAATAACAACACATAAGATATTTTCCATTTAACTTACTATGTCCTTACTTTCTTGTTAGAAGAATTTCTTTATCAACCTTAAATACAAAAAATTTAAAAATGTCATAACATAATTTTTCAGAATAAATACTATTCAGTGGGGGAATTGAACATGTGGGTTGGTGTCTTCTTTAGAGTCTGTGAACTTCATATTTTCTAGTTTCCTAGCCATGTTTTTCATCTTGATATCGAACTCCCTAATTTGTTTCTGAGTTTCATCCAGACGTAGGAGAACTTCCTATTATTCCTTTGACCTTTCAACTAACGGTTTTCCAATCATTTTCTTTGTTTACCAGTTGATGTATACTATCTGCATGTATTTAGCATTCCTTGTCCTCATAGTGCCTATGTTTGAAACCCAATTTCCAACCTACTCCAATACTTATTCATTTGAGATGAATCTAAATTGTATCCTAGTCTCCCTTTTAGTATTTTCAATTTCCTATTAAATTGTTGGAGGAGTATTGTTTAAATAAACCCAATATAAGCTTTTTGTTGTGATCTGGACCCTAGAGTGGATGGTCTTATCACTATTGCAATGACCTCTTCTATCATGTGCTCCTATGCCTTGAGGCACATTTTTCCATTGATATGTTTTCTATTGCAATGACCTATTTGATTATGTGCTCATATGACTTGAGGCATAATTGTCTCGACATATTCTTTTTATTTAATCAAAGTTTCCTATTTTTGCAATCTCCTTTAATTTTCATGCCCAAAATGAAATTCGCAACACCAAGAACCCTCATGTAAAATTTAGGAAAAAATATAATTTTTCATTTCTTGGATTATTTTCGTTTCATTTCCACTCAACACCATATCATCCATATACATCACCAAATAAATAGGATAATCACTAACTAATTTTAAATACTCATAGTGATCCAGTTTTCTCCTTTTGAAGCCAAGTCCCAATATTTTAGTATTCGGTATCACATTCTTGCTGATTTCTTTAACCAATGCAAGGAATTTTCCAACATGAATACTAGTTCTTTCTTTTGTTTAACAATAAAACCTTCTAGTTTCTTCATGTAGGTTTATCCTTCTAGATCCCTATGTAGGAATGACATATTCACATCCATATGTTTTAATTCAAAATAAAAAGGAGAAACAAAATATAAAATAAATATAATAGAATTTAACTTAGAAGTAGGATAAAAAATCTCACTAAAGTTGATTCACTCTACTTGGGAATAATCTTTTTCTACTGACAAAACTTTCTATTTTTCCACTCTCCCTTTCGCATTCAAATTCTTCTTCAATACCCATTTACTACCATTGGTATTTCCTCCAACTAACAACTCCATTAGATACTAATCCTCAATTTTGTCTAAGGCTTCCATTTTTATAACCATTTCCTTTTATAAAGTTTTCCATCCTCTAAATCCACTACCTCCCTAATAATTCTAGGATTATCATTAGTAATAAAAAAATAAAAATTGGAATGAAAATTAGGTGGAGTACACCTTTTTTAGTGTCTTCTTCCTCAAACAAGATGTCCTACTAAGGGAGAAAGAACATTAATTGACGAACATGTTGACTACACATGATGATAACTTTCCTATTCACTAGATTGCTTCATATAAGAATGTTATAATCCCTAATTATTTCAACCTCCTATTACAAATAGCTAGGTACGAGCCCACAAGGGCCAAGCCCCCGATTTTCTGTAACTAAGGCCCAAAACCCATGATTTTCACTTTTTCGTCTAAAAAAAATATGCTTAGAAACATCACTAAACACAATCCTAATAGAAATTTTGATACATTTACATATAATACATCAATACACTGTGGAACAATCAAGGTTTGCCACGTGATCTTACTTCAATGTCATCTAATACATCATTTATGTGTTATTGTACTAGATATTGGCATTATTGTTTATAAAACAAATGAACTCAGGTGCTCGATGCTCTACTACAAGAGCCACCATATCCGATCACTTTCTAAGTCACCTTCCATGTAATTTCTTCAATCAATCAAATCTTGCCACATGTCTAAGTGCTAACATGTACCTTCCACATGTTGCCACTTATTCCACCACATCATCATATTTTCCATTTGTTGTCCATGGGGAGCCACATCATAATGTTTCCACATCATATTGAATATTCAATCGAGTACATTCCTTGATTTAACTACCTCACACGTGTGAGCTCAATGTGGATTTGGATGTTTGAATCAAGGTGTTCTCATCCATTGGATCCATTGGATGCATGATCATATTGTAACCTTCATGCAGGTTATGAACCCAATACCAATCTAGGCTATTAGACAGAAGTATTCTCAACCATTTTTCATACTTTTTTCGTGACTGTACTATAACTTTAATGTGTCTTTTGAACCTAATATTGATCTGGATCATTGATATCATACCCAATATCGATTGAGTTCATTGATCTTGTGTTCGGTATACTCAATAACACTTAATCAGAATTAATTGCATATTATTGGCCTAGATTAAGGAGGGCTAAGGTTTTTGTAAAACACCATTTTTCAATTATAAAAAATTTTGCATTTTCGTTGATTTCAGATTGTGCCTTGACTGATACATTGGTACCTCACCCCACCTAGATTATATGTAGAAAACACTGGATTTTATTTGTGTTGTCGCACCATCCTATTTTTCTTTTTGTTGCTTGAACTTTATCCTTCCATGTGGGTAGTGTTTCATTGGTCCAATACCCTGCCTGTTGTGCCTTTAATTGTTTCCCTCTACTGCTTGATTTTTCCATGGCTCCTCTCGAGTTACCTTTGACATCAATGAAATTGTAATTGTAGTTAACATCAATGATAACACAAAATACCAACACACACTCCTTTTTTCATTAATGGAAACCTTTGACATCCTTGGGAATTAGATTAATGTTTCCATCTTTTGATTTTGTTAGCACTCCTTAGTTTTCCCAAGGCTGAGAAAGCAAACTAAAGAGGTAACCATAGACAAACTTTGGACTTGGCAGCTAGCCCTACCAAATTAGAGAGGGCTCTCTCTAAACCAACCTCACACCTAATGGAAGTGCTTGGAGAATATGAGGGTTTTAGGTTAGTTGTCAACTCAGTAGGGTTTTGATTTAGGTTTTGTCGGATATGAAGCAATAGGTTTAGGAACTTGGCCAAATAAATCAAAAGATTAGTTGCAGTCATTTAAATTAGGCAATATATATGTAATCAAGGACAAAAATGGATCTATCATAGTAGTATGGTGATGAGGAAATCAGATAGAAGGAACTAAGTGATCATACATGCATGAATTCACTTGTTTGGAAGATGAAAACACTTAAATGATAATCTCAAACAAAACAAAGTGTTTTTGGCACTGAATTATGTTTAAAACTAAAGAGATTAACATGATAAGAAACATGGATAGCTGCTAGAAACATATAACAATCAAATGCATAAGAATAACTAGAGAAAACAATGGCACTGAAGACAACACATGAATCCCAGAAAAATAGTTGCAGCAGTATATTAATTTTCCAAAAAAGTCAAGTACACCAGTTCCAAAATGTTAGAGCTTCAAGTATCCAACCTTTTTCACTCTGAAATTGATGAAATATATGCAATTAGATCATCCATGGACTAAGGTAGTTGAGCTCAACCATCTCCCTAAAGATAGAAACAATTACATTAAATTTGGCACTTCCTGCTAGGAATAGGGACAAAATTTCTGAAACTAAGGGTCCAAGATTAACTCGTATCTCTTGAAGTGTGACATCTATTACAAAAATTAAGGAGCGTTTTTTATAGTAGATTGTTTTTTAAAGAAACCTCTCTCCATTTTGGCATATTCATCTCCATAGCCACAAAATATGTTCCCCAAAATCATGACTAAAATAGGAAATCATTAAATGTTTAAATATGTAAAACTAGGTTGTAAGGATCCAGTCCAATGTTCTAATCCATGATACCTATGAAGAAAATGAATTTTTTTTTTATAATTGGCTCATGATTGACACAAACCTCCTTGGGTTTCTCAAAATTCCTTTCCATCTGTTAGAAAAGTGCGCCGAAAAACAATGACTAAAACAGTAAAACAAATTCAAAATTTACTTTTTTGAACATAAGCCTCAAATATCACTACATATCTCCCAAATAATAACACCTGTACATAAACCGAAGGACGTTTTTGTTATTTGGTTTGTGGTTGAAAAAAACCTCTTCCAATTTTGTAAAATGCTTGTCCATTACTTCAAAAATGTATTTTGAAGTAAAACTATCCCTGTGTGCAGAAAATGACCTCAAAAGACCCATGAGATTTTCTGATGAGACTTTTGATGATGATCATGATCTTAGGCTTGTGATGAGAGTAGAGTATAAATTATAGATTTATACATTGACCAATACCCTTTTCCAACCAAGAGATATGTCAAATTTAATTTGAAAATATTATAATTTGACCTAAGACTATAACCAATAGTGAAAAGAGTAATTTTGATCGCTGTGACTATAAGACTCTAACAGATTTCTCCAAGAGCTTTATTGACTCCCAATATCTACACCTATCTGCACCAATTTCCAATCTCTCTAATAAATCACAAATTTCTCCAATTGCAATGGCCAATACGAAGTTCCAATCTCTCCCTTTTTGACATTAATGTAAAATGGCTCTCATACCAATGACACCACCCGATTCCATTTATGGAATCCAACTTCGGATTAGATCAATTTATTTTGATGTTGCACAATTGTGCATTTTTACCATGGATGTTGAATTTCCCTTGAATTGATGTTTTTGGTTATCTATAACTCTCCATTATGTAGGTTTTAACATTGTATAGTTAATTATTATAAATAGATTCTTAATAAAATAGAAAATATGCAATGGAAAACACACACATTAACACAAAAAAATTACTCTAGAATCCCAACTAGGAAAACTACAAATATTTTTTTAAAACATCTCTTTATAGTATTACATTACTATATATATAATCCCTAAGGGTTATCTCAATTAGTCGAGTACCTCTCATTAAAGCACTTTTTCTATTAAGAGGTCACATGTTCAATTATCTCGACACTCTTGGGGTCAGGATATATGATTGAACTAGTAGGAGGTGATCCCTTTTGGTGTATATTCATGATACAAATATTTCATGGATGTAGTGGTCACCGATATCTAGGGTCTAAATAGCCAGATAAGAAAAAGAAAAAAAAAATTACAATATATAAATTTCATAGCATCCATAAACATTTACCATGGATTATATGCGATCATGGTTCCTTAAATGGAACTAAACGACCATAAGAAAAAACACCACATATCATAAAACCACTAACCATTTTTTCAAGGGAGCTTCCCCATAACCTCTTGGAAAGGGGCCTTCCACCCCCATATTGCACTGAGTGCAAGGTAAAATGCATGTAGGTAGCCATGGAAAGAATATAACACATACCCAACATTCTCCCCCTTGTTTTTTTACACAATGGGGTAACAAGATTACATGATCAATGATATGGGGAAACAATACGTATTGTTTCTCTACACAAAGAGAACTTATCAGTGCTCATAGATTTTATTAATAAATCTACAACATTATTCAAATTTTCCACCTTCACTAGCAATACCTTGTTTTCTTAAACCGTATCTATCACAAAGTGATATTGGATGTTAATATAGTTTGTCATAGAATGATATGCTGGGTGTTTTTTTTACTGGGAATATTTCTTTTTGATTGTCACAATCTATCCCCATGGCTCTTTATACCAACCTAATACCTAAACACAATCTCTACAACCATATTTCTTCCTTTCTTGCACCTTTTCTATAGAACCTCTGCTGAAGAATCTCACAGTGTATTGTAATCAAGAAAATTTGTTATGCAACCATTAATTTACAGAGTATAAATATATAAGTAGCAAAATAAAGGATTATTTAAAATCATGCATCATATAGATGTTGGAGTGTTTTGCATACACATGGAAGGGAAAATAGATAGAAACAAGAATGGTATTGTCCATGCATGAAGATAGAACAAGTGTTATGAATAATATGTTGATACAATTCATATGGCAAGAAAAATGATATATTCTTATGCTCGTGAAATTATTTATAAAAACATTAAAAATTTGTTATAAAAGAGAAATATGCATGGTGTTGTGCTGACAAAGAAAACCGACTCAGAAATGTTTCCCATTATTTACGTTGCAAATCGAAGTATGGTTGGTGTGTGTATATATAATATAATATACAAGAAATATACCTCTTAGACTATAGGGGAAGTGCATGAAATATTTGTAATTTAGTGAAGCACAAATAATAACCTGATTCCTTCTTTTGCTTCATAATGGTTTCCATGGATATCAACATGAAAAGGAACTTACATATGAAATTGGGCATATACAATGAACATATATATGACTTAAGATGGAAACCTGCTTGTAGCTAACCTTCATAAACTACCTCATACTTTATTTGGAGTGTGATTATGAAAATCGTTGTATGTAGGGGGTTGTGGTCTCAGTGTGGTAGGTGGAAAATGTTAAGTATGACATGTAATGAGCCTACTATGCACAAATGTCAATTTTTTAGCCTTTTTGTGTGATGAAATTTGAAAGTGATCTAGTAGAAGACTAGACCGATTAGGATGGGGAAAGATGGCCTCAACCAATAATATATGGACAAGACAAAATGTCAGAAAAATACCCTTTTTATGACTACATGGAAAGATACCAAGAGAGCCATGGTGCAACCTGAAAATAAAATAGATTATATATCATATGTATGATAGAATATAGATATGAATAGGAATACGGAGACAAAACTATAAAAGTCAAATGAAAAGGCCCAAAGTAGGTATCTTTCCATATTTAAATAATTATACACATACTTGTTTGAGGTCAAGACGTTGACTATGAAAGGGTTTGTTTTATTTTCTTATTGGGGTGAGAGTGCTTTTCATCCTACACATGCCACAAACTCATTAAAAACTTGTAACGAAGGGGCGATGAAGCAACTCGTCATAACTCTAAGTGATATAACATGACCATGTTGTATAAGCTAGGGATTTGTGACTCATCTTGTTGGTTTGGTTTTAGATGTCATGGTGGACCATGATGGCACAATAAGGGTTGAATGTATGAGTTTTCCTTATAAATGGATAGTTCCATGTTGAGGGTCAAGGGTACTATATACATGATGATATGTGACTAGAGAGCTTTCATTTATCCCTTTGTTGTAGCTCAAGGGATACACTTATATGCACAAGAAAAAACATGACCAACCCACTACAATGGATTATAAACTAAGGTAGTATGATGTTGCATGGAGATAACTCAATGAATTTTCATGTTTGTTGTGTAGTTAAAGATTACAAACCATTATCATGTCATAGAAACAAGGGTCAAGATTTTTATTTGCACATGAAATTGAGTTTTGTTAACCATGGCTATGGGCTATCAAAATAGATTTGCACAGAGGATAGTCATTAGTAGGGAGGGGATTAGTGATGTATGACCAGCCCAAAAGTGAGAGGGAAATCAATAAAAATTATGAGGTCATGTTATATGTAAAATAAAATTATGTGTTGGGAAATAGGTGGGGTAACCGACGACATTCTTATAATGTGTGTGTTGTGCTAGCCATGCTCGAGGGCCTTTGCTCAAAAAAAGGAATAGGAGTGTAGGCCACAACATTATTGGGTTTGTGTATATGTTTCTTTAAATGAAAATGAGCCCAAATTAAATAGAGGAAATTTAGAGCTCGAGTCAGTTATTCAAGGGAAATATGGAGGAATCCAAGATCACCTACTTGTGTGTGAGGGAAAAGAATGGTTTGTACAATGGAATGAACCATTCATGGTTAACACACTTAATTCACTATATGCATGTTAGTAAATCGAAAAAGTAAGAAGTGAAAGGGGAAAATTATGAATATGACTAATTCCTACAATATGTTTAACAGACCTAACAAATCCAAAATTTTCCAAAGAACCGTTAATAGGCGGGAGTTGAGACTATAATATTTTCTTTCCTAAAGCCAACAAACTTAATGTAAGATAGAGTTGGTTTCCATCACTTCCCCCAATTTTTTGTGAGAACCAGACTAGTGTTTTAGATAACCTCTGAGCTCAAATTCTTCTTAAAAACCAAAAAAACTCATTAACTACCTCTTCTCAATTGTGATTCTTGGGTTGTGACAAGATAAACTTGTCATGTGTCGTTAATTCAACCAAATATCACACATTTCAAACATTCACACACGTTCTATATCTAAAGTAGATAATAGATCTCTTGAATCTGATTTGGTAGAACATGAAAAGGTAGAAGACCCAGAAAGCTGGAATCCTCCCGTGTTGAGTTCTAAAGAAATTTATCCAGTACCAATGTTATTCAAACTATCCAGAAAGGTCTATCTCAAAGAAGTTGAACTGAAAATAAGAATAAAAGGTCCATCTGTACAAATTGTAGGTCTAATTTTTTTTTCTGAAGATGAAATCAAAAAGTTTAGAAAATATGTTGCTGAAAAGAGATTTTTCTATTTGCACTTTGGGGGAATTAGAATTGGACTAGCTCCATTATTCCGTCATGGCCTTAATACTCCCTGTATAGCCGAGCTTTTCGATACCAGGCACAATTTATATGAACATGCCCAAATTGGAACCATACTTGGAAACCTATCCTTGGGATGTCAACATGGCACTATCTATCTAGACTATGCCATTAGTTTGTCTGATATCCATCTTAAAGATTGTTGGAAAGCCTTGATTGGAGTACAAGGTCTAGAAATGGTTGAAGACAGTGAATATTTGTCTATGATAGTCCAGACCTCTTTCCAGTTAACAAATACTGTACATCCTAAATTGAGACAGCCAGTGTTAAAAGATTGTGTTGTTGTAGGAGTAAGCAATGCACAAGTAGAAGGTGTTCATTATGACAAAGAAGCTTTGCCTAATGACTGGTATATCCAATATAAGTCTCTGGAAGCCGTAGATAGTTCAAACAACATGCTCAAAAGAATGTCTGTTTCAGATTGTTGTGTTATAATAATCCCAAACAGACCAAGAATACCATGACCCATAGTGATGCCAGAAAAACATGTGCTACCAGCCATTTCAAAAAATGAACAACCGCCTGTAAGTGGAAGGAAATCCTTTTATCGCCATATTCCTTTACCAAACGAAGCTAGTTCTTCCACCAACACACCGCTGTCCACAAACCAGTTGTATATACCAGAAGAAAAATTGTTCTTTGCTGTAAATAAAATGTTTAGAACATATGTCAATACTATTCCACCTGTAGAGGAACTTCAGTTTGCAAATCGCAGATTTGTAAAAGGAGGAAAGTGGCCGCCTAAAACAAAGTTTAGTACTTCTTCTTCCAATACCAGACAGCCACCTACAAGAGCTGACTGTGCCCCATTATTAGAACAAAATTCACAGAATAGGAAACTATCTAACCACTTGGTGTGGTCATGCAGAAGATGTTCTAGATGAACTAGGCAAATAAGATGACTTGATATATACAAATCTGAAACTGCTATATGATGAGCAACAATCAAAGAAGCTAGAAAAGGAAGAAAGGAGAAGAAGGAGACATAAGAAGAAGGCCAAATAAATTCCAAAATTTCACATAGATATGAGTGCACCCAATTATTGGGATCTAGAGGAAGAAGAAGAATCAAAAGAAGCCGTAACTTCAACCAGTGCAGAAGAGGGTACTTCTAAGGACATTGGAAAGCTATCTGGTGAAAGAGAGACATATAAAATAGATAAACCTTTTGAGTCAAAGAAAGAAGTCATGACCCTTGAACAAGCTGCCTCTAAATTCCCTTCTTTCATCTTGCCATCTATAAATAATCAGAATAAGGCACATATTTTAAAAGAAGTCAATAAATAGCCCCGTGTTGAAGAAGACTTGTATGCTACTAATACAAGTGGCTATATCTTAGATCTAGATAATTATTCAAATCCTGGAGAATCAATCCGGATCTGGATAGGTGCTCTATATCAGATGCAGGTCACAACAAAATTGGATAATGTATCCATCATGGTCCTAGCAGAAAAATGCATGACTGGTATAGTCTATGATTGGTGGATGGGACCATCCGAAACAGAAAGAAGAGCCGTTATGGAAGCCAGACTGTCCACATTGGAATTGCTGTTAAAAACACAGTTCGTGCCAGAACCAGTTGATGAGAGAAAGCAAATCATAACAGATCTTAGTAGAATGGAACTAAAAGATCTGAAATATCTTGACCAATTCGGTAAAGATTTCATGGCTAAAGTTTTTAAAGCTAATCTCTCAAATGATGTGGCTCAAAAAATTTCATTTTTGTCCAAATTACCAGGCAATCTAGGAGACCTCATTATGAAAGATCTAGATGTACAGAACAAAAGACTAGATCAAGTTTATTGGGTTGACCTTCTTTTCAGAGTTACAGAGAAAGTTAAATATTTATGCTGGCAGAAGAAGGCGCATGACATCACACCCAGTTCAAATGTCTGCAAAATAATGCTACCGTGGACACCTTTCAGAAAAAAGAAGAAAACAAAAAGGTATGGTAGATTTAAACCCAAGAGAGTCTCAAATCCAAAAAAACCTTTTCGTAAATATGAATTCTTGAAGAAAAGATCAAGACCCAGAAACAACAACTGTTGTTTCATTTGCAAAAAAGAAGGACATTTTGAACGAAAGTGCCCGCAGAATTGATATAGTAAGCTTAAAGCCTGTATAGATATAGAAGAGTTTCAAGATGATTGGTCAGTAGTAGAGTCAGAAGATGATATTTTAGATGTATATATTTTGACTGAAATATCAGATGCAGAAGAAGAAGAAAATGTTCAAAAAATGAATATATGTCCATCATGTTCTGAAGATGAGTTTTTAGAAGAACTCCATTACAGTGAAGAAGAAAGTGACACTGAAGTCACCAGTGAAACATCAGATGATTCAGAAGATGAATCTGAAACTTCACAGTCAGAACAATCAGAGCCGTCAGTACCAAAAGGTAAACAACCTGTTTTACCTTTTCCAGAAGTAAATGCTTTTTGTCCATTTCAGAAGAGAACTACAGCCTCAACCAGTCTTCCACAACCAGAGATTACGAGAACAAAAGAAAATACTTTGTTAAAAAAGATATTCAAGACTAATAGCCTTATTTATATCCCGGTTCAAGTTCAAGTAAAAAATGAATGGATATCTGTAGATGCATTCATAGACACCGGCGGATCGAATAATTTGGCTAGACCGTCTTTGTTCAAATCTCTCTGGAAACCCTTACAAAATATACTGGTTTCAGAAACCATTGGAGGAACTGTAAGCTTAACTCATTATGTAGACAATATTTCTTTGAAAGTTGGGGGGAGTATTGTTAAGATTTCTGAAATACAACATTTTGATCCCTCAGCTAGTTTAATGTTGGGAATGCCATTCTTAAATTCTCAATTTGAAAAAGAAAGCTATTTCTGTACCCAGGTTGTTTATTGCAAACTCAGAAGAAAGACATGAAAATAGCCAAAAAAGAGTAGGAGCCAGAAAGCCATTAAAAGATTCTGACAATTGGTAGTAAGTCTTGCAGATTCATGAAGCAAGAGCAGAATCTAAAACAAAACAATTGGCATGCAAAAATTGAAATTGGTCTACAGAACAAGATGATATCCAAAAGAGACTTCTAAAAAGTTGCTCGGAAAACCCACAACAGTTTTGGGAAACAGAAAGTCCGATGCAAGAAATTGTAACCTTGCATGATAACGGAGTCAAAGGAAAATTAATTCCTTGTACTCCCTCAGATGAGCAAGAAATAAAAAGACAGATTAAAGAACTACTACAGATGCAGCTCATTGAGCCAAGTGAGTCTCATTATGCTTGCTCAGCGTTTCTGGTAAGGAATCATTCTGAGATAGTTAGGGGAAAACCTAGAATGGTGATAAATTATAAACCCCTCAATGCCATCACTCAAAGTTTTAACTATCCATTGCCAAGACCAGAGACCATAATGCAGAAAATACAGCACAACAAGGTATTCAGTAAATTTGACATGAAGTCTGGATATTATCAGATTCAGATACAGCCAGAGGACTGGCATAAAACTGCTTTTATTTGCCCAGCCAGATTTTACCAATGGAAGGTTGTCCCCTTCGGTTTGAAAAACGCCCCTGCATTCTTCCAGAGAAGAATGGATTTTATTTTTGCTAAGTATGATTTTATTGTTACATATATTGATGACATCCTCATTCATAGTCCAGATGTAAAAACCCATTTAGAGCATTTAGAAATTTTTCTAAAAGAAGTTCAGCAGCATGGTATAGTTTTGTCAGAAAGAAAGATGTCTTTATTTCAAGACATCATAGATTTTCTGGGAATTAATGTAGTCAATGGTGCAATTCAAATGCAACCACATGTATTAACCAAATTGACATAGTTTCCAGATGAACTAAAGGATACCAAAACAATTCAAAGATTCTTAGGAGTTCTGAATTATCTTCACAAATACATCCCAAATTTGATAGAGAAAACAACGCCGATCAGGAAACACCTCAAACAGGGATGGTCACAAGAAGCAACAACAAAAGTTCAACAATTGAAAGCAGAAGGCCAACAACTGCCAAAGCTCCAGCCACTAGGTGATGGTTTGCTTATTCTCCAAACTGATGCTTCTCTAGATTTTTGGGTAGCCGTTCTTTTAGAACGAAGGGAGAAAGGTGAAGAAAAACTCTGTGCTTATGCTTCGGGTGAATTTACACCTAGCCAAAAGAATTACTTCATAGCAGAAAAAGAAACATTGGCTATATTCAACGGGATACAACGATTTGAATTATATCTGACTCCCGTGAAATTTTTAATACGCACAGACTCCAAGAATTTTAAATATTTTCTATCTGCCAAAATATCAAGACAGATTGCAAAAGGAAGAATTCTGGCTTGGCAGATTTGGTTCCAACAGTTTGATTTTGAAGTTGAGTGGATCCCAGGTAATTCAAATTTTCTAACAGATTCATTAACCAGGGATATGAATAAAGCATTCATGACTTGTACAGGTTCGTGTTTTACCATTCCAGGTAAAGGTCCACAGGACGATAGTTTTTCTACATTTGTTGATAGATTCAGGCTATTTGAAGGACATGCAAGCCACCTTGCAGAAGAAATCAAAAAGGTTGTAGGAATGAGACTGAGAAGAAATGCTTGGATACGAAAATGCCAAGCATGGCAATCCAAGAATATAGGTACTTCTCTGGGCCTAGACGATACACTGGTAAAGGTATATCCTTTGCCTAATATGAAGGTAAAATTCTTTTTCAGAAGTTTATTTGATCTATGGTCTAGTGAATACACTGACAAAATGATCTGGACCCTCAAAGTTTTGAATTTTTATCAACTTATTGGAGGGGTGGATTTTTCTCTCAACATTTTCACAGGAGAAAAGATCTTAGATCTTGAAGAAATTCCTATAAAGCCTGAGTTAGGAAAATTTATTTTATCTTTAAAAATCCCCAACATTTTTGAAGAATTAGAAGCCTCTTTTCTGCAAAGGTTTGATGAGAATTATGCAGCAAACGACACTTTTCCTCAATACGAGATATTTGAAGGATTTGCTGATTGGGAGATAAAAGATGGCCTCTGCAGAAAAAAGCCAACCACCAGGATATCTCAGTGCATTCAACGGACGATGCAATATCTCAGAACCTTCTCATCCCCTTGGGATTATCACAGTCTCAGGCTAAGAGAAAGTATTGATCCTAATCCGTTTGCACAGGTTTTTAGTCATGAGAGGATCGGAGAAATCGAGACCAGCAACAATGAAGAAATGATTAAGCAACATGTTGGTTGGTTCCATGAATTTGGAAATTTAAAGCTGGTAGAAAAAATTCAGATTCTACAAAAAATGGATGATTTACAGGGAGAACCCAAAGTATTAAAATTTGTCGTTAATTAAAAAGCTTTGGTAACTATTAGTGTTATCTCACCTAATTGGAATAACAATGTCATCCATATAATAAGTTTGATGATTTATCATAGGGATGGCATATGTGCCATATGTTCCCAGCTTGTAGCCTCATACAAATCATTTGATATTTATAGTGAGGGATTTACAAAACTTGTTTAATTTGCATGGAGGGAAAGCACAAGGTGGTGTATCTTGTTAAACCTTGTATTCATGTCTTCAAACACTAGAGAGGGTGCAACTTATGTTATAAACTTAGTTTATATGGCTGGGTATGCCTTAACATAATTTACGTCATCAGCAACGTTGTGCTTTTTATAATAAACATTACGTCCATTCCTTTTAAGATTTTGTTAAAAAATTATGTTATTTATTCCTTCTTTATAGTTGTTTAATTCCATGTGTGCAATGAATTTTTTTCATCATGGCATACCACACACAATGTATTACTTAGTAAATATTTCACAAGTGTTGGTGGTTCCATGTTCAATAGTTTGGAAAACAACTCTGTAAACATATTTTCATATCCTTTGCGACTATCTCAACCACATTTGTCATAGGATAAGCTCTTATAATGATGGGTGTCATATACCTTAGCGAAATACGCTTCATATGAAAACATTATTGGGGAAATTTGAACAAAATAATTATAACCATCTTTTCATGCCATCAAAATTATGGTGCTAACCATTATGCCAGAGATTTATCATAACATTGTTATGTTAATATCTAAACTAAAGAAATTTTACAACTGTATGGGTTATTTATGACCTGATCAAGAAACTGTCAAATTTTCATGTTTATACCTTTACCTTTGTAATGTCTTTGTGCTCAGAATATGATGATAATGTAAAGAGTTATTTCTCAAGGAGGAAAGTGTCCATTTTTTTACTATGCCAAGAATTTATCATGAAAATAACATGCCCATAATGATATTGTAGTTGTCAATTTTGTGAGCATATTAGTACTTTGAGAATAATTAAAACATTCAAACCACATAGAAAGTTTATATACAACTAGGTATATCCCCTTGTAACCCCATGTACTGATATGAAAATATAAACTACAAAATGATGTCATGTAAATACTCCATATATCTCCAGCGGATCCCACCTACTAAGACTTTAGTATTTTAGTTAATTTAGAGGAATAATTTTTTAGGCTATCTAGGAGGAGGAGTCATGAATAAGTGCAATGGCTAGCACAATTTGGTGACTTGATAGGGAGGGTTGTATGTTACAAGCCAGAACTTAGAATTTATGGGATCATTTAGTAAGAAATATTCGAGTCCTAAGAGAGAATAGGTGACTCTTCATGTAAGGAACATAAGCATAGGATGTGAGAAGATGGGATTAATCATCATCTGTTATGTTTTTGTGCAAAAAAAGTGATGATGAAGCACCAAATTTAGTAGCATCATCTTCTTTCACAAATAGATACTCATTATGTTTTCCTACTCTATAATATATTTAGATCATAAGAAGTTATTAGTACAACATTTACATAATTAATATATTTTGTCAATATTATAGGAGATGGCCCAGATTTGAGGGAGATATGACATTGCACTCAATGATAATTGTTGAAAAATAAAAAGGCAAATGACAAAAAATAAAAGAAATCAAGAAAATGCAAAAAAGGAAAATAAAAACAACAACAACAACAAAATTAAAAAGAAAGAAAAACAATATGTACAAGAAATATCATAAAACAAGTATTCCATCCTTTATTTTTGTAAAGGGAGGAGAAGTTGTTCTCAGTGCTTGTCTCATTCTTAGTATGAAAGTCATCATAGAAATGTACTTTGTGATTTCTTTTTTTGACAATAATGAGATTAGCAACCCATCCAAAGCATTCAACAGGAAAGCTAACATGAGAAGGGAATGAACCTTTTGGGTCATTGCTGATTGTCCTTTAATGTATGAGGTTAATAGGCTTTTGTCACTGTCTGTCAATGTATTTGGTTGAAATATAATTTTGGACATTACAAGGATCAGAATGGTGTGGATCCTTATAGGAACAGGCTAGAACGTCCTTAAATTAATGTAATAAATAAATTAAAATACTTTTTTTTTATCATTAGAACATTGGAAACTGACTTATAAGTCTTTTAGGTCTTTGTGTTTTTCAATGCCCAAGAGTGTGGTTTCAGATACTTTTCTTTGAGATTATTCCTTATGTCTCTCCTTATTTTTAGACGCATTATTGGGTTGAAAACATTTTTTAGCGGAGAAATCCATTTACGGTACTTATTGTCCTTGATTGAAACAACTTCCTTCTTTCCATAGTGTTGTCCTTGGATAATGAGGAAATTCTCCTGTCATCTTAGAATACCTGTCAATCCTCTCCATTATTTAGTATATGAGGTTGATATAATGTTTGTAACATGCAATCAGGCCTCTAAAATAGAAGGTTTCTTTCATGGATAGCAACATGCGCATGCAAGTGATCAAACAAGGCATTTAATTCCCTGCAAACATGAGTAATGTTAAAAGAAAGTAGCTTAGAAATATTGTTCCATGCAACTTGAGTATATTTCTTGTTTAACTTATTAGAAGGAGAATAGACACTTTTTATTATATTGAAAATAAGATGAGAATCACCAAAAGTGGTAAAATGTTTACAACACAAATTAAGGGCTCACTGAATACCTAAAAGTAAAGCTTCAAATTGAATGACGTTATTGGTACAATAAAATTCAAGTATAATGGTGAACTGACGTATCTTACCAAGAGGTGAATATAAGACAAATATGGTGCCATTTATTTCATTTGAGGATGCACTATCGAATTGCATATGACAAGCTTGATCTTCATGATTGACAAGAGGAGGAAATGACACTTTCTTAGTAAAAAGAGAATAAATTCCCAGGTCTTACTTTATGTAATTTTCATGGGTTTGAGGAAAATAATCAATCTTATGTGCACTAATTCTTCCTTTCCATAAAACAATAATATTCTTACCATATTTAGGAAGGGTCATATGAGTGCCATCCAATGACATATACCACATGTTATAGTTTACTAGTCACTACCAAGGATGATCAAATAGTTACTTACTGAGATATCCATCACCTGGATATTACAGTTTGTTCTGATATCAGGATGAGTACATAAGACTAATGTGATGTCTCTAATCTAAATAATGGTTATCTATTGAGAATTGTTATACGACACCATTTTCTTGAGAATCTCCTCACAGCATTGCGACCCTAATTCCTCAATAATTTTAGGCATGACATTGGGTCCTGACCCACCATCGACTATAAAATAATGAGAAAAATTATCACAAACTTTCATAGAGACATAAAAAGGAGGGTTTTTAATAAGGTTTCTATAATTATTTACAACTAAGACTTTATCTTTGGAAGAAACCTCTTCTGGGCAATCTTCGAGGAAATGTATGGGAGCAAGTGTTTTTCCTTCAAGAAAATACTCTAAATTCTATTGTTTCTATGGAATGGTGACCATATCAAGCAATCTGGCATCAACCTTGATGTTAACCGTTTTCTTTATAATACTGAATTGAGAGGTAGATGAAGAGAAAGGGGTGAAAGAAGTTACATTTGGATGCAAGAAAGTGGCCTATGGGGTTTTTTGGCTATTAGCCTCCTTAGGGAGTTGATTCCTGGCATTTATAGCTCTCAAAGAACTCATTGTTTCAAAATTCATGCCTTCATTATTATATTCCTAATCCAAGGTTGCAACCGTGGTGTTAGTTATTTTTCCAAACATTCTTTCCATAACATTCTTTTTAACCTCATAGGTCTTTTCATCATGGTTTTCTTCACAAAAGAAACACCATGGTTAGGAAAGAAGGGTGTTGGAATGATATGTCTAGGAAGGGTTTATTATGAGAGCCAAAGTGGAAGCTTCAATAGGAGGTTGCACTCTGACCTTCTTCTCAAAATATATCAATCAATTACTCATGTCTCACATGAGTTGAAGAATGGAAGATATGTCAGATTGGTTAACTAAGTCTTCAAGTCAAAGACCAATGTGATGCAATTTTTCTTGATATTCCAAACATATTTGTAAATCACCCGCCTAGTTATTTGTATTTTTATCCTCTAATTAGTGACAATAAATGAGAGGAAAAGTATTGTAATGGTGCATCATCGTTGCTTGATTTTGCGGCCTAATGATCTCTAGAATCAAATTATACAATTTAGTGAATTGAATATTAAAGGACTTAATAGTTTCACCTTTTGTATAGGTATTTATTCTTGGAGGAGATCAACAAGGCTATGATCTTGGCCATAAGTAAACTTAAACCAATAGCATATCTCCATCCAAGTAGGGAAGGTTTTGGGAAAAACTCAAAGAAATCAACTACTTCTTTTCCTTCCAAGGATTTCACAAACATCCACATGTAGGTGTCATTATCATGTTAGAAAATTATATATTACAGAGAAATAGAAGAAATAAAATATTGTAGAAACACAAATACAGAAAACACATAAAACAAGAGAGACATAGATATACATGGTTCACCCAATTTGGGCTATGTCCTTGCAGAAACAATGAGTCCTTCCTTTATATTATCTAGTAAAATGAAAAGATACAACCTACAAAAAATATATTTTTATTTCCTCTTTGCTCTCACACAGTCTCCTCTCTCTTTCTCACTCAGAATACACACATACCCATAGCCTCAATACAATTGCCTCATATAAATCGATGGGTTGCCTTCTAGGGAAAAAATCCCTAAATTAAACATAACTTCTATCATCATATCATTCGACTAATGAACGGCCTAGATTGAATATGAAATTACAAGTCCCCCATACACGCCCCCACCGTGGAGGGGTGTACAGTCTTCCTAGGGTATACATCCAGCTAAAATAGAGACCTATGAATCACGATGATAATCGCACTCCACACCAAACAATCTCCCACTTGGAGACTGATTATAACAACTCCACTATTGCTTCATCTGTTGGAAAATCAATACAATTTGGACCTGGATGTTTCTCATATTCCTCATCAAACTTGAAGACCTATTGAAACTGAGCAGAATTTTATTTTATCCTTAGTTAAAAATTTTGTTAACATATCTGTAGGATTCTGGCTAGTGTGTACCATTTCCAACTTCAACTGTCCATATTCCAACACTAACTGTATGAAATGGTACTTGAACTATATATGTTTAGTCTTGGAATGAAATGTTGATTTCTTTGCAAGATGAATGGTACTCTAGTTGTCACTGTATAACTTGCCCATCTCTTGCTTCTTACCCAGTTCATCCATAAACCTTTATAACCAAATCATTTCTTTAATAATTGTTGTAGCAGAAACATACTCCACTTACATCATTGAAAGTGAAACAATACTCTACATTTTTGAAATCCAACTAACATATGTTTGACCTATAGTAAACACATACCCTATGGTGCTCCTCTTGTTATCTCTATCACCTTCTATATCTGCATCAACATATCCGTGTGAAGAAATGTTTGAACCACCAAAGCATAATTCTTGATTTGTGGTACCTCTCAAATACCTGAGAATCCACTTCACTACCATCTAATGTTCTTGTCCTGGATTGTTCATGTACCTTCTTACAAGTCCCACTACATGTGAAATATTAGGCCTTGTGCATACCATTGCATACATTAAACTTCCAATTGATGATGCATATGGAACTTTAGACATACAATCGATCTCTTCCCAAGTCTTGGGATAGATGTCCTTTCTTAGTTTGAAATGGCTAGCCAAGGTGTACTAATTGGTTTTGCATTATATATATTAAATCTTTCCAACACCTTTCGGATATATGTACTCACTTTGAGACAATGTTAATTTGTGTTTTTTCCTATTTCTAGTTATTCGCATACCAAGGATTTGTTTTGCAGCACTAGAATCCTTCATTGCAGATGAATTTGGAAATTTTCCTTTGAGAACATTTATTTCCTGCATGTTAGACGCTACAACAAGGATGTCATCTACATACAATAACAATATAATGTAGATGCCATCATTTTTCCTTTTGAGATAAACTCAATGATGAGAGTGACATCTAGTATAACCTTACTTAGACATAAACCTATCAAATTTTAGATTCCACTACCTTCGAGCCTGTTTTAGGCCACATAAGTTCTTCTTCAACCTGCACACTAGTTTCTCCTCCCATTTACCTCATACCCTTGTGGATGTTGCATATAGATCTCTTTCTCTAAATACCCATGGAGAAAGTTCATCTTTACATCTAACTACTCAATATGTAAACCTTTTGCTGCTACTACACTTAAAATAGTTATGATTGAAGTCATTTTAACAACAGGAGAAAATATTTCATCAAAGTATTTACCTTTTTTTTGTTCAAAAACCTTCACGACAAGTCTACATTTATACCGTTTTCTACCTCCATCTTCTTCCTTCAACTTGTAAACCCATTTATTCTCCAATGTTGTTTTACCTGCAGGCAACTTGACTAAGTCCCAAGTCGGGTTGTATACCAAGGAGTCCATTTCTTCTTTCATGGCTAGCTCCCACTTCTTCTTGGTTTCTACCTACATTTATATTCATAAAATTCTACTTCACCAAAATTAGTCAACAATACATAATATAGTGAAGGAGAGTATCGTTAAAGGGGTCTACTCTATTGGACAATTGATAATGTCTGGATGGCTAGTGGTTGCATTAGTGTTGGCATTGATGATGTCAACCAAGATCAGCATGATGATTGGGATTCTAGAAGGAATATCATGGTAGGTGCAGGCTTCATGTAGAGAATCATCATAATAACAAGCTTACTAGGGAACCCATAAATTATGACTATGATGGTTGGGAGTTCAGGATTCGAGGCACAAGAAGAAGAGTTAAGGAGAAAAGAATGTTAAAGAGTTTGTAGCCATTGTTTAGGTAGAATATGGGCTCAAAGACAAAATCGAACCCTCTCCATTTGAAATTTTTCTAAAAGAGTTTTCCAACGGTGTGCGGAAGTCTAAAAATGGACTATTGGATAAACAATTATGGTATGTCAGAGTTTAGGGACTTGAATTCCTAAACAGGTTGAAATATCGGAGGTCAGCACATTGGAGTAGGCTATATTGGGGGTTATAGCACTTCGGGACCCGATATCGGAACATCGAAGAATGTCATATCCGGATATCGGAGATCGAAGAAAATCAGGACATCGGAGCATGTCATATCAAAATATTGGAGGTCATAGGAGTATTGGTCCTTAGAGGTCTGCGATATCAGAATATTGGAACTTCTTAACATCAGTATTTTAAGAAGTTACGATATCAAGTGTAGTCGATATTGCTAAAGCACCGAGGAATGCCGAGCAGAATTAAACAAGGATCTTGTTGTAAAATAAAGGCTAATCGAGACTCTTTCTCTCTCCTTCGATAGGACACATGGAGACATATCATTTGGCCAGAGAAACTGAAGTGGCTAGTGACATCTGCATGACGTGACAATATGATGGACACATAGCATCTTGTTTTATCATTTTCAATGACTCGATGGGACAAATCAGAGTTACACATGTCACATGTCAATAGTTTCCAAGTGTAGAAGTGATGTGAGCATATAGGAGGTCAGAATATCGAAGGATGAGGACATCATAACTCTAGTGCAAATGATTTTTGAGAAGTTACAATAAAGGGGGCCCCAATATTACCTGGAACATGGTCGTATGGAGCTCAAAGGAAACATGGGCTGAATAGAGGGAGCTAAGGATATCATAGTTGTGCAATATCATAACATTTCATTTGTGTAAGTTACGATACAAAAGGGCCCTGATATAACACTAATTTTTCCATCATAGGCTCGGTCCTATGACAAGGAAAATACTTAGGGAGATAAGCGCCAAGGGATCTAAGGATATTGGCACTTTGTAATATCGTAACATTTTGTTTGTGTAAGTTATGATATGTTGGAGTTCCGATGAGACAAGTACATTGAGTTAAATGGATGGATGGATAAGCAATTGAAGGTTATATGCCGATCGACGAAGTTGGTTTATGAAGTTAGCTAGATCTACATAAGGCATTAAGACAAGGCAACAAGGAAAAAATTTAATAGAGAATAACTATAGGAATGGAGAAAGCAATCAAGTACTTTGTGTACATGTCTGGTAGAGTTAAATGAGAAATAGAGTGGTTATTCCTGAGTGTTGTCAAGCTTTGTGGAGTAATAAATAAGCATGGGAGTCATGGTAGAGAGTGTAGGCCTCCTGGGATTAAATTATTTGTATGGAGATTTACGTTGAGAGTTAGTGGAGAACTCAAAAGCCCATTTTTGTGTTTAATGCTATGATATAGTTCAATGAGTAGATGTAATAGTAACAGGAGGAGCCATACTGAGGTACAATCATAACCTATGGACACAGGCATTAGGGCAGCAGAGACAACATTGTGCAGAGTGCATAGGAGGATAAAAATCACCGATTTCCATCAAACAGATGGGGGAGTTGAACATATTGTTGAAGTGATGAGTAATGAGAGATGTGTGGGCAGACGAGAGGACTAAGCACCTAGAGTAGAGAGAGGACTGGGCAGTGAGTGTAGAGTAATTGTTGTAAGAAGAACAACAAGAGTATAGTTGAAGTGGTTGCAATAAAGAGCTTGTGTGAGACAAGGCAGAGTGTTGAGGACATGTTGTTGTAAGAAATTGGCATAGAGCAGTTGTATGTAACAAAGGGAGTATGTGGAACAATAGTGGGCCCTAGGAAAAATTTGTTTCTACAACGAGACTGCTTCGTATTTTACTTGTAATTGTATATGCCTCTGTTTTCAGTTTGAAAATTGTTTGATATAGTAGAACAATGGCAAGAGCGGGTTGGTTCCTGCATTTAGAAGAGGTCGGTGCCTCTTGTAAAGTTGGTGCTTACTAACCTAAGGGGGTCATTGTCTCCTATGAGTGGGTGCTCACAAACAAACTAATGTAATTAAGTAGGTGCTCAATTTACATCATGAAAAAACAACAATTTGGTGGTTTTTTCCCTCTGGGTTTCCACGTGAAAACACTAGTGTAAAATATGTGTTTTCTCATGTGATTGGTTTTATGAACATGAATGCTAAAACTTGTTTCTCACTTTCTTTATGAATGAATTCTCTCATAACTAATAGAATATAACAATGGACTAAAAGCATATTCAGGAAAAAGAATCAAGAATCTCACTATTACTGATTCACCCCCCCAGTAATTCCTTATTCCAATAATTGGTATCACAAGGGGTTCCTTCAACAACGGGCTAACCACTGGAAGGTAGATCTATAAGGAATTATGTCTAGGAAAGAGAGTCAAGAGGCTTACTCAAGTAGAATACCAGTCTCTGATGGGATAAATTATGCCTTTTGGAAAACAAGGATGGAAGCGTATCTCATGTTCTAGGGAGTAGATGTTTTGACTTCAGTCTAGTAGACTAGAATGTCCCTGATATTACTCCCACTGGGCCACTGATGCAAATGGTAGAAAATTATATGGAAATAATGTTAAAGCCAACAATGTCATTCCATTTGGTCTTAGTCAATCAGAACTTGTAAAATTCATGCATTGTAAGTCTGCTAAGGAAGTGTGGGTAAATCTTAATCAGAGTCATGAATGAGATGACAAAGTCAAGCAGGTGAAACTTCAAACCTTCAAAATGAGGTTTGAGAGATTGAGAATAATTGAAGATGAAATCATAACAGAATACTTCCTCGGAGTCGATGAAGTAACCAATATGATTAGATGACTCATTGAAGAGGTTAAGGAAGAGATGATTGTTAATAAAATCCTAATATCTATGCCCATGAGATTTAACGCCAAAGTATCGACTATAGAAGAAATGGCTAATTTAAAGGATCTCAAGATGGACCAGTTGCATGGTACTTATATAGCCTATGAGATAAGAGTAGGAAGAAAAAAGTTTGAATCTAAGGAAGGAGTATTCAAAGTATCTAAAATGCCAAGGAACACAAAGATCATAAAGACCACTCCAGTTGTGAATCTAATAAGGAGTTGTCTCAATTAGCCAGAAAAATGAAGCGTGGCTTAGGAAAATATAAAGGTAAGTTTCCCTTTAAATGTTTTGACTGTGGAAGAGTTGGAAATTTTTTATCCAAATTCCCTTACAAAGACCTAAAATTTGGAAACAAGTCTCAGAAACATCAAAAGAAAAATTTCTATAAGAAAAAGGGGTTCTACTCTAAAGAGGATAACTTCAACACCAAACACATATTTCATTAAATTTGGAATTTTTCTATTACAAGGCTTTCAACAACATTCATTCTTTTGCAAATCACCATATTAACGTAATTTAACATAAAAATAATTTTAGTAATTTCAAACCAATTATAGATCATGAATAGGTCAAACATGGGGTTGTGTTGAGGTATGGAAATGTCCTAACTCAACACTTGGTCGAAGTCCCGGTCAAACTCTTTTCCATTGATGGCAGTCTTGACAGGAATTTTATATCTAGTTTACCCTTCACGTTGTGATGCTCCAAAAAATGGAGACTTGATTTGAGGAAAACATTTTTCTGTATTTTTGAAAATATTAAGAAAACACAGTGAATAAAGGTTTTCTAAATGAAATTATACTTCTATGCTACTGATATATGTACATGCCTAGGGTTACGATTATGTTCATGGAAACAAAAGGTGGATAGTAAATTCGAGAATTGAAGATTAATCAAAAAAAATTATCCAAAGCATAGCTACAAATACAAAATTTATAGTGTTTCCAAAAATATACAAAATGGATCCATCAGATGATATGTATGTGAAATAAAAATAACCATTTGCAAGATATCAATCTAATAAAAAATATTGCTTTGAATTTTACTGCAAGTTAGTGAAATATTAATCAACTTGTCGATTAGAAAAAAGAAAATTTAGATGACTAAATTTTTTAATGAAAATTAACAAGTTGATATATATCTCATTTTCGTTAGGTAAAAAAAAAAAACATTATTAAATCAAATATATCAAGGTAACCATACATACTAAAAATGTGCAAATCAATGCCCAAAATAACAAAAGGGAAACGATTTATGTATAGTGAAATACTATATACAAAAACAAAACATTCATAAATAAAATGTTTGAATAAAAATAACATAATTTTTAATTTGATTGAAACGAAAGGAGAGCATACTCATTAGATTCAAAGATTGTAAAGGACAAGGTGTATTATAGTCATTCTGCAGGCCAGTAATGGTCTTATTCCAGCGTCATGACTCAAATGACTCTTACCCCGTTTCCCACAACCTACGGGGGATTATTGATTGAATGATGGTGATGTGAGGGTATTAGTGTAAATGGAAAGGATGTGCGTCCCTTGCATTGCATTGAAAATGGTATACTAAAAACTTAGAAAAATCCTTTTGTGCTCAATTTCCTATGGTCCCTTCATGCCTTTAAGAAGCACTAATGAGGGGGTGATCATTCATCTTCACAACATCTAGGTATTCACTATAAAATTATTTAGGCATTGTTTATCTAGGTATTTCAAAAAGGTTGGGCACCATTGATCTATCTCCACTCAAAGCCAAGTAAATCAAATGAGAGTTCTTAAATGGGTTTTCAAGTGATTCCATTGTGATGGACAATGTCACAAATTAAAGTAAACAAGAATTAGTGGTCTTATTGTAAGTAGTGGAGGCAAGCATTTTCAAAGATTAGTGAAATTGATGGCAGTGTGGATATTGATCTTTGTTGGCAACATTGTCCAAACCAATAATAGTCTAGATGTAATGGCACCAACCAATTGTACAGAAAACCATGATTGACCATTAGTTCACTAAGAGGAGAAAATGATAAGAATTTTTAATGGGGAAGAAATAAGTGTGAAACATAACTCATGGATTTTAGTTGAAATTTATATAAGTCCCTGTGTTCTTTAATTGTTAAATACTTAATGTAGATACAAATAAATTATTGTTAAATTATTGATTTTGAATATTAAATATGTATTAAAAGGCACTCATCTATGACACTTGATTTTTCATGTAGTCTGAATAAACCACTTAAAGCTCATTATCAATTAATTCTAATTAATTTTGTAAAATATATATCTTTACTTACGTTCAGAGCTTTATTTCAAAATAAATTACATTTATAAACTTATATAACTACATATAACTAAATGGAATTCAATAAAAATCTTCTAAGTCTTGTTGGATTCTATGAGATTATTTTAATTACAAATAGTTTATTTAAGAATTGAAATTTACAAAATGTTAATCTTAATGGGAAAATCATGTCATATGGTGAAAAAAGTTTAAAGACATTCATTTATGGTGCATCTCTTCAATGAGCTTAAATAGTCTACTTAATGCTCATTGGGAATTCATTAACCCGTGTTTGATTAGAAATTAACATTTTTTTAAATGGATTTGTATTCTAGAAATAACAATGTCACATTTATTCATTCATATTAAACCACATGATAGTTAAATAGAAATCAATTAACGTTTTCTTTACTTATTAACTTATATGACATGATTGCATATAGAAATAATTGATTTAAGAATGCATAGTTATAAAAAGTTGTCAATTCAAAATAGAGTAAACTAGTCAGAACTCATCAACAATTGATTTTAAATTATTAATTTTCTAAAAAATATATTTTTACTTATATTAAGAGCTTTATTTCAAAAATAAATTGCATTTATAAACTTGTATCAATGCATATAACTAACTAGAATTTAATACATGTCTTGTTGGCTTCTATGAGATTATTTCAATTACAAATAATTTATTTAAAAATTGAAATTTACAAAATGTTAATAGGGGTGGGAAAATCAAATGTCATATCTTGTAGAAAGTTTAGATACATTTATTTATGACCTGTATATTCAATAAAATTGAATAATCTACTTAACATTCATTATCAATTAATTATTCCATGTGTTGTTAGGAAACGCATTTCATTTTAGTTGGAGTTTTATTTCAAAAAAAAAGACACATTTATACACTTACATTAAACCTCATGATAGGAAAATAAAAGTCGATAAATGGCTTTATATAGACCACTTAGAAAACATTATCAATTACTTATAATTTGTTTTGTAATATATATAGATATATATATATATATATATATATATATATATATATATATATATATATATATATATATATATATATATATATATACATATACATATACATATACATATACATATTATAAGCTACATTTAAAAATTGCATCATATATATAAACTTTTACCAATGCATATAAGAAGATAATATTCTTCAAGTTCTATTGGATTCTATCAAATTATTTTACCCACAAATAAACCATTTAAGAATTGAAAATGACAAAATGTTAATATAGATGGGAAAATCAATGCCTTATGGTGCAAAAAGTTTAAATACAACCATTTTTGACCAATCTCTTTAATGAGACTAGATGGTCCACTTAACATATTGTTAATTACTTATTCCATGTTTTATTAAGAAGAGAATTTTGTTTTACAGAGTTTTGTTTCAAAACAATACAATATGACTTTAGTACACTCTTAATAAATTACATGATAGACAAATAAAAGTCAATAAATGGATTCCTTATTAACTTATATGAGATGAGATGATTGCATATACAAATAGTTGATTTAAGAATATATAAAATAGTTATGGATTAAAAATCGAATGCCCTACAATTTAACGAGTAGTATTCGCCTATGAGCCATCGCCCATTAGCCTAAATTGTCCACTTAATACTTATTATCAAGAAATTAGAAGACTTGTTTTTGGAAGAAATGCATCATAGTATATGACTATTATATATCGCATTTATACACACAAATTAATGGATATAACTAAGTACAAGTCAATAATATAATTCTAGCTCAAATGATATGATTTTAGTTTATTTAAAATAAAAATTTACAAAAAATTAACTTTAAATAACGAAATTGGATGTCTTATAGTTCAAAAAATTCAATGATATAATTCATCTATGATAGTGTCTAATCAAACCTTGATACTCCACTTAGAAATCCTTATCATTAATTATATGTTTTTTTTAAGAGATGCAAAATTATTTACAATAGAGTTTTATCTCAAAAACTACATATGACATTTATGCACTCATATTAGTGAATTTTATATGTAAATAATGAATAACTGACTTTGTGCCTTGTTGATTTTCAATATTATATGATTGAAGTTATAACACTTAATTTATTTAAGCATATAAATTTATGGAAACTATGGATTGAAAATTATGGATTGAGAAATCACATATCTTATGCTTCAAAAATTTCAAATCATTAATTATATGTTTTTTTTAAGAGATGCAAAATTATTTACAATAGAGTTTTATCTCAAAAACTACATATGACATTTATGCACTCATATTAGTGAATTTTATATGTAAATAATGAATAACTGACTTTGTGCCTTGTTGATTTTCAATATTATATGATTGAAGTTATAACACTTAATTTATTTAAGCATATAAATTTATGGAAACTATGGATTGAGAAATCACATATCTTATGCTTCAAAAATTTCAAATCATTCACCTATGACACATTTCCCATTAACCTTAATAGTGAATAATGCATTTTGAATAGTGAATAGTGCACATAGCATTTATCAAGTAAATTATTATAATTTGTTTAGTAAGAATTGCACCTTTTTTGCAAGGAGTTCTATTTAAAAGCTTATATTTCACATTTACATATGATTATTGATGCATATAACTAAATATAATTCATTAAAAATAACATGCCCCAATGTTTCCTGTAAGATAATTTGAATGGAAAATAACTCATTTAAGAACACAGACACACACACATCTTAGAAAAAAATCGATTAAAAAAAAAGTCATTGCAAAAAAAATTATAAATAATAAAAAATATACATATTAATATAATTGGAAATTCCCATATATTTCAACAAATAGAAAATCATACAAATTGATTGAACAAAAACTATGTCCAAAATTTATTGAAAAAATGGAATGTACTTTTCAACAAATTTGTAAAGGAAATTATCTCCATCCACTACAATTAAGTACATGTTCTATTGAACATTTGAATGTAATGATTTTGTTTGATACAATGAAGTGTCTTAAGATAGGGGAATAAAACTTGCATAAGTCAAGTATTTTTCTCTTTTCCTGTATAGGATTTTATTGAGATGTGGTTTGATCAATATCCAATGAATTGAGAAGTATGCTTTGTTGTACCTATTAGCAATACATTTGATTCTTCATAATTATCTCCATATTGGGACCACACATCAATCAAAATTTTCTCATAAAATTGTCTTATTCTCCCTCACAATTTTGTTTGTAAATGACAATGAGACCTGTCCCATGCAAATTTAAAGTTCTCTATATCAATATTTGATTTTTTAAGTACTTTTTGAATGCACTTGTCAATGACATTTAATGTCCATATTGCGACATCATAAATTTTTAAGAAATAATCTAATAATTCTCACTAAAAGGGCCTTGAAAAATAGGACCTATCACCAAACTACCAATCTGGTTCTCATTGAATATGAAAATTTTGTTCATATTTGGTGTATGATTGGAAGAATACTCCTTCCATTTCAAATATCAACAACATTTTTTGACTTGTAGTAATGCCCATCTGCATCTACACCGCAACCACATGTCTGATATTAATATTTCTCCACTTCAACACTTTGTTGCTTAAGGACATAACAACCTACCATTTTAAAAATGATGGTAAAATTTATTATGAATTATTTCCATTTCTATACAAAGAGGATTTTACAATGCTTTAATAGTAATCAAAAAATACAAATACAATGGCCCCATTAAAGTGAACAAATTAATGATATGTTTATTAAATACATACAACCTAATACCTTTATTTAATTTGTATGGAATAAAATTCTTATAAGAACGCATTGAACCACCATTTAAATCATTGATTTTAAGACTTATAATGATTCCTTTAATTGCAATTAAAAAATATAATTACAATGGTCTAATGCAGGTAAATAAACTAATTATATATTAATTTCCACATACAATATAATACAATTTTTAAATTTCAAACCTAATTAATTATATGCTAATTTCTAGAGTCTCTACTTTAGTTGCTTTTGGTGCTTCTTTTAGTACAAATTGTATGTTTATTGTTGGTGCCACATACAACCTAATATGGTTTTTCAACTTATATGGAATAAAAAAGGTTATAGGAATGCAATGGGCCATCCTTCACATCACTAATTTCTAAGAGGTATAATGATAACTTAAACCACAACTGGACAAATAATTGTAATGATATAATTCTAACAAATAGACAAATTATCTATTAATTTTTACATGAAATGTAATCAATTGTAAATATTTTTATAGAATCAGAAATTTTGATATGAAAACATTAAATGACCATTCAAATCAATAATTATTATCAACACAATATCTCACCAAAAATAAATAAAATAAAAATATTTTATTTTTAGTAATGACAAATGAAATCAACAATTCTTTTATTAGTGTTGTGAAATAAAAGTAATAATTCATGATGTCATACATATAATAACATGAAACAGACATCGATAAAGGTACTTCTAAATGTAATTGAACATCCTTCAAAGTAGCTTGCACATTTGTAACCTTGTTGAGTTTATGTAACATTCTCCATATCTCATCGATACGCCAATTATCCTCCTTATTTGTTCCAATGAATGGAGGGGAAAGAATCACATTTTCTTTGGGATCCTCTTCCACTCTCTCAAGTGAAAAATCCACTATAATAGTATTGGTTGCATCATATTCGGTATGCATTTTCCAGACTTTTTAAATAATTTTGTGTGTATAACTTTGGCTGGATTATCAATGACCTTATGTCCCTTTTGTGGTTTACAGTCTGAACCAGTTGACATAAACACAAGTTTATCTTGTAATGTTTCAAAAACTAACTTTTTTAGAACTCTTATTGTGTTTTGTTTCAAAGTTGTTGCCTAAATTGCAATGTCAAGAGATTCATTTTTGAAACGTATTTCAAAAAATGTTTTTCCATGTGGATGAATCCAAAATAACATTTTCTCTATTGTGTAATCTGCATCAGTTCCCATTTTCTCAATATTCCCTTTGTTTGCTTCTTCATCATCAATGTTATGATAAAAATGTCATGTTGACTGTGCTGGACCTACCAACATGTCAAGGGCATCTCCCTGGTAAGAAGTCTGAACTAGACCTCATACCGTTTGGAGTAGGAGTCCCAGCAGTGGTTCATATGGTATTGGCCTCACCGTGGTTGCGCGCAAAGGCAAGCATGATGTCCGTGTTGGTAGTAAGGGTGTGACCAATGCAGTAATCCAAGGAAGGTGCATGAAGGGTTCTAACACACGGAATGTGGAATAAGTGCATCCCTTGGAAACTTGTGGAAGCACATAGCTTGGAAGGGAACATACGAGAAAAGATACACCACAAGCTGGAAGGCAGGTGAACCAACGATCCAAAGTGACGGTTAAACGAACAACACATCTCAACAAGATTCATACATACATCTATAGAGAGATTCCATACATACACGCGTAAGAAAACAACTAGATATATCGTTAGTGTAACCAAGACAGTTGAAATATAATAACAACATATGCATGAAATGTGTTGGCTCTGTTATATTACGAAAGTGAAAGTTCCAGTCATACATACAGCCATGTCCAACTACTAGTCCTGACAACAGAACATTGCAGTCACTGTCGCCTGCTCCTCCAAAAAGATATACTAGCTTTGCATTATGAATAAGCCAAGGCTCATTACAATACACTCCAAGCTTTCTCTAAGATAAACCTATAGGAATCTTGGCTCCCAAAAGCCTGTGCAATGAGTTATGAGGTTCTATAAATAGAAAAGTGTGGGGTGATCCTTGACATTCCCCTTTGTGACCCTTCACCTACCCTCATGACTCTTCAACTACTACAAGACTGTTACATTATATTATCGACACTTGTTCTTTCACTTTTACAAAATGTTACATTACAATCTACATATGTACCCATGTGAGATAAAATAGGCTTGAGTAAGCCATGCAAAGAATCATTAAGAATCAGACAGTTGTTGGAAGACCAACTCTTTGACATCCTTGCGATGGTCGATGGTGGCAAACTAATGCCAGTTTTGGTAGTCTATGATGGTGTCCGCGTGCCTAATGGTGACATCCATATGAAAGTGAACTCTTGCCTTCGTTGCATTTGGGTACACTGATTTGGCTCCTCTGTCCAACTTGTTTGATAACATGTGCATCATAATCTTGAGTGTAGCCAAACCAACAACATACTAATGCATAGTGTCTGCACTGACCTCCAAGTCTGTGCTGGTGGCTATGTGCATCAACTCATCGAAATACATTTCTAGATCTAGTCAGACTTGGTTCTTTGTCTTTGCCTCAGTGACTGTGTCAATGGATGGGATCGCATGCGTGTGCATAATGACATGCATGCTCCTGAGCACCCGTGCATGTGATTGACAACACTTCTCACCCTGTCTTCTCTATGCTAGCTATTGGGATGGGTCTATAACCTATATGGGCGTAGTTTCATCAGTCTATGCATGTTGCACCTCCTTCTGTATTTGTTCCTGGCGTGCTTCCTTCTCTCAATTGCGCAACTCTTATTCTTCCTTGAGTTGTCTCTTCAAGTCCTGCAACTTCTTCTTTGTTTCCTCCATCATATGTTTCTCTCTTTGCCTTTACATGATCCTCTTATCCCGCTGTCATCTTGTAGCCTCAATCTCCAAAGTTGCTTTCATCATGATTGAATCTTCTTTGCACTTGCAGCTTTGCTCCGCCTCTGCGTTGTCAACAACCTTCCTCTTGCCTTTATCGTGCGCAGGTCTGCTACCCTCTGCTACTGTTGATGGTGCTTCTCACTTTGATGCCCTACCATTTCATATTGATATCCTTTCTATGAGGAGCTTGATGTCTTCATAGATAAGCAAGATCAGAGAAACCTATTCAACCACATCCCCATTTGCGCTCTCAACAATTTCCTTTAACTCTACTCTCCTCGAGGCCATTGCACCTGTGATTCTGAGAGGCAGACGAACACCTGTGATAGTTGGACACATAGCAACACTCATGGCAAGAAATATATCAATTGAAAACCAAAACAAACTTGAGCACTAACTTGCAACATACTTGTGTGACTGATTGTGAAGATTGCGCAATTTCCACCGGGAGGCTGGGAGACTGACTGCCAAAATTGCACAAGGCACACTCCAGGCTATCAGGAGGTTGACTGACTAATGGAACTACAAAATTGATAGTCTAGCATGGCCTGCTAAGGACTGAAACTATGCAATGTGTAATTTTAGTCAGCAATGACATGCAAACCAGCAAACTGCATTGCGTAGTTTCTGGGGCCAGCAAGGCACTGCCTCCCAGAATTGCGCAAGGCAAGCCTCAAAGTCAGTGCTGGGCCATATTTGTGCAATTATTGGAGGGAAGGTAGAGCATTCACTTCCAAAAATGTGCATTTTCTAGTCGAGTAAGGCAGGGTCAGGGCCAAGGCAACCCAAGCCTACCAACAGGCGATTGGAAATATGAGAAGTTTGAATGCATGGAAAATTTGAGTGAAAAGAAAAGTGAATGATCATGCATGTAAACAGTGAGTGAAGGATTCAGAAAATGGGAAAGCAAGCATGTGTGTGAAGTGATTCTCCGTGACAGCGGCAGTTAGTGCAGAAACAATGTCATGCCTATGACAATAGTGAGATGCGAAGAAAAAATGAAACAGTGCTTCTAAAAGATAACATGCATCAAAACAACAACAAGCATTCATTGAAATCAAGCAGTCAACACTTACACAAAGAGAAATAAAAAAAGTGATAGAAATGCAGCACAAGACATGAGAAGTAGACTTACCCTAAAAAAGCTTAGCTGAATGTGTCAAAGAGTCCTAGATGTGATGTGGGATGTCGGAGCTTCAAGATCGATGTGAGGAATGAACTCTGCAGCATCCAACAAAAGATTTTTGATAAGATCGTGGTTATGATGGACATGCCACAAATCTAGGAAAAGGCGACACTTAGCAGGATATTTCTAAAACGCTCTTTGCATGTAACCTCCTACTGCTAAAAATAGATCCCTAAAATCTAGGGATGCTTTTTGCATGCTTCTTTTTTGCTATTTCAGGAAAAGTAGCCCATGCCTACAAATCAGGATTCCTTAATCTCGAAGGGAAACAATCAACCTAAAGGCACATGCAATAGTCTGCAAGGCTGGGAAAGGGATTCGCACAGTTTCTGGGATGAGCTGGGGTGGTTGTCCCTCAGGCATTGCACAATTTCTGGGGTCAGTAGGTCACTGCCTCCCAGAATTGTGCAATTTCTAGGCTAAAGCCCAGTATCAGGCTGGATTGCGTAATTCTGGAGCCTAGCAGGATTGTGCAATTTCTGGAGGGAAGGATGGTTCTGCTCTAGAATTGCAAAATTTTCAGGTGGAGCATCTCAACAATAAAATTGTCTAAGTCTAGAATGACAGCCTCTGGGTGGGAGACAAACAAGCTGACATGCACAGGCTAACAGGCCACTGAAAATCAATTGAAGCCTATGTACTTGATAGTGCAGGACATGCTACTAAGGATGGTTGGTAGGGAGGCTCCAAAACAAAGCTATGGAAAAATTAGGAGGGTAGTTGTAGCCGCTACAACACTTGGCGACACACTGGTAGAACTACAGCTCTCTGAATAGACCTTGTTTCGTAAAAAGCAAGTCTAACTCCATCGGAAGTGTTGCTCGATTCTCAGATTATCTTGATTCCCACACTAGATTGATTGAAATATGTAGAACCTTCCATGCTCTTGGTCAGTAAACACACATTCCAATCCAAGTCAACATAGTTGTTTTGATTGGGGATGAGGGGTGTATTGGTGCACAAGCAATATGATAGTCATAGCTTAAGTTTCATCTCTAGTGTTGCTTCGCTGCTAAGTAGGCCTGGAAAATACGCCGACAGAGTCACGCAGGAACACAAGCATTGATCCACTTCCAGCGAGCCTGGTCAGTACCCCGACGGAGTTACTTACATCACCTCTCTGTGTAGGAAGCCTTTCTTTTCCTTTTCCTTATTCGTTTTTCATTTTTTCAACATTTTTCATATTTTCATTTTTCATTTTTTTCAAAAACTTTGCATAACACTTATTCATTTTAGAGGCGGAAGAGGGATCTCGACTTATTGAGAGCAGAAGAGGTTGTTCCTTCATAGAATTATTTTGTATATACCTCTGACATACTTGTTAAGGGTTTCCCCCTCACCTTACTCTACTTGACTGAGCTGACAACGGTTAACCCAAAAACAACCAAATATAGTAGGTGATACTAGTTAGCACTCAAGCATTGTGTTTTCATCAAGGTTAACTTCGAACATAACTTATTTTCCATTGGTGTATCATGGACTGAAGACAACAAGTTCTTCATACATAGACAATATGACAGATAACCAAGTATCCTTTATTGCACAGGTCCTCTTGTACTTTACCCATCTTGTTTTAAGATTCATACATAGTCTCATGAGAAACTAACCTACATACATAAACAAGAAAAAAAAAACTAAAAGAGCGAAGAGCAGAAGAAAAATGGGAAAGCAAAGCGAGTAAGAAAACAAGAAAGCAATCCAGAAAACACACAAAGTAAGAAATCAAACATGCATGCAAGGAAACCAGGTAAAGCAAACACTACCCCTACTCCTAAGCTAATGGTGCATGGGCCTGATCACGTGAAGTGGTATTTCCAATGTAGCCACTAGTACATTGGTCAACCCATGTTGATGAAGGCATGGTTCGCGAACAACACAGTTGTGTAAACCAACAAACATGAGAGATATAACAATGAAGACAAACACACCCTGAGCTTAAATGCATCCACAGAAAAGAAATGAATGAAAGAACCTGACATGCAATCCATGGAATTACCATTGTGTTGTGCTATACTGCGTGTAGATGCCAAGCATATGCATTCTCTTGAATGTGACATGCAAGAAAATGCGAGAAACATAGACAACTTGCATGGCTTAAGCATGCTTTCTATGTAAGATTCCTCCAATGAATGAGCAATGGGATCATGTAGTTCGTGTGGAGGAAGCGAAATCTATGTGTGAGATTGATCTTCAATTAATACAGATGAGTGATGAGGAGCCTTGGGTGTTTCAACAATTTCTTGATTGGAAGTGAAAACAAACTCAAGACAGCGAGAGCTTGACATAACCATCAGCTCGGGATGAAGTGCCTCGACAGTCTGCGGGGTTTCATCTTCATCGACAAATATATCATAATAAATGGCTGGCTTCGCAAGATCAACATTGATAGAATCATCATCATGATCGAATACGGGACTGAATGGATCATGACAACCATGATCAAAAAAATCAATGATTTCATCGGAATCCTCATGATTAGATAAACTAAATAGAGGGGTAGATGAGAAGCAAGAATGTTCACCCTCTTTGTTTCCATAAAAGGTATATGAAAAATCATGTGGATTTTCAATGAATAATGTATCCTCTCTACAGACGAATGATGGGATGACCTCCGGTGTGTTTTACGAATGATCAACAACAGGTGCATCCATAGGTGGAGACACACAAGGAAAATCAGGAATAGCAGAATCACAAAAGATGTTAGGGAAAAGCGAAGGAGGTGCGGATAGAAGGAGATCATCCTTCACCGTGTGTTGATGCTCAGGTTCACAGTCATACTCTTCAGGAATGACAACGTAGGTTGGTTGTGTGACACTAACTCCGTCGATGGCTTAATCCTCTTTCACAACAAGTGTAGAGTCTAGAATGGAGGAACACAAGACACTACAATCAGGAGGATCGGCAAAACATGAAGACAAAGGATGTGGTAATAAATGCATGTGACAACCCATGGGCTTCACAACCAAGTCTGCATGAAAATTGAGAGTAGTGATTTAGGGAGGATGTGATAGTTGAATAGATGTGTGTGCATGTTCTCCCACATCACTTTGTGGTGATGAAGTTGTTTGATGAGGGCATGGTGGATAGTCACTTGTGACAACGATTGTGTACGTTTGTGATTGTGCAAATCCATCACCAAATTATGCTGAGCAGAGTATGAACTTCAAATTCATCTTGGGATTGACTGATTTGTTAAGACAATATTAAAATCTATCCCAAAGATATTAAAAATTCATCTAGATTTTCGGAGCTTTAAAATGCAATACATGGAAGCACTACCAAAAATAAATATGTGATTCTTGCGGATTCTTCCATTGTTTTAAAAGTTTTTTGTCAAGAGGTTTTGGATCAAAATGATGGAAAGTAGATTCAATGAGATCACAGAACTTTTGAAGTGAGTGTATGCGATCGTGAGGCAGGTTGTGGCACCATCGTTGTGGGGATTCGTGAAGTGTATGTGAAAGTAGCAAGTTTTCCTCAAATTTATCGAACTCATCTGCATCCTCAAGGAATGCAAGGAAGTCGTGTAAGTACTCATACCAAGACACTTCGCCTTCACCATTGTACATGAATTTTGACAAGAGATCATAAAACTCCCTTGTTATGTCAACAGGTTCAGCATGAGACAGACGTCACGGAAAGAGCAGTCTAATGATATCCATGATAGACATGTGAAGATTCAAAATACGATTTAAGGGCTCAACTTGTCATCTGGCCCTCCGTCTAGTGCTCAAAATGTTGACGGTGTTGGACCTGCCAACATCTCAAAGGGATCTCCCCAGTAAGAAGTTCCAACTAGACCTCAGACTATTTGGTGTAGGAGTCCCATCAGTGGGACATATGGTATTTCCTTGACCACGGTTACGTGCAGAGGCAAGCAATGTGTCCTTGCTAGTAGCAAGTGTGTGACCAGCATAGCATTGAGCCAAGGAAGGTGCATGAAGGGTTCTAACACGCGGAAGGTGGAATAAGTGTGCCCCTTGGAAACCTATGTAAACATGTGGCTTGGAAGGGAACACATGAGAAAATATACATCACAAGCCAGAAGGTAGGTGAACTAAAGATCCAAAGTGATTGTTAAACCAACATCACATCTCAACAAGATTCATACATACATCTATAGAAAGAGTCCATACATACACGCGTAATAAAAAAACTACCTATATCGTTAGTGTAACCAAGACAGCTAAAATACAATAACAACATATGCATGAAATGTGATGGCTCTATTGTATTAAGAAAGTGAAAGTTCCAATCATACATACAACCATGTCCAAATACAATTCCCGACAACGGAACGTTACAGTCACTACCGCCTGCTCCTCCAAAGAGATATACTAGCTCTGCATTGTGCAGAAGCCAAGGCTCGTTATAATACACTCCAAGATTTCTCTAAGATACACCTATTGGAAGCTTGGCTCCCAAAATATTGTACAATGATTTATGAGATTTTATAAATAGCAAAGGGTGGGTGACGCTTGGCATTCCCCTTTGTGACTCTTCACCTACCCTCATGACTCTTCAACTACTACATGACTGTTACATTCTACTATTGACACATGTTCTTTCACTTTTACAAGATGTTACATTACAATTTTCACATGTACCCACGTGAGACAAAATAGTCTTGAGTAAGCCATTCAAGGCATCACTAAGACTCAAACAACTGTGGGAAAACCAACTCTTCAACATGCTTGCGATGGTCGATGATGGCAAACTGATGCCAAGCTTGGTAGTCTATGATGTTGTCCACGTGCCCAATGGTCAAATCCTGCTAAAAGTGACTCTTTCCTTCGTTGCATCTGGGTACACTGATTTGGATCCTTTGTCTAACTCATCTAATAACATGCACATCATAGTATTGAGTGCAATCGAACCAGAAACATACTGATGCATAGTGTCTGAGTTGACCTCCAAGTGTGTGTTGGTGGCTATGTGCATCAACTCGTCAAAGTACATGTACAACTATAGTTGGGATTGGTTCTTTTTCTTCACCTCGGTGAGTGTGTCAATGGATGGGATCGCATGCATGCGCAAAATGACATCCATGCTCCTCGACAGTCGTGCATACGATTTACAACACTTCTCACCTTATCTTCTCTGTGTCAGCTGCTGGGATGGGTCTATAATCTGTATGGGTGGAGTTTCATCAATCTGTGCATGTTACACCTCCTGCTACACTTGTTCCTATCGCGCTTCCTTATCTCTGTTGTGCATTTCCTATTCTTCCCTAGGTTGTTGCTTCAACTCTTGCAACTCCTTCTCTGTTTCCTCCATCCTCTGTTTCTCTCTTTGCCTTTGCGCGATCCTCTAGTCGCGTTGGTGCCTCGTAACCTTAACCTCCAAATTTTCTTTCATCACGAGCATATTTTCTTTGAACTTGCAGCTTTGCTTCACCTCTGCACTATCAAGAACCTTTCGCTAGCCTTTATCATGCGCATGTTTGCTACCCTCTGCTGCTGCTGATGGTGTGGCTTGTTGCGATGTTGCTGGAATTTCATCTAGATATCCTTGTCTCTGAGTAGCTTGATGTCTTCATAGATAAGCAAGCTTAGAGACACTTGTTCAACTACATCCCTAATTGCACTCTCAACGATGTCCTTTGACTCTTCTATCCTGGACGCCATTGTACCTATGTTGCTAAGAGGTAGACGAACACCTGGGATACCTGGAGACATAGAAACACTCATGGAAAGAAATATGTTAGTTGAAAACCAAAAAAAACTTGATGACTGACTTGCAACATACTTGTGTGACTCATTGTGAAGATTTCACAATTTCCACTGGGAGGCTGGGAGATTAACTGCCAAAACTGCGCAAGGCACATTCCAGCCTGTCAGGAGGCTGGCTGACTACTGGAACCGTGCAATTGACAATCCATTGAGGCCTGCCGAGGAGTGAAACTACGCAATGTGAAATTTAAATCAGCAGTGACATGCAAACCAGCAAACTGCATTGTGCAGTTTCTGGGGCCAACAAGGCACTGCCTCCCAGAATTGCGCAATGCAAGCCTGAAGGTCAATGCTGAGCAAGATTTATGCAATTTCTAGAGGGAAGGCAGAGACTTCACTTCTCGAAATGTGCATTTTCTAGCCGGGCAAGGCAGCGTCTGGGCCAAGGAAACCCAGACCCACCGACAGGTGACTGGAAACAATAAAACTCTAAATACATGGCGAAGCTGAGTGAAAAAAAGAGTGAATCATGATGCATGCAAATAGTGAGTGCATGATTCATAAAATGGGAAAGAAAGAATGCATGTGAAGCGAGTCGTCGCGACAGCGACAGTGAGTGCAAAAAAGGTGTCATGCCTATGACAACAGTGAGATGCAAAGAAAAACTGAAACAGTGCTTCTACAAGCTAACATGCATCAAAATGACAACAAGAGTTCATTGAAATCAAGTAGAAAACACTTACAAAAAGAAAAATGCAAAAAGCAATAGAAACGCAACACAAGACATGAGAAGAAGACATACCCTGAAAAAGCTTAGTTGAATGTGCCAAAGACTCCTAGATACGATGTGGGATGTCAAAGCTACAAGATCGATGTGAGGAATGAGCTCTGCAACATTCAGAAAATGATTTTTGATAACATCGCGGTTATGACGTGCATGCGACAACTCTAGGAAAAAGTGACGCTTAGCGGGAGGTTTCTAAAATGACCTTTGCATGTAACCTCTAGTTGCTAAAAATAGATCCCTAAAATCTAGTGATACTTTTTGTATGTTACTTTTTTGATATTTCAGGAAAATAATCCCATGTATGCAAATCAGGATTGCTTAGTCCCAGAGGGAAACAGTCAACCTAAAGGTTGAGAAGGGTTGGTTGTCCCTCAGGCATTATGCAATTTATGGGGTTAGAAGGGCACTGCCTCCCAGAATTGCACAATTTCTGGACTGAACCCCAGTGTTAGGCTGGATTGTGCAATTTCTAGAGAGAAGGTTGCGTGCCTGGATTGTGCAATTATGGAGCCCAGCAGGATTGCACAATTTCTGGAGGGAAGGTTAGTTCCCCTCTAGAATTGCACAATTTTTAGGGGTAGCATCTCGGCCAAAAAATTCTGTAAGTCCAGAATGATAGCTTGCGAGTGGGAGACAAACAAGTTGACATGCACAGGCTGGCAAGCCACTGCAACTTAGTTGAAGCCTATGTACTTGACAATGCAAGACATGCTGCTAAGGATGGTTGGTAGGGAGGCTCCAAAACGAAGATAAGGAAAACGTTTGGAGAGTTTTTGTAGCCATTACAACATGTCCTTTAGTTCAAAAACAAATGATTTATTTTCAGTTATTTTGGATACAAAATAATGACAAATAATCTAGTCAAACCATTTTATTCATGTTACAAAAATTACTAGAAAAATTGTTGAAACAATACACTTAGCTTGAGTGTTTTTTTTACTATTTATAGATGAAACAATACTTTCTTTTATCATCCTCATAGAACTTGGATTAAACATATTAAACCTTCAATCAAATACCAATAGTACTTCTTATTATCAAATTATGTAATATAATATATATTCAATGTAAAATTGTCAAAAGAAAAAAATTAGTAATGCAACCTTTAAAAAGAAACACACACAGACCTTTAACATTATTTTGGTTGTTGATTTTGTCCTTTTTATTTGTTCCTATAATAAAAATATAAAATGGTATGGTAGTTACAAGCATTAAAATTTGAAGAATAATAAGATAAATAAGAAGACAATTTATAAGTATCTGATATGACATTATCTTCATATTTGTAACTTTGCACCTCAAAATCATCTCTGTTACCTTTACTTGTCTCTAAATTAAACATATAAAATATTTTGAATTGTGAAAATGAATAAAATCATTAAATAATAAGGAAAACAAGTGGACGAATTATAAGTATCTGATATTATATTTTGTCCTTGATTAAAGCTTTGTTTCACATTCATTTGATCAATTTCTTTGTTCTCCTTGCTTGTCGCTATAATAAACATAAAAAAAAAAAATGTTATATATTGTTACAATGAACAAAATTCATTAAACAACTATACAAAAGATGAATTATCTTTAATCGTCCATATAATATTTTGGTCTTTATTGTAGTTTTGTGGGACATTCCCTTGTTCACTATATTCATTCTCTTTATTTCCAACTATAATCAACATATGAAATGCTATGAATCACGATAATAAAAATAATATTTTAGCGGAAAAAAAGATAGAATTACAAAGATTAATACCAATTTCTATCCCCATCAATCCATCGTCATTGTCTTGATTAATTTCTTTCTTCTCATAATTCCCTAGAATATACATCCAAAAATGTTATGAATATGGAAATTAAATAAATTCAAAAAGTAGCAAGAGCAACAACCAAACGAATTATGTAGCTGGGATGATGACTTCTCCTCCTCCACCTTATCCTCCTGTTTCCATCTCTAAACTTTTTTGAACATCATAAGCACTATATTGACTATTTTTTTGCTTCTCACTTTCATCATTCTCTATTTTAGAATCTCCATCATTGGTAATTTTAGTAAACACTTTGGCAATTAAGAAATCTGAACAAAATAGTATCCAAAGTATTATAAGAGAAACAACAAAGGAACTGTAGTACTTGAATTTTCCAATAATTTAATGGATCTTGGATTTGATAGTTGAAAATATTTGTAATTATTAAACATGATTGTCCTTTGTGACTCTATCTTCACAACACATGTAATTCTTCTTCCATATGTACACCAAGGCTTGATTAAATTTGTCCCCGACATAAAGAGAAATAACCACTTTTGCATCACTAAATTGTTGGTGTTTTTCCAATAAATCCTCCAGAAATCATAGTCTCTCTCATTTTCATCAAATGTGTCTTCAAATGTGTGAGACTATTTTGAAGCCTCCAAAATATTTTAATTCTAAAGTATAGAAAGGTATAGTAAATACTATATCATAACTATAATTGTTTTGGGACTTATATTCATAAATGCCACTAGTAATTTTATAGTTGAACTTGGAGTTCTTTATGGCAATTTCCAAAGACTGACGTACATCATTACAAAACCAAAGTTCTACTAAGAGAATTGTAGTGAAGTCATTCAACTCATTTTTCAATAAGAAATCGAAAAAATTTAATATAATATCCCCTATGGAGTGGTTCTTTTTTCAAAGTCAATGCATCTAGAATAACAAGGTTAGTATGTAAAATTCGTTGCAACTGACATGGAAAAGAGTGCAAAAGTGTTGACAAAATATTAGAGCCCCAAAAATGACAACCAAATTCAAAATTTTTGTCAACCTATTGAATACTTGTTGATCCATTTATCATTTTGTCAAGGACTCCGCATGTTTGCCGAGAAAGGGAATTTATCTTTGTATTACATGTTTCTTTTACATAAGTAGACCCCTCCAATATCTTGCAAAAATTGGAAAATATGATATCGTTAATTTCATAATGCTCGATAATTTTGAATGTGGTAAGAGTCTTCTCATTCAATTTCTCATCATGAATTTGAGAATATGTAACCATTGCACTGAATACTATTATGTTGGTTTTCAATTTAGAATAGTAATCTTTTAATTTTATTGCATTTGTTGGATGATTAGGTGGAATAGAAAACAAAATGGTTCCATCAAATAGCTTATCTGCTATTGAAATAATTTCTTCTATGGTTAATCCCTGAAGGGGGTGAAAAGTAGATTTTGTCAAACTGTGTAGATTATTTCTCTTATAGTTCTTAGAATCAGGCTGACTTGGAGAACACTTTAATGTGCCTAGTTGGTAACAGTTAAAAGAAGCGTCCCATTTATTCCAAATAGGTTGATCTAGATATAAGATATTTTTTTATCAGAAAAAATTTGAAATTGGACAGTCGAAGAAGGAGCATAACATTTCATCATCAACCTGATAAAATAATAAATATAAAACAATAAGAATTCAATGTAGACATGAAACTAAATAATGTGTTATAAGCTAATGAGAATTCATTATAAATATGTGAAAATATGACTTATATTATCATCTTTAATCATTTATCTAAAATAAAAAGAGATACAATAATAAAATGTTAAATGTAAAAATAATTAAAATTATATATATTGCCTTCAACCATCTTAGAACATCTAATCCTCCTTTTCTTTAATTTGTCATTGGCAATTAAGAAAAGTCTTGCAAACTCAACACAATCAATAAATAGAGTTTTGCAAGATACCTTTTTTTCTATAATTTGGTTGACAACAAATGTGGATCACCTGAGTGGGTTCAACTGATGGATCCAAGAATCGAGCATTATGTTTTTTATATTTTTATTTCACCTCCATAGATACTTTATTTTTATGATTTGTTAAGAAAAATTCAGTGCTTGAATGGTGTGTTGACCATCAACTATCCAAAAATTTAATATTATTAGCATTTAGATTTGTCTCATTTATAATTTTGAGAGAGTTTACCAATGGATCATACTCATTGATGTCAAATAGAATCAGAAGAGCATCAGGCAATGAGGTTTGAAATTTCTCTAGGAATGATTTCACTAATACTTGAACATTTAAATCATCTTGTGATCTCAATTCAAACACTTTGGGGGATTTTGTAGATCTTTCAATATCCACTTTCCTACTAAAGGAGATTAAAAATAGATAGAAGTGCTTGAGGGCTTCACGAATTTCTTCACATTGATTTGGAAGCTTTCCTGTCCCAGATTCAACTTTCCTAGATTTTTGAAATTTTGTAGTCGACTTGAAATCACTTTATGTTATGTTCTCCTCCAAATCAGATAAATATACTCTTCTCAAAGCAATTAATTGAGAATCGATTTTATCATCTGGTATTTTATCAAGAAGTTTACCTTTTTGTTGTAAATGAAGAAGTACAGATGATGTTTTCTTACATCTTACAATAGTGATATCTCATAATGGTGGCGATGCATTTTAAAAGATCTTCACAACTATTTAGTCCATATTTAGTGAAGCTCTCATAGTTATCCAACTTGAACATTGAATTATTTATTGTATTTGGTGAATCGGTACTTGAAGCTTCAATCAAATCTGGTCTAAATTTTGTATACTCCACTTGACAATAAATTAATTTTACCTCATTTTCTTTAATCACCTCCACTTGAAAGTCAATGTCATTTTCATTGCAAGCATATAAATTAATAATTATTCCTAATATATCAGGTTCTTTTCCATCTATGGATCCAAATAGACACATATCAGGAAACATATTCATGGGAGCTTCTATTTGGACATACCAATCTTGCACAAACTCATATTTATTATATGTATTATAATTTTTAATCATTTCAAAAGTAGAAGTAGAAGGTGTTATTGATACTTCCATTTGATTTGAATAAATTTTCTTTTTCTTAAGTGATGGTTGTAACATTTCATTTACTTTGGGGCCAACCAATTTTGCAAACAACAAAAAAAAATATTTTCATGAATCAAAATGAAATTATAATTTCAAATATTGTCACATAATGTTCTTTTAAATTTTGACAAACCACCTAATATAACCATTTCTAATAGAGTATACAAAACATATAAAACCACCATACTAGTTGAAGGAGGCACCATTTCTATATCATTTATTCTTTGTTTTCCCTTCTCTATTTTACTACAAATTTCAGGCACACGAGATTCCACAACTTCTAAAAGCAAATTATGGAAGACAGGAAATACCAAATATTATTAAACAACCTTATAATACACTATTTCCATTTACATGCACAATAATGAGTACATATGTTATGCAAGTTTACTATATGACACCAAAAGTTATCACCTGGCTAAAATTCCTAGGAAAAGCCTAATACCCATGTTAGTATGGGTTGTTCTCATTAAAAAACCACTCCTAAGGCTATTTCCATGGGTTTTTGTGAATGTAGGTTTTTAATGTGGAAAATTCATACTAACATGGTGTATTTCAATTTTCCTAGAAATTTTGGCTAGGTGATCAATCAATGATATATCAAAATTCATTCAGCCTTAAATTACATACTAGAATATTGTCTAATTATTTGAAAATGAACATAAGATATGTCTGAAAATGTGATACCAATTATAGGAGACTTGTGTTCTGTCATATTTGAATTCACTTTTTCCCTTGATGTTTTTTTTTGGAATCCCACTTGTACCATACTTCTTAGCATCTGGAAACATTTTTAAGAATATATAACGATAATTTCAAATAAATTAAAAATATAATGAATTAATCTTTTATAACATCTCATTTCATACATATGCACAAAATCAAATAAGTTCAAACAATATGCAAGCTTATTGCAAGAATAAGAATAGCACAAACATCGTTAATCAACAACCATTTATTAGCATAATGTCTAGCCATGTAACAAAGTATAAACTAATTTTAAAATTATTATACCATTTAAAGATTTTAGTGTTGTGTTTCTTGAAATTCCTTTTTCATTGGATGGTTCCTTTGAATTCTCACTAGATTCATTGTCCATGGTTTCTGAAAATAAAGTAAAAAACTATTATCATAATTTCGAATTATTGAAGAAATTATCAATTTATAAATAATATAACTACGCACATCATTATGTGTAAAAAAATGAACAAGGACAATAACAAGTGTAGAAATTACAATTATAGTAGCTAATCATGGCATTGATTGGAAAAAGGGCACCCCCAAATAATTTCTTATGTTCCTTTAATTGTGACTATAGGAAAGCTATCACCTACTAGCTTTCCTTCTAGCACGAGCATAAGCACATTTCCAAAAGACATTACACTATGAATAAATAAAAACAACTATGGAGACTACAACAACATCATATTTATACAAAAATTATCTCTTATAGTCATGTATATTCTTAGTTTTCTTTAGAAACCATAAAATAAAAACAAAATGAAAGAACATTAATTGTGGTGATCATTAGATTTTCTTCTAGATCTTCATCTAGCACAAAGACAAACACATAACAACATTACAATCTAAAAGAAATATAGAATGTTATATAATTACTTTAGCATAAGCAAAATCATATTTCCAACAAGAATGTTGCAAAGCAAAAGAAATATATTGCATCCTAAATTTATTTCTATCACAAACACATGGATATTGCCAATAAAAAAATTATATGGTGAAAGAAATCTAGCACATGTAGAATTAGTTTTAACACGAACACATGTATATTTACAAGAAAAACATTTAAAACCAAAAGAAATCCATCACAAGCTATATTTCCTTCTAGCACAAAAACAAGCACATTGTCATTAACAATATTGCAAGGCAAAGGAAATGTAACACATTCTAGACTCCCTTCTATCGCATACAAGAAGATTTCCAACAACAACATTGCATTGTAATGTAAATCTAGTGCATGCTAAATTTCCTTCTAGTGGAAACACAAACACATTGTCAATAAAAACATTGCAATAATAATCTTTCCTAGGACATCTCCATGCTTATTAAATTTGACCTTGCCTTTTAGGTACACAATGTGGTTTAGTCCATGCCTACATAGACTGTTGTTACAATATAAAAAATGTTAAACCCTCAAATAATTAGAAGGCCCTTCACATGGAATATGTGGTCTAAGAATGGGATATGGTAAAAACATAAGCATGTTTCCAACAACAACATTGTATTGTGAAAAAAAACATTCTATATTACCCTCTATCACAAACACAAGCACATTGCCAATAAAAACATTGCAACATGAAATAAATCTATCGTACGTTACATTTCATTTTAGCATTAAAAAAAACAAATAACCACATTGTAGGGTGAAATAAATCTAACATGTGCTAGAATTACTTTTAGAAAAATACAAACACGTTTCCAACGACAATATTTCAAAGAAAATTAAATGTAGCACATGCTATATTTATTTCTAGTATAGACACAACCACATTGCCAATAACAACATTGGAAGGGGAAAGAAATTTAAGCATGCCACATTTCCTTTTGGAAGAAAAAACTCATATCAACATTAGTAGGTGAAATAAATATAACATGTGTTAGATTTACTTTGAGCACAAACATAAGTATGTTGTATACAACAACATTACGACAGGGTAAAAGCAAATCTAGCATGTGCTATATTTCCTTCCAGCACAAACATAAGAAAATAACATTATTGTATGGCCAAAGAAACCTGATACATGTTGGTTTTACTTCTAGCACAAACACATGCATATTACCAATACATCATTGTAAGGAAAAAGGAATTTAGCACCCACAAGATTTTCTTCTAGAAGAAAAAAAGCACATTGTGAATAATAACATTGTAAGGTGAAATAAATCTAATGCGCGCTATATTTCATTCTATCATAAACACAAGCACATAACAACATTGCAAGGTGTCAGAAATATAGTATTTGATAGATTTACTTCTATCACAAACACAAGCATACTGTCAACAAAAATACTGCAACAAAAAAAAAAAATCTAGTGCATGGGAAATTTCCTTCTATCACAGATAGAAGCACATTGCAAAATAAAAACAATGCAAGGAATTTGATTTCCTTCTAGCAAAAATAACTATATTTTCAAAAATAATATTGCATTGTGAAAAAAACATAACACATACTAGATTTCCTTCTAGTACAAATTCAAAAACATATTTCCCACAACAAAATTACTAGACTCAACAAATATAACACATCCTAGATTTCCTGCTATCAAAAACACAAGCACATTGCAAATAACAACATTACAAGGTGAAAGAAATATAGCGCATACTAGATTTCCTTCTAATGCAAACATAATTCCATAACAACATTGTAGGGTGAGAAAAATTTAGTTTGTGTTGTATTTACCTCTAACACAAACATATAAATATTTCCAACAACAACATTAGAGGACAAAACAAATCTAGCACGTGTTAGATTTCCTTTTAGCCCAAACAAAAACATGTTAGCAATCACAACATTGGAAGGTAAAAGCAAATCTAACATGTTTTAGATTTCCTTTTAGCGCAAACACAAGCACATAGTAACATTGTAGAGTGAGAAACCTAGCAAGTTCTAGATTTACGTCTACCACAAATACAAGCACGTTTCCAACAACAACATTGTAGAGTATAAGAAATCTAGTGTGTGCTAAATTTTCTCCTAACACAAACACAAGCACATTTCAATTTGAAAGAATCTAATTCACGGTATATTTCCTTCTAGCACAAACAAAAGGACATAACAACATTGTAGGACTAAAGAAGTCTAGTGCATGCTAGATTCCTTTCTATCACAAACTCAAGCACATTGCAAGTTGAATGAAACATAACACATGCTAGGTTCCTTCTAGCACAAGCAATCATATTTCCAAAAACATCATTGCATTGTGAAATAAACATATTTCATGCAAGATTTCTTCTAGCCCAAAGATAAGCACATCGCTAATAACAACATTGCAAGGTGAAGGAAATCTAATGTGTGTTAGATTTCCTTCTAGTATAAACACAATCAGACAAAAACATTGTAAGGTTAAAGAAATATAATGCATGCTAGATTTACTTCTATCATAAACACAACCATGTTGACAACAACAACATTACAAGGCAAGGAAATCTAACACATGCTAGATTTCCTTCTAGCACAAACACAAACACATTATAGGATGAAATAAATCTAACTCGTGCTATATTTCCTTCTAGCACAAACAAAATAACATAACAACATTGTAGGGTTAAAGAAATATAGCACACACTAAATTTACTTCTAGCACAAACTAAATCATATTTCAAGAAACAACATTGCAATAAAATAAATCTAGCATGTGCTAAATTTCCTTCTAACACAATCACCTGCAAATTTCTAATAACAACATTGCAAGGTCAAAGAATTCTAGCATATTTCCTTCTAGCACAAACAACCAAATTTCCAACCAAAACATTGCATTGTGAAAGAAATCTAGTGCATGCTAAATTTCCCTCTAGCTCAAACACAAGCACATAAAAACAATTTAAGGTGAAAAAAATATAACATGTGTTATATTTACTTTTAGAGAAAACATAAGCCTATTTTCAACAACAACATTATCAAGAAAAAGAAATCTAACACATACTAGATTTCAATTTATCACAAACACAAGTGCATTGTTAATAACAACATTGTAAGATGAAAGAAATCTAAAGAGTGCTAGATTTCCTTTAGAAAAAATAAGCACATAACAAAATTATAGCTTCAAAAAAATATACTCCTTGTTAAACTTACTTCTAACACAAACACAAGCATGTTTACAATAACACTGCAGGAAAAACGAAATTTAGAATGTGTGATATTTTCTTCTAGCACATAACAAAATTGTAGGATTAAAGAAATTCACCACATGTTAGATTCACTCTTAGCACAACCACAAGCATATTTCCAGCAACAACATTACAAGGCAAAATAATTTTAGAACATGATAGATTTTCTTCTACCGCAAATATAAACACCTTATCAATAACAACATTGCAAGGTACAATAAATGTAACATGTGCTAGATTTCCTTCTAGCACAAATACAAGAGCATAAAAACATTGCATGCTAAAAGAATTCTATCACATGTTAGATTTACTTCGAGAAAAAAACACGCATATTGTGAACAACAATATTATAGGTCAAAGGAAGTATACCACATGCTTGATTTTCCTTTATCAGAAATAGAAAAGAAATTTCCAATAAAAAATTGCAAGCTGAAAGAAATCTAACCTATACTAGATCTAATTTTAGCAAAAACACAAACATATCGCCAACAATAATATTGTAGATCAAAAAAACTCTAGTGCATGTTACATTTTTATTCTATCACAAACACAAACATATTTCCAACAATAACATCACAAGGTGAACGAAATGTAACGCATGGTAATCTATTTATAGCGCAAACAACCAAATTGCAAATAACAACATCACATTCTGGAAGAAATATAGCACAAGCTAGGTTTCCTTTTAGCACAAACATAAGCACTATCAATAAGAATATCACAAGATGAAAAAATTAACAAGTGTTAGATTTTCTTCTAGCACAAACACAATCACATAACAACATAAATCAAGAACATGCTAGATTTATTTTTTCCATAAACACAAACACGTTGTTGATAACCCCATTGCAAGGTGAAGGGAATATAACCGATGCTAGATTTTCCTATGGAAAAAACACAAGCACATAACAACATGGTAGGGTGAAAGAAATCTAGCTCGTGTTAGATTTACTTTTAACACAAACACAAGTATAATGCCAACAACAATATTGCAGGGAAAAACAAATCTAATATTTGCTAGGTTTTCTTCTATAATAGATACAAGAACATTGTCAATAGAAACATTATAAGGTGAAAGAATGTAGCATGAGCTAGATTTACTTTTAGTGGAAAGACAAGCATATTGCCAACAAGAAAGGTGCATGCCAAAGACAACTTGCACATGTTAAATTTTCTTTTAAAGAAAACATAAACACATTGGAAATAATAGCATTACAAGGGGAAGGTAATATAATTTATGTTACATTTCCTTTTAGTACAAACAACCAAATTTCCAAACAACAAATGGCATTGTGGAAAAAATCTATTGAGTGCTAAGTTTTGTTCTCGCACAAACACAAGTACACTATGAATAACATCATTGCAAGGTGAAAAAAATTTGATGCTTTCTCACAAAAAAACACATAAGAACGTTTTAGGGTGACATAAATCTAGCACATGCTATATTTACCTCTAGAACAAAAAGAAACATAACACCAACAAAATTACACCCAAAAAAGAGATGGAGCAATTCTAGATTCCCTTCTAGCTTAAACACAAGCATGTTGCTAATAACAACATTGCAAGGTGAATGAAATATAACTTGTGTTAGATTTAATTCTAACATAACCACAAGCACATAACAACATTATAGAGTGAAATGAATCTAGTGTGTTGGATTTAATTCTAGAACAAACACAAGCTTTTTACCAACAACAAAATTGTAGGGAAAAACAAATGTAGTTCCTACTAGATTTTCTTCTCGCACAAATACAAGCATGTTTCAATTTGAATGAATATAAAGTGTGCTAGATTTATTTTTAGCACAGGCACAAGTACATAACAACATTGTATGGTTAAAGAAATATAGCATGTGCTAGATTTACTTTTAGCACAAACAGAAACATATTTCCAACAAGAACATTACAAGGAAAAAGAAATTTAGGGTAGTTAAACACAAGCAGATGAAAAACAACAACATTTCAAGATGAAATAAATATAACATATGCTAGATTTTCTTCTAGCACAAACACAAGAACATAGCATTGCATGGTGAAAGAAATATATCATTTGTTAGATTTACTTCTAGCACAAACAAAAGAATATTGCTAACAATAATATTGCAAGGCAAAGAAGTTTACTATGCGCTATATTTTCTTCTATAACAATAGCAGAACGTCAATAAAAACATTGCAAAGTGGAATAAAGGTAACTTTCCTTAGATTTAATTCTAGTAGAAACAAAAGCATGTTTCCAGCAACAACACTGTAAGCCAGAATCAGCCTATCACATGTTAGATTTACTTGTAAAAAAAACGCAAGCACGTTGCCAATAATAGCATTGCATGGTGAAGGAAATCTAACATGTGCTAGATTTTCTTCAAGCGTAAATAACCAAATTGTCAATAACAACATTAGATTTTGAAAGAAATCTAGCACATTCTAAATTTCCTTATAACATAAACGCAAGCACATTATTAATAAAAAAGTTGCAAGTTCAAAGAAATCTAACACACGCTAAATTTAATTATAGCATAAACACAAGCACATAACAACATTTTTGGGTGAAAAAAAAATTAGTGCGTGCTAGATTTAGTTCTAGCACAAACACAAGAACATTTCCAAAACAATATTGCAAAGTGACAGAAATCTAGTGCATGCTGAATTTCCTTCTAACGCAAACACAAACACATAAAAATATTGTGGAGTGAAAAAAAAAAACCAATGTATGCTAGATTTACTTTTAGTACAAAGACAAGCATGTTGCCAACAACAAAAATGCGGGGAAAAAGAAATATAGTCGATGCTAGATTTCCTTCTATCACAACCGCAAGCACATCAAAACATTCTAGGATTAAATAAATCTAATTCATGCTAATTTTACTTATAGCATAGACACAAACATATCACTAACAACAATATTACAGGCTAAACAAAATCTAGTGGCCTCTAGATTTCTTTTTAGCACAAAGATATCCACATTACTAACAACAATATTACAAGGTGGAAGAATCTAATGTGTGATATATTTCCTTCTAGTACAAATATAATCACATAATAACATCTTGGAGAGAAAGAAATCTAGAACATGCTATATTTACTTCTAGCACAAACACAAGCATATTTCCAAGAACAATATTTCATGGAAAAAAAAGTATATAGCATGTTAAATTTACTTCTATCACAAGCCATAACACATTTCTAAAAACAACATTACAAGTTGAAAGAAATGTAATACATGCTAGATTCACTTCTAGCACAAACACAAGTCTACTTCCAATAACAACATTATAGGCTAATTAAATCTAATATATGCTAGATTTCCTTCTAGCACAAACACAAGTGCATTGCTAATAACAAAATTGCAAGGTGAAGGAAATATTTGTCATGCTGTATTTCCTTATAGTACAAACAACCAAATTTTCAATGACATTGCATTGTGAATGAAATCTAGCTCATGGGCTATAGATTTCCTTCTAGGACAAACACAAGCACAAGCACGTTGTCAATAAAAACATTGTATAATTGATTCATCTAGTTCAATAAATTTACAATTAAACCATTCATTCATCATCATTTTAAACCCAATCATATAATGAAACATCCATAACTCCTTATTGTAATATTGATAAAATAGTTGAGTCATTTGTAAGCAACACCCTCAAGTAATAAATATTATGTCTCAATAGTTAACGAAATGAGACATTTAAAAATATGTATCTAAGATTTCCTAAATTGATCATCAATAAAAGTGAGTTTTTGGTGCCTCCCTTGAATGTAACCTCTAATTTCATCTCATTAGACATCATTATCATATAAGAATGAATCAAATCAAGAATCCTTTATTCAGTTAAAGAAAAAAAATCTCTTATGCTTCACAAAGACAATTCTCAAAGAATTGTAAAGATTAATTCACACCTTTATTGAAGCCTTTAATGGTCCCCTTATTGCTCAATTTTTATAACCAATGTTCACTAGAATGCCCAAACAATTGATGTCAAATTATAAGGCTAGGTGATTATAAACTTTCTCCGTTGGAATATTTATTGGTTATCTTTATTGAATCATTTAGTGGTCCCCTTATTGCTCAATTTTTATAACCAATGTTCACTAGAATGCCCAAACAATTGATGTCAAATTATAATGCTAGGTGATTACAAACTTTCTCCGTTGGAATATTTATTGGTTATCTTTAAAAAGAATAGTGACACTCAACTTTTTTAATGTACCAATACATGTCCATATTTCTAACATAAAAGCACCATAAACCAAAGTGCACAATCTTCTTAAGAATGTTATAGCAACCCCTACATTAATGATTTGACTCATCAATATAAGATTCATTTATTTCATTAAACATGCCTTTTCTTAGGAACAATCCTTACTCTTCCATCCTCAGACCTAACCATTATACAAATCCCTACATAAGTGATTTGACTCAGAAGTATAAGATTAATTTATTGCATAACACATGCCTTGCCTTAGGAACAATCCTTGTTTTTCCATCCTTAGACTTGACCATTACTAATCCAATAAATAAAACATTTTAGCCAAAATTAACACCAAATAATAATGTGACAATATATGTTTCCTTCTTGTGTGCAAAACATTGTCTACCATTATTAACACCAAATAACACTGTGACAACAACTTTTTCCTCATTGTGAGTAAAACATTCGCGAGCAAATCAAAAAATTGGTTTTTTAAGTCACTAAAAATAGCACCAAGCCCAGGAGCTAAGACAACCACCTATCGAACGCACCCAAGCGCTAAGACAACCAACTATCGAACAAAAATGTGCGCAAAAAATTCTCTAGAAAATAAAAAAAATTGGTTTTTTAAGTCTCCAAAAATAGCACCAAGCCTAGGAGCTAAGACAACTAGCTATCGAACAACAAGCACCCAAGAGCTAAGACATCCAGCTATCGAACAATGAGTCACAAGTCGGCACCAAGGCTAGCAACCAGAATGAGGCCAAGTGCCAAGTCACAAGGGAAGAGTTGACGAGGGAATGTGCACAACGTGTTAGTTATGACGTGACAGAGGGGTGAATATAAACACCATAGGGATAGTTCATTCAAGCGATGTGGTATTAATCTCATGCAATATAAAAAAATAACAATAGGATGGTTTTCAAACCCTAACGAGCCAATTTTCGCAGCTTCATTTGTTTCTCGAGTGTATGGTCATGAATATTAATGGATCATAGGCAAAATGGATGAGACATTTTTGTTTTCAAAATCATTTTGGGAAAGGTGTTATCGATCTAAAGGGTCAGATTGAAACATATAAGGATTATCTCTTTAGAGGTTGCATCGTTGACTGAAGAGTTGGAGGATGTCTTTGTTTATAGGAGAGCATGCATCATTGACTCGAGATGGAGGATGCAACAAAGATATTCAAATTTTAGATATTGATGATTGTTTGGTTCATGTAAAGATGAGCTAGGGTGTTTTAAATGAAGCATTGGGCTCATGGTTTAAGTTGAGGACATGTAATGGTTTTTTTAAGTTATTCAAGTTTCTATATGGAAATGATGTTTTTATGATATCTTGGTAATACACATACTTGGGCATTGCTTTTTGTTTTTAATGGAATTTTGAGTATTGAATATCGAATGAAGCACCAGTAAGCAAATCATAGATAGAGGTATGCCAAAATTGATGAGATCTAGGAATCGCATTGTTTAATCCTTGATGAAATTTCATTGGTAGGTACTAATTTCATTTGTTGATGATGCTCCTATTATTATTCCCTTTATTACTTCATGCAAATATCGTTCCTCCATTGCAGCGCAAAAGTTAAATTCTTGATTTTTGAGGAACTAATCTATGTAAAAACCTCCTATGTACATTTCCCATTCATAACCTTGTTCGTTACTGTATTTGTACAAGGATTTCCACTCATCAATGAAAATTGCAATAAGAATCCATCGTAGAAAAATAGGTTGTTGTTCTTTCAAGTACCATGATGGTAAGCTAGTTATTCCTTCATTTTTGCTAACATCTACACATATTATGCCTCCTTTCTAATAGTATTCTTCACCCTCAAACGTGATCCTTCATCCCAAACCACACTTGGAGATTGAAAATGGCCATTGTACATGTCACGTGCCTTAGATGGATCATGAGCTATTGCTGACAGTAATTCAAGTGGTAGAAGCAACAATAATGTCTTGATAACCAAGGATTCTTCTTTTGTTTTCCCTCATGTATGCTCTATAAGATCAAAGAGTTCATGCATGTTAGTTGCTTCTTCCATCTTGTCATCTAAAGAGAGGAAAGTTACTATTGTTGAGAGGAAAGTTAAGACTCCTTGTTTTTCTACTAGAATAGCTAATATTGTTATCACAGAGAAGAAAGGTAATACTGCTTGCCTGCTAAGAGAAGAAAACAATTGATTTTATAAAAGTCTCAAGCTAACAATCTAGGTGACAAGACCATATCAAGGAGGTTTCCTCTTGTCCAGTGTAACTAATGAATAAGACAAAATATTTTACTAAGCAATCCTCATACAATACACACACCATATAAAGGCGTCGTCATAACATCTAACCAATCAAAGAAAGTCCTATATGAAAGCTAATACAGTAGACGAAAACTACTAATACCTGGAACAAGCCTATACTCAAGCCAATAACTGCTAAGACCGATAGCTCAGACCTAGAGAAAATAAGAAAGATAATACTGATTGATAGACTGATACTGAGAAAAGAAAAAACAACTCATATTGATATCAGAAAGGAAAGATCATATTGAGATCGAGGTCAAACAGTAGCTCATTGACAGTTAAACTGAGACAACAAGCCTTTTGGCAAAGGACTTCAACTTAGCAACATCTTTCCAAAGCTTGGTTCGCCTGATAATCCTGCTGCTAGCTAACAATAGCTTCCCAATGACTTAGGTAGCTAAGAGTTGAGAAGAAAAAGGAATTGGCACTAGCTTGATCACCTCCTCCTCTTTTGAACTGCATAACAGTGGAAAATCAACCTGGCAAAATAAAGCTAGTAATGGTAAAAGCAAACCACTAGTGGAAAAATAATTTGTTGCAGATAAGGTTGTTGGCATGTTTTCACTTAACAAGATAATTGCTTCCAACATGCCCATGAGAACTTGTTCACTCCCTTTCTTTCCAGCTGCATGCCAAAGTTGTACAACTAAAGAAGATATTATTATTTTTAACTTTTAAAAGACTTGGAAGACCAGTGCTCAGAAACATTTCCTTGCCCCCAATATAATATTCAATTGTGAAACAGTCCAACCATTTACAAAGGCATAAAGTCCTTGTATTAGACTCGTGGAGCCATCTAAATATGAAATTGCATGTTTAAGACTGATAAAAGTCAACTTCAAACAAATGAGATAGGACAAATATTTGTACGACTTTCAAATATTAAATTGAAGAAAGAAAAGCGTGAAAAAATCCTGCAAAGGCCCTAAAAGATGAGCTTGTACAATTTTGATGTTTGTGCCTTGCTTAACAGATGAGGAATATAAGCACTGAGTGCTCACATGCACCAGCGGCTTACTGAAAGAAAATAGAAGGATATGCACTATGCTAAATTACCTTGAGACTGTGGTTCAAAAACTAAGAGAATATTAAGGGCAGAGGATCCAATATTAATTCCTCAAACCATCTGACCGTGAGCCACCTTAATTCTGTGGGAAAAAAATAAAATTTCATCCTAAAAAGAAGTTTGTCCATGAAGAGAAAACACATATTTTTATCCCATTATAGTGCAAAAATAGGGGGGCTCTACTTTCCCACTACTAGTACACATGCTCCAGGGTGCAAAACAGTAGCAAGAGAGGACAAATCTGCAACATACTTCTCCAAAAATATTTCTCTGGGGGCAGGATAACAACAAATAAAGGATTATTTCTTTATTTTGTAATTGGATAGGAAATAGATTCCACATATAACATCCGTTGAAGATGCTCCAAAAGTTCACAGAAAAGATACAGTAGAAGATGTGAATCTGTAGGCAGTTCCAGAGTCCATCTTGTTTACTTTGTCATAAAATTCCCCTCTTCCCTCAAACTCGTACTTCTTCACACACTTTCCTTCTGCAAGTTCTTTAATCCGTTGTACTGTGTAATCTGCATGAACACTGCTCTGGGGTAACAACCCCTTAACCCACTCTCCTTTCATCAATGCACGCAACCTCTGATGCTCAGTCATGACATACAAACATTATTGAATAAGAGGATTGAAAGGTTTCTCTTTTGGAGGTTGAAGGCCCAACAAAGATGGTTGTGGAGTAGGAGGAGCATCTCGTGCTTGTATGAGAGTAGCATGCAACTGATGAATAACTCCATCCTCATCAAGGGTAAATGTTGTATGCCACTCATTAGCAGCATTACTAGATGAAGTAGGAGAAGAGACTCCAGAATCTGGTACATTACTACCTACTTGTTTTATGGTGATAGAAATCCCAAGCTTTGTTGCCGCTTGCATGACCTAGATATGACTGGCTTCAATTTTTTGAACAAGAGGATTAAGCAAAACTTCAGAGAACCACTACCTTAGTCGATCACTCCATTGCTCAATATGAGGGTAAACACCCAAGTTTTGAAAGGCTTCCATGGATTGTTCCAATGACATTTGTTGGGGGGGGGGGTGTGTCGTCTCCCCTTGTCAGTGGTGTAATACAATTTTCTGAGCTTCAAGACATCCTAACTGTCTGTAGGGAGGTGTTTCTTGGAGTGCCAGAGAAATATCCTGAATTTGGAACATGACTTGGAGTGTTGCCACCTATTCCATGAAGGCTTGGTGATGGCATTGTAAGACCTTGGTTTGAAGGTGTTGTTGCCTTTGACGCAGACCCTAACATTTTTTCTTCCACATCTTCCAGAAACTCTTCAAGCTTTTCTTCCGTCGATATTTCCTCCTTTGTAAGACTAGGCCTTGGTTTAGACCATGGTGTTGAAAATTTCCTGTCCCAAGGAGATGTGTTTTGTCCTAGTACTTGCAAACTTGGAAGAGATGGATTACCTCGAGATCCTGGTGATTTATTTGCAACTATATTAGTGAATGGGGAAATGTTGTTGACACCCATATCTTGCCTCTCCAATGTATACCATTAAGAATGACCACGCCCCAGTGCAAGAAACTTTTAGAAGCCAATTGATGTATAGGTGCTAATAGCGATGAGGGGGATGGATTTGATGATTTCTTTGATCTTTGGGATTGTTGTCTGCTAACAATATTTGAAGAGGAGTCTGTATTACCTTTCTCAGTATTCCTCTTCTGTAACCCTAGAAGTTTTTGTTGATGTTCTATGAAACAAGATGTTGGTGTAGGTTTGTTTAGTGTTGATATTGTTGATTAATATCTAGGAAGGGCATCAAAAATATCAGAACCATTTAAATTTTCCATTCCCTACAATGAAAATTATCTTAAGAAAGCCAAAATACCTGCGAGGAATACCAACCCTACAATTATATGTAGCACCTTGACAACCCCATAAGCAATGTATTGTAGCATGCCTACAACTGTTATCAATTCTATAATCATTTGTTCCTATACAAGAAGGCCCAACATAGCAACTATAGATGAAAGACATATGGTGATAATGATAGAAAAGGAAAACATGGAGGGTCAAAGACTTCTGGCTGATAATGCAGAGGAAATGGTCGGGTTCACACAGACTGAAAACTTTGACTGATTTTTCGGCGGGCTTTTGGGATTCGCCATGGCTCTATTAGTCTAAAACTCTGAATTGAATCATATGGTGTTTGTGTTAATACCGATTCTAAATGGGTTAGGAAGAGGATGAGGAAATGGTGAAGATGAGCATCCCTATCATTACCATGCCATGCCCCTTCCTGACTGATGCTCTGACAATATCTTGACTACCATAGCTATTTCCACTTGGATATCCTGAAAAGAAAGTCCTGCAGATACTAGTCTTGAAAGTACCTGTGGTTTGAAGTGTTCAATAAGGTCTTCTCTGCCATTCATAATAGCATACTTCAAGCATCTTCTCAAAGAAGTAAGAACAAACAAGTATTTTCTCTTCTTGTTGAATACCATCTTGATTGTCACAATTTCCATCATCCAGTATAGAATCAAGGTGTAGTTCAAGATAATCATGAATCACATCAAGGTATGAGTGTGTGAATAGCAAGTTGTAGTAGCGCTGATCAATTTCCTGGAATTGATAGAAAGAGAACGTAGACAGAGGATTGAAAGCATTGATAATTTGCCTAAAATAAGTTTTGAATCCATGTGAGGTTAACTTGAGATCGTGCCCAACTTAATTGGTGAGAGGAGGATGGATCGCTTTGTTGGAAATAATACTGAGAGGGGGGGGGTGAATCAGTATTATCACATTAATAAGACTTTTTCATTTCCATAATCAGATTCATATATCCTACTATCACAATAATACTGAGAGGGGGGGGGTGAATCAGTATTATCACAATAATAAGACTTTTTCATTTACACTTTCAGCTCCCCCTGAGTCTGATATGTCGGTGCTGTGCTGTGTCTCAGTACATTGTGCTGACTGTACTCCCTTCTTCCTCCATATCTTCAAGTGTGATGAGGTTTTCTTCTTTTGGTGTGATGTCCATCCTTTGTTCCTGCATTCCTTTGCTATATGTCCAAGCTTGTTACATGCATAACATATTACATGTTTCATATTCCTCCTGTAGCAATCAGTAGCTTTGTGACCAAACATATTGCAAGCAAAGCAATATCCATAAAAGTACCTTGATTGAGATGACCTTTCTGCATAATGGTCTTGAACTCTTCTTCTTCTACATCTAGCTGCAACATGTCCAAGATTATGACATACATAACATTCAACATTATTCATAGGAGGAGTAAAGGATTTTCTTTGAGGAATCTCTTTCCTTGGTTGATGACGAGATTGATCTTTCACTTCTTCGTTGATCACTTTAGATTTCCTTTTAGAGTTTCTTGCCTCACCTTGTGAACTAGATTCACCTTCAACAGATTCATGGAAACCAAGACCAGTCTTTATAGCAGGGGACCTTTGACTACTAAGAATATCATCCAATACTTTAGAGCTATCTTGAAATCGTAAAAGATTATCCTTTTCTTCTAGTTTACCTTTCAAGATATTTACCTCAACCTGAAGCTGTTCTTCCTTTTCAAGAGATTTCTTTTTCAAAACTTCTTCAGCTTTCCTTCCTTCTTCCATTTGATCCCTTAGTTTGAGAATCTCCTTTTCTTGTTCTTCATTCAGATCCTGCTGCATTTGACGAACTCGGAAGGCACATTCTAGTTGAGATTTTAAGCTGATGACTTCATTTTCTTGTTTTTCAATAGCTTGGAGAAGGTCTGTATTCTACTTCTTTGATTCTTCAAGATCTCCTTTTAGTGAGAGGATTGTAGCTTCAAGATTTTCATAATAACTGGATTGATCTCTGAGCTCCTTGATTGTTGTGTTTTTTTCAATGACTTCATTCTTTAGAGATGTCGCTTCATCCTGCAACTTTTGATACCTTTCCTTGCATAACTTGAGGGCACCATTCTTTACGTCAAAACGTTTTTCTTGTTCAATAATTTTGTTTGTCAACCTGTTAAGTTCTGCCTCTATTTGACATCTTTCTTGCTCACCCATAAGAGCAAGTTCAGTAGTCTCACTATCACTTTCATCTCTTTCACAAGGAAATATAGCTGGAACATCAGATGATAACACATTCATACCTGATAATGATTATGAATCTGATTCTGAATCTGAAGAGCTTCTTATGCCTAATCCCCAATCGATTCTTCCACTATCATAGTTCTTCTGAGATGACTTCTTTTTCATATGAGCTTTCTTCTTAAGCTTCTTTCCCATTGTTCCACGGATCTCCTTCAAGCGATCAAGCTTCTATCAAAGGACCTGCTCTGATACCAATTGTTGGAAATAATACTGAGAGGGGGGGGGTGAATCAGTATTATCACATTAATAAGACTTTTTCATTTCCATAATCAGATTCATATATCCTACTACCACAACTTCTTATGATTAAGTTAATCGATCTTCAATGAGTGCATTAGAGCATTATCAACCATATTATCAGTTAACAGATGCAGTAACATAAAGTAGATCATCACACATAAGGCACACACATGAACACAATGATATAAGGTGGAAACCCAATGCGGGAGAAAACCACCTGCTGCAAGTCATCTCAATCTTCTTCTTAATAAGAAAAATTCTTTTACAATATTTGTACTGGTGCAGCCTTATACCAGTACGGGAGCTACAACCCCCTTTGCTCTTGTACTAGCCGATCCATTTACTAGTACGCAGGCTACTACCTGCTACAATGCTCCAAAGATTTCCTTTAGCTCTTGTACTAGCTTAGATACTAGTACGTAGGCGCCGGCCTACAATCTTCTCTCCTTCAAGTACCACGTTTCATTAATTTTCATACTGGATACACTGAAGCACAACCCATAAACTGAAAGGCCACATTTCATCCAATTTTCATACTGGACCCAACAACAACATTGAAGCTCAAACAACCTTCTGAAACACCCAATCAACTGAAATAACCAGATCAACAATAATAGGACCAAACCCAGAATACAACAATGATAAACAAAGATTTTAAGAGAAGGAAGCACCCTGCTCAACTGCTAGCCTGAGTCCGGACTCACCCTGCTCAACTGCTAGCCTGAGTCCCGGACTCACCCTGCTCAACTGCTGGCCTGAGTCCCTGGACGCACCCTGCTCAACTGCTGGCCTGAGTCCCTGGACGCACCCTGCTCAACTGCTGGCCTGCGTCCCTCGCACTGAGTCTACTGAACTGTCTGTGTCCCGGCGCACCTGAACCCTTCTGCGACTGCGTCCGGCGCACCCGAAACTCTTCGCTCCTGCGTCCCGGACGCACCTGAACCCTTACTGCACCTGCGTCCCTCCGGGCATAGATGATTTCAAGACTTCAGAAGTAACCCAGACAATCAGATCCACAGATCTGAACATGCGCCGAAGAGATCTCGGTCCATCGGTAGATTCGCCTTATTTAGATCTAGACCAGATCTAGCCCTCATAAGATATTCAACCCAAGACTTACCAAATCCAAATGATCTCCTTTGCTTTATATAGGCAAGCTCCTCCTCAAAACATGGAACAATACCACGAGTCGACACCATAGAAACATAAAACCATCGGCTAGATACCACACAAGAAACCCCCACGTGCTTTTCTCTGCCTGAAATGTGTGCACTGGGTGGACGCACCCCTGAACGGCTGGCCTGCGTCCCTGGACGCGGGTTCTGCATGGTATACCTGCGGGGACGCACTTTCTGAACTGGCTTCCTGCGTCCTTCATAATTTTTCAATAAAATGAGAGCTGATCATTAACTTCTGCTGCTGACTTGAAGAATAGTGAACTACCACCTGAATGGGTTGCCATCAAGGACAACACTTTAGCCATAATGCCAACAATCTCCCCCTTTGGACTTGATGGCAAAGCTTACTAAGAACTTGCCATTTGATTCCTTTGAGTTGTCCTGCATCTATGTATTATGTTACATCTGATATCTCTTCTGAATGTATATAAGTGAGATGGTCTTCTATGAGGGGGTTGCCATCAAGTACAACACATGCATCATAATGCCAACAATCTCCCCTTTGGACTTGATGGCAACAACACCAGATCACTCTCCCCCTTTGACATCAAGGGCAAAGGGGTATGCTCCCCCTAAGAACATGCTCCCTTTGACTATAAACCAGATCTGCTGAAGTCTCTGAATGAGCTCCCCTTTGAATATGACATGGTGCTCCAATCTGATAATGGTCTTTCTGAGAACAAGCTGGGATGTCTGCTCTGCTATATAGTGCTGTTCATGCTCAAGCTCCCCCTGACTGTAAGCAAGGTCTGCAAAAAGATGTTCTACAAGAAGAACATGACTCTATAAAATACATACATCCATCACCCATCACAATAAGGATCATTCATCCAACCAAGTGGGAGTACATCAGAAATATGAAAACCAAATACATTACATCTTCATCCTATGCATAGTGGGGGGACATAGGCTGTTACTTGACCTGGAGAGATGACGATAATAGATAGACTATTACAACATGAGTCTTGCTACGACCTTCCAAACATCTAAAGATCATGACAAACAACAGCACTGTATAATCTGCTCCATAGTATCTGTCAACATCAACTCATAACCATCCAGATCTACATGAATCAAGAGCCATCAAATGAAAGGATCAGCATCAATCAACATATGTATGAATAATCATCCCTGTATCCAGCCAACAATCCTCATCCATTTGTGCCAAGAAAGAAATCATGCATCTTGCTCATGTCAACATCATCATGAAATGCATATGAGTAACTCATCATCATCATGTCTCCAACAATGCGACTTTGAATAATCATCCACGAAATCAGCCAACCTCATCCATATATGTGCCAAGGATAATAAAGACTTCATGCAAGCATCATAGAGAATCAACCATACATCTGATCATGTGACCAACTCATCATAGCAAGATGAATCATAAGCATTGTCACCAAGGACCATAATGCCAACAATGAATTTAGGACATATACTCCCCCTGAACCAGTGCCATCTGTTAAATCTGATCATGCATATCAAGAAGAATCAGCCAATAAATGCTTTGAGACAGGTACGCACTTCATCTTCTGCTGCGCTGCGTCCTGTTGCTGCAGGGACGCACCCAAAAACACTATCGCGCCGCGTACTTTTACTCAGGGACGCACCCAAAATTACTATCGCACCGCGTCCTTTTGCTTCAGGGACGCACCTGATCCTCAGTCGCTCTGCGTCCCCACGCAGATCTTCAGTTACTGAACTGCGTCCTGGACGCACCTGGACTTGTCTGGCCTGCGTCCGCACGCAGGTCTCCTGTTACTGCACTGCGTCCTGTACTTTCAGCTTCCTCTGATTCTGGTATGTCTGTACATTGTACTGTGCCATCCTTTTCTAACTGTACTTCCTTTTTCCTCCATATCTTCAAGCGTGATGATGACATTTTCTCCTTTTGATATGGTGCCCAAACTTTGTTCCTGCATTCCTTGGCTATATGTCCAAGCTTGTTACATGCATAACATCTTACATGTTTCATATTCCTCCTGTAACAATCAGTAGCTTTGTGACCAAACATATTGCAAGCAAAGCAATATCCATAAAAGTACCTTGATTGAGATGACCTTTCTGCATAATGGTCTTGAACTCATCTTCTTCTACATCTAGCTGCAACATGTCCAAGATTATGACATACATAACATTCAACATTATTCATAGGAGGAGTAAAGGATTTTCTTTGAGGAATCTCTTTCCCTTGGTTGATGATGAGATTGATCTTTCACTTCTTCGTTGATCACTTTAGATTTCCTTTTAGAGTTTCTTGCCTCACCTTGTGAACTAGATTCACCTTCAAACAGATTCATGGAAACCAAGACCAGTCTTTATAGCAGGGGACCTTTGACTACTAAGAATATCATCCAATACTTTAGAGCTATCTTGAAATCGTAAAAGATTATCCTTTTCTTCTAGTTTACCTTTCAAGATATTTACCTCAACCTGAAGCTGTTCTTCCTTTTCAAGAGATTTCTTTTTCGAAACTTCTTCAGCTTTCCTTCCTTCTTCCATTTGATCCCTTAGTTTGAGAATCTCCTTTTCTTGTTCTTCATTCAGATCCTGCTGCATTTGACGAACTCGGAAGGCACATTCTAGTTGAGATTTTAAGCTGATGACTTCATTTCTTGTTTTTCAATAGCTTGGAGAAGGTCTGTATTCTGCTTCTTTGATTCTTCAAGATCTCCTTTTAGTGAGAGGATTGTAGCTTCAAGATTTTCATAATAACTGGATCGATCTCTGAGCTCCTTGATTGTTGTGTTCTTTTCAATGACTTCATTCTTTAGAGATGTTGCTTCATCCTGCAACTTTTGATACCTTTCCTTGCATAACTTGAGGGCACCATTCTTTACGTCAAAACGTTTTCTTGTTCAATAATTTTGTTTGTCAACCTGTTAAGTTCTGCCTCTATTTGACATCTTTCTTGCTCACCCATAAGAGCAAGTTCAGTAGTCTCACTATCACTTTCATCTCTTTCACAAGGAAATATAGCTGGAACATCAGATGATAACACATTCATACCTGATAATGATTCTGAATCTGATTCTGAATCTGAAGAGCTTCTTATGCCTAATCCCCAATCGATTCTTCCACTATCATAGTTCTTCTGAGATGACTTCTTTTTCTTATGAGCTTTCTTCTTAAGCTTCTTTCCCATTGTTCCATGGATCTCCTTCAAGCGATCAAGCTTCTATCAAAGGACCTGCTCTGATACCAATTGTTGGAAATAATACTGAGAGGGGGGGTGAATCAGTATTATCACATTAATAAGACTTTTTCATTTCCATAATCAGATTCATATATCCTACTACCACAACTTCTTATGATTAAGTTAATCGATCTTCAATGAGTGCATTAGAGCATTATCAACCATATTATCAGTTAACATATGCAGTAACATAAAGTAGATCATCACACATAAGGCACACACATGAACACAATGATATAAGGTGGAAACCCAATGCGGGAGAAAACCACCTGCTGCAAGTCATCTCAATCTTTCTTCTTAATAAGAAAAATTCTTTTACAATATTTGTACTGGTGCAGCCTTATACCAGTATGGGAGCTACAACCCCCTTTGCTCTTGTACTAGCCGATTCATTTACTAGTACGCAGGCTACTACCTGCTACAATGCTCCAAAGATTTCCTTAGCTCTTGTACTAGCTTAGATACTAGTACGTAGGCGCCGGCCTACAATCTTCTCTCCTTCAAGTACCACGTTTCATTAATTTTCATACTGGATACACTGAAGCACAACCCATAAACTGAAAGGACACATTTCATCCAATTTTCATACTGGACCCAACAACAACATTGAAGCTCAAACAACCTTCTGAAACACCCAATCAACTGAAATAACCAGATCAACAATAATAGGACCAAACCCAGAATACAACAATGATAAACAAAGATTTTAAGAGAAGGAAGCACCCTGCTCAACTGCTAGCCTGAGTCCGGACTCACCCTGCTCAACTGCTAGCCTGAGTCCCGGACTCACCCTGCTCAACTGCTGGCCTGAGTCCCTGGACGCATCCTGCTCAACTACTGGCCTGAGTCCCTGACGCACCCTGCTCAACTGCTGGCCTGCGTCCCTCGCACTGAGTCTACTGAACTGTCTGTGTCCCGCGCACCTGAACCCTTCTGCGACTGCGTCTGGCGCACCCGAAACTCTTCGCTCCTGCGTCCCGGACGCACCTGAACCCTTACTGCACCTGCGTCCCTCCGGGCATAGATGATTTCAAGACTTCAGAAGTAACCCAGACAATCAGATCCACAGATCTGAACATGCGCCGAAGAGATCTCGGTCCATCAGTAGATTCGCCTTGTTTAGATCTTAGACCAGATCTAGCCCTCATAAGATATTCAACACAAGACTTACCCAATCCAAATGATCTCCTTTGCTTTATATAGGCAAGCTCCTCCTCAAAACATGGAACAATACCACGAGCCGACACCATAGAAACATAAAACCGTCGGCTAGATACCACACAAGAAACCCCCACGTGCTTTTCTCTTCCTTGAAATGTGTGCACTGGGTGGACGCATCCCCTGAACGGCTGGCCTGCGTCCCTGGACGCGGGTTCTGCATGGTATACCTGTGGGGACGCACTTTCTGAACTGGCTTCCGCGTCCTTCATAATTTTTCAATAAAATGAGAGCTGATCATTAACTTCTGCTGCTGACTTGAAGAATAGTGAACTACCACCTGAATGGGTTGCCATCAAGGACAACACTTTAGCCAAAATGCCAACACGCTTCTACAATTGAACAATGCCAATCATCTCCAAAATTTCTTTAACCTAGGGTTGAGTATTACTATTTCCCTAATGTAATGTGTATTACAACCTTTCAATAATATCAATGTCATACAATACTAATACCCAACTGGGTAACCTACTTGAATTCAATAGTGATCGAGACTTGAGCATTATCAAACACCCCATAATACACAAAACTCATACAAAAAATTCAAAAAAAAATCATTGAGAATTAGTGTGAATTGGATTCGGTAGTTGGCAATTAACAATTTCATATCATCATGGAAAAACCCTTCAAGTCTAGTAATAACTAATTGGTATCATTTAAACCAAAATTCATAGTTAAACATGTTACCCGATATTTGATGTCTAGGGATGTCCGTTAAACACGTCTTTTATTTCATAACTGATAAAACCTTTGTTGCATTCGACCTTTCTGCATGGGGTGAGAAAACATGCCAATACTATTTGTGATAGGTGTTTGAAATTATTCTTTGAGGATTTGGGCAGATTTGATCAGACCTCTGATTTTTGTCAAGGGTCCAAGAATATGTAGGGAAAAGGACATGAGAGTGCGGAGAAAAGAGGATATTAAATGGACATGGCAGAAACTGTTTAAAAAAAAAATGCACGGAGGTAATCAAAATTGCATTCAAAAGTAGGAAAAAACAGAATCATAAACCAAAAGAAAAGAGTACCTATATTTTGCATGAACTCTGAAAATTCCAAAGGGCATGAACTCTAAAACTTCCAAAGGAGAAGAATATGAATCAAAAACATGTGCTGCGTGTCTTGTGAATTGAAGATTTGTCAAAATCTTGTGCAAATCAAACAAAATCGTGCCCTGTGAATTTGTAAAAGTGATGTAAATGAAAAATCTAAAATTTAGAAAAAATATGTGTACTTTCTATTTAAGAAAAAATTGGTGTTTGGAATGGATTTGCAAGTAAAAGATCCATGTGCATGTAGTGAAAAATCTAAATTTAAAGAAATTATGTGTACTTTCTATTTTATTTATTATTTCAAATAAGAAATTTATTAGTTATTAAAAAAATTAAAAGTAGAGATTTTGAGAATTTATTAGCTTAAAATTTTTAAAAGTAAATATTTTGGGTTTATATTTAATCCCTTTGTGTTGATCCTTATGTTCTCATTTTTTTAAATGTCAAGATAATATTGAACATATTGTGTCATTTTATGATCTAATCACCTATTGAATTGGTCTTGTTTCTTAAGGTGTTCACTTGAAGCAAGGCATTAGCAAGTTTATGAGCATAAAAA